>JAVJIF010029714.1:0-2751466 GCA_038442645.1 Agave tequilana
GTAACACCACTGTTGGCTTAAGAGAAATATATTTCTATCAATTTGGACGTTATTCGGCTCTTATATGGCCTAATTCAGAACAATCGGGGATGAAATTTTGACTTATAGTCAATTTTCCAATTAAGATTAGAAATAAGGTTAATTGATAGTATTTATGCATAGAGACTATGTAATATCACTCTCAGCTCCTTGAAATCATGTTTACTCCCCGTTTAGGCCCTACTCGGCTCTAATTAACATCAGTTCAGGCCAATCAGGAACGAAAGTTTATGCTTTTGTTCAAACTTCCCAAGTTAGACTAGAAACAAGTTAATTAGTAGAATTTTCCATATAAACAATGAATACTGCTCCCGACTCTTGATAACCACATTTTCCCATTTTATTCCCTATTCGCTCATAAAAGGTTAGTTTCAGGCCAAGCGGTGCTGAAAGTTTGAATTTAATCAAACTTCCCAATTAGACTAAAATAAGGTTAGTTTAATAGTATTTATATAGAAGCTATGTCATATCACTCCCGGCTCTTAAGAACCATGTTTTTTCACGTTTGGCCCTACTAAGGCTTGATTTAGGCTAATCAGGGCCGAGAGTTAGCTTTTGGTCAAACTTCCCATTAAAACTAGAAATAAGGTAAATTGATAGTATTTGTGCATAGAAACTATGTAATACCACCTCCCGGCTCTTAAGAACCTCGTTTTCTCCCTGTTGGGCCTATTCACCTCTTGTATAGTTTAGTTTAGGCCAATCTTGAACAAAAGTTTGACTTTTGGTCAAACTTCCAAGATAATACTGGAAACAAGTTTAATTTGAAGTAATTATATATAGAAACTATGTAATACCACTTCTGGCTTTAAAAATCACGTTTTCTCCCTGTTTAGGCCTTATTCGGCTCTTATATATAGCTTAGTTCAGGCCAATCGGGAATGAAAGTTTGACTTTTTATCAACTTCCCAATTATAATAAGAAATACGTTTAATTTATAGTATTTGTAAATAGAAACTATGTAATACCACTTCCGCATTTGAAAATCACATTTTCTCCCCGTTTTGGCTATATTTTGCTCTTATAAGGACGAGTTCAGGCCATCAGTACTGAAAGTTTAACTTTTTGTCAAACTTTTCAATTAAGACTATAAGTTTATTTGATAGTATTTATACATAAAAATTATGTGATACAATTCCCGACTCTTGAAAATCACGATTTCTTCCCATTTAGCCTATTCAGCCCTATTCAGCCCCAATATGGCCTAGTTCAAGCCAATCTTGGATGAAAGTTTATATTTTTAGTCAAACTTCATAATAGACTAGTAGCAAGGTTAATTGGCAGTAATTATGCATAATAACTATGTAATACTTCTCCGACTCTTAAGAACCACGTTTTCTCCCTATTTGGGCCCTACTCGCACTTAAAAGGCCTAGCTCTGGCCAATTAAGGCCGAAAGTTTAGCTTTTGGTCAATTTTTTATTAAGACTCAAAAAGGTTAATTAGAAGTAATTGTATATAGAAACTTCGTAATACTACTCTCGTCTCTTGAATACTACTACGTTTTCCTCATGTTTATTCCCGATTCGGCTCTTATATGGCCTAGTTCAGGTCAATCGAGGCTGAAAGTTTGAATTTCGTTCAAACTTGCTGATTAAGACTAGGAAAAGGTTAATTAGTAGTATTTGTGCTTAGAAATTATGTTATACAAATTCTCGGCTCTTAGAATCATGTTTTCTGCCCCTTAGGCCCTATTCAGCTCTTATATGGCCAGTTTAGGCCATCGGGATAATTTTGACTTTTGGTTAAACTTCTTTAAGTACAATAAGAAATAAGGTTATTTGGTAGTTTTTGTATATAGAAACGGTGTAATACCACCCACAACCATTGAAAATACGTTTTTCCTCTATTTGGCTCTTTATAAGACCTAGTTCAGGCCAATCGGAACTGAAAGTTTGACTCTTGGTTAAACCTCCTAATTAGATTTGAAATAAGAATGATTGGTCGTATATGTATTACCATTCCTGGCTCTTGAAAATCACGTTTTCTCCCCATTTAGGCCCTATTTGGCTCTGATATAAAGCCAAGTTTTGGCCAAATCGGGGTCAAAAGTTTGACTTTTGATCAAACCACCTAATTTGGATTAGAAATAAGACTAATTAGAAATGTTTGTATATAGAAACTATGTACTAACCGCTCCCGTCTCTTGAGAAAAAAAATCTCCTCATTTAGGCACTATTCGGATCTAATAAGGCCTAATTAAAGCCAATCAAGCTGAAAGTTTGACTTTTGGTCAAACTTTCGAATTAAGATTAGAAATAAGGTTACTTTGTAATTTTATATATAGAAACTAGGTAGTACCATTCCTGACTCTTGAAAATTATATTTTCTCCCTATTTAGACCTATTCAACACTGATAAGACCTGGTTCAGCCAATAGAGGCTGAAAGTATGACTTTTGGTCAAACATTTGAATTAAGACTAGAAATAAGATTAATTAATTGTAATTGTATATAGAAATTATGTAATACCACTCATTGCTCATGAAAACCACATTTTCTTTCCCGTTTAGGCCATACTCGGCTCACATGTTGCCTAGTTCTGGTTAATCAGGGCAGAAAGTTTGCCTTTTAACCAAACTTCTCAATTAAGACTAGAAATAAAGTTAAGTAGTAGTATTTGTATATGTTTCTATGCAATACCACTCTCGGCCCTTGAAAAACATATTTTCTCCCCCTTTTGGCCTTTTTTTTCTTATAAGGCCTAATTCAGGCCAATCGGGGCTGAAAATTTGACTTTTGGTTATGGCCTAGTGTAGGCAATTGGGGATAGCAGTCTGACTTTTGGTCAAACTACCCAATTAGACTAGAAGCAAGTTAATTTGTAGTAATTATACATAGAAAATATGTAATACTACTCCCAGATCTTGAAAACCAAATTTTCCCCATGCTTGTTCCCTATTCGGCTCTTATAAAGCCTTGTCCAGGCAAATCGGGGTTGAAATTTTAACTTTAGATCAAACTTTTCAGTCAGGACTAGGAATAAGGTTAATTGGTACTATTTATACTTAAAAACTACGTAAAACTACTCCACCATGTTTTCCCCATATTTATTTCCTATTCGGCTTTATGAGGCATAGCTCAGGCCAATATGGGCTGAAAGTTTGACTTTTGGTCAAACTTCCCAATTGAGACTCAAAATAATGTTAATTAGTAGTATTTGTACTTAAAAACTATGTAATACCATTAAGCTCTTAAAAATTATGTTTTCCCCCCATTTGGGTCCTATTCGGCTCTTATAATGCCTAGTTCAAATAAATCAGGGTTGAAAGGTTGAATTTAGTTGAACTTCCGAATTAAGACTAGAAATAAGGTAAATTGGTAGTATGTGTACATAGAAACTATGTAATACCACTCACGGCTCTTGAGAATCACGTTTTTCCCTTATTCCTCTTATAAAGATTAGTTCAAGCCAATAGGGCTGAGAGTTTGACTTTTGGTCAAACTTCCTATTTAAGATCAGAAACAAGGTTAATTAGAAGAAGTTGAAAGTAGAACAATGAATACTACTTTCGCTCTTGAAAACCACATTTTCCTACCGTTTGGACCCTATTTGGCATCTATATAAGGCTAAGTTCAGGCCAATCAAGGTTGAAATTTGTCTTTTGGTCAAAATTCCCAATTAAGACTAGAAATAAGGTTAATTATATGTTTGTACAAAGAAAAATAGAAACTATATTGAGAATAAATTTTTTCTCTCTATTGCCCCTATTCGGCTCTTATAAGGCCTAATTCAGGCTACTTGGGGCTGAAATTTGACTTTTAATCAAACTTTCCAATTAAGACAAAAAATAGGTTAATTGGTAGTAATTGTATATAAAAACTATGTGTAATACCACTCACGGCTCTTTAAAAACTACATTTTATTTTTGTTCAGGCCCATTTCGCTCTTATATGGACTAGTTCGGCCAATCGACACTGAAAGTTACTTTTGGTCAAACTTCTCAATTAACACTATTCGGCTCATATAAGGTTAATTAGTAATATATTTACATAGAAACTATGTAACACCACTGTCGGCTCAAGAGAAATATGTTTTCTACCAATTGGGACCCTATTTGGCTCATATATGGCCTAGTTCAGGCCAATCGGGGATGAAATTTTACTTTTAGTCAAATTTTCTAATTAAGACTAGAAATAGGTTAATTGATAGCATTTGTGCATAGAGACTATGTAATATCATTCTCAGCTCCTGAAATCATGTTTACTCCCCGTTTAGATTCGGCTCTAATAAGGTCAGTTCAGGCCAATCAGGGACGAAAGTTATGCTTTTGTTCAAACTTCCCAAGTAACATTAGAAACAAGGTTAATTAGTAGAGTTGTCCATATAAACAATGTAATACTGCTCCCGGCTCTTGATAACCGTATTTTCCCCATGTTTATTCCCTATTTGACTCATAAAAGTTAGTTCAGGCTAATCGATGATAAAGTTTGACTTTTAATCAAACAAACTTCCTAATTAAGAATAAAAATAAGTTTATTTCATAGTATTTGTAAAAAAAACTATATTACCACTCTCGGCTCTTAAGAACCATGTTTTTCCCTATTTGGGCCCGACTAAGGCTTGTTTTAGGCCATCATGGCTGAAAGTTTGGCTTTTAGTCAAATTTTCCAATAAACTAGAAATAAAGTTAATTGATATAGTATTAGTGCATAGTAACTATGTAATACCGCTCTCGGCTCTTAAGAACCTCGTTTTCTCCCCACTTAGGCCCTATTCGGCTCTTACATGGCCAGTTTAGGCCAATCGGGATAAAGTTTTGAATTTTGGTTAAACTTCCTAAGTAAATAAGAAACAAGGTTAATCGGTAGCTTTTGTATATAAAACGGTGTAATACCACTCACGTTCCTTGAAAATTTCATTTTCTCCCCGTTAGGCCCTACTCGGCTCTTTATAGGCCTAATTCAGGCCAATCGAAGCTGAAAGTTTGACTCTTAGTCAAACTTCTCAATTAAGACTAGAAATAAGATTAATTGGTTGTATTTGAATATAAAAACTATGTATTATTATTTCTGGCTCTTGAGAACCATGTTTTCTCCCCATTGGGCCCTCTTCGACTCATATATGTCCTACTTCAGGCCAATCAGGGATGAAAGTTTGACTTTTGGTTAAACTTTCTAATTAAAACTAGAAACAAGATTAGAGGGTAGTAATTGTACATGAAAACTATGTAATACTACTCTTAGCTCTTGAGAACCAATTTTTCGCCATGTTTGGGCTCTACTCGACTCTTCTAAGGCCTAGGTCAGGCCAATCAGGGCTAAAAAGTTTGACTTTTGGTCAAATTTCTAATTAATACTAGAAACAAGGTAAATTGGAGGTAATTGTACAATACTACTTCTAGATCTTGAAACCACATTTTCCCCATGTTTATTCCCTATTCGACTGTTAAAAGGCTTAGTTCAGGCCAACGATGCTGAAAGTTTGACTTTTATTCAAACTTCCCAATTAAGACTAGAAGTAAGGTTAATTAATAGTATTTGTAAATAGAAACTATGTCATACCAATCCTGGCTCTTAAGAGCCATGTTTTTCCTCGTTTGGGCCTACTAAGGCCTGGTTTAGCCAATCAGGCCAAGAGTTTGGCTTTTCATCAAACTTTCCATTAAAACTAGAAATAAGGTTAATAGATAGTATTTGTGCATAGAAACTATGTAATATCACTCCCGTCTCTTCAGAATCATTTTCTCCCCGTTTGGACCCTATCGCCTCTTATATGGCCTAGTTTAGGCCAATCTGCAATGAAAGTTTAACTTTTGGTCAAATTTCCCAGATAATACTAGAAACAAGTTTAATTAGAGGTAATTATATATATAAACTATGTAACACCACTCCTGACTTTTGAAAATCACGTTTTCTCCTTGTTTAGGCTTTTTTCGGCTCTTAATATGGCCTAGGTCAGGCCAATCGGGAATGAAAGTTTGAATTTTTATTAAACTTTTCAATTAAGACTAGAAACAAGATTATTTGGTAGTAATTGTACATATAAACTATGTAATACTACTCCCGACTCTTTAGAACCACGTTTTCCCTATGTTTGTTTCCTGTTCTCTCTTATAAGGCCTAATTTAGTCCAATCGGGCCTGAAAATTTGGCTTTTGGCCAAACATCACTGTTAAAATTAGAAATAAATTTAATTGATAATAGTTCTACATGAAAACCATACAATATTATTCCCGGCTCTTAAAAATCACGTTGTCTCCCAATTTAGACCCTATTTGGCTCATATAAGGCCTAATTCAGGCCAATCGGTACTGAAAGTTTGAATTTGATTGGACTTCCTAATTAAGACTAGAAATAAAGTAAATTGATAGTATTTGAACATAGAAACTATGTAATACCACTCTCGGCTCTTGAGAATTATATTTTTCCTTATTCAGCTCTTATAAAGCCTAGTTCAAGCCAGTCGGGGCTGAAAGTTTGACTTTAGTCAAACGTCCCATTTTAAGACCATAAACAAGGTTAATTAAAAGAAGTTGAAAGTAGAACTATGAATACTACTTTCGGCTCTTGAAAACCATGTTTCGTACCGTTTCCCCTATTTGGCTTTGATATAAAGCCAAGTTTAGGCCAATCAGGGTTGAAAGTTTGAGTTTTGATTAAAGTTCGCAATTAAACTAGAAATAAGATTAATTAGTAATGTTTGTACAAAGAAACTACGAAATACAACTCCCGGTTCCTGAGAACAATTTTTCTCCCTGTTTGGGCCCTATTCGGCTCTTATAAGGCCTAATTCAGGCTACTCGGGGCTGAAAGTTTGACTTTTAGTTAAACTTTCCAATTAAGACTAAAAATAAGGTTATTTGGCAGTATTTATACATAAAAACTATGTAACATTACTCACGGTTCTTTAAAACTATGCTTTTTTTCCATTTAGGCCCTATTTGGCTCTTATATATGGACTAGTTCGACCAATCGAGGCTGAAAGTTACTTTTAGTCAAACTTTTTCAATTAACACTATTCTGCTCATATAAGGTTGATTAGTTGTATATTTACATAGAAACTATGTAACACCACTGACGGCTCAAGAGATACGTTTTCCACTAATTAGGACCCTATTCGGCTCTTATATGGCCTAATTCAGGCTAATCGGGGATGAAAGTTTGATTTTAGTCAAAATTTTCAATTAAGACTAGAAATAAGGTTAATTGATAGTATTATACATAGAGACTATATAATATCACTCCCAGCTCCTAAAAATCACGTTTACTTCCTATTTAGGCCCTACTCAGCTCTAATAAGGTCAGTTCAGACAATCGGGGACAAAATTTTGGCTTTTGTTCAAACTTCCCAAGTAAGACTAGAAACAAGATTAATTAAAGAAATTGTCCATATAAACAATGTAATACTGCTCCCGGCTCTTGAAAGCCACATTTTCCCCATGTTTATTCCCTGTTTGACTCCTAAAAGGTTCAGGCCAATCGATGCTGAAATTTTGACTTTTATTCAAACTTCCCACTAAGACTAGAAATATGGTTAATTAATAGTATTTGTAAATAGAAACTATGTCATACCACTCCCGGCTCTTAAAAACACGTTTTTCCCTGTTTCGGCCCTACTAAGGCCTGGTTTAGGCCAATAAAGCTAAAGGCTGAATGTTTGGCTTTTGCTCAAATTTATCAACTTAAAACTAGAAATAAGGTTAATTGATAGTATTATGTATACAAACTATGTAATACCACTCCCGGCTCTTAAGAACCTTAATTTCTCCCCGTTTGGGCCCTATTCGCCACTTATATGGTCTAGTTTAGGCCAATCTGGAATGAATGTTTGACTTTTAGTCAAACTTTTAAGATAATACTTGAAATATGTTTTATTAGAAGTATTATATATAAACTATGTAATGAAAATCCGTTTTCTCCCTATTTAGGCCCTATTCGGCTTTTATATATTAGCCTAGTTCAGGCCAATCGGGAATGAAAGTTTGACTTTTTATCAAAGTTCCCAATTAGAACTAGAAATAAGTTTAATTTATAGTATTTTGTATATAGAAACTATGTAATACAACTTCCAGCACTTGAAAATCACCCTTTTCTCCCCGTTTAGGTCATATTTGGCTCTTATAAGTCCGAGTTCAGGCAATCGGTGCCGAAAGTTTAACTTTTAGTTAAACTTTCCAATTAAGACTAGAAATAAGTTTAGTTTGATAGTATTTATACATAAAAACTATGTAATACATCTCCCGGCTCTTGAAAATCACGATTTCTCCCATTCTGGCCATATTCAGCTCCAATATAGCCTAGTTCAAGTCAATCAGAAATGAAAGTTTAAATTTTTAGTCAAACTTCCTAATTAAGACTAGTAGCAACGTTAATTGGTAGTAATTATTCATAGTAACTATGTAATACTTTCCCGGCTCTTGAGAACCACATTTTCTCCTGTTTGGGCCTACTCGGCACTTATAAGGCCTAACTCTGGCCAACTAAGGCTGAAAGTTTGACTTTTGGTCAAACTTTCTAATTAAGACTCGAAATAAGGTTAATTAGTAGTAATTGTATATAGAAACTTCTTAATTCTACTCTCATCTCTTGAATACTACGTTTTTCTCATGTTTACTCTCTATTCGGCTCTTATATGGCCTAGTTCTGGTCAATCGAGGCTGAAAGTTTGAATTTCGGTCAAACTTGCCGATTAAGACTAGAAAAATGTTAATTAGTAGTATTTGTACTTAGAAATTATATTATACAACTCTCGACTCTTAAGAACCATATTTTCTCTCCCTTTAGGCCCTATTCGGCTCTTATATGGCTAGTTTAGGCCAATCGGGAATAAAATTTTGACTTTTATTAAACTTCCTAGGTACAACAAGAAAAAAGGTTAATTGGTAGCTTTTGTAAGAAATAGTGTAATACCACCCACGACCCTTGAAAACTACGTTTTCTCCCTGTTTAGGACCTATTCGATTATTTATAAGGCCTAGTTCAGGGCAATCGGAGCTGAAAATTTGACTCTTGGTTAAACTTCTCAATTAAGACTAGAAATATGAATAATTGGTCGTATTTGTATATAAAAACTATGTATTACCATTCCTGGCTCTTGAGAACCATGTTTTCTCCCCATTGGCCCCTCTTCGACTCCTATTATATCCTAGTTCAGGCCAATTAGGGATGAAAGTTTGACTTTTAGTCAAACTATCTAATTAAGACTAGAAACAAGTTTAATTGGTAGTAATTATACATGAAAACTATGTAATACTACTCCTGGCTCTTGAGAACTACATTTTCACGATGTTTGGGTACTACTCGACCCTTCTAAGGTCTAGTTCAGGCCAATCTGAGCCGAAAGGTTGACTTTTGGTCAAATCTCCCAATTAATGCTAGAAACAAGGTTAATTGAATGTAATTGTATATAGAAACAATATAATACTATTTTCGGATCTTGAGAACCACATTTTTCCTATGTTTTTCCCTATTTGGCTCTTATAAGGCCTAGTTTAGTCTAATCGAGGTTGAAAGTTTGGCATTTGGTTAAACGTCAAAATTAAGATTAGAAATAAGTTTAACAGATAATATTTGTACATCAAAACTATGCAATACTACTCCCAGCTCTTAAAAATCACGTTTTCTCCCTGTATAGGCTATATTCAACTCTTAAAAGGCTTAATTCAGGCCAATCGGGCTGAAAGTTTGACTTTTGGTCAAACTTTCTAATTAAGATTAGAAACAAGGTTAATTGGTAGTATTTATACAAAGAAACTATATAGTACCACTCACAGCTCTTGGATAACCACGTTTACTCCCCTTTTAGGCCCTATTCGGCTCTTATAAGGCCTAGTTCGAACCAATCGGGGCTGAGAGAGTTTAACATTTGTTAATTGGTAGCATTTGTGTATAGAAACAATATAATACCACTCTTGGCTCTTGAAAACCACATTTTTCTCCCCTTTTAGTCCCTATTTGGCTCTTATAAGGCCTAATTTGGCCAATTGGGTATGAACGTTTGACTTTTGATCAAACTTTCCAATTAAGACTAGAGACAAGATTAATTTATAGTAATTGTTCATAGAAACTATGTAATACTAATCTCTGCTTTTGAGCACCATGTTTTCTCCCCCATTTGGCCCTATCAGCTCTAATAAGGTCTAGCTCAGGCCAATCAGGGCTGAAAATTTGACTTTTGTTAAACTTTCCAATTAATACTAGAAATAAAGTTAATTGGAGGTAATTGTATATAGAAACTATGTAATACAACTCCCAACTCTTGAGAACCACATTTTCCCCATGTTTGTTCCTTATTCGGATTCAATAAGACCTACTTTAGGCCAGAAGGGCTGAAAGTTTGGCTTTGGGTCAAACTTCCCAATTAAGACTAGAAATAAGTTTAACTGATAGTATTTGTATATAAAAACTATGTAATAATACTCTCGACTCTTGAGAACTACATTTTCCCTATGTTTGTTCCCTATTCGATTCTCATATGGTCTAGTTCAGGCCAATCGGGGCTGAAAGTTTGAATTTTAGCCAAACATCCAGATTAAGACCGGAAGCAAGGCTGATTAGTAGTAATTGTGCATAGAAACTTTGTAATACTACTCCCGCCTCTTGAAAATTACATTTTTCCCTATGTTTGTTCCCTATTTGGCTTTATAAGGCTTAGTTTAGGCCAATTGGGGCTGAAAGTTTGACTTTTAGTGAACTTCCCAATTAAGACTAGAAATAAGTTTAACTGATAGTATTTGTATATATAAACTATGTATTACCACTGTCGGCTATCGGTACTCACATTTTCTTCCCGTTAGGTCCATTTGCTCTTATAAGGTTAATTCAAGCCAAATTGAGACTTAAGTTTTGGTCAAAATTTTCAATTAAGACTAGAAATTAGTTTAAGTGATAGTATTTGTATATAAAAACTATATAATACCACTCCTGACTCTTGAAAATCGAGTTTTCACCCCATTTAGACCCTATTTGGCTCTTATATGCCCTAATTCAGGCCAACCAGGGTTGAAACTTTGACTTTTGGTTAAACTCCTAATTAAGACTAGAAATAAATTTAATTAGTAGATTTGTATATAAAAACTATGAAATACCACTCCCGGCTCTCGAGAACAACATTTTCTTCCTGTTTGGGCCATATTCGGCTCTTATGTGTAGTTCTGGCCAATCGGGAATGAAAGTTTGGATTTTAGTTAAACTTCCCAATTAAGACTGTAGAAACACAATTAGTTGTAGTAATTGCACAAAGAAACTATGTGAGACTATTTTCGACCTTGGATAACAACATTTTCTCCCCGTTTAAGCACTAACTCGGCTCTTATAAGGCCTAGTTCAAGCCAATTAAGGCTGAAAGTTTGACATTTGGTCAAACTTTACAATTAATAATAGAAACAAGGTTAATTGGAAGTAACTGACATGGAAACTATAAAAACTACTCCCAACTCTTGAGAACCACATTTTTCCCATGTTTGTTCCCTATTTGGCTCTTGTAAGGCTTAGTTTAGGCTAATCGGGGCTAAAAGTTTGGCTGTTTGTGAAACTTCCTAATTATAACTAGAAATAAACTTAATTGATAGTATTTGTACATAGAAATAATGTAATATCACATTCGGCCCTTGAAATCACATTTTCTCGCTGTTTAGGCCCTATTCAGCTTTTATAAGGCATAATACAGGCCATATAGGGGTTGAAAGTTTAACTTTTAGTGAAACTTTCCCATTAAGACTAGAAATAAGTTTAATTTATAGTATTTTTTTACATAGAAACTATGTAATATCATTCCTGGCTTTTTGAAAATCACATTTTTCTCCTTCTTTGGACCTTATTTTGCTCTCATATATTGCCAAGTTCAGGACAATCAGGGTTAAAAGTTTGATTTTTGTACAAACTTTCTAATTAAGACTAGAAATAAGGTTAATTAGTAGTGTTTGTATAAAAAAATTATGTAATGCCACTCTTGGCGATTGAGAACAGTTTGTTCTTCCCAATTAGGCCCTATTCGGCTCTTATATGGCCTAATTTAAGACAATTGCGGATGAAATTTTGACTTCTAACTTCTCAATGAAGACTAGAAATAAAGTTAATAGGTAGTATTTGTACATAGAAACTATATAATACCACTCTCGGTTCTTGAAACTAATGTTTTCTCTTTGTTTATGCTCTTTTCGGCTCTTATCAATCTCAGTTTCAGGCCAATCTGGGCTTTAAGCTTTACTTTTGGTCAAACTTCTTGATTAAGATTAGAAATAAGGATAATTAATAGTAATTGTACATAGAAACTATGTAATAAAACTCACGGCTCTTGAAAACCATATTTTCTTATCGTTTAAGCCCTATTCGGCTCTTATAGGGTATAAAAGTATGATTCACTCAGGGTTAAAAGTTTGATTTTTGGTCAAACTTTCAAATTAAGACTATAGATAAGGGTAATTGGTAGTATTAGTAACATCACTCTCCGATCATGAGAAACATGTTTTCTACCCGTTTGGGCCCTATTCGGCCCTGATATTATGACCTAGTTCAGGCCAATTGGGAATGAAAATTTGACTTTTAGTCAAACTTCCCAATTAAGATTAGAATAAGATTAATTTGTAGTAATTGTACGTAGAAACTATGTAATACTACTCTCGGTACTTAAAAATCACATGTTCCCTGTGTTCGTTCCCTATTCGGCTCTTATTAGGCCTAATTTAGGCCAATGGGCGTAAGCTTGGCTCTTGATCAAACTTCTCAATAAAAACTAAAAATAAGGGTAATTGGTATTATTTGTATATAGAAACTATGTAATACCACACCTGGCCAATGAAAATCATGTTTTATCCCTATTTAGGCCCTATTCGACTCTTATATATAAGGCCTAATTCAGGCTAATCAGGGCTGAAAGTTTGACTTTTGGTCAAACTTCCCAATTAAGATAAGAAATAAAGTAAATTAGTAGAATTTGTACATAGACACTGTTTAACACCACTCTGGGCTCGAGAACCACATTTTCTACCCGTTTGGGCCCTATTCGGCTCTTATATGGCTTAGTTCAGACCAATCGAAGATGACAGTCTGATTTTTGGTCAAACTAACCAATTAAGACTAGAAACAACGCTAATTTGTAGTAATTTTATACATAGAAAATATGTAATACTACTTGCAGCTCTTGAAAATCATACTTTCCCCATGCTTGTTCCTTATTCGGCTCTTATAAGGCCTAGTTCAGGCCAATCGGGGATGAAATTTTGACTTTTAATCAAACTTTTCAGTTAAGACTAGAAATAAGGTTAATTGGTATTTGTATATAGGAACTATGTAAAACTACTCTACCACGTTTTCCCTATAGTTCAGGCCAATAAGGACTAAAAGTTTAACTTTTAGTCAAACTTCCCAATTGAGACTCAAAATAAGGTTAATTAGAAGTATTTATACTTAAAAACTATGTAATACCTCTGCGCTCTTGAGAATCGCGTTTTCTCCCCGTTGGGGCCTTATTTGGCTCTTGTAAGACCTAGTTCAGGAAAATCAAGGGTGGAAGTTTGAATTTGATTGAACTTCCAAATTAAGACTAGAAATAAGCTAAATTTGTATTAGTTGTACATAGAAACTATATAACACCATTCCCGGCTCGTGAGAATCGTGTTTTTCCCTATTCGGCTATTATAAAGCCTAGTTCAAGCAAATCGGGGCTGAAAGTTTGACTTTTGGTCAAACTTCTCATTTTAAGATTAGTAACAAGGTTAATTAGAAGAAGTTGAAAGTAGAACTATGAATACTACTTCGGCTCTTGAAAACCACATTTTCCTACTGTTTGAGCCCTATTCGGCTCTTATATAAGGCCAAGTTCAGGCCAATCAGAATTGAAAGTTTCACTTTTGGTAAAAATTCCCATTTAGACTAGAAATAAGGTTAATTAGTAATGTTTGTATAAAAAACTATGAAATATAACTCCTGGCTCTTAAGAACAATTTTTTCTCCATGTTTGGGCCCTATTCGGCGCGTATAAGGCCTAATTTAGGCTACTCGGGGGCTGAAAGTTTGACTTTTAGTCAAACTTTCCAATTAAGACTAAAAATAAGGTTAATTGGTAGTATTGTATATAAAAACTATGTAACACTACACACGGCTCTTTAAAACTACCTTTTTTTCCTGTTTAGGCCCTATTTGGCTCTTATATGGACTACTTCGGCCAATCGAGGCTGAAAGTTACTTTTAGTCAAACTTTTCAATTAACACTATTCAGCTCATATAAGGTTGATTAATAGTATGTTTACATAGAAATGTAATACTACTGTCGGCTCAAGAGAAATATTGTTTCTACCATTTTGGAGCCTATAATCGGCTCTTATATGGCCTAGTTCAGGCCAATCGGGGATAAAAGTTTGACTTTTAGTCAAATTTTCTAATTAAGACTAGAAATAAGATTAATTGATAGTATTTGTACATAGAGACTATATAATATCACTCCCAGCTCCTGAAAATCACGTTTACTTCCTTAGGTCAGTTCAGGCCAATCGGGACGAAAGTTTGGCTTTTATTCAAATTTCCCAAGTAAGACCAGAAACAAAGTTAATTAGTAGAAATTGTTCATATAAACAATGTAATACTGCTTCCTGCTCTTGAAAATCACATTTTTCCCATGTTTATTCCCTATTCGACTCTTAAAATGCTTAATTCAGGCCAATCGATGCTGAAAGCTTAACTTTTTTTCAAACTTTCCAATTAAGACTTGAAATAAGGTTAATTAATAGTATTTGTAAATAGAAACTTTGTCATACCATCCCGGCTCTTAAGAACCACGTTTTCCCTATTTGGGCCCTACTAAGGCATGGTTTAGGCAAATCAGGGCCGAAAGTTTGGCTTTTGGTCAAACATCCCAATTAAAACTAGAAATAAGGTTAATTGATTGTATTTGTGCATAGAAACTATGTAATATCACTCCCGGCTCTTCAGAACCTCGTTTTCTCCCCGTTTGGCCCTATCGCCTCTTATATGGCCTAGTTTAGGCCAATCTGGAATGAAAATTTGACTTTTGGTCAAACTTCCCAGATAATATTAGGAACAAGTTTAATTGAAAGTAATTATATAGAAACTATGTAATACCACTCCTGACTTTCGAAAATCACGTTCTCTCCCTGTTTAGGCCCTTTCTGGCTCCTATATATGGCCTAGGTCAGGCCAATTGGAAATGAAAGTTTGACTTTTTATTAAACTTTTCAATTAAGATTAGAAATAAGGTTAATTGATAGTAATTGTACATATAAACTATGTAATACTACTCCTGACTCTTGAGAACCACGTTTTCCCTATGCTTGTTTCGGGCCTGAAAATTTGGCTTTTGGTCAAACATCACAGTTAAAACTAGAAATATGTTTAATTAATAATATTTCTACATGAAAACTATACAGTATCACTCCCGGCTCTTAAAAATCATGTTGTCTCCCTATTTAAGGCCTATTTGGCTCAATAAGGCCTAGTTCAGGTCAGTCATTACTTAAAGTTTGACTTTTGGTCAAACTTTCCAATCAAGTCAAGAGACAAGGTTAATTGATAGTAATTGTATATAGAAATTATTTAATACTATTCTCAGCTCTTAAGAACCACGTTTTGTTCCCGTTTTAGGCCTACTTGGCTCTTATGAGGTCTAGTTCAGGCCAGTTATGGCTGAAAATTTAAATTTTAGTCAAACTTCCTAATTAATATCAGAAATAAGGTTAATTGGAAGTAATTGTATAAGAAAACTATGTAATAACACTCTCAGCTCAAAAGAACCACATTTTCTCCCTATTTGGGCCCTATATTCGACTCATATATGGCAAAGCAAATCGGAGATAAAACTTTGGCTTTTAGTTAAACTTCCCAATTAAGACTAGAAACAAGGTTAATTAGTAGCAATTATATATAGAAATTATGTAATAATACTCCTAACTTTTGAAAATCATGTTTCCCCCATATTTATTTCCTATTCAGCTCTTATAAACCTAGTTCAGGTGAATCAGTTCTGAAAGTTTGACTTTATTCAAACTTTCAAATAAAGAATAGAAATAAGGTTAATTTGTAATAATTGTATATAAAAACTATGTAATACCACTCCTGGCTCTTAAAAACCATATTTGTTCCCAGTTTAGGCCCTATTCGGCTCTTATATGTAGTTCAGGTCAATCGGGGATGAAAGTTTAACTTCGGTCAAATTTACCATTTAAGACTGAAATAAGTTTAAATAGTAATAATTGTACATAAAAACTATGTAATACTACATCCGCTCTTGAGAACTACATTTACCCATGTTTGTTACATAAAAGTCCAATCGATGTTGAAAGTTTGAATTTAGTCAAATTCTTAATTAAGACTAGAAATAAGTTTAATAGATAGTATTTTTATATAGAAACTATGTAATACCAATCACAACTTTGAAAACCAAGTTTTCTCCCTATTAGGCCCTATTCGGCTCTTATAAGGCCTACTTCAGACCTATTGGGGAAGAAAGTTTGACTTTTGGTCAAACCTCTACAATAAGACTAGCATTAAGGCTAATTAGAAGTATTTGTGCATATAAACTATGTAATACCATTCCTTGCTCTTGAGAACCACGTTTTCTCCCCGTTTGGGCCCTATTCGGCTCCTAATAGCGTAGTTCAGGCGAATCGGGAATGAATGTTTGACTTTTGGTCAAATTTTCCAATTAGAACTTGAAATAAGTTTAATTTATAGTATTTATATATAAAAACTATGTAATACCACTTCCGGCACTTAAAAATCACGTTTTCTCCCCGTTTAGGCCATATTTGGCTCTTATAAGGCCGAGTTCTGGCCAATCAGTCCTGAAAGTTTAACTTTTGATTAACCTTTTTAATTAAAACTGAAAATATGTTTAGTTGATAGTATTTATACAAAAAAACTATGTAATACAACTCTCGGCTCTTAAAATCACTATTTCTCCCCATTCTGGCCCTATTCAGCTCTTATATGGCCTAGTTCAAGCCAATCAGTGATAAAACTTGATTTGTTAATCAAACTTTTTAATTAAGACTAGTAGCAAGGTTAACTGATAGTAATTATGCATAGTAACTATGTCATACTTCTCCTGGCTCTTGAGAACAACGTTTTCTCCCTGTTTGGGCCCTACTCTGCACTTATAAGGCTTAGCTCTGGCCAATTAAGGGGGAAAGTTAGGCTTTTGGTCAAACTTTCTAATTAAGACTAGAAATAAGGTTAATTAGTAGTAATCGTACATAGAAACTTTATAATACTACTCTCGTCTCTTGAATACTACGTTTTTCTCATGTTTATTCCCTATTCGGCTCTTATATGGCTTTGTTCAGGTCAATCGGGCTGAAAATTTGAATTTCGGTCAAACTTCCCGATTAAGACTAGAAAAAGATTAATTGGTAGTTATTGTACTTGGAAATTATGTTATATAATTTTTAGCTTTTGAGAACCATGTTATGTTCCCCTTTAGGCCCTATTCGGCTCTTATATGGCCAATTTAGGCCAATCGGGGATAAAATTGACTTTTGGTTAAACTTTCTAAGTACAACAAGAAACAAGGTTAATCGGTAGTTTTTCTATATAAAACAGTGTAACACCACTCACGACCCTTGAAAATTTCGTTTTCTCCTCGTTTAGGCCCTATTCGGCTTTTTACAAGGCTTAGTTTAGGCCAATCGAAGCTGAAATTTAAACTCCTGGTCAAACTTCTCAATTAAAACTAGAAATAAGATTAATTGGCTGTGTTTGAATATAAAAACTATGTATTACCACTCCTGGCTCTTGAGAACCACGTTTTCTCCCCATTGGGCCCTCTTTGACTTATATATGTCCTAGTTCAAGCCAATCAGGGATGAAACTTTGTCTTTTGGTCAAACTTTCTAATTAATACTGGAAATAAGATTAATTGGTAGTAATTGTACATGGAAACTATGTAATACAACTCCTGGCTCAATTAGTAGCAATTGTATATAGAAATTATGTAATAATACTCTTAACTTTTGAAAATTATGTTTCCCCCATATTTATTCCCTATTCAGCTCTTATAAACCTAGTTCAGGTCAATCAGTTCTGAAAGTTTGACTTTATTTGAACTTTCAAATTAAGAATAGAAATAAGGTTAATTTATAATAATTATAAATAAAAACTATGTAATACCACTCCTGGCTCTTAAAAACCATATTTGTTCCCAGTTTGGGCCCTATTCGGCCCTTATATGTAGTTCAGGTCAATCTGGGATGAAAGTTTAACTTCGGTCAAATTTACCATTGAAGACTGAAATAAGTTTAAATAGTAATAATTGTACATAAAAACTATGTAATACTACATCCGGCTCTTGAGAACCACATTTACCCATGTTTGCTACATAAAAGTCCAATCGATGCTGAAAGTTTGGATTTAGCCAAATTCTTAATTAAGACTAGAAATAAGTTTAATGGATAGTATTTTTATATAGAAACTATGTAATACCAATCACTGCTTTGAAAACCAAGTTTTCTCCCCATTAGGCCCTATTCGGCTCTTATAAGGCCTACTTCAGACCTATTGGGGAAGAAAGTTTGACTTTTGGTCAAACTTTTAAATTAAGACTAACATTAAGGTTAATTAGAAGTATTTGTGCATATAAACTGTGTAATACCACTCCTTGCTCTTGAGAACCACGTTTTCTCCCCGTTTGGGCCCTATTCGGCTCCTATATAGCGTAATTCAGTCGAATCGGGAATGAATATTTGACTTTTGGTCAAAATTTCCAATTAGAGCTAGAAATAAGTTTAATTTATAGTATTTGTACATAAAAACTATGTAATACCACTTCCGCACTTAAAAATCACGTTTTCTCCCCATTTAGGCCATATTTGGCTCTTATAAGGCCGAGTTCAGGCCAATTAGTGCTGAAAGTTTAACTTTTGATCAACCTTTTCAATTAAAATTGGAAATAAGTTTAGTTGATAGTATTTATACATAAAAATTATGTAATATAACTCTTAGCTCTTGAAAATCACGATTTCTCCCCATTCAGGCCCTATTCAGCTCCTATATGGCCTAGTTTAAGACAATCAGGGATGAAACTTGATTTGTTAGTCAAACTTTCTAATTAAGACTAGTAGTAAGGTTAACTGATAGTAATTATGCATAGTAACTATGTAATACTTCTCCTGGCTCTTGAGAACCACTTTTCCTCCTTGTTTGGGCCCGACTCGGCACTTTTAAGGCTTAGCTCTGGCCAATTAAGGACGAAAGTTTGACTTTTGGTCAAACTTTCTAATTAAGACTAGAATAAGGTTAATTAGCAGTAATTGTACATAGAAACTTTATAATACTACTCTCGTCTCTTGAATACTATGTTTTTCTCATGTTTATTCCCTTTTTGGCTCTTATATGGCCTTGTTCAGGTCAATCGAGGCTGAAAGTTTGAATTTCGGTCAAACTTCCTAATTAAGACTAGAAAAAGATTAATTGGTAGTTTTGGCATATAGAACCATGTTTTCTTCCCAATTGGTACTTGGAAATTATGTTATATAATTTTCAGCTTTTAAGAACCATGTTTTCTTCCCCTTTAGGCCCATTCGGCTCTTATATGGCCAGTTTAGGCCAATTGGGGATAAAATTTTGACTTCTGGTTAAACTTCCTAAGTACAGCAAGAAACAAGGTTAATCGGTAGTTTTGGCATATAGAATGGTGTAACACCACTCACGACCCTTGAAATTTTCGTTTTCTCCTCGTTTAGGCCTTGTTCGGCATTTTATAAGGCCTAGTTCAGGCCAATCGAAGCTGAAAGTTTGACTCTTGGTCAAACTTCTCAATTAAAACTAGAAATAAGATTAATTGGTTGTGTTTGAATATAAAAACTATGTATTACCATTCCTGGCTCTTGAGAACCACGTTTTCTCCCCATTGGGCCCTCTTCGATTTATATATATCCTAGTTCAGGCCAATCAGTGTTAAAACTTTGTCTTTTGGTCAAATTTTCTAATTAAGACTAGAAATAAGATTAATTGGAATTGTACGTGAAAACTATGTAATATACTCCTGGCTCTTGAGAGCCACGTTTTCGCCATGTTTGGGCCCTACTCGACTCTTCTAAGGCCTAGTTCAGGCCAATCAGGGCCGAAAGTTTGACTTTTGGTCAAATTTCCCAATTAATACTATAAACAAGGTTCATTGGATATAATTGTACATAGAAATAATATAATACTACTCTTAGATCATGAGAACTATATTTCCCTTTGTTTTTCCTATTCGGAACTGATAAGGCCTAGTTTAGTCCAATCGGGGTTGAAAGTTTAGCATTTGGTTAAACTTCAAAATTAAGATTCGAAATAGGTTTAATAGATAATATTTGTACATCAAAACTATGCAATACCGATCCCGGCTGTTAAAAATCACGTTTTCTCCCTGTTTAGGCCATAATTCAACTCTTATAAGGCCTAATTCAGGCCAATCGGGCTGAAAGTTTGAGTTTTGGTCAAACTTTCTAATTAAGACTAGAAACAAGGTTAATTGGTAGTATTTAAAGATAAAATTTATATAGTACCACTCACGGCTCTTCAAAACTACGTTCCCCCTTCCTTTAGGCCCTATTCGGCTCTTATAAGGCCTAGTTCGAACCAATCGGGGCTGAGAGTTTGAATTTTGGTCAAACTCCCCAATTAAGGCTAGAAATAAGGTTAACTGGTATAATGGTGCATAGAAATAATATCATACTACTCCCGGCTCTTGAACCACATTTTCTCCCATTTTGGGCCCTATTGGGCTCTTATATGGCCTAGTTCAGGCCAAATGGGAATGAACGTTTGACTTTTGGTCAAACTTTCCAATTAAACTAAAAATAAGGTTAGTTTATAGTAATTGTTTATAGAAATTATGCAATACTAATCTTAGCTCTTGAGCACCATGTTTTCTCCCCATTTGGCCCTACTCAACTCTTATAAGGTCTAGTTCAGGCCAATCAGGACTGAAAATTTGACTTTTATCAAACCTCCCAATTAATACTAGAAACAAAGTTAGTTGGAGGTAATTGTACATAGAAATAATGTAATACAACTCCCAACTCTTGAGAACTACCATTTTCCATGTTTGTTCCTTATCGCTCTAATAAGACCTAGTTTAGGCCAAAAGGGCTGAAAGTTTGGTTTTGGGTCAAACTTCCCAATTAAGACTAGAAATAAGTTTAACTGACAGTATTTGTACATAAAAACTATGTAATACTACTCTCGACTCTTGAGAACCACATTTTCCTTATGTTTGTTCCCTAGTCGCTCTCATAGATGGTCTAGTTCAGGCTAATCGGGGTCGAAAGTTTGGCTTTTGGTCAAACTTCCAGATTAAGACCCGAAACAAGGTTAATTACAAGTAACTGTTCATAGAAACTTTGTAATACTAATCCCGGCTCTTGAAAATAATAATTTACCCATGTTTCTTCCCTATTTGGCTCTTATAAGGCTTAGTTTAGGCCAATCGGGATTGAAAGTTTGGCTTTTGGTGAAACTTCCTAATTAAGACAAGAAATAAGTTTAATTGATAGTATTCGTAAATATAAGCTATGCAATACCACTGTCGGCTATTGAAAATCACTTTTTCTTCCTGTTTAGGCCCTATTCGGCTCTTATAAGTTTAATTCAACCTAAATCGGGACTAAAAGTTTTGGTCAAAATTTTCAATTAAGACTATAAATAAGTTTAATTGATGATATTTGTATATAAAAACTATGTAATACCACCCCCGCCTCTTGAGAATCGCGTTTTCACCCTGTTTAGGCCTTATTTGGCTCTTATATGGCCTAGTTTAGGCCAACCGGGGTTGAAAGTTTTACTTTTGGTTAAACTCCTAATTAAGACTTGAAATAAGGTTAATTTGTGGTATTTGTATATAGAAACTATGTAATACCACTCCCGGCTCTCGAGAACCATTTTTTTCTTCTCGTCTGGGCCATATTAGGCTCTTATGTGCCCTAGTTCCGGCCTATCGGGAATGAAAGCTTGAATTTTAGTTAAACTTCCCAATTAAAACCATAGTAACATGGTTAGTTTATTGTAATTACACAAAGAAACTATGTGAGATTATTCTTGGCTTTTAATAATGACGTTTTCTCCCTGTTTAAGCCCTAACTCGGCTCTTATAAGGCCTAGTTCAGGCCAATTTAGGCTGAAAGTTTGACTTCTGGAGGAACTTCCTAATTAAGACTAAAGCTTAATTGATAGTATTTGCATATAGAAAAAATATAATACCACTTTCGGCTCTTGAAAATCACGTTTCCCCCTGTTTAGGTCCTATAAGCTCTTATATGGCATAATTCAGGCCAAATCGGGGTGAAAGTTTGACTGTTAGTGAAACTTTCCAATTAAGACAATAAAAAGTTTAATTGATAGTATTTTTACATAGAAATTATGTAATACCACTCTTGAGTCTTGAAAATCACATTTTCTCCTCATTTGGACCTTATTTTCCTTTTATACTGCCAAGTTCAGGACAATTAGAGTTGAAAGTTTGACTTCTGTATAAACTTCCTAATTAAGACTAGAAATATGGTTAATTAGTAATGTTTGTATATTGAAACTACATAATACCACTCTGGCTATTGAGAACAGTTTGTTCTTCCCATTTTGGCCTATTCGGCTCATATAACGCATAATTCAAGACAATCGCGGCTGAAAGTTTGACTTTTACTTAAACTTCTTAATGAAGACTAGTAATAAGGTTAGTTGGTAGTATTTATATATAGAAACTATGTAATACCACTCTCAGCTCTTGAAATTGACGTTTTTTTTTTTCCATTTTGACCCTATTCGGCCCTTATGAGGCTCAGTTTCAGGCCAATCTGGGCTTTAAGTTTGTCTTTTGGTCAAAATTCCCAATTAAGACTAGAAATAAGGTTAATTAGTAATGTTTGTACAAAGAAACTATGAAATACTACTCTCGGCTCTTGAGAACAATTTTTTCTCCCCGTTTGGGCCCTATCGGCTCTTATAAGGCCTAATTCAGGCTACTCGGGGCTAAAAGTTTGACTTTTAATCAAACTTTCAAATTAAGACTAAAAATAAGGTTAATTGGGAGTATTTGTACATAAAAACTATGTAATACCACTCACGGCTCTTTAAAACTACATTTTCTTTCCGTTTAGGCCCTATTTGGCTATTATATGGACTAGTTCGGCCAATCGAGGCTGAAAGTTACTTTTGGTCAAACTTCTCAATTAACACTATTCGGCTCATAAAAGGTTAATTAGTAGTATATTTACATAGAAACTATGTAACACCATTGTCGGCTCAAGAGTAATATATTTTCTACCAATTTAGACCCTATTTGGCTCTTATATGGCTTAGTTTCAGGCCAATCGGGGATGAAATTTTGACTTATTGTCAAAATTTTCAATTAAGACTAGAAATAAGGTTAATTGATAGTATTTGCGCATAGAGACTGTGTAATATCACTCTCAGCTCCTTAAAATCATGTTTACTCCCCGTTTAGGCCCTACTCGGCTCTAATAACGTAAGTTCAGGCTAATTAGAGACGAAAGTTATGCTTTTATTCAAACTTCCCAAGTTAGACTAGAAACAAGGTTATTTAGTAGAATTGTCCATATAAACAATGTAATACTGCTTCTGGCTCTTGATAACCACATTTTCCCCATTTTTATTCCCTATTCGACTCATAAAAGGTTAGTTCAGGCCAAGCGATGCTGAAAGTTTGAATTTTAATAAAACTTTCCAATTAAAACTAAAAATAAGGTTAATTAATAGGTTTTTTAAATAGAAACTACGTCATACCATTCCCGGCTCTTAAGAACCACGTTTTTCCCCATTTGGGCCCTACTAAGGCTTGGTTTAGGCCAATCAGGGCCGAAAGTTTAGATTTTGGTTAAACTTCCTAATTAAAATGAAATAAGTTTAATTGATAGTATTTGTATATAAAAACTATATAATACCACTCCTGATTCTTGAAAATCACGTTTTCACTCAGTTTAGACCCTATTTGGCTCTTATATGGCCTAGTTCAGGCCAATCAGGGATGAAACTTTGACTTTTGGTTAAACTCCTAATTAAGATTAGAAATAAATTTAATTAGTAGATTTGTATATAGAAACTATGTAATACCACTGCCGGCTCTCGAGAACTACATTTTCTTCCTGTTTGGGCCATATTCGGCTCTTATGTGCCCTAGTTCCAGCCATTCGAGAATGAAAGTTTGGATTTTAGTTAAACTTCCCAATTAAGACTATAGAAACACGGTTAGTTTGTAGTAATTGCACAAAGAAATTGTGTGAGACTATTCTCGACCTTTGATAATAATATTTTCTCCCCGTTTAAGTACTAACTCGGCTCTTATTAGGCCTAGTTCAAGCCAATTAAGGCCAAAAGTTTGACATTTGGTCAAACTTTGCAATTAATAATAGAAACAAGGTTAATTGGAAGTAACTGACATAGAAACTACAAAACTACTCCCAACTCTTGAGAACCACGTTTTTCCCATATTTGTTCCCTATTTGGCTCTTATAAGGCTTAGTTTAGGCTAATCGGGGCTAAAGTTTAGCTTTTGGTGAAACTTCCTAATTAAGACTAGAATAAACTTAATTGATAGGATTTGTACATAGAAACAATGTAATACCACATTCAGCCCTTGAAATCACGTTTTCCCACTGTTTAGGCCCATTCAGCTCTTATAAGGCACAATACAGGCTATATCGGGGTTGAAAGCTTGACTTTCAGTGAATCTTTCCAATTAAGACTAGAAATAAGTTTAATTGATAGTATTTTTTACATAGAAACTCTGTAATATCATTCCTAGCTCTTGAAAATCACATTTTCTCCTCGTTTGGACCATATTTTGCTCTCATATACTGCCAAGTTCAGGAAAATCAGGGTTGAAAGTTTGACTTTTGTACAAACTTCCTAATTAAGACTAGAAATAAGGTTAATTAGTAGTGTTTGTATAAAGAAATTTTGTAATGCCACTCTCGGCGATTGAGAACAGTTTGTTCCTCCCATTTGGGCCCCATTCTGCTTTTATAAAGCCTAATTCAAGATGATCGCGTGTGAAAGTTTAACTTCTAACTTCTCAATGAAGACTAGAAACAAAGTTAATAGGTAGTATTCGTACATAGAAACTATATAATACCACTCTCGGTTCTTGAAACTAATATTTTCTCTCTGTTTAGGCCCTTTTCGGCTCTATCAGGCTTAGTTTTAGGCCAATCTGGGCTTTAAGCTTGACTTTTGGTCAAACTTCTTGATTAAGATTAGAAATAAGGATAATTAATAGTAATTGTACATAGAAACTATGTAATAAAACTCACAGCTCTTAAAAACCATATTTTCTTCTCGTTTAAGCCCTATTCGGCTCTTATAGGGTATAGTTCAATTCAATCGGGGTTAAAAGTTTGATTTTTAGTCAAACTTTCAAATTAAGACTATAGATAAGGTTAATTGATAGTATTAGTAACAACACTCTCCGATCATGAGAAACATGTTTTCTACCCGTTTGGGCCCTATTCGGCCCTGATATGACCTAGTTCAGGCCAATCGGGAATGAAAATTTGACTTTTGGTCAAACTTCCCAATTAAGATTAGAATAAGATTAATTTGTAGTAATTGTACGTAGAAACTGTGTAATACTACTCCCGGTACTTGATAATCACATGTTCCCCGTGTTTGTTCCCTATTCGGCTCTTATTAGGCCGAGTTCAGGCCAATTGGGCGTAAGCTTCGCTTTTGATCAAACTTCTCAATAAAGACTAGAAATAAGGGTAATTGGTATTATTTGTATATAGAAACTATGTAATACCATACCTGGCCAATAAAAATCATGTTTTATCCCAGTTTAGGCCCTATTCGACTCTTATAAGGCCTAATTCAGGCCAATTAGGGTAGAAAGTATGACTTTTGGTCAAACTTCCTAATTAAAACAAGAAATAAAGTTAATTAGTAGAATTTGTACATAGATACTATGTAACACCACTCTGGGCTCATGAGAACCACATTTTCTACCTGTTTGGGCTCTATTCGGCTCTTATATGGCCTAGTTTAAACCAATCGAAGATGACAGTCTGACTTTTGGTTAAACTACCCAATTAAGACTAGAAACAAGGCTAATTTGTAGTAATTATATATAGAAAATATGTAATTCTACTCCCAGCTCTTGAAAACCATACTTTCCCCATGCTTGTTCCTTATTCGGCTCTTATAAGGCCTAGTTCAGGCCAATCGTGGATGAAATTTTGACTTTTAGTCAAACTTTTCAGTTAAGACTAGAAATAAAGTTAATTGGTATTTGTACATAGAAACTATGTAAAACTACTCTATCACGTTTTCCCTATAGTTCAGGCCAATAGGGACAGAAAGTTTGACTTTTGGTCAAACTTCCCAATTGAGACTCAAAATAAGGTTAATTAGTAGTATTTATACTTAAAAACTATGTAATACCTCTGCGCTCTTGAAAATCACATTTTCTCCCCGTTTGGACCTTATTTGGCTCTTGTAAGGCCTAGTTCAGGCAAATCGAGGGTGAAAGTTTGAATTTGATTGAACTTCCAAATTAAGACTAGAAATAAGCTAAATTTGTAGTATTTGTACATAGAAGCTATATAATACCACTCCCGGCTTGTGAGAATCATGTTTTTCCCTATTCGGCTTTATAAAGCCTAGTTCAAGCAAATCGGGACTGAAAGTTTGACTTTTGGTCAAACTTCCGATTTTAAGATTAGAAATAAGGTTAATTAGAAGAAGTTAAAAGCAGAATTATGAATACTACTTTTGGCTCTTGAAAACCACGTTTTTCTACTGTTTGAGCCCTATTCAGCTCTTATATAAGGCCAAGTTCAGGCCAATCAAGGTTGATAGTTTGACTTTTGGTCAAAGTTCCCAATTAAGACTAGAAATAAGGTTAATTAGTAATGTTTGTATAAAGAAACTATGAAATACAACTCTCGGCTCTTGAGAACAACTTTTTCTCCTTGTTTGGGCCCTATTCGGCTCTTATAAGGCCTAATTCAGGCTACTAGCGGCTGAAAGTTTGACTTTTAGTCAAACTTTCCAATTAAGACTAAAAATAAGGTTAATTGGTACTATTGTTTATAAAAGCTATGTAACACTACACACGGCTCTTTAAAACTATGTTTTTTTCCTGTTTAGGCCCTATTTGGCTCTTATATGGGCTAGTTCGGCCAATCGAGGCTAAAAGTTACTTTTAGTCAAACTTTTCAATTAACACTATTCAGCTCATATAAGGTTGATTAGGAGTATATTTACATAGAAACTATGTAACACCACTGTCGGCTCAAGAGAAATACGTTTTCTACCGTTTTGGAGCCTATTCGGCTCTTATATGGCCTAGTTCAGGCCAATCAGGGATGAAAGTTTGACTTTTAGTCAAAATTTTCAATTAAGACTAGAAATAAGGTTAATTGATAGTATTTGTACAAAGAGACTATATAATATTACTCCCAGCTTCTGAAAATCACGTTTACTTCCTGTTTAGGCCCAACTCGGCTCTAATAAGGTCAGTTCAGGCCAATCGGGACGAAAGTTTGGCTTTTATTCAAACTTCCCAAGTAAGACCAGAAAAAAAGTTAATTAGTAGAAATTGTCCATATAAACAATGTAATACTTCTCCCTGCTCTTGAAAACCACATTTTCCCTATGTTATTCCCATTCGACTCTTAAAAGGCTTAGTTCAGGCAATCGATGCTGAAAGTTTGATTTTTTTTCAAACTTTCCAATTAAGACTAGAAATAAGGTTAATTAATAGTATTTGTAAATGGAAACTATGTCATACCTATCCCGGCCCTTAAGAACTACGTTTTTCCCATTTTGGGCCCTACTAAGGCCTGGTTTAGGCAAATCAGGGTTGAAAGTTTAGCTTTTGGTCAAACTTCCCAATTAAAACTAGAAATAAGGTTAATTGATAGTATTTGTGTATAGAAACTATGTAATATCACTCCCGGCTCTTCAGAACCTCGTTTTCTCCCCGTTTGGCCCTATCGCCTCTTATATGGCCTAGTTTTGGTCAATTTGGAATGAACGTTTGACTTTTGGTCAAACTTCTCAGATAATACTAGAAACAAGTTTAATTGGAAGTAATTTTATATAGAAACTATGTAATACCACTCCTGACTTTTAAAAATCACGTTTTACCCTGTTTAGGCCCTTTCATATGGCCTAGGTCAGGCCAATCGGGAATGAAAGTTTGACTTTTTATTAAACTTTTCAATTAAGACTAGAAATAAGGTTAATTGAAAATAATTGTACATATAAACTATGTAATACTACTCCCAACTCTTGAGAATCACGTTTTCCCTATGTTTGTTTCGGGCCTGAAAATTTGGCTTTTAGTCAAACATCACAGTTAAAACTAGAAATATGTTTAATTAATAATATTTCTACATGAAAACTATACAATATCACTCCCGGCTCTTAAAAATCATGTTGTCTCCCTATTTAGGCCCTATTTGGCTCAATAAGGCCTAGTTCCGGTCAGTTGGTACTGAAAGTTTGACTTTTGGTCAAACTTTTCAATTAAGACAAGAAACAAGGTTAATTGATAGTAATTGTATATAGAAATTATTTAATACTATTCTCAGCTCTTAAGAACCACGTTTTCTCCCTGTTTTGGCCCTACCTAGCTCTTATGAGGCCTAGTTCAGGCCAGTCATGGCTGAAAGTTTAACTTTTAGTCAAACTTCCTAATTAATACCAGAAATAAGGTTAATTGGAAGTAATTGTACATGAAAACTATGTAATAATACTCTCGGCTCAAAAGAACCACATTTTCTCCCTGTTTGGGCCCTATATTCGACTCATATATGGCCAAGCAAATCGAAGATGAAACTTTGTCTTTTAGTTAAACTTCCCAATTAGGACTAGAAACAAGGTTAGTTAGCAGCAATTGTATATAGAAATTATGTAATAATAGTCCTAACTTTTGAAAATCATGTTTCCCCTATATTTATTCCCTATTTCGCTCTTATAAACCTAGTTCAGGTCAATCAGTTCTGAAAATTTGACTTTTATTCAAACTTTCCAATTAAGAATAGAAGTAAGGCTAATTTGTAATAATTGTATATTAAAACTATGTAATACCAACCCGGCTCTTAAAAACTATATTTGTTCCCAGTTTGGGCCCAATTCGGCTCTTATATGTAGTTCAGGTCAATCGAGAATGAAAGTTTGACTTCGGTCAAATTTACCATTTAAGACTGAAATAAGTTTATATAGTAATAATTGTACATAAAAACTATGTAATACTATATCCGGCTCTTGAGAACCATATTTACCCATGTTTGTTACATAAAAGTCCAATCGATGCTGAAAGTTTGGATGTAGTCAAATTCTTAATTAAGACTAGAAATAAGTTTAATGGATAGTATTTTTATATAGAAACTATATAATACCAATCACGACTTTGAAAACCAAGTTTTCTCTCCATTAGGCCTTATTCGGCTCTTATAAGGCCTACTTCAGACCTATTGGGGAAGAAAGTTTGATTTTTGGTCAAACTTCAAAATTAAGAATAGTGTTAAGGTTAATTAAAAGTATTTGTGCATATAAACTATGTAATACCCCTCCTTGCTCTTGAGAACCACGTTTTCTCCCCGTTTGGGTCCTATTCGGCTCCTATATAGCGTAGTTCAGGCGAATCGGGAATGAATGTTTGACTTTTGGTTAAAATTTTCAATTAGAACTAGAAATAAGTTTAATTTATAGTATTTGTACATAAAACTATGTAATACCAATTCCGGCACTTAAAAATCACGTTTTCTCCCCGTTTAAGCCATATTTGGTCTTATAAGGCCGAGTTCAGGCCAATCAGTGTTGAAAATTTAACTTTTGATCAACCTTTTTAATTAAGACTGGAAATAAGTTTAGTTGATTGAATTTATACATAAAAACTATGTAATACAACTCTCGGCTCTTGAAAATCACGATTTCTCCCCATTCTGGCCCTATTCAGCTCCTATATGGCCTAGTTCAAGCCAATCAGGGATGAAACTTGATTTGTTAGTCAAACTTTCTAATTAAGACTAATAGTAAGGTTAATTGATAGTAATTATGCATACTAACTATGTAATACTTCTCCTAGCTCTTGAGAACCACGTTTTCTCCCTTTTTGGGCCCTACTCGGCACTTATAAGGCTTAGCTCTGGCCATTTAAGGACGAAAGTTTGGCTTTTGGTCAAACTTTTTAATTAAGACTTGAAATAAGGTTAATTAGCAGTAATAGTACATAGAAACTTTGTAATACTACTCTCGTCTCTTGAATACTACGTTTTTCTCATGTTTATTCCCTATTCGGCTCTTATATGGCCTCGTTCAGGTCAATAGAGGCTGAAAGTTTGAATTTCGGTCAAACTTCCCGATTAAGACTAGAAAAAGGTTAATTGGTAGTTATTGTACTTGGAAATTATGTTATATAATTTTCAGCTTTTAAGAACCATGTTTTCTTCTCCTTTAGGCCCTATTCGGCTCTTATATTGCCAGTTTAGGCCAATTGGGGATAAAATTTTGACTTCTGGTTAAACTTCCTAAGTACAGCAAGAAACAAGGTTAATCAGTAGTTTTGGCATATAGAATGGTGTAACACCACTCACGACCCTTGAAATTTTAGTTTTCTCCTCGTTTAGGCCTTGTTCGACATTTTATAAGGCTTAGTTCTGGCCAATCGAAGCTGAAAGTTTGACTCTTGGTCAAACTTCTCAATTAAAACTAGAAATAAGATTAATTGGTTGTGTTTGAATATAAAAACTATGTATTACTATTCCTGGCACTTAAGAACCACATTTTCTCCTCAGGCCCTCTTCGACTTATATATGTCCTAATTCAGGCCAATCAGGGATGAAACTTTGACTTTTGGTCAAACTTTCTAATTAAGATTGGAAATAAGATTAATTGGTAGTAATTGTACATGGAAACTATGTAATACTACTCCTGGCTCTTGAGGGCCACGTTTTCGCCATGTTTGGGCCCTACTCGACTCTTCTGAGGCCTAGTTCAGGCCAATCAGGGCCGAAAGTTTGACTTTTGGTCAAATTTCCCAATTAATACTATAAACAAGGTTCATTAGATATAATTGTACATAGAAACAATATAATACTACTCCCAGATTTTGAGAACCATATTTTTCCTATGTTTTTTTCAATTCGGAACTTATAAGGCCTAGTTTATCCAATCAGGGCTAAAAGTTTAGCATTTGGTTAAACTTTAAAATTAAGATTCGAAATAGGTTTAATAGATAATATTTGTACATCAAAACTATGCAATTCCGCTCCCGGCTGTTAAGAATCACGTTTTCTCCCTGTTTAGGCTATATACAACTCTTATATGGCCTAATTCAGGCCAACCTGCTGAAAGTTTGAGTTTTGTTCAAACTTTCTAATTAAGACTAGAAATAAGGTTAATTGGTAGTATTTAAAGATAGAATTTATATAGTACCACTCACGGCTCTTCAAAGCTATGTTCCCCCCTTTTAGGCCCTATTCGGCTCTTATAAGGCCTAGTTCGAACCAATCGGGACTGAGAGTTTGAATTTTGGTCAAACTCCCCAATTAAGACCAGAAATAAGATTAACTGGTAGCGATGGTGCATAGAAATAATATAATACACTCCCAGCTCTTGAACCACATTTTCTCCCATTTTGGGCCATATTTGGCTCTTATATGGCCTGGTTCAGGCCAAATGGGAATGAACGTTTGATTTTTGGTCAAACTTTCCAATTAAACTAAAAATAAGGTTAATTTATAGTAATAGTTTATAGAAACTATGTAATACTAATCTTAGCTCTTGAGCACCATATTTTCTCCCTATTTGGTCCTACTAAACACTTATAACGTCTAGTTCAGACCAATCAAGACTGAAAATTTGACTTTTATCCAACTTCTCAATTAATATTAGAAACAAAGTTAGTTGGAGGTAATTGTACATAAAAACAATGTAATATAACTCCTAACTCTCGAGAACTACGTTTTCCCCATGTTTGTTCCTTATTCGCTCCAATAATACCTAGTTTAGGCCAAAAGGGCTGAAAGTTTAATTTTGGGTCAAACTTCCCAATTAACACTAGAAATAAGTTTAACTGTTAGTATTTGTACATAAAAACTATGTAATACTACTCTCGACTCTGGAGAACCATATTTTCCCTATGTTTGTTCCCTATTCGACTCTCAGATGGTCTAGTTTAGGCCAATCGAGGTTGAAAGTTTGACTTTTGGTCAAACTTTCAGATTAAGACCCGAAACAAGGTTAATTAGAAGTAACTGTTCATAGAAACTTTGTAATACTACTCCCGGGTCTTGAAAATATTATTTTACCCATGTTTGTTCCCTATTTGGCTCTTATAAGACTTAGTTTAGGCCAATCGGGGTTGAAAATTTGGCTTTTGGTGAAACTACCCAATTAAGACTAGAAATAAGTTTAATTGATAATATTCGTAGATATAAACTATGTAATACCACTCTCGGCTATTGAAAATCACTTTCTCTTCCTATTTAAGCCCTATTCGGCTCTTATAAGTTTAATTCAAGCCAAATCGGGACTAAAAGTTTTGGTCAAAATTTTCAATTAAGACTATAAATAAGTTTAATTGATAGTATTTGTATATAAAAACTATGTAATACCACTCCCGCCTCTTGAGAATCACGTTTTCAGCCTGTTTAGGCCTTATTTGGCTCTTACATGGCCTAGTTCAGGCCAATCGGGGTTGAAAGTTTGACTTATGGTTAAACTCGTAATTAAGAGTAGAAATAAGGTTAATTTGTAGTATTTGTATATAGAAACAATGTAATACAACTCCCGGCTCTCGAGAACCATATTTTCTTCTTATTTGGGCCATATTAGGTTCTTATGTGCCCTAGTACCAGCCTATCGGGAATGAAAGTTTGAATTTTAGTTAAACTTCCCAATTAAGACCATAGAAACTGAAAGTTTAAACTCTTGGTCAAACTTCTCAATTAAAACTAGAAATAAGATTAATTGGCTGTGTTTGAATATAAAAACTATGTATTACCACTCCTGGCTCTTGAGAACCACGTTTTCTCCCCATTGGGCCCTCTTCGACTTATATATGTCCTAGTTCAGGCCAATCAGGGATGAAACTTTGTCTTTTGGTCAAACTTTCTAATTAATACTGGAAATAAGATTAATTGGTAGTAATTGTACATGGAAACTATGTAATACAACTCCTGGCTCTTGAGAGCCACGTTTTCACAATGTTTGGGCCCTACTCGACTCTTCTAAGGCCTAATTCAGGTCAATCAGGGCCGAAAGCTTGACGTTTGGTCAAATTTCCCAATTAATACTATAAACAAGGTTTATTGGATTTAATTATACATAGAAACAATATAATACTACTCCCAAATGTTGAGAACCATATTTTCTTGTGTTTTTCTCTATTCGGAACTTATAAGGCCTAGTTTAATCCAATCGGGGTTGAAAGTTTTGCATTTGGTTAAACTTCAAAATTAAGATTCGAAATAGTTTAATAGATAATATTTGTACATCAAAACTATGCAATATCGATCCCGGCTACTAAAAGTCACGTTTTCTCAATGTTTTAGGCCAATTGGGCTGAAAATTTGAGTTTTGGACAAACTTTCTAATTAAGACTAGAAACAAGGTTAATTGGTAGTATTTAAAGATAGAATTTATATAGTACCACTTACGGCTCTTTAAAACTACGTCCCCCTCTTTAGGCCATATTCGGCTCTTATAAGGCCTAGTTCGAACCAATCGGGACAGAGTAATTGCACGAGTAAAATTTGACGAGTAAGTTTTATGCACTTCATTAACTATATCTCCAGACTTGTGGCACTTATACACACAAGCAAAGAAGATTCCTCACGCATGCAAAAGAAGATAAGAAGCCATTCAAATCACATCTCATTAAGGTCAACTCAAGCAGACACTTCCAAGAAAAGGCAATGATTCATCAAGGCACGGATCGCTCTATAAAAGGGGATCCCCTTCATTCATCAAAAGCATCGGAAAAAATCACGAAGAAAAACAACTCCTAATCACCTACAATTAGCCATCCTAAACCTTCCCTTCTCTGCAAGAATTCCTACCTGTACCTCTTCAAATTGTACCTCTTCAAAAAGTTAATTAGTAGAAATTGTCCATATAAACAATGTAATACTTCTCCCTGCTCTTGAAAACCACATTTTCCCTATGTTATTCCCATTCGACTCTTAAAAGGCTTAGTTCAGGCAATCGATGCTGAAAGTTTGATTTTTTTTCAAACTTTCCAATTAAGACTAGAAATAAGGTTAATTAATAGTATTTGTAAATGGAAACTATGTCATACCTATCCCGGCCCTTAAGAACTACGTTTTTCCCATTTTGGGCCCTACTAAGGCCTGGTTTAGGCAAATCAGGGTTGAAAGTTTGGCTTTTGGTCAAACTTCCCAATTAAAACTAGAAATAAGGTTAATTGATAGTATTTGTGTATAGAAACTATGTAATATCACTCCCGGCTCTTCAGAACCTCGTTTTCTCCCCGTTTGGCCCTATCGCCTCTTATATGGCCTAGTTTTGGTCAATTTGGAATGAACGTTTGACTTTTGGTCAAACTTCTCAGATAATACTAGAAATAAGTTTAATTGGAAGTAATTTTATATAGAAACTATGTAATACCACTCCTGACTTTTAAAAATCACGTTTTACCCTGTTTAGGCCCTTTCATATGGCCTAGGTCAGGCCAATCGGGAATGAAAGTTTGACTTTTTATTAAACTTTTCAATTAAGACTAGAAATAAGGTTAATTGAAAATAATTGTACATATAAACTATGTAATACTACTTCCAACTCTTGAGAATCACGTTTTCCCTATGTTTGTTTCGGGCCTGAAAATTTGGCTTTTAGTCAAACATCACAGTTAAAACTAGAAATATGTTTAATTAATAATATTTCTACATGAAAACTATACAATATCACTCCCGGCTCTTAAAAATCATGTTGTCTCCCTATTTAGGCCCTATTTGGCTCAATAAGGCCTAGTTCCGGTCAGTTGGTACTGAAAGTTTGACTTTTGGTCAAACTTTTCAATTAAGACAAGAAACAAGGTTAATTGATAGTAATTGTATATAGAAATTATTTAATACTATTCTCAGCTCTTAAGAACCACGTTTTCTCCCTGTTTTGGCCCTACCTAGCTCTTATGAGGCCTAGTTCAGGCCAGTCATGGCTGAAAGTTTAACTTTTAGTCAAACTTCCTAATTAATACCAGAAATAAGGTTAATTGGAAGTAATTGTACATGAAAACTATGTAATAATACTCTCGGCTCAAAAGAACCACATTTTCTCCCTGTTTGGGCCCTATATTCGACTCATATATGGCCAAGCAAATCGAAGATGAAACTTTGTCTTTTAATTAAACTTCCCAATTAGGACTAGAAACAAGGTTAGTTAGCAGCAATTGTATATAGAAATTATGTAATAATAGTCCTAACTTTTGAAAATCATGTTTCCCCTATATTTATTCCCTATTTCGCTCTTATAAACCTAGTTCAGGTCAATCAGTTCTGAAAATTTGACTTTTATTCAAACTTTCCAATTAAGAATAGAAGTAAGGCTAATTTGTAATAATTGTATATTAAAACTATGTAATACCAACCCGGCTCTTAAAAACTATATTTGTTCCCAGTTTGGGCCCAATTCGGCTCTTATATGTAGTTCAGGTCAATCGAGGATGAAAGTTTGACTTCGGTCAAATTTACCATTTAAGACTGAAATAAGTTTATATAGTAATAATTGTACATAAAAACTATGTAATACTACATCCGGCTCTTGAGAACCATATTTACCCATGTTTGTTACATAAAAGTCCAATCGATGCTGAAAGTTTGGATGTAGTCAAATTCTTAATTAAGACTAGAAATAAGTTTAATGGATAGTATTTTTATATAGAAACTATATAATACCAATCACGACTTTGAAAACCAAGTTTTCTCCCCATTAGGCCTTATTCGGCTCTTATAAGGCCTACTTCAGACCTATTGGGGAAGAAAGTTTGATTTTTGGTCAAACTTCAAAATTAAGAATAGTGTTAAGGATAATTAAAAGTATTTGTGCATATAAACTATGTAATACCCCTCCTTGCTCTTGAGAACCACGTTTTCTCCCCGTTTGGGTCCTATTCGGCTCCTATATAGCGTAGTTCAGGCGAATCGGGAATGAATGTTTGACTTTTGGTTAAAATTTTCAATTAGAACTAGAAATAAGTTTAATTTATAGTATTTGTACATAAAAACTATGTAATACCAATTCCGGCACTTAAAAATCACGTTTTCTCCCCGTTTAAGCCATATTTGGTCTTATAAGGCCGAGTTCAGGCCAATCAGTGTTGAAAATTTAACTTTTGATCAACCTTTTTAATTAAGACTGGAAATAAGTTTAGTTGATTGTATTTATACATAAAAACTATGTAATACAACTCTCGGCTCTTGAAAATCACGATTTCTCCCCATTCTGGCCCTATTCAGCTCCTATATGGCCTAGTTCAAGCCAATCAGGGATGAAACTTGATTTGTTAGTCAAACTTTCTAATTAAGACTAATAGTAAGGTTAATTGATAGTAATTATGCATACTAACTATGTAATACTTCTCCTAGCTCTTGAGAACCACGTTTTCTCCCTTTTTGGGCCCTACTCGGCACTTATAAGGCTTAGCTCTGGCCATTTAAGGACGAAAGTTTGGCTTTTGGTCAAACTTTTTAATTAAGACTTGAAATAAGGTTAATTAGCAGTAATAGTACATAGAAACTTTGTAATACTACTCTCGTCTCTTGAATACTACGTTTTTCTCATGTTTATTCCCTATTCGGCTCTTATATGGCCTCGTTCAGGTCAATAGAGGCTGAAAGTTTGAATTTCGGTCAAACTTCCCGATTAAGACTAGAAAAAGGTTAATTGGTAGTTATTGTACTTGGAAATTATGTTATATAATTTTCACCTTTTAAGAACCATGTTTTCTTCCCCTTTAGGCCCTATTCGGCTCTTATATTGCCAGTTTAGGCCAATTAGGGATAAAATTTTGACTTCTGGTTAAACTTCCTAAGTACAGCAAGAAACAAGGTTAATCAGTAGTTTTGGCATATAGAATGGTGTAACACCACTCACGACCCTTGAAATTTTAGTTTTCTCCTCGTTTAGGCCTTGTTCGACATTTTATAAGGCTTAGTTCAGGCCAATCGAAGCTGAAAGTTTGACTCTTGGTCAAACTTCTCAATTAAAACTAGAAATAAGATTAATTGGTTGTGTTTGAATATAAAAACTATGTATTACTATTCCTGGCACTTGAGAACCACATTTTCTCCTCAGGCCCTCTTCGACTTATATATGTTCTAATTCAGGCCAATCAGGGATGAAACTTTGACTTTTGGTCAAACTTTCTAATGAAGATTGGAAATAAGATTAATTGGTAGTAATTATACATGGAAACTATGTAATACTACTCCTGGCTCTTGAGGGCCACGTTTTCGTCATGTTTGGGCCCTACTCGACTCTTCTGAGGCCTAGTTCAGGCCAATCAGGGCCGAAAGTTTGACTTTTGGTCAAATTTCCCAATTAATACTATAAACAAGGTTCATTAGATATAATTGTACATAGAAACAATATAATACTACTCCCAGATTTTGAGAACCATATTTTTCCTATGTTTTTCTCAATTCGGAACTTATAAGGCCTAGTTTATCCAATCAGGGCTAAAAGTTTAGCATTTGGTTAAACTTTAAAATTAAGATTCGAAATAGGTTTAATAGATAATATTTGTACATCAAAACTATGCAATTCCGCTCCCGGCTGTTAAGAATCACGTTTTCTCCCTGTTTAGGCTATATATACAATTCTTATATGGCCTAATTCAGGCCAACCTGCTGAAAGTTTGAGTTTTGTTCAAACTTTCTAATTAAGACTAGAAATAAGGTTAATTGGTAGTATTTAAAGATAGAATTTATATAGTACCACTCACGGCTCTTCAAAGCTATGTTCCCCCCTTTTAGGCCCTATTCGGCTCTTATAAGGCCTAGTTCGAACCAATCGGGACTGAGAGTTTGAATTTTGGTCAAACTCCCCAATTAAGACCAGAAATAAGATTAACTGGTAGCGATGGTGCATAGAAATAATATAATACACTCCCAGGCTCTTGAACCACATTTTCTCCCATTTTGGGCCATATTTGGCTCTTATATGGCCTGGTTCAGGCCAAATGGGAATGAACGTTTGATTTTTGGTCAAACTTTCCAATTAAACTAAAAATAAGGTTAATTTATAGTAATAGTTTATAGAAACTATGTAATACTAATCTTAGCTCTTGAGCACCATATTTTCTCCCTATTTGGTCCTACTAAACACTTATAACGTCTAGTTCAGACCAATCAAGACTGAAAATTTGACTTTTATCCAACTTCTCAATTAATACTAGAAACAAAATTAGTTGGAGGTAATTGTACATAAAAACAATGTAATATAACTCCTAACTCTCGAGAACTACGTTTTCCCCATGTTTGTTCCTTATTCGCTCCAATAATACCTAGTTTAGGACAAAAGGGCTGAAAGTTTAATTTTGGGTCAAACTTCCCAATTAACACTAGAAATAAGTTTAACTGTTAGTATTTGTACATAAAAACTATGTAATACTACTCTCGACTCTGGAGAACCATATTTTCCCTATGTTTGTTCCCTATTCGACTCTCAGATGGTCTAGTTTAGACCAATCGAGGTTGAAAGTTTGACTTTTGGTCAAACTTCCAGATTAAGACCCGAAACAAGGTTAATTAGAAGTAACTGTTCATAGAAACTTTGTAATACTACTCCCGGGTCTTGAAAATATTATTTTACCCATGTTTGTTCCCTATTTGGCTCTTATAAGACTTAGTTTAGGCCAATCGGGGTTGAAAATTTGGCTTTTGGTGAAACTACCCAATTAAGACTAGAAATAAGTTTAATTGATAATATTCGTAGATATAAACTATGTAATACCACTCTCGGCTATTGAAAATCACTTTCTCTTCCTATTTAAGCCCTATTCGGCTCTTATAAGTTTAATTCAAGCCAAATCGGGACTAAAAGTTTTGGTCAAAATTTTCAATTAAGATTATAAATAAGTTTAATTGATAGTATTTGTATATAAAAACTATGTAATACCACTCCCGCCTCTTGAGAATCACGTTTTCAGCCTGTTTAGGCCTTATTTGGCTCTTACATGGCCTAGTTCAGGCCAATCGGGGTTGAAAGTTTGACTTATAGTTAAACTCCTAATTAAGAGTAGAAATTGTTGGCTCAAAGGCCTATCGCCCTAGTTTTGATGATGATCAACTCATGAAGTTATAGTTACTAATGATCTTGTGTTTAATTAGTGACAGATTCATGATCAAGATCTTAGTAGGTGCATAGCTCAACAAAGGTTAAAAGATCAAGATTTGGAGCTTGCATGTTGTGATCCAAGGAGCTTTGGATCAAGCTTGGACCAAGTCAAGATGATGTGAAGCTTCAAGTGAAGACTTCAAGAAGTTGAAGACTTGGGTCTAGGTATAGAATTTGTTTTTGTTTGTTTTAGTAAAAATGTAAAGGATAGATAGTTGGTGGATTGCTCAAGTTATATCACACACACACACTCTTGATAGAACTCTTGATTTAATTGATTTCATAAAAGATTTTGTTTTTAGAAAAGAACTTTTATTTTAGAAAAAGATTTTTCCTTGAGACAAAATATTTGTTGGTTTTTGGTATTTCTATCATGTATATTCTTTAACCAAAACCAAGTTGTATACTAGATTTCAAAAACATAGATATTTCATATTGATTGTGGAGTGGATCATATCCATACACACTATGCTTTTAAATGGACTCAAATATCTTGTTTTTGTATTTGATGAAGATTTAGAAAAACAAGTTTGGAAAAACATGTTTTGGAAAAATACCTTTTAGTTATTGAGCTAATATTTCCAAGTTACAAAAATAGACCAAAACATCTATAACATGTCTTGATTTTGTGCAAGCATGTTTGTTCCTTCAAGTATATTGGTAAAACTATTTTTGTAGAATTTATATGTATTTTTAGGATTTTATAAAAAGATTTTTTATTCTGATTTCAGACCTGGAAACTGGCTGACAGGCCAAACCGGTCGACCGGTCCGGTCGACCGATGTGCACAGCCCTGTGCACGTTGTCAGCACAGTGGCCGGTCGACCGGGTCGGTCGACCGACCAAGAGAGCTTTGCTCTCTGGAAATATCAGTCGACCGGGCCGGTCGACCGACAGTTCATTCCAGGTTATCGGTCGACCGAGCCGGTCGACCGGTGGCTGCAACGGTCAGAAAAATGACCGTTGGCCGGTCGACCGGCGGTCGACCGACAGCACTGACAGGAGCCCAACGGCTCTATTTTCTGGCAGCCCTATAAAAGGGGTCTTGTCACTTGTTTTACGTAGAAGATTTTGGAGATTTCTAAGCCAGTTTTTCCTAGACATTTTCAGAAGTTTTCTCCACAAAACAGAGTGCAAATACTTCCCATCTAAAAGGGATTTTATCAAGAGAGTGTAAAAGTGATTTCTTGTGTTTTTCACCATAGCCTTCTTTCCTTGATTTCTCACACTTCACTTGAGCATCCATAGACATATCTATCCTATAGGAAAGTGTTGTAGTGAGCTTTTGTAATTGGTGATCAAGTGTTAGATCACCAAAGAGATTTCCATTGTATTTTGAGGAGACGGGCAAGTGTGCTCGTGTGGTAGAGTTCTTGTGTGAACTCGGTGGTTTGAGGTGCGCCCTCATTGAGCCGGTGGGCTTGTGGTGTACGGACAAGGGAGTCCGAGAGCTTGTAGGTGTTGCGGCACCAAGGAGAGATCCGTTGGGGATCTTGCATAGTGGAAATCCTTCGTGTGTCGAAGGCGGGGATGTAGAGCAAGTGTGCTCGAACCTCGAAACAAACCCTTTGTGTTTGCGATTGCTTACTCTTCCCTCTCTCTCTCTTTGTCTCTATTTTATATCTTGCATTTACTTTCATTGTATTCATCTTATATATGCATGATATATACCCTTGTGCTTAATTGATATATAATTGCGTGGGATTGTTGTTAACACTAGTATTCAACCAAGAGAGCCAACGCGGCACCTCAACCCATTCAAGGGGAATCTAGGGGAGCTTGTCCAGAGCCTCGCAAGGGGAATTCGGCAACACTCTTGAGTTATACATAAGTGTTTAATTAAAAGAAATTTTAATTTGGTCAACTTAGTTTTAATTCCGCATTATTTGTTCACAAGTGACCATTAGATTAGCCATCACCTATTCACCCCCCCTCTAGGTGATCTTACAATTGGTATCAGAGCTAGTGCTCTTGATAAGGGTCTAACAACCTAAGAGTTAAAGATCCTACATTTGGGCTAATCACAATATTTGTTGCACACACACACCTCACCATGGACTTTATGTCACCACCCACCTTTGACATTCTTAACATCCACATTTGGAAAGTTAAGATGTCATTATTCCTCAAAGCCCTAGGTTATAATGTATATCTTGCCACTACTAATAATGCTTATTGTATAGATGGTAAGAATCTTGAGGCTAATACAAAAGCCCTAAATGCTTTGAAGAGTACCCTAAATGATGATTACTTATTTAGGGTTGCTAATATTGATATGGCTTTTGTAGTTTGGAACACCCTCATCTCCCTTGGCGAAAATGAACAATACCTTGCGGGGAGTGATTCGGATGTTGGAAGCGACACCTCCAACAAGTGCTACATGGTCCAAGGGGATGACCCCCTTGAGGTAAATACCGAATCCGATGATGAGGATGCTAGTATGTCATATGATGAGCTCACTACTTTTTGTCATCTTATACTTGAAAAATATGACATGCTTAAAAGAAATAATAAAAATTTGAAAAAGGAAATTGCTTGCATGCATGTAGAACATGACTCTTTTAGAGATAACATTGCATGCTTAGAAAAAGATAACAATATTTTGAAAAAGAACATTGATTGCATGCATGTAGAAAATAATTCTCTTAGAAATAAAGTCGCATGCTTAGAAAAAGAAAAGGAAGATTTGAAAAATGAGAATGTTTCCTTATTTTCAAAATTGAATGATCTTTGTGAAGGGAACACTATTTTGAAGGATAATATTGCTATGGTTGAAAAACAAAAAGAAAGTATTTTGGAAGAAAATAAATCTTTAAAAAGAAAATTTGTTGAAAAAGAAAAGGATAATGTTTTTCAAAAGAAAAAGAAAAATGATCCTTCATCTCATCATGCTTTTCATGCCACATCTAATGAGATTAAGAATAAGAAAAACAAAATGAATAATTTGAGTTCAACTTTGAACTCTTGTGCATTCAATCATTCTAAGTTGGAATCTTTGTTTCAAAAGAAACAAGTTTCCCATGGTCATGCACATACTCATCATGCTCATGCTTATGGTGCACATCACGATCACAATCACACTCATAAGCATCATGCTAAGGTGTACATTTGTACACATTGTGGCCGCAAAGGCCATCTAGCAAAATATTGTTTTGATAAGAAACCATATCTATATTTTGCTAAGTATAATAAATTTTGGGTTCCTTACAACAATGCTAACCCCAAAGGACCCAAGAAAACATGGGTACCAAAACCCCCACCTTTTGATTTTGATGTAGGTGTGGGATCTCACAAAACGTGAGAAGGTTGGTACCTTGGTAGTGGTTGCAATGGACATGATGGACATACACTTGGTTGCATCACTATCAAGGAGCTTGGTGGGACAACCACCATACTTGGAGCTTTGGAGTTGGTAACAACCTCTAAACTCCTATTTTATTTATATACATGCTGTTACTTATTTCATACATTCATAGCATGTTCATGATTTTGTTTTAAGATTTTGTTTGATTTGTGCTTCATGTGGTATTTACATGCTTGGATGTAGAATTTGTCAAACTTGCATTTATACATGTACACATAGTGAATTACAATTGACTCATATATGATTGAACTTCATGCTCACTTGTATCCACTCTATGCATGTGTATAATCTAGTTTTGATGATTCTCTTTTATACATGTTTTACCTATTTTAGTGATTTACTTCATGTATATGGGTGCTTAATTCAAATCTAATAAATATACATGTATACCCGTGAGTCTCTTGCCTTCATGCAAACATTTAATAGACTCTTTTATTTTTGGGATATGTATGCATATTGTTAGATTTGTATAAACCATACATATACCATGAAAATTGTTGATTTTAGTGAAAAATGATTTTTCATGATTTGTTGTTAAAAATTTGACTTATGATCGTTTTGGGCTTCAATGACTATTTTCATGTAGACACTATTTACATAACCTTTGAACACTCTATCTTTAAGAAAATATATAATTTGGAGCTTTATGGAATATGAGTGCTTGAACTTTTATGTATTTAGTATTATTCATGAAATACATATGATTTCATATTTATGAAGGATCTTTAACTAGTTTGTCAAAAATCTATTTAAACTAGTTATCTATTCTTCAATTGTTGCACATGATTCTATTTTTATGGATAAATTCTTTTGTGATTTCAAAATTTTTGATGCTACATTGTATTGAATATTAGTTTAGATGTTAGTATTTGTCAACACTTGGATTTATACTTGTACACCTTATGGACCACAAATAAATCTATATATGATTGGGTTGAATGCTTATTTGTGCCTATTAGATGTACTAGTATAGCCTTGTGTTGATGATCATTACATTCTTAAACTTGTATTCCCAATTGGATTTATGTTTTGATCATGTGATTTCATTTCATGTATATGGTTATTTTGCCAAAACATTAAGATATACATGGATACCTCTTGAGTCATTTGCCTTTCATGCAAATCTATATATATGGACTCAATTGTGTTAGAGATATGTATGTATGCTTCTTGTATTGACAAAACATACATATATTATGAAACATTTTTTTTTAATAAAAAAAATTTTTTTTTTATTTTCAAGGTTTTAAAAGTTATGATAATTCAAAATTTTAAGGAATATTGAGTTTTATTGTCATTTTCATGATGTCATGTTTCACATAACATTAGTACACTCACCTCTTTTGAAAATTATATGGACTTTACGGATTAGAGTGTTTTAGTGCCTTGTGATTTATGCATATTCCATGAAAATATTTTTTGATGTATTCCTTGGTTGAAGGATTCCTTACTAGTTGTTAAAACACTTTCATTTAACTAGTTTGAATTCTTCATATGGTAGATTACATGATGTATACACTTATGCCTACTTTTCAATTGGTATCATTGGATATGTTCAATTGGTATCAATATGACTTCATGTTGTGTATATTCATATTTTGATTGTATGAATGCTTTCAAATTTTAATTATATCTATTCATACATATATGTGATCTATTTGTGCTTATTTTACAAGTGGTATTTCCTTTAAAGCACAAAGTTGTTAATGCTAAGCTTACTTCAAATCTTATTTATCTTCAAGCTTATGCATTGTATTTCATAATTGGTATCAAAATTCAAAATTTGGTTGTTCTACATTTGGTACCTTAAAAGAAAATATTGTATTTTAAGATATTTCAAAATTTTGTTTTCATAAGAAAAATTCAAAATTTTTGATTTGTATTGTCTATATGCAAGGAGAGCTTAACATCTCTCTTACATATAGATTCATGTTGAGTATATTATAAATTGAGGAGATTGACAACTCTTCTTTATATGATATACGTGTGTAGGGGGAGCTTCACATCTCCTCTTATGCATGACATATTATACGTTATGTGAATTAGGGCTTGTCATCCCTCTTTCATGTAATGTATATGTGTCGGGAAGCTAACTTAACGTCTTCCTCTTCATGAATTTATATCGCATATAAATTTTATTGATCAATTTGTATTTACCCTCCTTGATTTCCTTAAAGGGGGAGAAAAATTTGTTTGATGTATTTTTCTTTGAACCCTTTGTTGATGATTGACAAAAAGGGGGAGAAGAATTTGTGATTTTATATGCATGATTTCCTCACTTAAGGGGGAGAAAGATTTTGAGTAAGATTTGTATTTATGCATATATATGTTGTCTTACAATTAGGAGCAAAAGATTTGATTTATGATTTGATTTATATGATTGCATCTCCTACATTGCATACATGTCATGTGCTTCATTGAATATCTATTGCTTATTTATTATGCATGAGTTAAGGGGGAGCTTCTTTGAAGCTTTACTTTAATCCATGCATATATAATTTCATGAGTTTTGTCATCATCAAAAAGGGGGAGATTGTTGGCTCAAAGGCCTATCGCCCTAGTTTTGATGATGATCAACTCATGAAGTTATAGTTACTAATGATCTTGTGTTTAATTAGTGACAGATTCATGATCAAGATCTTAGTAGGTGCATAGCTCAACAAAGGTTAAAAGATCAAGATTTGGAGCTTGCATGTTGTGATCCAAGGAGCTTTGGATCAAGCTTGGACCAAGTCAAGATGATGTGAAGCTTCAAGTGAAGACTTCAAGAAGTTGAAGACTTGGGTCTAGGTATAGAATTTGTTTTTGTTTGTTTTAGTAAAAATGTAAAGGATAGATAGTTGGTGGATTGCTCAAGTTATATCACACACACACACACTCTTGATAGAACTCTTGATTTAATTGATTTCATAAAAGATTTTGTTTTTAGAAAAGAACTTTTATTTTAGAAAAAGATTTTTCCTTGAGACAAAATATTTGTTGGTTTTTGGTATTTCTATCATGTATATTCTTTAACCAAAACCAAGTTGTATACTAGATTTCAAAAACATAGATATTTCATATTGATTGTGGAGTGGATCATATCCATACACACTATGCTTTTAAATGGACTCAAATATCTTGTTTTTGTATTTGATGAAGATTTAGAAAAACAAGTTTGGAAAAACATGTTTTGGAAAAATACCTTTTAGTTATTGAGCTAATATTTCCAAGTTACAAAAATAGACCAAAACATCTATAACATGTCTTGATTTTGTGCAAGCATGTTTGTTCCTTCAAGTATATTGGTAAAACTATTTTTGTAGAATTTATATGTATTTTTAGGATTTTATAAAAAGATTTTTTATTCTGATTTCAGACCTGGAAACTGGCTGACAGGCCAAACCGGTCGACCGGTCCGGTCGACCGATGTGCACAGCCCTGTGCACGTTGTCAGCACAGTGGCCGGTCGACCGGGTCGGTCGACCGACCAAGAGAGCTTTGCTCTCTGGAAATATCAGTCGACCGGGCCGGTCGACCGACAGTTCATTCCAGGTTATCGGTCGACCGAGCCGGTCGACCGGTGGCTGCAACGGTCAGAAAAATGACCGTTGGCCGGTCGACCGGCGGTCGACCGACAGCACTGACAGGAGCCCAACGGCTCTATTTTCTGGCAGCCCTATAAAAGGGGTCTTGTCACTTGTTTTAGGTAGAAGATTTTGGAGATTTCTAAGCCAGTTTTTCCTAGACATTTTCAGAAGTTTTCTCCACAAAACAGAGTGCAAATACTTCCCATCTAAAAGGGATTTTATCAAGAGAGTGTAAAAGTGATTTCTTGTGTTTTTCACCATAGCCTTCTTTCCTTGATTTCTCACACTTCACTTGAGCATCCATAGACATATCTATCCTATAGGAAAGTGTTGTAGTGAGCTTTTGTAATTGGTGATCAAGTGTTAGATCACCAAAGAGATTTCCATTGTATTTTGAGGAGACGGGCAAGTGTGCTCGTGTGGTAGAGTTCTTGTGTGAACTCGGTGGTTTGAGGTGCGCCCTCATTGAGCCGGTGGGCTTGTGGTGTACGGACAAGGGAGTCCGAGAGCTTGTAGGTGTTGCGGCACCAAGGAGAGATCCGTTGGGGATCTTGCATAGTGGAAATCCTTCGTGTGTCGAAGGCGGGGATGTAGAGCAAGTGTGCTCGAACCTCGAAACAAACCCTTTGTGTTTGCGATTGCTTACTCTTCCCTCTCTCTCTCTTTGTCTCTATTTTATATCTTGCATTTACTTTCATTGTATTCATCTTATATATGCATGATATATACCCTTGTGCTTAATTGATATATAATTGCGTGGGATTGTTGTTAACACTAGTATTCAACCAAGAGAGCCAACGCGGCACCTCAACCCATTCAAGGGGAATCTAGGGGAGCTTGTCCAGAGCCTCGCAAGGGGAATTCGGCAACACTCTTGAGTTATACATAAGTGTTTAATTAAAAGAAATTTTAATTTGGTCAACTTAGTTTTAATTCCGCATTATTTGTTCACAAGTGACCATTAGATTAGCCATCACCTATTCACCCCCCCTCTAGGTGATCTTACAGAAATAAGGTTAATTTGTAGTATTTGTATATAGAAACAATGTAATACAACTCCCGGCTCTCGAGAACCATATTTTCTTCTTATTTGGGCCATATTAGGTTCTTATGTGCCCTAGTACCAGCCTATCGGGAATGAAAGTTTGAATTTTAGTTAAACTTCCCAATTAAGACCATAGAAACTGAAAGTTTAAACTCTTGGTCAAACTTCTCAATTAAAACTAGAAATAAGATTAATTGGCTGTGTTTGAATATAAAAACTATGTATTACCACTCCTGGCTCTTGAGAACCACGTTTTCTCCCCATTGGGCCCTCTTCGACTTATATATGTCCTAGTTCAGGCCAATCAGGGATGAAACTTTGTCTTTTGGTCAAACTTTCTAATTAATACTGGAAATAAGATTAATTGGTAGTAATTGTACATGGAAACTATGTAATACAACTCCTGGCTCTTGAGAGCCACGTTTTCACAATGTTTGGGCCCTACTCGACTCTTCTAAGGCCTAATTCAGGTCAATCAGGGCCGAAAGCTTGACTTTTGGTCAAATTTCCCAATTAATACTATAAACAAGGTTTATTGGATTTAATTATACATAGAAACAATATAATACTACTCCCAAATGTTGAGAACCATATTTTCTTGTGTTTTTCTCTATTCGGAACTTATAAGGCCTAGTTTAATCCAATCGGGGTTGAAAGTTTTGCATTTGGTTAAACTTCAAAATTAAGATTCGAAATAGTTTAATAGATAATATTTGTACATCAAAACTATGCAATATCGATCCCGGCTACTAAAAGTCACGTTTTCTCAATGTTTTAGGCCAATTGGGCTGAAAATTTGAGTTTTGGACAAACTTTCTAATTAAGACTAGAAACAAGGTTAATTGGTAGTATTTAAAGATAGAATTTATATAGTACCACTTACGGCTCTTTAAAACTACGTCCCCCTCTTTAGGCTATATTCGGCTCTTATAAGGCCTAGTTCGAACCAATCGGGACAGAGTAATTGCACGAGTAAAATTTGACGAGTAAGTTTTATGCACTTCATTAACTATATCTCCAGACTTGTGGCACTTATACACACAAGCAAAGAAGATTCCTCACGCATGCAAAAGAAGATAAGAAGCCATTCAAATCACATCTCATCAAGGTCAACTCAAGCAGACACTTCCAAGAAAAGGCAATGATTCATCAAGGCACGGATCGCTCTATAAAAGGGGATCCCCTTCATTCATCAAAAGCATCGGAAAAAATCACGAAGAAAAACAACTCCTAATCACCTACAATTAGCCATCCTAAACCTTCCCTTCTCTGCAAGAATTCCTACCTGTACCTCTTCAAATTGTACCTCTTCAAAAAGTTAATTAGTAGAAATTGTCCATATAAACAATGTAATACTTCTCCCTGCTCTTGAAAACCACATTTTCCCTATGTTATTCCCATTCGACTCTTAAAAGACTTAGTTCAGGCAATCGATGCTGAAAGTTTGATTTTTTTTCAAACTTTCCAATTAAGACTAGAAATAAGGTTAATTAATAGTATTTGTAAATGGAAACTATGTCATACCTATCCCGGCCCTTAAGAACTACGTTTTTCCCATTTTGGGCCCTACTAAGGCCTGGTTTAGGCAAATCAGGGTTGAAAGTTTGGCTTTTGGTCAAACTTCCCAATTAAAACTAGAAATAAGGTTAATTGATAGTATTTGTGTATAGAAACTATGTAATATCACTCCCGGCTCTTCAGAACCTCGTTTTCTCCCCGTTTGGCCCTATCGCCTCTTATATGGCCTAGTTTTGGTCAATTTGGAATGAACGTTTGACTTTTGGTCAAACTTCTCAGATAATACTAGAAACAAGTTTAATTGGAAGTAATTTTATATAGAAACTATGTAATACCACTCCTGACTTTTAAAAATCACGTTTTACCCTGTTTAGGCCCTTTCATATGGCCTAGGTCAGGCCAATCGGGAATGAAAGTTTGACTTTTTATTAAACTTTTCAATTAAGACTAGAAATAAGGTTAATTGAAAATAATTGTACATATAAACTATGTAATACTACTCCCAACTCTTGAGAATCACGTTTTCCCTATGTTTGTTTCGGGCCTGAAAATTTGGCTTTTAGTCAAACATCACAGTTAAAACTAGAAATATGTTTAATTAATAATATTTCTACATGAAAACTATACAATATCACTCCCGGCTCTTAAAAATCATGTTGTCTCCCTATTTAGGCCCTATTTGGCTCAATAAGGCCTAGTTCCGGTCAGTTGGTACTGAAAGTTTGACTTTTGGTCAAACTTTTCAATTAAGACAAGAAACAAGGTTAATTGATAGTAAAATTGTATATAGAAATTATTTAATACTATTCTCAGCTCTTAAGAACCACGTTTTCTCCCTGTTTTGGCCCTACCTAGCTCTTATGAGGCCTAGTTCAGGCCAGTCATGGCTGAAAGTTTAACTTTTAGTCAAACTTCCCAATTAATACCAGAAATAAGGTTAATTGGAAGTAATTGTACATGAAAACTATGTAATAATACTCTCGGCTCAAAAGAACCACATTTTCTCCCTGTTTGGGCCCTATATTCGACTCATATATGGCCAAGCAAATCGAAGATGAAACTTTGTCTTTTAGTTAAACTTCCCAATTAGGACTAGAAACAAGGTTAGTTAGCAGCAATTGTATATAGAAATTATGTAATAATAGTCCTAACTTTTGAAAATCATGTTTCCCCTATATTTATTCCCTATTTCGCTCTTATAAACCTAGTTCAGGTCAATCAGTTCTGAAAATTTGACTTTTATTCAAACTTTCCAATTAAGAATAGAAGTAAGGCTAATTTGTAATAATTGTATATTAAAACTATGTAATACCAACCCGGCTCTTAAAAACTATATTTGTTCCCAGTTTGGGCCCAATTCGGCTCTTATATGTAGTTTAGGTCAATCGAGGATGAAAGTTTGACTTCGGTCAAATTTACCATTTAAGACTGAAATAAGTTTATATAGTAATAATTGTACATAAAAACTATGTAATACTACATCCGGCTCTTGAGAACCATATTTACCCATGTTTGTTACATAAAAGTCCAATCGATGCTGAAAGTTTGGATGTAGTCAAATTCTTAATTAAGACTAGAAATAAGTTTAATGGATAGTATTTTTATATAGAAACTATATAATACCAATCACGACTTTGAAAACCAAGTTTTCTCCCCATTAGGCCTTATTCGGCTCTTATAAGGCCTACTTCAGACCTATTGTGGAAGAAAGTTTGATTTTTGGTCAAACTTCAAAATTAAGAATAGTGTTAAGGTTAATTAAAAGTATTTGTGCATATAAACTATGTAATACCCCTCCTTGCTCTTGAGAACCACGTTTTCTCCCCGTTTGGGTCCTATTCGGCTCCTATATAGCGTAGTTCAGGCGAATCGGGAATGAATGTTTGACTTTTGGTTAAAATTTTCAATTAGAACTAGAAATAAGTTTAATTTATAGTATTTGTACATAAAAACTATGTAATACCAATTCCGGCAGTTAAAAATCACGTTTTCTCCCCGTTTAAGCCATATTTGGTCTTATAACGCCGAGTTCAGGCCAATCAGTGTTGAAAATTTAACTTTTGATCAACCTTTTTAATTAAGACTGGAAATAAGTTTAGTTGATTGTATTTATACATAAAAACTATGTAATACAATTCTCGGCTCTTGAAAATCACGATTTCTCCCCATTCTGGCCCTATTCAGCTCCTATATGGCCTAGTTCAAGCCAATCAGGGATGAAACTTGATTTGTTAGTCAAACTTTCTAATTAAGACTAATAGTAAGGTTAATTGATAGTAATTATGCATACTAACTATGTAATACTTCTCCTAGCTCTTGAGAACCACGTTTTCTCCCTTTTTGGGCCCTACTCGGCACTTATAAGGCTTAGCTCTGGCCATTTAAGGACGAAAGTTTGGCTTTTGGTCAAACTTTTTAATTAAGACTTGAAATAAGGTTAATTAGCAGTAATAGTACATAGAAACTTTGTAATACTACTCTCGTCTCTTGAATACTACGTTTTTCTCATGTTTATTCCCTATTCGGCTCTTATATGGCCTCGTTCAGGTCAATAGAGGCTGAAAGTTTGAATTTCGGTCAAACTTCCCGATTAAGACTAGAAAAAGGTTAATTGGTAGTTATTGTACTTGGAAATTATGTTATATAATTTTCAGCTTTTAAGAACCATGTTTTCTTCCCCTTTAGGCCCTATTCGGCTCTTATATTGCCAGTTTAGGCCAATTGGGGATAAAATTTTGACTTCTGGTTAAACTTCCTAAGTACAGCAAGAAACAAGGTTAATCAGTAGTTTTGGCATATAGAATGGTGTAACACCACTCACGACCCTTGAAATTTTAGTTTTCTCCTCGTTTAGGCCTTGTTCGACATTTTATAAGGCTTAGTTCAGGCCAATCGAAGCTGAAAGTTTGACTCTTGGTCAAACTTCTCAATTAAAACTAGAAATAAGATTAATTGGTTGTGTTTGAATATAAAAACTATGTATTACTATTCCTGGCACTTGAGAACCACATTTTCTCCACAGGCCCTCTTCGACTTATATATGTCCTAATTCAGGCCAATCAGGGATGAAACTTTGACTTTTGGTCAAACTTTCTAATTAAGATTGGAAATAAGATTAATTGGTAGTAATTGTACATGGAAACTATGTAATACTACTCCTGGCTCTTGAGGGCCACGTTTTCGCCAAGTTTGGGCCCTACTCGACTCTTCTGAGGCCTAGTTCAGGCCAATCAGGGCCGAAAGTTTGACTTTTGGTCAAATTTCCCAATTAATACTATAAACAAGGTTCATTAGATATAATTGTACATAGAAACAATATAATACTACTCCCATATTTTGAGAACCATATTTTTCCTATGTTTTTCTCAATTCGGAACTTATAAGGCCTAGTTTATCCAATCAGGGCTAAAAGTTTAGCATTTGGTTAAACTTTAAAATTAAGATTCGAAATAGGTTTAATAGATAATATTTGTACATCAAAACTATGCAATTCCGCTCCCGGCTGTTAAGAATCACGTTTTCTCCCTGTTTAGGCTATATACAACTCTTATATGGCCTAATTCAGGCCAACCTGCTGAAAGTTTGAGTTTTGTTCAAACTTTCTAATTAAGACTAGAAATAAGGTTAATTGGTAGTATTTAAAGATAGAATTTATATAGTACCACTCACGGCTCTTCAAAGCTATGTTCCCCCCTTTTAGGCCCTATTCGGCTCTTATAAGGCCTAGTTCGAACCAATCGGGACTGAGAGTTTGAATTTTGGTCAAACTCCCCAATTAAGACCAGAAATAAGATTAACTGGTAGCGATGGTGCATAGAAATAATATAATACACTCCCAGCTCTTGAACCACATTTTCTCCCATTTTGGGCCATATTTGGCTCTTATATGGCCTGGTTCAGGCCAAATGGGAATGAACGTTTGATTTTTGGTCAAACTTTCCAATTAAACTAAAAATAAGGTTAATTTATAGTAATAGTTTATAGAAACTATGTAATACTAATCTTAGCTCTTGAGCACCATATTTTCTCCCTATTTGGTCCTACTAAACACTTATAACGTCTAGTTCAGACCAATCAAGATTGAAAATTTGACTTTTATCCAACTTCTCAATTAATACTAGAAACAAAGTTAGTTGGAGGTAATTGTACATAAAAACAATGTAATATAACTCCTAACTCTCGAGAACTACGTTTTCCCCATGTTTGTTCCTTATTCGCTCCAATAATACCTAGTTTAGGCCAAAAGGGCTGAAAGTTTAATTTTGGGTCAAACTTCCCAATTAACACTAGAAATAAGTTTAACTGTTAGTATTTGTACATAAAAACTATGTAATACTACTCTCGACTCTGGAGAACCATATTTTCCCTATGTTTGTTCCCTATTCGACTCTTAGATGGTCTAGTTTAGGCCAATCGAGGTTGAAAGTTTGACTTTTGGTCAAACTTCCAGATTAAGACCCGAAACAAGGTTAATTAGAAGTAACTGTTCATAGAAACTTTGTAATACTACTCCCGGGTCTTGAAAATATTATTTTACCCATGTTTGTTTCCTATTTGGCTCTTATAAGACTTAGTTTAGGCCAATCGGGGTTGAAAATTTGGCTTTTGGTGAAACTACCCAATTAAGACTAGAAATAAGTTTAATTGATAATATTCGTAGATATAAACTATGTAATACCACTCTCGGCTATTGAAAATCACTTTCTCTTCCTATTTAAGCCCTATTCGGCTCTTATAAGTTTAATTCAAGCCAAATCGGGACTAAAAGTTTTGGTCAAAATTTTCAATTAAGACTATAAATAAGTTTAATTGATAGTATTTGTATATAAAAACTATGTAATACCACTCCCGCCTCTTGAGAATCACGTTTTCAGCCTGTTTAGGCCTTATTTGGCTCTTACATGGCCTAGTTCAGGCCAATCGGGGTTGAAAGTTTGACTTATGGTTAAACTCCTAATTAAGAGTAGAAATAAGGTTAATTTGTAGTATTTGTATATAGAAACAATGTAATACAACTCCCGGCTCTCGAGAACCATATTTTCTTCTTATTTGGGCCATATTAGGTTCTTATGTGCCCTAGTACCAGCCTATCGGGAATGAAAGTTTGAATTTTAGTTAAACTTCCCAATTAAGACCATAGAAACTGAAAGTTTAAACTCTTGGTTAAAATTTTTAATTAAAACTAGAAATAAGATTAATTGGCTGTGTTTGAATATAAAAACTATGTATTACCACTCCTGGCTCTTGAGAATCACGTTTTCTCCCCATTGGGCCCTCTTCGACTTATATATGTCCTAGTTCAGGCCAATCAGGGATGAAACTTTGTCTTTTGGTCAAACTTTCTAATTAATACTGGAAATAAGATTAATTGGTAGTAATTGTACATGGAAACTATGTAATACAACTCCTGGCTCTTGAGAGCCACGTTTTCACAATGTTTGGGCCCTACTCGACTCTTCTAAGGCCTAATTCAGGTCAATCAGGGCCGAAAGCTTGACTTTTGGTCAAATTTCCCAATTAATACTATAAACAAGGTTTATTGGATTTAATTATACATAGAAACAATATAATACTACTCCCAAATGTTGAGAACCATATTTTCTTGTGTTTTTCTCTATTCGGAACTTATAAGGCCTAGTTTAATCCAATCGGGGTTGAAAGTTTTGCATTTGGTTAAACTTCAAAATTAAGATTCGAAATAGTTTAATAGATAATATTTGTACATCAAAACTATGCAATATCGATCCCGGCTACTAAAAGTCACGTTTTCTCAATGTTTTAGGCCAATTGGGCTGAAAATTTGAGTTTTGGACAAACTTTCTAATTAAGACTAGAAACAAGGTTAATTGGTAGTATTTAAAGATAGAATTTATATAGTACCACTTACGGCTCTTTAAAACTACGTCCCCCTCTTTAGGCCATATTCGGCTCTTATAAGGCCTAGTTCGAACCAATCGGGACAGAGTAATTACTCGAGTAAAATTTGACGAGTAAGTTTTATGCACTTCATTAACTATATCTCCAGACTTGTGGCACTTATACACACAAGCAAAGAAGATTCCTCACGCATGCAAAAGAAGATAAGAAGCCATTCAAATCACATCTCATCAAGGTCAACTCAAGCAGACACTTCCAAGAAAAGGCAATGATTCATCAAGGCACGGATCGCTCTATAAAAGGGGATCCCCTTCATTCATCAAAAGCATCGGAAAAAATCACGAAGAAAAACAACTCCTAATCACCTACAATTAGCCATCCTAAACCTTCCCTTCTCTGCAAGAATTCCTACCTGTACCTCTTCAAATTGTACCTCTTCAAAAAGTTAATTAGTAGAAATTGTCCATATAAACAATGTAATACTTCTCCCTGCTCTTGAAAACCACATTTTCCCTATGTTATTCCCATTCGACTCTTAAAAGGCTTAGTTCAGGCAATCGATGCTGAAAGTTTGATTTTTTTTCAAACTTTCCAATTAAGACTAGAAATAAGGTTAATTAATAGTATTTGTAAATGGAAACTATGTCATACCTATCCCGGCCCTTAAGAACTACGTTTTTCCCATTTTGGGCCCTACTAAGGCCTGGTTTAGGCAAATCAGGGTTGAAAGTTTGGCTTTTGGTCAAACTTCCCAATTAAAACTAGAAATAAGGTTAATTGATAGTATTTGTGTATAGAAACTATGTAATATCACTCCCGGCTCTTCAGAACCTCGTTTTCTCCCCGTTTGGCCCTATCGCCTCTTATATGGCCTAGTTTTGGTCAATTTGGAATGAACGTTTGACTTTTGGTCAAACTTCTCAGATAATACTAGAAACAAGTTTAATTGGAAGTAATTTTATATAGAAACTATGTAATACCACTCCTGACTTTTAAAAATCACGTTTTACCCTGTTTAGGCCCTTTCATATGGCCTAGGTCAGGCCAATCGGGAATGAAAGTTTGACTTTTTATTAAACTTTTCAATTAAGACTAGAAATAAGGTTAATTGAAAATAATTGTACATATAAACTATGGAATACTACTCCCAACTCTTGAGAATCACGTTTTCCCTATGTTTGTTTCGGGCCTGAAAATTTGGCTTTTAGTCAAACATCACAGTTAAAACTAGAAATATGTTAATTAATAATATTTCTACATGAAAACTATACAATATCACTCCCGGCTCTTAAAAATCATGTTGTCTCCCTATTTAGGCCCTATTTGGCTCAATAAGGCCTAGTTCCGGTCAGTTGGTACTGAAAGTTTGACTTTTGGTCAAACTTTTCAATTAAGACAAGAAACAAGGTTAATTGATAGTAATTGTATATAGAAATTATTTAATACTATTCTCAGCTCTTAAGAACCACGTTTTCTCCCTGTTTTGGCCCTACCTAGCTCTTATGAGGCCTAGTTCAGGCCAGTCATGGCTGAAAGTTTAACTTTTAGTCAAACTTCCTAATTAATACCAGAAATAAGGTTAATTGGAAGTAATTGTACATGAAAACTATGTAATAATACTCTCGGCTCAAAAGAACCACATTTTCTCCCTGTTTGGGCCCTATATTCGACTCATATATGGCCAAGCAAATCGAAGATGAAACTTTGTCTTTTAGTTAAACTTCCCAATTAGGACTAGAAAGAAGGTTAGTTAGCAGCAATTGTATATAGAAATTATGTAATAATAGTCCTAACTTTTGAAAATCATGTTTCCCCTATATTTATTCCCTATTTCGCTCTTATAAACCTAGTTCAGGTCAATCAGTTCTGAAAATTTGACTTTTATTCAAACTTTCCAATTAAGAATAGAAGTAAGGCTAATTTGTAATAATTGTATATTAAAACTATGTAATACCAACCCGGCTCTTAAAAACTATATTTGTTCCCAGTTTGGGCCCAATTCGGCTCTTATATGTAGTTCAGGTCAATCGAGGATGAAAGTTTGACTTCGGTCAAATTTACCATTTAAGACTGAAATAAGTTTATATAGTAATAATTGTACATAAAAACTATGTAATACTACATCCGGCTCTTGAGAACCATATTTACCCATGTTTGTTACATAAAAGTCCAATCGATGCTGAAAGTTTGGATGTAGTCAAATTCTTAATTAAGACTAGAAATAAGTTTAATGGATAGTATTTTTATATAGAAACTATATAATACCAATCACGACTTTGAAAACCAAGTTTTCTCCCCATTAGGCCTTATTCGGCTCTTATAAGGCCTACTTCAGACCTATTGGGGAAGAAAGTTTGATTTTTGGTCAAACTTCAAAATTAAGAATAGTGTTAAGGTTAATTAAAAGTATTTGTGCATATAAACTATGTAATACCCCTCCTTGCTCTTGAGAACCACGTTTTCTCCCCGTTTGGGTCCTATTCGGCTCCTATATAGCGTAGTTCAGGCGAATCGGGAATGAATGTTTGACTTTTGGTTAAAATTTTCAATTAGAACTAGAAATAAGTTTAATTTATAGTATTTGTACATAAAAACTATGTAATACCAATTTCGGCAGTTAAAAATCACGTTTTCTCCCCGTTTAAGCCATATTTGGTCTTATAAGGCCGAGTTCAGGCCAATCAGTGTTGAAAATTTAACTTTTGATCAACCTTTTTAATTAAGACTGGAAATAAGTTTAGTTGATTGTATTTATACATAAAAACTATGTAATACAACTCTCGGCTCTTGAAAATCACGATTTCTCCCCATTCTGGCCCTATTCAGCTCCTATATGGCCTAGTTCAAGCCAATCAGGGATGAAACTTGATTTGTTAGTCAAACTTTCTAATTAAGACTAATAGTAAGGTTAAATGATAGTAATTATGCATACTAACTATGTAATACTTCTCCTAGCTCTTGAGAACCACGTTTTCTCCCTTTTGGGCCCTACTCGGCACTTATAAGGCTTAGCTCTGGCCATTTAAGGATGAAAGTTTGGCTTTTGGTCAAACTTTTTAATTAAGACTTGAAATAAGGTTAATTAGCAGTAATAGTACATAGAAACTTTGTAATACTACTCTCGTCTCTTGAATACTACGTTTTTCTCATGTTTATTCCCTATTCGGCTCTTATATGGCCTCGTTCAGGTCAATAGAGGCTGAAAGTTTGAATTTCGGTCAAACTTCCCGATTAAGACTAGAAAAAGGTTAATTGGTAGTTATTGTACTTGGAAATTATGTTATATAATTTTCAGCTTTTAAGAACCATGTTTTCTTCCCCTTTAGGCCCTATTCGGCTCTTATATTGCCAGTTTAGGCCAATTGGGGATAAAATTTTGACTTCTGGTTAAACTTCCTAAGTACAGCAAGAAACAAGGTTAATCAGTAGTTTTGGCATATAGAATGGTGTAACACCACTCACGACCCTTGAAATTTTAGTTTTCTCCTCGTTTAGGCCTTGTTCGACATTTTATAAGGCTTAGTTCAGGCCAATCGAAGCTGAAAGTTTGACTCTTGGTCAAACTTCTCAATTAAAACTAGAAATAAGATTAATTGGTTGTGTTTGAATATAAAAACTATGTATTACTATTCCTGGCACTTGAGAACCACATTTTCTCCACAGGCCCTCTTCGACTTATATATGTCCTAATTCAGGCCAATCAGGGATGAAACTTTGACTTTTGGTCAAACTTTCTAATTAAGATTGGAAATAAGATTAATTGGTAGTAATTGTACATGGAAACTATGTAATACTACTCCTGGCTCTTGAGGGCCACGTTTTCGCCAAGTTTGGGCCCTACTTGACTCTTCTGAGGCCTAGTTCAGGCCAATCAGGGCCGAAAGTTTGACTTTTGGTCAAATTTCCCAATTAATACTATAAACAAGGTTCATTAGATATAATTGTACATAGAAACAATATAATACTACTCCCATATTTTGAGAACCATATTTTTCCTATGTTTTTCTCAATTCGGAACTTATAAGGCCTAGTTTATCCAATCAGGGCTAAAAGTTTAGCATTTGGTTAAACTTTAAAATTAAGATTCGAAATAGGTTTAATAGATAATATTTGTACATCAAAACTATGCAATTCCGCTCCCGGCTGTTAAGAATCACGTTTTCTCCCTGTTTAGGCTATATACAACTCTTATATGGCCTAATTCAGGCCAACCTGCTGAAAGTTTGAGTTTTGTTCAAACTTTCTAATTAAGACTAGAAATAAGGTTAATTGGTAGTATTTAAAGATAGAATTTATATAGTACCACTCACGGCTCTTCAAAGCTATGTTCCCCCCTTTTAGGCCCTATTCGGCTCTTATAAGGCCTAGTTCGAACCAATCGGGACTGAGAGTTTGAATTTTGGTCAAACTCCCCAATTAAGACCAGAAATAAGATTAACTGGTAGCGATGGTGCATAGAAATAATATAATACACTCCCAGCTCTTGAACCACATTTTCTCCCATTTTGGGCCATATTTGGCTCTTATATGGCCTGGTTCAGGCCAAATGGGAATGAACGTTTGATTTTTGGTCAAACTTTCCAATTAAACTAAAAATAAGGTTAATTTATAGTAATAGTTTATAGAAACTATGTAATACTAATCTTAGCTCTTGAGCACCATATTTTCTCCCTATTTGGTCCTACTAAACACTTATAACGTCTAGTTCAGACCAATCAAGATTGAAAATTTGACTTTTATCCAACTTCTCAATTAATACTAGAAACAAAGTTAGTTGGAGGTAATTGTACATAAAAACAATGTAATATAACTCCTAACTCTCGAGAACTACGTTTTCCCCATGTTTGTTCCTTATTCGCTCCAATAATACCTAGTTTAGGCCAAAAGGGCTGAAAGTTTAATTTTGGGTCAAACTTCCCAATTAACACTAGAAATAAGTTTAACTGTTAGTATTTGTACATAAAAACTATGTAATACTACTCTCGACTCTGGAGAACCATATTTTCCCTATGTTTGTTCCCTATTCGACTCTTAGATAGTCTAGTTTAGGCCAATCGAGGTTGAAAGTTTGACTTTTGGTCAAACTTCCAGATTAAGACCCGAAACAAGGTTAATTAGAAGTAACTGTTCATAGAAACTTTGTAATACTACTCCCGGGTCTTGAAAATATTATTTTACCCATGTTTGTTCCCTATTTGGCTCTTATAAGACTTAGTTTAGGCCAATCGGGGTTGAAAATTTGGCTTTTGGTGAAACTACCCAATTAAGACTAGAAATAAGTTTAATTGATAATATTCGTAGATATAAACTATGTAATACCACTCTCGGCTATTGAAAATCACTTTCTCTTCCTATTTAAGCCCTATTCGGCTCTTATAAGTTTAATTCAAGCCAAATCGGGACTAAAAGTTTTGGTCAAAATTTTCAATTAAGACTATAAATAAGTTTAATTGATAGTATTTGTATATAAAAACTATGTAATACCACTCCCGCCTCTTGAGAATCATGTTTTCAACCTGTTTAGGCCTTATTTGGCTCTTACATGGCCTAGTTCAGGCCAATCGGGGTTGAAAGTTTGACTTATGGTTAAACTCCTAATTAAGAGTAGAAATAAGGTTAATTTGTAGTATTTGTATATAGAAACAATGTAATACAACTCCCGGCTCTCGAGAACCATATTTTCTTCTTATTTGGGCCATATTAGGTTCTTATGTGCCCTAGTACCAGCCTATCGGGAATGAAAGTTTGAATTTTAGTTAAACTTCCCAATTAAGACCATAGAAACTGAAAGTTTAAACTCTTGGTCAAACTTCTCAATTAAAACTAGAAATAAGATTAATTGGCTGTGTTTGAATATAAAAACTATGTATTACCACTCCTGGCTCTTGAGAACCACGTTTTCTCCCCATTGGGCCCTCTTCGACTTATATATGTCCTAGTTCAGGCCAATCAGGGATGAAACTTTGTCTTTTGGTCAAACTTTCTAATTAATACTGGAAATAAGATTAATTGGTAGTAATTGTACATGGAAACTATGTAATACAACTCCTGGCTCTTGAGAGCCACGTTTTCACAATGTTTGGGCCCTACTCGACTCTTCTAAGGCCTAATTCAGGTCAATCAGGGCCGAAAGCTTGACTTTTGGTCAAATTTCCCAATTAATACTATAAACAAGGTTTATTGGATTTAATTATACATAGAAACAATATAATACTACTCCCAAATGTTGAGAACCATATTTTCTTGTGTTTTTCTCTATTCGGAACTTATAAGGCCTAGTTTAATCCAATCGGGGTTGAAAGTTTTGCATTTAGTTAAACTTCAAAATTAAGATTCGAAATAGTTTAATAGATAATATTTGTACATCAAAACTATGCAATATCGATCCCGGCTACTAAAAGTCACGTTTTCTCAATGTTTTAGGCCAATTGGGCTGAAAATTTGAGTTTTGGACAAACTTTCTAATTAAGACTAGAAACAAGGTTAATTGGTAGTATTTAAAGATAGAATTTATATAGTACCACTTACGGCTCTTTAAAACTACGTCCCCCTCTTTAGGCCATATTCGGCTCTTATAAGGCCTAGTTCGAACCAATCGGGACAGAGTAATTGCACGAGTAAAATTTGACGAGTAAGTTTTATGCACTTCATTAACTATATCTCCAGACTTGTGGCACTTATACACACAAGCAAAGAAGATTCCTCACGCATGCAAAAGAAGATAAGAAGCCATTCAAATCACATCTCATCAAGGTCAACTCAAGCAGACACTTCCAAGAAAAGGCAATGATTCATCAAGGCACGGATCGCTCTATAAAAGGGGATCCCCTTCATTCATCAAAAGCATCGGAAAAAATCACGAAGAAAAACAACTCCTAATCACCTACAATTAGCCATCCTAAACCTTCCCTTCTCTGCAAGAATTCCTACCTGTACCTCTTCAAATTGTACCTCTTCAAAAAGTTAATTAGTAGAAATTGTCCATATAAACAATGTAATACTTCTCCCTGCTCTTGAAAACCACATTTTCCCTATGTTATTCCCATTCGACTCTTAAAAGGCTTAGTTCAGGCAATCGATGCTGAAAGTTTGATTTTTTTTCAAACTTTCCAATTAAGACTAGAAATAAGGTTAATTAATAGTATTTGTAAATGGAAACTATGTCATACCTATCCCGGCCCTTAAGAACTACGTTTTTCCCATTTTGGGCCCTACTAAGGCCTGGTTTAGGCAAATCAGGGTTGAAAGTTTGGCTTTTGGTCAAACTTCCCAATTAAAACTAGAAATAAGGTTAATTGATAGTATTTGTGTATAGAAACTATGTAATATCACTCCCGGCTCTTCAGAACCTCGTTTTCTCCCCGTTTGGCCATATCGCCTCTTATATGGCCTAGTTTTGGTCAATTTGGAATGAACGTTTGACTTTTGGTCAAACTTCTCAGATAATACTAGAAACAAGTTTAATTGGAAGTAATTTTATATAGAAACTATGTAATACCACTCCTGACTTTTAAAAATCACGTTTTACCCTGTTTAGGCCCTTTCATATGGCCTAGGTCAGGCCAATCGGGAATGAAAGTTTGACTTTTTATTAAACTTTTCAATTAAGGCTAGAAATAAGGTTAATTGAAAATAATTGTACATATAAACTATGTAATACTACTCCCAACTCTTGAGAATCACGTTTTCCCTATGTTTGTTTCGGGTCTGAAAATTTGGCTTTTAGTCAAACATCACAGTTAAAACTAGAAATATGTTTAATTAATAATATTTCTACATGAAAACTATACAATATCACTCCCGGCTCTTAAAAATCATGTTGTCTCCCTATTTAGGCCCTATTTGGCTCAATAAGGCCTAGTTCCGGTCAGTTGGTACTGAAAGTTTGACTTTTGGTCAAACTTTTCAATTAAGACAAGAAACAAGGTTAATTGATAGTAATTGTATATAGAAATTATTTAATACTATTCTCAGCTCTTAAGAACCACGTTTTCTCCCTGTTTTGGCCCTACCTAGCTCTTATGAGGCCTAGTTCAGGCCAGTCATTGCTGAAAGTTTAACTTTTAGTCAAACTTCCTAATTAATACCAGAAATAAGGTTAATTGGAAGTAATTGTACATGAAAACTATGTAATAATACTCTCGGCTCAAAAGAACCACATTTTCTCCCTGTTTGGGCCCTATATTCGACTCATATATGGCCAAGCAAATCGAAGATGAAACTTTGTCTTTTAGTTAAACTTCCCAATTAGGACTAGAAAGAAGGTTAGTTAGCAGCAATTGTATATAGAAATTATGTAATAATAGTCCTAACTTTTGAAAATCATGTTTCCCCTATATTTATTCCCTATTTCGCTCTTATAAACCTAGTTCAGGTCAATCAGTTCTGAAAATTTGACTTTTATTCAAACTTTCCAATTAAGAATAGAAGTAAGGCTAATTTGTAATAATTATATATTAAAACTATGTAATACCAACCCGGCTCTTAAAAACTATATTTGTTCCCAGTTTGGGCCCAATTCGGCTCTTATATGTAGTTCAGGTCAATCGAGGATGAAAGTTTGACTTCGGTCAAATTTACCATTTAAGACTGAAATAAGTTTATATAGTAATAATTGTACATAAAAACTATGTAATACTACATCCGGCTCTTGAGAACCATATTTACGCATGTTTGTTACATAAAAGTCCAATCGATGCTGAAAGTTTGGATGTAGTCAAATTCTTAATTAAGACTAGAAATAAGTTTAATGGATAGTATTTTTATATAGAAACTATATAATACCAATCACGACTTTGAAAACCAAGTTTTCTCCCCATTAGGCCTTATTCGGCTCTTATAAGGCCTACTTCAGACCTATTGGGGAAGAAAGTTTGATTTTTGGTCAAACTTCAAAATTAAGAATAGTGTTAAGGTTAATTAAAAGTATTTGTGCATATAAACTATGTAATACCCCTCCTTGCTCTTGAGAACCACGTTTTCTCCCCGTTTGGGTCCTATTCGGCTCCTATATAGCGTAGTTCAGGCGAATCGGGAATGAATGTTTGACTTTTGGTTAAAATTTTCAATTAGAACTAGAAATAAGTTTAATTTATAGTATTTGTACATAAAAACTATGTAATACCAATTCCGGCAGTTAAAAATCACGTTTTCTCCCCGTTTAAGCCATATTTGGTCTTATAAGGCCGAGTTCAGGCCAATCAGTGTTGAAAATTTAACTTTTGATCAACCTTTTTAATTAAGACTGGAAATAAGTTTAGTTGATTGTATTTATACATAAAAACTATGTAATACAACTCTCGGCTCTTGAAAATCACGATTTCTCCCCATTATGGCCCTATTCAGCTCCTATATGGCCTAGTTCAAGCCAATCAGGGATGAAACTTGATTTGTTAGTCAAACTTTCTAATTAAGACTAATAGTAAGGTTAATTGATAGTAATTATGCATACTAACTATGTAATACTTCTCCTAGCTCTTGAGAACCACGTTTTCTCCCTTTTTGGGCCCTACTCGGCACTTATAAGGCTTAGCTCTGGCCATTTAAGGACGAAAGTTTGGCTTTTGGTCAAACTTTTTAATTAAAACTTGAAATAAGGTTAATTAGCAGTAATAGTACATAGAAACTTTGTAATACTACTCTCGTCTCTTGAATACTACGTTTTTCTCATGTTTATTCCCTATTCGGCTCTTATATGGCCTCGTTCAGGTCAATAGAGGCTGAAAGTTTGAATTTCGGTCAAACTTCCCGATTAAGACTAGAAAAAGGTTAATTGGTAGTTATTGTACTTGGAAATTATGTTATATAATTTTCAGCTTTTAAGAACCATGTTTTCTTCCCCTTTAGGCCCTATTCGGCTCTTATATTGCCAGTTTAGGCCAATTGGGGATAAAATTTTGACTTCTGGTTAAACTTCCTAAGTACAGCAAGAAACAAGGTTAATCAGTAGTTTTGGCATATAGAATGGTGTAACACCACTCACGACCCTTGAAATTTTAGTTTTCTCCTCGTTTAGGCCTTGTTCGACATTTTATAAGGCTTAATTCAGGCCAATCGAAGCTGAAAGTTTGACTCTTGGTCAAACTTCTCAATTTAAACTAGAAATAAGATTAATTGGTTGTGTTTGAATATAAAAACTATGTATTACTATTCCTGGCACTTGAGAACCACATTTTCTCCACAGGCCCTCTTCGACTTATATATGTCCTAATTCAGGCTAATCAGGGATGAAACTTTGACTTTTGGTCAAACTTTCTAATTAAGATTGGAAATAAGATTAATTGGTAGTAATTGTACATGGAAACTATGTAATACTACTCCTGGCTCTTGAGGGCCACGTTTTCGCCAAGTTTGGGCCCTACTCGACTCTTCTGAGGCCTAGTTCAGGCCAATCAGGGCCGAAAGTTTGACTTTTGGTCAAATTTCCCAATTAATACTATAAACAAGGTTCATTAGATATAATTGTACATAGAAACAATATAATACTACTCCCATATTTTGAGAACCATATTTTTCCTATGTTTTTCTCAATTCGGAACTTATAAGGCCTAGTTTATCCAATCAGGGCTAAAAGTTTAGCATTTGGTTAAACTTTAAAATTAAGATTCGAAATAGGTTTAATAGATAATATTTGTACATCAAAACTATGCAATTCCGCTCCCGGCTGTTAAGAATCACGTTTTCTCCCTGTTTAGGCTATATACAACTCTTATATGGCCTAATTCAGGCCAACCTGCTGAAAGTTTGAGTTTTGTTCAAACTTTCTAATTAAGACTAGAAATAAGGTTAATTGGTAGTATTTAAGGATAGAATTTATATAGTACCACTCACGGCTCTTCAAAGCTATGTTCCCCCCTTTTAGGCCCTATTCGGCTCTTATAAGGCCTAGTTCGAACCAATCGGGACTGAGAGTTTGAATTTTGGTCAAACTCCCCAATTAAGACCAGAAATAAGATTAACTGGTAGCGATGGTGCATAGAAATAATATAATACACTCCCAGCTCTTGAACCACATTTTCTCCCATTTTGGGCCATATTTGGCTCTTATATGGCCTGGTTCAGGCCAAATGGGAATGAACGTTTGATTTTTGGTCAAACTTTCCAATTAAACTAAAAATAAGGTTAATTTATAGTAATAGTTTATAGAAACTATGTAATACTAATCTTAGCTCTTGAGCACCATATTTTCTTCCTATTTGGTCCTACTAAACACTTATAACGTCTAGTTCAGACCAATCAAGATTGAAAATTTGACTTTTATCCAACTTCTCAATTAATACTAGAAACAAAGTTAGTTGGAGGTAATTGTACATAAAAACAATGTAATATAACTCCTAACTCTCGAGAACTACGTTTTCCCCATGTTTGTTCCTTATTCGCTCCAATAATACCTAGTTTAGGCCAAAAGGGCTGAAAGTTTAATTTTGGGTCAAACTTCCCAATTAACACTAGAAATAAGTTTAACTGTTAGTATTTGTACATAAAAACTATGTAATACTACTCTCGACTCTGGAGAACCATATTTTCCCTATGTTTGTTCCCTATTCGACTCTTAGATGGTCTAGTTTAGGCCAATCGAGGTTGAAAGTTTGACTTTTGGTCAAACTTCCAGATTAAGACCCGAAACAAGGTTAATTAGAAGTAACTGTTCATAGAAACTTTGTAATACTACTCCTGGGTCTTGAAAATATTATTTTACCCATGTTTGTTCCCTATTTGGCTCTTATAAGACTTAGTTTAGGCCAATCGGGGTTGAAAATTTGGCTTTTGGTGAAACTACCCAATTAAGACTAGAAATAAGTTTAATTGATAATATTCGTAGATATAAACTATGTAATACCACTCTCGGCTATTGAAAATCACTTTCTCTTCCTATTTAAGCCCTATTCGGCTCTTATAAGTTTAATTCAAGCCAAATCGGGACTAAAAGTTTTGGTCAAAATTTTCAATTAAGACTATAAATAAGTTTAATTGATAGTATTTGTATATAAAAACTATGTAATACCACTCCCGCCTCTTGAGAATCACGTTTTCAGCCTGTTTAGGCCTTATTTGGCTCTTACATGGCCTAGCTCAGGCCAATCGGGGTTGAAAGTTTGACTTATGGTTAAACTCCTAATTAAGAGTAGAAATAAGGTTAATTTGTAGTATTTGTATATAGAAACAATGTAATACAACTCCCGGCTCTCGAGAACCATATTTTCTTCTTATTTGGGCCATATTAGGTTCTTATGTGCCCTAGTACCAGCCTATCGGGAATGAAAGTTTGAATTTTAGTTAAACTTCCCAATTAAGACCATAGAAACTGAAAGTTTAAACTCTTGGTCAAACTTCTCAATTAAAACTAGAAATAAGATTAATTGGCTGTGTTTGAATATAAAAACTATGTATTACCACTCCTGGCTCTTGAGAACCACGTTTTCTCCCCATTGGGCCCTCTTCGACTTATATATGTCCTAGTTCAGGCCAATCAGGGATGAAACTTTGTCTTTTGGTCAAACTTTCTAATTAATACTGGAAATAAGATTAATTGGTAGTAATTGTACATGGAAACTATGTAATACAACTCCTGGCTCTTGAGAGCCACGTTTTCACAATGTTTGGGCCCTACTCGACTCTTCTAAGGCCTAATTCAGGTCAATCAGGGCCGAAAGCTTGACTTTTGGTCAAATTTCCCAATTAATACTATAAACAAGGTTTATTGGATTTAATTATACATAGAAACAATATAATACTACTCCCAAATGTTGAGAACCATATTTTCTTGTGTTTTTCTCTATTCGGAACTTATAAGGCCTAGTTTAATCCAATCGGGGTTGAAAGTTTTGCATTTGGTTAAACTTCAAAATTAAGATTCGAAATAGTTTAATAGATAATATTTGTACATCAAAACTATGCAATATCGATCCCGGCTACTAAAAGTCACGTTTTCTCAATGTTTTAGGCCAATTGGGCTGAAAATTTGAGTTTTGGACAAACTTTCTAATTAAGACTAGAAACAAGGTTAATTGGTAGTATTTAAAGATAGAATTTATATAGTACCACTTACGGCTCTTTAAAACTACGTCCCCCTCTTTAGGCCATATTTGGCTCTTATAAGGCCTAGTTCGAACCAATCGGGACTGAGAATTTGACTTTTGGTCAAACTCCCCAATTAAGGATAGAAATAAGGTTAACTGGTAGTACTGGTGCATAAAAATAATATAATACCACTCCCAACTCTTAAACCACATTTTCTTCCATTTTGGACCCTATTTGGCTCTTACATGGCCTGGTTCAGGCTAGATGGGAATGAACGTTTGACTTTTGGTCAAACTTTTCAATTAAACTAAAAATAAGGTTAATTTATAGTAATTATTTATAGAAACTATGTAATACTAATCTTAGCTCTTGAGCACCTTGTTTTCTCTCCATTTGGCCCTACTCAACTCTTATAAGGTCTAGTTAGGCCAATTAGGACTGAAAATTTGACTTTTATCAAACTTCCCAACTAATACTAGAAACAAAGTTAGTTGGAGGTAGTTGTACATAGAAACAATATAAAACAACTCCTAACTCTTGAGAATCACGTTTTTCCCATGTTTGTTCCTTATTCGCTCCAATAAGACCTAGTTTAGGCCAAAAGGGCTGAAAGTTTGGTTTTGGGTCAAACTTTCCAATTACGACTAGAAATAAGTTTAACTGATAGTATTTGTATATAAAAACTATGTAATACTATTCTCGACTCTTGAGAACCACATTTTCCCTATGTTTTTCCCTATTCGACTCTCAGATGGTCTAGTTCAGGTCAATCGGGGTTGAAAGTTTGACTTTTGGTCAAACTTCCAGATTAAGACCCAAAAAAAGGTTAATTATAAGTAACTGTTCATAGAAACTTTGTAATACTACTCCCGGCTCTTGAAAGTAATAATTTACCCATGTATGTTCCCTATTTGGCTCTTATAAGGCTTAGTTTAGGCCAATCAGAGTTGAAAGTTTGGCTTTTGGTGAAACTTCCCAATTAAGATTAGAAATAAGTTTAATTGATAGTATTCGTAGATATAAACTATGTAATACCACTATCGGCTATTGAAAATCACTTTTTCTTCCTGTTTAAGCCCTATTCGACTCTTATAAGTTTAATTCAAGCCAAATCGGGACTAAAAGTTTTGGTAAAAATTTTCAATTAAGACTATAAATAAGTTTAATTAGTAGTATTTGTATATAAAAACTATGTAATACCACTCCCGCCTCTTGAGAATCGCGTCTTCACCCTGTTTAGGCCTTATTTTGCTCCTATATGGCCTAATTCTGGCCAACCGGGGTTGAAAGTTCTACTTTTAGTTAAACTCCTAATTAAGACTAGAAATAAGGTTAATTTATGGTATTTGTATATAGAAACTATGTAATACCACTCCGGCTCTCAAGAACCATATTTTCTTCTCGTCTGGGCCATATTAGGCTCTTATGTTCCCTAGTTCCGGCCTATCGGGAATGAAAGTTTGAATTTTAGTTAAACTTCCCAATTAAGACCATAGAAATACGGTTAGTTTGTAGTAATTATACAAAGAAACTATGTGAGATTATTCTTGGCTTTTAATAACGACGTTTTCTCCCTGTTTAAGTCCTAACTCGGCACTTATAAGGCTTAGCCAATTAAGGCTAAAAGTTTGACTTCTGGTGGAACTTCCTAATTAAGACTAAAGCTTAATTGATAGTATTTGTATATAGACAAAATGTAACACCACTCTCGGCTCTTGAAAATCACGTTTTCCCCCCGTTTAGGCCCTATTTAGCTCTTATATGGCATAATTCAGGCCAAATCGGGGTTGAAAGTTTGATTGCTAGTGAACCTTTCCAATTAAGACTATAAAAAAGTTTAATTGATAGTATTTTTACATATAAACTATGTAATACCACTCTTGACTCTTGAAAATCATATTTTCCCCTCATTTGGACCTTATTTTCCTTTTATATACTGCCAAGCAGACAATCAGAGTTGAAAGTTTGACTTTTGTACAAACCTCCTAATTAAGAATAGAAATAAGGTTAATTAGTAATGTTTGCATATTGAAACTACGTAATACCACTCCGGCTATTGAGAACAGTTTGTTCTTCCCATTTGGGCCCATTCGGCTCATATAAGCCCTAATTCATGATAATCGCGGCTGAAAGTTTGACTTTTACTTAAACTTCTTAATGAAGACTAGTAATAAGGTTAGTTTGTAGTATTTGTATATAGAAACTATGTACTACCACTCTCAGCTCTTGAAAATCACATTTTTTCCCATTTTGGCCGTATTCGGCCCTTATGAGGCTCAGTTTCAGGCCAATCTGGGCTTTAAGTTTGACTTTTGGTCAAAATTCCCAATTAAGAGTAGAAATAAGCTTAATTAGTAATGTATGTATAAAGAACTATGAAATACTACTCTCGGCTCTTGAGAACAATTTTTTCTCCCCGTTTGGGCGCTATTCGGCTCTTATAAGGCCTAATTCAGGCTACCGGGGCTGAAAGTTTGACTTTTAATCAAACTTTTCAATTAAGACTAAAAATAAGATTAATTAGGAGTATTTGTACATAAAAACTATGTAATACCACTCACGGCTCTTTAAAACTACATTTTCTTTCCGTTTAGGCCCTATTTGGCTCTTATATGGACTAGTTCGGCCAATCGAGGCTGAAAGTTACTTTTGGTCAAACTTCCCAATTAACACTATTCGGCTCATATTAGGTTTATTAGTAGTATATTTACATAGAAAGTATGTAACACCACTATCGGCTCAAGGGAAATATATTTTCTACCTATTTGGACCCTATTCGGCTCTTATAACTTATAGTCAAAATTTTCAATTAAGACTAGAAATAAGGTTAATTGATAATATTTGTGCATAGAGACTTTGTAATATCACTTTCAGCTTCTTAAAATCATGTTTACTCCCTGTTTAGGCCCTATTCGGCTCTAATAACGTTAGTTCAGGCCAATTAGGGACGGCAGTTATGCTTTTGTTCAAACTTCCGAAGTTAGATTAGAAACAAGGTTAATTAGTAGAATTGTTCATATAAACAATGTAATACTGCTCCCGGCTCTTGATAACCACATTTTCCCCATTTTTATTCCCTATTCGACTCATAAAAGGTTAGTTAAGGCCAAGCGATACTGAAAGTTTGAATTTTAATCAAACTTCCCAATTAAGACTAAAAATAAGGTTAATTAATAGTATTTGTAAATAAAAACTATGTCATACCACTCCCGGCTCTTAAGAACCACGATTTTTCCCGTTTGGGCCCTACTAAGGCTTGGTTTAGGCCAATCAGGACCGAAAGTTTAGCTTTTGGTCAAACTTTCCAATAAAACTAGAAATAAGGTTAATTGATAGTTTTTGTGCATAGAAACTATGTAATACCACTTCCGGCTCTTAAGAACCTCATTTTCGCCTTGTTTGGACCCTATTTACCTCTTATGTGGTTTAGTTTAGGCCAATCTGGAATAAAAGTTTGACTTTTGGTCAAACTTCCACGATAATACTGGAAACAAGTTTAATTGGAAGTAATTATATATCGAAACTATGTAATACCACTTCTGGCTTTTGAAAATCGGTGCTGAAAGTTTAACTTCTAGTCAAACTTTTCAATTAAGACTATAAGTTTATTTGATAGTATTTATACATAAAAACTATGTAATACAATTCCCGACTCTTGAAAATCACGATTTCTTCCCATTCTGACCCTATTCAGCCCCAATATGGCCTAGTTCAAGCCAATCGGAGATGAAAGTTTATATTTTTAGTCAAACTTCCTAATTAAGACTAGTAGCGAGGTTAATTGGTAGCAAATATGCATAGTAACTATGAAATACTTCTCCCGGCTCCTGAGAACCACGTTTTCTCCCTGTTTGGACCCTACTCGGCACTTATAAGGCCTAGCTCTGGCCAATTAAGGCCGAAAGTTTGGCTTTTGGTCAAACTTTCTAATTAAGACTCGAAATAAGGTTAATTAGTAGTAATTGTATTTAGAAACTTCGTAATACTACTCTCGTCTCTTGAATACTATGTTTTCCTCATGTTTATTCCCTATTCGGCTCTTATATGTCCTAGTTCAGGTCAATCAAGGCTGAAAGTTTGAATTTCGTTCAAACTTGCCGATTAAGACTATAAAAAGGTTAATTAGTAGTATTTGTATTTAGAAATTATGTTATACAACTCTCGGCTCTTAAGAACCATGTTTTCTCCTACTTTATGCCCTATTCGGCTCTTATATGGCCAGTTTAGGTCAATCAGGGATAAAATTTTGACTTTTGGTTAAACTTCTTAAGTACAACAAGAAACAAGGTTAATTGGTAGTTTTTGTTTGTAGAAATAGTGTAATACCACCCATGACCATTGAAAACTACGTTTTCTCCCCTAGTTCAGGCCAATCAGAACTGAAAGTTTGACTCTTGGTTAAACCTCCTAATTAGGACTAAAAATAAGAATAATTGGTCGTATTTAAATATAACAATTGTGTATTACCATTCCTAGCTCTTAAAAATCACGTTTTCTCCCCCATTTAGGCCCTATTTGGCTCTGATATAAGGCCAAGTTCTGGCCAAATCGGGGTCAAAAGTTTGACTTTTGATCAAGCCACCTAATTTAGATTAGAAATAAGACTAATTAGAAATGTTTGTACATAGAAACTATGTTCTACCACTCCCGTCTCTTGAGAAAAAAATTCTCCTTGTTCAGGCGCTATTCGGATCTAATAAGGCCTAATTTAAGCCAATCAGGCTGAAAGTTTGACTTTCGGTCAAACTTCCGAATTTAGACCAGAAATGAGGTTACTTGGTAGAATTTGTATATAGAAACTAGATAGTACCACTCCTGACTCTCGAAAATCATATTTTCTCCCTATTTAGACTTATTCAACACTTATAAGACCTAGTTCAGGCCAATGGAGGCTGAAAGTACGACTTTTGGTCAAACATTTCAATTAAGACTAGAAATAAGATTATTTAATTGTAATTGTACATAGAAACTATGTAATACCACTAACGGCTCTTGAAAAACCACATTTTCTTCCCGTTTAGGCCATACTTGGCTCATATATTGCCTAGTTCAGGTCAATCAGGGATGAAAGTTTGCGTTTTAGCCAAACTTCTCAATTAAGACTAGAAATAAAGTTAAGTTGTAGTATTTGCATATAGAAACTATACAATACCACTGCCAGCCCTTGAAAAACATATTTTCTCCCCCTTTTGTCCTTTTTTACTTTTATAAGGCCTATTTCAGGCCAATCGGGGCTGAAAATTTGACTTTTGGTTATGGCTTAGTTAGGGCAATCGGGGATAGCAGTCTGACTTTTGGTCAAACTACCGAATTAAGACTAGAAGCAAGGTTAATTTGTAGTAATTATACATAGAAATATATAATACTACTCTTAGATTTTGAAAACCATACTTTCCCATGCTTGTTCCCTATTCGGCTCTTATAAGGCCTAGTCTCCAGGCCAATCGGGGTTGAAATTTTGACTTTTGGTCAAACTTTTTAGTTAGACCTAGAAATAAGGTTAATTGGTACTATTTGTGCATAAAAACTATGTAAAACTACTTCACCATGTTTTCCCCTTATTTATTTCCTATTCGGCTTTTATGAGGCATAGCTCAGGCCAATAGGAGCTGAAAGTTTGACTTTTGGGCAAACTTCCCAATTGAGACTCAAAATAATGTTAATTAGTAGTATTTATACTTAAAAACTATGTAATACCTTTAAGCTCTTAAAAATTACGTTTTCTCCCCGTTCGGGTCCTATTCGGCTCTTATGCGTAGTTCAAACAAATCAGGGTTGAAAGGTTGAATTTAGTTGAACTTCCGAATTAAGAGTAGAAATAAGATAAATTGGTAGTATATGTACAAAGAAACTAAGTAATACCACTCACAGCTCTTGAGAATCATGTTTTTCCCTATTCGGGCCTTATAAAGCCAAATTCAAGCCAATCAGGGCTGAAAGTTTGAATTTTGGTCAAACTTCCTATTTTAAGACCAGAAATAAGGTTAATTAGAAGAAGTTGAAAGTAGAACAATGAATACTACGTTCGGCTCTTGAAAACCACGTTTTCCTACCATTTGGGCCCATTTGGCTTTTATATAAGGCCAAGTTCAGGCCAATCAAGGTTGAAAATTTGACTTTTGGTCAAAATTCCAATTAGGACTAAAAATAAGGTTAATTAATAATGTTTGTACAAAGAAACTATGAAATACTACTCTCGGCTCTTGAGAACAATTTTTTCTCCCCGTTTGGGCCCTAGTCGGCTCTTATAAGGCCTAAGTCAGGCTACTCGGGGCTGAAAATTTGAACTTTTTATCGGGGCTAAATCAGGCTACTTGGGGCTCTTAATATGGCCTAGGTCAGGCCAATCGGGAATTAAAGTTCGACTTTTTATCAAACTTTTCAATTAAGATTAGAAATAGGGTTAATTGGTAGTAATTGTACATATAAACTATGTAATACTACTCCCGACTCTTTAGAACCACGTTTTCCCTATGTTTGTTTCCTGTTCGGCTCTAATAAGGCCTAATTTAGTCCAATCAGGCCTGAAAATTTGGCTTTTAGTACCACTCACAGCTCTTGATAACCACGTTTTCTACCCTTTAAGGCTCTATTCGGTTCTTATAAGGCCTAGTTCGAACTAATCGGGGCTGAGAGTTGGACTTTTGGTCAAACTCCCCAATTAAGGCCAGAAATAAGGTTAACTGGTAGCATTTGTGTATAGAAACAATATAATAACACTCTGGGCTATCACATTTTTCTCCCTTTTTAGTCCCTATTTGGATCTTATATGGCCTAGTTTAGCCAATTGGGTATGAACGTTTGACTTTTGATCAAACTTTCTAATTAAGACTAGAGATAAGATTAATTTATAATAATTATTCATAGAAACTATGTAATATTAATCTCTACTCTTGAGTACCATGTTTTCTCTCCGTTTGGCCCTACTCAGCTCTTATAAGGTCTAGCTCAGGCCAATGGGGCTGAAAATTTGACTTTTGTCAAACTTCCTAATAATACTAGAAATAAATTTAATTGGAGGTAATTGTACATAGAAACTATGTAATTTAACTCCCAACTCTTGAGAATCACGTTTTCTCCATGTTTGTTCCTTATTCGGATTCAATAAGACCAACTTTAGGCCAAAAGGGCTGAAAGTTTGGCTTTGGGTCAAACTTCCCAATTAAGACTAGGAATAAGTTTAACTGATAGTATTTGTACATAAAAACTATGTAATACTACTCTCGACTCTTGAGAACCACATTTTTCCTATGTTTGTTCCCTATTCGACTCTCATATGGTCTAGTTCAGGCCGATAGGGGCTGGAAGTTTGAATTTTGGCTAAACATCCAGATTAAGACCCAAAGCAAGGTTAATTAGTAGTAATTATGCATAGAAACTTTGTAATACTACTTCCGACTCTTGAAAATCACATTTCCCCTATGTTTGTTCCCTATTTGGCTTTATAAGGCCTTAGTTTAGGCCAATTGGGGCTAAAAGTTTGGCTTTTGGTGAAACTTCCCAATTAAGACTAGAAATAAGTTTAATTGATAGTATTTGTATATATAAACTATGTATTACCACTATCGGCTATTGAAAATCCCGTTTTCTTCCCGTTTAGGCCTATTTAGCTCTTATAAGGTTAATTCAAACCAAATTGAGACTTAAAGTTTTGGTCAAAATTTTCAATTAAGACTAAAAATAAGTTTAATTGATAGTATTTGTATATAAAAACTATATAATACAACACCCGACTCTTGAAATTCACGTTTTCACCCTATTTAGACCCTATTTGGCTCTTAATATGGCCTAATTCAGGCCAATCACGGATAAAACTTTGACTTTTGGTTAAACTTCTGATTAAGACTAGAAATAAATTTAATTAGTAGATTTGTATATAGAAACTATGTAATACCACTCCCGACTCTCGAGAACTACATTTTCTTCCCGTTTGGGCCATATTCGGCTTTTATGTACCCTAGTTCCGGCCAATCGGGAATGAAAGTTTGGATTTTAATTAGACTTCCCAATTAAGATTATAGAAACACGGTTAGTTTGTAGTAATTACACAAAGAAATTATGTGAGACTATTCTCGACCTTTGATAACAACATTTTCTTTCCATTTAAGCACTAACTTGGCTCTTATAAGGCCTAGTTCAAGCCAATTAAGGCAAAAAGTTTGACATTTGGTCAAAATTTGCAATTAATAATAGAAATAAGGTTAAGTGGAAGTAACTGACATAGAAACTATAAAAACTACTCCCAACTCTTGAGAACCACGTTTTCCCCATGTTTGTTCCCTATTTGGCTCTTATAAGGCTTAGTTTAGGCTAATCGGGGCTAAAAGTTTGGCTTTTGGTGAAACTTCCTAATTAAGACTAGAAATAAACTTAATTGATAGTATTTGCACATAGAAATAATGTAATACCATATTCGGCCCTTGAAATCACGTTTTCCCGCTGTTTAGGCCCTATTCAGCTCTTATAAGGCATAATACAGGCCATATCGGGGTTGAAAGTTTGACTTTTAGTGAAACTTTCCGATTAAAACTAGAAATAAGTTTAATTGATAGTATTTTTTACATAGAAACAATGTAATATCATTCCTGGCTCTTGAAAATCACATTTTCTCCTCGTTTGGACCTTATTTTGCTCTCATATACTGCCAAGTTTAGGACAATTAGGGTTGAAAGTTTGATATTTATACAAGCTTCCTAATTAAGACTAGAAATAAGGTTAATTAGTAGTGTTTGTATAAAGAAATTATGTAATGTCACTCTCGGCGATTGAGAACAGTTTGTTCTTCCCATTTGGGCCCTATTCGGCTCTTATAAGGCCTAATCCAAGACAATCGCGGATAAAAGTTTGACTTCTAACTTCTCAATGAAGACTAGAAATAAAGTTAATAGGTAGTATTTGTACATAGAAACTATATGATATCACTCTCGGTTCTTGAAACTAATGTTTTCTCTCCGTTTAGGCCCTTTTCGGCTCTTATCAGGCTTAGTTTCGGGCCAATCTGGGCTTTATACTTGACTTTTGGTCAAACTTCTTAATTAAGATTAGAAATAAGGATAATTAATAGTAATTGTATATGAAACTATGTAATAAAACTCACGGCTCTTAAAAATCATATTTTCTTCTTGTTTAAGCCCTATTCGGCTCTTATAGGGTATAGTTCAATTCAGTCGGGGTTTAAAGTTTGATTTTTGGTCAAACTTTCAAAATAAGACTATAGATAAGGTTAATTGATAGTATTAGTAACACCACTCTTCGATCATGAGAAACATGTTTTCTACCTGTTTGGGCCCTATTCGGCCCTGATATGACCTAGTTCAGGCCAATCGGGAATGAAAATTTGACTTTTGGTCAAACTTCCCAATTATGATTAAAATAAGATTAGTTTGTAATAATTGTATGTAGAAACTATGTAATACTCCTCCCGGCACTTGAAAATCACATATTACCTATGTTTGTTCCATATTCGGCTCTTATTAGGCCTAGTTCAGGCTAACTAGGCGTGAGCTTCGCTTTTGATCAAACTTCTCAATAAAGACTAGAAATAAGGGTAATTGGTATTATTTGTATATAAAACTATGTAATACCACACCTGGCCAATGAAAATTATGTTTTATCCCTGTTTAGGCCCTATTCGACTCTTATAAGGTTTAATTCAGGCCAATCAGGGCTGAAAGTTTGACTTTTGGTCAAACTTTCCAATTAAGACAAGAAATAAAGTTAATTAGTAGAATTTGTACATAGACACTACGTAACACCAATCTGGGCTCATGAGAACCACATTTCCTCCCCGTTTGGGCCCTATTTGGCTTTTATATGGCCCAGTTCAGACCAATCGAAGATGACAGTCTGACTTTTAGTTAAACTACCCAATTAAGACTAGAAACAAGGATAATTTGTAGTAATTATACATAGAAAATATGTAAAACTATGTAATACTACTCCTGGCTCTTGAGAACCAAGTTTTCGCCATGTTTGGGCTCTACTCGACACTTCTAAGGCCTAGTTCAGGCCAATCAGGGATGAAAGTTTGACTTTTGGTTAAATTTCCCAATTAATACTAGAAACAAGGTAAATTGGAGGTAATTGTACAATACTGCTTTTGGATCTTGAAAATCACATTTTCCCCATGTTTATTCCCTATTCGACTGCTAAAAGGCTTAGTTCAGGCCAACGATGCTGAAAGTTTGACTTTTATTCAAACTTCCCAATTAAGACTAGAAATAAGGTTAATTAATAGTATTTGTAAATAGAAGCTATGTCATACCAATCCCGGCTCTTAAGAACCACGTTTTTCCTCATTTGGGCCCTACTAAGGCCTGGTTTAGGCCAATGAGGGTCAAAAGTTTGGCTTTTGGTTAAACTTCCAAATTAAAATTAGAAATAAGGTTAATTGATAATATTTGTGCTTAGAAACTATGTAATATCACTCCCGGCTCTTCAGTAAATAAAAACTATGTAATACCACTCCCGGCTCTTAAAAACCATATTTGTTCCCAGTTTGGGCCCTATTCGGCCCTTATATGTAGTTCAGGTCAATCTGGGATGAAAGTTTAACTTCGGTCAAATTTACCATTGAAGACTGAAATAAGTTTAAATAGTAATAATTGTACATAAAAACTATGTAATACTACATCCGGCTCTTGAGAACCACATTTACCCATGTTTGTTATATAAAAGTCCAATCGATGCCGACAGTTTGGATTTAGCCAAATTCTTAATTAAGACTAGAAATAAGTTTAATGGATAGTATTTTTATATAGAAACTATGTAATACCAATCACTGCCTTGAAAACCAAGTTTTCTCCCATTAGGCCCTATTCGGCTCTTATAAGGCCTACTTCAGACCTATTGGGGAAGAAAGTTTGACATTTGGTCCTCATTGGCCTAATTAAGACTAAAAATAAGGTTAATTAATAGTATTTGTAAATAGAAACTATACCACTCTCGGAGCTTAAGAACCACAATTTTTCCCGTTTAGGCCGTACTAAGGCTTGATTTAGGCCAATTAGGGCCGAAAGTTTAGCTTTTGGTCAAACTTCCCAATTAAAACTAGAAATACGGTTAATTGGTAGTATTTGTGCATAGAAACTATGTAATACCACTCCTGGCTCTTAAGAACCCGTTTTCTCCGTGTTTGGGCCCTATTCACCTCTTATATGGTTTAGTTTGGGCCAATCTGGAATAAAAGTTTTACTTTTTATCAAACTTCCAAGATAATACTGGAAATAAGTTTACTTGGAAGTAATTATATATATAAACTATGTAATACCACTTCTGGCTTTTGAAAATCACGTTTTCTCCCTGTTTAGGCCTTATTCGGCTCTTATATATAGCCTAGTTCAGGCCAATCGGGAATAAAAGTTTGACTTTTTATCAAACTTCCGAATTAGAATAAGAAATAAGTTTAATTTATAGTATTTATATATAGAAACTATGTAATACCACTTCCGGTACTTGAAAATCACATTTTCTCCCCGTTTAGGCTATATTTGGTTGTAAGTTTATTTGATAGTATTTATACATAAAAACTATGTAATATAATTCCCGACTTTTGAAAATCACGATTTCTTCCCATTCTAGCCCTATTCAGCCCCAATATGGTTTAGTTCAAGCCAATCGGGGATGAAAGTTTATATTTTTAGTCAAACTTCCTAATTAAGACTAGTAGCAAGGTTAATTGGTAGTAATTATGTATAGTAACTATGTAATACTTCTCTCGGCTCTTGAGAACCACGTTTTCTCAATTAAAATTAGAAATAAGGTTAATTGATAATATTTGTGCTTAGAAACTATGTAATATCACTCCCGGCTCTTCAGTAAATAAAAACTATTTAATACCATTCCCGGCTCTTAAAAACCATATTTGTTCCCAGTTTGGGCCCTATTCGGCTTTTATATGTAGTTCAGGTCAATCGAGAATGAAAGTTTAACTTCGGTCAAATTTACCATTTAAGACTGAAATAAGTTTAAATAGTAATAATTGTACATAAAAACTATGTAATACTACATCCGGCTCTTGAGAACCACATTTACCCATGTTTGTTACATAAATGTCCAATCGATGCTGAAAGTTTAGATTTAGTCAAATTCTTAATTAAGACTAGAAATAAGTTTAATGGATAGTATTTTATATGGAAACTATGTAATACCAATCACAGCTTTGAAAACTAAGTTTTCTCCCCATTAGGCCCTATTCAGCTCTTAATAAGGCCTACTTTAGACTATTGGGGAAGAAAGTTTGAATTTGGTCAAACATCTAAATTAAGACTAGCATTAAGGTTAATTAGAAGTATTTGTGCATATAAACTATGTAATACCACTCCTTACTCTTGAGAACCACGTTTTCTCCCTGTTTGGGCCCTATTCGGCTCCTATATAGCGTAGTTCAGGCGAATCGGGAATGAATGTTTGACTTTTCGTCAAAATTTCCAATTAGAGCTAGAAATAACTTTAATTTATAGTATTTGTATATAAAAACTATGTAATACCACTTCCAGCACTTAAAAATCACGTTTTCTCCCCATTTAGGCCATATTTGGCTCTTATAAGGCCGAGTTGAGGCCAATCAGTGCTGAAAGTTTAACTTTTGATCAACCTTTTCAATTAAGACTGGAAATAAGTTTAGTTGATAGTATTTATACATAAAAACTATGTAATATAACTCCTGGCTCTTGAAAATCACGATTTCTCCCCATTCTGCCCTATTCAGCTCCTATATGGCCTTGTTCAAGCCAATAAGGGATGAAACTTGATTTGTTAATCAAACTTTCTAATTAAGACTAGTAGTAGCAAGGTTAATTGATAGTAACTATGCATAGTAAGTATGTAATACTTCTCCTGGCTCTTGAGAACCACGTTTTCTCCCTGTTTGGGCCTTACTCGGCACTTATAGGCTTAGCTCTGGCCAATTAAGGACGAAAGTTTGATTTTTGGTCAAACTTTCTAGTTAACATTAGAAATAAGGTTAATTAGCAGTAATTGTACATAGAAACTTTATAATACTACTATTATCTCTTGAATACTACGTTTTTCTTATGTTTATTCCCTATTCGGCTCGTATATGCCTTGTTTAGGTCAATCGAGGCTAAAAGTTTGAATTTTGGTCAAACTTCCCGATTAAGATTAGAAAAAGGTTAATTGGTAGTTATTGTACTTGGAAATTATGTTATATAATTTTTAGCTTTTAAGAACCATGTTTTTCTTCCCCTTTAGGCCCTATTCGGCTCTTATATGGCTAGTTTAGGCCAATCAGGGATAAAATTTTGACTTTTGGTTAAACTTCCTAAGTACAACAAGAAACAGCATTAATCGGTAGTTTTGGTATATAGAACGGTGTAAAACCACTCATGACCAGAAATAAGGTTAATCGGTAGTTTAGGCCCTATTCGGCTTTTTATATGGCCTAGTTAAGGCCAATCGAAGCTGAAAATTTGACTCTTGATCAAACTTCTCAATTAAAACTAGAAATAAGATTAATTGGTTGTGTTTGAATATATAAACTAGGTATTACCATTCCTGGCTCTTGAGAACCACGTTTTCTCCCTATTGGGCCCTCTTCGACTTATATATGTCCTAGTTCAGGCCAACCAGGGATGAAACTTTGTCTTTTGGTCAAACTTTTTAATTAAGACTGGAAATACTATTAATTGGTAGTAATTGTACCTAAAAACTATGTAATACTACTCCTGGCTCTTGAGAGCCACGTTTTCCCCATATTTGGGCCCTACTCGACTCTTCTAAGGCCTAGTTCAAGCCAATCGCCCGAAAGTTTGACTTTTTGTCAAATTTCTAAATTAATACTATAAACAAGGTTCATTGGATATAATTGTACATAGAAACAATATAATACTACTCCCAGATCTTGAGAACCATATTTTCCTATGTTTTTCCCTATTCGGAACTTATAAGGCCTAGTTTAGTCCAATCGGGGTTGAAAGTTTAGCATTTGGTTAAACTTCAAAATTAAGATTCGAAATAGGTTTAATAGATAATATTTGTACATCAAAACTATGCAATACCGCTCCCAGCTGTTAAAAATCACATTTTCTGCCTGCTTAGGCCATATTCAACTCTTATAAGGCCTAATCAGGCCAATCGGGCTGAAAGTTTGAGTTTTGATCAAACTTTCTAATTAAGACTAGAAACAAGGTTAATTGGTAGTATTTAAAGATAAAATTTATATAGTACCACTCACGGCTCTTCATAACTATATTCCCCCCTTTTAGGCCCATTCGGCTCTTATAAGGCCTAGTTCGAACCAATCAGGGCTGAGAGTTTGACTTTTGGTCAAACTCCCCAATCAAGGCTAGAAATAAGGTTAACTGGTAGCACTGGTGCATAGAAATAATATAATACCACTCCCGGCTCTTGAACCACATTTTCTCCCATTTTGGGCCCTATTTGGCTCTTATATGGCCTGGTTCAGGCCAAATAGGAATGAACGTTTGACTTTTGGTCAAACTTTCCAGTTAAACTAAAAATAAGGTTAATTTATAGTAATTATTTATAAAAACTATGTAATACTAATCTTAGCTCTTGAGCACCATGTTTTCTCCCCATTTGGCCCTACTCAACTTTTATAAGGTCTAGCTCAGGCCAATCAGGACTGAAAATTTGACTTTTATCAAACTTCTAATTTAATACTAGAAACAAAGTTAGTTGGAGGTAATTGTACATAGAAACAATGTAATACAACTCCAACTCTTGAGAACCACGTTTTCCCCATGTTTGTTCCTTATTCGCTCCAATAAGACCTAGTTTAGGCCAAAAGGGCTGAAAGTTTGGTTTTGGGTCAAACTTCCCAATTAACACTAGAAATAAGTTTAACTGATAGTATTTGTACCTAAAAACTATGTAATACTACTCTCGACTCTGGAGAACCACATTTTCCCTATGTTTGTTCCCTATTTGACTCTTAGATGGTCTACTTCAGGCCAATTCGGGTTGAAAGTTTGACTTTTGGTCAAACTTTCAGATTAAGACCCGGAACAAGGTTAACTAGAAGTAACTGTTCATAGAAACTTTGTAATACTACTCCTGGCTCTTGAAAATAATAATTTACCCATGGTTGTTCCCTATTTGGCTCTTATAAGGCTTAGTTTAGGCCAATCGGGGTTGAAAGTTTGGCTTTTGGTGAAACTTCCCAATTAAGAGTAGAAATAATTTTAATTGATAGTATTCGTAGATATAAACTATGTAATATCATTGTCGGCTATTGAAAATCACTTTTTCATCCGGTTTAGGCCCTATTCGACTCTTATAAGTTTAATTCAAGCCAAATTGGGACTAAAAGTTTTGGTCAAAATTTTCAATTAAGACTATAAATAAGTTTAATTGATAGTATTTGTATATAATAACTATGTAATACCACCCCCGCCTCTTGAGAATCACGTTTTCACCCTGTTTAAGGCCTTATTTGCCTCTTATATGGCCTGAACAACCGGGGTTGAAAGTTTGACTTTTTGTTAAACACCTAATTAAAGACTAGAAATAAGGTAAATTTATGATATTTGTATATAGAAACTATGTAATAACACTCCCGGCTCTCGAGAACCATATTTTCTTCTCGTCTGGGCCATATTAGGCTCTTATGTGCCTTAGTTCCAGGCCTATCGGGAATGAAAGTTTGAATTTTAGTTAAACTTCCCAATTAAGACCATAGAAACACGGTTAGTTTGTAGTAATTACACAAAGAAACTATGTAAGACTATTCTTGGCTTTTGATAACGACGTTTTCTCCCTGTTTAAGCCCTAACTCGGCTCTTATAAGGCCTATTTCAGGCCGATTAAGGCTGAAAGTTTAACTTCTGGTGGAACTTCCTAATTAAGACTAAAGCTTAATTGATAGTATTTGTATATAGAAAAAATGTAATACCACTCTCGGCTCTTAAAAATCACGTTTTCCCCCCGTTTAGGCTCTATTCAGCTCTTATATGGCATAATTCAAGCCAAATCGGGGTTGAAAGTTTGACTGTTAGTGAAACTTTCCAATTAAGACTATAAAAAAGTTTATTTGATAGTATTTTTACGTAGAAACTATGTAATACCACTCTTGACTCTTGAAAATCACATTTTCTCCTCATTTGGACCTTATTTTCCTTTTATATACTGCCAAGTTCAGGACAATCAGAGTTAAAAGTTTGACTTTTGTACAAACTTCCTAATTAAGACTTGAAATAAGGTTAATTAGTAATGTTTGTATATTGAAACTACGTAATACCACTCCGGCTATTGAGAACAGTTTGTTCTTCCCATTTGGGCCCATTCGGCTCATATAAGGCCTAATTCAAGACAATCGCCGCTGAAATTTTGACTTTTGCTTAAGCTTCTTAATGAAGACTAGTAATAAGGTTAGTTGGTAGTATTTGTACATAGAAACTATGTAATATCACTCTCAGCTCTTGAAAGTCACGTTTTTTCCCATTTTGGCCCTATTCGGCCCTTAAGAGGCTCAGTTTCAGGCCAATCTAGGCTTTAAATTTGACTTTTGGTCAAAATTCCCAATTAAGACTAGAAATAAGGTTAATTAGTAATGTTTGTATAAAGAAACTATGAAATATTAATCTCAACTCTTGAGAACAATTTTTTCTCCCCGTTTGGGCCCTATTCGGCTCTTATAAGGCCTAATTTAGGCTGCTTGGGGCTGAAAGTTTGACTTTTGTCGAACTTTTCAATTAAGACTAAAAATAAGGTTAATTGGTAGTATTTGTACATAAAAACTATGTAATACCACTCACAGCTCTTTAAAACAACATTTTCTTTCCGTTTAGGCCCTATTTGGCTCTTATTATATGGACTAGTTCAGCAAATCGAGGCTGAATGTTACTTTTGGTCAAACTTCCCAATTAACATTATTCGGCTCATATAAGGTTAATTAGTAGTATTTTTACATAAAAACTATGTAACATCACTGTCGGCTTAAGAGAAATATATTTTCTACCAATTTGGACCCTATTCGGCTCTTATATGGCCTAGTTCAGGCCAATCGGGGATGAAATTTTGACTTATAGTCAAATTTTCTAATTAAGATTAGAAATAAGGTTAATTGATAGTATTTGTGCATAGAGACTATATAATATAACTCTGAGCTCCTTGAAACCATGTTTACTCCCCGTTTAGGCCTTACTCGGCTCTAATAACATCAGTTCAGGCCAATCAGGGACGAAAGTTATGCTTTTGTTCAAACTTCCCATGTTAGACTTAGAAACAAGGTTAATTAGTAGAATTGTCTATATAAACACTATAATACTGCTCCCGGCTTTTGATAACCCCATTTTTCCAATTTTTATTCCCTATTCGACTCATTAAAGGTTAGTTCAGGCCAAGCGATGCTGAAAGTTTGAATTTTAATCAAACTTCCCAATTAAGACTAAAAATAAGGTTAATTAATAATATTTGTAAATAGAAACTATGTCTTACCACTCCCGGCTCTTAAGAACCACGTTTTTCTCGTTTGGGCCCAATTAAGTCTTGGTTTAGGCCAATCAGGGCCGAAAGTTTAGCTTTTGGTCAAACTTCCCAATTAAAACTAGTAATAAGGTTAATTAATAGTATTTGTGCATAAAAATAATGTAATACCACTCTCGGCTCTTAAGAACCTCGTTTTCTCCCTGTTCGGGCCCTATTTACCTCTTATATGGTTTAGTTTAGGCCAATCTAGAATAAAAGTTTTACTTTTGGTCAAACTTTCAAGATAATACTAGAAAAAAGTTTAATTGGAAGTAATTATATATAGAAACTATGTAATACCACTTCTGGTTTTTAAAAATCACGTTTTCTCCCTATTTAGGCCTTATTCGGCTCTTATATGTAGCATAGTTCAGGCCATCGGAATTGAAAGTTTGGCTTTTTATCAAACTTCCCAATTAGAATAAGAAATAAGTTTAATTTATAGTATTTGTACATAGAAACTATGAATACCACTTCTGGCACATGAAAATCACATTTTCTCCCCGTTTAGGCTATATTTGGCTCTTATAAGGACGAGTTCAGGCCAATCGGTACTGAAAGTTTAACTTTTAGTCAAACTTTTCAATTAAGACTATAAGTTTATTTGATAGTATTTATACTTAAAAACTATGTAATATAATTTCTGACTCTTGAAAATCACGATTTCTTCCCATTCTGGCCCTATTCAGTCCCAATATGGTATGTTTAGCCAATCAGGGATGAAAGTTTATATTTTTAGTCAAACTTCCTAATTAAGACTAGTAGCAAGGTTAATTGGTAGTAATTATGCATAGTAACTATGTAATACTTCTCCCGGCTCTTGAGAACCATGTTTTCTCCCTGTTTGGACCCTACTCAGAACTTATAAGGCCTAGCTCTGGCCAATTAAGGCCGAAAGTTTGGCTTTTGGTCAAACTTTCAAATTAAGACTCGAAATAAGGTTAATTTATAGTAATCATATATAGAAACTTCGTAATACTACTCTCATCTCTTGAATACTATGTTTTCCTCATGTTTATTCCTTATTCGGCTCTTATATATCCTAGTTCAGATCAATCGAGGCTGCAAGTTTGAATTTCGTTCAAACTTGCCGATTAAGACTAGAAAAAGGTTAATTAGTAGTATTTGTACTTAGAAATTATGTTATACAACTCTCGGCTCTTAAGAACCATGTTTTCTCCCACTTTAGGCCATATTCAGCTCTTATATGGCCAGTTTAGGGCAATCAGGGATAAAATTTTGACTTTTATTTAAACTTCCTATGTACAATAAGAAACAAGGTTAATTGGTAGTTTTTATATATAGAAACGGTGTAATACCACCCACGACCATTGAAAACTACGTTTTCTCCCCTATTTGGCTCTTTATAAGGCGTAGTTCAAGCCAATCGGAACTGAAAGTTTGACTCTTAGTTAAACCTCCAAATTAAGACTAGAAATCGGAATAATTGGTCATATTTGAATATAAATATTATGTATTACCATTCATGGCTCTTGAAAACCACATTTCCTCCCCCATTTAGGCCCTATTTGGCTCTGATATAAGACCAAGTTCTGGCCAAATCGGGGTCGAAAGTTTGACTTTTGATCAAACCACCTAATTTAGATTAGAAATAAGACTATACATAGAAACTATTACTATCACTCCCATCTCTTGAGAAAAAAATTCTCCTTGTTCAGGTACTATTCGGATCTAATAAGGCCTAATTTAAGCCAATCAGGCTGAAAGTTTGACTTTTGGTCAAACTTCCAAATTAAGACTAGAAATAAGGTTATTTGGTAGTATTTGTATATAGAAACTAGGTAGTACCACTCCTGACTCTTAAAAATCACATTTTCTCCCTATTTAGACCTATTCAATACTTATAAGACCTAGTTCAGGCTAATGGAGGCTAAAAGTACAATTTTTGGTCAAACTTTTCAATTAAGACTAGAAATAAGATTAATTAATTGTAATTGTATATAGAAACTATGTAATACCACTCACGGCTCTTGAAAACCACATTTTCTTCCCGTTTAAGCCATACTCGGCTCATATGTTGCCTTGTTCAGGTCAATCAGGGCTGAAAGTTTGCCTTTTAGCCAAACTTCTCAATTAAGACTAGAAATAAAGTTAAGTAGTAGTATTTGTATATAAAAACTATGCAATACCAATCCCGGCCCTTGAAAAATATATTTTCTCCCCGTTTGGCCTTTTTTGCTCTTATAAGGCCTAATTCAGGCCAATCGGGGCTGAAAATTTGACTTTTGGTTATGGCCTAGTTTAGGGCAATCGGGGATAGCAGTCTGACTTTTGGTCAAACTACCCAATTAAGACTAGAAGGTTAATTTGTAGTAATTATACATAGAAAATATGTAATACTACTCCTAGATCTTGAAAACATACTTTCCCTAAGCTTGTTCCCTATTCGGCTCTTATAAGGCCTAGTCTCCAGGCCAATCGGGGTTGAAATATTGACATTTGGTCAAAATTTTCAGTTAGGATTAGAAATAAGGTTAATTGATACATTTGTACATAAAAACTATGTAAAACTACTCCACCATGTTTTCCCCATATTTATTTCCTTTTCGGCTTTTATGAGGCATAGCTCAGGCCAATAGGGGCTGAAAGTTTGACTTTTGGGAAAACTTCCCAATTGAGACTTAAAATAATGTTAATTAGTAGTATTTGTACTTAAAAACTATGTAATACCTTTAAGCTCTTAAAAATTACGTTTTCTCCCCGTTTGAGTCCTATTCGGCTCTTATAAGGCGTAGTTCAAACAAATCGGGGTTGAAAGGTTGAATTTAGTTGAACTTCCGAATTAAGACTAGAAATAAGGTAAATTGGTAGTATATGTACATAGAAACTATGTAATACCACTCACGGCTCTTGAAAATCATGTTTTCCCTATTCGGCTCTTATAAAGCCTAATTCAAGTCAATTAGGGCTGAAAGTTTGACTTTGGTCAAACTTCCTATTTTAAAACCAGAAATAAGGTTAATTAGATGAAGTTGAAAGTAGAACTATGAATACTACTTTCGGCTCTTGAAAATCACGTTTTCCTACTGTTTGGGCCCTATTTGGCTTTTATATAAGGCCAAGTTCAGGCCAATCAAGGTTGAAAATTTGAATTTTGGTCAAAATTCCCAATTAGGAATAGAAATAAGGTTAATTAATAATGTTTGTATAAAGAAACTATGAAATACTACTCTCGACTCTTCAGAACAATTTTTCTCCCCATTTGGGCCCTATTCGGCTCTTATAAGGCCTAATTCAAGCTACTCGGGGCTAAAAATCTGACTTTTAGTCAAACTTTCCAATTAAGACTAAAAATAAGCTTAATTGGTTGTAGTTGTACATAAAAACTATATAATACCACTCACGGCTCTTTAAAACTACATTTTCTTTCCATTTGGCTCTAATATGGACTAGTTTGGTAGTCGAAGCTGAAAGTTACTTTTGGTCAAACTTCTCAATTAACACTATTCGGCTCATATATGGTTAATTAGTAGTATATTTACATAGAAACTATGTAACACCACTGTCGGCTCAAGAGAAATATATTTTCTACCAATTTGGACCCTATTCGGCTCATATATGGCCTAGTTCAAGCCAATCTGGGATGAAATTTTTACTTTTAGTCAAATTTTGCAATTAAGACCAGAAATAAAATTAATTGATTGTATTTGTGCATAGAGACTATGTAATATTACTCTCAGCTCCTGAAAATCATGTTTACTCCTCGTTTAGGCCCTATTCGGTTCTAATAAGGTCAGTTCATGCCAATCAAGGACGAAAGTTATGCTTTTGTTCAAACTTCCCAAGTAACACTAGAAATAAGGTTAATTAGTAGAATTGTCCATATAAACAATGCAACACTGCTCCCGGCTCTTGATAACCACATTTTCCCCATTTTTATTCCCTATTTGATTCATAAAAGGTTAGTTCAGGCTAATCGGTGATGAAAGTTTGACTTTTAGTCAAACTTCACAATTAAGAATAAAAATAAGGTTATTTAATAGTGTTGTAAATAGAAACTGTGTCATACCACTTCCGGCTCTTAAGAACCATATTTTTCCCCGTTTGACTAAGGCTTGGTTTAGGCCAATCAGGGCCGAAAGTTTGGCTTTTAGTCAAACTTCCCAATTAAAACTAGAAAATTGATAGTATTTGTGCATAGAAACTATGTAATACCACTCCCGGCTCTTAAGAACCTCGTTTTCTCCCCCTTTAGGCTCTGTTCGGCTCTTATATGGCCAGTTTAGGCCAATCGGGGATAAAATTTTGAGTTTTGGTTAACCTTCCTAAGTACAACAAGGAACAAAGTTAATCAGTAGCTTTTTATATAGAACAGTGTAATACCACTCACGACCCTTGAAAATTTCATTTTCTCCCTATTTAGGCCCTATTCGGCTCTTTATAGGCCTAGTTTAGGCTAATCGATGCTAAAATTTCGACTCTTGGTCAAACTTCTCAATTAAGACTAGAAATAAGATTAATTGATTGTATTTGAATATAAAAACTATGCATTATTATTCCTGGCTCTTGAGAATCACATTTTCTCCCCATTGGGCCCTCTTCGACTCATATATGTCTTAGTTCAGGCTAATCAGAGATGAAAGTTTGACTTTTGATCAAACTTACTAATTAAGACTAGAAACAAGATTAAATGGTAGTAATTGTACATGGAAACCATGTAATACTATTCCTGACTCTTGAGAACCAAGTTTTCGTCATGTTTGAGCCCTACTCGACTCTTCTAAGGCCTAGTTCAGACCAATCAGGGATGAAAGTTTGACTTTGGTCAAATTTCGCAATTAATACTAGAAAAAAGGTAAATTGGATGTAATTGTACATAGAAACAATTTAATACTACTTCAGGATCTTGAAAACCACATTTTCTCCATGTTTATTCCCTATTTGACTTTTAAAAGGCTTAGTTCAGGCTAACGATGCTGAAAGTTTGAATTTTATTCAAACTTCCCAATTAAGACTAAAAATAAGGTTAATTAATAGAATTTGTAATTAGAAACTATGCCATACCAATCCCGGCTCTTAAGAACCACGTTTTTCCTCATTTGGGCCCTACTAAGGCCTGGTTTAGGCCAATCAGGGCCAAAAGTTTGCCTTTTGGTCAACTTCCCAATTAAAACTAGAAATAAGATTAATTGATAGTATTTGTCCATAAAAATTATGTAATATCACTCCCGGCTCTTCAGAACCTCATTTTCCCCCATTTGGACCCCGTCGTCTCTTATAAGACCTAGTTTAGGCCAATCTGGATTGAAAGTTTAACTTTTGGTCGAACTTCCTAGATAATACTAGAAACAAGTCTAATTGGAAGTAATTATATATAGAAACTATGTAATACCACTCCTGACTTTTGAAAATCACGTTTCTTCCTGTTTAGGCTTTTTTTGGCTCTTAATATGGCCTAGGTCAGGCCAATCGGGAATGAAAGTTTGACTTTTTATCAAACTTTTCAATTAAGACTAGAAACAAGGTTAATTGGTAGTAATTGCACATATAAACTATGTAATACTACTCCCGACTCTTTAGAACCACGTTTTCCCTATGTTTATTTCCTGTTCGGCTCTTATAAGGCCTAATTTAGTCCAATCGGGCCTGAAAATTTGACTTTTGGTCAAACATCACAGTTAAAACTAGAAATAAATTTAATTGATAATATTTCTACATAAAAACCATACAATATCACTCCTGGCTCTTAAAAATCACGTTGTCTCCTTATTTAGGCCCTATTTGGCTCATATAAGGCCTAGTTCAGGCCAATTGGTACTGAAAGTTTAAATTTGATTTAACTTCCGAATTAAGACTAAAAATAAAGTAAATTGGTAGTATTTGTACATAAAAACTATGTAATACCACTCTCAGCTCTTGAGAATTATGTTTTTCCTTATTCAGCTCTTATAAAGCATAGTTCAAGCCAATCGAGGCTGAAAGTTTGACTTTTGGTCAAACGTCCCATTTTAAGATCAGAAACAAGGTTAATTAAAAGAAGTTGAAAGTAGAACTATGTATACTACTTTCGGCTCTTAAAAACCATGTTTTCCTACCTTTTCCTCCTATTTGGCTCTGATATTAGGCCAAGTTCAGGCCAATCAGGGTTGAAAATTTGACTTTTGATCAAAGTTTGCAATTAAGACTAGAAATAAGGTTAATTAGTAATGTTCGTACAAAGAAACTGTGAAATACAACTCCCAGCTCTTGAGAACAATTTTTTCTCCCTGTTTGGGCCCTATTCGGCTCTTATAAGGCCTAATTCAGGTTACTCGGGGGCTGAAAGTTTGACTTTTAGTTAAACTTTCCAATTAAGACTAAAAATAAGGTTAATTGGTAGTATTTATACATAAAAACTATATAACACTACTCACGGCTCTTTAAAACTATGCATTTTTTTTTCGTTTAGGCCCTATTTGGATCTTATATGGACTAGTTCGGCCAATCGAGGTTGAAAGTTACTTTTAGTAAAACTTTTCAATTAACACTACTTGGATCATATATGGTTGATTAGTTGTATATTTACATAGAAACTATGTAACACCACTGTCGGCTCAAGAGAAATACGCTTTCTACCAATTTAGACCCTATTCGGCTCTTATATGGCCTAGTTCAGGCAATCGGGGATGAAAGTTTGATTTTTAGTCAAATTTTCCAATTAAGACTAGAAATAAGGTTAATTGATAGTATTTATACATAGAGACTATATAATATCACTCCCAGCTCCTGAAAATAACGTTTACTTCCTATTTAGGCCCTACTCAGCTCTAATAAGGTCAGTTCAGGCCAATCAGGGAAGAAATTTTGGATTTCTTTCAAACTTCCCAAGTAAGACTAGAAACAAGGGTAATTACTAGAAATTGTCCATATAAACAATGTAATACTGCACCCGACTCTTGAACACCACATTTTCCCCATGTTTATTCCTTATTCGACTCCTAAAAGGTTCAGGCCAATCGATGCTGAAAGTTTGACTTTCATTCAAACTTCCCACTAAGACTAGAAATAAGGTTAATTAATAGTATTTGTAAATAGAAACTATGTCATACCACTCCGGCTCTTAAAAACTACGTTTTTCCCTATTTGGGCCCAACTAAGGCCTGGTTTAGGCCAATAAGGGCTGAAAGTTTAGCTTTTGCTCAAATTTCCCAATTAAAACTAGAAATATGGCTAATTGATAGTATATATGCATAGAAATTATGTAATGCCACTCCCGGCTCTTAAGAACCTTAATTTCTCCCCGTTTGGGCCCTATTCGCCACTTATATGGTTTAATTTAGGCCAATCTGGAATGAAAGTTTGACTTTTGGTCAAACTTTCAAGATAATACTTGAAATATGTTTAATTAGAAATAATTACATATAGAAACTATGTAATATCACTCCTGGCTTTTGAAAATCACATTTTCTCCCTGTTTAGGCCATATTCGGCTCTTATATATTAGCCTAGTTTAGGCCAATCAGGAATGAAAGTTTGACTTTTTATCAAACTTCCCAATTATAACTAGAAATAAGTTTAATTTATAGTATTTGTATATAGAAACTATGTAATACCTCTTCTGGCAATTGAAAATTACCTTTTCTCCCCGTTTAGGTCATATTTGGCTCTTATAAGGCCGAGTTCAGGTCAATCGGTGGCGAAAGTTTAACTTTTAGTTAAACTTTCCAATTAAGACAAGAAATATGTTTAGTTGATAGTATTTATACATAAAAACTATGTAATAAAACTCTCGGCTCTTGAAAATCACGATTTCTCCCCATTCTGGCCATATTCAGCTCCTATATCGGAAATGAAAGTTTAAATTTTTAGTCAAACTTCCTAATTAAGACAAGTAGCAAGGTTAATTGGTAGTAATTATTCATAGTAACTATGTAATACTTCTCTTGACTCTTGAGAACCACATTTTCTCCCTGTTTGGGCCCTACTCGGCACTTATAAGGCCTAGCTCTGGCCAACTAAGGCTGAAAGTTTGGCTTTTGGTCAAACTTTCTAATCAAGACTCGAAATAAGGTTAATTAGTTGTAATTGTATATAGCATTCTACTCTCTTCGCTTGAATACTACGTTTTTCTCATGTTTATTCTTTATTCGGCTCTTATATGGCCTATTTCTGGCCAATTAAGGCTGAAAGTTTGAATTTCGGTTAAACTTGCCGATTAAGACTAGAAAAAGGTTAATTAGTATTATTTGTACTTAGAAATTATGTTATACAACTCTCGACTCTTAAGAACAATATTTTTTCTCCCTTTAGGCCCTATTCGGCTCTTATATGGCCAGTTTAGGCCAATCGGGGATAAAATTTTGACTTTTTATTAAACTGCCTAAGTACAATAAGAAAAAAGATAAATTGGTAGCTTTTGCATATAGAAATTGTGTAATACCACCCACGGCCCTTGAAAACTACGTTTTCTCCCTATTTAGGACCTATTCGGTTATTTATAAGGCCTAGTTCAGGTCAATCGGAGCTGAAAGTTTGACTATTAGTTAAACATCTCAATTAAGACTAGAAATATGAATAATTGGTCGTATTTGAATATAAAAACTATGTATTACCATTCCTGGCTCTTGAGAACCACGTTTTCTCCCCATTGGGCCCTCTTCGACTCTTATATGTCCTACTTCAGGCTAATTGGGGATGAAAGTTTGACTTTTAGTCAAACTATGTAATTAAGACAAGAAATAAGTTTAATTGGTAGTAATTGTACATGGAAACTATATAATACTACCCCTGACTCTTGAGAACCACGTTTTCACTATGTTTGGGTACTACTCGACTCTTCTAAGGCCTAGTTCAGGCCAATCAGGGCCGAAAGTTTGACTTTTGGTCAAATTTCTCAATTAATGCCAGAAATAAGGTTAATTGAATGTAATTGTATATGAAACAATATAATACTACTTTCGAATCTTGAGAACCATATTTTCTCAATGTTTTTCCCTATTCGGCTCTTATAAGGCTTAGTTTAGTCCAATCGGGGTTGAAAATTTGGTATTTGGTTAAACTTCAAAATTAAGATTAGAAATAAATTTAATAGATAATATTTGTACATCAAAACTATACAATTCTACTGCAAGCTCTTAAAAATCTCGTTTTCTCCCTGTATAAGCCATATTCAACTCTTATAAGGCTTAATTCAGGCCAATCGGGCTGAAAGTTTGACTTTTGGTCAAACTTTCTAATTAAAATTAGAAACAAGGTTAATTGGAAGTATTTATACAAAGAAACTATATAGTACCACCACAGCTCTTGATAACCACGTTTACTCCCCTTTGAGGCCCTATTCGACTCTTATATGGCATAGTTCGAACCAATTCGGCTTGAGAGTTTGACTTATGGTCAAACTCCCCAATTAAGGCTAGAAATAAGGTTAACTGGTAGCATTTGTGTATAGAAATAATATAATACCACTCTGGGCTCTTGAAAATCACATTTTTCTCCCCTTTTAATCCCTATTTGGCTCTTATATGGCATAATTTGGCCAATTGGGTATGAACGTTTGACTTTTAATCAAACTTTCCAATTAAGACTAGAGATAGATTAATTTATAGTAATTATTTATAGAAACTATGTAATACTAATCTCTGCTCTTGAGCACCATGCTTTCTCCCGTTTGGCCCTACTCGGCTCTTATAAGGTCTAGCTCAGGCCAATCAGGGCTGAAAAGTTGACTTTTGTCAAACTTCCCAATTAATACTAGAAACAAAGTTAATTGGAGGTAATTGTATATAGAAACTATGTAATACAACTCCCAACTCTTGAGAACCACATTTTTTCTATGTTTGTTCCTTATTCGGATTCAATAAGACCTACTTTTTAGGCCAAAAGGGCTGAATGTTTGGCTTTGGGTCAAACTTCCCAATTAAGACTAGAAATAAGTTTAACTAATAGGATTTGTATATAAAATCTATGTAATACTACTCTCGACTCTTGAGAACCACATTTTCCCTATGTTTGTTCCCTAATCGATTCTCATATGGTATAGTTCAGGCCAATCAGGATTGGAAAGTTTGAAATTTGGCCAAACATCAAGATTAAGACCTGAAGTAAGGTTAATTAGTAATAATTGTGCATAGAAACTTTGTAATACTATACCCGGCTCTTGAAAATCACATTTTTCCCTATGTGTTTGTTCCCTATTTGGCTTTATAAGGCTTAGTTTAGGCCAATTGGAGCTAAAAGTTTGGCTTTTCGTGAAACTTCCTAATTGAGACTAGAAATAAGTTTAATTGATAGTATTTGTATATATAAACTATGTATTACCGCTGTCGGCTATTGAAAATCACATTTTCTTCCCGTTTAGGCCCATTTGGCTCTTATAATGTTAATTCAAGCCAAATTGAGACTTAAAGTTTTGGTCAAAATTTTCAATTAAGATAAGAAATAAGCTTAATTAATAGTATTTGTATATAAAAACTATATAATACCACACCTGACTCTTGAAAATCATGTTTTCATCCCGTTTAGACCCTATTTGGCTCTTATATGGCCTAGTTCAAGATTCATAGTATTTTTACATAGAAATTATGTAACAACACTCTTGATTCTTGAAAATCACATTTTTTCCTCATTTGGACCTTATTTTCCTTTTATATACTGCCAAGTTCAGGACAATTAGAGTTGAAAGTTTGACTTTTGTACAAACTTCCTAATTAAGACTAGAAATATGGTTAATTAGTAATGTTTGTATATTGAAACTACGTAATACCACTCTGGCTATTGAGAACAGTTTGTTCTTCCCATTTTGGCCCATTCGGCTCATATAAGGCCTAATTCAAGACAATCGCGGCTGAAAGTTTGACTTTTACTTAAACTTCTTAATGAAGACTAGTAATAAGGTTAGTTGGTAGTATTTGTATATAGAAACTATATAATACCACTCTTAGCTCTTGAAATTCACGTTTTTTTTTTCATTTTGACCCAATTCGGCCCTTCTGAGGCTCAGTTTCAGGCCAATCTGGGCTTTAAGTTTGACTTTTGGTCAAAATTCCTAATTAGGACTAGAAAGAAGGTTAATTAATAATGTTTGTACAAAGAAATTATGAAATATTACTCTCGGCTCTTGAGAACAATTTTTTCTCCCCGTTTGGGCCCTATCGGCTCTTATAAGGCCTAATTCAGGCTACTCGGGGCTGAAAGTTTGACTTTTAATCAAACTTTCAAATTAAGACTAAAAATAAGGTTAATTGGGAGTATTTGTACATAAAAACTATGTAATACCACTCACGGCTCTTTAAAACTACATTTTCTTTCCGTTTAGGCCCTATTTGGCTATTATATGGACTAGTTCTGCCAATCGAGGCTGAAAGTTTCTTTTGATCAAACTTCCCAATTAACACTATTCGGCTCATAAAAGGTTAACTAGTAGTATATTTACATAGAAACAATGTAACACCATTGTCGGCTCAAGAGAAATATATTTTCTACCAATTTAGACCCTATTTGGTTCTTATATGGCCTAGTTTCAGGCCAATCGGAGATGAAATTTTGACTTATAGTCAAATTTTCTAATTAAGACTAGAAATAAGGTTAATTGATAGTATTTGTGCATAGAGACTATGTAATATCACTCTCAGCTCCTTGAAATCATGTTTACTCCCTGTTTAGACCCTACTCGGCTCTAATAACGTAAGTTCAGGCTAATTAGGGACGAAAGTTATGCTTTTATTCAAACTTCCCAAGTTAGACTAGAAACAAGGTTAATTAGTAGAATTTTCCCCATTTTTATTCCCTATTCGACTCATAAAAGGTTAGTTCAAGCCAAGCGATGCTGAAAGTTTGAATTTTAATAAAACTTCCCAATTAAGACTAAAAATAAGGTTAATTAATAGTATTTTTAAATAGAAAATATGTCATACCACTCCCGGCTCTTAAGAACCACTTTTTTCCCCGTTTGGGCCCTACTAAGGCTTGGTTTAGGCCAATCAGGGCCAAAAGTTTAGATTTTAGTTAAACTTCCCAATTAAAACAAGAAATAAGGTTAATTGATAGTATTTGTGCATAGAAACTATGTAATACCACTCTCGGCCCTTAAGAACCTCGTTTTCTCCCTGTTTGGGCCCTATTTACCTCTTATATGGTTTAGTTTAGGCCAATCTGGAATAAAAGTTTGACTTTTGGTCAAACTTCCAAGATAATACTGGAAACGAGTTTAATTGGAAGTAATTATATATAGAAACTATGTAATACCACTTCTGGGCTTTTGAAAAATCATGTTTTCTCCCTATTTAGGCCTTATTCGGCTCTTATATATAAGCCTAGTTCAGGCCAATCGGAATTGAAAGTTTGACTTTTTATCAAACTTCCCAATTAGAATAAGAAATAAGTTTAATTTATAGTATTTGTACATAGAAACTATGTAATACCACTTCCGGCACTTGAAAATCACATTTTCTCACCGTTTAGGCTATATTTGGCTCTTATAAGGACGAGTTCAGGCCAATCGGTACTGAAAGTTTAACTTTTAGTCAAACTTTTAAATTAAGACTATAAGTTTATTTGATAGTATTCATACATAAAAACTATGCAATATAATTCCCGACTCTTGAAAATCACGATTTCTTCCCATTCTGACCCTATTCAGCCCTAATATGGCCTAGTTCAAGCCAATCGGGGATGAAAGTTTATATTTTAGTCAAACTTCCTAATTAAGACTAGTAGGAAGGTTAATTGGAAGTAATTAAGCATAGTAACTATGTAATACTTCTCCTGGCTCTTGAGAACCACGTTTTCTCCCTGTTTGGACCCTACTCGGCACTTATAAGGCCTAGCTCTGGCCAATTAAGGCCGAAAGTTTGGCTTTTAGTCAAACTTTCTAATTAAGACTCGAAATAAGGTTAATTAGTAGTAATTGTATATAGAAACTTCATAATACTACTCTCGTCTCTTGAATACTACGTTTTCCTCATGTTTATTCCTTATTCGGCTCTTATATGGCCTAGTTCAGGTCAATCGAGGCTGAAGGTTTGAATTTCGTTCAAACTTGCCGATTAAGACTAGAAAAAGGTTAATTAGTAGTATTTGTACTTAGAAATTTTGTTATACAACTCTCGGCTCTTAAGAACCATGTTTTCTCCTACTTTAGGCCCTATTTGGCTCTTATATGTCCAGTTTAGGCCAATCAGGGATAAAATTTTGACTTTGTGTTAAACTTCCTAAGTACAACAAGAAACAAGATTAATTAGTAGTTTTGTATATAGAAACGGTGTAATACCACCCACGACCATTGAAAACTACGTTTTCTCCCCTATTTGGCTCTTTATAAGGCCTAGTTTAGGCCAATCGGAACTGAAAGTTTGACTCTTGGTTAAACCTCCAAATTAAGACTAGAAATAAGAATAATTAGTCGTATTTGAATATAAAAATTATATATTACCATTTCTGGCTCTTGAAAATCACGTTTTCTCCCCCATTTAGGCCCTATTTGGCTCTGATATAAGGCCAAGTTCTGGCCAAATCAGGGTTAAAAGTTTGACTTTTGATCAAACCATCTAATTTAGATTAGAAATAAGACTAATTAGAAATGTTGGTACATAGAAACTATGTACTACCACTCCCGTCTCTTGAGAAAAAAATTCTCCTTGTTCAGGCATTATTCGGATCTAATAAGGCCTAATTTAAGCTAATCAGGCTGAAAGTTGACTTTTGGTCAAACTTTCGAATTAAGACTAGCAATAAGGTAACTTGGTAGTATTTGTATATAGAAACTAGGTTGTACCATTCCCGACTCTTGAAAATCACATTTTCTCCCTGTTTAGACCTATTCAACACTTATAAGACCTAGTTCAAGGCAATGGAGGCTGAAAGTACGACTTTTGGTCAAATATTTCAATTAAGACTAGAAATAAGATTATTTAATTGTAATTGTAAATAGAAACTATGTAATACTACTCACGACTCTTAAAAATCACATTTTCTTCCCGTTTAGGCCATGCTCGGCTCACATGTTGCCTAGTTCAGGTCAATCAGGGCTGAAAGTTTACCTTTTAGCCAAACTTCTCAATTAAGACTAGAAATAAAGTTAAGTCTACTATTTGTATATAGAAACTATGCAATACCACTCCCGGCCCTTGAAAAACATATTTTCTCCCCTTTTGGCCTTTTTTGCTCTTATAAGGCCTAATTCAGGCCAATCGGGGCGGAAAATTTGACTTTTGGTTATGGTTTAGGGCAATCGGGGATAGCAGTCTGATTTTTGGTCAAACTACCCAATTATGACTAGAAGCATGGTTAATTTGTAGTAATTATCATCGAAAATATGTAATACTACTCCCAAATCTTGAAAACCATACTTTCCCTATGCTTGTTCCCTATTCGGCTCTTATAAGGCCTAGTCTCCAGGCCAATCGGGGTTGAAATTTTGACTTTTGGTCAAACTTTTCAGTTAGGACTAGAAATAAGGTTAATTGGTACTATTTGTATATAAAAGCTATGTAAAACAACTCCACCATGTTTTCCTCATATTTATTTCCTATTCGGCTTTTATGAGACATAGCTCAGGCCAATAGGGGCTGAAAGTTTGACTTTTGGGCAAACTTCCCAATTGAGACTTAAAATAATGTTAATTAGCAGTATTTGTACTTAAAAACTATGTAATACCTTTAAGCTCTTAAAAATTACGTTTTCTCCCCGTTCGGGTCTTATTCGTCTCTTATAAGGCGTAGTTCAAACAAATCGGGGTTGAAAGGTTGAATTTAGTTGAACTTCCGAATTAAGACTAGAAATAAGGTAAATTGGTAGTATCTGTATATAGAAACTATGTAATACCACTAACGGCTCTTGAGATCATGTTTTTCTCTATTCGGCTCTTGTAAAGCCTAATTCAAGCCAATCAGGGCTGAAAGTTTGACTTTTGGTCAAATTTTCTATATTAAGACCAGAAACAAGGTTAATTAGAAGAAGTTGAAAGTAGAACTATGAAAACTACTTTCGACTCTTGAAAACCACGTTTTCCTACCGTTTGGGCCCTATTTGGCTTTTATATAAGGCCAAGGTCAGGCCAATCAAGGTTGAAAATTTGACTTTTGGTAAAAATTCCCAATTAGAACTAGAAATAAGGTTAATTAATAATGTTGGTACAAAGAAACTATGAAATACTACCTCGGCTCTCGAGAACAATTTTTTCTCCCTGTTTGGGCCCTATTCGGCTCTTATAAGGCCTAATTCAGGCTACTCGGGGCTGAAAATTTGACTTTTAGTCAAACTTTCCAATTAAGACTAAAATTAAAGTTAATTGGTTGTAGTTGTACATAAAAACCATGTAATACCACTCACGGCTCTTTAAAACTACGTTTTCTTTCCGTTTGGCCCTATTTGGCTCTTATATGGACTAGTTCGGCCAGTCGAGGCTGAAAGTTACTTTTGGTCAAACTTCTCAATTAACACTATTCGGCTCATAAAAGGTTAATTAGTAGTATATTTACATAGAAACTATGTAACACAACTATCGGCTCAAGAGAAATATGTTTTCGACCAATTTGACCCTATTCGGCTCATATATGACCTTGTTCAGGCCAATCGGGGATGAAATTTTTACTTTTAGTCAAATTTTCTAATTAAGACTAGAAATAAGGTTAATTGATAGTATTTATGCATAGAGACTATGTAATATCACTCTCAGCTCTTGAAAATCATGTTTACTCCCCGTTTAGGCCCTATTAAGCTCTAATAAGGTCAGTTCAGGCAAATCAGGGAGAAAGTGATGCTTTTGTTCAAACTTCCCCAGTAACACTATAACAAGCTTAATTAGTATAATTGTCCATATAAACAATGTAATACTGCTCCCGGCTCTTGATAACCATATTTCCCCCTTTTTATTCCCTATTCGACTCATAAAAGGATAGTTCAGGCTAATCAACGATGAATGTTTGACTTTTAATAAAACTTCCCAATTAAGAATAAAATAAGGTTATTTAACAGTATTGTAAATAGAAACTATGTCATACCACTTCCGGCCCTTAAGAACCATGTTTTTCCCCGTTTAGGCCCGACTAAGGCTTGGTTTAGGCCAATCAGGGCCAAAAGTTTGGATTTTAGTCAAACTTCCCAATTAAAACTAGAAATAAAGTTAATTGATAGTATTTGTGCATAGAAACTATGTAATACCACTCCCAGCTCTTAAGAACCTCATTTTCTCCCCCTTTAGGCCCTATTCGGCTCTTATAAGGCCAGTTTAGGCCAATCGGGGATAAAATTTTGAATTTTGGTAAAACTTCCTAAGTACAACAAGAAACAAGGTAAATCGGTAGTTTTTGTATATAGAACGGTGTAATGCCACACACGACCCTCGAAAATTTTATTTTCTCCCCGTTTAGGCCCTATTCGGCTTTTTATAGGCCTAGTTCAGGCCAATCGAAGCTGAAAGTTTGACTCTTGGTCAAACTTCTCAATTAAGACTAGAAATAAGATTAATTGGTTGTATATAAAAACTATGTATTATTATTCCTGGCTCTTGAGAACCACATTTTCTCCCCATTGGGCCCTCTTCGACTCATATATATTTTAGTTGTATATAGAAACTAGGTAGTACCACTCCTGACTCTTGAAAATCACATTTTCTCCCTGTTTAGACCTATTAAACATTTATAAGACCTAGTTCAAGCCAATGAAGGTTGAAAGTACGACTTTTGGTCAAACATTTCAATTAAGACTAGAAATAAGATTATTTAATTGTAATTGTATATAGAAACTATGTAATACTACTCACGACTCTTGAAAATCACATTTTCTTCCCGTTTAGGCCATGCTCGGCTCATATGTTGCCTAGTTCAGGTCAATCAGGGCTGAAAGTTTGCCTTTTAGCCAAACTTCTCAATTAAGACTAGAAATAAAGTTAAGTCTACTGTTTGTATATAAAAACTATGCAATACCACTCCCGGCCCTTGAAAAACATATTTTCTTCCCTTTTGGCCTTTTTTGCTCTTATAAGGCCTAATTCAGGCCAATCGGGGCGGAAAATTTGACTTTTGGTTATGGCTTAGTTTAGGGTAATCGGGGATAGCAATCTGATTTTTGGTCAAACTACCCAATTATGACTAGAAGCATGGTTAATTTGTAGTAATTATCATCAAAAATATGTAATACTACTCCCAGATCTTGAAAACCATACTTTCCCTATGCTTGTTCCCTATTCGGCTCTTATAAGGCCTAGTCTCCAGGCCAATCGGGGTTGAAATTTTGACTTTTGGTCAAACTTTACAGTTAGGACTAGAAATAAGGTTAATTGGTACTATTTGTATATAAAAGCTATGTAAAACAACTCCACCATGTTTTCCTCATATTTATTTCCTATTTGGCTTTTATGAGACATAGCTCAGGCCAATAGGGGCTGAAAGTTTGACTTTTGGGCAAACTTCCCAATTGAGACTTAAAATAATGTTAATTAGTTGTATTTGTACTTAAAAACTATGTAATACCTTTAAGCTCTTAAAAATTATGTTTTCTCCCCGTTCGGGTCCTATTCGGCTCTTATAAGGCGTAGTTCAAACAAATCGGGGTTGAAAGGTTGAATTTAGTTGAACTTCCGAATTAAGACTAGAAATAAGGTAAATTGATAGTATCTGTATATAGAAACTATGTAATACCACTCACGGCTCTTGAGAATCATGTTTTTCCCTATTCGGCTCTTGTAAAGCCTAATTCAAGCCAATCAGAGCTGAAAGTTTGACTTTTAGTCAAATTTCCTATTTTAAGACCAGAAACAAGGTTAATTAGAAGAAGTTGAAAGTAGAACTATGAAAACTACTTTCGGCTCTTGAAAACCACGTTTTCCTACCATTTGGGCCCTATTTGGCTTTTATATAAGGCCAAGTTCAGGCCAATCAAGGTTGAAAATTTGACTTTTGGTAAAAATTCCCAATTAGAACTAGAAATAAGGTTAATTAATAATGTTTGTACAAAGAAACTATGAAATACTACCTCGGCTCTTGAGAACAATTTTTTCTCCCTGTTTGGGCCATATTCGGCTCTTATAAGGCCTAATTCAGGCTACTAGGGGCTGAAAATTTGACTTTTAGTCAAACTTTCCAATTAAGACTAAAATTAAAGTTAATTGGTAGTAGTTGTACATAAAAACTATGTAATACCACTCACGGCTCTTTAAAACTATGTTTTCTTTCCGTTTGGCCCTATTTGGCTCTTATATGGACTAGTTCGGCCAGTCGAGGCTGAAAGTTACTTTTGGTCAAACTTCTCAATTAACACTATTCGGCTCAAAAAAGGTTAATTAGTAGTATATTTACATAGAAACTATGTAACACAACTATCGGCTCAAGAGAAATATGTTTTCGACTAATTTGACCCTATTCGGCTCATATATGACCTTGTTCAGGCCAATCGGGGATGAAATTTTTACTTTTAGTCAAATTTTCTAATTAAGACTAGAAATAAGGTTAATTGATAGTATTTATGCATAGAGACTATGTAATATCACTCTCAGCTCTTGAAAATCATGTTTACTCCCCGTTTAGGCCCTATTCGGCTCTAATAAGGTCAGTTCAGGCCAATCAGGGAGAAAGTGATGCTTTTGTTCAAACTTCCCTAGTAACACTAGAACAAGGTTAATTAGTATAATTATCCATATAAACAATGTAATACTGCTCCCGGCTCTTGATAACCATATTTCCCCCTTTTTATTCTCTATTCGACTCATAAAAGGATAGTTCAGGCTAATCAACGATGAATGTTTGACTTTTAATAAAACTTCCCAATTAAGAATAAAATAAGGTTATTTAATAGTATTGTAAATAGAAACTATGTCATACCACTTCCGGCCCTTAAGAACCATGTTTTTCCCCGTTTAGGCCCGACTAAGGCTTGGTTTAGGCCAATCAGGGCGAAAAGTTTGGCTTTTAGTCAAACTTCCCAATTAAAACTAGAAATAAAGTTAATTGATAGTATTTGTGCATAGAAACTATGTAATACCACTCTCAGCTCTTAAGAACCTCATTTTCTCCCCCTTTTGGCCCTATTCGGATCTTATAAGGCCAGTTTAGGCCAATCGGAGATAAAATTTTGAATTTTGGTAAAACTTCCTAAGTATAATAAGAAACAAGGTAAATCGATAGTTTTTGTATATAGAACGGTGTAATACCACACACGACCCTTGAAAATTTTATTTTCCCCCGTTTAGGCCCTATTCGGCTTTTTATAGGCCTAGTTCAGGCCAATCGATGCTGAAAGTTTGACTCTTGGTCAAACTTCTCAATTAAGACTAGAAATAAGATTAATTGGTTGTATATAAAAACTATGTATTATTATTCCTGGCTCTTGAGAACCACATTTTCTCCCCATTGGGCCCTCTTCGACTCATATATGTTTTAGTTCAGGCCAATCAGGGATGAAAGTTTGACTTTTGGTCAAACTTACTAATTAAGACTAGAAACAAGATTAGATGGTAGTAATTGTACATGGAAACTATGTAATACTATTCCTGACTCTTGAGAACCAAGTTTTCGCTATGTTTCGGCCCTACTCAACTCTTCGAAGGCCTAGTTCAGACCAATCAGGGTTAAAAGTTTGACTTTTGGTCAAATTTCCCAATTAATGCTAGAAACAAGGTAAATTGAATGTAATTGTACATAGAAACAATATAATACTACTTCTGGATCTTGAAAATCACATTTTCCCTATGTTTATTCCCTATTTGACTGTTAAAAGGCTTAGTTCAGGCCAACGATACTGAAACTTTGAATTTTATTCAAACTTCCCAATTAAGATTATAAATAATGTTAGTTAATAGTATTTGTAAATAGAAACAATGTCATACCAATCCCGGCTCTTAAGAATCACGTTTTTCCTCGTTTGGGCCCTACTAAGGCATGGTTTAGGCCAATCAGGGCCAAAAGTTTGGCTTTTGGTCTAACTTCCCAATTAAAACTAGAAATAAGGTAATTGATAGTATTTGTGCATAGAAACTATGTAATATCACTCCCGGCTCTTCAGAACCTCATTTTCTCCCCGTTTGGACCCTATCACATCTTATATAGTTTAGGCCAATCTGAAATGAAAGTTTAACTTTTGGTCAAACTTCCCAGATAATACTAGAAACAAGTTTAATTGGAAGTAATTATATATAGAACTATGTAATACCACTCCTGACTTTTGAAAATCACGTTTTCTCCCTGTTTAGACTTTTTCGGCTCTTAATATGGCCTAGGTCAGGCTAATCGGGAATGAAAGTTTGACTTTTTATCAAACTTTTCAATTAAGAATTGAAATAAGGTTAATAGGTAGTAATTGTACATATAAACTATGTAATACTGCTCCCGACTCTTTAGAACCACATTTTCCCTATGTTTGTTTCCTGTTCGGCTCTTATAAGGCCTAATTTAGTCCAATCGGCATGAAAATTTAGCTTTTAGTACCACTCACAGCCTTGATAACCACGTTTTCTCCCCTTTTAGGCCCTATTCCGGCTCTTATAAGGCCTAGTTCTAACTAATCGGGGTTGAGAGTTTGACTTTTGGTCAAACTCCCCAATTAAGGCTAGAAATAAGGTTAACTGGTAGCATTTGTGTATAGAAACAATATAATACCACTCTCGACTCCTGAAAATCACATTTTTCTCCCCTTTTAGTCCCTATTTGGCACTTATATAGCCTAGTTTGGCCAATTGGGTATGAATGTTTGACATTTGATCAAACTTTCCAATTAAGACTAGAGATAAGATAAATTTATAGTAATTGTTTATAGAAACTATGTAATACTAATCTCTGCTCTTGAGCACCATGTTTTCTCCCCGTTTGGCCCTAGTCAGCTTTCATAAGGTCTAACTCAGGCCAATCGGGGCTGAAAATTTGACTTTTTTCAAACTTCCCAATTAATACTAGAAAAAAATTTAATTGGTGGTAATTGTACATACAAACTATGTAATACAACTCCCAACTCTTGAGAACCACATTTTTTTCCATGTTTATTCCTTATTCGGATTCAATAAGACCAACTGTAGGCCAAAAGGGCTGAAAGTTTAGCTTTGGGTCAAACTTCCCAATTAAGACTAGGAATAAGTTTAACTGATAGTATTTGTACAAAAAAAACTATGTAATACTACTCTCGACTCTTGAGAACCACATTTTTCCTATGTTTGTTCCCTAATCGATTCTCATATGGTCTAGTTCAGGCCAATCGGGGCTGAAAGTTTGAATTTAGGCTAAACATCCAGATTAAGACCCGATGCAAGGTTAATTAGTAGTAATTGTGCATAGAAACTTTGTAATACTACTCCCAGCTCTTGAAAATCATATTTTTCCCTATATTTGTTCCCTATTTGGCTTATAAGGCTTAGTTTAGGCCAATTGGGCCTGAAAGTTTGGCTTTTAATGAAACTTCCCTATTAAGACTAGAAATAAGTTTAATTAATAGTATTTGTATATATAAACTATGTATTACCACTGTCGGTAATTGAAAATCACTTTTTCTTCCCGTTTAGGCCCATTTGGCTCTCATAAGGTTAATTCAAGCCAAATTGAGACTTAAAGTTTTGGTCAAAATTTTCAATTAAGACTAAAAATAAGTTTAATTGATAGTATTTGTATATAAAAACTATATAATACCACTCCTGATTCTTGAAAATCACGTTTTCACCTAGTTTAGACCCTATTTGGCTCTTATATGGCCTAGTTCTGGCCAATCAAGGATGAAATTTTGAATTTTGGTTAAACTCCTAATTAAGATTAGAAATAAATTTAATTAGTAGATTTGTATATAGAAACTATGTAATACCACTGCCGGCTCTCGAGAACCACAATTTCTTCCCATTTGGGTTATATTCGGCCCTTATATAAGTGCCCTAGTTCCGGCCATTCGGGAATGAAAGTTTGGATTTTAGTTAAACTTCCCAATTAAGACTATGGAAACACGGTTAGTTTGTAGTAATTTCACAAAGAAATTATGTGAGACTATTCTCGACCTTTGATAACAACATTTTCTCCCCGTTTAAGTACTAACTCGGCTCTTATAAGGCCTAGTTCAAGCCAATTAAGGCCTAAAGTTTGACATTTGGTCAAACTTTGCAATTAATAATAGAAACAAGGTTAATTTGAAGTAACTGACATAGCAACTACAAACCTACTCCCAACTCTTGAGAACCACGTTTTCCCCATGTTTGTTCCCTATTTGGCTCTTATAAGGCTTAGTTTAGGCTAATCGGCTAAACTTTGGCTTTTGGTGAAACTTCCTAATTAAGACTAGAATAAACTTAATTGATAGTATTTGTACATAGAAACAATGTAATACCACATTCAGCCCTTGAAATCACGTTTTCCTACTGTTTAGGCACATTCAGCTCTTATAAGGCATAATACAAGCTATATCGGGGTTGAAAGCTTGACTTTCAGTGAAACTTTCCAATTAAGACTAGAAATAAGTTTAATTGACAGTATTTTTTACATAGAAACTCTGTAATATCATTCCTGACTCTTGAAAATCACATCTTCTCCTCGTTTGAACCTTATTTTGCTCTCATATACTGCCAAGTTAAGGACAATCAGGGTTGAAAGTTTGACTTTTGTACAAACTTCCTAATTAAGACTAGAAATAAGGTTAATTAGTAGTGATTGTATAAAGAAATTTTGTAATGCCACTCTCGGTGATTGAGAACAGTTTGTTCTTCCCATTTGGGCCCCATTCGGCTCTTATAAGGCCTAATTCAAGACAATCGCGGATGAAAGTTTGACTTCTTACTTCTCAATGAAGACTAGAAACAAAGTTAATAGATAGTATTTGTACATAGAAACTATATAATACCATTCTCGGTTCTTGAAACTAATGTTTTCTCTCTGTTTAGGCCCTTTTCGGCTCCATCAGGCTTAGTTTTAGGCCAATCTGGGCTTTAAGCTTGACTTTTTGTCAAACTTCTTGATTAAGATTAGAAATAAGAATAATTAATAGTAATTGTACATAGAAACTATGTAATAAAACTAACAGCTCTTAAAAACCATATTTTCTTCTCGTTTAAGCCCTATTCGGCTCTTATAGGGTATAGTTCAATTCAATCGGGGTTAAAAGTTTGATTTTTAGTCAAACTTTCAAATTAAGACTATAGATAAGGTTAATTGATAGTATTAGTAACACCACTCTCCGATCATGAGAAACATGTTTTCTACCCGTTTGGGCCCTATCGGCCCTGACCTAGTTCAGGCCAATCGGGAATGAAAATTTGACTTTTGGTAAACTTCCTAATTAAGATTAGAATAAAATTAATTTGTAGTAATTGTACATAAAACTATGTAATACTACTCCCGGTACTTGATAATCACATGGTCCCCGTGTTTGTTCCTTATTCGACTCTTATTAGGCCTAGTTCAGGCCAATTGGGCGTAAGCTTCGCTTTTGATCAAACTTCTCAATAAAGACCAGAAATAAGGGTAATTGGTATTATTTGTATATAGAAACTATGTAATACCATACGTGGCCAATAAAAATCATATTTTATCCCTGTTTAGGCCCTATTCGACTCTTATAAGGCCTAATCAGGCCAATCAGGGCAGAAAGTTTGACTTTTGGTCAAACTTCCCAATTAAGACAAGAAATAAAGTTAATTAGTAGAATTTGTACATAGATACTGTGTAACACCACTGTGGGCTCATAAGAACCACATTTTCTACCTGTTTGAGCTCTATTCGGCTCTTATATGGCCTAGTTTAGACCAATCGAAGATGACAGTCTGACTTTTGGTCAAACTACCCAATTAAGACTAGAAACAAGGCTAATTTGTAGTAATTATATATAGAAAATATGTAATACTACTCCCAGCTCTTGAAAACCATACTTTCCCCATGCTTGTTCCTTATTCGGCTCTTATAAGGCCTAGTTCAGGCCAATCGTGGATGAAATTTTGACTTTTAGTTAAACTTTTCATTTAAGACTAGAAATAAGGTTAATTAGTATTTGTACATAGAAACTATATAAAACTACTCTACCACGTTTTCCCTATAATTCAGGCCAATAGGGACAGAAAGTTTGACTTTTGGTCAAACTTCCTAATTGTGACTCAAAATAAGGTTAGTTAGTAGTATTTATATTTAAAAACTATGTAATACCTCTGCGCTCTTGAAAATCACGTTTTCTCCCCGTTTGGACCTTATTTGGCTCTTGTAAGGCCTAGTTCAGGCAAATCGAGGGTGAAAGTTTGAATTTGATTGAACTTCCAAATTAAGACTAGAAATAAGCTAAATTTGTAGTATTTGTACATAGAAACTATATAATAACACTCCCGACTTGTGAGAATCATGTTTTTCCCTATTCGGCTTTATAAAACCTAGTTCAAGCAAATCGGGACTGAAAGTTTGACTTTTGGTCAAACTTCCCATTTTAAGATTAGAAATAAGGTTAATTAGAAGAAGTTAAAAGTAGAACTATGAATACTACTTTTGGCTCTTGAAAATCACGTTTTCCTACTATTTGAGCCCTATTCAGCTCTTATATAAGGCCAAGTTCAGGCCAATCAGGGTTGAAAGTTTAACTTTTGGTCAAAATTCTCAATTAAGACTAGAAATAAGGTTAATTAGTAATGTTTGTATAAAGAAACTATGAAATACAACTCTCGGCTCTTGAGAACAACTTTTTCTCCCTGTTTGGGCCCTATTCGGCTCTTATAAGGCCTAATTCAGGCTACTAGCGGCTGAAAGTTTGACTTCTAGTCAAACTTTTCAGTTAAGACTAAAAATAAGGTTAATTGGTATAATTGTATATAAAAAACTATGTAACACTACACATGGCTCTTTAAAACTATGTTTTTTCCCTGTTTAGGCCCTATTTGGCTCTTATATGGACTAGTTCGGCCAATCGAGGCTAAAAGTTACTTTTAGTCAAACTTTTCAATTAACACTATTCATCTCATATAAGGTTGATTAGAAGTATATTTACATAGAAACTATGTAACACCACTGTCGGCTCAAGAGAAATACGTTTTCTACCATTTTGGAGCCTATTCGGCTCTTATATGGCCTAGTTCAGGCCAATCGGGGATGAAAGTTTGACTTTTAGTCAAAATTTTCAATTAAGACTAGAAATAAGGTTAATTGATAGTATTTGTACATAAAGACAATATAATATCACTCCCAGCTCCTGAAAATCACGTTTACTTCCTGTTTAGGCCCAACTAGGCTCTAATAAGGTCAGTTCCGGCCAATCGGGACGAAAGTTTGGCTTTTATTCAAACTTCCCAAGTAAGACTAGAAACAAAGTTAATTAGTAAAAATTGTCCATATAAACAATGTAATACTGCTCCCTGCTCTTGAAAACCACATTTTCCCTATGTTATTCCCATTCGACTCTTAAAAGGCTTAGTTCAGGCCAATTGATGCTGAAAGTTTGACTTTTTTTCAAACTTTACAATTAAGACTAGAAATAAGGTTAATTAATAGTATTTATAAATGGAAACTATGTCATACCTATCTCGACTCTTAAGAACTACGTTTTTCCCATTTTGGGCCCTACTAAGGCCTGGTTTAGGCAAATCAGGGTTGAAAGTTTGGCTTTTGGTCAAACTTCCCAATTAAAACTAGAAATAAGGTTAATTGATAGTATTTGTGTATAGAAACTAAATAATATCACTCCTGGCTCTTCAGAACCTCGTTTTCTCCCCGTTTGGCCCTATCACCTCTTATATGGCCCAGTTTAGGTCAATCTGGAATGAACGTTTGACTTTTGGTCAAACATCTCAGATAATACTAGAAACAAGTTTAATTGGAAGTAATTTTATATAAAAACTATGTAATATGACTCCTGACTTTTAAAAATCACGTTTTTCCCCTGTTTAGGCCCTTTCTGGCTCCTATATATGGCCTAGGTCAGGCCAATCGGGAATGAAAGTTTGACTTTTTATTAAACTTTTCAATTAAGACTAGACATAAGGTTAATTCAAAATAATTGTACATATAAACTATGAAATACTACTCCCGACTCTTGAGAATCACGTTTTCCCTATGTTTGTTTCAGGCCTGAAAATTTGGCTTTTAGTCAAACATCACAGTTAAAACAAGAAATATGTTTAATTAATAATATTTCTACATGAAAACTATACAATATCACTCCCAGCTCTTAAAAATCATGTTGTCTCCCTATTTAGGCCCTATTTGGCTCAATAAGGCCTAGTTCCGGTCAGTCGGTACTGAAAGTTTGACTTTTGGTCAACCTTTCCAATTAAGACAAGAAATAAGGTTAATTGCTAGTAATTATATATAGAAATTATTTAATACTACTCTCAGCTCTTAAGAACCACGTTTTCTCCCTGTTTTGGCCCTACTTGGCTCTTATGAGGCCTAGTTTAAGCCAGTCATGGCTGAAAGTTTAACTTTTAGTCAAACTTCCTAATTAATACCAAAAATAAGGTTAATTGGAAGTAATTGTATATAAAAACTATGTAATAACACTCTCGGCTCAAAAGAACCACATTTTCTCCCTGTTTGGGCCCTATATTCGACTCATATATGGCCAAGCAAATCGGAGATGAAACTTTGTCTTTTAGTTAAACTTCCCAATTAGGACTAGAAAAAAGGTTAATTAGCAGCAATTGTATATAGAAATTATGTAATAATACTCCTAACTTTTGAAAATCATGTTTCCCCCATATTTATTCCCTATTCCGCTCTTATAAACCTAGTTCAGGTCAATAAGTTCTGAAAGTTTGACTTTTATTCAAACTTTCCAATTAAGAATAGAAGTAAGGTTAATTTATAATAATTGTATATAAAAACTATGTAATACCACCCCGGCTCTTAAAAACTATATTTGTTCCCAGTTTGGGCCCTATTCGGCTCTTATATGTAGTTCAGGTCAATCGGGGATGAAAGTTTAACTTCAGTCAAATTTACCATTTAAGACTGAAATAAGTTTAAATAGTAATAATTGTACATAAAAACTATGTATTACTACATCCGGCTCTTGAGAACCATATTTACCCATGTTTGTTACATAAAAGTCCAATCGATGCTGAAAGTTTGGATGTAGTCAAATTCTTAATTAAGACTAGAAACAAATTTAATGGATAGTATTTTTATATAGAAACTATATAATACTAATCACGACTTTGAAAACCAAGTTTTCTCCCCATTAGGCCTTATTCGGCTCTTATAAGGCCTACTTCAGACCTATTGGGGAAGAAAGTTTGACTTTTGGTCAAACTTCTAAATTAAGACTAGTGTTAAGGTTAATTAAAAGTATTTGTGCATATAAACTATGTAATACCCCTCCTTGCTCTTGAGAACCACGTTTTCTCCCCGTTTAGGTCCTATTCGGCTCCTATATAGCGTAGTTCAGGCGAATCGGGAATGAATGTTTGACTTTTGGTTAAATTTTCCAATTAGAACTAGAAATAAGTTTAATTTATAGTATTTGTACATAAAAACTATGTAATACCACTTCCGGCACTTAAAAATCACGTTTTCTCCCTGTTTAAGCCATATTTGGCTCTTATAAGCCGAGTTCAGGCCAATCAGTGCTGAAAGTTTAACTTTTGATCAACCTTTTTAATTAAGACTGGAAAAAAGTTTAGTTGATAGTATTTATAAATAAAAACTATGTAATACAACTCCCGACTCTTGAAAATCACGATTTCTCCCCATTCTGGCCCTATTCAGCTTCTATATGGCCTAGTTCAAGCCAATCAGGGATGAAACTTGATTTGTTAGTCAAACTTTCTAATTAAGACTAGTAGCGAGGTTAATTGATATAATTATGCATAGTAACTATGTAATACTTCTCCTAACTCTTGAGAACCACGTTTTCTCTCTTTTTGGGCCTACTCGGCACTTATAAGGCTTAGCTCTAGCCAATTAAGGACGAAAGTTTGCTTTTGGTCAAACTTTTTAATTAAGACTTGAAATAAGGTTAATTAGTATTAATTGTACATAGAAACTTTGTAATACTACTCTCGTCTCTTGAATACTACTTTTTTCTCATGTTTATTCCCAATTCCGCTCTTATATGGCCTCGTTCAGGTCTATCGAGGCTGAAAGTTTGAATTTCGGTCAAACTTCCCGATTAAGACTAGAAAAAGGTTAATTGATAGTTATTGTACTTGGAAATTATGTTATATAATTTTCAGCTTTTAAGAACCATGTTTTCTTCCCCTTTAGGCCCTATTCGGCTCTTATATGGCCAGTTTAGGCCAATCGGGGATAAAATTTTGACTTTTGATTAAACTTCTTAAGTATAACAAGAAACAAGGTCAATCGGTAGTTTTGGTATATAGAACGATGTAACACTACTCACGACCCATGAAAATATCATTTTCTCCTTGTTTAGGCCCTATTCGGCTTTTTATAAGGCCTAGTTCAGGCCAACCGAAGCTGAAAGTTTGACTCTTAGTTAAACTTATCAATTAAAACTAGAAATAAGATTAATTGGTTGTGTTTGAATATAAAAACTATGTATTACCATTCCTGGCTCTTGAGAGCCACGTTTTCTCCTCAGGCCCTCTTCGACTTATATATGTCCTAGTTCAGGCCAATCAGGGATGAAACTTTGACTTTTAGTCAAACTTTCTAATTAAAATTGGAAATAAGATTAATTGGTAGTAATGGTACATGGAAACTATGTAATACTACTCCTGGCTCTTGAGGGCCACGTTTTCGCCATGTTTGGGCCCTACTCGACTCTTCTGAGGCCTAGTTTAGGCCAATCAGGGCCGAAAGTTTGACTTTTGATCAAATTTCCTAATTAATACTATAAACAAGGTTCATTAGATATAATTGTACATAGAAACAATATAATACTACTCCCAGATCTTGAGAACCATATTTTTCTTATGTTTTTCTCTATTCGAAACTTATAAGGCCTAGTTTATCCAATCAGGGTTGAAAGTTTAGCATTTAGTTAAACTTCAAAATTAAGATTCGAAATAGGTTTAATAGATAATATTTGTACATGAAAACTATGCAATACCGCTCCCGACTGTTAAAAATCACGTCTTCTCCCTGTTTAGGCCATATACAACTCTTATATGGCCTAATTCAGGCCAACCTGCTAAAAGTTTGAGTTTTGTTCAAACTTTCTAATTAAGACTAGAAATAAGGTTAATTGGTAGTATTTAAAGATAGAATTTATATAGTACTACTCACGGCTCTTCAAAGCTACGTTCCCCACTTTTAGGCCCTATTCGGCTCTTATAAGGCCTAGTTCGACCCAATCGGAACTGAGAGTTTGACTTTTTGTCAAACTCCCCAATTAAGGCTAGAAATAAGGTTAACTGGTAGCGCTGGTGCATAGAAATAATATAATACCACTCCCGGCTCTTGAACCACATTTTCTCCTATTTTGGGCCCTATTTGGCTCTTATATGGCCTGGTTCAGGCCAAATGGGAATGAATGTTTGACTTTTGGTCAAAATTTTCAATTAAACTCAAAATAAGGTTAATTTATAGTAATAGTTTATAGAAACTATGTAATACTAATCTTAGTTGTTGAGCACCATGTTTTCTCCCTATTCGGCCCTACTCAACACTTATAAAGTCTAGTTCAGGCCATTCAAGATAGAAAATTTGACTTTTATCCAACTTCGCAATTAATACTAGAAACAAAGTTAGTTGGAGGTAATTGTACATAGAAACAATGTAATACAACTCCCAACTCTTGAGAACTACGTTTTCCCCATGTTTGTTCCTTATTCGCTCCAATAATACCTAGTTTAGGCCAAAAGGGCCGAAAGTTTGATTTTGGGTCAAACTTCCCAATTAAGACTAGAAATAAGTTTAACTATTAGTATTTGTACATAAAAACTATGTAATACTACTCTCGACTCTGGAGAACCACATTTTCCCTATGTTTGTTCCCTATTCGACTCTTAGATGGTCTAGTTTAGGCCAATCGAGGTTGAAAGTTTGACTTTTGGTCAAACTTCAAGATTAAGACCCGAAACAAGGTTAATTAGAAGTAACTGTTCATAGAAACTTTGTAATACTACTCCCGGGTCTTGAAAATAATATTTTACCCATGTTTGTTCCCTATTTGGCTCTTATAAGGCTTAGTTTAGGCCAATCGGGGTTGAAAATTTGGCTTTTGGTGAAACTACCCAATTAAGACAAAAAATAAGTTTAATTGATAATATTCGTAGATATAAACTATGTAATACCACTCTCGGCTATTGAAAATTACTTTTTCTTCACATTTTGGCCCTATTCGGCTCTTATAAGTTTAATTCAAGCCAAATCGGGACTAAAAGTTTTGGTCAAAATTTTCAATTAAGACTATAAATAAGTTTAATTGATAGTATTTGTATATAAAAAATATGTAATACCACTCCCGCCTCTTGAGAATCACGTTTTCAGCCTGTTTAGGCCTTATTTGGCTCCTATATGGCCTAGTTCAGGCCAATCGGGGTTTAAAGTTTGACTTATGGTTAAACTCCTAATTAAGACTAGAAATAAGGTTAATTTGTAGTATTTGTATATAGAAACTATGTAATACAACTCCCAGCTCTCGAGAACCATATTTTCTTCTTATTTGGGCCATATTAGGTTCTTATGTGCCCTAGTACCGGCCTATCGGGAATGAAAGTTTGAATTTTAGTTAAACTTCATAATTAAGGCCATAGAAACATGGTTAGTTTGTAGTAATTACACAAAGAAATTATGTGAGATTTTTTTTGGTTTTTGATAACGACGTTTTCTCCCTGTTTAAGCCCTAACTCGGCTCTTATAAAACTTAATTGATAGTATTGTATATAAAAAAATTAAGGCCACTCTCGGCTCTTGAAAATCCGTTTTTTTCCCCCGTTTAGGCCCTATTTAGCTCTTATATGGCATAATTCAGGTCAAATCAGGGTTGAAAGTTTGACTGTTAGTGAAACTTTCCAATTAAGACTATAAAAAAGTTTAATTGATAGTATTTTTACATAGAAACTATGTAATACCACTCCTGACTCTTGAAAATCACATTTTCTCCTCATGTGGACCTTATTTTCCTTTTATATACTGCCAAGTTCAGGACAATCAGAGTTGAAAGTTTGACTTATGTACAAACTTCCTAATTAAGACTAGAAATAAGGTTAATTAGTAATATCTATATATTGAAACTACGTAATACCACTCCGGCTATTGAGAACAGTTAGTTCTTCCCATTTGGGCCTATTCGGCTCTTATAAGGCCTAATTCAAGACAATCACGGCTGAAAGTTTGACTTTTGCTTAAACTTCTTAGTGAAGACTAGTAATAAGATTAGTTGGTAGTATTTGTACATAGAACCTATGTAATATCACTCTTAGCTCTTGAAAAACACGTTTTTTCCCATTTTGGCCATATTCGGCCCTTATGAGGCTTAGTTTAAGGCCAATCTGGGCTTTAAGTTTGACTTTTGGTTAAAATTCTCAATTAAGACTAGAAATAAAATTAACTAGTGATGTTTGCACAAAGAAACTATGAAATACTATTCTCGGCTCTTAAGAACAATTTTTTCTCCCCGTTTGGGCCCTATTCGGTTCTTATAAGGCCTAATTCAGGCTACTCGGGGCTGAAAATTTGACTTTTTGTCAAACTTTCTAATTAAAACTAAAAATAAGGTTAATTGGTAGTATTTGTACATAAAAACTATGTAATACCACTCACGACTCTTTAAAACTATATTTTCTTTCCGTTTAGGCCCTATTTGGCTCTTATATAGACTAGTCGGCCAATCGAGGCTGAAAGTTACTTTTGGTGAAACTTCTCAATTAACACTATTCGGCTCATATAAGATTAATTAGTAGTATATTTACATAGAATTATGTAACACCACTGTCGGCTGAAGAGAAATATATTTTCTACCAATTTGGAACCTATTCGCCGTTTGGGCCCTACTAAGGCTTGGTTTAGGCTAATCAGGGCCGAAAGTTTAGCTTTTGGTCAAACTTCCCAATTAAAACTAGAAATAAGGTTAATTGATAGTATTTGTGCATAGAAACTAGGTAATACCACTCCCGGCTCTTAAGACCTCGTTTTCTCCTTGTCTGGGCCCTATTCACCTCTTATATGGCTTAGTTTAAGGCCAATCTGGAATAAAAGTTTGACTTTTGGTCAAACTTCCAAGATAATACTGGAAACAAGTTTAATTGGAAGTATTCGGCTCTTATAAGGCCTAATTCAAGACAATCACGGCTGAAAGTTTGACTTTTGCTTAAACTTCTTAATGAAGACTAGTAATAAAATTAGTTGGTAGTATTTGTACATAGAACCTATGTAATATCACTCTCTTGAAAAACACGTTTTTTTCCCATTTTGGCCATATTCGGCCCTTATGAGGCATAGTTTAAGGCCAATCTGGGCTTTAAGTTTGACTTTTGGTCAAAATTCCTAATTAAGACTAGAAATAAAATTAACTAGTGATGTTTGCACAAAGAAACTATGAAATACGATTCTCGGCTCTTGAGAACAATTTTTTCTCCCCGTTTGGGCCCTATTCGGTTCTTATAAGACCTAATTCAGGCTACTCGGGGCTGAAAGTTTGACTTTTAGTCAAACTTTCTAATTAAAACTAAAAAAATAAGGTTAATTGGTAGTATTTGTACATAAAAACTATGTAATACCACTCACGGCTCTTTAAAACTATATTTTCTTTCCGTTTAGGCCCTATTTGGCTCTTATATAGACTAGTTCGGCCAATCGAGGCTAAAAGTTACTTTTGGTCAAACTTCTCAATTAACACTATTCGGCTCATATAAGATTAATTAGTAGTATATTTACATAGAATTATGTAACACCACTGTCGGCTCAAGAGAAATATATTTTCTACCAATTTGGAACCTATTCACCGTTTGGGCCCTACTAAGGCTTGGTTTAGGCTAATCAGGGCCGAAAGTTTAGCTTTTGGTCAAACTTCCCAATTAAAACTAGAAATAAGGTTAATTGATAGTATTTGTGCATAGAAACTAGGTAATACCACTCCCGGCTCTTAAGACCTCGTTTTCTCCTTGTCTGGGCCCTATTCACCTCTTATATGGCTTAGGCCAATCTGGAATAAAAGTTTGACTTTTGGTCAAACTTTCAAGATAATAGTGGAAACAAGTTTAATTGGAAGTAATTATATATAGAAACTATGTAATACCACTTCTGACTTTTGAAAATCACGTTATCTTCCTGTTTAGGCCTTATTCGGCTCTTATATATAGCCTAGTTTAGGCCAATCGGGAATGAAAGTTTGACTTTTTTATCAAACTTCCCAATTAGAATAAGAAATAAGTTTAATTTATATTATTTGTACATAGAAACTATGTAATACCACTTCCGGCACTTGAAACTCACATTTTTCTCCCCGTTTAGGCTATATTTGGCTCTTATAAGGACGAGTTCAGGCCAATCAGCACTGAAAGTTTAACTTTTAGTCAAACTTTTCAATTAAGACTATAAGTTTATTTGATAGTATTTATACAAAAAATTATGTAATACAATTCCCGACTCTTGAAAATCATGATTTCTTCCCATTCTGGCCCTATTCAGCCCCAATATGGCCTAGTTCAAGCCCATCGGAGATAAAAGTTTATATTTTTAGTCAAACTTCCTAATTAAGATTAGTAGCAAGGTTATTGGTAGTAATTATGCATAGTAACTATGTAATACTTCTTCCGGCTCTTGAGAACCACGGTTTCTCCCTATTTGGGCCCTACTCGGCACTAATAAGGGTTAGCTCTGGCCAATTAAGGTCGAAAGTTTGGCTTTTGGTCAAACTTTCTAATTAAGATTCGAAAAAAGGTTAATTAGTAGTAATTGTATATAGAAACTTCGTAATACTACTCTCGTCACTTGAATACTACGTTTTCCTCATGTTTATTCCCTATTCGGCTCTTATATGGCCTAGTTTAGATCAATCGAGGCTGAAAGTTTGAATTTCGTTCAAACTTGCTGATTAAGACTAGAAAAGGTTAATTAGTAGTATTTGTACTTAAAATTATGTTATTCAACTCTTGGCTCTTAAGAACCATGTTTTCTCCCACTTTAGGCCCTATTCGGCTCTTATATGGCCAGTTTAAGCCAATCGGGGATAAAATTTTGACTTTTAGTTAAACTTCCTAAGTACAATAAGAAACAAGATTAATTGGTAGTTTTCGTATATAGAAACGGGGTAATACCACCCACTACCATTGAAAACTACGTTTTCTCCCCTATTTGGCTCTTTATAAGGCCTAGTTCAGGCCAATCGGAACTGAAAGTTTGACTCTTGGTTAAACCTCCTAATTAAGACTAGAAATAAGAATAATTGGTTGTATTTGAATATAAAAATTATGTATTATCATTCCTAGCTCTTGAAAATCATGTTTTCTCACCCATTTAGGCCCTACTTTGCTCTGATATAAGGCTAAGTTCTGGCCAAATCCGGGTCGAAAGTTTGACTTTTGATCAAACCACCTAATTTGGATTAGAAATAAGACTAATTAGAAATGTTTGTACATAGAAGCTATATACTACCACTACCGTCTCTTGAGAAAAAAATTCTCCTTGTTCAGGCACTATTCGGATCTAATAAGGCCTAATTTAAGCCAATCAGGCTGAAAGTTTGACTTTTGGTCAAACTTCCGAATTAAGACTAGAAATAAGGTTACTTGGTAGTATTTGTATATAGAAACTAGGTAATACCACTCCTGACCCTTGAAAATCACATTTTCTCTTTATTTAGACCTATTCAAGAGTTATAAGACCTAGTTCAGGCCAATGGAGGCTGAAAGTACGACTTTTGGTCAAACATTTCAATTAAGACTAGAAATCAGATTAATTAATTGTAATTGTATATAGAAACTATGTAATACCACTCACGGCTCTTGAAAACCACATTTTCTTCCTGTTTAGGCCATACTCGGCTCATATGTTGCCTAGTTCAGGTCAATCAGGGCTGAAAGTTTACCTTTTAGCCAAACTTCGCAATTAAGACTAGAAATAAAGTTAAGTAGTAGTATTTGTATATAGAAACTATGCAATGCCTTTCCCGGCCCTTGAAAAACATATTTGCTCCCCTTTTGGCCTTTTTTTCTCTTATAAGTCCTAATTCAGGCCAATTGGGGCTGAAAATTTGACTTTTGGATATGGCCTAGTTTAGGGGAATCGGGGATAACAGTCTGACTTTTGGTTAACAACCCAATTAAGATTAGAAGAAAGGTTAATTTATAGTAATTATACGTAGAAAATATGTAATACTACTCCCAGATCTTGAAAACCATACTTTCCCTATGCATGTTCCCGATTCAGCTCTTATATGGCCTAGTCCAGGCCAATCGGGGTTGAAATTTTGACTTTTGGTCAAACTTTTCAGTTAGGACTAGAAATAAGGTTAATTGGTACTATTTGTACATAAAAACTATATAAAACTACTCCACCATGTGTTTTCCATATTTATTTCCTATTTGGCTTTTATGAACAGCTCAGGCCAATAGGGGCTGAAAGTTTGACTTTTGGTCAAACTTCCCAATTGGAGACTCAAAATAATGTTAATTAGTAGTATTTTTACTTAAAAACTATGTAATACTTTTAAGCTCTTAAAATTACGTTTTCTCCCCGTTTGGGTTCTATTCGGCTCTTATAAGGCGTAGTTCAAACAAATAGGGGTTGAAAGGTTGAATTTAGTTGAACTTCTAAATTAAGACTAGAAATAAGGCTAATTGGTAGTATCTGTACATAAAAAATATGTAATACTACTCACGGCTCTTGAGAATCATGTTTTTCCCTATTCGGCTCTTATAAAGCTTAGTTCAAGCCAATCTGGGCTGAAAGTTTGACTTTTGGTCAAACTTCCTATTTTAAGACCAGAAACAAGGTAATTAGAAGAAGTTGAAAGTAGAACTATGATTACTACTTTCGGCTCTTGAAAACCATGTTTTCCTACCGTTTGGGCCCTATTTTGGCTTTTATATAAGGCCAAGTTCAGGCCAATCAAAGTTGAAAATTTGACTTTTGGTCAAAATTCCCAATTAAGACTAGAAATAAGGTTAATTAATAATGTTTGTACAAAGAAACTATGAAATACTACTCTCAGTTCTTGAGAACAATTTTTTCTCCCCGTTTGGGCCCTATCCGGCTCTTATAAGGCCTAATTCAGGCTACTCGGGGCTGAAAATTTGACTTTTAGTCAAACTTTCCAATTAAGACTAAAAATAAAGTTAATTGGTAGTAGTTGTACATAAAAACTATGTAATACCACTCACGGCTCTTTAAAACTACGTTTTCTTTCCGTTTAGGCCCTATTTGGCTCTTAAAAGAACTAGTTCGGCCAATCGAGACTAAAAGTTACTTTTGGTCAAACTTCTCAATTAACACTATTCGGCTCATATAAGGTTAATTAATAGTATATTTCCATAGAAACTATGTAACACCACTGTCGGCTCAAGAATATGTTTTCTACCAATTTGTACCCTATTCGGCTCATATATAGCCTAGTTCAGGCCAATCGGGGATGAAATTTTTACTTTTTATCAAAATTTTCAATTAAGACTAGAAATAAGGTTAATTGATAGTATTTGTGCATAGAAACTATGTAATATCACTCTCAGTTCCTGAAAATCATGTTTACTCCCCGTTTAGGCCCTATTCGGCTCTAATAAGGTCTGTTCAGGCCAATCAGGGACGAAAGTTATGTTTTTGTTCAAACTTCCCGAGTAACACTTGAAACAAGGTTAATTAGTAGAATTGTCCATATAAATAATGTAATACTGGTCCCGGCTCTTGATAACCACATTTCCCCATTTTTATTCCCTATTCGGCTCATAAAAGGTTAGTTCAGGCTAATCGATGATGAAAGTTTGACTTTTAATCAAACTTCCCAATTAAGAATAAAAATAAGGTTATTTAATAGTATTTGTAAATAGAAACTATATCTTACCACTCCCGGCTCTTATGAACCATGTTTTTTTCCATTTGGGCCCGACTAAGGCTTGTTTAGGCCAATCAGGGCCGAAAGTTTGGCTTTTAGTCAAACTTCCCAATTAAAAATAGAAATAAAGTTAATTGATAGTATTTGTACATAGAAACTATGTAATACCACTCCCGGCTCTTAAGAACCTCGTTTTCTACCCCTTTAGGCTCTATTCGGCTCTTATATGGTCAGTATAGGCCAATCGGGGATAAAATTTTGAATTTTGGTTAAACTTCCTAAGTACAATAAAAAACAAGGTTAATCGGTGGTTTTTGTATATAGAACAGTGTAATACCACTCACGACCCTTAAAATGTTCATTTTCTCCCCATTTAGGCCCTATTCGGCTTTTTATAGGCCTAGAGTTCAGGCCAATCGGAGCTGAATGTTTTACTCTTGGTCAAACTTCTAAATTAAGACTAGAAATAAGATTAATTGGTTGTATTTGAATATAAAAACTATATATTATTATTCCTGACCCTTGAGAACCACGTTTCTCCCCATTGGGCCCTCTTCGACTCATATATGTTCTAGTTCAGGCCAATAAGGGATGAAATTTTGACTATTTGTCAAACTTTCTATTTAAGATTAGAAACAAGATTAGATGGTAGTAATTGTAAATGGAAACTATATGATACTACTCCTAGCTCTTGAGAACCAAGTTTTCGCCATGTTTGGGCTCTACTCGACTCTTGTAAGGCCTAGTTCGGGCCAATCAGGGCTGAAAGTTTGACTTTTGGTCAAATTTCCCAATTAATACTAGTAACAATGTAAATTGGAGGTAATTGTACAATACTACTCTGGATCTTGAAAACCACATTTTCTCCATGTTTATTCCCTATTCGACTATTAAAAGGCTTAGTTCAGGCCAACGATGCTAAAAGTTTGACTTTTATTCAAACTTCCCAATTAAGACTAGAAATAAGATTAATTAATAGTATTTATAAATAGAAACTATGTCATGCCAATCCCGGCTCTTAAGAACCACGTTTTTTCTCGTTTGGGCCCTACTAAGGCCTGGTTTAGGCCAATCAGGGCTAAAAGTTTGGCTTTTGGTCAAACTTCCCAATTAAAACTAGAAATAAGGTTAATTGATAGTATTTGTGCATAGAAACATGTAATATCACTCCTGACTCTTCAGAACCTCATTTTCTCCCCGTTTGGACCCTATCGCCTCTTATATGGCCTAGTTTAGGCCAATCTGGAATGAAAGTTTAACTTTTGGTCAAACTTCCCAGATAATACTAGAAACAAGTTTAATTGGAAGTAATTATATATAGAAACTATGTAATACCACTCCTGACTTTTGAAAATCACGTTTTCTCCCTGTTTAGGCTTTTTTCGGCTCTTAATATGGCCTAGGTCAGGCCAATCGGGAATGAAAGTTTGACTTTTTATCAAACTTTTCAATTAAGACTAGAAATAAGGTTAATTGGTAGTAATTGTACATATAAACTATGTAATACTACTCCCGACTCTTTAGAACCACGTTTTCCCTAAGTTTATTTCCTGTTCGGCTCTTATAAGGCCTAATTTAGTCCAATCGGGCCTTAAAATTTGACTTTTAGTCAAACACACAGTTAAAACTAGAAATAAATTTAATTGATAATATTTCTACGTGAAAACCATACAATATCACTCCCGGCTCTTAAAAATCACGTTGTCTCCTTATTTAGGCCCTATTTGGATCATATAAGGCCTAGTTCAGGCCAATCGGTATTAAAAGTTTGAATTTGATTTAACTTCCTAATTAACACTAGAAATAAAGTAAATTGGTAGTATTTGTATATAGAAACTATGTAATACTTCTCTCAGTTCTTGAGAATTATGTTTTTCCCTATTCAGCTCTTATAAAGCCTAGTTCAAACGAATCGAGGCTGGAAGTTTGACTTTTGGTTAAACGTCCCATTTTAAGATCAGAAACAAGGTTAATTAAAAGAAGTTGAAAGTAGAACTATGTATACTACTTTCAGCTCTTAAAAACCATGTTTTCCTACCGTTTCCTCCTACTTGGCTCTGATATTAGGCCAAGTTCAGGCCAATCAGGGTTGAAAGTTTGACTTTTGATCAAAGTTCACAATTAAGACTAGAAATAAGGTTAATTAGTAATTTTTGTACAAAGAAACTGTGAAATACAACTCCCGGCTCTTGAGAACAATTTTTTTCTCCCTGTTTTGGCCCTATTCGGCTCTTATAAGGCCTAATTCAGGCTACTCGAGGGCTGAAAGTTTGACTTTTAGTTAAACTTTCCAATTAAGACTAAAAATAAGGTTAATTGGTAGTATTTATACATAAAAACTATGTAACACTACTCATGGCTCTTTAAAACTATGCATGTTTTTTTCGTTTAGGCCCTATTTGGCTCTTATATGGACTAGTTCGGCCAATCGAGGCTGAAAGTTACTTTTAGTAAAACTTTTCAATTAACACTATTCGGCTCATATAAGGTTGATTAGTTGTATATTTACATAGAAACTATGTAACACCACTGTCGGCTCAAGAGAAATACGCTTTCTACCAATTTAGACCCTATTCGGCTCTTATATGGCCTAGTTCAGGCTAATCGGGGATGAAAGTGTGATTTTTAGTCAAATTTTCCAATTAAGACTAGAAATAATGTTAATTGATAGTATTTGTACATAGAGACTATATAATATCACTCCCAGCTCCTGAAAATAATGTTTACTTCCTATTTAGGCCCTCTCAGCTCTAATAAGGTTAGTTCAGGCCAATCGGGGACGAAATTTTGGCTTTTGTTCAAACTTCCCAAGTAAGACTAGAAACAAGGGTAATTACTAGAAATTGTCCATATAAACAATGTAATACTGCACCAGGCTCTTGAACACCACATTTTCCCCATATTTATTCCTTATTCGACTCCTAAACGGTTCAGGCCAATCGATGCTGAAAGTTTGACTTTCATTCAAACTCCCACTAAGATTAGAAATAAGCTTAATTAATAGTATTTGTAAATAGAAACTATGTCATACCACTCCCGGTTCTTAAAACTATGTTTTTCCCTGTTTGGGCCCTACTAAGGCCTGGTTTAGGCCAATAAGGGTTGAAAGTTTAACTTTTGCTCAAATTTCCCAATTAAAACTAGAAATATGGCTAATTGATAGTATTTATGAATAAAAACTATGTAATACCACTCCCGGCTCTTAAGAACCTTAATTTCTCCCCGTTTGGGCCCTATTCGCCACTTATATGGTTTAGTTTAGGCCAATCTGGAATGAAAGGTCAAACTTTCAAGATAATACTTGAAATATGTTTAATTAGAAATAATTATATATAGAAACTATGTAATATCACTCCTGGCTTTTGAAAATCACGTTTTCTCCATGTTTAGGCCTTATTTGGCTCTTATATACTAGCCTACTTCAGGCCAATCAGGAATGAATGTTTGACTTTTTATCAAACTTCCCAATTATAACTAGAAATAAGTTTAATTTATAGTATTTGTATATAGAAACCGGGTCTGTTTGGTTGTCGTAATTGGCCGTAATTCGTAAGTTGTAATTGGTAAAGTCTTTTACAGTTGTAAATGAGTTACATGCATGTAAATTTTATGGTGTTTGGTTGGTAATATAAAGTTGTAAGTGAAAAAGTGTATTGTGCTTTACGGTGTTTGGTTGTCGTAATGTGTAAGTCGTAAGTGAAAAAGTTGATCACAAAATTAACTATTTGGTGATTTAAAAAGTTTTAATATTGCAAATAAATATTAAAAATGCTAAATATTAAAAAAATTAATTTAACATAAAAAATAATACAAATTTGCATGACCACAAAATTAATTGTAACTGGGCTGTAAGTGAGTGGTAATTTGGTTGCAAGTGAGTGGCAATTGGGTTGTGTAAGTATTTTACGAATTACGGTCCAAACAAACGCCGTAGTTGTAACTGGGTTGTAAGTCATTTACAAATTACGGACTTTTACGCGAAACAAACGGCCCCACCATGTAATACCTCTTCCAGCAATTGAAATTACCTTTTCTCCCCGTTTAGGTCATATTTGGCTCTTATAAGGCCGAGTTCAGGTCAATCGGTGCCGAAAGTTTAACTTTTAGTCAAACTTTCCAATTAAGACTAGAAATAAGTTTAGTTGCTAGTATTTATACATAAAAATTATGTAATATAACTCTCGGCTCTTGAAAATCACGATTTCTCCCCATTCTGGCCATATTCAGCTCCTATATGGCCTAGTTCAAGCCAATCGGAAATGAAAGTTTAAATTTTTAGTCAAACTTCCTAATTAAGACTAGTACCAAAGTTAATTGTAGTAATTATTTATAGTAACTATGTAATACTTCTCCTGGCTCTTGAGAACCACATTTTCTCCCTATTTGGGACCTACTCCACACTTATAAGGCCTAGCTCTGGCCAACTAAGGCTGAAAGTTTGGCTTTTGGTCAAACTTTCTAATTAAGACTCGAAATAAGGTTAATTAGTTATAATTGTATACAGCATTCTACTCTCTTCGCTTGAATACTACGTTTTTCTCATGTTTATTCTCTATTCGGCTCTTATATATGGCCTAGTTCTGGCCAATCGAGACTGAAAGTTTGAATTTCGGTTAAACTTGCAGATTAAGACTAGAAAAGGTTAATTAGTAGTATTTATACTTAGAAATTATGTTATACAACTCTCGACTCTTAAGAACAATATTTTCTCTCCCTTTAGGCCCTATTCGGCTCTTATATGGCCAGTTTAGGCCAATCGGGGATTAAATTTTGACTTTTTATTAAACTGCCTAAGTACAACAAGAAAAAAGGTTAATTGGTAGCTTTTGCATATAGAAATTGTGTAATACCACCCACGGCCCTTGAAAACTACGTTTTCTCCCTGTTTAGGACCTATTCGGTTATTTATAAGGCCTAGTTCAGGTTAATCAGAGCTAAAAGTCTGACTCTTGGTTAAACATCTCAATTAAGACTAGAAATATGAATAATTGGTCGTATTTGAATATAAAAACTATGTATTATCATTCCTGGCTCTTGAGAACCACGTTTTCTCCCCATTTTCCTACTGTTTGAGCCCTATTCGGCTCTTATATAAGGCCAAGTTCAGGCCAATTAGAGTTGAAAATTTGACTTTTAGTTAAAGTTCCCAATTAATACTAGAAATAAGGTTAATTAGTAATGTTTGTATAAAGAAACTATGAAATAAAACTCCAGGCTCTTGAGAACAATTTTTTCTCCCTGTTTGGGCCCTATTCGGCTTTTATAAGGTCTAATTCAGGCTACTCGGGGGTTGAAAGTTTGACTTTTAGTCAAACTTTCCAATTAAGACTAAAAATAAGGTTAATTAGTAGTATTGTATATAAAAACTATGTAACACTACACACGGCTCTTTAAAACTCTGTTTTTTCTGTTTAGGCCCTATTTGGCTCATATATGGACTTGTTTGGCCAATCGAGGCTGAAAGTTACTTTTAGTCAAACTTTTTAATTAACACTATTCAGCTCATATAAGGTCGATTAGTAGTATATTTACATAGAAACTATGTAACACTACTGTCAGCCCAAGAGAAATACGTTTTCTACCGTTTTGGAGCCTATACGGCTCTTACATGGCCTAGTTCAGGCCAATCGGGGATGAAAATTTGACTTTTAGTCAAATTTTCCAATTAAGGCTAGAAATAAGGTTAATTGATAGTATTTGTACATAGAGACTTATAATATCACTTCCAGCTCCTGAAAATCATGTTTACTTCCTTTTTAGGTCCTACTCGGCTCTAATAAGGTCAGTTCAGGCCAATCGGGACGAAAGTTTGGCTTTTATTCAAACTTCCCAAGTAAGACTGGAAACAAAGTTAATTAGTAGAAATTGTCCATATAAACAATGTAATACTGCTTCCTGCTCTTGAAAACCACATTTTCCCCATGTTTATTCTCTATTTGACTCATAAAAGGCTTAGTTCAGGCCAATCGATGCTGAAAGTTTGACTTTTTTTCAAACTTTCTAATTAAGACTGAAAATAGGGTTAATTAATAGTATTTGTAAATAGAAACTATGTCATACCTATCCCGATTCTAAAGAACCACGTTTTCCCCTGTTTGGGTCCTACTAAGGCCTGGTTTAAGCAAATTAGGGCCGAAAGTTTGACTATTGGTCAAACTTCCCAATTAAAGCTAGAAATAAGATTAATTGATAGTATTTGTGTATAGAAACTATGTAATACCACTCCCGGCTCTTTAGAACCTCGTTTTCTCCCCTTTGGCCCTATCGCCCTTATATGGCCTAGTTTAGGCTAATTTGGAATGAAAGTTTGACTTTTAGTCAAACTTCCCAGATAATACTAGAAACAAGTTTAACTGGAAGTAATTATATATAAAAACTATGTAGTACCACTCCTGACTTTTGAAAATCACGTTTTCTCCCTATTTAGGCCCTTTCTGGCTCCTATATATGGCCTAGGTCAGGCCAATCGGGAATGAAAGTTTGACTTTTTATTAAACTTTTCAATTAAGACTAGAAATAAGGTTAATTAATAGTAATTGTACATATAAACTATGTAATACTACTCCCGACTCTTGAGAACCACGTTTTCCCTATGTTTGTTTCGGGCCTGAAAATTTGACTTTTGGTCAAACATCACAGTTAAAACAAGAAATATGTTTAAATAATAATATTTCTACATGAAAACTATACAATATCACTCTCGGCTCTTAAAACTCATGTTGTCTCCCTATGCAGGCCCTATTTGGCTCAATATAAGGCCTAGTTCAGGTCAGTCGGTACTGAAAATTTAACTTTTGGTCAAACTTTCCAATTAAGATAAGAAACAGGGATAATTGATAGTAATTGTATATAGAAATTATTTAATACTATTCTCGGCTCTTAAGAACTACGTTTTCTCCCCGTTTTGGCCCTACTTGGCTCTTATGAGGCCTATTTCAGGCCAGTCATGGCTGAAAGTTTAACTTTTGGTCAAACTTCCTAATTAATACCAGAAACAAGGTTAATTGAAAGTAATTGTATATGAAAACTATGTAATAACACTCTCGATTCAAAAAAACCACATTTGCTCCCTGTTTGGGCCCTATATTCAACCATATATAGCCAAGCAAATTAGGGATGAAACTTTGGCTTTTAGTTAAACTTCCCAATTAATAATAGAAACAAGGTTAATTAGTAGCAATTGTATATAGAAATTATTTAATAATACTCCTAACTTTTGAACATCATGTTTCCCCCATATTTATTCCCTATTCCACTCTTATAAACCTAGTTAAGGTCAATCAGTTCTGAAGGTTTGAGTTCTTTTAAACTTTCCAATTAAGAATAGAAATAAGGTTAATTGATAATATTTCTATATGAAAACCAAACAATATCACTCCCGGCTCTTAAAAATCATGTTGTCTCCCTATTTAGGCCTTATTTGGCTCATATAAGGCCTAGTTCAGGCCAATCGGTACTGAAAATTTGAATTTGATTGAACTTTTTAATTAAGACTAGAAATAAAGTAAATTGGTAGTATTTGTAAATAGAAACTTTGTAATACCACTCTCGGCTCTGGAGAATTATGTTTTTCCCTATTCAACTCTTATAAAGCCTAGTTCAAGCCAATCGGGGCTGAAAGTTTGACTTTTGGTCAGATGTCTCATTTTAAGACTAGAAACAAGGTTAATTAAAAGAAGTTAAAAGTAGAACTATGAATACTACTTTCGGCTCTTGAAAACCATGTTTTCCTACCGTTTCCCCCTATTTGGCCTGATATAAGGCCAAATTCAGGCCAATCAGGGTTGAAGGTTTGACTTTTGATCAAAATTCGCAATTAAGACTAGAAATAAGGTTAATTAGTAATGTTTGTACAAAGAAATTGTGAAATATAACTCCCGGCTCTTGAGAATAATTTTTCTCCCTGTTTGGGCACTATTCGGCTCTTATAAGGCCTAATTCAGGCTACTCGGAGGCTGAAAGTTTGACTTTTAGTTAAACTTTCCAATTAAGACTAAAAATAAGGTTAATTGATAATATTTATACATAAAAACTATGTAACACTACTCACGGCTTTTTAAAAGTATGCTTTTTTTCCGTTTAGGCCCTATTTGGCTCTTATATGGACTAGTTCGATCAATCGAGGCTGAAAGTTACTTTTAGTCAAACTTTTCAATTTGTTAACACTATTCGGCTCATATAAGGTTAATTAGTTGTATATTTATATAGAAATTATGTAACACCACTGTCGGCTCAAGAGAAATACGTTTTCTACCAATTTGGACCCTATTCGGCTCTTATATGGCCTAGTTCAGGCTAATCGGGGATGAAAATTTGACTTTTAGTCAAATTTTCCAATTAAGACTAGAAATAAAGTTAATTGATAGTATTTGTATATAAAGACTATATAATATCACTCCCAGCTCCTGAAAATCACGTATACTTCCTATTTAGGCCCTACTCAGTTCTAATAAGGTCAGTTCAGGCCAATCGGGGACGAAATTTTGGCTTTTGTTCAAACTTTCAAAGTAAGACTAGAAACAAGGTTAATTAGTAAAAATTGTCCATATAAACAATGTAATCTGCTCCCGGCTCTTGAAAACCACATTTTCCCCATATTTATTCCCTATTCGACTCCTAAAAGGTTCAGGCCAATCGATGCTGAAAGTTTGACTTTTATTCAAACTTCCCACTAAGATAGAAAAAAGGTTAATTAATTGTATTTGTAAATAGAAACTATGTCATATCACTCCCGGCTCTTAAAAACCATGTTTTTACCTGTTTGGGCCCTACTAAGCCTGGTTTAGGCTAATAAGGGCTGAAAGTTTAGCTTTTACTCAAATTTCTAAATTAAAACTAGAAATAAGGTTAATTGATAGTAATTATGCATATAAACTATGTAATACCACTCCCGGCTCTTAAGAACCTTAATTTCTCCCCGTTTGGGCCCTATTCGACACTTATATGGTTTAGTTTAGGCCAAATCTCGAATGAAAGTTTGACTTTTGGTCAAACTTTCAAGATAATACTTGAAATATATTTAATTAGAAGTAATTATATATAGAAACTATGTAATATCACTCCTGGCTTTTGAAAATCACATTTTCTCCCTGTTTAGGCCCTATTCGGCTCTTATATATTAACCTAGTCCAGGCCAATCAGGAATGAATGTTTGACTTTTTATTAAACTTCCCAATTAGAACTAGAAATAGTTTAATTGATAGTATCTGTATATTGAAACTATGTAATATCACTTCCGGCACTTGAAAATCACCTTTTCTCCCCATTTAGGTCATATTTGGCTCTTATAAGGCTGAGTTCAGGCCAATCGGTGCTGAAAATTTAACTTTTAGTTAAACTTTCCAATTAAGACTAGAAATAAGTTTAGTTGATAGTATTTATACATAAAAACTATGTAATAAAACTCCTGGCTCTTGAAAATCACGATTTCTCCCCATTCTGGCCATATTCAGCTCCAATATGGCCTAGTTCAAGCCAATCGGAAATGAAAGTTTAAATTTTTAGTCAAACTTCCTAATTAAACTAGTTGCAAGGTTAATTGGTAGTAATTATTCATAGTAACTATGTAATACTTCTCCAGGCTCTTGAGAACCATATTTTCTCCCTGTTTGGGCCCTACTCGGCACTTATAAGGCCTAACTGTGGCCAACTTTAGGGCTGAAAGTTTGGATTTTGGTCAAACTTTCTAATTAAGAATCGAAATAAGGTTAATTAGTAGTAATTGTATATAGAAACTTCTTAATTCTACTCTCGTCTCTTGAATACTCCATTTTTCTCATGTTTATTCTCTATTTGGCTCTTATATGGCCTAGTTCTGGTCAATCGAGGCTGAAAGTTTGAATTTCGGTCAAACTTGCCGATTAAGGCTAGAAAAAGGTTAATTAGTAGTATTTATACATAGAGATTATGTTATACAACTCTCGACTCTTAAGAACCATATTTTCTCTCCCTTTAGGCCCTAATCGGCTCTTATATGGCCAGTTTAGGCCAATCGGGGATAAAATTTTGACTTTTTGTTAAATTTCCTATGTACAACAAGGAAAAAGGTTAATTGGTAGCTTTTGTATATAGAAATGGTGTAATACCACCCATGACCCTTGAAAACTACGTTTTCTCCCCGTTTAGGACCTATTCGGTTATTTATAAGGCCTAGTTCAGGCCAATCGGAGCTAAATGTTTGACTCTTGGTTAAACTTCTCAATTAAGACTAGAAATATGAATAATTAATCATATTTGAATATAAAAATTATGTATTACCATTCCTGATTCTTGAGAACCACATTTTCTCCCCATTATGTAATTCTATATCTTAACTACCTAATCACTAACCCTATATCTCTCTCTCCCTACATTTAATCTTATTTTATTCTATCCATATAATCTAAATCTTAATACAACCCAATCCTCATATATCCTAACTACTAAATTTTATAGTTATCTTAATTAAATAAAAATACTAGCTAACTTAATCTCTCATTATCTCCTAATCCTAACCATCTAATCTTAAATTATCCTAATCCTAGCTATATAATCATAACCAATTAACATCTCCTATATAAACATCTAATTCTAGACCAAAACCCTAACTAATCTTCTCCTCCTTCCTTTGCTGGCAGCGCCAACCCACCATACGGCCTCCTCTTTCTTCTCTAGCGAGACCCCGACGGCAGCTTGCGACACTCCAACATCCTCGCGGCCTCCGCCTCCTCTGTCATCGAACTCTCCATGGCCGACCGTGAGTTTCTCCCCCTCCGCGGCTTCTGCCTCCTATAGCAAGCTCCGCCACGGCCTTCTTCCGGCCATGTCTCCTCTTGCACTGTGAGTGTGCCCTCTTTTTCTCTCTATTTCTATGTTATTATGTATGTATTTATGTATGTGTCATTTGTGATTGGGTGTGCATAAATTATTATGTGATGGTACATTTGTGGATATGTGTTACGTGTGCATGGAGGTGTGCATTTTTGTTGTATATATTTATGTAAGAGTGTGTATATATGTATGTATAAATGTATGCATGATTATAAGTGTGTGAGTATTGTGTATGCCTGGGTGTATGCATAATTATGTGTATATATGTATATACTTATACTTATACTTACAGATATATATATATATATATATATATATATGTATGTATGTATGTATGTATGTATGTATATGTATATATATGTATGTATATGTATAGGGGTGTGTACATGTGCATTTATGTGTATGTGTGGCTATATGTGTTTGGTTATATGTTACAGCTATGTTGACTGTTCATGCGCTCTGAGCTCGGTAACAGAAGACTGAGACCCGATCTGGATTTATGTTCATTATGGACCCGATACGCTGTCGATTCAAAAACTGACACATGTGATGATTCGAAGATTCGTACCGATTCGTGCAGTGGAGACCGGACGGTGATTCGGTTTCAAAACCAAGTAATTTCATGTGTGTGTTTGTTTATTGGTCTATTTCAATTTTAGTGTTTAATCTTAATATTTCATGTGCATGTATATATTATTCTGCATCATTCTGTTCATGCCGGTCACTATTGTTACATTGTGATGCACTGATATTATTTTATTGATATATCGTTACTCTGTTACCAACAGTATTATCGATTCGTTCCATTATTCTAGGCAGATGAGTATTAGTCTTGATCCTCCTTATTAGTAATAACCAGATGAAAATTTAATTGTAAAGTTGAGGAATAATTAATGAGATTGCTTTATTGATAGATTAGATCAGTTGACTATATTAGGGTGAGATTAGATCTGGTGATGGAGAATGAGATTGATATATTATTGATGTGTGTGTGTGTGTGTATCTATATCTATATATATATATATATATATATATATATATATATATATATATATATATATATATATATATATATATATATATATATATATATATATATATATATATATATATAGTATCTTAGCACTGAGATATGGTGCCTCACTATCGATGGGTAACATTATTTGATTAATTAGATCTATTGATACTTGGATTTATTATTGGACTCTTATTGGAGTGGAGATTGACTTAGAGTTAAGAAGGACAATAGACTGGATTAATATGAATTAATAAACCACGTGGATATATAGTGGATTCAGTAACCTGTTACTGAGATATTCTTGTCCTATCATTTCAATATAGATTATTTACCATTTTGGATTTAGGATTATTTATGGTATATCTTTGACTGTGACTTTACTGGACCTAATGATTAGCCTAGTTAATGTTTATGGATGAGTGGTACATTTCATGTAAAGTATTATGAGGCAATTCTTTGGCGATTATTTAGATAGGAATCTTTTTAAATATTGAGGACTGATAGAATATGAAGCTATTTTACTAGAAACTGAATTTACCTTGATGCTTGGAACTATGTATGAACTTAGTTAGATTTGGAGTTGACCTGAGATGTATATTTTTTATGTTGGATATTGCGATTGACCTTGAATAGAAGTGAGAACGTGTGATGATCTTGATCGATGATCTTACTATTATTCGATGGTAAGAATATGACTAGACATAGCTAACTGTTTATGTGAGACTTTGATATATTGATATATAAAGGATTAGAGTAAACTGACAGGAATGAGATAGCTAGTTATTGATTTATTGACTTGATGGTTTACTATATCATATACTTTCACATAGATTGATACCTGATGTTCATGATGATTGTATTAGGACTATTGTTGATGGATCAATTACTATTGTATCTTAGTGCAGGTGGATGAGATATTAATCAGTTATAGATGAGACTATCTATTGAGCAGTATCCGAGCTTGTTATTGTATTCATGTTATTGAAAGTTACTGAAAAAATATTGTCAGACCATAACATATGTATTGTTCTATTGTTCTACTATTTGCACTGCAATATTGTCCACATTGTTACTGTTACATCATTGATACTGTTACTATCACCGTATAATCCTAGTAATCGAAATAACATAGATATTGATTGTTCTAAATAATAATATAATAGACAACTTACACCGGGATTGAAAATTGATGGAGGAGACAACGTCTGTAATTTGGGTGGACCTAGGATATAGGTTACGCAGCCGACTTACGGTTCCACTGTAGGATTTCAGGGGATGACTGACATCCCATCTGTTTATTATTCTACAATGACACTATGAGTATTGTTCCACAATGATACTGTGAGTACTGTTATTGTTACTGACTACCCGGCAGTATGGCCTAGTTCAACGCCAGGCATCTGGGCCGTGGTCCTGAGTAAGTACGTGACCCACTTAAAGCATGGACAATGTCTCCAACCGATCAGTTTCAATAACTTAGGACCCTGATTGACATGAGGCGTAGTATGGGATGCGTCTATTACAAGTGTCAATTGGTGTTCGCTGACATAATTAATATTGATAAACTGTTATTATGTACTATAATTGACTGTATTCACCTAATTGAACTCACATAAGTAATGATAGACTTATGATTATACACATGGCCAGATTGTATACCAGACTATTAACATATGCTAGGTTACATATCTTGACATCAGTTATTTGTTTATAGTTATATTAGTTGTCTTTTATCTGCAGAGTTATTCATGTTATTGTTATTCAGCTATCTTTTATTTTCAACTTTAGACTTATTGTTATTTAGTACATAATGTTTATATGCACGAGCACTTTCCCTTTTCTTATACACTCATTAGGTCGCTTCTGACGACCCTGGATTCGCACGTCCAGATACTAGATGTTTCATGTTATTGATCAGGTGTTCGATGGGACTGGACATGTTGCGAGAAGCTGGAGTTTTTCTCTACCAATTCTGGTATTCTTGTCTTCCTTTTTATTTTGTTTGATTCTATAGTTTTCTTGATCCTCTATACATTATTATTAGTCATTATTTTATTTCTTTATTCATTGTTATATTGTGCGGACATTTATATGTGTATTACAGTGATCATGATTTATTATATTTTCTTTTATAGCTTGTTCAGGCTACTTTAGGCTTAGAATGTATACGTGGGGTATTCTCTTCACGTATATACGTCGCCGACTCTCGTCGCGACGCCGTTTTCACGTATTTTGGGAAGCGAGGTGTGACATACTTCTTTTCCTGTTCCACCAACTAAAGAAAAATCTGATTTAGAAAAGAGTATAGAAGTCATGCTTGAGTCCCAACAATAAATTCAAAAACTTGCTCAATTCACAATCCTTCCCACATCGAACTTCATATACTCCTTTTCTAAAACATCCAATTAAAGAAAAATCTGAGTTTGAAAAGAATATGAAAGTATTTTGTGAAACTGAGCAATAATTTCAAAACATGTTGGATTCATCATTTCAATCAAATTTTCAAGTCATTCTCATCTTTTTCAGTCTCAACGATTCAAAATAAACAACCGTCAGTCTTGAAATTGAGTATGAAACTCTAGCGTGAGTCTGAGCGATAATCTCAAAATCTGTTACATTCACAATTGCACCATAATTTCTAAAACCAATCTCTATACTCAACTTCTCAAAAAAAATTGATTGCACAGAGTATGAAAGATATGATTCAGACTCAAAATGTGGTTACCCAGTCCATCTACTCACAATGGAGTTAAGTGGCCAACACAATTGCTTATAGAAATGAGGAAACTCTGCCTTATCAATCATTGATCGATTTCGATATTCCTTACCCTATTTATGTGACCCAAGAATCATATTGTTTTGAAATTCAAAATTCAATTTCATCCAATCCATTTGAATTTGTCCAAACTTTTGAGCACCACCTTGACATTTTGGCAAGTTATTCTTTTCTCAAAATTGAACATGAGCATGAATGTGACCCTGATCCCCAGTTGGTAGTTCTATTTCACTTTTTGATTCAATAATGACTCTGCTATTTTTACTAGATTATTTTCATATTCCAGAGTCAACATTCAATTTTGTACCAGTTCACCATGAAATTGAATCACCAATATCTTATGATCATACTTTATTGATGGGAAAAGTGTGTGAACATCAATTCTTTGATTTGGATCCCATTTTTGAACCAATTTTGACTCTCACTTTGAATCTCGACTTGATCTAAGTCCAATTCTTAAGTCGGTATTTGTTCCTATTCCATTTGAGCCCAATTCAATCATCTTCAATAATCACACTCCATTGTCAGACAAAGGTAATGAACAAAAGGACTTAAGAATTATTTTTGAAAATTGAAAATTGGATGGGAATAATTTTTTAAATAAGACTATTCACTTAATCATTCTTTTAATGAGTTATATTAGAGAGGTCAATGGTGGGTTCCTTTGAACTCCACAATCTTTAGATTGGGCAGCATTTCGTGGACCAACCAGACCACCACCGGAACTACCTCCCTGAGATAATTTTTCTTTCCCTATTTGTTTCATACATATACACATTCACTATGCTTTGAGGATAATGCATGAGATAAGTGTGGAGGAGGGTTTACTAACGTAGTTTGTTTTAAAGTTTCTTTCTTTTTACACTTCTTTTAGGAAATTTTTAGATTTTTTCTTTTGTATAGAAACCCTTTCATTTCTTCTTATAAACCTTTTTGAAATATGAGAAATAGTTTTTTAGGAATTTGAAAGACCTAAAGTTATGAATTCTTAAATCGAGTCAAAATAATAGATCTTGTTTAAATTTTAGAATAAGGAAGTGAGATGAGAAAGATAATTTAATCTTGAATTTTTTTACCTTAGATATATGCAGTTCACACTTACACAATTTATGGGATTGAAACAAAAGCTAAAAATACCATAAAAAATATAATATTAAAACTAGTTTTTAAAGTTGGGTAATTATACCTCAGGAAGTATGATTATTCACGCCTAAAATGGTGAACAAAAATAAAATAAAAATCTCCCTTAGTTTTGTGGCCTTGTTTACTCGAGTCCTTAAGCCTATGTGATGTTTCTAATCTGGTGCCCTAAAACGATCTGATTTGGGAGTCACCAGCTAAAGGCTCACTACCTGGATAAACTAGAAGGCCTAAAAAAATTAAGGGAAGAATTTTTTTTATATATATATATACAAAAATTATGGCATGAAAGTTAGAATTGATGTTTCATAAATCTTTACTGTTCACAAAGTGCAAACTATCTAAGAGTTTTATGAAAGATCAAAGAATCAACTCAATTTCTCAATCTTTACCTTTAATTTATGACAAGAACTTGCATCTAGACTTAGTTTAAAAAGGAATAATTTTTGGTTAACCTATGACCATGGACAATATTTTTCTCTATTTCAAAATGTGTTTTCAAAATACTAATATTTAATTTCTTTCTTTATGGATTTTGTGAGTGTAATCCAGTGAAAGCTCTCAGGAGACAAAACTCCTCCTCTAGGGGAAGCCTAAAGGTTTAACGACCTATTGCACACGCTCAGTGCAATCGTGTCACCTACAAAAGTGGTGTAATAATTTTCTTAATTTATTTGTCTTTTCGTTTTTGCTCAGGATGAGTAAAAGATAAGTGTGGGGGTGTGATTAGTCTCCAAATAAGCATATTTCATACCACATCTTCAAATTTATTTTGAATAATTCTGTTAATAATCGCTTTCTTGAGTGCTTCTTGGTCCATGGCATGAAGTGAAGAAGAAGACCTAAACTTTCATTTACTTGGAGATTTTTAGAGCCTAAAAATAGCCCAAGAGTTTTGAAGACCAAATCTTCTAAATCTGGGAGCAGATATCAAAAAACCAATAACAAGTACGTGGAGTAGCGGTGCCGCGTGTGCGTACCCTGCTACAGCTGGAGAAATTTGGCCTAGGCCATGTTTTCGTCGCAATACAGAGGAGCCACACGTCGAGTTTCGACGTGTGGCCCCGTCTTGATTCCAAAGGCCCTTTGGCGATAAATAGGGCAGTGTTGAGCAAAACAGAGAAGGAAGGTTTCTAGGGTAGTTTCTTCTCTTTAGTGTAGTTTAGTTTTTCTTCTTCCTTTTTTTGTATTTTTTCTTTCTTTTAGATCATGTAAAAGTTCAGAAGAGTGATTCTTAGGTTGAAAGTTAGAGTTCTTGTAATGGAGGGCGACACTTTATAAAAGGTTCTCTCTTTATCTTTACTTCTTTTCTTCTCTCTAATATTTTACATGCTTGCTAATTTTCTCTCATAGCATCTAACTACTAACTACTAACTTGGTAACTCCTTACTTGATAATCCACATGAATCTATTAGCCTCTACTTGGCCTTGCTCTTGCAAGGGCCATTGATGGCTCATGATGATGGATTCTAACTCTCTAATATCTAACTCTCTAACAAGCTAACATTACTTTATTCATGCTTGTTCTAGTATAGTTTTGATGGTTTAAGTGTAGCTTGTACTTGTTTATTGAGTTTGGATGTGATGAGTGATCTTAAGGGTCATGCTTTGAAAAGCTCTTGAACAAGGACTAGTGATGGCAAAGGATACATGTGAGGCAACTATCATTAGGCTGGATTAGTGAGTGAGGAGATAGTTTTCAGGCTAAGTAAGGGTAATAACTTCCTACTTTATCTTGTTTATAAGACAAGCCCTAAATTCTTTTTTGGGCAAGTGTACAAATATTTAGCAATAAGTAACACTCAAGGTGATCATACAAGAATGTTTTCTATACTAAATGCTATGCACACGTGCCTTTACTCCAGCACTCTTCAACAGTAATGAAATATAAACGAATTAAACATATGCCTAAATGCAAGTCTAATTGTTTTTTTTATATTCACAAACAACAACATTATTGTTGAATTAAAATAGTATGCAGTGTTAGGTAAAAGAGAAAATTAATAGCAGAAGAACCTTAAATGTGCTTTGAATCAACTCTAAAAGAAAATACAGTCAGTACCCACTGTATTGCCATGGAAACACGGTTTTTGCCACATTACCACGACAATCCAGAGAGCCCCCGTGCTCTACTTTCTTGGGCAGAGGCATAGGGCAGCATGTATTCTTTTGAAATATTTAGATTTCTGAACTTTGCACCTGCGCACAAAAATAGAGAAGAAAGAAGTTAACCAATTAAGTAAATTAAAAAGATTATTTACCATTCCTCCCTGGCAACGGATCCAAAATTTGGTCGACTCTAGGCCCACACATAAAATAGAGTTTAGAAATGGAATAATAAGATAGTGCTAGGTTTCCTCAATGCTACTGCTCTAGCAAGGGAGATGCGGCTCGTGATCTACAAGGAGGGACTGCAATGGAAGCTTTTAACTAATTCTTTCTAAGTTACTTAAAACTGGTTAAAAACTTTATTTGTTTTGAAATAAAAGAAAATAAATCTGGATTAAGTTAGAAAAGAACGTCGAAGTTAGAAGAAGAAGATGGTGGATGTTTTTGAAATCATTTTATGTTAGAAGAAAGAAATAAAAAGAGTAAGAAAAAGAGTTGGCTTAAACGTGTTTCTAAACTAAGACATAAAAAAAGGAAAACAAAAAACACTTACTTATTTTGTTGATTATCGTACCTTGGATTAATGTGAAGATTTTCCTCGGAGTAAAGTGAAGGCAAACAAGCGAAGGAATAACATAAAAAGTGATCTATTAAATTGAGTAACAATGAAGAAAAGGATAAAAATTACATTGACTGTCACTCTCAATACAACTCTCTCTGAAGAAGATGACATTCAGTTTCACTCTAAATACAATTCTTTTTCTCCTTTTCTCATGAAACTCTCTAACCTAAGCTCTAAAGAAATCATAAAATTACAATAAAAAAAAACCTAAATTAGACTAGAAACGAACTCTCTGCTGAAGCGGTTTGCCTTCAGAATGCAGGTGTTTATAGGAGAAATTGGATACCAAAGTGCGTATGAAGATAGCGGGAGCAACTCCCCCTAGATTTAATAGAATTACCATGGGTCCACAACTTTGGACGCAGATTCACGGCCTGGATCTGGATCTGGGGGCTCATGTGGCTGTGATGCTCCAATATCTCCTTTTATCCATTGGTTTTTCATTTGTTTTCTAGGTTTGGTGATATCGTGTTGATTCTTCAATTTAACTAAATAGATTTATAGAAATATGAATTTAATCGATTTTTCATTTGGTATTAACTTCGCTGAAACGATCTTCAGTTCCCAATCCTTATTTTTGATTTAAGCTCATTCTAATTTGAATTTATTTGGGCTTTTGGGCTTGTTTTTTCTCCTTCTTCACAAGTAAAGGTCTGCACATTATTTAGGAAAAAATAACATTAAAAAGCAGATTTTATTATAAAATAAATATGAAAATGTGACAATAAATATGCAATATCAGTGACCGATCACACTTGTTTCTCATCCCATGCTTGTTTTCTAATAGATCTTGATGGGTTGATGTTCAAGTTTGCCTTGTGAAGCCAGTTTGAAGGAGAACAATCTTATGGGTCATGCTTTGAAAAGCTTCTAGAAGTCGAGCCTAGTGATTGCCAAGGTGTGAGGCATCTATCATCAAAGAGGTTAGTGTGGTTAGTGGGAATAATTAATAGTGAGTAATCCATGGGTTTTATTCTCTTTTCTTTTAGTTTTCAAAACCATCTTTTTAATCATATCACTATGTTTTTATCTTTATTTTGATCTTCTTCCCCTTCTTCTCCTTCTTGTCTGCTTTTCTTTTCTTTTAAAATTCTTTTGAAACAAAGAAGTACCGTTTAACACTCTCGTGAAATCATAGATAAAGATTCTATATTCCCTCTTGTCGCTGTGGATTCGACCCGCATAACTACTATGTTATCGTGGTAGTATCGAGGAAGCCAATGCACCACTAGCACACCTTGATTTCAAAATACACATTTCTGTGTATGGTTTCGCTTCGATTAGAAAGGCCCTACACCGTAGTCGCCAAAGGAGGCTAAGGTTCCTACACCCTAGCCGACCAAGACGGAAAGATACTGAGCAAGCAATAGATTTTTTTCTTCTTAAAATATACTATGTATAAGTTCTTAATTTATTCAATGAAAAGAATCAATATTGCATACCATTTCTTTAAATTTTAAGCATCACAAATATCTGTATTGGAGATGATTCTCTTTGACAATCTATATCGGGTCTTCACTCTGACTGCTAAGGCCTATACGGAGACTCTCCTGAAAGATGGATGTCCTCCTAGCCCATCTGACAACCTAATTGGGTCTTCACTCTGACAGCCAAGGCCTATACGGAGACTCTCCTGAAAGATGAAAGTCCTCGTGATAGCCCCTTCAACAGCCTATATTGGGTATTCACCCTGAATGCTAAGGACTAGACGGGGACTATCCTAAAATATGGAAGTCCTCCTGATGGCACCTCCGACAATGTATAACGAGTCATCACCCTGATGGTTAAGGACTATACATAGACTCTCTTGAAAGATGGAAGTCTTTCTGATGGCCCCTCCAATAGTTTATATCAGGTCTTCACCTTGATGGCTAAGACCTATACGGAGACTCTCTTAAAAGATGAAAGTCCTTCTGACTGCTCCCTTCGACAGCCTATATCGGGTCTTCACCCTGACAGCTCCCTCTGATAGCTTATATTGGGTCTTCACCCTGATGGCTAAGGCTTATATTGAGACTCTCCTGATGATGGAAGTTCTCCTGACAGTCTCTCTGACAGACTATATCGGGTCCTCCCCCTGACGGCTAGGGCCTATACGAAGACTCTCCTGAAGATCTAAGTCCTCCTGAGGGATCCCTCTGACAGCCAATATCAGTTCTTCACCCTGACAACTAAGGCCTATATGGAGTGTCTCCTGAAAGATGAAAGTTCTCCTGATGGATCTCTCAGACAGCCTATATCGGGTCTTCACCCTGACAGCTAAGGCCTAAACAAAGACTCTCCTGAAAAATAAAAGTTTTTTTGGTGACACTCTCTGGCGGCATTTGCTGGGTTTGCACCCTGACATCTAAAGTCTACACAGGCTCAAGGACGAAAATCATCCGATAGCCCATCCCAGCGACTTTGATGTCCCACGAGACACCAACTCACAAATACAGAGCAACCTGCTTCTATTGACTCTATGGTATTCCTCAACTCAAGAAACATAAAGTTGAGGCACTAAAATATTCAAGAGAAGAAAACATAGTTGAATAGTATAATAATAAGGCCGAATCTTCCTTCTCTCTAAAAACAAACTCATTTTCTCTTTACTCGAGTTTTCTTCAAAATCTTAAATCACCTTCTGTAAGCCATCTAAAAATTAGTAAGGACAAGTTATTAGACGCGGATCTCACTTCTACGTGAAGGTCGTGTTTTTACTAAAACGCGGACCTCGTGTCCAAAGGAAAACAGAGACTTCAGATGCGGATCTGAGGAGGAACTCCGCGTCTCACGTGGGTTTGAGAACCCATGTCTCATTTTAAAAGCAGTTCTGAGCAACTCTGAGTCCCACTTTAAACACAGGTCTGAGTAACTTCGTGTCTCACGCGAGTCTGAGTAACTCCACATCCCACTTCAAGTGTGGGTCTGGGCAACTCCACGTTCTGACTGAGACGTCCACGTCTACAACAAACAATGTGAGGTCCGCGTCCATCGTGAGACCCGCGTTTCTGTTATAACTGACCCCCATTACTGGGTCAATTAACTTACCATGTAATGGAGGAGTTAATCCCCATTAAGGAGGGATTCTAGGGGACAATTATACCCCCTGACTCCCAGTAAATAGCCTTAAGAGCTATGATTAAAAAAGAGGGAAGACTTTTGTGGAGGCCAGAGAGGAGAAGGAGGGTTTTGGAGATTGAGAGCTGAGAATTCTCAAGATAAAAATCTCTTGCTTTTACAAAGATTCAGAGAGAGAAAAGGAGAAATCAGTGGACTCTAAACATTTAGTGTGTTAAAAATATAGCTTCTTTCTAATTACTTTTCGAGAGCATCCCAAAGAGAAGCTCGTCATTCAGCCGGCCAATGGAGAACAAGAATCACTCTCCATCGCCACACGAAGAACCCAGCTTTAAACAAAGGGAAAATATAGTTATTTCTCCTTTTTTGTAATCAAAATCATTCCATTGTAATCTTTCATCTACTCAAATAAATTTTAATTTGCTCTATCTTTTCAACCAAACAAAAGATGGCAACTTCACTGGAAAAATTGAGGGAAATCACTGTTAGAAGTATAATATTAACTTAACAATGAGGTATGCCAGAGGTATGATATTAACTTGATAAGAATGTGCAACTCATCTTTTGTTTGGTCGGAAGGATAGGGCGAAGTAAAATTTCATCGAGTAGATGAAAGATTACAGCAGAATAATTTTGATTACAAAAGAAAGGAAAATAACTAGATTTCCCCTTTATTTAATTCTTCCTGTGGCGATGAAGAGTGATTCTTGTTCTCCGTTAACCGGCTATATGACAAGCTTCTCTTTGGGATGCTCTCGAAAAGTAATCAGAAAGGAGCTTTGTTTTTAACACACTAAGCGTTTAGAGTCCACTTATTTCTCCTTTTTCTCTTTCTAAATCTTTGAAAAAAGCAAGAAGATTTTATTTTGAGAATTCTCTGCTCTCAATTTCCAAAAGCCTCCTTCTCCTCTCTGGCTTCCCCAAAAGTCCTCCCTCTTTTTCAGTCATAGCTCTTGAGGCTATTTATAGGGAGTCAGGGGGGATAATTGTCCCTTTGAATCCCTCCATAATGAGGATTAACTCCCCCACTATATGGGGAATTAAGTCACCCAGTATGGGGGTCAGTTATAACAGAAACATAGGTCTCGTGATGGACGCAGACCTCACATTGTTTATTGTAGACACGGACATCTCAGTTAGAACGCGGAGTTGCCCAAACCCACGATTAAAGTGGGACACGGAGTTACTCAGATTTGCGTGAGATGCAGAGTTACTCAGACCCACATTTAAAGTGGGCCGCGGAGTTGCTCTGACACATATGAGATGTAGAGTTGCTCAGACTCGCGTTTGAAATGAGACACGGGTTCCTCAAACCTGCATGAGATGCAGAGTTCCTCAGACCTGCGTCTGAAGTCTCTATGTTTTCCTTTGGACAAAAGTTTCGCGTTTTAGTTGAAATGCGACCTTCGTGGTTAAAATGAGGTCCGCATCTAATGACTTGTCCTCCTTAATGATTTTTAGACAGCCTACAGAACTCCCTCCAAAATTATCGAAACTCCACGGTTGGCTGGGACAGATTTCAGAATACTTTGAACTTCATGTTATTTTAGGACTCCCATGGTTAGACTGGCAAGCTTTTAAGATGTCCTGAGCTTGATGATCAGTTGCTGATACTACATATTTATTATTACATTCCCGTATTTATTATTTAATAAACTCTTTTTTAATCTTTTTTATTGTCTAAATTATATGCAGGCCTCCGTGATTGAAGAAGGGAAATTGAATTGAAAATAAGAAAAAGTTAAAGTTAAAAAGTTCTTAGTCTCTTCTCAATGTAACCGTGTAGCAAGGGCTAGACAGGTTGATTAGTAGGAAAGGATGCGATGGAAGCTTTTCAGAATGAATTCTCTAACAAATAGCTTGAAAAAAAGAATTATGATTGTAAGAAAAGTTTTAAATAGAAAGAACAGGTATAGCCAACTAATCATCTACCACAACCAAATACTAGTCTACCAAGAATAAATATCATATTGAACCTATAATGATTAACTCTAGATTGTTGCTTTAAATTCAAGAAAGAAAAATAAGATAGAAAGTAAACCCTGATTACAATACACTAGATAAAATTAAGCATTGGTTTATCGAAATCTCAAAGTATAGCATAAGAAAAGTAGTTTTAACTTAACGTTTTGCCATCAAAGTATCTAAGTATAAACCAAAAATAACTAAATAGAATACCCTAAAGCTAGTTTAACTCAATTCATTACTAATCTTCAAGAATTATTTACTGACCCTAGGGTTTCTAATATGTATAGAGTTCAATCAATTTATTTTTATAGATTTAGGTTTTAGTTTGTGGAGAGATTAGCAAGCTACGAGAGAATTAGTTACACATATTCATGGTGGAATTAAGCATAGTAATTAAAGGTTGCATAAAAGAGATGAATGTAGAACAAAGAAAAGCACAAATAAAAATAGCAATAAAGAAGATTGAAAGAAAATAATGACCCTTTATTGAATCTGTCACCAACTCAGTACAAAACCTTCTCCTCTCCTCAAATCTTCTTCAAAGTAGAAAAATCTAAAAAAATACAAGAAAAATTTGGAAAGAAAGTGGATCTAAAGAAAACTCTAAGCTTGAGCTTCTGAGCTCTGCCTTCTTTGTTGCTCTGTAGGGATATTTATAGGAATTTTGAGAAGTAGAGTCCCATATGAACACTTCACCTCGCCACACCAGCCACCTAATGACCATGTTTTCGCGGCTTTGGCCGCATTTCTATGGCTCTTTTGTGGAGTTTGGTTATATGCTTTGGCGCGTGGTTCTCTGGTCTGTCCATCTGGTGATTGATTGTTATTCAATTTTGCATATTTTACCACATCCATACCATGCATATTGTAAATAAAAATGTGATTTTTTAATCCTTTTCTCTCTATTTTTGCAGGTCCATATTCTAATTGAGAAAAGACCCAAAATCTCTTTAATTATCAAGAATTAAAGGAGATTAATTCAAAGCCCAAAAGAGAGCCCAAGGTTGAGCCCAGGATCTGGAGAATTCTATGCGCCAGCTCAGACTTCCAAAAGGTCCACGTGGCTAACAAACTCGTAACAAACGCGCAACAGAAATCTTGGCCTCAACGGCCAAGATTCTGCCGCAGATCCACGGCTTTTGCCGCAGATCTGCGGCAGTTACAAGGCCGTTGAGGCCCGAGATTCTCTCCAACAACCTGGGTTCCAGATACTTCTCTCTGAGGCTATAAATACACCACCAGGGCCTTCGCAGGAAAGGAGAGGAAAGGAGAGGAGAGATTAGAGGATAGAGCTTTGTATTTTTGTAGGTTTTTCTCTAGGATTTTAGTGCTCTAGGTCTTCTTCTTCCTCCCTAGAAATTCTGCATAAGAGAGAGATTGTAAGAGAGAGAAAGCTTGTGTAAACCAAGGGGTGACAACTTGTGAAGCAAGGATTAATCCATTCTCTTTTCTTCTCTATTGCATTTTCTAGTGTTTACTTGCTTTCTTTAATTCTAGCTTTACTTTCCTTGCACTTTTATTCATACTTTGCTTTTCTTTTATTATGGCTAGTAGCTAACTTCTTCTAACATGACTAGCTAATCACTAATCTTGCTAACTACTAACTCTTGGGTGATTGCTAGTTTTTCATCTTGCAAGTTGTTGAGTCTTTTTCATCCCCGATGGGTTACTTTCATGCTTGGCAAGTTCTTGTTGTAATTCTCCATATGATTCATGTGTGCCTCATTTAGAGCCTTGTCTTAGAACAAGTGCCTTGATGGAACATGGAGATGGATCACCAAACATATGCTATTTGTTGTACAACTTCTTTACTTCCATTAATGAATATTGTATCTTCTTCCTTAGCATCCCTTGAGTGTCGCTCTTTTGATTCCATTATTGAAATTCTATCTTGTAGGCCTATGACATCTATGAGGCTACAAGACAAGTCCAAGAATGATCACCCGTCATCCAAGTGGGAAAGTAACTAGACCAACACGCAAGACAAATCTTTGCCGATGAATCAACATGAGGCACGCATCACCATCACAGAGTTTAGTAAGTTTAGCAAATTAGTAAGGTTAGCTAGTCATGGTTTTCTCCATCCTTAAATCTTTTATAAAGTTTTCTTTCTTTAGTTTCCTTTCCAAGCAAATCTTATTTTTGATTTCTTTTCATTTCATTTTCTATCATGCACCAATCCACCGATTCTTTCATTTCTTTTTCCATGAATTTTTCATTCTTTTAAGACAAAGAAGAACTTTCGTTTACTATCTTCAACACTGAACCGTAACGCTTCCATCGCAAGCTCTCCCTGAGGATTCGACCCGTATAGCTTATGCTACTACGGTGATTAAGGAAAGGAGTACATTAACCATATTGAATACATATTGTGGAGTGATTAAGCACCAAAGGTTGACTCTAAACCTTATCTCTTTCATTGAATATCTATGCATATACTTCCCACTCCTTTTTCCCTTAACAAATTTTTGGCGCCGTTGCCGGGGAAGGGAATGGTTTTGTTTTCACATTTTTGTTAACATTGTCTTCTCTGTTTTGGTGTGCAGGGCAATATTTACATGTGCTTAATATTGAAGAACATAAGCTAGCTTTGCATCTCCCTGCTCTTGAAAGGAGGGCCCCAGTTTCTAAACAAAAGCCGCGAAATCGCGACATGTGCCGCGCAACCGCGGCCATTGTGCAATAATTTTGTATCTTGTTTGTTCTGGGATGTGTATCTTGTAATAGCTAGTGGATTTGTACTGCTATCTTTCTTGCTTTGATTGCCTACACACCATAATAAATAAAAGAACTAAAATATGGTAATTGGACGCTTTTAAAACGGTTTAGACATTTGCATTTAGGCACGTGTCAATTCAATTCCAATATACTGTATTTTGTTCTGTTGTTGTGATCTGGATGGAGATGTACATATGGCATTGCATATAGCATAGGACAAACACGTGGGTGATTTATCGCTTTGTGTTATATTCTTGTCTATATTGCACACTTGCACGAATGGAACTTAAGGGCAAAACCCAAACAAGATAAGGTGGGGATTTTATTACCCTTCCTTGGCCCAAAAATCATCCCCCCACTCACACAACCCAAGCCTTAATAAAATTTGAATAGACGTTGGCCCCTAGGGACATCAACATCTAGGTCTAGGTCAACCCTCCTATTGGCTTGGTTTTTGATTTTTCTTTTCTTTTTGTTTGTTGTTTGATTTTTTCTTTTTGTTTGTGATTGTTTGTGAAATGGCATTCAATAATAACAATTCTTTCAATCCGAACATGAATCCATATTTCACACCAACTCCATTCTATTCGGATAATTCCAACCCGGCGTTTTACAATATGCACCAACCACATACACCGGGTTGGCCTTATCCGAATCAATACAACCCATACCCACATTCTTATGACTATAATTTCCAAAATAATTTTAACTCGTCACAGAGTCAATGGGGATTCAAGACCCCCGAGCCAAATTTTCAACCTCCTTGTCCACCATGTCCACCTCGTCCACAATATACACAATATTCATTCCCCGATTCTGCTTCATATACTCCTTTTTCTGGACCTCCCATTGAAGAAAAATATGAGTTACAAAGGAGTATAGAAGCCAATCTACAAGAGGCCGAGCAACAAATTCAGAAAATGAGGGCCTCTCCAATTCCACAACATTTTTAAGATTCATACTCAGTTCCACCAGTCCAAAATAGAAGACCATCAATTTTGGAAATGAGTATGCGTGAGTCCAAACAAAAATCACAAAATCTGATGGACTCACAATTTTGCCACCAATTCCAAAACAACTCTTCATCTTTTCAACAAAATAATGAACTAATGAATTGTAAAAAGATGCATGAAATCATGACTCAGGCTCAAAATGCTCGTAACCGTGACATAGAGTTGATGATTCAAACTCTCCATTCTCATCCTATTTCTAATGTCACAAACCATTCTGTCCGAGCCAAAGAGTCATGTTGTTTTGGAAATCAAGATTCAATTTCAGCACATCCACCTGAACTTGTCCACACCTCAAATCCCATTAACATTTTGGCAAGTTATCCTTTTCCTGAAATTGAACTTGAGCATGAATATGATCCTGAACTTCCACTTGATGATTCAATTCTACTTCCTGATTCAATTATGACTCCGGTGTCTTCACCTGATTTCACTCCTTTTCCCGAGTCAGTATTGGATCCAGTGCCAGTCCATTGTGAAATTGAATCACAAATATCTTATGATGATCATATTGAACTTGACCAATTTCATACTTTTGAAAGTCCCATTGATAAATTGGCAAGTTCTCATTTTTGTGGAATTGAACTAAATGAGGAATGTGACTTTGATCCTCCAATTTGTGATCTTGTTCAAATTTCCGAATCACTATTGACTCTTGTTTTGTTACCCAATTTGAGCAACATTTTAGAGTCAGTTTTGATTCCCATACCTGTCATTCCTGAACTTGAATCACCACTAATAGAAAGTCACATTCCATCATGGGGAAATGAATGCGGACCTGAGCTTCATATTCTTGATTTAGACCCACTTCCTGAACCAATCTCGACTCTCGAACCTCTCCTTGACTTAAGTCTTTTTCCTGAGTCGATATTAGTTCCTGTGCTTCCTGAGTCCAAATTAATCATTCCATTCTGGGACAAGGGCTTTGAAAAATTTGACTCTGAAATTATTTTGCAAATTTGGAAATTAGATGGGGTAAAATTTTTAATAAAAATCACACATGCATACATCTTTTTAGTGGGTTGTATCATGGAGGTTTCTGGTGGGTTCCTTCGGACTCCACGCAAGAATGATTGGGTCGCATTTCGTGGACCAATCAGGCCGCCACCGGAACCACCACCTTGAGGTAATTTTTTTTCCTTCCCTCTCTATTTGTTTCATGTATACATATATCACGATGCATTGAGGACAATGCATGAGATAAGTGTGGGAGAGGGTTTACTAATATAGAGTTTTTAGATTTTCTTTCTTTTACACTTCTTTTAGGATACTTTTAGAAATCTTCCCTTTTTTATAGAAATTTTTCTCTTTCTTTAAAAACTTTTTGAAATAAGAGACAAAGTTTTCATCTATTTTTAAGAAAATTAAGATGATCTTAGAAATTAAGAAAGCCTTAATTATGACATCTTAAACCTAGTTGAAATAATAGATCTTGTTTAAAATTATAGGCTAAGTAAGATAAATTGGAGAGATATTTTTATCTTGAATTTTTTGCCTTAGATAGTATGCACATCGCACTTACACAATTTTTGGGATGGAAACAAAAACCTAAAAATACCATAAAGCAGAAATAAATAAAAAGAAAAAATATATATATAAATAAAACATCACTTATTAAGCTGGATAATTATGCCTCAAGAAGCATGATTATTCACGCCTAACGGTGGTCAAAAGAAGCAAATAATCCCCCTTAGTTTTGTGACCTTGTTTACTTGAGTCCTTAAACCCGAGGGATGTTTTCTCATCTGGTGCCCTAGGACCATCTGGTTTGGGAGTCATCGGTTATAGGCTCGCTACATGGGTGAACTAGAAAGCCTAAGAAAACTAAGGGAAGAAAAAGAAAAAAAATATATATATATTAATAAATGGCTTGATGGTTAGAGTTGAAATCCCAAAAATCTTCACTATCACAAAGTGCATATTATCTAGGTTTTTATAAGAGATAAAATATTCAATCCAATTTTGAATTCTTACCTTAATTGAAGACAAGATCTTGCATAGAGACAAAGTTTAAGGAAGATTGATTTGTGGTGGACTTATGACCTTAGATCACTTATATTTTTGCAAAAATATTTCATAAACTTGTCTCTCTTTCAAAATGCGTTTTCAAAATACTAACATTTGTCTTCTTTCTTTATGGATTTTGTGGGTTCAATCCGCTGAAAACCCTAAGGAGACAACACTCCTCCTCTAGGGTAACCTAGAGGTTTAACGGCTTGTTGCACACGCTCAGTGCAATCGCGTCACCTGCGAAAGTGGTATAATAACATTTGTAGTATAGTTTTTCTTTTCTTATTTTTGCTCGGGATGAGCAAAAGAATAAGTGTGGGGGTGTGATTAGTCTACAATTCTGCATTATTATGTCGCATTTTCCCACCGATTTATGAATAAACTGTCGGTCTAATTCGTGTTTTGGTCTCTATTACAGGTACAACCAAAGTTCAAGGGCAAAGATATAATAAGAGCTTAATTATACCCATTTATGGGTAATTAAATCCGCATTACTTGGAGGCCAAGCAAGGGATCATCTAGAAGATACATTGAACCTAGCCTCTCGCGCACATCAGACGGATCTGCAGATGAAAATACCAGAAATAGGATATATCTGGAAGCAGCTAGAAGCCAGATGGAGCCCCTGACGAAATCCAGAGATTTAATTCTCTGGAATTGCCGAGATTCCGCGGCAAACTTGGAGAAAACGCGGCAAAGTAGTGGAGCCACGCGTCGATTTTCGACGCGTGGCCCCGTCTCGTCTTCCAGAGCCTTCTGAAGCCTATAAATACCCCTGACTCTGGCCAAAACGCAAGCAGTCTTCGTTTTTAGGAGTAGGTGCAGATTTTAGGAGTAGTGTAGGTGAGTGTTCTTCATTTCTTGTATTTTTCATTTCTTTTTCTTAGATCATTGTAGTAGGGCTGAGTGATTCATAGAGAGAGAGATTGAGAGGGATTGATGTAATAGAGAGTGACACTCTATGTAAAGGTGCCTCCTTTCTCCTCCATTGTAATCTCCTTCACCTTCTAACATGATTTCTTGCTAGTTTTTCTTCTTATGGCAATCTAACTACTAACCACTAACCATCTAACCACTTACTTGATAATCCACATGAATCGGGTTGCCTCTACAAGGCCTTGTTCTTGCAAGAGCCATTGATGGCCAAAGATGATGGGTTATAACATCTAACTTGCTAACATGCTAACTTGCTAACCAAGCTAACTCTCTTTTATTTCATGCTCTTTTATTTCATGCTAGTAGTGTAATGAGTGATGCTTGTATTGGCTTGTTCTTGATGCAATGTTTTGATTGTTATGAACCATCCATGTGCCATGCTTTGTACCGTCTCTTGGAGCCAAGGATTGTGATGGCCGAGGATCAAAATGTGAGGCAACTATCTCGAAGAGGTTAGCATGGTTAGTGGAGCACTTAGTAGTTAGTAGCCATGAGTTTTCTTTTAGCTTGTTTTAGAAATCATTTTCAAGTTTCTTTTGATCATTTCCATTATTGTTTTCACCGTATTCTTAGTTCACCTTAGTTCCATTTCCTTTTCTATTTGTTTTCCAAACCACTTTCTATTTTGTTTTCACTTCGACGTTTTCATCGCTCTCCGCACCTACCACATGCTTGTTTTCCTTTTCTTTTCTTTTCACTTTCTTTTTCATTCTTTCAACAAAGAAGAAGTGTTAACAACTGACGTGAATAGAGACTGTTAATGCTTCTATCGCCTCCCTTCCCTTTGGATACGACCCGTTGAGCCAATGCTATAACGGAAGTATCGAGGGTACATTAGCATATTCGAGCTTTTCATTGATTTCACAAATACACACTTTTGAGTGCTAGTTTCCCCATCGATCAGTGATCTATCTTTAGAATCTTCAGTTGATCTCTAAAATTTGATAGATGACAATCTTCTACATAACTTGGAGATCAAGTTATCTCTAAATCTGAGTTAAATTTAGAATTTCTCTCCTTTATCTTCATCTTGTGGTGCATGTTGGCCCAAAGGCCTTCCACTCTAGTTTTGATGATGATTAACTCATGTAGTTATGTTTACTAATAATCTTGTGATTTTAGTTTCAGATCATTAATCAAGATATTAGTTGGTGATTGCTTCAACAAGATGGTTTGGAAGCTTTCACATGGTGATTCCAGAGCCCGAGCATCAAGATCATACATAGCACTCATTGGAGTCAAGCTCGGTGGATCACGACGTTTTGGATCGAGTCGACTTGAAGATGGAGATCGTCAAGAAGACTTAGGTATTCTAGTTTAGTGTGTTTTAGATCCATGTGTAAAGATTAGATAGTTGATATGCTCAAGTTCACAACACACACGTTTTATGTTTTATGGATATTGGTTTTCATGAATAGTTTAGATCAAAACAAGTTTAAATGGTTTTTATGTATATTAGATGAGTTCTATATACATACATGCTTCATATCTTAGACAAACTTATTTTGATATGTCTATTCATGAGTTTTAGGAAAATCAGATTTCCTATTGAAAAATTCAAGTTTGGTAAAATACAGTTTTTGGTTTTTGATATAATTTGTAAGACTCAAAAATAATTCAAAATGTTTGATATTTGTCTTGAAATTTTTATCACATGTTTGTATTTCAATATAAAATGATAAAACTATTTTTGTGGATTTTTAGAAGATTTATGAGATTTATTAGAATATTTTCTAACCCAGTTTTCTGACCCAAATTGCTGCCTGCCAGGCTCTGGCGGTCGACCGGGCCGGTCGACCGGATTCCAGAGTCGGTTGATCGACGTGCACAGACTTGTGCACGTTGGCTAGGCACAGGGCACGGTCGACCGGTCGGTCGACCGGCCAGAGAGCATTGCTCTCTGTTTTTGGGCGGTCGACCGGACGGTCGACCGGGTTCCTCCAACAGTCATATTTATGACCGTTGGCGGTCGACCGCCAGCCGTCTCAGGCTGAGAATTCAGCCTAACGGCTAGTTTTATTTTGGGGCTATAAATACCCCATTGCTTTGAGTTTTTGTTTAAGTTTTTTAGAGCCAAAATTTTCAGACCTTCTCTTGTGTTTTAAACAAGTTTTCAAAAGAGTTTTAGTGCCAAAAAGGATTCATCTTATTTGTTTTTTAGAGTTTTTGGAAAAATCAAAGAAAAAAGAAATTTGGGAGATTTGTATTGTTATTCATTTTTATCTTTTACAAAGAGTTTTTCCAAGTATTTTTCTTTGAGTTTTTGTTTTCCAAACTCTTAGTTTTCCACACTTGAGCTTATCTTCTATCCTATTCTATAGGATCATTTATTTGTGGGAAAAAGATTGTGTTTGTGGTCTTTTGTGATCACTTATTGTACCCTCCTTGTTTTGTTGTATCCCTCTTTGGTAGAGGTTGATTGGAGTGGTGATTTGCTCCCTCTTTGGTAGAGGTTGAGATTGTGGTTGTTTGGCTAAGGGCCCATCCCTCTTTGTGAGGTGGATTGTGTTTGTATTGCCTCGGTGGCATTGTATTGGTTGAGAGAGGAGTTCGGTACTCCTAGTGGATTGAAAATCCTTCTCGGTGAAGGCGGGGACGTAGAGCTAGGGGCTCGAACCTCGGAACATATCTTTGTGTTTGCGTTTGATCCATTGTCTCTTAACCCTCTCTCTTTATTTGTGTTGTGCATCATTCATATCATTCATATCATATTTGCTTGTGTTGTGCCTTGCATTATTTCATATTGCTTATCTATTATATGCTTGGCTTGTGTTTGTGTGCCTCACTTGTACTTAACCACGAAAGCTTCATATAGCACCTCAACTCTTATTCAGAGGAATCAAGAGGAGTTAGTCCAGAGCCCTTCACGGGGAATTCGGCTACACTCGTTGGTTGTACTAAGTATAGTTGCAAATTTGTTTTAGCTTCCGCATTTAGTTTCTAGATTAGCATTATCACCTATTCACCCCCCTCTAGGTGATTTCAGTGCAAGCAACCAGATTTAAATAGAAGTCCACCTCTATCTTTAATTGTGATGAGGATTCATCTTATATTATCCTTCTCTTCCTCTAGATTTTAAATTAAATTAATTTAAAACTCAAATTTAAATGAGAGAGAAAAGATGCTTTCTTTATCTTCCCAATTAATCTTTATTTTCATAATTTTTGTGGGCTTTTGGGGTTCTCTTGGGCTTTCTCTTGGATCATGGAGGCCTGCACATTACGAAATAATAAATGAATTAAATAGTAATATTTTATAAAAATTTAGGCATGAAAATGTGAATAAAAATATGCATTATTGATGACCAATCATACCCCCACACCTATCTTTTTGCTCGTCCTCGAGTAAAAATAAATAAATAAATAGAAACTAATTAACTATCCTAATATCACTTTCGTAGGTATCACGATTGCACTTAGCACGTGCAACAAGTCGTTAAACCTCTAGGTTACCCCTAGTGGAGGAGTGTTGTCTCGTGAGGATTTTCAGTGGATTGCACCCACAAATCCATAAAGAATGAAAAATAAAATGTTAGTTTTTTTTGAAATTCACTTTTGAAAGAGAAGAATATGATTTTTGAAGAAATCAAGTAATCTATAAGTCTTAGAATTGTCAAATTATTCATTCCTATACTTAGTCGCAATGCAAATATTTATTATCAATTTAGGTTAGGATTTAAACTGAATTTATCACTTAGTTTATTATTTTACCCTAAGTCATATGCAGCTTTGTGACCGTGTATTTTTGACTTAGAAATTTTCAACTCCAACTCTTATGCCTCATAATTTTATTTCTTTTTTATATATTATTATAGTAATAATATTTTCTACTTCTATTAGGCTTTCTAATTTTCTCATGTAATAAGTTTTAGATCGATGACTCTCAAACTGGACGAAGGCACCGGGTGAGAAAACACCCGTAAGACTTAAAACTCGAGCAAACAAGGCTACAAAACTAAGGATTTATATAAAACCACTTTTAGGCATGAATTTTATGCTTCATGAGGCACAATTATCCAGCTTAATCAGATAATTTTTATTTATCATATTTATATATTTTGACTTAATTTATATATATATATATTTTTATAAGGCACAAGAGCTTTTGTTTTAAATCCTAAGTGTGTAAGTGTTTTAAGAATGCATATTTCGTTAAGGTAAATATATCAAGACTAAATTACTTTTTCAATTTTTTCTCTTAAACCTAAAAATCAAATAAATACTCTCATTTTGACCAAGTGTCCTAATTATGATTTATTTATTCCTTAAAATAAACTTAATTACTTATAAAAAATAAGTCAAATTATTATTTCCTTTTTCAAAAAGTTTTTTTTAAATTATTTTGATTTTATTAATTTCCTATGTTAGACTTAAGTTAATTGGTTCCCCCCCCACACCTATCTCATGCATTATTCTCAATGTATGAATGTATGTACAAATGCATGAAATGAAATGGCAGAAAGGTAAAGTTACCGATACATTGGGTCAAAAAGACCCCTGGCTGTGTCTACTTCCGGTACTGATTTCAAGAATGGTTTCAAACGTTGACCATTTACCTTGAATTCATTACCATTAAGGGTCACATATCTCTATGGCACCATATGGAAACACAGTCCTAACAATGAATGACCTTGTCCATCTTGATTTTAACTTCCCTGAAAAAAGGTAAAGTCTAGATTATAGAGTAAGACTTTTGTCCCGGTACAAAATTTTTTCTCATGATAAACTTATCATGAAAAACCTTAACCATATCTTTCGTAATCTTCGCATTTTCGTACGCCTTGTTCCTTAACTCCTCAAGTTCGGAAATTTGCAATTTCCAAAGAGCACCAACCTTATTTAGGTTAAAATTCAGCTGTTTAATTGCCCATAAGGCTCGGTGCTCTAAGTCGACAAGAAGGTGGCAACCATTTTCAAAGACTATCCTATAAGGAGACATCCTAGAATCATTTTAATGGCGGTCCTATATGCCCATAAGGTATCCACCAAATTGGCAGACCAGTTCGTTCTGTTTTAATTCACAATTTTCTCCAAGATAAGCTTAACTTGCCTATTTGAGACTTCTACCCGCCCACTGGTTTGGGGATGGTAAGGTGTGGATAACTTGTGTGTTATGACATATTTTCGCATAAGAGCTTCAAAAGTTCTATTGCAAAAATGTGAACTATTATCGCTAATTATGGCACGAGGGGTTCCAAAGCATGAAAAGATGCTTTCTTTCAAGAACTTGACAGCAACTTTATTATCGTCTGTCTGGCAAGGGATGACTTTAACCCATTTGGATACGTAATCTATAGCCAAAGATGTATTGGTCCCTAATGAGTTAGGAAAGGGACCCATAAAGTGAATGCCCCAAATATTAAAGCGTTCTACTTCAAGAATTGGGTTTAAGGGCATCATATTATGTTTCAAAATCCTTCCTATCATTTGGCATCTTGTGCACAGCTTGCAAAAGTCAAATGCATCTTTAAACAAAGTGAGCCAATAGAACCCACTCTGTAGAACTTTTTTGGCTGTTTTTCGGGGACCAAAGTGTCCACCGCATGCAAGTCATGAAAATAGGCTAGAATACTCTTTACTTCCTCATTGGGAATACATCTTCTAACGATTTGGTCAGAATAATATTTGAAGAGATAAGGTTCCTCCCAAATGAAATATCAGATTTGAGATAAGAATTGATATACATCTTGTTTTGACCGATCATATAGGGTTTGATTTGTGACTAAGTAGTTAACTATGTCAGCAAACCATGGTTCCCTAAAGGCAACTAAAAGTTGTTCATCAGGGAAGTTATTACTGATTGGCAACTCATTGGAAGGGGCGTTTGGCATACGAGAGAGGTGATTAGCGATGACATTTTTGACACCCTTTTTATCTCAAATTTCGAGATCAAACTTTTGAAGGAGGAGGATCCAACGAATGAGTCATGCCTTCGTGTCCTTTTTGAGCATTAGGTATCGAAGTGCGGAATGGTCAGTGAATATGGTGGTTTGGTCCCAAGTAGGTATGGACGAAAATTTTTCAATGCGAATATTACTGCCAAGAATTCCTTTTCGGTTGTAGCTGATTAGTCTACAAATTCTGCATTTTTATGTCGCATTTTCCCACCAGTTTATGAATAAATAGTCGGTCTAATACGTGTTTTGGTCTATATTGCAGGTACAACCAAAGTTCAAGGGCAAAAATGGAATAAGAGGCTAATTCAGCTCAATTTATGCTAATTAATCCCGCATTACTTGGAGGCCAAGCAAGGGATCATCTAGAAGATACATTGAACCTAGCCTCTAGCGCACATCAGACGGATCTACGGTCGAAATTTCCCGAAATTGGATATATCTTGAAGCAGCTAGAAGCCAGACGAACGCGCGGACCAAAATCTGGGACCCACCTCCCTAGAATTGCCGCCAAGGCGCGGCAAAACGCGGCAATTCTAGGGAGCCACGCGTCGATTTTCGACGCGTGGCCCCGTCTCGTCTTCCAGAAGCCTCTGAGCCCTATAAATACCCCTGCAATTGCCCAGAGCACGAGCAGTCTTCGTTTTTAGGAGTAGATCCAGATTTTTAGTGTAGTGTAGGTGAGAGTTTTTCATTTCTTGTATTTTGATTTCTTTTTAGATCATTGTAGTAGGGTTGAGTGATTTCTAGAGAGAGATTAGTGAGGGCTTGATGTAATAGAGAGTGACACTCTATGTAAAGATGCCTCCTTTCTCTTCCAATGTAATCTCCTTCTCCTTCTACATGATGTTTTCTTGCTAGTTTTTCTTCTCATGGCAATCTAACTACTAACCACTAACCTATCTAACCACTTACTTGATAATCCATATGAATCGGGTTGCTTCTACATGGCCTTGTTCTTGCAAGAGCCATTGATGGCCAAAGATGATGGATTCTAACAATCTAACTTGCTAACTTGCTAACCAAGCTAACTCTCTTTTATTTTCATGCTCTTTTATTTCATGCTTGTAGTGTAATGAGTGATGCTTGTACTAGCTTGTTCTTTTTCCAATGTTTTGATTGTTATGAACCATCCATGGGCCATGCTTTGTATTGCTTCTTGAAGATAAGGATTGTGATGGCCGAGGATCAAAATGTGAGGCAACTATCTCGAAGAGGTTAGCATGGTTAGTGGAGTACTTAGTAGTTAGTAGCCATGAGTTTTCTTTTACCTTTGTTTTAGAAATCGTTTTCAAGTTCCTCTTCTTATTTTCTTATCAACGTTTTTATCGCTCTCCTCACCTACCACATGCTTATTTTCATTTTCTCATTCTTTTTCATTCTTTCAACATAGAAGAATTGTTAACATCTGACGTGACTAGAGACTGTTAATGCTTCTATCGCCTCCCTTCCCTGTGGATACGACCCGTTAAGCCAATGCTATAACAGAAGTATCGAGGGTATACTAAGCACATTCGAGCTTTTCATTTGATTTCATAAATACACATTTTTGAGTGCTAGTTATGCCCACGATCAAATAAATGGCGCCGTTGCCGGGGAAGGGAATGGTTTTGATGTCACGTTTTTGTTAACATTTGTCTTCTCTGTTTTGGTGTGCAGGGCAATATTTTCAGGTGCTTAACATTGCAGTACATAAACTAGCTTTGCCTTTCCCTGCTCTAGAAAGCAGGGCCCCAGATTTTGAACAAAAGCCGCGAAACCGCGACTTTTGCCGCGCCACCGCGGCCATTGTGCAATAATTCTGTATATTGTTCGTTCTGGGATGTGTAAATTGTAATAGCTAGTTGATTTGTGCTGCTATTATTTTTCTTTCTGCTTTGATTGCCTACACACCATAATAAATAAAAGAACTAAAATACGGTAATTGGACGCTTTTAAAACGGTTTAGACATTTGCATTTAGGCACGTGTCAATTCAATTCCAATATACTGTATTTTGTTCTGTTGTTGTGATTTGGATGGAGATGTACATATGGCATTGCATATAGCATAGGACAAACACGTGGGTGATTTATCGCTTTGTGTTATATTCTTGTCTATATTGCACACTTGCACAAATTGAATTTAAGGGCAAACTCCAAACAAGATAAGGTGGGATTTAATCACCCTTCCTTAGCCCAAAAATCATCTCCCCACTCACACAACCCAAGCCCTAATAAAATTTGAATAGACATTGGCCCCTAGGGACATTTCATCTAGGTCTAGGTCAACCCTTCTTTTGGCTTGGTTTTTGATTTTTCTTTTCTTTTTTTTTGTTGTTTGATTTTTCTTTTTGTTTGTGATTTTTTGTGAAATGGCATTCAACAATAATAATTCTTTCAATCCAAACATGAATCCATATTTCACACCAACTCCATTTGATTCGGATAATTCCAACCCGGCGTTTTCTAATATGCACCAACCAAATACACCGGGTTGGCCTTATCCGAATCAATACAACCCATACCCACATTCTTATGACTATAATTTCCAAAATAATTTCAACTCGTCACAGAGTCATTGGGGATTCAAGTCCCCCAAGTTAAATTTTCAACCTCCTTGTCCCCCATGTCCACCTTGTCCATCATATTCACCTTATCTACAATATTCATTCCCCAATTTAGCTTCTTATACTCCTTTTTCTGAACCACCAATTGAAGAAAAATATGATTTACAAAGGAGTATAGAAGCAAATCTATAAGAGGCCGAGCAACAAATTCAGAAAATGAGGGCCTCTCCAATTCCACAACATTTTCAAGATTCATACTCAGTTCCACCAGTCCAAAATAGAAGACCATCAATTTTGGAAATGAGTATGCGTGAGTCCAAACAAAAATCACAAAATCTGATGGACTCACAATTTCACCACCAATTCCAAAACAACACTGCATCTCTTCAACAAAACGATGAACTAATAACTTATAAAAAGATGCTTGAATTCATGACTCAGGCTCAAAATGCTCGTAACCATGACATAGAGTTGATGATCCAAACTCTTCATCCTATTTCTAATGTCACTAATCATTCTGTCCGAGCCAAAGAGTCATGTTGTTTTGGAAATCAAGATTCAATTTCAGCACACCCATCTGAACTTGTCCAAACTTCAAATGTTAAAGATCCCATTGACATTTTGGCAAGTTATCCATTTTCTGAAATTGAACTTGAACATGAATATGATCATGAACCTCAAATTAGTGATTCAATTCTACTTCCTGATTCAATTATGACTCCAGTATTTTCACCTGATTTCACCCCTTTTCCCGAGTCATTATTGGATCCTGTACCAATCCATTGTGAAATTGAATCACCAATCATTCATGATGATCATATTGAACTTGACCAATTTCATACTTTTGAAAGTCCATTTGATAAATTGGTAGGTTCTCAATTTTGTGGAATTGAACTCAATATGGAATATGACTTTGACCCTCAAGTTTGTGATTTAGTTCAAATACCTGAATCATTATTGACTCCTGTATTGTTACCCAATTTGAGTAACATTTTAGAGTCAGTTTTGATTCCCAACCCTCCTGAACTTGAATCACTAATCTTAGATAGTCACATTCCATCATGGGGAAATGAATATGGACCTGAGCTTCATCTTCTTGATTTGGACCCACTTCCTGAACCGATCTCGACTCCCGAACCTCTACTTGACTTGAGTCTTTTTCCTGAGTCGATATTAGTTCCTGTACTTCCTGAGTCCAAATCAATCATTCCATTCTGGGACAAGGGTGTTGATAAATTTGACTCCGAAATTATTTTGAAAATTTGGAAATTAGATGGGGTAAAATTCCTAATAAAATTCACACATGCATACATCTTTCTAGTGGGTTGTATCATGGAGGTTTCTGGTGGGTTCCTTCGGACTCCACGCAATAATGATTGGGCCGCCTTTTGTGGACCAATTAGACCGCCACCGGAACCACCACCTTGAGGTAATTTTTTTCTTCCCTCTCTATTTTGTTTCATGCATACATATATCACGATGCATTGAGGACAATGCATGAGATAAGTGTGGGGGAGGGTTTACTAACACAGAGTTTTTAAATTTTCTTTCTTTTACACTTCTTTTAGAAATAAAAAAAAATAATAACATAGAGTTTTTAGATTTTCTTTCTTTTACACTTCTTTTAGAAATAAAAAAAATAATAATAAAAAAAAACTTTTTGAAATAAGAGACAAAGTTTAGATCTATTTTTAAGAAAATTAAGATGTATCTTAGGAATTAAGAAAGCCTTAATTATGACATCTTAAACCTAGTTGAAATAATAGATCTTGTTTGAAATTATAGGCTAAGTAAGAAAAATTGGTGAGATATTTTTATCTTGAATTTTTTGCCTTAGATAATATGCACTTTACACTTACACATTTCTTGGGATGGAGATAAAGACCAAAAATGCCATATAAATAATAAAAAAAAAGAAAAAAAAATATATAAATAAAACATCACTTATTAAGCTGGATAATTGTGCCTCAAGAAGCATGATTATTCACGCCTAACGGTGGTAAAGGAAATAAATAATCCCCTTTAGTTTTGTGGTCTTTTTTACTCGAGACCTTAAACCCGAGGGATGTTTTCTCATCTGGTGCCCTAAGACCGTCTGGTTTGGGAGTCATCGGTTAAAGGCTCGCTACAAGGGTAAACTAGAAAGCCTAAACTAAGGGAAGAAAAAAAAAAAGCAGAAAAAAAATATATATATATATAAATAAATAAATGGCTTGATGGTTGGAGTTGAAATCCCAGAAATCTTCACGAGCACGGTGTGCATATTATCTAGGTTTTATGAAAGATAAAATATTCAATCCAATTTTGAATTCTTACCTTAATTGAAAACAAGATCTTGCATGGAGACTAAGTTTAAGGAAGAATGATTATAGGTGGACTTATGACCTAAGATCACTTATATTTTTGCAAAAATAGTTTGAAAACATGTCTCTCTTTCAAAATGCGTTTTCAAAACACTAACATTTGTCTTCTTTCTTTATGGATTTTGTGGGTGCAATCCGCTGAAAACCCTCAGGAGACAACACTCCTCCTCTAGGGTAACCTAGAGGTTTAACGGCTTGTTGCACATGCTCAGTGCAATCGCGTCACCTGCGAAAGTGGTGTAATAAATTGGTAGTATAGTTTTTCTTTCCATGTTTTGCTCGGGACGAGCAAAAGAATAAGTGTGGGGGTGTGATTAGTCTACAAATTCTGCATTTTTATGTCGCATTTTCCCACCAGTTTATGAATAAATAGTCGGTCTAATACGTGTTTTGGTCTATATTGCAGGTACAACCAAAGTTCAAGGGCAAAAATGGAATAAGAGGCTAATTCAGCTCAATTTATGCTAATTAATCCCGCATTACTTGGAGGCCAAGCAAGGGATCATCTAGAAGATACATTGAACCTAGCCTCTAGCGCACATCAGACGGATCTGCGGTCGAAATTTCTCGAAATTGGATATATCTGGAAGCAGCTAGAAGCCAGACGAACGCGCGGACCAAAATCTGGGACCCACCTCCCTAGAATTGCCGCCAAGGCGCGGCAAAACACGGCAATTCTAGGGAGCCACGCGTCGATTTTCGACGCGTGGCCCCATCTCGTCTTCCAGAAGCCTCTGAGCCCTATAAATACCCCTGCAATTGCCCAGAGCACGAGCAGTCTTCGTTTTTAGGAGTAGATCCAGATTTTTAGTGTAGTGTAGGTGAGAGTTTTTCATTTCTTGTATTTTGATTTCTTTTTAGATCATTGTAGTAGGGTTGAGTGATTTCTAGAGAGAGATTAGTGAGGGCTTGATGTAATAGAGAGTGACACTCTATGTAAAGATGCCTCCTTTCTCTTCCAATGTAATCTCCTTCTCCTTCTACATGATGTTTTCTTGCTAGTTTTTCTTCTCATGGCAATCTAACTACTAACCACTAACCTATCTAACCACTTACTTGATAATCCACATGAATCGGATTGCCTCTACAAGGCCTTGTTCTTGCAAGAGCCATTGATGGCCAAAGATGATGGATTCTAACAATCTAACTTGCTAACTTGCTAACTTGCTAACCAAGCTAACTCTCTTTTATTTTCATGCTCTTTTATTTCATGCTTGTAGTGTAATGAGTGATGCTTGTACTAGCTTGTTCTTATTGCAATGTTTTGATTGTTATGAACCATCCATGGGCCATGCTTTGTATTGCTTCTTGAAGATAAGGATTGTGATGGCCGAGGATCAAAATGTGAGGCAACTATCTCGAAGAGGTTAGCATGGTTAGTGGAGTACTTAGTAGTTAGTAGCCATGAGTTTTCTTTTACCTTTGTTTCAGAAATCGTTTTCAAGTTCCTCTTCTTATTTTCTTATCGACGTTTTCATCGCTCTCCTCACCTACCACATGCTTATTTTCATTTTCTCATTCTTTTTCATTCTTTCAACATAGAAGAATTGTTAACATCTGACGTGACTAGAGACTGTTAATGCTTCTATCGCCTCCCTTCCCTGTGGATACGACCCGTTAAGCCAATGCCATAACGGAAGTATCGAGGGTATACTAAGCACATTCGAGCTTTTCATTTGATTTCATAAATACACATTTTTGAGTGCTAGTTATGCCCACGATCAGTAGCATAGTTCAATTGGGCATCATTAAGAGTCTTACTTGAATAGTAGATCACATGCTGCTTGTTATCTATGCGTTGTCCTATGACAGCGCCTATGGCAAAATCAGAAGTGTCGCACATGATCTCAAATGGTTTAGACCAATTCGGGGTAGAAATTATGTAAAACACTTAGAGGGGGGGGGGGTGAATAGGTGTTAATGCTAATCTTAAGATCTTTTTGAACAAGTATGAATATATGATGCAACGATCGCCCAAAACAAGAATAGAAGCCAAATACTCGGTGAAGGGCTCTGAACTTCTTCCTCGTGATTTCTCTAAATAAGAGTTTGAGGTGCGTATTGCAATCTTGTTGTATGAGTAATGATCGACAATATAGCAAGGAATGAAATGGATGTAATATTGAAGTGCACACAAGATATATATCAAGCTACAAATTAAGAGCAATAACCAAGCTAGAAGTAGAGAGCAATAAGAAAGAAACAATCGCAAACACAAAGAATTTGTTTCGAGGTTCGAGCCACCGCTCTACTCCCCGCCTTCACTGCCGTGAAGGGTTTCCACTAAATCCACCGAGGAACGATTACAAGGTCTACCGAAGACCGGAGTACCGAACTCCACCAATTACAATCCTCTACCGAAGAGGGATCTCAACAAAAGAAGAACAAGTAACCAAGTGATCAACAAACGATCACAAACTTCTCTTTACAACTTCCTTATAGAACGAGGAGGGTTTTTGGCTCAAGAAGTGTAGTGAGAAAACAAGCTCAGTTGTAATGAAAATTTGCTTGAAAAACAACTAAAAAACCAATAGCCAAGAATGTACTAGAGAATTGAAAGCCTTTGAAAATTTTTCTTTCTTTTGAAAACTTGAAAAACTAGGTATACTTCTTGTATTTTGCAAGAGACCAATCCCCACTATTTATAGGGATTAGAGGAGATCAAAATATGATCAGGACTAGGTTATTAGGTCAGAAAATAGCTGCCAAGATTTCAGAATTAGCTGACACAAAAATCTCCAACAAATCCCAATACAAAAACTCAGAAAACTAGCCGTTGGCGGCTGGAGACGGCTGTCGGTCGACCGGCCTGGTCGACCGGCAGTCCAATTGGCAAAGTAGCCGTTGGACTCGGTCAACCGGTCGGTCGACCGGCAGCTAAAGAAAATTTACACTTAGAACTGTCGGTCGACCAATCGGTCGACCGACAAGAAACAGAGAGCAAAGTGGTTCCAGTCGGTCGACCGACAGACGTGCACAAAACATGCACGCCATGGTCTCAAGGCTCTGTCGACCGGCCAGGCCTGGAATGAACCGGTCGACCGGCCCGGTCGACCGATAGGCCTGAAACAGATATTTTTATAGGATTTTTCTTGAACTTTGAAAATTTTTTAAATTAATTTTGTATGGAAATATAACTAAGTATCATGCTGAAAAGGTAGGTACACATGATGTAAACAAGATATAAAATTTATAAAAATTTGAGTCATGTATAAAAATCAAAGCATGAACTTAAATCAAAAGTCAAAAATAAAAACCGTATTTTGAAAAGTGTGTGTGTGTGTTCTTGAGCCAACTTAACACAACCTCAAACTTTAACAAACTAACTCTTACATAGGTTCTAGGAGACAATAAAGACATCAAGTGGGCTTCTCCATGTGAGATCTTGAAAAACTTGTATCTTGAACCCGAAATGAACCGACTTGAGTCAAAACGATCTCCCTTTAGGGAAGAGCACATCATGAATCCTTAGAACCCTGAAATACACTTTAAACACTAAAAATGATTAGTACAAATAACTATATATGTTTTGTAATCATCAAAACTCAATAAATTGGGTGATTGTAACCTTGGGCCAACAATCTCCCCCTTTTTGATGATGACAAAACATACTAGTTATTTTAAAAAAATATGGGAGAAAGAGCTAGGAAGCTCCCCCTCAAATCATGCTATGTATAAATGAATGGTTATATGTATAAATGAATGGCTATATACATAATAGATAGAAACAAAGAATTTTGGCATAAAAGAAGAGATATAGGAATACAAAACACATTGCTCAAAATTCTTAACTCAAAATCAAAACTCAAAAACTAACTTGTTATTACTCAAAAGTCAAAACTGAAAAGTCTAAACTAACTTGTTATTACTTAAAAGTCAAAATGCATAACTCCAAAGTTATTAAAACAAAGTCTAAACTAACTTGTTATTACTTAAAAGTCAAAATGCATAACTCCAAAGTTATTAAAACTCAAAAATAACTAACTTTTTCTCCCCCTTTTTGTCATACATCAAAAAGGGTAAACATAGTTAAAAAAAAATTCTTCATGAATCCATAACACAAACATTCAATTCTCCACAAATAAAGAAAAATCTAGCATAGTCCAGTGGTTTTCTAAAAATATCAGCAAGTTGAAAATCGGTAGAAACATATTCAATTTTGATATCACCTTTTCATAATGATCTCGAAGAAAGTGATACCGAATGTCAATGTGCTTTGTTTTACTATGTTCATTTGCATTTTTAGTCATATGAATAGTACTAGTATTATCACAAAATATTTTAATATGGTCAAAATGCAAATCATAGTCAAGGAGAGTATGTTTCATCCAAAGAACTTGTGCACAACAAGCTCCGGCTGCAACATACTCCACCTCGGCGGTTGAGAGGGCTACCGAATTTTGCTTTTTGGAAGACCAAGAAATAAAATAATTACCAAGAAATTGACATGTTCCACTTGTACTCTTCCTATCCATTCTACAACCCGCATAGTCGGCATCTGAAAAACTCGTCATTGAAAATTATCCGGTCTTCGGATACCACAAACCCATTTTAATTGTGCCCTTAAGGTATCTAATAATGCATTTTACCGCAACCAAATGGGACTCTTTAGGACACGATTGAAATCGAGCACAAAGACATACACAAAACATAATATCCGGCATACTAGCCGTCAAATACACCAAGCTATCAATCATGCTACGATAAAGCTTAATGTCTACACATGTACCTTGTTCATCCTTGTCAAGCTTTGTAGTAGTTGCCATGGGAGTTTTGCTTGTTTTAGCCCCTTCAAGCCCAAATCTCTTGATTAGTTCCTTTGTGTATTTGGCTTGATTGATGAAGATCCCATCTTTTCTTTGCTTGATTTGGAGCCCAAGGAAGTAGTTAAGCTCACCCATCATAGACATCTCGAATTCTTCCTTCATGCATGATTCAAAAGCTTGGCAAAGAGTTTCATTAGTAGAACCAAATATGATATCATCCACATAAATTTGAACAATAAGAATATCATTTTTAACATGTTTTGTAAACAAAGTAGTATCTATTTTTCCTTTCTTAAAACCATTAGAAATTAGAAAAGAAGAAAGTCTTTCATACCAAGCCCTAGGGGCTTGTTTTAAACCATAAAGAGCTTTGTCAAGTTTGAAAACAAAATCCGGATGTGTAGGATCAATAAACCCGGGGGGTTGTTCAACATACACCTCCTCTTCAATAAATCCATTTAAGAAAGCACTCTTTACATCCATTTGAAAAAACTTAAAATCTTTATAAGATGCAAATGCAAGTGTCATCCGTATGGCTTCAAGCCGTGCTACGGGTGCAAAGGTTTCTTCAAAATCGATACCTTCGACTTGAGTGTAACCTTGGGCAACTAACCTAGCTTTATTCCTACTAACATTTCCCGACTCATCCAACTTGTTCTTAAAGATCCACTTAGTACCAATTGTTGGTCTATCGTGGGGCCTAGGAACAATATGCCAAACTTGGTTGCGCTCGAATTGATTGAGCTCCTCTTGCATGGCTAGCAACCAATATGAGTCGGCCTCGGCTTTGAGGATGTTCTTGGGTTCAAAATGAGAAATAAAGGCATAGTGTCCACATAAATTATGAAGTTTAGAACGAGTAGTTACCCCTTTAGATACTTCACCTATAATAAGATCCATGGGATGATGAGGATTGAATCTCCAATCTTTTGGAAGTTGTTGAGAAGGCTCCACTTCAACTTCTTGATTTTCATTTCCTTGAACCTCATTGTCTTGAACTTCTTTTCCTTCATCATCCTTTGGCATGTCTTCAATAGTAGGTGAGTCCCTTAAAGTAGCTCTCTCCATTTCTTCATTTAAAGCATCTATTTCTACAACATTCTTAACAAACACATTAGATTCCTCAAACTTAACATGTATAGATTCTTCAGTAGTCAAAGATGACTTATTAAAGACTCTATAAGCTTTACTAGTATTAGAATATCCAACAAAAATTGCTTCATAAGACTTTGCATCAAATTTTCCTAAATTATCTTTAGTATTCAAAACAAAACATTTACAACCAAAAACCTTAAAATATGAAACATTTGGCTTTCTAGAAAAATAGATCTCAAAAGATGTTTTTGAAGTATTTTTGCATAAGAAAACTCGATTTGATATATAGCAAGATGTGTTAACGGCCTCGGCCCATAGATAATGAGGGAGAGCATATTCATTAATCATTGTCTTAGCCATCTCTTGAAATGTCCGATTTTTCCTCTCAACGACTCTATTTTGTTGTGGAGTTCTAGGACAAGATATTTCATGCTTAATTCCATGTTCTTCACAAATAGTGGTAAAGAGTAGGTTATTGAATTCACCACCTCTATCACTTCTTATTCTTAAAATAGAAGAATCTTTTTCCTTTTCAACTCTTTTCTTAAAGGCTTGAAAATATGAAAAGGCTTGATTTTTGTGCTCTAAAAAGAAAACCAATGTAAAACGCGAGAAATCATCAACTAAAACAAAAGCAAACCGATTCCCACTTAGACTTTTGGTTTGAGTGGGACCAAACAAATCCAATGGATCAACTCCAAGGGACGTGATGTCATGATATCCTTGATTGACTTGAAAGAGGACTTGGTTTGTTTCCCAAGTTGGCACGCATCGCAAACGCGGTCCTTTTCAATGTTCAAGCAAGGAATACCTTTCACCATTTCCTTGTTGTTTAATCTAGATAGATGGTCAAAAGAAATGTGGCCTAATCTTCTATGCCACAACCAAGAGTCATCATCGAGGGCTTTCAAACATGTAGCATTGCATAACATATTGACATGTCAATCATGTATACATTGCTTTCACGGAAACCGGAAAATATACAAGTGTTGGATAGTCTATCAATAACTTTACAAGCTAAATTATCAAAAACAACATCAAAACCTTTATCACAAAGTTGACTAACACTCAAGAGATTATGCTTGAGGCCATCAACTAAAACAACATGTTCTATTAAAGGGGATGTACCAAGTTTAACATTACCAATACCGATGATTTTTCCTTTGGCATCATCTCCGAAGGTGACGGTGCCACCTTCATGGTATCTTGATAGGGTTACAAAGTTGTTGATATCCCAAGTCATGTGCCTTGAGCAACCACTATCAAGATACCACAATCCTTTACGTCATTGGGCCTTGGATGGTACCTACATCGTTTAACAAATTTGTTGACTTTGGTACCCAAATCTTCTTGGGTCCTTGAAAGTTAGTATTCTGAACCCAAACATTATGATGTGAACATTAAGTCTATCATAGCAAAATCTAACTAAATGACCTTTACGGCCACAATATGTGCATGAAAATACTTTACCATACATGTATGCATGATGTGTGTGAGGAGTGTGTACATGTTTAGGGTGTTTGGCATGATGTAAAGGTTGTGATTTATGAACATGAGCATGAGTAGCATGAGAATGTTTCTTAGGGACTTGTTTCATAGGAAACATAGCCTCTAGTTTATTCTTATCAAATTCACATTTTTTTCAAAACTATTCCTAAAGAATCAATTTTCTCTTTTAGCATAGAAATTTTATTTTCATTAATTTGTGGAAACTTACCTTTGCAAGATATTTTATAGTTCTCAAAATCCTTTTGTGTAGAAACAAGTGTAGAAAGCAATTCATCCTTTTCTTTTGAAAGAGTGAAAACTTTGTTATTTAAAGATTCATTTTCCTTTTTCATTTTCAAATACTTTTTTTTTAAGAAAGTCATAGTTATGAGAAAGTTCTTCAAATGCTTCTCCTAGTTCATCCATGGAAAGTTCACAATCAATAGGAGTATTGGAAATTACCTTGCTTGTGCTTTCATTTGCCATGAAGCACATGTTGGCGGTATCGACATCCTCCACGGATTCACTCTCGGAATCCCAAGTAGCCTTTAATGCTTTCTTTCTATATGGCTTCTTGGAGGTGGAGGGCTTGACTTTATCCGGGCATTCCACAACAATATGACCCGGCTTTTGGCAATTGAAACAAATAATTTTCTTCTCTTCTTTGCCTTGCCATCTCCTTTTATTTTGGAACTTAGCCTTGTTATACATTCTCCGAATGTTCTTAACAAGAAGTGAAAGCTCCTCATCATCTTCTTCTTCATCATCTTCATCGGAGTATGTTGAATGACTCTTGAAGGCAATAGTTTTCTTCTTGGAGGGAGCCATTTCTTCTCTTGCTTTTCTCTCCATCTTATGGGTCTTGAGGTTCCCAATGAGACCTATAAGCTCCATCTCTTCCTTGTCATTAAGTTCCTTCAAGGTAGTGGCTTTGACTTCCCAAGATGAAGGAGAGCCCGGATGATCTTCCTTACTCTTTGGTCGTTGTCAATGACGTCACCTAGAGAAGAAAGTCCATTAGTAATCTTTGTAAATTTTGTAACCATATCATCTATGGTTTCATTTTCTTGCATAGAAAAGTTTTCATATTGGGACCGAAGAAGGTCTATTTTAGCCCTCTTAACTTGTGAAGTCCCTTCATGTGTGACAAGCAAGTGAGTCCAAATTTCATGAGCGGATTTACAATGAATAACTCTAGAGATATCATTATCATTAAGTGCTTGGAGCAATACATAGTGTGCCCTAGCATTAGCATCAAATTCTTTAGTCTCAATATCGGATCAAGTGTTCTCATCACTAGTGGGTACACTAAATGGTTTGGTCACCGCCTTCGCAACCCGGCTTCCTAGGGATTGTAAAAATACAGTCATCTTAACCTTCCATATGGGAAAGTTAAGGCCATCAAACTTTGGTGGGGTCTTAATTCCTTCGGCCATTTTTACTAAATGAATGAAGATGAAAAATGATTAGCAATAAGGATCTCTCTAAGGTTGTTAAGCCAAGAGCCTAGAGACCAATGCTCTGATACCAATTGTAAAACACCTAGAGGGGGGTGAATAGGCGTTAATGCTAATCTTAAGATCTTTTTGAACAAGTATGAATATATGATGCAACGATCGCCCAAAACAAGACTAGAAGCTGAATACCCGGTGAAGGGCTCTGAACTTCTTCCTCGTGATTCCTCTAAATAAGAGTTTGAGGTGCGTATTGCAATCTTGTTGTATGAGTAATGATCGACAATATAGCAAGGAATGAAATGGATGTAATATTGAAGTGCACACCAGATATATATCAAGCTACAAATTAAGAGCAATAACACAAGCTAGAAGTAGAGAGCAATAAGAAAGAAACAATCGCAAACACAAAGTATTTGTTTTGAGGTTCGAGCCACCGCTCTACTCCCCGCCTTCACCGCCGTGAAGGGTTTCCACTAAATCCACTGAGGAACGATTACAAGGTCTACCGAAGACCGGAGTACCGAACTCCACCAATTACAATCCTCTACCGAAGAGGGATCTCAACAAAAGAAGAACAAGTAACCAAGTGATCAACAAAAAATCACAAACTTCTCTTTACAACTCCTTATAGAATGAGGAGGGTTTTTGACTCAAGAAGTGTAGTGAGAAAACAAGCTCAGTTGTAATGAAAATTTGCTTGAAAAACAACTGAAAAACCAATAGCCAAGAATGCACTAGAGAATTGAAAGCCTTTGAAACTTTTTCTTTCTTTTGAAAACTTGAAAAACTAAGTATATTTCTTGTATTTTGTAAGAGACCAATCCCCACTATTTATAGGGATTAGAGGAGATCAAAATATGATTAGGACTAGGTTATTAGGTCAGAAAATAGCTGCCAAGATTTCAGAATTAGCTGACACAAAAATCTCCAACGAATCCCAATACAAAAACTCAGAAAACTAGCCGTTGGCGGCTGGAGACGGCTGTCGGTCGACCGGCCCCGTCGACCGGCAATCCAATTGGCAAAGTAGCCGTTGGACTCGGTCGACCGGTCGGTCGACCGGCAGCTAAAGAAAATTTACACTTAGAACTGTAGGTCGACCGATCGGTTGACCGACAAGAAACAGAGAGCAAAGTGGTTCCAGTCGGTCGACCGGTCGGTCGACCGACAGACATGCACAAAACATGCACGCCATGGTCTCAAGGCTCAGTCGACCATCCCAGTCGACCGGCCAGGCCTGGAATGAACCGGTCGACCGGCCCGGTCGACCTGTGATTGTTATACATATTTGCATATTTTACCGCTTCCATACCATGCATATTATCAATAAAAATATGATTTTTGATCATCTTCTCTCTATTTTTGCAGGTCCACATCTGAAATGAGAAAAAGCCCAAAATCTCTTTAATTAGCAATAATTAAAAGAGATTAAATCAAAACCCAAAAGAGAGCCCAAGTTTGAGCCCAGGATCTAGAGAATTCTATGCGCTAACTCAAGATTCCAGAAGGTCCACGTGGCTAACAAACTTGTAACAACTTCACAACAGAAAGCTGTTGGCCAATGGCTTCCAAACGGCCGCAAGTTGCCGCGCCTATGCGGCAGATCTGGGGCCGTTGAGCCCCAGATTCTGCCAGCTGTCTCATCTTCTGGAGCCTTCTCTCTGAGGCTATAAATACTACACCAGGGCCTTCGCAAAAAGAGGGGAGAGGAGAGGAGAGATTAGAGGATAAAGCTTTGTAATTTTGTATTTTTTTTCTCTAGGATTTTAGTGCTTTAGATCTTCTTCTTCCTCCCTAGAAATTCTGCAAAAGAGAGTTGTAAGAGAGAGAAAGCTTGTGTAGACCAAGGTGTGACAACTTGTGAAGTAAGGATTCATCCATTCTCTTCTCTCTACTTGAGCATTTTCTAGTATTACTTGCTTTCTTTAATTCTAGTTTTACTTTACTTGCACTTTAATTCATGCTTTGCTTTTCTTTTCTTATGGCTAGTAGCTAACTTTTCTAACATGAACTAGCTAACCACTAACCTTGCTAACTACTAACTCATGGGTGATTGCTATCTTTAATCTTGCAAGTTGTATGGTCTTCTCTTCTCTGATGGGTTACTTTCATGCTTGGTTATATCTTGTTATAATTCTCCGTATGATTCATGTGTGCCTCATTTAGAGCCTTGTCTTTAAAACAAGTGCCGTGATAGAACATGGAGATGGATCACCAATATGCTATTTGTTGTACAACTTCTTTACTTCAATTAATGAATGTTGTATCTTCTTCCTTAGCATCCCTTGAGTGTAGCTCTTTTGATTCCATTATTGAAAGTCTATCTTGTAGGCCGATGACATCTATGAGTCTACAAGACAAGTCCAAGAGTGATCACCCGTCATTCAAGTGGGAAAGTAATTAGACCAACACGCAAGACAAATCTTTGCCGATGAATCAACATGAGGCACGCATTCACCATCACAGAGTTTAGTAAGTTTTTAGTAAGGTAGTAAGGTTAGCTAGTCATGGTTTTTTTTCCATCTTCAAATCTTCTACAAAGTTTTCATTCTTTTAGTTTTATTTCCAAGCAAATCTCCTTTTGATTTCTTTTCATTTTCCATCATGAACATATCCACCGATTCTTTCATTTCTTTTTCCAATTTGTTTTTACTCTTTTAAGACAAAGAAGAATCTTCGTTTTCTTTCTTCACTACAAACCGTAACGCTTCCATCGCAAGCTCTCCCTGAGAATCGACTCGGTATAGCCCATGCTATAACAGAGATAGGAAAGGGTACATTAATCATTTGGAATACATTTGTGGAGTGATCAAAGCACTTGAGGTTGAATCTAAACCTTATCTCTTTTTATTGAATATATTTTGTGTGCAAATTATACTCCACAATACAACACCTTTCCCGTCTTAAACAAATTTTTGGCGCCGTTGCCGGGGAGAGCAACGGTTTTTTTGATTTAAAGTGAAGAACTAAACGAATCTTCTTCTCTGTTGCAGGTTACAGGTTGAAGAAATAGGAAACTTTGCATTGCAGTGACATATAAGTGGACCTGGGCCTCTGCTCTAGAAAGCAGAGACCAGGATCCCTCAGCTTTGCCGCAGAATCTCGGCCCTGGCCGCAGATTTGCGGCAATCCTGAGTTGACTACTGACCAAATTTCTGCAGGGCTTTTGGTTCTGAAAAATACATCTGCTGCAGTACTTAATTTCCTGTATGCTTTACCCTATTCCTGCTAATAATCAACAGTAAAAAATTTGTTGCAAAGTTAAAAAAATTGTTTAGACATTTGCATCTCTAGGCACGTGTCTTTCAATTCCTTTACTTTTACTGTTGAAGAGTGCTGGAGGCAAGGTACGTACGCATTGCATATTGACTAGGACTCACTCTTTATTTGATTTAAATACGCTTTGAGTGAACCTTGTTTGTTTATATCGTACACTTGCACAAATCAATTCTAAGGGCATAACCCATAAATAAGATAAGGTGGGGATTTTATCACCCTTTCCTTAGCCCAAAAACCACAATCCAAGCACTCACAATCCTAAGCTTCTAAATAAAAATTTGCTAGACGTTGGCCCTAGGGACATCTCGGACTCACTTAGGAGATTATCCTAAGGGGGAAAAGTGTTGGAAATTGACTTTTATAAAATCAGTGTCTAGGAAAGGGATTGAGGGCCGAAAGCCCGAAGGTTGCTGGTTACTTAATTAAGGAACGTCTCTGAAGGAAAACCTCCCACCAACCTTGCCCTTCCCTGGCTGATTAGCTTATAGTCAAAGTCTACACTAAACCTCCTGTGGACGAATCTAATCAGTTAGGAGTCGTCTAGGTCCAGGAATCCTAGAAGCTTGGATTGATTTTTCTTTTATTGTTTGTTATTTTCATTTTTTCTTTTTCGCTGGTGTGATCGGTGCACGTTGTTTGTAATTGTATATGCGAGAGTGGTTTCGTGATCCAAATTCTGCAAGACATGTTAGACTTTCTACACTTGCACTTACACAACCACTTGACATTATGGAAAACAATGTCTCACTTCAAGATCGAGTTTATCCGATTCGCACCTCCCTTCCATCTTGCATTCTTCTCCCCGAATCTAATGGAAATCACTTCAAGCTGAAACCGCAATTCATTAATACACTTCCCCGATTCCATGGTCTTGAGTCTGAGGACTCGTACCTCTTTATTCGTGAGTTTGAAGAGGTATGCCAAATGATGAGAATTTCCCAACTGACCGAGGATGCTGTTAGGTTACGGTTCATACCGTTTGCACTTAAGGATTTAGCTAAGAAATGGCTTTACAATCTTCCCATCAGTTCCATATCTTCTTGGGATGATTTTGTTAAAGTCTTTCTTAAGAAATTCTATCCTATCCACAAAACAGCCCTCATGAGAAAGAATATAATGCAATTCAAGCAGGAACCTAATGAACCTTTCTGGAAGTATCTTGAGCGTTTCAAAGACCTTCTAGCCTTATGTCCTCATCACGGCATAGAGAAATGGCGTCTGTGCCAGATTATCTATGACGGTCTAGATTACCAAGCGAAAACCCTCATTGAATCCATGTGCCAAGGGGAATTTTTGAAGAAAGATGAGCATTAGGGGTGGGATCTCTTTGAAACTCTAGCTGAGAAAACCATTCAGTGGGAGTCATGTCCTGATAAATCCACTCCCACCACTTCCAGAACTGGTATGCACTCCATAGAATCCTCTATAGCCGCAGAAGCCAAGATCACACAATTGATGAAGAGGATAGAACTGCTTGAGTCAAAGGGAAATTCTGTTGTCAATCAGGTCAACCCATTACCTGTCATCAAACCGGGTTGCACCTACGGTCATGACCTTAACCATGTCTTTGAGGAGTATCCTTTGTATCAGCCCCAATCTTATCAGGAGAACATGAATGCAGCTTTTACCAGACCCCCATACTCCAACACATACAATTCGGGATGGCAGAACCATCCAAATTTTTCATGGAGTCAGTCTGGTCCTGAGCATCGTAGACCACCACTTCCTCATCCATATAATGCTCAGTCTCACCCATCTAGTTTCAATCGTAATGCACCAAATTTTCGTCCATCTCAAGGTCCACCACAATCACAATCTTATCCAAACCCCCAACACTACCAATCCCAATCTCCACATCATCAACATCCACCCCAGAGCAATTCAGATGATAAAATATCAGAGTTGATGAAAATGATAGAATCCTTAACTAAGACCCAAGCTTCAATGATGAACCATCATCAACAGGATATGGATAGAATTCAGATCCAATTAGGGCAATTGGCTAATGAGAGACAAAAAGGTATGCTTCCAAGCCAGCCAGTGCCAAATCCCAAACATCACTTCCCTTTTAATGAAGTGGAAGATTCAGGACCCAGTTAATGTCATGCTATTCATACCCTGAGATCTGGTAAACAAGTTGATAATAAGGTTTCTAGTCAATCATCTCATCCAGCACCAAAGCCAACACCTCCTGTCCCAATGCAACCAACTTCTGACAAACCATCTTCAAGTACAGAGCCATCCACTTCAAAAGCCAAGGGTAAAGAAAAGGTAGATGAGCAACCCTATAAGCCTGTTGTACCATTTCCAAATAGGCTTAAGAATCCCAAGACAAATGCTCACATGGAGAAGATAAAAGAAATGTTCAATAAGGTCCAAATCAATGTCCCTCTTCTTGATGCCATACAACAAGTGCCATCATATGCTAAATTCTTAAAGGAAATGTGCACCAAGAAGAGGAAAACACAAGTCCCTAAAAAAGTCTTCCTAGCATCATCCATCAACGAGCTGCTCAATGGTCCAATTCCTGTTAAATACAAAGACCCAGGGAGCCCCACCATTTCATGCATCATAGGACAGACTACCATTAATAGGGCACTTCTTGATTTGGGGGCCAGCATCAATCTCCTGCCTTTCTCTGTGTACCAACAATTAGGGTTAGGTGATCTCCGTCCTACCCAAATGACTATCCAATTGGCTGATCGCTCTGTCACTAGACCCCAGTGGGAAATTCACGATGTCCTTGTCAAAGTTGGGGAATTCATTTATCCTGTTGACTTTGTAGTCCTTGAAACAAAACCGGTGTCAAATTCCAATCAAAGGGCTCAAATTCCTATCATTTTTGGACGACCATTCCTGGCTACTGCAAATGCCATCATTAATTGCTGGAATGGATCAATGAGGTTAACCTTTGGTAACATGACTCATGAACACAATGTCTTCCACACACAACCTCGTAAAACAAAAGATCAAACATTTGAGGTTAGCTTCATTAGTAACAATTGTGAGGAAGAAGGTGAAGATCCAAAAGATGAGTCGCAATCTGGTGATTCTCTTATCCGAGTACCCTTTCAAAAGGGGAAAGTTGATTTGGATATTTTAACTTTCACAGAGCCAACTCTGACTGTATCTGAACCTCCGATTGATATATCCTTTGAAGACCTGTTTGCTGATGAAATCATGTGTCTAGATGAGTCCACTCGGGGTAGGTTAGCTGATTGTAAACTTTTGAAAGAGGATGTTGACATGAGTTTCGAAGAATTATTTGGAGATGAACTTGAATTTCTGAATAATGGACAAAAAGATGTGCTGAATAAAAAAGGTGGTGAGGAGGAATTCTTGAGTGAACAAAATGGTGAGATATGGATGGACAACAATGCATTGAAACTGGAAATGCCGAGGGTTAAGAATATAATGCGACACGTTTCCCAATTAAACCCGCGAAAGAGAACACACTGGAATGACGGGAAACGGGCCAGAGGGAAACTACCAAAAGATAGCCCAGGCAGTGAACCCACTTGTACATAATCTTTGTAAATATTTTTTCTTTCTTTTTATAATTTTGTAAATAAATAATAATAATAAAAATAAAAAAATATTAAAAAAAATGAGGGATTTCTAACAAGAGTTTCACCAAATTTGAAGTTCCTAGGTTTCTTCAAAACTCCTTCTTTCAAAAATGCCAAAGTCCTAGGTCACTACAACTTCCCAAGAGTCAAACTCTCTTTTCAAAACTACAAATTCCAAAGTTGGTAAAATTCCTTTTGACCTAGGGATAGAAGTGGAAATCTCTTGGTTTTTCCCTCCTATAAATACTTACTCTGCCCGACCCTTCTCCCTCACAAGAAAAAATCATCTCAGATCTACAACTCTCTTCCAGAGCGCCGCACTCTGCAACTTTTCCTCTCCTCCGCTCTCTCTGTTTTGCCGCGTTCCTGCGACTTTTGCCGAGATTCTGCGGCTTTTCTGAAGTTTCCTGGGTGCCGTCAAGTTCTGCACCAGTCGATCTCACGCACTTCCAGCCGATCTGGTGCTGCATCTTCATTCAGACTCTCCTGTACCCACTGCAGAGATCGAACTTTTTCCCCCCACGATTTCCGGGGGCGGTTCGAATTCAGATCTCTTCTTTTTATTGCTTTGTTTTTAATTCATATCATGGCACCATCTATTTTCATTGAGAGAGACTTTGGAAAAATATTGAGTGATGCAAATGGATATGGGTATGTGTTTCTAGAGAGAATTATGACTTGGAATTGGTATACGTTAGTGTATGACAACTCTGAGACTGATGCCTTTTATTGTCCCGAATTGGTGACAATGTTTTATACTCACATTGACCTCTAACATAGGATTTTTCATTTTCTTTTTAGGCTTTTTATTTTTAGGATTTTCATTTTCTTTTTAGGTCTTTTATTTTCTTTTAGATTTTACGTTTCTTATAGATTTTCTACTTTCTTTTAGATTTTACTTTTTCTTTTAGAAATATAAAAAATAAAAAAATAAAAAAAAGGAAATTCTTGATCCATGTTTAAAGAATCAAACTTGAAATTTAGGGATTAAGGAAGCTCTTAACTAAGATTTCTAATTATAAGTTGAAAAGAGGAGTTTAGTTGGATTTTTAGGTTAAGTAATAAAGGTTAAGAAAAATTACTAGATTTTAATTCTTTCTTTAGGATATATACATTAAACATATTGAAGGATTAATCAAAGACTTTGTGACTTTATTTACATATATATAATAAAAAATATATATATATATATAGAAAAAAATTGTATATAAATAAATAATAAATACTTAGCCACTGATTAAGCTGGTTAGTCGTGCCTCAAGAAGCATTGCCGATCACGCCTAAAGGTGGTTAAGTCCTTAAATTCCTTCGTGGCCTAGTTTACTTGAGTCATCGAACCCGAGGGATGTTTTCTCATCTGGTGCCCTAAGACCGTCTGGTTTGGGAGTCATCGGTAAGAGACTCGTTACAAGGGTAAACTAGAAAGCCTAAGGATGCTAAGGAATGTAAATAAATAAACATTGTATATATAAATAAAAATATATATATATATATTATATATATAAGTAAATAAATGAACTTAGTCTAAGAAAGATCCTTCATATTTATAGATGTATATATCCTGAATTGATGCAAAATCCGGTTTTTTGATCTTTTCCCTAAAATCTTAACCTAAGTTGAAAACATAACTCCAAATAGACGCTTATAAGAGGAATGACAAGTATAGGGTAACCTGAAACCTAAAGCTCAAGTTAGAATCTTTAAAACATGGATCAAAATTTTCACTAACCCTTTTTATTTTTCTTTATGGATTTTGTGGGTGTAATCCGCTGAAAACCCTCAGGAGACAACACTCCTCCTCTAGGGTAACCTAGAGGTTTAACGGCTTGTTGCACGTGCTCAGTGCAATCGTGTCACCTACGAAAGTGGTGTAATAAACTAGTTAGGATTTTCTTTTTCTTTCTTTTTCTTTCTTTTTTGCTCGAGGACGAGCAAAAGCTAGGTATGGGGGTGTGATTGTTATACATATTTGCATATTTTACCGCTTTCATACCATGCATATTATCAATAAAAATATGATTTTTGATCATCTTCTCTCTATTTTTGCAGGTCCACATCTGAAATGAGAAAAAGCCCAAAATCTCTTTAATTAGCAATAATTAAAAGAGATTAAATCAAAACCCAAAAGAGAGCCCAAGTTTGAGCCCAGGATCTGGAGAATTCTACGCGCTAACTCAAGATTCCAGAAGGTCCACGTGGCTAACAAACTTGTAACAACTTCACAACAGAAAGCTGTTGGCCAACGGCTTCCAAACGGCCACAAGTTGCCGCGCCTATGCGGCAGATCTGGGGCCGTTGAGCCCCAGATTCTGCCAACTGTCTCATCTTCTGGAGCCTTCTCTCTGAGGCTATAAATACTACACCAGGGCCTTCGCAAAAAGAGGGGAGAGGAGAGGAGAGATTAGAGGATAAAGCTTTGTAATTTTGTATTTTTTTCTCTAGGATTTTAGTGCTTTAGATCTTCTTCTTCCTCCCTAGAAATTCTGCAAAAGAGAGTTGTAAGAGAGAGAAAGCTTGTGTAGACCAAGGTGTGACAACTTGTGAAGCAAGGATTCATCCATTCTCTTCTCTCTACTTGAGCATTTTCTAGTATTACTTGCTTTCTTTAATTCTAGCTTTACTTTACTTGCACTTTAATTCATGCTTTGCTTTTCTTTTCTTATGGCTAGTAGCTAACTTTTCTAACATGAACTAGCTAACCACTAACCTTGCTAACTACTAACTCATTGGTGATTGCTATCTTTAATCTTGCAAGTTGTATGGTCTTCTCTTCTCCGATGGGTTACTTTCATGCTTGGCTATATCTTGTTATAATTCTCCGTATGATTCATGTGTGCCTCATTTAGAGCCTTGTCTTTAAAACAAGTGCCGTGATGGAACATGGAGATGGATCACCAATATGCTATTTGTTGTACAACTTCTTTTCTTCAATTAATGAATGTTGTATCTTCTTCCTTAGCATCCATTGAGTGTAGCTCTTTTGATTCCATTATTGAAAGTCTATCTTGTAGGTCGATGACATCTATGAGTCTACAAGACAAGTCCAAGAGTGATCACCCGTCATTCAAGTGGGAAAGTAATTAGACCAACACGCAAGACAAATCTTTGCCGATGAATCAACATGAGGCACGCATTCACCATCACGGAGTTTAGTAAGTTTTTAGCAAGGTAGTAAGGTTAGCTAGTCATGGTTTTTTTTCCATCTTCAAATCTTCTACAAAGTTTTCATTCTTTTAGTTTTATTTCCAAGCAAATCTCCTTTTGATTTCTTTTCATTTTTCATCATGAACATATCCACCGATTCTTTCATTTCTTTTTCCAATTTGTTTTTACTCTTTTAAGACAAAGAAGAATCTTCGTTTGCTTTCTTCACTACAAACCGTAACGCTTCCATCGCAAGCTCTCCCTGAGAATCGACTCGGTATAGCCCATGCTATAACGGAGATAGGGTACATTAATCATTTGGAATACATTTGTGGAGTGATCAAAGCACTTGAGGTTGAATCTAAACCTTATCTCTTTTATTGAATATATTTTGTGTGCAAATTATACTCCACAATACAACACCTTTCCCGTCTTAAACAACCGGTAGGCCTGAAACAGATATTTTTATATAGGATTTTTTTCTTGAACTTTGGAATTTTTTTAAATTAATTTTGTAAGGAAATATGACTAAGTATCATACTGAAAAGGTAGGTATACATGATGTAAACAAGATATAAAATTTATAAAAATTTAAGTCATGTATAGAAATCAAAGCATGAACTTAAAATCAAAAGTCAAAAATAAAAACCGTATTTTGAAAAGTGTGTGTGTGTTCTTGAGCCAACTTAATACAACCTCAAACTTTAACAAACTAACTCTTACATAGGTTCTAGGAGACAATAAAGACATCAAGTGGGCTTCTCCATGTGAGATCTTGAAAAACTTGTATCTTGAACCCGAAATGAACCGACTTGAGTCAAACGATCTCCCTTTAGGGAAGAGCACATCATGAATCTTTAGAACCCTAAAATACACTTTAAACATTAAAAATTATTAGTACAAATAACTATATATGTTTTGTAATCATCAAACCTCAATAAATCGGGTGATTGTAACCTTGGGCCAACAAAGTATGGGCGCAGAGATAAGTTCTAGTTTGAGATTTTCCCAGGCTTAAGATATTTGTGATCAAAGATGAAGGGCACGTCTTTAGGTAAAAAGCTTGTTAAGGGTCTGGTAATTTTGCTAAAATTCTTGATGAACTGACAGTAGAAACCAGTATGTCCTAAGAAGGAAAGGATATCTTTCACACATTTGGGTGTAGGAAGCTTGGTTATAACCTCTATCTTCGCCTTGTCCACTTCAATCCCTTTCCTAGAGATCTCATGACCTAAGACAATACCATGTTATACCATAAAGTGGCACTTTTCCCAATTTAAAGTCAAATTCTTTTCTGTGCATCATTTAAGCACAAGTTGTTGGTCCCGAGATGATGCCAAATGCGGAACTTTCTCTGTTGGCACTTATGGATCTAAACTACAAAGTCAACACAAATACTAAACAAAGAAGGATTAAGTTAAACAAATAAATAAACTTACAGTAAAGGAAAAAAACAAATCTCAGAAAAGTTTAGACAAACGCAAACACGAGAGATTTATCCTGGTTCGGTCCTCGTGACCTACATCCAGTCCCCAAGCCACCCGCTTGAGATTTTCCTTTATCCTTGATTTTGTACACCCAAATCACAACCATGCACACCACTTGACAAATCCCCTTTGCCAAATGTGTACACCATCTCTTCTACCAAGAGAACAAACTCTACCTTGTACAACTGCTTCTACACCAAGAAGACACCCGTGTACAATGATTGCTTTGAGTATTACAACACTTTCCTATAAGCCTTGGTACTTTGTATGAACGTGGACAAGGTCTAGTATAGGAGAAAAACTTCAGAGAAATTCACAAAAGAATTGAATTTTGGTGAAGAACAGAAGTTAGAATCAGTTTTCAGGTTTTGGCAGAATTTTGATTTTGAAAACTGAAGATTAGGATTGGTATTTGGCCTTTGGCTTAACTACCCTATTTATAGCTGCACTTTAGGGTAAGTTAGGGTAGTTACAGGTGCAATTCAAATGATTGGAACGTTGGAAAATGTTGCACAAAAGACCAGATAATAGAAACAGTCCAACAATCAGAAACTGCCTATAGTCGACTTGCCTATTGAGTTAGTCAACTATACAAGGCAAATTTCCAAAGGTTAGTCGACTAGGTTTGAGTATAAGTCGACTAGGTCAACAAAAATTCAAGTGACAGGTTTCTGGTTAACTGAATCAAGTTGACTGCAACCAACTTTCAAGTCGACTGGATCAGATATTAGTCGACTAGGGTAATAGGGTTAGTCGACTACAAGGTCTATTAGTCGACTATATATTCTGTCAAGTCGACTAATGGACAAACAGAGAGTTGGGTTTATTTTGGACACAAAGATAGTCGACTAGGGAAACCTATAAGTCGACTATACCATGTATTAGTCGACTAGTATTATTTATAAGTCGACTAATAACATATATTAGTCGACTAATCATTTTGATAAGTCGACTAATAACCTGTATTAGTCTGCTAATAGGAAGGGTCAAGTCTGCTAATAGCAAGGGTCAAGTCTACTAATAGGAAGGGTCAAGTCTACTAATAGGTGATCAAGTCTACTGATAGGCTATGATATGTGTGTGTGCATCAAGGCTTTTGACATGCTATTTCACAATTACAAAACACATCATATCAACTCTCTTTGGGACATCTTGATCATGAAGAACTCTTGATTCGTCGTGTGTTAGAGCTCCAAATGAAATGCTTCACAAAAGTCTTCATCAAAACAAGTTCCAACATTCTCCCCCTTTTTGATGATGCTTTGTGTGCACAAGTGCTCCCCCTGCAGAAAATAGATTATATTTTCTTCCCCCTGCAGAAATTGGGTTATAACAAACATAGAAATACTTTGTTCTCCCCCTGTAACAAATATATTATAAAATATATATATATATATATGTTCTTAATAACTTTCTTATATGGTACCTGCAAGATAAACGTTAGATGGTACCAAACATAAAAGAACATTTAACCTTTAGGAGTCCAAATCCATTTAGAATTTGGTTTCCACCTGTTAGCATACACATAGTTGCATGAATCATATATATCATGAATGTATGATGCAATATATGTATTTTTATCATGAATACTTAAATTCTTAGGAATCCATATAAACTTTGTCTTAATTCTTTTTGAAACATAATTAGACTTTCTTTTCACAAAAGAATCATATGGATTACTACAATATGAAGAATTTTCAATATATCCAATACCATAATTATTATGTGACAACTTCCGAAAAGATAATAAATCATTCAACTTTTCTTTTCCTTGATTGAACTTAGTCACATTTTGCAAAATATCTTCATATTTCTTTTTGAAAACTGAAATATCTTTATCTAAAATAGAAATCTTTTTATTCAAAGACTCAGTTTCCTTTTAAGAAAAATGTTCTCTTTTATAAACTTCTCATTATCATTTTTCAAAGATGATATGACTTTTTCAAACTCATCTTGTTGAGAATTTATAGAAGATACTTGTAAAGCATAACATGAATTTTCCTTTAAAAGTTTTTCATTTTCTTTTGATAAAACTTTATTTTTCAGTTTTTCATTTTTCAGATCATTAAACAATTCATGAAATGCATCAGAAAATTCAGTAAATGATACCTCATCATCTTCTATGGCCATGTAACATAGGTTGACACGTTCAGTGGATTCTTCTTCGTTAGAAGATGAGGAATCACTGTTCTCCCACGAGGCTTCATAGTTTTTCTTCTTTCTGAACTTTTTGCTCTTGATTTTATCTTTATATTTGAGCAATGGGCAATCCATCTTCATATGACCTGGTTTATTGCAATTAAAGCATTTGAATTTACCTTGCTTTAGAAATCTCCTGAATTTCTTTGAAAGCATTGCCATCTCCTCTTCATCGTCATTTGAATCGTCCGTGTCAGAGGATGCATGGAAGGCAATTTCTTTCTTCTTTGAGTGGTGTTGTCGTTCCTCCTTCTTTCTTTCTTCCAATTGCACTTCATATGCCATTAGATTACCAATTAGGTTTTCTAACGACAAAGTTGAGAGATCATTCGCTTCTTCAATAGCGGTTGTCTTCTTCTCCCATTCTGGTGTGAGTGCACGAAGGATCTTGCGAACTCTTTCAACTTGGGTGTAGTCCTTTCCAAGGGATGCTAATGAATTGGTAATGTCGGTGAATCTTGTAACCATTTCGGATATGGTTTCATTCTCCTCCATTTTGAATAATTCAAACCTGTGGACAAGAACAGATATTTTAGACTCTTTAACTTTACTTGTGCCTTCGTGTGTTACCTGAAGAGTATGCCATATTTGATGTGCAGAAGTGGCTGTTGATACTCTTTGGTTAGGGCACAGAATAGAGCATTCATCGCTTTGGCGTCAAGCTTCGCATTCTTCTTTTGGTCATCACTCCAAGCACTGTAGTTGGTTGTTTGTTTGGTATACGATGTTTCAACGATGTTCCAAAGTTCGTAATTGAGCGATTGCAAGTAGATCTTCATTCTACACTTTCAATAGTTGTAGTTGGATCCGTCAAATAGCGGTGAACGTTGTGTAGAATGTCCTTCTTTGAATTGGGATGATGAAAACTCCGTTGCAATCCTTGTTGTTGACTAGGTACCAAATGTAAGACCCGCTCTGATACCAATTGTAAGACCTGCTCTGATACCAAATGTTGGTCCCGAGATGATGCCAAATACGAAACTTTCTCTGTTGGCACTTATGGATCTAAACTACAAAGTCAACACAAATACTAAACAAAGAAGGATTAAGTTAAACAAATAAATAAACTTGCAGTAAAGGAAAAAAACAAATCTCAGAAAAGTTTAGACAAACGCAAACACAAGAGATTTATCCTGGTTCGGTCCTCGTGACCTACATCCAGTCCCCAAGCCACCCGCTTGAGATTTTCCTTTATCCTTGATTTTGTACACCCAAATCACAACCATGCACACCACTTGACAAATCCCCTTTGCCAAATGTGTACACCTTCTCTTCCACCAAGAGAACAAACTCCACCTTGTACAACTGCTTCTACACCAAGAAGACACCCGTGTACAATGATTGCTTTGAGTATTACAACACTTTCCTATAAGCCTTGGTACTGTGTATAAACGTGGACAAGGTCTAGTGTAGGAGAAAAACTTCAGAGAACTTCACAAAGGAATTGAATTTTGGTGAAGAACAGAAGTTAGAATCAGTTTTCAGGTTTTGCCAGAATTTTGATTTTGAAAACCGAAGATTAGGATTGGTATTTGGCCTTTGGCTTAACTACCCTATTTATAGCTGTACTTTAGAGTAAGTTAGGGTAGTTACAGGTGCAATTCAAATGATTGGAACGTTGGAAAACGTTACACAAAAGACCAGATAACAGAAACTGTCCAACAGTCAGAAACTGCCTATAGTCGACTTGCCTATTGAGTTAGTCGACTATACAAGGCAAATTTTCAAAGGTTAGTCGACTAGGTTTGAGTATAAGTCGACTAGGTCAACAAAAATTCAAGTGACAGGTTTCTGGTTAACTGAATCAAGTCGACTGCAACCAACTTTCAAGTCGACTGGATCAGCTATTAGTCGACTAGGGTAATAGGGTTAGTCAACTACAAGGTCTATTAGTCGACTATATATTCTGTCAAGTCGACTAATGGACAAATAGAGAGTTGGGTTTATTTTGGACACAAAGATAGTCGACTAGGGAAACCTATAAGTCGACTATACCATGTATTACTCGACTAGTATTATTTATAAGTCGACTAATAACATATATTAGTCGACTTATCATTTTGATAAGTCGACTAATAACCTGTATTAGTCTGCTAATAAGAAGGGTCAAGTCTGCTAATAGTAAGGGTCAAGTCTGCTAATAGGAAGGGTAAAGTCTACTAATAGGCTATGATATGTGTGTGTGCATCAAGGCTTTTGACATGCTATTTCACAATTACAAAACACATCATATCAACTCTCTTTGGGATATCTTGATCATGAAGAACTCTTGATTCGTCGTGTGTTAGAGCTCCAAATGAAATGCTTCACAAAAGTCTTCATCAAAACAAGTTCCAACATTCTCCCCCTTTTTGATGATGACGCTTTGTGTGCACAAGTGCTCCCCCTGCAGAAAATAGGTTATATTTTCCTCCCCCTGCAGAAATTGGGTTATAACAAATATAGAAATACTTTGTTCTCCCCCTGTAACAAATATATTATAATATATATATATATATATATATATATATATATATATATATATATATATATATATATATATGTTCTTAATAACTTTCTTATATGGTACCTGCAAGATAAACGTTAGATGGTACCAAACATAAAAGAACATATTAACCTTTAGGAGTCCAAATCCATTTAGAATTTGGTTTCCACCTGTTAGCATACACATAGTTGCATGAATCATATATATCATGAATGTATGATGTAATATATGTATTTTTATCATGAATACTTAAATTCTTAGGAATCCATATAAACTTTGTCTTAATTCTTTTTGAAACATGATTAGACTTTCTTTTCACAAAAGAATCATATGGATTACTACAATATGAAGAATTTTCAATATATCCAATACCATAATTATTATGTGACAACTTCCGAAAAGATAATAAATCATTCAACTTTTCTTTTCCTTGATTGAACTTAGTCACATTTTGCAAAATATCTTCATATTTCTTTTTGAAAACTGAAATATCTTTATCTAAAATAGAAATCCTTTTATTCAAAGACTCAGTTTCCTTTTTAAGAAAAATGTTCTCTTTTATAAACTTCTCATTATCATTTTTCAAAGATGATATGACTTTTTCAAACTCATCTTGTTGAGAATTTATAGAAGATACTTGTAAAGCATAACATGAATTTTCCTTTAAAAGTTTTTCATTTTCTTTTGATAAAACTTTATTTTTCAGTTTTTCATTTTTCAGATCATTAAACAATTCATGAAATGCATCAGAAAGTTCAGTAAATGATACCTCATCATCTTCTATGGCCATGTAACATAGGTTGACACGTTCAGTGGATTCTTCTTCGTCAGAAGATGAGGAATCACTGTTCTCCCATGAGGCTTCATAGTTTTTCTTCTTTCTGAACTTTTTGCTCTTGATTTTATCTTTATATTTGAGCAATGGGCAATCCATCTTCATATGACCTGGTTTATTGCAATTAAAGCATTTAAATTTACCTTGCTTTAGAAATCTCCTGAATTTCTTTGAAATCATTGCCATCTCCTCTTCATCGTCATTTGAATCGTCCGTGTCGGAGGATGCATGGAAGGCAATTTCTTTCTTCTTTGAGTGGTGTTGTTGTTCCTCCTTCTTTCTTTCTTCCAATTGCACTTCATATGCCATTAGATTACCAATTAGGATTTCTAGCGATAAAGTTGAGAGATCATTCGCTTCTTCAATAGCGGTTGTCTTCTTCTCCCATTCTGGTGTGAGTGCACGAAGGATCTTGCGAACTCTTTCAACTTGGGTGTAGTCCTTTCCAAGGGATGCTAATGAATTGGTAATGTCGGTGAATCTTGTAACCATTTCGGATATGGTTTCATTCTCCTCCATTTTGAATAATTCAAACCTGTGGACAAGAACAGATATTTTAGACTCTTTAACTTTACTTGTGCCTTCGTGTGTTACCTGAAGAGTATGCCATATTTGATGTGCAGAAGTGGCTGTTGACACTCGGTTGAACTCTTCTTTGGTTAGGGCACAGAATAGAGCATTCATCGTTTTGGCGTCAAGGTTCGCATTCTTCTTTTGGTCATCACTCCAAGCACTGTAGTTGGTTGTTGGTTTGGTGTATGATGCTTCAACGATGTTCCAAAGTTCGTAATTGAGCGATTGCAAGTAGATCTTCATTCTACACTTTCAATAGTTGTAGTTGGATCCGTCAAATAGCGGTGGACGTTGTGTAGAATGTCCTTCTTTGAATTGGGATGATGGAAACTCCGTTGCCATCCTTGTTGTTGACTAGGTACCAAATGTAAGACCCGCTCTGATACCAATTGTAAGACCTGCTCTGATACCAAATGTTGGTCTCAAGATGATGCCAAATGCGGAACTTTCTTTGTTGGCACTTATGGATCTAAACTACAAAGTCAACAGAAATACTAAACAAAGAAGGATTAAGTTAAACAAATAAATAAACTTGCAGTAAAGGAAAAAAACAACTCTCAGAAAAGTTTAGACAAACACAAACACGAGAGATTTATCCTGGTTCGGTCCTCATGACCTACATCCAGTCCCCAAGCCACCCGCTTGAGATTCTCCTTTATCCTTGATTTTGTACACCCAAAAACACAACCATGCACACCACTAGACAAATCCTCTTTGCCAAATGTGTACACCTTCTCTTCCACCAAGAGAACAAACTCCACCTTGTACAACTGTTTCTACACCAAGAAGACACCCATGTACAATGATTGCTTTGAGTATTACAACACTTTCCTATAAGCCTTGGTACTATGTATGAACGTGGACAAGGTCTAGTATAGGAGAAAAACTTCAGAGAACTTCACAAAGGAATTGAATTTTGGTGAAGAACAGAAGTTGGAATCAGTTTTCAGGTTTTGGCAGAATTTTGATTTTGAAAACTGAAGATTAGGATTGGTATTTGGCGTTTGGCTTAACTACCCTATTATAGCTGCACTCTAGGGTAAGTTAGGGTAGTTACAGGTGCAATTCAAATGATTGGAACGTTGGAAAACATTGCACAAAAGACCAGATAACAGAAACTGTCCAACAGTCAGAAACTGCCTATAGTCGACTTGCCTATTGAGTTAGTCGACTATACAAGGCAAATTTCCAAAGGTTAGTCGACTAGGTTTGAGTATAAGTCGACTAGGTCAACAAAAATTCAAGTGACAGGTTTCTGGTTAACTGAATCAAGTCGACTGCAACCAACTTTCAAGTCGACTGGATCAGCTATTAGTCGATTAGGGTAATAGGGTTAGCGACTACAAGGTCTATTAGTCGGCTATATATTCTGTCAAGTCGACTAATGGACAAACAGAGAGTTGGGTTTATTTTGGACACAAAGATAGTCGACTAGGGAAACCTATAAGTCGACTATACCATGTATTAGTCGACTAGTATTATTTATAAGTCGACTAATAACATATATTAGTCGACTAATCATTTTGATAAGTCGACTAATAACCTGTATTAGTCTGCTAATAGGAAGGGTCAAGTCTGCTAATAGCAAGGGTCAAGTCTACTAATAGGAAGGGTCAAGTCTACTAATAGGTGATCAAGTCTACTAATAGGCTATGATATGTGTGTGTGCATCAAGGCTTTTGACATGCTATTTCACAATTACAAAACACATCATATCAACTCTTTTTGGGACATCTTGATCATGAAGAACTCTTGATTCGTCGTGTGTTAGAGCTTCAAAAGAAATGCTTCACAAAAGTCTTCATCAAAACAAGTTCCAACAGTTCTTGATGATGAGACATTGGTTGAAAGAGTCTCTATAGACGGAGAAATCATCCATGAAGATCTCTAAGAAACGTTCGACCATGTCAGAGAATAAGATTAACATGCAACGTTGAAATGTCGTGGAGACGTTGCATAAACCGAAAGGCATTCGGCAATAAGCAAAAGTCCCAAATGGACACATGAATGTTGTTTTCTCTTGGCCCTCCGGGGCTATAGGGATTTGGTTATACCCCGAGTAACCATCCAAGAAACAGTAATACTCGTGACCCACTAATCATTCAAGCATTTGGTCAATAAATAGAAGAGGAACATGATTTTTGCAGTGGCAGCATTTAACTTACGATAGTCAATGGAAACTCGAATCTTTGTAGGAAGTCTTGTTTGAACTAATTCTTGTTAGTCATTCTCTACCACAGTAAAACTGGATTTCTTAAGTACTGCGTGGACTGGGCTGACCCATTAGCTATCAGAAATGGGATAAATTATCCCATTATCTAAAAGTTTCACTATTTCAGTTCATACAACTTCTTACATGATAGGGTTTAATATACGTTGCTTTTCCCTCTTTGGTTTTGCCTCTTCATTAATTCGGTGTTGAACTATAGTCAGACTTAATCCTTTTATGTCAATCATCATTCAACCAATGGCTTCCATATGCTTCCTAAGGATTGTCATAAGGTCTTCCTCTTGCTGTTAGTTAAGTTGGATGTAACTATAACTGGTAAAATCTCTTTTCACCAAGGTAGGCATACTTGAGATGCTTGGACAAGATTTTTATCTCTAAGAAAGGGGATGACCGACAGGTGGAGGAGTAAGACTTATTGGCTCCTGATCTACTGAACTTGGGCTTGATGTCCACTCAATCGTAGAATTGACTATTTCGTCAAGGTTGAAATCCTCGAATTCTAACTCGGTATCACACATTGCTTCTAATTCTATCTCTTCTCTATACTCACTAGTCACATTTTAATTTAGGTTGACCTCAAAGGGTTAGTCATCCATGTTGTAGGGATGTTTACCTAATTTGAAAACATTGACTTCCTTAGTCATGTCTCCAAAGATCTATCTCATGGATCTGTTTTTACAATTTATAATTGCATTGGCAGTGAGAGAAACAGACGTTTCAAGATGACGGGAGTTTGGGACCTAGGATTAGACACGGGTTGTGTCTCTAGAACAATGAAATCTACTGGGTAAATGAATTCTCCTACACGTATAAGGGCATTGTTGATTTCTCCCTTTGGAACCTTAATTGATCAGTCAGTTAACTGGATCGTAACTTGAGTTGGGCTGAGTTTTAATAACCCAAGTTGTTGATATACGGAGAAGGGAAGCAAATTAATGCTTGCTCCATAAATCAAGAAGTGCTCTACTAATTTTGGCTTGACCTATTATGCAAGAAAGGGTGGACAACCATGATCTTTGTACTTGACTGGGATCTAGTTGGACAATCGCTCACTAATGTTAGTAGCTAGAAAAATCTTCTTGGGTATATTTGTATTTCTTTTCTTGATGCCATGTCCTTAAGGAATTTGGCATAACTAGGGACTGTTGGCCCAAAGGCCTTCCACTCTAGTTTTGATGATGATTAACTCATGTAGTTATGTGTACTAATAATCTTGTGTTTTTAGTTTCAGATCATTAATCAAGTTATTAAATGGTGATTAGCTTCAACAAGATGATTTGGAAGCTTTCACATGTTGATTCAAGAGCCCGAGCGTCAAAGATCATATATAGCATTTGCTCGGTGGATCAAGGAGTTTTGGATCGAGTCGGCTTGGAGATTGCGCTCTACAAGAAGACATCGGTACCAAAGTTTAGTTTTGTGTTTAGATCCAAATTTGTAAAGATTAGAATAGTATGATAATGCTCAAGTTCACAACACACACGTTTCATGTTTTGAATATTGGTTTTCGGTTTTTCGGTTTTAGGTTTAACCGATCTTGGTTTTCATGAATAGATAGATCAAAACAAGTTTACATGGTTTAATGTATATATGATTTGTTCTATATACATGCATGCTTTAATTTCCTAGACAAACTTAGTTTTGACTCACTTATTCATGTGTTTTATGTTTTGATATTTTTGTCAAAACATATTTTGGAATTAAATGACAAAAACATGGATATATGTTTGTTTCATGTATATTGGATTTCTATCCAAATGCATCATGCTTCAAAGTGTTTAAATATCATGTTTTTGTATTTGGAAGAGTTTTGGACAAAACGTATTTTCTATTCAAAAATCCAAGTTTTAGAAAATATAGTTTTTGGTTTTTGGTAAAAATGATAAGACACAAAAATAGTTCATATTGATTGATATTTGAGCTAAACTTTTTACCACATGTTTATATATCAATGCAAAATGATAAAACTATTTTTGGTGATTTTTAGAAAAGATAAAAGAATTTTTAAACATGTTTCTAACCCAGTTTTCTGTTCCAGGCTTCACCAGTCGACTAGTCTTCTGACCAAGTCGACTTGGCTGAAGTCGGTCGACCGGGTCGGTCGACCGACGTGCACAGATTTGTGCACGTTTGGCAGTCATTGGACGGTCGACCGTCCGGGTCGACCAGCTCAGAGAGCAGAGCTCTCTGTTTGTTTGGGTCGACCGGGGCGGTCGACCGGTAGCTGGCAACGGGCAAAATTTGACCGTTGGACGGTCGACCGGCAGTGTATTTCTAGCTTTTTCTGCTGCCAACGGCTATATTTTTCTGGGGTCTATAAATACCCCATTTGTGAGAGTTTTTCTCCAAGATTTTTTGTGCGAATTTTTCCCTACTCTCTGGTGTTTTCACAGCAATCAAAAGAAGTTTTTGGATTCAAATTGAACAATCTTTTTGGTGTTTTTGCTAGGGTTTGGAAAATAAAAGAAAAGGGTTTTTGGGAAAAAGAGTTTTGATTCATCTTCTATATCTTAGTTTCAGTTTTTCCCAAGGATTTTCTTTATGTTTTTGATTTCTATTCCATTGGTTTTCTCCACACTTGAGCAACATCTACTTTCTTATTCTATAGGATCTTTGTGTGGGAGAAAGAGATTGTTTGTGGTTGTTGTTTAGACCACCAAGTTAAAACCCAATCTTTGTTTGGCTTTGTGCCTTGGGTTGTATCCCTCAATTTGTGAGGTGATCCTTGTGTTTGCTTTGTGTTAATCCCTCGGGTTGTGAGGTGATTGTTTGTTGGATTGGAGCTTGCCTCAAGGAGGAGGTTGTGGTTGTAAAGAGAGGAGTTGGGTACTCCTTGTGAGAGTTCTTTGTGGACTTGCTAGTGGATTAGAAATCCTTCGTGTGTCGAAGGCGGGGATGTAGAGCTGGGTGCTCGAACCTCGAAATATATCTTATTGTTTGCGCTTGATCCATTGACTCTCTCTATCTCTCTCTTTACTTTGTGCCTTGCAAATATTCATATTGTGCATTCATAATTGCTTGGCTTGGTTGTGTGTGCATCATTTGTTGATTGCACTTGAGTGTATTGCATAAAGTTTTTAAATTCCGCATTGAGTTATTAGATTAGCATAATCACCTATTCACCCCCCTCTAGGTGATCTTTCATTTGGTATCAGAGCTAGTGCTCCTGATATTTAGGTTTAACCACCTAGGAGTGAGATCTTGGTTTGCTAATCTTCATTTGCATTGGTCATTTGCACTCATTTAGTTTGCTCTCATGGATAGCCCTCCTATGTTTGACCATATTAGACTTGATGCTTGGAAGGCCAATATGAGTAGCCATTTGAAAAGACTAGGACATCTAGTTTATCAAGCCTCCACTATGGAATCATTCCCTAATAGTAGCAAGCATAAAAAGGCAAATGCATTAGCACTTAGAACACTTAGAGCATCTCTTAGTGAACATCTTTTACCGGTGTTTGACCGATATGACTCGGCTTTTGCAGTTTGGAGCTTATTGACGTCTCCCGAGCTTCCAAGGATTATCAACAAGATGAGGAGATCTATGAGTGAAAAGTCCGAAGAGCGTTGTCTCATGGTCCAAGGGAATAACTCCCTTGAGGTACAATCGGATTCTCAATTAGATAATAGCTCTAGTTCCTATTGCCATGGTTGTTTTGAAGTTCAAACTTTAAATTTGGAACTTGCTCAAAAGCTTGAAAATTTATTGGAAAAACACAATCTTTTGAAAGAGGACAACCTTGTTTTGAAAAATGAATTAAAGGATTTGTGTTCTAATTTTGAATTGGTTTTACAAGAGAAGGAAGAGATTACTAGTGAACGTGACTCACTAAGATCTCAACTAGACCTTGCCCTTAATGAGATTGATGTTTTAAAAAGCAAAAATGATTGTGATGATGTTGTGAAGCACAATGAGATTTTATCTTCAAAATTGGATTTTACTTTTAAAGATAACCTTGTTTTGAAAAATAAAATTGATTTAATTACAAAAGAATTGGATTTGGTTTTGAAGAAAAATGAATCTTTGAAAATTGATATTGATTCTCATGTGTGCCATGCTAGTATAGCTTCTTCTTCTTCTTGCACGCCAATTGCATGCTCCACTTTATCTTCCACTATTGAAAATGATATTAATGTTTTGAAGAAAAGTGTTGAATGTTTGGGCTCCACTTTGAGCCAACGCACATTGAATCATTCACGTTTGGAAACCTTGGTTCGCAAGAAACAAGGTCCATCTTTGCATGCACACCCTATACGGCATACACATGCTTCCCACGGTCACCACCATTACATGTATGCTCATGTGTACACTTGTACACATTGTGGTCGAAAAGGCCACCTTGCTAGATTTTGTTATGACCGTGTTTATCATGAAAATTTAGCAACTAATCTTGTTTGGGTTAGAAAAGATACTAACCCCCGTGGATCCAAAAGAAAATGGGTACCAAAGACCACCTTTTTGTTTTTTGATGTAGGTGGGAGCTCTCGCATCACGTGAGAGTATTCGTGCCTTGAGGTGGATGCGGTCTAAGCTTAAAAGAGAACCATTTGGATGCTTCACTCTCAAGGGAATTTGGTGGGAGGACCACCGTGGTTTGGAGAACTAGAGATGCACCTTCATTGGTTTTGGTATCATTCTCTATTTGCATGCTTTTCATGATCATTTATTTATAGCATGCCATGTTTTATTGTTCATTATGTTTATGTCATGTTGATTAGATTAGTGTTATACATGTTTAGTTACTTGAGCACCCATGTTTCATATGAATCTATATTTAGTGTTCTCACCTTGTTTAAACTAACATGTATGCCCTAGATCTAATGCACATGCATATGCATAATGATCATGTGGATGTTTATGATTTTTATTTTGTTGAATCATGTTTTATTGTTTCATGATTAGTATGATGTTTGCCATGTTTATTAGACTTATGCTTTACATGATTAGTTGTTGAGACACCCATGTTTAGTATGGACCCATATTTTGTGTTCTCTTTATGTTTTAGCTATCATGTTAATCATAGGTTTAATGCACATATCTTTGTCATGCTAATCATGTGGTTGACTATGACTTTTTGTTTTAATGATTCATGTTTTGATAAATAACTTGTGGTGATGTGTTGTATGATTTCTAATTTTGCAACATGTTTTGATGTTTATAGGCTATTATGTATTTCTTGATTCTAATAGCATGTGGATGTTCCTCATAATTATTTTTATGTCTTTCATGTTGATTTATATCCCATTTTGTGCTTAATGATTTGATTACTTGTTTAGATGTTAGTTTTCATTAAGACTAGAATTTATACTTGCACTTGTAGTGGGACACAAATAAATCTTTATATATGTTTGTGCTTGGATGCTTATTTGTACCCATTAAATGTGCTAGTATAGCCTAGTTTTGATGATTCATGCATTTTAAACTTGTATTCCTATTTTTGAATTTGTTTTATGTGTATGAGTTTTCATGTCATGTATATGTTTATTTTGCCAAACCTTAAGATATACATGTATACCCTTTGAGTCATTTGTCTTTCATGCAAATCTATATATATGGACTCAATTGTGTTTAGGGATATGTATGTATACTTATTGTGTTGACAATTCATACATATACCTTGAAATGAAATTAGTTTTGGTGAAAATTTAGTTTTTCTTGATTTCGTGTTTATTTGTTTAACTTCATGTATATGTCCATCTTGTCCAAACTATCATTTATACATATACATCCTTGAGCCACGTGCCTTCATGCATATACCCTTGTGGACTCATTATGTTTAGGATATGTATGTATACTTTAGTTTGTACATGACATACATATGCCTTGAAGTTTAAATCGTTTGGATGAATTTCATGTTTTTAAGATGATTTCAATTGGTGATTGATTGTAACTCAATTTTACATATTTTACCATATCATTCCCATGCATATTGCAAATAAATATATGATTTTTACTCATCTTCTCTATATTTTTACAGGTCCACAACTGAAATGAGAGAAAGCCCAATAATCACTTTAATTAGCAATAATTAAAGAGATTAACTCCAAGCCCAAGTTTAAATTCAGGATCCAGAGAATTCTATGTAACAACTCAAGATTCTAGAAGGCCACGTGGATAACAACCTCGTAACCAACCTGTACCAGAAAGTTGTTACCCAACAGAGTTAGTTGAGCCGCAGAATCTGGGACTTTCCCGCCAATCTGCGGCCAAATCTGGGTTGTTGGATCCCAGATTTTGCGCCAACAAACTGGGTTCTGGATCCTTCTCCTGAGGCCTATAAATACTGCACTTGGACCTGCAAGAAAAGACTGAGCAGAGAAGAGATAGAGATTAGGGATTAAGCTTTGTATTTTTGTTTTTCTCTAGGATTTTTGTAGCTCTCTAGATCTTCTTCCTCCCTAGAAATTCTGTAAGAGAGAGTTTGTAAGAGAGAGAAAGCTTGTGTACATCAAGGAGTGACAACTTGTGAAGCAAGGATTGATCCATTCTCTTCTCTCTACTCTTGCATTTTCTAGTGTACTTGTTTTCTTTACTTGCTTTCTTTATTTTCTTGCAATTTTATTCATGCTTTGCTTTTCTTTTGTAATGGCTTGTAGCTAACTTTTCTACATGTACTAGCTAACCACTAACCTTGCTAACTACTAACTCATGGGTGATTGCTATATTTCATCTTGCAAAGTGTATGATCTTCTCTTCTCCGATGGGTTACTTTCATACTTGGCAAGTATCTTGTTGTAATTCTCCATATGATTCATGTGTGCCTCATTTAGAGCCTTGTCTAGAACAAGTGCCTTGATGGAACATGGAGATGGATCACCAATATGCTATTTGTTGTACAACTTCTTTACTTCATTTAATGAATGTTGTATCTTCTTCCTTAGCATCCCTTGAGTGTAGCTCTTTTGATTCCATTATTGAAAGTCTATCTTGTAGGCCAATGACATCTATGAGGCTACAAGACAAGTCCAAGAATGATCCCCCATCATCCAAGTGGGAAAGTAATTAGACCAACACGCAAGACAAATCTATGCTGATGAATCAACATGAGGCACGCATTCACTATCACGGAGTTTAGTAAGTCTTTAGCAAGGTAGTAAGGTTAGCTAGTCATGGTTTTCTTCAATCTTAAATCTTTTCAAAGTTTTACTTTCTTTTAGTTGTAATTCCAAAGCCAATCTTAATTTTGATTTCTTTACACTTTCCATCATGAACATTTCCACCCATTCTTTTATTTCTTTTTCATTTGATTCTTTATTCTTTTAAAGCAAAGAAGAATCTTCGTTTTCTATCTTCACTACAAACCGTAACGCTTCCATCGCAAGCTCTCCCTGAGGATTCGACTCGGTATAGCCCTTGCTATAACGGAGATTGGAAAGGGTACATTAATCATCTTTCATACATTGTGGAGTGATCTAAGCACTTGAGGTTGTTTCTAAACCTTATCTCTCCTTAATTGAATACATATATTTGTGCTCATTTATACTCCATAATACAACACCTTTCCCATCTAAACAAATTTTTGGCGCCGTTGCCGGGGAGAGCAACGAATTTTCTTTAAAGTGAAGAACTAAACGAATCTTCTTCTCTTTGCAGGTTACAGGTTGACGAAACAGGAACCTTTGCATTGCAGTAACATATAAGTGGACCTGGGCCTCAGCTCTCGAAAGCAGAGACCAGGATCCCTCCAAATTGCCGCAAATTCTGGGTTTTTGCCGCAGAATTGCGGCAAAGAGGAGATCACTACTGACCTAATTTCTGCAGGGCTTGCTTTTCTGCAAAATACATCTGCTGCAATAATTTTTTCCTGTATTCTTCACCATACTCCTGCCTAATAATCAACAGTAAAAAAATTTGTTGCAAAGTTAAAAAATTGTTTAGACATTTGCATACTAGGCACGTGTCTTTCAATTCCTTTACTTTTACTGTTGAAGAGTGCTGGAGACAAGGTACGTACGCATTGCATCTAGACTAGGACTCACTCTTTGTTTGATTTAATTACGCTTTGAGTGAACCTTGTTTGTTGATATCGTACACTTGCACAAATCAATTCTAAGGGCATAACCCATAAAAAAGATAAGGTGGGGATTTTATCACCTCTTCCTTAGCCCGAAAATCATTTTCCCACGCACTCACAATCCCAAGCTTGTAAATAAAAACTGATAGACGTTGGCCCTAGGGACATTCGGACTCACTTAGGAGATTATCCTAAGGGGGAAAAGTGTTGGAAATTGACTTTTGTAAAATCAGTGTCTAGGAAAGGGATTGAGGGCCGAAAGCCCGAAGGTTGCTGGTTACTTAATTAAGGAACGTCTCTGACGGAAAACCTCCCACCAACCTTGCCCTTTCCTGGCTGATTAGCTTATAGTCAAAGTCTACACTAAACCTCCTGTGGACGATCTAATCAGTTAGGAGTCGTCTAGGTCCAGGAATCCTAGAAGCTTGGATTGATTTTTCTTTTTAATTGTTTGTTATTTTCTCTTTTTCGCTGGTGTGATCGGTGCACGTTATTTGTGATTGTATTTGAGAGAGTGGTTTCGTGATCCAAAATCTGCAAGACTTGATAGACTTTCTACACTTGCACTTACACAACCACTTGACATTATGGAAAACAACGTCTCACTTCAAGATCGATTTTATCCGATTCGCACTTCCCTTCCATCTTGCATTCTTCTCCCCGAGCCTAATGGAAACCACTTTGAGCTGAAACCGCAATTCATTAATACACTTCCCTGATTCCATGGTCTTGAGTCTGAGGACGCGTACCTCTTTATTCGTGAGTTTGAAGAGGTATGCCAAATGATGAGAATTTCCCAACTGACCGAGGATGCTGTTAGGTTACAGTTCATACCATTTGCACTTAAGGATTTAGCTAAGAAATGGCTTTATAATCTTCCTGTCAGTTCCATATCTTCATGGGAGGATTTTGTAAAAGTCTTTCTTAAGAAATTCTATCCTATCCACAAAACAGCCCTCATGCGAAAGAATATCATGCAATTCAAGTAGGAACCAAATGAACCTTTCTGGAAGTATCTTGAGCGTTTCAAAGACCTTCTAGCCCTGTGTCCTCATCACGGCATAGAGAAATGGCGTCTATGCCAGATTATCTATGACAGTTTAGATTACCAAACGAAAACCCTCCTTGAATCCATGTGTCAAGGGGAATTTTTGAAGAAAGATGAACATCAGGGGTGGGATCTCTTTGAAACCTTAGCTGAGAAAACCATTCAGTGGGAGTCATGCCCTGATAAATCCATTCCCACCACTTTCAGAACTGGTAGACATTCCATAGAATCCTCAATAGCAGCTGAAGAGAAAATCACACAATTGATGAAGAGGATAGAACTGCTTGAGTCTAGGGGGAATTCTGTTGTAAATCAGGTCAACCCTTTACCTGTGATCAAACCGGGTTGCACCAACTGTCATGACCTTAACCATGTCTTTGAGGAGTGTCCATTATATCAGCCCCAATCATTTCAGGAGAACATGAATGCAGCATTTACCAGACATCCATACTCCAACACATACAATTCAGGATGGCAGAACCATCAAAATTTTTCATGGAGTCAGTCTGGTCCTGAGCATCATATGCCACCACTTCCACATCCATATAATGCTCAGTCTCACCCATCCAGTTTCAATCAGAATTCACTGTATGTTCATCCATCCCAAAGTCCACCACAGTCATATCAGAACCCACCACCATACTACCAATCACAATTCCAATCTCCATATCAACAACATCCACCCCAAAATAATTCAGAAATATCAGAGTTGAAAAAAATGTTAGAAACCTTTACAAAGAACCAGGAGCAGGAGTTGAATAAAATGAAGGTCCAAATTGGGCAATTGGCTAATTCAGTAAATGAAAGACAAAAAGGTATGCTACCAAGTCAGCCATTGCCAACTCCCAAACATCACTTCCCTTTGAATGAAGTGGAAGATTCAGGACCCAGTCAATGTCATGCTATTCATACCCTGAGATCTGGAAAACAAATAGATAATAAGGTTTCTAGTCCACCATCTCATCCAATACCAAAGCCATCACCTCATGTCCCAATACAACCAACTTCTGACAACCCATCTTCTAGTACAGAGCCATCCACTTCAAAAGCCAAGGGTAAAGAAAAGGTAGATGAGCAACCCTATAAGCCTGTTGTACCATTTCCAAATAGGCTTAAAAATAACAAGTCCAATGCTCATATGGAGAAAATAAAAGATATGTTCAATAAGGTCCAAATCAATGTTCCTCTTCTTGATGCCATACAACAAGTGCCATCATATGCCAAATTTTTGAAGGAAATGTGCACCAAGAAGAGAAAGACCCAAGTCCCTAAGAAAGTCTTCCTTGCATCAACCATCAATGAGTTGCTCACTGGTCTAATTCCTGTTAAATACAAAGACCCAGGGAGCCCCACCATTTCATGCATCATAGGACAGACTATCATTAATAGGGCACTTCTTGATTTGGGGGCCAGCATCAATCTCCTGCCTTTCTCTGTGTACCAACAATTGGGGTTAGGTGATCTCCGTCCTACTCAAATGACTATCCAGTTGGCTGATCGCTCTGTCACTAGACCCAAGGGAGAAATTCATAATGTCCTTGTCAAAGTTGGAGAATTCATTTATCCTGTTGACTTTGTAGTCCTTGAAACAAAACCTGTGTCAAATTCTAATCAAAGGACTCAAATTCCGGTCATTCTAGGACGACCATTCCTGGCTACTGCAAATTCCATCATTAATTGCCGGAATGGATCAATGAGGTTGACTTTTGGTAACATGACTCATGAACACAATGTCTTCCATACACAACCTCGTAAAATAAAAGATCAAACATTTGAGGTTAGCTTCATTAGTAACGATTGTGAGGAAGAAGGTGAAGATCCAAAAGATGAGTCACAATCTAGTGATTCTCTTATCCGAGTACCCTTTCAAAAGGGGAAAGTTGATTTGGATATTTTCACTTTCAATGAGCCAACTGTGACTGTATCGGAACCTCCGATTGATATATCCTTCGAAGACTTGTTTGCTTATGAGATCATGTGTCTAGATGAGTCCACTCGGGGTAAGTTAGCTGATTGTACAATTTTGAAAGAGGATGTTGACTTGAGTTTTGAAGAATTATTTGGAGATGAGCTTGAATTTCTAAATAAAGGACAAAATGATGTGCTAAATGAGAAAGGTGGTAAGGAGGAATTTTTGGGTGAACACTATGGTGAGATATGGATGGACAATAATGAATTGAAACTGGAAATGCCGAGGGTTAAAAAAATAATGCGTCACGTTTCCCACTTAAACCCGAGAAAAAGAACACACTGGAATGATGGGAAACGGGCCAGAGGGAAAAGGACAAAAGATAGCCCAGGCAGTGAACCCACTTGTACATAATCTTTGTAAATTATTTTTTTCTTTCTTTTTTAAAATTTTGTAAATAAAAAAATAAAAAAATATATAAAAATAAAGGAGGGACATTTATGCTTAAAAGAGTTTCCACACTTTCCAAATTCAAAATCTTTTCGAAATTCCTAGGTTTCTTTAAATTCAAAGTCCCTAGGGTCAAACCTATCTTCAAAACTTCCAAATCCCTAGGGTAAATTCGTTTTTAACCTAGGGATAGAAGTGGGATTCTAAATTTCTCCTATAAATATCTCTCCACCCCACCCTTCCTCCCTCACACGAGAAAACTCATCTCAGATCTAAAAAAATCCTTCTCCAGCGCCGCCACTGAAATTTTTTCCTTCCTCTGAAACCTCTATACTGCCGCAATTCCACGGCCATTATCGAGATTCTGCGGCAAAGTTGAAGCCTCCTGCGCGCCGCCAGAGTCTGCTCCTATCGATTTCAAGGGCTTGTTGGCGATCTGGTGCTACATCTTCATTCAGAGCTTCCTGAACCCACTGCAGAGATCGACATTTTACCCCCCACGAATTCCGGGGGTGGTTCGAATTCTGATCTTTTCTTTTTATCGCTTTGATCTGAAATTCATATTATGGCACCTCCAATTTTTGTTGAGAAAGACTTTGGGCAGATATTAAGTGATACAAATGGTTATGGGTATGTGTTTGTAGAGAGAATTAGGGCTTGGAACTGGTATACATTAGTGTATGACAACTCTGAGACCGATGCATTCTATTGTCCCGAATTGGTGACAATGTTTTACACTCACATTGACCAAACATCTATTGATTCACAAGCATATCAGTTTACTGTACACATGCCCACAGGAGACTTACTTGTCACGCTTCCTCTTCTTGAGGCAGTCACCAATGTCCCAACCATCACACATCACAGCGAGCCTCTCCCTTTGATTGAGTATATGACTGTTATGGGGGCTCGTTGTACTGAGCAGGATCGTGGGCTCAAAGCCAGTACGACCTTTAGAAATATTCATTGCGTTGGACGTTGGATCCAACGCAACATTTTAGGGCTTGAGCATCAATCATCCTTCAACAGACCTGTGTTACAAATAATACATGATTTAATGACTCATCAACACACGGTTTGTTTGAATAAAGTCATCTTCCACGCACTTCTAGCAAATTCCTCACGCACACGCGGTGCCAAATACTCCCATCCCATATTGATTACACGTTTGTGTAGGACTTTCCTACCAGCTGATGTATTTGATTCATTCGACCGAGTGTTTGTTGCACATGAGAGGCCTACTAGTTCGTATAATAGTTGTTTGCATGCAGTCTGGACTCCTACTGTCCAGCCAGAGGATGTACCGGTAGAGTCCTCCTCAGAGGAGAGTTTTGATGCAGAAGATGAACCTGAGTTTTGGAGGCAGGAGCCCCCAGCAGAGTCACGAGCTTTCATGTCCTCCATCTGGAAGGGCATAAAGAAAATCTTTAAGGGACAAGTGAGGCTGAGAAAGAGGGTGGAAGAGCAATCCTCCAGGTTATATGGCATTGAGGCCAGTTTGAGGAGATCACAGTCGGCTGGACCTAGCACCACCGCTGGTCCAAAGCGACGGAGGGAGTAGTTTTATCCTTTACCTATTTCGTGCATCATTTCATCTTGCATACATTGGGGACAATGCATGAGATAGGTATGGGGGGGTAGATGCTAACATAGGATTTTTTTTCATTTTCTTTTTAGACCTTTTATTTTTATTTTTAGGATTTTAATTTTCTTTTTAGATTTTATCTTTCTTAGTAGATTTTCTATTTTCTTTTAGATTTTACTTTTTCTTTTTTTAGAAATAAAAAAATAATAAAAAAATAAAAAAAACTTTTTGAAATAAGAGACAATGTTTTGATCTATTTTTAAGAAAATTAAGATGTATCTTAGAAATTAAGAAAGCCTTAATTATGACATCTTAAACCTAGTTAAAATAATAGGTCTTGTTTGAAATTATAGGCTAAGTAAGAAAAATTGGTGAGATATTTTTATCTTGAATTTTTTGCCTTAGATAAGTATGCACTTTACACTTACACATTTCTTGGGATGGAGACAAAGACCAAAAATGCCATTAAAAACAAAAGAAAAAAATATATAAATAAAACATCACCTATTAAGCTGGATAAATGTGCCTCAAGAAGCATGATTATTCACGCCTAACGGTGGTAAAGGAAATAAATAATCCCCTTTAGTTTTGTGGCCTTTTTTACTCGAGACCTTAAACCCGAGGGATGTTTTCTCATCTGGTGCCCTAAGACCGTCTGGTTTGGGAGTCATCGGTTAAAGGCTCGCTACAAGGGTAAACTAGAAAGCCTAAACTAAGGAAAGAAGAAAAAACAGAAATATATATATATATATATATATATACATAAATAAATGGCTTGATGGTTGGAGTTGAAATCCCAGAAATTTTCACTGAGCACGGTGTGCATATTATCTAGGTTTTATGAAAGATAAAAGTATTCAATCCAATTTTGAATTCTTACCTTAATTGAAGACAAGATCTTGCATAGAGACTAAGTTTAAGGAAGAATGATTATAGGTGGACTTATGACCTAAGATCACTTATATTTTTACAAAAATAGTTCGAAAACATGTCTCTCTTTCAAAATGGATTTTCAAAACACTAACATTTGTCTTCTTTCTTTATGGATTTTGTGGGTGCAATTCACTGAAAACCCTCAGGAGACAACACTCCTCCTCTGGGGTAACCTAGAGGTTTAACGGCTTGTTGCACGCGCTCAATGCAATCGTGTCACCTACGAAAGTGGTGTAATAAAATTGGTAGTATAGTTTTTCTTTTCTTTTCTTTGTTTTGCTCGGGACGAGCAAAAGAATAAGTGTGGGGGTGTGATTGTAACTCAATTTTGCATATTTTACCATATCATTCCCATGCATATTGCAAATAAATATATGATTTTTACTCATCTTCTCTATATTTTTACAGGTCCACAACTGAAATGAGAGAAAGCCCAATAATCACTTTACTTAGCAATAATTAAAGAGATTAACTCCAAGCCCAAGTTTAAATCCAGGATCCAGAGAATTCTATGTAACAACTCAAGATTCTAGAAGGCTACGTGGATAACAACCACGTAACCAACCTGTACCAGAAAGTTGTTACCCAACAGAGTTAGTTGAGCCGCAGAATCTGGGACTTTCCCGCCAATCTGCGGCCAAATCTGGGTTGTTGGATCCCAGATTTTGCGCCAACAAACTGGGTTCTGGATCCTTCTCCTGAGGCCTATAAATACTGCACTTGGACCTGCAAGAAAAGACTGAGCAGAGAAGAGAGAGAGATTAGGGATTAAGCTTTGTATTTTTGTTTTTCTCTAGGATTTTTGTAGCTCTCTAGATCTTCTTCCTCCTAGAAATTCTGTAAGAGAGAGTTTGTAAGAGAGAGAAAGCTTGTGTACATCAAGGAGTGACAACTTGTGAAGCAAGGATTGATCCATTCTCTTCTCTCTACTATTGCATTTTCTAGTGTACTTATTTTCTTTACTTGCTTTCTTTATTTTCTTGCAATTTTATTCATGCTTTGCTTTTCTTTTGTAATGGCTTGTAGCTAACTTTTCTACATGTACTAGCTAACCACTAACCTTGCTAACTACTAACTCATGGGTGATTGCTATATTTTGTTGGCCCAAAAGGTTACACTCTCAATTTGTTTTTGGTTTTGATGATGACAAACCAAATATGAGCTATTTGGTACTAATAAGTTTGTTAAGATGAGTTTCAGGGTTGTACCAATTTTGGAGGCCATTGCTTGCTATTGCAACAACCTCTAGGTTCATAAAGCTATGAAGGCATATTGCACATCAAGGAAGGATCATAGAAGAAGAAGGCTCTAGCAAGGATAGCATTGGTCAAAGATTGTGAAGATTGCTATGCATACTTTATTTTTAGTTTTATAGTTTAGAAGTTTGTTAAAGAATAGTGGATAGGTTTGAAGCTCTATCACACACGTTTTTGCGCACATGTTCAATCCAAAATGTTTTCCTATAATTTATACAAAAATATTTTGCATACAAGATTTTGCCTACAGATATATATTTATGTTTTATACTATTCCCTGTTCAAAAGTATTTTTATCAAAATCTTAATCTTTTCTTAAATTCCTTCTAAGTCTGATTTTTGACCAGTTCCGGTCGACCGGCCGGTCGACCGAATCTGTGTCAGGATATACCGGTCGACCGTCCCAGTCGACCGAGGTCCTGGCAGATGCACGTATCCGTGTGCATGTCTATCGGTCGACCGGGGCGGTCGACCGGACTATAGTTTTTGCTCTCTGGTTTTTCCGGTCGACCGGGCGGTCGACCGTATGCCTGTAACGGTCATAATTTTGAACTAGCGGTCGACCGCACCGGTCGACCGATCTAGCCGTTGAACAGTAACGGGCAGTTTTTAATGAGCTGTTTATTTTTGTCTTTTTGTGTTTAAAATTAGTTTAATTAATATATTTTAAACTGATTACCTCCTAAACATCAGTAATTATGTTTTATCCCTAAAACCTAGCCCTCTCCTATAAATAGGGGTGTTTGGGGAGAGATTTGGATAACAATCTTTACAAGAGAAAATTCAAAAGTTTCAAAGTTTAAGGCTTTCAAAAGTTCTTGGTTTTTGTGCTAATTCTCTCAATTTTCTGAAGGGTTTTCAAAAGATTTTCTCTGATTTCAATTTCTTTTCCTTTATACACAAAAGAGCTTCAATTCTACTCATTATTCTCTAAGGACCTTTGTAAGGGAAGAGATTTTTGAAAGAGAGAGTTTGTGGTCTTGTGACTACTCAGAGATTCTTGTGATTGTAATTGTGGAGTTGGGTACTCCGGTTGTAATTGTTCTTTGTGATAGTGGAAGTAGCTAGAATCCTTCTGGGGAAGGCGGGGAGTAGAGCTGGGTGCTCGAACCTCGATAACATATCCTTGTGTTTGCGATTGGTTTACTTTCTTGCACTCTTTACTTTACTATACTTGCTCTTATTCTTGCTCATCATAATCATTGTCATATTTACTTGCTTGCATACATCTTGTGAATCTTGATTGGTAATTGTTGTAGCTTTAAATTTTTAATTTGCCCTTTGATTAGCATTGTCACCTATTCACCCCCCCTCTAGGTGACTTTTCAATTGGTATCAGAGCTTGGACTCTAGGTTTGGCTTAACATCCATAGAGAGATCCTTAAAACTTGCTAATCAACATTTTCATTTCATTCATTCATCACTAGTAAACATGGCCGACAACATTAAATCCCCACCTAAATTTGATGGACTCAATTTCCCAATTTGGAAGGTTAGGATGACTATATTTTTGTAATCTTTGGGTAGCTTAGTAGCCAAGTCCTTGACCAAACCCTATGAAGCACCTGATGGTGATGAGAGCACTTGGACCGACCTTGACTTTAAACTATATGAGGCTAACTCCAAGGCCCAAAACTCCCTATTAACCGCCTTGAATGAGGATGACCTTACACGGGTAATTCATTGCCAATCCGCCTATGAGATTTGGCAATACTTATTGGTCACACACGAGGGGACTTCACAAGTCAAGAGAGCTAAGATAGATCTCTTGAGGTCCCAATATGAGTCATTTAAAATGCTTGATGATGAGTCTATTGATAGTATGGCTACAAGGTTTACTAAAATCACTAATGGTCTTTCTTCCTTAGGTGATGACATCTCCAACGATCAAAAGGTGCGGAAAGTAATTCGGGCTCTTCCTTCATCATGAGAGATCAAGGCCACCACCTTGAAGGAGTTGAACGACAAGGACGAGATGGACCTCATTAGTCTCATTGGGAACCTAAAGACCCATGAGATGGAGAAGAAGGCAAGAGAAGAGGCCACTACTTCAAAGAAGAAATCCATAGCCTTCAAGACTTCATCCACCAATGATGACGATGAAGATGACGAAGAAGAAGATGAGGAGCTTACTCTACTTGTTCGCAACGTCAAGAGGATGTAACGGAAGAACAAGCTCAACTTCCGGAGAAAATTTGAAGGCAAAGAGGAGCGGAGGATCATATGCTACAATTGCCGCAAACCCGTACATATCATGGCGGATTGTCCGGAGTTCAAGAAGAAAATGACTTCCTCCTTCAAGCCAAAGAAGCCGGAGGAAAAGAAAGCTTACAAAGCTACATGGGATTCGGAAAGCGAGTCCGAGGAGGAGGTGGATCAAGCTAATATGTGTTTCATGGCAAACACACCCAAGGTAACCCCTCAATCCCTTGATGATGAAGATGATGATGTAAGTAAGGAAGTTCTAGTGCATGCTTTTGTAGAACTTTCTGAAACTTATGATAACAAGAAACTTGAATGCATAAAATTACAAAAAGAAGTTGCTTTTCTTAAGAATGAACTTGCTATGGTTTCTAAAGAAAAGGATAATATTTCTTCTAATCTCATTTCTATACAAAAAGAATTTAATGCCTACAAAGTTTCTTGTAAAGCAAAATCTCCTATTATTGATGAAAAAGAAATTTCTTCCTTTAAATCAAAAATGAATGATTTTGAAAAAATTTTAAATGATTGTGCTTTTAATACCAAGAAACTTGAGAACATGTTTTCTAAAAAGCACACTTCACATGCTAACACTTCACAAGCTAAGAATTCTCATGCTCACACCACTCATGCTAAAGTTTCTCATGTTCACAAATCACACACTCACTATGCTTTTAAATATGGTAGAGTGTATAGATGCACATATTGTGGTAAAAATGGACATTTAGCTAAGTTTTGCTATGATCAACTAAATAGAACAAATAATCTTGTTTGGGTTCATGACACTAACCCTAGAGGACCCAAGAAAATGTGGGTACCAAAATCAAGTCTTAAATTGTTTGATGTAGGTACACACCAAAGCTCCAAGACGTAGGGAGCGGTGGTACCTTGATAGTGGTTGTTCAAGACACATGACATGGGACATCAACAACTTCACAACCCTATCAAGGTACATGGAAGGTGGCACCGTCACCTTCGGGGATGACTCCAAAGGAACTATCATCGGTATAGGTAACATTCAAATTGGTGCATCTCCTATTATTGAGAATGTTGTTTTAGTAGATGGTTTAAAACATAATTTGCTTAGCATTAGTCAACTTTGTGACCGTGGACTTAAAGTTGTTTTTGATGATTCCTCTTGCAAGATTTTTAATGTTAAATCTAATGATTGTATTCTTACCGATTTTCGTGATAATAATGTTTATATTATTGACATGCTTAATTTAGATTGTTCTACTAAATGCTTGAATGCTTTTGATGAAAATTCTTGGCTTTGGCATAGAAGACTAGGACATGCATCTTTTGACCATATTTCTAGGATTAATTCAAAGGAATTGGTGAAGGGTATACCTTGCTTGAATTTTGAGAAAGACCGCATTTGTGGTGCGTGCCAACTTGGGAAACAAACCAAGTCTTCCTTTAAACCAATCAAGGATATCATGTCAACTAGGCCTTTAGAATTAATTCATATGGATCTTTTTGGACCAACTAAAACTAAGAGTTTAAATGGAAGTAGATTTGCATTTGTTTTGGTTGATGATTTCTCCCGTTTTACTTGGGTTTTCTTTTTGCAACATAAAGATCAAACTCTTTCTCATTTTAAGATTTTTCGAAAAAGAGTTGAAAAAGAAAAAGGTTTTCCGATTTTGAAAATAAGGAGTGATAGAGGTGGTGAGTTTGTTAACCAACTCTTCATGACTTATTGTGATGAAAAAGGAATTAAGCATGAAATGTCTTGTCCTAGAACTCCACAACAAAATGGAGTTGTAGAAAGGAAAAATAGAACACTTCAAGAGATGGCTAGGACAATGATAAGTGAGTATGACCTCCCTCAATATTTATGGGCCGAGGCCGTAAACACCGCATGCTATATATCGAATCGTATTTATTTGTGCAAAAATTCTTCAAAAACATCATTTGAAATGTATCATTCTAGAAAACCAAATGTTGCATATTTCAAAGTTTTTGGATGCAAGTGTTTTGTTTTAAATACTAAGGATAATTTGGGTAAATTTGATGCTAAGGCTTATGAAGCTATCTTTGTTGGATTTTCTTCTACTAGCAAAGCATATGGAGTTTTCAATAGATCTACACTTACCATAGAAGAATCCATGCATGTTAAATTTGAAGAGACTAATGTGGTTGTTGAGAATGTTGTAGAAATTGAACCATTAGGTGAAGACATGGAGAGACTATCCTTGAAGGACTCACCCGCTCAAGAAGAAAAGCTAGACCCTATTGGTGAAGTTCAAGAGGATAAGGAGGAAAGCTCTCAACCGCTTCCTAAAGCTTGGAGATACGCTACAAATCATCCGAAGGAGCTCATCTTGGGTGATGCATCTAGAGGAGTCACTACGCGCTCCAAACTCCATGACCTATGTGGTAACTTTGCTTTCATTTCTCATTTTGAACCCAAAGGCATTCTCGAAGCCGAGACGGACCCATATTGGTTGCTTGCCATGCAAGAGGAACTCAATCAATTTGAGCGCAACCAAGTTTGGCACCTTGTTCCTAAGCCCCACGATAGACCAATAATTGGTACTAAGTGGATCTTTAGAAACAAGATGGATGAGTCCGGAAATGTCATTAGGAATAAAGCTAGGTTAGTGGCCCAAGGTTACACTCAAGTTGAGGGAATTGACTTTGAGGAGACCTTTGCACCCGTAGCACGGCTTGAAGCCATACGGATGACACTAGCTTTTGCATCTTTCAAAAATTTTAAACTTTTTCAAATGGATGTGAAAAGTGCATTTTTGAATGGTTTTATCAATGAAGAAGTTTATGTTTCTCAACCTCCCGGTTTTGTTGATCATGTTCATCCCGATTTTGTTTTTAAACTTGATAAAGCTTTGTATGGATTGAAACAAGCTCCAAGAGCTTGGTATGAAAGGCTTTCTAGTTTTCTCATTTCAAATGATTTTGTTAAAGGCAAAGTAGACACAACTCTTTTTACTAAGCATGTTGATAATGATATTTTAATTGTGCAAATTTATGTTGATGATATAATTTTTGGATCTACTAATGAGCTTTTGTGCAAGGAGTTTGAAAAGGTAATGCAACTAGAATTTGAAATGTCTTCCATGGGTGAGCTTAATTTCTTTCTTGGACTCCAAATCAAGCAATTGCAAGACGGAACCTTCATTAACCAAGCCAAGTACGCAAAGGAGCTAGTAAAGAAGTTTGGGCTTGAAGGATCAAAGGCTTGCAACACTCCAATGGCAACTACAACCAAGCTTGATAAGGACGATCAAGGTAAAAATATTGATATTAAATTATATAGAAGCATGATAGGAAGTCTTTTATATTTAACGGCAAGTAGGCCGGATATCATGTTTAGTGTGTGTCTTTGTGCTAGATTTCAATCGTGTCCTAAAGAGTCTCATCTTATTGCGGTAAAACGCATTATTCGTTATATTAAGGGCACAATTGGAATGGGTCTTTGGTATCCGAAAACTAGAGATTTTTCAATGACTAGTTATTCGGATGCCGACTATGCGGGTTGTAGAGTAGATAGAAAGAGTACTAGTGGGACATGTCAATTTCTTGGTAATTGTCTTGTTTCATGGTCCTCTAGGAAGCAAAATTCCGTAGCTCTCTCAACCGCCGAGGCGGAGTATGTTGCCGCGGGGGCTTGTTGTGCACAAGTCCTTTGGATGAAACATACTCTCCTTGATTTTGATTTGTACTTTGATCATATAAAAATATTTTGTGATAATACTAGTACTATACACATGACTAAGAATGCAAATCAACATAGTAAGACCAAGCACATTGAGATTAGATATCACTTTCTTAGAGATCATTTTGAGAAAGGTGATATAGATATTGATTATGTTTCCACGAATTTACAACTAGCCGATATTTTCACTAAACCTCTTGATTTTGCTAGATTTTCGTTTATTTGTGGAGAACTTAATGTTTGTATTATTGAATAGACATGTTTTCATAACCCTTTTTGATGTATGACAAAAAGGGGGAGAGTAAGTTTACATGGGCAAAAATAAGTTCATTTGGTCTTGGTTCCATATGAATTTATATGTTTTGGTTTTAATAAATTTTGATATGAGTTTTGTGTTTTATGAAATTGAGAAATCTTGTATATTGTTTCTATTGGTATTGTTTCTATTGGTATTGTTTCAATTTGGTTTCATTTGATATCTTTTCTATGAATTCTTGTGTTTTAAGTTTAAATAATATAGCACAATTTGAGGGAGAGTTTTCTCCTCCCCTATATTTTTGTTTATAGCCTATTTGTTTTGTCATCATCAAAAAGGGGAGATTGTTGGCCCAAAAGGTTACACTCTCCATTTGTTTTTGGTTTTGATGATGACAAACCAAATATGAGCTATTTGGTACTAATAAGTTTGTTAAGATGAGTTTCAGGGTTGTACCAATTTTGGAGGCCATTGCTTGCTATTGCAACAACCTCTAGGTTCATAAAGCTATGAAGGCATATTGCACATCAAGGAAGGATCATAGAAGAAGAAGGCTCTAGTAAGGATAGCATGGCTCAAAGATTGTGAAGATTGCTATGCATACTTTATTTTTAGTTTTATAGTTTAAAAGTTTGTTAAAGAATAGTGGATAGGTTTGAAGCTCTATCACACACGTTTTTGCGCACATGTTCAATCCAAAATGTTTTCCTATAATTTATACAAAAATATTTTGCATACAAGATTTTGCCTACAGATATATATTTATGTTTTATATTATTCCATGTTCAAAAGTATTTTTATCAAAATCTTAATCTTTTCTTAAATTCCTTCTAAGTCTGATTTTTGACCAGTTCCGGTCGACCGAATCTGTGTCAGGATATACCGGTCGACCGTCCCAGTCGACCGAGGTCCTGGCAGATGCACATATCCGTGTGCATGTCTATCGGTCGACTGGGGCGGTCGACCGGACTATAGTTTTTGCTCTCTGGTTTTTCCGGTCGACCGGGCGGTCGACCGTATGCCTGTAACGGTCATAATTTTGAACTAGCGGTCGACCGCACCGGTCGACCGATCTAGCCGTTGAACAGTAACGGGCAGTTTTTAATGAGCTGTTTATTTTTGTCTTTTTGTGTTTAAAATTAGTTTAATTAATATATTTTAAACTGATTACCTCCTAAACATCAGTAATTATGTTTTATCCCTAAACCCTAGCCCTCTCCTATAAATAGGGGTGTTTGGGGAGAGATTTGGATAACAATCTTTACAAGCGAAAATTCAAAAGTTTCAAAGTTTAAGGCTTTCAAAAGTTCTTGGTTTTTGTGCTAAATTCTCTCAATTTTCTGAAGGGTTTTCAAAAGATTTTCTCTGATTTCAATTTCTTTTCCTTTACACACAAAAGAGCTTCAATTCTACTCATTATTCTCTAAGGACCTTTGTAAGGGAAGAGATTTTTGAAAGAGAGAGTTTGTGGTCTTGTGACTACTCAGAGATTCTTGTGATTGTAATTGTGGAGTTGGGTACTCCGGTTGTAATTGTTCTTTGTGATAGTGGAAGTAGCTAGAATCCTTCTGGGGAAGGCGGGGAGTAGAGCTGGGTGCTCGAACCTCGATAACATATCCTTGTGTTTGCGATTGGTTTACTTTCTTGCACTCTTTACTTTACTATACTTGCTCTTATTCTTGCTCATCATAATCATTGTCATATTTACTTGCTTGCATACATCTTGTGAATCTTGATTGGTAATTGTTGTAGCTTTAAATTTTTAATTTGCCCTTTGATTAGCATTGTCACCTATTCACCCCCCCTCTAGGTGACTTTTCATATTTCATCTTGCAAAGTGTATGATCTTCTCTTCTCCGATGGGTTACTTTCATGCTTGGCAAGTATCTTGTTGTAATTCTCCATATGATTCATGTGTGCCTCATTTAGAGCCTTGTCTAGAACAAGTGCCTTGATGGAACATGGAGATGGATCACCAATATGCTATTTGTTGTACAACTTCTTTACTTCATTTAATGAATGTTGTATCTTCTTCCTTAGCATCCCTTGAGTGTAGCTCTTTTGATTCCATTATTGAAAGTCTATCTTGTAGGCCAATGACATCTATGAGGCTACAAGACAAGTCCAAGAATGATCCCCCATCATCCAAGTGGGAAAGTAATTAGACCAACACGCAAGACAAATCTATGCCGATGAATCAACATGAGGCACGCATTCACTATCACGGAGTTTAGTAAGTCTTTAGCAAGGTAGTAAGGTTAGCTAGTCATGGTTTTCTTCAATCTTAAATCTTTTCAAAGTTTTACTTTCTTTTAGTTGTAATTCCAAAGCCAATCTTAATTTTGATTTCTTTACACTTTCCATCATGAACATTTCCACCCATTCTTTTATTTCTTTTTCATTTGATTCTTTATTCTTTTAAAGCAAAGAAGAATCTTCATTTTCTATTTTCACTACAAACCGTAACGCTTCCATCGTAAGCTCTCCCTGAGGATTCGACTCGGTATAGCCCTTGCTATAACGGAGATTGGAAAGGGTACATTAATCATCTTTCATACATTGTGGAGTGATCTAAGCACTTGAGGTTATTTCTAAACCTTATCTCTCCTTAATTGAATACATATATTTGTGCTCATTTATACTCCATAATACAACACCTTTCCCATCTAAACAGTGATTTCACATCTTAGATGAATTTCATGTTTTCAAGGAATTTCATATGAGCTTAATTGAATATTTTTCATGTTAATATGTGTCACATTTTACTTGTACACTCACTTTATTAGTTTTACTCATGATTTGTTTTCATGAGACTATGATATGGACTTTATGGATTTTGATTGTTTAGTGATCATGTGATTTACATGTGTTTCATGAAAAACAATTTTGTTTTATTCCTTGCTTGAAGGATTTCGTACTAGTTTAAAAGTTTTTTTTTCCTATAACTAGTTCGTATTCTTCACTATGGTAGAGATTTTCAAACAAAGCTTATTTTCAAACCTATTTTTGAAAACCCCTACCCTCAATGGGAGGATGGATGGGAGATCATGTTCATGTATGCTTTAAAATGAAAATCATTTAAAACTTGAACCATGATTGGGAGGTATAGATAATATGAGATATACACTTGATCATTATTGTTATTTCAATTGGTATCATTGAATTCTTTCAATTGGTATCAATCTTGACAATTCTTGTATACTCATATATGTTTGTATGTATGTATGCTTTAAATTCCAAGAATATCAATTTCTATTGGTATCTATTTTTCATACATATATATGTTTTATTTGTGCTTATTATATCCCTATATCTTTAAGTACAAAATCTTGTTTATGCTAGTGCTTGAGCTTCAATTTTGTTTCAATTGATTATTTTTATATTGATATCAAGCCTGTGCATTATTTTAGTTGGTATTTCATAAAGGGGGAGAAAATTTGATTTTGTCTTTCAAATGGTAATTTTTCAATTGGTATTTGATTCCCACTCCCTTACTTTATGATTGATATTTACAATTTGGTATCATATGTTTCAAAACTTTTGTTTAGACATTCAAAATTTATTATGTTTAATTTCAAATGGTATCAAGATTTTTCATGTGTTTTTGCTTAAAATTAGTATCAATATTTTTGTTTGTTTCCTTTCAATTGGTATCAAGATACTATTTTCAATTGGTACCTTAATTGATTGTCACCTCTAATTGACTTTGTTTTTGTTTTAGACAAAAAGAGAAAATATTATTTTATTGATTCATTGTTTCAAACAAAAAGGGGAGAAAAATTTATTGATTTGGTTTTATCTTTACCCCTTATTGAAGATTGATTCTTTGTATTAAAAAGAAAGAAGATTTTGTTTTGTTTTGGTTTTTACCCCTTTGTTGATGATTGACAAAAAGGGGGAGAAGTATTTTGGGTTTATATATGCATGTTTTTGTTTTGCATATATTAAGTTTAATTTAGTTTAATTTTAATTGGTATCTAAAGCATGTTTTGTAATTGGATGTTTTGTAATTGGTTTCTAGAGCATGTTTTGTTTTAAACATTTCATTGGTATTTAGAACCTTTTATTGTTTATGCATAGATATGCATGTTTCATGTTTCATGTTTGATATTCATTGCATATTATTTATTGTTTATTTGTTTATGCATGAGTTAAGGGGGAGCTTCTTTGAAGCTTAACTTTAATCCATGCATATATAACTCCATGAGTTTTGTCATCATCAAAAAGGGGGAGATTGTTGGCCCAAAGGCCTTCCACTCTAGTTTTGATGATGATTAACTCATGTAGTTATGTGTACTAATAATCTTGTATTTTTAGTTTCAGATCATTAATCAAGTTAATAGTTGGTGATTAGCTTCAACAAGATGATTTGGAAGCTTTCACATGTTGATTCAAATGCCCGAGCGTCAAAGATCATATATAGCATTTGCTCGGTGGATCAAGGAGTTTTGGATCGAGTCGGCTTGGAGATTGCGCTCTACAAGAAGACATCGGTACCATAATTTAGTTTTGTGTTTAGATCCAAATTTGTAAAGATTAGAATAGTATGATAATGCTCAAGTTCACAACACACACGTTTCATGTTTTGAATATTGGTTTTCGGTTTTAGGTTTAACTGATCTTGGTTTTCATGAATAGATAGATCAAAACAAGTTTGCATGGTTTAATGTATAAATGATTTGTTCTATATACATGCATGCTTTAATTTCCTAGACAAACTTAGTTTTGACTCACTTATTCATGTGTTTTATGTTTTGATATTTTTGTCAAAACATATTTTGGAATTAAATGACAAAAACATGGATATATGTTTGTTTCATGTATATTTGATTTCTATCCAAATGCATCATGCTTCAAAGTGTTTAAATATCATGTTTTTGTATTTGGAAGAGTTTTGGACAAAACGTATTTTCTATTCAAAAATCCAAGTTTTAGAAAATACAGTTTTTGGTTTTTGGTAAAAATGATAAGACACAAAAATAGTTCATATTGATTGATATTTGAGCTAAACTTTTTACCACATGTTTATATATCAATGCAAAATGATAAAACTATTTTTGGTGATTTTTAGAAAAGATAAAAGAATTTTTAAACATGTTTCTAACCCAGTTTTCTGTTCCAGGCTTCACCAGTCGACTAGTCTTCTGACTAAGTCGACTTGGCTGAAGTCGGTCGACCGGGTCGGTCGACCGACGTGCACAGATTTGTGCACGTTTGGCAGTCATTGGACGGTCGACCGTCCGGGTCGACTGGGTCAGAGAGCAGAGCTCTCTGTTTGTTTGGGTCGACCGGGGCGGTCGACCGGTAGCTGGCAACGGGCAAAATTTGACCGTTGGATGGTCGACCGGCCGGTCGACCGGCAGTGCATTCTGGCTTTTTCTGCTGCCAACGGCTATATTTTTCTGGGGTCTATAAATACCCCATTTGTGAGAGTTTTTCTCCAAGATTTTTTGTGCGAATTTTTCCCTACTCTCTGGTGTTTTCACAGCAATCAAAAGAAGTTTTTGGATTCAAATTGAACAATCTTTTGGTGTTTTTGCTAGGGTTTGGAAAATCAAAGAAAAGGGTTTTTGGGAAAAAGAGTTTTGATTCATCTTCTATATCTTGGTTTCAGTTTTTCCCAAGGATTTTCTTTGTGTTTTTGATTTCCATTCCATTGGTTTTCTCCACACTTGAGCAACATCTACTTTCTTATTCTATAGGATCTTTGTGTGGGAGAAAGAGATTGTTTGTGGTTGTTGTTTAGACCACCAAGTTAAAACCCAATCTTTGTTTGGCTTTGCGCCTTGGGTTGTATCCCTCAAGTTGTGAGGTGATCCTTGTGTTTGCTTTGTGTTAATCCCTCGGGTTGTGAGGTGATTGTTTGTTGGATTGGAGCTTGCCTCAAGGAGGAGGTTGTGGTTGTAAAGAGAGGAGTTGGGTACTCCTTGTGAGAGTTCATTGTGGACTTGCTAGTGGATTAGAAATCCTTCGTGTGTCGAAGGCGGGGATGTAGAGCTGGGTGCTCGAACCTCGAAACATATCTTGTTGTTTGCGCTTGATCCATTGACTCTCTCTATCTCTCTCTTTACTTTGTGCCTTGCAAATATTCATATTGTGCATTCATAATTGCTTGGCTTGGTTGTGTGTGCATCATTTGTTGATTGCACTTGAGTGTATTGCATAAAGTTTTTAAATTTCGCATTGAGTTATTAGATTAGCATAATCACCTATTCACCCCCCCTCTAGGTGATCTTTCAGGGACATGTTAGATTGCTTCAAGAAGTGGTATATTAAGCCTAACTTGATTGAACACCTCAAGTATTTTCTCCATATGTGCATTATTATTATTCCTAAGCCTATTTGAAAATGGGGTATAGCTTAGTGCACTTGTTTTGCTAACTTATCAACTTCGGTTTTTTTGTGGAGGTGGAGCGGAACTAGATGAAGTGGATGTTTGAGTTGGGTCCGGTGACATGGATACTTGATTATCAACTTGTTTCCCTGATCTCAATGTATGAACCAAGTTACCTGGTTTGGATCTTGAGCCTCATTTGCTTGCCTAAGATTCCTAGGGTTTGGCAATGGTTGACTTGGTAGAGTTCCCTCTTATCTTTCACTAATTGGATTAGCTTATTGACTCAATTGCATCACTATCCTAGTCATGACTTGAGCTAGTGTTTCTTGGCTTTTAATTAGAGTGTCCACCTTTCTTTCCATAGTAGAGAGTCTTATTTTCATATGTGAATTTTGAAAATAGGGTGGAGGACTTTAGTTGGGGAAATTTTGTTGCTAAGGAGATTATTGAAGAATTTGGGCTTTGATTGATCATTGTTGTTTGGGCCCTATGAAAAATTTGGGTGATTCTCTTACTGGGATTATAGGTAGATGAATATGGATTGTTGACGGGCCTTGTGAAACCTGCATTCATATTTTTTGGTAACATTTGATGAGCTAAAAAGATGAAACATTTCTCGAACACGTGGTTCATGGCCTAAAAGTAAGTACAACCTGCCGAAGGTGTTGGGTCTACTTGATTCACCGAGACTAGCTCCTTAGCTTTTAGAGCATCTAGTCTTCGCATCACAACAACTAGTTTAGCTTCGGTAGCTATGTTTGCTTCAATGGAATCGGTACATTCTTTAGAAGAGTTAGGGTCATTAGTCCTAAACTTTTTCGGAGTTGGTTCCCATTGGAGGGTCTTATCAGCCAAATTTTCATATAATACCATCCTTCTTCGTTCATTTTTAAAAATCCTCCTTGGCACATGGATTCTAATACGGTTTTCATTTGATATTCTAATCCATCATAAAAGTCACCATGTCTCTATCCTATGATGAGGGCATTGGGCAAGGAGGTTCTTAAAACGTTCGAAGTAGTTCCAAAAAAGTTCATTAGCTGTTTACTTAAACTGCAAGATGCTTTTCCTAATTTTTACATTCTTGTGAATAGGATAGAATTTCTTCAAGAAGGCCTTGACAAAATTATCCCATGATGATATGAAAACGGCTTTTAAACTATATGGCCATTTCTTTACTAAGTCTTTCAAAGAGAATGGGACAAAACGTAACTTAACGGCGTTTACTCCTAGGTTGGATATTTTCATCATGAGACAAACCTCCTCAAATTCCTTAATGAAAAAGTATGCATCCTCGGATTCAAATCTATGAAACTTGGGAAAAGTGTTGATGTATTGTGGTTTCAGCTCAAATTGGTTGTCTTCCATATCGAAGAGCTGAATGTAAGATGGAAGAGAGGTCCCAATCGGATAGAACCATCCTGCAGTGATGGTGGTTGTGCCATGTGTGGATTAAGTTTGTGTTTGAGTGGTGAACTGTTCCTAGTTAGTCTAGATTTGGCTGGATCTCTCGACCAAGCTGACATGCACAGTTAAACAAGCAAGTTCACACAATCAATCCAAAAAAAAAACCAAAACAAAAAATCAAAAATCCTAATCAAGGGTAAGCCTACACGTAGACGAATCCTGACTTTAGATTCTCTTTGGGAGGTACATTACCGACCTTAACTACAAGTTAATCGGTCAGGTAGGTGGTAAGATCGGTGGGAGATATCCGTCAAAGACGAGCCTAATTATGCCAAAGCACCAACCTTCAGAGTTTTGCCCCTTAATCTCCTACCTAATCACCGATTTGGCAAGAGTTAATTTTAAATAACTTCCTCCTTAGTCAATCTCTTATGAGCCCGAGTTAACCTAAGGCCAACGTCTAGTCAATTTTTAATTAGGGTTAGGGTTGTGAGTGCAACGGAAATGATTTTGTGGTCTAAGAAAGGATAATGACGTCCCCACCTTATGTTGTTTATGAGTTTTGCCCTTAAGATGTATCAGTGCACGTGTACAAACAAATAGAAAAGCATTCATTCAAAAGCAGTAAATCAACCAAGGGTGCTTCCTAGTCTTTATGCAATGCGAACGTACCTTGTCGCCAGCACTCTTCAACAAAAATTTTAAAAAAAAATTTAAATAGACACGTGCCTATGATGTAAAAGTCTAAATTTTTTTAATCAACTAATATGTTACTGTTAGTTAGTTAGCAGTATCCAGGGTAATCACAGAGAAAAATTATCAACTATAGTAAAACGTAATTGTAATTCTTAACAGACTAGCCTAGATTGAAGCAGTGGTGTACTGCTTTTGCCGTAGAAACGCGGCAATAGTCACGAAAACGTGGCTTCTTTGAGGTTCCTCTGGCTCTGCCTTCTAGAGCAGAGGCACACAGTAACTAAATTTCCTGAGCTGCAGTAAATTTTCTTGCTATCAGATCCTGCAAATAAAAATAGAAAAAAAGAAAAATATTAGTTTTAGAGAATATCGTACAATTCCCTCCCCAGCAACGACGCCAAAATTTTAATTGAAGAAGAGAAATTGAATTAAAAATAAAGAAAAGGTTAAAGTTAAAAAGTTCTTTGTCTCTTCTCAATGCAACTGTGTAGTAAAGGCTAGACGGGTCGATCCATAGAGAAGGATGCGATGGAAGCTTTTCGGAATGAATTATCTAACAAATAGCTAGGAAAAAGAATTATGATTGTAAGAAAAGGTTTTAAATAGAAAGAACAAGCATAACTGATGTGGATCGAATGACAAGTGTACCAATCGTTAACAAGTAATATAGAGTGAATAAAGTATCGTCCCACGAGGAATGTTATTTCAAGTATCAACTAATCTTTTTTAATTCTATTCGAATAATCAATTAAGTTGGAAGATGTTGTGAATAAACTACTACTAAAACGGGTTCCTTTATATATGAAAAGAAGTAGGGTAATGATTTCAGTAATTATAATCAGATAAAATAATATGCTTGTGCTAATTCATCTTACTCATGCCAACAATCAGAATTTCTTAACTTAATTAGTATTTTCTCTAGAAAAATACCAATTTTATTATCTTAAATCTAGAATCCATAATCTCTTGATCTAGTAGATTGCTAGTTAGAAGATACATTAAGTGTGATAGATATTCCTATATGACTGCACAACGCTTACGTCTCAACGTCTCTAATTATGGTTGTTAATCCTAGAAGTTTTTACTAAGTTATCTTCTTTTGGACTCTAACCTAACCTTCTGATTAATTGTGCGCACCAATTGTAACATATAGCATAAGATTAACAATTTAGCATGTAAAAGATTCAAACTTTATAAACCATGTAGTAGAATTTGCACAAAACACAATATCTTATCATCAATAAAATCCCTACATCATGCCCTAACTGTGGAAAATTAGTTCATGGCTATGAAAATATAACACATCATAATATTAGAATAGATCATGCTTAAAATCAAATGAAGAGAAAGGTAAGAGAGCTTCGAAAAGATGAAGTCTTTATGAAGAATCTCTCGCTGAAGATGCTCTGCGATTTAATGGCTAACAGCAGAATTTTATTTGATATTCACTCAAAATAAAAGAGAGATAAAAACTGTATATGATACAACTTGGCGGCGTTATATAGAACAGAGAACAGTAGAACCCTCATCAAATACAAAAACTTAGGTTTCCAAATTTACACGAGTTAGGGAAAATTTTATCCACAATCACTGTCATAGTTCGGCCAGCTGGCCGAAAATTTAGCTGGTTGGCTGAACTTCCAGCTGTAATAAAACTCCGCTTTTTGACTCATGTTGACCTTTGAGTTGGCATTCCCGTTGACTAGTCCATGGCTGCTTAGCCGAAATATACGGCTGGGTGGCTGCTCTTGGTCCATTTTAGTCCCAGATTTTTGTGAAAATTTTGATTTTGCGTGAAGGCTCTATTGAGATGTTCCAACTCTGCTTTAGATCTCTAGTTCTGCAACTCTTTTATTCACTTGACATCATCGATTCGCTAATTTTTGCTATTTTCTTCTAATTTGCTCTTGACTTAAAATCTGCAAAATAACACTAACAAAATACCATTGCAGCATTAAATGTGGCAAATAATAATCATAAAAAATGATGTAAAATATGTATATAAAGAGCACACATCACACCCCCATTCCTACATTTTGCTAGTCCTCGAGCAAAATCCTCATCTAAAAAGAAAAAGACTAAAAATCCTAATAATAAAATCCTAATCCACTTTCGTATGACTCACGATTGCACTTAGCATGTGCAACAAGCCATTAAACCCCTAGGTTTTCCTAGTGGACGAGTGTTGCCTCGTGAGGATTCTCAGTGAATTACACTCACAAAATTTGGTGAGAGAATTTAAAATATAAGAAGAGATTAAGATAAAAAGGATAACAAAAAATAAGGAAAAGACGAAATATTTTTTGGATTGATAAGCATCACTAATATATAAGTTCTCTAGTTACCATAAACTCTCTTTATCAAGTTCAATCTCCTTTCAAGAATTCTATCTTCTGCTTTGTAGAGATTTCCAATTCTTAGCCTATATAACCATCCTTCTTAAGTTTTCTGTTCCTATGCATCTTCGTGAATGTGTATAATTCTTAACTTGGGATTTTGATTCAAACTTACATACTTAAAAATTTATATACACACACACACACAGAGACACACATAGAAGTTTCGAAGTATTACCACTTAGTTGCCCTTTAAGTACTTCTTTTTTCTTTCAAATATATTACTAATCTAATTCTCTTTCGTGTAAATATCAAGGCTTCTTAAGGCCAAGATATCTAACTAATTGATCAATAGACTTGTTAATACACACACGCAAACACACACACCCCTAACATTTCTTCACGTAAATACTAAGGCTTCATGAGGCCAAAGCATCTAACTAATCAATAGTTAAGGTTCTTATTATTATGTAGTATTAAGTTATCCTCATCATCTCAAGTTTTAACTATTGTGTAAGTGCAGATACAATGAATATTCACATGAATAAATTCTAAATGGCAATAATATTTTAAAATTTTTCATCTCTACTCAAAGACTTTAAAATTCCAACAAATTGATCTTCCTTATCCAATTCAAGTTATATGGTTATTAAATCCCTTACGACTAGGTCAACTTACCACAAAAACCTTTTTTATAATAAAGAAAGAAAAAAAAGAGAAACAAACAAAAGAAAAAAAAACCTACAATACAACTCCCCTCAAGCACGCCTCCCCTATCTTTCCTATGCTACTACTACCTCCTTCAGAACGTGTCCTCCTAAAATGTGACTCTTCAGTTTTCTTCTTCTTTTCCTTTATCAACTTGTATGTTCTTTTTATCCCCTCTCAAATTAAATGCATGAATGCATGATTATTGATTGGGAGAAAACCGTGCACGAAAAGTGTATGTTTTAAAATCACGAGATAAAAGTGCGTGCTTTGGCTTCCTCGATACTTCCGTTATAGCATAGAGGCTAAATGGGTCAATCCACAGGGACAGGACGCGAAAAAAGTTTTACCGGTCTATTCAAGTGTGTGTTAACGGTTCTTCTATGTTTTAAAGAATGAAAAGAAAAGAAAACAAAGAATGAAAAGAGAAGAGTACGGTGAAACACGAAGAAGTGGGAACATAAAAGAGAAGATATTTGTGATTTTTGAAATTATTTTTAAAACAAAATAAAAAGGAAAGAAAACTCATGGCTACTAATTACTAATGGCTCTACTAACCATGCAAAACTCTTAGCGATAGTTGCCTCATATGTATCCTTGGCCATCACTAGTCCTTAATTTAAGAGCGTTTCAAAGCATGACATAAGATAACTCATCAGATTCAAACTCAACAAACAAGTGCAAGTTGCACTTAAACCAACAAAACTAAATAAGAGTAAGCATGGAATAAAGTAATGTTAGATTGTTAGAGAGTTAGAATGTTAGAGAATTAGAATCAATCATCATGAGCCATCAACGACTCTTGCAAGAGCATGACCAAGTAGAGGCTATTAAATTCATGTGGATTATCATGTAAGGAGTAAGCAAGTTAGTGGTCATGAGAGAAAATTAGCTAAGCATGTAAAAGGAGTTGAGAGAAGAAAACAAGGAGAGATAAAAAGAGAACTTTTCATAAATTGTTACTTTTCATTACAAGAACTCTTTCTTTCATCCTATGTACTACTTTCTTTCCTATTACAAGATCTACAAGAAATTAAAAATACAAAAGAGGAAGAAGAACAACTAACCTAAACTAAATAGAAGAAACTACTCTATAAACTACATATATGGAGAAGAAACAACCCTAAAAACCTCCTCGCCACTCTTCTCCCCTCAGTTCTCCTCATACTGGGCAATTGATAGGTTAAGGGGGCACTGGGACAGTGTACGCAGCCGTCAAATTACGACGCGCGGCTCCAAGCTATGGCCACGATTCCATGGCTATAAAGGTGCCACGCGCGTGGCGCCGCCTGCCACGTGCTGTCAGCTCATCCCCCTATCTGTTGTAGCTCTTGATTTCTGGATATGGGCACTTGGTTTTGACAGATTCACCCTACAAAGCAATGACTATATGTGTACGTTTTAAATCACTAAATAAATGAGATTTTGGGCTTCTTCTTTATTTCATGCCATGGACCTAGAAACACACAAGAGAGGTCTTATTAACAAAATTTCATATTTAAAAATATGAAAATGTGGTATGAAATATGCATATTTAGAGACTATTCACACCCCCACACTTATCTTTTGCTCGCCTCGAGCAAAATAGAAAAACTAAGAAAATTTTTACACCACTTTCGCAGGTGATGCAATTGCACTGAGCGTGTACAACAAGCCATTAAACCACTTGGTTTCGCCAAGAGGAGAAGTTTTATCTCCTGAGGGTTTTCAGCGGATTACACCCACAAAATTCATAAAAAAGAAATCAAATGTTAGTATTTTAAAAACGCATTTTGAAATAGAAAAAAAGTGTTGAAATATTTTTACAGAAATTTTAAGTGATCCAAGGTCATAGGTTAACCAGAAATTATTCTTCCTTAAACTAAATCTAAATGCAAAATCTTGTTATAAATTAAATGTAATAATTTAAAATTGAATTGATTATTTGATCTTTCATAAAACTCTTACAAAAATATGCACTTTGTGAACTGTGAAGATTTTTGGGATATCGACTCTAACTTTCATGTCATTTATTTGTATATATATTTTTCTTTTTCTAAAATTCTCAGGCTTTCTTATTTACCTGGGTAGTGAGCCTTTAGCTGGAGATTCCCAAATCAGACGATTTTAAGGCAGCAGATGAAAAAACATCCTTAGGGCTTAAGGACTCGAGTAAATAAGGCTACAAAACTAAAGGAGACTATTTTATTTTTGTCCACTTTTTAGGCGTGAATAATCATGTTTCCTAAGGCATAATTATCTAGCTTCAATAAGTGATTTTTATTATCATTATTTATATATATTTTTAATATTTTTATGACATTTTCAGTCTTTATTTCAATCCCAAAAAAATTATGTAAGTGTGAAGTGCATATATCAAAGGCAAAAAAAATTCAAGATCAAATTATCTTTTTAATCTTACTTTCTTTTCCTAAAATTAAGTAAGATCTATTATTTTGACTCGGTTTAAAAATTAATAATTTTTGGTCTTCTTAATTTCTAAGATCCTCTTAACTTTCTTAAAAATAAATCAAAACTATTTCTCTTATGTCAAAAAGTTTTGTAAAAAGAAAACAGTTTCTATACAAAGAAAAATCTAAAAAATTCCTAAAAAGAAGTGTAAAAGAAAGAAAATATAAAACAAACTATGTTAGTAAATCCTCACCCACACTTATCTCATGCATTGTCCTCAATGCATCGTGAATGCGTATGTGTATGAAACAAATAGAAAGGGAAGAAAAATTACTACATAGTGGTGGTTCCGGTGGTGGTCTAATTGATCCGCGAAATGCGGCCTAATTCAGAACTTGTGGATCTTGTAGGAACCCACCAGTGACCTCTTTAATACGATCCAGTAAAAGAGTGATTGAGAGAATGGTCTTAATTAAAAAATTATCCCCATCTAATTTCTAATTTTCAAAAAAAATTCTTGAGTTATTTTGTTTAACACTTTAGTCCAAGAATGAAGTGTGACATTGAAAGATGACTAATTTGGACACAAATGGAACAAGAGCAAAAAATATCAACTTGGGAATTTAACTCAGATCAAGTCGAGATTCAAAAGGAGTCAAAATTGGTTCAAAAATAGGGTCCAAACCAAAGAATTTATGTTCATACACTTTTCCCATCAATAAAGTGTGATCATAAGATTTTGGTGGTTCAATTTCACGGTGTATTGGTACAGAATTTAACATTGACTCTGGAATATGAAAAAAAATCTGATAAAGTTACCGGAGTCATTATTGAATCAAAAAGTGAAATAGAATTTCCAACTTAAGATTCAGGATAACTTTCATGTTCAATTTCAATTTCAAGAAAGGGATAACTTGCCAAAATGTCAATGTGATTTTCAAAATTTAGAGTTTGGTCAAGTTCCAATGGGTGTGCTGAAATTGAATCTTGGTTTCCAAAATAACATGATTTTTGGGTCCAATCAGTAGAGTTAGGGATATAAGAATTGGTCAAAGGTTGACAAGAAAGACTTTCCTCATTCTCATTAATCAATTCACTCATTATTGAGCCTAACCTACTAGTAGGCCGGATGACAGAATTTTGAGTCTGAATCATGTCTTTCATACTCTTTGCAATTGGTTCTTCTTGAAAAGATGAGTATGAAAGTTGGTTATGAAAATTATGGTGAAGTCGTGAGTCCATCAGATTTTGCGATTGTTACTCAGACTTACTCAATAGTTTCATATTCATTTCCAGGATGGATGGTTGTTCATTTTGAATCGGTGCGACTAAAAAAGATGAGTATGACTCTTAAAAATTTGGTTGAGATGATGAGTCCAACATATTTTGAAACTGTCACGTTGTTTCATAAAAGACTTCTAAACTCTTTTCTAACTCAGATTTTTCTTCAATTGGATGTTCTAGAAAATGAGTACATGGAGTTTGATGTGGGAAGATTGTGAATTGAGTAAAATTTGAATTTATTATTGGGACTCAAGCATGGCTTCCATACTCCTTTCCAAATCAGATTTTTCTTTAGAGGGTAGTTTGGAAAAGGAGTATAGTAAGCAAAATCGTGAAATAAATATTATGAAAACTGTGGACAAGGTGGTTGAAAATTTGACCCGGGGGAGGTGAATCCCCATGAACTCTATAAAGAGTAGAAATTATATTGAAAATCATGGTTATAGGATTGGAGGTAAGGGTCATATTGAGTCTGATAATCCCAGTCGGCCTATATGGTTGGTTCATGTTGTACATAGCCGGGTTGGAGTTATCCGAGTCAAATGAGGTCGGGGTGAAATATGGATTCATATTAGGATTGAAAAAATTATTGTTGAAATCTATTTCATAATTTACAAAAAAGAAAAACAAACAAACAAACAAACAAATAAAGAAAAAGAAAAAGGAAACAAGCCTATACTAGGGTTAACTTAGACCTGAACGACTCTTAACTGGTTAGACTCCACAGGGGGTACCTTATAGAAATCTGACTACAAGTTAATCGGCCAGGCAGGGGCAAGACTAGTGGGAGGTGTCCGTGCCGGAGCAACGGGCCTAATTATGTCAAATCACTGTTCTTCGAGATTTCGCCTCTCAATCTCCAACCTTTGACACCAATTTGATAAGAGTCAAACTCTAACAACTTTCCCTTTTGGTCAATCTCTTTAACGAGTCTGAGATGTCCCTAGGGGCCAATGTCTATAAATTTTTAAATTAGGCTTGGGATTGTGAGTGCTTGGAAAATTATTTTTGGGCTAAGGAGGGTGATAAAATCCCCACCTTATCTTGTTTAATAGGGTTTTGCCCTTAAAATTTATTTTGTGCAAGTGTACAGAATATATCAAACAAGATTTATTCAAAGCGGATAAATCAGTCAAAGAGTTGGTCCTATTCTATATGCAATGCTTGCGTACCTTGCTCCAACACTCTTCAACAGTAATTGAAATGAATCGTAAAGACACGTGCCAAAAATACAAGAGTCTAAATTGATTTTTAAATTTGCAGCATGCTTTTTACTGTTGGTTTATTAGCAAAATCTAGTGATGGCATACAATAAAAATAATATTTGCAGAGAGCTAATTTTTTTCCAAAACAAGCAACCCTGAAAAAACTGTTAGTAGTTAACTCAATCATGCTACGGAAACACGGCAATTTTGAGGGTACTTGGTCTCTACTTTTTAGAGTAGAGGCCCAAAACCACTTATAAGTTTCTGCAGTTATTGTTTTCTTGATTCCGAAACCTATTTCCTGAAACAGGGAAGAAAAGTTAACAAACAGGGGAAATCAAACCGTTCCCATCCCCGGCAACGGTGCCAAAATTTGATCGGGGTAAAATCGTGCACGAAAAGTGTATATTTTGAAATCATGAGTTAAAAGTGCGTGCTTTGGCTTCCTCAATACTTCCGATATAGCATAGAGGCAAACGGGTCGAATCCATAGGGACAGGAAGCGATAGAAGCTTTACCGATTTATTCACATATGTGTTAACAGTTCTTCTATGTTTTAAAGAATAAAAAGAAAAAAACAAAGAATGAAAAGAGAAGAGTACGGTGAAACATGAAGAAGTGGGAACATAGAAGGGAAGATATTTGTAGTTATTGAAATTATTTCTAAAACAAAGTACAAAGAAAAAACTCATGGCTACTAACTACTAATGACTCCACTAACCATGCTAACCTCTTAGTAATAGTTGTCTCACATGTATCTTTGACCATCACTAGTCCTTGGTTCAAGAGCATTTCAAAGCATGACCCATAAGATAACTCATCACATCCAAACTCAACAAATAAGTGCAAGTTACACTTAAACCATCAAAACTAAACGAGAGAAAGCATGGAATAAAGTAATGTTAGCTTATTAGAGAGTTAGGATGTTAGAGTATTAGAATCCATTATCATTAGCCATCAATGGCTCTTACAAGAGCAAGGCCAAGTAGAGGCTATTAGATTCATGTGGATTATCAAGTAAGGAGTAAGCAAGTTAGTGATTAGTAGTTAGTTGCCATGAGAGAAAATTAGCCAAGCATGTAAGCGAGTTAGAGAGAAGAAAACAAAAAGAGATAAAGAGAGAACCTTTCATAGATTATCACCTTCCATTACAAACTCTTCCTTTAATGCTATGCACTACTCTCTTCCCTATTACAAGATCTACAAGAAATAAATAATACAAAAGAGGAAGAAGAAGAACAACTAACCTAATCTAAAGAGAAGAAACTACTCTAAAAACTACATACATGGAGAAGAAACAACCCTAAAAATCTCCTCTCTACTCTTCACCCTTCAGTTGTATTCATACTTGACAATTTATATGCCAAAGGGGCCACCAGGGAAAGTGTACGGAGCCGCCATCAAATCACGACGCGGGCTCCAAGCTATGGCCATGAAAATGCGGCTATGGCCATGTTTTCACGGCTATAAAGGCACCACGCACATGGCGCCGCCTGCCACGTGCTGTCATTTCATCCCCCTGTTTGTTGTTCCTCCTGGTTTCTAGATATAGGTACCCGGTTTTGACAGATTCACCATCCAAAGTCAATGGCTATATGTGTGGGCTTTAAATCACCAAATAAATGGGACTTAGGGCTTCTTCTTCATTTCAAGCCATGGACCGAGAAACATACAAGAGAGGTGTTATTAACAGAATTTTATATTTAATAAATGTGAAGATGTAGCATGAAATATGCATATTTAGAAACTAATTGTTAGCCCAAGAGGTTACACTCTCCAATTGTTTTTGTGTTTTGATGATGACAAACCAAATTAGTGCTATTTGGTACTAATGATTTTGTTTAAGATAAGTTTCAGGTTTTGTACCATGTTTAGAGTTCATTCGCTTCGCTGTTGCAAAAACTTCTAAGTTCCACATAGCAATGAAGGCAATTTGCTCATCAAGGAAGGATCATAGAAGAGAAGGCACTAGCAAGGCATTGGATGGCTCAAAGACGTGAAGATTGCTCAGAGGTCCTTAGGTTTTGTATTTTTAGTTTTATAGCTTGTTAAAGAATAGAGATTAGGTTTGAAGCTCAATCACACACGTTTTTGCGCATATACTATTTCTTAGTTTATTTCCTATAAAATATACAAAAATATTTTAGTACAAAATCTTTCTTCTACAAATTTCTTTTTATGTTACATACTGAATTCCTGTTTAAAATAGTTTTGTTAAAAATATTTTTCTTCTAAAAATTCTGTCTTTATTTCGTTTTCTGACCTGATCCGGTCGACCGGCAGTCTACCGACAGTCGACCGAGTCTGTGTCAGGCTGGTCCGGTCGACCGGACCAGTCGACCGAGGTCCTGGCAGAATGCACGTATCTGTGTGCATGTCTGTCGGTCGACCGGGGCAGTCGACCGATATTTATTTTTGAGTCACAGTTTGTATCAGTCGACCGGGTCGGTCGACCAATAGCCTGTAACGGTCGGAATTTTGTACTACCGGTCGACCGGCCCGGTCGACCGATGTAGCCGTTGAACAGTAACGGGCAGATTTTTAAGAGCTGTTTATTTTTGACTTTTGTGTTTAAAAATTCGTTTAAGGATATATTTTGATCTAATTACCTCCTAAATATCAGTAAATATGTTTTATCCCTAAACCCTAGCCCTCTCCTATAAATAGGGGTGTTTGGGGAGAGATTGGTTACAACAACAATTTTCAAGAGAAAAATTCAAAAGTTTGAGAAATTCAAAAGAGCTTGTTTCTTGGTTTTTGTGCTAATAGTCTCACTCTTTTTCTGAATTGATTTTTGTGATACTCTCTGATTTAATTTTTCTTTTCACCTTACACAAGAGCTTCATTCCTACTCAATATTCTCTAAGGACCTTTGTAAGGGAAGAGATATTTGAAAGAGAGAGTTTGAGGTCTTTTGACTACTCAGAGATAATTTATACTTGAGCTTTGTGAAATTGGGTACTCCTGTGTGTTGGGTACTGCAGTGATTGTGTAACTGTCTGTGTGATAGTGAAGTAGCTAGAATCCTTCTGGGGAAGGCGGGGAGTAGAGCTGGGTGCTCGAACCTCGATAACATATCCTTGTGTTTGCGATTGGTTTACTTTCTTGCACTCTTTACTTTACTATACTTGCTCTTATTCTTGCTCATCATAATCATTGTCATACTTACTTGCTTGCATTCATCTTGTGATTCTTGTTTGGTGACTGTTGTAGCTTTAATTTTTAAATTGCCCTTTGATTAGCATCTTCACCTATTCACCCCCCCTCTAGGTGATTTTCAATTGGTATCAGAGCTTGGACTCTAGGTTTGGCTTAACATCCATAGAGAGATCCTTAAAATATTGCTAATCAACATTTTCATTCATCCATTCATACACTAGTAAATATGGCCGACAACATTAAAACCCCACCTAAATTTGATGGCCTAAATTTTCCCATTTGGAAGGTTAGGATGACTATATTTTTGCAATCACTAGGTAGCTTGGTAGCTAAGTCCTTGACCAAACCCTACATAGCACCCGATAGTGATGAGAGCACTTGGACCGACTTCAACTTTAGAGAATATGAGGCTAACTCAAAAGCCCAAAACTCCCTTTTAACTGCCTTGAATGAGGATGACCTTACACGGGTAATTCATTGCCAATCCGCCTATGAGATTTGGCAACACTTATTGGTCACGCATGAAGGGACTTCACAAGTCAAGAGAGCTAAAATAGATCTCTTGAGGTCCCAATATGAATCATTTAAAATGCTTGATGATGAATCCATTGATTGTATGATTACTCGTTTCACTAAAATTACAAATGGTCTTTCTTCCTTAGGTGACGTCATCTCCAACGATCAAAAGGTGCGCAAAGTGATACGAGCTCTTCCTCTATCTTGGGAGATAAAGGCCACCACCTTGAAGGAATTAAACGACAAGGATGAGATGGACATCATTAGTCTCATTGGGAACCTAAAGACCCATGAGATGGAAAAGAAAGCAAGAGAAGAGGTTGCTCCAACAAAGAAGAAGTCCATAGCTTTCAAGTCTTCATCCACTCTTGAAGACGATGATGAAGATGAAGAAGAAGATGAGGAGCTCTCCCTCCTTGTACGAAACATGAAGAGATTGTACCGAAGGAAAAAGTTTAACTTCCAAAGAAAGTTTGAAGACAAAAGGGAGGAAAGAGTTTGCTACAATTGCCGAAAGCCCGGACACATGATAGCGGATTGCCCGGAGCTCAAAAAGAAGATAATTTCCTCCTTCAAGCATAGGAAGTCGGAAGAAAAGAAAGCCTACAAGGCAACATGGGATTCGGAAAGCGAGTCCGAAGAAGAAGAAGCGGATACCGCAAATATGTGTTTCATGGCAAACACACCCAAGGTAAACCCTCAATCTCTTGATGATAATGATGATGATTTGAGTAAGGAAGTTCTAGTTCATGCTTTTGTAGAACTTTTCGAAACTTATGATAACAAGAAAATGGAATGCTTTAAATTACAAAAAGAAGTTGCTTTTCTTAAAAATCAACTTGCTTTGGTTTCAAAAGAAAAAGATGATCTTTCTTCCAATCTTGTTTCTATTCAAAATGAATTTGACGCGTATAAGATTTCTTGTAAGGGTAAAACCCCTATTGTTGATAATAAAGAAATTTCTTCCTTAAAAACCAAAATGGTTGATTTTGAAAAGGTTTTGAAAGATTGTGCTTTTAACACCAAGAAGCTTGAAGAAAAGTTTTCCAAAAAGCACACTTCTCATGTTAAAGATTCTCATGCTAAAATTCCATATGCTCACACTTCAAATAATACTTCTCATGCTAAATCTTTTCATGCTCACAATGCCCATGCTCACAAATCACACACTCACTATGCTTTTAAATATGGTAGAGTGTATAGATGTACTTATTGTGGCAAAAATGGACATTTAGCTAAATTTTGTTATGATAAATTGCATAGTTCAAATAATCTTGTTTGGGTTAATGGCTCTAACCCTCATGGACCCAAGAAAATGTGGGTACCAAAATCAAGTCCTAAAATGTTTGATGTAGGTACACACCAAGGCTCCAAGACGTAGGGAGTGGTGGTACCTTGATAGTGGTTGTTCGAGACACATGACGTGAGATATCAACAACTTCACAACCCTATCAAGGTACATGGAAGGTGGCTCCGTCACCTTCGGGGATGATTCCAAAGGCACCATCATCGGTATTGGTAATATTCAAATTGGTTCATCTCCTATTATAGAAAATGTAGTTCTTGTTGATGGTTTAAAGCATAATTTACTTAGTATTAGTCAATTTTGCGATCGTGGCCTTAAAGTTGTTTTTGATGATTCTACTTGTAAGATTTTTGATGTTAAATCGAATGATTGTATTTTAACCGGTTTTCGTGATGATAATGTTTATATAATTGACATGCTTAATGTAGAGTGTTCTACTAAATGTTTAAATGCTTTTGATGAAAATTCTTGGCTTTGGCATAGAAGATTAGGACATGCATCTTTTGAACATCTTTCTAGAATTAATTCAAAGGAATTGGTGAAGGGTATTCCTTGCTTGAGTTTTGAGAAAGACCGCATTTGTGGTGCGTGCCAACTTGGGAAACAAACCAAGTCTTCCTTCAAACCAATCAAGGATATTATGTCAACTAGACCTCTAGAATTAATTCATATGGATTTATTTTGACCAACTAAAACTAAAAGCTTAAATGGAAGTAGATTTGCATTTGTTTTAGTTGATGATTTCTCTCGTTTCACTTGGGTTTTCTTTTTGCAAAATAAAGATCAAACTTTTTCTCACTTTAAGATTTTTAGAAAAAGAGTTGAAAAAGAAAAAGGTTTTCCGATTTTGAGAATAAGGAGTGATAGAGGTGGTGAGTTTGTTAACCAACTCTTCATGACTTATTGTGATGAAAAGGGAATTAAGCATGAAATGTCTTGTCCTAGGACTCCACAACAAAATGGAGTTGTTGAAAGGAAAAATAGAACACTTCAAGAGATGGCTAGGACAATGATAAGTGAGTATGACCTCCCTCAATATTTATGGGCCGAGGCCGTAAACACCGCATGCTATATATCGAATCGTATTTATTTATGCAAAAATTCTTCTAAAACATCTTTTGAAATGTATCTTTCTAGAAAACCAAATGTGTCATATTTCAAAGTTTTTGGATGCAAATGTTTTGTTTTGAACACTAAAGAGAATTTGGGTAAATTTGATGCTAAGGCTTATGAGGCTATCTTTGTTGGATATTCCTCTACTAGCAAAGCATATAGAGTTTTTATTAGATCTTCACAAACTATTGAAGAAACTATGCATGTTAAGTTTGAAGAGTCTAATGTGTTTGTTGAGAATGTTGTAGAGATTGAACCATTAGGTAAAAGCATGGAGAAACTATCCTTGAAGGACTCACCCGCTCAAGAAGATAAGCAAGAACCTTTAGGTGAAGTTCAAGAGGATAATGAGGAAAGCGCTCAACCGCTTCCCAAAGCTTGGAGATACGCTACAAATCATCCTAAGGAGCTCATCTTGGGTGATTCTTCTAAAGGAGTCACAACGCGCTCCAAACTCCATGACCTATGTGGTAACTTTGCTTTCATTTCTCATTTTGAACCCAAAGGCATTCTCGAAGCCGAGAAGGACCCATATTGGTTGCTTGCCATGCAAGAGGAACTCAATCAATTTGAGCGCAACCAAGTTTGGCACCTTGTTCCTAAGCCCCACGATAGACCAATAATTGGTACTAAGTGGATCTTTAGGAATAAGTTGGATGAGTCCGAAAATGTCATTAGGAATAAAGCTAGGTTAGTAGCCCAAGGTTACACTCAAGTTGAGGGAATCGACTTTGAGGAATCCTTTGCACCCGTAGCACGGCTTGAAGCCATACGGATAACACTAGCTTATGCATCTTTTAAAAATTTTAAACTTTTTCAAATGGATGTAAAAAATGCATTTTTAAATGGTTTTCTTAATGAAGAAGTTTTTGTTGCTCAACCTCCCGGTTTTGTTGATCATGTTCATCCCGATTTTGTTTTCAAACTTGATAAGGCTTTGTATGATTTAAAACAAGCTCCAAGAGCTTGGTATGAAAGACTTTCAAGTTTTCTAATTTCAAATGATTTTATTAAAGGTAAAGTAGACACTACTCTATTCACTAAGCATGTTGATAATGATATTTTAATTGTCCAAATTTATGTTGATGATATAATCTTCGGTTCTACTAATGAAGTTTTATGCAAGGATTTTGAAAAGGTAATGCAACAAGAATTTGAAATGTCCTCCATGGGTGAGCTCAACTTCTTTCTTGGACTCCAAGTCAAGCAATTGCATGATGGGAACTTCATCTCTCAAGCCAAATACGCGAAGGAACTCGTGAAGAGGTTTGGACTTGAAGACGCTAAAGCTTGCAACACTCCCATGGCAACTACAACCAAGCTTGATAAGGACGACCAAGGTAAAAATGTTGATATTAAATTGTTTAGAAGCATGATAGGTAGTCTTTTATATTTAACGGCAAGTAGGCCGGATATCATGTTTAGTGTGTGTCTTTGTGCTAGATTTCAATCGTGTCCCAAAGAGTCTCATTTAATTGCCGTAAAACGCATTATTCGATATGTTAAGGGAACGATTGGATTAGGTCTTTGGTATCCGAAAACCGGAGATTTTTCTATGATTAGTTATTCGGATGCCGACTATGCGGGTTGTAGAGTAGATAGAAAGAGTACTAGTGGGACATGTCAATTTTTTGGTAATTGTCTTGTTTCATGGTCCTCTAGGAAGCAAAATTCCGTAGCTCTATCAACCGCCGAGGCGGAGTATGTTGCCGCGGGGGCTTGTTGTGCACAAGTCCTTTGGATGAAACATACTCTCCTTGATTATGATTTGCATTATAAAAATATTAAAATATTTTGTGATAATACTAGTACTATTCATTTAACCAAAAATGCAAATCAACATAGTAAGACCAAGCACATTGAGATTAGATACCACTTTCTTAGAGATCATTTTGAGAAAGGTGATATTGATATTGATTATGTTTCCACCAATTTTCAATTAGCCGATATTTTCACTAAACCACTTGATTTTGCTAGATTTTCGTTTATTTGTGGAGAACTAAATATGTGTATTATTGATTGAACATGTTTTTCATAACCCTTTTTGATGTATGACAAAAAGGGGGAGAGTAAGTTACATGGACAAAAATAAGTTCATTTGGTCTTGGTTCCATATGAATTTATATGTTTTATGAGTTTTTGTATTTTAGTTTAAATTGGTATCTAGAGCATATTATTGTTTGTTTCAATTGGTTTCAATAATTGGTGCATCATTTCAATTATTGGTATCTAGAGCATATTATTGTGTTTTTAATTATAGCATAATTTGAGGGGGAGCTTTCTCCTCCCTATATTTTTGTTAATAGCCTATTTGTTTTGTCATCATCAAAAAGGGGGAGATTGTTAGCCCAAGAGGTTACACTCTCCAATTGTTTTTGTGTTTTGATGATGACAAACCAAATTAGTGCTATTTGGTACTAATGATTTTGTTTAAGATAAGTTTCAGGTTTTGTACCATGTTTAGAGTTCATTCGCTTCGTTGTTGCAAAAACTTCTAAGTTCCACATAGCAATGAAGGCAATTTGCTCATCAAGGAAGGATCATAGAAGAGAAGGCACTAGCAAGGCATTGGATGGCTCAAAGACGTGAAGATTGCTCAGAGGTCCTTAGGTTTTGTATTTTTAGTTTTATAGCTTGTTAAAGAATAGAGATTAGGTTTGAAGCTCAATCACACACGTTTTTGCGCATATACTATTTCTTAGTTTATTTCCTATAAAATATACAAAAATATTTTAGTACAAAATCTTTCTTCTACAAATTTCTTTTTATGTTACATACTGAATTCCTGTTTAAAATAGTTTTGTTAAAAATATTTTTCTTCTCAAAATTCTGTCTTTATTTCGTTTTCTGACCTGATCCGGTCGACCGGCAGTCTACCGACAGTCGACCGAGTCTGTGTCAGGCTGGTCCGGTCGACCGGACCAGTCGACCGAGGTCCTGGCAGAATGCACGTATCCGTGTGCATGTCTGTCGGTCGACCGGGGCAGTCGACCGATATTTATTTTTGAGTCACAGTTTGTATCAGTCGACCGGGTCGGTCGACCGATAGCCTGTAACGGTCAGAATTTTGTACTACCGGTCGACCGGCCCGGTCGACCGATGTAGCCGTTGAACAGTAACGGGCAGATTTTTAAGAGCTGTTTATTTTTGACTTTTGTGTTTAAAAATTTGTTTAAGGATATATTTTGATCTAATTACCTCCTAAATATCAGTAAATATGTTTTATCCCTAAACCCTAGCCCTCTCCTATAAATAGGGGTGTTTGGGGAGAGATTGGTTACAACAACAATTTTCAAGAGAAAAATTCAAAAGTTTGAGAAATTCAAAAAAGCTTGTTTCTTGGTTTTTGTGCTAATATTCTCACTCTTTTTCTGGATTGATTTTTGTGATACTCTCTGATTTAATTTTTCTTTTCACCTTACACAAGAGCTTCATTCCTACTCAATATTCTCTAAGGACCTTTGTAAGGGAAGAGATATTTGAAAGAGAGAGTTTGTGGTCTTTTGACTACTCAGAGATAATTTGTACTTGAGCTTTGTGAAATTGGGTACTCCTGTGTGTTGGGTACTGCAGTGATTGTGTAACTGTCTGTGTGATAGTGAAGTAGCTAGAATCCTTCTGGGGAAGGCGGGGAGTAGAGCTGGGTGCTCGAACCTCGATAACATATCCTTGTGTTTGCGATTGGTTTACTTTCTTGCACTCTTTACTTTACTATACTTGCTCTTATTCTTGCTCATCATAATCATTGTCATACTTACTTGCTTGCATTCATCTTGTGATTCTTGTTTGGTGACTGTTGTAGCTTTAATTTTTAAATTGCCCTTTGATTAGCATCTTCACCTATTCACCCCCCTCTAGGTGATTTTCACTAATCAATTATCTTCGGGTGGTTGTTGACTAAAAAATTCATCATCCTCCTCTTTCAATTCATTGGATGATGATGATGCAACCGGGATATGTTTCTGCAGCATGGAAGGTACCCAATCAATTTGCACTGAAGTATTATAAGATGAATAAATAGTTTCAGCTTGAATACTAATTTTATCTTTTATTGTATGATTAAATTCATCTTCAATCAGTCATTACTCGCAAATTCGTGTGACAAGAATTGATAGTGATAAAAAGATTTTTCATTTATGATTAGCGCTATGATTAGTCTACAGTTCTGCATTATTATATCACATTTTCCTACTAATTTATAAATAAAATGTCGGTCTAAACCGTGTTTTGGTCTCTCTTGCAGATAATCAAGACAAGGAGGGAAAAAAGGTAATAAGAGCTTAATTAAACCCATTTTTGGATAATTAAATCCGAATTTCTTGGAGGCCAAGCAAGGGAGCTTCTAGAAGATGTATTGAACCTAGACCCTTGCGCACGTCAGACGAATATCTGGACGAAAATAATCGAATCTGAGCACATTTGGAAGGTTCCCGAAGCGAGGCGATTATGCTCGCGGAAACCAGGGACTTGACCAGGGACCAAGTCCCTGGTTTGGCCGCGAAAACACGGCTATGGCTGCGTTTTCGCCGCCCTATAGGAGAGCCACGCGTCAATTTTCGACGCATGGTCTCGTCTCGTCTTCTAGAAGCCCTTTTTGCCTATATATACCCTTGTAGAGGCCCGAAATGCAAGCAGATGGAGAAATAGGCTAGGTTTTCTCTCTTTTAGTGTAGGATAGTATAAGTGTTCTTCTTTTCTTTTATTTTTTTATTTTGTTTTTAGATCATGTATTAGGGCAGAGAGAGAGAGAGAGAGAGAGATTGATGTAATAGATGGTGACAATATTTGTAAAGGTGTCTCCTTTCTTTTCCATTATAATTTTCTCTATCTTCTACATGATATTTAGCTAACTTTTCTTCTTATGACAATCTAACTCTAACAACTAACCATCTAACCACTTACTTGATAATTCACATGAATCTAACAGCCTCTATAAGGCCTTTCTCTTGCAAGAGCCATTGATGGCTCATGATGATGGATTCTAACATTTCTAACATCTAATCCACTAACTTGCTAACTTGCAATGTCTTCTTTATTTCATGCTCACCTCTAACCATTTTTGATGATTTAATAGTAGCTTGCAACTTGTTGTGTGGTATGGATGTATTATTTGAATGAAGAAGAACAATCTTATGAGTCATGCTTTGTATCGTCTCTTGAAGCTAAGGACTAGTGATGATTAAGGATCCATATGAGGCAACTATCACTAAGAGGTTAGCATTGTTAGTGGAGCAATTAGTAGTTAGTAGCCATGAGTTTTCTTTTATCTTATTTTAAAAATCAATTCCAAAATCTTTTATCATTTTTTCTATCATTGTTTTTACCATCCTTTTAGTTCACCTTTGTTTTATTTTCTTTTTGTTTTCAAAATCATTTCTATTTTATTTTAACATCGTCGCTTTCATCGCCTCTCCTCACCTATCACTTCTTAATTTCTTTTCTTTTCTCTTTTCTCTTTTCTCTTTTCTTATTCTTTTACAAAGAAGAACTTGTTAACAACCGACGTGAATAAAAAATGTTAATGCTTCTATCACCTCCTGTCCCTATAGATTCGGCCTGTTTAGCCAATGCTATAATGAAAGTATCGAAGAAACATTAACACATACAATCTTTTCATTGATTTCATAAAACACACATTTTAAAGTGTTGGTTCTGCCCCGATCAAATTTTTGGCTCCATTGCCGGGGACGGGAATGGTTTTGATTTCACGTTTTTGTTAACATTTTCTTCTCTGTTTTAGTGTGCAGGTCAATTTTACAAAAGATTAGAATTGCAGAAGTATAGTCTTGGTTGCATTTCCCCACTCTAGAAAGCATGGACCCTGCTTCCTTATTTTTGCCACGGAAAAGCCAAAAAGGTCACGGAAACGCAGCATTGTTGTGGCATCTGAGCTTCATCTTTTGCAGGGACCTTGCAAGTTGCATATATTGTTGTATTACTGCTGCTATTTTTCTGCTTTAATTGCCTACACACTGCAATAATTAAGTAACTAAAATACGGTATTTGGACGCATTAAAACGGTTTAGACATTTGCATTTAGCCACGTGCAATTCAATTCCAATATACTGTATTTTGTTCTGTTATTGTGATCTGGACTGAGGTGTACATATGGCATTACATATAGCATAGGATAAACACGTGGGTGAATTATTCACTTTGTGTTATGTTCTTGTCTATATTGCATACTTGCACAAATTGAAATTAAGGGCAAAACCCATACAAGATAAGGTGGGGATTTCATCACCCTTCCTTAGCCCAAAAACCACCTCCCCACTCACACAACCCAAGCACTAATAAAAATTGATAGACGTTGGCCCCTAGGGACATCTCAGATTCATTAAGAGATTAACCGAGAGTGAAACTTGTTTTGAATCTTACTCTTGTAAAATCGGTGTCTAAGGTTGGAGATTAAGAGGTTACGCCTCGAAGAACCGTGGTTTGGCGTAATTAAGGCCCGTTGCTTACGCACGGATACCTCCCACCGTATTATTCCCTTACCTGACCGATTAGCTTATGGTCGGATTCATACAACACCTCCCCCGGGTAATCGACCAGTTAGGAGTCGTCTAGGTTTAGGTCAACCCTAGTTTAGGCTTGGTTTTGATTTTTTTTCTTTTCTTTTTGTTTGTTGCTTGCTTTTTCTTTTTTTTTTGTGATTGTTTATGAAATGGAATTCAATAATAACAATTCTTTCAATCCCAATATGAATCCATATTTCACATCGACCACATTTGATTCGAATAATTTCAACCCGATTTTTTACAATATGAACCAACCAAATACACCGGGTTGGACTTATCCAAATCAATACAACCCATACCCCCAAGCTTATGACCATAATTTTCAAAATAATTTTAACTCTTCACAGAGTCAATGGGGATTCACCTCCCCCGAGTTAAATTTTCAACCACCTTGTCCACAATTTTAACAATCTTCACAATATCTATTCCCCAATTTTGCTTCCTATACTCCTTTTCTAGAACCACCAATTAAAGAAAAATCCGAGTTAGAAAAAAGTATAGAAGCCGTACAAGCCATGCTTGAGTCCCAACAAAAGAAGCTTAATTTACCAATTCCACAATATCTTCATAATTCATACTCAGTTTCACCTTTTCAAAATGACCAACCATCTGCCCTGAAAATGAGTATGGAGTGCTTTCGTGAGTTTGAGCTTCAATCTCAAAATATGTTGGACTCACAATCTTCACTATCTTTCTAAAATCAAGATTCCTACACTTCCTTTCTGGAACATCCACTTGAAGAAACATCATATCTAGAAAAGGGTATAGAAATCTTGCAGGAGTCCGCGCTACAATTTCAAAAATCTTCTGCTCAGTCTATCAATAGGTTGGAGACATAATTTAGTCAATTGGTCAACATTTATAGGAATGAGAAAACTCTCTTTTATCAATCTTTGACTAATTCAGATATCTCTAACTCTATTAATCTGACCTAGGACTCTTGTTATTTTGGGAATCAAGATTCAATTTCAGCACACCCATCTGAAGTTGACCAAACTTCAAATGTTAAAAATCCCATTGATATTTGGGCAAGTTATCCTTTTCCTGAGATTGAACTTGAGCATGAATATGATCCTGAATCTCAACTTGGTAATTCAATTTCACTTCCTGATTCAAAAATGACTGAGGTATTTTTACCTGATTTCAGGCTTTTTCCTGAGTCAACATTGGATCCTGTGCCAATCCATTATGAAATTGAATCACCAATCTTTTATGATCAACAAATTGAACTTGACCAATTTCATACTTTTGAATGTCCCATTGACAAATTGGCAAGTTCTCCTTTCAAAGAAATTGAACTTAGAAAAGAATGTGACTTCGATCCTCAAATTCCTGATCCAGTTCAAATTCCTGATCCAGTTCAAATTCCTGAATCAGTATTGACTCCTATTTTGCTACCCAATTTGAGAAACATTTTAGAGTCAGTTTTGGTTTCCATACCTATCATTCTTGAACTTGAATCACCAATCTCAGGGAGTCACATTTCATTGTGGAGAAATGAACGTGGACTTGAATTTAAACTTCTTGATTTGGACCCGATTCCTGAACCAATTTTGACTCCTGAACCTTTACTTGACTTAAGTCAAATTCCTGAGTCAGTATTAGTTCCTGCACTTCTTGAGTCCAAATCAATCATTCCTTCTTTTCATACTCCATTTTGGAACAAGGGTGTTGATAAAATTGACTCTGAAGTTATTTGAAAATTTGAAAATTAGATGGGGTAAAATTCTTAATAAAAATCATTCATATATACATCATTTTAGTGGGTTGTATTATAGAGGTTTCTTGTGGGTTCCTCTGAACTCCAAGCAAATTGGATTGGGCCGCATTTCATGGACCAATCAGATCGCCACCGGAACTACCACCTTGAGGTGATTTTTCCTTCCCTCTCTATTTGTTTCATGCATACATACATCACAATGCTTTGACATGAGATAAGTGTTGATCAGTCACATATATTGCATATATATTGTCACATTACCATACTTTTTATCTAATAAATCCTATTAATAAGTCTTATTCTTCTTTGTTAAATGTAGGCCCATTGCTAAAAGAAAGGAAAGAGAAACAAGCCCAAAAGCCCATCAAATTCTGATTTAATTCAGAACAAATTCGAAATCATGGAATCAGGGCAAATCTTGGCATATCAGAGAGATTGAAAACCGGTTGAAATGAATCTCCCAAATCAAGCGGTTGAAGCCAACAATCAAAGGCTGTTTCGTCAAATCCTAGAGCTGAAACGAGAAAACCAGCAGAAGATATGGGCGAATCAACAAACCGGGGAGTCCCACAATTTGGGTGTGGCCACCTGGCCACACCAGGGCTGTGGAAACGTGGCCTAAGCTGCGTTTCCACGGCTTGGTTATGGTTGTTTGGGGAGCGTTTTCTCCCCCAATCTTCCTACGACCCCTCCCCTCTGATTTTTCCCTATAAATACCATTTTCAACAGAGAAGAAAGGAGCGAAGACTAGGATTAGAATTTTTGCTTATTCTTTAAGGTTTAGGCTCTTTGTTAGATAGTACAAAAGTTGTATTTTTATTTTACAATTTGTAGTTCAGTGCAAATACAAGTGAGAGAGAGGAATTGAGTGATTGTATTCTGAAGATTGAAGTGACATTAATACAAGGATCAAGCTACATTTTCTTCCACTCATTTTACGGTATGTCGTGCTTTAGTTACTTGCATTGTTCTTTATCTTCTATGAGTAGCTAAATCAGTTTTCTGGGCTCACTATTACTCCTCTCTCTGACCCCTCTTCTTTTCGAATGGTTTTGATGAAAAGACCCAATGAATTATTTGCATGCCTAACTTAAGCCTTTCTTCTTGAAAGTGTTCTTGAAGGCACATGAGGATGGGTTTGGATTTTTAAATTTCTACTTCTTTAAAAAAAATATCTCTTGAACTTGTTTTTATTTCATACTTGAACTTTTTGATGATTTAACATTCAATTCGAGATGATTTCTTAAAGAAAAGAAATAACTTTTCCAACCATCTTATGCGCTTTACTTAAAACTTTCTAAAATCAATCTTAAGTGTTTGCCTATGATCAAGTTGAGGCACTAAGAATTTCAATAGAAGAACATATCATTGAGTAGTGAGATAGTGAGCCCAGATTTTCTTCTTTATTAAAAAATAACAAATCACTTTTTAAACTTTATACAAAATTCACTTTTTCCAAAGCCTTCTCTAAATTTGCAACTTTTATTGTAACCATCTCCCCTCTCTCCATTTTCTTTTTCAACTTAAAAAAAGACACCAACTTCACTCTTTGTTATCTAATAAGAACACCGAAAAGTTTCTATCGCATTCCTCCTCGTGGACCCGACCCGTTAGCCCAAAGCTACATGGTAATTCTCTTATCTCTTTGATTTTTCAATCAATTTTTGGCGCCGCTGCCGGGGAGGGAACGGTGTATTTGTTTTTAACAAGTTTGGTGTCTTATTTCAGGGATGTCAAGATTCAGATCTAACATTCAAGCTTTGCAGGAGAAGACTTGCTATTCTGTGCCCCTACTCTCGAAAGTAGGAAACAGAATTTCAAGAAATTACGTTGCAAAAGTTGAAAATTTTGTTGGACTACTAAAACTCTTTTTTGCAGGACATATTACTTGCAAAAATTAAGTTTTTGTGCGTTATATTCTTACTATATCTGCTATTTACCATCCCTGTTTTAATCCAACAGTAATTTGAGTGATTGTTAATTGCTTAAAAAAAACATTTAGACTTGCATTCTAGGCATTTGTCTAATTACGTTTATTTTACAATTACTGTTGAAGAGAGCTGGAGACAAGGTGCGTATGCATAGCATATAGTTTAAGAAACATTCTTGGGTGATATTTGCTTTTTGAATGCTACTTTTCTATATCTTGTACACTTTGCACAATTAATTCTATGGGTAAAACCCAATTCAAGATAAGGTGGGAAAGTCATTACCCTTTCTTAGCCCACAAACCATCTCCAAGCACGCACAACCTAAGCCTAAGTAAAATCTAATAGACGTTGGCCTTAGGGACATCTCGAACTCACTAGGAGATTATCCTAAGGGGGAAGGTGTTGGAATTTGACTCCTGTCAAATCAGTGTCTACGAAAGGGATTGAGGGGCGAAACCCCGAAGGCTGGTGGTTTGGCTTAATTAGGCCCGTCGCTTTTGCGCGGATACCTCCCACCAATCTTGCCCTGACCTGGCTGATTAGCTTATGGTCAAAGTGTACATTATACCTCCTGTGGAAAATCAACTAGTTAGGAGTTGTCTAGGTCAAGGTTACCTTAGACTAGTCTTGGTTGATTACTCTTGTTGGCTATTAGTAAACTTGTTTGTGATTGTGATTGTGTTTGTGTATGCAAGTGTGGTCAAGAGACCCTAATTCTTCTAGGTTGACTAGAAACACATCACCACCCAAGTTTGAACCAAGACCAAATCCGGTTATGGCTCAACCAACATCATTACAAGATAGGTTCTATCCCATTAGAACCTCACTTCTATCTCGCATTAAACTTCCATCGGTTGGTGAATACAATTTTGAGCTAAGCCTCAATTCATCAACACACTCCCCAAGTTTCACGGCTTAGAGTCCGAAGATGCTTACTTCTTCATAAGAGAATTTGAGGAAGTATGTCTAATGATGAAAATCTCACACCTTATAGATGATGCTATTAGGTTGAGATTTGTCCCTTTCGCTCTTAAGGACTTAGCCAAGAAATGGCTATACAGCTTAGCGGCCGGCTCTATCACATCTTGGGATGGTTTCATCAAGATCTTCTTGAAGAAATTCTATCCAATTCATAAGATCGCTCTCATTAGGAAGAACATCATGCAATTCAAGCAAGAACCTAGTGAACCGTTTTGGAGGTACTTTGAATGCTTTAAAGACCTCCTTGTCCAATGTCCTCATCATGGAATAGAGAAATGGCGACAATGCCAAATTCTTTATGACGTTTTAGACTATTCTACCAAAACCCTTTTAGAAAGTATGTGCCAAGGGGGATTCTTGCAGAAGGATGAAAATGAAGGATGGGATTTATATGAAAACCTAGCTGAAAAGACCATCCAATGGGAACCTACTAGTGAAACCTCTAGGAACCCAAACTCCATCTCTTCAAAAGGAGGTCTCCATTCTATTGAATCATTCATAGCTACTTAGTAACCTAGCAAGAAGACTGAAAGCTTTAGAAACTAAGAAACCAAGTCCAGTCAATCAAGTCAGCTCAAACTAATTTCCAACTTCGGGCTGTACTTACTGTCAAGCCATGAATCATGTGTTTGAGGAGTGCCCTGTGTTTCAGGCTCAGCAACAATACCCTGAACCGATGAATGCGCCTTTTCAAGGCCGAACAATAATCCTTACGCACCAACGTACAATCCTGACTAGAGAAATTACCCTAATTTCTCATGGAGCCAAAATAACAATGACCACTCACGGTTAAATCATGCAAGCCACTTCCATCATGCTAATAATTCTTCCAATCATCAACCCAACTTTTCCAATTTTCACAATAATTCTCCCAACAATCCACCTTACTTTTCAAACTATCAACAAAACTTTCCTCACCAAGCTCCACAATCTTCCTTCCAAAATCCTCAACTAGAAAGGAGAATGACTGACTTTGAGAGAAACATGAAAAGATACATGAAAAACTAAGATTCTCTCATGCAAACTATACAGAGAATAGAGGTTCAAATGAGCCAATTAGCCACTTCACAGAATGAGAGATAAAAGGGTACCTTGCCTAGTCAGCCAATAACGAATCCTAAGAATTCTCAACAAGCACATTTGGCTGAGGATCAATCAATGAATCAATGTAATATTGTTTATACATTGAGATCGGGAAAGAAAGTTGATAACCAAGTGTCAATACCATATAATCCCATTCAGCACAAACCACAATCAGGCATCCACCTCATCTAATCCAAATCCTTCCAAGTCTGATGAATCTGAATAAGATAAGTCAACCAGTTAGGTGCACCAACCTATAGTACCATTTCCTAATAGGCTGAAAAACAATAAGAAAAATCCACACATGGACAAGATAATTGAGATATTTAATCAAGTGAAGATAAATGTGCCACTTCTTGATGCCATCATACAAATTCCATCCTATGCTAAGTTTCTGAAGGACATGTGCACCAAAAAGAGAAAGACTAATGTACCTAAAAAGGTCTTCTTAGCCACTAACATTAGTGAGCTACTATCGGGTCCGATCCCTGTTAAGTACAAGGATCCAGGTAGTCCTACTATTGCCTGCACAATAGGACAAGCCGAGATTAGTCGTGCACTTCTTGACTTGGGGGCAAGTATCAACTTGCTTCCATTCTCAGTTTATCAACAACTCGGGTTAGGCGATTTTAGTCCAACTCGAGTCACTATCCAACTGGCTGACTGTTCAGTATTCAAAAAGGGGAGATTAATGATGTCCTTATCCGGGTCGGGGAGTTTATTTACCCTGTCGATTTTATAGTTTTAGAGACACAACTTGTGTCCAATCATAGGGCTCAAACTCCTGTATCCTAGGGCGACCATTCCTCGCTACTGCCAATGCCATCATCAATAGTAGGAATGGGTCCATGAGGTTAACCTTTGGGGACATGACTAGAGAAGTCAATGTTTTCAATTTAGGAAAACAACCCCGCTATGTTGAGGACCAAACATTTGAAGTCAATCTAATTGAGAACTTAACAAGTGAACATAGGGAAGAATTGAAATTAGAAACTGAGTGTGACTTCGGGTTAGAGTCTGACGACTTTAATCGTGATCAGGTTATAGATTCTGATGTGAATTGGGCCTCAAACCCTATTTCACCAGTAATGGAGCCAACAAATTTGACTAGTCCTTCCAGTGAGCCTTCCTCTTTCTTAGAATTGAAAGCCTTACCTGCGCATCTCAAGTACGTCTATCTAGGCGAACAAGAGACCTTTCCTGTCATCATTGCCTCCCATTTAAATGACGGGAAAGAAAAAGATCTTAAAGCAATTCTAAGAAAACATAGGGAAGCCATTGGTTGGACTATAACTGATATAAAGGGATTAAGTCCAACCATCGTTCAACATGGCATTCATCTCAGTGAAGATGCCACACCTAAAAGAGACCCGCAGCGTAGGTTAAACCCTATAATGCAAGAGGCTGTTCATGCTGAAATTGTAAAACTCTTAGACAATGGGATAATTTATCCCATTTCTGATAGCCAATGGGTCAGTCCTGTCCACGCGGTTCCAAAGAAATCTGATTTTACCGTAGTGGAAAACAAGAACAAAGAGTTGGTCCAAACTCGACTTCCCACAAAGATCCGAGTTTGCATTGACTATAGGAAGCTTAATGCTGCAGCTCGTAAGGACCATTTTCCACTTCCCTTCATTGATCAAATGCTTGAACGATTGGCGGGCCACCAGTATTACTGTTTCTTGGACGGTTACTCGGGGTATAATCAGATTCCTATTGCTCCTGAGGACCAAGAAAAGACTACGTTCACATGTCTATTTGGGACATTTGCTTATAGTCAAATGCCTTTCGGCTTGTGAAATGCCCCTGCAACATTTCAACGTTGCATGAGTCTTTTCTCTGATATGGTAGAACGATTCTTAGAGATCTTTATGGATGATTTCTCCATCTACGTAGATTCATTCACTCAATGTCTCCACCATTTAGAACTTGTCCTCCAACATTGTGCTGAGAAAAATCTGACACTGAATTGGTAGAAATGCCACTTCATGGTAAAATATGGAATTGCCTTGGGTCATGAAATCTCCAAGAAAGGAATTGAAGTGGATAGAGCCAAAATTGAGGTTATTGCAAAGCTTCCCATGTCAAATGCGTTAAGGATATTAGATCCTTCTTAGGACACGCCAGTTTTTACCGAAGATTTATCAAGGATTTTAGTAAGATTGCTAGGCCCTTGACTAATCTGTTAGCTAAGGACGTATCCTTCACTTTCGATGCTGAATGTATGAATTCTTGGGTGAAGCTTAAGAGAGAGCTTATTTCTGCACCAATCATATCTACACGGGATTAGACTAAGCCGTTCAAAATCATGTGCGATGCTTCCAATTTTGCCATAGGCGCTGTCCTAGGACAACACATTGATAACAAGCAGCACGTAATTTACTACTCTAGTAGGACTCTCAACAATGCTCAATTGAACTACACTACGACTGAGAAGGAATTCTTGACAGTAGTGTTTGCCTTAGAGAAATTTCGTCCCTTCCTACTAGGGTCCAAAACTACCATTTTCACCGATCATTCTGTGCTTAGGTACCTCATGATGAAGAAGGATGCCAAGGTCCGACTCATTCGTTGGATCCTCCTTCTTCAAGAATTCGATCTCGAGATTCGAGACAAGAAAGATGTAGAAAATGTCGTTGCTGATCATCTCTCACGAATCCCTAATTCTCCATGCAACGAATTACCCATAAATGAGAATTTTCCTAATGAAAATCTCTTAGCTATCTCTACGGAACCTTGGTTTGCTGATATAGCGAATTACTTAGTCACAAACCAAACTCCATCTCATTGGTCCAAAAACGATATATACCGGTTCTTATCTCAAATTCGGTATTTCTTTTGGGAGGAACCGTATCTTTTTAAGTACTGTTCTGACCAAATTATAAGGAGATGCATTCCCGATGAGGGGTTAAGAGTGTTCTATCCTTTTGTCACGAACTTGCATTGGTAGACACTTTGTTCCCTGCAAGACTGCTGAAAAAGTGTAACAAAGTGGGTTCTATTGGCCCACTTTGTTCAAAGATGCGTATGAATTTTTTGCAAGACGTGCCCTAGATGCCAAATGGTAGGAAGGATCTCAAAACGAAATATGATGCCCCTCAACCCAATTCTAGAAATAGAACTCTTTGATGTTTGGGGCATCGACTTTATGGGTCCATTTCCTAATTCGTTTAGAAACCAATACATATTGGTTGTTGTGGATTATGTGTCAAGTGGGTAGAAGCCATTCCTAGTAAAACTAATGATAACAAAGTTGTCATAAAGTTTTTGAAAGAGAACATTTTTTCATGCTTCGGAACCCCTCATGCTATCATTAGTAGATAATGGCACTCACTTTTGCAACAGGTCCTTTGAAGCTCTTATGCGAAAGTACGCCATAACTCACAAGTTGTCCATACCTTATCATCCTCAAACCAGTGGGTAGGTTGTGGTTTTCAATGGACAAGTCAAGCTAATCTTGGAGAAAACTGTGAACCAAAATCGGAAAGATTGGTCCATCAAACTTGTAGATACCCTATGGGCCTACAGGACCGCTTTCAAGACGATTCTAGGGATGTCTCATTATAGGTTAGTCTATGGTAAAGCTTGTCGCCTGCCCGTTGAGTTAGAGCACCGAGTCTTATGGGCAATCAAGCAGTTGAATTTCGACTTGACTAAGGCCGGTAACCTTCAAAAATTACAAATTTTCAAATTAGAGGAATTAAGAAATGAGGCCTATGAAAATTCTAGGATCACTAAAGATAGAGTTATGATTTTTCATGATAAAAATATCATAAGAAAAACCTTTGTCCCTGAACAAAAGGTCTTCGCTATAATTCTAGGCTTCATCTTTTTTCAAGAAAATTAAAATCAAGATGGACTGGGTCATTCATTATAAAAACCGTGTTTCCACACGGTGCAGTAGAGATCAGTGACCCCAAGAATGGAAATGACTTTAAGGTAAATGGTCAACGCCTTAAACCTTTCTTGGAATCGGTGCCGGTAAATGAAACGGCTATGGGTCTTTTTGACCCAGTGTATCGGTAACTTTCCTCTTTTCCATTTTATTTCATGCATCTATACATTTCTTTCATACATTGGGGACAATGCATGAGATAAGTGTGGGGGAGGGTTCTAAGATGACTAATATAACTAAAATATATATATATATTTATATATAAATAAAAAATAAAAAAAACTTTTTGAAAGGTAAGAACAATATTTTGATATATTTTTTTGTATGAAATTATGTCAATTTTAAGGAATAGGAAAATCATAATTAGGATTTCTTACACTTGGTAAAAGTCAGATGACTTGTTTGATTTTTAGGGTTAGGAAGAAAATTTGTGAAAGTAATTTAGTCTTGATCTTTACCTTAATGAAATATGCACACTTTATACACTTACACACTTAGGGTTCAAAAATAAAGACTCTTATGCCTTATAAAAAAAAGAAAAAAACTATATATGTATAAAAAAATAAACAAATCTAATTATCGATTAGTTAGGTGCTTTGGCCTAAGTAAGCCTTGGTATTTATGCAAAAGATAATTAGATAAGTTTGGAAAAAAATATACATAAATCCTCTGATTAAGCTGGGTATTTGTGCCTCATGAAGCATAAGTATTCACGCCTAAAAGGGGTACATTTTATAAACCTTGGTTTCGTGGCCTTGTCTGCTCGAGTGTTTAAATCCTTAGGAGTGTTTTCTCACCTGGTGCCCTAAAACTGTCCGGTTTGGGTGTCACCGACTAAAGTCTCATTACATGGGCAGATTAGGAAGCCTAATGGAATTGAGGAATAAATACCACAAAAAAAAAATAAATATAAATAAGGCATAGGAGTTAATGTTAAAGAACCCTTAGTCAAACTTCACAGTCACGATGGTGCATATGACTCAGGGTAAAGTAATAGACTAGATGAGAAATACAATTTGACTTCTTACTTTGATTGATGACACGTTTTTTTTATAGAGACTAAGTTTAGGAATGCGAAATTTGATATTCCTATAACTTATAACTTACTTAAAAACTTACAAATATACTTCAAATATTTTCTAGTTTCAAAATGCTTTTCAAAAATACTAACATATTTTTTCTTTCTTTATGGATTTTGTGGGCGCAATCAACTGAAAACCCTAACGAGACAAAACTCGTCCTCTAGGGGTAACCTAGAGGTTTAATAGCTTGTTGCACATGCTCAGTGCAATCGAGTAACCTGCGAAAGTGGTCTAAATAATTGATTAGGATAAGTCTGATGTTTTGCTCGAGGGTGAGCAAAAGATAAGTGTGAGGGTGTGATCAGTCATATATATTGCATATACATTGTCACATTACCATACTTTTTATCTAATAAATCCTATTAATAAGTCTTATAAGATATCAATTTAAATAATTGTCATTAAGGACTAAATCAAGCTTAGCATAACCAAATTTGTGCTCAAAGATATAAAGATAAAGTAAGCACAATCAAAACATAAATACATATATATGTATGGGAAATTGAATACCAATCGAAATTGATACTATTTGAAGTTTAAGCATACATATATAAAAACATATATATATACAAAAAGAATGTCAATAGTGATACCAATTGAAAAGATACAATGATATCAATTGAAACTATAATGAGAATCAAGTATATATCTCATACTTCCTATCACCCATTTCATGCACATGTTTAAATAGATTTTCAATTAAGAGCATATAAGGTATGGTCGCCCAACCAACCGCCCTTGAATGGGTAGGGGTTTTCAAAAATAAGTTTGAAAATAATATAACACGTTTGAAAACTCTACCATATGAAGAATACGAACTAGTTATATTAAAAATTTGAAAACTAGTACGAAATCCTTCAAACAAGGAATAAAGCAAAAATATATTTCATGAAAAACATGTAAGTCACAGATCATCAACACTCAAAATCTATAAGGCACATATCATACTCATGAAAACAAAATCATGAGAAAACATTAAGTAAAATGAGTGTATAAGAGTTATGTGAAACACATCATCATGAATATAGACAATTAAGCTCAAATATAAAATTCCTTAAAAACATGAAAATCATCAAAACTAGAATCCTTCAAGGTATATGTATGTTTTGTACAAACTAGAGTATACATACATATCCAAATATGAACGAGTCCACAAAAGTATATGCATGAAGGCAAGTGGGTCAAGGATGTATATGTATAACTAATAGTTTAGACAAAATGACATATACATGAAGTTTGACATAAACATGAAAAACATGTCAAAAATATGGAATATAAGTCAAAATGTATGAATCATCAAAACTAGACTATACTAGTACATCTAATGGGTACAAATGAGCATTTAAGCATAAACATATAATAAGCTATTTGTGGCTCACTAGTTGTTCAAATATATATCCAAGTTTTAATGAAAACTAACATCTAAACATGTAATCAAAACATGAAGCATAGAAGTCAAAACAAAACTTATATGATCATTATGGTAAATGAACATGCATTAGATCTATGATATACACAATAGCTAAACTAAAGTGAGAACACAAAGGTATAAGTCTATATTAAACATGGGTGATCTCAAATACTAATCATGTATGTCATAGGACTAATAAATATGGCATATGGCATAATGAATATTAAAACATGACATGCTAAAATGAATAATATGAAGAGCATATAAACATAAAAAGAGAGTTAGAGATTGTTACAATAGGGCACATCTCCATATCTCCAAACCAAGGTGGTCCTCCCACCAAACTCCCCTTAAAAGTGATGCATCCAAAATTTCATCTTTAAGCTCGGAACGCATTCACCTTAAGGCACCATCACTCTTACGTCATGTGAGAGCCCACACCTACATCAAATAAAATAGGAGTGATCTTTGGTACCCATACTCTTTTGGGTCCATGGGGGTTAGCTCCTTTCCTAACCCAAACAAATTTATTTTCTAAATTGCAATCATGTATCCTATTATAACAACATTTAGCAAGGTGGCCCTTACGTCCACAATGTGTACAAGTGCACACATGAGCATACAAAGTGTTATGGGTGTGAACGTGAGGAGCATGTGTATGCTGTGGTTGTGTGCATGCATAGATGGAACTTGTTTCTTGCGAAACATGGATTCCAACCATGTATGGTTCATGGCACAATGGCTCAAAGTGGAGCCCAAACATTTAACACTTTTCTTCAAAATATTTATATCGTTTTTAATACTAGAAGATAAAGTGGAGCATGCAATAGGTGAGCTAGAATGTGAAGCTACGCTAGCATGGCAAACATGAGATTCTAAGTCATTTTCCAAAGAAATATTTTTCTTGGAAACCAAATCCAAATCCTTTGAAATAGAAATAATTTTGTTTTTCAAAGAATCATTTTCTTTCAAAACAAAAACAAGTTTTGAAGTTAAGGACTCATTTTTCTTCAGAACATTTTCACAATCATTTTTATTTTTTAAAATTTCATTTTCTTTTAGAGCAAGGTCAAGTTTGGATTCCAATGAATCCCTTTCATTAGAAATCTCCACTTTCTCTTGTAAAATCAAATCTAGTTTTGAACACAAATCCTTTTTTTCTTTAGTTAACTTACAAGTTTTCTTTTTCAAAACTTTATATTTTTCAAGGAGGTTCTCACAAACAAAAGATAGTTCTTCATTCAATGCATCGACATCAATATATTCATCACAAGAAGAACTAGCACTATCTAGTTGAGTGTCCGAATGTACCTCAAGGGAGTCATTCCCTTAGACCATGAAGCAACATTGGTCAGACTCTTCTCCACTAGATTCCTTCTCCATTTGGATTGGCGATTGAAGTTTTGGAGAGGTCAAGATGTTCCACACTGCAAAGGCGAAAACACAATGAGAAACCATATTTAAATATTCTTTGCTAAGTGATTTTCTAAGTGCCTCTAGGGCTAGTACATTGGCCTCTATATGCTTGCTATCACTAAGGTAGGATTCCTTGGTAATGGCAAGGTAAACTTTATAAGTTATGGCTTTCAAATGCCAACTCATCAAAACCATCCATGTGTCAATATTAGAGATATCAAACATGGGAGGGCAATCCATGAGTGCAAACAATATGTGTGCAAATGCAAATGATAGATTAGCAAAACCAAGATCACACTCCTAGGTAGTTAAACCTAATATCAGGAGCATAGGCTCTAATACCAATTGAAAGCACACCTAGAGGGGGGTGAATAGGTGTACGGCTAATCTAATGAACAATAATGCGGAATTAAAAACTTAATGCAACACACTTAGTGTAACTAACGAGTGTAGCCGAATTCCCGGTAAAGGGCTCTGGACTAACTCCTTTGAATTCCTTTAAATAAGAGTTGAGGTGCTATGTAAAGCTCTCTTGGTTTAACACAAGTATGGGCAGACACAAACAACATAAGCATGTATATGATATGCCAATATGATGCAATGCACAATGTAAGAGAGAGAGAGAGAGTTAGATAAAGTGGATTAAACGCAAACACTAAGATATGTTTCGAGGTTAGAGCAACAGCTCTACGTCCCCGCCTTTACACAGAAGGATTTCCACTAACTCGTCCACACAGGACTTCCCACACAGGGAACCTCCACTGAGGATTTGGGGCAAATACAATTGGGAGTACACAACTCCTCTCTCAACTAATACAACCTCTCACTAGAGGCAAGGCACAACTCAAATCACCTCAACACTTAGAGGGATAGGCACTTAGCCAAACAAATAACTATCACCTCACACTTGAGGGATTACAACACAATCTCCACCTCTCATTAGAGGGAGCCAAATACCACTTCCACAATCACCTCACACTTGAGGGATTCAACTCAATCACCCTCACTAGAGGGATATCACAAAGATGGAAGGTATACAACTTAGTGATCACAAAGACCACAAACAACTTCTTTTCCCACAAAACAAAGATCCTATAGATAGGATAGAATGATAAGCTCAAGTGTGAGAAATAAAGAGTTTGGAAATCAAAAACTCAAAGAAAAACTCTTGGGAAAACTTCTAAAATGAATATAAAGTGAAGATCAAAAACAATCCCAAAGACTTCTCCTTTTCTTGATTTTTCCAACCCTTTAAAACAAATAAAAGATGAAATCTTTTGGCTTAAAAACTCTTTTGAAAACTTGTATTAAAACACTTGAGAAGATGAAATTTTTGCTCTTTAAAATTCTTGTTGAAAACAACCAAGAAATGGGGTATTTATACCCTCATTTCAAATCTGCCCATTGGCAGCTGAAAAGGGCCAATTTGTCCTTCCGGTCGACCGGCCAACGGTCAAAAATTTGACCGTTGAGCCCTCCGGTCGACCGTGCCATATCCAAAGTGCAACTGCTCTCTGGCCGGTCGACCGCCCGGTCGACCGAGGCTGGAAACAGAGAACAGACTCTCTGTCCGGTCGACTGCCCGGTCGACCGGAGGCTTTTTCAGAGAGCAGAGCTCTCTAGCGGTCGACCGGCCTCCCCAGCCTGGCTGCGTGGACGCTCTGTGCACGTCGGTCGACCGACAGCCAGCCAGTCCAGCTAAATTGGGACTTAAAAACTTTGGTTTTTATCTTTTATAAAATCCCATAAAACCACATAAATTTCACAAAAATCAGTTCATGTTATGTCTTTGAAATACAAACATGTTTGAGTAAAAATCAAATCATGTTACAAACAATTTGAACTACTTTTATGACTGGGAAAATATGTCTTAAACCAAAAACTGTATTTTCCAAAACTAAGATTTTTGAAATGAAAATCCGATTTTTCCAAAACACATGTAAATATAAAAACATGATATTTAAACAACTTTGAAGCATGTTGTATATGGATAGAATCCAATAGACATGAAAGGTATTATATCTATGTTTTTTATATTAAATCCAAAAATAGGTTTTGTCTAAACACAAAACTCCAAACACATGAATAGTGTATCAAAATAAGCTTTCTAAGTATGTGAAGCACAGATGTATATAGATCAAATCTAATATACATTAAATCATGTAAACTTATTTTGATTCTATTTATTCATGAAAACCAAGATCGGTTAAACCGAAAAACAAAACCAAAACATGAAACGTGTGTGTGTTGTGAACTTGAGCGTATCACACTATCTAATCTTTACAATGGATCTAAACTAAATCTTAACTTAACAAACTAAAGTCTTCTTGTAGAACGTCGTCTCCAAGTTAACTCGATCCAAACGCGATTCCCCGAGCTTGACTCCAACCGAGTGCTAGATATGAACTTGACGCTCGAGATCTTTAATCACCATGTGAAAGCTCCAAAACACCTTTGTTAAAGCTAATCACCTACTAATATTTTGATTAAATATCTGAAACTAAATATTACAAGATTATTACTAAACTATAACTACATGAGTTAATCATCATCAAAACTAGAGTGAAAGGCTTCTGGGCCAACAAAAACACATATATGAAATACTAACATAAGCAATATCATCCACCATATCTGAATAAGACAAATCAAGAAAAGAAAAACTAAACTCACCGGAGAACAACTGAAGCATAATATATTCTACGATCAGCTCTCTATACCGGCTATCTGATCTAGATACTGAAAAATAATATAGTCCGTCAGAACTGGACTAGCAAGAGTACACGAAAGAAGAAGAACAACAAAAGAGAGAATATGAAGATGCAGTAACAGTACAAGTAAGACATTGAAATAAGAACAATATGATTGACAGTATAAAAAACTGAAAGAAATAACAATATCAGAAATAATCAAGGCGATAGATCAAGTACAATAAGACCATGCATGCATGTCGTGACATGTATATAATGAACATGAGATATCATGGACGAGTAACTGTTGTGTAGTATAGTTACAAGATCACAAGAACACGAGATCACAAGATAAAATAACATGATAGGTCCAGGAACATCATGTAGTCAAGATAATGCATGTCACATGAGTCTTAAGTGTCAGTATCATGAAAACATATGTCCGGTACTAGATCACTAAAGATAATGCAGGATATAATGCAAGTGTATATGTCTAGCATGCTATATTACCCTAACTAATGCAACCATCCTGTGCCCCATCCCACAGGACAACTACAAATCAAATAAGTAATACATTAGTAGAACCTGATAGCAGGGAGAAACAATTCACTGTACTCAGGTGTAACCCTCGGTTCCCATTATACGTATGTCAATACTGGTATCTGATGCTGATTTAATCATCTTGGTAGCTGGGTTGAGGCTATCTCAACTCAAGATATTATTTTCCATCATTTTGAATTTTTTGAGATTTTTGGAAAATTTTTGGGACTTATTGGAGAATAATCGCAATTCGGAGTCGATCGGTGCCATGACTGACTCTGGGATTTTTAATTAACAATAGGGGATGAATTTTCAAGATTCGACTTCACAACAATGTTCAGGATGACATCTTTTATTTTTGAGAATTTTTCTGAATTAATAGAGTTTAATCCAATAAAATAATGCATAAATGTTTATTCAAAAAGAAAAAAATGAAATTAAGATAAAATAAAATAAAAATTAAAAAAAACCCACATATGTAGCAGGTTTTGAACCTGTGATCCAATAGAAAGGAAATGAATGCACCAACCAGGATTCCTTCTTGGATTTTGGTGTATGGAAGTAAACATAATTTATTTAACCCTATATCCTTTTACCCCTTTATTTTCTCAATGTTGAAAAAATCAAAGCACCAGATTGCTCATTCTCAGATTTGAACCCATGGCCACCGCCCACATATCCTAACGCCCAGACCACTTTGCCACATTGGCGTGTGGTTTGAAAGCCCATGTTTAATTATTTACACCTTCCGTCTAACTCCCCCCATCTTCTCCGACTTCCCCCACTATCTCTAACTTCTCCTACACTTTCTCCCCCTCATTCCCACTCACCTAAACTGAACCCACTACTCCTCTCACGTAGCCACACTCTCAGGGGGGCTTAGGGGTGTGTGTGGTGCCTATAAAAGGGACATCTCACTGTCTCAAGTCACTTGCAAAACCCAAACTTCTCTTTCTTTCTTCCACTAAACTATCTCTTCTTCTTTCAAATTTGGTGAGATTCTGAAGTGTTGGACGAGGAGAAGAAGATTCAGACTAAAGGAAAGCGTTCTAGATATTTTATTTTGCATTTTTGTAGAATTTAGTTCGTTGTGACATTTTACCGAACATGTAGTATGCGTTACATGTTAGCTTTAATTTCACCTTGTAAAATGCATGTTAAAATCACAATAAAATTATATATAAAACTTAATATATGCCTGGTAATTATAATGGTTTTTTAAGAAATTTTAAGATTTTAATTCAATTAAAAAAAGGTAAAACTGTGCACTGTGCACAGCACCGTGCCCGGTCGAGCCAGGCCCGACCTGGGCCTGGTCGAGCCAGACCAGGCCCAGCCTGGCCTGGTCGGGCTCAGCCAGACAAGACTGGGTCTAAGCACAGACCCAGTCTGGGTTTGTGGATACAGGCCCGGGTTCGGGTCTGTTTTACAGACCCGAACCCGACCCAATAAAAAAAAAAAGAGAAAAAGAAAGAAAGGAAAAAGAAAAGGGAAAAGAAAAAGAAAAGAAACAAATAAAAAAAAAATGAGTAGAAAAATTATTGTAGCATTTACTGTAGCAAACCAGACCCAAACCCATTACTGTAGCAATAGACCCGTTTAGCTTTTATTTAGTTTTTATTGATTTTTAGGTTTATTTTAACTCAGAAAATTCTAGAAAAATCACAGAAAATTCCAGAAAATTTACAAGAAATCACAAACTAAATTTGAAACTCTATAAAGTTATTCTGATGTAATATCACTTAGAATAACATGAAATTAAATATTTTTATAATTACTATTCAATGATATTTTATTTAAAATGTAATAAATTTATAAATAGCACAAAAAGAATATGAAATTCATAATTCAGTAATATGTAAATATTATACATCAATTTATTAGTTTATGCATGTATTTTATTATGAAATTTTGTTTTTAAATAGTTGCTATAAATTCAGAAATTAAATTATTTGAAAATATTAATCAACCAAAATTATAATAAATAGTAAAAAATACATTATCACTTAATTTATCACTGAATAAATAACATGTCAAGTGTCTAATTAATTCACGTAATATTTAGGCCGCAAATTTTACCCAGAGCCGGTTGTAGTTACAGGAATTCAGATTTCAACGAAATCAGGTAAGTACACATACCCTCTCTCTCCTTTGTGTCCCTTTGTTAATTTATAAATTTGTTTCTGATCTCAATTTTCATGTCCTTCTTTGATCTCATGTATTGTAAGACATGCATGCATAGGATGTTTGATACATAAATAATCATTCAAGTATAACTATAAATTAGTAAATATTGTATTAGTAAGTTGACGTCACCCTATGTCATGATTCAATTTTATGATTATGTCTACATCCTAATACACTTGCATCACTTATACTATTATGCATTTGTCATTCATTGTTATCACCATGTTCTATTTTTCCAGAAATTTTGATATGTAATGTAACTACTAATTGACACTGAATACTCTTGATACTAGTCCCTAATCCTGTCACGCTAAGTCACACATTATCTTGCATTTACATTAATTAATAAAATTAACCAAGCCGGGGTTATTGGGGGAGACTGTAGCAGGGGAAATTTAGGGAGGTGTGCTTGGAAGGGCGACCCTTGTGGGTTTAGATGCCACACGTGATCTTATTTTTTATGCGCGCTCCTGTTATTACATGTTACATGATACCTGAGTACAGTGAACTGTTTCTCCCTGCTATCAGGATCCACTAACGCATCACTTGTTTGATATTTAGTTGTCCTGTCGGATGGGGCACAGGACAGCTGCATTAGTTAGGATAATAAAACATACTAGACTTAGAACTATCATTTGTGACATGGATAATCTTGACTACTTGATATTCCTGGACTTGCCATATGATTCTTAACTTGTGATCTTGAGATCGTGTGACCTGATGATTATGATATATGACATTACTCGTCCAGGGTGCTTCATGCTCATTATATACATGTCATAGTATACATACATGACCTTATTTCACCTGTCTGTTCTGTTACTCTCATTGGTATCTTACCTGTCAGTTTATATTACCGTCAAATTTATGATTCATTGATTCCAGTGCTCTACTTATATTGCCCTTTACTTTCACATTTTCATATTATTATTTCCTCTTCTCGTGTGTGCACTTGCTGGCCCGCTTCTGACGGACATTGATTTTTCAGCATCTGAGCTTGAGGAGACTGACGAGCCACTGTACAAAGGAACCTAGGAAGATTATCAGGCATGAGTCTGACGTTTCTTATCTTATGTATTTTGGCATTTTGTCTTGTTATGATATCCCGATGCCAAAATTGTATCTTCTTTTATTTCTACTTTGTTCTGTTTTCAATCTTGTATCCAGACAAAGACTATTTTAGATGTATGTCTTTTATGTGAAATGAAACTTCTAGTTGTCTTTTGTATATGTCTACGAGAATTTGGCTCATTTACTGCAGCGTAAGGAATTCACGAAAGAGATTTCCCTCTTCGTGAGTATCTACTGGCCATCGTCACTTACCCTTATTATGTATTTTGAGAAGCGGGGCATGACATGGTTTTGTTGGTATCAGAGCCAGGTTTTATTTTAATTCCGCATCATATAAAGACAATCAGATTCACATATAAGAAAAATGCATCTATAATTGTCTATATACACATCGTTACCCTAAACTCGTGTCTTAGATTCCCTTCTAAACTATTCCCTATCTGTTCCAGGCACACTCATGGCTCGGAACATAAATATCCCCTCTTCCTCCCAAGTTGACCCAACCTCAGAGAACACGGAGATCCTCCAAACTCTGAAACGCATGCTAGAATTGCAGCAGGATCAGAATGGTCTGCTTCGAGCTGGAGTAACAAGGGCTCAGGAGACTGCATGGAGTCCCTGTTAGTATTATTTCTGATAGAGACACTAGATTTGTGTCGCGTTTCTGGGATAGTCTCCAGAGGAGCTTAGGCAGCAAGTTAAAGTTCAACATGACATTCCATCCTCAGACTGATGGCCAATCAGAAAGAACCATCCAGATTCTAGAGGATATGCTTAGAGCCTGTATACTGGACTTTAAGGGATCATGGGATGATCATCTGTATTTAGTGGAGTTCTCCTACAACAACAACTATCAACTAGTATCTAGATGGCTCCATATGGGGCACTCTATGGGAGGAAGTGTAGATCTCCTGTGTGCTGGGATGACATTGGTGAAAGAAAGCTACTTGGCCCAGACCTGATTTTGCAAACAGTAGAGAAGGTGGCCAAGATCAAGAAACATATGAAAGCCACTCAAGATCGTCAGAAGAAGTGGGCCGATGCTAAGAGAAGACCCTTAGAGTTTGCAGTAGGTGACCACGTATTTCTTAAGATTACACCAACTCGAGGGGTCATTAGGTTCGGCTGCAGTGGAAAGTTAAGTCCCAGATACATTGGACCTTTTGACATCATTGAGCGAGTCGGAGAAGTAGCATACCGGGTGGCCTTACCTCCAGCACTAGATAGTGTTCATGACGTATTCCACATCTCTCAATTAAGAAAGTACGTCCAGGACGACCAACATATCTTGGACTATTCAGATCTGAGACTGAACCACGATCTATCCTATAAGGCTCAACCAATCTGCATCATCGACAAGAAGGAGAAGGTTCTGAAGAACAAGACCATTCCTCTGGTACTGATGTCTTGGGATCCAAACTCTCCTGGAGATTCCACCTGGGAACGGGAAGATGAGATCAGGGCTAAATGTCCTCACTCTTCTCAGGTAACTTATCTCACTTCTAGCTATCTATTCATCATCTTATAGCTTAGAATACTCTTCTCCTTGTTTACTTTTGAATTTCGAGGACGAAATTTTTTATAAGGTGAGTGGGATTGTAACTCTCGGTTCCCAATATATGTATGTCAATATTAGTATCTGATGCTGATTTAATCATCTTGGTAGCTGGGTTGAGGCTATCTCAACTCAAGATATTATTTTCCATCATTTTGAATTTTTTGGGATTTTTGGAAAATTTTTGGGATTTATTGGAGAAGAATCGCAATTCGGAGTCGATAGGTGCCACGACTGACTCTGAGATTTTTAATTAACAATTGAGGATGAATTTTTGAGATCTGACTTCACAACAATATTTAGGATGATATCTTTTATTTTTGAGAATTTTTGAGAATTTTTCTTAAATAATAAAGTTTAATCCAATAAAATAATGCATAAATGTTTATTCAAAAAGGAAATAATGAAATTAAGATAAAATAAAATAAAAATTTTAAAAAAAACCGGCATCTGTAGCAAGTTTTGAACCGGTGACCCAGTAGAAAGGAAATGAATGCACCAACCAGGATTCCTTCTTGGATTTTGGTGTATAGAACTAAACATAATTTATTTAACCCTATATCCTTTTATCCCTTTATTTTCTCAATATTTAAAAAATCAAAGCACCAAATTGCTCATTCTCAAATTCGAACCCATGGCCACCGCCCACATATCCTAACGCCCAGACCAATTTGCCACATTAGCGTGTGGTTTGAAAGCCCATGTTTAATTATTTACACCTTCCGTCTAACTCCCCCCATCTTCTCTAACTCCCCCCACTCTCTCTAACTTCTCCTACACTTTCTCCCCCTCATTCCCACTCATCCAAACTGAACCCACTAATCCTCTCACGTAGCCTAACTCTCAGGGGAGCTTAGGGGTGTGTGTGGTGCCTATAAAAGGGACATCTCACTATCTCAAGTCACTTGCAAAACCCAAACTTCTCTTTCTTTCTTCCACTACTTTATCTCTTTTTCTTTCAAATTTAGCAAGATTCTGAAGTGCTAGATGAGGAGAAGAAGATTCAGACTGAAGGGAAGCGTTCCAGGTATTTTATTTTGCATTTTTGTAGAATTTAGTTCGTTGTGACATTTTACCGAACATGTAGTATGCGTTACATGTTAGCTTTAATTTCACCTTGTAAAACGCATGTTAATATCACAATAAAATTATATATAAAACTTAAGATATGCCTGGTAATTATAATGATTTTTTTTAGGATATTTAAGATTTTAATTCAATCAAAAAAGGTAAAACTGTGCACTGTGCTGTGAATTGTGCACAGCACAGTGCCCGGTCGAGCCAGGCCCGACCTGGCCTGGTCGGGCTCAGCTAGACCCAACTGCGTCTGTGGATACAGACCCTAGTTCGGGTCTGTTTTTACAGACCCGAACCCGACCCAATAAAAAAAAAAGAGAAAAAGAAAGAAAGGAAAAAGGAAAAGAAAAAGAAAAGAAACAAATAAAATAAAAATAAGTAGAAAGGTTATTGTAGCATTTACTGTAGCAAACCAGACCCAAACCCATTACTGTAGCAACAGACTCGTTTAGCTTTTATTTAGTTTTTATTGTTTTTTTAGGTTTATTTTAATTCAGAAAATTCTAGAAAATTCACAGAAAATTCCAGAAAATTTACAGAAAATCACAAACTAAATTTGAAACTCTATAAAATTATTTTGATGTAATATCACTTAGAATAACATGAAATTAAATATTTTTGTAATTACTATTCAATGATATTTTATTTAAAAATGACTAATAAATTTCTAAATAGCACAAAAAGAATATGAAATTCATAATTCAGTAATATGTAAATATTATACATCAATTTATTAGTTTATGCATGCATTTTAGTATGAAATAATGTTTTTAAATAGTTGCTATAAATTCAGAAATTAAATTATTTGAAAATATTAACCAACCAAAATTATAATAAATAGTAAAAAATACATTATCACTGAATAAATAACATGTCAAGTCTCTAATTAATTCACGTGATATTTAGGCCGCAAATTTTACCCAGAGCCGGTTGTAGTTACAGGAATTCAGATTTCAACGACATCAGGCAAGTACACATACCCTCTCTCTCCTTTTTGTCCCTTTGTTAGTTTATAAATTCGTTTCCGAACTCAATTTTCATGTCCTTCTTTGATCTTATGTATTGTAAGACATGCATGCATAGGATGTTTGATACATAAATAATCATTCAAGTATAACTATAAATTAGTAAATATTGTATAAGTAAGTTGACGTCACCCTATGTCATGATTCATATTTTATGATTATGTCTATATCCTAATACACTTGCATCACTTATACTATTATGCATTTGTCACTCATTGTTATCACCATGTTTTATTTTTCTTGAAATTTTGATATGTAATGTAACTACTAATTGACACTGAATACCCTTGATACTGGTCCCTAATCCTGTTACGCTGAGTCACACATTATCTTGCATTTACATTAATTAATAAAATTAACCAAGCTGGGGTTATTGGGGGAGACTGTAGCAGGAAAAATCCAGGGAGGTTTGCTTGGAAGGGCGACCCCTTGTGGGTTTGGATGCCACACGTGATCTTGTTATTTATGCGCACTCCTGTTATTACAGGTTACATGATACCTGAGTATAGTGAACTGTTTCCCCTGCTATCAGGATCCACTAACGCATCACTTGTTTGATATGTGTTGTCCTGTGGGTGGGGCACAGGACAGCTGCATTAGTTAGGATAATAAAACATACTAGACTTAGAATTATCATTTGTGACATGGATAATCTTGACTACATGATATTCCTGGACTTGCCAAATGATTCTTAACTTGTGATCTTGAGATCGTGTGACCTGATGATTATGATATATGACATTACTCGTCCAGGGTCTTCATGCTCATTATATACATGTCATAGTATACATACATGACCTTATTTCACCTGACTGTTCTGTTACTCTCATTAGTATCTTACCTGTCAGTTTATATTACCGTCAGATTTATGATTCATTGATTCCAGTGCTCTACTTATATTGGCCTTTACTTTCACATTTCCATATTATTGTTTCCTCTTCTCGTGTGTGCACTTGCTGGTCCGCTTCTGATGGACCTTGATTTTTCAGCATCATAGCTTGTGGAGACTGACGAGCCACTGTTCGAAGGAACCAAGGAAGATTACCAGGCGTGAGTCCGACGTTTCTTATCTTATGTATTTTGGTATTTTGTCTTGTTATGATATCCCAATGCCAAAATTGTATCTTCTTTTATTTCTACTTTGTTATGTTTTCAATCTTGTATCCAGACAAAGACTATTTTAGATGTATTTCTTTTATGTGAAATGAAACTTCTGGTTGTCTTTTGTATATGTGTGCGAGAATTTGGCTCATTTACTGCAGCGTAAGGTATTCACGAAAGAGATTTTCCTCTTCGTGAGTATCTTCTAGCCATCGTCACGTACTCGTATTCTGTATTTTGAAAAGCGGGGCGTGACATCAAGTATCATGTAACTGTAATAAAAGGAGCGCGCATAAATAATAAGATCACATGTGGTAAGGTCCTCGGAGGAGATATCCTTCCAAGCACACCTCTTAGGATTTTTCCTGTTACCAGTCTCCCCCAGTAACCCCGGCTTGATTAATTTCATTAATCAACAAAAATGCAAAATAGTGTGTCACTCAGTGTATATGATCCAGAAACAGCGTCATGAATAATGAAGTTAAATAGTGAAAACAATGTGTATCAACATCACAGGACTTTGTAGACAGTGACAATATCAAGTGACAAATAGCTAGCAGTGCAAGTGATACCAGATACATGCAAAGTAGTGCACGTGATGTCAATGTCATCTAGTATGTAGTCCAATGATCATGGAAATCTTGTCATGATCATAAGTATTGCACTCCAATAAATATTCTCAAATAATTCCCCAGGATGTAATGATCAATTTCCTTGATTTATTTTCAATGATATCAGGATCACAATATCAATCGGTATATAATCTTTATCCATCAATCATTTTAGATTCTCGTGTCAGGATCTATCATATACAAGTAATAACATCAATTTTAGTTTGAAGCATGCATGTACAATGATGAGATGTAAAAACGATATGTGGAACAATATTTCGTGATCATGTGACGAAAACAATGATGATGGAGAATTAATGGATAAATGAATAGCACAATGATCAACGATACATTCAGAATAAAGCAGTGCGTACACACTAGTACTCGTGATCACAGAATATTAACGATAATCAGGAACACGATGACATAAAGAAATTAATAATTAACAGACAATATTAAATTCAATAAGAAAATCAAGGAGAAGAGATCGTTTACACTTGCCTGATGTCGTCGGAACCTAATTGCCCTTAATGGCACCTGGCACTGAGGAAGATTCGTGGCCTAAATATTGTGTGAGTTAATTAGAGACCTGACATTTTCTTTATTCAGTGAAAAATTAAATTAGAATGTAATTTTTACTATTTATTATAATTTTGGTTGGTTAATAATTTCAAACAATTCAATTTTTTTGAATTTAGCAACCATTTAACAATATATTCATGATAAAATACATGCATAAACTAATAAATTAGTGTATAATATTTACATATTACTAGATTATGAATTTTACAATTTTTTTGTGATATTTAGAAATTTATTGGGCAATTTTAAATAAGCAACCATTAATTAATGATTATACAGAATATTAAATTTCATGTTATTCTAAGTAATATTATACCAAAATAATTTTATAGAGTCCCGAATTTATTTTTTGATTTTCTGTGAATTTTCTGAAATTTTATGAGTCTATTTCTAATTCTTCGGAATTAAAATAAGACTAAAAATCAATAAAAACTTTAACGGATCTATTTGCTATAGTAACGAGTCGGGTTTGCTACAGTATTGAGTCAGGTTTGCTACAATATTATGCTACAGTAACTATTTTGAATTTTATTTCTTTTTTTCTTTTTTCTTTTTCTTTTCCTTTTCCTTTTTCTTTTTTTTAATTAGGGTTGGGTCGGGTCTGTAAAACAGACCCGATCCTGGGTCTGTAACAGGCCAGGCGCTGGCCTGGCCTGGCCAGCCAGGTCGGTGTTCTTGGCCTATGCTGTGCACAACGCACAGCACAGTGTACGTTTATTCCCCTTCAATTAAAAATTCTTAAATCCTAAAAAAATATGACAATTACAAAGCATGACATAGGTGTTCTACAAAATTTTATTGTGATTTTAGCATAAGTTTTTAATGGTAAAATTAAAGCTAAAATGTAATGCGTACTATGTGTTCGATGAAATGCCATAAAGAACTAAATTCTATGAAAATGCAAAATAAATTACCTGGAACGCTTCCCTTCAGTCTGAATCTTCTTCTCCTCGTCCAACACTTTAGAATTTTGAAAGAGAAAGTGAAAGAGTATTGAGAAAGGGAGAGAAGCTTGAGTTTTGCATTTTTGCAAGAGGTGGTGAATTGATTACCCTTTATATAGGCGCCACACACACCCCTAAGCAAATCCTAAGAGTTAGGCTACGTGGAGGGAGTAGTGGGTTCAATTTGGGTGAGTGGGAATGAGGGGGAGAAAGTATGAGAGAAGTTAGAGAGAGTGGGGGAAGTTGGAGAAGATGGGGGAAAATTAGATGAAGGTTTAAAATAGGTGGGTTTGGGCCTTTGTACCACATGCCAATATGGCATAGTGGTGGGAGCCTGCGGACTTGAATGAGGTTTCAGGGGTTCGAAACTTGAAATAATTATTATAGAGGTTTACTTTTTATTTTGTGACATAAGAAGGGAAGAAAGAAAGATGGTTAAATATATTGGGCTTCTCTCTTCAACACATGCCAATATGGCCATGTGGTTAAGATAAGAGGATGTGTGTAGGATGTGGGATACACACGCCAATGTGGCCATGTGGTTAAGACAAGAGGATGTGGGATAGGAGGTCACATGTTTAAAACCTGTTAAGCAACATGCGGGTTTTCCTCATTTTATTTTTATTTTAATTTCATTTTTTCCTTTTTGAATAAATATTTAATCATTATTTTATTGGATTAAACTCCAATAATTCAGAAAAATTCTCAAAAATTCACAAAATAGAAAATGACATCCTAAAACTTGTTGTGAAGTCGGATCCCTAAAATTCATTCCCGATTGTTAATTAAAAATCTTAGAGTCAGTCTATGACACTGATCGACCCGAATTGAGATTCTTCTCCAATAATTCTTAAAAAATTTCAAAAAATTCAGAAAAATTAAAATATTGAGAAATAATATTTTAAACTGAAATAACTTCAATCCAGCTATTAGGATGATTAAATCGAATATCGAATATCAGTTTGACATACATATATTGGGAACCGAGGGTTACAATCCTACCCACCTTATAAAAAAAATTTTGTCTTCGAAATTCATCCTGGCTTCGACATATGAATCGAAACAGCATCTATGAGAGTTAGGATTATCTCAGATCCGTAGTTGTGTCAATATAATATAACCCACTACTAAGTCAACCATGAGCCATGATCCAACGTATTCATCTACCAAGAGTATCACCATAAGTTCAGGGATCGAATTGACTTTCCAGAGTTTATAATTGATCATCCTTAATATTACTTTAGTCCTTCGATCCACTATAGTCATGTTCATCTGATAAAATTATTTTACAATTTATAGATCAAATTCTTAAGATCTCTGTAATCGTACTCCACTGATTTATTTTTTTTAATTCTTTTGATCCACTATGATCACATCGAACAAAAATTTTCAAATATCTCAATTACCTTATCATCCTTGTAACATCACTCCAAAATTAGATTATCTCTTAGATCACTAAATATTGCTCAAATAATAATCGTCCCCGGTTGTTATTTCCTAAAAAAATCATTAAGATCCCAAACAATCTCAAATCCTTGAGTACATGTTTTATAATCGTCCACAGTTTATAGTAACATAATTCTCAAATCACAGGGTCACTACTTGAAGGTCATTAGTCCAAGTAGCAGTCACTTATGGAAATTAAAAATCAGTAATTATAAGTCCTCAAAAATGTGCCAATAATATTAATTCCTTTCATTTATGATTTCTCAATCAAAAGATTACAGGATTCTCAGATTATCAAGATATTCCAATTACAATGTTTTTAAGGGTCATAGGATTAACTTAAAAACCTCAAATTATAATAGATATTCTTAACTATTACTTAGATCCGAAAACTTCAAGATTCCAATACTCAAAAACTAAATCCAAGCAATCTGATCCAAGGTGTAGTCATATTTTGCCTAAGACAATGATTCCATTTATTGGTCTGATTATCACTCCAAGGTCCATATCCCTAACAATATATTGATGTAATCTGATTATTATTTAACTCAGGAATGATTATTATCTTAAGTCCACCGTCTCACTATGATTCCCTTGTAGACATATATCTCAAAAGTTTCAGATTCAATATTCCTCATAAAATTAATTGTAAGATAATTTGACAATGACCCTCTCAATTATTCTTCTTCATCAAAATAATCAGGTCAAATCCTCAATATATCTATCATCAATCTAAACCAAAAATAGTCTAACAAAACATGATCAGGCGTGACAGAGTACATATGATAACATGGATGGAAAAGTCACATCAGGGTGATGGTTCAAGGATTCTCGGGGATCGATTGTACGATTGTGGAGTCAGAGAAGGGGGTAAAATGACTGTTTACTTAGATAATTTCATGAATGATGATCATATTTATGGCCAGATTATATATATGGTATATAACTAACCTGGCTCTAATACCAACAAAATCATGTCACACCCCGCTTCCCAAAATACGGAGTACGGGTACGTGACGATGGCCAGCAGATACTCACGAAGAGTGAAATCTCTTCCATGAATGCCTCAAACTGTCAATAATGAGCAGGATAGCACACATACATGCATATACAACCAAGAGCAGGGATAACACACATATATGAAATACTAAAATATAAGCAATGTCATTCACCATATCTGAATAAGACAAGTCAAGAAAAGAAAAGCTAAACTACCAGAGAACAACTAAAGCAGAATATGTTCTATGATTTGCTCTCTATACTGGTTATCTGATCTATATATTGAAAAATAATAAAGTCCGTCAGAAGCAGACCAACAAGAGTACATGAAAGAAGAAGAACAATAAAAGAGAGAATATGAAGATGCAGTAACAGTACAAGTAAGACATTAAAATAAGAACAATATGATTGGCAGTATCGAAAACTGAAAAAAAATAACAATATCAAGAATAATCAGGATGATAGTCAAGTACAATAAGACCATGCATGTATGTTGTGACATGTTTATAATGAACGTGAAATGTTCTGGACGAGTAATTATTGTGTAGTATAATCATAAGATCACAAGATAAAATAACATGGTAGGTCCAGGAACATCATGTAGTCAAGATAATGCATGTTACATGCATCTCAAGTGTCATTATCATAAAAATATATGTCAGGTACTAGATCACTAAAGATAATGCATGATATGATATAAGTGTATTTGTCTAGAATGTTTTATTACCCTAGCTAATGTAACCATCATGTGCCCTATCCCCACAGGACAACTACATATCAAACAAGTGATGCGTTAGTGGATCATAATAGCAGGGAGAAATAGTTCATTATGCTCAGGTATCATGTAACATGTAATAATAGGAGCGCGCATAAATAAGAAGTTCACGTGTGGCAAGGCCCTCAAAGGAGCCGCCCTTCCAAGCACACCTCCCTGGATTTTCTCTGCTACCAGTCTCCCCCAGTAATCCCGGTTTGGTTAATTTCATTAATCATTTTTTAATACAAAATAGTGTGTGACTCAGTGTATATTATTCGGAAACAGTGTCATGAATAATGATGTCAAATAGTGAAAATAATGTGTATCAATATCACGAGACTATGTAGACAGTGACAGTATCAAGTGACAAATAGCTAGCAATGCAAGTGATCCAGATACATGCAAAATGGTGCATGTGATGTTAATGTCATCTAGTATGTAGTCCAATGGTGATAGAAATCTTGTCATGATCATAAGTATTGCACTCTAATAAATATTCTTGAATAATTCCCTAGGATGTAATGACCAATTTCCCCGATTTATTTTCAGTAACAGTAGGATCACAATATCAGTTGTTAAAAAATCTTTATCCATCAATAATTATAGATTCTCGTCAGGATCTATCACACATGATTGCACACATTTATTGCATTATTCTTTATTACATTTTCATATTTATCATGTAATAAATCTGCTAAATTTCTTCTCTAAAATGTCTATTCTGTAGAAGATAATCATGGGGAGAAAAAGGATAAAATCAAAGAAATATCAGTTAAATTCAGATTTAACTAGATCAATTTGGTAAGATGAGGATGATCCCAAATCCAGTTGGTTAAATTTAATTTTTGATGAATCAAGTAGTTAAAGTTAAAGATCAACCGAGGATGACGTCATATACAGAGTCCAAATCCAAAGGGATAAATGGATGAGAGAAGATCAATGGATGAGATGAAGAAATTTTGACTTGGATTCTGACTGGATACATTTTAGTATTTGATTCATAACTTTCGCTACCGAAACTTATATCTGATGATTTAAGATGACCCAGAAAGAAGACTTAAAGGGCTACAACTCTTAAGTTGATCACTATTTTTAATTTTGTCATTTGATAAGTTCTATTCAGCAATTAATACGCCAACAAGTTGCATATCAGAACTGAATATCCATATCAAATCAAGTTTGAAGATAAGGGGAGGATTCAAATTCAGAAATAGTAAACTCCCTTTATCATTAGACTCATTTCCTTATCCATTTCTATCCTTAAATACCCAACACATCAGAGGCAAAAAGGGGGAGCGACGAAGCAGAGAGTAGAATTTAGGCTAATTTGTAATTTGTAACTTAGGATTTTAGTTTTCTTTTATGTAATTTTTATTATCTTTATGTAACTGAGAGGAGAGGAGACTTTCATGGAGGAATGAGAACAAGCTTAAACTGAGGGTGACACCGATGTAAGTGATTTTTTCTTTCATTGTTATTTGAATTGAATTAAAGTTTCTTTATCTTCTTTTCGTTCGCTTCCCTCTTCATTGTTTGTGAATCCAAATGACTCCGATAACCTCAAAATTGCCTTGCCCTCGCAAGTGCCGTTGATGGATTATGGTAATAGATATCCATTCCTATGGTAGTGTAGCTTATCCCTTTCATTTCATAGTGTAAAACGGGAATGGGAAAGATCATATTTGTCATACTTCGCTCACCTTCAAACAAAGGTACATCATCGATACGGTTAAAAGGTAAGCAGGCGCTGAAGAGGTAAGTAAGTTTTTTAGGTTCTAATTTTCTTTTCTTTTAATTTTAGTTTAGATCACCAGCACTACTATCTCCCAATTCTTTTATCACTCTTTTTCAATTTCTTTGTATATATCCATTTCTATTTTCTCCACCTTCTCATTCTACCACTTTCTTCCTAACTTAACTGTAACTCTTTTTCATTTTCTTTTAAAGAACTAAAAGAAGGACTTTAAGCATTCTTTGTAGCATAAAAGAGAACTTACTAAAAAGCTTCCATCGCTAGTCCCTCATTGTGCGCATAGCCACTTGCTATTGCAGTAGTATTGAGCACCTTGCACTATTGTTATAAAAGTTCTGAAATTCTATATTTTTGTGCAGGTTAAATCTCAATCAAATTTTGGTGCCGTTGTCGGGGAGGAACGATAAGTTATTCTCTTTTTAGATTTATATTTTTGGTTAACTTTCTTCTTTATTTTTAGTGTACAGGTTTAACAACAAGAAAATTTTTGCTGCAGTGGACATATAAGTGGCCCTGGACTCTGCTCTAGAAAGCAGAGCCCAGAATCCCTCAGATTTGCTAGATTCTAGTGGCAAAACTAAGTGAACTACTTGCCTGTATTTTTGCAGGTTGGCTGAATTGCAAAACTGAATTGCTGTAGCTTTTTATTTCCTTGTTTGTCTCACTGTATATCCTTTCTAACCTCAACAGTAAAATGATGTTTGTTAAATGCTAAAACGGTTTAGACTTTGCATTTAGGCACGTGTCTATTTCGTTACATTTTCAATTTGCTGTTGAAAAGTGTTGGAGCGAAGGTATGTGTGCATAGCATTTAGTATAAGGTTCATTCTTGCATGAAATATTGCTTGAGTGTTACTTTTTTCTATATAATTGTACACTGTACTAAATTTATTTAAGGGCTTGTCCTATAAACAAGATCCTTGGGGAAGTCATTACCCTCCCTTAGCCCACAAACAAACAATCTCCTCACTCACTGATCGGGGGAAACCGCGCACAAAAAGTGTATGTTTTGAAATTGATATTTAAAGTGTGTTTGTTTTGGCTTCCTCGATACTTTCATTATAGCATAGAGGCTAAAACGAGTCGATCCACAAGGACGGGGCCGAAAGAAGCTTACACGGTATGTTCATGTGTATGTTAACAGTTCTACAACGTTTGAAAGAATGAAAAGAAAAGAAAACAAAGAATGAAAAGAGAAGTACGGTGGAAACAATGAAGTGAGAAACATAGAAGATAAAATGTTTGTGTTTTTGGATATTGTTTCTAAAACAAAGTGAAAAAGAAAGAAAACCCATGGCTACTAACTACTAATGACTCCACTAACATGCTAACCTCTTAATGATAGTTACCTCACATGTATCATTGGCCATCACTAGTCCTTGGTTCAAGGGCTTTACAAAGCATGGCTCATATGTTAACTTTCACATCTAAATTCAACCAATAAGTGCAAGCTACACTTAAATTATCAAAACCCAATAGAGCAAGCATGAAATAAAGTAATGTTAGCTTGTTAGAGATTTAGATGTTAGAGTTCTAGATCCATCATCATGAGCCATCAATGGCTCTTGCAAGAGCATGGCCAAGTAGAGGCTATTAGATTCATTTGGATTATCAAATAAGAAGTTAGACTAGTTAGTGGTTAGTAGTTAGTTGCCATGAGAGAAAAATTAGCTACACATGTAAAAGGGATTAGAGAGAAGAAAACAAAGATAAGTTAAGAGAGCACCTTACATAGATTGTCACTTTCCATTACAATCACTCTTGCTTTCCAACATGTATCACTCTCTCTCCCTATTACAAGATCTACAAGAAATGAAAAGTACAAAGGAGGAAGAAGAAGAACACTAACCTAAACTACCATAAACTAAAAAATGGAGATGAAAACTACCCTAAACTCTGCATATCTCCTGCTCTGGACGTCCAGGGGGTATTTATAGGCACCAGGGGGAAAGGGGGGCCAGGGGCAAACCCTTGTCTAAAGTATGAGCGCGGCCGCGCCCGTACGGCCACGCGCGGCGCTTCGGGCCGCGCGCTGTCCTGTCTGTCCCCTATCGGCATCAGCGCCCGGTTTCTGATTTTCAGCCCTTGGTTTTGACAAAATAGCTCTCCTAGGCCAGTGGCTATATTATAGGCCTTTAATCACCCATTAAATGATGATTTAGGCTCTTCTTCTTCATTGCACACCATCGACGTAGAAATATGCAAGAAAGGTGTTTATTAGCAGAATTTAATATTTAATAAATGTGAAGATGTGGTATGAAATATACAATTTTAGAGACTAATCACACCCCCATACTTATCTTTTGCTCGTCTCGAGCAAAACAAAGAACTAAAAAAATTATTACACCACTTTCGCAGGTGACGCGATTGCACTGAGCATGTGCAACAAGCCGTTAAACCTCTAGGTTTTCCCTACAGGAGGAGTTTTGTCTCCTGAGGGTTTTCAGCGGATTACACCCACAAAATTCATGAAGAAAGAAATCAAATGTTTGTATTTTGAAAATGCATTTTGAAATAGAGAAAAATGTTGAGGTATTTTTGCGAAAATATAAGTGATCCAAGGTCAGAAGTTAATCAGAAATTATTCTTCCTTAAACTAAGTCGAAATGCAAAATCTTGTTATAAATTAAATTAAAAATTTAAAATTGAATTTATTCTTTGATCTTTCATGAAACTCTTAGAAAAATATGCACTTTGTGAACTGTGAAGATTTTTTGGGATATTGACTCAAACTTTCATGCCATTTATTTATATTATTATATATTTTTTTCTTTTTTTCTTTTTCTTCCCTTAGTTTTCTTAGGCTTTCTTATTTACCCGGGTAGTGAGTTTTTAGCCGGTGACTCCCAAACCAGATGATCTTAGGGCACCAGCTGAGAAAATATCCCTCGGACTTACGGACTCGCGTAACTAAGGCCACAAAACTAAAGGGGATTATTTTATTTTTGTCCACCGTTTTAGGTGTGAAAAAACATGCTTCCTGAGGCATAATTATGCAACTTCAATAAGTGATTTTTATTATCATCATTTTTTAATATATTTTTATATCATTTTCAGTATTTGTTTCAATTACAAAAATTGTGTAAGTGTGAAGTGCATAATTCTAAGACAAAAAATTCAAGATTAAATTATCTTTCTAATCTTGCTTTCTTATCCTAAAATTTAAACAATATCTATATTTTGACTCTGTTTAAAATTTCATAATTTTAGGTCTTCCTAATTCCTAAGATAATCTTAATTTTCTTAAAAATAAATCAAAATTATTTATCTTGTTTCAAAAAGTTTTGTAAAAAGAAAAGAAAAGAGTTTCTAATTTTTTATTTATTTATTTTAAATTAAAAAGAAGTGTAAAAGAAAGAAAATGTAAAACTAACTATGTTAGTAATCCCTCCCCCACACTTATCTCATGCATTGTCCTCAATGCATCGTGAATGTGTATATACATGAAACAAATGGGAAGGGAAGAAAAATTAGCTCATGGCGGCGGCTCTGGTGGTAGTCTGATTGGGCCAAGCGTTGCTACTCAATCAGGATAATGTGAATCTTGAAGGAACCCACCAATGACCTCTCTAATATGACCCAATAAAAGAATGATTGAGTGAATGGTCTTATTTAAAAGTTTATCCCCATCTAATTTTCAATTTTCAAAAATAATTACTGAGTCATTTTCTTCAACAGTCTTTTCCAACAATGAAGTGTGATTTTGGAAGATGATTGATTTGGACTCAAATAGAACAGGAACAAAAACAGATACCGACTCGGGAAATTGACTCAGATCAAAGCGAGATTCAAAACGGGGAGTCAAAATTAGTTCAAAAATAGGATCCAAACCAAAAAATTGATGTTCACACACTTTCCCCAGCAATGAAGTGTGATCATAAGAGATTGGTGATTCCATTTCACGGTGTACTGGTACATGATTCAATGTTGACTCAGGAATAGAGAAAAAATTTAGTAAAGATATCGGAGTCATTATCGAATTAAAGTGAAATGGAATTACCAACTTGAGGTTCAGGATCATTTTCAAGCTCAATTTCAATTTCGAGAAAAGGATAACTTACCAAAATGTCAAGGTGGTGTTCAAGATTTTGGGCAAGTTCAAATGGATGTAATGAAATTGAATCTTGATTTTCATCCACGGAAGGAATGTGAATGGGTGAAATGATCGATTCAAGTTCAGGAAGTATGGGAATCAAAACTGGCTCAAGAACGTCACTTAGTTCAGGTAACACTACATGAGTTGATATTGATTCAATGAATGGACTCGAATCGCTAACTTGAAGCTCAGGTTCACATTCACCTTCAAGTTCAATTTCAGGAAATGGATAACTTGCCAAAGTATCAGGAATTGGATGTTGGTCAAGTTCAAGTTGGTATGATAAAATTGAAGCTGGATTTCCAAAATGGCAAGATTCTTGAGTCATATGAACATGTGATAGATATGGAAATTTATTCATATTTTGTATGATTCGCTCGGTCTCTTGCACGAATTCCATAGTTTTTTCCCACAATGATTTTTCTTTGATTGGTTCTGGAAAAGAACTATAGGAATTTTGAGAATTTCGGAAATTTTGTGAACATAATGAGGTCATATTGTTTTCAAATTGTTTTTGGTCCTCTATTGCTTCTTCCAAAGTCCTTTGCAATTATAATTTTTCTTCAATTGGTGGTTCAGGAAAAAGAAAATATGAGGCAGAATTGGGCAATGAATATTGTGAAAATTGTGGACAATATGGTTGAAAACTTGACTCGGAGGAGGTGAATCCCCATTGACTCTGTGAAAAGTTGAAGTTATTTTAAAAATTATAGTCATAGGATTGGGGATACAGGTCATATTGAGTTGGATAATCCCAACCCGACATATATGGTTGGTTCATGTTATACATAGCCGGGTCGGAGTTATCCGAGTCAAATGAGGTCGGAGTGAAATATGGATTCATATTATGATTGAAAAAATTGTTGTTGTTAAAATCCATTTCACAATTTAAAAAAAAAGCCTATGCTAGGGTTGACTTAGAAAAAGAAAACAAACAAACAAACAAACAAAGAAAAAGAAAAAGAAAAAGAAAAAGAAAACAAGCCTATGCTAGGGTTGACTTAGACCTCGATGACTCCTAACTGGTTAGACTGTCCACGGGGGGTATATTGTTGGAATTTAACCACGAGTTAATCGGCCAGGTAGGGGCATGATCAGTGGGAGGTATCCGTGCTAGAGCAACGGGCCTAATTATGCCAAACCATTGTTCTTCGAAGTTTCACCTCTCAATCCCCAACCTTAGATACTGATTTGATAAGAGTCAACTTCTAACAACTTTCCCTTTAGGTCAATCTCCTAAATGAGTCTGAGATGTCCCTAGGGGCCAACGTCTAGCAAATTTTATTAAGGCTTGGGTTGTGTGAGTGGGGAGGAGATTTTTGGGCTAAGGGAGGGTAATGACTTCCCCACCTTATGTTGTATTGGGTGTTACCCTTAAGTTCAATTCGTGCAAGTGTGCAATATAGATAAGAATGAACACATAAAGAGAGTAAATCACCCACGTCTTTGTCCTAACTATATGCAATGCAATATGTACACCTCCGTCAAGATCACAGCAACACAAGAACAAAATACAGTATATTAGAATTGAAATTGACACATGCCTAGATGCAAATGTCTAAACCGTTTTCAAGCATCTAATTTCTGTATTTTAGTTCTTAAAATTATTTACAATGCATAGGTAATATAAACAAAAATTAGCAAGAGAATATAAAAATATACAAGAATTTACCCAACCACACAAGAGGAAGTGTGGACTTCTGCAACGCTAAAATTTTAACATGCACATCAAAAACAAAGAAGAAAGGTTAATAAAAACGTGAAATCAAACCGTTCCCATCCCAGGCAACGGTGCCAAAATTTGATCGGGGGAAAACCGCGCACAAAAAATGTATGTTTTGAAATTGATATTTAAAGTGTGTGTGCTTTGGCTTCCTCGATACTTTCGTTATAGCATAGAGGTTAAAACGAGTCAAATCCACAAGGACGGGAGGTGATAGAAGCTTACACAGTATGTTCACGTGTATGTTAACAGTTCTTCAATATTTGAAAGAATGAAAAGAAATGAAAACAAAGAATGAAAAGAGAAGTACGGTGAAAACAAAGAAGTGAGAAACATAGAAGATAAAATGTTTGTGTTTTTGGATATTGTTTCTAAAACAAAGTGAAAAAGAAAGAAAACTCATGGCTACTAACTACTAATGACTCCACTAACATGCTAACCTCTTAGTGATAGTTGCCTCACATGTATCATTAGCCATCAGTAGTCGTTAGTTCAAGAGCTTTACAAAGCATGGCTTATATGTTAACTTTCATATTTAAATTCAACCAACAAGTGCAAGCTACACTTAAATCATCAAAACCCAATAAGAGCAAGCATGAAATAAAGTAATGTTAGCTTGTTAGACATTTAGATGTTAGAGTGTTAGATCCATCATCATGAGCCATCAATGACCCTTGCAGGAGCATGGCCAAGTAGAGGCTATTAGATTCATATGGATTATCAAATAAGAAGTTAGACTAGTTAGTGGTTAGTAGTTAGTTGCCATGAGAGAAAAATTAGCTACACATGTAAAAGGGATTAGAGAGAAGAAAACAAAGATAAGTTAAGAGAGCACCTTTCATAGATTGTCACCTTCTATTACAAGCACTCTTACTTCCCAACATGTACCACTCTCTCTTCCTATTACAAGATCTACAAGAAATAAAAAGTACAAAGGAGGAAGAAGAAGAACACTAACCTAAACTACCATAAACTACAAAATGGAGATGAAACTACCCTAAACTCTGCATATCTCCTGCTCTGAAAGTCCAGGGGGTATTTATAGGCACCAGGGGAAAGGGGGGCCAGGGGCAAACCCTGGTCCAAATTACAGGAGCGGCCGCGCCCGTACGGTCACGGAAATGCAGTAAAAGCCGCGTTTCTGCGGCTCTTCTAGAGCCGCGGGCGCGGCGCTTCGGGCCGTGCGCTGTCCTGTATGTCCCTTGTCAGCGTCAGCGCCCGATTTCTGATTTTCAGCCCCTGGTTTTGACAAAATAACTCTCCAAGGTCAATGACTATATTATAGAACTTTTATCACTCATTAAATAGTGATTTAGGGTCTTCTTCTTCATTGCACACCATGGACTTAGAAACATGCAAGAGAGGTGTTTATTAGCAGAATTTAATATTTAATAAATTTGAAGATGTGGTATAAAATATGCAGTTTTAGAGCTAATCACTCACTAATCCAAGCCTAACTAAAACTGAGTAGACGTTGGCCCCAGGGACATCTCGGACTCAAATAGGAGACTGACCTATGGGGGAAGTTGATTTGAATTTGACTCTTGCCAAATCGGTGTTTAAGGTTGGGGAATGAGAGGCAAAACCTCGAAGGCTAGTGGTTTGGCATAATTAGGCCCGTTGCTTTAAGCACGGATACCTCCTACCAATCTTGCCCCTACCTGTCCGATTAACTTATGGTCAGATTCAGTAATATACCCCCCGTGGACAGTCTAACCAGTTAGGAGTCGTCTAGGTCTAAGGTTTACCCTAACTTAGGTTAGATTTTTTTTCTTTTTTTTGTTTGCTTATTTGTTTGTATATCTTTGTTTGTGTTTGACATCTCCTGTGTGATATGGCTTATAATAATAATTTTTCCAATTTTAATGGTAATCCATATTACACCCCAACCTTCTTTTCGGATATTACTAACCCGGCATATCATAACTTTAATCAATCTAGTTTGCCGAATTGGTTTTATCCGAATCAATATAACCCATGCCCCCAATCTTAAGACCATAATTTTTAAAATAATTTCAACTCATCACTGAGTCAATGGGGATTCACCTCCTCCGAGTCTAATTTTTCACCAACTTGTCTTCCTTATCCACCTTGTCCATAATATTTTCAAGATTCATACTCAGTTCCACCAGTTCAAAATAGAAAATCATCAACCTTGGAAATAAGGATGCGTGAGTCCAAGCAACAATCACAAAATCTGACGGACTCACAATTTCGCCACAAATTCTATAACAAAACTTCATCTTTTTAAGTCCAATCGCAACAAAATGATGACCCAATCGACTATGAAAAGCTTCTTGAAGCCATGACTCAGACTCAAATTGCTCGTAATCATGACATAGATATAATGGTCCAAACTCTCCATTCTCACCATTTGACTATTTCTGATGTCGCTAATCATTCTGTTAGAGCTGAAGAATTATGTTGTTTTGGAAAACAAGATTCCATTTTAGCACACCCATTTGAACTTGCCCAAACTCCAAATTTTGAAAACCACATTGACATTTTGGCAAGTTATCCCTTTTCTGAAATTGAACTTGAGAATGAATATGATCCTGAACCTCAACTTGGTGATTCAATTCTACTTCCTGATTCAATAATGACTCCGGTGTCTTCACCTGATTTCAATCTTTTTTCAAGTCAATAGTGGATCCTGTGCCAATTCATCATGAAATTGAATCACCAATCTTTTATGATCATCATATTGAACTTGACCAATTTCATACTTTTGAAAGTCCCATTGACAAATTGGCAAGTTCTCATTTTTATGAAATTGAACTCAATGAGAAATGTGACCTAGATTCTCAAATTTGTGATCCAGTTCAAATTCATGAATCAATATTGACTCCTGTTTGTCACCCAACTTGAGTAATATTTTAGAGTCAGTTTTAATTCCCACACCTGTCATTCTTGAACTTGAATTACCAATGTTAAGTAACATTCCGTTGTTGAAAAATAAATGTGGACGTTAGTTTCAACTTCTTGATTTGGACCCACTTCCTGAACCAATCTCGACTTCTGAACCTTTACTTGATTTAAGTCACTTTTCTGAGTCGGTATTAATTCCCGTACTTTCTAAGTCCAGTCAATTATTCTATCTTTTTACACTCCATTTTGGGACAAGGGTGTTGATAAAATTGACTTCGAAATTATTTGTGAAATTTAGAAATTAGATGGGGTAAAATTCTTAATTAAGATCATTCATATATACATCATTTTAGTGAGTTATACTAGAGAGGTTTCTGGTGGGTTCCTCCGAATTCCACGCAAGTTCGATTGGGCTACATTTTGTGGACCAATCAGACCACCACCGGAACCACCACCTTAAGGTAATATTTTTCTTCTCTTTCTTCTTTTTCATGCATCTATGCATTAATTCATACATTGAGGACAATGCATGAGATAGGTGTGGGGGAGGGCTCTAACATAACTTAGATTTTCTTTTTATTATTAAATAAATAAATAAATATATAATAAATAAATTTTTTATTGACATTTTCTTTACTTTTAAAAACTTTTTGAAAAATAGAAACGATATTTTGACATATTTTTTGTAAGAAATTAAGTCAATTTTAAGGAATAGGAGAATCATAATTAGGATTTCTTATACTTGGTCAAAATAAGATTATTTGTTTGATTTCTAAGGTTAGGAAGAAAATGTGTGATAGTAATTTAGTCTTGATCTTTACCTTGATAATATATGCACGCTTTATATACTTACACGCTTAGGGTTCAAAAATAAAGAGTTTTATGCCTTTTTTAAAAAAAGAAAAAGAAAAAATACATATATATATATATATATATCCTCTGACTAAGCTGGATATTTGTACCTCATAAAGCATAAGTATTCAAGCCTAAAAGCGATTCATATAATAAAATTCTTAGTTTTGTGGCATTGTTTGGTCGATTCCTTAGTCCTTGGGGTGTCTTCTCACCCAGTGCCCTAAGACCGTTTGGAGTCGTCTAGGTCTAAGGTTTACCCTAACTTAGGCTAGATTTTTCTTTGTTTGTTTGTTTGTTTGCTTGTATTTGTATTTGTATTTTTTTTGAACATCTTAGTGATATGGATTATAGTCACAATCATTCCTATGTATATAGTGATCCATACTTCACCCCGACCTCTTTTGACTCAGATATTACTAACCCGACATGTCATAAGTTTAACCAACCAAGTATGCAGGATTGGTTATCCGGATCAGTACATGCCCCAGTCCCAATATTATAAACAAGACTGGAACAATCATCACTACTCTTCACAGAGTCAATGGGGGATACAATTGCTCTGAGTCATATTGTCAAGCACCATTCCAACATTCAGGTTCTAATTTTTCTAGTCATGATCAACCCATAAAAGAAAAATCTAAGGTAATGAAAAGTATAAAAGCCATGATTGAGTCCCAAGAATGAAAGCTGAAAATGATGGACTCATAATTCCCACAAGACTCCCAAATCTAAGATCCTTACTCATGTTTCAAGTCCAACAACAAGAAGAAGAATCATGGACTCAGATAGGAGTATGAAAAACCTGATTCAGTCTGAAAATAATTTTAATCAATCTGTCAATAGGTTAGAAGCACAAATGAGTCGTTTGATGAATATAATGAAAGAAATAAATAAGAAGACTTTACCTAACAAATATTCGACCATTCTCGATTGTCCTAGCCATATTGATAGGAAAGAAGAATCATGGTGTCTTGGAGACTTTGATCAAGACTCAATTTCATCACACAAATTTGAACTTGACCAATTCCAAACCTTGGACAAATTGGCAATTTTTTCATTCAATGAGATTGAACTGGAATGTGAATGTGACCCCGATCTCCAACCTTGTGATTCAATTTCCATCTACAATCTATATTGATTCCGGTATCATTACCCAATTTGGACCAATTTTCAGAGCCAACATTTATTCCCATACACATAAATATAAAAATTGAATAACTAAATTTGGATAGTTCCATTTCATTAAAGGAAAAAGAATGTGAATTTAAATTTTTTTATTTGGACTCAAATCCTCAACCAAAACTGACTCTCAAACCCAAATTGATTTTTCTGGGTTAGTATTAGTTCCCGAACCTATCCATCTTGAGCCAAGTCAACCATTCCACCAAGTCACATTCTTTTATTGGACATAGGTACTGATCATAATGACTCAGTGATGATTTTTCAAGACTGGTCATGTAAAAGGAATAAGTTTCATGATAAATCTTTCATGATTCTATTCATACTGGGGATTGTAATTATGTACATAGAAAAAAGGTCAATAAAGGTGGGTTATGTGAACCACCACATTATCTTGATTGGGTGGCAACACTTGACCTAATCCAACCACCACCTTAAGGTAATATTTTCCTTCTCTTTCTCTTTTTCATGTATTTATGCATTCATTCATACATTAAGGACAATGCATGAGATAGGTGTGGGGAAGGTTCTAACATAACATAGGTTTTCTTTTTATTTAATTTTTTTTTGCTTTCAAAAACTTGTTGAAAAGAGAAACAATATTTTGACCTATTTTCATAAGAAATTAAGTTGATTTTAAAGAATAGGAGAATAATAATCAGGATATCTTATACTTGGTCAAAATAAGATTATTTATTTAATTTCTAGGGTTAGGAAGAAAATTTGAAAAAGTAATTTAGTCTTGATTTTTACCTTGATGAAATATGCATGCTTTATACACTTACACAATTAGGGTTCAAAAACAAAAATTCTTATGTCTTATAAAAAGAAGAAAAAGAGAAAAAGAAAATATATGTATATATATATTAAAATTTTCCAATTAAGTTGGGTATTTATGCCTCATAAAGCATAAGTACTCCGCGTAAAAGTGGTCCATATAATAAAATTCTTAGTTTTGTGGCCTTATGTACTCGAGCCCTTAAGTCCTTGGGGATTGTAATACCCCGTTCCCGGAATACGTACTTAGTTGCGTATTCAGATTTTCGATCGTATTTTTTCGATTTGTTTCCTGTATTTATTCTGTATTATGAATTCCTTATATGATTGTTTTGCCTTGGATTTGGATCGGTGAACTCGGAGTCAGCCTTAGTCTGAGCCGGGGACTCGATCTCAGAGTTTTACTTGTTTTAGACATTCTGGTTATCCGATTCGACCGATTTTAGTTTTAAACATCGTTTTCCAATATTTTGGATTTTCTATGATTTTCTGGAATTTTCTGTGATTAAGTTGAAAATCTTCAAAACCGGTGTCAGCCAGTGCCGCTGACCGATTCCCGGATTTTTAATTCTCAAACTGTTTGGAACTTCATGATGACCCTTTAGACATAATTACTTAGAATCATATTTCTTACTTACATTCTTTTTCTGAGAATTTTATGATTTTATGAAAATTCCATCGGAGTCGGTAGATAACTGATTCCGGGATTTTTAGTTTTAAAACTATAAAGTATTTCTGAAAAAGGATTTCACTATGAGTCTTCATATATTATTATTGATTTTTGGGTAAATTTGCGAGTCGTTCCGAGATACTTGAATTTCGGACGATTCCGGTATTTCCCAAATTGTTTTCCGTATTCTTGACTTGGACCCGGGTATCTGTATTTTCAACAATTTCATTTGAGTTCAAGAGAAAATATCTTCTCCTTTATATTTCTTTTCTTTTTCCTTTTCCTTTATTTCTTTTCTCCACAACCACAAGTTTTTCCATTTTTCAAAATTCTAATCTTTTCCAAAAATTCCAACTCCACACACTTCCTCACCTACTTCCTCATTAAATGCCCATCTCTTTCTCTCTCTCCCATGGCCGGCCAAGTGGCCAAGGGAAGGGACACCCATCTCCTCCTCCACTTTGCAAAAACCCCCCTCTCATCTACTTAAATTTCACCTCCTTCACAAATTCCAAATCATATATAAACCATTCCTTTACATTTCTCTTTCTTTTCTTCACTTCCACAAAGAATTTCCCTTCACCAAAATCCCTCCTCCATCTCAACTCAACCTCCAACTTCAAGAGCTTCATCTAGGGCATCATCAAGGTCTTCATCTTCAACCACCAACTCCCAAAGCAACACCAAGATCATCTTCTCCACCTCAAGCAACTTCAACTTCAACAACTACTTTTGGATTGAGGCCATCATCTCCACCTTGGGATCCTTTCAAGACTACAAAGCTTCACCTAACCAATCCTAGTGAGTATTTTTACTCACCAAGACTCATCAAATTCCTAGTATACTTGTATTTACAATTCTTGTACATTTACATCTTCAAAATCACATTTTTAGACTATCAAGCACAACCACCAGATTCAGTTCTGTACACTGTGTTCGACCATGATTAGTCGACTTGACCTAGAACCTAGTCGACTAGAAACCCTTAGCTGAAACGTAGCCTTTTTTGACTTCACAGTTTTAGTCGACTAGTCCCTATTACCAGTCGACTAGATATCCCTAGTCGACTACTAGAATTCCCCTAGTCGACTCCTGAAATAAACTCAACTCTCTGTATCTCAAACTTAGTCGACTTAAGTATCTGTTAGTCGACTTGTAGTTCCCTGTTAGTCGACTACCCTTTTTACCTAGTCGACTAACTCTTCCTGAAACAGAAACCCAAACTCTCTGGAACACATTATTAGTCGACCACCCTATTTTCCTAGTCGACTAACCCTTCTATTAGTCGACTACTATTCCAACCTATTCGACTAACTTATGGTTGTCTGGTATTGTGATTTCCTTCTTGACTATGTATCTTACCCTTGATACATGTACTATATATTATTCCTACTTCATAGCTTGTACTTTATGATCTATTAATTGGTGTATATCATCTCGTGTCACTTCATATTCCCAGGTTTATGTATTGCCATGCAACTGCTTGTTTCATTCTTATACTTGTACCTTGCCGTGATATTATTGCTTCTTTATTTTATACCATGCGTGGCAGACCCTTCGAGGTCGTTGAACCCTGTTTGCTTCTATGTTTCCCCTTGCCTTGCTATGATCCAGACACGTCAGTACATGTTTTCCTTTAACACATGTATATCACCTGACATGCCACCACCTTACTAGACCTCTTGTTATGTCTTGACTGACCCGGCCTGTTATTAATCTATTGTTATATTTTATTGCTTGTTTTATATCACCACCTTGTCATGCTATCTTTCAAAACCAAGCATGATACACTTGACCTTATGATTATCTTGTTTACGGGAACCCTGCCTTATTTTATGGAACTAAGTGCCACACCATACTCGGTGGGGGCCACCTCTAGAATCCACTCCCTCAGAGCAAAGTGCCACACGGAACAAAGTGCCACACCACACGGTGGGGGCCACCTCTTGAATCTGTGGGGGCCACCTCTTGAATCTGTAGGGCTATTACTGTTATGTACACTTGTTCCCCGTAAGCTGATAATTCTTAATAAGCTACAACTTGTATGGGTATGGGAGGAAGTGATGGATGCCGGAATGATACCTTGCTTGTAGTAATGGAATAAAAGTGTATATATATATATATATACATATATATATATATGTACTGGCGGTAGTGAATCTGAATTACTGAATAGGGGGACTTTGGGCCTCCAAAGCTGGTTCCAGGTGTATGGAAACTACTATAAGAAGCTTTATCAGTTCTCCATCAGCTTCCGATAACAACCCTCGACTTTCTTATATATGGATGTATGTGGGTTGGGATCGATACCGAGACACATACCTAGATATATGGGTTAGACGAGTTATAATAATAATTGATAACCGTTATGGATCTTATTATGATTCTTGATATTCCAGTCATGATTCCAGTTATGTTTCCAGTTGTGATACTTATTATGATTCCCGTTATTCCAGTTATGTTTCTAGTTATGATTCTTAGTATTCTTGTTATGTATTCCTGTTTGACTTTCATATGATTTGCAACTCTGATTCTATACGCTTGGATTTCTGTGGCATGAGATAAAGGTATATAGATGAGGGTTTCCTTGTTTGGATTATTCCTTCGATGTATTAGTCTCATGGGACCGTGACTTAAGCGTATACAATCAATCTTGCTTATAATCAGTTTTAACCTGGATTTCCTGTTTTATGATTCACTTGTTCATATCTGCCTTACTTGTGTTCTAACCTTTCTACTCTTGTCACTTAGCCATTTGGCTGTAGCCTGTTCATTGTTGGGAGGTCCTGACTCCCTTGGATTTGTATGTTCAGGTTGAAGCTTGGATCGAAGTGGAGCTGTCCACAGTAGATCGAGCTTTCTTTAGTGAGCAGGCAGACTAGCTCTACTTCCTTCGTGCCAGACTCCTCTTTTGACTCACGGGATCTTCATCCTACTCGTGAGCTTTTTGGTATCTTATTGTATATTTTACTTTTGGACTTGGTTGTGATAAAAGACATATGTGATATGTAATGTTTATCATACACTGTGATGACTTGTATATGTACCTTTTATGTTGGCATGTGTATGTATACCACGCTTTGTGTTGTACTCTGATCCCTTGCTTGTACTTTTATGCTTAGCGTATATACGTGGGGGCACATTCTGACCTACGTATATACGTTGCAGTGACGTCCCCGTATCCGTGGAATCGGGGCGTTACAGGTTGGTATCAGAGCTTGGCTCTCCCACCTATAGTACAATCAAGCGACAAATTCTAGTAATTTGCTAATGCCAACTACAATGTACAAAGTCATCTAGTCCTTCTTGATTATCTAGTTCTTCTTGGTTCCTTCCTTCATATCCTGAAATCCTTCCATTTTTTCCATCACTTTCCAGTCATTCTTCATCAACTAGGCATGGATAGAAGATCGGGTCGTAGCAACTCTGGACCAGCATCGAATGGAGCAGCGGGAGAGAATGTGGATATATTGAGGGTTATCCAGATGATGATGGAGAACCAGCAGCAACAGACAGAACTTCTCCGGCAAGAGTTGGCAGCTCCAAAGGGACAAAGGCCGGGGAATATATCGGATTTCAGACGGCTGCAGCCAGCTATATTCACGGGTGAAGAGAAACCCTTGGATGCTGAGCAATGGCTGACAGACACATCAGACTTGTTGAATGCAGCCCGTGTCCCAGAGGAAAACCAAGTGGAAGTTGCCAAGGTTCAATTGAAGGATATAGCTAGAACTTGGTGGCTAGCTGAGGAGGCAAGACTGGAGAAGCCTGTCACTTGGGACACATTCTCCAAGAGCTTCTATAGCAGATTCTTCCCTGTCACAGCTCAGAAAGACATGGAAGAGCAGTTCATCAGATTTCGGCAAGGGAATAAGTCCGTGGATGAGTATGCCGCGGAATTTCTCAGACTTAGCCGCTTTGCTCCGTATATGGTGACGGATGAAGAGAAGCGGGCAAGCAGATTTCAACAGGGCCTCCAAATGGACATACAAGTTTTCTTGATGCCCCAGCAGCTGAAGACATATTCAGAGGTCCTCACCATAGCTCGAGAAGTGGAGCGTGGATTGGAGAAGAAGAGGTTGACCCAGATGAGGAATCAGGCCAAGAAGAGGCCTTTTGAGTTGATGGATGAGGAGGATGCAGATAGGACAACCCAAGGCCCAATGATTAAGAGACCATTCCAAACCCCTCTTCCTCAGATCACATGCAATTATTGCCACAGACCCGGGCATTATAAGAGTGATTGTCGAGTAGCCAAGAGATTATGTTTGGCATGTGGGTCAGAGAGACATATGCTAAGGGATTGCCCACACAGGAAGTTTATACATGTGGCACCGATCAGACCAGCTCTTCCAGCCCCAGCACATCCAGCTCCAGCAATTCCAGCACCGCCACTGAGGAGGAACCCTGAACCTGTTGATCGAAGAGTTCCATTTCCTCCTCAACGGTATGATCATCAGCAGAGGGGAATGAGGCCTAGAGCAGATCAAGGTAGATGTCAAGTTCACATCATGGCAGCAGAGACCTCAGGCGATACAGCAGAGTGTGAAGACCAGTATCTAGATCAGGAGCCTTAGGATATCATGGTAACCACTACCCCAGATCTTGTATTTGAGTTGGTTATCATTCTAAATATTTTCTCTTATCATTCTTTCATTGTCCATCCTGATCCTTCCTGTATTCATCTTATTCCCTGTTTTGGTTTTATGAGCCCTTTATTCCAGCCTTTGTCCCCTTTGTGTTCATTTCACCCCTTAATGAAATTGCGAGGACGCAATTTTTGTAAGGTGGGTGGATTGTAATACCCCGTTCCCGGAATACGTACTTAGTTGCGTATTCAGATTTTCGATCGTATTTTTTCGATTTGTTTCCTGTATTTATTCTGTATTATGAATTCCTTATATGATTGTTTTGCCTTGGATTTGGATCGGTGAACTCGGAGTCAGCCTTAATCTGAGCCGGGGACTCGATCTCAGAGTTTTACTTGTTTTAGACATTCTGGTTATCCGATTCGACCGATTTCAGTTTTAAACATCGTTTTCCAATATTTTGGATTTTCTATGATTTTCTGGAATTTTCTGTGATTAAGTTGAAAATCTTCAAAACCGGTGTCGGCAAGTGCCGCTGACCGATTCCCGGATTTTTAATTCTCAAACTGTTTGGAACTTCATGATGACCCTTTAGACATAATTACTTAGAATCATATTTCTTACTTACATTCTTTTTCTGAGAATTTTATGATTTTATGAAAATTCCATCGGAGTCGGTAGATAACTGATTCCGGAATTTTTAGTTTTAAAACTATAAAGTATTTCTGAAAAAGGATTTCACTATGAGTCTTCATATATTATTATTGATTTTTGGGTAAATTTGCGAGTCGTTCCGAGATACTTGAATTTCGGACGATTCCGGTATTTCCCAAATTGTTTTCCGTATTCTTGACTTGGACCCGGGTATCTGTATTTTCAACAATTTCATTTGAGTTCAAGAGAAAATATCTTCTCCTTTATATTTCTTTTCTTTTTCCTTTTCCTTTATTTCTTTTCTCCACAACCACAAGTTTTTCCATTTTTCAAAATTCTAATCTTTTCCAAAAATTCCAACTCCACACACTTCCTCACCTACTTCCTCATTAAATGCCCATCTCTTTCTCTCTCTCCCATGGCCGGCCAAGTGGCCAAGGGAAGGGACACCCATCTCCTCCTCCACTTTGCAAAAACCCCCCTCTCATCTACTTAAATTTCACCTCCTTCACAAATTCCAAATCATATATAAACCATTCCTTTACATTTCTCTTTCTTTTCTTCACTTCCACAAAGAATTTCCCTTCACCAAAATCCCTCCTCCATCTCAACTCAACCTCCAACTTCAAGAGCTTCATCTAGGGCATCATCAAGGTCTTCATCTTCAACCACCAACTCCCAAAGCAACACCAAGATCATCTTCTCCACCTCAAGCAACTTCAACTTCAACAACTACTTTTGGATTGAGGCCATCATCTCCACCTTGGGATCCTTTCAAGACTACAAAGCTTCACCTAACCAATCCTAGTGAGTATTTTTACTCACCAAGACTCATCAAATTCCTAGTATACTTGTATTTACAATTCTTGTACATTTACATCTTCAAAATCACATTTTTAGACTATCAAGCACAACCACCAGATTCAGTTCTGTACACTGTGTTCGACCATGATTAGTCGACTTGATCTAGAACCTAGTCGACTAGAAACCCTTAGCTGAAACGTAGCCTTTTCTGACTTCACAGTTTTAGTCGACTAGTCCCTATTACCAGTCGACTAGATATCCCTAGTCGACTACTAGAATTCCCCTAGTCGACTCCTGAAATAAACTCAACTCTCTGTATCTCAAACTTAGTCGACTTAAGTATCTGTTAGTCGACTTGTAGTTCCCTGTTAGTCGACTACCCTTTTTACCTAGTCGACTAACTCTTCCTGAAACAGAAACCCAAACTCTCTGGAACACATTATTAGTCGACCACCCTATTTTCCTAGTCGACTAACCCTTCTATTAGTCGACTACTATTCCAACCTAGTCGACTAACTTATGGCTGTCTGGTATTGTGATTTCCTTCTTGACTATGTATCTTACCCTTGATACATGTACTATATATTATTCCTACTTATACTTCATAGCTTGTACTTTATGATCTATTAATTGGTGTATATCATCTCGTGTCACTTCATATTCCCAGGTTTATGTATTGCCATGCAACTGCTTGTTTCATTCTTATACTTGTACCTTGCCGTGATATTATTGCTTCTTTATTTTATACCATGCGTGGCAGACCCTTCGAGGTCGTTGAACCCAGTTTGCTTTTATGTTTCCCCTTGCCTTGCTATGATCCAGACACGTCAGTACATGTTTTCCTTTAACACATGTATATCACCTGACATGCCACCACCTTACTAGACCTCTTGTTATGTCTTGACTGACCCGGCCTGTTATTAATCTATTGTTATATTTTATTGCTTGTTTTATTCACCACCTTGTCATGCTATCTTTCAAAACCAAGCATGATACACTTGACCTTATGATTATCTTGTTTACGGGAACCCTGCCTTATTTTATGGAACTAAGTGCCACACCATACTCGGTGGGGGCCACCTCTAGAATCCACTCCCTCAGAGCAAAGTGCCACACGGAACAAAGTGCCACACCACACGGTGGGGGCCACCTCTTGAATCTGTGGGGGCCACCTCTTGAATCTGTAGGGCTATTACTGTTATGTACACTTGTTCCCCGTAAGCTGATAATTCTTAATAAGCTACAACTTGTATGGGTATGGGAGGAAGTGATGGATGCCGGAATGATACCTTGCTTATAGTAATGGAATAAAAGTATATATATATATATATATATACATATATATATATATGTACTGGCGGTAGTGAATCTGAATTACTGAATAGGGGGACTTTGGGCCTCCAAAGCTGGTTCCAGGTGTATGGAAACTACTATAAGAAGCTTTATCAGTTCTCCATCAGCTTCCGATAACAACCCTCGACTTTCTTATATATGGATGTATGTGGGTTGGGATCGATACCGAGACACATACCTAGATATATGGGTTAGACGAGTTATAATAATAATTGATAACCGTTATGGATCTTATTATGATTCTTGATATTCCAGTCATGATTCCAGTTATGTTTCCAGTTGTGATACTTATTATGATTCCCGTTATTCCAGTTATGTTTCTAGTTATGATTCTTAGTATTCTTGTTATGTATTCCTGTTTGACTTTCATATGATTTGCAACTCTGATTCTATACGCTTGGATTTCTGTGGCATGAGATAAAGGTATATAGATGAGGGTTTCCTTGTTTGGATTATTCCTTCGATGTATTAGTCTCATGGGACCGTGACTTAAGCGTATACAATCAATCTTGCTTATAATCAGTTTTAACCTGGATTTCCTGTTTTATGATTCACTTGTTCATATCTGCCTTACTTGTGTTCTAACCTTTCTACTCTTGTCACTTAGCCATTTGGCTGTAGCCTGTTCATTGTTGGGAGGTCCTGACTCCCTTGGATTTGTATGTTCAGGTTGAAGCTTGGATCGAAGTGGAGCTGTCCACAGTAGATCGAGCTTTCTTTAGTGAGCAGGCAGACTAGCTCTACTTCCTTCGTGCCAGACTCCTCTTTTGACTCACGGGATCTTCATCCTACTCGTGAGCTTTTTGGTATCTTATTGTATATTTTACTTTTGGACTTGGTTGTGATAAAAGACATATGTGATATGTAATGTTTATCATACACTGTGATGACTTGTATATGTACCTTTTATGTTGGCATGTGTATGTATTGTGTTGTACTCTGATCCCTTGCTTGTACTTTTATGCTTAGCGTATATACGTGGGGGCACTTTCTGACCTACGTAAATACGTTGCAGTGACGTCCCCGTATCCGTGGAATCGGGGCGTTACAGGGATGTTTTCTCACTTGGTGTCCTAAGACCGTCCAGTTTGGGAATCACCAACAAAAGGCTCGTTACATGAACAGATTAGAAAGACTAATAGTACTAAGGAATAATACTACTAAAGATATTAAAAAAATAAGGCATAAGAGTTAAAATTAAAGAACCCCGAGTCAAAATTTCACGGTCACAAAGGTGTATATGACTTAGGATAAAATAATAGACTAGATGAGAAATACAATTTGACTCCTTACCATAATTGATAACAAGTTTTTGAAAATGGCTAAGTTTAGGAATGAAAAATTCGATTTTTCTATAACTAATAGATTGCTTGAACTCTTACAATAATACTTCAAATATTTTCTCTCCTTTTAAAAATGCTTTTCGAAAATACTAACACCTTGTTTCTCTTTCTTTATGGATTTTATAGGTGTAATCTACTAAAAACCCTCACGAGACAAAACTCATCCTCTAGGAAAAACTTAGAGGTTTAACGGCTTGCTGCACATGCTCAGTGCAATCTCGTAACCTGCGGAAATGGTCAAATAATTTCTTAGGTTTAGCTTTGATGTTTTGCTCGAGAACGAGCAAACGATAGGTGTAGGGGTGTGATCAATCGCTGATACTGCATATTTATTATTATATTTTCATATTTATTATTTTAATAAACTTTGTTTTAAATCTGATTTATTGTCTAAATTATATGTAGGTCTTTGCTAAAAGAGAGGGAAGAGAAACAAGCCCAAAAGCCCATTTAAATTCTGATTTAATTCAGAATTAAATCAAATCAAGGATCAAGGCAAATATGCAGAAGGCTTAAAAAAATCAGAGCAAATCAGAGCAAATAAAACCAAATAGAAACCGGTTAAATTCGATTTTACTTGGAATTATTCGATTAGCTTGAGGATTAACAGAGATATGATCAAATTCGTAGAGCAAATTGAGAAACTATTTGAACAAACGGACAGATTGTGAAATCAGAGAGCCGCGCCCCCTAGATCTGGCCATCTGGCCACAAAACTGCCACAAAAATGCTGCAAATGCCGCATTTTTTGCGCTATCTTGTTGAGATACAGGGAGCATTTGCTCCCCTTATCTTCAGACGCTCTCTTTCTCTTGGTTTTGGCCTATAAATACTGAAAATTCTGGGGTTACAGGAAATTAGGCAGAGAAGGATTCTTAGGCTAGTTTTATTCTAGTTTAGTTTAAGTTTTTATTTTTTCATATAACTTTTATTTCTTTGTAAGCATAGGTTAGACTGTGATTCATGTGTTGAAGCCTACAAGATTGAAAGATTTTGATGATGAATAACAAAGTGATACAGATGCATTTGGAGCTCTATCTCAAGCATTTATACAGAGTTCTAATTGCTCAACCTCAGATGAAGACTTTGGGTATTATGTGTATTTTTAGAATTATTGTTAAAAGCCTTGAACACACACACAATACCTATATAGTCGACTTGACCCCATCTATAGTCGACTAACCTATACCCTAGTCGACTTGACAATTTCCCCAGTCGACTAAGTTCTTCCACAAAAATATCCCTACTCTCTGTTTATTGTCAGTCATCAGAATTAGTCGACCTCCCCTAGAGCCTAGTCGACTAACCCCTGACATAATCGGCTAACGTTGTTATAATAGTCGACTAAAAATAGTTTCCAAAAACTTGATATCCGTATCAGTCTTGATATAGTCGACTTGCCTCCTATATTAGTTGACTAACCTTTGAAAATTTTATTCTTCTAGTCGACTAACCCTCCTACCCTAGTCGACTAATAGCAGTTTCTGACTGTTGCACAGTTAGTTATTTCTGGTGTTTTATCCAACGTTTTAAATTTCAAATTTGAATTGATAACTTCCCTAACTGACTATAGATTTCAGTGATAAATAGGGATGTTGACCTAGGATCAATTTACCAATTCAAAACTCAAGTTTTTAGCCTAAAAACTCTGTTCAAAATTCTGTTTTTCTGAAAACTTGTTTCACTTTCTGTTTCTTCACCAATTCCTACTCTATTGTGAAGATTTCTGAAAGTCCACCTATAAGAGACCTTGTCCACAATCACATACAGATTCAAGGCTTATAGGATCAATTGTAATCATTTAAAGAGGAGCATTGTACAAGGGCGTCTTCTTGGTGTAGAAGAGAAGTTGTATAAGGTGTTTGTCTTCTTGATGTAAGAGGAGTTGTACACATTTGGCAAAGGGTATTTTGTCAAGTGGTGTACAAGGTATTGGTTTTGGGTGTATCCAAATCAAGAAAGGAAAATCTCAAGCGGATTGCTTGGGGACTGGACATAGGTCACAAGGACCGAACCAGGATAAATCTCTTGTCTTTGCGTTTGCATTTTTATGAGTTTTATTTTGAGAATTTTTTATTTCCTGCAAGTAGTTTTATTTAAAAATTATAAATACTATTCACCCCCTCTAGTGTTTGTGTTGCTTGAATATAGTCCTACACTTGGTATCAGAGCAAGGATGGCAACGGAGTTTCCTTCATCACAATTCGAAGAAGGACATTCTACACAACGTCTACCGCTATTCGATGGATCCAACTACAGTTTTTGGAAGCGTAGAATGAAGATCTACTTGCAATCGCTCAACTACGAACTATGGAACATAGTGGAAGCACCATACACCAAGCCAACAACCAAGTACACCGCTTGGAGTGATGATCAAAAGAAGAATGCGAACCTTGATGCCAAAGCGATGAATGCTTTATTCTGTGCCTTAACCAAAGAAGAATTCAACCATGTGTCAACAACCACTTCTGCAAATCAAATATGGCACACTCTACAGGTAACACATGACGGCACAAATAAGGTTAAAGAATCTAAAATTTCTATTCTTGTCCACAGGTTTGAACTTTTCAAAATGAAGGAGAATGAAACCATCTCAGAAATGGTTACAAGGTTCACCGACATAACAAATTCATTAGCATCCCTTGGAAAGGAATACACCCAAGTCGAAAAAGTTCGCAAGATCCTTCGTGCACTCTTACCAGATTGGGAGAAGAAGACTACTGCAATAGAAGAAGCAAATGATCTCTTAACAATATCATTAGAAAACCTTATTAGTTATCTAATGGCATATGAAGTACAACTCGAAGATAGAAAGAAGGACGAACAACAACTTTAATCCAAGAAGAAAGTACTTGCCTTCCATACATCGTCAGATATGGACAGTTCAAATGACGATGAAGAGGAGATGGCGATGCTTTCAAGAAAATTCAAAAGGTTCTTAAAACAAGGTAAGTTTAAAAAGAATAAAGATACTAATGATAATCCTATTTGTTTTAAGTGTAAAAAACCAGGTCACATAAAGAAGGATTGCCCATTGATGAAATCAAAAGGACACTTCAAGAATTTCAATAAGTTCAACAACAAGAAGAAAGCCTTCCAAGCAACTTGGGATGATAGCGACTCATCTTCCTCTGACGAAGAAGAAGCCACTGAAACTGTCAATATCTGCTTCATGGCTCAAGAAGATGAGGTACAAGATTATGCTGAATTATTAGAAGCATTTAATGAACTTTTTAATAATTTCAAAAATGAAAAGATTAAAAATAAAGTTTTAACAAAGGAAAATGAAAGACCTAGCAATGAAAATGCAATTTTTGTTTCTCAAACATCTTTTTTAAATTCTCAAAATGATGATTTTGAAAAAGTTATTTCATCTTCAAAAAGGGATATGAAATTTTCTTAAAAGAGAATTCTATGCTTAAAAAGGAAACTATTTCTTTAAATTCTAGAATTACAATTTTAGATAAAGAAATGACTTGTTTCAAAATTAAGTATGAAGAAATTTTGAAAAATGTGACAAAATTTAATAAAGGAAAAGAGAATTTAAATGATTTATTATCTTATCAAAAGATGTCAAATAATCATTTTGGTCTTGGTTTTTCAAAACATAAGATTTACAAACCTACACATGTTGGTCTTGGATTTTCAAAAACTAATTTTGTAAAATCTACACATCTTTATAATAATAATCCATATAATTCTTTTGTGAAAAGAAATACTATTTCAAAAAGAATTAGATACAAATATATATGGATTCCTAAAAATCTAAATAATGTTGATAAAAATGCTTATATTGCATCTTGCATACATGATGTGTGTAATTCTGGTAATTATGTTTATACTAACAAATAGCAACCAAATTTCAATTGGATTTGGGTTCCTAAAGGCTAATCTTTTTCGGACCCTATCATGATGGGTACCATACAAATTGTTTTATCTTGTATAGGTGCCTTATAAAAAAAAGTGGATACTTGATAGTGGGTGTTCCAAACACATGACCGACACATTCAACTACTGTCTTCCGTTCAAATCAAAAAGGGAGGTACAGTAATATTTGGAGACAATAACAAAGGAAAGGTTATTGGTACTGGCATGGTTGGTAATATTTCAAAACCCCTTATTGAAAATGTTCTTTTGGTAAGAGGTTTAGAACACAATCTATTAAGTATTAGTCAGTTATGTGATAAGGGTTATAAAATTGTTTTTGAAAAAGATGCATGTCTTATATATGATACTAACATGAAATATATTTTGTTTAAAGGTTTTTGTAACAATAATATTTATGAGTTATCAATAATCTGTATATCATCAAATGATAACTTATATTTACTTGCTTCTAATAATGATTATTTTTTATGGCATAAAAGATTTGGTCATTTGAATATGAAAACAATTTCTAAGATTTCTAAATTTGATTTAGTTAAAGGTCGTCCAAAAATAGCTTTTAAAAAGGATTATTTTTGTGATTCTTGTCAATTAGGAAAACAACTCAAATCATCTTTTAAATCTAAAGATTTAGTTTCTACCAATAGACCTTTAGAACTGTTACATTTGGATTTATTTGGTCCTACTCGTGTTGCTTCTTTAAATAAAAGTAGGTATGTTTTTGTTACTGTTGATGATTATTCACATTTTTTATGGGTAATTTTTCTAAAAAATAAAAATGATACTTTTGATGAGTTTTCAAGTTTTTGTAAAAGAATTCAAAATCAAAAGACTCTAAACATAGTCACTATTCGAAGTGATCATGGAGGAGAATTTGAAAACGAATCTTATGCAAATTTCTGTGATAAGTATGGTATTACACATAACTTTGCATTTCCTAGAGCATCTCCTCAAAATGGTATTGTAGAGAGAAAGAATAGGACTTTACAAGAATGTGCTAGAACTATGCTTATGGATAGTCATTTGCCAAAATATTTTTAGGCTGAGGCTATTGCTACTGCATGTTATGTTTTAAATCGTGTACTTACTTGACCTATTTTAAACAAAACATCTTATGAATTGTTTTATAACAGGATTCCAAAAGTTTCTTACTTCAAGATTTTTGGATGTAAATATTTTATCTTAAATACAAGAGATGCTTTAGATAAATTTGTTGCTAGATCCAATGAAGGTATTTTTGTTGGATATTCTACTCAAAGTAAAGCATATAGAATATTTAATAAGAAAATATTTACTATTGAAGAATCATTACATGTTAAATTTGATAATCTTTGACTAGAACTATTTCTAATACTTCTTCACATGATGATGATAATATCATAGATACTTCTATTGATAATACTGTTATATCTTCTGATGATACTAACATTTCTAATGTTGATGAGACTCCTACTGAGTTACCTAAAGCATATGTTGAAGTAAGTAATCATCCACATTATTTGGTTATTGGAGATATAAATCAAGGCATTCAGACGAGATCCAAGTTGAACTACATGACACAAATTGCTTTCATATCACTCATTGAACTGAAGAATATCAAAGAAGCATGTGCAGATGATTTTTGTACAATTACAATGCAAGAAGAGTGGAATCAATTTGTCAGAAATGATGTTTGAGATCTTGTACAACGTCCTACTGATCATCCAGTCATCGGGACCAGATGGGTCTTTAAGAACAAACTTGATGAATCAGGTCAAGTAATTAAGAACAAAGCAAGGTTGTAGCACAAGGATACAGTCAAGAAGAAGGTATTGATTTTGATGAAACTTATGCACCAGTAGCTAGGCTTGAATCAATTCGTATTTTACTTGCTTTTTCTTACTTTATGAATTTCAAACTTTATCAAATGGATGTTAAAAGTGCCTTTTTAAATGGTTTTATTAAAGAAACTGTTTATGTTGAACAACCTCCAGGTTTTGAACATGAAAAATTTTCAAACCATGTTTTTAAACTTAAGAAAGCTTTATATGGTTTAAAACAAGCACCCCGTGCTTGGTATGATAGATTAAAAAATTTTCTTTTAAATTCTGATTTTAAGATGGGAACCGCAGATACAACTCTCTTTATTAAACATGTTAATAAAGATATCTTAATTATTCAAATATATGTTGATGATATTTTATTTGGATCTACTAACGATAATCTTTGTCAAGAATTTTCTAAGACTATGCAGAGTGAATTTGAGATGAGCCACATGGGCGAACTTACTTACTTTCTCGGTCTGTAAATAAAGCAAATGAATGATGGAATCTTCATTTTCCAGTGCAAGTATGCAAAGGAACTTCTGAAAAGATTTGGTATGGAAAATTCTGGTCATAAGGATACTCTCATGAGTACTACTACATTCCTAGACAAAGATGAAAATGGTAAGAATGTTGATCATAAACTATATCGAGGTATGATTGGTTCTTTACTATATATTACTTCATTTATACCTGATATTATGTTTAGTGTTTGTTTATGTGCTAGATATCAATCAAATCCTAGGAATCACATCTTAAAGCAGTGAAAAGGATTCTTCGATATATTAATAACACAATCAATTATGGCTCATTTTAGCCAAAATCAAGCACATTTGATTTACTATCATAAAGTGATGCTGATTTTGCTAGATGTAAATTTGATCGGAAGAGTACTAGTGGTACTTGTCACTTTTTGGGACATTCTTTAGTATCATAGTTCAGTAAAAACTAAAATTCTGTATCATTATCAATAACCGAAGCAGAATATATCGCTGCTAGTGTTGATGTGCTCAAATTTTATGGATGAAACAAACCTTGTTTGATTATGGCATGTCTATCACAAACTCACCTATTATGTGTGATAATATCAGTGCTATTAACTTATCTAAAAATCTAGTTTATCATTCACGTACTAAGCATATTGATATTAGACATCATTTTTTACGTGATCATGCTTTAAAAGGTGATATTTCTCTAAATTTTATATCAACTGATAATCAAATTGCAGATATTTTTACAAAACCTCTTAAAGAAGATATTTTCATGAGATTTCGAAGAGATTGGGTATTTGCAATATTTCTGATCTTTGAATATTTTTTCAGAATTGTTTGAAGGCATTTTTTCAACCATTAGTCGACTTATCAAGGCCTATTAGTCGACTTTTAAACAACTAGTCGACTTAACAGTGTCCCAGTCGACTAATTGCATCTAACAGAAACATGATTTTTTTTGAGCTATTAAGAGTTAGTCGACTATATCGAAAAACTAGTCGACTAGTATATGAATTAGTTGACTAGTCACAAACCCCAAGTCGACTAACCCTGTGAAAAACTGTGTTCTGTTATTAGTTTTAAACTTTCAAAACCCGACCCATATCATTAAATCTGGATTCGATCTTTCTCTATTATCCTAACCATTGATTTGGTATTTACCTCTCTTTTCTACCCTTTACCTTAATAAAAACTCTAGTTTTCACTTGGTTCCTCTCTCCAGCCGATAGATCCAGCTGACTACAGGATTCATCAGTAGCAGAAATCCTCTCTTCAGCACAGCAGCGACCTACTTCCTTCTTCCTTCAATTTCTTGGTAACTTTGTTCCAATCTCTGTATTATCCTGTCAATTCTTACTTTATCTTCCTTTAATTTGAGTTCTAATCATGTCTAGGTCTAAGAAAACCAAATTTACACCATTTTCTTCCTCATCTCAAGCTAATTTTAGGGCTTTTCTGAAAAATCCTGCCCTAGAAGATGATTTTCTTAGAATTTCTTCATTTGAAATTTTACCTGGTAGGTTTGTTAAATATGAGGACTTTAATGACTATGATATTGTGTCATATCTACAAAATTATGGTCTTTATCATATGTTCTCTACTGATTTTAGACAAGGCTATTATCCTTTCTTGATTCACTTATTTTATACCAACTTAACCTATGAAGACAATGAAGATGATGTTCATATATATTCTTTGGTTAAAGGTATCAATATCAAGTTATCCCCAAAATCCTTAGGTCGTATTTTTTAAATTCCTTATCACTGCCTCTCTATTAATGACATTAATATGGATGATGCGGAGGTCTTATCAAATATATTTCTTCCAGGTCAAGGATTACCTATGTCTAACAATAAATTGAAACCCATTCCCCGTCTTATTGGTCATATCCTTGCCTATAATATTTGCCCTAGAACCCGGAGTTATAACTATTATTCTCATGATTTAGCCACTTGTGTCTATGCCTAGAATTCAATTGGGAAAAGATAATCTTTGATACTCTTGTTAAGGACCATACCTCCTTTCTACCATATGGAGCCTTTTTATCACATGTGTTTCGGAAATTTCACATAGATTTTGCTTTCGAAACAAGTGTTGTAAAAGTTTTCGAGCCATTTGATCGTACCGTACTTCATCGTATGAAACTTCATGATTTTCCTCACCCTCTACCACAACTTCAACATCCATCATCTCCTCCTCCACAAAGTTCAACTCAAGCTCCTTCTTCCTCTACTTAGCCTCCTTTCACTGAACCCTCTTCATCTCAACCACCTCCTTCATATCCCGATGCCTTCTACAACTCTCTTTCTGTTGAAATAGAGTCTCTTCACACCAAACAACAATTCATTCAGGACTCTCAGAATGCATTGCTCGCAAATCAATCTTTACTGATAGACCATTTTATAAGTATGCAACTGAAGATGGACTCATTTGAATCAACTCAAAAGGAAATTCTGGATATCCTTAAGACCCATTTTCCACCACCTCCTCCTCCAAGACCTCAAATAGAGTCTCTTTTTATATTTTTTTGTTTTTTGTTAAGACTCTTTTAGTTTTTATTGTACTTGACATTTTTTGTTTTATTCTAAAAACAATGATTGTTAATGTATCTTTTTATGATCTATGATATTTCTCTTTTTGTTAATGACAAACGGGGAGAAAATTCTGTGTTGCTAAGAAAAATTCTGTGTTGATATATGTGTGGCAATGCAGGGAACACTTATATGGAAATATTTTTATACTTTATGCAGGGGAGAACAAGAACACTTGACTTGTTACATATCTATTTATTATAACCTCTTTACTGCAGGGGGAGTTTCTCTGTACGGGGAGTTTTCACAAACACAGATTGTCATCATCAAAAAGGGGGAGAATGTTGAAGCCTACAAGATTGAAAGATTTTGATAATGAATAATAAAGTGATACAGATGCATTTGGAGCTCTATCTCAAGCATTTATACAGAGTTCTGATTGCTCAACCTCAGATGAAGACTTTGGGTATTTATGTGTATTTTTAAAATTATTGTTAAAAGCCTTGAACACACACACAATACCTATATAGCCGACTTGACCCCATCTATAGTCGACTAACCTATACCCTAGTCAACTTGACAATTTTCCCAGTCGACTAAGTTCTTCCACAAAAATATCCCTACTCTCTGTTTATTGTCTGTCATCAGAATTAGTCGACTTCCCCTAGAGCCTAGTCGACTAACCCCTGAAATAGTCGACTAACGTTGTTATAATAGTCGACTAAAAATAGTTTCCAGAAACTTGATATCCGATCAGTCTTGATATAGTCGACTTGCCTCCTATATTAGTCGACTAACCTTTGAAAATTTTATTCTTCTAGTCGACTAACCCTCCTACCCTAGTCGACTAATAGCAGTTTCTGACTGTTATACAGTTAGTGATTTCTGATGTTTTATCCAACGTTTTAAATTTTAAATTTGAATTGATAACTTCCCTAACTGACTATAGATTTTATCTATAAATAGGGATGTTGTCCTAGGATCAGTTCACCAATTCAAAACTAAAGTTTTCAGCCTAAAAACTCTGTTCAAAATTCTGTTATTCTGAAAACTTGTTTCCACTTTCTGTTTCTTCACCAATTCCTACTCTATTGTGAAGATTTTTGAAAGTCCACCTATAAGAGACCTTGTCTACAATCACATACAGATTCAAGGCTTATAGGAATAATTGTAATCATTCAGAAAGGAGCATTGTACAAGGGCGTCTTCTTGGTGTAGAAGAGAAGTTATACAAGGTGCTTGACTTCTTGGTGTAAGAGGAGTTGTAGACATTTAGCAAAGGGTATTTTGTCAAGTGGTGTACAAGGTATTGGTTTTGGGTGTATCCAAATCAGGAAAGGAAAATCTTAAGCGTATTGCTTAGGGACTGGACGTAGGTCACAAGGACCGAACTAGGATAAATCTATTTGTCTTTGCGTTTGCATTTTTCTGAGTTTTATCTTGTGAATTTTTTATTTCCTGCAAGTAGTTTTATTTAAAATTTTATAAACACTATTCACTCCCCTCTAGTGTTTGTGTTGCTTGAATACAGATTCTACATTATGTAAATAAGAGAGAGATTTATGTTGAGAGTGACACCGATGTAACCTCCTCCTTTCTTTCATCGTTTCTATGTAAAGGTATGAATTTTTCTATGTTCTTTTTTGTTTTCATGTTCTTCATCTTCTTTCTACTCTTCCTGTTTTGGTTTTGATGATAATCTAAGTGAGTCGTATAACATCAGTGCCTTGCCTTAGCGAGTGCCATCAATAGCTCATGACGTTAGATTCTTCCCTATGTTTGTTCTTTTTATAGTTACTTGAAGAAGCTTTGATGATGTAATGTGAATTGGGACTAAGTTAACCTTTTGAGTTATGCGCTGATCACCTCTAGATCAAGGTAAACTTGCAAGGATTCCAAGTAAGTCATCAACTGGAAGAGGTAGGTAAGTTCTTTAGTTTTTCTTCCTTTCTTTTAATTTTAGTTTATATCACCACCATCTCCCAACTCTTTTATTCACTCTTTTTATTTCTCTCTTTAATTTAGTTTTCTATTTTTCAAAATCATCATCTCCTTTTATCTATCACCTTCACAAATTTACATAGGTTTATTTTCCTTTTTTTTAAAGAACAAGAGAAGAACTTTAACCATTTTTAGTGAACTAAAGAGAACTTACAAACATCGCTAGTCCCTCCTTGTAGATCACGACCCACATAGCCACTTGTTATAGCGGTAGTATTGAGTACTTGCACTTCTGTTCTGTATTCTTAAAATTTTGTATTTTTTGTGTAGGTCTAGACTCGATCACCTGATCCTGTCTGGATTCTGGTCTTCGTGTGTATACTGTTGAACTTCTTGAAGCCTTCAAAGAAAATCATCATGAGTGACTTAGAAACTCAGTTTAGCACTTGTCTAAGCTCTGGTTTGTTTATTGGTGTACTATTGAACGGTAGAGTTGTCAATTACTTTTGCCAATGTACTATTGAACTGATTGCAAGAGTAGGGAAATACTCCTTGTATGTAAGAGAACGCGGCCCTCATAGACACGATTGCCACATTGATTAAGTACAGACGCGAACTTCAATGAAGTTGAGACGCGACTCTCAGTTGCTGTTAGAGACACGACTCTCAATTATTGTTGAGACGCGACTCTTAGTTGATGTTGAGATGCGACTCTCAATTTCAAACGCGAAGATCGCGTTGGTTGCTTCTAGACGTGGACGCAGGTGCCATATTGGATGTGTGTGTGGCTCAGATTGAGTTCGAGATACGCACCACGTATCTCAGCCACTGGAGGGCCTATAAAAGACCCAGGTCTTTCAACAGTCAATTCACTTTGACTGTTCTTCTCTTTCGATTAGACCCATGTATGAAGAGCAAAAGCTTTTGAGCTTTCTCAGAACCCATAAAGTTTCGAGCTTTTTCAATCTTTTCAAAGATTTTCACTGTGCGAATGCTTTAAAACCTAAGCAATTTGCTGCTTCTTCAAGCGCCGCCGCTATGCAAACCACCATGGGTGGTTCCCCTCCCTAGGAAGCCCCCATTTCTGGTAAGTGGAATGGCTTCACCATTAAGAGTATGAAGAGCTTCGTCTCTTAACTTCTTCTTGAAGTTTTTGAAACTTCTGTTGAAGTTGAATAGTCGACGTGAATCTCACTGGTCCGCATTTGATTTACGAATGCAGTTCTCGCGTTGATGAGCAGAATGTGGGTCTGGTGATCCTAGCATTTTTTTTAATTTATCAATGCGATCCTCGCATCTGCGAATTGAGCATGTGTCCAGGGGACTCCGCATCTTGAGACTTCTAAACGTGTGTCATGTTTGTGAGACTCATATTTGAGTCTCAAGACATAGAAATATTTTCTAAATATGGAGTCTAGACATGGGCTTCGTGTGAGCTGATCGGGGGAAAACCGCGCACAAAAAGTGTATGTTTTGAAATCGATATTTAAAGTGTGTGTGCTTTAGCTTCCTCGATACTTCCGTTATACCATAGAGGCTAAAACGAGTCGAATCCACAAGGACAGAGGCGATAGAAGCTTACATGGTATGTTCACATGTATGTTAAGTGTTCTTTAATATTTTAAAGAATGAAAAGAAAAGAAAACAAAGAATGAAAAGAGAAGACTATGGTGAAACACGAAGAAGTAGGAAACATAGAAGGTATGATATTTATGGTTTTTGAAATATATCTAAAACAAAGTAAAAAGGTAAAGAAAACCCATGCTACTAACTACTAATAGTTCCACTAACCATGCTAACATCTTAGTGATAGTTGCCTCACATGTATCCTTGGCCATCACTAGTCCTTGGTTCAAGAGCATTTCAAAGCATCACCCATAAGATAACTTTCATATCCAAACTTAACAAACAAGTGCAAGCTACACTTAAACCATCAAAACTAAGCAAGAGTAAGCATGGAGTAAAGTAATGTTAGCTTGTTAGAGAGTTAGGATGTTAGAGGTTAGAATCCATCATCATGAGCCATCAATGGCTCTTGCAAGAGCAAGGTAAAGTAGAGGCTATTAGATTCATGTGAATTATCAAGTAAGAAGTTAGCAAGTTAGTGGTTAGTAGTTAGTTGCCATGAGAGAAAATTAGCTAAACATGTAAAAGGAGTTAGAGTGGAGAAAACAAAGAGAGGTAAAGGGAGAACCTTTCATAAATTGTTACCTTCTATTACAAGCACTCTTGCTTCCAATAATGTATCACTCTCTCTCCTATTACAAGATCTACAAGAAATGAAAGATATAAAGAGGAAGAAGAAGGACAACTAATCTAAACTATCCTACACTTCAACATGGAAAGAAAACTACCCTAACTCTCTGGATATCTCCTCTAAAGGACCCAAGTGGGAGTATTTATAGGCACCAGGAGAAAGGGGGCCAGGGGGACAAACCCTGGCCCAAAGCGCTAGCGCGGCCGCACCAGTACGGCCGCGAAAATGGGGCCAGAATCGCGTTTTTGTGGCTATACTAACGCGGCGCGTGCAGCGCTAACTGTTGTGCACTGCGCGTCAGTCCTCTGTCAGTTGTACCTTCTAGATTTCTAATTTGAGGCCCCTGGTTTGACAGAATCACCTCCTAAGGTCATAGACCTTTAATCACCCATTAAATGTAATTTAGGGTCTTCTTCTTTATTGCACACCATGGACCTAGGATCACACAAGCAAACCATTATTAGAAGTATTTTATATAAAATAAATGTGCAGATGTGGTGAAAATTTTGCAATATTAGAGGCTAATCACACCCCCACACTTATCTTTTGCTCGTCCCGAGCAAAAAAATAATTAAAAAAATTATTACACCACTTTCACAGGTGACGCGATTGCATTGAGTATGTGCAACAAGCCGTTAAACCTCTAGGTTTCCCCTAGAGGAGGAGTTTTGTCTCCTGAGGGTTTTTAGCGGATTACACCCACAAAATTTACAATGAAAGAAATCAAATGTTAGTATTTTGAAAACGCATTTTGAAATAGAGAAAAATGTTAAAATATTTTTGCGAAAATTTAAGTGATCCAAGTTCATAGGTTAACAAGAAATTATTTCTCCTTAAACTAAGTCAAAATGCAAAATCTTGTTATAAATTAAATGTAAGAATTTAAAATTGAATCGATTCTTTGATCTTTCATAAAACTCTTAGAAAAATATGCACTTTGTGAACTGTGAAGATTTTTAGAATATTGACTCAAACTTTCATGTCATTGACTTTTGTATATTTATTTATTTTTTCCCCTTAGTTTTCTTAGGCTTTCTTATTTACCAGGGTAGTGAGCCTTTAGCCGGTGACTCCCAAACCAGATAGTTTTAGGGAATCAGATGAGAAAACATCCCTCAGACTTAAGGACTCGAGTAAGCAAGGCCACAAAACTAAAGGGGATTATTTTGTTTTTGTCCACCGTTTTAGGCGTGAATAATCATGCTTTCTGAGGTATAATTACCCAACTTCAATAAGTGGTTTTACTATCATTTTTATATATATATAATTTGTATGGCATTTTCAATCTTTGTTTTAATCCCAAAAATTGTGTAAGTATGAATTGCATAAATCTAAGGCAAAAAATTCAAGATCAAATTATCTTTCCAATCTTATTTTCTTATCCTAAAATTTAAATAAGATCTATTATTTTGACTTGATTTAAAAATTCATAATTTTAGGTCTTCCTAATTTCTAAGATAATCTTAATTTTCTTAAAATAAATCAAAACTATTTCTCTCAATTCAAAAAGTTTTGTAAAGAGAAAAGAAAAGAGTTTCTATACAAAAGAAAATTTTAAAAATTTCCTAAAAAGAAGTGTAAAAGAAAGAAAATTTAAAACAACCTACGTTTGTAAACCCTCCCCATGCTTATCTCATGCATTGTCCTCAATGCATCGTGAATGTGTATATACATGAAACAAATGGAAAGGGAAGAAAAATTACCTCATGGTGGTGGCTCCGGTGGTGGTCTGATTGGTCTACGAAATGCGGCCCAATTCAAAAAATGTGAATTTTGCAAGAACCCACCAGTGACCTCTCTAATACGACCTAGTAAAAGAATGATTGAGAGAATGGTCTTATTTAAAAAATTATCCCCATCTAATTTTCAATTTTCAAAAATAATTACTGTGTCATTTTCTTCAACATTCTTGTCCAACAATGAAGTGTGATTTTGAGAGATGATTAATTTGGACTCAAATGGAATAGGAATAAAAATCGATACCGACTCGAGAATTTGACTCATGTCAAGTCGAGATTCAAAGGAGAGAGTCAAAATTAGTTCAAAAATGGGGTCCAAATTAAAGAATTGATGTTCACACACTTTTCCCATCAATGAAGTGTGATCATAAGATATTGGTGATTCAATTTCACAGTATACTGGTACAAGATTCAATGTTGACTCTGGAATAGAGAAAAAATCTGGTAAAGATACTGGAGTCATTATTAAATCAAAAGTGAAATGAAATTACCAACTTGAGATTTAGGATCACTTTCAAGCTTAAGTTTAATTTCGGGGAAAGGATAACTTGCCAAAATGTCAAGGTGGTTCTCAAAATTTAGGGTAAGTTCAAATGGATGTAATGAAATTGAATCTTGATTTTCGTCCACGGAAGGAATATGAATGGGTGAAATGGTCGATTCAAGTTCAGGAATTATGGGAACTAAAACTGGCTCAAAAACGTTACTTAGTTTAGGTAACACTACAGGAGTCGATATTGATTCAAGGATTGGACTTGAATCGCTAAATTGAAGCTCAGGCTCACATTCATCTTCAAGTTCAATTTCAAGAATTGGATGACTTGCCAAACTATCAGGAATTTAATGTTGGTCAAGTTCAGGTTGGTACGATGAAATTGACACTGGATTTAAAAAATGACATAATTCTTGAGTCATATGAACATCTGATGGACATAGGAACTCAATCATATTTTGCATTATTCGCTCAGTTTCTTGCATGAATTTCATAGTTTGTTCCCACAATGATTTTCCTTTGAGTCATTCTGGAAAAGAACTATATGAATTTTAGAAATTTTGTGGACATGATGAGGCCATCATTTTTTCAAATTGTTTTTGGGCCTCTTTCGCTTCTTCCAAAGTCCTTTGCAACGATAATTTTTCTTCAATTGGTGGTTCAGGAAAAGGAGGATATGAAGCAGAATCAGGGAATAAATATTGTAAAAATTGTGGACAATGTGGTTGAAAATTTGACTCGGGGGAGGTGAATCCCTATGAACTCTGTGAAGAGTGAAAGTTATTTTGAAAATTATAGTCATAGGATTGGGGATATGAGTCATATTGAGTCGGATAATCCCAACCTGACATATATAGTTGGTTTATGTTGTACATAGCCGGGTCAGAGTTATCCAAGTCAAATGAGGTCGGGGTGAAATATGGATTCATATTAGGTTTGAAAAAATTATTGTTGTTAAAATCTATTTCACAATTTACAAAAAAGAAAACAAACAAACAAAGAAAAAAGAAAAAGAAAACAAGCCTATGTTAGGGCTGACTTAGACCTAGACGACTCCAACTGGTTAGACTATCCACGGGGGGTAAATTGTCAGAATCTGACCACAAGTTTGTTGGCCCAGAGGCCTTCCACTCTAGTTTTGATGATGATTAACTCATGTAGTTATGTTTACCAATAATCTTGTGATGTTTAGTTTCAGATACTCTACCAAGATATTAGTAGGTGATTAGCTTCAACAAAGGTGTTTTGGAGCTTCTCACATGGTGATTCAAGAGTCCGAGCGACAAAGTTCATACCTAGCACTCGTTGGAGTCAAGCTCGGTGGATCACGGTTTGGATCGAGTCGACTTGGAGATGGTGCTCTACAAGAAGACTTCGGTACTTAATTTATTTTTTATTTTAGATCCATTTGTAAAGACTAGATAGCGTGATATGCTCAAGTTCACAACACACACACTTGTTTAAGTTTTCATGTTTATTGGTTTTCGGTTTTTGGTTTAACCGATCTTGGTTTTCATGAATAGATAGATTCAAAACAAGTTTACATGGTTTAATGTATATTAGATTTGTTCTATATACATGTATGCTTCATATCTTAGACAAACTTATTTTGATATGCCTATTCATGTATTTAGGTTTTTGTATTTTAACAAAACTTATTTTTGGATTTCTAGTAAAAAACATTGATATATATATCTTTCATGTATATTGAATTATATCCATATACAACATGCTTCAAGTTGTTTAAATATCATGTTTTTATATTTGGATGAGTTTTGGACAAAACGAATTTTCAATTCAAAAATCCAAGTTTTAGAAAATACGGATTTTGGTTTTCGGCAAAATTTGTAAGTCACAAAAATGGTTCAAAAAGTTTGAAATATGTGTTGAAATTTTTCATACATGTTTTATTTTCAAAGTATTATACTGAACTTATTTTTATGGATTTTTAGAGATTTTATGAGATTTTTTAGGATATTAAAAACTCAAGTTTTAAGTCCTGATTTACTGCCTACCAGGCTCTGGCGGTCGACCGGATCGATCGACCGACGTGCACAAGGTTGTGCATGCTGACCAGCCACTTGAGCCGGTCGACCGACTACAAGTGCCCCACTCTCGGGTGGGGGTGGTCGACCGGACGGTCGACCGTGAGTAAGGCATGGTCGACCGAGCGGTCGACCCGCCAGAGAGCAATCTGCTTTCTGGATTGGCACGGTCGACCGGGTGGTCGATCGGCAGGCTCAACGGTCAAAAATTTGACCGTTGGCCGGTCGACCAGTCGGTCGACCGGAAGGCCAATTCTGGCCTAGTCAGCAGCAAACGGGCAAATCTGTTTTGGGGATATAAATACCCCATTTTAGAGGGGTTTTCAAGAAGATTTTCAAGAGCAAAAATTCACCTATTCTCTAGTGTTTTAAAAGCAAGTTTTTCAAAAGAGTTTGTTGTTTTAAAGATCTATCTTCATTTGTTTTCAAGGGTTGAAAAAATTAAAGAAAAATAGAGATTTGGGATATTTGTGTTGTTCTTCATTTCTATCAAATTCAAAGTGTTTTCCCAAGTATTTTTCTTTGTTATTTGATTTCCAAACACCTTGCTTTCTCACATTTGAGCTTACATACTATCCTATCTATTAGGATCTTTGTTTTTGTGAGAAAGAGATAGTTTGTGGTTGTGGAAACCACCAAGTGTTGTACCCTCCCTATTTGTGATATCCCTCTTGTGTAGAGGTTGATTTTGGAGTGGTGGTTAGCTCCCTCTAGTGAGAGGTGAAGTTGTGGTTGGCTCCCTCTAGTGATAGGTGGAGATTGTTGTGTTTTGCTTCCTCTAGTGAGAGGTGGAGTTTGTGTTGGAATCCCTCAAGTGTGAGGTGATTGTGTTGTATTGGCTAAGTGCCTACGCCTTTTGTATGAGGTGGTGTTTGTGTGGCTTTGTGCCTAGCCTCTATGAGAGGTTGTATTCGGTTGAGAGAGGAGTTGTGTACTCCCGGTGATTGTATTGCCCCAAATCCTCAGTGGAGGTTCCCTGTGTGGGAAGTCCTGTGTGGACGAGATAGTGAAAATCCTTCTGTGTGAAGGCGGGGACGTAGAGCAGTGGCTCAAACCTCGAAACAAATTACTTGTGTTTGCGTTTGATCCATTTTCTCTCTAACTCTCTCTCTTTTATATTGTGCCTTGCATCATTTCAAATTGCTCATTCATATTATATGCTTGGCTTGTTTGTGTGTGCCTCACTTGTGCTTAACCACGAGAGCTTCATATAGCGCCTCAACTCTTATTCAGAGGAATCAAGAGGAGTTAGTCCAGAGCCCTTCACCGGGAATTCGGCTACACTCGTTGGTTGCATTAAGTGTAGTTGCAATTAAGTTTTAATTTTCGCATTTAGTTCATTAGATTAATGGTACACCTATTCATCCCCCATCTAGGTATACTTTCAATTGGTATCAGAGCCTACGCTCCTGATATTTGGTTTAACCACCTAAGAGTGTGATCTTGGTTAGCTAATCTATCATTTGCATTTTGCACATATATTGTTTACACATACTCATGGATTGCTTGTCACCTCCCATGTTTGATGTCTCCAACATTGACATATGAAAATTTAGGATGTCCATGTACCTAAAAACCCTAGGCTTGCATGTTTTCCTTGCCGCTACCAAGAAATTCTATCTTGGTAATAGCAAGTATATAGAGGCCAATGCACAAGCCCTTGAGGCACTTAGAAGCACGCTTAATAAAGAATATTTGTGCTTAGTTTCTAACTGTGATTCCGCCTTTGCAGTGTGGAACACGTTGACCTCCTCCAAGCTTCAATTGCCAATTCAAACGGAAGATGAATCTAATAGAGAATCCGAGCAACAATGCTATATGGTCCAAGGGATGACTCCCTTGAGGTATATTCGGAATCTCAATTAGATAGTAATGATGCTAGTTCTTCATGTAATGACTATGTTGATCCCAATGCCTTAAATGAAGAACTATCTATTGTATGTGAAAAATTTCTAGGAAAATGTAATCTTTTGAAAAAGAAGAGTTTTGAACTTAACAAAGAAAATAAGGATTTATGTTCAAGACTTGATTTGGTTTTGCAAGAGAAGAAAGAGATTTCAAGTGAACGTGACTCACTTAAATCTCAACTAGACCTTGCCCTAAAGGAAAATGAGATTTTGAAAAATAGAAATGATTGCAATGAAGTTTTGAAGAAAAATGAGTCTTTAGCTTCAAAACTTGATTTTGTTATAAAAGAAAATATTTCTTTGAAAAACAAAATTGATTTGATTTCAAAAGATTTAGAAGTTTGCCTAAAGAAAAATAAAAATTTGAAAATTGATATTGATTCTCATGTTTGCCATGCTAGTGTAGCTTCACCCTCTAGCATACCTATTGCATGCACCTCTTCTTCCATGATTGAAAATGATATTTGTTTGTTAAAGAAGAGTATGGATTATTTGGGCTCCACTTTGAGCCAATGTGCCAAGAACCATACACGTTTGGAATCTATGTTTCGAAAGAAAAAAGTTCCATCTATGCATGCACACAAACCACGACATACACATGCTTCGCACGTTCATGCACATCACACATTGTATGCTCATGTGTACACTTGTACACATTGTGGACGTAAGGGCCACCTTGCTAAATTTTGCTATGATAGAGTTCATGATGTAAATTTAGCAACTAAATTTGTTTGGGTTAGGAAAGGAACTAACCCCCATGGACCCAAAAGAGTGTGGGTACCAAAGACCACCCCTATTGTATTTGATGTAGGTGTGGGCTCTCGCATGACGTGAGAGTGATGGTGCCTTGACGTGGATGCGTTCTGAGCTTAAAGAGAGTGGATGCATCACTTTCAAGGGGAGTTTGGTGGGAGGACCACCGTGTTTTGGAGACTTGGAGAGTTGCCCTCTCTGTTTTGGTAACAATCTCTTACTCCTCATTTAAGTTTACATGCTTTTCATTTTGTTGATTTTTAGCATGTTTTGATGTTTATTGATTTTTATGTTAAATTCCATGATAATTAGGCTTATGACATACATGTATAGTTTTTGAGACACCCATGTTTATATGGACCCATATTTTGTGTTCTCTCCATGTGTTAGCTATCATGTATATCATAGATCTAATGCACGTGCATTTGACATAATAATCATATGAGTTTTTGTTTTGATGCTTCATGATTTGAATATATGTTTAGATGTGTGTTTTCATTAAGACTTGGATATATATTTGTATAACTAGTGAGCCACAAATAGATTATTACATGTTTGTGCTTGAACGTTCATTTGTACTTATTAGATGTACTAGTATAGCCTAGTTTTGATGATTCATGCATTTGACTTGTATTCCCATTTTATACATGTTTTCATGTTTATATGTTTAGCTTCATGTATATGACTATTTTGTCTAAACTATTAGCTATACATATACATCCTTTGAGCCACTTGCCTTCATGCATATACTTTTGTGGACTCGTTATGTTTGGATATGTATGTATTTTTTAGTTTGTACATGATATACATATGCCTTGAAGATTAAATCGTTTTGATGATTTTCATGTTTTAAGGAATTTCTAATTGAGCTAAATTGCCTATTTTCATGACTATATTTTTCGCACAAAACTTGTATACTCACATTATTTGAGGTTTTCTCATGATTTTGTTTTCATGAGTACAATTTATGCTTTATTGATTTCGAGTGTTTAGTGATCATGTGACTTACATGTTTTTCATGAAATATATTTTTTTGTTTTATTCCTTACTTGAAGGATTTCGTACTAGTTTTTCAAATTTTTCATAAAAGTAGTTCGTATTCTTCATTATGGTAGAGCTTTTCAAACATACTCTATTTTCAAACCTACTTTTGAAAACCCTACCCATACACGGGCGGTTGGCTGGGCGACCATGCCTTGTATGCATCTTATTGAAAATCCTTTTAAATAAGTGCATGATATGGGTGGAAAGGTAATATGAGATATACACTTGATCTTATTATGTTTTCAATTGGTATCATTGGATCTTTTCAATTGGTCACTATTGACATTCTTTTTGTATACTCATATATGTTTTTATATATGTATGCTTTCAATTTCAAATAGTATCAATTTCAATTGGTATTTAATTTTACATACATATATATGCTTTATTTGTGCTTACTATATCTCTATATCTTTGAGCACAAATTTTGGCTATGCTAAGCTTGATTTCTTTAATGACTATTTTATTTCAATTGATTATGTTTCAATTGGTATAATATACAAGCTTATGCATCATTTTATTTGATATTTCATAAAGGGGGAGAAAATTCATGTTTATACTTTCAATTGGTATTTCACCTTTCAATTGACATTGGTATTCTACTCCCACACTTTATGTTAAAAATGATTAAAAAAAGGGATATTGATTATTCTTGGTATCATATGCTTTTAATGAAAAATTACTTTTATTTGGCACTAATCTTTTCAAATTGGTATCAAGATTACCTATAAGTTTTACTTTTCAATTGGTATGTTTTATTGATATCAAAATTTGTGATTGAATTGTTCAAAATGATTTATTTACTTACAATTGGTATTTAATTGGTATTTATTTACAATTGGTACCAATTGGTCTTTAAATCTATATTTGTTTTATATACCACATTGTGTGCTTTCAATTATGTACTTTCAATTGGTATATCTCATTGATATCATGATGCACTCAATTGATATATTTTTTCTTTCAATTGGTATCAAGAAAGTTTTGTTTTGATTTCACCCCTCATTGATTTTTTTTTGTTTCAGACAAAAAGAGGAGAATATTGTTTTCTTTGACCCCTTTGTTGATGATTGACAAAAAGGGGGAGAAAGATTTTGAGTTTATATATGCATATTTTTGTTCTTGCATATATTGAGTTTATGAGAAAATAAGTTTTTTTTGAAACATATGTTTGATCCATGCATGTTGATGCATATTCATGTTTAGTATTCATTGCATATATCTTATGTTTATTGCTATGCATGAGTTAAGGGGGAGCTTCCTTGAAGCTTAAATTTAATCCATGCATATATAACTCCATGAGTTTTGTCATCATCAAAAAGGGGGAGATTGTTGGCCCAGAGGCCTTTCACTCTAGTTTTGATGATGATTAACTCATGTAGTTATGTTTACTAATAATCTTGTGATGTTTAGTTTCAGATACTTTGCCAAGATATTAGTAGGTGATTAGCTTCAACAAAGGTGTTTTGGAGCTTCTCACATGGTGATTCAAGAGCCCGAGCGACAAAGTTCATACCTAGCACTCTTGGAGTCAAGCTCGGTGGATCACGGTTTGGATCGAGTCGACTTGGAGACGGCGCTCTACAAGAAGACTTCGGTACTTAGTTTAGTTTTTGTTTTAGATCCATTTGTAAAGATTAGATAGTGTGATATGCTCAAGTTCACAACACACACACTTGTTTAAGTTTTCATATTTATTGGTTTTCTATTTTTTGTTTAACCGATCTTGGTTTTCGTGAATAGATAGATTCAAAACAAGTTAACATGGTTTAATGTATATTAGATTTGTTCAATATACATGTATGTTTCATATCTTAGACAAACTTATTTTGATATGCCTATTCATGTATTTAGGTTTTGTATTTTAACAAAACTTGTTTTTGGAATTCTAGTCAAAAACATTGACATATATATCTTTCATGTATATTAGATTATATCCATATACAACATGCTTCAAGTTGTTTAAATATCATGTTTTTGTATTTGGATGAGTTTTGGACAAAACGAATTTTCAATTCAAAAATCTAAGTTTTAGAAAATACGGATTTTGGTTTTCGGCAAAATTTGTAAGTCACAAAAATGGTTCAAAAAGTTTGAAATATGTGTTGAAAATTTTCACACATGTTTGATTTTCAAAGTATTATACTGAACTTATTTTTGTGGATTCTTAGAGATTTTATGAGATTTTTTAGGATATTAAAAACCCAAGTTTTAAGTCCTGATTTGCTGCCTGCCAGGCTCTGGCGGTCGACCGGACCCAGAGTCGGTCGACCGGACCGGTCGACCAACGTGCACAAGGTTGTGCACGCTGACTAGCCACTTGAGCCGGTCGACCGAGCGGTTGACCGACTGCAAGTGCCCCACTCTCGGGTGGGGGCGGTCGACCGGACGGTCGACCGTGAGCAAGGCACGGTCGTTCGAGCGGTCGACCGGCCAGAGAGCAATCTGCTCTCTGGATTGGCATGGTCGACCGGGCGGTCGACCGGCAGGCTCAACGGTCAAAAATTTGACCGTTGGCCTGTCGACCGGCCGGTCGACCGGAAGGCCAATTCTGGCCTAGTCAGCAGCCAACGGGCAAATCTGTTTTGGGGATATAAATACCCCATTTGAGAGAGGTTTTCAAGAAGATTTTCAAGAGCAAAAATTCACCTATTCTCTAGTGTTTTAAAAGCAAGTTTTTCAAAAGAGTTTGTTGTTTTTAAAGATCTATCTTCATTTGTTTTCATGGGTTGGAAAAATCAAAGAAAAATAGAGATTTGGGATATTTGTGTTGTTCTTCATTTCTATCAAATTCAAAGTGTTTTCCCAAGTATTTTTCTTTGTAATTTGATTTCCAAACACCTTGATTTCTCACATTTGAGCTTACATACTATCCTATCTATTAGGATCTTTGTTTTTGTGAGAAAGAGATAGTTTGTGGTTGTGGAAACCACCAAGTGTTGTACCCTCCCTATTTGTGATATCCCTCTTGTGTAGAGGTTGATTTTGGAGTGGTGGTTAGCTCCCTCTAGTGAGAGGTGAAGTTGTGGTTGGCTCCCTCTAATGAGAGGTGGAGATTGTTGTGGTTGGCTCCCTCTAGTGAGAGATGGAGTTTGTGTTGGAATCCCTCAAGTGTGAGGTGATTGCGTTGTATTGGCTAAGTGCCTACCCCTCTTGTGTGAGGTGGTGTTTGTGTGGCTTTGTGCCTAGCCTCTGTGAGAGGTTTTATTCGGTTGAGAGAGGAGTTGTGTACTCCCGGTGATTGTATTGCCCCAAATCCTCAGTGGAGGTTCCTTGTGTGGGAAGTCCTGTGTGGACGAGATAGTGAAATCCTTCTGTGTGAAGGCGGGGACGTAGAGCAGTGGCTCGAACCTCGAAACAAATTACTTGTGTTTGCGTTTGATCCATTGTCTCTCTAACTCTCTCTTTTATATTGTGCCTTGCATCATTTCATATTGCTCATTCATATTATATGCTTGGCTTATTTGTGTGTGCCTTACTTGTGCTTAACCACAAGAGCTTCATATAGCACCTCAACTCTTATTCAGAGGAATCAAGAGGAGTTAGTCCAGAGCCCTTCACCGGAAATTCGGCTACACTCGTTGGTTGCATTAAGTGTAGTTGCAATTAAGTTTTAATTTCTGCATTTAGTTCATTAGATTAGCGGTACACCTATTCACCCCCCTCTAGGTGTACTTTCAAAGTTAATCGACCAGGTAGGGGCAAGATCAGTGGGAGGTATTCGTGCTGGAGCAACGAGAGTAATTATGCCAAACCACTGTTCTTCGAGATTTCACCGCTCAATCCCCAACCTTAGACACTGATTTGATAAGAGTCAAACTCTAACAATTTTCTCCTTAAGTCAATCTGCTAAATGAGTCCGAGATGTCCCTAGGTGCCAACGTCTAGCAATTTTTATTAGGCTTGGGTTGTGTGAGTGGGGCGGTGATTTTTGGGCTAAGTGAGGGTAATGACTTCCCCACCTTATGTTGTATTGGGTTTTGCCCTTAAGTTCAATTCGTGTAAGTATGCAATATAGATAAGAATGAACAGACAAAGAAAGTAAATCACCCACGTGTTTGTCCTAATTATATGCAATGCAATATGTACACCTCCGTCAAGATCATAACAACACATGAACAAAATATTGTATATTGGAATTGAAATCGACACATGCCTAGATGCAAATGTCTAAACTATTTTAAATATCCAATTACCGTATTTTAGTTCTTAAAATTATTACAGTACACAGGTAATATAAATAAAAACTAGCAGCAGAATATAAGAGTATACAAGAATTTACCCGACCACACAAAAGCAAGTGTGGACTTCTGCAATGCTAAAACTTTAACCTGCTCATCAAAAGCAAAGAATAAAAGTTAACAAAAATGTGAAATCAAACCATTCTCATGCCCAGCAATGGTAGCAAAAATTGATCGGGGGAAAACCGCGCACAAAAAGTATATGTTTTGAAATCGATATTTAATGTGTGTGCGCTTAGGCTTCCTCGTTACTCCGTTATAGCATAGAGGCTAAAACGAGTCGAATCCACAAGGACGGGAGGCGATAAAAACTTATACGGTATGTTCACGTGTATGTTAAATGTTCTTCAATGTTTTAAAGAATGAAAAGAAACGAAAACAAAGAATGAAAAGAGAAGAGTACGGTGAAACACGAAGAAATGGGAAACATAGAAGATATGATATTTGTGGCTTTTGAAATATATCTACAACAAAGTAAAAAGGTAAAGAAAACCAATGGATACTAACTACTAATGGCTCCACTAACCATGCTAACATCTTAGTGATAGTTGCCTTACATATATCCTTGGTCATCACTAGTCCTTAGTTCAAGAGCGTTTCAAAGTATGACCCATAAGATAACTTTCACATCCAAACTCAACAAACAAGTGAAAGCTACACTTAAACCATCAAAACTAAACAAGAGTAAGCATGGAGTAAAGTAATGTTAGCTTGTTAGAGAGTTAGAATGTTAAGAGTGTTAGAATCCATTATCATGAGCCATCAATGGCTCTTGCAAGAGCAAGGCCAAGTAGAGGCTATTAGATTCATGTGAATTATCAAGTAACAGTTAGCAAGTTAGTGGTTAGTAGTTAGTTGCCATGAGAGAAAAGTAGCTAAACATGTAAAAGGAGTTAGAGAGAAGAAAATAAAGAGAGGTAAAGAGAGAACCTTTCATAAATTATCACATTCTATTACAAGCACTCTTACTTCCCAACCATGTACCACTCTCTCTCCTATTACAATATCTACAAGAGATGAAAGATATAAAGAGGAAGAAGAAGAACAACTAACCTAAACAACCCTACACTACAACATGGAACGAAAAATACTCTAACTCTCTGGATATCTCCTCTGAAGGACCCCCAATGTGGTATTTATAGGCACCAGGAGAAAGAGGACTAGGGGGACAAACCCTGACCCAAAGCGCTACCGCGGCGCGCGCAGCGCCGCCTGCTGTGCGCTATCGCGTTCGTCCCCTGTCGGTTGTACCTCTGGATTTCTGATTTGAGGCCCCTGGTCTGACAGAATTACCTCCTAAGGTCAATGGCTACTTTACAGGCCTTTAATCACCCATTAAATGGTGATTTAGGGTCTTCTTCTTCATTATCCACCATGGACCTAGGATCACACAAGCAAACCATTATTAGCAGTATTTTATAAAAAATAAATGTGAAGATGTGGTAAAAATTATGCAATACTAGAGACTAATCATTAGCTTCGCGTTTTAGTCACAGGACGTGGGCCTCATTTATTGAGCCCTGTGTTTGTACTCCAACACTTAGTGTAATTTCATTGTCTTCAAAGTACTAATTTTGTACTCTTCTCTTTTCAGTGAGGTACTCTATTATTTCCCAGGAGCTTCGTAAGGTGAACGATTTTTTGACCGACCTGATGCTAATGGATTCACCATCCTCTCATCTAGAGTTTTCTAGTGGTTGATCATTATTCATCCCAGATATCTGGGCTTTTGGCAGGGCAATGCTTGCATGATCAAACTATATTTGCTCAGCCGGTATGCTCGTCAATTCGGGAGCGACCAGCTGTATGTGGGTAACTCGAACATAGGATTTCGTTCTAGTGGCAATCTGTACGATTGGGCGAGGGCGTGGTATTTCAATGTGGCTGGAGGAACAGAGGCAAGATCCAACCTTTCACAGAAGATACCGAACACCTACGCCACCCATGGTACGTAATAACGGACTCAATCCCTGGATATAATATAAACAACATCTGCATCAAGCAGATCAAGGCTATGTTTTAAACCAAGAAGGGCTCCAAGAATACCCATATAAAAGGAATGGACAAATTTCTTCAAGGTGAGCTCGAGGCTGATCAAGCAGGAACTACTGACATGGAGAAAAGCCTGCTGAAGAATCTCATCAAAAACGCTCGCAAGGAGTCGCGAAGCATGTTCGATCTCAGTCTACTGAGGCTGGCTCAAGTAAGAATAAGACACGATGAGAATCTGTGGCTGAAGATCCTTCCAAGGAAATTTTCTCATTGGCTGTAGATACTGAGAATATCCATGCAAGCTTCAAAAAGGATGAAAGCTCTGAGGTTCCTCTACTTTTGAGAAGTCATCGAACCAAAGGTCCCGTAGTGGTTACAGCTGAGGCATTACTGGAGAAAGTCATAGAAAGGCAATCCACTGGAGGTGACTCTGTGTCAATCTTGGTGCGTACTAAAGCTGCTCTCTCGATCTCTTTTCAGAGTCAGAGAAAGAATGTTGATCCGATAGACATCCAACAAGGCCTCTTAGTTGAGATGATATCTTCAGTGAAGGATCTAAAGTAAAGTCCCACTGCTGGGCTAGTTGGGGCTAAACTTTCTACTACCAGAGTTCTACCTACTCTAATGTTATCCTCATCTTCGAGTGAGAAGCTAGATTACTTAAGATATGATGTTGACTGGGATAATGTGCACCTGCTCCTGATATCAGCAAATATTCCCATTTGGCTGAAGAAGAGATGCAGGTGGCTGCTCTAAAAATAATAATGCCATTTGGAGAAACTTCTATTGCTGAGGGTATTCTTTTCTATCCTAGTCATCATTTTTTTTAGCAGACATTGTTTTCAACTTATTTAGTTAACATTTGTAGGGACTATTGCTACCGCTAACGGTGACACCTCCTCAAGTATTGCTGAAATGATTGAGGAACTGACCCAACTGGAGGGTACAAAAGTTTCCAAGATCAGCGTTGAGGAGACCCCATCGAGTGCATCCGGTGTGACAGGAGGGCCTCTCATTTGGAAGACTTGCCATCTTCCACTCCTTGAATTGGTAATATATCAGTATTTGATACTCTTACTCTTAGCATTGAGACTGACATTGTTGTAATGACTGCAAGTGATGTTGCACCGACTCAAGAAGAAGACCTTATCATGGACATCGATGCAAAGGACATTTCGATAGAGGCTTCGACAGAGAAGGCCCTCATTGTGAAGCCTGTACTCAAGGCTACCACACAGAAAGCTACTGCAGATCCTAATCCTTAAGCTTCTGTGGTAACCTCAGAGATGAAATAACTTTTAATCCAACCTGTTCCTAAACTTTTGAGAGAAACAAGTCTTCCACCTTTGACTTCCAAAATGTCTCTATTGCAATCACAGAGACTAGATCAGGAAGTACTCCCTCAGTACCTGCACCGGGTATAGATATCCTGGAAGAGCTGACTCTCCAAATGGTCAAGCAATTCTTTATCACGATGAAGTATTGCATTAAATTGGTACTTTCTGGGTGAAGTTCCTTTGGCACGAACACTCCTCAAGAACCAGGTCGAGAATTTCTGGGAGACGACAGGGGGTTCTAATCGAGTAAGAGTGCATCAAGTGCTAGTCGAGCAACTAGGTACGTACTCGAGGGATCTTAGAAACTTGGAGAAAGTCAGTCCGGTTGTTGATGCCCAATGGGTATCAGGGAACCTTTTCGTCAATCAGGAACAGAAGCGAAAGGAAATCGAGGAGCGGATAGCTGAGGAAGATCGTTGTTTTAATGGCCCCAAAGCCAGCTATCAAAATCTAATAGACGACATTCAACAACCTGAAATCATCACCAAGAGTAATCGTACACATATTTTGCATTCTTTTCATTACACTCCTACATTTATCGTGTAATAAATCTGCTAATTTCTTTGTCTTAAATGTTTATTTTGTAGAAGATAATAATGAAGAGAAAGAGGATTAAACAAAATAAATACCAGTTAAATCAGATTTAACTTGATCTATTTGGTTAGTTAAGGACGATCACAGATCTAGTTAAACAAATCAAAGATTGGGACAAATGTTCAGCTGAAGATCAGAGCAAATCAGAAAGATAACACCAAATAGAAACCGGTAAAATTTGGATTTCTATAAATCCATTTTGGTTAGTTAAAGATCAACCGAGGATAATATCAAATATAGAGGGATAAATGGTAGAGAGATCAACGGATGAGACGAAGCAAGTTTGACTCAGATTCTGTCTGGATATATTTTAGTATTGGAATCATAACTTTCGCTACCGAATCTCAAATCTAATGATTCAAGATGATCCAGAAAAATTATTTAAAGATCTACAACTCTTAAGTTGATCACTATTTCTAATTCTATCATTTGATAAGTGATTTTTAGTAATCAACACGTCAACAAGCTGCAGATCAGAACTGAATATCCACATCAAATAAAGTTTGGAGATAAGGGGAAGATTCAAATTCAGAAATATCCAGCTTTTCCTATCTTCATACTCCTCTAACCTCTGAATTTCTCCTATGAATACCTGCAATCTCAAAGGCAAAAGGGAAGGACCAAGCAGAGATAGATTTTAAGCTAGTTTTTCATTCTTTTTAGTGTAAGTTTTTATTTTCTTTTTATGTAATTTTTATTTCTTTGTAAGCATAGGTTAGACTGAGTTTCTTGTAAGTAAGAGAGAGAGGCCTATGTTGAGAGGGACAACGATGTGCCCTCCTCCTTTCTTCCATCGTTTCTGCAAGCAATAAAAGGTAACTTTATTTTATGTTCGTCTTTACTTTTGTTTTTTTCTTCTTCTTTCTACTTTTCCTCTTTTGGTTATGATGAGCATTCAAGTAAATCTAGAAGCATCAGTATAATCATGTTTGTATGAGTGCCAACGATATTACATGATGATATTCTCCTCCTCAAGATTCCGTATCATTTCATTCTTGTTCGTCTTGATGATGTAATGCTAATAGGGACTAAGCTCGATCTTATGTTTTATGCGTTGAACGCCTCTAAAGTAAGGTAGAACATGCAAGGGTCTAGGTAACTCATCAACCAGAGGAGGTAAGTATTTCTTTAATCTTTTCTTTCTTTTCTTTTATTTTTTTAGTTTAGATCACCGACACCAACAACACCCAACTCTTTCATCACTCATTTCAATTTCTTTGTATATATCTATTTTATATTTTTCTCCATCTTCTTAATCTACCATTTCTTCCTAATTTAACTTCAAGTCAATTTTTCCTTTTTTTTTAAGAACTAAAGAAGAACTTTAACCAAACTTTGTAGCCAAAAAGAGATCTTACTAAAAAGCTTCCATCGCTAATCCCTCCTTGTGGATCACGACCCGCATAGCTATTTGCTATTGCGGTAGAATTGAGCACTTGCACTTCTATTTTGTATTTCTAAAATTTTGTATTTTGTGTGCAGGTCCAACCTCAATCAAATTTTAGCGCCGTTGCCGTGGAGGGACGGTAAGTTATTCTTTTTTTAGATTTACATTTTTGGTTAACTTTCTTCTTTGTCTTGGTGTACAGGTTTGACAATAAGGAATTTTTGCTGCAGTGGACATATAAGTGACCTTGGACTCTGCTCAAGAAAATAGAGCCCAGAAGCCCTCAGATTTGCTACATTTATGTGGCAATCTGAGTGAACTACTAACCTGTATTTTCTGCAGGTTAGCTGTATTGGAAAGTTTAATATCTGTAGCTATCTATTTCCTTCTTTGTCTCACTGTACTTACTTTCTAACCTCAATAGTAAAATGATGTTTGTTAAATGTTAAAAATGGTTTAGACTTTGCATTTAGGCACGTGTCTAATTCGTTTACATTTTACATTACTGTTGAAGAGTGCTTAAGCAAAAGGTACGTATGCATGGCATATAGTTTAGGAAACATTCTTGAGTGATTATTTGCTTGTTGAATGTTACTTTTCTTTATCTTGCACACTTTGCACAATCAATCTTAAGGGCTTGTCTATAAACAAGATAAGGTGGGGAAGTCATTACCTTCCCTTAGCCCACAAACAATCTCCTCACTCACTAACCCAAGCCTAACAAAAACTGAGTAGACGTTGGCCCTAAAGACATCTCGGACTTAATTAGGAGATTATCCTAAGGGGAAATGTGTTAGAATTTGACTCTTGCTAAATCGGTGACTAAGGTTGGGGATTGAGGGGCGAAACACCGAAGGCTAGTGATTTGGCTTAATTAGGCCCGTCACTTTTGTGCGGATACCTTCCACCAATCTTGCCCCTACCTGGCGGATTAACTTGTGGTCAGATTCAGCAATATAGCCCTCGTGGACACTCTAACCAGTTAGGAGTCGTCTAGGTCTAAGGTCTACCCTAACTTGGTTTAGATTTTTTTATTTTTTATTTTTTTTGCTTATTTGTCTGTTTTTTCTTTGTTTGTGTTTTATTGTGTGATATGACTTTAACAATAATTTTTCAATTTTAATGGTAATCTATATTACACCCCAACCTCCTTTTCGGATATTACTAATCCAGCATATCATAACTTTAACTAACCTAGTGTGCCGGATTGGTTTTATCCGAATCAATATAACCCATGCCCCCAATCTTATAACCATAATTTTCAGAATAATTTCAACTCTTCACAGAGTCAATGGGGATTCACCTCCCCTGAGTCCAATTTTCAACCAACTTGTCCTCCTTATCCACCTTGTCCATAATATTTTCAAGATTCATCCTCAGTTCCACCAGCTTGAAATAGAAAACCATCAATCTTGGAAATGAGTATGCGTGAGTCCAAGCAACAATCACAAAATCTGACAGACTCACAATTTCATCACAACGTCCAAAACAACATTCATTTTTTCAAGTCCAATCGTAATAAAATGATGAACCAATCAATTATGAAAAGATGCTTGAAACCATGACTCAGGCTCAAATCACTCGTAATCATGACATAGATATGATGGTCCAAACTCTCTGTTCTCACCATTTGACCATTTCTGATGTCGCTAACCATTCTGTTAGAGCCGAAGAATCATGTTGTTTTGAAAAACAAGATTCTATTTCAGAATAACCATTTGAACTTGCTCAAACTCTAAATTTTGAAAATGACATTGATAGTTTGGCAAGTTATCCCCTTCCTGAAATTGAACTTGAGAATGAATATGATCCTGAACCTCAACTTGGTGATTCAATTCTACTTCCTGATTCAATAATGACTCCGGTGTCTTCACCTGATTTCAATTTTTTTCCCGAGTCAACATTGGATCCTGTGCCTATTCATCATGAAATTGAATCACCAATTTTTTATGATCAATTGAACTTGACCAATTTTATACTTTTGAAAGTCCTATTGACAAATTGACAAGTTCTCATTTTTATAAAATTGAACTCAATGAGAAATGTGACCTAGATTCTCAAATTTGTGATCCAGTTCCAATTCCCGAACCAATTTGACTCATATTTTGTTACCCGACTTGAGTAATATTTTAGAGTCAGTTTTGATTCCCACACCTGTTATTCTTGAACTTGAATTACCAATATTAAGTCACATTCCATTGTAGGGAAATGAATGTGGACTTGAGTTTCAACTTCTTGATTTGGACCCACTTCCTGAACCTATCTCGACTACTGAACCTTTACTTGACTTAAGTCACATTCCTGAGTCGGTATTAGTTCCCATACTTCCTAAGTCCAAGTCAATCATTCCATCTTTTTACACTCCATTTTGGGACAAGGCGGCTGACAAAATTGACTTCAAAATTAATTATGAAATTTGAAAATTAGATAGGGTTAAATTCTTAATAAAAACCGTTCATGTATACATTATTTTAGTGGGTCATATAAGAGAGATTTCTGGTGGGTTCCTCCGAACTCGACAAAAAGTCGATTGGGCTGCATTTCGTGGAATAATCAGACCACCATCGGAACCACCACCTTAAGGTAGTATTTTCCTTCCCTTTCTTCTTTTTCATGCATCTATGCATTAATTTATACATTGAGGACAATGCATGAGATAGGTGTGGGGGAGGGTTCTAACATAACTTAGATTTTTCTTTTTAGTAAAAAAATATTATTAACATTTTTCTTTACTTTTAAAAAACTTTTTGAAAATAGAACAATATTTTGACATATGTTTTGTAAGAAATTAAGTCAATTTTAAGGAATAGGAAAATTATAATTACGATTTCTTCGACTTGGTCAAAATAAGATTATTTGTTTAATTTCTAAGTATAGGAAGAAAGTTTGTGAAAGTAATTTAGTCTTGATCTTTACCTTGAAGAAATATGCACACCTTTATACACTTACACACTTAGGGTTCAAAAATAAAGATTCTTATGCCTTATATAGGAAAAAAAAAAAAAAGAAAAGAAAATATCTATGAAAGATGAACAAATCTAATCATTGATTAGCTAGGTGCTTTTGCCTAAGTAAGCCTTGGTATTTATGCGAAAGATGATTAGATAAGTTTGAGAATATATATATATATATATATATATATATATATATATATATATATATATATATATATATATATATATATATCCTCTAATTAAGCTGGATATTTGTGCCTAATAAAGCATAAGTATTCACGCCTAAAAGCGGTTCATATAATAAAATCCTTAGTTTTGTGGCCTTGTTTGCTCGAGTCCTTAAGTCCTTGGGATGTTTTCTCACCCGGTGCCCTAAGATCGTTTGGTTTGGGAGTCATCGATTAAAGGCTCGTTACATGGGTAGTTAGAAAGCCTAATAGAACTAAGGAATAATACCACCAAAAATAAAAAAATATATATATAAATAAATAAATAAGGCATAAGAGTTAGAGTTAAAGAACCCTTAGTCAAAACTTCACGGTCACGAAGGTGCATATGACTTAGGGCAAAGTAATAGACTAGATGAGAAGCACAATTTGACTCCTTACTTTGATTGATAACAAATTTTAGAATAGAAACTAAGCTTAGGAATGAAAATTTTAGTTTTCTTATAACTTATAGATTACTTAAAACTTATAATAATATTTCAAATATTTTTCTTTCAAAATGTGTTTTCAAAATACTAACATTTTTCTCTTTCTTTACGGATTTTATTGGTGTAATCCAGTGAAAACCCTCACGAGACAAAACTCGTCCTCTAGGGGAAACCTAGAGGGTTAACGGCTTGATGCACAAGCTCAATGCAATCGCGTGATCTGCGAAAGTGGTCTAATAATCTTTGATTTAGTTTTGTTGTTTTTCTCGAGGACGAGCAAAAGATAGGTGTGGGGGTATGATCGTACACATATTTTGCATTCTTTTCATTACACTCTTACATTTATCGTGTAATAAATCTGCAAATTTCTTTGTCTTAAATGTCTATTTTGTAGAAGATAATAATGAAGAGAAAGAGAATTAAACCAAATAAATACCAGTTAAATCAGATTTAACTGGATCTATTTGGTTAGCTGAGGATGATCACAGATCTAGTTAGAACAAATCAATGATTGGGACAAATGTTCAGCTGAAGATCAGAGCAAATCAGAAAGATAACACCAAATAGAAATCGATAAAATTCGAATTTCTATAAATCCATTTTGGTTAGCTAAAGATCAACCGAAGATAATATCAAATACAGAGGGATAAATAGATAGAGAGAGATCAACGGATGAGATGAAGCAAGTTTGACTTGGATTCTGTCGGGATACATTTTAGTATTTGAATCATGACTTTCGCTACCGAATCTCAAATATAATGATTCAAGATGATCCAGAAAAGAAGATTTAAAGAGCTGCAACTCTTAAGTTGATCACTATTTCTAATTCTATAATTTGATAAGTGATATTCAGTAATCAACACGTCAACAAGCTGCAAATCAGAACTGAATATCCACATCAAATCAAGTTTGGAGATAAGGGGAATAATCAAATTCAGAAATATCCAGCTTTTCCTATCTTCATACTTCTCTAACCTCTGCATTTCTCCTATAAATACCTGCAATCTCAAACGCAAAAGAGAAGGACCAAGCAAAGATAGATTTTAGGCCAGTTTTTCATTCTTTTTAGTATAAGTTTTATCTTCTTTTTATGTAATTTTTATTTCTTTGTAAGCATAGGTTAGACTGAGATTCATGTAAGTAAGAGAAAGAGGCCTAAGTTGAAAGTGACACCGATGTGCCCTCCTCCTTTCTTCCATCATTTATGCAAGCAATAAAAGGTAACTTTATTTTATGTTCATCTTTACTTATGTTTTCTTCTTCTTCTTTCTACTTTTCCTCTTTTGGTTATGATGAGCATTCAAGTGAATCTAGAAGCATCAGTATAGTCATGTTTGTGTGAGTGCCAACGATATTACATGATGATGTTCTCCTCCTCAAGATTCCGTATCATTTCATTCTTGTTCGTTTTGATGATGTAATGCGAATGGGGACTGAGCTCGATTATGTTTTATGCGTTGAACGCCTCTGAAGTAAGGTAGAACATGCAAGGGTTTCAGGTAACTCATCAACCAGAGGAGGTAAGTATTTTTTTAATCTTTTCTTTCTTTTCTTTTATTTCTTTAGTTTAGATCGACACCGACAACACCCAACTCTTTCATCACTCATTTTGATTTCTTTGTACATATCTATTTTCTGTTTTTCTCCATCTTCTTAATCTACCATCTTCTTTCTAATTTAACTTTAACTCAAATTTTCCATTTTCTTTTTAAGAACTAAAGAAGAACTTTAACCAAACATTGTAGCCTAAAAGAGATCTTACAAAAAAGCTTCCATCGCTAGTCCCTCCTTGTGGATCACGACCCGCATAACCACTTGCTATTGCGGTTGAATTGAGCACTTACACTTCTATTTTGTATTTCTGAAATTTTGTATTTTGTGTGCAAGTCCAACCTCAATCAAAGAGCGCAGAGGGTGTGATAACAAGTGCTTGAGCTGTAATTGCTAAGGGCAAGCCTTAATCCATGACAATTAGCATAAGCTTATGAATAAGAAAAAGAAGATGGAGAAACTCGCGACTGAAGTCCACACTTCGATATTGGATGCTCTTCAGGCACAATTTGCTGTGAAGAAGCTTTTATCAGACGAGGAACTAAGGACTTAGGCTCTGGCTGAAGTTGAGAAGGTACGCCAGAGGGATATCCAGCATCTTAAGGACCAAACAAAGTCTCTCGCTGAGCGAGATTAACCTTTTGTTTTCTCTTCTTCGTTTTTTGTAACGCCCCATATTATGAATAAGAGAGTACTTTTACAATTTTGCTCATAAATAATAAAAGTGATAATTTTGCCTTTATTTTGTCTTTATTATCTTTTGTGTTTGAAAATCAAACAAACAAAAGCAATTTGAATTTGATTATTAGAGGTGACGATTAATATAGCAACTCAAAATTTGATAATTCCATTAAGAAATTTGAGAAGGTTATTGTCAGAGGTGTGATTTTTAACTTGACAGGGATTAAGTTCGTGATTTGAACGAATTTTGTGGACTTACTATAATACTGATAAGGATAATAAATGGAGTTTGATCCATTAGAGATTTATGAAAATATTTACTGTCATAAGTATAATGTTAACATGACGGGGTTGAATTTACAGTTTGAGCAAATTGAATTGTCAGAGGTGTGATATTAACTTGACAAGAATATGTGCTAGAGGTATAATATTAACTTAGTAGCATGATGATCTCATTTTCATTGAGAAAACTGAGAAAATCACTGTTATAGGTTTAGTGCTAACTTGACAGTAGGAGAATTGCTAGAGGAGTGATATTAACTTAGCATCGGACATCTCAGTTTTGATGAGAAAGCTCGAGGGAAGATCATTGTCATAGGTAAAGTATTTAAATTAAAATGAAATGGATGCTAGAGGTGTGATATTTAACCTAGCATCAAACATCTCATTTTCGTTGGGAAAATCGAGAAAATCACTGTCATAGGTATAATATTAACTTAACATAGATTTATATTGCGATATGAGCAATTTTAGTCAGAGGTATGATATTAACTTAACCGAGAATTGTTACGATTTGATCAATTTAGTGGACTCATCATTTTATTGAAAACAATTGACAAGTTGAAAATTTATCCACGGGAAAAATTAAGAAGAAACACTATTAGATGTATAATATTAACCTAACAGTGGGGTACACCAGTGGTATAATATTAATATGATAGGTTCGATCTGTGATTATTTCACTAGGAAAATAATTACAGATTTTTGTGGTCCTACCATTTCATGATCGGGAATTGGTACGGGATTTTGGAGGGTAACTTGGGATCAGACCCCTCAGGATTTTTAGCAAACCCTCAGCTATCAACGGATTTGGTATGTCTTTACCAACTACCGTTTGAGTTGGGCTAGCCATACTATTTCCCTCAACATAATGAGTTATCAGGGATTTTTTGTTGGGCTTAAATGCTAATTGTTTTCTCTATTCTTTAGTCAACGGAGGCATTGGATGTAGTGTAGTGTGTGTTGGCCCAGAGGCCTTCCACTCTAGTTTTGATGATGATTAACTCATGTAGTTATAGTTTACTAATAATCTTGTGATATTTAGTTTCAGATATTTAATCAAGATATTAGTAGGTGATTAGCTTCAACAAAGGTGTTTTAGAGCTTTCACAAGGTGATTCAAGAGCTCGAGCATCAGGTTCATATCTAGCACTCGGTTGGAGTCAAGCTCGTTGGATCGCATTTGGATCGAGTCAACTTGGAGACGCCATTTACAAGAAGGCTTCGGTTTGTTTAGTTTAAGATTTAGTTTAGATCCATTGTGAAGATTAGATAGTGTGATATGCTCAAGTTCACAACACACACTTGTTTTAAGTTTCATGTTTATTGGTTTTGGTTTTCGGTTTAACCGATCTTGGTTTTCATGAATAGATAGAATCAAAACAAGTTTACATGGTTTAATGTATATTAGATTTGATCTATATACATCTATGCTTCACATACTTAGAAAAACTAATTTTGATACACTTTCATGTGTTTGGAGTTTTGTATTTAGACAAAACCTATTTTTGGATTTAATGTCAAAAACATAGATATAATACCTTTCATGTATATTGGATTCTATCCATATACATGAAAGGTATTATATATATGTTTCAAGGTTGTTTAAATATCATGTTTTTGTATTTACATGTGTTTTGGAAAAATCAGATTTCCATTTCAAAAATTCTATTTTTGGAAAATACAGAATTTGGTTTAAGGCAAAATTTTCAAGTCACAAAAATGGTTCAAATTGTTTGTAACATGATTTGATTTTTACTCAGACATGTTTGTATTTCAAAGATATAACATGAATTGATTTTTTTAGAATTTATGTATTTTTATAGGATTTTATGAAAGATAAAAACCTAAGATTTTTCGTCCCAAAATCTGTCAGGCTGGCTGACTGCCGGTCGACCGGGCCGGTCGATCGTAATAGTGAGCGGTCGACCGGGCCGGTCGACCGACGTGCACAGAGCGTGCACGCAGCCTAGCTGGGGAGGCCGGTCGACCGCCAGAGAGCTCTGCTCTCTGGAAAAGCCTCCGGTCGACCGGGCGGTCGACTGGACAGAGAGCTCTGCTCTCTGTATCCAGCTCGGTCGACTGGGCGGTCGACCGGCCAGAGAGCCATTGCTCTCTGGTTCTGGGCACAGTCGACCGGGCGGTCGACCGCTGGGCTCAACGGTCAAATTTTTGACCGTTGGCTGGTCGACTGGCCGGTCGACCGGAAGGGCATTCTGACCCTTTTCAGCTGCCAACGGGCAGATTTTGAAATGGGTTATAAATACCCCATTTCTTAGTTGTTTTTGTAATACCCCGTTCCCGGAATACGTACTTAGTTGCGTATTCAGATTTTCGATCGTATTTTTTCAACTTGTTTCCTGTATTTATGCTGTTTTATGAATTTCTTATATGATTGTTTTGTCTTGGATTTGGATTCGTGGACTCGGAGTCAGCCCTAGTCTGAACCGAGGGCCCGATCATAGTATATTCTTCGATCTAGTCTTTCTGATATGTAGATTTGACCGATTTCAGTTTTAAACGTTATTTTCCAATATATTAGGTTTTCCATGATTTCCTAGATTTTTCTGGAATTAAAATGAATTTCTTCAAAACCGGTGTCGGCCAGTGCCGCTGACCGATTCCCGGATTTTAATTCTCAAACTGTTTGGAATTTCATGATGGTCCTTTAGACTTTATCTTTTAGAATTACATTTCCTACTTAAATACTTTTTCTGAGAATTTTATAATTTTATGAAAATTCCAACGGAGTCGGTAAATTATTGATTCCAGGATTTTTAGTTTTAAAACTATAAAGTATTTCTTAAAAAGGATTTCACTATGAGTCTTCATATATTATTATTGATTTTTGGGTAAATTTGCGAGTCGTTCCGAGATACTTGAATTTCGGACGATTCCGGCATTTTCCGAATTGATTTCCACATCTTTGACTTTAACCCGGGTATCTGTCTATTCAGCAGTTTCATTTTGGGTCCAAGAGAAAATATCTCTTTATCATTTCATTTCTTTCCTTTTCCTATTCCTTTCCTTCCTCCACAAATCAAAGCTTTTCCAAAATCCCAATTTTCCAATTTCCCACCTTCTCCAATTTCCACCTCATTTCCCACTCACTTTCCATCTAATCCCACTCATTCTCTCTCTCTCCCATAGCCGGCCAAGTGGCCAAGGTGAGGGACACCTCACCCCCTCCCCTTTTTGCAAAAACCCCCATCACATCTACCTTATTTCACCCCCTTTACAAAATCCCAATCATATATATAATTTCCCTTTACACTTCACTCCATTTTCTTCCTCACTTCACCAAAAGAGAAATCCTCTTCACCAAGATCCCTCCTCCCTCTCAAGACTTCAAGGGCTTCATCTAGGGCATCGTCAAGACTTCATCTTCAACCTCCAACTCCCAAAGCAACACCAAGATCACCTTCTCCATCTCAAGCAACAACAAATTGTGGATTGAAGCCATCATCTCCTCCTTGGATCAAGCTCCAATTAAACCATCCAAGTGAGTATCTTTACTCACCAAGGCTTGATCACTTCCTATTGTACTTATACCTTCATATCTTGTACACACATAACATAAAAATCACATTTTTAGGCCATCAAACCCAAACCCTAGATTCAGTTCTGTACTCTGCTCACGACCACGATTAGTCGACTTAACCTAGGAGCTAGTCGACTAGAATACTTAGCTGAAACTTAACTTTTCTGGAAAACACAGTATTAGTCGACTTACCCCAAATATTAGTCGACTAATCTTCCCTGGAAACAAATCTCAACTCTCTGGAAATCACTATTAGTCGACTCCTGAATCCACCTAGTCGACTAACCCTTCCTGAACCAGAAAACCCCAACTTTCTGTATCACAGACTTAGTCGACTTAAGTATCTGTTAGTCGACTTGACTCTTCTATTAGTCGACTACTCCCTTGACCCTAGTCGACTAACATTTCCTGAATCAGAAACCCAACTCTCTGTTACACAGTTTTAGTCGACTGTACCCTACTGTTAGTCGACTAACCCTTCTATTAGTCGACTACTCTCTTGACCTAGTCGACTAACTTTGTCTGATTGTTATAGTTGATTTCCTATCTAAACTTTGGATCTTATGCTTGGTTCAGGTATTTGTATACAGTGCTTCATGACTCGTTACTTGGTGTATATTACTTCTAGTTACTCCACAATTCTATGTTTATGAATTGCCCTGTAATTGCTTGTTTCATTCTTATACTTATACCTTGCCGTGATACTATTGCTTCCTTATTTTATAGCATGCGTGGCAGACCCTTTGAGGTCGTTGAACCCTAAGTTGTTTTTATGTTTCCACTTGCCTTACCTTAATACAGCCTTGTCAGTTATCTATTTCCTTTTAACACATGTATATCACATGACACCTAATATGTTATCACCTGACCAACTGACATGCCACTACCTTGTTAGACCCTCTTGTTAGGTCATGAGCGACCCGGCCAATTATAAATTCTTCGTTATGTTTTATTGCTTGTTATATATTACCACCTTGTCATGCTATCTCTTAAACCAAGCATGATACACTTGACTTTATGATTATCGTGTTTACGGGAACCCTGCCTTGTTTTATGGAACTAAGTGCCACACCACACGGTGGGGGCCACCTCTTGAATCTGTGGGGGCCACCTCTTGAATCTGTAGGGCTATTACTGTTATGTTCACTTATTCCCGTAAACTGATAATCCTTAATAAGCTACAATTTGTATGGGGTATGGGTGGAAGTGATGGATGCCGGAATGATACCTTGCTTATAGTAGGGGGACGAAATATAGTAGATAACTGTTAGTGGGACCTTGGGCCCACATTAGATGACTGTTAGGGGGACTTGGGCCTCCAAACCGGTTCCAGGTGTATGGAAACTACTATAAGAAGTGTTATCAGTTCTCCATCTACTTCCGACATCGACCCTCGACTTTCTTATATATGGATGTATGTGAGTTGGGATCGATACCGAGACACATACCGAGATATATGGGTCAGACGAGTAATAATAATAATAGGCTCAATTATGGTTATTGTTATGATTATTGTTTCATGTCATAGTCCCTGTTATGACTCATGCTATATTGTGACTCCTACTTTACTTGTTATGATTCCAGTGATGATTCCGGTTTTGATCTTGTCATGATCCTTGTCATTCTTGTTATGCATTCCTTTTTGACTATCATATGGTTTGCAACTCTGATTCTATATGCTTGGGATTACCGTGGCATGAGATAACGGTATATAGATGGGGTTTCCTTGTTTGGATTATTCCCTCGATGTATTAGTCTCATGGGACCGTGACTTAAGCATATACAATCACTTTTGCTTGTAATCAGCTTTACTTGTATTTTCCGTTTTATGATTATGTTAATACCTGTCCTTATATTCCATACTTGTGTTCTAACCCCTATTCATGTCTCTTAGCCACTTGGCTGTAGCTCATTTATTGTTATATGTCTTGATTCCTTGGATTTGCACATTCAGATTCCGGAGCTTGGATCGAAGTGGAGTTGTCCACCGTAGATCGAGCTCTCCTTAGCGAGCAGGCATCTTAGCTCCAGTTCCTTGCACCCGACTCCTTTTGACTCACGGGATCTTCATCCTACTCGTGAGCATTTTGTCTCCTTATTGTATATTTGACTTTTGGACTTGTTATGATAAAAGACATATGTAATATGTAATGTTTATCATACTGTGATGACTTTGTATCTGTACCTTTATGTTGGCATATGTGTGTATACCACGCTTTGTGTTGCACTCTGATCCTTTCTTGTTGTACTTTATGCTTAGCGTATATACGTGGGGGCACTCTCTGACCTACGTATATACGCCGCAGTGACGTCCCCGTATTCGTGGAATCGGGGCGTTACAGGTTGGTATCAGAGCTTAGGCTCTCCCACCTATAGTACAAGCAAGTGGCAAATTCTAGTAGTTTGCTATTGCCAACTACAATGTACAAAGTCATCTAGTCCTTCTTGATTATCTAGTTCTTCTTGGTTCCTTCCTTCATATCCTGAAATCCTTCCATTTTTCCAACTCCTTCCAGTTATCTTTAGCCATCCTAGTATGGAGAGGAGATCGGGTCGCAGCAACTCTGGACCAGCATCGAATGGAGCAGCGGGAGAGAATGTGGATATATTGAGGGTTATCCAGATGATGATGGAGAACCAGCAGCAGCAGACCGAGCTTCTCCGGCAAGAGATAGCAGCACCTAAGGAACAGAGGCCGGGGAACATTTCAGACTTCAGGAGGCTGCAGCCAGCCATATTCACGGGTGGAGAGAAACCCTTGGAGGCTGAGCAATGGCTGACCGACACTTCAGACTTGCTGAATGCAGCCAGAGTTCCACAGGAGAACCAAGTTGAGGTTGCCAAGATTCAACTGAAGGATATAGCCAGGACTTGGTGGCTAGCAGAGGAGGCCAGATTGGAGAAGCCTGTCACTTGGGACACCTTCTCCAAGAGTTTTTACAGCAGATTCTTCCCTGTCACAGCTCAGAAAGACATGGAGGAGCAGTTTATCAGGCTTCAGCAAGGGAGTAAGTCCGTGGATGAGTATGCCGCGGAGTTTCTTAGATTGAGCCGCTTTGCTCCGTATATGGTGACGGATGAAGAGAAGCGGGCAAGCAGATTTCAGCAGGGATTACAGATGGACCTACAAGTATTCTTGATGCCCCAACAGCTGAAGACATATTCAGAGGTTCTCACCATAGCTCGAGAAGTAGAGCGTGGACTGGAGAAGAAGAAGGAGAATCAGATGAAGAGCCAAGCCAAGAAGAGGCCTTTTGAGTTGATGGATGAGGAGGATGCGGATAGGGCAACCCAGGGCCCGATGATGAAGAGACCATTCCAAACTCCTCTTCCTCAGATCACATGCAATTTCTGCCACAGGCCCGGACACTATAAGAGAGATTGTCGGGTGGCCAATGGATTATGTTTGGCATGTGGGGCAAGAGGTCATGCACTCAGGGATTGCCGGTACAGAAAGTTTGAGCATACGGCACCAGTCAGACCAGCTCTTCCAGCTCCAGTACGTCCAGCTCCAGCACTTCCAGCGCCACCACTGAGGAGGAACCCTGAACCTGTTGATCGAAGAGTTCCATTTCCACCCCAACGGTATGATCATCAACAGAGAGGAATGAGAGCCAGAGCAGATCAGGGCAGAGGCCAAGTTCACTTCATGGCAGCAGAGACCTCAGGCGATGCAGCAGAGTGGGAAGACCAGTATCCAGATCAGGAGCCTTAGAATATCATGGTAACCACTACCCCATTTCTTGTATTTGAGTTGGTTATCTTTCTTAATATTTTTCCATTGTCATTCTACCATTGTTCATTCTAGTCCTTCTTGTGTTTATCTTATTCTCTGTTTTGGTTTTATGAAGCCTTTATTCGTGCCCTTGTCCCCTTCGTGTTCAATTTATCCCCTTAACGAAATTGCGAGGACGCAATTTTTTGTAAGGTGGGTGGATTGTAATACCCCGTTCCCGGAATACGTACTTAGTTGCGTATTCAGATTTTCGATCGTATTTTTTCGACTTGTTTCCTGTATTTATGCTGTTTTATGAATTTCTTATATGATTGTTTTGTCTTGGATTTGGATTCGTGGACTCGGAGTCAGCCCTAGTCTGAACCGAGGGCCCGATCATAGTATATTCTTCGATCTAGTCTTTCTGATATGTAGATTTGACCGATTTCAGTTTTAAACGTTATTTTCCAATATATTAGGTTTTCCATGATTTCCTAGATTTTTCTGGAATTAAAATGAATTTCTTCAAAACCGGTGTCGGCCAGTGCCGCTGACCGATTCCCGGATTTTTAATTCTCAAACTGTTTGGAATTTCATGATGGTCCTTTAGACTTTATCTTTTAGAATTACATTTCCTACTTAAATACTTTTTCTGAGAATTTTATAATTTTATGAAAATTCCAACGGAGTCGGTAAATTATTGATTCCAGGATTTTTAGTTTTAAAACTATAAAGTATTTCTTAAAAAGGATTTCACTATGAGTCTTCATATATTATTATTGATTTTTGGGTAAATTTGCGAGTCGTTCCGAGATACTTGAATTTCGGACGATTCCGGCATTTTCCGAATTGATTTCCACATCTTTGACTTTAACCCGGGTATCTGTCTATTCAGCAGTTTCATTTTGGGTCCAAGAGAAAATATCTCTTTATCATTTCATTTCTTTCCTTTTCCTATTCCTTTCCTTCCTCCACAAATCAAAGCTTTTCCAAAATCCCAATTTTCCAATTTCCCACCTTCTCCAATTTCCACCTCATTTCCCACTCACTTTCCATCTAATCCCACTCATTCTCTCTCTCTCCCATAGCCGGCCAAGTGGCCAAGGAGAGGGACACCTCACCCCCTCCCCTTTTTGCAAAAACCCCCATCACATCTACCTTATTTCACCCCCTTTACAAAATCCCAATCATATATATAATTTCCCTTTACACTTCACTCCATTTTCTTCCTCACTTCACCAAAAGAGAAATCCTCTTCACCAAGATCCCTCCTCCCTCTCAAGACTTCAAGGGCTTCATCTAGGGCATCGTCAAGACTTCATCTTCAACCTCCAACTCCCAAAGCAACACCAAGATCACCTTCTCCATCTCAAGCAACAACAAATTGTGGATTGAAGCCATCATCTCCTCCTTGGATCAAGCTCCAATTAAACCATCCAAGTGAGTATCTTTACTCACCAAGGCTTGATCACTTCCTATTGTACTTATACCTTCATATCTTGTACACACATAACATAAAAATCACATTTTTAGGCCATCAAACCCAAACCCTAGATTCAGTTCTGTACTCTGCTCACGACCACGATTAGTCGACTTAACTTAGGAGCTAGTCGACTAGAATACTTAGCTGAAACTTAACTTTTCTGGAAAACACAGTATTAGTCGACTTACCCCAAATATTAGTCGACTAATCTTCCCTGGAAACAAATCTCAACTCTCTGGAAATCACTATTAGTCGACTCCTGAATCCACCTAGTCGACTAACCCTTCCTGAACCAGAAAACCCCAACTTTCTGTATCACAGACTTAGTCGACTTAAGTATCTGTTAGTCGACTTGACTCTTCTATTAGTCGACTACTCCCTTGACCCTAGTCGACTAACATTTCCTGAATCAGAAACCCAACTCTCTGTTACACAGTTTTAGTCGACTGTACCCTACTGTTAGTCGACTAACCCTTCTATTAGTCGACTACTCTCTTGACCTAGTCGACTAACTTTGTCTGATTGTTATAGTTGATTTCCTATCTAAACTTTGGATCTTATGCTTGGTTCAGGTATTTGTATACAGTGCTTCATGACTCGTTACTTGGTGTATATTACTTCTAGTTACTCCACAATTCTATGTTTATGAATTGCCCTGTAATTGCTTGTTTCATTCTTATACTTATACCTTGCCGTGATACTATTGCTTCCTTATTTTATAGCATGCGTGGCAGACCCTTTGAGGTCGTTGAACCCTAAGTTGTTTTTATGTTTCCACTTGCCTTACCTTAATACAGCCTTGTCAGTTATCTATTTCCTTTTAACACATGTATATCACATGACACCTAATATGTTATCACCTGACCAACTGACATGCCACTACCTTGTTAGACCCTCTTGTTAGGTCATGAGCGACCCGGCCAATTATAAATTCTTCGTTATGTTTTATTGCTTGTTATATATTACCACCTTGTCATGCTATCTCTTAAACCAAGCATGATACACTTGACTTTATGATTATCGTGTTTACGGGAACCCTGCCTTGTTTTATGGAACTAAGTGCCACACCACACGGTGGGGGCCACCTCTTGAATCTGTGGGGGCCACCTCTTGAATCTGTAGGGCTATTACTGTTATGTTCACTTATTCCCGTAAACTGATAATCCTTAATAAGCTACAATTTGTATGGGGTATGGGTGGAAGTGATGGATGCCGGAATGATACCTTGCTTATAGTAGGGGGACGAAATATAGTAGATAACTGTTAGTGGGACCTTGGGCCCACATTAGATGACTGTTAGGGGGACTTGGGCCTCCAAACCGGTTCCAGGTGTATGGAAACTACTATAAGAAGTGTTATCAGTTCTCCATCTACTTCCGACATCGACCCTCGACTTTCTTATATATGGATGTATGTGAGTTGGGATCGATACCGAGACACATACCGAGATATATGGGTCAGACGAGTAATAATAATAATAGGCTCAATTATGGTTATTGTTATGATTATTGTTTCATGTCATAGTCCCTGTTATGACTCATGCTATATTGTGACTCCTACTTTACTTGTTATGATTCCAGTGATGATTCCGGTTTTGATCTTGTCATGATCCTTGTCATTCTTGTTATGCATTCCTTTTTGACTATCATATGGTTTGCAACTCTGATTCTATATGCTTGGGATTACCGTGGCATGAGATAACGGTATATAGATGGGGTTTCCTTGTTTGGATTATTCCCTCGATGTATTAGTCTCATGGGACCGTGACTTAAGCATATACAATCACTTTTGCTTGTAATCAGCTTTACTTGTATTTTCCGTTTTATGATTATGTTAATACCTGTCCTTATATTCCATACTTGTGTTCTAACCCCTATTCATGTCTCTTAGCCACTTGGCTGTAGCTCATTTATTGTTATATGTCTTGATTCCTTGGATTTGCACATTCAGATTCCGGAGCTTGGATCGAAGTGGAGTTGTCCACCGTAGATCGAGCTCTCCTTAGCGAGCAGGCATCTTAGCTCCAGTTCCTTGCACCCGACTCCTTTTGACTCACGGGATCTTCATCCTACTCGTGAGCATTTTGTCTCCTTATTGTATATTTGACTTTTGGACTTGTTATGATAAAAGACATATGTAATATGTAATGTTTATCATACTGTGATGACTTTGTATCTGTACCTTTATGTTGGCATATGTGTGTATACCACGCTTTGTGTTGCACTCTGATCCTTTCTTGTTGTACTTTATGCTTAGCGTATATACGTGGGGGCACTCTCTGACCTACGTATATACGCCGCAGTGACGTCCCCGTATTCGTGGAATCGGGGCGTTACAGTTTTCAATAACAATTTTTGAGCAAAATTTTTTATCTTCCTAAGTGTTTTAAAAGCAAGTTTTAAAAGAGTTTTAGAGCCAAAAAGATCTATCTTCATTTGTTTTAAGGAGTTGGAAAAATCAAAGAAAAAGAGAAGTCTTTGGGATTTCCTTTTCTTATTCATTTCAATCATATCCTAGAAGTTTTCTCAAGTATTTTATTTGTGTTTTTGATTTCCAAACTCTTTGTTTTTTCACACTTGAGCTTATCATTCTATCCTATCTATAGGATCTTTGTTTAGAGAGAAAAGATTTGGTTTGTGGTTGTTAGACCACCAAGTTCTATACCTTCCATCTACGTGATATCCCTCTAGTGAGAGGTGATTGAGTTGATATCCCTCAAGTGTGAGGTGATTGTGGAAGTGGTATTTGGCTCTCTCTATTAAGAGGTGGAGATTGTGTTGGAATCCCTCAAGTGTGAGGTGATTGATTTGTTTGGCTAAGTGCCTATCCCTCTAAGTGTAGAGGTGATTTGAGTTGTGCCTTGCCTCTAGTGAGATGTTGTATATGTTGAGAGAGGAGTTGTGTACTCCCAATTGTATTGACCCAAATCCTCAGTGGAGGTTCACTGTGTAGGAAGTCCTGTATTGACGAGTTAGTAGAAATCCTTCTGTGTGAAGGCGGAGAAGTAAAGCTGTGTGCTCGAACCTCGAAACATATCTTGTTGTTTGCGTTTGATCCATTTTCTCTAACTCTCTCTCTCATACATTTGTACATTGATTCATATTATCATATCATATACATGCTTATGTTGTTTATGTGTGCCCATACTTGTGTTTAACCAAGAGAGCTTTACATAGCACCTCAACTCTTATTTAGAGGAATTCAGAGGAGTTAGTCCAGAGCCCTTCACCGGGAATTCGGCTACACTCATTGGTTACACTAAGTGTGTTGCATTAAGTTTTAATTCCGCATTATTGTTCATTAGATTAGCCATATACCTATTCACCCCCTCTCTAGGTGTACTTTCAATTGGTATCAGAGCCTACACTCCATATATTAGGTTTAACCACCTAGGAGTGTGATCTTGGTTTGCTAATCTAGATTTGCATTTGTACCTTTTATTGTTTACACACACTCATGGACTTCATGACCCCACCTATGTTTGATACTTCCAACATTGTTGTTTGGAAGGCTAGGATGTCCATGTACCTAAAAACCCTAAGCTTGCATGTTTTCCTTGCCGCTATCAAGAAATCCTATCTTGGTAATAACAAGCATATAAAGGCCAATGCACAAGCCCTTGAGGCACTTAGAAGCACGCTTAGCAAAGAATATCTTATGTTGGTTTCTAACTGTAATTCCGCCTTTGCAATGTGAAACATATTGACCTCCTCCAAGCTTCAAACGCCAACCATTGTGGAAGATGAATCTAGTGGAGAATCCGAGCAACATTGCTACATGGTCCAAGGGAATGACTCTTGAGGTATACTCGGAAACTCAATTAAATGATGATGATACTAGTTCTTCTAGTAATGATTATATTGATGCTAATGCTTTGAATGAAGAACTATCAATTGTTTGTGAAAAATTGTTAGAAAAATATAATCTTTTGAAAAAGAAGAGTTTTGAACTAAAAGAAGAAAATAAGGATTTGTGTTCAAAACTTGATTTGACTTTACAAGAGAAGGTTGAGATTTCAAATAAGTGTGACTCTTTGAAAACCCAACTTGTACTTGTTTTAAATAAAAACAAAATTTTGAAAAATAAAAATGATTGTGAAAATGTTTTGAAGAAAAATGAAACTTTAACTTCAAAACTTGATTTTGTTGCAAAAGAAAATGTTTCTTTGAAAAACAAAATTGATTTGATTTCAAAAATTAGAAGTTTGCTTAAATAAAAATAAATCATTGAAAAATGATTTAGATACACATGTTTGTCATGCTAATGTAGCTTCATTTTCTAGCTCACCTATTGCATGCACCTCTTCTTCCATGATTGAAAATGATAATTGTATGCTTAAGAAGAGTGTTGATTGTTTGGGCTCCACTTTGAGCCATTGTGCCATGAACCATATACGTTTGGAATCTTTGCTTCGAAAGAAACAAGTTCCTTCTATGCATGCACACAAACCACTGCATACACATGCTCCTCACGTTCACACTCATCACACTATGTAGCTCATGTGTATACTTGTACACATTGTGGACGTAAGGTCCACCTTGCTAAATTTTGTTATGATAGGATACATGATTACAATTTAGCAAATAAATTTGTTTGGGTTAGGAAAAGAGCTAACCCCCATGAACTCAAAAGAGTATGGGTATCAAATACCACTCCTATTTTATTTAATGTAGGTGTGGGCTCTCACATGACGTGAGAGTGATGATGCCTTGAGGTGGATGCGTTCCGAGCTTAAAGAAGACTATTTGGATGCATCACTTTCAAGGAGAGTCTGGTGGGAGGACCACCTTAGTTTGGAGACATAGAGATGTACCCTCATGGTTTTGGTAACGATCTCTAACTCCCATTTGTGTTTACATGCTTTCATATTGTTGATTTTTAGCATGTCATGTTTTAATATTCATTATGCCATATGCCATGTTTATTAGTCCTATAACATACATGATTAGTATTTGAGACACCCATGTTTGTATGGATTTATATTTAGTGTTCTCACCTTTGTTTAGCTATTGTGTATATCATAGATCTAATGCATGTGCATTACCATAATGATCATATGAGTTTTGTTTTGATTTCTATGCTTCATGTTTTGATTACATGTTTAGATGTTAGTTTTCATTAAAACTTGGATATATACTTGTACAACTAGTGAGCCACAAAGAGATTATTATATATTTGTGCTTAAATGCTCATTTGTACCCATTAGATGTACTAGTATAGTCTAGTTTTGATGATTCATACATTTTGACTTGTATTTCATATTTTTGACATGTTTTTCATGTTTATGTTAAACTTCATGTATATGTCTATTTTGTCTAAACTATTAGTTATACATATACATTCTTGAGCCACTTGCCTTCATGCATATACTTTTGTAGACTCGTTCATGTTTGAATATGTATGTATACTCTAGTTTGTACAAAACAAACATATACCTTGAAGGATTCTAGTTTTGATGATTTTCATGTTTTTAAGGAATTTCATATTTGAGCTTAATTGCCTATTTCCATGACTTTGTAATTTCACATTATACTTGTACACTCACATCACTTCTATTTACTCATGATTTGTTTTCATGAGAATATATGTGCTTATAGACCTTTGAGTGTTTGATGATCATGTGATTTTCATGTTTCATGGAATATATTTTTGTTTTATTCCTTGCTTGAAGGATTTCGTACTAGTTTTTAAAATTTTCAAATAACTAGTTCGTATTCTTCATATGGTTGAGTTTTCAAATGTGTTATAATAGTTTCAAACTTATTTTTGAAAACCCCTACCCGTCTAAGGGCGGTTGGTTGGGCGACCATGCCTTGTATGCTCTTAATTGAAAATCTATTTAAACATGTGCATGAAATGAGTGGTAGGAAGTATGAGTTATACACTTGATTTCCATTATCAATTGATATCATTGTATCCTTTCAATTGATATCACTATTGACATTCATTTTGTATACTCATATATGTTTTTATATATATATGCTTAAACTTCAAATAGTATCAATTTCGATTGGTATTCAATTTTCCATACATATATATGTATTTATGTTTTTACTATATCTTTGTATCTTTGAGCACAAATTTGGTTATGCTAAGCTTGATTTAGTCCTTAATGATAATTATTTAAATTGGTATCTTATACAAGCTTATGCATCATTTTGTTTGGTATTTCATAAAAGGGGATAAAATTCATATTTAACCTTTCAATTGGTTTTATTTACATTTGGTATCTTACTCCCACACTTTATGTTAAAAAATGTTTGAAAAATGATATTGATTTTTTAATTTGGTATCATACGCTCCAAATGAAAAATATTTTCAATTGGTATATGTTTCATTTTCAATATTGGTATCAAAAATATTAAATTGATATTATTCTTTATTTGGTATCAAGATTACCTATATATTTTGTTTATTTCCAATTGGTATCTTAAATTGATATTATGATGTTTCTTTGTATACCTTCATGCTAAATTGATATATCTTTCAATTGGTATCTTTTATTTGTACCCCTTTGTTGATTCTTTGTTTCTGACAAAAAGGGGGAGAACATTTTTTTCTTTAACCCCTTTGTTGATGATTGACAAAAAGGGGGAGAAGTATTTTAGTATATATGCACGTTTATTTAAGTTTATATCAAAGTTTATATTAAAAACATTTGTTTTATATTTTGTTGATATTGGTTTGATATTGGTATCAAGAGATTTCGGTATCAAGAGCATGGATATTATTGGTAAATATTATTGGTATCAAGAGCATAAATATTAGTATCAAAAACATATTTATATTTTGTTGTTTTGTTTTGTTAGTATCAAGTGCTTTTATATTGAAATTTTTATTGGTATCAAGAGCAATTCTTTTAGAACATGTTTATTTTAAAATTTGGTATCAAGAGCATGTTTATTTCATTATTTTATGCATGATTATGCATATTCATATTTAACATTCATTGCATATCTTTATAGTTTATTGCTATGCATGAGTTAAGGGGGAGCTTCTTTGAAGCTTAACTTTAATCCATGCATATATAACTCCATGAGTTTTGTCATCATCCAAAAGGGGGAGATTGTTGGCCTAGAGGCTTTCCACTCTAGTTTTGATGATGATTAACTCATGTAGTTTTAGTTTACTAATAATCTTATGATATTTAGTTTCAGATATTTAACAAAGATATTAGTAGGTGATTAGCTTCAACAAAGGTGTTTTGGAGCTTTCACATGGTGATTCAAGAGCTCGAGCGTCAACTTCATATCTAGCACTCGGTTGGAGTCAAGCTCGTTGGATTGCGTTTGGATCGAGTCAACTTGGAGACGCCGTTCTACAAGAAGGCTTCGGTTTGTTTAGTTTAAGATTTAGTTTAGATCCATTGTGATGATTAGATAGTGTGATATGCTCAAGTTCACAACACACACTTGTTTTAAGTTTCATGTTTATTGGTTTTGGTTTTCAGTTTAACCGATCTTGATTTTCATGAATAGATAGAATCAAAACATGTTTACATGGTTTAATGTATATTAGATTTGATCTATATACATCTATACTTCACATACTTAGCAAAACTTATTTTTATATACTATTCATGTGTTTAGAGTTTTGTATTTAGACAAAACCTATTTTTGGATTTAATGTCAAAAACATATATATAATACCTTTCATGTATATTGGATTCTATCCATATACTATATATGCTTCAAGGTTGTTTAAATATCATGTTTTTGTATTTACATGTGTTTTGAAAAAATCGGTTTCCATTTCAAAAATTCTATTTTTAGAAAATACAGAATTTGGTTTAAGGCAAAATTTTTCAGTCACAAAAATGGTTCAAATGGTTTGTAACATGATTTGATTTTTACTCAAACATGTTTGTATTTCAAAGATATAACATGAACTGATTTTTGTAGAATTTATGTGTTTTTATGGGATTTTATGAAAGATAAAAACCTAAGATTTTTAGTCCCAAAATCTGTCAGGCTGGCTGACTGTCGGTCGACCGCGCCGGTCGACCGTAGCAGTGAGCAGTCGACCGGGCTGGTCGACCGACGTGCACAGAGCGTGCACGCAGCCTAGCTGGGGAGGCCGGTCGACCGGGCCGGTCAATCGACGTGCACAGAGCGTGCACGCAGCCTAGCTGGGGAGGCCGGTCGACCGGGTTAGCAAGAAAGTTTCACTATCACCCCGGGGAAGATTATTTTTGTTTGAGGCACTGACCAGACTGCTCTACACCTCATCTCTGCGGGTCGTCTGGTCCATTGTCCATGGGCTTCTCTCTGTCTATTGGGAACTTTCCCCAACACGATGCTTGAATCGTAATAAGTGCTAGTCCGCGGAATGATATCTGCCCCACCCCCCTATTTGAGTAAGGAATGAATATCAGATCCGATACGCCAGATTCTTTTAATCATTTACCATCACCATCACCTTCTCACTTGACCTCAGACCCCCATTCTTCCATTCCGTCTCATGCATCCCCTAACCATAAAAGCCTCCGGTCGACTGGGCGGTCGACCGGACAGAGAGCTCTGCTCTTTGTATCCAGCTCGGTCGATCGGGCGGTTGACCGGCCAGAGAGCCTTGCTCTCTGGTTCTGGGCACGGTCGATCGGGCGGTCAACTGCTGGGCTCAACGGTCAAATTTTTGACCGTTGGCTTGTTGACCGGCCGGTTGACCGGGAGGGCATTCTGGCCCTTTTAAGCTGCCAATGGGCAGTTTTTGAAATGGGTTATAAATACCCCATTTCTTGGTTGTTTTCAATAATAATTTTTTGAGTAAAAATTTCTATCTTCCTAAGTGTTTTAAAAACAAGTTTTAAAAGAGTTTTAGAGCCAAAAAGATCTATCTTCATTTGTTTTAAAGAGTTGGAAAAATAAAAGAAAAAGAGAAGTCTTTGGGATTTATTTTTGTTCTTCATTTCAATCATATCCTAGAAGTTTTCTCAAGCATTTTCTTTGTGTTTTTGATTTTCAAACTCTTTGTTTTCTCACACTTGAGCTTATCATTCTATCCTATCTATAGGATCTTTGTTTAGTAAGAAAAGATTTGATTTGTGGTTGTTAGACCACCAAGTTGTATACCTTCCATCTTTGTGATATCCCTCTAGTGAGAGGTGATTGAGTTGATATCCCTCAAGTGTGAGGTGATTGTGGAAGTGGTATTTGGCTCCCTCTAGTAAGAGGTAGAGATTGTGTTGGAATCCCTCAAGTGAGGTGATTGATTTGTTTAGCTAAGTGCCTATCCCTCTATAAGTGTAGAGGTGATTTGAGTTGTGCCTTGCCTCTAGTGAGAGGTTGTATTGGTTAAGAGAGGAGTTGTGTCCTCCCGATTGTATTTACCCAAATCCTCAGTGGAGGTTCCCTGTGTGGGAAGTCCTGTGTGGACGAGTTAGTGGAAATCCATCTGTGTGAAGGCAGGGACGTAGAGCTGTGTGCTCGAACCTCGAAACATATCTTGTTGTTTGCGTTTGATCCTCTTTCTCTAACTCTCTCTCATGCATTTGTGCATTGATTCATCTTGTCATATCATATGCATGCTTGTGTTGTTTGTGTATGCCCATACTTGTTTTTAACTAAGAGAGCTTTATATAGCACCTCAACTCTTATTTAGAGGAATTCAGAAGAGTTAGTCTAGAGCCCTTCACCGGGAATTCGGCTACACTTGTTAGTTACACTAAGTGTGTTGCATTAAGCTTTTAATTCTGCATTATTGTTCATTAGATTAGCCTTACACCTATTATCCCCCCTCTATGTGTACTTTCTGTGTCCCTCCTGCAAATAAGCTAGGGGCCAAAGAGGTAGATATAAATTCCGCAGGGCCTTTGTCCAAAGATTAACCTCCTTGTGGAGTCCTCTTTGGTCTTTATTTGGTTGCCACATTTTGATATAAATGTGGATATAGTGCAGAGGTTCTGCAAATATGCATCATGAACTTTTTTCAATGAGTTTGGCTTAATAAGGCATCAGATAAACTCATTAGATCCTCTATAAGAGTTGATCGAACACTACATCCTGATATAAATGTGGATATAATGGAAAAGTTCTGCAAAGATGCGTCACGAACCTTCTTCAATGAGTTTATCTTGATAAGTCATCAGATAAACTCATTTGATCCTCCATAAGAGTCGATCGATCACCACATCTTAATAAGAATGTGGATACAATGGAAAGGTCTGCAAAGATGCGTCACAAACCTTCTTCAATGGGTTTTACTTGATAAGCCATCAGATAAACTCAATATGTCCATCGTCTGAGTATTCAGATGCCTTATCATTAGGTCGAGCTTTGATCAGTCGGGCAGGAGAAGGGAGGGATGCCACCAGTACATAGTCAGGCTAGATAAGCCATCTTCTGGATCGAGAGGAATGATCAGAAAGAAGAGTGCCTAAAACTGTTACTTAGGCATGCTTGACTTCAAAATATGACCTATTCTTCTAAGTTGAAGATAGGTGCATGTCTATATACTAGAGAAATGTGACACTAAAGACTAACATTTTGCCTTTGTCTTTTCTTCGATGTTTACATCATGCATCATAATGTCATCAATGTTCGGTCGGCTCAGCGTCGATCGACTGTGATGTGATCCGTTAAATGAGAAAGCTCTTCTTTGGTGCTCTTTCAAATATCTTAGATCTCAAATTCCAATTCATCGGATTGATTAGGGTGAGGCTTCGATCAGAGTTATAGTGTTAACTTGATTACGAGAAGAGTGACAAAGCTAAAACTGAAGTTTTTTACTTTGTTTCTTCAGTATTAACATCATGCATCATGATGTCAGCAATGTTTGGTCTACTCGGAGTTGATCGACCATGATATGATCCATTGAATGAGGAAGTTCTTCTTTGGCGCTTTTCCAAACATCTTGAATATCAAACCCTAATTCATCTGATTGATCAGGGTGAAGCTTAGATCAGAGGTGTAATATTAACTTAATCATAAGAAGAGTGACAAAGATAAAATCAAAGTTTTTAACTTTGTTTCTTCAATATTAACATCATGCATCACGATGTCAGCAATGTTCGGTTGGCACGGCGTTAATCAATCGTGATATGATCTGTTGAATGAGAAAGCTCTTCTTTGGTGCTTTTCCAAACATCTTGGATCTTAAACCTTAATTCATCTGATTGATTAGGGTGAAGCTTAGATCAGAGATGTAGTGTTAACTTGATCATGCATCACGATGTCAGCAATGTTCGGTCCGCTCGGCGTCAATCGACCGTGATGTGATCTGTTAAATGAGAAAGCTTTTCTTTGGTGCTCTTCCAAACATCTTTGATCTCAAATCCTAATTCATCTAATTGATCAGGGTGAAGCTTAGATCAGAGCTGTAGCATTAACCTGATCATGAGAAGAGTCCCTTTAAGGATAGTACTTCTTCAAGAATCTGCTATTGGTTGGCATCATGACCGTATCACCGTTTGGAGTTATGAGGCATATGCTCCCATTTGAGTAGACTTACTCTACTATAAATGGTCCCTCCCATTTGAGTTAGAGTTTTCCTTTTGTCTTATATGTCATAACAATGGGTCTTTTGATAGCTAAGAGAAGATCGTTTGACAGCTAAGACAAGATCGCCTTTCTTGAAAACTCGTTCTCTGACTTTCTTATTGAAAGCTTTAGAAATTCGAGCTTGATAGAGCTCGATTTGCTGTTGGGCTTGCAGATCTTTGTCATTTAAAGCTTTAAACTCTTGGAAGTGCAATCGATGCTTCTTTTCGTCTGTCATCCTGGTTGTCAAGGCAACTCGCAAGGATGGGATTTGGATCTCCAGTGAAAGTATAGCTTCACATCCGTACAAGGAAAATGAGGTGGCCTTTGTCGGGGTTCTCACCATTGTTTGATAAACCCATAAGCATTCGCCTAATTTATTGTCCCAGTTGTGTTAGCTTTTTGAGACAAACTTCCTGTGTTTCTTGCTAATAGTCTTGTTGAAGGCTTCTGCCAGACCATTGGCAGCTGGATAGTATGCCGTTGATGACACACTTTGAATTCTAAATTTATTACAGAACCTCTGGAATGCTTGGCTGATAAATTAAGGTCCATTATCGTGGATAATTCATTGGGGTACACCGAAGCGATGGAGTATGTGATGCTTGATGAACTTGATCACGTCTGATGTCTTTACTTCCTTCAGGGGAACAACTTCTACCCATTTAGAGAAGTAATCAGTTATGACCAAGATGAAGCGATGTCCTTTTGATGTTGGAGGGATAATGAGTCCGATAAATCCATTCCACATATCTCAAATGGCCATGAAGAAGATATTGGATGAAAATATCTTGGGGCTTGATGAACAAAGTTACAATGGATCTGCCAGGCATGGCATCACTTAGCATAAGCGATGGCGGCAGGGAACATCTTCGGCCAATAGTAGCCAAGTCTTCTAAGCTGATCTTTGAGATTAGGGCCGGGTTGGTGAACTCCACATGTACCATCTGAGCTTCCTTGAGCGCCTCCTATGCCTCATTGTGTGAAAGGCATCAAAGTAAGATTCTATCATACGACCGACGATATAATGTTCGCATTATCGCATTATAATAGAATCGAGAAGCTTTCCTTCTAATGGCAGCGGCCTCCTTAGGGTCTTCAAGCAATATGCCGTGGAAGACGAAGTCAATGTAAGGGAATCGCCAATCCCTAGGTTCGAGACTTGTCAAAGTCTCAAGAACCTTCTTAACTTGAAAGTCTCCCCTTGAAGTTTTACTATCTTCAAGGGCAAATTTGTAACAGTACAAGTCACGACTATAGATAAGAACTCTCTTTGTGGCTCCGGCTGGAAGGGCCAATGAAGCAGCGAGGGACGCCAATGCATCTGCATGCGCATTTTGCTGATGTAGTAAATGGTCAATATTGAAGCTTTTAAACTTCTCGTCATGTCAATGGTTGCATTGTGATAGGGAACCAAGTCTTCATGTCGAATTTTGTACTCCCCGTGAACCCAATTGACAATGAGCTTTGAATCACCGTATGCCTCGAGATTTTTGACCCCAATCTCTTTAGCAAAATGCATCCCGATCAAGAGAGCATTGATTCTGAAACATTATTGGAACATGGCTCAGTTAATGAGAATGCACGAGGGATCACGTGATTATGTGAGAAATGAGTACTACACCCACACTTGGAACCATATTTCCCCCAGGACTTGTTCTTGATGCATCGTCAAAGAATAGTTGCCACACTTGTTCTTCTATGGAGACATAGGTCGCATTAACTTTTGCAATCTCGTCTGGGAGATCATCATAAAGCTTTGAACTTCTTGAAACTAGATGATCGGCCAGAAAATCTATCACGGCTTGATCTTTGATCACCTTTTGTGGTATGAATTGCATATCATATTGTGAGAGTAATATGGTCCATTTTGCTAATATGCAATCCAGCGAAGATGGTCTTGTCATGAGTAATGGCAAGGGATTAACTCTGGTGATGACGTGAATTCGTTGCCCCATAAGATAGTGTCACATCTTTTGAATGGTGAAGACTAAGGCTAAGTATTCTTTTTCTGTCGGGTCTAACGATGTTCTGCTCTAATCATTATTCTACTCAAGTAGTAGGTTGCTTGTTTATAGTTTTGATCATTATTTTGAGCTAGTAAAGCTCCCAGGGAATAATCCATAGCTCGAACATATAACAGTAAAGCTTTTCCTGATACTAGGGCTATCAAAATGGGAGGGTGGGTGAGATACTCTTTGATCTTTTCGAATGCTTCTTAGCAAGTACTATCCCAAATAAACGAAACTCCCTTCTTCATTAATTTGGTGAAGGGTTGGCAGCTCCCTGAAAGATTCGATGTAAATCTCTGGATATATGCCAATCATCCCGTAAGCCTCTGAGTTCTTTAAGATTTCTCGAAGATTGCATCTTTTGGATGGCGAGACTTTCTCTGAATCCAGGTGAATTTCTTTGGATGCAACGATAAATCCAAGGAATTTGTCACTGGCTACCCTTAAGAAGAACTTGGTTGGGTTCATCTTCAACTGGTGAGCCCGCATGCTGTCAAACACTCTTCTTTGGTCTGTGAGATGATCATCTTTATTATAGTTTTTCACAGCAATATCATTGACATAGCATTTTACGGTCTTACATATATGCTCATGGAAGTTCGCATTTATGGCATGTTGATAAGTTGCCCAGCGTTCTTCAAGCCAAAGGGCATTACTGTGTAGCAATATACTCCCTAAGGCATCCTGAAAGATGTGTACCTTTTATCTTTAGGGTACATCTTTATTTAGTTATACACTGAGAAGCCATGTGTAAAACACATCCTCTCAAAACTGCACTTATTGTCAATCATAACATCCGTAATCAGGAGAGCAAATTTGTCTTTAGAATTCTCTCAAAATCGCACTTATTGTCAATCATAACATCCGTAATCAGGAGAGCAAATTTGTCTTTAGGACAAGGAGCATTTAGATCATGATAGTCGATGCAAATCTGAATCTTTCCATTCTTTTTGGGAGCGAGCACTATATTTGCCACCCAATCAGGATATTGCTCTTCCCTGACAAAATCAGAGTCTATGAGCTTCTTGACTTTTGATTCAAATACTTTCATGATCTTGGGATGGAACCGTCGTTGCTATTATTTGACTGGCTTGGCGTCGAGGTTGATGTTGAGACGATGCATAGCAATCTGGGGATCAAGCCCGGACATGTCCTCAGAATTCCAAGCAAAAATATCTTTATACTCTCGTATGAGATGTATTAAGTCTTTTTTCTCAGAAGGTGACAAGCTCTTGCTTATGAAAATGGGCTTGGAGTTAGCCTATTTTCAAGATTTATCTGAGTCACTCTATCATCAGTGGGTGGTTCGCGTTGTTCAAAATATACATCCCAAAGAGTATTAACTGTTTAATCCATGGATCAGTGTCTAAGTGGATTAATTCTTTAGATTTAAAAGTATCTTCTTCGTCATCTTCTAAATGGCTAGTTGATACCATGTTCACTGAGATACTTTCAAAGATATTGCTAACACTGACATCTGAGTGACATGACGACGTTACTGATGAGCTCTCATGATAGACCTCTTCTTTAGATTCAGACTGACGAAACTGGCATAGATACATAACCGAGTCCTCTTCGTGTCTTGTGATAGTAGTTGGGGTCTTTGGCTTTCGATACAAATGAACGAAGTAATGCTCGCTTTCCTTTACCGAAATTAAGGCCCGATTATTTGGTTAAATCATACCCCATTCTTTCCATCATGTGACATAACTTTTGTCCATAATGGAAGAATTGTGGAGACTCAGAAACTCCCTGAACTTTCACAAGCTATAGGACTTATCAATGCTTGTTACTAGGGGATTTATTTTCCAAAGATACTCTTCTTCTGGCTCCGTATTAGCTTCGTTGCCAGAGTAGTATTCTTCTGGGTGCGGATTCTCATCAGTCTCAAGAGAATTTTGATAGAGGAGGAAATCGGTGAAATAATTCTCAACTCCCTTAAATGGATGCCTTCGACAATCAACGTTCTCACTTTTCTATCATCATCAATGTATTTCATCACTTGATGAAGAGTAAATGGGATGATGGAGTTGCGGTGAATCCAAGATCATTCCAACAGCAAGTTGCACAAGGTGTCGGCGTCAATAACATAGCATGTCACCTCGAATCTAAGGTCCCCAATCTGAGATCTGAGCTTAATATTCCCCACAGGCGCATACCATTGGCGTTAAAATCATAGATGGTTGTCTAAGTGACGCTTAATCAGTGGGTAGGGATCCCTAAATGCTATAAGACGCTGTGGTGCATAATGCTTAATACTTATCCTGGATCAACCTGAATATGACTCACTTCAGATGATCCAATATATCGTGTGTAATACAGGGGTCTATCTTGTTTCTCTTTAGCTTGCATGTCTTCTGGAGTGAAGGTGATGCCGAGAAACTGCTTGGAGGTGAGGTGGCAATAGTTGTTGTCTTCCTCTCCATATATAGTAGGAATTTGGGTCAAGAAAATCTCAGCATTTGCTAATGCTTCTCTTAAGGCATCCCTTGTAGACTTGGAAAGCCTCAGGAGCTCATAAAGAGTGATTCGAGTAGAGATATTGGTTAGTTGAGCTATGACATCAAAACGGAAGGGAGTTGATGGTCCCATACCGCCTTTTTGGATAGCTTTAACATAACGAAGCTCTTTCTTTTTTTCCACGGATAGTTTCGTGGACTGCTCGATTGTCTCCTCAGCTGGCTGGGGGGAGTTTACCATCGGCTCATCGTACTATTTCAATATTGCTTGCCATATCGAGTCTTCAACGTGGGAAGTGCACTTGCATAAGCAGCAAAGACTGACTCCTCTTCTCTTGAACTAGTGAGAGAGGCGACATCTTCTTCAGTTTCTCTTATGGAGATACCCACCATATTGCTGGAGGACACTTTTGCCTTGCCTTTGGACTTCTTGTTTGTGATAGTCGTCCACTGCTGGCTTCTGATAATGTCAGGATGGACCCACATTGTCTCTCCTTGAGGAGTGGAAATAGGGATAAGACCTTTCTTCTTCTGATTATGAGGATCAGTGTTGACCACTCTTAGTTCTCCTTTCAGGATGGAAACCACTCCTGTTGGCATTAGTGGGAGATCATGGCAAAATTGAATAGGTGATGTAGTTGTCATGTTGGCAGTCACCTTCTATTCTGGCCGAAGTTAAGTACCTTTTCGTCGATCAGAGCCTGAAGAACATCTTTAAAGATGTAGCAATTCTTATTAGGGTGTCCCAGCATCCTGTGATATAAACAATAGCTAGGATCATCAGTCTTCCCTGTCTCTTTAGAATGTCTGATCTCTGGCAATTTGAGTTTGTTATCCTTTTAGAGTAACTTGAACAGAGAGGCTACGTGCTCATCCTTGAAGGAGTATAACTTATTGGCGCGTGCTTTGCGGGAGTCCCACCCCCTCTGACTGATTGGGGCTTCTAGGTGATTTGACCTTCGTTACTAGAGTATCTCATCTCCTAGGTTGATAAGACGACTCTGAGGCGCCATGTTGCTTTGTCGGGGCTTGGTTTGCTATCTTTTCTTCACTCTGGTGATAATTTCTTCTCCCTGTTCGCCTTGTAGCACCAACTGCTTCCAAGTGCGGCATTCTGCCACTCCCATTTGAGCAAGAAGGGCAGTTTGCAGATTATGGAGATATTTCTCGACCAGCGCAGACTGGGTCATACCGATGCGACAACAGAATGTCATGCTTCGAAATCTTTTGATGAAAGTCTTAATAGACTCTCCTTTCTTTTAACTGGCTGCAAGAAGAGTTGGCACTAAAATTTCTGTATCGTCTTCAAAGAAACGAATCAGAGATAACTTCTCAAGGTTAGCTCATGTCTTAATTGACCTGGCAGGAAGTTTCATGAACCATTCAAAGGTGACCCCTTAAGAGTGCCAATGAATAAACAAGCCATAATGGCACCGTTTGATACGACATTTTGAGTTTTGGACTTGAAGTAGTATATGCGTTGGTTTGGCGACCTTTTGCCGTCGAAAATACGGAGGGTCAGTGCCTTGAACATGAGAGGGTAAGGAGCCGTATCGCATTCTACTGGGTAGGGCCGGATTATCCCCAGGTCTTGAAGATCGCCAAGGTTTGCTAAGGCTTCGAGATGTTGCTCCAATTTACTCATCCTCTTGGAATGGCTGCTTCTATTTTTTGAGTTATCTTCCTCTTCAGATTAAGATTTGAGTGGCTCGGAGTTGGAATGCTCTTCACTTTCAGTGTTTGCAGAAGATGAGCTCTCCCCTTCCTTCCTTTTATCCGTGGACTGCTTGAAAGGAGTCCTGCCCTTCGGTTTCTTTTTCTCCTTATATAGTTGTGAAAGTATCTGCTTAAGGCTATCGATAGATTCTTGCTGAGCTCAAATCATCTGGAGTTATTTCCATTGGACTCCTACATTTATCATGTAATAAATTTGCTAATTTCTTTGTCTTAAATGTCTATTTTTCAGAAGATAATAATGAAGAGAAAGAGGATTAAACCAAATAAATATTAGTTAAAATTAGCTTTAACTAGATATATTTGGTTAGCTGAGGATGATCCTAGATCTAGCCAGTTAAAAATCAGATTTTGGTAAATCAATTTGATTAACTTAAAGATCTATGAGGATTCACCACATCCAGAATAAATCAAGGATTAGGGCAAATATTCAGCTAAAGATCAGAGTAAATCATAAAGATAACACCAAATAGAAACTGAATCCAAATTCAAAATCCAAAGGGATAAATGGATAGAGAGAAGATCAACGAATGAGATGAATCAATTTTGACTCAGATTCAGACTAAATACATTTTAATATTTGAATTATAACATTCGCTACTGAATATCAAATCTGATGATTTAAGATAATCCAGAAAGAAGACTTAACGGGTTACAACTCTTACGTTGATCATTATTTCTAATTCTTTCATTTGATAAGTTATATTCAGCAATCAACACGCCAATAAGCTGCAGATTAGAATTAAATATCCACATCAAATCAAGTTTGGAGATAACGAGAGGATTCAAATTCAGAAATAGTTAGCTCCCCTTATCTTTAGACTCATTTCCTTATCCATTTCTATCCTATAAATATCCCACACATCAGAGGCAGAAGGAGGATGAAGCAGAGATAGATTTTAGGCCAGTTTTTTATTCTTTTTAGTGTAGATTTTTTCTTTTATGTAATTTTTACTTTTCTTTACGTAACAGAGAGGAGAGATGAGTTTCATGGAGGAATAAGAGCAAGCTTGTACTGAGGGTGACATCGGTATAAGTAAGTCTTTTCTTTCATTGTTATTTGAATCGAATCGAAGTTTCTTCTTCTTCTATACTCTTGTTTTCGTTTACTTTTCTCTGATGTGTTACAATCCAAGTGAATCTAATAGCCTCGAGACTGCTTCGCCATTGCAAGTGTCCTTGATGGCCTATGGTGATGAACAACCATTCTTTTCTTAGTTTAGCTTGCTCTTTTATTCATAATGTAGATCGGGAATAGGGAAGTGATTGAAGCATTACCTCACACAAAGTACAAAATTTTAGATCTAAGAATAAAGATGTGCAAGTGCTCAATTCTTACCGCTATAGCAAGTGGCTATGCGGGACGTGATCCACAAGGAGGGTTTGCGATAGAAGCGTTCAAAGTTTTTCTTATTGAAATCTTTTTGAAGACAAAACGAAAGTTCTTCTTTGTTTTAAAGAAATGAAAATGAAAACGAGTTATGTTAAGGTTAGAGAGAAAATGGTAGAATGAGAAAGTGGAAAAGAATGGAGGATGACTATTTACAAAGAAATGGGAAAGAAAGCGACTATGTACAAATGAGTTGGGAAAGAAGTGATTCGGAAGATATGGTGTTGGTGATTTAATTTACAGAAATAAAAGAAAAGAAAGAAGATGAAAGAAGTACTCACCTAGTTTGGTTGATGACTTACCTGGAACCCTTGCATGTTCTATTTTGCTTTGGAGGCGTTCAACGCGTAGGTCATAAGATCGAGCTCAGTCCCTGTTCGCATTATATCATCAAGCCTTGCAAGAATGAAGTGATACAGATCTTGAGGAGGAGATCGTCTTCATGAAGTATCGTTGGCACTTACACAACATCATTATACTTATGCTTCTGGATTCACTTGCAAGCTCATCAAAAACAAAAGAGGTAAAGTAGAAAGAGGAAGAAGAAAACAAAAGAAAATACGAACATAAAAAAACATTTACCTTTATTACTTGCAGAAACAATGGAAGAAAGGAGGAGGGTACATCAGTGTCACTCTCAACATAAGCCTCTCTCTCTTAATTACATGAATCTTCATCTAACCTAAGCTTACATACAAATTACATAAAAAGAAAAGAAAAATCTAAACTACAAAGAATGAAAACTAGGCTAAATCTTATCTCTGCATGGTCGTCCCATTTTGCTCAACTGAAACCTGTATTTATAGGCAAAACCCATAAGGGGAGAATCCCGGGAAGATTGGGGGAGCAAACGCTCCCCCAACAGAAATCAAACAGTCGCGAAAACGCGGCTTTGGCCGCGTTTCCGCGGCCAGGGTGTGGCCAGGTGGCAACACCCTATTGGTGGGTCTCCCTGGTTTTTTCTTCTGCATTTACTTCAGTTGGTTTTGTCGTTTGAGTTCAGGATTATGACGATATGGCCTTTGAATTTTGGCTTTAACCGATCGATTCTGAGAAGATTCTTCTCAACCGGTTTTTAACCTCTTGATTTTGCCCTGATTCACTGAGCTCGAATTAATTCTGATTTAATTCAGAATTTTGGTGGGCTTTTGGGCTCATTTCTCTTCATCTCCTAAAGGAATGGGCCTGCAAATAAATTAAACAATTAATTAGGACAATGCAAAGTTTTATTCTATAATAAGTATGGAAATATGATACTAAATATGCAACATTAGCGACCAATCACACCCCCATACCTATCTTTTGCTCGTCCTCGAGCAAAACAACTAAACTATACTAAGGATTATTAGACCACTTTCGCAGGTCACGCGATTGCACTGAGCATGTGCAACAAGCCGTTAAACCTCTAGGTTTCCCCTAGAGGACGAGTTTTGTCTCGTGAGGGTTTTTTGCGGATTACACCCACAAAATCCATAAAGAAAGAGAAACAAAGAGTTAGTATTTTCGAAAAGCATTTTGAAAGAGAAAAATATTTGAAATATAATTGTAAGATTTAAGCAATCTATAAGTTATAGGAAAACTGAATTTTTCATTCCTAAACTTAGTCTCTATTAAAAAATTTGTTATCAATCAAAGTAAGGAGTCAAATTGTACTTCTCATTTAGTCTATTAATTTACCCTGAGTCATATGCACCTTGTGATTGTGAAAATTTTGACTAAGAGTTCATTAACTCTAACTCTTATACCTTATTTATTTATATATATATATTTTTTGGTAGTATTATTCCTTAGTTCTATTAGGCTTTCTAATCTGCCCATGTAACGAGCCTTTAATCGATGACTCCCAAACCAAATGGTCTTAGGGCACCGGGTGAGAAAACACCCCAAGGACTTAAGGACTCGAGCAAACAAGGCCACAAAACTATGGATTTAATTATATGAACCTCTTTTAGGCGTGAATACTTATGCTTTATTAGGCACAAATACCCAGCTTAATCAGAGGGTTTTATATATATATTTTTTTCAAACTTATCTAATCATCTTTCGCATAAATACTAAGGCTTGCTTAGGCCAAAGCACCTAGCTATTCAATAATTAGATTTGTTTATCTTTTTTTTCCTTTTTTTTTTATAAGGCATAAGAATCTTTGTTTTTTAACCCTAAGTGTGTAAGTGTATGAAGTGTGCATATTTCATTAAGGTAAAGATCAAGACTAAATTACTTTGACAAATTTTCTTCCTAACCCTAAAAATCAAACAAATAATCTTATTTTGACCAAGTATAAGAAATCCTAATTTGGATTTTCTTATTCCTTAAAATTAACTTAATTTCTTACAAAAAATATGTCAAAATATTGTTTCTATTTTTCAAAAAGTTTTTAAAAGTAAAGAAAATGTTAATATTTTTTTTAATAAAAAGAAAAAACTAAGTTATGTTAGACCCTCCCCCACACCTTCTCATGCATTGTCCTCAATGTATGAATTAATGCATAGATGTATGAAAAAGACGAAAGGGAAGGAAAATGTTACCTTAAGGTGGTGGTTCCGGAGGTGGTCTGATTGGTCCACGAAATGCGGCCCAATCGACTTTTCGTGGGGTTCGAAGGAACCCACCAGAGATTACTCTTATATAACCCACTAAAATGATGCATCCATAAAGGATTTTTATTAAAAATTTAACCCCATCTAATTTCCAAATTTCATAACTAATTTCGGAGTCAAATTTGTCAACCACCTCGTCCCAGAATGGAGTGTGAAAAGATAGAATGATTGACTTGGACTCAGGAAGTACAGGAACTAATACCGACTCAGGAAGGTGACTTAAGTCAAGTAAAGGTTCAGGAGTCGAAATAGGTTCAGGAATTGGGTCCAAGTCAAGAAGTTGAAACTCAAGTCCACAATTATTTTCCAACAATGGAATGTGACTTAATATTGGTGATTTAAGTTCAGGAATGATAGGTGTGGAAATCAAAACTGACTCTAAAATATTACTCAAGTCGGGTAACAAAACAGGAGTCAATATTGATTCGAGAATTTGAACTGGATCACAGATTTAAGAATCTAGGTCACATTTCTCATTGAGTTCAATATCATAAAAATGAGAACTTGCCAATTTGTCAATAGGACTTTCAAAAGTGTAAAATTTGTCAAGTTCAATATGATCATCAAAAATGGGTGATTCAATTTCATGATAAATTGGCACAGGATCCAATGTTGACTCGGGAAAAAGATTGAAATTAGGTGAAGACACCGGAGTCATTATTGCATCAGGAAGTAAAATTGAATCACTAAGTTGAGGTTCATGATCATATTAATTTTCAAGTTCGATTTCAGGCAAGGGATAACTTGCCAAACTATCAATATCATTTGGAGTTTGGGCAAGTTCAAATGATTGTTCTGAAATGGAACCTTGATTTCCAAAACAACATGACTCTTTGGCTCTAACAGAATGGTTAGTGACATCAGAACTGGTCAAACGGTGGGAACGTAGAGATTGGACCATCATATCTATGTCACGATTACGAGCGTTTTGAGCCTGAGTCATGGCTTCAAGCATCTTTTCATAGTTGATGGGTTCATCGTCTTGTTGAAAAGATGAAGTGTTGTTTTGGAATTGGTGGTGAAATTGTGAGTCCATCAGATTTTGGGATTTTTGTTTGGACTCACGCATACTCATTTCCAAAATTGATAGTTTTCTATTTTGGACTGGTGGAACTGAGTATGAATCTTGAAAATATTGTGGACTAGGTGGAGAAGGAGGACAAGTTGGTTGAAAATTGGACTCGGGGGAGGTGAATCCCCACTGACTCTGTGAAGAGTTGAAATTATTATGGAAATTATGGTTATAAGATTGGGGACATGGGTTATATTGATTCGGATAAGACCAATCCGGCACACTAGGTTGGTTAAAGTTATGATATGCCGGGTTGGTAATATCCGAAAATGAAGTCGGTGTGTAATATGGATTATTATTGAAGTTGAAAAAATTGTTATTATAAGCCACATCACACAATAGAATACAAAAAAAAGAAAGAAAAAACAAACAAATAAGCAAACAAATAAAAGGAAAAAATTCTAACTAAGTTAGGGTAGACCTATGACCTAGACGACTCCTAACTGGTTAGATTGTCTACGGGAGGTTTAATGCAGACTTTGACCACAAGCTAATCAGCCAGGTCAGGGCAAGGTTGGTGGGAGGTTTTCCGTCAAAGACGTTCCTTAATTAAATAACCAGCAACCTTCGGGCTTTCAGCCCTTAATCCCTTTCCTAGACACTGATTTGGCAGGAGTCAAATTCCAACACCTTTCCCCCTTAGGATAATCTCCTAATTGAGTCCGAGATGTCCCTAGGGCTAAAGTCTACTCATTTTTAGTTAGGCTTGGGTTAGTGAGTGCTTGGAATCTGATTTTTGGGCCAAGGAAGGGTGATTAAATCCCCACCTTATCTTGTTATTGGGTGTTGCCCTTAAAATCAATTTGTGCAAGTGTAGAAGATAAATAAGATTCACTCAAAGCGATATAAATCAACCAAGAAATGAGTCCTATTCTAAATGCAATGCGTACGGACCTTGCTCCAGCACTCTTCAACAATAAAAATAAATGAATTGAAAAGACACGTGCCTAAAATGCAAACGTCTAATCAATTTTTTATCTTTTTCAACAACTGTTTTACAGTTGATTTATTACCAGGCTTTTGGTGATGTATATAAGAAATAAAGTTGCAGAAAACTAGAATTTTGCAAAGCAAGCAGCCCTGCAAAAAAAAAACAGTTAGTAGTGAACTCTTCCTTGCCGCGGAAACGCGGCAAAAGTCGAGCAAACGCGGCAATTCAGAGGGTACTTGGTCTCTGTTTTCTGGAACAGAGACCCAAGGCCACTTATATGTTTTTGCAATCCTTTTTTCCTGCTCTGCTTGCCCTATAACCTGCAACAGAGAAGAAAATTCGTTTTAGTTCTAAAAATTAAATAAAAATCAGATTTCAATAAAAACCGTTACCCTCTCCGGCAACGGCGCCAAAATTTGATTGAAGCATTACCTGCACACAAAATACAAAATTTTAGATCTAAGAATAAAGATGTGCAAGTGCTCAATTCTTACCGCTATAGCAAGTGGCTATGCGGGTCGTGATCCACAAGGAGGGTTTGCGATAGAAGCGTTCAAAGTTTTTCTTATTGAAATCTTTTTGAAGACAAAATGAAAGTTCCTCTTTGTTTTAAAGAAATGAAAATGAAAACGAGTTATGTTAAGGTTAGAGAGAAAATGGTAGAATGAGAAAGTGGAAAAGAATGGAGGATGACTATTTACAAAGAAATGGGAAAGAAAGCGACTATGTACAAATGAGTTGGGAAAGAAGTGATTTGGAAGATATGGTGTTGGTGATTTAATTTACAGAAATAAAAGAAAAGAAAGAAGATGAAAGAAGTACTCACCTAGTTTGGTTGATGACTTACCTGGAACCCTTGCATGTTCTATCTTACTTTGGAGGCGTTCAACACATAGGTCATAAGATCAAGCTCAGTCCCTGTTCGCATTATATCATCAAGCCTCGCAAGAATGAAGTGATACGGATCTTGAGGAGGAGATCGTCTTCATGAAGTATCGTTGGCACTCACACAACATCGTTATACTTATGCTTCTGGATTCACTTGCAAGCTCATCAAAAACAAAAGAGGTAAAGTAGAAAGAGGAAGAAGAAAACAAAAGAAAATACGAATATAAAAAAAACATTTACCTTTATTACTTACAGAAACAATGGAAGAAAGGAGGAGGGTACATCAGTGTCACTCTCAACATAAGCCTCTCTCTCTTACTTACATGAATCTTCATCTAACTTAAGCTTACATACAAATTATATAAAAAGAAAAGAAAAACCTAAACTACAAAGAATGAAAACTAGGCTAAATTCTATCTCTGCATGGTCGTCCCATTTTGCTCAGCTGAAACCTGTATTTATAGGCAAAACCAATAAGGGAGAATCCCGGGAAGATTGGGGGAGCAAACGCTCCCCCAACAGAAATCAAACAGCCGCGTTTCCACGGCCAGGGTGTGGCCAGGTGGCCACACCCTGTTGGTGGGTCTCCCTGGTTTTTCCTTCTACATTTATCTTCAGTTGGTTTTGTCGTTTGATTTCAGGATTATGATGAAATGACCTTTGATTTTTGGCTTTAACCGATCGATTCTGAGAGGATTCTTCTCAACCGGTTTTCAACCTCTTGATTTTGCCCTGATTCACTGAGCTCGAATTAATTCTGATTTAATTCAGAATTTTGGTGGGCTTTTGGGCTCATTTCTCTTCATCTCCTTAAGGAATGGGCCTGCAAATAAATTAAACAATTAATTAGGACAGTACAAAGTTTTATTCTATAATAAGTATGGAAATATGATACTAAATATGCAACATTAGCGACCAATCAGGAAGATCTTACACCCCATGCTTGATCGCCTTCAAACACTAGGTATGTCGTAGCCATGAATCTAAGGTATATGAGCACAGAGGAGGTAAGTATTTCTTTTAGGTTTTATTTCTTTTCTTTTAATATTTTAGTTTAGATCACCAACACCACAATCTCCCAACCCTTTATCACTCTTTTCTATTTCTTTGTATAAATTTGTTTTCCATTTTCTCCACCTTCTCAATCTACCACTTTCTTTTTAACTTAACTGTAACTTAATTTTCTTTTTTTCAAAGAATTAAAAGAAGATCTTTAACAATTGATTGTAACCTAAAAGAGAACTTGCATAAAGCTTCCATCGCTAGTCTTTCCTTGTGGATTATGACCCGCATAGCCACTTGCTATAGCGGTAGAATTGAGCACCTTGCACTCTTTATTATTAAGTTCTGAAATTCTATATTTTTGTGTGCAGGTAAAAACTCAATCAAATTTTGGCGTCGTTGCCAGGGAGGGACGATAAGTAGTTCTCTTTTTAAATTTATATTTTTGGTTATTTCTTCTTTGTTATTGGTATGCAGTGATAGATATCAAGGAAATTTTTGTTGCAGTGGACATACAAGTGGCCCTAGACTCTGCTCAAGAAAGCAGAGCCCAGAAGCCCTCAGTTTGCTACATTCCAGTGGCAATCTGAGTGAACTACTAACCTATATTTTTTGCTGGTTTGTTGAATTGCTAAGTATAAATATTTGTAGCTAATTATTTCTTTGTTTGACTCACTGTACATACATTTCTAATTCAATAGTAAAAGGTTAATTGTAAATGCTAAAAACATTTTAGAGTTTGCATTTAGGCACGTGTCTATTTTGTTACATTTTCTATTTACTTTTGAAGAGTGCTGGAGCCAAGATATGTGTGCATAGCATTTAGTATAAGGTTCATTCTTGTATGAAATATTGCTTGAGTGTTACTTTTTCTATATACTTGTACAATGCACTAAACTGAATTAAGGGCTTGTCCTATAAACAAAAAAAAAATGTGGGGAAGTCATTACTCTCCCTTATTCCACAAATAATCTCCTCAGTCACTAATACAAGCCTAACTAAAACTGAGTAGATATTGGCCCTAGGGACATCTCAGACTCAATAGGAGACTGACCTAAGGGGAAAGTTAATTAGAATTTGACTCTTACCAAATCAGAGTCAAAGGTTGGGGATTGAGGGGCGAAACCCTAAAAGCTGGTGGTTTGGCTTAATTAGGCCAATTGCTTTTAAGCACGGATACCTCCCACCAATCTTGCCCCTACCTGCCCGATTAACTTGTGGTCAGATTCAGTAATATACCCTCCGTGGTCAGTCTAACCAGTTAGGAGTCGTCTAGGTTTAAGATCTTCCCTATTAGGTTAGATTTTTCTTTTTATTTATTTTTCTATGTTTATTTTTGATATTTCTTGTGTGATATGGCTTATAACAATAATTTTACCAATTTTAATGGCAATCCATGTTACACTCCGACTTCTTTTTCGGATATTACCAACCCGGCATATCATTACTTTAACCAACCTAGTGTGCCTGATTGGTCTTATCCGAATTAATACATGCCCCAGTCCCAATACTATGAACAAGATTAGAATAATCATCACTGCTTTTCAAAGAGTCAATAGGGATACAACTCCCCCGAGTCATATTGTCAACCACCCTTCCAACATCTAGCTTCATATACTCCTTCTCCCGAACATCCAGCTTGCGCCTTAGACGAGCTTGAACGATGAAATCAAATTTTAGAAGACTCAAAATCCCGTCAAAATTTTCAAATCACAGATCTTTAATCTATTTTTCAAGAAAAACATGCCGACTTAGAAAAGAGTATGGAATTCATGATTCGATTCCAAAATGATCCACTCGATATGATAGAAGTAAGACTTAGTAGATTGAAAAACATGCATAGGAATAAGGATACTCTCCCTACCCAATCTTTGACTATTCTCGACACTTCTAGCTATATTAATGAAAATCAAGAATCATGATGTCTTAAAGACTTTGACCAAGATTTAATTTCACCGCAAAGCCTTGAACTTGACCAATTTCAACCAATTAACGAATTGGTAAGTTTTCATTTTAATGATATTGAACTTGATTATGAAAGAGAACCAGATCCCCAATTTTGTGATTCAGTTTCCTCTTCAAATCTTTGTTGACTCCGATATTCTTACCTAATTTGGACCAATTTTTCGAGCCAACATTTATTCCCGTACCCATAGATCTAGAAATAGAATCATCAATTTTGGATAATCACATTCCATTGATGGGAAAAGAATGAGAATTTCAATTCTTGACTTGAACTCAACTCTTGAACAAAACTAACTCTCGAACCCGAAGTTGATTTTCCCGAGTTAGTATTGGTTCCTGAACCTATCATTCTTCAGCCCAAGTCAACCATTCCTCCAAGTCACATTTGTTTGTTGGACATAGGTATAAACCATGATGACTCCGTGATGATTTTCAAGAATGGTCATGTAAAGGGAATAAGTTCATGATAGGATCTTTCATGATCCTATTCATATTGGTAATTGTAAATAGAAAAGAGGTCAATAAAGGTGAAATCTGTGAACCACCACATTCTCTTGGTTGGGTAGCAACGCTTGACCCAATCAGAACACTACCGGAACCACCACCATAAGATAATATTTTTCTTCCCTTTCTTCTTTTTCATGCATCTATGCATTACTTCATATATTGAGGACAATGCATGAGATGGGTGTGGAGAAGGGTTCTAACATAACTTAGATTTTTCTTTTATTATTAAAAAAATTATTGTTAACATTTTCTTTACTTTTAAAATAATTTTGAAAATAGAAACAATATTTTGACATATTTTTATAAAAAAATTAAGTCAATTTTAAGGAATAGAAGAATCATAATTAGGATTTCTTATACTTGGTCAAAATAAGACTATTTGTTTTATTTCTAGGGTTAAGAAAAAAATTTGAAAAACTAATTTAGTCTTGATTTTTACCTTGATGAAATATGCATGCTTTATACACTAACACACTTAAGGTTCAAAAACAAAGATTCTTATGCCTTATGTAAAAAAAAAGAAATATATATACTTATATTAAAAATTCTCTAATTAAGATGGGTATTTGTGCCTCATAAAGCATGAGTATTCACGCCTAAAAGTGGTCCATATAATAAAATTTTTAGTTTTGTGGCCTTATTTGCTCAAGTCCTTAAGTCTTTGGGGTGTTTTCCTCACCCGGTGCCCTAAGACCGTTTGGTTTGGGAGTCATCGATTAAAGACTCGTTACATGGGCAGATTAGAAAGCCTATAGAACTAAGGAATAATATCATCAAAATTAAAAAATAAAAGAAATGAAAATAAGGCATAAGAGTTAGAGTTAAAGAACCCCGAGTCAAAATTTCACGGTCACAAAGGTGCATATAACTTAGGGTAAAATAATAGACTAGATGAGAAATACAGTTTGACTCCTTGTCTTGATTGATAACAAGTTTTTGAATAAAGACTAAGTTTAGGAATGAAAAGTTCAGTTTTACTATAACTAATAGATTACTAAATTCTTACAATATATTTCAAATATTTTTCTCTTTCAAAATGTGTTTTCAAAATACTAATACTTTGTTTCTCTTTCTTTATGGATTTTGTGGGTGTAATCCACTAAAAACTCTCATGAGACAAAACTCATCCTCTAGGGGAAATCTAGAGGTTTAACAGTAATCGGTCGCTAATATTGCACATTCATTATCATATTTTCATACTTATTATAAAATAAACTCTAATTTTTCCTAATTATTATTTAATTTATTTGCAGGCCCATAACTAAAGGAGAGTGAAGAGAAATGAGCCTAAAAGCCCATCAAATTCTGAGTTAAATCAGAATAAATTGGACATCAGGGAATCAGGGCAAATCTTGGCAAATCAGAGAGGTTGAAAACTGATTGAAATGAATCATCTCAAATCAAGCGGTTGAAGCCAAAGATCAAAGGCCGTTTTATCACAATTCCGAAGCTGTAATAAGAAATCCAGCTGAAGATAAAGCCAGAACGCGAAACAAGGAGGCACCATCCCCCGACTATGTCCACCTGGCCACAGCCAAGCCGCAGAAATGCGGGAAAAACCACGTTTCCGTGGTTTTGTTACTTCAGTTGGGGGAGCGTTTGCTCCCCCTATCTTCTCATGCCTCTCCCCTCTGGGTTTTTGCCTATAAAAGGTAGGTTTTTCACTGTAAATAAGGACGACCAAGCAGAGAGTAGAACTTAGGCTAATTTGTAGTTTGTAACTTAGGTTTTTATTTTCTTTATGTAACTGAGAGGAGATGATACTTTCATGGAGGAATAGAGAAGGCTTGTACTACAGGTGACACCGGTGTAAGTGATCTCTTCTTCCATTGTTATTTGAATTGAATCAAAGTTATTTTTCTTCTTTACTCTAGTTTTTGTTTACTTTCCTCTAATGTGCTGCAATCCAAGTGAATCTGTTAGCCTCGAGACTGCTTCTTCATTGCAAGTGCCCTTGATGGCCTATGGTGATGAACAACCATTCTCTTGTTAGTATAGCTTGCCCTTTTATTCTTAGTGTAGATCGGGAATGGGGAAGATCCTACACGCCATGCTTGATCACCTTCAAGGACAAGGTAAGTCGTAGCTACGAATCTAAGGTATATGAGCACAAAGGGGGCAAGTAACTTTTAGTTTTTTTCTTTTCTTTTAATTCTTTAGTTTAGAACACCACAATCTACAACTTCTTTTATCATTCCTTTTCTATTTCTTTGTACATATCATTTCGAGTTTTTCCATCTTCTTAATCTACCATCTTCTTCCTAACTCACTTTAACCTAATTTTCTCTTTTTCTTTACAAGAACTAAAAGAAGAATTTTAACCATCCTTTGTATTTAAAAAGAAAACTTACTAAAAAAGCTTCCATCGCTAGTCCTCCTTGTGGATCACGACCCGCATAGCCACTTGCTATCGCGGTAGAATTGAGCACTTGCATATCTCTCTTTTAAAGTTTTGAAATTCTGTATTTTGTGTGCAGGTTCTAACTTAATCAAATTTTGGCGCCATTGCCGGGGTGGGATGGTAAGTAATTCTCATTAAAGTTTACATTTTTGGTTAACCTTCTCTTCGCTTTTGGTGTACAGGTTCAATAAGGAATTTTTGCTACAGTGGACATATAAGTGGCCCTAGACTCTGCTCAAGATAGCAGAGCCATAGGCTCTCAGATTTGCTACATTCCTGTGGCAATCTGAGTGAACTACTAACTTTTATTTTCTGCAGGTTGGCTGAATCGCATAGTTCAATATCTGTAGCTATTAATTTTCTTGTTTGTCTCAATGTACTTCCTTTCTAACCTCAACAGTAAAGTTATGTTTGTTAAATGCTAAAAACGGTTTAGACTTGCATTTAAGCACGTGTCAAATTCGTTTACATTTTTCATTACTGTTGAAGAGTGCTGGAGCAAAAGGTACGCTTGCATGGCATATAGTTTAGGAAACATTCTAGAGTGATTATTTGCTTGTTGAATGTTACTTTTCTTTATCCTGCACACTTTGCACAATCAATCTTAAGGGCTTGTCCTATAAACAAGATAAGGTGGGGAAGTCATTATCCTCCCTTAGCTAACAAACAATCTCCTCACTCACTAATCCAAGCCTAACTAAAAATGAGTAGACGTTGACCCTAGGGACATCTCGGACTCAATTAGAAGATTATCCTAAGGGGGAATGTGTTAGAATTTTACTCCTGCCAAATCAGTGTCTAAGGAAAGGGATTGAGGGGCGAAACCCCGAAGGCTGGTGGTTTGGCTTAATTAGGCCCGTCGCTTTTGTGCAGATACCTCCCACCAATCTTGCCCTGACCTGGCTGATTAGCTTGTAGTCAAAGTCTACATTATACCTCCCGTGGCCAGTCTAACCAGTTAGGAGTCGTCTAGGTCTAAGGTTTACCCTAACTTAGGTTAGATTTTTTTTCTTTTTATTTGTTTGCTTATTTGTTTGCTTTTTTTTCTTTCTTTATTTGTGTTTTATTGTGTGATATGGCTTATAACAACAATTTTTCCAATTTTAATGGTAATCCATATTACACGCCAACCTCTTTTTCGGATATTATCAACCCGGCATATCATAACTTTAACCAACATAGTGTGCCGGATTGGTCTTATCCAAATCAATATAACCCATGCCCCTAATCTTATAACCATTGTTTCCAGAATAATTTCAACTCTTCACAGAGTCAATGGGGATTCACCTCACCCGAGTCTAATTTTCAACCAACTTGTCCTCCTTATCTACCCTGTCTACAATATTTTCAAGATTCATACTCAGTTCCACCAGTTCAAAATAGAAAACCATCAATTTTGGAAATGAGTATGCGTGAGTCCAAACAACAATCACAAAATCTGATGGACTCACAATTTCACCATCAATTCCAAAACAACACTGCATCTTTTAAGACCAATCACAACAAAATGATGAACCTATCAACTATGAAAAGATGCTTGAAGCTATGACTCAGGCTAAAAATGCTCGTAATCATGACATAGATATTATGGTCCAAACTATATGTTCTCACCGTTTGGCCAGTTCTGATGTCGCTAACCATTCTGTTAGAGCCGAGAGTTATGTTGTTTTGAAAAACAAGGTTCCATTTCAGCACAATCATTTGAACTTGCCCAAACTCTAAATTTTAAAAGTGACATTGACAGTTTGGCAAGTTATCCCTTTCCTGAAATTGAACTTGAGAATAAATATGATCATGAACCTCAACTTAGTGATTCAATTCTACTTCCTGATTCAATTATGACTCTGGTGTCTTCACCTGATTTTAATCTTTTTCTCGAGTCAACATTGGACCTGTGCTAAATCATAATAAAATTGAATCGCCCATCTTTGATGATCATCATATTGAACTTAATCAATTTCATACTTTTGAAAGTCCCATTGACAAATTGGCAAGTTCTCATTTTTATGAAATTGAACTCAATGAGAAATGTGACCTAGATTCTCAATTTTGTGATCCAGTTCAAATTTTCGAATCAATATTGACTCCTGTTTTGTTACCCGACTTGAGTAATATTTTAGAGTCAGTTTCTATTCCCACACCTGTCATTTTTGAACTTGAATCACCAATATTAAGTCACATTCCATTGTGGGGAAATGAATGTGGACTTGCGTTTCAACTTCATGATTTGGACCCACTTCCTGAACTAATCTCGACTCCTGAACCTTTACTTGACTTAAGTCATTTTTTCGAGTCGGTATTAGTTCCCATACTTTCAAAGTCCAAGTCAATCATTCCATCTTTTCAAACTCCATTTTGGGACAAGGCGGTTGACAAAATTGACTATAAAATTAATTATGAAATTTAGAAATTAGATGGGGTTAAATTTTTAATAAAAATAATTCATGTATACATCATTTTAGTGGGTTATATTAGAGAAATTTATGGTGGGTTCCTCTGAACTCCACGAAAAGTCGATTTGGCCGCATTTTGTGGACCAATCAGACCACCACCGAAACCACCACCTTAAGGTAGTATTTTCCTTCCCTTTCTTCTTTTTCATGCATCTATGCAATAATTCATACATTGAGGATAATGCATGAGATAGCTGTGGGGGAGGGTTCTAACATAACTTAGGTTTTTTTTATTAAAAATAATAAAACAAAAAAGATTTTTTAACATTTTCTTTACTTTTAAAAACTTTTTGAAAATAGAAACAATATTTTAACATATTTTTTGTAAGAAATTAAGTCAATTTTCAGGAATAGGAAAATCAAAATTAGGATTTTTTAACTTGGTCAAAATAAGATTATTTGTTTGATTTTTAGGGGTAGGAAGATAATTTGTCAAAGTAATTTGGTCTTGATCTTTACCTTAATGAAATATGCACACTTCATACACTTACACACTTAGGGTTCAAAAATAAAAATTCTTATGCCTTAAAATAAAAGAGAGAGAGAAAATGTATCTATGAAAGATGAACAAATCTAATTATTGATTAGCTAGGTGCTTTGGCCTAAGTAAGCCATGGTATTTATGCGAAAGATGATTAGATAAGTTTGAGAAAAATATATATATATAAAAAAAATCCTCTGATTAAGCTGGGTATTTGTGCCTAATAAAGCATAAGTATTCACACCTAAAAGTGGTTCATATAATAAAATCCTTAGTTTTGTGGCCTTGTTTTCTCGATTCCTTAAGTCCTTGGGGTGTTTTCTCACGCGGTGCCCTAAGACCGTTTAGTTTGTGAGTCATCGATTAAAGGCTCGTTACATGAGCAGATTAGAAAGCCTAATAGAACTAAGGAATAATACCACCAAAAAAATTTATATATACAAAAAAATAAGGCATAAGAGTTAGAGTTAAAGAACCCTTAGTCAAAATTTTCACGATCACAAGGTGCATATGATTTAGGGTAAAGTAATAAACTAGATGAGAAGTACAATTTGACTCCTTACTTTGATTGATAACAAATTTTTGAATAGAGACGAAGTTTAGGAATGAAAAATTCGGTTTTTCTATAACTTATAGATTGCTTAAAACTTACAATAATATTTCAAATATTTTCTTTCAAAATGTGTTTTCAAAATACTAACATTTTTCTCTTTCTTTATGGATTTTGTGGGTGTAATCCACTGAAAACCCTCACGAGAAAAAACTCGTTCGCTAGGGGTAACCTAGAGGTTTAACGGCTTGTTGTACATGCTCAGTGCAATCGCGTGACCTACGAAAGTGGTCTAATAATTTTTTGTTTAGTTGTTTTGCTCGAGGACGAGCAAAAGATAGGTATGGGGGTGTGATCGGTCGCTAATATTGCACATTCATTATCATATTCTCATACTTATTATAAAATAAACTCTGCTTTTTCCTAATTATTGTTTAATTTATTTGCAGGCCCATTCCTAAAGGATAGTGAAGAGAAATGAGCCCAAAAGCCCATCAAATTTTGAGTTAAATCAGAATAAATTGGACATAAGGGAATCAGGGCAAATCTTGGCAAATCAGAGAGGTTGAAAACTGGTTGAAATGAATCATCCCAGATCAAGCGGTTGAAGTCAAAGATCAAAGGCCATTTTATCTCAATTCCGGAGCTGTAATGAGAAATCCAGCTGAAAAAAAGCTAGAACGCGAAACCAGGAGGCATCATCCCTGGCCACAACCAGGCCGCGAAAACATGGGAAAAATCGCATTTTCGCGGTTTTTTTTACTTCAGTTGGGGGAGCGTTTGCTCCCCCTATCTTCTTACGCCTCTCCCCTCTGGGTTTTTGCCTATAAAAGGCAGGTTTTTCACTGTAAATGAGGACGACCAAGCAGAGAGTAGAACTTAGGTTAATTTATAGTTTGTAACTTAGGTTTTTATTTTCTTTCATGTAATTTTTATTTTTTGTGTAACTGAGAGGAGATGATACTTTCATGGAGGAATGAGAGCAAGCTTGTACTGCAGGTCACACCGGTGTAAGTGATCTCTTGTTCCATTGTTATTTGAATTGAATCAAAGTTATTTTTTCTTCTTTCCTCTTGTTTTCGTTTACTCCCTCTAATGTATTGCAATCCAAGTGAATCTGTTAGCCTCGAGACTGCTTCATCATTGCAAGTGCCCTTGGATGGCCTATGGTGATGAACAACTATTCTCTTGTTAGTATAGCTTACCCTTTTATTCTTAGTGTAGATGGAGAATGGGAAAGATCCTACACGCCATGCTTGATCACCTTCAAGGACAAGGTAAGTCGTAGCTATGAATCTAAGGTATATGAGCACAAAAGGGGTAAGTAACTTTTAGTTTCTTTCTTTTCTTTTAATTCTTTAGTTTAGAACACCACAATCTACAACTTCTTTTATCATTCCTTTTCCATTTCTTTGTACATATCATTTCGAGTTTTTTAATCTTCTTAATCTACCATCTTCTTCCTAACTCACTTTAACCTAATTTTTCTCTTTTTCTTTACAAGAACTAAAAGAAGAATTTTAACCATCCTTTGTATCTTAAAAGAAAACTTACTAAAAAAGCTTTCCATCGCTATTCCCTCCTTGTGGATCACAACCCGCATAGCCACTTACTATCGCGGTAGAATTGAGCACTTGCACATCTCTATTTTAAAGTTTTAAAATTCTGTATTTTGTGTGCAGATTCTAACTTAATCAAACGGCTTGTTTCACATGCTCAGTCCAATCGCGTGACCTGAAAAAATGGGCTAATAATTTTTGGTTTAGTTTTGTTTATTTTGCTCGAGGATGAGCAAAAGATAGGTATGGGGGTGTGATCGTACACATGTTTTGCAATCTTTTCATTACACTCCTACATTTATCATATAATAATCTGCTAATTTTCTTGGCTTAAATGTCTATTTTACAGAAGATAATAATGAAGAGAAAGAAGATTAAACCAGATAAATACCAGTTCAAATCATATTTAACTGGATATATTTGGTTAGCTGAGGATGATCCTAGATCTAGTCAGTTAAAAATCAGATTTTGGTGAATCAATTTGATTAACTTAAAGATCTATGAGGATCACTACATCCAGAACAAATCAAGGATTGGAGCAAATATTCAGCTGAAGATCAGAGCAAATCATAAAGATAACACCAAATTGAAACTGAATCCAAATTCAAAATCCAAAGGGATAAATGAATAGAGAGAAGATCAATGGATGAGATATAGCAATTTGACTCAGATTGAATACATTTTAGTATTTGAATCATAACTTTCAGTACCAAATCTCAAATTTGATGATTCAAGATGATTCAGAAAGAAGACCTAAAGAGTTACAATTCTTACGTATTCTATCATTTGATAAGTTTTATTCAGCAATCAACACGCCAATAAGTTACAGATCAGAATTGAATATCCACATCAAATCAAGTTTGGAGATAAGGAGAGGATTCAAATTCAGAAATAGTCAGCTCTCCTTATCTTTAGACTCATTTCCTTATCCATTTCTATCCTATAAATACCCCACACATCAGAGGCAGAAGGAGGATGAAGCAGCGATAGATTTTAGGCCAGTTTTTCATTCTTTTCAGTATAGGTTTTTATTTTTCTTTTTATGTAATTTTTACTTTTCTTTGTGTAACTGAGAGGAAGATGAGTTTCATAGAGGAATGAGAGCAAGTTTGTACTGAGGGTGACACCGGTGTAAGTAAGTCTTTTCTTTCATTGTTATTTGAATCGAATCGAAGTTTCTTTTTCTTCTTTACTCTTATTTTCGTATACTTTCCTCTGATGTGCTGCAATCCAAGTGAATCTGATAGCCTCGAGACTGCTTCGCCATTGCAAGTGCCCTTGATGGCCTATGGTGATGAACAACCATTTTTTGTTAGTTTAGCTTGCCCTTTTATTCATAGTGTAGATCAGGAACGGGGAAGATCCTACACGCCATGCTTGATCGCCTTCAAAGACTAGGTAAGTTGTAGCTACAGATCCAAGGTATATGAGCACAGAGGAGGTAAGTATTTCTTTTAGGTTTTATTTCTTTTCTTTTAATCTTTTAATTTAGATCATCAGCACCACAATCTCCCAACTCTTTTATCACTCTTTTCAATTTCTTTGTATAAATCTATTTTTCATTTTCTCTATCTTCTCAATTTACCACTTTTTTTTAACTTAACTGTAACTTATTTTCTTTTTCTTTTCAAAGAATTAAAAGAAGATTTTTAACCATTGATTGTAACCTAAAAGAGAACTTGCATAAAACATCCATCACTAGTCCCTCCTTGTGGATCACGACCCGCATAGCCACTTGCAATAGCGATAGAATTGAGCACCTTGCACTCTTTATTCTTAAGTTCTGAAATTCTGTAATTTTGTATGCAGGTAAAAACTCAATCAGTTAGCTGCTTCCTTTGGACTTGTTTGGTGTGGAACTCGGCCCCACCATGCTTGCAGTCACTTCTGGGTTCTCAACATTGGAGAATTATTTCTTCCTCTGGATCTGATTAGTCTCTAATTTTGCATAATTTTCATCACATTCTCATATTTATTTGATGTAAAATTCTGCTAATAAAGTTTTGCTTGCTTGATCCTAGGTCCATGGTGTGCAAATGAAGAAGAAGACCCTAAACCACCATTAATGGGTGATTAAAGGCCTACCAAGTAGCCATTGACTTTAGGGAGAAGATTTTGTCAGCCCAGGGTATCAAATCCCGAATCCAAAGGGTCCAGACGACAGAAGACAGATGGGACGGAGCGCTGCTCGAAGCCAAGCGCACGCCGCCCTGGCAGGGCCATGAAAACGCGGCCCTGGTCGCGTTTTCGCGATCGTACAGGCGTACGCGCCCCCGGGCTTTGGGCCAGGGGTTGCCCCCTTGCCCCCTTTCCCCTTGTGCCTATAAATACCCCCAGGGGTCTTCAGTTTGGGGAGATCCAGAGCTTTAGCAAATTGTTATAATCTTTATTTTAGGATTATAGTTGTTTTAGTTTCTTTCTTCTTCTAGTTTTAGTTTTAGTCATTAGAGTGAAAGAGAGAGAGTGTGTATAAGTTTTATTTAAAGGTGACAAGCTAATACAAGTAACTATTTCTCTTTCTTCTTTCCATTTACTTGTGCTTTTCATTTGCTTTTACTTTCTTGTTGTAGTGTAACTCCCTTTCTCTTTACCCTTTTTCTTTTGTTGTTTCTTTACTATCATGTCTAACTAACTCTTTCATTGCATGGCTAACTAGCTACTAACCCACTAATCTCTAACAACTTGATTGATAACCCAAATGAGTCAATAGTATCAAACAAGCCTTGTGCAAACGAGAGCTATGACATCTTAAGACGTGGGTTCTAACTCTAACTTACCTATAAGTATTACTTTCTTATATTTCCTGCTTAATAGGTTTTTGATGATCTATGAGTTGTGTACTTTTCTTATTATTATAAGTTAGAGATTTTCCTTTTAACTTTGCCGATACCATTAGTGCACTTCTGTCTTCTATTATTCTCGCCTTTTATTGGATCTTGATAAGGGAATGTCTAAGTTTTTGCCGTGTTAAGCTAAGTTAAAGGAAGGACTTTCATTCGGTCCCAACGTGAATATTTCCTATGCATAAGGGTTATGCTTTCCTATGATCCATCGTGAGGCTACATCTTCAAGAAGTTAGGGATTAGTGGGACCAATTAGTAGAAAGTTAGCCATGCGCTTTTACCATCTAGAAAAATCACTTTTACAAACCACCAAATCATTCTAAAATAATTTTTGAAACCAACTTGTTTTCATTTTCCAATTCTTTATTTTTAAATAAAGAACTTTCTCTTTTCTTGAAAAAAGAAGCCGCATCAAGTTTTCATCGCTCTCCCTCCTTGTGGATACGACCCGTAGAGCCACTTTGCTACTACGGAAGAATCGTAAAAGTAGTAACATCGACCAACATTCCTTCACTTATTTTTATGCTTGCTTTTTGCCGATCAAATTTTAAAGAATTGCAAAAGCAGTAACATCAACCCACATTCCTTCACTTATTTTTATGCTTGCTTTTTGCCAATCAAATTTTGGGGCCGTTGCCGGAGAGGGAACGGCTTTATTGTTCAATACTAAAGATTTTTCTTTATTCTTGTGTGTAGGAGAAGTACCAAGGAGCTTACTATTATGGGAAGCGAAAGTGGTGGCCAAAGACATTGCACGAGGATTCATTTGCCCTCAAAAAATTCTTGTAAAAACGAGTTTCTTCGATTGAAGTACTAACGAACTCTTCTGCAGGGTTGCCGAAAGCCTCTCAAATTGCTTTCTAAATTTTTTAGTTCCCTTGAATGCTTCACCTTATACATGTGTAATAAACTCAACAGAAATTCACTTGTTGCTTAATTGAAATTTGGATTAGACTCTTACATTTAGGGCACGTGTCTATTTCAATTCATTTTAATTTCTGTTGAAGAGTACTGGAATAAAAGGTACGTGTGTATTCATATAGAATAGGACCAATATTTTGGAGTGATTTATCACTTTGAGTGTTACCTTATTGTGAATAAACTGTACACTTGCACAATTGACATTAAGGGCAAAATCTCAAATAAACAAGATAAGGTGGGGATTTCATCACCCTTTCTTAGCCCAAAAACCATCTCCAAGTGCACTCACATAACCCAAGCCTTAACTAAAAATTGATAGACATCGGCCCTAGGGATATCTCGGACTCACTAAAATATTAACCGAGATTGGAAATTGCAAGAACTATACTCCTGCAAAATCAGTGTCTAAGGAAAGTGGATTGAGAGGCAAAGCCTCGAAAGCTCTGTGGTTTTGCGTAATTAAGGCCCGTGGCTCACGCCCAGATACCTCCCACCGAGTTTTGCCCTTTCCTGGCCGATTAGCTTGTAGTCGAGTTCCTACAATAACTTCCCCCGGAGAATCGACCAGTTAGGAGTCGTCTAGGTCCAGGTATCTTAGACTAAGACTTTGTGGTTGTTTTCTTTCTTTTGTTTGTTTATTTTATTCTTTTCATTTGTTTGTTGTCTTTATGTTGTTTGTGGTGTGCTGCATGCAAGAGTGGGTGAGAGATCCTGCATCTTCCAGATTAGCTAGAAACACTTCTCTACCCTTGCATTCAGAACCGGTGATGGCGTCACTTCAGGACAGGTTTTACCCGACCAGAACCTCATTACTATCTTGTATAAAACTGCCTGAGGCAAATGGAAATAATTTTGAATTAAGGACTCAATTTATCAACACTCTCCAAAAGTTTCATGGTTTAGAATTAGAGGATGCATACTTCTTTATTAGGGAATTTGAAGAAGTGTGCCTCATGATGCGTATACCCCAGCTAGGAGACGATGTCGTTAGGTTACGTTTCATTACCTTTTCCCTAATGGACCTACCTAAGAAATAGTTGTACAGTTTGGCGGTCGATTCAGTTACGATGTGGGATGATTTCGTCAAAGCCTTCTTAAAGAAATTCTACCCAATTCATAAAACTTCCCTCATTAGAAAGAATATCATGCAGTTCATGTAAGAACCGAGCAAGCCATTTTGGAGATACTTTGAGCGATTCAAAGATCTCCTAGCTCAGTGCCCTTATCATAGTGTGGAGAAATGGCATCAGTGTCAGATTCTCTACGATGACTTAGATTATCAAATGAAAACCCTTTTAGAAACCTTGTGTTAGGGAGGGTTCTTGCAAAAGGATGAGAATCAGAGTTGGGACTTATTTGAGGATTTAGCTGAGAAAACTCTGCAATGGGAGCCAGCCTCAGAAAAACCAAGGAATTTACAATCTATAGCTTCAAGAGGAGGGCTCCTATCTCTAGAATCATCCATAGCTGCAGAAGCTAAGATTGCAATCCTAATGAGGAGAATAGAGGCTTTAGAAACAAGAGAGCCAGCCAATGTCAACCAAATCAACCCACCACCAATTCACAATCCGGGTTGTTCATGCTGTCAGGCACCAAATCATGTCTTTAAAGATGCCTCATTTTTCATACACAGCAAGTGCCACCGGAACACCTGAATGCGGCCTACTCACGGCCGCCGCATAATCCCTGCTCATAAACATACAATCCAGGTTGGAGGAATCACCCAAATTTCTCTTGGGCCCAGAACAATCCGCCTAGGCCAACAATTTTCACCATCCCAGTCCTCCACCAAAATTTTCCAGTCAAGCTCCATCTTCCTCCTCTCAAAGTACACCAATGGAAAAGAAATTTAATAAGTTGGAGGAGAGCATGGAAGCTTTTATGAAGTCCCAAACCACTTTCATGCAAAACCAGGGACAAACGCTGAACAACCATTCACAGGCCATATCAAGATTGGAAATGCAAATGAGTCAGTTAGCTAGCTCTCTAAGTGAGAGACCAAAGGGTACTTTACCTAATCAGCCGCTAGTTAACCCTAAAAACTCTAATCAAGCATATGAAATTTAGGATCCATCGATCAACCAGTGCATTGTTGTTCACACACTCCGATATGGAAAGAAGGTGGACAACCAGGTCTACCAATAGAAAAATCCAGTCCATACTGATTCTACTCCAGCCTCCATCTCTGCTAGTTTTTCCCAATCTGCTCCTTAAACAACTGACGAGGACAAAGCTGTTGAACAAGTTCATAAGCCTATAGCACCCTTCCTAACAAGCTTAGGAACAACAATAAGAATATGCACATGGAAAAGATGTTAGAGATGTTTAACTAGGTCAAACTAAATGTGCCTCTTCTTGACGCTATCCAATAAGTCCCAGCTTATGCCAAATTTCTTAAGGATATGTGTACGAAGAAGAGAAAGACAAATGTGCCCAAGAAAGTGTTCTTGGTAACCAATATAAGTGAAATTATGTTGGTCCCATCCCGTGAAGTACAAGGATCCCGAATGTCCCACAATCTCCTGCACCATAGGACAGATAGAAATTAGTAGAGCACTTCTTGACCTGGGAGCAAGTATCAACTTGCTATCTCTCTCAGTATACCAGCAACTTGGGTTGGACGAGCTGAGCCCAACCCGAGTCACCATTCAGTTAGCTGACTGACCTGTGAGAATCGCCAAGGGGAAAATCACAGACGTTCTTATCCGGGTCGGGGATTTTATCTACCCCGTTGACTTCATTGTGCTTGAGATCCAACCTGTGCCCAGTTTAAGGTCTCAAACTCCAGTCATCTTAGGAAGCCCTTTCCTTGCTACAGCCAATGCCATAATCAACTGTAGGAACGGGATGACGAAGGAAGTCAATGGCTTCAATCTTGGAAGATAACCTAGGGATATCAATGATCAGACTTTTGAGGTCAATTCCATTGAAAATCTGACCAGTGAACATGAGGAAAGCATGGAGATAGAAACAGAGTAAAAGTTTGATCTAGAGTCTGAGGATTTTAATCTTGACCAGATCGTAGAGTCGGCAGTAGATTGGGCGTCCAGCCCAAGTGTACCTCATCACGGGAATGAAAGTCTGGATATTTCCTCCAATGAAGCAACACCTTCTCTAGAGCTAAAAGCCTTACCTGAACACCTCAAGTACGCCTACCTGGGCGGAAGAGAGACCCTGCCAGTCATCATAGCATCCCACCTGACTGAGCAACAAGAGGACAGCTTAATGTCTATTCTGAAAAGACATAGGGAAGCCATTGGATGGACGATGAAGGATATCAAAGGGATAAGTCCAGCTATAGTGCAACATAGAATCCATTTGACTGATGAAGCAACCCCCAGGAGGGTCCCACAATGCAGGCTTAACCCACTCATGCAAGAGGCAGTTAAAGCGAAAATTTTGAAACTATTAGATAATAGGATCATTTATCTCATTTTTGAAAGCCAATGGGTTAGCCCTATTCATGTGTTCCCAAAAAAAAGCTGGCTTTACGGTGGTTGAAAATGAACAAAAAGTGTTGGTGCAGACAAGTCTGCCTACCAAAGTTCGTGTCTGTATCGACTATAGAAAGTTGATGCAGCCACCCGAAAAGACCACTTCCCGCTACCCTTCATTGACCAAATGCTTGAATGATTGGCTGGACATGAGTACTATTGCTTCCTAGATGGGTACTCGGGATATAATCAAATCTCCATTGCTGCAGAAGACCAGAAAAAGACCACGTTCACCTACCCGTTCAGAATCTTTGCTTATCGGTACATGCCCTTTGGAATATGCAACGCTCCTGCGACATTCCAATGGTGCATGCTCAGTTTGTTCTCCAACATGGTGGAACATTTTCGTGAGATTTTCATGGATGACTTCTCCATCTATGGAGATTCATTTGATCAGTGTCTTCATCACCTAGAGTTAGTTCTGCAAAGATGCAAGGAGAAGAATCTAACTCTAAACTGGGAGAAATGTCACTTCATGGTGAAACAGGGGATTGTCTTACGCCATGAGATTTCTAGGAGAGGCATTGAAGTGGACAAGGCTAAAGTAGAAGTGATTGCTAAGCTTCCACCACCCAAAAGCATCAAGGATATTAGATCCTTTTTAGGGCATGCTGGGTTCTACCAACGGTTCATTAAGGATTTTAGCAAAATCGCTAGGCCCTTAACCAACCTGCTCCCTAAGGACGTTCCCTTTGATTTTAACGATGAATGTTTTAAGTCATGGGGGAAGCTTAAGCAAGAACTTATTTCTGCGCATATTATTTCTGCTCCTAAATGGGCCCAGTCGTTTGAAATCTGTGCGATTCCTTTGATTTTGCTATTGACGCTATTCTAGAACAGCCCATCGACAATAGGCAGCACATGATATACTACTCGAGTAGGACCTTGAATGACGCCCAACAGAATTATACAACGACTGAGAAGGAATTCTTGGTCGTTGTCTTTGCGTTAGAAAAATTCCAGCCATACTTGCTAGGCTCGAAGATGGTGATTTTCATAGATCACTCGGCACTAAGATACCTCATGACCAAGAAGGAAATAAAAGCCTGACTGATTTGGTGGATCCTTTTGCTTCAAGAATTTGACCTAAAAATTTGAGATAAATGAGGTATAGAGAATGTGGTCACTGATCATCTGTCACGAATTCCGAACACACCCATCATACAAGCTCCGATCAACGAAGATTTTCCAGACGAGCAAATCTAGCCATTTTCGAGGAACCCTGGTATGTGGACATAGTCAATTACTTGGCCACTGGACAAATACCCGCTGACTGGACAAGCAAGACCAGTGTCATTTCTTTGCCCAAGTATGATACTTCTTCTGGAAGAGCCGTATCTTTTTAAGTATTGTCCGGACCAAATTATTCGACGATGCATACCAGAGGAAGAACAGAGGAGTGCGCTAAGCTTTTGCCATGAACTTGCATGCGGAGGACACTTCGGTCCCACAAGATTGCAGAGAAGGTTCTACAAAGTAGGTTTTACTGGCCCACTTTATTCAAAGACTCATACCATTTTTGCAAGTTATGCGCAAACTGTCAGAAGATTGGGAAAATTTCAAGAAGAGACATGATGCCCCTGAACCCGTTCCTGAAAATTGAAAATTTTGATGTTTGGGGTATCGATTTCATGAGACCATTCCTAATTCCTTTGGCAACCAGCTCATTTTGGTTGCTAAATACTATGTCTCTAAATGGGTAGAAGTTGTGCCTACAAAGACCAATAACAACAAAGTGGCTGTGAAATTTCTCAAAGAAAACATCTTCTCCCGATTTGGCACCCCTAGAGCGATAATTAGTGATAATGGATCACATTTCTGCAACAGAGTTTTTGAAGCTCTGATGTGAAAATATTCCATCAATCACAAGTTATCCACTCCGTATCATCCCCAGACAAATGGGCAGGTAGAAGTTACTAATCGACAACTCAATCTCATTCTGAAAAAGACTGTCGGACAAAACCGAAAGGATTGGTCGGTCAAACTCAACGATGCATTGTGGGCTTACCGCACTGCTTTTAAGATAGTTCTGCGGATGTCTCCTTACAGAATCATGTTCGAAAAAGCCTGCCATCTGCCAGTAGACTTAGAACACCGTGCCCTTTGGGCCAGTAAGCAGTTTAATTTAATTTGAGTAAGGCCGGTGAGCTAAGGAGACTGTAGATCTCATAATTAGAGGAGATACGGAATGATGCATATGAGAATGCTTGGATTAGCAAAAGCAGAACTAAACTTTTTCATGATCAGATCATAAACCGAAAAAACTTTGCCCTGGGAGACAAGGTTCTACTGTATAAATCTAGGCTTCATATTTTGCGGGGAAGCTGAAGACTCATTGGTCTGGACCGTTCATTATGCGCACCGTTTTCCCACACGGTGCTGTGCTTATTGTAGACCCTAAGAACAACACGGAATTCAAGGTGAACGGGCGAAGCCCTTCTTAACCACTTAGCCTATGACTCCGGATGATAGTGTGATGACTCTTTTTGCCCCGTCATACACCTAACCACAACAACTTTAAAAAAAAAATTCTTATTATTTATGTGCTTACCCCTTCTACATTTTTTGACATTTCTTTAGCCTATTCGCCTTGGTCGGCCCATGTCCACGAAGACGGTGACATCATTTCTTCACCCTATTTATAGCCTTTGTATTTACATCAACATTCATTGAGTACATTGTCTTAGATAGGTATGGGGGGGTGCTAAAACTTTTTCTTTCTTTCAATATATATATATATATATATATATATATATATTATATATATATATATATATATATATATATATATATATATATATATATATATATATATATATATATATATAACCTCCAGATTGAAAAGAAATTTCATACTCTTTATAAAAATACCAAAAGGTTATAGGAATTAAGGGAACCTTATTAATGAATCTTTATTTTTGCCTAAATAAACAAGAAAGATTGGTTGACTAAGAGTTGGGAGGGATAAGAAAAATAACTCATACCTTTTATTTAGCCTTAGTAGAATATGCATAAACTACACACACATGCTTGGGATTTAGAGACACTACTCTGAAAAAAAATGTTGGATAATTGTGCCTCAAGAAGCATGATTACTCACGCCAAAAAAAATGATAAATCAATATATATACTCTTTCCCCTGGTGCCTATAAATACCCTCCAGGGGTCTTAGTTTGGGGAGATCCAGAGCTTTAGCAAGTTGTAATCTTATTTTTAGGATTGTAGTTGTTTTAGTTTCCTTCTTCTTCTAGTTTTAGTTTCAGCCATTAGAGTGAAAGAGAGAGAGTGTGTACAAGTTGTATTTGAAGGTGACAAGCTAATACAAGTAACTACTTCTCTTTCTTCTTCCATTTACTTGTGTTTTCCATTTACTTTTACTTTCTTGTTGTTGTGTAACTCCCTTTCTCTTTACCCCTTTTCTTTTATTGTTTCTTTTATTACCATGTCTAACTAACTCTTCCATTACATGACTAACTAACTGTAAGTTCACCTAGAGGGGGGGGTGAATAGGTGATGGCTAATCTAATGGTCACTTAATGCCAAATAATGCGGAAGTAAAAACTATTATGACCTAAACAAACTATTTAAACTAAACACCACGTATAACACAAGAGTGTTGCCGAATCCCCGTGAAGGACTCTGGACAAACTCCTCTAGATTCCCCTTGATAAGGGTTGAGGTGCCGCGTTGGCTCTCTTGGTTAAATACAAGTGTTAGCAAACAGTCCAAGCAAGTATAACAATTAAGCACACTATAAATATCAAGCATGTAAGGATAAGCACAATAAAAGCATGCAAGATATAAACAAGAGACAAGAAGAGAGAGAGAGAGAGAGAGAGAGAGAGAGAGCAATCGTAAACACAAGGGATTTGTTTTGAGGTTCGAGCACACTTGCTCTACATCCCCGCCTTCGACACACAAAGGATTTCCACTATGCACGATCCCAATGGATCTCTCCTTGGTGCCGCAACACCTACAATCCCTCGGACTCCCTAGTCCCGTACACACCGCGAGCCCACTAGCTCGCCGATGCTGCACCTCAAACAATGAGTTCACACACGAACTCGAAACCACCGCGAACACACTTGTCCGCCTCCTCAAAGTACAAGAAATGATCTTTGGTGATCACAACACTTTGATCACCTAAAAGCACTCTCACTACAACACTCCTATAGAATGAATAATCAATGGATGCTCAAGTGTTTGTGTGAGAAAAACAAGGAAGAGACAGGTGGAGGAAAACTCAAAGAATCTCTTTTAAACACTCTTGATAAACTCCCCTTTTGATTGGAAGAATTAGCTCTCAATTTTGTGGAGAAAAACCTCTGAAAAGGATTGGAAAAACTGGCTCAAAAATACTCTCCAAATCTTAGTGGAAACAATGCCCAAACCCCCAATTTATACGGCTAGAAAAACTAGCCGTTGGGGTTCTGTCAGGCCAGCCGGTCGACCGCCAACGGTCAAAAATCCGACCGTTGGAGCCTCCTGTCGACTGCCCGGCCGACTGAAATAAACAAAGAGCACTGCTCTCAGTTCCGGTCGACTCGGGCGGTCGACCGGCCATCTGCCAGGTCATGGTGTGCACGTCTGTGCACGTCGGTCGACCGAGCCGGTCGACCGACTTCAGCCCTAGTCGACTTGGTAGGTCGACTAGTCGACTTGGCTGAAGCCTGGAACAGAAAATCTGGGATTAAAACTTGGTCTTTTAGCTCACATAAAAATCCCATAAAATACATAAAAATCTACAAAAATAGTTTTACCAGTATACTTTGATAAACAAACATGCTTTCACAAAATCAAGGCATGTTATAAAAGATTTGGACTATTTTGTAAGTTGGAAATATTGGCTCAATTGAAAACTAGTATTTTTCTAAAACTTGTTTTCCAACTTCTTCATGATACAAAAATAAGATATTTTGAATTCATTAAGGCATAGTGTGTATGGATATGATCCACTACACAATTAAGATGAAATATCTATGTTTTGACATTAATCTCTAAATATGGTTTTGGATAAAAGACATGCATATAAGAAATACCAAAAACCAAAAAGTATTTTTCCAAAATGAAAGTCTTTTCTAAACTGAAAATTCTTTTATGAAAAGACAACTAAATCAAGAGCGTGTGTGTATATGTACTTGAGCAATCCACCAACTACTCTATCCTTTACATTTTAACTAAAACAAAATCTTACTAAAAATAAACCTAGACACAAGTCTTCATCTTCTTGAAGTCTTCACTTGAAGCCTTCTCATCTTCTAGACTTGGTCCAAACACGATCCAACGAGCTCAACTTTTGATGTGGTCTTGATGCATAGGTTCGTGAATCAACCGGTGCTAGCTCCAAAACTTGACTTTAAATCTTTGTTGAAGCTCCACACCTACTAAGATCTTGATAACAAATCTATCACTAATTAACACAAGGTCATTAGTACTATAACTACATGAGTTGATCATCATCAAAACTAGAGTGATGGGCCTTTGGGCCAATAATCTCCCCCTTTTGATGATGACAAAACTCATGAAGTTATATATGCATGGATTAAAGTAAAGCTTCAAAGAAGCTCCCCTTAACTCATGCATAACACATAAACAAAATAAATATGCAATGAGACACATAAACATGTATGCAAATGTAGGAGTAAACATGCTAATCAAGCATAAAACAAAACAAATTCTTTTTCTCCTATTTGCAAAACAAAACATATATGCATAAACATAAATCCTTTAACCAACCAAAAGCATGCATATATCTCAAATACTTCTCCCCTTTTGTCAATCATCAACAAAGGGGTTAAAGTAAAACAAAATCATCAAATTTTTCTCCCCCTTTTTGTCATAAACAAAGAAACCAATAAAGGGGTCAAATCAAACATATCAATAAAAGGTTATATGCGATATACATTCATGAAGAGGAAGACGCTAAGTTAGCTTCCCTACACATATGCATTACATGAAGAAGGGATGACAAGCCCCAATTCACATAACACATATCATGTAATGCATAAGAGGAGATGTGAAGCTCCCCCTACACACGTGTACCACATAAAGAAGAGTTGTCAAGCTCCTCAATATACAATACACTCAACATGAATTTATATGTAGAAGAGATGTTAGGAGAGCCTTGCATATAGGCAATACAAATCAAAAAATTTTGAATTTTCTTATAAAACAAAATTTTGAATTTTCTCAATAAAACAAATCTTGAGAATTTTTCTTAAAATATTTATTTTCTTATCATAAACAACTTTGTACTTTAAACATGTAAAACAATTTTATCTCAAGCACAAAACAAATCATATATATGTATGAAAAATGAGTATACCAAATGAAATTGATACATACATATATGGGAAAACAAAATATGAGTATATACAAAAGAAGTTCATATTGATACCAATTGAAAATATCCAATGATACCAATAGAAAAATAAGCTTAAGTGTATACATCATATAATCTACCACATGAAGAACTCGAACTAGTTAAATGAAGATGTTTGAAAACTAGTACGGAATCCTTCAAACAAGGAATAAAATAAAAAATATTTTTCATGAAATATGTGTAAATCACATGAAAAAGACAATGAAGCTCAATATTCTTTTAAATAAGACAATGTGAAAATTATCATAAATTTTGAAAACATAAATATCACCACAAAAAATTTTTTATAAAAAATATATTTCAAGGTATATGTATGTTTTGATAACACAAGAAGTATACATACATATCCCTAAACACAATTGAGTCCATATATATAGATTTGCATGAAAGGCAAATGACTCAAGAGGTATACATGTATATCTTAAAGTTTGGCAAAATAAACATATACATGAAATAAAAGCACATGATCATAACACAAATCCAAAATGGGAATACAAGTTTTAAAATGTAAGGATCATCAAAGCTAGGCTATACTAGCACACCAAATAGGCACAAATAAGCAATCAAACCCAACATATATAGATTTATTTGTGGCCCATAATGTGTACAAGTATAAATCCTAGCGTTAACAAAACTAACATTTAAACTAATATTCAATTCATGAAGCATCAAATCTTGAGAATACAAAAGAATTTATCCAGTGGATTAAAAATAGGATCATGTGTATAACTTATAGACTAATTGAAGAATAAATAACTAGTAAAAATAGTTTTTGAACAACTAGTTAAAAATCCTTCAAATACATCAAATCATATGTTTTTCATAAAACATAACTAAGTACATAAAGGTTTAATCACTCATGGTCTATAAAGCTCAAAATGATCATGAAACTAAGTCATGAAATAATAAATGAAGATGTGAGTGTTAAAGGTCATGTAAATAGCATTTTTATGAAAATAGTAATTTAAGCTCAAAAAGATCATTAGTCACATTTTATTAAAAAAATCATTTTTCATTAAAACACTAATCTTCGTGGTATATGTATGATTTATCTAAAACTAACAATATACATACATATACCAAACATAAAAGAGTCTATCAAATGTATTTGCATGAAGGCAAGAGACTCACGGGTATTCATGTATATTTATTAGATTTGAATTAATAATACATATACATGAAGTAAAGCATAAAATTGGCAAAGCTTGTATAAATGAGAATCATCACAACTAGTCTATACTTATGCATATAGTGGTACAAATGAGCATGAAGTGCAATCATATATAAAACAAATGTAGCTCACTATTTGTACATGTATAATACAAGTTTTGATAAAAACTACACTAAGCATGTTATCACCACAAGAAGCACAAAACAAATGAAAACATGAACATGCTCAAAATATTATGAATGAACAAGCATGAACATAAATAAAATAGGAGTTTAGAGACTGTTACCAACTCCAATGCTTCAATCATGGTGGTCATCCCACCAAAATCTCCTTGATAGTGATGCATCAAATGTGTGTCCATCAAGTCTATTTGCATCCACCATCAAGGCACCAAATCTCTCACGTCTTGAGAGATCCCTCACCTATATCAAAAACATGGGGTGGGGGTTTTGGTACCCATATTTTCTTGGGTCCTTGGGGTTAGTCTTGTAAGGAACCCAAAAATTTTTATTATTAGCAAAATTAAAATGATGCAACTTGTCATAACAAACTTTTGCTAAATGGCCTTTGCGGCCACAATGTGTACACCTTAGGATGCTTATGTGTAGGAGTGTGATCATGACGTGCAACATAAGCAAATGCATGATGATGTTGTGCATGAATGTGTGGAGTTTGTTTCTTTGAAAACATTGACTCCAACCTAGTATGGTTAAATGCACAAGAGTTCAAAGTTGAACTCAAACAATCCATTTTATTTTTCAAATCTTTAATCTCATTAGTGGTGGCATGTAAAGCATGATGAGATAAAGAATCATTTTTCTTTTCTTTTTGGAAACAAAATCTTTTTCTTTTTCAACAATTTTTCTTTTCAAAGATTTATTTTCTTGAAAAACAACTTCCTTTTGTTTTTCCACCAAAATTATTTCATTTTCAAACTAGTGTTTCCTTCACAAAGAGTATTTAATTTAGAAAGTAAGGAAACATTCTCATTTTTCAAATTCTCTTTTTCTTTTTCTAAGCATGCAATGCTACTTCTAAATGAATCATTTTCCTTATGCATGCAATCAAAGTTCTTTCAAATTTTTATTTTCCTTTTTAATCATGTCATATTTCTCAAGCAATAGTTGACAAAAAGTAGATAGCTCATCATATGACATGTTGTTATCCTCATCCTCGGATTCGGTAGTTACCTCAAGGGGGTTATCCCCTTGGACCATATAGCACTTGTTGGAGGTGTCGCTTCCAACACCCGAATCGCTCCCCACATAGTATTGATTTTTTTCGCCAAGGGAGATGAGGGTATTCCATACTACAAAAGCCGAATCAAAGTTAGAAACTCTAGATAAATAAATATCATTTAGGGTAGACTTTAAAACATTAAAGGCTTTTGCATTAGCCTCAATATTCTTACCATATAAACAATAATCATTATTAGTGATGGCAAGATAAACATGATAACCTAGGGCTTTGAGGTACAAGGACATCTTAACCTTCCAAATTTGGATGTTAAGAATGTCAAAAGTGGGTGGTGACATGAAATCCATGGTGTGTGTACAAAATATTGTGATTAGCCTAAAAATGAGGATCTTTAATTCTAGGTTGTTAGACCCAAATCAGAGTACCAAGCTCTGATACCAATTGTAAGTTCACCTAGAGGGGGGTGAATAGGTGATGGCTAATCTAATAGTCACTTAATGCCAAATAATGTGGAAGTAAAAACTATTTTGACCTAAACAAACTATTTAAACTAAACACCACGTATAACACAAGAGTGTTGCCGAATTCCCCGTGAAGGGCTCTGGACAAAATCCTCTAGATTTCCCTTGATAAAGGTTGAGGTGCCGCGTTGGCTCTCTTGGTTAAATACAAGTGTTAGCAAACAGTCCAAGCAAGTATAACAATTAAGCACACTATGAATATCAAGCATGTAAGGATAAGCACAATAAAAGCATGCAAGATATAAACAAGAGACAAGGAGAGAGAGAGCAATCGCAAACACAAGGGATTTGTTTCGAGGTTCGAGCACACTTGCTCTACATCCCCGCCTTCGACACACGAAGGATTTCCACTATGCACGATCCCAATGGATCTCTCCTTGGTGCCGTAACACCTACAATCCCTCGGACTCCCTAGTCCCGTACACACCGCGAGCCACTAGCTCGCCGAGGCCGCACCTCAAACAATGAGTTCACACACGAACTCGAAACCACCGCGAACACACTTGTCCGCCTCCTCAAAGTACAAGAAATGATCTTTGGTGATCCTAACACTTTGATCACCTAAAAGCACTCTCACTACAACACTCCTATAGAATGAATAATCAATGGATGCTCAAGTGTTTGTGTGAGAAAAACAAGGAAGAGAATGGTGGAGGAAAACTCAAAGAATCTCTTTTAAACACTCTTGATAAACTCCCCTTTTGATTGGAAGAATTAGCTCTCAATTTTGTGGAGAAAAACCTCTAAAAAGGATTGGAAAAACTGGCTCAAAAATACTATCCAAATCTTAGTGAAAACAATGCCCAAACCCCCAAATTTATAGGGCTAGAAAAACTAGCCGTTGGGGTTCTGTCAGGCCTGCCGGTCGACCGGCCGGTCGACCGCCCACGGTCAAAAATCCGACCGTTGGAGCCTCCAGTCGACCGCCCGGCCGACCGAAATAAACAGAGAGCACTGCTCTCAATTCCGGTCGACTCGGGCGGTCGATCGGCCATCTGCCAGGTCAAGGCGTGTACGTCTGTGCACGTCGGTCGACTGAGCCGGTCGACCGACTTCAGCCCTAGTCGACTTGGTAGGTCGACTAGTCGACTTGGCTGAAGCCTGGAACAGAAAATCTGGGATTAAAACTTGGTCTTTTGGCTCACATAAAAATCCCATAATATACATAAAAATCTACAAAAATAGTTTTACCAGTATACTTTGATAAACAAACATGCTTGCACAAAATCAAGGCATGTTATAAAAGATTTGGACTATTTTTGTAAGTTGGAAATATTGGCTCAATTGAAAACTAGTATTTTTCTAAAACTTGTTTTCCAAACTTCTTCATGATACAAAAATAAGATATTTTGAATTCATTAAGGCATAGTGTGTATGGATATGCTCCACTACACAATTAAGATGAAATATCTATGTTTTTGGCATTAAGCTCTAAATATGGTTTTGGATAAAAGACATGCATATAAGAAATACCAAAACCAAAAAGTATTTTTCCAAAATGAAAGTCTTTTCTAAACTGAAAATTCTTTTATGAAAAGACAACTAAATGAAGAGTGTGTGTGTATATGTACTTGAGCAATCCACCAACTACTCTATCCTTTACATTTTAACTAAAACAAAATCTTACTAAAAACAAACCTAGACACAAGTCTTCATCTTCTTGAAGTCTTCACTTAAAGCCTTCTCATCTTCTAGACTTGGTCTAAACACGATCCAACGAGCTCAACTCTTGATGTGGTCTTGATGCATAGGTTCGTGAATCAACCGGTTCTAGCTCCAAAATTGACTTTAAATCCTTTGTTGAAGCTCCACACCTACTAAGATCTTGATAACAAATCTGTCACTAATTAAACACAAGATCATTAGTACTATAACTACATGAGTTGATCATCATCAAAACTAGAGTGATGGGCCTTTGAGCCAACACTAACTACTAACCACTAATCTCTAACAACTTGATTGATAACCCAAAGGAGTCAATAGTGTCAAACAAGCTTTGTGCAAACGAGAGTTATGACATCTTAAGACGAGGGTTCTAACTCTAACTTATCTACAAGTATTACTTTCTTATATTTCTTGCTTAATGGGTTTTTGATGATTTATGAGTTGTGTACTTTAAATTGTTATTGTAAGTTAGAGATTTTCCTCTTAACTTTGCCAATACCATTAGTGCACTTGTGTCTTCCCTTATTCTCGCCTTTTATTGGATCTTGATAAGGGAATGTCCAAGTTTTTGCTTTGTTAAGCTTAAGTTACAGGAAGAACTTTTACTTGATTCCAACATGAATAGTTCCTACGCACAAGGGTTATGCTTACCTATGATCCATCGTGAGGCTACATCTTCAAGAATTTAGGGATTAGTGAGAGTAATTAGTAGAAAGTTAGCCATGCGCTTTTACCATTTAGAAAATTCATTTTTACAAGCCACCAAATCATTCTAAAATAATTTTTGAAACCAACTTGTTTTCATTTTTCAATTCTTTATTTTGAAACAAAGAACTTTCTCTTTTCTTGAACAAAGAAGCCGCATCAAGATTTCATCGCTCTCCCTCCTTGTGGATACAACCCGTAGAGCCACTTTGCTACTACAGAAGAATCGTAAAAGCAGTAACATCGACTCACATTCCTTCACTTATTTTTATGCTTGCTTTTGCCGATTAGGATCGTTATCTCATGGCTGAGTTTGAAGCCGATGACAACCAGCTAAAAAATGAGGGCATATTTATCTGAAGCCGTAATGGCAATCAGAAAGTACTGTTGAGATGAGTCATTCGCAGTGACATAGAGGAGTGATTTGATGGACACTCCTCTTCCTTGTTAGGTAGTCCCTCAGGTCTGTCACGAGGACATATGAGGAATTAGCCTCAAACCCTTTGGGGTGAGGGCTTTTTGACTTTTTATATCGTGAAGACATGTCATTCTGAACGCAAGTCTCGCGTTGCTTTGTTGAAACGCGGACCTCCAGTACTGGTTGAGTTTGACTCAGAACGCGAGTCTCGTATTTAGACTTAGAAACACGGGCTACACGTTCTGAAATGGCAGAATGCAAGTCTTATATTTTGGGGTTGGTAGAGCGTGGATCTCGCACTGGACATGGACCTCGCGTTGTTAAAGAATGTGAGACTCAAATTCTGAAACGGAAACCCAGTCCTCGCATCGCTTGAGAGAAATGCGAGTATAGACCTCGCATTCAAAATCTACAGAACAGATTGTCTTTGCATAATTTTCAATCTGTTGTTGACAAGCGCATTGCCTTCGTCGACATTCAGCATTCCGATTAAGCCGCAAGGGTTGTTGGAAACTCTCAGCAACCTAGAATTGTAATTAGTCTCTAATATTGCATAATTTTTAACACATCTGCATATTTATTTTGTATAAAATTCTACTAATAAAATTTTGCTTGTTTGATCCTTTTTCCATGGTGTGCAATAAAGAAGAAGACCCTAAAATGGGTGATTAGAGGCCTACCAAGTAGCCATTACCTTAGGAGGAGATTCTGTCAGTCCAGGGAGATCAAATCTAAAATCCAGAAGATCCAACTGACAGGGGACAGAAGAGGCTACATGTAGTAGGTGGCCAGGCGCGTGCCGCCCTAGTAGGGCCGTGAAAACGCGGCCTAGGCCGCGTTTTCGCTATCGTACGGGCACGACTGCGCCCGTGCTTTGGGCCAGGGGTTGTCCCCCTGGCCCCCTTTCCCCTGGTGCCTATAAATATCCACCATGGGAGTTCAACAGAGGAGATATCCAGAGCTTTAGGAAGTAGTTGTTATTTTGTTTTTAGGATTTTAGTTGTTTCTATGTTTGCTTCTTCTTCTAGTTAGTTTAGTCATTTGAGTGAAAGAAAGAGAGAGTGTACAAATTGTATTTGAAGGTGACAAGCTTATACAAGTAATACTTCTCTTTCTTCTTTCCATTTACTTGGTGTTTTTCTCCATTTGCTTTTACTTTCTTGTGTTAGTGTGTTACTCATTCTCTTTACTTCTTCTCTTTTGTTGTTTCTTTTACTACCATGTTTAACTAACTCTCTTATTGCATGGCTAACTGACTACTAACCCACTAATCTCTAACAACTTGATTGATAACCCAAATGAGTCAATAGTGTCAAACAAGCCTTATGCAAATAAGAGCTATAACATTTTAAGACGAGGGTTCTAACTCTAACTTACCTACAAGTATTAGCTCTCTTATATTTCATGCTTAACGGTTGATGATCTATAAAATTTACTTGTCTTTGTAAGTAGAGATTTTCCTTTTAACTTTGCCGATACCATTAGTGCACTTGTTTCTTCTCTTATTCTCGCCTTCATTAGGTCTTGATAAGGGAATGTCTAAGTTTTTTCGTGTGAAGCTAAGTTAAAGGAAGGACTTTCATTCGGTCCCAACGTGAATAGTTCCTATGCATAAAGGTTATGCTTACCTATGATCCATCTGAGGCTACATCTTCAAGAAGTTAGGGATTAGTGGGAGTACTTAGTAGAAAGTTAGCCTTGCATTTTTACCATCTAGGAAAATCACTTTTACAAACCACCAAACCATTCTAAATAATTCTTGAAACCAACTTGTTTTCATTATCAAATTCTTTATTTGAAACAAAGAACTTTCCCTTTTCTTGAACAAAGAAGCCGTATCAAGCTTTCATCGCTCTCCCTCATTGTGAATACGACCCGTATAGCCACTTTACTAGAACGGAAGAATCGCAAAAGCAGTAACATCAACCCATATTCCTTTACTTATATTTGTGCATGCTTTTTGCCGATCAAATTTGAGCGTCGTTGCCTGGGAGGGAACGACTTTATTGTTCAATACTAAAGATTTTTCTTTGTTTTTGTGTGTAGGAGAAGTACCAAGGAGCTAACTACTACGGGAAGTGAAAGTGGTGGCCAAAGATGTTGCAAGTGGATTCATTTGCCCTCGGAAAATTCGTGTAAAAGAGAGTTTCTCCGATTGAAGTACTAACAGAAGTTCTTCTGCAGGGTTGTTGAAAATCGTTCAAATTGTTTTCTCAAATTTTTTAGTTCCCTTGAATGCTTCACCTTATACATGTGTAATAAACTCAACAGAAATTCATTTGTTGCTTAATTGAAATTTGGATTAGACTCTTGCATTTAGGGCATGTGTCTATTTCAATTCATTTCAATTTCTGTTGAAGAGTGCTGGAGAAAGGTACGAGTACATTCATATAGAATAGGACCAACATTTTGGAGTGATTTATCGCTTTGAGTGTTACCTTGTTGTGAATATACTGTACACTTGCACAATTGACATTAAGGGCAAAATCCCAAATAAACAAGATAAGATGGGGATTTCATTATCCTTCCTTGGCCTAAAAACCATCTCCAAGTGCACTCACAACCCAAGCCTTAACTAAAAATTGATAGACGGTGGCCCTAGGGACATCTCAGACTCACTAAGAGATTAACCGAGGGTGAAAATTATAAGAACTATTCTCCTGCAAAATCGGTGTCTAAGGAAAGTAGATTGAGAGGTTAAGCCTCGAAAGCTCCGTGGTTTTGCGTAATTAAGGCCCGTGGCTTATGCCCGGATACCTCCCACCGAGTTTTGCCCTTTCCTGACCGATTAGCTGGTAGTCGAGTTCCTGCAACAACCTCCTCCGGAGAATCGACCAGTTAGGGGTCGTCTAGGTCTAGGTACCTTAGACTAAGGCTTAGTGGTTGTTTTTCTTTCTTTTGCTTGTTTTTTTATTCTTTTCGATTTTTTGTTGTCTATATTTTGTTTGTGGTGTGCTGCATGTAAGAGTGGATTAGAGATCTTGTAACTTTCAGATTAACCAGAAATACTTCTCTACCCTTTCATCCAGAACCGGTAATGGCATCGCTACAGGATAGGTTTTATCCGATCAGAACCTCACTTCCATCTTGCATAAAACTTCCTGAAGCAAACATTAATAACTTTGAGTTAAAGCCCCAATTCATTAACACTCTTCTCAAATTTCATGGTTTAGAATCGGAAGATGCATACTTCTTTGTTAGGGTAGTTGAAGAAGTATGCCTCATGATGTGCATTCCTAGGAGACGATGCCATTATGTTACGTTTCATTCCCTTTTCCCAAGAGGACCTAACTAAGAAATGGTTGTACAACTTGGCGGTAGATTCAGTTACAACGTGGGATGATTTCATCAAGACCTTTTTGAAAAAATTCTACCCAATTCATAAGACTGCCCTCATCAGAAAGAATATCATGCAGTTTAGGTAAGAACCGAGCGAACCATTTTGGAGATACTTTGATCGATTCAAAGATCTTCTAGCTCAGTGCCCTCATCACGGTGTAGGGAAATGGCGTCAGTACCGGATTCTCTATGATGGTTTGGATTATCAAATGAAAACCCTGTTAGAAACCATGTGTCTGGGAGAAATCTTACAAAAGGATGAAATCAAGGTTAGGATTTGTTTGAGGATTTAGCTGAGAAAATCCTACAATGGGAGCCAGCCTCAAAAAACAAAGGAATTCATAGTTCATAGCTTCAAAAGGAGGGCTTCTATCCTCAGAATCATTCATAGCTGCAGAAGCTAAGATTGCAATTTTGATAAGGAGAATAGAGGCTCTAGAAACAAAAGAGCCAGCCAATGTCAACCAAATCAACCCACTACAAATTCACAATCCGGGTTGTTCATATTGTCAGGCACCGAACCAAGTCTTTGAAGAGTGCCCTATTTTGCATACTCAGCAAGTGCCACCGAAACACATGAATGCGGCCTACTAATGGCCGCCACATAATCCGTACTCGCAGATGTATAATCCCGGTTGGAGAAATTACCCAAATTTATCTTGGGCCCATAACAATTCGCCCAGGCCAAATGTTCCCAATAATTTTCACCATCCCACTCATCCAACAAATTTTCCCAGTCCAGCCCCATCTTCCTCTTTCCAAATTTCACCAATGAAAAAGAAATTCAGTAAATTAGAGGAGAGCATGGAGGCTTTTATGAAGTCCCAAGCCATTTTCATGCAAAATCAGGGACAAACGCTGAGCAACCATTCATAGGCCATATCGAGATTGGAAATGCAGATGAGCCAATTAGCTAGCTCTCTAAGTGAAAGATCAAAGGGTACTTTACTTAGTCAATCGCTAGTTAACCCTAAAAACTCCAATCAAGCGTATGAAATTCAGGATCCTTCGATCAACCAGTGCAATGCGGTTCACACACTTCGATCTGGAAAGAAGGTGGACAATCTGGTCCACCAGCAAAAAAATCCTGTCCACATTGATCGTACTCCTGTCTCCACCTCTGCTAAATCCTCCCAATCTGCTCCACAAACATCTGACAAGGACAAAGCTGCTAAATAAGTTCATAAGCCTGTAGCACCCTTTCCCAATAGGCTTAGGAACATCAATAAGAACATGCACATAGAGAAAATACTTGAGATGTTTAATCAGGTCAAACTGAATGTGCCTCTTCTTGACGCTATCCAACAAGTCCCAGCCTATGCCAAGTTTCTTAATGATATGTGTACGAAGAAGAGAAAAACGAATGTGCTAAGAAAGTGTTCTTGGCAACAAACATAAGCGAAATTGTGTCTGGTCCTATTCTTGTAAAATACAATGATCCCGGATGTTCTACAATTTCCTGCACCATAGGATAAAAAGAAATTAGCAGAGCACTCTTTGACCTGGGAGTAAGTATCAACTTGCTACCTCTCTCAGTATACCAGCAACTTGGGTTAGGCGAGTTGAGTCCAACTCGAGTCACCATTCAGTTAACTGACCGATCTGTAAAAATCCCGAAGGGAGAAGTCACAGATGTCCTTATCTGGGTCGGGGATTTCATCTACCCTGTTGACTTCATTGTGCTTGAGACCCAACCTGTGTCAAATCTACGGTCTCAAACTCTAGTCATCTTAGGGGGCCCATTCCTTGCTACAGCCAATGCCATAATCAACTGTAGGAATGGGTCTATGCGATTGACCGTTGGAGATATGACGAAGGAAGTCAATGTCTTCAATCTTGGAAGACAACCCAGGGATATAAATGATCAAACTTTTAAGGTCAATTCCATTGAAAAACTTACCAGTGAGCATGAAGAAAGCATGGAGTAGAAATAGAGGCAGAGTTTGATCTGGAGTCTGAGGATTTTAATCTAGACCAGATCGTAGATTCGGCAGTGAACTGGGCGTCAAGCCCAAGTGTACCTCATCACAAGATTGAAAGTCTGGATATCACCTCTGATGAATTAACACCTTCCCTAGAGCTAAAAGCCTTACCTGAACGCCTCAAGTACACCTACTTAGGCGGAAAAGAAACCCTGCCAGTCATCATATCATCCCACCTGACTGCGCAACAAGAGGACAGCTTAATGTCTATTCTGAAGAGACATAGGGAAGCCATTGGATAGACAATGAAGGATATCAAAGGGATAAGTCCAGTAATAGTTCAACATAGAATCCATTTAACCGATGAAGCAACTCCCAGGAGGGACCCACAACACCAGCTTAACCCACTCATGCAAGAGGCAGTAAAAGCAGAAATTTTGAAACTATTAGACAATGAGATCATTTATCCCATTTCTGACCGCCAATGGGTTAGCCGGTTCATGCAGTCCCGAAGAAAGCTGGTTTTACGGTGGTTAAGAATGAGCAAAAAGAGTATGTACAAACAAGACTGCCTACCAAGATTTGTGTTTGTATTGACTATAGAAAGTTGAATGCGGCCACCCGTAAAGACCACTTCCCGCCAAATGCTTGAACAATTGGCTGGACATGAGTACTATTGCTTCCTAGATAGGTACTCATGATACAATCAAATCTCCATTGCTATAGAAGACTAGGAAAATGAAAGTACACCTAGAGGGGGGTGAATAGGTGTACGGCTAATCTAATGAACAAAATGTGAAAATTAAAACTTAATTGCAACACACTTAGTGTTCCCAACGAGTGTAGCCGAATTCTCGGTGAAGGGCTCTGGACTAACTCCTCTTGATTTCCCTCTGAATAAGAGTTAAGGTGCTATATGAAGCTCTCGTGGTTAAACACAAGTGAGGCACACACAAACAAGCCAAGCATATAATATATGAATGTGCAATAAAATGATGCAAGGCACAATATAAAAGAGAGAGAGAGAGAGTTAGAGTCAATGGATCAAACGCAAACACACGGATATGTTTCGAGGTTCGAGCACACAGCTCTACGTCCCCGCCTTCACACAGAAGGATTTTCAATCCACTAACTTGTCCATATAGGACTCCCACACAGGGAACCTCCACTGAGGATTTGGGGCAATACAACCGGGAGTACACAACTCCTCTCTCAATTACAACACAACCTCTACACTTAGAGGCTAGGCACAAAGCCACCAATATCAACCTCACAAATGAGGGATAGGCACAAAAGCCAATACAACCAATTAACCTCTCACTAGAGGGACAGGGCACAAAGCCACCACTCCAAAATCAACCTCTACACAAGAGGGATAACACAAAGTAGGATGGTTTACAACTTAGTAGTTTCCACAACCACAAACTAATTTTCCTACAAAATAAAGATCATATAGATATGATAGTAAGATATGGCTCAAGTGTGGAAAACAAAAAGTTTGGAAATCAAAACTCAAAGAAAAACTCTAGGGAAAAACTCTAGATAGAATTGAAAATGAAGATCAAACCAATTCCCAAAGAATTTTCCTTTCAAATGATTTTCCAACCCATTTAAAAACAAGATAAAGATCAAATCTTTAAAGCTCTAAAACTCTTTTTGAAACTTGAAATCAAACGCTAGAGAATGGGAGAATTTTGCTCTTGGAAGTCTTAACAAAAATCAACCTCAAATGGGGTATAAATAGGCCCCATAAAAATTCTACCCGTTGGCAGCAGAAAGGTCAAAATTAACCTTCCGGGCCAACAGTCAAAAAAGTGACCATTGAGCCTGCCGGTCGATCGTCCAGTCGACCGTGCCAATTCCAGAGAGCACTTGCTCTCTGGTCGGTCGACCGCCCCCACCCGAGAGTGGGGCACTTGCAGTCGGTCGACCGCTCGGTCGACCAGCCCATGTGGCAGGTCAGCGTACACGTTCTTGTGGATCGGTCGACTCTGGGTCCGATCGACCGGCCCGGTCAACCGTCAGAGCCTGGCAGGGCTGGTTAAGGGATTTGAAAACTGAGTTTTTAATAACCAAATAAATCCCATAAAATTTCTAAAAAATCACAAAAATAGTTTCAGTATAATACTTTGAAAATCAAACATGTTTGAGTGAAATCAAGACATGTTACAAATAAGGTGAACTATTTTTGTAACTTAGAAATTTTGCCGAAAACCAAAACTCGTATTTTTCAAAACTTAGATTTTTTGAAATGGAAAATCGTTTTGTCCAAAACTCATCCAAATATAAAAACATGATATAGAAACAACATTTAAGGCATGTTGTATATGGATATAATCCAATATACATATAAAGATATATATCAATGTTTTTGATAATAATTCCAAAAACAAGTTTTGTTAAAATACAAAACCTAAATACATGAATAGGTTATCAAACAAGTTTGTATAAATAGTTGAAGCATAGATGTATATAGAACAAATCTAATATACATTAAACCATGTAAACTTATTGATTCTATCTATTCATGAAAACCAAGATCTGTTAAACCAAAAACCGAAAATCAAAACATGAAACTTAAACAAGTGTGTGTGCTGTGAACTTGAGCATATCACACTATCTAGTCTTTAACAAATGGATCTAAACACTAAACTAAACACTGTACCGAAATCTTCTTGTAGAGCTCCGTTTCCAAGTCGACTCGATCCAAAACGTGATCCACTGAGCTTGACTCCAACGAGTCCTAGATATGAACTTGACGCTCGGGCTCTTGAATCACCATGTGCAAGCTCCAAAACTCCTTTGTTGAAGCTAATCACCTACTAATATCTTGGTAAAATATCTGAAATTAAACATCACAAGATTATTAGTAAACTATAACTACATGAGTTAATCATCATCAAAACTAGAGTGGAAGGCCTCTGGGCCAACAATCTCCCCCTTTTTGATGATGACAAAACTCATGGAGTTATATATGCATGAATTAAAGTTAAGCTTCAAAGAAGCTCCCCCTTAACTCATGCATAGCAATAAAAAATAAGATATTCAATGAAGCACATGATACTAAATAAATGTATGCATCAACTAGGAGAGATTAACATGCATAAATTAAACATATGTTACAAAAACCTTCTCCTCCTTTTTGTTTAAACTCTCAAAATCATTTTTCTCATATATTATTGTTTATTGTAAGATGCAAAACACACATATGCATATATAAACTCAAAATCTTTCTCCCCTTTTTGTCAATCATCAACAAAGGGGTCAAAGAAAACAATAAAACAATATTCTCCCCCTTTTTGTTTTAAACAAAAAGAATATCAATAAGGGGTGAAATCAAAAATAAAACATTATGATACCAATTAAAAATATATATATACCAATTGAGTGCATCATGATATCAAATTTACAATAAATAAAACAAAACATACCAATTGAAGGTACATAAAACAAATGTTTTAATATAAATTTAAATACTAATTGATACCAATTGTAAGTAAATACCAATTAAATACCAACTGTAAGTAAATAAATCATTTTGAACATAAAGTGTGGGAGTAAAATAACAAAACCAATTGAAAGGTGAAATATAAATTTTCTCTCCCTTTATGAAAAACTAAATAAAATGATGCATAAGTTTGTATATGATACCAACTGAAACATAATCAATTTAAATATAATATTCATTTAAGAAATCAAGCTTAGCATAACTAAAATTTGTGTTCAAAAATATAGAGATATAGTAAGCACAAATAAAGCATATATATGTATGAAAAATTAAATACCAATCGAAATTGATACTATTTGAAGTGAAAGCATACATATATAAAACATATATGAGTATACAAAAAGAATGTCAATAGTGATACCAATTAAAAAGATCCAATGATACCAATTGAAAACACAATAAGGTTAAGTGTATAACTCATATTACCTACCACCCATTTCATGCACATGCTTAAAAGGATTTTCAATAATAAGCGTACAAGGCATGGTCGCCCAACCAACCGCCCTTCAATGGAAAGGGTTTTCAAAAATAGGTTCGAAAGTAGTTTATCATAATTGAGAACTCTTCCAAAATGAAGAATACGAACTAGTTATAAGAAAATTTTGTAAACTAGTACGAAATCCTTCAAGTAAGGAATAAAACAAAAATATATTTCATGAAAAATATGTAAATCACATGATCACCAAACACTCAAGATCTATATAGCACAAATTATACTCATGAAAACAAAATCATGAGAAAACATCAAATAATATGAGTGTACAAGGTATGTGTAAAACATAATCATGAAAATAGTAAATTTAGCTCAATTATGAAATTCCTTAAAACATGAAAATCATCAAAAGTAGAATTCTTCAAGGTATATGTATGTCATGTACAAACTAAAGTATACATACATATCCAAGTATAAACGAGTCCACAAAAGTATATGCATGAAGGCAAGTGGCTCAAGGATGTATATGTATAGCTAATAGTTTAGACAAAATAGACATATACATGAAGCTAAACATATAAACATGAAAAACATGTACAATATGGGAATACAAGTCAAATGCATGAATCATCAAAACTAGGTTATACTAGTACATCTAATGAGTACAAATAAGCGTTCAAGCACATACATGTAATAATCTATTTGTGGTTCATTAGTTGTACAAGTATATATCCAAGTTTTAATGAAAACTAACATCTAAACATGTAATCAAAATATGAAGCATAGAAATCAAAACAAACAACTCATATGATTATTATGTACATGCACATGCATAGATCTAGGACATACGCATTAGTTAAAACAAAATGTGAGAACACAAAGGTATAAATCCATATTAAACATGGGTGTCTCAAATAACTAATCATGTATATCACTAATCTAAATATCATGGTGATTAAGAAAAGAATGGTGTATGTAAATGTTGTTTAGAATTTACCTTGGTGCTATGTATTTATAAAGTTCAATACAACCTTTTCTTGTCTCCGATATAGTATAGAGCTATACCGTGTCGAACCTCAGGGAGAGCTAGCGATGGAAGCGTTACGAATCGTGGTGAGAAGAGTAAACGAAGTGTCTTCTTTGCTCAAAAGAATAGATAACACATGGAACAAGAAATGCAAGAAGTGGAAGAATTGTTCATGATGAGAATTGGAAAGAGATCAAGAATAGAATTGCTTGGAAAGAATCAAACCATGACTAGCTTACCTAGCTACCTTACCAAAGCTTACCAAACTCCATGATAGTGAAAGCGTGCCTCATGTTGTCACTCCATCGGCGTGGATTCGTCTCACGTGTTGATCTAATTACTTTCTCACTTGTCGAATGAGTGGTTTAACCCATCGGAGAAGAGAAGACCATCCAACTTGCAAGATGAAGTAAAGCGATCACCCATGAGTTGGTGAAGATGGCAAGGCTAGTGGTTAGCTAGTACATGGAAAAAGAGTTAGCTACAAGCCATAACAAAAACAAAGCAAAACATGAAGTAAAAAGAAAGCAAGTAAAGAAAGCAAGTAAAGAAAGCAAGTAAACTAGAATCAAGCTCGAGTAGAATTGAAGAGAATGGATCAATCCTTGTATTGCTTCAAGTTGTCACTCCTTGATAGTACAAGCTCTCTCTCTCTCTTACAATATCTCTCTTGCAATAAAATCTAGGGAAGAAGAGGAAGGAGGACTACAACATAAAGAAAACCTAATACATGCAACTAATCTCTAATCTCCTCCTCTTGCTGTTCAGTCCTAGCGCGCAGGTACAAATGAAGTATTTATAGGCTCCAGGTGAAGGATCCAGAAGATATTCTGTTGGCGCAAAATCCGAGATCCAACGGCCTCTGGATTGCCGCGCCCTTGCCGCGCCAGCTCGGCATAACTGAATCTGTTCAGCAACAGATTTCTGTTGCTGATTGGTTGAGAGGTAGTTATCCACGTGGCCTTCTAGAATCTTCAATTGGCGCGCGAATCTCTCTGGATCTGGAATTCAAATTTGGCTTTATCTTAATCTTGAATTAATCACTTTAATTAGTGTTAATTAAAGTGATTATTGGCTTTCTCTCCATTAGAGTGTGTACCTGCAAATATGTAGAGAAGATGAGTAAAAATCATATATTTATTTATTAAATGCATGGGAATTATGAGGTAAAATATGCAATATTGGATACCAATCACACCCCCACACTTATTATTTTGCTCGTCCCGAGCAAAAAACAAAGAAAAGAAAAGAAAATCTAAACTACCAATTTTATTACACCACTTTCGCAGGTGACGCGATTGCACTGAGCATGTGCAACAAGCCGTTAAACCTCTAGGTTACCCTAGAGGAGGAGTGTTGTTTCCTGAGGGTTTTCAGCGGATTGCACCCACAAAATCCATAAAGAAAGAAAACAAATGTTAGTATTTTGAAAACGCATTTTGAATAAGAGACAAGTTTACGAACTATTTTTGCAAAAATATAAGTGATCCTAGGTCATAAGTCCACCTATAATCATTCTTCCTTAAACTTAGTATCCATGCAAGATCTTGTCTTCAATTAAGGTAAGAATTCAAAATTGGATTGAATACTTTATCTTTCATAAAACCTAGATAATATGCACACCCTCTGTGAAAATTTCTGGGATTTTAACTCCAACCATCAAGCCATTTATTTATTTATATATATATATATATTTTATTATTTTTTTTTCTTCCCTTAGTTTAGGCTTTCTAGTTCACCCTTGTAACAAGCCTTTAACCGATGACTCCCAAACCAGTCGGTCTTAGGGCATCAGATGAGAAAACATCCCTCGGGTTTAAGGTCTCGAGTAAAAAAGGCCACAAAACTAAAGGGGATTATTTATAATCACCGTTAGGCATGAGTAATCATGCTTCTTGAGGCACAATTTTCCAGCTTAATAGGTGATGTTTTATTTATATATTTTTTTCTTTTTTTTATATATGGCATTTTTGGTCTTTGTCTCCATCCCAAGAAATGTCTAAGGCAAAAAATTCAAGATAAAAATATCTCACCAATTTTATTTACTTATCCTATAATTTCAAATAAGATCTATTATTTCAACTAGGTTTAAGATGTCATAATTAAGGCTTTCTTAATTCCTAAGATACATCTTAATTTTCTTAAAAATAGATCAAAACTTTGTCTCTTAAAAAGTTTTTATTTTTATATTTTTTTATTTTTTATTTTTTTTAATTTTTCTAAAAGAAAAGGTAAAATCTAAAAAGAAAGTGAAAAATCTAGAAAAAAGATAAAATCTAAAAATAAAATGGAAGACCTAAAAAAAAATGTAAATCCTAAAAAAAATAAAAATCCTATAAAGAAAATAAAAAGTCCTATGTTAGTACATACCCCCCCATACCTATCTCATGCATTGTCCTCAATGTATGCAAGATAAAAATGATGCATGAAATAGGTAAGGTAAAAAGTCACACCCTCCTCCTCTTTGGACCCGCAGTAGTACTGGGTCCTGCCGACTGTGTTCTCCTCAGCGTCGCCTCAATATCATCTAACCTGGAGGATAACCTGGATGATTCCTCCTCCACCTTCTTCCTCAACCTCACCTGACCCCTAAAAATCTTCTTCATGCCCTTCCAGATGGAGGACATGAAGGCATGTGTATCACGTGGGGGGTCCTGTCTCCAGAATTGGGGCTCATCTACCTCCTCTAAACTCTCCTCTGAAGAGGACTCCACAAGAATATCCTCAGGTTGGGCACGAGGTGACCAGAGGGCGTGTAAGCAACCAGTGTATGCACTGGTGGCTTTCTCGGCTACAACAGACACTCGGGCAAATGAGTCAAATACATCGTCTGGTAGGAAGTTTCTACACAAACGTGTAATCAAGACGGGATGAGAAAATTTTGCACCCCGAGTGCGGGAGGAGTTATCAATTATGGCATGAAAAATAGCCCTATTCAAACAGACCGAGTGTGTATTAGTCATTAAATCATGAATGATGTGTAGTACGGGTCTGTTGAAAGATGTGGTATGATCTAATCCAAAAATATTGCGTTGGAGCCAACGTCCAACGCAATGTACATTCCTAAATGTGGATTGGGTTTTGAGCCCACGGTCCTGCTTAGTGCAACGGACCCCCATGATGGGCATGTAATCAACCGGTGGCAAAGGGTCAGTATAATGGGGATGAATGGGGATATCAGTGATTTCAGAAATGAGTGGAATGGTGACAAAGATGTCACCGAATGGCATATGAACAGTGAATTGTTGAGTGTTACGATTAACAGATGCATGGTCTAATGAGTTGTAAAATGTGTTGACCAAATCAGGGCAATAGTAAGCATTATTGTTGGTGTTATCGTAAACTAAGGGATTCCAATTCCACGCATGCATTCGATCTAAAAATATATGCCCATAACCCTCTGGATCATTCAAAATCTTAGAGAAATCCCTTTCCACAAATAAAGTAGGGGCCATAATTAACAGTGAAAATTAGAGCAAGGAACAAGAGATCAAACCACCCCCGATTAACTTAGGGGGAAATCGAAAGACAGGTGCAGAAGGCACCAGAGATGGCCTCGGGAAGAAGGGATCTGGTTCTGTCTCCAGCAAAGAAAATCAGTCGATCTGGAGCTTACTGGCGCGCCTGAAGTGTCAGATTTGCCGCGGGTCAGGGGTAGGGCGCGGCAGTTTGGAATAATCTGGAGATCAAAAATTTGGTGGAGGTCGGCTGTGGAAGAGGAATTCTAGATCTGAAGTGATTTTCTCGGGTGAGGGAGAATGAGTTGGGGAGAAGATTTTTTTATAAAGGAGAGAAAAAATGGGTTTTCCAAAGTTACCCCTAGGTCAAAGATTTAATTACAACCCTAGGTCAAAGGATTTTGAATGTGAATGGAATCCTAGGGAAGAGAGAGAATCCTAGGAATTTAGAAAGAATTTGAATTTGGAAAGTGTGGGAACTCCTTTTAAACATAAAAATCCCTCCTTTATTTCTATTTATTTATTTTTTTTTATTTTTTTTTATTTATTTTCTAAATTCTATGTTAGTAAATCCTATGTTAGTAAAAAAAAATTATCTTAAGGTGGTGGTTCCGGTGGTGGTCGGATTGGTCCACGGAACATGGCCCAATCAACTTGTCGTTGGGTTTTCAGGAACCCACCAGAAATTTCAATAATATGACCCACAAAAATGATGTGTGCATTTAAGATTATTATGTACATGACCCCATCTAATTTCCAAAATTTTAAAATAATTTCTGAGTTAAATTTATCAACTACCTTGTCCCAGAATGGAATATGGAATGATAGAACGGTTGACTTGGACTCGGAAAGGAACACCGACTCAGAGAAGTGAATGAAGTCAAGTAAAGGTGCAGGAGTCGGAATGGATTCAGGAACTGGGTCCAAGTCAAGAAAATGAAGATCTAGTCCACAATCATTGTCCAATGATGGAATGTGACTTTCTAAAGGTGATATCTCTTTACTTCCAATATTAAGGAATTCAAGCTCATCGCCATACAATTCTTCAAAACTAAGGTCAATGTTTTCCATCAGAATTGTACAATCAGTTTCAGAAGTAAAGAGATTGAAAAAATCAAGGTCACATTCCTCATGTAGTTCAATAAAGGGAGAACTTGCCAATTTGTCAATAGGATCATCAAAAGTGTATAATTGGTCAAGTTCAATGTGATCCTCAAAGATGGGTGATTCAACTTCATTATGAATTGGGACAGGATCCAATGTAGACTCCGGGAAAAGATTGAAGTCAGGTAAAGATACCGGAGTCATTATTGAATCAGGAAAAAGAATTGAATCAAGAAGTTGGGGTTCAAGATCACATTCCTCATGTAATTCAATTCCACAAAAATGTGAACTTGCCAATTTATCAATGGGACTTTCAAAAGTATGGAATTGGTCAAGTTCACTATGATCATCAAAGATTGGTGATTCAATTTCAAAATGGATTGGCACTGGATCCAATACTGACTCGGGAAATGAAGTGAAATCAGGTGAAGACACCGGAGTCATAATTGAATCAGGAAGGAAAATTGAATCATCAAGTGGAAGTTCAGGATCATGTTCAAGTTCAATTTCAGGAAATGGAAAACTTGCCAAAATGTCAGAAGTTTGGACAAGTTCAGGTTTAGGAGATGAAAAACTTGCCAAAATGTCAATGGGATTTGAAGTTTGGACAAGTTCAATTTTAGGAAATGAAAAACTTGCCGAAATGTCAATGGGATTTAAAGTTTGGACAAGTTCAGGTGAGTGTGCTGAAATTGAATCTGGATTTCCAAGACTACATGACTCTTCGATTTTAACAGGGTGGCTAGTGACATTAGAAATAGGATGAGAATGAAGAGTTTGGATCATCAAATCTATGTCACGATTCCTAGAATTTTGAGCATTAGTCATGTCTTCAAGCATCTTCCCATAATTGATGACTTCATTGTTTTGATGGAAAGATGAAGTGTTGTCTTGAAAGTGATGGTGAAATTGTGAGTCAAAAATGTGTGGTGATGGAAGAGTGGACTCACACAAGAAATCTTTACTCGTTTCCAAGGCAAATGGTTGTTCATTAGGAAAAGGTGAAAATGAGTAAGACTCTTGAAAATACTGTGGAATTGGAGGGTCAAATGTTTCTTGAAGTTGTTGCTCGACCCTTTGAAGATTAGCTTCTATACTCCTGAGTAACTCAGATTTTTCTTCAATTGGTGGTTCAGAAAAAGGAGTATATGAAGCGGATTCTGGAAATGAATATTGTGGATATTGTGGACTCGGTGAATATGGTGGACAAGGAGGTTGATAATTAAACTCAGGGTACTGGAATCCCCAATTACTCGGTGAAGAGTTGAAATTATTATGGAAGTTATAGTTATTAGATGGGGGGTATGGGTCATATTGATTCGGATAAGGCCAACCCGGTGTATTTGGTTGGTGCATATTGTAAAACACCGGGTTGGAATTATCCGAATATGAAGTATGTGTGACATATGGATTATTATTGAAAGAATTGTTGAAGGCCATATCACACAATCACAAACAAAAACAAACAAACAAACAAACAAACAAAAGAAAAAAAAATTCTAACCTAAATTAGTGTAGACTTAGGACCTAGACGACTCCTAACTGATAGACTGTCCACGGGAGGTTTAGTGTAGACTCTAACCACAAGCTAATCAGCCAGGGAAGGGTAAGGTTGGTGGGAGGTTTTCCGTCAGAGACGTTCCTTAATTAAGTAACCAGCAACCTTCGGGCTTTCGGCCCTCAACCCCTTTCCTAGACACTGATTTTGCAAGAGTTAAATTCCAACACTTTTCCCCCTTAGGATAATCTCCTAAATGAGTCCGAGATGTCCCTAGGGCCAACGTCTACTTTTTTATTAAATTAGGCTTGGGTTAGTGAGTGCTTGGGATTGTGGTTTTCGGGCTAAGGAAAGGGTAATGAACTCCCCCACCTTATCTTATTTACGGGTATGCCCTTAAAATTGAATTGTGCAAGTGTACAAGAAATATCACTAAGATTCACTCAAAGCATGAAAATCAAGCAAGAGATGATTCCTAGTCTATATGCAATGCGAAACGTACCTTGCCTCCAGCACTCTTCAACAGTAAAAGTAAAGAATTGAAAGACACGTGCCTAAAAATGCAAATGTCTATTCAATTTTTAACGTTAACAACCAATTTTTTACTGTTGATTAAATTAGCAGATATCAGGTGAAGCAAACAGGATTTAGACTATAGCAGCAGCTGTATTTTGCAGAGAAGCAATCCCTGCAGAAAAATTGTGAGTAGTCAACTCAGTTCTGCCGCAGAACCGCGGCTTTTGCCGTGGGAACGCGGCAAAACTGAGGGATCCTGGTCTCTGCTTTCGAGAGCAGAGGCTCAGGTCCACTTATATGTCACTGCTATGCAAGGTTTTGTGTTTCTTCAACCTGTAACCTGCAACAGAGAAGAAAATTCGTTTAGATTCTCACTTTAAAGAAAATCCGTTGCTCTCCCCGGCAACGGCGCCAAAAATTTGATTAAGAAAAGAAAGGTGTATGTAAATTTTGTTTAGAATTTACCTTGGTGCTATGTATTTATAAAGTTCAATACAACCTTTTCTTGTCTCCGATATAGTATAGAGCTATACCGTGTCGAACCTCAGGGAGAGCTAGCGATGGAAGCGTTACGAATCGTGGTGAGAAGAGTAAACGAAGTGTCTTCTTTGCTCAAAAGAATAGATAACACATGGAACAAGAAATGCAAGAAGTGGAAGAATTGTTCATGATGAGAATTGGAAAGAGATCAAGAATAGAATTGCTTGGAAAGAATCAAACCATGACTAGCTTACCTAGCTACCTTACCAAAGCTTACCAAACTCCATGATAGTGAAAGCGTGCCTCATGTTGTCACTCCATCGGCGTGGATTCGTCTCACGTGTTGATCTAATTACTTTCTCACTTGTCGAATGAGTGGTTTAACCCATCGGAGAAGAGAAGACCATCCAACTTGCAAGATGAAGTAAAGCGATCACCCATGAGTTGGTGAAGATGGCAAGGCTAGTGGTTAGCTAGTACATGGAAAAAGAGTTAGCTACAAGCCATAACAAAAACAAAGCAAAACATGAAGTAAAAAGAAAGCAAGTAAAGAAAGCAAGTAAACTAGAATCAAGCTCGAGTAGAATTGAAGAGAATGGATCAATCCTTGTATTGCTTCAAGTTGTCACTCCTTGATAGTACAAGCTCTCTCTCTCTCTTACAATATCTCTCTTGCAATGAAATCTAGGGAAGAAGAGGAAGGAGGACTACAACATAAAGAAAACCTAATACATGCAACTAATCTCTAATCTCCTCCTCTTGTTGTTCAGTCCTTGCTCACAGGTACAAATGAAGTATTTATAGGCCCCAGGTGAAGGATCCAGAAGATATTTTGTTGGCGCAAAATCCGAGATCCAACGGCCTCTGGATTGCCGCGCCCTTGCCGCGCCAGCTCGGCATAACTGAATCTGTTCAGCAACAGATTTCTGTTGCTGATTGGTTGAGAGGTAGTTATCCACGTGGCCTTCTAGAATCTTCAATTGGCGCGCGGATCTCTCTGGATCTGGAATTCAAATTTGGCTTTATCTTAATCTTTAATTAATCACTTTAATTAGTGTTAATTAAAGTGATTATTGGCTTTCTCTCCATTAGAGTGTGTACCTGCAAATATGTAGAGAAGATGAGTAAAAATCATATATTTATTTATTAAATGCATGGGAATTATGAGGTAAAATATGCAATATTGGATACCAATCACATGGCATATAACATGAAACATCAAGACATGCTAAAAATAATGATATGAAAAGCATGTAAACAATAAATGAGGAGTAAGAGATTGTTACCAAAGCCATAAGGGCAACTCTCCATGTCTCCAAAACAAGGTGGTCCTCCGCCAAACTCCCCTTGAAAGTGATGCATCCAAATAGTTTCCTTTAAGCTCGGAACGCATCCACCTCAAGGCACCATTACTCTCACATCATGCGAGAGCCAACACCTACATTAAATACAATAGGGGTGGTCTTTGGTACCCATACTCTTTTGGGTCCATGGGAGTTAGCTCCTTTCCTAACTCAAACAAATTTAGTTGCTAAATTTTCATTATATATCTTATCATAGCAAAATTTAGCAAGGTGGCCCTTACGTCCACAATGTGTATAAGTGTACACATGAGCATACATCGTGTTATAAGTGTGTACGTGAGGAGCATGTGTATGCCATGATTGGTGTGCATGCAAAGATGGAACTTATTTCTTTCGAAATATAGATTCCAACCGTGTATGGTTTATGGCACAATGGCTCAAAGTGGAGCCCAAACAATCAACACTCTTCTTAAGTATAGATATATCATTTTCAATTATAGAAGAAGAGGTGCATGCAATAGGTGAGGTAGAATGTGAAGCTACACTAGCATGGCAAACATGTGAATCAAAATCATTTTTCAAAGAAATATTTTTATTTAAAACAATTTCCAATTCCTTTGAAATAGAAGCAATTTTTATTTTCAAGGAATCATTCTCTTTTACAACAAAATCAAGTTTTGAAGACAAGATCTCATTTTTCTTCAAAACCTCATTGCAATCATTTTTATTTTCAAAATCTTGTTTTCTTTTAGAACAAGATCAAGTTTGAATTTCAATGAATCCCTTTCATTAGAAATCTTCACTTTCTCTTGCAAAACCAAATGTAGTTTTGAACTCAAATCCTTATTTTCTTCTTTTAGTTCAAAACTCTTCTTTTTCAAAAGATTATATTTTTCAAGCAATTTTTCACAAACAATTGATAGTTCTTCATTTAAAGCATTTGGATCAACATAATCATTACTAGAAGAACTAGCATTATCATCATCTAATTGAGATTCCGAATATACCTCAAGGGAGTCATTCCCTTGGACCATGTAGCATTGTTGCTCGGATTCTCCACTAGTTCATCCTCCACAATGTTGGGCGTTTGTAGCTCGGAGGAGGTCAACGTGTTCCACATGGCAAAGGCGGAATCACAGTTAGAAACTAAGCACAAATATTCTTTATTAAGCGTGCTTCTAAGTGCCTCAAGGGTTTGTGCATTGGCCTCTATATGATTGCTATTACAAAGATAGGATTTCTTGATAGCGGCAAGGAAAACATGCAAGCCTAGGGTTTTTAGATACATGGACATCCTAAATTTCCACATGTTAATGTTGGAGACATCAAACATGGGAGGTGACAAGCAATCCATGAGTGTGTGTGAACAATTTAAGTGTGCAAATGCAAATGATAGATTAGCAAACCAAGATCACACTCCTAGGTGGTTAAACCAAATATCAGGAGCGTAGGCTCTGATACCAATTGAAAGTACACCTAGAGGGGGGGTGAATAGGTGTACGACTAATCTAATGAACAAAATGCGGAAATTAAAACTTAATTATAACACACTTAGTGTAACCAACGAATGTAGCCGAATTTCCGATGAAGGGCTCTGAACTAACTCCACTTGATTCCTCTGAATAAGAGTTGAGGTGCTATATGAAGATCTCGTGGTTAAACACAAGTGAGGCACACACAAACAAGCCTAGCATATAATATATGAATGTGCAATATGAAATGATGCAAGACACAATATAAAAGAGAGAGAGAGAGAGAGAGAGAGTTAGATCAATGGATCAAACGCAAACACACGGATATGTTTCGAGGTTCGAGCACACAGCTCTACGTCCCTGCCTTCACATAGAAGGATTTCCAATCCACTAACTTGTCCATACAGGACTCCCATATAGGGAACCTCCACTGAGGATTTGGGGCAATACAACAAGGAGTACACGACTCCTCTCTCAATTACAACACAACCTCTACACTTAGAGGCTAGGCACAAAGCCACCAATATCAACCTCACAAATGAGGGATAGGCATAAAGTCAATACAACCAATCAACCTCTCACTAGAGGGATATGGTACAAAGTCACCACTCCAAAATCAACCTCTACACAAGAGGGATAATATAAAGTAGGAGGGTTTACAACTTGGTGGTTTCCACAACCACAAACTAATTTTCCCACAAAATAAAGATCCTAAAGATAGGATAGCAAGATATGGCTCAAGTGTGGAAAACAAAGAGTTTGGAAATCAAAAACTCAAAGAAAAACTCTAGGAAAAAACTCTAGATAGAATTGAAAATGAAGATCAAACCAATTCCCAAAGAATTTTCTTTTCAAATGATTTTCCAACCCTTTTAAAAACAAGATAAAGATCAAATCTTTAAAGCTCTAAAACTCTTTTTGAAACTTGAAATCAAACACCAGACAATGGGAGAATTTTGGTCTTGAAAGTCTTAACAAAAACCAACCTCGAATAGGGTATAAATAGGCCCCATAAAAATTCTGCCCGTTGGCAGCAGAAAGGTCAAAATTGACCTTCCGGGCCAACGGTCAAAAAAGTGACCGTTGAGCCTGTCGGTCGACCGCCCGGTCGACTGTGCCAATTCCAGAGAGCACTTGCTCTCTGGCCGGTCGACCGTTCGGTCGACCGTGTGAATTCTCACGGTCGACCGTCCGGTCGACCGCCACCACCCAAGAGTGGGGCACTTGCAGTCGGTCGACCGCTCGGTCGATCGGCCCAAGTGGCAGGTCAGCGTGCACGTTCTTGTGCACGTCGGTCGATCGATCGGTCGACCGACTCTGGGTCCGATCGACCGGCCCGGTCGACTGCCAGAGCCTGGCAGGGCTGGTTAAGGGATTTGAAAACTGGGTTTTTAATAACCAAATAAATCCCATAAAATTTCTAAAAATCTACAAAAATAGTTTCAGTATAATACTTTGAAAATGAAACATGTTTGAGTGAAATCAAGACATGTTACAAACAAGTTGAACTATTTTTGTAACTTAGAAATTTTGCCGAAAACCAAAACTCGTATTTTTCAAAACATAGATTTTTTGAAATGGAAAATCGTTTTGTCCTAAACTCATCCAAATACAAAAACATGATATAGAAACAACATTTAAGGCATGTTGTATATGGATATAATCCAATATACATATAAAGATATATATCAATGTTTTTGACAATAATTCCAAAAACAAGTTTTGTTAAAATACAAAACCTAAATACATGAATAGGTTATCAAACTATGTTTGTATAAATAGTTGAAGCATAGATGTATATAGAACAAATCTAATATACATTAAACCATGTAAACTTGTTGATTCTATCTATTCATGAAAACCAAGATCGGTTAAATCAAAAACCGAAAACCAAAGCATAAAACTTAAACAAGTGTGTGTGTTGTGAAATTGAGCATATCACACTATCTAGTCTTTAACAAATGGATCTAAACACTAAACTAAACACTATACCGAAATCTTCTTGTATAGCTCGTCTCCAAGTCGACTCGATCCAAAACGTGATCCACCGAGCTTGACTCCAACGAGTGCTAGATTCAACTTGACTCTCGGGCTCTTGAATCACCATGTGCAAGCTCCAAAACTCCTTTGTTGAAGCTAATCACCTACTAATATCTTGATAAAATATCTGAAACTAAACATCACAAGATTATTAGTAAACTATAACTACATAAGTTAATCATCATCAAAACTAGAGTTGAAGGCCTCTGGGCCAACAGAAAAGACCACGTTCACCTGCCTGTACGGAACCGTCACTTATCGACGCATGCCCTTTGGATTGTGCAACGCTCCCGCGACTTTCCAACGATGCATGCTCAGTTTGTTCTCCAACATGGTGGAACATTTTCTTGAGATCTTCATGGATCACTTCTCCATCTACAAAGATTCATTTGAATAATATCTTCATCATCTTGAGTTGGTTCTGCAAAGATGCAAGGAAAAAAAATCTAACTCTGAACTGGGAGAAATGTCACTTCATGGTGAGACAGGGGATTGTCTTAGGCCATGAGATTTCTAGGAGAGGAATTGAAGTGGAAAAGGCAAAGATAGAAGTGATTGCTAAGCTTCCACTACCTAAAAGCATCGATGATATCAGATCCTTTCTAGGGCATGCTGGGTTCTACTGACGGTTCATTAAGGACTTTAGCAAGATCGCTAGGCCCTTAACCAACCTGCTCGCAAAGGACGTGCCCTTTATTTTAATGAAGTATGTTTCAATTCATGAGAGAAGCTCAAGTAGGGCCTTGTATCTGCACCCATTATTTTTACTCCTAATTGGGCACAACCGTGTGAAACATGTGCGATGCCTCCGATTTTGCTATCGGCGCTGTTCTTGGACAGCGCATCGACAACAGCAGTACGTGATTTACTACTCTAGTAGGACCTTGAATGACGCCCAATAAAACTATACAATGACCGAGAAGGAATTATTGGCCGTTGTGTTTGCGTTAGAAAAGTTCTGGCCCTACTTGTTAGGCTCGAAGATGGTAATTTTTACGGATCACTCGGTACTGAAATACCTCATGACCAAGAAGGAAGCCAAAGCTCGATTGATTCGGTGGATCATTCTGCTTCAAGCATTCGACCTGGAAATCTTGGATAAACGAGGTATAAAAAATGTGATTGCTGATCATTTGTCACGAATTCCGAACGCACCTATCATACAATCTCTGATCAATGAGGATTTCCCAGACGAGCACATCTTAGCCAATTTTAAGGAACCATGGTATGTGGACCTAGTCAATTATCTGGCCACTGGACAAATACCCGCTGAGTGGACAAAGCAAGACCAGTGTCCTTTCTTTGCCCAAGTGCGATATTTCTTCTGAGAGAGTCGTAGACCAAATTATTCGACGATGCATACCGGAGCAAGAACAGAGGAGTGTGCTTAGCTTTTGCCATGAACTTGCATGTGGAGGACATTTTGGTCCCCCCAAAACTGCAGAGAAGGTTCTACAAAGTAGGTTTTACTGGCCAACTTTGTTCAAAGACTCATACCACTTTTGCAAGTCATGCGCAAATTGTCAGAAGATTGGGAAAATTTCGAGAAGAGACATGATGCCCCTGAACCCAATTCTTGAAGTCAAAATTTTTGACGTTTAGGGTATCGACTTCATAGGACCATTCCCGAATTCCTTCGGCAACCAGTTCATCTTGGTTGCTAAAGACTATGTCTCTAAATGTGTAAAAGTTGTGCCTACAAAGACCAATGACAACAAAGTGGTTGTCAAATTTCTCAAAGAAAACATGTTCTCCCAATTTGGCACCCCTAGAGTAATAATTAGTGATAATGAATCGCGTTTCTGCAACAGAGTTTTTGAAGCTCTGATACGAAAATATTCCATCAATCACAAGTTATCCACTTCGTATCATCTCTAGACAAATGGGCAGGTCGAAGTCACCAATCGACAGGTCAAGCTCATTTTGGAAAAGACTGTCAGACAAAATCGAAAGGATTGGTCGGTCAAGCTCAATGATGCATTATGGCCTTACCGCACTGCTTTTAAGACAGTCCTGGGGATGTCTCCTTACAGAATCATATACTGAAAAGCCTGCCATCTGCCAGTCGAGTTAGAACACAGTGCCCTATGGGCCATTAAGTAACTCAATTTTGATCTGACTAAGGCCGGTGAGCTAAGGAGACTGCAGATCTCAGAATTAGAGGAGATACAAGATGAAGCCTACGAGAACGCTCGGATCACCAAAAGTAGGACTAAACTTTTTCATGACCAGATCATAAATCGGAAAAACTTTGCCCTGGGAGACAAGGTTCTATTGTACAACTCGAGGCTTCACATTTTCATGGGGAATATGAAGACTCATTGGTCTGGACCATTCATTGCGCGCACCATCTTCCCACACGGTGCTGTGGTTATTGTCGATCCAAAGAGTAATATGGAATTCAAAGTGAATGGGTAAAGACTGAAGCCATTTTTTACCATTGAGCCTGTGTTACAAGCTGAAACTGAGCTGAGTCTTTTCGCTCCATCGTACACATGACCATAGCCATTCAAACACCATTTATTTAAAAAAAATAAAATTTAGGGGTTCTTTTTGTTTATATGCTTACCCCTTCTATATTTTTTGACATTTCTTTAGCCTATTCACACTTGGTCGGCCCAAGTCGATAGAGACGGTGACATCATTTCTTTCCCCTATTTATTGCATTTGTATTTACATGGCATTCATTGAGGGCAATGCATTAGATAGGTGTGGGGGGTGCTAACACTTTTTCTTTTTCCTTTTACTTAAAAAAAATCTCCAGAATAAAAAAAAATTTCATACTCTTTATAAAAATACCAAAAGTTTGTAGGAATTAAGGGAACCTTATTAAGGAATCTTTATTTTAGTCTAAATAAAAATGAAACATTGGTTTGACTGAGAGCTGGGAGGAACAAGGAAAATAACTCATATCTTTTATTTAGCCTTAGTAGAGTATGCATAAACCACACACACGCTTGAGATTTAGAGACACAACTCTGGAAAAAAAAAGCTGGATAATTGTGCCTCAAGAAGCATGATTACTCATGCCAAAAAATTTTATAATATATATATAAGTAAATCTTGATTTTGTGGCCTACTGGTGCATATTTGACCTGAGGGGTGTTTTCCACCTGGTGCCCTAAAACCATCTAGTTTGAGAGTAATCGGTTTGATATGTGTTACATGAGTAAACTAGGAAGCTTAATGAGACCAAGAATAAACATATAGATAAACATTAATAAAATTAAATTACATTCAAAGTTGAGTTAAAAAATCCCAAGCACATCACACTTACACATTATGCATATCTATCTAAAGCAAAATAAACAGAATGAGTTAGAAGTACAAGATCCTTTCTAAATTCAAAAAAAAGCCATAATTTCTTCTTTTATGAAGGCTAAAGTATAGGAGGACTTATGAGGGTTAAACCTAATTCTCATATCATTCGGTCATTTTTACTTAGATGATTGAAAGTTCTTTTTCTTGAAAGAGGTTTTGCTTACAACTAATATTTTTCATTTATTGGATTTGGTGGGTGCAATCCACTGAAAACTCTGAGGAGACAACACTCCTCCTCTAGGGAAAACCTAGAGGTTTAAAGGTTTGTTGCACATGCTCAGTGCAATCGCGTCACCTGCAAAAATGGTGTAAAATTCTCTTATTTTTGTTTTGGTCGAGACGAGCAAAAAGATAAGTGTGAGGGTGTGATTAGTCTCTAATATTGCATAATTTTTATCACATCTGCATATTTATTTTGTATAAAATTCTGCTAATAAAGCTTTACTTGTTTGATCCTAAGTCCATGGTGTGAAATGAAGAAGAAGACCCTAAAATGGGTGATTAAAGGCCTACCAAGTAGTCATTGACCATAGTAGGAGATTCTGTCAATCCAAGGAGATCAAATCCAAATCCAGACGATCCAACTGACAGGGGATAGAAGAGACTATACGCAGCAGACCGCCAGGCGCGAGCCGCCCTAGTAGGGCCACAGAAACGTGGCCCAGGGCACGGTCCGCCCGTGCTTTGGGCCAGGGGTTGTCCCCCTGGCCCCCTTTCCCCTGGTGCCTATAAATACCCCCCTTGGGGTTCAACAGAGGAGATATCTAGAGCTTTAGGAAGTTGTTGTTATTTTATTTTTAGGATTGTAGTTGTTTCTATGTTTGCTTCTTCTTCTATTTAGTTTAGCCATTAGAGTGAAAGAGAGAGAATGTATACAAGTTGTATTTGAAGATGACAAACTTATACAAGTAATACTTCTCTTTCTTCTTTCTATTTACTTTGTGCTTTTTCATTTGCTTTTACTTTCTTGTGTTAGTGTGTTACTCTTTCTCTTTACTTCTCTCTTTTGTTGTTTCTTTTACTACCATGTCTAACTAACTCTCTTATTGCATGACTAACTAACTACTAACCCACTAATCTCTAACAACTTGATTGATAACCCAAATGAGTCAATAGTGTCAAACAAGGCAAACGAGAGCTATGACATCTTAAGACGAGGATTCTAACTCTAACTTACCTACAAGTATTAGCTCTCTTATATTTCATGGTTAATGGGGTTTTGATGATCTATAAAATTTGCTTGTCTTTGTAAGTAGAGATTTTCCTTATAACTTTGTCGATACCATTATTGCACTTGTTTCTTCCCTTATTTTCACCTTCTATTGGATCTTGATAAGGGAATATCCAAGTTTCGCTGTGTGAAGCTAAGTTAAAGGAAGGACTTTCATTCGGTCCCAACGTGAATATTTCCTATGCATAAAGGTTATGCTTGCCTATGATCCATCGTTAGGCTACATCTTCAAGAAGTTAGGGATTAGTGGGAGTACTTAGTAGAAAGTTAGCCATGTATTTTTACCATTTAGAAAAATCACTTTTACAAACCACCAAACCATTCTAAACAATTCTTGAAACCAACTTGTTTTCATTTTCAAATTTTTTATTTGAAACAAAGAACTTTATCTTTTCTTGAACAAAGAAGCCGCATCAAGCATTAATCGCTCTCCTTCCTTGTGGATATGACCCGTATAGCCACTTTGTTAGTACGAAAGAATCACAAAAGCAGTAACATCAACCCACATTCCTTTACTTATATTTGTGCATGCTTTTTGCCGATCAAATTGCAGAGTTTGGAGAGAATAGTGATTGCGGTATTGATCTTCACCATCACGGTGATCGTGTTACTGACGCATTATTCCTGCGAGTCCCTTGAGAGACGTTGACGCGCTGTATGGGTTGCACGAGAGGTTTTCAGAACCTCCTTAGAAGTGGCACCACTTGCGCTGTGAGCAGAAGTGCAGGCCACTTTGAGAGAAATCTCCGAAGAGATTCAAGAGCGAGTCGCAGAAGAGACTTTGCGGTACTGCCGCATTATCCTGAGGCGTAGCCTGAGGAAAGAAATTCCTCTAACTTTCCTTGAACAAATTCAACGACAAGGGATTCCATGGTGTTTTTGAGAAGCTGGACATTAGCTTGCACCATGGCGTTCTCTTCAGCAGAAAATGTGGTCCCTAGCGGAGTCGCCATCTTTTGTTTCCTTAAAATAATTTGAAAGCATGTAAAATCTTTGTTGATTGTAAAGAAATTTCCAACGGATCAAAAATATTTGATTATAAAAGAGGGGAGGGTTTGAGTGTTTCTCTCCCTTTCTTTATTGCCAGGTTCTTTGTGTAGCGGTGGAGAGTGATTCTTGTTCTCTGTTGACGAGCCAAACCAGAAGCTTGATCTTCGGATCTTCTTCTTGCTTTCGTTGGAACCACACTGGTCAGGTATGAAACTTTAATCAGTAGCTAAAATCTTAAAAAGATCAGAAACACTACTTGAACTCAGCAAGTTTATAGAGTTTTCTTCTCCAACACAATATGTGTTCAACTGCCTTGTGCATAGCTTTCAGCCTTCTGTGATTATCCAGCTTCAAGCATCAAGTGTGCTTTTTAGAGATTCTCCTCTAGCCTTTGCCTTCTTCCTTTCCCCTAGCTATTCATAGCTATTTATAGATAATTATAGAGTGTAACTGATCAGTCACATATATTACATATATATTGTCACATTACCATGTTAATTATCTAATAAATCATATTAATAAGTCTTATTTTTCTTTATAAAATGCAGGCCAATTACTAAAGGAAAGGGAAGAGAAACGAGCCCAAAAGCCCATCAAATTCTGATTTAATTCAGAATTAATTCAAAATCAGGAAATCAGGGCAGATCATGGCAAATCAGAGAGGTTGAAAATTAGTTAAAATGAATCTTTCCAAATCAATTAGTTAAAGCCAAAGATCAAAGGCTGTTTCGTTAAATCCAGGAGCTGAAACGGGAAAAACCAGCAAGAGATAAGGGTAAATCACCAAATCGGGGAGTGTCATCAACCAGGTGTGGCCACCTGGCCACACCATGGCCGCGAAAACGTGGCCAGAGCCCCATTTTCGTGGTTTGGTTGCGTCTGTTGGGGGAGTGTTTGCTCCCCCTATCTTCGTACGCCCTCCTCCGTTTAGTTTTTCCCTATAAATACTGCATTCTACAAAGAAAAGAGTAGCGAAGACTAGGATTAAAATTCTTGTTCATATTTAGGGTTTAGGAGTATTGTTAGATAGTTCTGAGAAGCTGTATCTCATCTTTGTTTTTCAGTTTAGACCAATAAAGAGAGAAGAGTGGAATTGAGTGTGTAATTCATCCTTGAAGTGACAATCAAAGGAGATTCAACTTGCTTATTCAACTCGACTCAATTTGGTATGTCTATGTTTGAATTTCATTCTCTTATTAGTTTTCTTTTTATCATGAGTAACTAAACTATCTTTTGGACTCATTAATCAATCTCTTCTACCACCTTTCGTTTGATCGATTTTTATGAAAGCAATTTTCTTGAACCATAATAATGCCTGAGTTGAACTTTGTTCTTGAAAGCACATGAGGATGTTTCTCTTTTAAATTTGGACATTCAAAGCATAAATATTTTTAAATCATTTTTATTCCATACTTGTTTCTTCACGCTTGATGGTTTAACATTCTTATTTTAATGTTGTGTTAAGAAAGACCTTAAGATTTAAATTAAAACCATCTTATTTGTTTTACTTGAACATTAAAAGAAACTAAAGATTTTTGCTTATAATAAAAGTGATGCACCAAAGTGTTCTTGAGATAAGTAAATAGTTGAGCAGAAGATTTAGATTACAACCAAAACACTCTCAAATCATTTTCTAAAAGATCATCTTCTGCAAAGCCTTTTCCAAGTTTTAAATTTTTCTTTAAATCACTTCCCTTCTCTCCATTTAATATAAAAAAATACCATTCTAAAAGCTTTCATCGCATTCCTCCTCGTGGACACGACCCGTTAGCCCAAAGCTAGACGGTAATTCTCACTGCTTTTATTTTTCAATAATTTTTGGCGCCGTTACCGGGGAAGGAACGGTGTAATTGTTTTCTAACAAATTTGGTGTCTTATTTCAGGGACATTAAGGAATCAAATTTAGCACTTAAGCTTTGCAGGAGAAGACTTGTTATTCTATACCCCTACTCTCAAAAGTAGGAAACGTAATTTCAAGAAATTGTAGCGCAAATTCTTGAAATATTTTAGACTACTAAAAACTCTTTTTTGCAGGACATATCGCTTTGTAAAAATATAGTTTTTGTGTATTATTTCTGCTATATCTGATATTCACACTCCCTGTTTTTAATCCAATAGTAATCTGGTTCATTGCTAGTTGCTTAAAAATCGTTTAGACTTGCATTCTAGACATTTGTCTAATTACGTTTCTTTTACGATTACTGTTGAAGATAGCTGGAGACAAGGTACGTATGCATAGCATATAGTTTAGGAAACATTCTTGGGTGATATTTGATTGTGCATCTTATTTTTCTATACCTTGTACACTTTGCACAATAAATTTTAAGGGCAAAACCCAAATCAAGATAAGGTGGGTAAGTCATTACCCTTCCTTAGCCCACAAACCATCTCCAAGCACGCACAACCTAAGCCTAATTTAAAATTTGATAGACATTGGCTTTAGGGACATCTCAAACTCATTAGGAGATTATCCTAAGGGCGAAGGTATTAGAATTTGACCCCTGCCACATCAGTGTCTACGGAAAGGGATTGGGAGCGCAACCCCGAAGGCTGGTGGTTTGGCTTAATTACGATCGTCGCTTTTGCGCGGATACCTCCCACCAATCTTGTCCTGACCTGGATGATTAGCTTGTGGTCAAAGTCTGTATTATATCTCCTGTGGACAATCAACCAGTTAGGAGTTGTTTAGGGTAAGGTTACCTTAGAGTAGGCTTGGTTGTTTCCTCTTGTTGACTATTGTTGAACTTGTTTGTGATTGTGTTTGTGTATGCAAGTATGGTCAAGTGACCCTAATTCATCTAGATTAACTAGAAACACATCACCACCCAAGTTTGAACTAAGACCAGATTCGGTTATGGCTCAACCGACATCTTTGCTGGATATCTTCTATCCCATTAGAACCTCACTTCCTCCTGCATCCAACTTCCATCAGTTGGTGACTACAATTTTTAGTTCAAGCCTTAGTTCATCAACACATTCCCCAAGTTTCATGGTTTAGAGTCTGAATATGCTTATTTCTTCATAAGAGAGTTTGAGGAAGTATGCTTAATGATAAAAATCCCACACCTCGTAGGTGATGCTATTAGGTTGAGATTTGTCCCATTTGCTCTTAAGGACTTAGCCAAGAAATGGTTTTACAGCTTAGCGGTCAGCTCTATCACATCCTGAGATGGTTTCATCAAGGTCTTCTTGAAGAAATTCTATCCAATTCATAAGATCGCTCTCATTAGGAAGAATATCATGCAATTCAAGTAAGAACCTAGTTAACCATTTTGGAGGTACTTTGAACGCTTCAAAGACCTCCTTATCCAATGTCCTCATCATGGAATAGAGAAATGGCAACAATGTTAAATTCTTTATAACAGTTTAGACTACTCTACCAAGACCCTCTTAGAAACCATGTGCCGAGGAAAATTCTTGCAGAAGGATGAGAATGAAGGATGGGATTTGTATGAGGATCAAGCTGAAAAGACCATCCAATGGGAACCAACTAGTAAAAACTCTAGGAATTCAAACTCTATCTCTTCAAAATGAGGTCTCCATTCAAGCGAATCATCCATAGCTAACGAGGCTAAGTTAGCTAACCTAGTAAGAAGACTAGAAGCTTTAGAAATGAAGGAACCAAGTTCAGTCAATCAAGTCAGCTCAAACCAATTTTCAACTCCGGGCTGTACTTACTGTCAAGTCATGAATCATGTGTCTGAGGAGTGACCTTTGTTTCAAGCTCAACAACAATATTCTGAATCGATGAATGTGGCCTTTTTAAGGCCGAACAATAATCCTTACCACCAACGTACAATCCTGGCTGGAAAAATCACCCGAATTTCTCATGGAGCCAAAACAACAATGACCACTCACGGTCAAACCATGCAAGCCACTTCTATCATTCTAATAATTCTTCTAATCATCAACCCTACTTCTCCAATTAATTACCATCATAATTCTCCCAACCATTCGCCTAATTTTTCAAACTATCAACAAAACTTTCCCAACCAAGCTTCACAATCTCCCTTCCAGAATCCTAAACTAGAAAGGAGAATGACGACTTTGAGAGAAACATGGAAAGGTACATAAAGAACAAAGATTCCCTTATGCAAACTATACAGAGGATAGAGGTTCAAATGAGCCAATTAACCAATCCACAAAATGAGAGGCAAAAAGGTACCTTGCCCAGTCAGCCAATAATGAATTCTAGGAATTCTCAACAAGCTCATTTGGCTGAGGATAAATCATTGAATCAATGTAATGTTGTTCATATATTGAGGTCAGGAAAGAAAGTTGATAATCAAGTGTCAACATCATCTAAACCCATTCAGCATAACCATAGTCAAGCATCAACATCATCTAGTCCCAGTCCGTCCAAATCTGACGAATTTGAAACAGATAGTCAACCAGTCAGGTGCACCAGCCTTAGTACCATTTTCTAGTAGGCTAAAAAATAACAAGCAAAATTCACAAATGGATAAGATAATTGAGATCTTCAATCAAGTGAAGATAAATGTGCCACTTCTTGATGCCATCCAACAAGTCCCATCTTATGCAAAATTTCTTAAGGACATGTGCACCCAGATGAGAAAGACTAATGTAGCCAAGAAAGTCTTTTTGCCACTAACATTAGTGAGCTACTGTCGGGTCCGATCCCTGTCAAGTACAAGGATCCGGGTTGTTCCACCATTGCATGCACCATAGGACAAGCCGAGATTAGTCGTGCACTTCTTGACTTGGGGGGAGGTATCAACTTGCTCCCATCTCAGTTTATCAACAACTCAGGTTGGGTGATCTTAGTCTAACTCGAGTCACTATCCAACTGGCTGACCGTTCTGTGAAAGTTCCCAAGGGGAAATTAATGATGTCCTTATCTTGGTCGGGGAGTTTATCTACCCAGTTGATTGCATAGTTCTAGAGACACAACCTGTGTCTAATCCTAGGGCTCAAACTCCTGTTTTTATAGGGTGACCATTCCCTGCTACTGCTAATGCCATTATCAATTATAGGAATGGGTCCATGTAGTTAACCTTTGGAGACATGACTAGAGAAGTCAATGTCTTCAACCTAGGAAAGCAACCCTGTGATGTTGAGGATCAAATATTTGAAGTTAACCTCATTGAGAACTTGACCAGTGAACACAGGAAAGAATTGAAACTAGAAACTAAGTGTGACTTTGAGTTAGAGTCTGACGACCTTAACCTTGATTAGGTTGTCGAGTCTGCTGTGAATTGAGCCTCAAACCCTATTTCACCAAATGTGGAGCCGATAAATTTGACTCATCCTTCCAGTGAGCTTTTCCCTTCCTTAGAATTGAAAGCCTTACCTGCGCATCTCAAGTACATCCATCTAGGTGAATAAGAGACTTTTCCTGTCATTATTGCCTCCCATTTAAATGACGGGCAAGAAGAAGATCTTAAAGCAATTCTGAGAAAACATAGAGATGACATTGGTTGGACATGACTGATATAAAGGGATTGAGTCCAACCATAGTTCAACATCACATTCAACTCAATGAAGATGCGACACCAAAAAGAGACCCGCAGTGTAGGTTAAACCCTAAAATGCAAGAGGCTGTTCATGCTGAAATTGTGAAACTCTTAGACAATGGGATAATCTATCCCATTTCGGATAGCCAATGGGCCAGTCCTGTCCATACGATTCCAAAGAAATCCGGTTTCACCGTAGTGAAAAATGAGAACAAAGAGTTGGTCCAAACTCGACTTCCCGCGAAGATTCGAGTTTGCATTGACTATAGTAAGCTTAATGCAGCAACTCATAAGGACCATTTCCTGCTCTCATTCATTGATCAAATGCTTGAATGATTGGCTGGCCACGAGTATTACTATTTCTTGGACGGTTACTCGGGGTATAATCAGATTCCTATTGCTCCTGAGGACCAAAGAAAAGATCACGTTCACATGTCCATTTGGGACATTTGCTTATCGTTGAATGCCTTTCGGCTTGTGCAATGCCCCAGCAACATTTCAATGTTGCATGTTGATTCTTTTCTCTGATATGGTGGAACGTTTCTTAGAAATCTTCATGGATGATTTCTCCATCTCCGATGATTCATCACTCAAGTCTTCACCATTTAGAACTCGTCCTCCAACGTTGTGCTGAGAAAAATCTGACACTGAACTGGGAGAATGCCACTTCATGGTAAGACATAGAATTATCTTAGGTCATGAAATCTCCAAGAAAGGAATTGAATTGGATAGAGCAAAGATTGAGGTTATTGCTAGGCTTCCCATGCCCAAATGCGTGAAGAATTTTCGATCCTTCTTAGGACACGCTAGTTTCTACCGAAGATTTATCAAGGATTTTAACAAGATTGCTAGACCCTTGACTAATCTGTTAGCTAAAGACGTGTCCTTCACTTGCGATGCTGAATGTATGAATTCATAGGAGAGAAGCTTAAGAAAGAGCTTATTTCTGCACCAATCATATCTGCACCATATTGGTCTAAGCCGTTCGAAATTATGTGCAACGCTTCTGATTTTGCAATAGGCGCTATCCTAGGACAGCGCATTGATAATAAGTAGCACGTGATTTACTACTCTAATAGGACTCTCAATGATGCTTAAATGAACTACACTACTACTGAGAAGGAATTCTTGGCAGCAGTGTTTGCCTTAGAAAAATTTCGTCCCTACCTACTAGGGTCCAAAACCACAATTTTCACCGATCATTTTGCGCTTAGGTACCTCATGATGAAGAAGGATGCCAAGGCCCGACTCATTCATTGGATCCTCCTTCTTCAGGAATTCGATCTCGAGATTCGAGATAAGAAAGGTGTAGAAAATGTCATTGTTGACCATCTCTCGAGAATCCCAAACTCTCCATGCAACGAATTGCCCATAAATGAGGACTTTCCTGATGAAAATCTCTTAGCTGTTTTTAGGGAACCTTGGTTTGCCGATATAGTGAATTACTTAGTCACAAACTAAACTCCATCTATTAGTCTAAAAACAGTATATACCAGTTCTTATCTCAAGTCTGGTATTTCTTTTGGGAGGAACCGTATCTTTTTAAGTACTGTTCTGACCAAATTATTAGGAGATGCATTCCTGATGAAGAGATTAAGAGTGTTTTATCCTTCTGTCATAAACTTGCATGCGGTGGACACTTTGGTCCCCGTAAGACTGTTGAAAAGGTGTTGCAAAGTGGGTTCTATTGGCCCACTTTGTTCAAAGATGCTTATGAATTTTGCAAGACGTGCCCTAGATGCCAGATGGTAGGAAGGATCTCAAAATGAGATATGATACCCTTCAGTCCAATTCTAAAAATAGAACTTTTTGATGTTTGGGGCATCGACTTTATGGGTCCATTTCCTAATTCATTTGGAAACCAATACATATTGGTTGCTGTGGACTATGTGTCCAAGTGGGTAGATGCCATTCCTAATAGAACTAATGATAACAAAGTTGTCATAAGTTTTTAAAAGAGAACATTTTCTCACGCTTCGGAACCCCTTGTGCTATCATCAGTGATAATGGTACTCACTTTTGCAATAGATACTTTGAAGCACTTATGTGAAAGTATGCCATAACTCAGAAGTTGTCCGCATCTTATCATCCTCAGAATAGCGGGCAGGTTGAGGTTTCCAATAGACAAATCAAGCTTATTTTGGAGAAAACTGTGAACCAAAACCGGAAAGATTGGTCTACTAAACTTATAGATGCCCTATGGGCTTACAGGACCGCTTTCAAGATGATTCTAGGGATATCTCCTTATAGGTTAGTCTTTGGAAGCCTTGCCACCTACCGTTGAGTTAGAGCACCGGGCCTTATGAGCAATCAAGCAGCTAAATTTTGACTTGGCGAAGGTCGGTGACCTTTAGAAATTATAAATTTTCAAATTAAAGGAGTTGAGAAATGAGGCTATGAAAATGCTAAGATCACTAAAGATAGAGTTAAGATTTTTCATGATAAACACATCATAAAACCCTTGTTCCTGGACAAAAAGTCCTACTCTATAATTCTAGGCTTCATCTTTTTCTTGAAAAATTAAAATCAAGATGGACTGGGCCGTTCGTTGTAAAACCGTGTTTCCATACGGTGCTGTAGAGATCAGTGACACTAAGAATGAAAATGACTTTAAGGTAAATGGTCAACGCCTTAAACCTTTCTTGGAATTGGTGCCCGTAAATGAAACGGCTATGGGCCTTTTCGACCCAGTGTATAGGTAACTTTTCGCTTTTACATTCATTTCATGCATCTATACATTTCTTTCATACATTGGGACAATGCATGAGATAAGCGTGGGGGAGGGCTCTAACATGACTAATATAACTAAAAATAAAAAGAAAAAAAGAAAAATATATATATATAAAAACTTTTTGAAAGAAAAGAACAATAGTTTGATATATTTTTTGGTAAGAAATTAAGTTAATTTTAAGGAATAGTAAAATCATAATTAGGGTTTCTTATACTTGGTCAAAATAAAATGACTTGTTTAATTTTCAGGGTTAGGAAGAAAATTGGTGAAAGTAATTTAGCTTTACCTTGAAGAAATATGCACATTTTATACACTTACACACTTAGGATTCAAAAACAAAGATTCTTATGTCTTATAAAAAATATATATACGAAAAATAAACAAATTTAATTATTAATTAGCTAGGTGCTTTGGCCTAAGAAAGCCTCGGTATTTATGCAAAAGATAATTAGATAAGAATATATATATATAATATATATATATAAATCCTCTGATTAAGCTGGGTATTTGTACCTCATGAAGCATAAATATTCAAACCTAAAAGGGGTACATTTTGTAAATAAACATTCTTGGTTTCGTGGCCTTATTTGCTTGAGTGTTTAAGTCTTTAGGGGTGTTTTCTCACCTGGTGCCCTAAGACTGTCCGGTTTGGGTGTCACCGACTAAAGGCTTGTTACTGAAAGTACACCTAGAGGGGGGTGAATAGGTGTGCCGCTAATCTAATGAACTAAAAGCGAAAATTAAAAATTAATTACTACAACACTTAGTGCAACAAACGAGTGTAGCTGAATTCCCTTGAAGGGCTCTGGACTAACTCCTCTTGTCCTCTGAATAAGAGTTGAGGCGCTATATGAAGCTCTCGTGGTTAAGCACAAGTGAGGCACACAAACACACAAGCATGTATATGATATGACAAAGTAAAGCAATGCACAAATAAAGAGAGAGAGAGTTTAGAGTCAATGGATCAAACACAAACAACAAGATGTGTTTCGAGCTTCGAGCACCAAGCTCTACGTCCCCGCCTTCACCGAGAAGGATTTCCAATCCACTAGGAGTACCGAACTCCTCTCTCAACCAATACAACCTCCACCGAGGCAATACAAAAGGTCTACCGAAGATCGGAGTACCGAACTCCACCAAACCAACCAATACAACCTCCACCGAGGCAACACAAGCCCAACTCCACCTCACACTAGAGGGAGTAAACCACAACCTCAACCTCTACCAAAGAGGGAGCTAACCACAACCCAAATCAACCTCTACCAAAGAGGGATACAATAAGCAAAGGGTTTACAACTTAGTGGTTTCCTTAACCACAAACAATTTTCCCACAAATAAAGATCCTATAGAATAGGATAGGAGATATAGCTCAAGTGTGGAAAACTAAGTGTTTTGATCAAAGAAAATCTCTTGGGAAAATACCAAATAGATATAGAATTTAGACCAAGAAACTAATTCCCAAAAACCTATTTTCTTTGAAATAAACAAAACACTTTAAAACAAATAAGATGGATCTTTTTGGCACTAAAATGCTTTTGAAAACTTGTTTAAAATACTAGAGAAACTCTGTAAATTTTGCTCTTAAAATCTTAATCAAAATCCCAAAGAAATGGGGTATATAAAGCCCCATTGAAAAACTAGCCGTTGGAGCTGTTTTTCAGCTCTGGCGGCTGGCGGTCGACCGGCCCGGTCGACCGCCAACGGTCAAAAAATCAACCGTTGGAGCCTCGGTCAACCAGCTCGGTCGACCGCGGCCTGGAACAGAGAGCAGATCTCTCTGCCGGTCGACAGACCCGGTCAACAGGGGCTTTCCAGAAAGCAGAAGCTCTCTGGCGGTCAACCGTCCCGGTCGACCGGCCCTCCAGCCAAACAGACGTTCACATCTTGTGCACGTCGGTCGACCGACTCCTAGATCGGTCGACCGGTCCGGTCGACCGGCAGAAGCCAGAACAGGATTTACAGGACTTGAAAACTTGGTTTTTATTTACCTATAAAATCCCATAAAAACTCTAAAAATTTACAAAAATAAGTTCAGTATAATAAATTGATATACAAACTTGTTTGAGTAAAATTCAAACCAAGTTACAAAAATTTTGAACCCATTTTGTGTTATGGAAAAATTACCAAAAACCAAAAACCGTATTTTCCAAAACTTGGATTTTTCAAATGAAAATTCGTTTTGTCCAAAACTTATCCAAATACAAAAACATGATATTTAAACACTTTGAAGCATGTTACATATGGATAGAAATCCAATATACAAGAAATAGATATATATCCATGTTTTTGACTTTAAATACGAAAATATGTTTTGTTAAAATACCAAAACACCAAAACTCATGAATAGGCATATCAAAATAAGTTTGTCTAGGAAATTTAGCATGCATGTATATAGAACACATCTAATATACATTTAAACCATTTAAACTTGTATTGATACTATCTATTCAAGAAAACCAATATCGGTTAAACCAAAAACCGAAAAACCGAATCCAAAATATGAAACGTGTGTGTGTTGTGAACTTGAGCATATCGGAGAAGTATTGGAGAAGTATTTGAGAATTATTTGAGTTTATATGCATGTTTTTGTTTATCTAGAAACATGGTTTTTATTAGTTTGTTGTTTATTGGTATCAGAGCCTACGCTCCTGATATTTGGTTTAATCACCTAGGAGTGTGATCTTGGTTTGCTAATCTATCATTTGCATTTGCACATTATTTGTTTGCACACACTCATGGATTGCTTGTCACCTCCCATGTTTGATGTTTCCAACATTGACACATGGAAATTTAGGATGTCCATGTATTTGAAAACCCTAGGCTTGCATGTTTTCCTTGCCGCTACCAAGAAATGCTATCTTGGTAACCGCAATCATATAGGGGCCAATACACTTGCCCTTGAGGCTATTAGAAGCACGCTTAACAAAGATTATCTTATGCTTGTTTTTAACTTTGATTCCGCCTTTTCAGTGTGGAACAAGTTGACTTCATCCGAGCTTCAAACGCCCAACATTATGGAGGATGAATCTAGTGGAGAATCCGAGCCACAATGCTTTGTGGTCCAAGGGAATGACTCCCTTGAGGTATATTCGGAATCTCAATTAGATGATAATGCTGCTAGTTCTTCTTCTAATGATTATATTGATGCCAATGCCTTAAATGAAGAACTATCCATTGTTTGTGAAAAATTATTAGATAAATATAATCTTTTGAAAAAGAAGAGTTTTGAACTTAATAAAAATAATAAGGATTTATGTTCAAAGCTTGATTTGGTTTTGCAAGAGAAGGAAGAGACATCAAGTGAACGTGAGAAATCTCAACTAGACCTTGCCCTAAAGGAAAATGAGATTTTGAAAAATAAAAATGATTGTGATATAATGTTGAAGAAAAATGAAAACTTATCTTCAAAAATTAATTTTGTTGTAAAAGAGAATGATTCTTTGAAAATAAAAATTGCTTCAATTTCAAAGGATTTAGAAGTTTGTTTAAAGAAAAATGAATCTTTGCAAAATAATATTGATACACATGTTTGCCATGCTAGGACGGCTTCACCTAGTTCACCTATTGCATGCTCCACTTCTTCTTTAATTAAAAATGATATATCTATGCTTAAGAAGAATATGAATTGTTTAGGCTCCACTTTGAGCCATTATGTTTTGAGTCATACACGTTTGGAATCTTTGTTTCGAAAGAAACAAGTTCCATCTTTGCATGCACACCCTCCACGGCATACACGTGTCACTCACGGTCACAACCATCACACTATGTATGCTCATGTGTACACTTGTACACATTGTGGACGTAAGGGCCACCTTGCTAAATTTTGCTATGATCGTATACGTGATGTTAATTTAGCAAATAAATTTGTTTGGGTTAGAAAAGGTACTAACCCCCATGGACCCAAAAGAGTATGGGTACCAAAGACCACCCCTATTGTATTTGATGTAGGTGTGGGCTCTCGCATGACGTGAGAGTGATGGTGCCTTGAGGTGGATGCGTTCCGAGCTTAAAGAGGATTATTTGGATGCATCAGTTTCAAGGGGAGTTTGGTGGGAGCACCACCGTGTTTTGGAGACATGGAGAGTTGCCTCTTCGGTTTTGGCAACGATCTCTAACTCCTCATATTGTTTACATGCTTTCATATCATTGTTTATAGCATGTTTTGATGTTTATAGATCATTATGATAATGCCATGACTATTAGACCATTGACATGCATGTATAGCATTTGAGATCACCCATGTTTATATGGACCATTATTTATGTGTTCTCGCATATGTTTAGCTATCATGTTTATCATAGCTCTAATAGCATGTGGATTTACATAATGATCATATTTATTTTTATCATGTTGATTTATGTCTTGTTTTATGCTTTATGATTTGATTACATGTTTAAATGTTAGTTTTCATTAAAACTAGGATATATATACTTGTACATATAGCGGGCCACAAATAGATCATTATATGTTTGTGCTAGAACGCTCATTTGTATCCATTAGATGTGCTAGTATAGACTAGTTTTGATGATTCATGCATTTTAAACTTGTATTCCCATTTTGAACATGTTTTATGATCATGTGTTTTTCACTTCATGTATATGTCTATTTGGCCAAACCTTAAAATATACATGTATACCCCTTGAGTCATTTGCTTGTCATGCAAATCTTTATTATGGACTCAATTGTGTTTAGGGAGATGTATCTATACTTCTTGTTTTGCCAAAACATACATATGTCTTGAAGTATAAATTGTTTTAATGAAAATTTTAGTTTTAACGATTTTCATGTTTTCATGAAATGGGTGGAAAAGATTATGAGTTATACACTTGATATTATTGTTGTTTCAATTGGTATCATTGGATCTTTTCAATTGGTATCAATATTGACATTTTTTTTGTATACTCATATATTTTTTATGTATGTATGCTTAGACTTCAAATAGTATCAATTTCGGTTGGTATCTAATTTTTCATACATATATTTGTTTTATTTGTGCTTACTATATATATCTTTAAGCACAAATTTTGTTTATGATAAGCTTGATTTTTAATGACTATCATGTTTTAATTGATTTGTTTTCAATTGGTATACTAATACAAGCTTATGCATCGTTTTATTTGGTATTTCATAAAGGGGGAGAAAACTCATATTTCATCTTTCAATTGGTACTTTATTTACCATTGGTTTTGTATTCCACTCCCATACTTTATGATGAAAAATGATTGAAAAATTAATATTAATTTTTAATTTGGTATCATATGCTTATAAAGAAAAATATCTTACAATTGGTATCAAGATGTTATTTGTTTACTTTCATTTAGTATCATGTAGTGAAAGATATATTTTTTCTTTCAATTGGTATCATAAAATGTTTTGATTTGTATTGCCTATATGCAAGGGGAGCTTAACATCTCTTCTACATATAAATTCATGTTGAGTGTATCTTATATTGAGGAGCTTGACAACTCTTCTTTATGCGATACACGTGTGTAGGGGGAGCTTCACATCTCCTCTTATGCATTGCATATTATGCGTTATGTGAATTAGGGCTTGTCATCCCTCCTTCATGTAATGCATATATGTAGGGAAGTTAACTTAGCATCTTCCTCTTCATGAATGTATATCACATATATCCTTTATTGATTTGTTTTATGTCACCCCTTTGTTGATTTTTGCTTTTGACAAAAAGGGGGAGAACATTTTGTTTTTACTTTAACCCCTTTGTTGATGATTGACAAAAAGGGGAGAAGTATTTAAGAAGTATTGGAGAAGTATTTGAGAAGTATTTGGTATATATGCATGTTTTGGTAAAAGTATTTATGTTTATGCATACATGTTTTGTTTTGCAAATAGGAGAAAAAGAATTTGATGTGTTTCATGCTTGTTTATGTATGTTTATCCCATGTACGCATGTTTATCTCCATGTATTTGCATACATGTTTATGAGCTTTCATTGCATATTTATTTGTTTATTGTAATGCATGAGTTAAGGGGGAGCTTCTTTGAAGCTTAACTTTAATCCATGCATATATAACTCCATGAGTTTTGTCATCATCAAAAAGGGGGAGATTGTTGGCCCAGAGGCCTTCCACTCCAGTTTTGATGATGATTAACTCATGTAGTTATGTTTACTGATAATCTTGTGATGTTTAGTTACAGATCTTTAATCAAGATATTAGTTGGTGATTAGCTTCAACAAAGGTGTTTTGAAGCCTTTCACTTAGTGATTCCAGAGCCCGAGCATCAAGATCATATATAGCACTCGTTGGAGTCAAGCTCGGTGGATCACGGTTTGGATCGAGTCAACTTGAAAACGGAGTTCATCAAGAAGACTTCGGTACTTAGTTTAGTGTTTATTTTAGATCCATTTGTAAAGACTAGATAGTGTGATATGCTCAAGTGTGAAAAACCAAGAGTTTGGAAAATAAAAACTCAAAGAAAAATACTTGGGAAAACTCTTTGAAGATGATGGAAATGAAGAACACAAATCTCCCAAATTTCTATTTTCTTTGATTTTTCTAAAAACCTAAAACAATATGAAGATAGATCTTTTGAAACTCTAAAACACTTTTAAAATCTTATAAAAACACTTCAGAAAGTAGGAATTTTTCTTTATTAAAAACCCTTGCAAAAACCCTAAAGAGATGGGGTATTTAAAGCCCCAAACTAAAACTAACCATTGGAACTGTTTTTTAGCTCTGCCGGCTGGCGGTTGACTGGCCCGGTCGACCGCCAACGGTCAAAAAATCGACCGTTGGAGGATCGGTCGACCGGCTCGGTCGACCGCGGCCTGGAACAGAGAGCAGACCTCTCTGTCGGTCGACCAACCCGGTCGACCGGGGCTTTCCAGAGAGCAGAAGCTCTCTGGCGGTCGACCGGCCCTCCAGCCAAACAGACGTGCACATCTTGTGCACGTCGGTCGACCGACTCGGTCGATCGACTCCTAGATCGGTCGACCGGTCCGGTCGACCGGCAGAAGCCAGAACAGGATTTACAGGACTTGAAAACTTAGTTTTTATTTACCTATAAAATCCCATAAAAACTCTAAAAATCCACAAAAATAAGTTCAGTATAATACATTGATATACAAACTTGTTTGAGTAAAAATAAAACCAAGTTACAAATATTTTGAACCATTTTTGTGTTATGGAAAAATTACCGAAAACCAAAAACTGTATTTTCCAAAACTTAGATTTTTCAAATGAAAATTCGTTTTGTCCAAAACTTATCCAAATACAAAAACATGATATTTAAACACTTTGAAGCATGTTTCATATGGATATAAATCCAATATACAATAAATAGATATATATCCATGTTTTTGACTTTTAAATACAAAAATATGTTTTGTTAAAATACCAAAACACCAAAACTCATGAATAGGCATATCAAAATAAGTTTGTCTAGGAAATTTAGCATGCATGTATATAGAACACATCTAATATACATTTAAACCATTTAAACTTGTATTGATACTATCTATTCATGAAAAACAATATCGGTTAAACCAAAAACCGAAAAAACCGAATCTAAAACATGAAATGTGTGTGTGTTGTGAACTTGAGCATATCACACTATCTATTCTTTACAAATGGATCTAAAACAAACACTAAACTAAGTACCGAAGTCTTCTTGATGAAATCCGTCTTCAGGTCGACTCGATCCAAACCGTGACCCATCGAGCTTGACTCCAACGAGTGCTATATATGATCTTGATGCTCGGGCTCTGGAATCACCAAGTGAAAGGCTTCAAAACTCCTTTGTTGAAGCTAATCACCAACTAAATCTTAATTAAAGATCTGAAACTAAACATCACAAGATTATTAGTAAACATAACTACATGAGTTAATCATCATCAAAGCTAGAGTGGAAGGCCTCTGGGCCAACAATTACATGGGCAGATTAGAAAGCATAATAGAATTGAGGAATAAATACCACCAAAAAAAATATAAATAAGGCATAAGAGTTAATGTTAAAGAACCCTTAGTCAAACTTCACGGTTACGAAGGTGCATATGACTTAGGGTAAAGTAATAGACTAGATGAGAAATACAATTTAACTCCTAACATTGATTGATTACTTTGATCGATTACATGTTTTTGAATAAAGACTAAGTTTAGGAATGAAAAGTTTGATTTTCCTATAACTTATAGATTACTTGTACTCTTACAACAATATCTCAAATATTTTCTCTCTTTTAAAAATGCTTTTCAAAAATTCTAACATTTTTTCTCTTTCTTTATGGATTTTGTTGGTACAATTTACTGAAAACCCTCACGAGACAATGCTCGTCCTCTAGGAGTAACCTAGAGATTTAACGGTTTGTTGCACATGCACAGTGCAATCGAGTGACCTGTGAAAGTGGTCTAATAATTAATTAGGATTAGTTTTGATGTTTTGCTCGAGGGCGAGCAAAAGATAAGTGTGGGGGTATGATCGATCACATATATTGCATATATATTTTACATTATCATGTTTATTATCTAATAAATCATACTAATAAGTCTTATTTTTGCTTTATAAAATGCAGGCCTATTGCTAAAGGAAAGGGAAGATAAACGAGCCCAAAAGCCCATCAAATTCTGATTTAATTCAGAATTAATTCAAAATCAAAAAATTAGGACAGATCATGGCAAATCAGAGAGCTTTAAAACCGGTTAAAATGAATCTTCTCAAATCAATTATTTAAAGCCAAATATCAAAGGTTGTTTCGTCAAATCCAGGAACTGAAACAGAAAAACCAGCAATAGATAAGGGTAAATCACCAAACCAGAGAGTGTCACCAACCAGGTATGGCCACCTGGCCACACCATGGCCGCAGTAATGCGGCCAGAGCCCCATTTTTGCAGCTTGGTTGCGTCTGTTGGGGGAGCGTTTGCTCCCCTTATCTTCGTACGCCATCCCCCGTTTGGTTTTTCCCTATAAATACTGCATTCTACAGGGAAAAGAGTAGCGAAGACTAGGATTAAAATTCTTGTTCCTATTTAGGGTTTTAGGAGTATTGTAAGATAGTTCTGAGAAGATGTATCTCATCTTTGTTTTTCAGTTTAGACCAGTAAAGAGCGAAAAGTGAAATTGAGTGTGTAATTCATCCTTGAAGTGACAATCAAAGGAGATTCAACTTGCTTATTCAACTCGACTCGATTCGGTATATCTATGTTTGATTTTCATTCTCTTATTTGTTTTCTTTTTATCATGAGTAACTAAATTATCTTTTGGGCTCACTAATCAATCTCTTCTACCTCCTTTCTCATGATCGATTTTTATGAAAGCAATTTTCTTGAATCATAATAATGCCTGAATTGAACTTTGTTCTTGAATGCACATGAGGATGTTTCTCTTTTAAACTTGGACATTCAAAGCATAAATATTTTAAATCATTTTTCTTCCATACTTACTTCTTCGCGCTTGATGGTTTAACATTCTATTTTTACTGTTGTATTAAGAAAGACCTTAAAATTTAAACCAAAACCATCTTATTTGTTTTACTTGAACATTAAAAGAAACTAAAGATTTTTGTTTATGATAAAAGTGATGCATCAAAGTGTTCTTGAGATAAATAAGTAGTTGAGGAGAAGATTAGTGAGCCCAGATCTTTTTCATAATTTAACTCAGCCAAAACACTCTCAAATCATTTTCTAAAAGATCATCTTCTCCAAAGCCTTTTCTAAGTTTTAAATTTTTCTTTGAATCACTTCCCTTCTCTCCATTCTCTTTTTTAATATAAAAAAAAAAACACCATTCTTTGCTTTCTAAATAAAAATACCGAAAAGCTTTCATCGCATTCCTTCTCATGGACATGACCCGTTAGCCCAATCTAGACGGTAATTCTCACTGCTTTGATTTTTCAATCAGTAACCAACTGCTTAAATCTCTTCATAATGGGAGGTGTAACCAATTCCTTAAATCTCTCCATAATGGGAAGTTATTCCCCATTATGTGGAAAGAAAATGGGATGTAACTTACCAAGGTCGTGGCTGTCAGATACAACAGAAACACGGGTTTGCGCTAGGCCCGGACCTCGCTCTGATGTTGAAACGCGAAGCTCATAGGCCAGCATCTGTGTTGGAACGTGGAGCTCATATGCTTGGTTGAAGTTGAAACATGAAGCTATACAGGCTTGTATTTTAATATTGAAACGCGACCTTGAGATCCGCGTATTGAAGAGCACCATGACTATCGTATTTGGCACAACACGACCCTCACGTCGCATTTGTTTGAGATGCGACCTCTGCGAGTGAGTTGAAACGCGACCTTCACGTTGACATGAGGTCCTAGGTTCACGTTTGGGGTTGAAACGCGACCTCCGCTTTTGCAAGGTCCACAATTGAGTTTTGGGAACGCGACCTCCGCGCTTGACAAAGGATGTGAGGTCTGTGTTAGGGTTGAAATGTGACCCTCGCGTTTGGCATGAGGCCTGCGTCTGAGACTTAGTCTTCAGTAATTTTTAGACATCCTACACCTTCTTCAAAATCTCTTTCTTAATTTCATTTTTAATCCTTAAGTCAACTCTTAATCCAACTATATTCACTTTCTTTCCTTCTTTTAAAAAACAAAAACGTCACTTGTTTTTTAGCAAAAAATACCTAAATGATTGTATCGCATCTCTCCTTATAGACAAGACCAGTTAGCTCTAGGCTACACGGTACTTTTAATCTTTTCACCACACACAATTTGCTGCTTTAACTTCTTTACTTAGACTGGTATTTTGGAATTGTTCGATTTTATTCGAATAAATTCTTGGCGCTGTTGCCGGTGAGGGAATGATACTTTTTGTTATATAACAACTTTTGTTCTCTGTTTCAGGGTTCGGGAAGACATCTGGGAAAATTAAACACTGCAGAAGAAGCTTTACTGTTATGTGCCTCTGCTCAAGAAAGCAGAGCATAGAAATCCCTAAATTTGTTGCATTTTTGTTGTATTTGCCGCAGAAATGCGGCAATATAAATGACTACTAAAAATCTTTTTTGCAGGTCATATTGTATTGCAAAATACATCTTCTCAATTGTTAGTTTTTCTATTTGATTGATTCTGAACACTATTTTAATCTCAATAAGAATTGATTATTGAGTTGTTATAAAATATTTAGACTTGCTTTCTAAGCATTTGTTTAATTATGTTTTATTTCAATTACTGTTGAAGAACGCTAGAGAAAAGGTATGTTTGCATAGCATCTAAACATTCTTGGGTGATCTTATTGCTTTTAAGTGTTACTTTTTGCTATTTTCTTACACATTTGCTCTAAAATTTCTTAAGGGCAAAACCCAATACAAGATAAGGTGGGGGAGTCATTACTCTTTCTTAACCCACAAACCATCTCCAACGCACTCACAACCTAAGGCTAAATTAAAATCTGAATAAATGTTGGCCCTAGGGGCATCTCAAACTCACTAGGAGATTAACCTCGGGGGGAAGTTGTTAAAGTCGGGCTCTAGTCAAATCAGTATCGAAGGTTGGGGATTAAGAGGTAAGATATTAGAAAATCAGTGGTTTGGTATTATTAGGCCCATTGCTTAACACGAATACCTCTCACTGTGTTTTGCCTGTATCTAGCCGATTAACTTGTGGTTGGCTACTACAATATACCCTTCCTGGACACTCAACCAGTTAGGAGTCCTCTAGGTCTAAGTTTACCTTAAAATAGGCTTGATTGATTTTTTTTCTTTTGACTAAATGGTGAACTTGTTTGTGATCTTGATTGTGCATGTCAGCTTGGTTGAGAGACCCAAATACATCTAGGTTATCCATAAGTAGTTCACCTCCAAAATCAGATCTGGTTATGAATTATACAACATCTTTATAGGATAAATTCTATCCCATTAGGACATCCCTTTCATCTTGCATTCAACTCCCAGAAGCTAATGGCAACAATTTCAAACTCAAGCCATAGTTTATCAACACTCTCCCAAAGTTCTATAGTCTAGAGTTCGAGGATGCGTACTTCTTCATAAAAGAATTTGAGAAAATATGGCTTATGATAAGAATACCCTAGTTAGGAAATGACATTGTTAGGTCACGTTTTATCCCTTTCTCCCTCAAGGACCTAGCAAAGAAATGGCTATATAGTTTAGCGGTTGATTCTGTCACATTGTGGGATGATTTCGTCAAGATCTTCTTGAAGAAATTCTACCCTATCCACAAAATTATCCTAATTAGGAAGAACACAATGCAGTTCAAATAAAAACTTAGTAAACCATTTTGGAGGTACTTTGAATGTTTCAAAGACCACCTTGCCCAAAGCCCTCATGACGACATAGAGAAGCGACGATAATGCCAAATTCTCTATGACAGTTTAGACTGCCAAACCAATACCCTCTCAGAAACCATGTGCCAAAGGGGATTCTTACAAAGGAATGAAAATCAAGGGTGAGAATTATTTGAGGATCTAGCTGAGAAAATCATCCAATGGGAACTAACTCTCAAAAAGTCTAGGAATACAAGCCCTATTTCTTCAAAAAGAGATCTCTATTCTATAAAATCATTCATAGCTGCTGAAGCTAAAATTGCTAGCCTAACGAGAAGACTAAAAGCTCTAGAAACAAAACAGCCAGTTCCAGTAAACCAAGTCAGCTCAAACCAAATGCCAAATCTGAGTTGCACCTACTGCCAAGCCATGAACCAAGAGTTTAAAGAGTGTCCTGTATTCCATGCCCAATAAATGTTGCCTGAACACATAAATGCGGCCTACTCGAGGCCCTACAACAATCCTTACTCTCAAATATATAATTCTGGCTAGAGAAATCACCCGAATTTCTCATGGAGCCAAAATCACCTAGATCATCCTAGATCTAATTTTTCCAACAGTTTTCAACCTCCCAACAATCAACAGAATGTTTCCAACCAAGTTCCATACTCTTTATTCCATAATCCTCCTGCTGAAAAGATATTGACTGATTTGGAGAAGAGTATGAAAACTCTGATTAAGTTCCAAGCATCCTTTATGCAAAGTAGGGGATAGTTGTTGAGCAACCATACACTGGCTATATCTAGGTTAGAAGTTCAGATGAGTCAGCTAGCTAATTCACTAAGTGAAAGACCCAAGGAGACTTTGCCTAGTATGACATAAAGAAACCCTAGGAATTCTAATCAAGCCCATTTGGCTTAAGATCCGCAGTTGAATCAGTTTAATGTGGTCATACAATAAGGTCAGGGAAGCAAGTTGATAATCAAGTGTCAATGCCATCATCCTATTCAGCACAACACAATGCATGCATCCATTTCTTCTAGCACCAATTCTTCCAATTTTGACAAGTCTGAAAAAGGTACTTTAGACGATCAGGTGCACAAGCCTATTGTACCATCCCCAATAGGCTTAAGAACAACAATAAACAAAATGAATACATGAAAAAGATACTTAAGTTATTTAATTAAGTGAATATAAATGCGCCACTTCTTGATGCGATCCAACAAGTTCCTTCTTATGTTAAATATCTTAAGGATATGTGCTCCAAGAAAAGAAAGACTAATGTACCCAAAAAAGTCATTTTAGCTACTAATATTAGTAATCTACTATCAGGTCTGATTCCTATCAAGTACAAGGATTCGGGTTGTCCTACCAGTGCTTGCACAATATGACAAACCGAAATTAATCACACACTCCTTAATTAGGGAGCAAGTATCAACTTGCTTTCCTTCTTAGTATACCTGCAACTTGGGTTGGGCGAGCTTGGTCCGACCCGAGTTACCATCCAATTGGCTGACCCGTCAGTAAAAGTTCCTAAGGGGGGAATTACTAATGTTCTTAGCCGGGTCGGGGAGTTTATCTACCCCTTATATTTCATTGTTCTTGAGACCCAGCCTTTATTCGATCCTAGTTCTCAAACTCCCTTCATCCTAGGTCATCTGTTCCTTGCTATTGGCAATGCAATCATTAATTATATGAACAGATTCATGAGATTAACCTTTGGAAACATGACTAAAGAAGATAATATCTTCAACCTAGGAAAGCAACCCCGTAATATTAAAGATCAAACGTTTGAAATGAACCTTATTGACAACTTGACGAATTAGCACAGTGAGGAGATAGAGCTAAAAATAGAGTGTGAGCTCGAGTTAGAATCTGAAGAATTCAATCTTGATCAGATTGTCGAGTCTGTTGTGAATTGGGCATCAAGCCTTATTTCATCGAATCCAGAGCCAACAAACTTGACCACTCCTTTTGTTGAATCTTTCCCTCTTCTAAAATTGAAAGCATTACCCAATCATCTCAAGTATGTCTACCTAGGCAGACAAGAGACTCTTTCAGTCATATCACGTCCCATCTGACTATATGGTAAGAAGAAAGTCTTAGTCAGTTCTTAAGAAACATAGGAACGTTATTGGTTGGATAATGATAGACATCAAGAGATTGAGTCCAGCCATAGTTCAACATCGTATTCATCTCAATGAAGAAGCAACACCAAAGAGGGACCCGCAGTGTAGGTTAAACCCCAAATACAAGAGGTTGTTCGGTGCTGAAATTTTGAAACTCCTAGATAATGGGATCATTTATCCTATTTTTGATAGCCAATAGGTCACTCCTGTCTGCGCGGTTCTGAAGAAATCTGGATTCATCGTGGTAGAAAATGAGAACAAAGAGTTGGTCCAAACTCGACTCCTACCAAGTTTCAGGTTTGCATTGACTATAGAAAGTTGAATGCTGCCACTCATAAGGACCACTTCTCGCTTCCTTCATTGATTAAATGCTTGAACGTCTAGTTGACCACGAGTAGTATTGTTTCTTGGAAGGTTACTTAGGATACAATCAGATTCTTATAGCTTCAAACGACCAAGAGAAGACCACATTTACATGTCCATTTGAGACGTTTGCTTATCCCTGAATGCCTTTCAAATTGTGTCACACGCAGCTTTCCAAATACGCTAAGCAGAGTCGTTACAAGAGTTGGCGATGTATATACACGAGAAAAATAATCCACATATACACGCTAAGCCTAATGTAACCTGAATAAGTTATATCAATCAACTATGCAAGCAATAAAGTCATCGCAATATAACATATAAATTTCTAACACATAATATCACTATTTTATGAATAATTAATAGAATAAACTGAGTCTAAACAATACAGAGAATCAACAAGAATAAATAGGAAAAGACATGAAAGAATACTCAAATTGGATGATCAAGCAAAGAGATCTCCAGGCTCCTCATAACGCGTGTGAACCTTCCTAAAACACATGATCAGTAAAAAAAGAATATACACAGATCTGGATATGCAAAATCAGGGGAGTTAGAAAACTCTCAATGAGTGTGTAAGATGAGAAAAGTAATGCACATATATAAATGATATAAAAAAGAGAAATGCAGTGTGATTAGTATCCAATATTGCATTTTTTACATCATAATTCCCATGCATAATACAAATAAATAAGTGATTTTTAATCCTCTTCTCTACTTATTTGCAGGTATACACTTAAAGGAGAGTTAGCCAAATTAATTACCTTAATTAAGCAATAATTAAGGTGATTAATTAAAAGATTAAAGATAAAGCCAAATCCAATCCAGATCTAGAGAGATCCGCGCAACAAACTCAGAATCCAAGTATCCCACGTGGCTAACCAACTCTCAACTGAACTGTACCAGAAAGATCTGGACCAACGGCCCAGATCTGGCCGCAATCCCGCGGCAATCCGCGGCAAGATCATGGCCATTGGTCCCCGGATTTTGTGGCAACGAACTCCTCTCCAGAAGCTTCTTCAATCTGCTATAAATACCTCACTTGGACCTGCGAGCTGGGACTGATCAGAGAAGAGAGAGAGATTAGTTCTAGGCTTTGTAATTTTCTTAGTTTTAGTTTAGGGTTTGTAACTCTCTATGATCTTCTCTTCCCTAGATTTCATTACAAAAGAGAGTGATTGTGAGGGAGAGAGCTTGTGTAATCAAGGGTGACAACTTGAAGCTATGCAAGGATTGATCCATCCTCCATTCCTCTACTTGAGTTTGATTCTAGTTTCTTGTGCTTTCTTTACTTGCTTTATTACTTGCTTTGTTTAGTTCATGCAATCTAATTCAAGCTTTGTTTTAGTTCTTTAATGGCTTCTTGTAGCTAGATTTTCATTCCATGTACTAGTTTAACCACTAGCTTAGCCACTTCACTACTCATGGGTGATTGCTTTTGTTAATCTTGCAAGTGTATGATCTTCTCTTCTCCGATGGTTAAACCACCATCTTGCAAATGAGAAAATAATTAGGTCAACACGCTAGACGAATTCCAAGCCTATGGAGTGACAACATTAGGCAAAGCTTTCATTATCAAGGAGATTGGTAAGCTTTGGCAAGCTAGCAAGGTAATCTAGTCTTGGATCTCTTTCTTTAAGTTTCTTGATTCTTTTCTTGTGAATACAACATCCACATCACTTCTTGATTTCTTTTCCACTTCCACCATGAACATATCCATCCTCTTTTGGTTTCTTTTGTATTTGCTTCACTAAGTTTATAATCAAGAGAAGGATACTAGTTTTATCACTTCACTACCATACGTTTAAAGCTTCCATCGCGAGCTCTCCCTGAGATCCGACTCGGTATAGCCCTGTGCTATAGCGGAGACAAGAAAGGGTACATCAAATACATTTGCTACATAATAAACACACCTTTCCCGTCTAATCAAAATGGCGCCGTTGCCGGGGAGAGCGACGTATTTTTTTTGGTTTAAAGTGAAGTACTAAACTATTATTCTTCTCTGTTGTAGGTTACAGGAGAAGAAAACAGGAAATTCTTTACTGCAGTAACATCTAAGTGAACCTGGCCCTCTGCTCAAGAAAGCAGAGACCAGGCTTCCACTGAAGTGCCGCGGACCCGCGGCATATCCAGTGGAACCGCGGCACTCCTGAGAGAACTTTACTCCAATTTTCTGCAGGGCCTCTGGTTCTGCAAAATACTGCTGTTTCTATACTTGAAATCCTGTATTTGTCACCTTGTACCTGCTTAATTAAAAAACAGTAAAAAGTTGGGTGATAATTGTTAAAAATTGTTTAGACACTTGCATTTTAGGCACGTGTCTCTTCAATTCTTTACTTTTACTGTTGAAGAGTGCTGGAGGCAAGGTACGTGTTTTGCATTGCATTTAGACTAGGACAAACTCTTGCTTGATTTTCTTGCTTTGAGTGTATCCTAGCTATATTTCTTGTACACTTGCACAATTCAAATTTAAGGGCATACCCGTAAATAAGATAAGGTGGGGGAGGTCATTACCCTTTCCTTAGCCCGAAAACCACAACCCAAGCACTCACTAACCCAAGCCTAAATTAACAAAAAGTAGACGTTGGCCCTAGGGACATCTCGGACTCATCTAGGAGATTATCCTAAGGGGGAAAAGTGTTGGAATTTAACTCTTGCAAAATCGGTGTCTAGGAAAGGGGTTGAGGGCCGAAAGCCCGAAGGTTGCTGGTTACTTAATTAAGGAACGTCTCCGGACGGAAAACCTCCCACCAACCTTACCCTTCCCTGGCTGATTAGCTTGTGGTTAGAGTCTACACTAAACCTCCCGTGGACAGTCTATTTGTTAGGAGTCGTCTAGGTCTAAGTCTACCCTAACTAAGGTTAGAATTTTTCTTTTCTTTCTTTTGTTTGTTTGTTTGTTTGTTTTTGTTTGTGATTGTGTGATATGGCTTATAATTACAATTCTTTTCATCCATATGTCACACACACTCCTTATTCGGATAATTCCAACCCGGTGTTTTATAATATGCACCAACCACATACACCGGGTTGGCCTTATCCGAATCACTACGACCCATACCCCCCATCTAATAATTATAATGTCCAAAATAATTTCAACTCTTTACCGAGTAATTGGGGATTCCAGTACCCCGAGTCAAATTATCAAAATCCTTGTCCACCATATTCACCTTGTCCACCATATTCATTTCCTGAGTCCACTTCATATACTCCTTTTTCTGAACCTTCCTTTGAAGAAAAATCTGAGTTGCAAAGGAGTATAGAAGCCAATTTATTGAGAGTTGAGCAACAACTTCAAAAACCATTTGTCTCTCCAATTCCACCGTATTTTCAAGAGTCCTACTCAGTTCCACCATTTCCTAATAAACAACCATTTGTCATGGACACGAGTAAAGATCTCTTGTGTGAGTCCACTTTTCCATCACCACCCATTTTTGACTCACACGATTCACAAAATTTCCAATTTCAAGATTCCTATACTCCCATTCTAGAGCAGCCATCTGTAGATCTATTACATCTAGAAAAGAGTATAGACATCTTGCAAGAGTCTTTCTTACAATATCAAACAACACGTACCGAGTCTTTCAATAGTGTGAAAGATCAATTGGATAACCTTCTTAGGAAAGAGGAAACTCTAGCCTATCAACATTTGACTAATCCAATTGTACCACACTCTATTGATATGACTCAAGACTCTTGTCATCTTGGAAATCCAGATTCAATTTCAGCAAGTTTTTCATTTCCTAAACTTGAACTTGTCCAAAATTCAAATCCAATTGACATTTTGGCAAGTTTTTCATCTCCTAAAAATAAACTTGTCCAAACTCCAGATCCAATTGACATTTTTGCAAGTTTTCCTTTTTCTGAAATTGAACTGGAACATGAATTTGATTCTGAACTTTCACTTGATGATTCCAACTTACTTCCTGATTCAATCATGACTTCCATATCCTTACCGGTTTTCAATCCATTTCCAAAGTCAAAATTGAATCCATTTTCCATCCATTGTGAAATTGAATCACCTATCTTTTATGATGATCACATAGAACTTGGCCAATTCCATACTTCTGAAAATCCCATTGATAAATTGGCAAGTTCTCTACATTTAATTGAATTACATGAGGAATGTGATCTTGAACCCCAACTTTGTGATTCAATCCATTTTCCTGATTCCATAATGATTCCGGTATCTTTACCTCACTTCAATCTTTTCCCGGAGTCAACCTTGAATCCTTTCACAATTCACAATGAAAGTGAATCACCCATCTTTGAGGATCATATTGAACTTGCCCAATTCTACACTTCTGAAGATACTCTTGACATTTTGGCAAGTTTTCCATCTTGTGGAATTGAACTCAAATGTGACCTTGATTTTCTCAATCTCTTTACTTCTGAAACTGATCGTACAATTCTTAAGGAAGATGTTGACTTAAGTTTTGAAGAATTGTACGGTGATGAGCTTGAATTTCTTAATATTGGAAGTAAAGAGATTTCACCTTTAGAAGGTCACATCCCATTGTTGGACACTGACTGTGGACATGAGTTTTCATTTCTTGACTTGGACACAATTTCTGACTTCACTTCGACTTCTGAACCATCACTTGACCTAAATCACCTTTCAGAGTCAGTATCAGTTCCTTTCATTTCCGAGTCCAAGTCAACTGTTCTATCATTTCATTCACCTTTTTGGGACAAGGATCTTGATAAATTTGATTCTGAAATTATTAGGAAAATCTTAAAATTAGATGGGGTCAGGTATTTAATAAAAATCTCACACGCATGCATCATTTTTATGGGTCATATTTTTGCTATTTTTGGTGGGTTCCTGAAAACCCAAAGAAAAGATGATTGGGCCATGTTCCGTGGACCAATCAGACCACCACCGGAACCACCACCTTAAGGTAATTTTTGTTCCTTCCCTTTCCATTTTGTTTCATGCATACATATATCATGATGCATTGAGGACAATGCATGAAATAAGTGTGGGGGAGGGTTTACTAACTTAGAGTTTTTAGATTTTCTTTCTTTTACACTTCTTTTTAGAGTTTTTAGAATTTCTTTTAGAAAAATAAAAATAAAAAAAATAAAAATAAAAACTTTTTGAAATAAGAAACAAAGTTTTGTTCTATTTTTAAGAAAATTAAGATGTATCTTAGAGATTAAGAAAGCCTTAATTATGACATCTTAAACTTAGTTGAAGTAATAGATCTTGTTTGAAAATTATAGGCTAAGTAAGTAAAATTGGTGAGATATTTTTATCTTGAATTTTTTGCCTTAAATAATATGCACTTTACACTTACACATTTCTTGGGATGGAAACAAAGACCAAAAATGCCACATATATATATATATAAAAAAAAAAAAAAAAAAAAAAAGAAAAAGAAAAAAGAAAAAAAATATATAAATAAAAGATCACTTATTAAGCTGGGAAATTGTGCCTCAAGAAGCATGATGACTCACGCCTAACAGTGATCTCACCTATTAAGCTGGGTAATTGTGCCTCAAGAAGCATGATTATTCACGCCTAACGGTGATTAAGAATAATCCCTCTTAGTTTTGTGGCCTTTTTCACTTGAGTCCTTAAACCCGAGGGATGTTTCCTCATCTGGTGCCCTAAGACCATCTGGTCTGGGAGTCATCGGTTATAGGCTCGCTACATGGGTGAATTAGAAAGCCTAATAAAACTAAGGGAAGAAAAAGAAAAAAAGAATATATATAAATAAATAGCTTGATGGTTGGAGTTGAAATCCCAGGAAATCTTCACTTACACGGTGTGCATATTATCTAGGTTTTATGAAAGATAAAAATATTCAATCCAATTTTGAACTCTTACCTTAATTGATAACAAGATCTTGCATGGATACTAAGTTTAAGAAAGACTGATTATAGGTGGACTTATGACCTAGGATCACTTATATTTTTGCAAAAATAGTTCGTAAACTTGTCTCTTATTCAAAATGCGTTTTCGAAAATACTAACATTTGTCTTCTTTCTTTATGGATTTTGTGGGTGTAATCCGCTGAAAACCCTCAGGAGACAACACTCCTCCTCTAGGGTAACCTAGAGGTTTAACGGCTTGTTGCACGTGCTCAGTGCAATCGCGTCACCTGCGAAAGTGGTGTAATAAACTTGTAGCTTAGTTTTTCTTTTCTTTTTCTTTGTTTTGCTCGGGACGAGCAAAAGAATAAGTGTGGGGGTGTGATTAGTATCCAATATTGCATTTTTTACATCATAATTCCCATGCATAATACAAATAAATAAGTGATTTTAATCCTCTTCTCTACTTATTTGCAGGTATACACTTAAAGGAGAGTTAGCCAAATTAATTACCTTAATTAAGCAATAATTAAGGTGATTAATTAAAAGATTAAAGATAAAGCCAAATCCAATCCAGATCTAGAGAGATCCGCGCAACAAACTCAGAATCCAAGTATCCCACGTGGCTAACCAACTCTCAACTGAACTGTACCAGAAAGATCTGGACCAACGGCCCAGATCTGGCCGCAATCCCGCGGCAATCCGCGGCAAGATCATGGCCGTTGGTCCCCGGATTTTGTGGCAACGAACTCCTCTCCAGAAGCTTCTTCAATCTGCTATAAATACCTCACTTGGACCTGCGAGCTGGGACTGATCAGAGAAGAGAGAGAGATTAGTTCTAGGCTTTGTAATTTTCTTAGTTTTAGTTTAGGGTTTGTAACTCTCTATGATCTTCTCTTCCCTAGATTTCATTACAAAAGAGAGTGATTGTGAGGGAGAGAGCTTGTGTAATCAAGGGTGACAACTTGAAGCTATGCAAGGATTGATCCATCCTCCATTCCTCTACTTGAGTTTGATTCTAGTTTCTTGTGCTTTCTTTACTTGCTTTATTACTTGCTTTGTTTAGTTCATGCAATCTAATTCAAGCTTTGTTTTAGTTCTTTAATGGCTTCTTGTAGCTAGATTTTCATTCCATGTACTAGTTTAACCACTAGCTTAGCCACTTCACTACTCATGGGTGATTGCTTTTGTTAATCTTGCAAGTGTATGATCTTCTCTTCTCCGATGGTTAAACCACCATCTTGCAAATGAGAAAGTAATTAGGTCAACACGCTAGACGAATTCCAAGCCTATGGAGTGACAACATTAGGCAAAGCTTTCATTATCAAGGAGATTGGTAAGCTTTGGCAAGCTAGCAAGGTAATCTAGTCTTGGATCTCTTTCTTTAAGTTTCTTGATTCTTTTCTTGTGAATACAACATCCACATCACTTCTTGATTTCTTTTCCACTTCCACCATGAACATATCCATCCTCTTTTGGTTTCTTTTGTATTTGCTTCACTAAGTTTATAATCAAGAGAAGGATACTAGTTTTATCACTTCACTACCATACGTTTAAAGCTTCCATCGCGAGCTCTCCCTGAGATCCGACTCGGTATAGCCCTGTGCTATAGCGGAGACAAGAAAGGGTACATCAAATACATTTGCTACATAATAAACACACCTTTCCCGTCCAACCACAGTGTAGTATTATGTAATAATAAACAATACATTTTAATTATGTTACAAGCATATCACCAAAAGAATAACATATGACACATGTATAAAAAGTAATGAAATCAATCTACAATAGAGTCATATGTCAGGTGTCAATCCTAGTGTACTTATCAGGTGAATACACTCAATTTATAGTACAATATGTAATTCCAGTTCTTTTATTAATTATGTTAGTGAACGTCAATTGCCACATGCAGTAGAAACATCCCATACTATTCCTATTACATGTGTCAGTTAGTGTCTTATGTTATTGAAACTGATATAAGAAGACATTGTTCATAATTTAAATGGGTTTCGTACATACCCGGAATCACGACCCAATCAGCTGGCACTGAACTAGGTCCTACCGTTTAGTAATACAATAAAATATAAAAGTACAGGATGCCAAGAATTCCCCTGGAATCCCGTAATGGAACCGTATCTCAGCTGCACAGTCTATATTCTAGGTCCACCCAAAATACAGACGCTGTCTCCCTATCAATTTTCTCAATACCTATTTAAGTAGTCTAATTACATTATTATTTAGATCAATCAATACCCATGTTACCTAAATTATTGTGATGATACGGTAACAGTAATAATATCAATGATAGTAACAATAACAATGTGAACACATCACCGTGTAAACGGTAAAGTAGTTGAATAGTACCATGGTGTTACGGTCTAACAATATTACTCAACAATTTTTAGTAACATGAAATACACTAATAACATGGCAGGTACTACTCAATAAATAGTCTCATCTAGAACTGATCAACATCTGGTCTATTTGCACTAAGATATAACAGTAACATGTCTCTAATCTTTGATCTCGATACAACCACCATAAACATCAATTATTAAATTTGTTATCATATTACAATCCATAATAACAATAAAATAGTTCTTTCATTTATATTAATTGATTCTAATCCTCGTAGTTCAGCAGTATATCCATTCTCAACATCATCAGTATATCCATCCTCTAAGTACCCGGTATATCAAAGTCCCAATAAGATAAAATAAATACTTAGTACATCCAACCAATTCTCATTATCCAATTCGATCAAGATCATCAATCTCTTGAAAATCACCTAGAGGGGGGTGAATAGGTGAAAGCTAATTTAATGGTCACTAAATGCGGAATTAAAAACTTATTACACTAAACACCACGTATAACACAAGAGTGTAGCCAAATTCCCCGTTAAGGGCTCTGGACTAACTCCTCAAGATTCCTCTAAATAAGAGTTGAGGTGCCGCGTTGGCTCTCTTGGTTGAATACAAGTGTTAGCAAAAAATCACCAAGCATATAACAATTAAGCTCACAATGTATATCAAGCATATAAAGATGAAAGCAATAAGAGCATGCAAGATATAGACAAGAGTAAGAGATAGAGAGTGAGCAATCGCAAACACGAGAGATTTGTTTCAAGGTTCGAGCACACTTGCTCTACGTCCCCGCCTTCACACTTGAAGGATTTTCACTATAAACCGATCCCACCGGATCACTCGGTGCCGCAACACCTACAAGGAGTTCCCACTAGAACTCTTGGACTCTCTAGTCCCGTACACACCGCAAGCCCACAAGCTCGCCGAGGCCGCACCTCAAACACCGAGTTCACACTAGAGCCCGAAACAACCACGAACACACGCGTCCGCCTCCTCAAAGTACAAGAATGGAACTTTGGTGATCACAACACTTTGATCACCTAAAATCCTCTCACAACAAATATCCCTATAGGTAGATATAGCAATGGATGGCTCAAGTGTCGTGTGAGAAAATAAGGATTGAATCTATGGTGAAAAACACAAGAAAATCTCTTTTGAAACACTCTTGATAAACTCTCTTTTGATTTAAAAATATTGGCTCTAAAACTCGTGGATATAACCACTAAAATGAGTAGGAAAAACTAGCCAAAAACTTCTTCTAAATCTTATAGAAAACAGCCCCCAAAAGTCCCAATTTATAGAGCTAGAAAAACTAGCCGTTGTGAGCCAGGTTGGCCTGTCGGTCGACCGCCCGGTCGACCGGCCAACGGTTAGAATTCTGACTGTTGAGCTAGCAGTCGACCGGCCGGTCGACCGTGGCACTGGAACAGAGAGCAGAGCTCTCTGCCGGTCGACCGGCCCGGTCGACCGGGGCTTTCCAGAGAGCAGAAACTCTCTGCGGTCGACCGGGTCGGTCGACCGGCCCTCCAGCAGTCCTGGCGTGCACGTTCTGTGCACGTCGGTCGATCGGCCCAGTCGACCGACTTCAAGCTCGGTCGACCGGTCCGATCGACCGACAGAAGCCAGGTCAGGACATTATAAGGATCAAAAACTTGGTCATTTTGGCTCAAATAAAATCCCATAAAATCATGAAAAATCTACAAAAATAGTTTTAACATTATACTTTGATAATCAAGCATGCTTGAACAAAATCAAGACATGTTACAAACAATTTAAACTATTTTTGTAACTTGAAAATTTTGGTTAAAAACAAAACCTGTATTTTTCAAAACTTGATTTTTCCAAAACTTCTCCAAATACAAAAACAAGATATTTTAAACTCTTTTAAAGCATAGAGTGTATGGATATGATCCACTACACATACATGGTGAAATATTTATGTTTTTGAAATTAAGCTTTAAATTTGGTTTTGGTTAAAACATATATACTTGAATTCCAAAAACCAAACCGGTATTTTTCAAAAAGAAAACTCTTTTGTATTTTTTCAAAATAAAAATTCTTTTATGAAAAACTTATCTAAATCAAGAGTGTGTGTGTATATGATATACTTGAGCAATCCACCAACTATTCTATCCTTTACATTTTATCTAAAAACAAAATCTTATAAAAACAAACCTAGACACAAGTCTTGATCTTGAAGGTCTTCACTTGAAGTCTTCACATCTTCTTGACTTGGTCCAAACACGATCCATAGAGCTAGACTCCTCTTGAGTACTTGATGTGGTCTTGATGCACAAGCTCTTGAATCAAACCGTGCTAGCTCCAAAAACTTGACTTTAACTCCTTTGTTGAAGCTACACACCTACTAAGATCTTGATCACAAATCTGAAACTAAATAAACGCAAGATCATTAGTACTATAACTACATGAGTTGATCATCATCAAAACTAGAGTGATAGGCCTTTGGGCCAATAATCTCCCCCTTTTTGATGATGACAAAACTCATGAAGTTATATATGCATGGATTAAAGTAAAGCTTCAAAGAAGCTCCCCCTTAACTCATGCATCACAATAAACAATAATATATGGCAATGAAGCACATGATCATGTATGCAAATATAAGGAGACAAGCATGCATAAACAAGCATAAAACTCATCAAATTCTTTTTCTCCTATTTGGAAAACAAAACATATATGCATAAACATAAATACTTCTCCCCCTTTATGAATAAAGTAAGGAAAACATGCATATATACTAAATACTTCTCAAATACTTCTCTTCCTTTTTGTCAATCATCAACAAAGGGGTTAAAGTAAAAACAAAACAATGTTCTCCCTTTTTGTGCCAACAAAGAGGTGAAATCAAATCAACCAATAAAGAGATATATGCGATATACATTCATGAAGAGGAAGACGCTAAGTTAACTTCCCTACACATATACATTACATGAAAGCAGGATGACAAGCCCTAATTCACATAACGCATAATATGTAATGCATAAGAGGAGATGTGAAGCTCCCCCTACACACGTGTACCGCATAAAGAAGAGTTGTCAAGCTCCTCAATATAAGATACACTCATCATGAATATATATGTAAAAGAGATGTTAAGCGCTCCTTGCATATAGGCAATACAAATCAAAACATTTTTAATTTTCTCATTAAAATAAAATTTTGAATTTTTTTAATAAAACAAATTTTGAGATATCTAGTAATCAAATTTTAAGATATCATATAAATAAAAATTTTTAAAGGTACCACTTGTAAATCAATCAAATTTTAAGATACCAATTGTAAATAAACATTACAAATTTTGAATTTTAATCAAAATAGAATCATATTGATACCAATTGAAAATTATTGTAAATTATTTTGATACCAATTGCAATCAATAGATACCAATTGAAGATTATTGCACATTTTTGATATCAATAAAAATACCAATTTTTAAAATAATGCATAAGCTTATTAAAATATCAATTGAGAAACCAAATGAAAAATAAAGATTTGAATTAAGCTTAGCATAAACAAATTGTGCGCTTTAAATATGTAAATCGATTTAAATCAAGCACAAATAAAACATATATATGTATGAGAATGAAAATACCAATGGGAATTGATATTATGGAAATTATGAAGCATACATATATAGGAAACATAATATGAGTATATACAAAAAAAATATCAATTTAGATCAAGTATATAACTCATAACCTACCAATTGAAGAATAAATAACTAGTTAAATTAATTTTTGAAAAACTAGTTAAAGATCCCTTAAAAACATAAAACCAAAATATATGTCTATCATGAAACATACTAAATACACAAGAAGTGACACTCGAAATCTATAAGGCTCAAAAATAATTATGAAACAAAGTCATGAATAAACAAAATAAAGTGTGAGTGCACAAAAATCATGTAATTAGCATTTTCCATGAAGATAAACAATGAAGCTCAAAAACAAACATGAATATCATTTTTTTTAAAAAAATCATGAAAATTCATTTTTCATAACTTCTAGGTATATATATGATTTATCCAAAACTAACAATATGCATACATATCTCAAACATAAAAAGAGTCCATAATGTAAATTGCATGAAGGCAAATGACTCATGGGGTATACATGTATATTTATTAGATTTGCATACAAAATACATATACATGAAGTAAAACATGAAAATAGGCAAAATAAGTGTAAATGAGAGAATCATCAAAACTAGGCTATACATGTGCATATAGTGAGTACAAATGAACAATGAAGTGCAAACATATATGAATCAATTTGTTGCTCACTACTTGTACACGTATATATCCAAGTTTTGATAAAAACTACATTTAAACTAGTATTTACCACATGAAGCACAAAACAAATGAACATGCTAAAAATATCATATATGAATAAGCATGTAAATAAAGTAGGAGTTTTAGGGATAGCTACCAAATCAAAGAACTATGCTCTAAATCTCCAAAACATGGTGGTTGTCCCACCAAACCTCCTTGATAGCGGTGCATGAAAAGTATGTCCATCGAGTCCATGCATCCACCACCAAGGCACCATTCCTCTCACGTTTTGTGAGAGCCCGTACCTACATCAAAAACACAAGGTGGGGATTTTGGTACCCATTTTCTTTTGGGTCCTTGGGGGTTAGTCTTGTAAGGAACACAAACATTTTTCTTATTAGCAAAATTTAAAACATTTATCTTATCATAACAAAATTTTGCTAGATGGCCTTTGCGGCCACAATGTGTACATTTGTACACCTTAGGATGCATATGTGTATGAGTGTGATCATGGTGTGGAAAATGTGCATATGCATGATGTGGATGGTGTGCATGAACATGGGGAACTTGTTTCTTTGAAAACAAGAACTCCAATCTTTTATGGTTAAATGCACATGTGCTCAAAGTTGAGCTCAAACAATTTATTTTATTTTTTAAAACTTTAATCTCATTTTGATTAATGGTGGCATGTAAAGCATGGTGAGATTGTGAATCATTTTTTCTTATTCTTTTTAGAAACATTTTCTTTTTCTTTTTCAACCATTTTTCTTTTTAAAGAGTTGTTTTCTTGCAAAGCAACATCCTTTTGTTTTTCCACCAAAACTACTTTATTTTTCAAAGAAGCGTTTCCTTCACAAAGATCATTCAATTTAGAAAGTAAGGAAATATTTTCATTTTTCAAACTTTCATTTTCTTTTGAAATAGTTTCAAATTTTTCTTGTAAAGAATCTTTTTCATTTAACATGCAATCAAATTTCTTTTTCATTTTCTTATTATCTTTTCTAAGTATGTCATATTTTTCTAGTAATTGTTGACAAAATGAAGTAAGCTCATCATAAGCCATGTCAACATCTTCATCTACCTCGGATTCGGTAGTTACCTCAAGAGGGTTGTCCCCTTGGACCATGTAGCACACGTTAGAAGCGTCACTTCCAACATCCGAGTCGCTCCCCACATAGTATTGTTCTTTTTCGCCAAGGGAGAGAATTGTGTTCCATACTACAAAAGCCGAGTCAAGATTAGCAACCCAAGATAAATAAACATCATTTAGGGTAGATCTTAAAGCATTTAGGGCTTTTGCATTAGCCTCAATATTTTTGCCATTTAAACAATAAGAATCTCAAGTAGTGGCAAAATAAACATGAATACCTAGGCCATTGAGGTACAAAGACATCTTAATCTTCCAAGTTTGGATGTTAAGGATGTCAAAGGTGGGAGGTGTCATGAAGTCCATGGTGTGTGTACAAATATTGTGATTAGCCTAAAAATGAGGATCTTTAACTCTAGGTTGTAAGACCCAAATCAAGAGCACTTGGCTCTAATAACAATTGAAAATCACCTAGAGGGGGTGAATAGGTGAAAGCTAATTTAATGGTCACTAAATGCGGAATTAAAAACTTATTATACTAAACACCATGTATAACACAAGAGTGTAGCCGAATTCCCCGTGAAGGGCTCTGGACTAACTCCTCAAGATTCCTCTAAATAAGAGTTGAGGTGCCGCATTGGCTCTCTTGGTTGAATACAAGTGTTAGCAAACATTCCCCAAGCATATAACAATTAAGCTCATAATGTATATCAAGCATATAAAGATGAAATCAATTAGAGCATGCAAGATATAGACAAGAGTAAGAGATAGAGAGTGAGCAATCGCAAACACGGGAGATTTGTTTCGAGGTTCGAGCACACTTGCTCTACGTCCCCGCCTTCACACTTAAAGGATTTCCACTATAAACCGATCCCACCGGATCACTCGGTGCCGCAACACCTACAAGGAGTTCCCACTAGAACTCTTGGACTCTCTAGTCCCGCACCGCAAGCCCACAAACTCGCCGAGGCTGCACCTCAAACACCGAGTTCACAGTAGAACCCGAAACAACCGCGAACACACGCGTCCGCCTCCTCAAAGTATAAGAATGAAACTTTGGTGATCACAACACTTTGATCACCTAAAATCCTCTCACAACAAATATCCCTAAAGGTAGATATAGAAATGGATGGCTCAAGTGTTGTGTGAGAAAACAAGGATTGAATCTATGGTGAAAAACACAAGAAAATCTCTTTTGAAACACTCTTGATAAACTTTCTTTTGATTTAGAAATATTGGCTCTAAAACTTGTGGATATAACCACTGAAATGAGTAGGAAAAACTAGCCCAAAAACTTCTTCTAAATCTTATAGAAAATAGCCCCCAAAAGTCCCAATTTATAGAGCTAGAAAAACTAGCCGTTGGGAGCCAGGTTGGCCTGTCGGTCGATCGCCCGGTCGACCGGCCAACGGTCAGAATTCTGACCGTTGAGCCAGCGATCAATCGGCCGGTCGACCGTGGCACTGGAACAGAGAGCAGAGCTCTCTGCTGGTCGACCGGCCCGGTCGACCGGGGCTTTCCAGAGAGCAGAAGCTCTCTGGGGTCGACCGGGTCGGTCGACCGGCCCTCCAGCAGTCCTAGCATACACATTCTGTGCACGTCGGTCGACCGACCCGGTCGACCGGTCCGGTCGACCGACAGAAGCCAGGTCAGGACATTATAGGGATCAAAAACTTGGTCATTTTGGCTCAAATAAAATTCCATAAAATCATGAAAAATCTACAAAAATAGTTTTAACATTATACTTTGATAATCAAATATGCTTGAACAAAATCAAGACATGTTACAAACAATTTGAACTATTTTTGTAACTTGAAAATTTTGGTTAAAAACAAAACCTGTATTTTTCTAAACTTGGTTTTTCCAAAACTTCTCCAAATACAAAAACAAGATATTTTAAACTCTTTTAAAGCATAGAGTGTATGGATATGATCCACTACACATACATGGTGAAATATCTATGTTTTTGACATTAAGCTCTAAATTTGGTTTTGGTTAAAACATATATACTTGAATTCCAAAAGCCAAACCGGTATTTTTCAAAAAGAAAACTCTTTTGTCTTTTTCCAAAATAAAAATTTTTATATGAAAAACTTATCTAAATCAAGAGTGTGTGTGTATATGATATACTTGAACAATCCACCAACTATTCTATCCTTTACATTTTATCTAAAAATAAAATCTTATAAAAACAAACCTAGACACAAGTTTTGATCTTGAAGGTCTTCACATCTTCTTGACTTGGTCCAAACACGATCCATAAAGCTAGACTCCTCTTGAGTACTTGATGTGGTCTTGATGCACAAGCTCTTGAATCAAACCGTGCTATCTCCAAAAACTTGACTTTAAATCCTTTGTTGAAGCTACACACCTACTAAGATCTTGTTCACAAATCTGAAACTAAATAAATACAAGATCATTAGTACTATAACTACATGAGTTGATCAACTAGAGTGATAGGCCTTTGGGCTAACATCTCTCTCACTTTAATTGAACTTTATCACATATGCAAATACCATTGAAACAAATTAACTGTAAAAATGTATAATCCATTAGTTCTGGTCAATCCAATATACACCTATTCTCTAATCTTATAAGTCAACCCCACTCCAATCAAGTCCACTGAGAGATCCAAATAACAAGAGATTCAATTTATTGGTAAATCAACATCCTATTTGATTAATCCTCAATATCCAATTTAATTCCGTCTAAATTATCATCGAATAATAGAGATCAAACCTGATAAATAACAAACATGAGAATTTCACACATTTAACCACCATCACGAACTAATCAACCTCAAGATCCAATATATCATTTTTTAAAGTACCACCAAACATGAAAAGATCAAGTCTAGTATATATCTTAGGTAAAGTCCACGCATCCAAATACTAAGGCAACGGATCCACTATACATCCATGCACTTCACTAATTCACATTATTTCAGTCTACTCTCATTGCTGACTGTAAGTCAATCTTCACTCCAATAAGAGTCCACTAATCAAATCTATTAATGAACAGATCCAGTAGATTAAATAGTATTAAAATCGATAATTTATTGGAATCATAATAAATAAATAAAATTCGTCACTAGCTGTCAATCTCATAAATTTGATGGATCAGTAATCACACGCAACATACCAAGATAGCTGACACCTAATTTATTAGGAATCAAAACAATACAATCAGATGACATGATAGATAGGGTGATCTCATTTATAACAATAAAGCATAATTATTCACTCGGGGTTAACTAAAACACTGATGCAATTTAAATCGATAGACATTAATTGAATAACCAAATTATGTTCAGTAAATCATTATTAGTACAATAAGTAAGGACAGTCACAAATAAATAAAAAAATAATAATATAAAGAAAATAAACACTCACATGAAATAATGCAGATCTGGGCCAGTTGCTCTGTTAGATTAAGTCTGCAACTGAAATTGAATCTGAGTCTAGAAGCGGGTCCTGGTATTAGTTCAGGAACAAATCGGATCTATTTGCACTCGGGTCTGAGTCTCCAATCACCTCGCATGTCGGTCCACTGAAAATGAATCCTAGTATGATCTTCTGTTAAAGAGTTACCGGGTCTGGGTTGCACAACTGAAAGAGAGGGTACACACACACATACACATATGCATAAAGAGAGGTGGAGTAACACAGACACACACACAAACACATACACAACACACACTTACATATAAACACACATACATACCCCCACATGCACACATACACTCACACACACATACACAGAACACATACACCCTCTTGCATACAGAGAAAGAGAGAGAGAGAGAGAGAGATAACTCATGCAGCATGGGGGAAGGAGCAGCTCGACCATGAGCGGTGGATGGTAGAGATCGCGGAGGTGAGGTGATCGCCATAGTTGATCTGCTAGTGGTGTGCTCATGGTCTGTGATGGCTAGCGAGGGGAGCGTGGTGTGAGTCTCCACAATAGGAAGGATGAGGATGAGAGGAGAGGTGGGCGTGTATGGACAGCCACAGCGGTGTGGCGGAGGTTGAGCAAGGTAGGGAGAGGAAAAGGTTGACAGCGGTGGCGGCACTGCGAAGCTCGGCCTCCGACGATATGGCGGATGGTTTGGTGTGCTAGGGTTATGTAATATCCCTTTTTTGAAATAAAGTGTTTAAATAAAATATACTGGTATTTTAATATGTACATGTACATTATTTATTATTATTAATTATTATGTGAGTTACTATTACAAATTGTTATTAATTACTATTATAATAGAATATTATGATTTTATTAATAGGTGAAAGTTATTACAATTATTTTGTACTTTTCATGTGTATAAGTGAGCCCACTCCTCTTCTCCTATTTTTCTATTTTTCTTTATTTTTCTTTGGCCCAAATCAAAGCCCAATCATATTCCTCTTTTCTATTCTTTTTCTTTTTTTTCTTTTTCTATTCCCTAATCCCATGAATTAAAGCCCTAGTCCATATTTTCTTTTCTCCACTTTTATTCTCTTATCTTATTTAAATTCAACTTAGCCCAATAACCAATCCCAATAGCCAACACAAATACCCATTATCATATGCTTAACCTTTACCCATTAGCCCATATCCATTTCCCATTACCCAAAACCTATTACCCAATATCTAATTCTAATCATATCTCAAGTCTTAATCCTAACTAACAAATAGAAATCTTAACTAAACTAATCCCCTCATAATCTTCTTCATATCCTTTTTTTTCTTCTGCAACAGGCCAAACTCCCCCATCTTGCTCTTCTCCTCTTGCTGGAGGACCCCCCGTAGCACCCACCTCCCTCTTGGCTATCCCTTTTGTATTCATCTCCCTCCTCGGCCGGATCTTCCTCCTCCATAGCCGGACCTCCGACGAGCTCCATAACTCCCCGGGCTCCACCTTCCCACCTTATCGTACACCCACCAGCAACTGGCTGTGCACCCTCCTCTTTCAGCCTCCATGGCATGGCCGGCAGCCCAAAAACCCCCGCACACTCTAGCAACCCCCAACAGCTTCTTCCGTAGCTCCTCCCCTTCTTCATCATGGTCAAGCCGCACCATCTCCACTCTCATACTGCCGAGAAACTCCCTTCTCCATTTTTCCTCTTCGGCGAGAGCCGGATGCCCCCCAAGTTCGTCTCGAGAACCTCCGCTTCCTCTCCTATGTCTTGTGATGCCGCTCCCCATCTCCGCCGGAGAACCGGTCTCCACCATCAACCTCTAGCTGAGCCCCTCTCTCTCTCTCAGGTTCTTCTTTATCTTCTTTCTTTCATTCTGTGAATTTATATGTGTGTGAGTATATATGTGTGTGTGTGTGTGTGCGTGTGTGCGCGTATGTATGTGCATATATATATATATATATGTGTGTGTGTGTGTGTGTGTGTGTGTGTGTGTGTGTGTGTATTTATATATATGTATATATATATATGTGTGTGTGTGTGTGTGTGTGTGTATGTATTTATGTGCAATTATTTGTGTGTATGTATTTATATTTATGTGTGTGAATTAAAAATGTGTGTACATGTGTGAGTGTGTGAGTGTATGCATGTATATAAATGTATGGGGTGTGCGTGTGTGTACATTTGTGTGAGTTAATATGCGTGTATGATGTGTATGTTGGTATGTATATAAAATATGTATGTATGTGTATACTCGTGTGCATATATATGTATGTGGGTGTACACATGTGCGTATGCACGTGTGGCATGCGTGTGTAGGTACATGTGTGAGTGTGTTATATGGTGTTAATTTCCCTTCATCTCTGTATATGGTTGTGTGTTACAGTAATTATAGACTCGTTCGTGTTATCCAAACTCGAGATTCGGATTTATGCCCGCTGTGGACCCGATACACTGGCGATTCGAAGGCCAACTAATGATATGATTTGAAGATCTGTATTGGTTCGTCCAGTGAAGACCAGACGATGATTCTAATCCAAAACTCTGTCATTTTTGTGAGTGTCTGTTCTTATGTTATTTTCTTATTTACTATGATCACTAGGCATTTATATGTTACTCGTATTATTTCATGTGATTGTCTGATATATTTTCCAGTGTGATTATGGTATTACTTCATGAGGCATCAGTGAGCATTCACCTTATTTATTTAGTTGATATGAGCGTTTATAAGTATCATTTCATGTGTAGAGGATTATCACTTTTTATTAAGACTAGTTGTAGTATGCTTTAGACTTTGATTTGGATTAATCTTGAGATTGGCCTTGTGCATGTTAGTAGATAAATAGTATATTTATTTAAAGTATTTATCGGATATTCATTTGGTGATTATCCTCTAAAGCAAGAAGTTTATGATAATGAAAAGGAGGACATTAAAAAAGTAAAGCGCCCTCCTAAAGTACCAAGCTCATCAACATCCAGAGGTCTGTGGCATCCTTTATGTGTTCCAAAATTGCATAAGTACTATCAGATATCCTCTATCCAGAGGAAGATGATGTGTGCTATTCTAAGTGACGTGAAGGTTTGCTATTCTTCTAATATTGCACGTTGTTTTAATTTAGATAGGCTTGGGGGACTAAAGAGCCATGAATATCATGTACTAATGCAGCAGTTACTTCCAGTGGCAATTCACAATGTGAGATTGCCAAAGCAGATGGTTGATGCAATAATAGAGTTGTGCGATTTTTTTCGATGATTGTGCTCTAAAAGCAACAAGGTAAAAGATTTTAAGAAGTTGCACACTAACATTGGTCCAATTTTATGCAAGCTTGAGGAGAAGTTTTCACCTGTGTTCTTCGTAATGATGATTCACCTAACAGTTCATTTAGCTCAAGAGGTGAGGATTGGTGGATGTGTGCACTATCGATATATGTATCCTGTAGAAAGGTGTGTATATATGACATATTTATTTGCATTAATTGATCATTGTAACTAACTTAAATCTTATATAATTAACATGTCATGAATTTTTCTGATAACCTTAGATACTTAGTTATTTAAAATCCTATGTACGAAACAAGAGGCGGCCAGAGGGTTCATATCACGGAGGAATGCCTAAGTTATTGCTCATGATATATGGAAAGTAATGCAGAGTCTAAGAACAACCATGATTGTCGAGGAGGAAAGCCCCCGACTTTCCATTTTCTTTATTCCTGATGAATGCAGTGCCTTTCAACCTCAATACAGAACAGTCATGTATGCCGAAATGCACAGTGCGCATAATCATTACTTGTTTAACTGTGATAAAGTTACCCCTTATATTGAGTATGTTACACTATACAAATTTTAATCTATCATAAATTTAAACAATTGTGAATTATCTCAACGTGTCATACATATCTTGCAGACAATACTGGGAAATCATTAAGCATAGAGTCTCATCGAGAGCTTCTAATTATAAATGGCTTGTTCAAAATGAACAGGATAAGAAATTTCGAAGAAGGTTCTGAGAACGTCTAAGTGTTATCAACAATATATTTTCACATAACTCTAGTCTAATAATTTTATAAAATAACCTTGTTTAACTAAATAGGTTGCATGAGAGGTCAGAATAGATGCATATTTATTAACTCTGTTTCGGTCTCCTGAATTTAAAGTCAAAACATACAAAAGCTTTGATATACAAGGTTTCAAATTTCACACAAGATATCCAAAGATTCTATTGTACTCAGAATAGCGGAGTTGTCATGGCGACGATGACAAGCTATGCAAGTATGCATGATAATGACCTGAGGAAAGAAGTTATTACTTATTACGAGGTGATCAAATATATCATTCAATGAGGGACGAGGAAGATCATTCTGTTTGAGTGTGACTGGGCTGATAATAACAAGAACAAAATAGACAAACATGGCTACACACTTGTTGACTTTACAAGGCCAAATAAGAAAACTTGTCCCTTTATTCTACCTTATCTGGTATTGCAAGCATTCTTCGTGCCTGATCCATTGTATTAGCCTTGGGTGGTGCCCATTGTCACAAAACCAAGAGATACCTTCGATTTAAGTACCAAAGGTGAATGCTTGGAGGTAATGCTCATCCGAACCGATCCTCATGTGGCCTCTGCTTCTACTGACGGTGTTGACCTTATGAAAGAGTAACAAATTAAATGTATTCTGATTTTCTCCACTTTAATTTTAATTATATATTGAATCTTTAATATACGATTGCTTTTACTTTATGTCTGGAGATAATCTAGTTGCATATATGTACGTTATTTCTAGAGATGAGCTAATTGTATGTATTGTATGATTGCTTAACTTTATATCTTCCGCACTTTATTTTCTGTGCTGACTTACATATAACTATTGTACGACTGCCTAACTTTATATCTAGAGTTTATAATTATAAAACACAGGTCTTCTAAAATGGCAGCATCATCCTCCAGCCAATTCAAGAGAAAAATCAGGCCAGTTGGCCCGATCTAGATTGATGGAGATGGTTGCCCATTTGGCCCTCACTACAATGCACTCTCAGATCACATTAGTCGCCATGTCTGCCATTGCAACGAGTTCTCTCCATCCCTGACTTCGCCTGACCACAAGAATTCAGAGAGAGTTGAAGCATTATATCATGAGTTGGCTGTAAGTTTTGTTATACTTTATTGAAATTTTATGTTTATAATTATGCTTTATTGAGATTTTAATCCAACTGACATTGTGTTATATGCAGGGTGATTTTTCACTACCGGCTTAAAATAAAGCGTGGGATATTCTAAGAAACTTTCGCAAGTGGTTCAACGACAATGCCAGAAAGAAGTGGAACGACAACAAAAATTGTTCCCTGCGTCGTACCTTTGATCGCTGCCAGGGATTCATAGATGATGCTACTGCATTGCAGCCGGACAAAGTCGACAGTGAGACTTGGATGAATCTCTTATCGACATATAAAAAAAAATAGCCAAGACGATGGGAGTGGATTAGTAAAAAAAAAAGTTATGAATTGTTTATATATTATTATATCTGAAATCTACTGACTTGTTTATTTTTAATTTGTAGTCGAAGAGGAAAAAATGTAAAGCCTCTCGCGTTGCAAATGACTTGCCGCATAGGATGGGTAGAGACGCTCTTTCTATGTGGAAGGGCAAATTTGTAAGTATAAATTTATATTCATTTGGTTTTATAGCATATTTGCTACTTAAGTTAATATTTTAAATTTCTTGCATTTCTAATAGAGAGGCCCGTGGGAGGAAGCCAAACGCAAAGGAGATCTGCAATAAGAAATTTCTGAAGATGGATGAGCTCGATGGTCCTGAGGGAGAGATTCCCATGCCTCGTACCTGGGGCATGCTAGTCACTAAGGAAGCCATATATATTGGTGTAAGTATTAAAAATTTATTTATATATCCTTACATTTTATGAAAATGATATAAATCTAATTATACTTTTAATATCTTTGTTAATTTTTAGCTCCAACTCGAGAGGAATTATGATGTGGCGATAGCAGATGGCAGCGACGAGATCACGACAAGCACACGAGCGACCCTCGAGACATTTGGACGTGTGATGAGGCTCGGGCTGCACGTGGATGTTCCCAGAGGCATTAAGCCCGCTAGGAGGTATGCCTACACTGCCCAGTTTGAGCAGCAGATTCAGGTTATGATGCAGGAGTTTGAGGCCCAGAGACAGCAGTTGGAGATCAACCGACAGAGAATAAAAACGATGCAGGTATTCATTGCCTAGTTTATGACGAGTCAACAAAGCGCCGGGTAGCTTAGCAGCGAGAGCGACAATACTGGTGACGGAGACAACGATGAGACTTAGGTAAGATATTGTGATATGATTGTGATTTATATCACTTGTATTTTCTGAGATTTGTGAGATTTGTATATATTGATGATATTTGGTGTTATTTGGTGATAACTAGAGTTTATTGGTGATATATTGGTGAAATTGAAATTGTATGTGGGTATATATTGGTGATATTAAAATATATGTGGGTATATATTGATATATATTGGTGATATATTTAGTGTTATATTTGGTGTTATACTGGTGATATTGAAATGCATGTGGATTGTGTGTTGCAGATCTATAGTTGTGTGCAGCAGTTTTAAAAAAATTATTAACAAACTGTGTCGAATTTCATATTCGACACAATATGGACCCATAATTGCGTCAAAAATCACAAATTTGACGCAATTTTTTGCTACAGATTGTATTTTGACACAATATCTCCATAACTATAGAGTCAGATCTCAAATTGCATAGAAAATATAACCTTTCGACGCAATTATAGGATATCAGTGTATTTTTAAAGCAAAAATTTTCACATTTTGTGCAGATATGAAGCTGACAAATTGTGTCGAATAAGTTTTTTGATGCAATATTTAAATTTTAAATTTAATACATACGAAGCATACTATTTCTAATTGCAGCCAATTTTCGTCGCAAATTGTAAAATTCAGTTTTATAAATTTATTTTATTTAACATTTTGCAATGAATTTACGCTGCACAATGTAAATAGTGTGTCAAAATTTTGACACAATATTTAATTTTGGCATAATATATAGAAAAAATTTGCGTCAAAAATTTGACGAAACATTTAAACTTGCGGCGAATTATCAACGCAAGTTTTGCATGGAGGACTTTTGTTTGAATTTTTTCGATGCAAAAAATCGACACAAGCTGTAAAACATAGACGCAATATGTTTTTTTTTAACGCAAATATTTGACGCAATTTGACAGGATTTCTAGTAGTGTTGGATCAACTCATCGAGGATCCTAATGTCGGGAGATTCTCTGATTCCAAGCTTGCTTTCTGATTTCGTCGGTGTCGGGTGTTCTGGAGGACAACCATTTGGGCTTGGAGTTGTTCATTAAGTTATCTGAATGCCTCCTTTTCACGAATGGCATTCTCGCGGTCGAGTGCCTCCTGCTTTCGATCACAATCTGGTTGGGCTTGTTGCTCTTTCGTCTGCTCCTTCATGTTAGTGAGCATCTGAAGAATTTGGTTTTCGAGCTGCAACGAGGGTGCTTGGACATTCACAGCTGCCCCTTGGGGCAAGGGGGAGCCTGTGTCTTCGCTAGCATGTGGTTGATCAATGGCTGGCGGGGGAACTCTGCCCCTAATGGCGCTGATGATCTTGCCCTTTGACGTGGCACCATTGAGCATGATGATTTGCTTTTGTAGGGATTGAAGAAGTTTTGAAGAGGCATTATTTAGAAACGTTTTGGGTTGGATTGGAGAAAGATCTTGAGTGTGACTCAGGTCTTAACGAAAGCATCAGTTGTGGTGGTGATTTTCTGTCACAAGTGATTAAATGGTCGATCCTCACCACAAGTAAGAAATGAAATAGGATAGTACATATAGATAAAACACAACAGAAAAGAGGGACGCGGAGGATTTATGTGAAAACTCTTAATCTGGATAAATCACGAGGAGGAGGAGATGCTTCACTATAATTCTTCAACAACAGGAATTATAGGAGTCTAGAAGATGTATATATACTTGAACCAGAATCCCCTCAAGGTTAGAGTCAGGTTCCGAATCAAAATCCCCCTCTTCGTTGGAGTAGAAGGTCTTATATTTGACCGAGTGAAATCACCAAGAGGGAGTGAATAGGTGATGGCTAATAAAATGTGGAAATTAAAACAATTATAAACTACTAAAACTTATCCAACTCAATAATTAAGAATGAAGTTGTATACCCGGTGAAGAGCTCTAACTTCTCTTCACAATTCCTCTTAAAATAAGAGTTGAGGTGCTCAATTGATTTCTTGATATAAAGAGAGTTCAAATAATCTTGCAAGAATAATAATAAATTCACAATTATAATAATGCAATAAATAAAGGAGAGAGTTAGATAGATCAAATGATTAGCCAATCGCAAATACAAAGAATTGTTATTGAGGTTCAAGCTACTTGCTCTATATCCTCGCCTTCACCGCAATAAAGATTTCCATTATAATCAACTTGATTACAACTTGAACTCGATCCGCAAAATCTGGAGCAGCAACTCCAACTCACTACTCTCTTTTTAGGAGGAAATCTCAAATAACAAAAGATTATAATGGTGATCTTCATAAGATCACACTCTATTACACCTTTCTTATAGCTTAGAGTAAGGAATTTATAGCTCAATAAAAGTGTGAGAGAAACGGAAAAAAATTTGAATGAATAGCACCGAAAACTTTTCACCTAAGACTGAACACTTAAAACATTTTGCAAACTTGATTTTTCTCGTAATTTTCTTGATGATAAAGCATCTCTAATTTTTCCTATTTATAGGAGTATGATAGAGACCATTAAATAAAAATTCTAAACTATAAAACATGTTAAAATCATTAAAAAAATTAGAAATTAATCTGGACAAATTTAGATAAGAAACTAGTCGTTGGGAGACAAAATAACAAGTTGACTGTCTGACTCAAGACAACAAACTCACGCCTATCGATAGGAATTGCTCAACGATAAAATATTTAAAATATAACATAAGGACTATCGACAGACTAAATCGACTCAGTCTCTATTGACTCCACTGTCGACAGCAAATCGCAGCTGTCGACAGACTGAGCACATGATCAGTCTCTGTAAAACCCCTGTCGACAGCAATTGAGCTATCTAATCGTACACATGCATTGCATATTTAATATCTCATTTGTCAAATTTCTACATTTATTCTTTAATAAAATTCTACTATTTAATGTAATTTCATGTCAATGACATGAAAGGTAATTAAGGAAGAAAAAAAAGATTGACAGATTTATCCAATTAAATCTAAAAGTTCAAATCAACGGGGATCGATTCAAATCCAGAGGTTCTTGAAGTAATCTTATCTAAAGATCGAGTATAACAGATGAGATATTACCAAGAAAAATTCAAGTGACAACGGTTTTTTAAAAGTCTAATTGGTTTTGCTGAGGATAAAAGGATGTATCATCAATCCAGAGCAAGAATTCAAAATCCAAGAGGATAAAAGGATAGAGAACACATGGACGGACAAACGCCCCTGATCCTGGCCTAACGGCGAGGATCTTGCTGTTTGTTGCTTTTTCGTGGCTTGGTTGTTGAATTAGGGGAGCGCCAACTCACCCTATCTTCATGCTCATACCCCTATCCTATTTCTCTTATAAATACTTGCATACTCAGCAGCAAAGAGACGAATTCCAGATAAAGCTTTAGTTCAGGTTTTTTTTTTTTACTTTTTCAATGTAATTTTTATTTTCTTTATACCTTATGTTAGAGAGAATTACATGATTAAAGAGAGGAAGGGTTATTGTAGAGTGACACTATTGTAATCCTTTCCTAAAAGACTTGTATTAAAGGTGACAATCAATGAAAGTTTCCCACTTTTCTTTACTATGCTTGATCTAGCTGAAGCTCTGCTTTCCTTTATTCTTTTTTACTACTTCACTCTATTTCAAGGTAATTCTTTACTATGATTCAACGGTAGAGGTAAGTACTCTTTTTTTATTTCTTTCCATTCATTAGTTTAGAATCACACTTTTCCTTTTTATCTCTTTTTCTTTTTCCCTTCTTTTGTAATTAAAGCAACAACCCAACTCTTCTTCTGCCATCTTCTTCTTAACTTAACTTTATATTTTAATTTTCTTTTTATAAGCTGAGAACATAAGTATTAACTTATTTTTGGAAAATTAAAAGAAAAAAACTTACTTAATTGCTTCCATTGTTGTCCCTCTCTCTGGATCATGACCCTTAGCCCTAGGTTACACGGTAGCATTAAGGACTTCGCACTGTTTTAAAAGTTTATATTTTTTTGTAATGGTTTGGCTCGATCATAATTTTGGTGCCGTTGCCGGGGGGGGGGGGCAGTAAGTTTTCTTTCTTTTTGATTTACTCTAAACGAATTAAACTTTTTTCTCTGTTTTGGTGTGCAGTGGCTTATTTTAAGAAAACGAAGGAAGCAAAACACATATAAGTGGCTATGAACTCTGCTGTAAAAAGCAGATCCCAAATGCCCTCAATTCTGCGAGCAAATGTGGCAAAAGCCGCAATTCCGTGGCAGATTGAGTTGACCGCTCACTGTCTTCTTGTAGGGTGATTGCAATTTAGTTTTTTTAGCTTCTGCATAAATTTGTTTCCCTATTTAACATACTTTGTACACTTTTCTGATCTCAACATTAACTTGGCGGTTGTTAAATATTAAAAACGATTTAGACTTTGCATTATAAGGCATTTGTCTAATTTCGTCTACTTTTAAATTACTATTGAAGAGCTGTTGGAGGAAAAGGTACGCCTGCATTGTATATAGCTTAGGAAACACACTTTTATGTTATATTGCTTGGGTGTTATTTTTGCTATATACTTGCATACAATGTTGACACTCTAAAAAAGACAAGATTCCTAACTGGCATGAACAATGTCTAAACTTGTTGACATCTACAAAAGACAAGTGGCAGACAAGTCGACGACCAGTTCTTCGTCCATCTCAAAGAGGAAGAATCAGCAACTTGGACTCTACTGATCAAGTGAAGTAGACAGTAAGCCAAGAAAAGCTCGTGAGAAGGCCCAAGTAGGTCCAGAGACACTAAGTTAGCTCAATACTTAGTCTCGCACGAGCCCACAAGATAAGTCTCGCATGAGAAGCTAAGATTGCTTAGCATCACAAGAAGATCCTTCATAACTTCGCTACGAGCTGACTTGCAGTTTCACCTACAAACGGTCAGCTAACTCCGCAAAAAGTTAGCTCAGTGCAGCCGTGCAACAGGCTGATTGGTAACTTCGCCACAAACTTTATCCAGCTCTGCGGAAGAGCTTTCTTCTAACTCCGCCAGATGCTTCTCCCAGCTCCACTGTGAGCTCAACGCGGCAGCTCCGCTGCGAATCTTTTATGGTCATCTTTGACCAATCAAATCTAATTAAGATCGAATCTAATTGAGATCAAATTTGGCAGTTGCTTACCATAATCTTTTGACTCTCCCAATCAGGTGAGAAGATTGGGAGAGATCTCTCAATCAGTTAAAAGGATATCTTTCATAAAAGGATATCTCCTAATTAATTGAAGAGATAAATGGAATATTCCTTATTTAGCATCCTGCGTTACTTTGCAAAAGCAGTTTCTAGCCTCGCTACTTTTCAGATACAAAACAGATTGACTCAATCTGTTTTCAGATTTTTAGGGCCATTATATCCCTATTCTCCCTATAAATAGCCCACCATAGGCAAAGGGAAAAGAGGACGGACGGACCGAGACCCCCCCAAAGAGAGGACCACCGGCAGATAAGAAAGCGGAAGCTAATAAGAGATCTATTCTCTTGAATTCAGAGAACTACTTCTCTAATCAGGGTGCTATTACCCTAAGATCTTCCTCCCTCTCAAGGAATCTCCGAAACCAGGTGAGAAGGAATTTCCAAGTGGAGGCAGTTTGAGAAGTAACAAGAGGGTTCTACCAATAATCTGTTCTCCAATTCCCCGAACCAGGCGAGAAGGGAATCCCATCAGGCAGCAGTCCTATTGTCTGATCGATCGTATCGTCAAAGGGATAAAGTGATCGCGCACTGATCAGATTCCTACCGGCACACTTTCCCAGAAATCTCAGAGGAGATCTACCTGTAATCTTCTTACTTCAAAGAATTACTTATAATTTAGCTCCTCGATACTTTTTTGTAAGTTTTCTCCTTTGCAAAATCAATGGAAAATAAGATGGCGACTCCGCTGGGGATTTCATTCTCCACTGTTGAGAATCAAGCATTGCAATGTGACAATTAGACCTCTAGGTCTATTGCTGAAACACTGGTCATTCGCTCTGGCCAAAAGAAGTTTGAACAACTTCTTCCTGGGGGTACCAAAACTCCCCTACGTACGCGCAAGGAAGTTGGCGTAGCCAGAGCCTGTCTGGCTAATTCTTCGGAGCAGGTCTCTGTGGAGACAGATAAGGCTCTCTGCGAACCTATTACGGTCCTCTGGCGCAACAAGGAAGTAGGACCGCAATGCAACAGTCAGAATTCTGAGTCCGTTACTGTCAAAAATTTGGTCGTTCATTTCGACCAAGAAAAATTCGAAGAACTCCTCGCTAAAGGTAGTCTAATGCTACAGGCACAAAAGCATAGAAAGGTCACAATGACCAACATTTCGGAGTATAAACTGGGGGCAGAATCCTTCCAACTCCTCTCAGCCTCGCGCGAGGCTAGCCAGGTTCCTTGTGAACCTAAATCTCCTCTTCCAGAACAGATGTGGAGGCCAAAGCAGAAAGCTCTATATGAAGTTTCAGGCGTAACTACGCCACAGGCACGTCTATCATGCAAAGACAAAGGCAAAATGTCTACCTACTTCATCGAGGTTATTAGCCGCAAAACTAAAACGGTGACTATACCTTCGCCTAATTCAGGAGCAGCAACTCCTCGCGCCAACCTTGTTCTTATGAGCGAATTTACTGATGACATGGCAAACACAATGCCAGTACCTAAGGATACGAGCGGAGTTCTCAGCCGCCAGACTGGAACTAAAACACCTAGCAGTGCTAATCACCTGCAGCAACGAAGCGGACAAAGCACCACAGTGTGCTCTGCTCCCCAGTTCATCAAGCACTAAGCTCGCTCTTCGCATGTGATTAGTCTACGATTATGCATTATTATACGCATTTTCCCACCGATTTATGAATAAATTGTCGGTCTAAACCGTGTTTTGGTCTCTCTTACAGGTAAATTAAGAGTTCAAGGGCAAAGGAGTAATAAGAGCTTAATTAATTCCATTTTATGGTAATTAATTCTGGATTTCTTGGAGGCCAAGCAAGGGATTATCTAGAAGATACGTCGAACCTAGACCTTTGCTCATGTCAGACGAATATTCGGGCGAAATTACCAGAAACAGAATATACCAGGAAGCTCCTAGAGACACGACGCATCTCCGCACCAAAACCAGGGAGATAACTCCCTGGTTTGGCTGCGGATTCGTGGCTATTTCCGCGGATCCGCGGCCCATTGGTGGTGCCACGCGTCGATTTTCGACACGTGGCCCCGTCTCGTCTTCCAGAAGATACCTGTTCCTATAAATATCCCTGTATTTGGCCAAAACGGGGGAAGTTTTCATTTATAGGCTAGGATTCCTATGTTTTAGTGTAGTGTAGGTAGGTGTTCTTCATTTCTTTTATTTTGTTATGTTATTTCGTTTTTAGATCATGTATTAGGGCTGAGAGATTCAGAGAGAGAGATAGAGAGGGATTGATGTAATAGATGGTGACAATCGATGTAAAGGTGCCTCCTTTCTTCTCCAATGTAATCTCCTCCATCTTCTACATGTTACTTGGCTAACTTTTCTTCTTCTCATGGAAATCTAACTACTAACCACTAACCATCTAACCACTTACTTGATAATCCACATGAATCTAATAGCCTCTATAAGGCCTTGCTCTTGCAAGAGCCATTGATGGCTCATGATGATGGGTTCTAACATCTAACTTGCTAACTTGCTAACCAAACTAACTCTCTCTTATTTCATGTTTGCTTCTAATGGTTTGATGATCTAATGTTTGTATTAGCTTGCTCTTGATGCAACTTTGAATGTGATGAACCATCTTATTTGCCATGCTTTGTATCGTCTCTTGAAGCCAAGGATTAGTGATGGTCAAGGATCCATGTGAGGCAACTATCACAAGAGGTTAGCAAGGTTAGTGGATCATTTAGTAGTTAGTAGCCATGAGCTTTCTTTTACCTTGTTTTAAAAATCAATTCTTTTATCTTTTCATCGTTGTTTTCACCGCTTTCTTTGTTTGTCTTTGTTTTCATTTTCTTTACTACAAGCTTCTTCTTCTTTTCTATTTTGTTTCCAAACCACTCCTCTTTTGTTTTCTTCGCCGCTTTCATCGCCTTCTCCGCCTACCACATGCTTGTTTTCCTTTTCTTTTCTTTTCACTTTCTTTCTTTTAACAAAGAAGCATTGTTAACATAAAACGTGAATAAAAACTGTTAATGCTTCTATCGCCTCCCGTCCCTGTGGATTCGACCCGTTGAGCCAATGCTATAACGGATGTATCAAGGGCACATTAGTACATATCCGAGCTTTTACATTGATTTCACAAACTACACATTTAAGAGTGCTAGTTTCGCCCCGAACAAATTTTTGGCGCCGTTGCCGGGGAACGGGAATGGTTTTGTTTTCACGTTTTTGTTAACATTGTCTTCTTTGTTTTGGTGTGCAGGACATTCTTTATAGGATCTTGACATTGTAGAACATAAACTAGCTTCGCATCTCCCTGCTCTTGAAAGAAGGGCCCCAGCTTCTAAAGAACTGCCGCGGAAACGCGACTTTTGCCGCGAAAACGCAGCCATTTTGTAATCATTGTGTATCTTGTTGTGCTGGGATGTGTTCATTGTAATAGTTAGTAGATTTGTACTGCTATCTTTCCTGCTTTGATTGCCTACACACCGTAATAAACTAAAGAACTAAAATACGGTATTTGGACGCTTTTAAAATGGCTTAGACATTTGCATTTAGGCACGTGTCAATTCAATTCCAATATACTGTATTTTGTTCTGTTGTTGTGATCTGGATTGTGGTGTACATATGGCATTGCATATAGCATAGGGCAAACACGTGGGTGATTTATCGATTTTGTGTTATATTCTTGTCTATATTGCACACTTGCACGAATTGAACTTAAGGGCAAAACCTATACAAGATAAGGTGGGGATTTCATCACCCTTCCTTAGCCAAAAAACCACTTCCCCACTCACACAACCCAAGCCCTAATAAAAATTGATAGACGTTGGCCCCTAGGGACATCTCGGACTCATTAAGAGATTGACCGAGGGTGGAACTTGTTTTGAATCTTACTCTTGTGAAATCGGTGTCTAAGGTTGGGGATTAAGAGGTTACGCCTCGAAGATACCGTGGTTTGGCGTAATTAAGGCCCGTTGCTTACGTACGGATACCTCCCACCGTATTTTGCCCCTACCTGGCCGATTAGCTTGTGGTCAGATTCAAGCAACAACCTCCCCGGGTAATCGACCAGTTAGGAGTCGTCTAGGTCTAGGTCAACCCTACTTTAGGCTTGGTTTTGATTTTCTTTCTTTTTGTTTGTTGTTTGATTTTTCTTTTTTGTTTGTGATTGTTTGTGAAATGGAATTCAACAATAACAATTCTTTCAATCCGAATATGAATCCATATTTCACACCAACCCCATTCGATTCAGATAATTCCAACCCGGCTTTTTACAATATGCACCAACCAAATACACCAGGTTGGACTTATCCGAATCAATACAACCCATACCCACATTCTTATGACTATAATTTCCAAAATAATTTCACCTCGTCACAGAGTCAATGGGGATTCACCTCCCCCGAGTTAAATTTTCATCCTCCTTGTCCACCATATCCACCTTGTCCACAAATCTCATTCCCCGATTTCGCTTCCTATACTCCTTTTTCTGGACCTCCCATTGAAGAAAAATCCAAGCTAGAAAAGAGTATAGAAGCCAATCTACAAGAGGCCGAGCAACAACTTCATAAAATGTTGGCCTCTCCAATTCTACAGTATTTTCAAGAGTCTTACTCAGTTCCACCTCCTTATAATGAACAACCATCTGCTTGGGGAACGAGTAAGGAATTCTTGCGTGAGTCCGAACAACAATCAAATCTGATGGACTCACGATTTCACCATAATTTCCAAAACAAATCATCATCTTTTCAGGCCCAGTCGCAACAAAATGATGAACGAATTAATTATGAAAAGATCTTGAAATCATGACTCAAGCTCAAATGGCTCGTAATCATGACATAGATATGATGGTCAAAAGTCTTCCTTCTCATCGTTTGACCATTTCTGATGTCACTAAACATCCTGTTAGAGCCAAAGAATCATGTTGTTTTGGAAATTAAGATTCAATTTCAGCACACCCATCTGAACTTGTCCAAACCTCAAATGTTAAAGATCCCATTGACATTTTGGCAAGTTATCCTTTTCCTGAAATTGAACTTGAGCATGAATATGATCCTGAACTTCCACTTGATAATTCAATTTCACTTCCTGATTCAATATTGACTGAGGTGTTTTTACCTGAATTCAGACCTTTTCCCGAGTCAATATTGGATCCTGTACCAATCCATTGTGAAATTGAATCACCAATCTTTTATGATGATCATATTAAACTTGACCAATTTCATACTTTTGAAAGTCCCATTGATAAATTGGGAAGTTCTCATTTTTATGGAATTGAACTCAATGAGGAATGTGACTTTGATCCTCAAATTTGTGATCCAGTTTAACTTCCTAAATCGATATTGACTCCTGTTTTATTACCCATTTGAGTAATATTTTAGAGTCAGTTTTGATTCCCATACCTGTCATTCCTGAACTTAAATCACCAACCTTAGAAAGTCACATTCCATCATGGGGAAATGAATGTAGACTTGAGCTTCAACTTCTTGATTTGGACCCACTTCCTGAACCAATCTCGACTCCCGAACCTTTACTTGACTTAAGTCTGTTTTCTGAGTCGGTATTAGTTCTTGTATTTCCTGAGTCCAAATCAATCATTCCATTCTGGGACAAGGGCATTGATGAATTTGACTCTGAAATTATTTTGAAAATTTGGAAATTAGATGTGGTAAAATTCTTAATAAAAATCATAAATATATACATCATTTTAGTAGGTTGTATTCTAGAGGTCTCTGGTGGGTTCCTCTGGACTCTACGCAAGTTGGATTGGGCCGCATTTCGTGACCAATCAGACCACCACCGGAACTACCACCTTGAGGTGATTTTTCCTTCCCTCTCTATTTGTTTCATGCATACATACATCATGATGCATTGAGGACAATGCATGAGATAAGTGTGGGGGAGGGTTTACTAACATAGAGTTTTTAGATTTTCTTTCTTTTACACTTCTTTTAGGATACTTTTAGAAATCTTCCCTTTTGTATAGGAATTTTCTTTTTTTAAAAAATTTTTTGAAACAAGAGACAAAGTTTTGATCTATTTTTAAGAAAATTAAGATGATCTTAGAAATTAAGGAAGCCTTAATTGTGACATCTTAAACCTAGTTTAAATAATAGATCTTGTTTAAAATTATAAGTTAAGTATAAAAGATTGGGGAGATAATTTTATCTTGAATTTTTTGCCTTAGATAGTATGCACGTCACACTTACACATTTTTTGGGATGGAAACAAAGACCTAAAATGCCATAAATAAAAAGAAAAAATATAACAAAAAAAAACACCACTTATTAAGCTGGATAATTATACCTCAATAAGCATGATTATTCACGCCTAACGGTGGTCAAAAGAAATAAATAATCCCCCTTAGTTTTGTGGCCTTGTTTACTCGAGTCCTTAAACCCGAGGGATATTTTCTCATCTGGTGCCCTAAAACCGTCTGGTCTAAGAGTCATCAGTTATAGGCTCACTACATGGGTGAACTAGAAAGCCTAAGAAAACTAAGGGCAGAAAAAAAAGAAGAAAAAGAAAAAAATAAATGGCTTGATGGTTAAAGTTGAAATCCCAGAAATCTTCAATATCACAAAGTGCATATTACCTAGGTTTTATGAAAGATAAAATATTCAATCCAATTTTGAATTCTTACCTTAATTAAAGACAAGATTTTGCATAGAGACTAAGTTTAAGGAAGAATGATTTTTGGTGGACTTATGACCTTAGATCGCTTATATTTTTGCAAAAATATTTTGAAAACTTGTCTCTCCTTCAAAATGCGTTTTTCAAAATACTAACATTTGTCTTCTTTCTTTATGGATTTTGTGAATGCAATCCGCTGAAAACTCTCAGAAGACAACACTCCTCCTCTAGGGGTAACCTAGAGGTTTAACGGCTTGTTGCACACGCTCAGTGCAATCGCGTCACCTGCGAAAGTGGTGTAATAACCTTTATAGTATAGTTTTTCTTTTTCTTGTTTTGCTCGGGACGAGCAAAAGATAAGTGTGGGGGCGTGATTAGTCTATGATTATGCATTATTATATCGCATTTTCTCACCGATTTATGAATAAATTGTCGGTCTAAACCGTGTTTTGGCCTCTCTTACAGGTAAATTAAGAGTTCAAGGGCAAAGGAGTAATAAGAGCTTAATTAATTCCATTTTATGGTAATTAATCCCGGATTTCTTGGAGGCCAAGCAAGGGATTATCTAGAAGATACGTCGAATCTAGACCATTGCTCATGTCAGATGAATATTCGGGCGACATTACCAGAAACAGAATATACCAGGAAGCTCCTAGAGACACGACGCATCTCCGCACCAAAACCAGGGAGATAACTCCCTGGTTTGGCCGCGGATCCGCGACTATTGTCGCGGATCCGCGGCCCATTGGTGGGGCCACGCGTCAATTTTTGACGCGTGGCCCCGTCTCGTCTTCCAGAAGCTACCTATGCCTATAAATATCCCTGTATTTTGCCAAAACGAGGGCAGTTTTTATTTTTAGGCTAGGGTTTCTGTTTTTAGTGTAGTGTAGGTAGGTGTTCTTCATTTCTTATATTTTATTATGTTATTTCATTTTTAGATCATGTATTAGGGCTGAGAGATTCAGAGAGATAGAGAGGGATTGATGTAATAGATGGTGACAATCTATGTAAAGGTGCCTCCTTTCTTCTCCAATGTAATCTCCTCCATCTTCTACATGTTGCTTGGCTAACTTTTCTTCTTCTCATGGCAATCTAACTACTAACCACTAACCATCTAACCACTTACTTGATAATCCACATGAATCTAATAGCCTCTATAAGGCCTTGCTCTTGCAAGAGCCATTGATGGCTCATGATGATGGGTTCTAACATCTAACTTGCTAACTTGCTAATCAAGCTAACTCTCTCTTATTTCATGCTTGCTTCTAATGGTTTGATGATCTAATGTTTGTATTAGCTTGCTCTTGATGCAAGTTTGAATGTGATGAACCATCTTATTTGCCATGCTTTGTATCGTCTCTTGAAGCTAAGGATTAGTGATGGCCAAGAATCCATGTGAGGCAACTATCACTAAGAGGTTAACAAGGTTAGTGGATCATTTAGTAGTTAGTAGCCATGAGCTTTCTTCTACCTTATTTTAAAAATCAATTCTTTTATCTTTTCATCGTTGTTTTCACCGCTTTCTTTGTTTGTCTTTGTTTTCATTTTCTTTACTACAAGCTTCTTCTTCTTTTCTATTTTGTTTTCCAAACCACTCCTCTTTTGTTTTCTTCGCCGCTTTCATCGCCTTCTCCGCCTACCACATGCTTGTTTTCCTTTTCTTTTCTTTTCACTTTATTTCTTTTAACAAAGAAGAACTGTTAACATAAAACGTGAATAAAAACTGTTAATGCTTCTATCGCCTCCCGTCCCTGTGGATTTGACCCGTTGAGCGAATGCTATAACGGAAGTATCGAGGGCACATTAGCACATATCCGAGCTTTTACATTGATTTCACAAACTACACATTTAAGAGTGCTAGTTTCGCCCCGAACAGCAGCGGAGCTAAGGGATAGTCCCTAAGTGTTGATAGCGGTGCTTATGCAGCTTCAGCACCCAAGGACATTCCCAAAGTTCTTAGCCCGAAACTAGAGCTAAAGCACTATCTAGTGCTAATCACCTCTGCGGTGATAAAAAGAACAGGGCATCGTCCTATGCACAATCAACCAGAGTCTCCGCGCTGAGTCGCTTAAGCCCGGCTGGGTCTGACTTGCGAGAATTCTTGACAAGCAAATGGAAGTCAGAATCTTTCCAGACTTCTCCCTCCTATTGTCAACAAGTGGGATGTCAGTTGGTGATAGTCCACTCAGTCCATTACCGGTTAGGACCAATCCCCGCCACTCCTCCAGACTCACGATCAGTTGTTGATCGACTATCGGTGCAAGCTCCGGTAAAACATCGCAAAAGGGGTGTATCGCGAGATCTACCACATCTGTCCTCTGCATCCGTTAATATGATCGGAAGGGGATGAGAGCCGTGTAAGGACAGACGAGCGTCACATGCCACTCCCTCCAGTTCTCCAGATTCGGATTATAGTCCGGGCCTTGGTAAAGTTTTATTACACAAAGAAGGTGTCTTCTGAAACACCAGATCTAGGGTCGTAACACCCTACAGTTATGAGCAGCCATCCTCCTCAACTACAGTAACCTCACCAGAACCACTGAGAAGATTATTCTAATGGTCTGATGAGGAGGACAAAGACAGTGGGTATGCCTCTTTAGCAACAGTCAGCTCGGTACGAATGGATAGAGTATTAGTGAAATGGCTGATAACGGTAATGATGACCTCCGTCGACAGTTGGAAGCTCAAGAGCAAACTTTCAAGGCCCAGCAAGAAGCCTTGGATAATATTCAACAGATGCTCGCTCAACTCCTCACTAACCGGAATAACAATGATACCGGGAGTAACCATAATGAGGAAGAACATCATAGCAATGAACAACCCAAGACTGAGAAGTCAAAGGAAAATTCTTCTATGGACGTTGAAGTTCTGAAAGGCATCCAAGCTCAGATCGCATCCCTAACCCAGAGGGATGAACGAAAGAAAGTAGGGGCAGTCCGTCCTTACCTTTTGGAATGGGATTCAGTACCATACCCACCGAAGTTCAAGCCACCAACTTACATACGTATGATGGTAAGAGCTCGCCAAACCAGGACATCTACTACTTCCGGTCTCAGACTGGTAATGTTATAGACAATGATATTATCATGGCTAGACTGCTCATTGGCGCCCTAAAGGGGGTAGCATTCGACTGGTTCCAAAGCCTCCCTTCGGGCTCTATCAATATTTGGATCTACCTAGAAACTTGATTTCTTTCTCGTTTCTACGAGGATGATACCGAGGTCACCATGGACAAACTCCTCTCTACCGTACAGAAGAGTGGCGAATCTGTCCGCGACTACATTGAATGGTTTAGAAACTTATCTTTGATGTGTCCAGCAAGGATGCCATTACCCATGCTCTTGCAGACATGCAGGCATAACTTCCTCGCCAAGTGGAGATTCGTATGGGGGCTATCAAAGCCCATACCTAGAAGGAACTGGTCGAACAAGCAGAGATAGCCAAAAAGTCGGCTAAGAAGTTCGAACCATCTACACTTAAAAGGCAAATAGGGTATGAATAATAAGGGACGCGGCGACATGGCACAATCTTCCCAAGCCAAAGGGAAAGAGACTATGTCTGTCGAATTGACGGGGGATGTTCATTTGAAGGCCAAAATGAACGGTTTCAATAATCAGGAGTCTAAGTTTCCTTCGAAACAATACTCCTTCAAAGACGAGCAGGTTGTCGCAATATTCCATTTATTACACAAGGGGAATAAATTGAAGCTGCCAGAGGTTCGACGTCCTAATGAAATGGGACGCACAAGCGATCCTAATTATTGTCTCTTTCATAGGATGGTTCATCATGCTACTGATAAGTGCCTTGTCCTCAAGGATAAAATTCAATCTTTAGTTGAAGCCGGAGTTCTGACTCTGAAGTCAGAACAAAAGAAAGTCACTGCAAACATGGTGACCCTCGAGTTCGGCAAAACCCCAAAAGTCACAGTTCCTGATGGGACCTTTCCAATCCCTGCGCCACGGCTGGAAGTAAAACATTCTTTAGCTAAAACTCAAGAGAATAAGGGTCTTGTTCCCTTGACACTGGAGACAGAGGAAATCATGTGGATACACCCAGACCTTGTCCAAGATGAACAATGGAATTCGAAGAAATCCAAGTCGAAGGACAAATCTTATAATGTTATCTCCATCCTGCCGGATGATGGCAATTTCACAGCAGTTTCTCTCCGCGATTATGAAGGGAAAAAGCACGCTTGCACGACGCAGGCTGATGTACCTCAGCCGACAGGAACTCGTTCCAGAAAATCATACTTAAAACAATATGGGAAAGTTACTGATGAGACACAATAGCAGAGGACGTCAGTACAAAAATCCACACCGGCTCCGCTCCCGACGACGGGAAAAGAGAAGCAGAAAGAAATCTGGTTTGACCTTGTCCTTAAGAATCCTTCAGGCCCAGGGCTTAACACGCCCTTTCATTTTGACATATTGGCCCAGTTGGCTAATATCCCAGCTCGTGTATTACCATACACGAGCTCCTTCGTCTCTCGAAAGAGATAAGAGAAGCACTCAGAGATGCACTGGCTAACTCAAAATCATTCCTGACATATATGCCAGAAATCCCTAAAGAAGACACTCAGTCTTCTTGCCCTGAATGCCATCATGTGCAATCAAAGGTACCTACTATTACCTTCACAGTGGAGGATATGCTTCTCAAGGATAACAAGCACGATCGACCTTTGTACTACACCGGATACATCGGTTCGACATGCATTGAAAGGGTACAGGTTGATCCGGGGTCTGCACTCAGTATCATCCCCAAAATACTCCTCTACTTCCTTGGCATATCACTGTATCGTTGTCTGCAACTACTATAACAATATACGATTTTAATGCAGGGAGTAGTCATACGCTTGGAAAGATTCGACTCCGTTGTCGAATAGGGAGCCTGAAGTCAGAGGTGACGTGCTATGTCATTGACGCTGACACGTCATACAACTTGTTATTAGGGAGACCTTGGATCCACGCTAATTGGATTCTCCCCTCCACTCTGCATCAGTGCTTCAAATATGTTAAAGATGATGCAACAGTACGAACTGTCTTCGCTGAGAAGCAACATTTAAAAGGGTGAAAAATTACTTTACTGACGCTCTCCTTATCAAGAGATCGGTGAAACATTGAAAGAATCATTGCCTGACGATGATGATAGTAGCAATAAGGCGAATTCAGAGTCTGAAGTAGACATGCCAGCCATTTCGGTCGGTGAACCGATTATAGCATGTTTTATAATCTCCAATGTAACACTCCTTCTGAAGATGAGGGCAAATTGGTAATTAATGATAATATTTCCTTTGATTATCCTGTGAGGGTCGAATTATTTGGGTCCATTACGGATAGCTCTCTGCACATGCCCTTACATAAGCCAAGTGCAACAAGTACATCCGCGGAATCTATAGAAGGATCCGTTTTAGTGGTTCCTTCATCCAAAGAGGGTCAATTACTAATAATATTTGGTAAAGCCCAACTGCGAAGATCTGCAGCCGCGGATTCAAGTTCAGACTCAGACACTCCATAATTTTTCCATTATGCACGATCAGCGCAGCATATGATGAGAAAAATAGGATACAACCTGCAGGATGGGAAGGGCTTGAATTTTGGAAAAGGAAGGCGTGGTTTCCTACGCAACTTTGTGCGAAGAGGGAAACCTGCAAATTACTATGATAACACACGCAGGGGGTTGGGATACATTACACCTACACCGCCAGTAATGGTTCAATCCGAAGATAACAAACCAATCCCATCACACTCTGCCTCTTCTTCCGAATGGGACTCGGACGTCATTATGGGAATGGTATTCAAAGAGCTCACTGTTAATATGACTTCAAGCAGCCAATTGGAGCCAGCAGAAGCTACTGATGAGGAACCATGGGCTCAGCAATTGGATCTCCAATGGGAAAAGCAATTCAAACAACGCAAACCACCTACTGAAGACAAGGTGATCCAGGTTAACTTGGGTAGTCAAGATCACCCTAAGCCCATCTTTATAAGTGAAAGCTTATCACTCACAAAAAGAGAAGAATTGATGATACTTATAAAGGAGTATATAGATGTCTTTGCATGAAACTACAAAGACATGCCCGGACTTGATCCACAAGTAGCCATGCATCGTCTGAACATCAGACCTGACGCCAAGCCAGTCAAGCAGCAGGAACGCCGGTTTCATCCGAACATTATGGAGGCTATTGAAGTTGAAGTTCATAAGCTCATTGCATGCGGATTCATACGGGAGGAACAACATCCAGATTGGGTTGCTAATATTGTTCCCGTTCTCAAGAAGAATGGGAAAATACGGATCTGCATCGACTACCGTGATCTCAATACAGCTTGTCCTAAAGACGAATTCCCACTGCCCATTACCGATGTCATGATTGACAATACCTGCAGATTCAAAAGGATGCCCTTCATGGACGGCTTTTCAGGGTATAATCAAATTAAGATGTATCCAAGGGATGAAAAACATACCTCATTCCGGACACCGTTGGGGGTATACTGTTATACCGTGATGCCCTTCGGGTTAAAGAAGCAGGGCCAACTTATCAGCGGGCGATGAGTATGATTTTCTGTGATCATCTCTGAAAAATGGTAGAATGTTATGTCGACGACATTGCTGTCAAAAGTCGCGATAAGAATGACCATCTTCGTAACTTGAGAACAATGTTCGACATAATGCGGGCTCATCAACTAAAGATGAATCCGAAAAAATCCTTCTTGGGGGTTTCAAGTGGCAAGTTCCTTGGATTTATTGTTACATCAAAAGGAATTCATCTTGACCCGGACAAAGTCAAAGCCATTCAGAGCATGCATCCACCTAAGAATCTCAAAGAACTTAGAGGTCTGCAAGGTAGACTGGCTTATATCAGAAGATTCATCGCAAATCTCTCAGACCGTTGTCAACCGTTCACCCGACTCAGGAAAAAGGGTGTTTCTTTTTCATGGGATCAAGCTTGTCAAGAAACTTACGAAGATATCAAAAGATATCTCACAAAACCTCCCGTCTTTGTAGCTCCCACATTAGGAAAACCGTTCCTGCTTTATGTGAAAGCTATGGACCATTTTCTCGGTGCTCTGCTTGCCCAAAAAGACGATAATGGTCATGAGAAAACTATTTATTATCTGAGCAGGACTCTGATAGGGGGCAGAATCTCACTATAATCCTATTGAGAAGGAATTCTTAGCTCTTGACTTTGCTATTCAGAAGACACGACATTATTTGGTCGGCCAAATCATACATGTCATTTCTAGAGTGAACCCTTTGCGTCTTCTCTTGACGAAACTAGGATCATTAAATTTAAAATTAGCTAAGTGGGCGCTTCTTTTGTCTCAGTACGACATGCTCTTTGTCCCTCAGAAGCCGGTTAAAGGCCAAGCACTTGCAGAGTTCTTGACTGCTCATCCAGTTCTGGATGCTCAAAACTTCATGAAGACAATCTAGATGAAGTCTTTGAATCTAATATAACTTCAGAGGATGAGTTTGGCAGATGTTCTTCGATGAAGCATCACGAATAGGCCCTAAAGGCAGGATCATTGCCGGTGTGGGAGTTGTGTTTATCTCTCCACAAAATCATGTCCTTCCTAGAGCATTTTCTCTGACGGAATCATGCTCCAACAACGTTGCAGAATACAATGCTCTACTTATTAGCCTTCAGCTCGCTCATGAAATGGGGGTACGCTACCTTGAAGCTTATGGAGATTCAAAACTGATTGTCAATCAGGTTAAAGGCGAGTACGAGGTCCGTCACAAAGACTTGGTACCTTATCATCGTGCGGTCATCAAAATGGCTAATTTATTTGATGGCTTTCACATCGGTCACGTGTCTCGATCTTAGAATACTAGGGCTGATACTCTGGCTGCATTAGCAACAACGCTAGCCTTGCCAGTCAACACCAAGTACCACCTTATAGTGACGACTCGACACCTTGTCTGCTCTAAACATATGTTGAGAACCAGAGAGGACTATAATATCTCGACGGATCTTGAACCGATAGATTGGCGATTTTCCCTCATCGACTATGCTCTGCATGGTATACTGCCGGATAACCCTAAAGAAGTAGCATCCATCTGACGAAGGTGTCCCAGTTTTTACTATGATCCTATAGTAAAGATACTTTATCGTTGCTCGTATGACGGTATCCTCCTACGTTCCTTTCCAATTTAGAGGCACAGGAAGTGCTCAAAGAAGCACACGACGGCATATTGATTAGTCTACAATTCTGCATTATTATGTCGCATTCTCTCACAGATTTATGAATAAATTGTCGGTCTAAACCGTGTTTTGGTCTTAATTGCAGGTAGATCCAAAGTCCAAGGGCAAAGGTGTAATAAGAGCTTAATTAGACCCAATTAAGGGTAATTAAGTCCGCATTACTTGGAGGCCAAGCAAGGGATTATCTAGAAGATTCATTGAACCTAGCCTCTTGCGCACATCAGACGAATCTGCGGTCGAAATTACCCGAAACTGGATATACCACGAAGCGTCTCGAAGCCAGACGGAGCCACGGACCAAAGCCAGGGACCAGAGTCCCTGGTATTGCCGCGGATCCGCGGCAATCCTTGCGGATCCGCGGCAATCCTATGGAGCCACGCATCGATTTTCGACGCGTGGCCCCGTCTCGTCTTCTGGATCCTTCTAAGCCCTATAAATAGCCCTGTAGAGAGCCAAACCGAGGGCAGTCTTCGTTTTTAGGAGTAGATCCAGATTTTAGTGTAGTGTAGGTGAGTGTTCTTCATTTCTTGTATTTTTCATTTCTTTTTCTTAGATCATTGTAGTAGGGCTGAGTGATTTCTAGAGAGAGATAGTGAGGGATTGATGTAATAGAGAGTGACACTCTATGTAAAGATGCCTCCTTTCTCTTCCAATGTAATCTCCTTCACCTTCTACATGATTTCTTGCTAGTTTTTCTTCTCATGGCAATCTAACTACTAACCACTAACCATCTAACCACTTACTTGATAATCCACATGAATCAGGTTGCCTCTACAAGGCCTTGTTCTTGCAAGAGCCATTGATGGCCAAAGATGATGGGTTCTAACATCTAACTTGCTAACTTGCTAACTTGCTAACCAAGCTAACTCTCTTTTATTTCATGCTCTTTTATTTCATGCTAGTAGTGTAATGAGTGATGCTTGTATTAGCTTGTTCTTGATGTAATGTTTTGATTGTTATGAACCATCCATGTGCCATGCTTTGTACCGTCTCTTGGAGCCAAGGATTGTGATGGCCGAGGATCAAAATGTGAGGCAACTATCTCGAAGAGGTTAGCATGGTTAGTGGATCACTTAGTAGTTAGTAGCCATGAGTTTTCTTTTAGCTTGATTTAGAAATCATTTTCAAGTTTCTTTTGATCATTTCCATCATTGTTTTCACCGTCTTCTTAGTTCACCTTAGTTCCATTTCCTTTTCTATTTGTTTTCCAAACCACTTTCTATTTTGTTTTCACTTCGACGTTTTCTTCGCTCTCCTCACCTACCACATGCTTGTTTTCCTTTTCTTTTCTTTTCACTTTCTTTTTCATTCTTTCAACAAAGAAGAAGTGTTAACAACTGACGTGAATAGAGACTGTCAATGCTTCTATCGCCTCCCTTCCCTGTGGATTCGACCCGTTAAGCCAATGCTATAACGGAAGTATCGAGGGTACATTAGCACATCCGAGCTTTTCATTGATTTTACAAAATACACATTTTAGAGTGCTAGTTTTCCCGTCGATCAAATTTTTGGCGCCGTTGCCGGGGAAGGGAATGGTTTTGTTTTCACGTTTTTGTTAACATTGTCTTCTCTGTTTTGGTGTGCAGGGCAATATTTACAGGTGCTTAACATTGCAGTATAGAAACTAGCTTTGCCTCTCCCTGTTCTTGAAAGCAGGGCCCCAGTTTCTAAACAAAAGCCGCAGAACCGTGACATTTGCCGTGAAATCGCGGCCATTGTGGAATAATTTTTTATCTTGTTTGTTCTGGGATGTGTATCTTGTAATAGCTAGTTGATTTGTACTGCTATCTTTCTGCTTTGCTTGCCTACACACCATAAATAAATAAAAGAACTAAAATACGGTAATTGGACGCTTTTAAAACGGTTTAGATATTTGCATTTAGGCACGTGTCAATTTAATTCCAATATACTGTATTTTGTTCTGTTGTTGTGATCTGGATGGAGATGTACATATGGCATTGCATAGAGCATAGGATAAACACGTGGGTGATTTATCGCTTTGTGTTATATTCTTGTCTATATTGCACACTTGCACGAATTGAATTTAAGGGCAAAACCCAAACAAGATAAGGTGGGATTTAATCACCCTTCCTTAGCCCAAAAATCATCTCCCCACTCACACAACCCAAGCCCTAATAAAATTTGAATAGACGTTGGCCCCTAGGGACATTTCATCTAGGTCTAGGTCAACCCTCCTCTTGGCTTGGTTTTGATTTTTTGTTTTCTTTTTGTTTGTTGTTTGATTCTTTCTTTTTTGTGATTTTTTGTGTGAAATGGCATTCAACAAAAATAATTCTTTCAATCCGAACATGAATCCATATTTCACACCGATTCCATTCTATTCGGATAATTCCAACCCGGCGTTTTACAATATGCACCAACCACATGCACCGGGTTGGCCTTATCCGAATCAATACAACCCATACCCACATTCTTATGACTATAATTTCCAAAATAATTTCAACTCGTCACAGAGTCAATGGGGATTCAAGTCCCCCGAGTCAAATTTTCAAACTCCTTGTCCACCATATTCTCCTTGTCCACAATATTCATTCCCCGATTTCGCTTCTTATACTCCTTTTTCTATACCTCCCATTGAAGAAAAATCTGAGTTACAAAAGAGTTTAGAAGCCAATCTACAAAGGGCCGAGCAACAACTTCAAGAAACATTGGCCTCTCCAATTCCACAGTATTTTCAAGAGTCTTACTCAGTTCCACCTCTTCACAATGAACAACCATCTGCCTTGGAAATGAGTAAGGAACTTTTTTGTGAGTCCAAACAACAATCACAAAATTTGATGGACTCACAATTTCACTACCAATTCCAAAACAACACTGCATCTCTTCAATAAAACAATGAACCAATGACTTATAAAAAGATGCTTGAATTCATGACTCAGGCTCAAAATGCTCGTAACCGTGACATAGATATGATGATCCAAACTCTTCATTCTCATCCTATTTCTAATGTCACTACCCATTCTGACAGAGCCAAAGAGTCATGTTGTTTTGGAAATCAAGATTCAATTTCAGCACACCCATCTGAACTTGTCCAAACTTCAAATGTTAAAGATCCCATTGACATTTTGGCAAGTTATCCATTTTTTAAAATTGAACTTGAACATGAATATGATCATGAACCTCAAATTAGTGATTCAATTCTACTTCCTGATTCAATTATGACTCCAGTATCTTCACCTGATTTCAATCCTTTTCCCGAGTCAGTATTGGATCCAGTGCCAATCCATTGTGAAATTGAATCACCAATCATTTATGATGATCATATTGAACTTGACCAATTTCTTACTTTTGAAAGTCCCATTGATAAATTGGCAAGTTCTCATTTTTGTGGAATTGAATTGAATGAGGAATGTGACTTTGATTCTCCAATTTGTGATCTTGTTCAAATTCCCGAATCACTATTGACTCCTGTTATATTACCCAATTTGAGCAACATTTTAGAGTCAGTTTTGATTCCCATACCTGTCATTCCCGAACTTGAATCACCACTCTTAGAAAGTCACATTCCATCATGGGGAAATGAATGTGGACTTAAGCTTCATCTTCTTGATTTGGACCCACTTCCTGAACCAATCTCGACTCCCGAACCTCTACTTGATTTAAGTCTTTTTTCTGAGTCGATATTAGTTCCTGTGCTTCCTGAGTCCAAATCAATTATTCCATTCTGGGACAAGGGCTTTGAAAAATTTGACTCCGAAATTATTTTGAAAATTTGGAAATTTGATGGGGTAAATTTTTTAATAAAAATCATAAATGCATATATCTTTCTAGTGGGTTGTATCATGGAGGTTTCTGGTGGGTTCCTTCGGACTCCACGCAATAATGATTGGGCCGCCTTTCGTGGACCAATCAGACCGCCACCGGAACCACCACATTGAGGTAATTTTTCCTTCCCTCTCTATTTGTTTCATGCATACATATATCACGATGCATTGAGGACAATGCATGAGATAAGTGTGGGGGAGGGTTTACTAACATAGAGTTTTTAGATTTTCTTTCTTTTACACTTCTTTTAGGATACTTTTAGAAATCTTTCCTTTTGTATAGGAATTTTTCTCTTTCTTTAAAAACTTTTTGAAACAAGAGACAAAGTTTTGATCTATTTTTAAGAAAATTAAGATGATCTTAGAAATTAAGAAAGCCTTAATTATGACATCTTAAACCTAGTCAAAATAATGGATCTTGTTTAAAAATTATAGGCTAAGTAAGATAAATTCGGGAGATAATTTTATCTTGAATTTTTTGCCTTAGATAGTATGCACATCGCACTTACACAATTTTTGGGATAGAAACAAAGACCTAAAATGTCATAAAGTAAATAAAAAGAAAAAAAACATCACTTATTAAGCTGGATAACTATGCCTCAAGAAGCATGATTATTCACGCCTAACGGTGGTCAAAAGAATCAAATAATCCCCCTTAGTTTTGTGGCCTTGTTTACTCGAGTCCTTTAACCCGAGGGATGTTTTCTCATCTGGTGCCCTAAGGACCGTCTGGTTTGGGAGTCATCGGTTATAGGCTCGCTACATGGATGAACTAGAAAGCCTAAGAAAACTAAGGGAAGAAGGGAAAAAAAAAAAAAAGAAAAAAAAAAAGAAAATAAATATATAAATAAATGGCTTGATGGTTAAAGTTGAAATCCCAGAAATCTTCACTATCACAAAGTGCATATTATCTAGGTTTTATGAAAGATAAAATATTCAATCTAATTTTGAATTCTTACCTTAATTGAAGACAAGATCTTGCATAGAGACTAAGTTTAAGGAAGAATGATTTTTTGTGGACTTATGACCTTAGATCACTTATATTTTTGCAAAAATATTTTGAAAACTTGTCTCTCTTTCAAAATGTGTTTTCAAAATACTAACATTTGTCTTCTTTCTTATTGGATTTTGTGGGTGCAATCCGCTGAAAACCCTCAGGAGACAACACTCCTCCTCTAGGGTAGGTTTAACGGCTTGTTGCACACGCTCAGTGCAATCGCGTTACCTGCGAAAGTGGTGTAATAACCCTTGTAGTATAGTTTTTCTTTTCTTATTTTGCTCGGGACGAGCAAAAGAATAAGTGTGGGGGTGTGATTAGTCTACAATTCTGCATTATTATGTCGCATTCTCTCACAGATTTATGAATAAATTGTCGGTCTAAACCGTGTTTTGGTCTTAATTGCAGGTAGATCCAAAGTCCAAGGGCAAAGGTGTAATAAGAGCTTAATTAGACCCAATTAAGGGTAATTAAATCCGCATTACTTGGAGGCCAAGCAAGGGATTATCTAGAAGATTCATTGAACCTAGCCTCTTGCGCACATCAGACGAATCTGCGGTCGAAATTACCCGAAACTGGATATACCACGAAGCGTCTCGAAGCCAGACGGAGCCAAGGACCAAAACCAGGGACCAGAGTCCCTGGTATTGCCGCGGATACGCGGCAATACTTGCGGATCCGCGACAATCCTATGGAGCCACGCGTCGATTTTCGACGCGTGGCCCCGTCTCGTCTTCTGGATCCTTCTAAGCCCTATAAATAGCCCTGTAGAGAGCCAAACCGAGGGCAGTCTTCGTTTTTAGGAGTAGATCCAGATTTTAGTGTAGTGTAGGTGAGTGTTCTTCATTTCTTGTATTTTTTATTTCTTTTTCTTAGATCATTGTAGTAGGGCTGAGTGATTTCTAGAGAGAGATAGTGAGGGATTGATGTAATAGAGAGTGACATTCTATGTAAAGATGCCTCCTTTCTCTTCCAATGTAATCTCCTTCACCTTCTACATGATTTCTTGCTAGTTTTTCTTCTCATGGCAATCTAACTACTAACCACTAACCATCTAACTACTTACTTGATAATCCACATAAATCGGGTTGCCTCTACAAGGCCTTGTTCTTGCAAGAGCCATTGATGGCCAAAGATGATGGGTTCTAACATCTAACTTGCTAACTTGCTAACCAAGCTAACTCTCTTTTATTTCATGCTCTTTTATTTCATGCTAGTAGTATAATGAGTGATGCTTGTATTAGCTTGTTCTTGATGCAATGTTTTGATTGTTATGAACCATCCATGTGCCATGCTTTGTACCGTCTCTTGGAGCCAAGGATTGTGATGGCCGAGGATCAAAATGTGAGGCAACTATCTCGAAGAGGTTAGCATGGTTAGTGGATCACTTAGTAGTTAGTAGCCATGAGTTTTCTTTTAGCTTGATTTAGAAATCATTTTCAAGTTTCTTTTGATCATTTCCATCATTGTTTTCACCGTCTTCTTAGTTCACCTTAGTTCCATTTCCTTTTCTATTTGTTTTCCAAACCACTTTCTATTTTGTTTTCACTTCGACGTTTTCATCGCTCTCCTCACCTACCACATGCTTGCTTTCCTTTTCTTTTCTTTTCACTTTCTTTTTCATTCTTTCAACAAAGAAGAAGGGTTAACAACTGATGTGAATAGAGACTGTCAATGCTTCTATTGCCTCCCTTCCCTGTGGATTCGACCCGTTCAGCCAATGCTATAACGGAAGTATCGAGGGTACATTAGCACATCCGAGCTTTTCATTGATTTTACAAAATATACATTTTAGAGTGCTAGTTTCCCCGTCGATCACATATGCGAAGCTCATCAACCAGGTCCAAAACTTAAAGAACGATTGCACGGGCTTGGATATATTATTGGCCAAGCATGATAGCCGATGCTATCCAATACGCATGAAGGTGTAAAGCCTGCCAAATTCATGCAGACTTCTTACATCAGCCCTCAGAGTTGCTCCATCCAACCATTGCTTCGTGGCCATTTGAAGCATGGGGAATCGATGTCGTAAGGCCAATCAGCCCTTCTTCGACAAAATGACACTGGTTTATCCTAGCGATAACCGATTACTTTTCAAAATGGGCAGAAGCTATACCACTGGTTGAAGTTAAAACTTCTAACGTGGTTAATTTCATCAAACATCATGTCATCCTTCGATTTGGTGTCCCTAGGTGGATCATCCATAATAACGGTCCCCAATTCGTGAGTCAGGTGTTCTATTGGTTTTGCGATAAGTACCAGATTCAGAACGTGGCATCAACTGCTTATAATCCTGCCGCTAATGGTTTGGTGGAAGCATTCAATAAGATAATCATTAAGCTACTCAAAAAATTCATTTCATCAAATAAGCGAGACTGGAATGAGAAGCTTAGTGAATGTCTTTGGGCCTATTGGACCACGGTTCGGACCCCCACAGGCAATACGCTTTTTTCCCTGGTGTACGGATGTGAAGCAGTCATACCATTAGAAATCCAGATATCATCATTGCGAGTCGCTTTAATGACTAAGATGACAATAGAGGACAATGATCGGTTGCGTCTTCAAGAGCTCGAAGCCCTTGATGAGAAGCGGTTACAAGCTCAGCAACACATTGAGTTGTATCAAGCCCGGATCTCAAAAGCCTTCAATAAGAAGGTTAAACAAAGAATCTTCCAGAAAGGAGATTTGGTTTCAGCCGTTGACGACCGATGATCATGACGCACAAAACCAAAGGCAAATTTCAGCCCAAATGGGAAGGACCGTTTGTAATAGAAACAGTCTATTCAAACAGGGCATATCGCTTTATGACTTCAGATGGTGATTTACTCATGATGCAGATCAATGGCAGGTTCTTAAAAAAATATTATCCTTGATAGGATCCTTTTCATGATCAATTTAACATTACACCTCTGATCAAGAACTTCAAATCCAAGATATGCGGAAGGAGCGCTCCTCTCTTTCTCTAAACGAGATCATACAACCATAAACCAGTATAGAGCTGATTGTACACTGGTTGTCTCAAAGAATAATCAAGGTTACAAATACAGTAACCAAATAATCCAACACTTCTAACGGTTAAGGATAGAGGAAAATGTTGGCCTTTAAGCCCAATATAAGTCCTCGACAACTCATCATGCTGAGAAAAATAGCATGGCTAGCCCAACTCAAATGGTAATTGGTAAAGGCGTACCAAATCTGTTGACAGCTGAGGATTTGCTAAAAATCCTAAGGGACATGTTCCCATTTGATTCCGCAGTTAAGGATAGAGGAAAATGTTGGCCTTTAAGCCCAACATAAGTCCTTGACAACTCATCATACTGAGGGGAATAGAATGGCTAGCCCGACTCAAACGGTAGTTGGTAAAGGCGTACAAATCCGTTGACAGCTGAGGATTTGCTAAAAATCCTAAGGGACCTGTTCCCATTTGATTCCCTCTCCAAAATCACTTACCAAGTTTCATCGTGGAATGGTAAGACCACATATAAAGGTATTCATATCCCTTGCAAAATGATGAGTCTAACCTATCATGTTAACACTAAACCTCTGGTAGCAAGACTATAATCAACTCCCCAACAGATAAAACTAATATCCCCAATAGATAAACCCCACTTGTCATTCTCTTCAGCAGGACGACAGGTCCACTCGAATTACTGTTATATTCAAAGCACCTTTAATAGTAAATGAATCCTTGTCAAATTAACATCACACTGATCGTACACATTTTTTGCATTCTTTTCTACACTCCTACATTTATCGTGTAATAAATCTACTAATTTCTTTGTCTTAAATGTCTTTTTTGTAGAAGATAATAATGAAGAGAAAGAGGATTAAACCAAATAAATACCAGTTAAAATCAAATTTAACTGGATCTATTTGGTTAGCTGAGGATGATCCCAGATCTAGTTAAAACAAATCAAGGATTGGGGCAAATGTTCAGCTGAAGATCAGAGCAAATCAGAAAGACAACACCAAATGAAAAGCAGTAAAACTCAGATTTCTTTAAATCCATTTTGGTTAGCTAAAGATCAATCGAGGATAATATCAAATACAGAGAGATAAATGGATAGAGAGAAGATCAACGGATGAGATGAAGCAAGTTTGACTCAGATTCTGACTGGATACATTTCAGTATTTGAATCATAACTTTTGTTACTAAATCTCAAATCTGATAATTCAAGATGATCCAGAAAGGGGACTTACAGAGATACAACTCTTATGTTGATCACTATTTCTAATTCTGTCATTTGATAAGTGATATTCAGCAATCAACACGCCAATAAACTGCAGATCAGAACTGAATATCTACATCAAATCAAGTTTGGAGATAAGGGAGGATTCAAATTCAGAAATAGCCAGCTTTCCCTATCTTCATACTCCTCTAACCTCTGTATTTCTTTTATAAATACCTGAAATCTCAAAGGCAAGGGGAGGACCACGCAGAGATAGGAGTTAGTCCAGTTTTTCAATCTTTGTAGTGTAGGTTTTTATTTTCTTTTTATGTAATTTTAATTTATTTGTAAGCTTAGGTTAGATTAAGACTCATGTAAGTAAGAGAGAGAGGCTTATGTTGAGAGTGACACCGATGTACCTCCTCCTTTCTTCCATCGTTTCTGCAAGCAATAAAAGGTAACTTTTTTTTAATGTTTGTCTTTACTTTTGTTTCCTTCTTCTTCTTTCTACTTTTTCTCTTTTGGTTATGATGAGCATTCAAGTGAATCTAGAAGCATCAGTATAACAATGTTTGTGTGAGTGCCAACGATATTTCATGATGATGTTCTCCTCCTCAAGACTCCGTATCATTTTAGTCTTGTTCGTCTTGATGATGTAATGCGAATGATGACTGAACTCGATCTTATGGCTTATGCGTTGAACGCCTCCGACGCAAGGTAGAACATGCAAGGGTTCTAGGTAAGTCATCAACCAAAGGAAGTAAGTATTTCTTTAATCTTTTCTTTCTTTTCTTTTATTTCTTTAGTTTACATCTCCAACACCAACAACACCCACTTTTTTTATCACTCCTTTTCCATTTCTTTGTACATATCCAATTATGGTTTCTCCATCTTCCCAATCTCTCACTTTCTGCCTAACTTCATTGTAATTTATTTTTCTTTTCTTTTTAAGCAACTAAAGAAGAACTTTAACTATTAATGGTAGCATAAAAGAGAACTTGCCTGAAAAGCTTCCATCGCTAGTCCCTCCTTGTGGATCACGACCCACATAGCCACTTGCTATTGCGGTAGAATTGAGTAACTTGCACTCTTTAATCTTAAAATCTGAAATACTATATTTTGTGTGCAGGTACAACCTCAATCAAATTTTGACGCCGTTGCCAGGGAGGGACGGTAAGTTACTCTCTTTAAAAGTTTACATTTTTGGTTTACTTTATTCTTTATTTTTTGTACAGATTTAACAACAAGGAATTCTTGCTGCAGTGGACACATAAGTGGCCTTGGACTCTGCTCAAGAAAGTAGAGCCAAGAAGCCCTCAGATTTGCTACAGTCCTGTGGCAAACTGAGTGAACTACTAACCTGTATTTTCTGCAGGTTGGCTGAATTGCGCAATTTAAATATCTATAGCATTTATTTCCTTATTTGATTCACTGTATTTACTTTCTAACCTCAACAGTAAAATGATGATTGTAAATGCTAAAATGATTTAGACTTTGCATTTAGGCACGTGTCTATTTCATTACATTTTCTATTTACTGTTGAAGAGTGCTGGAGCAAAGGTACGTGTGCATAGCATCTAGTATAAGAACACTTTTTGATTGTTTACATTGTTTAAGTGTTGCTTTTCTTGTACACTGCACTAAATTCATCTAAGGGCTTGTCGTATAAACAAGATAAGGTGGGTAAGTCATTACCCTCCCTTAGCCCACAAACAATCTCCTCACTCACTAACCCAAACCTAACTAAAAATGAGTAGACGTTGACCCTAGGGACATCTCGGACTCAATTAGGAGATTATTCTAAGAGGAAAGGTATTAGAATTTGACTTCTGCCAAATCAGTGTCTAGGAAGGGGATTAAGGGCCGAAAGCCCGAATATTGGTGGTTACTTAATTAAGGAACGTATTTGACGGATAACCTCCCACCAATCTTGCTCTGACCTGGCTGATTAGCTTGTGGTCAAAGTCTGCATTATACCTCCTATGGACAGTCTAACCAGTTAGGAGTCGTCTAGGTCAAAGGTCTACCCTGACTTAGGTTAGAATTTTTTCTTTTTTGTTTGCTTATTTGCTTGTTTTCTTTCTTTGTTTGTTTTTTATTGTGTGATATGGCTTATAACAACAATTTTTTCAATTTTAATGGTAATCCATATTACACACCAACCTCTTTTTCGGATATTATCAACCCAGCATATCATAACTTTAACCAATCTAGTGTGCCGGATTGGTCTTATCCGAATCAATATAACCCATGACCCCAATCTTATAACCATAATTTCTAGAATAATTTCAACTCTTCACAAAGTCAGTGGGGATTCACCTCCCCCGAGTCCAATTTTCAACCAACTTGTCCTCCTTATCCACCTTGTCCACAATATTTCCAAGATTCATACTCAGTTCCACCAGTCCAAAATAGAAACCCATCAATTTTAGAAATGAGTATGCGTGAGTCCAAACAACGATCACAAAATCTGATGGACTCACAATTTTACCACCAATTCCAAAACAACACTTCATCTTTTCAAGACCAATCGCAACAAAACGATGAACCTATAAACTATGAAAAGATGCTTGAAGTTATGACTCAGGCTCAAAACGCTCATAATCATGACATAGATATGATGGTCCAAACTCTACGTTCTCACCGTTTGGCAAGTTCTGATGTCGTTAACCATTCTGTTAGAGTTGAAGAGTCATGTTGTTTTGCAAAACAAGGTTCCATTTCAGCACAATCATTTGAACTTGCCCAAACTCTAAATTTTAAAAATGATATTGATAGGTTGGCAAGTTATTCCTTTCCTTAAATAGAACTTGAGAATGAATATGATCCTGAACCTCAACTTAGTGATTCAATTCTACTTCCTGATTCAATAATGACTCCGGTGTCTTCACCTGATTTCAATCTTTTCCCCGAGTCAACATTGGATCCTGTGCCAATTCATAATGAAATTGAATCGCCCATCTTTGATGATCATTTTATTGAATTTGACCAATTTCATGCTTTTGAAAGTCCCATTGACAAATTGGCAAGTTCTCATTTTTATGAAATTGAACTAAATTAGAAATGTGACCTAGATTCTCAAATTTGTGATCCAGTTCAAATTCCCAAATCAATATTGACTTCTGTTTTGTTACCCGATTTGAGTAATATTTTACAGTCAGTTTTGATTCCCACACCTGTCATTCTTGAACTTGAATCACCAATATTAAGTCACATTCCATTGTGGGAAACTGAATGTGGACTTGAGTTTCAACTCTTGGTTTGGACCCACTTCCTGAGCCAATCTCGACTCCTGAACCTTTACTTGACTTAAGTCACTTTCCTGAGTCGGTATTAGTTCCAGTACTTTCTGAGTCCAAGTCAATCATTCTATCTTTTCACACTCCACTTTGGGACAAGGCGATTGACAAAATTGACTCTGAAATTAATTATGAAATTTGAAAATTAGATGGGGTTAAATTTTTAATAAAAAACGTTCATGTATATATCATGTTAGTGGGTTATATTAGAGAGATTTCTGGTGGGTTCCTCCGAACTCCATGCAAAGTCGATTGGGCCGCATTTCGTGGACCAATCAGACCACCACCAGAACCACCACCTTAAGGTAGTATTTTCCTTCCCTGTCTTCTTTTTCATGCATCTATGCATTAATTCATACATTGAGGACAATGCATGAGACAGATATGGGGGAGGGTTCTAACATAACTTAGGTTTTTCTTTTTATAAAAAAAAATTTAACATTTTCTTTACTTTTAAAAACTTTTTGAAAATAGAAACAATATCTTGACATATTTTTTGTAAGAAATTAAGTCAATTTTAAGGAATAGGAAAATCAAAATTAGTATTTCTTAAACTTGGTCAAAATAAGATTATTTGTTTGATTTTTAGAGTTAGGAAGATAATTTGTCAAAGTAATTTAGTCTTGATCTTTACCTTAATGAAATATGCACACTTCATACACTTACACACTAAGGATTCAAAAAACGAAGATTCTTATGCCTTATAAAATATATATATATATATATATATATATATATATATATATATATATATATATATATATATAAAAGATGAACTAATCTAATTATTGATTAGCTAGGTGCTTTGGCCTAAGTAAGCCTTAGTATTTATGCGAAAGATGATTAGATAAGTTTGAGAAAAAATATATATATAAAAATCCTCTGATTAAGCTGGGTATTTGTGCCTAATAAGCCATAAGTATTCACGCCTAAAAGGGGTTCATATAATAAAATCCTTAGTTTTGTGGCCTTGTTTGCTCGAGTCCTTAAGTCCTTGGGGTGTTTTCTCACCCGGTGCCCTAAGACCTTTTGGTTTGGGAGTCATCGATTAAAGGCTCGTTACATGGGCAGATTAGAAAGCCTAATAGAACTAAGAAATAATACCACAAAAAATATATATATAAATAAATAAGGCATAAGAGTTAGAGCTAAAGAACCCTTAGTCAAAATTTTCACGGTCACAAGGTGCATATGACTCAGGGTAAAGTAATAGACTAGATGAGAAGTACAATTTGACTCCTTACTTTAATTAATAACAAATTTTTGAATAGAAGCTAAGTTTAGGAATGAAAATTTTAGTTTTCCTATAACTTATAGATTACTTAAATCATACAATTATATTTCAAATATTTTTCTCTTTCAAAATGTTTTTTGAAAATACTAACTCTTTGTTTCTCTTTCTTTATGGATTTTGTGGGTGTAATTCACTGAAAACCCTCACGAGACGAAACTCGTCCTCTACGGGAAACCTAGAGGTTTAACGGCTTGTTGCACAAGCTCAGTGCAATCGCGTGACCTGCAAAAGTGGTTTAATAATCTTTGGTTTAGTTTTATTATTTTGCTCGAGGACGAGCAAAAGATAGGTGTGGGGGTGTGATCGTACACATTTTTTGCATTCTTTTCATTACACTCCTACATTTATCGTGTAATAAATCTGCTAATTTCTTTATCTTAAATGTCTTTTTTGTACAAAATAATAATGAAGAGAAAGAGGATTAAACCAAATAAATGCCATTTAAAATCAGATTTAACTGGATCTATTTGGTTAGCTGAGGATGATCCCATATCTAGTTATAACAAATCAAGGATTGGGGCAAATGTTCAACTGAAGATCAGAGCAAATCAGAAAGATAACACCAAATGGAAACCAGTAAAATTCAGATTTCTTTAAATACATTTTGGTTAGCTAAAGATCAATCGAGGATAATATCAAATACAGAGAGATAAATGGATAGAGAGAAGATCAACGGATGTGATGAAGCAAGTTTGACTCAGATTCTGATTGGATACATTTCAGTATTTGAATCATAACTTTTACTACTAAATCTCAAATCTGATAATTCAAGATGATCCAGAAAGGGGACTTACAGAAATACAACTCTTATGTTGATCACTATTTCTAATTCTGTCATTTGATAAGTGATATTCAGCAATCAACACGCCAATAAACTGCAGATCAGAACTGAATATCTACATCAAATCAAGTTTAGAGCTAAGGGAGGATTCAAATTCAGAAATAGCTTGCTTTCCCTATCTTCATACTCCTCTAACCTCTTTATTTCTTTTATAAATACCTGAAATCTCAAAGGCAAGGGGAGGACCACGCAGAGATAGGAGTTAGTCCAGTTTTTCTATCTTTGTAGTGTAGGTTTTTATTTTCTTTTTATGTAATTTTAATTTATTTGTAAGCTTAGGTTAGATTAAGACTCATGTAAGTAAGAGAGAGAGGCTTATGTTGAGAGTGACACCGATGTACCTCCTCCTTTCTTCCATCGTTTCTGCAAGCAATAAAAGGTAACTTTTTTTTAATGTTTGTCTTTACTTTTGTTTCCTTCTTCTTCTTTCTACTTTTCCTCTTTTGGTTATGATGAGCATTCAAGTGAATCTAGAAGCATCAGTATAATAATGTTTGTGTGAGTGCCAACGATATTTCATGATGATGTTCTCCTCTTCAAGACTCCGTATCATTTCATTCTTGTTCGTCTTGATGATGTAATGCGAATGGGGACTGAACTCGATCTTATGGCTTATGCGTTGAATGCCTCCGAAGCAAGGTAGAACATGCAAGGGTTCTAGGTAAGTCATCAACCAAAGGAAGTAAGTATTTCTTTAATCTTTTCTTTCTTTTCTTTTATTTCTTTAGTTTACATCACCAACACCAACAACACCCACTTCTTTTATCACTCCTTTTCCATTTCTTTGTACATATCCAATTCTGGTTTCTCCATCTTCCCAATCTCTCACTTTCTGCCTAACTTAATTGTAATTTATTTTTCTTTCTTTTTAAGAAACTAAAGAAGAACTTTAGCCATTAATGGTAGCATAAAAGAGAACATCCTAGAAAAGCTTCCATCGCAAGTCCCTCCTTGTGGATCACGACCCGCATAGCCACTTGCTATTGCGGTAGAATTGAGTAACTTGCACTCTTTAATCTTAAAATCTGAAATACTGTATTTTGTGTGCAGGTACAACCTCAATCACACACCTCTGATAAATTGCTTTACAAATCCCCACGGAGTTTTTTTATCACGTTAACGATCACCTCTGACATATAATCTCTTATGGGATTCATTTTCTAACTCCCTAACGAGTTTCTGGTAGACTCCCCTCAAAGTCTATTGTTTCCCACTTAGTCCTCAGTGGACTTTTCTAGTTGTCCCGTTAACAATATACCTCTAACAATTTCTTCCAAATAGAATCCGAAGGAGATATCAAAATTTCCATGGAGTTCATAATTAAATCCTATTTCTTTGCCATCATGTCCAGTTCGTCACCTCTGAATGACAAAATTTTGAGCTTGGTGGCTTCTCAATAAGTTACGTCCCTGCGACCTCTGAACCAAACAGATAGTCAAGTCTCATCTTTCAGTCTAATAGAGATTATTTCTTTGTCATCATATCCAGTTCATCACCTCTGAATGACAAAATTTTGAGCTTAGTGGCTTCTCAATCGGTTACATCCCTGCGACCTCTGAGCCGACAGATAGCCAAGTCTCATCTTTCAGTACAGTAGGGACTATTTCTTTGTTATCATGTCCAGCTCGTCACCTCTGAATGACAAAATTTTAAGCTTGGTGGCTTCTCAATTGGTTACGTCCCTATGACCTCTAAACTGACAGATAGCCAAGTCTCATCTTTCAGTCCAGTAGAGACTATTTCTTTGTCATCATGTCCAGTTCGTCACCTCTGAATGATAAAATTTTGAGCTTGGTGGCTTCTCAATCAGTTACGTCCCTGCAACCTCTGAACCGACAGATAGCCAAGTCTCATCATTCAGTCGAGTAGGGACTATTTCTTTGTCATCATGTCTAGTTCGTCACCTCTGAATGACAAAATTTTGAACTTGGTGGCTTATCAATCGGTTACGTCCCTATGACCTCTGAACCGACAGATAGCCAAGTCTCATCTTTCAGTCCAGAAGGAACTATTTCTTTGTCATTACGTCCCTGCGACCCCTGAACCGACAGATAGCCAAGTCTCATCATTTAGTCCAATAAGGACTATTTATTTTAATGTGTGACTAACACTATCAGTTTATCATCGCTGATTAGATTAGTTATAACGTTATTCCGCTTCCTTTTGAGGATTGTAACAACAACTTGAAAATAAGGATTGAAAATTCAGAAAAATACAACAAGTTGGAAATGCAACAGAGGAATCAAATAAAATTACTTTTTATTGATTTCAAAAGAGGGATACATGGATGCTCGGATTACAAGCTACGAGGGCGCTTCGCAGGACTTGATCCATTCTTCAAGAGTAGCCAGCCTATTCTCCCTCTCCTTAACAACTCTGAGAAGTGCCTGGGACCTCAACTCGGCCTCGTTAAAGCTTACCGTTTGGGATAAGCGAGCCTCAATTTCAACCAAAGTTGCCCTCTGTGCTAGCTCCTGCTGTAGGACTTCGTCATTCTGAGCCATAAGCTGCTTTAGCCGAGCAATCTCTTCAAGACGCACCGGTTCGGCCTTGGACAAAAGAAGATTAGCCTTCCTGATCATCTCCTTGGCCTTTTCAATCTTATCCTCAGCGTCAAGAAAAGCGCTGTTAGAAGCATCTATGGCGTCCCCAAGTTCTACTCTCCTCATCTCCAGGGATTTCAAGTCGGAGGAAATTGCCTTAGCTCTTCTTGAGCGGCGAGATGGGCTTCATGCATTTGAGCAGCAAGATGCGCAAGCTGTTCATTAATTGAAGACTCCAGATTTGAATGGCTAAGACGGCGCCATTCGTCCGCATCCCTATCAAGCATGTCCACCAAAAGCTCCAATGTGGCGGCCTGGTCGTCCCCTCTAAAGTCTCGAATACTGTCAATGCTTTGGGAGATGACCACCTTTAAAGCAGAGAATGAGGTAGTCGAGCCCTTCAAGACCAAAGCAACGGATCGCTTTAAGCCCTTATAAAAGCTGTCGACTAACTCAGCCACGAATTCATTCTCAGCCTCAACTAATCCCAGTGAACGAGCAGCCTCTGAAGACAAAGCTTCCACCGATTTCACTGACATAACTGTTGAAGGAACAGTAGAAGCACTGGCTGGAACAATATGAGGGATCGCTGGTGATCTCGGAGGAGTCCTCATTGAAACCAGTACACTAGCCACAACCGAAGTAGGGCTAGTGACTATTTCTGGGAGAGCTGGCTCAACCACCAGTGTTAGAGAAGTAGGACTGGTAATCACCTTCAGCCCCGCGCTTGGCAAGATAGGCGGCACTGGCAAAACCAATGGCATCTTACTTACCGATATAGTTGAAAGTGAGGTTGGTTCCATGACTACTGTTCCCTCAAGCCCCTTTCCTCTGGCCGGTTCGGGCTGATAAGAGGGCAGGTCGTGATACAAAATATCCAACTCAGCAGCATCTGCCGCGGTCGAAGTACTTGTTTCACCCCTGAGTCCCTCTGGGAGATTGGTTGGTCCCCTTGAAGTCGATGCGCCCAAGGGCGGGGCACCTGTGGTTAAACTTTGATTAAGCAAGGCGTAATGAATATCATAAGAAAAAAAATTACTCACGAAAGAGCAAAATGTTTCCAAAAGATGGTCTCGCCTCAACTACCTTGTCGCAGTCTCTCTCAGAAATCCCTCGATAACGACTTCAGTCCTCTTAGGCTCCATGGGAAAATTTTGCAGAATCAACACAGACGGCCGGTTCACCTTCACTCGCCGAACCCTCTGTGGTCCAACCTAAAGAGCTAGAGGCCATGGGACTTCCTTTTGAGGCCCCAATACTCGAAGGGCCGATATCGGCCGCATCACCTCTAGAGTCTTCTGAGGCGACGAAATAGCTAGCCTCATCACCTTCTTTATAAGTGAACAGGGGATCATAGTAATCTCCCTGTTCCCCTACAGCCTTGGCTCTCGGGTCTCTTGCCATCTCAGTTCCTGAATCATAGGATAAACAATGAGCTGTATGAAATATATAAGTATATGCTGCAAGAACAGGGCTGGTCTTACTCAGATCAGGAACAGCTTTATCAATGGTCTGCCTCGGAGCCGACAGCCTAATGACTAATGGAGCGGGAGGAGGAGGCGTCACGATTGACTCACCCTCTGCAATAATGGTGGGAGTGTAGCGACGAGGCCTCTTTACTACCCTCTTCCTACGAGATCCATCTTCCCGCTTTCGCTTGAAGTGGATGTCGGGATCTTCTTCCTCCACTTCTTCTACATCAACATGTTCCATGGGGGTCGTTCCTACCCCACCAGAAGCATCAATTGGAACCTCAACCCTGCATTTCCCTCAAAACGGGTACTTTCTGCATCCGAAGCCTCACTATCAGCAATGGCGATGAATTACCGGAGGCCTGGCACGCGGACCCTCTTGCCCTCACCTCTCTCAGTAACTTTCCACTTCAGCCGTCGAGAGATCAACTTCACACCAAAGGAATTAATAGAAAACCCAGTTGCTGTGGAGTTCCAAGTTCTATTCCACTAGCAGAATCCCAGGGTCGTCAGAAGGTTCGGAGTCCTCAGCGGCATGCACAGCCGCGCCTCAGTACAGCCAGCGATGTAGAACCGCCAGGCATGAGCACTATCAATGAGGCTCCCCATAAAGCCCAGATTGGTATTCGGGTTACCTACGTACAGTTGGTCATACCCGAACTGACGAGCAAACTGACTCGGAACGTAAGGTTCCAAGTAGAAGGTATCTCCACTCCTGTACACCAGATAGGATGGCCGGATGCTAACCAGCCACTCAAAAATCCTCCGGCTCAGCGACGTCTGCCCATCTCTTACATCCTTAAATTCTTCGCCATAACCTGTACTGCGGATGTGAGGAAAGCAGCGAAAAAGACTGTAAACGTCATAAGGCTCAGCAACTTGTGAACCGCGGCCACATAAGTTATTAACCATGAATACCCCTCGAATCGACGGAGAAGCGCCATCCGGAGCCTTCTAGAGGCTCCTCACCGGCTTGGATAATGGAAGGGCAGTGAAGGGCGAACCATGCCATCAAATAAGTGTATGACAAACCAATCCTGGGGTTTGGTCCATCGCAAGGCAAGATGGTGCCTTTGCCCCTCTTCGTTACTGGTGGCCTACAGAAAGCCTCCGTCAATGCACGAAGGCCCCGCTGAATACAGCACATCATTGCCAGGAGAAGTCCAAGGGAACGATCGTGGAATAGACGAACGGCCGGCAATAAGACAGTCGGAAGGATGACGTCGCTAGATAGAGAGGGCATCACACATCTCTTCAGCCATACCGATAAAAAACCGGTCAAAAGTGCCTCCCGAAACAGCGATCGACGAGCCTGATAATGGAAACTCCGAAGAATATCACCTTTTTTGTAAGGTCCACATCCTCTTTCAAAATCATATCCCCTTGGGAGTGTTCTTGCATTCTTCGAAAAATGTCCTCATCTGCAACCCCACAGTGAGCTGCCTCAGGAGCATCCTCCAGGTTGGGGAGCAAATAATTCTCCCAACTCTTCGAACTGCATGAAGCTCCCTTATGACTCCCATGCATACTCGAGCAAATGTAGAGGTGGCACATCAACTCCTGGTAAGTCTCGAATAAGGCGGGCTCCTATTTCTCCAGAAGTGCCAATTCCGTCTCGCACGAGAAATATTCTTCATATGAGAGAGCTCCCAAGGGCAGAGCAGAGACTTCCCACATCTCGTGCAAAGCCATGCCCAATTCGCCTACAGGGGTGAAGAAAGTCCCTTTAGCTAGACAATATAACTCAAAAATGGCATAGAAGTTCGCTACGCTCATCTGCATGCCGTAACAGGTTGCCCTGACGGCCTCATAGAGTCTCAATCTCTCCAGGTCTTCTTCAAAATGGGCCAAGACGTATAAGGTCAAGTCCCTCCACCATGCCTTGGGAGGGTGAATCCACCCAGGGGTCCTGAAATCAGTACCTGGATAATTACCATGAGCCTTGAAGAACTGATTTCCAAAAGTCTGAGCTATCGCGGGATTTTCTCCCACTGGGATGTCCAGAAGTACGTTCCCAGGGTGAAGACCCAATATACAACGAGGAGGACCCGCCCTTGTGTAACCGGGAGATGGAGCTATCAATTTCCCCACGTGAATGGAGTCAGTAGTCCGAGTCACTTGCCACTGCATCTTTCGAGCCTTCGTCACGCACTGGAAGGAAGACAGTAGAAAATGACGCTTTCTAGATGGGAGATAATACTTCTCGCCATCCAGATTGAAAATCCACTGCCCTTCTCCGGCTAGCAGCTGATGATCGGTATCTGGCGCCGCGTTCCCAAATATGAAACCGGGCTTCCGATAGATTTTTCGGTCTGAATCCTCAAGGGGAGCAGCAGATAAGATGCTCCTCATAGTACGCTGATCTCCGACGTAGATAAGTGCATCCCGATCAGGAGCACTCCGCTCACTGAATAGTGAAGTCTGCCCTTGGAACTGCAGGCCAACATTACCGTCCAGCTCCCTGTCTATCCCGAAGAGACTATTCATGGGACTAGGAGTATAGTGCACTGCAAATGAAAGAAGAAATCATATTAGTTCATTTGCTAAAGAAAGCTAAATTAAGAATATAATTTTTGCTAAGGCATAGCTCCGCTCTCCGAGCGAAGCTAGCCTAGCATTAGCTCGCACCGAAGCTCAGCTTCGCAACTGCAGCTTAGCTCCGCACTCCGCATGAGGGCAAAATGCAGGAGATGTCCAAGTGTTATGTTCGCCCTAGAAGCTTCGCCAGTATTCTATCGCCGAACAGAAAACGAAGAAGCCCTCAAGGGCTAACTTCGCCATAAGGGCATTAATGTCTAAAGTTATTCTAAGGGCTTTAAAGTCCTTTTTCAGCTGTGCCCTAAAGGCTAGCTTTGCATTCTGTTATTCGACAGGATGTGAACCGCCTAAGGGTTAGCTTCGCATAGAAGCTTGGAAAAGAAACCATTCGACTCCTGAATTTCTAATTGAGAAATTAAGGGGAATTAAATCCCCTAAAAATTTGGCAAAGAAAATTAAGGGAGTGAACTCCCTGAGATCACTGGATCATAATGAATCGTTCTAGATTCGTCATAAAATAGCCAAAAATTGGCTTCCAAAAGAGATAAAAATCTCTAAGAAGAGGGAAAGATCCCTACCTGCAATAGGGCGTTCAATGACTGGAGGAGGGAGAGGCCCCTCCGTCGCAGAGGACGCTGCCTCTTTGCCTGCTCATCTTTTGGGAGCCATGGAAGAACTGAAAAGTTCTTAAAGTACCAAACGAAGAAGAAAGAAGAAGAAGAGATTTGGAGTTCTCTGAAAATTTAAAGAGAAGTGGTTCCTTCTCTTTCAGCCTAATTAGGCTTTTATAGGTTGATGAGTGCCTAAATTTTTCCTCCTCGAGAGGAGCGCAGGCGGTCGATTCAAATTAATTTGAAACGGCGCCTAAAGCCCCTTCCCGAGAAGCATTACTTCAGCCCCACTAAGAGCTAACTCCGCCATGAGTTCAGCATTGACTTCGCGCGATGCTTGAATAACTTTGCTGAGAAACGTGCCTTAGCTCCGCTAAAAGCATATCTCTAGCTTCGCAGAACTTCCGTGCTAACTTCGCCAGAAACTTGCTCCTGACTTAGTTAAAAATCTGTCTTCAGCTTCGCTGGAAGCTTAGCTCGGCTAGGAGTTTTCATTGCCTCTTAAGGAAAAGATTTACCTAAGTTAGTCCACTTCAGGTGTTCTCGAATCAAAAAGAAGGGAAACAAAGCAGATAAGTAGAAAATAAACATTTTTATTGATGCAAAAGGGAAGATACATTGACACTACTGTAGGCTGTCTAAAAATCACTAAAAGACAAGCCATTAAAAAGCAGAGTTTCAAGTTCTAGATGCGAAGTCTCAGCACCAAGGCGCGTGGGCTCGACACCCGCGTCTCAGCATCAAGGCGCGTGGGCTCGACACCCGCGTCTCAGCATCAAGGCGCGTGGGCTCGACACCCGCGTCTCAGCATCAAGGCGCGTGGGCTCGACACCCGCGTCTCAACCTCAAGACGCGTGGACTCGACACCCGCGTCTCGCGCCTCGGTTATAACCGCCCTGGTTATTGGGCCAGTCACCGCCCACATAGCGGGGAAGTGGGGAAGTTGGCCCCTCATCTTGGAGCATTTTTAGGGGGCACGTTCACCCCCTAGGACCTCTATAAATAGCCTCGTTTGCTATGAGGTCGGGCAATGAGAGAAGAGAGGGGATAGACACAAGGGCGATCAGAAAGGCATCTGGCATCAGAAGATCACAGAGAAAGACAGATCGTGACAGGAGAGAGCTCAACTCTTCGTCAAGCTTGCTGCGTACAAGCTGTTCTTTGCCTACCTTCTCTTTGAGAGTTTTGGTAGACAGAGCTGTGCTACTCCCTCTACCAGCCAAAGAGAAGATTCCCTGACGATCCTGACGGTCATCCGGTCAACGGAGAACAAGATTCACTCTCCACCGCCACACGAAGAACCCAGCCTTAAACAAAGGGAGGATTCAAGACTCAACATCCTCCCTCCCTTGTAACTGGAAGGAAAAAGCAGTTTTGTTGTAATTTTTTCATCTGATTCAAGGAAAATTTTACAGTAAAGACTTCTTTCCCTTTTTTCGGCGCGTACAAGAGATGGCGACTCCGCTGGGGACTACATTTGTCACTGATGAGCTAATCGTGGCGCAGGATGACGTCCTCCGTAAGGGGAAGATGGTCGAATCGCTCATTGTCGAGTTCGACCAGGCGAAGTACGAAGAGTTTCTCTCTTCCGGCTCCAAGAGCCCAAAGACCCGCGTCTGCCGCCGGGTCTCGACAGGGAATGGCCCCGAAGCCCGATCTGTGGCTCTCTCGGGCGCCCCTGCTGCCAACTGTGCCAAGCAAGGTGCACGCGTCGACGCCTCTCAGAAGGCCCGCGTGGCCCCAGGCACAACTGCCTTTGCGACCAACCGCGTCGCACAGAACACCCGCGTCAGCGTCTCTCAGGAGACCCGCGTGGTTAAAATCTCTGATGTTCAGCATCAGGATATTGTTGGTCTCTCTCCACCTCCGCGACGCAACCGGAACGCTGAGCGTCGACAGACGAGACGCGCGCGCCAGCTGCAAGTTGGAACCTCTGGTTGTCTGACTGAGGCTGGACGCAGCATACAAACTGGCGCCTTGCTCGCGCCCCGTGAAGTCCGCGTTTGGCGGCCCAAACGCGAGATTCCTTCAGTTAGGTCCTCTGAGGACCAACTCACCAAACGCCAAGGTGAAGCCTCTGCGTCTTGTCAAGCACAAGAGGCAAGCGCCTATAGACGTGGGGCCCAGCAGCCCACTCCCTCTCAAGTGTCTCTGCCCCGACACACCAAGCAGCAACGCGACAGGCGCGTCTTGTCTAAACAGAGACGCCAGACGCGCGCTGAATAGCTACGGCGCGAGAACCGCGTCCCTGAAGCCCGCGTCCATGCTGTACAGCATATGGATGCCTCCCGTCTTCGACGTTGCGAGGCTAACCTTTCAATCCCCCTCCCATGGACTTGAGGGATTATTTGACGAAGAAAAGAAGTGCCAATCAGGCCACTTCGTCGTATTGCTGCCAACGGCTCATCCATATGCTCTCTGAGTGCCGTTGCGGATCAGGTGTGCACCAGCAGTCTTTAGTTAGACAGCTGACCCGGATTCCCCCGTCAGCCAAAAGAAGGCGCTCCCACAGAAGGAGAACCTTCTCTGACGTTGAGTACCCGGAGCTCACTGCGAATATGACAAGCAGGAGCAAGGGAAAACAACCTGCAGTCAGCTCTGACGAGTCTGACTTTGAACCGGAAGGAGTGTACCGACACACTCGCACCCGGACTGGGGCCATTTCCCCAATTGACTATAATGCCTTAGCTCATGGAATTAAAATGAATGATTCTCACTCCGCCGTAGCGGAATCAAGGGCTTCGAACTCTTCCGTCGAGAAGAAGACCTCTGCCTACATGACAGACACTCCTGAGGAGACGGCTAAACGTTTAGAACAGATCCAGAAGGCACAAATGGATATGATTCTTTCTCAGCAGGAATCTATTAACTCCCTCAAGCAGGCGATTGCACAGCTGCTCGAAGACAGGAGGAGGTCTCCTCCTAAAAAGTCAAAGGGCAAAGGGAGAAAGGGAGAAAGCTCATCTTCCGAACCTTCTGAGGAGACGCGGCGATCTACTTTCGGCTCGTCCAAGTCCTCGTCGCAAGTAAAGGGCGACCAAGATCCGGGGAAGGCTCATGCTAAAAGAATGAGTCAACTGGAGCGACGCCTCGAGGCCCTTGCCAATCGCAAAGACCTCCAAGAAGTAGGAGTGGTCCGGCCCTACCCGGCTGAATGGGATTTGGTTCCGTACCCGCCCAAGTTCAAAGCTCCAACTCTCTTGTTGGCCCAATGGCCTTCCACTCTAGTTTTGATGATGATCAACACTCATGTAGTTATGTTTACTAATATTCTTGTGTTTCTAAGTTTCAGATCATTAACAGGATATTAGTTGGTGATTAGCTTCAACAAGGAGTTTAGAAGCTATTCATGGTGATTCCAGGGCCAAAGCTTCAAGTTCACACTTTGCCTAGCCCATGGATGGAGTTTTTGGAGCAAGTCTACTTGAAGATGAAGATCGTCAAGAAGACTTAGGTATCTAGTTTAGAGTTTGTGTTTTAGATCCATTTGTAAAGCTTAGTTTAGTTGATATGCTCAAGTGCACAAAACACACACGTTTTATGATTTGATATTTGGTTTTTATGTATAGTTGATCAAAACAAGTTTACATATGTTATATGTATAGTAGATGTTTTCTATTTATACATACATGCTTTAACTTGGTAAACAAGCTTATTTTGATATCCCTATTCATGTTCTTGAAAAAATCAAGTTTGATAAAAATACAAGTTTTGTTTTTGATAAAATTGGCAAGACACAAAAATGAATTGATATGTTGATATATTGTCTTGAAATTTTTATCACTTGTTTGAGTTTCAATATAGAATGATAAAACAATTTTATTGTATTTTTAAAAGAGATAAAAGATTTTTTAGAAAATATTTTTCAAAATTTTCTGACCTTGTTTTTTGTGCTGACAGGCTGGTCGGTCGACCCCGACGGTCGACCGCACCAAGGGCCGGTCGACCGTTCCGGTCGACCGACGTGCACAGACGTGCACATCTGTTAGGCACAGACACGGTCGACCGGGACGGTCGACCGAGTTGAGAGCTCTGCTCTCGGGTTTTCTTGGTCGACCGGGCCGGTCGACCGCAGTTGCCCAACGGTCATAATTCTGACCGTTGGCGGTCGACCGGACCGGTCGACCGGTGGCCTGTCAGGCTGCCACATCAGCCTAATGGCTAGTTTTGTATAGGGGCTATATATACCCCATTTCTCCATTGTTTTGGCCAAGATTTTTAGAGCTAAAAATTCCAGACTTTCTCTAGTGTTTAAAAGAGTTTTTAAAAGAGTTTCTTAAGCCAAAAAGATTTCATCTTATTTGTTTTTGGGTTTTTGGAAAATCAAAGAAAGCTAGGGTTTTGGGAGATTGTTTTGTTTTTCATTTTCTATCATTTACAAGTGATTTCCCAAGTAGTTTTTCTTTGTTGCTGGTTTCCAAAAACACCTTGTTTCCACACTTGAGCTATCACCTATCCTAATCTATTAGGATCTTGTTTTTGTGGAAAAAGAAAAGAGAAAAGAAAGAGAGATTGTGTTTGTGGTCTTTGTAACCACTTATTGTAAACCCTCCTTGCTTTTGTGAATCCCTCTTCGGTAGAGGTGATCGGAGTGGTATTGGTTTAGATCCCTCTTAGGTAGAGGTGATTGTGTTGGTTGTGAACCTCTTCGGTAGAGGTAGTTGTGTTTGTTGTTGGCTACGGGCCGTATCCCTCTTTGGTAGAGGTGGATTGTGGTTGTATAGCCTCGGTGGCTTTGTAAAGGTTGAGAGAGGAGTTTGGTACTCCTATAGTGGATTGGGAAATCCTACACGGTGGTGTAGGCGGGGATGTAGAGCAAGGTGCTCTAACCTCGAAACAAATCTTGGTGTTTGCATTTGATCCAATTTCTCTCAACTCTACTCTCTTTACAGTTGTGCTAGCATCATTTTATTCAAGCATCATTCTTTCATTGCATACATAACTTATTCATTGCTTGTGTTGCCTTGCATCTTTTATATTGCTATACATCATTATATGCTTGGCTTGATTGTGAGTGCACATATTGCTTGGATTGCTTGTGTGTGTGTGCCTAACTTATACTCATCCAACAAGAGCTTCACATAGCGCCTCAACCCATTTCAAGGGGAATCAAGAGGAGTTAGTCCAGAGCCTCGCAAGGGGAATTCGGCTACACTTGTTGTATTGTATTAGTTTGTGCATAATTTGCATTAGCTTCCGCATTTAGCGCACTTAGTTTGCATTTAGTTTCTTAGATTAGCACTTACACCTATTCACCCCCCCTCTAGGTGTTTTTCAATTGGTATCAGAGCTAGTGCTCCTGATACTTAGGCTTAACATCCTAGGAGTGAGATCCATTTGCTTGCTAATCTATTGTTTGCATTTGCTTGTTTGCACACATTTAGCTTACCATGGCCTTCATGACCCCACCTATGTATGACCCTTCCAACATTCATGTTTGGAAGATTAGGATGACCGTTTATTTACAAACCCTAGGTCATAAAGTTTATCTTGCTATTACCAAGGAATCCTTCCTTAGTGATCGCAATCATATAGGGGCCAATGCACAAGCCCTAGAGGCCATCAGAAGCACATTACCTAAAGATTATCTTATGTGTGTTTCTAATATTGATTCCGCTTTTGCAGTGTGGAATCTATTGTCAACAACAACCACCACCTCGGAACTTCAAGTTCAAATCCAAGAAGAGGAATCTAGTGGAGAATCCGATTCACAATGCTTCATGGTCCAAGGGAATGACTCCCTTGAGGTACATTCGGAACCCCACTTAGATAGTGATGATTGCTCTAGTTCTTCATGTGATAATGTTGATGCCCATGCTTTAAATGAAGAACTTTCTATTGTTTGTGAAAAACTAATAGAAAAATATAAAATTGTGAAAAAGGAATGTTTAGGTCTTAAAAATGAGAATAAGTGTTTGCATGCTAGACTGGATTGTGTTTTGCAAGAGAAAGAGGAGATTGCTAATGAGAGGGATTCATTAAAATCTCAACTTGATCTTGCACTTAAAGAAAATAACTTTTTGAAGTCTAAAAATGATTGCTATGCTATTTTGAAGAAAAATGAAAATTTGTCTTCAAAAGTTGATTTTGTTTTAAAAGAAAATGATTCTTTGAAAATTAAGATTGCTTCAATTTCTAAAGATTTAGAAATATGTTTAAAGAAAAATGTTATTTTACAAAATAAAATTGATGCACATGTTTGCCATGCCAGTGTAGCTTCATCTAGTCTACCTAATGCATGTACCACTTCTTCTATGATTAAAAATGATATAAATATGTTGAAGGAGAAAATGGATTGTTTGGGCTCCACTATGAGCCAATGTGCTAAGAACCATACACGGTTGGAAACCTTGGTTCGAAAGAAACAAGTTCCATCATTTATGCATGCACACCATCCACGGCATACACATGCTCCTCACGGACACCATCAACACATGTATGCTCATGTGTACACTTGTACACATTGTGGTCGTAATGGCCACCTTGCTAAATTTTGCTATGATAAATTAAATAATGTAAATTTAGCAAAGAAGTTTGTTTGGGTTAGAGAAGGGACTAACCCTCATGGACCCAAGAAGGTATGGGTACCAAAGACCACCCCTCCTATTTTTGATGTAGGTGTGGGCTCTCACATGACGTGAGAGTGATGACACCTTGGAGTGGATGCGTTCCGGACTTCATGGAAATCAAAATGGATGCATCACTTTCAAGGGAAGGATGGTGGAGAGGACCACCAAGTTTTGGAGACAAGGAGAGTTGCCTTGAGGTTTTGGTAACGATTCCTAAACTCCCATGCTTTCATATTCATTTGTTTATGGCATGTTTTTGATGTCTATGGATTAGTATGTTCATTCCATGTTTATTAGATCCTTGACATACATGTATAGTATTTGAGACACACATGCTTATATGAACCCATAATTAGTGTTCTCACTTTTGTTTGAGCTATAATGTACATCATGAATCTAATACATGTGAATTTACATAGTAGTCATGTTTTAGGTTTATCATGATGATTTTCATATTTGTTTTTGATGCTTCTTGTTAAGATTATTTGTTTAAGTGTTAGTTTTCATTAAGACTATATGTATACTTGTACATATAATGGGCCTCAAATAAATCTATATATGTTTGAGCTTGATTGCTTATTTGAACCCATTAGATGTTCTAGTATAGTCTAGTTTTGATGATTCATACATCTCAAACTTGTATTCCATTTTTGGATTTGTTTTATGAGTTTTCACTTCATGTATATGTGTATTATTGTCAAACTTTAAGATATACATGTATACCCCTTGAGTCATTTGCCTTTCATGCAAATCTATATATGGACTCAATTGTGTTTAGGGATATGTATGTATACTTCATGTTTGACAATTCATACATATACCTTGAAATGAAATTTGTCTTGATGAAGATTTAGTTTCTCTTGATTTTGTATTTAATTGTTTAACTTCATGTATATGTCTATCTAGTTCAAACTAATTTTATACATATACATCTTTTTGAGCCACGTGCCTTCATGAATATACATTTAGTGGACTCGTTGAGTTTTGGATATGTATGTATATTTTAGCTTGTATTAGACATACATATGCCTTGAAGATTAAATAAGTAGTTTTATATGATTTTTCATGTTTTTGATGGAATTATGTTTTAAGGAATAATTGAGCTTAATGAAATATTTTTCATGATTATGATCTTCACTTATTATTTGTACACTCATATCTATTGCTCATGTTTTGTTTCTCATGAGTTATGCTTTATTGGTTAGAGTGATGATTATCATGTGAATTTCATTTTTGTTTTATTCCTTGCTTGAAGGATTTCGTGCTAGTTAACAAATTTTCATTTTAACTAGTTGCGGTGTTCTTCATTTTGGTAGTGACTTTCAAACAAAACCCCATTTTCAAATCTATTTTTGAAAACCCCTACCATCAAAGGGCGGTTGGATGGGAGACAATGTTCATGTATGCTTTACATTGAAAATCATTTAAAACTTGAACCATGATTGGGTGGTAGATGATATGAGATATACACATGCTCTTGATTCAATTGGTATCATTGAACTCTTTCAATTGGTATCAATTTTGATTTTCTTGTATACTCATATATGTTTTGTATGTATGTATGCTTTAAATTCCAAGTATATCAATTTCTATTGGTATCTATTTTTCATACATATATATGTTTGTGTTTATGCTAGTGCTTGAGTTTCAATTTTGTTTAAATTGATTACTTTTAAATTGTTATCAAGACTATGCATGACTTTAGTTTGTATTTCATAAAGGGGGAGAAAATTTGATTTTGTATTTCAATTGGTATTTGTACTCCCACACTTTATGATTAAAAGTTGTTATTTTAAACATATGATATCAACATCAAATTTGTTTATATGCTTTAAAATGAACAATTCTTACAATTGGTATCAATGTTTCTATGTAAAATCTTTTCAATTGGTAAAATATTTACAATTGGTATCATATTTAAGAAATTCAAAATTTGTTTTGGTTTCAAGATTCATGTTTAAGAATTCAAGACTTATGTTTAATTACAATTGGTATTTCCAAAATTTTGTTCAAAGAAAATATTCAAAGTTTTGATTTGTATTGCTTATATGCAAGGAGAGCTTAACATCTCTTCATATAGATTCATGTTGAGTGTATTGTGTATTGAAGAGCTTCACATCTCTTCTTTATGTGGTACACGTGTGTAGGGGGAGCTTCACATCTCCTCTTATTCATTACATAATGTGTGTTATGTGAATTAGGGCTTAACTTCCCTCCTTCATGTAATGTATATGTGTAGGGAAGCTAACTTAGCGTCTTCCTCTTCATGAATGTATATAGCATATAACACTTATTATCCTTGTTTATTTTCTTTTGGTATCAAGATGCTTCATTGACATATTTTCAATTGATATCATGTTTTTAAAGTCACCCCTTATTGACTTTGTTTTTGTTTTAGACAAAAAGGGGGAGAACATTGTCTTTTATTGTTTTGTTTGACATAAAGGGGAAGAAAGATTTTTACCCCTCATTTTATCTATGGTTTTGATTGTTTACCCCTTTGTTGATGATTGACAAAAAGGGGGAGAAGTATTTGAGTTTTATATGAGTATTTGAGTTTTATATGCATGCTTATGTTTATGCATATATTATGTTTTAATCTCAAGAATCTCAAGAATATGTTTATGCATATATTATGTTTTAATCTCAAGAATCTCAAGAATACTAAGTTTAATTGATATATAGAGTTTGCTTTGTAATTGGTATCTAGAGCTTATTTTGTTTTGAATATTCCATTTGATATCTAGAACCATTTATTGTTTATGCATATGCATGTTTCATGTTTAATATTCATTGCATATATTTATTGTTTATCCCTATGCATGAGTTAAGGGGGAGCTTCTTTGAAGCTTAACTTTAATCCATGCATATATAACTCCATGAGTTTTGTCATCATCAAAAGGGGGAGATTGTTGGCCCAATGGCCTTCCACTCTAGTTTTGATGATGATCAACACTCATGTAGTTATGTTTACTAATATTCTTGTGTTTCTAAGTTTCAGATCATTAACAGGATATTAGTTGGTGATTAGCTTCAACAAGGAGTTTAGAAGCTATTCATGGTGATTCCAGGGCCAAAGCTTCAAGTTCACACTTTGCCTAGCCCATGGATGGAGTTTTTGGAGCAAGTCTACTTGAAGATGAAGATCGTCAAGAAGACTTAGGTATCTAGTTTAGAGTTTGTGTTTTAGATCCATTTGTAAAGCTTAGTTTAGTTGATATGCTCAAGTGCACAAAACACACACGTTTTATGATTTGATATTTGGTTTTTATGAATAGTTGATCAAAACAAGTTTACATATGTTATATGTATAGTAGATGTTTTCTATTTATACATACATGCTTTAACTTGGTAAACAAACTTATTTTGATATCCCTATTCATGTTCTTGAAAAAATCAAGTTTGATAAAAATACAAGTTTTGTTTTTGATAAAATTGGCAAGACACAAAAATGAATTGATATGTTGATATATTGTCTTGAAATTTTTATCACTTGTTTGAGTTTCAATATAGAATGATAAAACAATTTTTATGGTATTTTTAAAAGAGATAAAAGATTTTTTAGAAAATATTTTTCAAAATTTTCTGACCTTGTTTTTTGTGCTGACAGGCTGGTCGGTCGACCCCGACGGTCGACCGCAGCAAGGGCCGGTCGACCGTTCCGGTCGACCGACGTGCACAGACGTGCACGTCTGTTAGGCACAGACACGGTCGACCGGGACGGTCGACCGAGTTGAGAGCTCTGCTCTCGGGTTTTCTCGGTCGACCGGGCCGGTCGACCGCAGTTGCCCAACGGTCATAATTCTGACCGTTGGCGGTCGACCGGACCGGTCGACCGGTGGCCTGTCAGGCTGCCACATCAGCCTAACGGCTAGTTTTGTATAGGGGCTATATATACCCCATTTCTCCATTGTTTTGTCCAAGATTTTTAGAGCTAAAAATTCCAGACTTTCTCTAGTGTTTAAAAGAGTTTCTTAAGCCAAAAAGATTTCATCTTATTTGTTTTTGGGTTTTTGGAAAATCAAAGAAAGCTAGGGTTTTGGGAGATTGTTTTGTTTTTCATTTTCTATCATTTACAAGTGATTTCCCAAGTAGTTTTTCTTTGTTGCTGGTTTCCAAAAACACCTTGTTTCCACACTTGAGCTATCACCTATCCTAATCTATTAGGATCTTGTTTTGTGGAAAAAGAAAAGAGAAAAGAAAGAGAGATTGTGTTTGTGGTCTTTGTAACCACTTATTGTAAACCCTCCTTGCTTTTGTGAATCCCTCTTCGGTAGAGGTGATCGGAGTGGTATTGGTTTAGATCCCTCATAGGTAGAGGTGATTGTGTTGGTTGTGAACCTCTTCGGTAGAGGTAGTTGTGTTTGTTGTTGGCTACGGGCCGTATCCCTCTTCGGTAGAGGTGGATTGTGGTTGTATAGCCTCGGTGGCTTTGTAAAGGTTGAGAGAGGAGTTTGGTACTCCTATAGTGGATTGGGAAATCCTACACGGTGGTGTAGGCGGGGATGTAGAGCAAGGTGCTCGAATCTCGAAACAAATCTTGGTGTTTGCGTTTGATCCAATTTCTCTCAACTCTACTCTCTTTACAGTTGTGCTAGCATCATTTTATTCAAGCATCATTCTTTCATTGCATACATAACTTATTCATTGCTTGTGTTGCCTTGCATCTTTTAAATTGCTATACATCATTATATGCTTGGCTTGATTGTGAGTGCACATATTGCTTGGATTGCTTGTGTGTGTGTGCCTAACTTATACTCATCCAACAAGAGCTTCACATAGCGCCTCAACCCATTTCAAGGGGAATCAAGAGGAGTTAGTCCAGAGCCTCGCAAGGGGAATTCGGCTACACTTGTTGTATTGTATTAGTTTGTGCATAATTTGCATTAGCTTCCGCATTTAGCGCACTTAGTTTGCATTTAGTTTCTTAGATTAGCACTTACACCTATTCACCCCCTCCTCTAGGTGTTTTTCATCTCTAAGCCTTTGATGGGAAGGGGTCACCCAACCAGCACATCTACTACTTCAAATCCCAAACCGGGAATGTAGTAGATAATGACGCCATCCTGGCGCGCCTGTTCATCGGCACCCTGAAAGGGTTGGCCTTTGAATGGTTTATGAAGCTCCCAGAAGGTCTATCAAGAACTGGGGCGATTTGGAGAAGCTGTTCTTAACACGCTTCTTCGAGGATGACTCTGAAGTCACGATGCCCACTCTTTTGGCTACCAAACAGCGAAAAGGGGAGTCCGTCAAATCTTTCGTGGAAAGGTTTCAGAACATGGCACTCCGGTGTCCAAGCGGTATGACCCAGGCCACCCTGGTGGAAACATGCCGCCACAATCTCCAAACCTCACTCCTTGCTCAAATAGGAGTTGCTGAAAGCCGCACCTGGAAGCAATTAGTCCAACAAGGTGAACAGGCTGAGGAGATTGTCGCCCGCGTCAGAGCGGAGGAAGGTAAGCCTAGGCCGGAAAGGTCGACAAGGCGTGCGCCAGACACATCCCTCCAAACAAAGCGGAAGGATAATTTGGCAACGGAGACCAAATCTCCCGTCAAACCTTAATCAGGCAAGGCGAGTGGCTCTTCAAGCCAGCCACGCGCCAACAAGCAATATTCCTTCAAGGAGGAACATGTCGATTCACTCTTTAAACTACTCAACAAGAGCAACCGACTGAAGCTCCCTGAAGCTAGGCGCCCCGAGGAAGTCGGCAAGACCGACAATCCCACCTATTGCTTGTACCACAGGATGATGGGGCACCCTACTAAAAGCTGCTACGTCTTCAAGGACATCCTTCAAGCTCTGATTGACGCGGATTTGTTAAAGCTCCGACCAGAGCAGAAGAAGGTGTCGGCTAATGTGACGTCAGTTCTCCAGTTTGGAAGATAACCCCCAATGCCTGCGGGGGTGGTCCCTGTTCCAAGAGGAGAGCTGAGAGTGGTCAACACAGACCCTCACCAGCAGCAAGAGAAAGGCCTGGTACCCGTCCCTACACCTCAAGGGGAAATCATGTGGGTCCACCCTGACCTTGTCAATGAACAGCAATGGACTACTGTGACCAACAGGAAATCCAAAGGCAAGGCAAAAGCCTCATCCTGCAATGTGGTGGGTGCCTCCTCTCGAGAAGCCGAGACTGATGTTCCCTCGTTAACCGACTCAGACGAAGAAACAATCGTCTTGGCCACAGAGCCCAACCAATCGATGGCGGGAACCCGCTCAGGACAGCCCTACTTGAAGCAGTATGGCGAAACGGCGGCAACCCCTCCACAACCAGCTGCAGAGTCAACCAAGCCCTCCACAAGACAACCCGTGGAGAAACAGAAGGAGACTCGATTTTCTCGAGCCCTTCAAAAGGGCATCGCGGAAGGATCTACGGCGCCTTACCGCTTTGATATCCTGGCTCAATTGGCTAACATCCCGGTACGGATTACCTTGTATGAGCTTCTTAGGCTGTCAAAGTCGACCAGAGAAGCTCTACAAGAAGCTCTGGCAAATGCCGAGGTCTTCATGACCCAGGTGCCGAAGGAGGAAGATGTAGAGGATTGCCTCCACACCTCCCCAAACGCTCCCTGCATTACCTTCACAGCAGATGACATGCAGGTTAAAGGGAAGCATGATCGACCCCTGTATTTCACAGGGTATATTGGATCGTCTGAGGTGAACCGCATTCAGGTAGATCCAGGGTCCGCGTTGAGCATCATGCCTCGTCGGGTCATGCAACATCTGGGCATTCCTACTCATCGTTTGAGCCCTACTCAGACAACTATCTATGGGTTCAATGCCAACTAGACCCGTCCGATGGGGAAAATCAAGCTCAAATGCCAGATTGGAAGCCTCAAGTCGGAAGTGACATGCTACGTCATCGACGTCGACACTTCCTACAATCTATTGCTGGGACGACCGTGGATTCACCGCAACTCCATCGTTCCCTCCACTCTCCACCAAGTCATGAAATACATTGACAAGAGTGGAAAGGTGCAGACGTTGATCGCCGAAAGGTATTCGTTCAAAGGGGTCGAGAATTATTTCACCGACTCTTTGCTGTACCAAGATCCGGTGGAGGCGGATGAAGTCCCGCGACCAGAGGAGCCAGACTCTGGTAACGAAGCTGACACCGAGCCTGAGAAAGAAGAGTGCCTGTGGGAGTTAGAACCACTTGTAAAGAGCACTAATAAGCTCGATGTTGATAATACCACCGACGATGTAGGCGGTTGGTATATTAATGAAGATTTAGATTTTGCGTATTTTTCTGTGTTTGCTTCTGATTCAGTACCATCAGACACTAGCACTGAAGTAGACGATGACCCCTGGTCGGCAATAGATGCTTTGGCATCGTTGCATGTACCAGTGAAGTCGTCCTTCAAGACATTCCAAGATAATGGTAATGCGCAAGAATCTATATTTATGGTTCCAGCAAGACGGAAAGGCCAAAAACCAATTCTTTTTGGGCGAATCTCGTCTGAACCAACGCCCCGCGAAGAATCAGAAGGCGAGGAGGAATCCCCTCAGTTCGGTCATTATGAACCAAAAGCACTCAAAATGATGAGATGCATGGGGTACGACCTGACCAACAGACCCGGGTTGAACTTCGGCAAAGGAAGGAGGACGCTGCTTCGATCCTTTGTGCCAAAAGGGAAGGCCCCTGATTATTATCATCGGACGCGCCGGGGGTTGGGCTATGTATCAACTCCGGTTCCATCAGCCTCCGATTCTCAAGAATTGTCGAGAACGATTACTCTTCAGACACATCATCTTGGGAGTCAGATGTCAGTGTCGGCAACATCTTCAAGGAACTTTCAGTGAACATGGTTTCGACAAGCCACCTGGAAGATGGAAATGAAGAAATGATCTAATCTGATACAGATCCTTGGATCAAACATTTAAACGCTCTTTGGGACACTCGCTTTGAACAGCGCGAGCCACCCACAAAAGACAAGGTTGTTCAGATCAACCTAGGAGATGAGGCTAACCCTAAGCCCATCTTCATAAGTGGCGGCCTGTCACCTTCGGAGAAAAAGAATCTAATATCTCTTGTACAAGAGTATATAGACGTCTTCGCCTGGAATTATGAGGACATGCCAGGACTCGATCCTCAAGTGGCTATGCACCGCCTCAACATCAATCCGGACGCAAAACCCGTCAAACAACAGCAGCGACGGTTTCGTCCAGAAATAATGGAGGCAATTCAATCAGAAGTCAGAAAACTTATTGATTCTGGCTTCATCAGGGAAGAACAACATCCCGACTGGGTAGCCAACATCGTCCCCGTCGCCAAGAAGAACGGGAAGATCCGGATCTGCATCGACTTCCGCGATCTAAACGAGGCCTGCCCCAAGGACGAATTCCTATTGCCGATCACAGATGTCATGATTGACAATACTTGTGGATTCGAACGAATGTCCTTCATGGACGGATTCTCAGGATACAATCAAATCAAAATGTATCCTGATGACGAAAAGCATACCTCCTTCAGGACACCTCTAGGGGTATATTGCTACACCGTCATGCCCTTCGGACTGAAAAATGCAGGGGCAACATACCAAAGGGCCATGAACGCCATTTTCCATCAGCAAATACGCAAAACGGTGGAATTTTATGTTGATGACATTGCGGTAAAGAGCCGCACTAAAGGTGATCACATAGCGGACCTGAAGGTGGTCTTCGACATCATGCGGGCTCATCAATTGAAGATGAATCCCACAAAGTCCTTCCTGGGGGTGGCCAGTGGCAAATTCTTAGGATTTGTTGTAACATCCACCGGAATTCACTTGGACCCGGAAAAGGTTCGCGCTATCCTGAAGATGCAACCCCCGAGAAATCTCAAAGAACTCAGGGGATTGCAAGGACGATTGGAGTACATCCGCAGGTTTATCTCAAACCTCTCCGGAAGATGCCAACCCTTCGCTAAGTTAATGAAGAAGGGTGTCTCATTCATTTGGGATGACGCTTGCCAACAAGCGTTCGAGGAAATCAAGCAATACCTCACCCAACCACCAGTCCTTGCAGCTCTGGTATCTGGAAAGCCTTTCCTGGTATACGTCCGGGCAATGGATCATTCTTTGGGAGCTCTACTAGCTCAGAATGATGATCAAGGACGAGAGCAAGTAATCTACTATTTGAGTAGAACAATGATCGGAGCCGAACATCGGTACAACCCGATCGAGAAGGAATGTTTGGCATTAGTGTTCGCCATTCAGAAAATGCGACACTATCTGGTAGGCCAAACTATAAACGTCATATCAAAAGTCAACCCCCTGAGGTTACTTATGACTAAGCCTTCATCATTAAACGGCCGGCTGGTAAAATGGGCCATATTGCTCTCCCAATATGAGATGCACTTTTACCACAAAAGACCATTAAGGGACAAGCGGTGGCGGATTTCCTAGCTGAGCACCCAGATCCGAGGGCAGCCAAAGTCTACGAGGATCTCCCAGATGAAGTTGCTGAAGCCTGCCTGACTCAGACATCGTTCGAAAGTCAAGTATGGCAACTCTTCTTCGACGGTGCATCAAGAACAAGCCCAAAGGGACACGTAGTAGCGGGGGTAGAAGTAGTACTCGTATCCCCACAAAATTATGTAATTCCCCGAGCTGTCTCATTAACTGAGCCTTGTTCCAACAATGTGGCGGAGTACAACGCTCTTTTGATTAGGATGCAATTCGCCGATGAGATTGGCGTTAAAAATCTCGAGGCATACGGCGACTCTAAACTCATCGTCAGCCAAGTTCGCGGGGAGTACGAAGTCAGACATGAGGACCTAGTACCCTACCACAATGCAACTATCCGCATGGCCGAAGGATTTACAAGCTTCTACATCGACCATGTACCGCGCAGGCAAAATGCGCACGCGGATGCACTCGCATCCCTCGCGGCCTCCTTAGCTCTTCCAGCCAGAGCAATGGAGAAGATATTCGTCTAAGCCACGACCTGTATTGCCCGAGAAATGCTCTCGAGGGCTATCAGGAGTCAAAGGGAGATTGTCAAGGCAAAGAAGCACTGGAATTGTCAACCGGTCCAGAGCTTAAAGACTGGCGATTCCCCTACATTGATTTCGTCTTATACGACATTCTCCCTGAAGACACCAAAGAGGCGGCTGCCATTCGAAAGAAAGCCCCCAAATTCTATTATAATGCGATTACGCGAACATTGTATCGTCGATCGCATGACGGGATCTTACTCCGGTGCCTTTCACCAAAAGAAGCCCAAGAGGTATTGAGAGAAGCCCACGACGGTATGTGTGGAGCCCATCAACCTGGCCCAAAACTGGCACATCGACTCCAAAGATTGGGTTACTATTGGCCCAAGATGGTTGCCGACGCCGTCACCTATGCTAAAAGATGCCACGCTTGTCAAGTGCATGGGGATTTCATCCATCAAGCACCAGGGTATCTCCACTCTACAACCTCTACCTGGCCATTTGAAATGTGGGGCATGGATGTGATTGGCCCTATCAGCCCACCATCATCAAAAGGACATCGGTTTATTTTGGCAATAACCAATTACTTTTCTAAATGGGCCGAAGCCATCATTTTGAAGGAGGTCAAATCGTCGAACGTGATCAAGTTCGTGAAACATCACGTTATTTACCGTTTCGGTGTACCTCGGCGAATTGTCCATGACAATGGACCTCAGTTCATCAGCCAGGCTTTCCAGAGATTCTGCGCTAAGTTCAGAATCCAGAGTGTGTCCTCAACGGCATACTATCCTGCCGCTAACGGCCTCGCAGAAGCTTTCAACAAGACTATTGGCAAGCTTCTCAAGAAGTTCGTCTCGAAAAGTCAACGAGACTGGGACGACAAGTTGGGTAAATGCTTATGGGCTTACCGTACAACTGTGCGAACCCCGACTAAAGCTACGCCATTTTCTTTGGTATACGGGTGTGAAGCCGTGCTCCCACTGGAAATCCAAATTTCATCTCTACGCGTCGCCTTGACAGCGGAGATGACAACAGAGGAGAAGCATCGACAGCGACTCCAGGAACTGGAGGCCTTAGATGATAAACGTCTGCAGGCCCAACAACAAATCGAGCTCTACCAAGCTCGTATTACCAGAGCCTTCAACAAGAAAGTTAAAATGCGAACTTTCAAGAAAGGCGATCTTGTCTTAGCCGTCAGAAGACCCATGGTAATGACGCACAAGACAAAAGGAAAATTCCAACCCAAATGGGAAGGACCATTTGTAGTAGAGTCAGTCTACTTGAATGGGTCATATCGCCTCATAACCTCAAATGGCGATACACTCATGATGCCGATCAATGGCAGGTTCCTGAAGAAATACTATCCTTAGATGGTATTCTTCCGCTGATCAAGTTAAAAGTACACCTCTGATCAAAGTAAGAAGAATTTCTTCATTATAACATCCGACGCCCCCCGACGGCTAAGGATAGAGGAAAATGTTGGCTTCTAAGCCCAACATAAGTCTTCGATAACTCATCATGCTGAGGGGATAGCATGGCTAGCCCAACTCAAACGGTAGTTGGTAAAGGCACCTCAAATCCGTTGATAGCTGAGGGTTTGCTAAAAATCCTAAGTGGACTTGGCTCCACTCTTTCCTCCAAAATCCCTTACCAATTCTCATCCACAGAATGGTAGGTCTACAAAATACAACCGTTACTAAGTTAACACTATACCTCTGGTAATGGAAACTTTTCAATATTCCTTGTCGAGTACAAATTTTGTTTGTCAACTCTACACGGAGTATCAAACTTTCAAATTTGCCAAGTTAACACTATACCTCTGGCACTTCAAATTTTCACTTGTCAATTCTAACCAATAGAATGACAGGTCCTCAAATTGCTCTTATCATGAGTCAATCTTTGTCAAGTTAATACTACACCTCTGACAAATTACTGTTAAAGTTTAACACCACACCTCTAAACAGTAATCAGGTTTCTGTCAGATTTAATATTACACCTCTGACAGTCACTTTTCTTCAGACTTCCATATCGAAGCTGAAATGGATGATGCTAAGCTAACATTACACCTCTAGCATCAAGTCATTGCTAAGTTAAACAATACACCTATGGCCATGACTTTCCCTCGGACTTCCTTATACAAGCCGAGATGACCAATGCCAAGTTCAACATTACACCTCTAGCATTACCTTCACTGTTAAGTTAAACATTACACCTATGACAGTGACACTTCTGAGTTAAGTTAATATCACACCTCTGACTCACATCCTTGTCAAGTTAACATTACACTTCTGACAAGACCACTTTCAACCCGTTAAGTTAATATCACACCTCTAACGGTAACAAACTTTCCTAGATTCCCCACGAGTCTAGTCTCACTTGTTATTCTCTTCAACAGAATAACAAGTCTACCTAAAAACATTGTTAGGTTAATACTACACCATCAACAGTGTTTCCATCAAATCCCCAGCTGAGCTCAATCAAGTTAATCCCAAACACTTGATGAAAGTTCACCCTCCTTGGGGGTACCAATTCTACTTGTCGCTTTCTCTTATAAAGTGGCAGGTCCACCAAAAATTATTTCATCTCTGTCAAGTTAATATTACACCTCTGACAGTATTGTGAGAGTTCTTGGAATAGGATCTTTCCCCTACAAAGTTTGACTTATTAAGATTATCATCATAATTTTGACGAAGTCAAAGATTCTTTACTTCTATGAGTCTAACTGAAGACAAAAAGTTCAAGACAATGAAAGAGGCAGGAAGAAAAATGTCACTTTTATTTATATTCAGCCTTATGAAAGTGATACAAAACGCTCTCTTATACAATAAGATTGAGTGTTATAATTAAGGAGTACAAAGAAGTCCCTCTCTCTCTCAGAGGCCGTACTCACTCCTTGAAGCCGCATCTGATTCCCAGTGCACGATGTCTGGAAAAGCGCCAAACTGTGGCGACAGAGCCGATTGCACTATGGTGCATGACGTGAACATCGAAAGAGCCCTAGCTGACTAAGCTAAGAGCAATGGTGTTCTTGAGGTCCTGTGGCAGCAGAAAGCCCTGCAACCCTTCATTCATGAGCATCTCTTTCCCCAGCAGGCCATCCAGCAGACATGGAGAGTCCTCGATGTCACTTCTGGGGTGAGAGAGGAAGGGGATGCTAACCACCACTATATCCACCGTAACCCCCTCGCCGCCATCCTTACCCTGACCATCTCTTGCCAGCAGGCATGACTGGTGCGTCGCATTCGAAGAGATCTTGGCGAGGGTTAAGTCCTCGACAAGGGCCATGACTTCTTCCCTTGTAGACGACGAGGACCATGACTTCTTCCCTTGTAGATGAACATCGAACGAGTTCGCTGACCGGAATATTCTTCCAGGGGCCCAGCGAACCTGAAAAAGGACAATCAAGCCTACCTACAAGGAATAAACAAGGGGGTTAGAAAATCTGGAACTTAGTATACTTCAACAAAGAAAACTAAGTGACAGACGCGGCTATTGTCGAAGACTTCAGACGCGGGAATGAGCCCGCGCAGTGAGTCAAAATACCGCGTCAACAGAAGCAGACGTGAATCAAAACTGTGCCACACACAGGATTCAAACACGGTCGACACGAATCAAAACTGTGCCACACACAGGATTCAAACGCGGTCGACACGAATCAAAACTGTGCCACACACAGGATTCAAACGCGGTCGACGCAAATCAAAACTGTGCCACACAGAGGATTCAAACGCGGTCTCATTTTGCGCCCGCGTCGAAAACACAAGGCGCGAAAGGACTCAGATGCCGAAAATTGCCATCTCCCTGTCGAGGGAACAGGGGTTGCAAATTCGGGTCTAAAACCTTCAGCCCGAGTTGGAATTCATCCAAGTCAGTGGCCTTAAAACGCGAGCTTCATGAGAAATGTCAGCGTCAAGCGCCAAAGACTTCTGTACTCGCGTCCAGCGAAGTTTAAGTCGGCGGCGCAATTCCAGAAGGAATGCACCAACTCAGACTTCATGAGGAAATCCAGATGATGATGATGCCAAAGTGCAAATTTGGGTGGACTAGAAACATCATGGCAAATCGGGACGGCATACCAGCAGAGGCCTCTGTCAAGAGTTTAACTCTCTGCATCGAAGCGCGGACATAAAAGGAGTTCAGAGAGATGCTTTCTGCTATTGAAATCACTTGACAGCGGTAGTCTTCTGAAGAGACCAAACAGAAGCATGAAAGCTCTGGGTCACCTTCATCCATGGAGGCAAACCCCTGGTGAAGTCCTTTGAAGGGGGAAGGCAGAAACTCTCAGAGCACTCGCTCTCAAAAAGAACACAGTATGGACTGTTAAAGGGAGAGAAGGAACCCCTATTTATAGGCAGCCCCTGATAGCTGTCATTAATGGTTCATTAATCAAAACCGTCGGCCTTAATGACCGCACGACCGTCAAAGTCCAATAGGAGTCTGACGCGTGGGACGTTGCTTCGGGAACCGTCGCAGGCGCTGGTCTCAAACCGCCAGCGGCGGTTTTGCATTAAAAGGCATTAACGCCTGAGTCCAATGAGGAACCAACGCGTGGACAACTGCTTCAGGAAACAACGGATGACCCGGTTTCCCAATCGTCATTGAAGACTTGACGTTCAAAGATCTCATAAAATCTTTATGTCAGGCCGCATGTAACGTCTACATCGATACGCAGATGGGAAAATCGCGTCCCGGAACCCGCGTCTCCTTTTTTCAGAATGAATGACGTCCACCTGCGTTCCAAAGGAAAGTCCGCGTGACTCAGAATCGCGTCCCTTCAGCAAATAGGGCCCATTTTAAGGGAAAGCACTTGACTCAGCAAAGGACTTAGTCCATTCTGAGATCAAGGGGAAAATACACAGGGCCGCGTCCATCGCGTCCGCTCGAGTCGCGTCTTCATTGGCAGGACAGGCTCGCGTTACTTAAAGCCGCATTTCTCTCTGCGAGTTGACGCCGCCGCGTCTCCCTATGGATTGACGCCGCGTCTCACCAAAAGGACTTTGTTCTATCCGAGTTCTTATGAACTGATGACCGCGTCTCTCCATGAATTGACGCCGCGTCTCATCAAAAGGACTTAGTTCTACCTAAGTCCCTATGAACCAATGCCGCGTCTCATCAAAAGGGCTTAGTTCTGCCTAAGGGTCAAACGCCGCGTTTCATTTAAAGAACTTGGTCTCACCTAAGTTCAGCATTCAAAGTCAGTTAATCAAAGATTGTGATCAAGAGGTCGAATTCATCCACAGCAAGGCAACAAAGGAGGTGGAACTAAAAACTTCAAAGACTTTTATTATATCAAAGATGATAAAAGCCAATACAAAACACTCTTAGTGAACAGAGTGTCCTTTTCTTAAAGAAAAGGAAAAAAAAAAGAAGAAAAGGCTACAAGTCCTGGTCCGCCAAAGAACGGATTTGCTCTATAAGGCGATGTATCTTATGTTGACGCGCCTTCTCAACCTCCATGAGAGCTCGGGCCCGCAGATCCGCTTCAGACAAAAATCCCTGCGCTTGCACTCGGAGGGATTCCAGCTCGGACGAACGAACAGAGAGGTCCGCTTCAGCTTGCGCCTTGGCGACCTCTAACTCCGCTAGCCTCTTTTCAGAGGTAGCAAGCCTCTGTTCGTTGAAGACAATCATGGCCTCAGCCCTGGCTATAACAGCCCGAGAGTCAAGGATAGCCTGCTTTGCGGCCTGTATGATCGTCTCTGACTCCTCGGACTCAATCGCCAGCCTTTGGTAATCAGCCTGGACACGTTCAAGAAGACGAGTGATATCGGTTATCTTCTCCTCCACCTCCCTTCGCTCCTGCTCTTGAGCAACAAGAAGCCTGTTCAGTGTTTCTTGGGCTTCGTGGGATGAACCGGCATCATCCTCCAGGGATCGAAGCTCTCTCAGGTGCTGTCCCAGCTGATCCACCAGCAGCTGACTCGCCTGGGCTAGCGAAGGGCCTCCGGCCAACTTGATGTTCTCGACCTGGTTTCCGAGAAACATCTGGGCGAAGTCAAGGGAGCTACCCCTAGTCAGGATGAAATCGATGCATGTTCGCAACGAGGTAAGGAACTGCTGCACCGCCTGGTGTGTCAAAAGCTCCATGATATCATCATCCGAAGTGCTCCCCGATCCCCTTTCTATCACGGGGTGGGGGATGTAGATCGGCTCTGTTGGTGCAAGAGTTGAGCTGACCACGGGTACGGCAGGAACAGGAGCAGCCACTAGCGCTTCTGGGGGTACCACTTCTGCAGGAGCCTCCGCAGCCGATGACAGGGTAGTGAGCTCGACCTCCTCAGAAACCTCAGCCAAGGCTTGGGCCGTGTGGCCTTCCGGAGGGACACTGACTGTCAGACTCTCTACCCGGGCCCCCTCAATTCTCTCTGCAAGTTATCTCAACATTAGCCAGAATGGTAAAAAGAGAAACATCCGAGACATCAAAACTTCCTTACCAAGCTGGAGGTCCAGAGATGTCGAATCCTTGGGCGAACCCTGCAGAGGAGATGTCTCCCTGACTTCAGTGGTGGCCACCTCTTCCTGCAGAGGAGACGTCTCTCTGACTTCAGTGGTGGCCTCCTCTTCCTGCAGAGTAGAAGGCTCGGCAGCTGGAGCCTCAACTCCTTCCGGCTGGGTCAACTCTTGCACCATCTCCTCGATATGCGAGGAGGTTGCAGCCTCAGTATCCTCAGCTAATCCTCAGCATAAAAGGAGAATGTTAAAACCTCCTCTTCAAATGAAAAGGGAAATCAGGTTAGAAGGTGAAAAGAATACCTTCGGCGGGAGTAACTGCCGCCAGTGGTGATACCGTCAACGGCTCGCACCCATGTATTTCCTCCTCCGAGATGTGTGAGAATTTGCTCGGATCAGGAGGAGCGGGTTCGTCACCATAGTCGACCTCATCCTCAAAATCGCTTTCCTCTGCGGATAAGGAAGACGACAGTTCAACGTGAGAGGCCTCGGTAGCCGGAGCCTTGCCTCTAAACACCCCAGTGGTAGGACTGGGGTCAATCATCCGAGGACTGGAGATAAAGACAGAAGGAGACCCAGGCTGTTGTGCCTCATCCCTCCTCTGAGCTGAGATCCCCGGAATCTCAACATCGCATCCGCTCATTATATCGACCTCGAGCTGCTCGGTCTCGTCAGTGGCGGTGGGTCTGTCAGCAGGCTCCCCTTCCTCTGCAATCCTGAAGCTCCTGCGGTGTAACCTGCGGGCATGGACTAAGGGAGTGTCATCCTTGTCCACCTCTTCCTCCCTCGGCTCCCCAACACCAGAAGGGATGTCCGCGGATCAAGAGACTGCAGCCGTCAAGTCTCTTCGAACCTTCTTTGGGGCAGGCTCAGCAGTGGAAGTAGAGCCTTGACGACGCTTGCCCACCGCCTGTCGAGCTCTGGTTGGTCGCGGCTCCGCCCTTGTTGCTCGCGGCTCCTCCCTTGACCTTCTCCCGACCTCCCTCAGAGCCTTCAGGTACTGCTCGACGCCTCGTGAGCGTTTACCGGACTCCGACCTTGCTTCGAGATTTGCATTGATACTCTCAATGCATGAATACTCCGGAACAAAGTATGGTGTCTGGTTGACTTGGAAGTACCAGGAGCAGAAGCTGAAGCCCATACGGCACTTTGATCCCTCGATAGGTAGACGGAAAGTTGCTCCTGTCCCTCCGGTCACACTGTAGTACCAAGCCCGAGCACCTTCGAACAAGTTCCCTTCGAAGGCGAGTCGAGCATTGGGATTGCCGACGTAGAGTTGATCATAGCCGAACTGTCGGGCGAAACGATTCGGCATGTACGGCTCGATTGTGCATGAAGTCCCTTGCCGGAAAAGCACATATCCGGGCCGAATGTTGATCAACCACCAGAAGACCCCCGTGGACAACCTCGTAAAGTCATCTGGGCCCGCGAAATCAGTAAATAGATCCCCGAAAGATGCACCAGGGATCTCGAGGAAGCAACGATTGAGCTGGTAGTTCGAAGCATCTGAAATGCACTTCCGGACGAAATACATATAAGTATTACGCCAGTCCGAACCCTCCAATCGCTGTACAAAAGGGGCGAAACCCTCACTCCAAGGCACCGGCGTCATCAGGGAAGGGCAGTGCATCACGTACCAAGCCATGAGGTACGTATAAGGCAGCTCGATTCGAGGGTTGGGGCGCTTCACCGTCGGCTTCCCCTCTGAGTCAACAATCGGCTTGCCATGGGAGTCGACAGCCTTCCCTGCCTCGCAGAAAGCCTGGGTTAACGCCCGCAACCCACTCTGAATGCCAGCCGCCACGGCCAGAAGAAGGGCTATGGGACTGCCATAGGCCAGGAGCACCGCCGGGTACACTACATCGGCTACAATGACTTCATGTGGCAGCGTGGGTACCACACAACGCTTCAGCCACAGCATTAAGAAGCCCGCCAACAATGCTCGATCGGAGATAGGGGTCCGGGCTTGATGGTTAAAGCTTTCGAAGACCATGTCCGGTTCGAAACCGTCCTCGTTCGAAACCGTGGTGTAGAAGCCTTCAGGAGCCTGGGCGATCCTGTCGTCAATCTCCTCGTCGGAGCTGGGAGCCAGTCGGGTTATTGGATGGTCTTTCTTGTTGACATTGTTGAACAAGTAACTGGCCCAAGACAGCTGCTTGATTCCTCCCGACCTCCAAGTGGTCATCTGGCCGCAAATATGAAAATGACATAGCACTTCCCAATAAGTCTCGTACATTTGAGGAGACCCTTTCTTCATAAGGTTGAGCTCCTCAGTGGCTGGGATATATTCCTCATAGGGAGAATCCCCTGTTGCCCGCCCCGAGACCTCATGCAACTCGTGCAGTGCAAGGCCCATCTCTCCGACCGGGGTGAAGAATGTCCCCGTCAAAGAATTGTAACGCTCAAGGACCCCGAAGAAGTTCTGAGAACTCGGCGGGATACCATACTGCACGGCCCTGACTGCTGGGTACAGTCCCACATGCTCTAGCAGATCTCCAAGATCGGTAAGGACGAAGCTCACCATCCTACACCACCAATACTTCTCGGTGGAATGAACCCACCCGGGCGCACGGAACTCAACCGGAAAATCACCCTCCGCTTTCATAAACGCGTTGAGGAAGGTAGTGCCGAGTTTTGGTATCTCTCCAACTGGGAGCTCAGACTTGCGCGACCCGGGGAACAGGCCGAGAACCGTCCTATCATGTCCATCATGGCGGTATACCATCTGGGAGCCCAAGTCACCAAGGGTAATCTCAGGGACGTAGCGGGAAACGTCCCATGTCATCTTCCGAGGGACGGACATGTGCTGGAGATAAGACAGCGGGAACATCCTCTCCATGTCTGGAAGAAAGAATCTTCTATCCCCTATCTGACGGAGCCATCTATAATTTCCGTCATACATGGAATAGCCGCCATCGCCGATACGATCTCCGAAGAAGAAGGCAGGCTTCTCCAGCTTGACGCGATCATCCGTTGTGAATGCTGCATCGGTCATAAGCACCCGAAGGGTTGTCATATCAACATTGGAGAGCCTTTTCTGGCGCTCTTGTGACTTGTCAGCAGTCACAGGTACTGTCCTTCGTAGCACAAAGGCCAGATCACGGTCAGCACCACCTACATGTCCAAAGTGGCGCTTCTTGGCGAGTGGGGCAGAAGGGTGTGGTACTGCAAAAGAAAAGGACACTTAATCAGACACCTTATCAAAAATGCTAAGTGTCTATAGTCCAAACGCAGAAGAGATACTGGACGCAAGAATTATCAAGTCCGCGTCAAGACCTGCAAATCTGTGTCCAAACGCAAAAGAGATACTGGACGCAGGAATTATCAAGTCCGCGTCCAGACCTGCGAATCTGCGTCCAGACGCAGAAGAAATACTGGACGCAGGAATTATCAAATCCGCGTCCAGACCTGCAAATACGCATCCAGGCGTGAGACCCGCGGGATCAAATCTGCATTTTGCAAACCAAGACTTATGAAAAATCTCTAAGTACTTGGGCTCAGGTGCAAGATTCATCAAAAACCTGCACCTGATGAAAAATCTTCAAGTCCGCGTCCGGACCCTTCACAATTAGAAATATTCTAAGTGAAGAATCCGAAATGCAGGACTCGCTGGCACCGGGTCATCAAACCCGCGCCTTGGTTATCAACTCAAAGACCGCGTCTGAGACCGCGTCTGAGAATCAAACACGGTTTGTTTTCTGTGTTAATGGTTCTCCTCCAAAAGATATCTTTTTAGGGTTCCATGAACTCCCATTAATGGTGAAGTTCAAGCCTAAACGGCGTTATACCTGGGAAAGAGGCTGCCTGCGCGGAGGAACCGCTCTCTGGGCCTCGGCGACGGTCGGTCTTGAAGAGGATGCGGTTGGCATAGTCTTGGGTGCCATTGGTGATTAAGAATCCAGTAATGGAGATGAACAGAGAAAGAAGAACTCTTTTTCTTGAAAACCCTAAACAAGTACGCTCGGAGAAGAAGAGGTATCTCTCTGACTGTTGCCATTTATAGGCACAAGGATTCGCGAAGATACGCGGCGCGTGGCTCGATTAGTTCTGCAGCGAGTCATCGCTTGACGCGTGAAAGAAATCATTCTGATGATTCGCGAAGATCATGGGCCATGACTCTGCAGCGAGTCATCGCTTGACACGTGAAACAGATCATTTAATGAATCGGGAAATCCGCGCGCCAAAAGGTGAAATCCCGTCAGTTCCCCGGGCCAACTGGCAGTGCAATCATGACATGGCACGGATTCGCACCCGACGGTCGCGTCTCTTCGATGGACATGCCCCGTCATCACCGCCATAAATGCATTCAAAAAGTCGCGTCTCTCTAAGAAGTTCGCGTCTTTCCAGCCCGGCTGAACATCGCGTCTGCTTTATGGAAGATCAGTCGCGTTTTTCATTTCCAAAAGACGCACCCCATGAAAGTCGCGTCTGTAAAGCAGTACTATCTCTGCTCTTCAAAAAGAACTGGCGTTCAGTCCTTACTTCTGCAGATCAGTTCAACAGTACACTGGCACAAGCAGACGATCGTCCACTCCTGGCTTAAAGCGCGTCCATGACAGACTAAAAGCAATCAGGGAGGTTTAGACTGTGTATCTAGACACTCAACATGATCAACTCTGGTGGCTTCAAAGAGTTCAACAGTACACTCACGAAGACCAACTCCAGATAAGATCAAACCCGGAGCATTAATAGTCCAGTCATAGAGGTGAATTCAGCTAAAATCCAAAGTATTTCGAAATTCGTCCCATTTAACTGCGGAATATCGAAAACTTTGGAGGGGGTTCTGTAGGCTGTCTAAAAATAACTAAAAGACAAGCCATTAAAAAGCAGAGTTTCAAGTTCTAGACGCGAAGGCTCAGCACCAAGGCGCGAGGGCTCGACACCCGCGTCTCAGCATCAAGGCGCGTGGGCTCGACACCCGCGTCTCAGCATCAAGGCGCGTGGGCTCGACACCCGCGTCTCAACATCAAGGCGCGTGGTCTCGACACCCGCGTCTCAGCATCAAGGCGCGTGGGCTCGACACCCGCGTCTCAACCTCAAGACGCGTGGACTCGACACCCGCGTCTCGCGCCTCGGTTATAACCGCCCTGGTTATTGGGCCAGTCACCGCCCACATAGCGGGGAAGTGGGGAAGTTGGCCCCTCATCGTGGAGCATTTTTAGGGGGCACGTTCACCCCCTAGGACCTCTATAAATAGCCTCGTTTGCTATGAGGTCGGGCAATGAGAGAAGAGAGGGGATAGACACAAGGGCGATCAGAAAGGCATCTGGCATCAGAAGATCACAGAGAAAGACATATCGTGACAGGAGAGAGCTCAACTCTTCGTCAAGCTTGCTGCGTACAAGCTGCTCTTTGCCTACCTTCTCTTTGAGAGTTTTGGTAGACAGAGCTGTGCTACTCCCTCTACCAGCCAAAGAGAAGATTCCCTGACGATCCCGACGGTCATCTGGTCAACGGAGAACAAGATTCACTCTCCACCGCCACACGAAGAACCCAGCCTTAAACAAAGGGAGGATTCAAGACTCAACATCCTCCCTCCCTTGTAACTGGAAGGAAAAAGCAGTTTTGTTGTAATTTTTTCATCTGATTCAAGGAAAATTTTACAGCAAAGACTTCTTTCCCTTTTTCCGGCGCGTACAACTACATCAAGGTGGTCTTCCGTACAACCGAATCATTGCTCCAAAAGTATATAAGTTGTCCTATCTACTTCCAAGGTAAGCCAAACCAACTGGACACGAAAGGCCTTCCTCCTACACAAGGCCGTAATCTTTCGCTTAATGGCAGATTTTGCCATCAAGAAGCTGGATCTTCTTTGATGAAAATTGGCAAGGACTGGCTGCCACCAGAAAGCCATATCTTCTTTGATTAAAATTGACAAAGGAAGGATCCGAGACCTTACAGGTGACGCCCGCTTTCCCAAAGTGGATCATCTTGGATAAGTGACTACCAGCCCCTTCCCGAAGTAGATCATCTCGGATAAGTAACTGCCAATCTCTTCTCGAAATACGCATCAGCTACTCCAGTATGTTCCTCCTGCTTAGGATCAAAGTTTCAACTTGAAGATCAAGAGGCAAGTTTCTGATCTCTTTTATCAAGACAAAAGACTGGCGGGCACAGTTCACTGCAATCCAAACTGGAAACAGGTTAGTATTAAATCAAAGAGAAAAATGCAAAGATGAAATGCTAAGTCAAATTCTTGTGGTGAAGCAATTCATATCCGATCCAGTGGTGCTTCAGTTAAGCAGAGGATAGCCTCGCTTGCATAGTGATGATGGACTAGCTCAGCATAAGCCAAGTCTTAGCTCCGCCTAAGGCAGTTAGGCAGAAGAAGCCTCAAAAAGGACCAAGTCCTAGCCTCGCCTATATGGCTAAGTCAGACTGGCCCAGAGGGACGCAGTTTTGACCCCACCTATATGGCAAGACTGGCTCAACCTTGAAGAGACTAAGTCCCAATTCTTGCCTATGTGGCAGATTTAACAGGCAGATTCAATAGATCAAGACAGAAACTCTGCATGAAAAAGTCTTTTCCTGATCAAGCGAGAATAATAACTTCGCCGAGAAGTTGAAAAATAGGGTTGAAACCCTTCTCTGCAAGTCAGTTAGATACAGAATGAAGAACAAGGGAAAGCAATCCCTTAAGAAGGATTAAGGGAGATAAACTCCCTAAAGTCACATGTCCATTGGTAAAGTCTCTGGATGACCGAGACTCACCAGCTCTTGGCCGCTTAGTGACCAGGATGGGCGCCCCCACTATTTCAGAAATTTGAGTCTCCTTCCCTGGGCAACGAGAGGATGTCATGGACACACTTTTCAAAAAGAGAAAAGTATGTTTCTTTGAAGAGGACTTCAAGTGTCCTATTTATAGGCCTCATGGCCTGACCACGCCACTGCCGCTTCAAGCCTAGAAGCGAGGGCGAAGTTAAAGCATTTAAATGCTTAGCCTCGAGGAAAGGAACAATCTCCCTCGTTAAAAGTAAGAGAGTTTATTCTAACCTCGAAAAAGGGAGCAATCCCTCTCATAACTAACTGAAAAAGCAGTTAGCCTCGGGAAAGGAACGTCGTTTCAAACACCGAGTTAACACGAAGCTATCCAGATGCGAAGCTATTTAGAATCGTAAATCTACGCGATTCATCGGCGAACTTATTCCGATCTGAAAGCAGGATTGAAAGCAGAGCTGAACTCAACCACTATGGCGACGTTCACATTTCACATATCATCAATCAAAGCAGTTCAAAGTATTTCGGAGTCTGAATCATTCCATTGCAGACTTACCAAAACATTGAACGGGGTCTTGTTGACACTCTAAAAAAGACAAGATTCCTAACTGGCCTGAATAATGTCTAAACTTGTTGACATCTACAAAAGACAAGTGGTAGACAAGTCGACGACCAGTTCCTTGTCCATCTCAAAGAGGAAGAATCAGGAACTTGGACTCTACTGATCCAGTGAAGCAGACAATAAGCCAAGAAAAGCTCGTGAGAAGGCTCAAGCAGGTCTATAGATACTAAGTTAGCTCAATACTTAGTCTCGCACGAGCCCACAAGATAAGTCTCGCATGAGAAGCTAAATTTGCTTAGCATCGCAAGAAGACCCTTCATAACTTCACTACGAGCTGACTTGCAGTTTCGCCTACAAACGCTCAGATAACTCCGTAGAAAGTTAGCTCAGCGCAGCCGCACAAAAGGCTGATTGGTAACTTCACCACAAAGTTTATCCAGCTCCGCGGAAGAGCTTTCTTCTAACTCTGCCAGATGCTTCTCCCAGCTCCGCTGTGAGCTCAACGCGGCAGCTCCGCTGCGTATCTTTTATGGTCGTCTTTGACCAATCAAATCTCTAGACGAGATCAAATCTAATTGAGATCAAATTTGAAAGTTGCTTTCCATAATCTTTTGACTCTCCCAATCAAGTGAGAAGATTGGGAGAGATCTCTCAATCAGTTAAAAGGATATCTTTTATAAACAGATATCTCCTAATTAATTGAAGAGATAAAGGGAATATTCCTCATTTAGCGTCCTGCGCTACTTTGCAAAAGCGGTTTCTAGCCTCGCGGCAAGGCTACTTTCTAGATAAAAACAGATTGACTCAATCTGTTTCCAGAATTTCAGGGCCAATATACCCCTGTTCTCTTTATAAATAGCCCATCATAGGCAAAGGGAAAAGAGGACGGACGGACCGAGACCCCCCCGAAGAGAGGACCACCGGCAGACAAGAAAGCAAAAGCCAATAAGAGATCTATTCTCTTGCTTCTAAGAATTTCAGATAACTACTTCTCTAATCAGGGTGCTAATACCCTAAGATCTTCCTCCCTCTCAAGGAATCTCTAGAACCAGGCGAGAAGGAATTCCCAAGTGGAGGCAGTTTGAGAAGTAACAAGAGGGTTCTACCAACCTTCTGTTCTCCGATTCCCCAAACCAGGCGAGAAGGGAATCCCATCAAGCAGCAGTCCGATTGTCTGATCAATCGCATCGTCAAAAGGATAACGTGATCGTGCGCTGATCAGATTCCTACCGGTACACTTCCCCAAAAATCTCAGAGGAGATCTACCTGTAATCTTCTTACTTCAAAGAATTACTTATAATTTAGCTCCTCGACACTTTTTTGTAAGTTTTCCCCTTCGCAAAGTCAATGGAAAACAACGAGCACGAAAATGATCTAAGGGCATAACCCGTTAAACAACATAACGAGAAAGTCATTACCCTTCCTTAGCCCAAAAACCATCTCCTCACTCACTAACCCAACCTAATTAAAATTGAGTAAACTTGGCCCTAGGGACATCTTGGATTTAATAGGAGATTGATCTAAGGAGAAAGTTGTTAGAGTTTGGCTCTTGTCAAATCGGTGTCGAAGGTTGGGGATTGAGAGGCAAAACCTCGAGAACAATGATTTGGCATAATTAGACCCGTTGCTCAAGCATGGATACCCCCCACTAGTCTTGCCCCTACCTGAACGATTAACTTGTGGTCAAATTGTTGTAATATACATCCGGTGGCCAGTCAACTAGTTAGGAGTCATCTAGGTCTAAGCTACCCTAACATAGGCTAGATTTTTCTTTGTTTTCTTATTTGTTTACTTGTTTGTTTTTTTAGTTCTTGTGAAAATAGATTATAATTATAATTATTTTGATTATAACTCTAATCCATATTTTACCCCAACCTCTTTTAATTCGGATATTACCAACCTGGTATTACATAACTTAACTAACCAAGTATGCCAGATTGGTCTTTTCCAATATATGCCCCAATCCCAGTATTATGAATAAGATTGGGATAATTATCACCACTCTTCACCGAGTTAGTAGGGATACAACTCACCTTAGTCTTACTATCAATAATCTTACTAACAAACAGCTTCATATACTCCATATCAAGACCAACCTATAGAAGAAAAATCTTCTTTAGAAAAGAGTTTTGAAGCCTTCCTTGAGTCCACATGACAAGTACAAATTCAATTAGACTTAATTCTCCCAAACAATTCCCAAATTCAAGATCCCTACTCCAATTTTCAAGTCCCACCACAACAAGAACTTGTTGACTTCGAAAAGAGTATGGAATCCATGATGCAAAGTAAAGATTCTTTACTCAGTTCATCGACATGATAGAAGCAAGACTTAATCGATCAGAAAACATGCATAGGAATGAGAAAACTCTCCCTACCCAATCCTTGACTATTCTCGATACTTCTAGCCTTACTGATGGAAACCAAGAATCATGGTATTTTGAAGACTATGACCAAGATTCAATTTCACTACAAAACTTTGAACTTGACCAATACTAACCATTGACAAGTTGACAAGTTTTTATTTTAAGGAGATTGAACTTAAAGATGAATGTGACACTAATTCCCAATGTCGTGATTCAGTTTCACTTTTTGAATCTATACTGACTCTGATATCCTTACCCAATTTGGACCAATTCTGAAGCCAACACTGATTCCTATCCCTAGAGAGCTTGAACATGAACCACCTATTTTGGATAGTCACATTCCATTGTTAGAAAATGAATGTGAACTTCAATTCTATGATTTGGACTAACTCATGAGCCAACTCAGACTATCGAACCTAAATTTGGTTTAAGTTTATTCCCGAGTCAGTATTGATTCCTATTCCTTTCATTATTAAGCCCAAATCATCCATTCCTACATTCCATTACTGGACCAAAGTTTTGATCAATATGACTCTGTGATGATATCCTAAGATTGGTCATATAACCAGAAAAAATTTTAGCTAGGATCTTGCATGAATCTATTCATATTGGGGAGTATAAAAATATTAATAGGAAAGAGGTCCTGAAAGGTGGGTTTTATGAAAATTCACAGTATCTAGATTGGGTAGAAACACTTGGCCCAATAAGACCATCACCGGAATTACAACCTTGAGGTGACAATTTTCCTTCCCTTTCTCCTTTTGATGTATTATTGCATTCCCTTCATACATTAAGGACAATGCATGAATTAGGTGTGGGGCAGGGTTTACTAACATACTAACTTAGGTTTTACTAATAGATATTAAAACAAATCTTTCTTTAAAACTTTTTGAAAAGAAAAAATACTTTGACTTATTTTTGTAAGAAATTAAGTTAATTTTAAGGAATAAGAGGATCATAATTAGGATTTCTTATACTTGGTCAAAATAAAATTATTTGTTGATTTTGACGTTAGAAAGAAAGATTGAAAAAGTAATTTAGTTTTGATTTTTTTCCTTGATGAAATATGCATATTTTATACATTTATACGCTTAGGGTTATAAAATAAAGATTCTTATGCCTTAACAAAAGAAATTATTATATAAAAAATCTTCTAATTAAGCTGAGTATTTGAGCCTCAAAAAGCATAAGTATTCACGCCTAAAAGTGATTCACATAAATAAAAATTCTTAATTTTATGGCCTTGTTTGCTCGAGTCCTAAGTCCTTAGGGTGTTTTTTAACCCGATGCCCTAAAATCGTCCAGTTTGAGAGTCACTGGTTAAGGCTCGTTACATGGGCGAATTTGAAAGCCTAATAAAGCTAAGGGATATTATGGCCAAAAATGTTTAAAAAAATTTAAGGCATAAGAGTTAGAGTTGAAGAATCTCGAGTCAAATTTTCATAGTCACAAGATGCATATGATTTAGGGTAAAATAATAGACTAGATAAGAAATACAATTTTAATCCTTACCTTGATTGAAAATAAGTTTTTGAATAGAGACTAACTTTAGGAATGACTAAGTTTTGATAATCCTATGACTTATTAATTACTTGAATTTTTACATTAATACTTCAAAAAAAATTTCCTTTAAAATGTGTTTTCAAAAATACTAACAGTTTGTTTTTCTTTCTTTATGGATGTTGTGGTGCAATCCACTGAAAATCTTCACGAGATAAAATTCATCCTCTAGGGGTAATCTAGAAGTTTAACGGTTTGTTGCACGTGCTAAGTGCAGCCGTAATTCCTACGAAAGGGAGTTAGCATAGTTAGCTCTATTTTTTTATTTCTTTTGCTCGAGAATGAGCAAAAGATAAGTGTGGGGGTGTGATCGTACACGTACATTTCATATTTAATATCGTATGTATCATATTTCTATATTTATTTTTTAATAAAACTCTGCTATTTAATGTATTTCATGTCTAATGGCGTGCAGGATAACTAAGGAAGAAAAGAGAAAATTTAACAGATTTATCCGATTAAATTCAAAAGTTCAAACCAACTGGGATCGATTTAAATGCAGAGGTTCTAAAAATAATCTTATCTAAAGACAGTGTATATCAGATGAAGTTAATACCAAGTAAAATTTAAGTAAAAGTCGACTTTTTGAAAGCCCAATTGGTTTCGCTGAGGATAAAAGGATGTATCATAAATTTCAGAATAGAAAATTCAAGATCCAAGAGGATAAAAGGATAGAAGACACATAGATGGACAAACGCCCCCTGATCCTGACCCTACGGCAAGGTTCTTGCTGCGAAATGATGCAAAAGCCGCATTTTCATGGCTTGGTTGTTAAATTAGGGGGAGCACTGGCTCCTCTATCTCCATACTCATACCCCTAGCCTATTTCTCCTATAAATACCTTCGTATTCAGAGGCAAAGGGACGAATTCTAGAGAGAGTTTTAGTTTAGGTTTTTCTTTTCTTTTTCAATGTAATTTTTATTTTCTTTATAACTTAGGTTAAAAAGAGTTACATGATTAAAAAAGAGGAAGAGTTATTGTAGAGTGACACTATTATAATCTTTTCTTAAGAGACTTATATTGAAGGTGATAATCAATGAAAGTTCCCACTTTTCTTCACTGTGCTTGATCTAGCGAAGCTTTGCTTTCCTTTGTTCTTTTCTACTGCTTCACTTTATTTCAAGGTAATTCTTTATTATGATTCAACGGTAGAGGTAAGTACTCTTTTTTCATTTCTTTCCCTTCATTAGTTTAGAATCACACTTCTCTTTTTTATCTTCTTTTCTTTCCCTTCTTTTGTAATTAAAGCAACAACCCAACTCTTCTTCTATCATCTTCTTCTTAACTTAACTTAATATTTTTATTTTCTTTTTATAAACTAAGAAGATAAGTATTAACTTGTTTTTGGTAAATTAAAAAAGAACCTTAATTGCTTCTATCGTTGTCCCTCCCTGTGGATCATGACCCAGTAGCCCTAGGCTTATACGGTGACATTGAGGACCTAGCTCTGTTCTAAAAGTTTGTATTTTTCTGTGCAAGTTTGGCATGATCACTGTCGACAGCTGAGATACTCTCAGCCCTGTGCAACCGTGCATCAGCAGTCGACAACTGCTAATTGTTGTCGACTGTCCTGGTACACTGGACAAGCATAAATTTTATTTTGTAAAAATATAGTATTTAAATATATTTTGAGTAAAAACATGTATGTTTAGAAAACCAAACATAATTTAAACATTTTAATATAAACAACATTTGTATATATGTTTAAACTTGATTTTTCAAAATAAAAACACAAATCTAAAAAAATCATGAGATTGATTTGGAAAACATGTATGTATATGTGTATGTTCTCTTGAACATCAACTCTCTACACTAAAATTTAATAAAACCTCTTACATATCATTCAAGAGTAGACTCAATGTACAAAATTTTCAAGTGAATTTCTCCAAAATTGTCTTCCTGAGCTAAAGTCCAGTTCTTAAATATTTTAAAGTTCATTTTAAAGCTAAACATCTCACTCTTGAAAAAACCTATGTACTTAAGAAAACTTAAAGTTTATTTGTACCACCAAACTACATGAGTTTTAAAATGATCAAAATAAAGAGTGATGAGCCTTTGGACCAATACTGAGCTGCTAGCATGGAGGCATAAGGGTATGGGTAAGATATAAAGTCACCTAGAGGGGGGTGAATAGGTGAAGTGCTAATCGAATGTGGAATTTAAAACTTAGGGTAACAAAAACTAAACCACAAATTAAAAAGTGAAGCCAAATTTTCGGTGAAGGGCTCTAAACGTTTTCCTCAAGATTCCTCTTTTATAATTGTTGAGGTACTCCAATAGCTCTCTTGGATCAAAGTAAGTGTAGGAACAATATCAAGCATATGTAACTGAGCAATAATTTCAATACAAGATGTAAACAAGAGTAGAGTTGAGTTGACAGATAGCCAAACGCAAATAGAAAATATATTTTGAGGTTCAAGCCGCTTGCTCTACGTCCCTATCTTCAGCTAGAAGGATTTTCACTACTTCCACAAAGGAATTCTATAAATGAACTCCACAAAGAAAACAATCCCTATACAAGAGGAGGGCACAAAGTCAATGAACTTCTATACAAGAGAGGGGCATAAAGCCAAAGCATAAAGCCAATAAACCTCTATACAAAAGGGTAGCACAAAGCAAATTAAAGGTAACAACACTTGATAATCACAAAGATCAAAAATTAGAAATCTCATAATACATGATCCTAAAGAAAAGATTTAGAGATGAAAGCTCAAGCTTATGAGAAAACAAAGATTTTAAAAATAAAGATCTAAAGAAAACACTTGAGAAAGTTTCTTTAAAACTATAGAAGTTAGAAGCTCAAAACTTATACTTCCCAAAAACTTATTTTCTTGATTTTCAAAAACTTTTCTAAAACTTAAAACACAAAATTTCTCTTAAAAAATCTTGTCAAAATCTTGTTTAAAACTCTAAACTATAACCCTTGCTTATAGGAATAGGGTAGAGATGATTAGAGAGTAAACTCAGGTGTTAAAATATTGATTAAACCTAAATAAAGTAAAATATATCCGTTTGAGAATAATACAAAATCACTCAAAACATAACTAGTTGTTTCTGGCAAAATTGTCAGAGGTCGGTCAATCTTCAACAGCTATAAAAATAGCCGATGGAGCTAGCAGTCGATCGAGCTCAGACAGAGAGCACAACTCTCTGGTAGTCAACCAAGCGATCGACCAAACCCAGAAACAGAGAGCACTTCTCCTTCTGTGATCAACTGGTCGGTTGACCGACATGCGTAGCTCTGCATGTGCACGAGCTTGTGCATATCCGGTCGACCGACAGAGCAACTTGCTCTGGCTAGCGGTTGACCAAGCAATCGACCGGCTCAGCCCAAAATTTTTATTTTCTTTAATCTTTAAAATTCATTTTAAATCTAAATAAATCTCTGTAAAATTTAAAAAAATAAGTTCATGTAAATACACTAGAGTACAAATATGTGTGATCATAAATCAACACATACTACAAATATATGAATTTATTTTTAAGATAGAAATACCGTCTAGAATTATAAACTATATTAAAATTACTTTTTCAAAAACTAAACTTAAATGGTAAATAAAGTTTTTTCAAAATTCTATAAATACAAAAGCAAGTTTCTCAAACTCTTTGAAGCACCAATATGTATGGATAAAATCCAATACACATATAAAATAATATTAACTTGTTTTTTGAGAAAATATACTCATAAAACCAAAATCTTATTCTAGTTAGATCAAAACGGGTGAAAGCGAAACACTAAAACTTTTGATCTTGAAAATTAATATTAAACTTGTGGGTGTGTGTGTGAGCTCGAGCAATCAAAACTAATTTATACTTTACACAAATTTAGACATTCTTGCAAACTCTAAACTCAAGTGTTCTTCTTGAATTGATTTTCTTCTCCATCTTGACTTGATTCAGACTTGATTCCTTTGAGTTAGACTCCTTTTTGAGTTCTTGATTTGATCTTTATGCTTGAGCTCTTGAATCAACATGTGTTAGTTTGAAGAAGTTAAATACCAGCTAAGATCTTTTTTGAAAATCTGAAACTTAATAAATACAAGATTATTAGTACTATAACTACATAAGTTAATCATCATCAAAGATAGAGTGATAGGCCATTGGGCCAATAGGAGATTCTCGTAACTGCACTATTTGCGCATGTCACTTCTCTTGTAATGGTCGTGATCACATGTGCTGGTTTGTTAGGGTTGCATAAAGGAAAATCTGCTACTATCCATAATTGTCCGCGCTGAGGGACGTTATACGTTATGAATGTAGAGGAAAAAGGCTATGTAACTATCAGCGAAGATCAGGGGTGATTCATTACTAGAGCTGCTTGGTTCGGTGATGAAGTCTTTGGAATAGAGAGAATCTCGGAGCAGAGAGGATCTTGAGGAGATTTGGCATAGCATGAACTTTGAAAGGGAGCTCTCTCGGAGAGTTGGAAGGTGACGGATGAAAAGTCACCTAGAGGGGGGGTGAATAGGTGACGATGCTAATCTAGTGAACTTAATGCGGAATTTAAAAACTAATTGCAATTACAACAATGATGCACACACACAAGCAAGTATAAGATATAGCAATATACACAATACACAAAGTAAAGAGAGAGATAGAGAGAGAGAGTCAGTGGATCAAACGCAAACACAGAGATATGTTATCGAGGTTCGAGCACCCAGCTCTACATCCCCACCTCCGACACACGAAGGATTTCTAATCCACTAGCTAGTTCACCAAGAACTCTCACAAGGAGTACCCAACTCTTTTCTTTACAATCACAACCTCCTCCTTGAGGCACAACTTCAAGCCAACAATCTCCTCACAACTTGAGGGATTTCCAAACTCAAAACCAATACAAGGATCACCTCACAACCTTGAGGGATACAACCCAATAGCCAAACTTCCTCAACACTATGAGGGAAAGGTACAAAGCCAAGCTAAAGATAGGGTTTACAACTTAGTGGTTTCAAACAACAACCACAAAACAATCTCTTTTTCCCACACAAAATCCTATAGAAAAGATAGTAGATTTTAGCTCAAGTGTGGAGAAAACCAAGGGATTTGAAACCAGCAACTCAAAGAAAATCTTTGGAAAATAAATGAAACCAAGATAGAGAAGTTCAATTCAAAAGCTTTTCCCAAAACCCTTTTCTTTGATTTTTCAAACCCTAATGAAAACACCAAAAAGATTGTTCAAATCAAGCTCAAAAACTTCTTTTTAATGCTGTAAAAACACCAGAGAGTATGTAAACATTCGCACAAAAATTCTTAGAGAAAAACTCTTGCAAATGGGGTATTTATAGACAAATCTGGAAGCTAGCCGTTGGCTGTAATTTTTTGCCAGAATTACCCTGACGGTCGACCGCCCGGTCGACCGCCTAACGGTCAATTTTTGACCCGTTGGCGCTAGCGGTCGACTGCCCGGTCGACCCAAACAAACAGAGAGCAAACCTGCTCTCAGTCGGTCGACCGGCACGGTCGACCGGCTAAAGGTGTAGCTAGCGTGCACGTTTCTGTGCACGTCGGTCGACCCATACGGTCGACCGTCTACATGGTGCGGTCGACCGTACCGGTCGACCGATCAGCCTGGCAGACACCAAAACAGGTCAGAAATCTGGGGAAATAAATATCCAATAAATTCTTATAAACTACTAAAAATCCCCAAAAATAGTTTTGTCAAATTGCATTGATATATAAACATGTGATAAAAGTTTTGACTCAAATATCAAGCAATTAAACTATTTTTATGTCTTTTCATTTTTACCAAAAACCAAAAACTGTATTTTCTAAAACTTGAATAGAAAATACGTTTTGTCCAAAACACTTCCAGATACAAAAACATGATAATTAAACACTTTGAAGCATGATGCATATGGATAGAAATCCAATATACATGAAACAAATATATAACATAGTTTTTGTCATTAATTCCAAAATATGTTTTGTCAAAAATACCAAAACATATAACACATGAATAAAGGAGTCAAAACTAAGTTTGTCTAGGAAATTAAAGCATGCATGTATATAGAACAAATCATATATACATTAAACCATGTAAACTTGTTTTGATATAAAATCTATTCATGAAAACCAAGATCGGTTAAACCTAAAACCGAAAAACCGAAAACCAATATTCAAGACATGAAACGTGTGTGTTGTGAACTTGAGCTTATCATACTATTCTAATCTTTACAATTAGGATCTAAACCCAAAACTAAACTATGGTACCGATGTCTTCTTGTAGAGCGCAATCTCCAAGCCGACTCGATCCAAAACTCTTTGATCCACCGAGCAAGTGCTATATATGATCTTTGACGCTTGGGCTCTTGAATCAACATGTGGGTAGCTTCCAAATCATCTTGTTGAAGCTAATCACCTACTAATAACTTGATTAAAGATCTGAAACTAAAATCACAAGATTATTAGTACACATAACTACATGAGTTAATCATCATCGAAACTAGAGTGGAAGGCCTTTGGGCCAACAATCTCCCCCTTTTTGATGATGATAAAACTCATGGGATTATATATGCATTGATTAAAGTTAAGCTTCAAAGAAGCTCTTCCTTAACTCATGCATAAACAAATAAACAATAAATAGTATGCAATAAAGGCTCTTAAACATGAATGCATGTAAATGCATAAACAATAAAGGGTTCTAGATACCAATGAAATGTTTCTAGATACCAATGAAATGTTTAAAACAAAACAATGCTCTAGATACCAATACCAAAACAAAACACCAATTCCAATTACAAAACATGCTTTAGATACCAATTAAAATTAAACTAAATTAAACTTAGTATATGCAAAAACAAAAACATCATGCATATATAAACCCAAATTCTTCTCCCCCTTTTTGTCAATCATCAACAAAGGGGTAAAAATAAACATAATGAAAATAAATACTTCTCCCCCTAAATCTTCAAAACAAAGAAGCAATAAATTATTCCAAGGGGTAAAACCAAGGTCAATATGATACCAATTGAAAATGACAAACTTTGAGAAATGCCAAATCCTATTTGAAATAAAATAAGGCATTGAAACAAAATAACATTTTATATCAAAATGAAAACATGTAATGTAAACTTGATACCAATAGATATTTTTCATTATAAGCATATGATACCAATTACTTTAATATCATAAAGTTAGGAAATGGGAAACAAAAACAATGGTAAACCAAATACCAATTGAAATATAAAATACGAGTTTTCTCCCCCTTTATGAAATACCAAAAGAAAATATGCATAGGCTTAAGATAAGATGCCAATTGAAAATTAAATCAATTGAAACATGATATTCATTAAAAATTCAAGCTTAGCAATCTTAAAATTATGATAAAGCTTGTATATGGATACCAATAGAAAAACTCAAGCTTAACATAACCAAAATTTGTACTTCAAGATATAGAGATATAATAAGCACAAATGAATCATCTATATATGTATGTAAGAAATAGATACCAATTGAAATTGATACTATATGAAGTGTAAGCATACATATATAAAACAAAACATATATGAGTATACAAAAGGATGTCAAGATTGATACCAATTGAAAGAATTCAATGATACCAATTGAAACAACAATAAGATCAAGTGTATGACTCATATCAACTATACCTCCCAATCATGGTTCAAGATTTAAATGATTTTCATTTTAAAGTATACATAAACATGATCTCCCATCCAACCGCCCATTAATGGTAGGGGTTTTCAAAAATAGATTTAGAAATATAGTATGTTTGAAAAACTCTACCTCATGAAGAATATCACAACTAGTCATATGAATCAACTAGCACGAAATCCTTCAAGATAAAACACAAAGATTTTTCATGAAACATGAGAATCACATGATCACCAAACACTCAAAATCTATATGGCACCAATAGTACTCATGAAAATAAAATCATGAGAAAACATCCAAATAAGGTGAGTGTACAAGTGTTGTGAGAAACATATCATCATGAAAATGGACAATTAAGCTCAATATAGTAATCATCAAGATATGAAACATAAGTGAACCATGAAATCCATGAAAGTTCATCCATATGATTTAAGCTTCAAGGTATATGTATGTCATGTACAAACTAAAGTATACATACATATCCTAAACACAATGAGTCCACAAAAGTATATGCATGAAGGCACGTAGCTCAAGGATGTACATGTATAATCAATAGTTTGGACAAGATACACATATACATGAAGTTAAACAAATAAACACGAAATCAAGAAAAACTAAATTTTCACCAAAACTAATTTCATTTCAAGGTATATGTATGAATTGTCAACACAATAAGTGTACATACATATCCCTAAACACAATTGAGTCCATATATAGATTTGCATGAAAGGCAAATGACTCAAAGGGTATACATGTATATCTTAAGGTTTGGCAAAATAAACATATACATGAAATGAAAACTCATATACATAAAACAAATCCAAAAATAGGAATACAAGTTTAAAATGCATGAATCATTAAAACTAGACTATACTGGAACATCTAAAGGGTACAAATAGGCATCCAAGCATAAACATATATAAAGGTTTATTTGTGTCCCACTACATGTGCAAGTATAAATTCTAGTCTTAATGAAAACTAACATCTAAACAAGTAATCAAATCATTATGCATAAAACGGATACAAATCAATCATGAAAAACATAAAAATGATCATGAAGAACATCCACATGCTATTAGATTCAAGAAATACATGATAGCCTATAAACATCAAAACATGTGGCTAAATTAGAAATCATACAACACAAGTTATTTATCAAAACATGAATCAAAAAAAATCATAGTCAACCATATGATTTGCATGACAAAGACGTGTGCATTAAACCTATGATAAACATGATAGCTAAAACATAAAGAGAACACAAAATATGGGTCCATACTAAACATGGGTGTCTCAATAACTAATCATGTAAAGAATAAGTCTAATAAACATGGCAAATATCATACTAATCAAAAACATGAGTCAATAAGAACAAAAAAATCATAAATATCCAAATGGACATAATGCATATGCATGTGCATTAGATCTAGGGCATACATGTTAGTTTAAACAATGTGAGAACACTAAATATAGATCCATATAAGACATAGGTGCTCAAGTAACTAAACATGTATAACACTATTCTAAAGAGCATGGCATAAGCATAATGAACAATAAACCATGGCATGCTATAAATAGATGAACATGAAAAGCATGTAATTAAAAACGGGAGTTAGAGAATGATACTAAAGCCGATGAAGGTGCATCTCTAATTCTCCAAACCATGGTGGTCCTCCCACCAAATCTCCTTGAGAGTGAAGCATCCAAATGGTTCTCTTTAGGCACGGAACGTATCCACTCCAAGGCACCAACACTCTCACGTTTTGCGAGAGCTCCCACCTACATCAAAAAGTATAGAGGTGGTCTTTGGTACCCATTTCTTTGTGGGTCCACGGGGGTTAGTATCTTTTCTAACCCAAACAAAATTAGTTGCTAAATTTTCATGATAAATGCGATCATAACAAAAATCTAGCAAGGTGGCCTGTTCGACCACAATGTGTACATGTGTACACGTGAGCATACATATGATGATGATGATCATGAAAAGCATGTGTATGCCGTGATGGGTGTGCATGCAAGGTTGGGACTTGTTTCTTGCGAACCAAGGTTTCCAAACGTGAGTGATTTATGACACAATGGCTCAAAGTGGAGCCCAAACTATCAACACTTTTCTTCAAGACAATTATATCCTTTTTAATGCTAGAAGATAAAGTGGAACATGCAATAGGTGTGCTAGAACAAGAAGCTACACTAGCATGGCAAACATCAATCTCTTTTTGCAAGGATTTATTTTTAATCAAAACCAAATCCAATTCTTTTGTTATGAAATCAATTTCATTTTTCAAAGTAACATTTTCTTTAAAAATAAGATCTAATTTTGAAGATAAGATCTCATTGTGCTTTACAACATCATCACAATCATTTTTGTTTTTCAAAAATTCATTTTCCTTTAAAACAAGTTCGAGTTGAGATTTAAGTGAGTCACATTCACTTGCAATCTCTTCCTTTTCTTGCAACATCAATTCAAAATTAGAGCATAAATCCTTTAATTCATTTTTCAAAACAAGATTATCATCTTTCAATAAATCATGTTTTTCTAACAAATTTTCAAGCTTTTGAACAAGTTCCATATTTAAAGTTTGAACTTCAAAACATCCATGACAATAGGAACTAGAGCTATCATCTATTTGAGAATCCGATTGTACCTCAAGGGAGTTCTTCCCTTGGACCATGAGGCATTGCTCTTCGGACTTTTCTCTCTTAGATCTCCTCATCTTGTTGATAATCCTTGGAAGCTCGGGAGAAGTCAAGATGCTCCAAACTGCAAAAGTCGAATCATAACGATCAAAAATATGTAATAAATGTTCATTTAGAGATGCTCTAAGTGCCCTAAGTGCTAATGCATTGGCCTTCTTATGCTTGCTACTATTTGGGAGGGATTCTATGGTAATGGCTTAATAAACTAGATGTCCTAGGTCTTTTAAATGTTTAGTCATATTAGCCTTCCAAGCATTAAGTCTAAAATGATCAAACATAGGAGGGCTAGCCATAAGTGCAAACTAAATGTGTGCAAATGAAAATGCAAAAGAAGATTAGCAAACCAAGATCTCACTCCTAGGTGGTTAAACCTAAATATCAGGAGCGCTAGCTCTGATACCAATTGAAAAGTCACCTAGAGGGGGGGTGAATAGGTGACGATGCTAATCTAGTGAACTTAATGCGGAATTTAAAAACTAATTGCAATTACAACAATGATGCACACACACAAGCAAGTATAAGATATAGCAATATACACAATACACAAAGTAAAGAGAGAGATAGAGAGAGAGTCAGTGGATCAAACGCAAACACAGAGATATGTTATCGAGGTTCGAGCACCCAGCTCTACATCCCCGCCTTCGACACACGAAGGATTTCTAATCCACTAGCTAGTTCACCAAGAACTCTCACAAGGAGTACCCAACTCTTCTCTTTACAATCACAACCTCCTCCTTGAGGCACAACTCCAAGCCAACAATCTCCTCACAACTTGAGGGATTTTCAAACTCAAAACCAATACAAGGATCACCTCACAACCTTGAGGGATGCAACCCAATAGCCAAACTTCCTCAACACAATGAGGGAAAGGCACAAAGCCAAGCTAAAGATAGGGTTTACAACTTAGTGGTTTCAAACAACAACAACAAAACAATCTCTTTTTCCCACACAAAATCCTATAGAAAAGATAGTAGATTTTAGCTCAAGTGTGGAGAAAACCAAGGGATTTGAAACCAGCAACTCAAAGAAAATCTTTGGGAAATAAATGAAACCAAGATAGAGAAGTTCAATTCAAAAGATTTTCCCAAAACCCTTTTCTTTGATTTTTCAAACCCTAATGAAAACACCAAAAAGATTGTTCAAATCAAGCTCAAAAACTTCTTTTTAATGCTGTAAAAACACCAGAGAGTATGTAAACATTCGCACAAAAATTCTTAGAGAAAAACTCTTGCAAATAGGGTATTTATAGACAAATCTGGAAGCTAGCCGTTGGCTGTAATTTTTGCCAGAATTACCCTGACGGTCGACCGCCCAACGGTCAATTTTTGACCCGTTGGCGCTAGCGGTCGACCGCCCGGTCGACCCAAACAAACAGAGAGCAAACCTGCTCTTAGTCGGTCGACCGGCACGGTCGACCGGCTAAAGGTGTAGCCAGCGTGCACGTTTCTGTGCACGTCGATCGACCCATACGGTCGATCGTCTACATGGTGCGGTCGACCGTACCGGTCGACCGATCAGCCTGGCAGACACCAAAACAGGTCAGAAATCTAGGGAAATAAATATCCAATAAATTCTTATAAACTACTAAAAATCCCCAAAAATAGTTTTGTCAAATTGCATTGATATATAAACATGTGATAAAAGTTTTGACTCAAATATCAAGCAATTAAACTATTTTTATGTCTTTTCATTTTTACCAAAAACCAAAAACTGTATTTTCTAAAACTTGAATAGAAAATACGTTTTGTCCAAAACACTTCCAGATACAAAAACATGATAATTAAACACTTTGAAGCATGATGCATATGGATAGAAATCCAATATACATGAAACAAATATATATCATAGTTTTTGTCATTAATTCCAAAATATGTTTTGTCAAAAATACCAAAACATATAACACATGAATAAAGGAGTCAAAACTAAGTTTGTCTAGGAAATTAAAGCATGCATGTATATAGAACAAATCATATATACATTAAACCATGTAAACTTGTTTTGATATAAAATCTATTCATGAAAACCAAGATCGGTTAAACCTAAAACCGAAAAACCGAAAACTAATATTCAAAACATGAAACGTGTGTGTTGTGAACTTGAGCTTATCATACTATTCTAATCTTTACAATTAGGATCTAAACCCAAAACTAAACTATGGTACCGATGTCTTCTTGTAGAGCGCAATCTCCAAGCCGACTCGATCCAAAACTCTTTGATCCACCGAGCAAGTGCTATATATGATCTTTGACGCTTGGGCTCTTGAATCAACATGTGGGTAGCTTCCAAATCATCTTGTTGAAACTAATCACCTACTAATAACTTGATTAAAGATCTGAAACTAAAATCACAAGATTATTAGTACACATAACTATATGAGTTAATCATCATCAAAACTAGAGTGGAAGGCCTTTGGGCCAACAAGGGACACGTGTCACCATCTTGGATGGGATCAGATTTTGACAGGATGAAAGAAGATGAATCGGAATAAACTAATCTCTGTTTCTATTCCTTTTAACTATTGACATCTAATCTTTGTGTTCCTTGAGTTATTTTAACTTGATTAAATGTTACTTTATGAAATATTTGCTAGCTCTTTTGCTCTGCAGTTCTACTATGGGGCAGTTTGGATTCGAGGAAGTGAACACAAGTGATGCAGTGGGAAGTAGGTTTTTTCCTTTTGCAAAATGAGAATTTGTGTGTATCTTTTTTGGTGTTTGGTTGGTAGTTGAGAAGTGAAAGTGAAAAAGTATATTGTGTTTTTCGTTATTTGGTTAGTAATATAGATGGAAGTGGAAAGATGGACCACAAAAATGATCTAAATAATATTAAAATAAAAATTAATTATGAAAAATATTTGGACTGTAATTAGAATGCAAGTATGATTTATATGACTACAACATTAATTGTTTTGAGCTACAACTTATTGCAAATGAGATATTACATGACCACAAAATTAATTGTAGCACGCTACAAGTGAGAAAATGATTTTGTAAAAAGAAAAAAGAGAAAAGGAAAATAGGTTTTTCTATTTTCTTTTTCCTGTGTTTGGATGAACAACAGAAGTGGAAAATGACACTTCCCACTTCCTCACTTCTACCCACTTTCTTGAAACCAAAAAGCCCCTATGTATCATAAAAGAGAAGAGAAAGAGACGGAGGTTTAAGAGAGGAGAGACAAAGATGAGAGGACAGGAAGAGAGAGAGAGAGAGGAGTGGGTTCCGATTTTGGGTAATGGAGACGAGAGGGTGCGTTCTGACTTCGGAGAAAACCCAGCTGTGTTTTTCTTTGAACTTCGGTGGATCCAACATTTTTAAGAGGGGTTAGATTTGAACTTGAAGTTCAAATTTTGAGAGCTTGGCAGCTGGATGGGAAAAGCAAGAAAACAAAAAGGAAAGAAATTTCTCTCTCCTAAAAAAGAAAAGAAAAGAAAAGAAAAGATACCCATTGTTGTTTAGTTATATGTAATGAATATGAAATTCTGGATAGCAATTTCAAATTTTATAATTATCTCGTTTTGATACATGGTTATGTTTGCTATTTTGACCTAGAACCATGTTATTTGGACTATACTTTTTGGATTAAAAATGAACTCAAGAGAAAGTATAAAGTGAGATTCTATCTTTAAAAAAATAACGTGTGCAATGCGCGGGGGTTAGATGTATATATTATTCTCTTGATTCTAGTTTTAGTCCAGTAAAACTACTCCAATTAACATTATTCTTTGACTTAACTTTTCCAACCAAATATGTATATTAGAATTCTTTAAAATCCTAATCTTATAACTTTTAACTCTATAAATCAACGAAACATCTAATTTTTTATTAAAACTTCCAAATGCAGTCTTAACAATTTAAAGATTATAAATTATTATTAATTTAGGCCTAAGAATTACAATTAATAATTCAAAAATAAGAGATTAATAACTATTCTTAAAATAAAGTTCAAAGATTTTATCATTTTTTATCAAATTTATATCAAGAGCTTAAACTCTTGTTCAATCTTCTTTCCACGTGCAATGCACATGTGGGGAATCTAATATATATAATTTTTTTTATAACGGCTATACTGCAAACATTTCTGTGTTCGCTGCTAACCTAACTGATTTCTCCAATATCAAATGTCCCAAATAATGTGAAGGGAAACACAAAGGAGAAAGCTTCTGGCGAAAACCTTGTGTTCTTGCTGGGAAAGTTTGCAACTAGCCAATGCATTATCGTTGATTTCTTCATCTTGAGTTGAGTAGTTGTAGGATATAAAGCCAAATCAAGCGTATGTGGCCAACACGCCTCGGGGTCCAACTTGTAGTCAAACCGGCAAGCGGAGTCCGGTTCGTAGACCCGACCCGTACCCAATCGCGTGTGATCCTAGTTTGGCGAGGGTTGGCCAGCAAGGTCGCTCTCTCTATCTGCAGTTTTTGTGAGTTTCCTAGTGGGAACTCTTAATTCAAATTGGTGACAGGAAGAGTGGAAATCTAAATAGGATTGATTATGGTACAAACCTATCAGAAAAAAAACGCGCACTTGGTTTTCTATTATAGACACCACAAAAATAATCGTTAAAAATGTTAAATCCTAAGAGTAGAAATCTAAAGAAACAGAAGGCAAAAATGCCTCGTATGGTAGGATTGATGAAAGTCAATTAGGGAACCTAGAGGAGGGTAAATAGGGCTTCAAAACTATTGCAACAAATTAAAAACTCAATTTGATTGGACGCACAATTCAAAAGCTATAAGCACAATATTGCAATAAAGAACAATAACAATTGACAAATCGGGGGGGGGGGGGGGGGGGGGGGGGGGGGTGAAAGAGATAGAGAAATTGTAGCCGACACGCGATTTATAGTGGTTCGGCTACCAACCGGCCTACTCCACTACTTAAAGGTCTCTTCTCTAAGAATTTTAACTAATCTCTATTGGAAGCTTGTTTTCTAGGTAGAAGTGTAGACCTTACAACCACTTTCTTTCTGGGTAGAAGTGTAAACTTTTACCAACCCCATTTCCCAAGTGGTTGGATTACTTCACCTGCAAGCAAATAAAACAAGAAGATTGCTCTCTACACAAGGTGAGGACCAATTACAACTCAAGTACCTAAAACAAAAATGAATACAAATTGAGGCTATACTAGCAAGAAGAATCAACACAAGTAAACTTGGCACAATAAGATCTAGATGCTTAAAGATATGAAAAATAAAAGCTTGAATATAGAATCTTGAGATAAACTCTTGAGGAGATTGAGATCAAGTAGAAGTTAAAAGCCGAGTCTCAATCACAACACCAAATGAACTCTTTGTATCAATCTTGAAGAAGAAGAAAATTAAGCTTGAGAGAGTGAGAATCTTCAATGAAAAGCACTTGAAAATCTTTACCAAGTGTCGTAGAAAATTATCTCAAAAGCTGTCTAAAGAGTGTAGAGAGAGGTATTATAGAGAGGAGTGACAAAGAATAGGTTAGAGGAAGTTCTCCTAAAAATTTCGTGAAAAAACACCCTCAAAATTAAAAGGTTGAGTCAATCAGGTCAATCACTAAAATTTGTCAATCGATCTAAGTGATCGCTCAACACTACCAATCGCTTGCACATGTTGCACGTGGCAGACGATCCACTTGTTCGGCGGTCGATCCAACTAAAAACAAAAGTATATAACGGTCAAAGGAGAAATAGCCACTACAGAAAAGTACTGTACAAAAAGAATAAAATAATATGAAGAGTAACTCTCTATTCTAGACGTATGTATCTCAATACCAGTATCCGATATGGTGATGATACTTTATTTGACCTTCCTGGTAGTCATATTAAGCCCATTTCAGCTCCAGTTATTATTTTCTAACATTTTGGATTTTTTTCAAAATTTTCTAGAATTTTTCTGGTTTATTTTGGAAAATTTTTGAAACTGATGTTGACCAGTACCGCTGATCGACTTTAAGATTTTTAATTAACAAAGGGGTTTAATTTCATGAATCTGATTTCACGACGTTACTCAGAATAATATTTTCTATTTTTAAGAATTTTTGAAAATTTTTCTGAATTAATCAAAATTTCACGTAATTAAATAATAATATCAAAATATATTTTCTATTTCTTTTTCTCCTTTCCCCTTCTCCAAACTTCTCCACTGACTCTCCTCCACTACCTTTCTCATTCCACTGCCTTTCTCTATTAATTCCCTCTCTCTCCCACTCTCTTATTCTCACTCTCTCCCCTAACAGACTCTCTCTATTTCTCTCTTTTTCCATCTTTCTCTCTCTCACCATCATCACACTCTCTCTGCTCATCGTGGATGGCAGGTGATCAACAAAAAGCATGCACAAATATAAGTAAAGGAGTGTGAGTCGATGTTACTGCTTTTGCGATTCTTCTGTAGTAGCAAAGTGGCTGTACGGGTCGTATCCATAAGGAGGGAGAGCGATGAAAGTTTGATGCGGCTTCTTTGTTCAAGAAAAGAGAAAGTTCTTTGTTTCAAATAAAAAATTAGAAAATGAAAACAAGTTGGTTTCAAAAATTGTTTAGAATGATTTGGTGGTTTGCAAGAGTGATTTTTCTAGATGGTATAAAAACACATGGCTAACTTTCTACTAAGTGCTCCCACTAATCTCTAACTTTTTGAAGATGTAGCCTCACGATGAATCATAGGCAAGCATAACCCTTATGCATAGGAATTATTCATGTGAAAATCAAGTGAAACTTCTTCCTTTAACTTAGCTTTACATGGCAAAAGCTCGGACATTCCCTTATCAAGATCCAATAGAAGGCGAGAATAAGGGAAGACACAAGTGCACTAATGGTATCGATAAAGTTAAAAGGAAAATCTCTACTTACAAAGACAAGGAAAGTTTATAGATCATCAAAAACCCATTAAGCATGAAATATAAGAGAGCTAATACTTGTAGGTAAGTTAGAGTTAGAACCCTCGTCTTAAGATGTCATAGCTCTCGTTTGCACAAGGCTTTTTGACACTATTGACTTATTTGGATTATCAATCAAGTTGTTAGAGATTAGTGGGTTAGTAAGTAGTTAGCCATGCAATGAAAGAGTTAGTTAGACATGGTAGTAAAAGAAACAACAAGAGTTAAGTGGTAAAGAAAAAAGGAATTACACAACAACAAGTAAGTAAAAGCAAATGGAAAAACACCAAGTAATTGGAAAGAAGAAAGAGAAGTAGTTACCCGTATTAGATTGTCACCTTCCAATACTACTTTTACACACTCTCTCTCTTTCACTCTAATGGCTAAACTAAAACTTGAAGAAGAAGGAAACTACAACAACTAGAACTCCTAGAACAAGATAATAACAACTCCTAAACTCTAGATCTGCCTCTCTCCAGAACCCCAGGGGGTTTTTTTAGGCACCAGGGGAAAGGGGGCCAGGGGGCCAACCCCTGGCCCAAAGCCCGGGCACGCGCCTGGCTTCGGGCAGCGTGCGTTCCTTTGTCTCCTGTCAGCTGGATCTCCTGGATTCTATATTTGATGCCCTTGGCTAACAAAATCTTCTCCCTAAGGTCAATAGCTACTTGGTAGGCATTTAATCACTCATTAAATGATGATTTAGGGTCTTCTTCTTTATTTGCACACCATGGACCTAGGATTAAGCAAGCAAAGCTTTATTAATAGAATTTTATATCAAATAAATATGCGAATGTGATAATAATTATGCAAAATTAGAGACTAATCACACCCCTACACTTATTTTTTTACTCGTCCTGAGCAAAACAAAAATAAGAAAATTATTATACCACTTTCGTAGGTGACGTGATTGCACTGAGCATGTGCAACAAGCTTTTAAACCTCTAGGTTTCCCCTAGAGGAGGAGTGTTGTCTCCTGAGGGTTTTCAGCGGATTGCACCCACAAAATCCAGTAATTTGAAAAAATATTTAGTTGTTAGCAACCCTCTTTCAAGAAAAAGAACTTTCAATCATCTAAGTAAAAATGACCGAATGATATAAGAATTAGGTTCAACCCTCATAAGTCCTCCTATACTTTAGCCTTCATAAAAGAAGAAATTATGGTTTTTCTTTAAATTTAGAAAGGATCTTGTACTTCTAACTTATTCTGTTATTTTGCTTTAGATAGATATGCATAATGTGTAAGTGTGATGTGCTTGGGATTTTTCAACTCAACTTTTAATTTTTATTCTTGGTTTCATTAGGCTTTCTACTTTACTCATGTAACACATATCAAACCGATGACTCCCAAACCAGATGGTTTTAGGGTACCAGGTGGAAAACACCCTTCAGGTCAAATATGCCAGTAGAGTATGTCACGAAATTAAGATTTATTTATATATTATATATTTATTATTTTTTTTGGCGTGAGTAATCATGCTTCTTGAGGCGCAATTATTCAGCTTTTTTTTTCAGAGTTGTGTCTCTAAATCCCAAGCATGTATGTATGGTTTATACATATTCTACTAAGGTTAAATAGAAGGTATGAGTTATTTTCCTTATCCCTCCCAACTCTTAGCAAAACAAGGTTTCATTTTTATTTAGGCTAAAATAAAGATTGCTTAATAAGGTTCCCTTAATTCTTTCAACCTTTTGGCATTTTTATAAAGAGTATAAAAATTCTTTTTTTTCGTTAAGGAGGTTTTTTTTTTTTAACAAAGAAAAGAAAGAATGTTAGCACCCTCCCACACCTATCTAATGCATTGTCCTCAATGCTTAGTCATGAAAATGCAAATGCAATAAATACGGGGAAGAAAAGAGATCACCGTCGTCATCGACTCGACCGGCCAAGTGCGAATAGGCTAAGGGAGAGGGAGAAGAAAAAATTCCAAAAAGGTTATGTACAAGTATATAAGGGGTGAACATATACACAATAAGTATAAAGAAAAAGTTTTTTTTAGTTACTTTTTTTGGTGGTGTGTGGATGGCGATGGTCAGGTGTACGCTAGAGCGAAAAGACTCAGCACAAGTTCAGCTTGGGCTGCAGGCTCAGTGGTCAAAAAGAGCTTCAGTCTTTGCCCATTCACTTTAAATTCCGTATTGTTCTTAAGATCTATAATAATCACAGCACCGTGTGAAAAAACGGTACGCACAATGAACGGTCCAGACAAACGAGTCTTCAGCTTCCCCACGAAAATGTGAAGCCTCAAGTTGTACAGTAGAATCTTATCCCCGGGACAAAGTTTTTCCGGTTTATGATCTGGTCATGAAAAAGTTTAGTCCTGCTTTTGGTGATCCGAGCGTTCTCATAGGCTTCATTCCGTATCTCCTCTAATTCTGAGATCTGCAGTCTTCTTAGCTCACCGCCTTAGTCAGATAAAAATTGAGTTGCTTAATGGCCCATAGGGCACGGTGTTCTAACTCGATTGGCAGATGACAGGCTTTTTCGAATATAATTCTGTAAGGATACATCCCCAGGACTGTCTTAAATGCAGTGCGGTAAGCCCACAATGCATCGTTGAGTTTGACCGACCAATCCTTGCAGTTTTGTCCGACAGTCTTTTCCAAAATGAGTTTGATCTGTTGATTGGTGACTTCGACCTGCCCATTTGTCTGGGGATGATACGGAGGGATAACTTGTGATTGATAGAATATTTCCGCATCAGAGCTTCAAAAACTGTATTGCTAAAATGCGATCCATTATCACTAATTATCTCTCTGGGGTGCCAAATCGAGAGAAGATGTTTTCTTTAAGAAATTTGCCAACCACTTTGTTGTCATTGGTCTTTGTAGGCACAGCTTCTACCAATTTAGAGACATAGTCCACAGCAACCAAAATGAACTGCCTGCCGGAGGAATTTGGGAATGGTCCCATGAAGTCGATACCCCAAACATAAAAAATTTCAACTTCAAGAATCGGGTTCAGGGGCATCATGCCTCTTCTTAAAATTTTCCCAATTTTCTGACAAGTTGCACATGTCTTGCAAAAGTGGAATGAGTCTTTGAACAAAGTTGGCCTGTAAAACTCATTCTGTAAAACTTTTTCTGCAGTCTTGCAGGGACTGAAGTGTCCTCCGCATACAAGTGCATGGAAAAAGCTTAGCACACTCCTCTGTTCTTCCTCTGGGATGCATCGTCGAATAATCTAGTCGGGATAATACTTAAAAAGATACGGCTCTTCCCAGAAGAAGTACTGTACTTAGGCAAAGAAATGACACTGGTATTTCTTTATCCAGTCAGCGGATAATTGTCCAGTGGCCAGGTAATTGACTATGTCCGCATATCAGGGTTCCTTAAAAATGGCCAGGATGTGCTCGTCTGGGAAATCCTCGTTGATCAGAGCTTGTATGATAGGTGCGTTCGGAATTCGTGATAGATGATTGATCGGGGCGGAACTAGCACTCAAAAGTGTTTTTTATGTAAAATCGATGTAAAGCTCGGATGTGCTAATGTACCCTCGATACTTCTGTTATAGCATTGGCTCAACGGGTCGTATCCACAGGGAAGGGAGGCGATAGAAGCATTAACAGTCTCTATTCACGTCAGTTGTTAATACTTCTTCTTTGTTGAGAGAATGAAAAAGAATAAAAAAAGAAAAGAAAATAAAATCCAGAATGTGGTAGGTGAGGAGAGCGATGAAAATAGCGATGTAAAAACAAAAGTGAAGTGCTTTGGAAATCAAAATAGAAAAAGAAATGGAACAAGGTTGAACTAAGAAGGATGGTAAAAACACCGATAGAAAAATGAGAAAAAAAGTTTGAAAAATGATTTCTAAATCAAGCTAAAAGAAAACTCATGGCTACTAACTACTAAATGCTCCACTAACCATGCTAACCTCTTCGAGATAGTTGCCTCACATTTTGATCCTTGGCCATCACAATCCTTGGCTCCAAGAGACGGTACAAAGCATGGCTCATTGATGGTTCATCACATTCAAAACATTGCATCAAGAACAAGCTAATACAAGCATCACTCATTACACTACTAGCATGAAATAAAAGAGTATGAAATAAAAGAGAGTTAGCTTGGTTAGCAAGTTAGCAAGTTAGATGTTAGAACCCATCATCTTTGGCCATCAATGGCTCTTGCAAGAACAAGGCCATGTAGAGGCAACCCGATTCATGTGGATTATCAAGTAAGTGGTTAGATGGTTAGTGGTTAGTAGTTAGATTGCCATGAGAAGAAAAACTAGCAAGAAATCATGTAGAAGGTGAAGGAGATTACATTGGAAGAGAAAGGAGGCATCTTTACATAGAGTGTCACTCTCTATTACATCAATCCCTTGCTTTCTCTCTCTAGAAATCACTCAGCCCTACTACAATGATCTAAGAAAAAGAAATAAAAAATACAAGAAATGAAGAACACTCACCTACGCTACACTAAAATCTGGACCTACTCCTAAAAACGAAGACTACTCTCGTTTTGGGCCACTGCAGGGCTATTTATAGGCATCAGAAGGCTCTGGAAGACGAGACGGGGCCACGCGTCGAAAATCGACGCGTGGCTTCACTTTATTGCCGCAGAAACGCAAGGATTGTCGCGTTTTCGCGGCAATACCAAGGACTTAGGTCCCTGGTTTTTGTCAGGTTATCCCTCTGGCTTCGAGAATGATCAGGGTATATTCCAATTCTGGTAGTTTCGTCCGCATATTCGTCTGACGTGCGCAAGAGGCTAGGTTGAATGTATCTTCTAGATGATCCCTTACTTGGCCTCCAAGTAATGCGGATTTAATTACCCTTAATTGGGTTTAATTAAGCTCTTATTCCATCTTTGCCCTTGAACTTTGGATCTACCTGCAATAAAGACCAAAACACGGTTTAGACCGACAATTTATTCATAAATCGGTGGGAAATGCAATATAATAATGCAGAATTGTAGACTAATCAATGATCAGCGACCACATTTTCTATACCTCGTTTATCCCGAATTTTCAGGTCAAATTCTTGAAGCAAAAGGATCCACCGAATCAATCGGGCTTTTGCTTCCTTCTTCTTGGTCATGAGGTATTTTAGTGCCGAGTGATCCGTGAAAATCAACGTCTTCAAGCCTAACAAGTATGGCCGAAACTTCTCTAACGCAAAGACAACGGCCAAGAGTTCCTTCTCGGTCGTTATATAATTTTGTTGAGCGTCATTCAAGGTCCTACTCGAGTAGTAAATCATGTGCTGGTTATTGTCGATGCGCTGTCCTAGAACAGCGCCAATAGCAAAATCAGAGGCATCGCACATGATTTCAAACGGTTGAGCCCAATTGGAGCAGAATAATAGGCGCAGAAATAAGTTCTTGTTTAAACTTCCCCCATGACTTGAAACATTCATCGTTAAAATCAAAGGGTACATCCTTTGCGAGCAGATTAGTTAAGGGCCTAGCGATCTTGCTAAAATCCTTAATGAACCGTCGGTAGAACCCAACATGCCCTAGAAAGGATCTAATATTTTTGATGCTTTTGGGTAGTGAAAGCTTAGCAATCACTTCTACTTTTGCCTTGTCCACTTCAATTCCTCTCCTAGAAATCTCATGGCCTAAGACAATCCCCTGTCTCATCATAAAGTGACATTTCTCCCAGTACATAGTTAAGTTCTTTTCCTTGCATCTTTACAGAACCAACTCAAGATAATGAAGACATTATTCAAATGAATCTCTGTAGATGGAGAAATTATCCATGAAAATCACAAGAAAACGTTCTACCATGTCGGAGAACAAACTGAGCATGCACCATTGGAATGTTGTAGGAGTGTTGCATAATCCAAAGGGCATGCGTCGATAAGCGAAGATTCCGAACGGGCAGGTGAACGTAGTCTTTTCTTGGTCTTCTGCAGCAATGGGTATTTGATTGTACCCGAGTACCCATCTAAGAAGCAATAGTACTCATGTCCATCCAGGCGTTCAAGCATTTGGTCGATGAAGGGTAGCGGGAAGTGGTCTTTATGGGTGGCTGCATTCAGCTTTCTATAGTCGATACAAATACGAACCTTGGTAGACAGTCTTGTTTGTACCAACTCTTTTTGTGAAAATCACCTAGAGGGGGGTGAATAGGTGATAATGCTAATCAATGCACAATTTAAAAATAATGATGCAACAATCTCACAAAGCAAGTGAATATAGCAATGAATGTAGAGAGCAAGTAATAAGAGCAATGAAAATAGAGCAAGAAATAAGAGCAAGTAAACCAAACGCAAACACCGAGAATTGTTATCGAGGTTCGAGCACCCAGCTCTACTTCCCCGCCTTCCCTAGAAGGATTCCAACCACTTCCACTATCACAAAGATGTTACAAATTCACCGGAGTACCCAACTCCACAATCTCAAGTACAAGAAATCTCTTAGTAGTCAAAAGACCACAAACTCTCTCTTGCAAAATTCTCTTCCCTTACAAAGGTCCTTAGTGAACAATGAGTAGGAATGAAGCTCTTGTGTGCAAGGAGAAAAGAAGAAGAAATCAGAGAGTTCTTGAAAACACTTCAGAAAATGAGAGAGAATTTCAGCACAAAAACCAAGAAATCAAGTCTTTTTGAATGCCTTAAACTTGTGGAAATTTTGAGAATTTTTCTAGTAACCAACCTCTCCCTAAACACCCCTATTTATAGGAGAGGGCTAGGGTTTAGAGATAAAACATATTTAAGGCTAATCAGAAAGTATTAAAACCAAAACATGTCATTTAAACACACTTAAGGGAGAAAAGGACAAAAAATAAACCAGCTCAGAAAATAGCCGTTACTGTTCAAACGGCTACCTCGGTCGACCGGCCCGGTCGACCGCTAGTTCAAAAAAAATAGCCGTTGCAGGCTGACGGTCGACCGCCCGTCGACCCAAAAATACAGAAAGCAGAAGTCTTGCAGTCAGGCATGTCGCGGTCGACCGTCCGGGTCGATCGTGAAACGTGCACACTGATACGCACAGCTGCCAGAACTCCGGTCGACTGGGTCGGCCGACCGGCTTGACCTGACATTGGGTCGGTCGACCCTGGCGGTCGACCGGCTCAGGTTAAAAGCAAAAACAAAAACGGAATTTTGAGGAGAAATCTATTTTTAACAAAATAGTTTTGAATAGGGATGATATATATATATAATGGATAAAAATGAGTTTGTAGGCCGAAGATTGTATACAAACTATTTTTGTACATATTATAGGAAATATGTTTGGAAACAAGATGTGCGCAAAAACGTGTGTGATAGAGCTTCAAACCTATTTACTATTCTTTAACAAAACTCTAAACTAAAAACAAATTTAATAAATTATCTTGAGCAATCTTGAAGTCTTGAGCCATGCAATGCCTTGCTAGAGCCTTCTCTTCTATGTTCCTTCCTTGATGTGCAAAAAGCCTTCTTTACTTCATGAACCTAGAAGTTCTTGCAATAGCTAAGCAATGGCCTCCAAATATGGTACTAACCTGAAACTTATCTTAAACAAACTAATTAGTACCAAATAGCTCTTATTTGTTTTGTTATCATCAAAACTCTAAACAAATGGAGAGTGTAACCTTTTGGGCCAACAATCTCCCCCTTTTTGATGATGACAAAACAAATAGGCTATAAACAAAAATATAGGGGAGGAGAAAGCTCCCCCTCAAATTATGCTATATTAAACAAAGAAAAACAATGTAATTTGTAATTTGCAAGTAAACATCATGAAACCAAAAACCATGAGAACATAAAACACTTGCAAAACACTTAAACTCAAATTACAAGAATTCATGAAAACACATCAAAAACTAAAAACATATATAAACTCATATGGAACCAAAACCATATGAACTCATATTTCCATACATAAACTCATTCTCCCCTTTTTGTCATACATCAAAAAGGGTTAAGAAAACATTTTTATTCAATAACACAAACATTAAGTTTACCACAAATGAATGAAAATCTAGCAAAATCAAGTGATTTAGTGAAAATATCGGCAAGTTGCAAATCCGTAGAAGCATAATCAATATCTATATCTCCTTTCTCAAAATGATCTCTAAGAAAGTGATATCTAATCTCAATGTGCTTGGTCTTACTATGTTGATTTGCATTCTTAATCATATGAATAGTACTAGTATTATCACAAAATATTTTTATATGGTTATAATGCAAATCATAATCAAGGAGAGTATGTTTCATCCAAAGAACTTGTGCACAACAAGCCCCCGCGGCAACATACTCCGCCTCGGCGGTTGAGAGAGCTACGGAATTTTGTTTCCTAGAGGACCATGAAACAAGACAATTACCAAGAAATTGACATGTCCCACTAGTACTCTTTTTATCTACTCTACAACCGCATAGTCGGCATCCGAATAACTCGTCATTGAGAAATCTCCAGTTTTCGGATACCATAGACCCATTCCAATCGTTCCCTTAATATAACGAATAATGCGTTTTACCGCAATAAGATGGGACTCTTTGGGACACGATTGAAATCTAGCACAAAGACACACACTAAACATGATGTCCGACCTACTTGCCGTCAAATATAAAAGACTACCTATCATGCTTCTAAACAATTTAATATCAACATCTTTACCTTGGTCGTCCTTATCAAGTTTGGTTGTAGTTGCCATGGGAGTGTTGCAAACTTTAGAGTCTTCAAGTCCAAACTTCTTTACGAGTTCCTTTGCGTATTTGGCTTGGCATATGAAGTTCCCATCTTGCAATTGCTTGATTTGGAGTCTAAGAAAGAAATTAAGCTCACCCATTGAAGACATTTCAAATTCACATTGCATAACCTTTTCAAATCCCTTGCATAAAAACTCATTAGTAGAACCAAAAATTATATCATCAACATAAATTTGCACAATTAAAATGTCATTATCAACATGCTTAGTGAATAGTGTTGTATCTACTTTGCCTTTAATAAAATCATTTGAAATGAGAAAACTAGAAAGCCTTTCATACCAAGCTCTTGGAGCTTGTTTCAATCCATACAAAGCCATATGAAGTTTAAAAACAAAATCGGGATGAACATGATCAACAAAATCGGGAGGTTGAGCAACATAAACTTCTTCATTTATAAAACCATTCAAAAATGCACTCTTCACATCCATTTGAAAAAGTTTAAAATTTTTGAAAGATGCAAAAGCTAGTGTCATCCGTATGGCTTCAATCCGTGCTACGGGTGCAAAGGTCTCCTCAAAGTCAATTCCCTCAACTTGAGTGTAATCTTGGGCCACTAACCTAGCCTTATTCCTAATCACATTTCCGGACTCATCCATCTTATTCCTAAAGATCCACTTAGTACCAATTATTGGTCTATCGTGGGGCCTAGGAACTAGGTGCCAAACTTGGTTGCGCTCAAATTGATTAAGTTCCTCTTGCATGGCTAGCAACCAATATGAGTCCGCCTCGGCTTCGAGGATGCTTTTGGGTTCAAAATGAGAAATGAAAGCAAAATTACCACATAGGTCATGGAGTTTGGAGCGAGTTGTTACCCCTTTAGATGCATCACCTAAGATGAGCTCCTTGGGATGATTTGTGGCATATCTCCAAGCTTTAGGAAGCGGTTGAGAGCTTTCCTCTTTATCCTCTTGAACATCACCAATGGATTCTAGCTTTTCTTCTTGAGCGGGTGAGTCCTTCAAGGATAGTCTCTCCATGTTATCACCAAATGGTTCAATCTCTACAACATTCTCAACAAACACATTAGATTCTTCAAATTTAACATGCATAGATTCTTCAATGGTAAGTGAAGATCTATTGAATACTCTATAAGCTTTACTAGTTGTAGAATATCCAACAAAGATTGCTTCATAAGCCTTAGCATCAAATTTACCCAAATTATCTTTAGTATTCAAAACAAAACACTTGCATCCAAAAACTTTGAAATATGAAACATTAGGTTTTCTAGAATGATACATTTCAAAAGATGTTTTGGAAGAATTTTTATATAAATAATACGATTTGATATATAGCATGCAGTGTTTACGGCCTCGGCCCATAGATATTGAGGGAGGTCATACTCACTTATCATTGTCCTATCCATCTCTTGAAGTGTTCTATTTTTTCTTTGTACAACTCCATTTTTTTGTGGAGTTCTAGGATAAGACATTTCATGCTTAATTCCCTTTTCATCACAATAAGTCATGAAGAGTTGGTTAACAAACTCACCACCTCTATCACTCCTTATTCTCAAAATCAAAAAACCCTTTTCTTTTTCAACTCTTTTTCGGGAAATCTTAAAATGAGAAAAAGTTTGATCTTTGTGTTCCAAAAGAAAACCCAAGTAAATCGGGAAAAATCATCAACTAAAACAAATGCATATCTACTATCCTTTAAGCTTTTAGTTTTAGTTGGTCCAAAAAGATCCATATGAATTAATTCTAAAGGCCTAGTTGACATGATATCCTTGATTGGTTTGAAGGAAGACTTGGTTTGTTTCCCAAGTTGGCATGCACCACAAATGCGGTCTTTCTCAAACTTCAAGTAAGGTATACCCTTCACCAATTCCTTAGAATTAATTCTAGAAAGATGGTCAAAAGATGCATGTCCTATTCTTCTATGCCAAAGCCAAGAATTCTCATCAAAAGCATTCAAGCATTTAGTAGAACATTCCACATTAAGCATGTCAATGATATAAACATTATCATCACGAAAACCGGTGAGAATACAATCATTGGTTTTAACATCAAAGATTTTGCAAGAAGTATCATCAAAAACAACCTTAAGTCTACGGTCACAAAATTAACTAATGCTAAGCAAATTATGCTTCAAACCATCAACAAGTACAACATTTTCTATAATGGGAGATGCACCAATTTGAATGTTACCTATACGATGATAGTGCCTTTGGAGTCATCCCCGAAGGTGACGGAGCCACCTTCCTCGTACCTTGATAGGGTTGTAAAGTTATTGATGTCCCACGTCATGTGTCTTGAACAACCACTATCAAGGTACCACCGCTCCCTACGTCTTGGAGCCTTGGTGTGTACCTACATCAAATAATTTAGGACTTGATTTTGGTACCCACATTTTCTTGGGTCCTAAAGAGTTAGTTTCATTAACCCAAACAAGATTATTGGTTCTATTTATTTGGTCATAACAAAATTTAGCCAAATATCCATTCTTACCACAATATGTGCATCTATACACTCTACCATATTTAAAAGCATAGTGAGTGTGTGATTTGTGAGCATGAGAATTGTGAGCATGAAAAGATTTAGCATGAGAAGTGTTATGTGTAGTGTGAGCATGAGGAATCTTAGCATGAGAGGTGTGTTTTTTGGAAAATATTTCTTCAAGTTTCTTAGTGTTAAAAGCACAATCTTTTAAAGTTTTTTCAAAATCAACAATTCTAGTTTTTAAAGAAGAAATTTCTTTTTTATCAATCTTAGGGAATTTAGCTTTGCAAGCAACTTTGTAAGCACTAAATTCATTTTGGGTAGAAATGAGATTTGAAGAAATTTCATCTTTTTCTTTAGAAATAATAGCAAGTTGATTTTTAAGAAAAGCAACTTCCTTTTCCAATTTAGAGCATTCAATCTTTTTATTATCATATGTTTCTGAAAGTTCAACAAAGGCATGAACAAGAACTTCTTTACTTAATTCATCATCTTCATCATCAAGAGGTTGAGGGGTTACCTTTGGTGTGTTTGCCATGAAACACATATTCACTATATCCGCCTCTTCCTCGTACTCGCTTTCCGAATCCCAAGTTGCCTTGTACGCTTTCTTTTCTTCCGGTTTCTTTGGCTTGAAGGAGGAGGTCATCTTCATCTTGAACTCCGGGCAATCCGCCATGATGTGTCCCGGCTTTCGGCAATTGTAGCATATAATTCTCCTCTCCTCTTTGCCTTCAAATTTCCTTTGGAAGTTGAGCTTGTTACTCCGGTACATTCTCTTCACATTGCGAATAAGTAGTGATAGCTCCTCATCTTCTTCTTCATCTTCTTCATCGTCTTCAAGAGTGGATGAAGACTTGAAGGCTATGGATTTCTTCTTTAGTGGAGCGGCCTCTTCTCTTGCTTTCTTTTCCATCTCATGGGTCTTTAAGTTTCCAATGAGACTAATTAGGTCCATCTCATCCTTATCGTTCAATTCTTTCAAGGTGGTGGCCTTGATCTCCCATGATGTAGGAAGTGCCCGAATCACTTTTCGCACCTTTTGGTCATTGGAGATGTCATCACCTAAAGAAGAGAGAGCATTGGTGATTTTAGTAAATCTAGTAATCATACAATCAATAGATTCTTCATCAATCATTTTAAAGGATTCATATTGGGACCTTAAGAGATCTATCTTAGCTCTCTTAACTTGTGAAGTCCCCTCGTGTGTGACCAATAAATGTTGCCAAATCTCATAGGCTGATTTGCAATGAATTACCCGTGTAAGGTCATCCTCATTCAAGGCGGTTAATAGGGAGTTTTGGGCCTTGGAGTTAGCCTCATATTCTCTAAAGGTGAAGTCGGTCCAAGTGCTCTCATCACTATTGGGTACTACATAGGGTTTGGTCAAGGATTTAGCTACTAAGCTACCTAAAGATTGCAAAAAGATAGTCATCCTAACCTTCCAAATAGGGAAATTGAGTCCATCAAATTTAGGAGGGGTTTTGATGTTATCGGCCATGTTTACTAGTGAATAACAAATGGAATGCAAATGTTGATTAGCAAATTTTAAGGATCTCTCTATGGATGTTAAGCCAAAACCTAGAGTCCAAGCTCTGATACCAATTGAAAATCACCTAGAGGGGGGTGAATAGGTGATAATGCTAATCAATGCACAATTTAAAAATAATGATGCAACAATCTCACAAAGCAAGTGAATATAGCAATGAATGTAGAGAGCAAGTAATAAGAGCAATGAAAATAGAGCAAGAAATAAGAGCAAGTAAACCAAACGCAAACACCGAGAATTGTTATCGAGGTTCGAGCACCCAGCTCTACTTTCCCGCCTTCCCCAGAAGGATTCCAACCACTTCCACTATCACAAAGATGTTACAAATTCACCGGAGTACCCAACTCCACAATCTCAAGTACAAGAAATCTCTTAGTAGTCAAAAGACCACAAACTCTCTCTTGCAAAATTCTCTTCCCTTACAAAGGTCCTTAGAGAACAATGAGTAGGAATGAAGCTCTTGTGTGCAAGGAGAAAAGAAGAAGAAATCAGAGAGTTCTTGAAAAGACTTCAGAAAATGAGAGAGAATTTCAGCACAAAAACCAAGAAACCAAGTCTTTTTGAATGCCTTAAACTTGTGAAAATTTTGAGAATTTTTCTAGTAACCAACCTCTCCCTAAACACCCCTATTTATAGGAAAGGGCTAGGGTTTAGAGATAAAACATATTTAAGGCTAATCAGAAAGTATTAAAACCAAAACATGTCATTTAAACACACTTAAGTGAGAAAAGGACAAAAAATAAACCAGCTCAGAAAATAGCCGTTACTGTTCAAACGGCTACCTCGGTCGACCGGCCCGGTCGAACGCTAGTTCAAAAAAAATAGCCGTTGCAGGCTGACGGTCGACCGCCCAGTTGACCCAAAAATACAGAGAGCAGAAGTCTTGCAGTCAGGCATGTCGCGGTCGACCGTGAAACGTGCACACTGATACGCACAGCTGCCAGAACTCCGGTCGACTAGGTCGGCCGACCGGCTTGACCTGACATTGGGTCGGTCGACCCTGGCGGTCGACCGGCTCAGGTCAAAAGCCAAAACAAAAACGGAATTTTGAGGAGAAATCTATTTTTAACAAAATAGTTTTGAATAGGGATATATATATATAATGGATAAAAATGAGTTTGTAGGCTGAAGATTGTATACAAACTATTTTTGTACATATTATAGGAAATATGTTTGGAAACAAGATGTGCGCAAAAACGTGTGTGATAGAGCTTCAAACCTATTCACTATTCTTTAACAAAACTCTAAACTAAAAACAAATCTAATAAATTATCTTGAGCAATCTTGAAGTCTTGAGCCATGCAATGCCTTGCTAGAGCCTTCTCTTCTATGTTCCTTTCTTGATGTGCAAAAAGCCTTCTTTGCTTCATGAACCTAGAAGTTCTTGCAATAGCTAAGCAATGGCCTCCAAATATGGTACTAACCTGAAACTTATCTTAAACAAACTAATTAGTACTAAATAGCTCTTATTTGTTTTGTTATCATCAAAACTCTAAACAAATGGAGAGTGTAACCTTTTGGGCCAACAATTTGCTCATTTTCAACCACTGTAAAACCAGCTTTCTTCGGGACCGCATGAACCGGGCTCACCCATTGGCTATCAGAAATGGGATAAATGATCCCATTGTCTAATAGTTTCAAAATTTCCGCTTTTACTGCCTCTTACATGAGTGGTTTAAGCCTGCGTTGTGGGTCCCTCCTGGGAGTTGCTTCATCAGTTAAATGAATCCTATGTTGAACTATGACTGGACTTATCCCTTTGATATCCTTCATCGTCCATTCAATGGCTTCCCTATGTCTCTTCAGAATAGACATTAAGCTGTCCTCTTGTTGCTCAGTCAGGTGGGTTGCTTGATGACTGGCAGGGTTTCTCTTTCGCCCAGGTAGTCGTACTTGAGGCGTTCAGGTAAGGCTTTTAGCTCTAGGAAAGGTGTTGCTTCATTGGAGATAATATCCGGACTTTTAATCCTGTGATTAGGTACACTTGGGCTTGACGCCCAGTCCACTGCCGAATCTATGATCTGGTCAAGATTAAAATCCTCAGACTCCAGATCAAACTCTGCCTCTATTTCTATCTCCATGCTCACTGGTCAGATTTTCAATAGAATTGACCTCAAAAGTGTTATCATTGATATCCCTTGGTTGTCTTCCAAGATTGAAGACATTGACTTCCTTCGTCATGTCTCCAAAGGTCAATCGCATGGACCCGTTCCTACAATTGATTATGGCATTGGTTGTAGCCAGGAATGGGCGCCGTAAGATGACTGGAGTTTGAGACCGTGGATTTGACACAGGTTGGGTCTCAAGCACAATGAAGTCAACGGGGTAAATGAAATCCCTGACTCGATTAAGGATATCTGTGATTTCCCCTTCGAGATTTTCACAGATCGGTCAGCTAGCTGAATGGTGACTCGAGTTGGACTCAGCTTGCCCAACCCAAGTTGCTGGTATACTAAGAGAGGTAGCAAGTTGATGCTTGCTCCCAGGTCAAGGAGTGCTCTGCTAATTTCTATTTGTCTCATGGTGCAGGAAATTGTGGGACATTCGGGATCCTTGTATTTCACCGGAATGGGACCAGACAGAATTTCGCTTATGTTGGTTGCCAAGAACACTTTCTTGGGCACATTTGTCTCTCTCTTCTTCGCACACATATCCTTAAGAAATTTGGCATAAGCTGGGACTTGTTGGATAGCGTCAAGAAGAGGCACATTCAGTTTAACCTGGTTAAACATCTCAAGCATCTTCTCCATATGCATATTCTTATTGTTGTTCCTAAGCCTATTAAGAATGGGTGCTACAGGCTTATGAACTTATTTAACAGCTTTGTCCTAGTCAGATGTTTGTGGAGCAGATTCGGAGGGACTAGCAGAGGTGAAGGCTGGAGTAGGATCAATGTGGATAAGATTTTTCTGTTGGTAGACCTGGTTGTCTACTTTCTTTCCAGATCGAAGTTGTAAACAGCATTGCACTGGTTGATCGAAGGATCCTGAATTTCAAACGCTTGATTGGAGTTCTTAGGGTTAACAAGCGGCTGACTAGGTAAAGTACCCTTTGATCTTTCACTTAGAGAGCTAGCTAATTGGCTCATCTGCATTTTCAATCTCGATATGGCTTGTGAATGGTTGTTCAGTGTTTGTCCCTGATTTTGCATGAAGGCGGCTTGGGACTTCATAAAAGCCTCCATGCTCTCTTCCAATTTGCTAAATTTCTTTTCCATTGGTGAATTTTGGAAGGAGGAAGATGGGGCTTGACTGGGAAAATTTGGTGGAGGATTGGGATGGTGAAAATTATTGGGAAAGTTTGGCCTGTGAGAATTATTCTGGGCCCCAGAGAAATTTGGATGATTTCTCCAACCGGATTGTATTGCGAGTAAGGATTATGCGGCGGCTGTGAGTAGACCGCGTTCAGGTGTTCTGGTGGCACTCTTTAAAGACATGGTTCGGTGCCTGACAGTATGAACAATCCGGATTGTGAATTGGTGGTGGGTTGATTTAGTTGACATTGGCTGGCTCTTTTGTTTCTAGAGCCTCTATTCTCCTCATCATGGTAGCAATCTTAACTTCTACAGTTATAGATGATTCTAAGGATAGGAGCCCTCCCTTTGAAGTTATGGACTGTGAATTCCTTGATTTTTCTGAGGCTGGCTCCCATTGCAGGTTTTCTCAGCTAAATCCTCAAATAAATCCCAACCCTGATTCTCATCCTTTTGCAAGAATCCTCTCTAACACATGATTTCTAACAGGTTTTCATTTGATAATCTAAACCATCGTAGAGAATCTGGCACTGACGCCATTTCTCCATACCGGATGAGGGCACTGAGCGAGGAGATCTTTGAATCGCTCAATGTATCTCCAAAATGATTCACTTGGTTCTTGCCTTAACTGCTTGATATTCTTTCTGATGAGGGTAGTCTAGTGAATTGGGTAGAATTTCTTCAAGAAGGCCTTGATGAAATCATCCCACGTTGTAACTGAATCTACCGCCAAACTGTACAACCATTTCTTAGCTAGGTCCTTTAGGAAAAAGGGGATGGAACGTAACCTAACGGTATTGTCTCCTAGCTGGGGAATACGCATCATGAGGTATGCTTCATCAAATTCCCTAACAAAGAAGTATGCGTCCTCTGATTCTAAACCATGAAACTTTGGAAGAGTGTTGATAAATTGAGGTTTTAATTCAAAGTTATTTCCATTTGCCTCAGGCAGTTTTATACAAGATGGCAATGAAGTTCTGATCGGGTAAAACCTGTCCTGAAGTGAAGCCATCATCGGTTCTGGATGCAAGGGTAGGGAAGTGTTTCTGATTAATCTGGAAGTTACAGGATCTCTAATCCACTATTGCATGCAGTACACCACAAACAACGTAAAGACAACAAACACTCGAAAAGAATAAAAAACAAACAAAAGAAAGAAAAACAACCAAAAAGCATTAGTCTAAGGTACCTAAACCTAGACGACTCCTAACTGGTTGATTCGCTGGGGGAGGTTATTGCAGGAACTCGACTACAAGCTAATCGGTCAGGAAAGGGCAAAACTCTGTGGGAGGTATCCGGGCACGAGCCACGGGCCTTAATTACGCCAAACCATGGAGCTTTCGAGGCTTTTCCTCTCAATCCACTTTCCTTAGACACCGATTTTGCAGGAATATAGTTCCTGCAATTTTCACCCTCGGTTAATCTCTTAATGAGTTCGAGATGTCCCTAGGGCCGACATCTATCAGTTTTTAGTTAAGGCTTGGGTTGTGTAAAGTGCACTTGGAGATGATTTTTGGGCTAAGGTTGATGAAATCCCCACCTTATCTTGTTTATTTAGGGTTTTGCCCTTAATGTCAATTGTGCAAGTTTACAGTTTATTCACAATAAGGTAACACTCAAAGCGATAAATCACTCTAAAATGTTGGTCCTATTCTATATGAATGCACACGTACCTTTTCTCCAGCACTCTCCAACAGAAATTAAAATGAATTGAAATAGATACATGCCCTAAATGTAAGAGTCTAATCCAAATTTCAATTAAGCAACAAATGAATTTCTGTTGAGTTTATTACACATGTATAAGGTGAAGCATTCAATGGAACTAAAAAAAATTTGAGAAAGTAATTTGACCGGTTTTCGGCAACCTTGCAGAAGAGTTTGTTAGTACTTCAATCGGAGAAACTCGCTTTTACACAAATTTTCCGAGGGCAAATGAATCCTCGTGCAATGTCTTTGGCAACCACTTTTGCTTCCCGTGATAATGAGCTCCTTGGTACTTCTCCTATACACAAGAACAAAGAAAAATCTTTAGTATTGAACAATAAAGTCGTTCCCTCCCCGGCAACGGCGCCAAAATTTTATCGGCAAAAAGCATGCACAAATATAAGTAAAGGAGTGTGGGTCGATGTTATTGCTTTTGCGATTCTTTCGTAGTAGCAAAGTGGCTATATAGGTCGTATCCACCAGGAGGGAGAGCGATGAAAGCTTGATGCGGCTTCTTTGTTCAAGAAAAGAGAAAGTTCTTCGTTTCAAATAAAGAATTGGAAAATGAAAACAAGTTGGTTTCAAAAATTATTTAGAATGATTTGGTGGTTTGTAAGAGTGATTTTTCTAGATGGTATAAAAACGCATGGCTAACTTTCTACTAAGTGCTCCCACTAATCTCTAACTTCTTGAAGATGTAGCCTCACGATGGATCATAGGCAAGCATAACCCTTATGCATAGGAACTATTCATGTGAAAATCGAGTGAAACTTCTTCTTTTAACTTAGCTTTACATGGCAAAAGCTCGGACATTCCCTTATCAAGATCCAATAGAAGGCGAGAATAAGGGATGACACAAGTGCACTAATGGTATCGGCAAAATTAAAAGGAAAATCTCTACTTACAAAGATAAGGAAAGTTTATAGATCATCAAAAATCCGTTAAGCATGAAATATAAGAGAGCTAATACTTGTAGGTAAGTTAGAGTTAGAACCCTCATCTTAAGATGTCATAGCTCTCGTTTGCACAAAGCTTGTTTGACACTATTGACTCATTTGGATTATCAATCAAGTTGTTAGAGATTAGTGGGTTAGTAGTTAGTTAGCCATGCAATAAAAGAGTTAGTTAGACATGGTAGTGAAAGAAACAACAAGAGTTAAGTGGTAAAGAGAAAAGGAGTTACACAACAACAAGTAAAAGCAAATGGAAAAACACCAAGTAATTGGAAAGAAGAAAGAGAAGTAGTTACTTGTATTAGATTGTCACCTTCAAATACAACTTTTACATACTCTCTCTCTCTCTCTCTTTCACTCTAATGGCTAAACTAAAACTAGAAGAAGAAGGAAACTATAACAACTACAACAAGATAATAACAACTCCTAAACTCTTGATCTGCCTCTCTTCAGAACCCCAGGGGGTTTTTATAGGCACCAGGGGAAAGGGGGCCAGGGGCCAACCCCTGGCCCAAAGCCCGGGCGTGGCTGCGCCTGTACGGTCGCGGAAACGCGGCCCAGGCTGCGTTTTCGCGGCTCTGCCAGGGCGGCACGCGCCTGGCTTCAGGCAGCGTGTCGTCCCTCTGTCTCCTATTAGCTAGATCTCCTAGATTCTGGATTTGATGTCCTAGGCTGACAAAATTGAAAAACACCTAGGGGGGGTGAATAGGTGTATATGCTAATCTAGAAACTAAATGCGGAAGTTAAAAACTATTTTGCACAAACTTAATACAACCAACAAGTGTAGCCGAATTCCCCGTGAAGGGCTCTGGACTAACTCCTCTTGATTCCCCTAGATAAGGGTGAGGTGCTATATGAAGCTCTTGTGGTTAAGTATAAGTGAGGCACACACAAACAAGCCAAGCATATAATGGATATACAACAATATGAAAGATGCAAGGCAACACAAGCAATATGAATGATATGGCAATATGAATAATGCTTTGCACAAAATAAAGAGAGAGTTAGAGAGACAATGGATCAAACGCAAACACAAAGATATGTTCCGAGGTTCAAGCCCCTAGCTCTACGTTCCCGCCTTCACCGAGAAAGATTTCTAATCCACTAAAGGAGTACCGAACTCCTCTCTCAACCTTACAATGCCACCGAGGCAATACAACCACAGTCCACCTCTACCGAAGAGGGATAAGGCCCGTAGCCAACAAACAAACTCCACCTCACAATAGAGGGAGCAAACCACAATCTCAACCTCTACCAAAGAGGGAGCAAACCAATCACCCGATCAACCTCTACCAAAGAGGGATACAACAAAAGCAAGGGTGTTTACAACTTGGAGGCTACAACCAACCTCAAACAATCTCTTTTTCCACAAATAAAGATCCTAATAGATTAGGATAGAAGATAAGGCTCAAGTGTGGAATCAAGGTGTTTTTGGAAATCAAATAACAAAGAAAAACTACTTGGGAATCTCTTGTAGATGATAGAAATGAAAAACGAAAACAATATCCCAAAAACCTAGTTTTCTTTGATTTTCCAAAACCCTTGAAAAACAATAAAGATGAAATCTTTTAAGCTCTAAAACACTTTTTAAAACTTGTAAAAACACTTCAGAAAAGTAGGAATTTTTGCTCTTGAAAATCTTCGTTAAAACCCCCAAGAAATGGGTTATTTATAGGCCAAACAGAAAACTAGCCGTTGGGCTGATCTGTCAGCCTAACAGGCTTACGGTCGACCGCCAACGGTCCCAAATTTAACCGTTGGGGCATCCCGATCGACCGCCCAGTCGACCGCCCAGATAGAGAGAGCAAAGCTCTCTGGTCCGGTCGACCGCCCGGTCGACCAGCCCATTGCCTGCCTTGACGTGCACAGACCTGTGCACGTCGGTCGACCGAGCGGTCGACCGGATCTGGCATACGGTCGACCGGCCCGGTCAACCGCCCAAGCCTGGCAGCCAATATACTGGGTCAGAAAAACAGGTTTAAAATATTTCTAAAAATTCTTTAAAAACTTCTAAAAATCCCCAAAAATAGTTTTACTATTTTGCATTGATATATAAACTTGTGATAAACATTTCAACTTAAATATCAAGCATATGAAACTATTTTTGTGTTAGATCATTTTTGTCAAAAACCAAAACATGTATTTTATCAAACTTTGATTTTTCAATACATGAATAGGATAATCAAAATAAGTTTGTCTAAGAAGTTTAAGCATGCATGTATAGAAAGAATACATCTACTATACATATAAACCATTTAAACTTGTTTTGATCTACTATTCATGAAAATCAATATCGGTTAAACTAAAAACCGAAAAACCAATATCCATAAAACGTGTGTGTTATGCACTTGAGCATATCAACTATTCTTATCTTTACAAATGGATCTAAAACTCAAACTAAACACTAGGATACCTAAGTCTTCTTGACGATCTTCATCTTCAAGTCGACTCGGTCCAAACCGTGATCTACGAGCTAGGCTATGTATGATCTTGATGCTCGGGCACTGGAATCACCATGAAAAGCTTCTAAACTCCTTGTTGAAGCTAATCACCAACTAATATCTTGCTAAATGATCTGAAACTTAAAATCACAAGATTATTAGTAAACATAACTACATGAGTTAATCATCATCAAAACTAGAGAGGAAGGCCTCCGGGCCAATAAAAATCTCCTCCCTAAGGTCAATGGCTACTTGGTAGGCCTTTAATCACCTATTAAATGGTGATTTAGGGTCTTCTTCTTCATTTGCACACCATGGACCTAGGATCAAGCAAGCAAAGCTTTATTAGCAGAATTTTATATCAAATAATATGCGAATGTGATAATAATTATGCAAAATTAGAGACTAATCAGCAGGCCATCGCCGCCGCGTGCCTGGCCACACGCGCCTCCCAACCAGACCATCAGCCCTCCCTCTTCTCCTCTCTCTAGCTCTCTCTCCCTCTATCCTCGTCCTCTCCTTCCCTTCTTCTTCTTTTACTATTACTCCTTCTCTTGCCGACCGCCCGCCCCTATCCTTGCCGATGACCGCCGCATCTAGCCACCGCCAACCGCCGGTGGGTCAAGCCCCCCAACGCACATCCCCCCTCTCCTCTCCTTCCAAGCTTCTCTTTTCCCTATTCTTCTACTGTTGCTGTTCCTTTTCGCTGGTTGCACCACCAGCCCCCTGCCGCTATACCGCTGCACCATCACCCAGTCCCCAGGCCGCCGCACCGTTAACCGGCCAGGCTAACCGCCCACGCCACCCTGCCATTAGACCCACTCCCTTGCCCCTCTCTCTTATTCTTCTTCTTTTTCTTTTTATATTGGGCAAAACCCAAACCCAAGCCAAATCTGACCCAAACCCAACTCATTTGCCATCCAAACCCAGACCTAAACTCGACCCACTTCCACTTAAACTAATTGGATTTTGGGTTATCGGGTTTGACCAAACAATGCCCAACCCAATAGTCACAGTTCAGACCCATTAAGTAAATCTGACCCGTTTATCATTCGATTTGGCTCTTGATCAATATCTCGGTCATTTAAACTGTGATATGTATGATTCTCGAGCTATTGCGATCGTGGGGACGAGAGCTACGTGCTTGTGACAGCCAATATGAGTGAGTTTTACTTTTTTTTTTAATAAACATGTTTTAACAAATTGCATTATGTATTGGTTCATATTTATTATTCATCAATTATTATAAATACTAGTTTAAATTAATGCGTGGTGATTGCTTATATTGCTATTTGATTGAGAAATTTCTGTAAGTGTTAATCTGGAATTCTTGGATATGGTTGAGAAGAATTTGAAACAGCTTAACTATGCATGATTACAGTGTAATATTTATCGGGTTAATGTTATAGGAAAACTAGGATCATCTTGTTATATTAAAAGTTGTTTGTGTTTTCATTTTTACCGAGAAATCTTGTTATCGTGTATCATGTGATATTCATTGTTATTGCTCGACACAATATTCTTATAACATTAATACTAAATAATTGTCACCGAGGTTGGGGAAACTGAAAGGAGTCAACATCTGTATTTTGGGTGGATATTGTTTATTATGTTGGGTACCTGATGGTACTGCTATTGTTGGCACTTAGCGGTACTGGCTCGGTTCTACAGGACTGGCTCTTCTGTGGCCATAGTTCCGGGTATGCACGAACCCACTTAAAATACAGACAATGTCCTCAGTTTCAAATAACATCACACTAAATAACTCAACAATGATGATATCAGGAGCGGGTGTTATTTGGTCACTCCCTCATTTGGATAATGGTACCCGCATACCACGTTAGAATGAGTTCTACTGGGGTGCGGGCTTCAATATGAACCACCAGTAGTATGGGACACTGAAAGGGAATGATTTAAATATCAGGTAACACTGAATATTATTATTGTATAATCTTAAAATATAGTATGTTAATGTACTTGTATATGACTTGTTTCTTTAATATTAGACACAAAATGAATAACTATCGACACTGTATATTATGACATTGATAATATACTGATGTTTACAGGAATTCTACTGCTTAGTCAAGTACTGTACGAACCATATAATTATGATACAGTTATAATGTACTGCATGTTATTATAATTATATTATACTATTGTTCCTTCATTTTATCACTCACTAGGTCACTTATTGACGACCCTGAGTTTGCATGCTCAGATCTAGGTTCATAATTGTTTTTGCAAGAGCAGGAGTATATTGAACGTGCCGTGGAGTTTCGGTGGTTATTCTCTTTTCTCTTATGGTCAGTGAAAAACCTTGTTTTCTTGATCTTGTTTCCTTCTCATGTAATTGTTATGACTCTATAAATATTCCTGTACTTGTGAGTAAAGCTAGATTTCATGTATACATTGTACTAATTCCTTTTACTGAGTCTTAGCGTGCATATGTGAGGTATTTTCTTAAGTATATGCATCGCTGTCTCTTGTGACATCCTTGCTATAGTATATTTTGGTAAGTGGGGCATGACATAAAGTAAGCAGAATTTTCCCGCACACTTTTGAAAAAATTCAACCCTGCGATCAAACTGTCGGTCGATCCAAGATGAGACAAAAACTGGGTTGGCAGACGATCTATCGACTAGGCAGTCGATCCAGATCGTGGCCGAGAGCCTCATCAGATCCAAGGTCTAACACATGGGTCCTTTGGAATCGAAGGTCAGAATACGAGTAGTAATAACATTAAAAACAAGTGGAAGTTTACCTTTCTGGAGGTATGGACCTTGGAAGTTGATTTCGACCTCTCCCTTCTTCCGTAAGTTAATTCATAGAGGACCTTCTTTCTGACTCAGTCCTCGCTTTGCATCTACGTCGACCCTATCAATGTCAAACTAAGACACCGAATCATCTTGGTCACGATCTTAGGCCTCGGAAGAGCTGGGGACTCTGTAGGCCTGTATGGGTTCAGCAACCAGCTCTAATTGCGACAATCGTAAGGGACCTCGTACAGGTTCAGAGCCCGATCATTGGCCTCTTCTGAAATCAGCTTTGGAACTTGAAAAATTGGATCCATGTTCCACGAGATTGGAATGAGCCCACGATCGCTCATCGAAGTAGCATCTCAAGGACCGAAAACTTAGACCATAGAGCCATTCTATCCATGGTCGCTATTTGTTAACGATCAACTTCTGCTAACCCTTCTGTGGTTTAAAATAATGAGCACCGCTGTTAGTCTTCACCATTGTATAGATGTAGCAGCACTCATCAAGTCCATAGGCAGATGGGGAATAACTGCGGTAGAGGGCTTCAAAGGTCAAAACCATCCACCACGTGCCCGGTGACAACTGTGTAGGGGCTACTTGATGATGCCCTAACACTTGCGTATAAACTGAGTCAGAGGAAACTGTACTCCTACTTTAAAGATTTGAGGATGAAAGTACACGCCTCTAACGGGGGAGGCTCTTTCACATCCGTGATGGCGGGGCAGCCTTTACCTTAATTAATGATGGCAGAAGGCCGCGATGTTTCATTAAATAGTCAAAAGCATCATCCAAGTTAGTGACGATGGATGGTTTGTGATCAAAATCCATCCTCACTCTAGTTCGAAGGGCAGACCTCTTTCTCTTCTCATCAGTGACAACCTGCTTTCCTCGACTTACCATTTCAGAGATCTGATCCATATTCTATCAAGCAACGGAAAGAATTAAGTCACAGAGTTAGGAATAGAAAGAGATAGATTTGGGAAATTTGGAAGCTAGGGTTTTCAAATATAAAATCCCCTAAATTTTTCCTCCTTCTATACATTGGGAGATGACGTCACCGTAATGATGGCCTTGGGTTTGAATTGAGGCGTTGCGGCGTCCCTTTGATTCAAATCGAACCGTCCCTCATCCCCAACGAGCCTTACTAGCCAGAGGATGACTATCTCTCTTCTGTGCTTGCCGATCGGACATGCGATTTGACAGCTGGCCATACAGAGAAAGAAAAACATTAAATACCAAGATATGAAAAGATGCGCAGTTTACTTTTCTCTGACTACAAGGTGACAAACCTTGCCCTAGTCAGAAGATCAAGCCAGGTATGCTTCCTCCTTTTCTCGATCGTAGACTTTGGAAAAAAGGGAAAAGAAGGGGGCATCTGTATTGGTTAATTTCTGACGCATGTCGAGATCATGCCATGTGTCCTACCATCTCAGTGGCACCTTAGCACGCCTCTAGGCCCAGCATGGGCCCAGAGAGAGCCTCTGGTCTTACTCCGAGCCTGCCATCAATCGGAAGCTACTTACCCGGATTCTCAACTCAACCGGAGCCGAGGAATACTTCAGTGATTATAGTCATCAATGGAAAGATTATCTCTGGAGAAACTCTGACCTCCAACATGAAGACCCTCCAAAGCCGGCCGCTCCTCCGTTGGTTATAGCCGGATGGCACGATCCCTGGGATTCACAGATTCAGTTATGCTGTCAGATCATCCTAATGTTCAAAACGTTACAACGCCTCTACATCAATGCAGTCTGTTATGGATAGTGGCAGATCTCTGCATGGCAATCCCAGTAATCATGCGGCGCGATCCAGACAGTTACGAGAAAATCATAACGTGCAGATCATGCGGTTATGGAGATCCAGAATAACCGCTCCCTCAACCACTGCTCTGGTAGGTATTAATACACCCCCATCTTCATCAAAAGAGGAGAGCTTCTAATTAACACCAAAACACCACACATTAGTATTCTCTACTTTTCTCAAACAATGACACTTATTCTCATACAGAGGTTTTCGGTCGGCACCACACTGGTCCCCTGACCTGAAAGGTGTTTTTTTTATTTTCTGTACTTTTGATAGGATCAACTGGGAGCATTCAATAGTCTCCACCACAGATTCTAATTCTATTTTGGGACATGGGTCTCTCTAAACATTCAATGTTTTCAAGATGGGTGTCTCCATTTGCTTGTGTTTGTTTTGTTTGATATGATGGTTGTTTTCCAAATGAGTATATCTAGTTGCTACCTGTTTTGACAATTTTGCATGCCTTTGCTGCAATTGTTTATGATTTCACTTGTGGGTTGAAAGTGTTGGCTCTGTTCTCAGTGGTCCGATAACTGTGCCTTCCAACTGTTTGATGGGTGGTGCCAATGAAGAGCAATCACCCTTCTCAGAGGTTTTATTCATTTAAATGGTGTGTATTGCATTTATGTGCTGTTATTCATAAAAAAAGTGGCCGAGACCCCAGCATAGGAATTAGATTTTTCAATCATAAACCATAACCATGAATGTCTTGTCATGGCCTTTTATAGTCATTATTACAATTTTCTCTCCCAAGCATTTCTATTAGGAGCACGTCCTATGGTATGTAAAGCTCAGACAAACTCTTTCTTTTTCTGTCACATTGTATACTTCCCATTCAATTTAGTTGGTCCTCCATCACTTTTTTCTCGGATGGTGCTACTGCTACCCTACCTCTATAGTGTGCTAGTTTCTCCCTCATTCGACTGTCATTGCGGCAACATTATCTTTTTTGTTTGGCCCCTTTGATTGTCAAACATTCTGGATCATATAAAAGATCTATGATATCTGTATTCACTGTCTCTCACAACCCAACCAGCCAATCGCAGGTCCACACTGGCTGTCTCTTGGACATTTATTTTAATGCAGACTAGATTGTCAGTTAAGATGCAACTGATACTGCATTGCATATGCTCAAAATTCAAATGCCTCTATGGAGCGGTGGAGTCAAGAGCTTTTCCTTGGGGGATAAAATTTTTTGGCTAGAGGAAATAACATATAAAAAGAATCTAAAAACTTACTAATAACATTATATTCCTATAGATTCGCCTCTTTATGTGATGGATGGATAAGTTGAACAGTAAAACCTTTACAGAACTTAGAAACCAAATTCTGTTCCCATCACGTACTTTCAAAATAAATTGGGGAGAAAGTTACTTGTGAAATCTATGGGATCAGACAAATTTTTTGTTGCAGGTCTAAACTTTGTAGGCTCCACATATATAAGGTGTTTCCATAATCTTAGAGAGATGAATTTAGATACCCCTTGACACTCCTTGTCTCTGCCATTACATCTATGCCTTGTAACAACGTTTAAAATATTTCATAAGTAAGGTTGTTGTTGTTGCGATCATTAAAATTTGACCTTCAGATTTGCAGGTAACAGGTTGAGGTTATTCACTTATGGAACTCTTACGATTGGTACCTGTGTAGGTATTAATGCATGTCCCATGCTAGTTTATCGATTAAGTAAAAGATTTCAGGTAACATATGGAAGCGATGTGTTTTAGGGAGCAAGTTCAAATATAAAAGAGAACGTTGGGCATAACATCAATAGGGTCTTGATGCGCTCTTAACTTTGTGGGATCTTGATCACTGATTTTGCAAGATAAAAGCTGATCCTGCAAGATATAAGTTGACACTACAAAGATAGAACATGGTTAGTATGGGGGCGGGATCACTCCGGCGATCCCTCCTCTGACACTCAAGTCACTTCTCAGAATAGAAGAAATTGTATGTGAGGGAAAAATTGGGCTGTATACCTTGAGGAGGCCTTGAGACCTATTTGTAGGCATTGGGTGGGGGTATTCTTCTAGTAGAATGATACACTAGTTAGGATTCATGAATTACTTATAAGCATAACGTGCTCGAAGTCTTATATGGTCAAACTCATGACTTGATGTTCGAGCATGATCTTCAAATAGTTATTTAGCTGATATTCTTATACTTGTACCCTCTCACTTTTTGGCCGAGCTACTAATAGGTCAAGCAAAAAACTAGAAAAACTCGTCCACTTATTATGCTCAGCCGCGACCAAAAGGTTGTCACATGAGAGTAGAAAACTTCATTTTTTTTTTTTGAAAAGTACCAAAATCCCTTCCATCGGGGGTCACTTGCAGAAATTTTTTTTGCTCACCGCACTTTGCTCACAGCGCTCGCGGCGAGCGCTGTGAGCCGTTGGATGATGGTGGGCCCCACTGAATGGGTCCCACCACCCGGTGGGGCCCACACTAAACGAACGGCTCACATCGCTCGCAGCCAGCGCTGTGAGCAAAGTGCGGTGAGCAAAATAAAATTCGTCACTTGCAATCTCCTTTTTATGCTAGTTGATTGAGGCGGTAGGCATACTATCGTTCTTGAAAAAAACTTTTCAGAATTCTCTTCTGTTCAATTATCACATTGTTCATATTGAAGTCTTTGTCTAAAGATCTTTGCTCCCCAATTTCGGCACTTGCACCCAATGTGATCAATGCCATTTCCAGATCATGGTATTCCAAGATGCTCCGAAACAGATCGCGTCCTCTGTCTTCGATGTCCCTAAACGAAGTTAGGGCACAATTCACCATCCCCCCAGAATTCAAGTTTGAGCTCCATCAGTTAAAATTGTGGCTGCTAAATTATCTCATCAAAATTATCTTGTCAATTCCTTAGAATCATTTAGATTAGGACTTTAAATTCCTTTATGCCCTGATCTTCTGGGTTTGTTTGACTTCTTTAGAATTCGCCCTGCACAACTTCATCCAATTTGGTGGAACTTCTTTCCGTGTTTCGTTTATTTATGTCGTTCTGCTGGGGTTCCTCCATCATTAGGTTTCTTTCCGCAACTACTTTGTCACGCCCCGCTTCCCAAAATACGTGGGAACGGAGTCGCGACGAGAGTCGGCGACGTATATACGCGAGGAAAATACCGCACGCATACACGCTAAGCCTAAAGTGTCCTGAACAAGGTTTAAATCTAAACCATAATATATCAACGATCACTGCAATATTACATATAAGCACCCACGTATGATATTATATAAAAGGACTGAAATAAAGACTGAATCCGATATACATGAAATCAAGAAAAGTATAAAAACAGGAATAATAAGAGGCAAGAATACCAGAATCAAAAGTGAGAAACTCCAATCTCCTCGCGAAGCGTACGATCACATGAACACCTAAACAATATAAGAAGATACCCAATAACCTAGACGTGCGAATCCAGGGTCGTCAGAAGCGACCTAATGAGTGTGTGTATAGAGAAAGGTGCTCGTACATAACAACAACATAAGCAATGAAAACATGATAACTGAAATGAAGGATAATAAGATAATTAAGAACAAGATATGAACGATATATAACTGATCTTATGACAAAAGGAAACAACTAATGTCAAAATGTGTAACCTAGCATATGTCACTAGTCTGGTATACAAATCTGGTCATGTGTATAAACATATGTCTATCATAGCTTATCTATATGTAACACCCCGCTCCCGGAATACGTACTTAGATGCGTATTCGTATTTTTCGATTTACATCCTATATTTATTTTTCTTTATGAATTACTTATATGATTGTTTTGCCTTGGATTGGGATTCGTGGACTCGGAGTCAGCCCTATTCTGAACCAAGAACCCGATCCTAGTGTTTTACTCGATTTGATCTTTCTGCTATTCTAATTTGACCGATTTCTGTTTCAAACATCATTTTCTAATATTTTAGATTTTCTATGATTTTCTGGAATTTTTCTGAATTAAATTGGAAATCTTCAAAACCGGGGTCGTCCAATTCTGCTGCTCGATTCTCGGATTTTTAATTTATAAACGGAGTAGAATTTCAAAAAATGGCTTTCACATCATTTCTTAAATTCATATTTTCTATGTAAATACTTTTTCTGAGATTTTTCAGAATTTATCAAAATCCGGCCAACCCGGTGTAGACAGATATTGACGGTTGACCTCAGGATTTTTATTTTGAAAATGGGATTGAATTTCTGAAAATCGATTTCACCAAAAATCTTTAAATAATATTTATTATTTTTAAGAATTTTTGGAAAGCTTTCCGAGTTACTTTATTTTTTTTGGACTTTTTCGGAGTCTTCGGTGTTTCCCAGATACTGGAATTTTATCCTGATATTCTACTTTTTTCTTTTTCCCATTTTCTCTCTCCTTTCTCAGACGCGAGTCTCACCAGACTCAAATCTGGTCTTCAATGCGAAGATTCGCATTCATTCTGCATTAAATGCACTTCAGATCAACTCCCATCGAGTCAAATCTGACTTTTGTCCTTTCTGTTAAACACAGTATTCGCGTTTTTCTCAAACGCGAGTTTTCATTCTCGCGTCTGGGCAATTGCCAGACGCGAGTCTTTGTTGGATGGGGACGCAACCCATTCCCTTTGAATGAAATGCATGTTTCATTCAATATGATGTCAATGGCATCATGTAAATATCTTAAACTTTCCCTTTATATAACCACCCTTTTTTCCTTCTCTTTCATTCATTCTTTTTCCTTTCCTTCTCTTTCCTGAGAACGAAATGGCAGCCATGAAACAGTCCTTGCTCCCATGGCCGGTCACCTCTCCCATCCTTTCCACCCACCATCTCCAACCTCCATTTCCACCACCAACTTCTCCACCTTTCTCTCCTCCATCTCCTCCACCATTCCAACAACCACAACATCATCTCTACCACCTTCTTCTTCCTCTCTTTCCACCAAAGTAACCCATTTCCACCACCACTTTCTCCATCATCTCCACCACCATATACTCCACCGTGGCCACCAACGACCATGTCATCTTCTTCTCCTCGTCGTGCTCTTTCCGACGAACCATTGCTTCGCTCCCCGAAATCCCTTTTGCAAAATTCCAAATTTTCCAAATGAACTAGACTTGCACTCTATTTTTGCCTTGGGCTTGGGGCTTTTGGCCGCCTTCTCCGGCCAACTCCGGCCAACTCCGGCCGTCGCCGGTGACCGCCGGCTATCGCCGGCCATCATCCCCTCTTCCTTTCTTCTTTCTTTTCTTTCCTTTCTTTCTTTCTTTTCTTCCTTTCTTTCCTTCTTTCTTTCTTCTTCTTTTTCCTTTCTTTCTTTCTCTAATTCTCTGCGTCTCTCTTTCTCTATTCCTGCGTCTCTCTCTCCCCTCTCCATGTACACTGTCTCCCTCCCTCTCTTGTCCTGTCTCTCTCTCTTTCACTCTATTGCTAGACGCGGCTCACCCCCACGTCCAAGCAATTCTTTAACGCGATCCACGCGTTCTTATATCAACACGACGCGGAGTTCATGCTCGCGTCTGCGTTCTCCTCGTGTCCTTGCCAGAACGTGGTTCTTGAACCTCGCGTTTGTGGCATCTTCGCGATGCGACTCCCGCGTCTGCGACCCCCGCGTCTCACTCTCAATCTCGCGTCCCCCTGTACATACTCTCTCTCCATGTACTCTCTCTCCATGGACTTCTCTCTCTAGCTCTTACTTTCTCTTTCCTCTCTCTTATTTTTTTCTCTCTCTTGGTTTTCTCCTCTCTCTATCACTTTCTCTTTAAACGCGTTGATTTTCTGGATTCCAGAGATCAGGGATTTCACAGTGTTTTTCTAAGATTTAGGAGAGTATCCTCGCCTCCATTCGATTTTCTCCTTTTATCGGATCAACTTATATTTGCATTATGTATCACTTGACAACTGATGTGTTATCATTTACCATGCTACTACTGGACACCTGCTTCTGTTATGTTATCGCTTATCACTTGTTCCTTACTATGACATGACTTATTACCTGCCTCCTGACATATTAATACTTGACCTGTGATTATCATATTTACGGGAATACTATACTTGTTATCCTGCATTACATGCAGTGACTTGAATCTTGTACTTGTTATCCTGTATTATATATATACAGTGACCTGAATCTGCTATACTCATGTACTCTTGAATTCCTGATCATGTCCTGATCCTTTTATTCCTGTGAATAGCTAACTACATATTAATTATTATAAGACAACTTGTACCCGGTTTGGGGGAAACTGATGGGCCCTGATTAATCATGTTTATGGTGGTCTTATCGAGTCACGCGTGGCCACATACTTGAGGGATCACCTGGCGGCCACCAGGGATTCCGTGGGGTGTGCTGGCACCCCTACTCCTGTTTATTCCTGCCGGGTATGCACACGCCCTAGGCCTATTTCTATGGGATCTGCGATACTCTATTCCTGTTCGGGCGTAAATAAGTCCCGGTACCTAGCGGTATGTTCCGGCTCAGCACCGGATACTCCTGGAGCGTTGTCCCGGGCATGTACGGGGCCCATCCGAAACATGATTCATCGAACTTTATCAGTTTCCAAATAACTTGCTCTATAAGTTGTAAGTAGAAGTATGTGGAATGGGACGCATACTAAAACCTACAACTTAGACGGCCCCAATTATAATTAGATGTCAGCTATGAATCTGTGGTATGCTTTGCCATGTTTGCTTGTATCGGATTTTACTTCGGATTTCCGGTTTTATGATTATTATACTATACCTGTTCATATCCTGCCTTCTACTTATATTCTATTCCTCCTGTCTCCTGCTCTTATTTGGGAGAGTCTTCCCTGCTTGATATCATATGCTGTATATCTACTTGCTCCTGTATGCTTGTGTCTACGACACGGTTTTCATGTTTATGATCCAGATTTATCGATACACATGTGCTTATCCATACTCGCCATCTGGCTTTCGCATCACCACTCGCCGGGGAGTTCTGACTCCTCTGGATCCTTATGTCCAGATTTTGGAGCTTGAAGCGTATGGATTCTCCCAGTTGCTGATCAGAGTGGCGCAGCTGAAGCGTGGATCCTCAGCAGATCGTCCAGAGCCCATCCTTCCGGCCCCCCTGCTCGGCTCTAGAGTTTTCCTGTTATGACTCTGAGTCTCCTTTTGTACTATTCATACTTGTACATCTCCTTATATTCTCGCATTTGCGCCATATTGGTGATGTAATATTGTTGTAATATTTGTCACATCTGATGATAACTTTGTGATTGTACTCATGTGTTGGAATGTATAATGCACCACGTGCTTCCGTACTCTGATTCTTGCCTGTACTGATGCTTAGCGTATATACGTGATGGTATTTCTGACCTGCGTATATACGTCGCAGTGACGTCTCCGTACCCGCCGGATCGGGGCGTTACAGGGTGGTATCAGAGCTTAGGCTCTCGCATCCTCAGTACGTCCAGACGGCAAATTAGTGGTAAAGAAATTTGCAACTAGAATTGCTTGAGTCCTGATTATACAGTCCAACTACAAGTGCAGAGTTATTTATTCTATCTTGATCATCCTTCCTTTGATTCCTAATCCCTTCCATCTTTCCACTGTTTTGATTTTTCGTAGCCTTTATACCAACTTAAGATATGGTTAAACTAGAGAGGTAGCGGCTGGTTCTGAATGAAGCTACTATATGAACTCTTCGGCCAACTCTATGGTCTTGGGTATTCTCAAGATTGAACAACGATCAGGTTATCTTTCAGAAGATGGTATTCGGGTTTTTCTGCGGTTATTCTCTATTCTTGGCTATATCCTTCAGAATGATTTTGCCGGGTCTTCAGAATTCTCAATTATCGGTTTTCTTTATTATGCTCAGTACTATCAGGGTTTATCTTCAATATTCTGGCTTATTCTCGGAGAGCTATCAAGTATGCAGTACAGCTGGAGTTCTATTACATGGTAAAGATATCAGATCAGTATCATTTGGTATCGTTCAAAGACTTATACAGCCGGAAGTGCAGAAGATGCCTATATTCTGATTATTGTTCAGTCGACTTGAGAGCCTACCTGCAGTGATTCATATCTTGATTGGTATAATTTCCGTCCTTGTCCCCTTTGTGTTCATTTTACCCCTTATCGAAATTGCGAGGACGCAATTTTTTGTAAGGTGGATGGAATGTAACACCCCGCTCCCGGAATACGTACTTAGATGCGTATTCGTATTTTTCGATTTACTTCCTATATTTATTTTTCTTTATGAATTATTTATATGATTGTTTTGCCTTGGATTGGGATTCGTGGACTCGGAGTCAGCCCTAGTCTGAACCAGGAACCCGATCCTAGTGTTTTACTCGATTTGATCTTTCTGCTATTCTGATTTGATCAATTTCTATTTCAAACATCATTTTCTAATATTTTATATTTTCTATGATTTTCTGAAATTTTCCTGAATTAAATTGGAAATCTTCAAAACCGGGGTCGACCAATTCTGCTGCTCGATTCTCAGATTTTTAATTTACAAACGGAGTAGGATTTTAAAAAATGGCTTTCACATCATTTCTTAAAATTATATTTTCTATCTAAATACTTTTTCTGAGATTTTTCAGAATTTATCAAAATCCGGCCAACCCGGTGTAGACCGATATTGACGATTGACCTCAGGACTTTTATTTTGAAAATGGGATTGAATTTTTAAAAACCAATTTCACCAAAAATCTTTAAATAATATTTATTATTTTTGAGAATTTTTGGAAAGCTTTCCGAGTTACTTTATTTTTTGGACATTTTCGGAGTCTTCGGTATTTTCCCAGATACTGGAATTTTATCCTGATATTCCACTTTTCCCTTTTTCCCATTTTCTCTCTCCTTTCTCAGACGCGAGTCTCACCAGACTCAGATCTGGTCTTCAATGCGAAGATTCGTATTCATTCTGCATTAAATGCTCTTCAGATCAACTCCCATCAAGTCAAATCTGACTTTTGTCCTTTCTGTTAAACGCAGTATTCGCGTTTTTCCCAAACGCAAGTTTTCATCCTCGCGTCTGGGCAATTGCCGATGCAAGTCTTTGTTGGATGGGGACGCAGCCCATTCCCTTTGAATGAAACACATGTTTCATTCAATATGATGTCAATGGCATCATGTAAATATCTTAAACTTTCCCTTTATATAACCACCCTTTTTTTCCTTCTCTTTCATTCATTCTTTTTCCTTTCCTTCTCTTTCCTGAGAATGAAATGGCAGCCATGAAACAGCCCTTGCTCCCATGGCCGGCCACCTCTCCCATCCTTTCCACCCACCATCTTCAACCTCTATTTCCACTACCAACTTCTCCACCTTTCTCTCCTCCATCTCCTCCACCATTCCAACAACCACAACGCCATCTCCACCACCTTCTTCTTCCTCTCTTTCCACCAAAGTAACCCATTTCCACCACCACTTTCTCCATCATCTCCACCACCATATACTCCACCTTGGCCACCAACGACCATGTCATCTTCTTCTCCTCGTCGTGCTCTTTCCGACGAACCATTGCTTCGCTCCCCGAAATCCATTTTGCAAAACTCCAAAATTTTCAAATGAACTAGACTTGCACTCCATTTTTGCCTTGGGCTTGGGGCTTTTGGCCACCTTCTCCGGCCAACTCCGGCCGCCACCGGTGACCGCCGGCCATCAACCCCTATTCCCTTCTTCTTTCTTTTCTTTCCTTTCTTTCTTTCTTTTCTTCCTTTCTTTCCTTCTTTCTTTCTTCTTCTTTTTCCTTGTTTTTCCTTTCTTTCTTTCTCTGATTCTCTGCGTCTCTCTTTCTCTATTCCTGCGTCTCTCTCTCCCCCTCTCCATGTACACTGTCTCCCTCCCTCTCTTGTCCAGTCTCTCTCTCTCTTTCACTCTATTGCTAGACGCAGCTCACCCCCACGTCTAAGTAATTCTTTAACGCGATCCACGCGTTCTTATATCAACGCAACGCGGAGTTCATGCTCGTGTCTGCGTTCTCCTCGTGTCCTTGCCAGAACGCGGTTCTTGAACCTTGCGTTTGTGGCATCTTCGCGACGCGACTCCCACGTCTGCGACCCCCGCGTCTCATTCTCAATCTCGCGTCCCCCTGTACATACTCTCTCTCCATGTACTCTCTCTCTCTCCATGGACTTCTCTCTAGCTCTCACTTTCTCTCTCTTCTCTCTTATTCTTTTTCTCTCTCTTGGTTTTCTCCTCTCTCTATCACTTTCTCTTTAAACGCATTGATTTTTTGGATTCCAGAGATCAGGGATTTCACAGTGTTTTTCTAAGATTTAGGCGAGTGTCCTCGCCTCCATTCGATTTTCCCCTTTTATCGGATCAACTTATATTTGCAATATGTATCACTTGACAACTGATGTGTTATCATTTACCATGCTACTACTGGACACCTGCTTCTGTTATGTTATCTCTTATCACTTGTTCCTTGCTATGACATGACTTATTACCTGCCTCCTGACATATTAATACTTGACCTGTGATTATCATATTTACGGGAATACTATACTTGTTATCCTGCATTACATGCAGTGACTTGAATCTTGTACTTGTTATCCTGTATTATATATATACAGTGACATGAATCTGCTGTACTCATGTACTCCTGAATTCCTGATCATGTCCTGATCCTTTTATTCCTGTGAATTGCTAACTACATATTAATTATTATAAGACAACTTGTACCAGGTTTGGGGGAAACTGATGGGCCCTGATTAATCATGTTTATGGTGGTCTTATCGAGTCACGCGTGGCCACATACTTGAGGGATCACCTGGCGGCCACCAGGGATTCCGTGGGGTGTGCTGGCACCCCTACTCCTGTTTATTCCTGCCGGGTATGCACACGCCCTAGGCCTATTTCTATGGGATCTGCGATACTCTATTCCTATTCGGGCGTAAATAAGTCCCGGTACCTAGCGGTACGTTCCGGCTCAGCACCAGATACTCCTGGACCGTTGTCCCGGGCATGTACGGGGCCCATCCGAAACATGATTCATCGAACTTTATCAGTTTTCAAATAACTTGCTCTATAAGTTGTAAGTAGAAGTATGTGGAATGGGACGCATACTAAAACCTACAACTTAGACGGCCCCAATTATAATAAGATGCCAGCTATGAATCTGTAGTATGCTTTGCCATGTTTGCTTGTATCGGATTTTACTTCGGATTTCCAATTTTATGATTATTATACTATACCTGTTCATATCCTGCCTTCTACTTATATTCTATTCCGCCTGTCTCCTGCTCTTATCTGGGAGAGTCTTCCCTGCTTGATATCATATGCTGTATATCTACTTGCTCCTGTATGCTTGTGTCTACGACAGGGTTTTCATGTTTATGATCCAGACTTATCGATACACATGTGCTTATCCATACTCGCCATCTGGCTTTCGCATCACCACTCGCCGAGGAGTTCTGACTCCTCTGGATCCTCATGTCTAGGTTTTGGGCTTGAAGCGTGTGGATTCTCCCAGTTGCTGATCAGAGTGGCGCAGCTGAAGCGTGGATCTTCAGCAGACCGTCCAGAGCCCATCCTTTCAGGCCCCCCTGCTCGGCTCTAGAGTTTTCCTGTTATGACTCTGAGTCTCCTTTTGTACTATTCATACTTGTACATCTCCTTGTATTCTCGCATTTGCGCCATATTGGTGATGTAATATTATTGTAATATTTGTCACATCTGGTGATAACTTTGTGATTGTACTCATGTGTTGGAATGTATAATGCACCACGTGCTTTCGTTCTCTGATTCTTGCCTGTACTGATGCTTAACGTATATACGTGAGGGTATTCTGACCTGCGTATATACGTCGCAGTGACGTCTCCGTACCCGCCGGATCGGGGCGTTACACTATATATATACAATCAGGTGATTACGGTCAGTCACAATACATTATAACAGTTCATTATCATTTATTATGTCAACAAACACTAATTACCACCTATGATAGACGCATCCCATACTATGCTTACTACACGTGTCAATCAGGGTCCTAAGTTATTGAAATTAATAGAAGAGACATTGTCCATGCTTTAGGTGGGTCCCGTACATACCCGAGGACTACTGCCCAGGTGCCTGGTGCTGAACCAGGCCCTACCATCAGGTAGTCAGTAACAGTAACAGTACTCACAGTATCACTATAGAATAGTAAACTCACAGTAATGCTGTGGAACAGTATAAGATGGGATGTCAGTCATCCCCCGGAACCCTGCAGTGGAACCGTAGTCGGCTGCACAACCTGTATCCTAGGTCCAACCAAAATACAAACGTTGTCTCCTCCATCAATTTTCTCAATCCCGGTGTAAGTTTTTCAATTACTTTATTATTGAATTTAGTAAAAATAATCAATACTCATGTTAACTATAACACTGGGACGATGCGGTGACAGTAACGATAATAGTACAGTAACAGTCAATCAGTAATTGTATACACGGTGAACAATATCAGTAACAGTGAACGGTAACAGTAACCGTGTATATGATGAACAATAGGACGGTATAGGGTGTTACGGTCAAACAATCTTTTTCCAGTAACTTTCTGTTGGCCCAAAGGCCTTCCACCCTAGTTTTGATGATGATTAACTCATGTAGTTATGTTTACTAATTATCTTGTGATTTTAGTTACAGATCATTGAACAAGATATTAGTTGGTGATTGTTTCAAAAAGAGGAGTTTAGAAGCCTTCACATGGTGATTCCGGTGCCCGAGCTTCAAGATTTCTCCTTTGCACTCGGCGGATCACGGTTTGGGATCGAGTCGTCTTGAAGATGGAAGATCGTCAAGAAGACTTAGGTATCCTAGTGTTTAGTGTGTTTAGATCCATTTGTAAAGCTTAGAATAGTTGATATGCTCAAGTGCACAACACACACAAGTTTTATGTTTGGATATTGGTTTTTTCGGTTTTTAGTTTAACCGATATGTGTTTTCATGAATAGATTGATCAAAACAAGTTTATATGGTTTATATGTATAATAGATGTATTATAGTTATACATACATGCTTACACTTCCTATACAAACTTATTTTGACTATCTTATTCATGTATTGAAAAATCAAGTTTGATAAAAATACAAGTTTTGGTTTTTGGTAAAAATGATAAGACACAAAAATAGTTCATATTGATTGATATTTGAGCTAAACTTTTTACCACATGTTTATATATCAATGTAAAATGATAAAACTATTTTTGTGATTTTTAGAAGTGTTAAAAGATTTTCTAAAATATTTTTAACTTGTTTTTCTGCCCTGAACTGTGACTGACAGGCCAGGTCGGTCGACCGCATGGGTCGACCGCACCAAGGGCCGGTCGACTCGCGAGGTCAACCGACGTGCACAGAACCGTGCACGTCTGGCAGACACAAGGGCGGTCGACCCGGACGGTCGACAGTAACTGAGAGCAGTGCTCTCTGTTTATTTGGGTCGACCGGGCGGTCGACCGGGTTTGCCCAACGGTCACATTTTTGACCGTTGGCGGTCGACCGGGCGGCCGACCGCCAAGCCTGTTAGGCTGCCACATCAGCCTAACGGCTAGTTTTGTTTTGGGGCTATAAATACCCCAACACTTGGGCTGTTTTGTCAAGTTTTTAAAGAGCAAAAATTCCCTACTCTCTGGTTTTAAAAAGAAGTTTTTAAAGTGTTTTTAGAGCCTCAAAGATTTCATCTTTATTGTTTTCAAGGGTTTGGAAAATTCAAAGAAAAATAGGTTTTTGGGATATTGCTTTAGATCTTCATTTCTATCATATTGCAAGTATTTTTCCCAAGGATTTTTCTTTGCTATTTGACTTCCAAAACACCTTGATTTCCACACTTGAGCTGTCATCTACCCTAATCTATTAGGATCTTTTGTTTTGTGGAAAAAGAGAAAAGAAAGAGAGATAATTTGTGGTTGAAAGAAACCACTTGTTGTACACCCTTGATTTTGTTGTATCCCTCTTTGGTAGAGGTTGATCGGGTGATTGGTTTGCTCCCTCTTTGGTAGAGGTTGAGGCTTGGTGTTTGCTCCCTCTAGTGAGAGGTGGAGTTTGGTTTGTAAACCCTCTTCGGTAGAGGTGTTGTTGTTGTTTTGGCTATGGGCCTACCCCTCGATTGTGAGGCGGTGTTTGAGAGAGGAGTTCGGTACTCCTTGTGTTGTAACAAATCCTCTTCGGTAGAGGTTCCCTCGGTGGGAGATAGTGGATTGGAAATCCTTCTCGGTGAAGGCGGGGATGTAGAGCTGGGTGCTCGAACCTCGAAACATATCTTTGCCTTTGCGTTTGATCCATTGTCTCTCAACTCTCTCTCATTTATTTGTGCATAGCATCATTCATATCATACATATCTATTTGCTTGTGTTGTCCTTGCATTGATTCATATTGCTTATTCATTATATGCTTGGATTGATTGTGTGTGTGCCTCACTTATACTTAACCACAAGAGCTTCACATAGCACCTCAACCCATTCAAGGGGAATCAAGAGGAGTTAGTCCAGAGCCCTTCACGGGGAATTCGGTTACACTTGTGAGTTGTATTAAGTGTGTTGCAAAATTTGCATTAGCTTCCGCATTTAGCGCATTTAGTTTCTAGATTAGCAAGTACACCTATTCACCCCCCCTCTAGGTGTGCTTTTCAATTGGTATCAGAGCCAAGTGCTCTAATTTTGGGTCTAACAACCTAGAGTTAAAGATCCTCATTTTAGGCTAATCTTGTTTGCATTTGCTTGTTTGCACACATATAGTTTACCATGGCTTTCATGACCCCACCTATGTTTGACCCTTCCAACATCATTGTTTGGAAGATTAGGATGACCGTTTATTTACAAACCCTAGGACATAAGGTTTACCTTTCCATTACCAAGGAATCCTACCTTAGTGATAGCAAGCATATAGGGGCCAATGCACAAGCCCTTGAGGCCATTCGAAGCACATTATCTAAAGATTATCTTATGAGTGTTTCTAATCTTGATTCTGCTTTTGCAGTGTGGAACAAGTTGACAACAACCACCACCTCCAAGCTTCAAACGCCTATCCAACAAGAAGAGGAATCTAGTGGAGAGTCCGACTCACAATGCTTGATGGTCCAAGGGAATGACTCCCTTGAGGTACATTCGGAACCCCACTTAGATTGTGATGATAATGCTAGTTCTTCATGTGATGATTATGTTGATGCCCATGTTTTGAATGAAGAACTATCTATTGTTTGTGAAAAACTTATTGAAAAATATAATGTTTTGAAAAAGAAAAGTCTAGGCATTAACAATGAAAATAAAAATTTGATTGCTAGACTTGATGTTGTTTTGCAAGAGAAGGAGGAGATTTCTAATGAGAGGGACTCATTAAGATCTCAACTAGACCTTGCTCTAAAAGAAAATGAATTTTTAAAATCTAAAAATGATTGTGATAATGTTTTGAAAAATAATGATGCTTTATCTTCAAAAGTTAAGTTTGTTTTAAAAGAAAATGATTCTTTGAAAAGAGAAATTGATTTTATTTCAAAAGAATTAGAAATTTGTTTAAATAAAAATAAATCTTTGAAAAATGATATTGTTTCCCATGTTTGCCATGCTAGGGTAGTATCACACACTTCACCTATTGCATGTCACACCTCTTCTTCTAAGATTAATGATGATATTTGTTTGCTTAAGAAGAATGTTGATTGTTTGGGCTTCACTATGAGCCAATGTGCCATGAACCACTCACGTTTGGAAATCTTGGTTCGAAAGAAACAAGTTCCATCCTTTATGCATGCACACCCTCAACGGCATACACATGCTCCTCACGGACACCATCACACTATGTATGCTCATGTGTACACATGTACACATTGTGGACGTAAGGGCCACCTTGCTAGATTTTGCTATGATAGAATACATAATGTAAATTTAGCAAAGAATTTTGTTTGGATTAGAGAAGGTACTAACCCCCATGGACCCAATAAGATATGGGTACCAAAGACCACCCCTCCTTTATTTGATGTAGGTGTGGGCTCTCACATGACGTGAGAGTAGCCGTACCTTGGAGTGGATGCGTTCCGAGCTTCATGGAAATCAATTGGATGCATCACTTTCAAGGGAAGGTTTGGTGGAGATGACCACCATGTTTTGGAGACAAGGGAAGTTGCCTTCTAAGTTTTGGTAACGATTCCTAACTCCTATTTATTATTTACATGCTTTTAATATTCATTGTTTATAGCATGTTTCATTGTTTAGTGATTAATATGAAAATGTCATGTTAATTAGATTCTTGACATACATGTATAGTATTTGAGACACCCATGTTTAATGTGGATTATTATTTTGTTTTCTCGTATTTGATTAGCTATCATGTACATCATAAATCTAATAACATGTGGATATTCATAATAATCATCATGTTGATTTATATCTTTGTTTTATGCTTCATGAGTTGATTACATGTTTAGATGTTAGTTTTCATTAAAACTTGGTGTATACTTGTGCATATAGTGGGCCACAAATAAATCTATATATGTTTGAGCTTGAATGCGTATTTGAACCCATTAGATGTGCTAGTATAGTCTAGTTTTGATGATTCATACATTTTAAACTTGTATTCCTATTTTTGGATTTGGTTTACGAGTTCTTCATTTCATGTATATGTTTGTATTGTCAAACTTTATATGTTTGTATTGTCAAACTTTAAGATATACATGTATACCCCTTGAGTCATTTGCCTTTCATGCAAATTTTTACATATGGATGAAAAACACCTAGAGGGGGGGTGAATAGGTGTAAGTGCTAATCTAAGAAACTAAATGCAAACTAAGTGCGCTAAATGCGGAAGCTAATGCAAATCTTGCAACACACTTAATACAATCCACCAAGTGTAGCCGAATTCCCCTTGCGAGGCTCTGGACTAACTCCTCTTGATTCCCCTAGATATGGGTTGAGGCGCTATGTGAAGCTCTTGTTGGATGAGTATAAGTGATGCACACACACAAGCAATTCAAGCAATATGAAATACACACAATCAAGCCAAGCATATAATAGATATGACAATAAGAAATGCAAGGCACAACACAAGCAATATATGATATGAATGAATTAATGCTCAACACAAGCAAGTATGATATGATGATGAGTATGATGCTTTGCACAATTATAAGAAAGAGAGTTAGAGAGACAATGGATCAAAACGCAAACACCAAGATTTGTTTCGAGGTTCGAGCACCTTGCTCTACATCCCCGCCTACACCACCGTGTAGGATTTCCACTATCTCAACTCCCACCGAGGGAACCTCTACCGAAGAGGATTTCTTACAACTCTAGGAGTACCAAACTCCTCTCTCAAACAACCACCTCACAACCGAGGGGTAAGGCCCGTAGCCAATACAACAACAACAAGAATAAGGGTGTACAACTTAGAGGTTACAAATAACAACCTCAAAACTCTCTCTTTCTTTCTTTTTCCACAAAACAAAATCCTAATAGTTTAGGATAGAAGATATGGCTCAAGTGTGAAAACTAAGTGTTTTGGAAAACAAGAACTCAAAGAAAAACACTTGGGAAATTTCTTGTAAAAGATAAAGAATGAAAGCCAATACAAAAATCCCAAATTCCAATTTCTTTGATTTTTCCAAAACCCAAAAACACAAAGAATAAATCTTGTTAGCACTTAAAACTCTTTTAAAACTCTTTTAAACACTTCAGAAAACCAGTATTTTTTCTCTTGAAAATCTTAGGCAAAATCCCCAAAGAGAAGGGGTTTATATAGCCCCTATACAAAACTAGCCGTTAGGCTGATGTGGCAGTTCTGACAGCCACCGGTCGACCGGCCCGGTCGACCGCCAACGGTAAAAAATGTGACCGTTGGGCACTAGCGGTCGACCGGCCCGGTCGACCGAAAAATCCCGAGAGCAGAGCTCTCACCTCGGTCGACCGTCCCGGTCGACCGGTTCTGTGCTTAACAGACGTGCACATCTGTGCACATCGGTCGACCGGATCGGTCGACCGGCCCTTTGGTGCGGTCGACCGGCACGGTCGACCGACCAGCCTGTCAGCCCAAAAACCAGGTCAGAAATTTAGGGAAAAATATTTTACAAAAATCTTTTATCATTTCTGAAAATTCCATAAACTTGTTTTATCATTTTATGTTAAAACATAAACATGTGATAAAAATTTCAAGACAATATATCAACATATCAATTCATTTTTGTGTCTTGCAAATTTTATCAAAAACAAAACCTGTATTTTGTCAAACTTGATTTTTCCAAAACATGAATAGGGATATCAAAATAAGTTTGTTTACCAAGTTAAAGCATGTATGTATAAATAGAAAACATCTACTATACATATACCATATGTAAACTTGTTTTGAACGACTATTCATAAAAACCAAATATCAAATCATAAAACGTGTGTTTTGTGCACTTGAGCATATCAACTAAAACTAAGCTTTACAAATGGATCTAAAACACAAACTCTAAACTAGATACCTAAGTCTTCTTGACGATCTTCATCTTCAAGTAGACTTGCTCCAAAACTCCGTGATTCTCCAAGTGCAAAGGTATGATCTTTAAGCTTTGGCACCGGAATCACCATGATAAGCTTCTAATCATCTTGTTGAAGCTAATCATCAACTAATATCCTGTTAATGATATGAAACTTAGAAACACAAGAATATTAGTAAACATAACTACATGAGTGTTGATCATCATCAAAACTAGAGTGGAAGGCCATTGGGCCAACAATGGACTCAATCGTGTTTAGGGATATGTATGTATACTTTTTGTGTTGACAGTTCATACATATGCCTTGAAATGAAATTTGTTTTGGTGAAAATTTAATTTTTCATATTTTCATGTGTTTATGTTTAACTTCATGTATATGTTCATTTTATCCAAATTATTATTATACATATACATCCCTTTTGAGCCACGTGCCTTAATGCATATATTTGGTGGACTCGTTGTGTTTGGATATGTATGTATACTTTAACTTGTATAGGACATACATATACCTTGAAGATTAAATAAGTTTTATTGATTTTCATGTTTTCTTATTTCAAGGAATTGATTGAGCTTAATTGCCCATATTTTCATGATCATGTTCTTCACATTGTATTTGTACACTCACATTTTTTATTTACTCATATTTTGTTTTCATGAGACATATTTATGCTTCATTGACTTGAGTGTTCACTATCATGTGGATTTCATGTTTTATGAAAAACAATTTTGTTTTATTCCTTACTTGAAGGATTTCGTACTAGTTTTAAAAGTTTTTCCTATAACTAGTTCGTATTCTTCACTATGGTAGAGTTTTTCAAATAAAGCTCATTTTCAAATCTATTTTTGAAAACCCCTACCTTCCATGGGAGGATGGATGGGAGATCATGTTCATGTATGCCTTAAAATGAAAATCATTTAAAACTTGAACCATGATTGGGAGGTAGTTATATGAGATATACATTTGATCTTATAGTTATTTCAATTGGTATCATTGAATTCTTTCAATTGGTATCAATCTTGACATTTCTTGTATACTCATATATGTTTGTATGTATGTATGATTTCAATTCCAAGAATATCAATTTCAATTGGTATCTATTTTCCATACATATATATGTATTATTTGTGTTCAAAAATATCACAAATTTTTTTTGTTTACTCAAGCTTAGCATAACCCAATACCTTGAGCTTCAATTTTGTTTTAATTGATTACTTTTAAATTGGTATCAAGCCTATGCATTGTTTTAGTTGGTATTTCATAAAGGGGGAGAAAATTTAATTTTGTCTTTCAATTGGTATTTGATTCCCACTCCCTTACTTTATGATAGAAAATAAATTTAAAATTTGGTATCATATGTTCAAAATGAAAATTATTTACAATTGGTATCAAAATTTTTGTTTAAGACATTCAAAATTTATTATGTTTAATTTCAATTGCTATCAAGATTCTCATGTGTTTTGTTTAAAATTGGTATCAATATTTTGTTTGTTTCCTTTCAATTGGTATCAAGATGCTATTCTTTGACATATTTTCAATTGGTACCTTAATTGATTGTCCCCCCTATTTGGTTTTGTTTTTGTTTTAGACAAAAAGGGGAAAATATTATTTTTATTGATTCGTTGTTTCGAACAAAAAGGGGGAGAAAAATTTATTGATTTGGTTTTGCTTTTACCCCTTATTGAAGATTGATTCTTTGTATTAAAAAGAGAGAAGATTTTGTTTTGTTTTGATTTTTACCCCTTTGTTGATGATTGACAAAAAGGGGGAGAATTATTTGAGAAAGATTATAGTTTATATATGCATGTTTATGTTTTGCATATACTAAGTTTAATTTAGTTTAATTTTAATTGGTATCTAGAGTATCTAGAGCATGTTTTGTAATTGGTTTCTAGAGCATGTTTTGTTTTAAATATTTCATTGGTATTTAGAACCTTTTATTGTTTATGCATAGATATGCATGTTTCATGCATCCATGTTTAATATTCATTGCATATTATGTTTATTTGTTTATGCATGAGTTAAGGGGGAGCTTCTTTGAAGCTTAACTTTAATCCATGCATATATAACTCCATGAGTTTTGTCATCATCAAAAAGGGGGAGATTGTTGGCCCAAAGGCCTTCCACCCTAGTTTTGATGATAATTAACTCATGTAGTTATGTTTACTAATTATCTTGTGATTTTAGTTACAGATCATTGAACAAGATATTAGTTGTTGATTGTTTCAAAAAGAGGAGTTTAGAAGCCTTCACATGGTGATTCCGGTGCCCGAGCTTCAAGATTTCTCCTTTGCACTCGGTGGATCACGGTTTGGGATCGAGTCGTCTTGAAGATGGAAGATCGTCAAGAAGACTTAGGTATCCTAGTGTTTAGTGTGTTTAGATCCATTTATAAAGCTTAGAATAGTTGATATGCTCAAGTGCACAACACACACAAGTTTTATGTTTGGATATTGGTTTTTTCGGTTTTTAGTTTAACCGATATGTGTTTTCGTGAATAGATTGATCAAAACAAGTCTACATAGTTTATATGTATAATAGATGTATTCTAGTTATACATACATGCTTACACTTCCTATATAAACTTATTTTGACTATCTTATTCATGTATTGAAAAATCAAGTTTGATAAAAATACAAGTTTTGGTTTTTGGTAAAAATGATAAGACACAAAAATAGTTCATATTGATTGATATTTGAGCTAAACTTTTTACCACATGTTTATATATCAATGCAAAATCATAAAACTATTTTTTGTGATTTTTAGAAGTGTTAAAAAGATTTTCTAAAATATTTTTAACTTGTTTTTCTGCCCTGAACTGTGACTGACAGGCCAGGTCGGTCGACCGCATGGGTCGACCGCACCAAGGGCCGGTCGACCCGTGAGGTCGACCGACGTGCACAGAGCCGTGCACGTCTGGCAGACACAAGGGCGGTCGACCCGGACGGTCGACCGTAACTGAGAGCAGTGCTCTCTGTTTATTTGGGTCGACCGGGCAGTCGACCGGGTTTGCCCAACAGTCACATTTTTGACCGTTGGCGGTCGACCGGGCTGCCGACCGCCAAGCCTGTCAGGCTGCCACATCAGCCTAACGGCTTGTTTTGTTTTGGGGCTATAAATACCCCAACACTTGGGCTGTTTTGTCAAGTTTTTAAAGAGCAAAAATTCCCTACTCTCTGGTTTTAAAAAGAAGTTTTTAAAGTGTTTTTAGAGCCTCAAAGATTTCATCTTTATTGTTTTTAAGGGTTTGGAAAATTCAAAGAAAAATAGGTTTTTGGGATATTGCTTTAGATCTTCATTTCTATCATATTGCAAGTGTTTTTCCCAAGGATTTTTCTTTGCTATTTGACTTCCAAAACACCTTGATTTCCACACTTGAGCTATCATCTATCCTAATCTATTAGGATCTTTTGTTTTGTGGAAAAAAAGAAAAGAAAGAGAGATTGTTTGTGGTTGAAAGAAACCACTTGTTGTACAGCCTTGATTTTGTTGTATCCCTCTTTGGTAGAGGTTGATCGGGTGATTGGTTTGCTCCCTCTTTGGTAGAGGTTGAGGCTTGGTGTTTGCTCCCTCTAGTGAGAGGTGGAGTTTGGTTTGTAAACTCTCTTCGGTAGAGGTGTTGTTGTTGTTTTGGCTACGGGCCTACCCCTCGGTTGTGAGGCGGTGTTTGAGAGAGGAGTTCGGTACTCCTTGTGTTGTAACAAATCCTCTTCGGTAGAGGTTCCCTCGGTGGGAGATAGTGGATTGGAAATCCTTCTCGGTGAAGGCGGGGATGTAGAGCTGGGTGCTCGAACCTCGAAACATATCTTTGCCTTTGCGTTTGATCCATTGTCTCTCAACTCTCTCTCTCTCTCATTTATTTGTGCATAGCATCATTCATATCATACATATCTATTTGCTTGTGTTGTCCTTGCATTGATTTATATTGCTTATTCATTATATGCTTGGATTGATTGTGTGTGTGCCTCACTTATACTTAACCACAAGAGCTTCACATAGCACCTCAACCCATTCAAGGGGAATCAAGAGGAGTTAGTCCAGAGCCCTTCACGGGGAATTCGGCTACGCTTGTGAGTTGTATTAAGTGTGTTATAAAATTTGCATTAGCTTCCGCATTTAGCGCATTTAGTTTCTAGATTAGCAAGTACACCTATTCACCCCCCTCTAGGTGTGCTTTTCACTTTCAGTAACATGAATTAAAACAGTAACAGTCTAGACACCTCTAGTCAATATACAATCTCATATATATAACCGACCCAAAATCTCATGCTTGTGCTGAATACAATACTAATGAATCCGTCAACTCATAATTTTAATAGTCATCATAAACATCAAGTATCAATCCATATCGAGTAATCTGGTACAATAAACTACCGTTTCAATATATCAATAATCAGTACTCAGTTCTCTCACCCTATCAATCTACGCTGATCCTCAAGTCATACATATATCCAAATCACAATAACTGAAATGCTATATGTTCTGATACATCTATTCAAATATCCACCCTTCAATCTGATCAAAATCATCACCAACTCTCACTTCTATCAAGGTCAATCATAAGACCCCAAAACTCAGTAACATATCAAGTATATATATCTAAGATCTAACAGGTCAGGTCAATGCAATCAATATCTATTCCTCAAAATCATATTCATCCAACTATAACCAAGATCATAACTAAGGGGTAACGTTCTTAATCCATAAGAAATCTAAGAACAGCAGTCAGAACTAGAGTTAGTCGATTAGGGTAGGAGTAAGTCGACTAGTATAAAGGGTTTTGGACTGGGTTAGTCGACTAGCAAAAAGGGATAAGTCGACTATAACAAGTGCGAGTCGACTAATAGGAGGGAAAAGTCGACTAATATACCTGACTGTGGGTATGATCAAGGCTTTATAACACTTTCCTAAAATACAAGAAAATGGTAAATATTACACTCGTTATCATCAAGATATGTCACCAAACAATATGACTGAAAATAACTTCATATAGTATAGTTTTCTAACCTCTTTCAAGGATCCATCAACCTCAAAATCAACATGTATATTCATTCTAGGATTTATCACAGTTATATGAGTTACAAGGTCAAGTCCGGTCTATAATATATCAATACTAGGCCTAAGCCAACAATGGCGATCTACCAACACATGAATGATACTCATATATGCTCCTATCAACTAGATATGCAAAGGGTACAGTCACTGGCGTCATATAAAATGGTACATGATATCATACTTGTCCAATAGGTTAGATGGTCAAATAAAATGATATAGTTAACATGTAAACAAGACAGGCATCAATAAATAAATAAAAACACAAGGGCGAACACTCACATAAAATGACGCGGTTTTGGAACCGAAATGTCGTCTGGTCTTCACTGGACGAACTGGTACGGATCTTCGGATCATCCCATGGGGCGGTCTTTGAATCGCCTATGTATCAGGTCCACAACGGGCACAAATCTGAATCGGGTCCAAATCTCCTACAACGGGTCCGGATCTCACCAAACAAATCTGAAACGCTGCAACACGCAACCAAGCACATGAACTTACACAAACATACCCTCGTACACGTATACACTCCATAATACACACGCATACACATACGTGTACACCCACATATATACGCACATACGGGTATACACATACATATACACTAATATATATACTTATATACATACGTATATACATATATATTCAACTTTAAATACACACACACACTTGAATTCACGCATACAACAACCACAGATCACACAAGCACACAGGAAGGAACAGAGAGATAAAAGAGAGGGAACTCACACAAGATAATGTGTACACACCAATCCCAATTTATTCAAACTTTCACATAATTACGTGAATACCCCTACACCCAACACTCAAACACATTTAAACATAATGTCTACAGATGCTAATGTAAATAAGGCACATGCAGGCACTAAAAATATACAACACACTTATATAAATGAACACAACTGCGTTGTACACAGGAGAAAGGAACTTACGCATGCATGCAGAAGAGTGTATGGCCACGGCCATGGGGAACATGCCGCGGAGGCCGCGGGGCAGAGACGGAGGCCGCGGGGTGGATGACGGTGGATCACTGAGGTGCTCGTGGAAGAGATCGGAGTGTCACGAGCTGTGGTCGGGATTTCGCCGGAGAAGGAGGAGACCGTGTGGACTGGTTGGTTGAGGGATGCTGTCGTGCGCCCCGGGCTTGGTCGCGGAGGGAACTGTGTTAGGGCTGCAGGGGTGTCAGTTGGTGGTTTCCATCAAGGGAAAGGAGGAACCCGACTAGCATGGAGGAGTGCTGCCGCATGGGATGGGAGCTCGGTCATAGGGTGAGCGCCATGGGAGAGCAGGCAGCAAGGGGACTCGACAATGTATGGGGTGGGTGCGCTGGGTGCGCCGTGGAGGATTATGTGCAGGGGAGGGGATGGTTGCAACGCACAAGAAGAAGAGGAGAGCGGTGATGCGCGCGAAGGGTGTACGGCTGTGCATGGCTGGAGGATGCAATCGTGCGTAAGGGAGAAGGGGCACAGGCCTGGGGCTGGTGCGCAAGGAGGAGGGCAGCAATAAGGAGATGAAGGTGGAGATTTAGTTTAGGATTAGATTTGATAGTTAAGATTAGATTAGGATATATGATTAGGTTGGGATTTGATTTAGTAGTAGGATTTAGGTTAAAATAGAATTGAATGGGTTTGGATTGGATTAGCTTAATGGGTAATGGGTAGGATTCATGGAATAGGGCTACGGATAGGAATCAAAGGAAAATAAAATACTATGAATACTACTACAAAATAATAATAGTACTAATATTAACGACAACAATACTTAACCAAAATATTAATAATAATAATAACACTAATAATAATTAATAGACATAATAAATAATAAATTTAAATTACCATTTAATATTCCAAATTAATTTGTACATTTAAATAGTATAAGTATAAATCAAGTTAATTAATTATAATAAATAAAATAATAAGTAAAGTAAAATAAATACTTAGAAAAAATAGAAATACAATATTATTTACCAGGGATAATACATACTTATTATTTCAAAGTTCGATGATCGCTCAAATTCTGTTAGTTCTTCTTGAATTATATTAAATAATCTTCAAAGAATACTCCTTCGTTTAAATTCAACTCGGAGCCAAACAAGATTGTTGATGTGTGGAAAGGCTTTATTGCAATCACATCGAATTCTATTCTATTTAAGGGATGGAGTTTTCCGATAACAAAATCTCCCCTGCCGGGCGACACGAATGTCGGGATTCTGAAAAATTAGAATCCTTGTACTCTATCAGCGATCAATCTTATTGTGGTGGAGATTTTCTGTCATGAATGGTCGATCCACACCATAAGCACGAGAATGAGTTTAACATATAAGTGCAAAATAATAATCAGTACCTAGAAAAGCAGACTGAGACACAAGGTTTTTATGTGGAGACTTTATCGGGAAAAATCATGGGGAGGAGAAGGAGGACTCATTGTAATGCGCCAGATTACAAGAATTACAGGAATTGGATGATGTGTACTCGATTCTGATTCAGTGGAAGGAGCCTCCTTCTCCTTGGAGAAGAGGGTATATTTGTACAAAACTGTTGATGGTGGGGAGGAGAGCTGACAACGTTCCTCCACGATCTTCACATGCGAGTTTGTTGTAACGGCCGTGATTATAGGCACTTGATTGTTGGAATTACATGCAGAAATATCTTCACTGTCCATAACTGTCCATCTTGAATACAGGAGCATTGCATGTTTTCAACGTAAGGGGGGCGAGCATAATTGCAGACGACGATCTCGGTGGTTGTTACAGGGAACTTCTGATTTGTGGTATAATCGGAAATCTTGTACTGCATGTGACTCCGGAGGATGATGTCTCTGGAACGGGAGGTAACTCCGAGATGAAGTGGAGCTTTCTGGGATGGAAATGCTGCCTAGAGGTGATGGAGCTCTGGGAGGATCTGGAACGGTAGAGGCGGGACTTTCTAGGATGGAAATGCTGTCGTGAAGTGATGGAGATTCGGGAGGATCTGGAATGGAAGAAGCAGAACCTTCTGGGATAGAAATGCTGCCAGGAGGTGATACTGAATGAGTTGGACGACATGGTCATCTCGGATGGGGTGAATTGTCAGACACATCTCAACATCTTGATGGTAGTCAATTTCTTTGGCCACTACACTTATCAAGCCTTGGAGCAAATTCTTTCATATTCTGGGGAAATTGACTGCTCATGCTGCAGGACAAATCCTTTTTGCTTGAAGAAGAGTTTATTCATTCTTCTTTGGATGAGATAGTGTCCACGACCCCGGTGGCCAAAAACATTGCTGGAAGTACATTGCAAGCTAGCTGCTAGCTATGCTCGAGAAGAAGGAATAACTACCTCTGAGGAAGACATTGCCCTAGTGGAAGGGCTTTGTAGGAGATGGTTAGCTACATAAGTAGATTGGAGGAAGAATCAGGCGGGTCTGGTCAAAACACCTTTGTACGACTAAGAGGTTTACTTCGTTGTCGCGTATTGACGAGAGAAGAAAAAAGAAGAAAAATATATTGTATTCCACTGATTCTATTCTGAAAGAGATTATCTAAGAAGTTCAACTGAAGGTGATGCTCTATATTCGCTTCTTCTTTTTAAACTTGTGTAGTGTCATTCTAAATTGAATACTGTTCAACACTTGTTGATCCTTCAATATTTTGTTAGGCTTCCACTCATCAAAAGGACCTACATAGAATGGCAGAGAGTCTCCAGAAACTTAGATAGTCTCCTGAGCAAGAGTAAGGTTGTAGCATGCAGAGGTGGAGAAGAAAATGAATAATTTGTAGGAAAGTGATCGGGAGTTAAATAACCGCTATGCAGCTTCAATGGAAGTTGATGCAAGAATAGGTTATCAGCTTAGTATTCAAGCAACTCAAGGCTGAACAAATCTCTCTTGCCTGAATCAAGCATCCTGGATGGCATGACAATTTTCTTTCCCAAATCTTTATGAAGAGCTTAAAAGCTCTAAACGATGGAGTCAATGAGAAAGAAATGAGAATGAAGTTTGATCTTTCTTTCATTAATGAATCTTTCACCATTGATTTTGTGAATAATTCTAGTGAAGATAATGAGATTATTGAGGAACAGAGCTTTCAAGAGGATGATATTGTCGAAGAGGCTGATAATGGGGCTATCAAGCCAAATGATGTTCAAGCCGAAACTGCTAGTGTTCGAGCAGATGTTGAAGCAGATTCAACTGCAAATCCTGATGTTGGTTACCCAAGCACGGATAGCATTTTTCCAAAAAGTGGCAGATATTGCTCGAACTACTATTGAAGTTGCTCGATCAAATGAAAAGTCACCAAAGGAAGACTCTCTTGCCTAATAGCATTATTGAACATTGTTCTTTTTGATGTAATATGATTTGTTTGTAGTAATGTTCTGGAAATCCAAATGTGATGTCATTTCATGCTTCCCCAGTATTCGTATAGTATACCTTTGTTTCTTTATTGTATTCATTTGGTCTGAGTATTTCCGCCATAGATGCCTCCTCATGAATAAACGTGCCCGTGTGCTCGAATTCCCAACTGCCTTTCAACTTGGCGGTTCTTGCTGCATCTTTGCAGAAGGATGTTGAATCCATTGTCATGATTATGCGTACTTGATTACGAATTAATATGGTAGTTGATTCATGGCCACCTTCAGAAACTTTCAGTGTTTGCCTATAAATTGTGGTCGTTGATCGACTTCTATTTCATGTTTGCTCTTCTTGTAGTACTTTTGAACTTCGTTCCTGTGCTTATCTTGATTCATTTGGAATTCTTACAATATCGTCTTTCTCCTTTCATCATTCTCTTTGCAGATGGTTCTTGGCCGCCATCACTACCAAATTCTCCTTTTCTAGCAATAATTCATTGACTGCCGACTCACCGCCTGGAAACCTGAACCCAGACCTTTTCACTGAATTCCCGGTCCTTGTGGTCCCTAGGGACCATGACCTAATCTCTCCCTAGAGAAGTAGCGTGGGAACAGTAAGTTCCTGCTCTCCCTCGACTGGTAGAGGGAGGAATGGAATGGGAACCGTGGCCTGAGGCTCCTCCCCCTGAAGTAGCTCATGGCAGGGAATCAGTCTTCTTCTGAATACTATCATCCATACATGGGGGCTGCGACTTGGACATGGATTCAGACACGTGGGATTTTTGAGGGGTCAACTGGAAAGACGACCTGGATGCGGCTAGCTCACAAGAGATAGACGGGGAGGACCCCAACGAGGTTAAATCAAGCAGTTCAAGCAGGACTCTGAAGATGATGCCATGAGCATCTCCAGCGGAGACGATGCTTAAGCTTCTTCTCCTTGTTAGGTTCCCTTTTCCCTCTTTTTCTCCCTTTCTTCTATTTCCCTTTTTCTGTAGAGCCTGCTTGCTTCTTGTGTAACGCATTTCTTATGTATGCATCAGTAATGTTGTTTGTTTTGAAAGTATTAAGCCTTATGTCTTCATTTTTTAAACTGAACTTGCTCGAATTTGATTCTTGCAATAGTCTATTTTGATAAACTTATGGATTTAGTAATGAAGAGTTTGCTGTAACGCATTTTCTAATGAATGTTGATAATATTCAACCCAAATATTTTGGGGAGTGTGTTGAACCTGAGGGATTGAACTGTTGATGAAACGATGTTCAACCAACTCCAGTCTCTTTATTTTGGGCCTTCATCACTCTGGCTATATTTATAGGCTTTGATCGTTATTCCTGGACTGGTTAGAGTGATTAGCTCAACCACACAAGGGCTTATGGAACCACCAGCCTCGGATTTAGAGTTGTGCTCAGAGCTTATGGACGTGCAGCTTGTGTCTTCGCTATTGTATTCATTCAACTTACGGGCAGCGGCATCCCCCTACGAGCTCGAACACAGCCAACACAAGACTTATAACTGATCGAAGTGCCTATCGAGCACGTGTGTTCGAGAACATGCTTAGGTCTTGCGGGATTAAGACTCGTCGAATGCTGATGCCTGTAACGTTCACTGTTTTGTTGAATATATTCCATTACTTTTGTTAGGCAAAGTGGTAATGCTCCTGAACCCATCATTTCAGTTAATATTTAGCTTATACTCATTTCTTTTTAAGGAAAGATTATCATTATGTGATTGAAAAATCACCTCTTAAGGGCATTCAGAAGCGTACAGTGGAGTGCTTGTGTTCGAAAGAACAAATAAGGTGCTCAAAATTATTCATTCATAGTGATCCACCCAAACATGTCTATACTAAAATGTAAAACATATATAAAGCGAAGTTACCGTTTTGATTCATGTCCTTTTCTTGTTTTTTGACAAAAGATCCTGTCAAATAAGCATCTCATCTTCTTGAATAGGGTAACCCGGAATAGTTTTTAGTGTTTGAAAATCATTTAGTTCCCTTTGTACTTCCCTTTTTATTTTTTTCCCTTTGTAATTCTTCTTCCCTTGATTTCTTTAGAATGTTGGTTATTTGCTTCCCTGTCTTCTTCGCATAGATCCTCTCGTAGTACTTCAACATGCAGATTCTGTTGTGCCTACGACAACAACCTGATGAGGATCCCTTGAATCTCCCAAGCATGAAGAACAATCCCAAACAGCACAAAAAACTCCAAGAGAAAGCACACGCGCAAACAAACAATTTAACGAGGTTCGGCCTCAATGCCTACGTCCTCGGGGCAATCAAAAGAGAGGTTTTTACTTTGGAAGATTGATTACAATTACTAGCAGCCTCTCTCAAGTCTCAAGAGAGCTCCAGCAATCCCAGCATTCAGATTCTTCAAGATTAAAACCCTAGAAAACAACAACAGCCCTTTAAATACAACAGGTTTCCAAATCTGCAAACGCAGCCCGCACCCGCTTGTCGGTCGACCGGGCGGTCGACCGACCCCTTCTACCGGTCGACCGGTCGGTCGACCGGGTGCCCAACAGAGAGTTGGGTGCTTACAATCAGTCGACCGGGCGGTCGACCGAGCTCCAACTTGTGCACGTTGTGCACGTCGATCGACCGCACCGGTCGACCGAAGTTCTGATACTGCGGGCGGTCGACCGGCCAACCTGTTTCCTGCTGTTGTTAGCTATTTTCTGCTGCTTCTTCCTTCGTCCTTTTGTCGTTGACTTCCTCGGCGATCACTCGACGACCCCTCGACGATCCATGTCAACTTCCTCAGCAATATTTCTCTTTCCAACAATTCTCCACCTCGGCGAATATTTTTCCTAAAATCTGAGCCGATCTCCAACGAACCCCAGTCTATCACCTGGCGAAATCGACACACGATCTCGGCTTGCACGCACCGGACGAAATCGACACACGATCTCGGCGAAATCGACACACGATCTCGTCTTGGAATCTTTAGCTCAGCTATCCACTGGAAAACATCGCACATGCCTTCCCTGCACTTCACCTTAGGAGAATTTTCATACATGCCGATCACCAACATGGCTTCTACTCCGCAATTTCACGACCTCATGTAGACTTCCTCACGAGCCAACACTGACTCTCCAACTGACTAGCTCTATCTAGTCTTCCTGTCTTCCACTGACGGTCCACCAAGTCTATGTAGAGCACACCAAACATCATCGGCTTCAACTGGATGCACACCACTCCTTATGCAAGCTCAACATCTTCTCACCGGAAGATTAACCTGTTCATCGAGATCACAACACCTCACCACCACGTGAAGTCCAACTGGCCACAACACTTCACCTCTACGTGAAACCTCTCCACCTCTACGTGGAGTTCCATCAGCCACAACTCTTCATCTCTACGTGGAGTTCCACGCAGTTTCTCGAGAATCCAAATAGCTTCATAAGAATTGCATCACCAAATGGTTGCACCTTTACGGCTGCCTACGTACCTTTGCCCAAAAGGATCAAGCCAACCGTAGTTCATTAAGATGAGCTTCATCAAGCTCAAGAACTTGTACCTGTATTTGCAGCAATGAACCTGTCAGGCTGAGTTATATGAACCTCCTCACGACCATCATGGAGAACAACAGTCTTCAACTTGAGCTTGTCGCAATCACAAGCTTGAGATTCATACTTCTTTCCCCACAAACGTGGTTTCACCTTGGTTCCAATGGCTGCAAACAACTCGACATCCTCAGCAATGTCTTCGACCTGTACAGCATCACCCTTGATTTCATGATCTCCACCCGGTGTCACCTCCGATCAAGTCTCCTCAATTGCCGAACCAACTGGAGATGATGGAGTAGCATCAACCTCCACCCGCTGCGATCCTTCCATGGTCTCTGTCCTCTCCACCTGCTGAGAGATGGTGGACTTCATCATTGAAGTCTCTCCAAATGTGACATTCCTGCTCATCACGATCTTCTTGTCTTCGGGGTCCCACAACCTGTAGCTGTTCCTCTTGACGCCCAAATAGACAAACCTCTTTGCTCGCGGATTCACCTTGCCATTCTTGGTACTGAAGTAGGCTGGGCTTCCAAACTCCCGCAGCACATCATGATCTTGAGCAGCTTTTCCAGACCAACACCACTCCTTATGCAAGCTCAACATCTTCTCACCGGAAGATTAATCTGTTCATCGAGATCACAACACCTCACCACCACGTGAAGTCCAACTGGCCACAACACTTCACCTCTACGTGAAACCTCTCCACCTCTACGTGGAGTTCCATCGGCCACAACTCTTCACCTCTAACCTCCTTGCCCTTCCTCGATGAACCCCTGCCTCTTACTTCCAGTGCCTCCGCCGATGAGCTTGACTGAGAAGGATGTCTCTCCTTCTTCCTCGTCTCGTAACTTGTCAGTGCAGACGACACCTCATTATAATCCAAGGTCTGCGTACCATTGATAAAGGTCAGTGTGAATGTCTCATACTCCTCCTCCGGGAGTGAGTTCAGGAAGATGATCGCCTTGTCCTCCTCTTCTACAATGACATCCATGTTAACCAAGTCTGTAAGAAGCTTCGTGTATCGGTTGATGTGCTCATTCACTGTGCTCCCCTTCTTCATCTGAAATCTGTACAGTTTACTCTTAAGCTGCAATCTGGACTTAATACTCTTCGTCAGGTATTTCTTCTCAAGGGTTTCCCACAGATACTTCGCCGACGTCTCATGTTGTGCAAAATATTTTATGTCTTGCGACAAACATGAACGTATCAACCCACACGCTGACCTGTTTCCTGCTGCTTTTAGCTATTTTCTGCTGCTTCTTCCTTCGTCCTTTTGTCGTCGACTTCCTCGGCGATCACTCGACGACCCCTCGATGATCCATGTCAACTTCCTCAGCGATATTTCTCTCTTTCCAACAATTTCACTCGACGACCCCTCGACGATCACTCGACGACCCCTCGACGATCCATGTCAACTTCCTCAGCAATATTTCTCTCTTTCCAACAGATTCTTTACGTTTCTTTTCAATTTTTGAATATTCTTGAAGTTCATGAAGCACTTCCGCCAAGAAATATACTTCTTGATTTTCAAGATATTCTTTAAAAGCTTAGATTCCAGTCTTTATGTCTTGGCATCGAGCATATAAGCCACATTAATCCTTTGATTTTCAAATAACGAGTCATATAACTATTTATCAACTTATTTTATTGCAGCTGAAGGTCCACCTTTGCCTCGAATTCTCTATCTTCCTGTTCCTGTAGTTGTAGTGACATTTTCAAGAATTTGTAACTTTCAATTGCAATATTTTCTTCTTCTCTCCACCAATGACACCCCATCAACGACCCTGTGGTTAGAGGGAAGAACTTTTCCCTTTGCTTGTCTTCTAATTGCAAGAAAGTCACCACTCAGAGAAAATCTACAAGGTGCTTCTTGAAACTTAATCCTTCTTCAGAATCCCTAAACTTGATCATCTTGTGTTACAGAAAGATTTGATGTTCTCAGAGCTTCTTGACGAGCTTCTCTTTCTCTCTCTTCCATGAATTCCTTGAATTTCTCCTTGTCATGGTTGATTCTTGATTTATCATCACTGAGGCTTCTTGATTGAAATTTGGGATTTAATTGGGAAATCAATATCCTCAACAAAGCTAATTCACATCTTTTTAGAGAGATCTACTCTCAACAAAAGCACCAATCATGTGTTCTTAACTTTGTGGGATAGACCACCGCTTCTCCAAGATAGAAGCTCATCCTGCCAGATAGAACACGATCTGTAGGGGGTCGATCGCTCCAGCGATCCCTTTCCGACGCTCAGGTCAGTTCTCCTCAGATTAGAAATAACTGTATGTGAGAGAAAGAATGTGTTGCATACCTTGGTGAGGCCCCTGCCCCCTCATATTTACAGGCATTGGGTTTGTTGGTGGGTATTCTTCTAAAAGAAGAATGATATGTGCGACACTGTTGTTTATAACCATAACATGCTCGAAGTCCTATAAGGTCGAACTCATGACTTGATCATCGAGCATGTCTTCCAATAGTTATTTAGCTGATATTCTCATACACATCAGGTCTAATTTCTTGTTTCGAGGATATTTATTTAATAGTTCTCTTAATCCTAGATGATTAAGTTGCTTCATTTGCATGCAAGTTCTAGAAATGTGTAAATTCCCTTTATTGATTGCATAATTTGCAGTTATAGAAGGTCTGGAGCTGTCCTATAAGAATCTTTTCTAGGCTTGACATTTTCTGCTACCCATCTTCAATTCCTATGGTGGAACAATTTTGAGGAATTCAATAAAAATTTTGATGAATTGTCCACATGCCACGGCAGTGGAACAATTAAGATGCAGTGATGTTTAGGCATAATGTCTTTCTCAACAAATCGAAGGTATCAGAAGGTAGTTTACTGTTCATGCTCTTAACTCAAGTTTCCATGGAGTAAATTCTAACAATAATCTCAACTAGTTGGGAGTTCTCTTATTGCAATAAGAAATAAATGCAAGTGGTAATGTGGACATGAGAGCTCGAATAACATAGCTACAAATGTAAAAGAAAGTGGAAAAACTGCCGGTTTTAGCAAGCAACTGTGAGAGCATTATGTAATGGGCATGAAGTATGGTGGTCATATAGAAAATCAAAGATGTGCAAGATGGTTCAAGGAGATCAAGGAGCCCAGATCAATGTATTATGTAGTTTTCTATGACAGAATATTTATTCTGCTTCAGCAATTATATAGCTTCCTTCAGATAGGTTTTGTGCATTTGAGGGCACTTTTCAATTCCGTTTGATAGTTTACTAATAAGGAAAAAGATTCAATTATTTTCTCTGGTTTTGTTGTATGCTTGTGTAGTTTTATCCAAATCCAAGTGTAAATTGTATTCTTGTGCAGTTTTATCCAAATTCAAGTGTAAATGATGCTTGACATACTTTTTTTTATTATCTATATGCGTTTTGCTATTATTTTCTTCATTATTGTTCTTGTTATTAATGTTAAACCAAGCTAAGAAATATTTGCTTTAGTGATAAAATTACAGATTTATCATTTTCCAAGCATTTGTTATTGATTTTCGACCTCAAGATCCTGAGAATGTTTATATAACGCTAGGGGCTCTTTCTAGGAGAGTAAGTGCTGTTGGTCCAAAGGCCTATCACTCTAGTTTTGATGATGATTAACTCATATAGTTATAGTACTAATGATCTTATGTTTAATTAGTTTCAAATATTTGATCAAGATCCTATTCGGTGTTTAGTTTCAACAAAAGATTCAACGTCAAGTTTTGAAGCTAGCACGTGCTGATTCAAGAGCTCGCGTGTCTAGATCGCATCGAGTACTCAAGAGCAGTCTAACTCTATGGATCATATTTTGGACCAAGTCAAGATGAAGAGAAGATTTTCAAAACTTGAGTCATGTTTGTAAGTGTTAAGATTTTATTTTTACATAAAATGTAAAGGATAGATTAGTTGTGGATTGCTTAAGCTCATATACACACATACAATATTTATATGTGTTTTCATAAAAAAATGTTTTAATTTTTAAAATACTGTTTTGATTTTGAGCTTCAAAGACCAAAATTATTGATTTCATGAATAGAGTTCATCAAAACAAGTTTACATGTTTTATATGTATATTGGATTTCATCCATATACATTGTTAGTTTAAATATTTAGAAAAACTTAGTTTGATGTTTCTAATTCATGCTTTTAAGTTTTGAATTTAACAAAATTTTATTTTAGAGCTTATTGTAAAAAACAAGTATATTTCATCTTATATGTATATTGGATCATATCCATGCACCCTATACTTCAATAATATTTAAAATATCTTATTTTTGTATTTAAAAGAGTTTTGAAAAATCTTTTTTCAAATTGAACTTTAATCTTGAAAAATACAGTTTTTGGTTTAAGCTTAAAATTCTATACCTCAAAAATGGTTCAAATTATTTGTAATATGTGTTAATTTATGATCGTACATATTTGAATTTCATAGTGTTTCAAAGAACTTATTTTTGTGGATTTATATAGGATTTAAATAAAATTTTAGGGTTTTAAAAAGACCAAGTTTCAATCCCTTAAACCCTTATTTCTGGGCTTCTGGCGGTCGACCGACCGATCGACCGAAGCAAAGGTCAGTCGATCGAGGTCGACCGATTGTGCACAAAACATGCACAGAACCCTGGCTTGAGGGACGGTCGACCAGGCGGTCGACCGATCCGAGAGCTTGCTCTCTGGATTTGGCCCCGGTCGACCGAGCAGCCGATCGGCCAGAGAGCAGTGCTCTCTTGTTCTTGCTCAATCGATCGACATGTCAAGACCTGGGTGCGTTGACCGGGTGGTCGACCGGCAAACCTAACGATCTGAAATATAAACGTTGGCAGGTCGACCGACAGGCCATCTGGCCCCTAACGGCTAGTTTTATGCAACCTATATATTGGGATGTTTTGGGCCAGTTTTGCATAAGATTTTTCATAAGTTTTAGAGTCAGTTTTTTCATCTCTCTTAGATTTTTTTTCTCCACATATTTTTGGGTTAAAACTTTCATATCAAAAGAAGAGTTTTTAAGAATTATTTATCTTGTGTTTTCAAAAGCAAATTTCTTGAGTTTTCATCACAAATTCTATCTAGTTTTCTCACACAAACTTGAGCTTTCCATTGCTATATTCATCTTATAGGATACTTGTTGCGAGAGTTATTTTTATGATCAAAAGAAGTGATCACAATTGTTCCACCCCCTTGTATTGGGAAGTTGTATAGGTGCGGTCTCAGCAAGCAAGTATGCTTTCGTATGTTGTTCTTATGGGAACAAGTAAGGGACTTGTGAATCCAAGAGTTCTTGAGGGAGCTTGTTGTAGATATTGTGGCACCAAGTGATCTTGCGGGATCGTTATAGTGAAAATCCTTCATAATGTTGAAGGTGGAGACATAAAGCAAGTGTGCTCGAATCTCGAAATAATTCTCCCGTATTTGCAATAGTTTCTCTCTCTCTCACTTGAGTTTATATATCTTGTATGCTTATATTGTTCATCTCTTTATATGTTAGATATATTTGTGCTTAATTGATATATATATATATATATATATATATATATATATATATATATATATATATATATATATATATATATGTATGCATGCTTGGGTTGTTTGTTTGCTCACACTTGTATTCAACCAAGAGAGCCAGAGTAGCACCTTAACTCTTAATATAAAGGAATCCTGAGGATATAGTTCAGAGTCCTTCACCGAAAATTCGGCTACACTCTTGTGTTATACTTTGTGTCTTGCATAATAGTTTTTAGTTGCATAATTAGTTTTTAATTCCGCATTGTTGTGCATTAGATTAGCCTGTCACCTATTCACCCCCTCTAGGTGACTTACAATTGCGATCAGAGCTTGGTGCTCTTGATTTGGATTTAACAACCTTGAGTTAAAGATTCTATTTTAGCTAATCACAATATTTGTATACACACCTCATGAATTTCATGTCACCTCCCATATTTGACATTCTTAACCTCCAAACTTAGAAAGTTAAGATGTCCATGTATCTTAAAGCCCTAGGTATTCATGTTTATTTTTTCACGATTAAAGATTCTTATTTTATATATGGCAAACATCTAGAGGCTAATGCAAAAGTCATTCATGCACTTAAGCTAATCCTAAATGATGATTATTTATTGAGGGTTTCAAATATTGAGTCGGCTTTTGTAGTATGGAACACGCTTTGCTCTCTTGGGGAACAAACGCCAAATGAAAAAGAGAGTGATTCGGATGATGAAAGTGATGCTTCCAACATGTGTTACATGATCAAAGGAGTTGACCCTTTTAAGGTAAACTCCGACTCCGAACTTGATGATGATGTTGATATGCCATATGATGAACTTGTTATGTTTTGTCAACAACTTCTTAAAAAATATGAAATATTAAAAATGGAAAATAAAAGTTTGAAAAATGAAAATGATTTGATTTTAAAAGAAAAAGATTCTTTTAAAAATAAATTTGAAATTATTTCAAAAGAAAATGAATCTTTTAAAACGGAAATTATTTTGATGGAAAAAGAAAATAAAATTATTTTAAATGAAAGTAAATCTTTGAAAAAGAAAATTATTTTAAAAGAAAATGAGAAAATTTCTAAAAAGAAAAATAATGTTTATTCTCATCCTTGCCATGTTTCATGCTAATAATGTTGCTGTAAATCACCTAGAGGGGGGGTGAATAGGTGATGGCTAATCTAATGGTCACTTAATGATGAATTATGCAAATGATGCGGAAGCTAAAAGCAATTATGACCAAATAAAAACTTTTACACTAAACACCATGTATAACCAAGAGTGTTGCCGAATTCCCCGTGAAGGGCTCTGGACAAACTCCTCTAGATTCCCCTTGAATGGGTTGAGGTGCCGCGTTGGCTCTCTTGATTGAATACAAGTGTTAGCAGCAATCCCACGCAAGTATATATCAATTATGCACACAACATATATCAAGCATGTAAATGTAAAGACAATATAAGATATGCAAGATATAAAGGAGATAGAGAGAGAGAGATGGCAATCGCAAACACAAGGGTATGTTTCGAGGTTCGAGCACACTTGCTCTACATCCCCGCCTTCGACGCACGAAGGATTTCCACTATGCAAGATCCCAATGGATCTCTCCTCGGTGCCGCAACACCTACAAGCCCTCGGACTCTCTAGTCCCGTACACACCGCAAGCCCACCGGCTCGCCGAGGCCGCACCTCAAACACGAGTTCGCACCCGAACCCGAAAACACCAAGTCCTCACTAGGACCCAAACAATCACGAGCACACTTGCCCGTCTCCTCAAAGAACAAAGAAGAACTTTGGTGATCACAACTCTTGATCACCTAAAATCCTCTCACAATAACACTCCCTATAGGGTAGATAGATCAATGGATGCTCAAGTGTTGATGTGAGAAAACAAGGATGTGAAAGGTGGAGGAAAACTCAAAGACTTTCTTTTAAACACTCTTGATAAAACTTCCCTTTAGATAGGAAATATTTGCTCACTATTTTGTAGAGAAAACTCTTTTAAAAGTCTGGGAAAAACTGGCTCTAAGAGACTCCAAAATCTATAACAAAACAATGACAAGACCCCCTAATTTATAGGCCAGAAAAATATAGCCGTTGGGATCTGTCAGTACTGCCGGTCGACCGCTAACGGTCGGATTTCTGACCGTTGGAGCCACGGTCGACCGGTGCGGTCGACCGAACTTTCCAGAGAGCACTGCTCTCTGGAGCGGTCGACCGGCACGGTCGACCGTCCTACAGTACACACAGGCGTGCACATTTGTGCACGTCGGTCGACCGGCCCGGTCGACCGACTTCAGGATTAGTCGACTAGTTAAGTCGACTAGTCGACTTGGCTGAAGCCTGAAACAAATTTTCTGGGATAAAAAGTTTGTCTTTGTGGCTCATATAAAATCCCATAAAATACATAAAAAAAACTACAAAAATAGTTTAACCAATATACTTTGATATACAAACATGCTTGCACAAAATCAAGGCATGTTATAAAAGATTGGACTATTTTTGTAATTAGGAAATATTTGGTCCATGATAAAAACTGTATTTTCCAAAACATGTTTTCTAAACTTTGTCTTTCAAAATCTTCATCAAATACAAAAACAAGATATACTTTTAAGGCATAGTGTGTATGGATATGATCCACTACACAATCAAGATGAAATATCTATGTTTTTGTCATAAAGCTCTAAATAAGGTTTTGGTTAAAAGATAAGTATATGAGAAATACCAAAAACCAAACTTATATTTTTCAAAAAGAAAAATCTTTTCTAAACTAAAAAATCTTTTATGAAAAGACAATAAAATCAAGAGTGTGTGTGCATGGTATACTTGAGCAATCCACCAACTATCTATCCTTTACATTTTTAACTAAAACAAAAACAAAATCTTATACCTAGACACAAGTCTTCATCTTCTTGAAGTCTTCACTTGAAGGCTTCTCATCTTCTTGACTTGGTCCAAGCTTGATCCAAAAGCTCCTTGGATCACACCGTGCTAGCTCCAAATCTTGACATTTTATCCTTTGTTGAGCTATGCACCTACTAAGATCTTGATAATGAATCTGTCACTAATTAAACACAAGATCATTAGTAAATATAACTTCATGAGTTGATCATCATCAAAACTAGGGTGATAGACCTTTGGGCCAACAATCTCCCCCTTTTTGATGATGACAAAACTCATGAGGTTATATATGCATGGATTAAAGTAAAGCTTCAAGGAAGCTCCCCTTAACTCATGCATAGACATAAATAATAATATATGACAATGAAGCTCATAAGTATGTATGCAAATGATGGAGATGAAACAAAATAAATCTTTTTCTCCTATTTGCAAAACAAAAACATATATGCATAAATAATAAGGAAGACAAATACTACTCCCCCTTAAGCAATGAAAACATGCATATATACTCAAATACTTCTCCCCCTTTTTGTCAATCATCAACAAAGGGTTCAAAGTAAAATCAAATCAAACAAATTTTTCTCTCCCTTTTTGTCAAAAACAAAAAGATCAAGAAGGGGTGAAACAAATCAATAAAGATTTATATGCAATATACATTCATGAAGAGGAAGACGCTAATTTAGCTTCCCTACACATATGCATTACATGAAGAAGGGATGACAAGCCCTAACTCACATAACACATATTATGTAATGCATAAGAGGAGATGTGAAGCTCCCCCTACACACGTATATCATATAAAGAAGAGTTGTCAAGCTCCTCAATTTATAATATACTCAACATGAATCCATATGTAAGAGAGATGTTAAGCTCTCCTTGCATATAGGCAATACAAATCAAACATTTTGAATTTTTCTTTAAAATTTTGAACTTACTTAATAAAACACATTTTGAGATATCAAATCAGCATATATTTTTTTTATTTTGATATCAATAGTAAACATATGAAATTTTTTTATTTTTCATCATAAACTTTGTGCTTTTAAAAATGTGAGCCAATTGTGAGTTAAGCACATGAAAATCATATATATGTATGAGAAATGAGTATACCAAGTGAAATTGAAACATATATATATATATAAGAAACAAAATATTAGTATATACAAAATAAGTTCATATTGATACCAATTGAAACGATTCAATGATACCAATTGTGTTGGCCCAAGGTTACAATCACCCTTGTTTAGTGTATTTTGATGATTACAAAACATATTAGTTATTTGTACTAATAACAATTGTTGTTTAAGTGTGTTTCAGGTTTATTATCATACTAGAAGTACTCTCACTCAAATACAAGGTTTTTGGACTCAAGACAATTCAATTTGGGCTCAAGTTGCAACATTGAAGATCAAGTGAAGATAGCCCACCTTGAAGAATAGCTTTGAAGTCCTTTAGAAGTTTGTAAGTTTAGAATGTTAAAGTTTGAATATAGGAAATTTGGCTCTAGGATTTGCACACACACTTGTTTCATGTATTTCCTATGTTTTGAAAATAGTTATTGAAAATGGTTATTTCTAAGTTTTATGCCTTAGTTTATATATACATGTACCAAAGCTTTATATCCTGAAAAACTTGTTTAAAACATGTGTATAAACTATTTTCTGCATAATACTTAGCTATATTTATTTTTAAAATATTTATCAAAATTTTTCTAACTCAAAACAGCCCAGTTTTTTCAGTGTCAGGCAACATCGGTCGACCGGCCCGGTCGACCAGCGCTGTGTCTGGACATGCACTGTTTGTGCATGTCCGTCGGTCGACCGGACCGGTCGACCGACGGAGAGCATTCTGCTCTCGGGAATTTTCGGTCGACCGGATCGGTCGACCGGAAGAAGGAAACTGTGTTTCCTCCTTTTGGGTCGGTCGACCTAACCGGTCGACCGGGAGCCAACGGCTACTTCCAGCTGGCCTGGCGGTCGACCGGACCGGTCGACCGCCAAGCCTGCAAATTAGCAACGGCTCTTTCCTCTTTGGGATTTTCTGAAAATCTGTTTTCTTTTTCTGTTTTAACAGACTTTTGGAGAGTTGTTGGGGTGCTTTTGCAGGTTGAATTAGGTGAAAAGAAAATGTTTTTAACTTATTTTCAACCCTATAAATAGAGGAGAAGTCTCTCCTTCATATTGCTTAGAAAAATCCTCAAGTTTTGTTGTTTTCAAAAGAGAAAAGAAAAAATTGTTTGAAGCTTTCAATTCCTACTCTTTCAAGATTGTTTTTCAGTTGTGTTTGATTCTCTATATCACTCTACAACTGAAGTTTTCTCACCACACTTCATAGAGCCAAAAATCCTATACTCATTCTATGGTGAAGTTGTAAATTGAAGTGAGAGTGTTTGTAAAAGAGATTGAGAAAAAGTGTAGTGATCAAGTTGTGATCACTTTGTTCTTGTAATTCCTTCTTGTGGAGCAACCTCTTCGATAGAGGTCCTTTGTATTCGGTGGAGCTCGGTGCTCGGTCTTCGGTAGACCAATTGTAAAGGCATCCTCGGTGGATAGTGGAAACCCTTCACGGAGGTGAAGGCGGGGACTAGAGCAAGTGTGCTCGAACCTCGAAACAAATCATCTTGTTTGCAATTGCCTTTGCGTTATTCTTGCTTTATTTTGTCTTGAATTATTTGCTTGAGAACTAACCCTCTACTTGTGCAATCTTGTCTTGTTTACTTTACTTGCTATACTTGTTGCGTTACATTGTGTGCATCCCATTTCTCATCATCATACTTGGCATTGATCGATCACACCTCAATACAACACGATTGCATTGCGCACCTCTAACCCATATCTAGGGGAATTGGGAGGAAGGAGTTCAGAACCTCGCAAGGGGTATTCGGCTCTTAGTCGTGTTTTGAGAGATCGTTGCATCACTCATTTAATTAAAAGTTTAAAAAGATCATTAGATTAGCATTCACACCTATTCACCCCCCCTCTAGGTGTTTTTCAATTGGTATCAGAGCTTGGACTCTAGGATTTGGTTTAACCACCTTAGAGAAGATCCTAATTTGCTAATCATTTCATTCATATTCATATAGTAAAAATGGCCGATGGAATTAAAACCCCTCCTAAGTTTGATGGACTTAACTTTCCCATATGGAAAGTTAAGATGACCGTGTTTTTGCAATCTCTAGGTAGCCGAGTTGCAAAGGCCGTGACTAAGTCCTTTAGTGTACCCCCCGGTGACGAATCCACTTGGTCCGAAATAGAGACTAAGGAATTCGATGCCAATGCCAAAGCTCACTATGCACTTCTTCAGATGATGACATAGCTAGGGTTATACATTGCAAATCCGCATTTGAGATTTGGTCACACTTGATAGTCACTCATGAGGGGACCTCACAAGTAAAGAAGGCTAAGATTGACCTTCTTCGGTCTCAATATGAAACTTTTAGCATGCAAGACAATGAAACCATAGATGATATGGTTACAAGATTTACCAAGATTACTAATGGACTCTCTTCTTTAGGTGAAGATATCAACAATGATCAAAGAGTAAGGAAGATCATCCGGGCTCTTCCTCCTTCATGGGAAGTTAAAGCTACAACCTTGAAGGAACTCAACGAAAATGAAGAGATGGAGCTCATAGGTCTCATTGGGAACCTCAAAACCCATGAGATGGAAAGGAAAGCAAGGGAGGACATGGCTCCTACCAAGAAGAAGACCATCGCCTTCAAGAGTCAAGCTACACACTCCGATGAAGATGATGAAGAAGAAGATGATGAGGAGCTCTCACTCCTTGTTAAGAATGTCCGGAGGATGTACAACAAGGCGAAGTACCAAGGTAGAAGGAGATGGCAAGGAGGCAAAGAAGAAAGAAAGATCATATGCTTCAATTGCCAAAAATCGGGACACATTGTGGCGGAGTGTCCGGAAAAAGCAAAGCCTTCCACTTCAAAGAAGCCTTACAAGAAGAAGGCTATGAAGGCAACTTGGGATTCGGAGACCGAATCCGAGGAAGAAATAGACACCGCTAACATGTGCTTCATGGCTAATGAAGGCACAAGCAAGGTAACCTCTTCCCCTTCTCATGATAATGAACTTTCTATGGATGTGTTAGAAGAGGCTTTTGTTGAGTTGTCACAAAACTATGATTTCTTAAAGAAAAAGTATATTAAAATGAAAAAGGAAAATGAATCTTTAAGTCTTCAAGTTTTTACTCTTACAAAAGAAAAGGATGAGTTGGTTTCCACTTTGGCCACTACCAAAAATGATTTTGAAAAATATAAGATCTCTTGCAAAGGTAAGGCCCCACTAATTGACTCAAATGAAGTTTCTATGCTTAAGGAAAGATTAGATTCATTAAGTGTTGTTTTGAAAGATTATGAGTTTAACAAGAAGAAAATTGAGGCTATGTTTCCTAAGAAACAAGCCCCAAAGAAAAATGCTCATGCTCATGTTCATATTCATGCTACACAACCTAAACAACATGGCAAAACCCCAAAACATGCTCACACTACACATCATGCTTTCATGTATAGAAAAGTGTACTCATGTTCACATTGTGGGCGGAAAGGACACTTAGCTAATTTTTGTTATGATAGACTAAGTGCATCACATCATAATGTTTGGGTTCGTAACACTAACTTTCAAGGACCCAAGAAAGTTTGGGTACCAAAGTCAACAATTATTTTAAATGATGTAGGTACTTTCCAAAGCCCAACGACGTAGAGGTTTGTGGTATCTTGATAGCGGTTGCTCAAGGCACATGACTTGGGACATCAACAACTTTGCAACCCTATCAAGATATCATGAAGGTGGCACCGTCACCTTCGGAGATGACGCCAAGGGTAAAATCATCGGTATTGGTAATGTAAAACTTGGCACCTCTCCTTTAATTGAAAATGTAGTTTTAGTTGATGGCCTCAAGCATAATCTCTTGAGTGTTAGTCAACTTTGTGATAAAGGTTTTGATGTTGTTTTTGATAATGTTGCTTGTAAAGTTATTGATAGAATTTCTAATGTTTGTGTATTTTTCGGTTTTCGTGAAAGTAATGTTTATATGATTGATATGTTAAATATGTCTTGTAATATTACTTGTTTGAAAGCCCTCGATGATGACTCTTGGTTGTGGCATAGGAGATTAGGGCATATTTCTTTTGATCACATTTCTAGGTTAAACACAAAGGAAATGGTGAAAGGTATTCCTTGTTTGAATTTTGAAAAGGACCGAGTTTGTGACGCATGTCAATTTGGGAAACAAACTAAGTCTTCTTTCAAGTCAATTAAGGATATCATGACATCACGTCCTTTGGAGTTAATCCATATGGATCTTTTTGGCCCTACACAAACCAAAAGTTTAAGTGGGAATAGATTTGCTTATGTTTTGGTTGATGATTTTTCAAGATTTACTTGGGTTTTCTTTCTTGAACATAAAAGCCAAGCATTTTCGTATTTCCAAATTTTTAAGAAAAGAGTTGAAAAAGAAAAAGATGTTTCGATTTTGAGAATAAGAAGTGATAGAGGAGGTGAATTCATTAACCAACCCTTTACCACTTTTTGTGATGAACATGGAATAAAGCATGAACTTTCTTGTCCTAGAACTCCACAACAAAATGGAGTAGTTGAACGGAAAAATAGAACATTATAAGAGATGGCTAGGACAATGCTAAGTGAATATGGTCTACCACATTATTTGTGGGCCGAGGCCGTAAATACATCATGCTACATATCAAATCGTGTTTTCTTGTGTAAAAATACTACCAAAACTTCTTTTGAAATGTATTTTTCTAGAAAACCTAATGTTTCCTATTTTAAAGTTTTTGGTTGCAAATGCTTTGTTTTAAACACAAAAGAGTTTTTAGGAAAATTTGATCCTAAATCTTATGAGGCTATTTTTGTAGGTTACTCAAAAACTAGTAAAGCTTATAGAGTTTTCATTAGATCATCTTTGACTATTGAAGAGTCTATTCATGTTAAGTTTGAGGAATCTAACAAGTTTGTTAAGAATGTTATAGAAATAGATGCTTTGCATGAAGGCTTGGAGAAAGTCACCTTGGAGGATGCTTCTACCATGGGAGACAAGCCAAAGGATGATGATGGAAGTGAAGCCAAAGTGGAAGAGGCCCAAGGAAATGAACATCAAACAAATGAGGTGGAGCCTACTCAACCACTACCTAAGGATTGGAGATTCAATCCTCATCATCCCAAGGACCTCGTCATAGGTGAAGTATCAAAAGGGGTAACTACTCGCTCTAAAATTCAAGATTATTGTGGCCACTTTGCATTTATTTCACACATAGAACCCAAAAATGTGCTCGAAGCCGAGGCCGAATCATATTGGTTGCTAGCCATGCAAGAGGAGCTCAATCAATTTGAGCGCAACCAAGTTTGGCACCTTGTTCCTAGGCCCCACGATAGACCAACAATTGGTACTAAGTGGATCTTTAAGAATAAGTTGGATGAATCGGGTAATGTAGTTAGAAACAAGGCTAGGTTAGTTGCCCAAGGTTACACTCAAATCGAAGGGATCGATTTTGAAGAAACCTTTGCACCCGTAGCGCGGCTTGAAGCCATACGGATGACATTAGCATTTGCCTCATATAAAGATTTCAAATTATTTCAAATGGATGTTAAAAGTGCTTTTCTAAATGGATTTATTGAAGAGGAGGTGTATGTTGAACAACCCCCCGGGTTTGTTGATCCTACACATCCGGATTTTGTTTTTAAATTAGATAAAGCTCTTTATGGTTTAAAACAAGCCCCTAGGGCTTGGTATGAAAGACTTTCTTCATTTTTGATTTCAAATGGTTTTAAGAAAGGTAAAATTGATACAACCTTGTTTACAAAACATGTAGAAAATGACATTCTTATTGTGCAAATTTTTGTAGATGATATTATTTTTGGTTCTACTAATGAATCTCTTTGCAAAGCTTTTGAGTCATGCATGAAGGATGAATTTGAAATGTCTATGATGGGGGAGCTCAACTATTTCCTTGGACTCCAAATCAAGCAAAGGAAGGATGGGATCTTCATCAATCAAGCCAAATACACAAAGGAACTAATCAAAAGGTTTGGGCTTGAAGGATCAAGAGTAAGCAAAACTCCAATGGCAACAACTACAAAGCTTGACAAGGATGAACAAGGTAAAAGTGTAGACATTAAATTATACCGTAGCATGATTGGTAGCTTGCTTTATTTGACGGCTAGTAGGCCGGATATTATGTTTTCCGTTTGTCTTTGTGCACGTTTTCAATCTTGTCCTAAAGAATCTCACATAATAGTGGTTAAACGCATAATTAGATACCTTAAGGGCACTATTGAAATGGGTTTATGGTATCCTAAAACCGGATTATTTGAAATGAAGAGTTTTTCGGATGCCGACTATGCGGGTTGTAGGGTAGATAGGAAGAGCACAAGTGGAACATGTCAATTCTTAGGTAATTGTCTTGTATCTTGGTCTTCCAAAAAGCAAAATTCGGTAGCCCTATCAACCGCCGAGGCGGAGTATGTTGCGGCCGGAGCTTGTTGTGCACAAGTTCTTTGGATGAAACATACTCTCCTTGACTATGATTTACACTTTGATCATGTTAAAATATTTTGTGATAATACTAGTACTATTCACATGACAAAGAATGCAAATCAACATAGTAAAACCAAACACATTGACATTAGGTATCACTTTCTTAGAGATCATTATGAGAAAGGTGATATTGTTATTGAATATGTTTCTACCGATTTTCAACTTGCCGATATTTTTACTAAACCTTTAGATTATGCTAGATTTTCGTTTATTTGTGGTGAGTTGAATGTTTGTATTATAGATTCTTAAAATTAAAATTTTGTTTTTTTTTAACCCTTTTTGATGTATGACAAAAAGGGGGAGAATAAGTTTGTTAAGTTTGTTGAGATATTTGGAAAATAAGTGTTTAAGTTTATTTGAGTTTCATTTCATGAATAAAAAGACTTTGTGTTTTTGACAAAAACTATTGTGTTTTGCTTTATGTATGCTTACATAGCTTTTCATATTCATGATAAATACATAGCATTGTCTGAGGGGGAGCTTTCCAAGCTTTTCCTCCTTTATTTGTTTCAATAACCTATATGTTTTGTCATCATCAAAAAGGGGGAGATTGTTGGCCCAAGGTTACAATCACCCTTGTTTAGTGTATTTTGATGATTACAAAACATATTAGTTATTTGTACTAATAACAATTGTTGTTTAAGTGTGTTTCAGGTTTATTATCATACTAGAAGTACTCTCACTCAAATACAAGGTTTTTGGACTCAAGACAATTCAATTTGGGCTCAAGTTGTAACATTGAAGATCAAGTGAAGATAGCCCACCTTGAAGAATAGCTTTGAAGTCCTTTAGAAGTTTGTAAGTTTAGAATGTTAAAGTTTGAATATAGGAAATTTGGCTCTAGGATTTGCACACACACTTGTTTCATGTATTTCCTATGTTTTGAAAATAGTTATTGAAAATGGTTATTTCTAAGTTTTATGCCTTAGTTTATATATACATGTACCAAAGCTTTATATCCTGAAAAACTTGTTTAAAACATGTGTATAAACTATTTTCTGCATAATACTTAGCTATATTTATTTTTAAAATATTTATCAAAATTTTTCTAACTCAAAACAGCCCAGTTTTTCAGTGTCAGGCAACATCGGTCGACCGGCCCGGTCGACCGGCGCTGTGTCTGGACATGCACTGTTTGTGCATGTCCGTCGGTCGACCGGACCGGTCGACCGACGGAGAGCATTCTGCTCTCGGGAATTTTCGGTTGACCGGATCGGTCGACCGGAAGAAGGAAACTGTGTTTCCTCCTTTTGGGTCGGTCGACCTAACCGGTCGACCGGGAGCCAACGGCTACTTCCAGCTGGCCTGGCGGTCGACCGGACCGGTCGACCGCCAAGCCTGCAAATTAGCAACGGCTCTTTCCTCTTTGAGATTTTCTGAAAATCTGTTTTCTTTTTCTGTTTTAACAGACTTTTGGAGAGTTGTTGGGGTGCTTTTGCAGGTTGAATTAGGTGAAAAGAAAATGTTTTTAACTTATTTTCAACCCTATAAATAGAGGAGAAGTCTCTCCTTCATATTACTTAGAAAAATCCTCAAGTTTTGTTGTTTTCAAAAGAGAAAAGAAAAAATTGTTTGAAGCTTTCAATTCCTACTCTTTCAAGATTGTTTTTCAGTTGTGTTTGATTCTCTATATCACTCTACAACTGAAGTTTTCTCACCACACTTCATAGAGCCAAAAATCCTATACTCATTCTATAGTGAAGTTGTAAATTGAAGTGAGAGTGTTTGTAAAAGAGATTGAGAAAAAGTGTAGTGATCAAGTTGTGATCACTTTGTTCTTGTAATTCCTTCTTGTGGAGCAACCTCTTCGGTAGAGGTCCTTTGTATTCGGTGGAGCTCGGTGCTCGGTCTTCGGTAGACCAATTGTAAAGGCATCCTCGGTGGATAGTGGAAACCCTTCACGGAGGTGAAGGCGGGGACTAGAGCAAGTGTGCTCGAACCTCGAAACAAATCATCTTGTTTGCGATTTCCTTTGCGTTATTCTTGCTTTACATTTCTCTTGCTTTATTTTGTCTTGAATTATTTGCTTGAGAACTAACCCTCTACTTGTGCAATCTTATCTTGTTTACTTTACTTGCTATACTTGTTGTGTTACATTGTGTGCATCCCATTTCTCATCATCATACTTGGCATTGATCGATCACACCTCAATACAACACGATTGCATTGCGCACCTCTAACCCATATCTAGGGGAATTGGGAGGAAGGAGTTCAGAACCTCGCAAGGGGTATTCGGCTCTTAGTCGTGTTTTGAGAGATCGTTGCATCATTCATTTAATTAAAAGTTTAAAAAGATCATTAGATTAGCATTCACACCTATTCACCCCCCCTCTAGGTGTTTTTCAAATTGACATATCAATAAAATCAAGTGTATATCTCATAACCTACCACCCTTCATATGCACAAGGTAAAAGATTTTCAATGAAGCATACAAGGCATAATCGCCCATCCATCCTCCCATTGATGGTAGGGGTTTTCAAAAATAGATTTGAAAATAAGTTTAGTTTGAAAAACTCTACCAAATGAAGAATTTGCACTAGATAAATGTTTTTCAAAACACAAGTAAATCACATGGCACTAAAAACACTCTAATATCCATGAAGTCCATAAAATTTTCAAAGGAGGTGAGTGCACTAGTGTTATGTGGAACATGGTATCATGAAATTGTCAATAAAGCTCAATATTTCTTTAAATAAGAAAATATGAAAATCATCACAAAATTTTTTATTAAGAAATATATATTTCAAGATATATGTATGTTTTGACAACACAATAAGTATACATACATATCTCTTAAACACAATTGAGTCCATATAAATAGATTTGCATTAAAGGCAAATGACTCAAGAGGTATACATGTATATCTTAATGTTTGGCAAAATACACATATACATGAAATGAAAAACACATGATCATAAATCAAATCCAAAAAGTGGGAATATAAGTTTAAAAATGTATGTATCATCAAAACCAAGCAATACAAGCACATTTCATGGGTTCAAATAAGCATTCAAGCACAAATATCAATAGATTTATTTGTGGCCCACGATATGTACAAGTATAAATCCTAGTGTTGACAAAAACTAACATATAAACTAATATTCAATACATGAAGCATCAAATATTTTAGAAAAATAGAATCATGTGTCAATCTCAAAAATTATTTGAAGAATAAATAACTAGTATAAATTGTTTTTGAAAAACTAGTTAAAGATCCTTCAAATATGTCAAATCTTATGTTTTTCATAAACATAACTAGATACATAAAAAATTTAAGCACTCATGGTCTATAAGGCTCAAAATGTTTTTAATAAAAATGTGAGTGTTAAATGATCATGTAAATAGCATTTTTATGAAAATAGTCAATGAAGCTCATAAGTCACATTTTTAACAAAAACACGAAAAATCATTTTTTTTTAAAAAACACTAATCTTCATGGTATATGTATGATTAATCAAATCCTAACAATACACATACATATCCCAAATCTAAAAGAGTCTATTAATGATGTTTGCATGAAGGCAAGAGACTCACGGGTATACATGTATATTTATTAGATTTGAATTAAAAATACATATACATGAAGTAAAGCATAAAATAGGTAAAACATGTATAAAAGAGAATCATCAAAACTAGTCTATACATATGCATATAGTGGGTACAAATGAGCATGAAGAGTGAATGTATATGAATCAATTTGATACCCACTAAGTGTACATGTATAAAAGCAAGTTTGACACATTCTACATCTAAGCATATAAATACCACATGAAGCACACAAATCATAAAACATGAACATGCTATGAATATTATGAATGAACAAGCATGAACATAAAAGGTAGGAGTTTAGAAATTGTTACCAACTCCAAAGCTCCTAACATGGTGGTTGTCCCACCAAGCTTCCTTGATAGCGGTGCTCCAAATGTGTGTCCATCAAGTCCATTTGCATCCACTACCAAGGCACCAATTCTCTCACGTTTTGTGAGAGCCCTCACCTACATCAAAAGCAAATGGTGGGGGTTTTGGTACCCATATTTTCTTGTAGGGTCCACGGGGGTTAGCTTTGTTGTAAGGAACCCAAAATCTTTTATTCTTAGCAAAATTAAAATGATCTAATCTATCATAACAATATTTTGCTAAATGGCCTTTGCGACCACAATGTGTACATACGTACACCTTAGTATGCTTATGTGTAGGAGTGTGATCATGTTGTGCAACATAAGAAAATGCATGGTTATGATGTGCATGAATGTGTGGAGTTTGTTTCTTTGAAAACATTGACTCCAATCTAGTGTGGTTGAATGCACAAGAGTTCAAAGTTGAACTCAAATCATTAATTTTATTTTTCAAACCATTAATCTCACTAGTGGTGGCATGTAAAGCATGGTGAGATATAGAATCACTTTTCTTTTTCTTTTGTGAAACAAAATCTTTTTCTTTTTCACAAATTTTCTTTTCAAAGATTTATTTTCTTGAAAAACATCTTCTCTTTGTTTTTCCACCAAAGCAATTTTAGTTTTCAAACTAGTGTTCCCTTCACATAAATCATTCAATTTTGTAAGTAAGGAAACATTTTCATTTTTCAAATCTTTATTTTCTTTTTCTAAGCATGCCATTTTATTTTCTAATGAATCTTTTTCATTAAGCATGGCATCAAAATTCTTTTTCAAATTATTGTTATCTTTTTCTAAACATGCAATGTTAGATTTAAGAGAGTCTTGTTCTACATGCATGCAAGAAATATTCTTTTTCAAATTTTTATTTTCTTTCTTAAGCATGTCATATTTTTCAAGAATTGTTTGGCAAAATGAAGTGAGCTCATCATATGACATGTCCTCATCATCGGATTCGGAGTTTACCTCAAGGGGGTTATCCCCTTGGACCATATAGCACACGTTGGAGGTATCGCTTCCAACGTCCGAATCACTCCCCGCATAGTATTGTTCATTTTCACCGAGGGAGATGAGGGTATTCCACACTACAAAAGCCGAATCAAAGTTCGAAACTCTAGATAAATAAACATCATCTAGGGTAGACTTGATAGCATGAAGGGCTTTTGCATTAGCCTCAAAATTCTTACCATCTAAACAATATGCATTATTAGTAGTGGCAAGATATACATGAATGCCTAAGGCTTTGAGGTACAAGGACATCTTCACCTTCCATATATGGATGTTAAGAATATCAAAAGTGGGAGGTGACATGAAGTCCATGGTGTGTGTACAAATATTGTGATTAGCCTAAAAATAAGGATCTTTTACTCTAGGTTGTTAGACCAAAATCAGAGTACCAAGCTCTGATACCAATTATAAATCACCTAGAGGGGGGGTGAATAGGTGATGGCTAATCTAATGGTCACTTAATGATGAATTATGCAAATGATGCGGAAGCTAAAAGCAATTATGACCAAATAAAAACTTTTACACTAAACACCACGTATAACCAAGAGTGTTGCCGAATTCCCCGTGAAGGGCTCTGGACAAACTCCTCTAGATTCCCCTTGAATGGGTTGAGGTGCCGCGTTGGCTCTCTTGATTGAATACAAGTGTTAGCAACAATCCCACGCAAGTATATATATCAATTATGCACACAACATATATCAAGCATATAAATGTAAAGACAATATAAGCTATGCAAGATATAAAGGAGATAGAGAGAGAGAGAGATGGCAATCGCAAACACAAGGGTATATTTCGAGGTTCGAGCACACTTGCTCTACATCCCCGCCTTCGACACACGAAGGATTTCCACTATGCAAGATCCCAATGGATCTCTCCTCGGTGCCGCAACACCTACAAGCCCTCGGACTCTCTAGTCCCGTACACACCGCAAGCCCACCGGCTCGCCGAGGCCGCACCTCAAACACGAGTTCGCACCCGAACCCGAAAACACCAAGTCCTCACTAGGACCCAAACAATCACGAGCACACTTGCCCATCTCCTCAAAGAACAAAGAAGAACTTTGGTGATCACAACTCTTGATCACCTAAAATCCTCTCACAATAACACTCCCTATAGGGTAGATAGATCAATGGATGCTCAAGTGTTGATGTGAGAAAACAAGGATGTGAAAGGTGGAGGAAAACTCAAAGACTTTCTTTTAAACACTCTTGATAAAACTTCCCTTTAGATAGGAAATATTTGCTCACTATTTTGTGGAGAAAACTCTTTTAAAAGTCTGGGAAAAACTGGCTCTAAGAGACTCCAAAATCTTGTAACAAAACAATGACAAGACCCCCCAATTTATAGGCCAGAAAAATATAGTCGTTGGGATCTGTCAGTACTGCCGGTCGACCGGCCCGGTCGACCACCAACGGTCGGATTTCTGACCGTTGGAGCCACGGTCGACCGGTGCGGTCGACCGAACTTTCCAGAGAGCACTGCTCTCTGGAGCGGTCGACCGGCACGGTCGACCGTCCAACAGTACACACAGGCGTGCACATTTGTGCACGTCAGTCGACCGGCCCGGTCGACCGACTTCAGGATTAGTCGACTAGTTAAGTCGACTAGTCGACTTGGCTGAAGCCTGAAACAATTTTTCTGGGATAAAAAGTTTGTCTTTGTGGCTCATATAAAATCCCATAAAACATAAAAAAACTACAAAAATAGTTTAACCAATATACTTTGATATACAAACATGCTTGCACAAAATCAAGGCATGTTATAAAAGATTGGACTATTTTTGTAATTAGGAAATATTTGGCCCATGATAAAAACTGTATTTTCCAAAACATGTTTTCTAAACTTTGTTTTTCAAAATCTTCATCAAATACAAAAACAAGATATACTTTTAAGGCATAGTGTGTATGGATATGATCCACTACACAATCAAGATGAAATATCTATGTTTTTGTCATAAAGCTCTAAATAAGGTTTTGGTTAAAAGATAAGTATATGAGAAATACCAAAAACCAAACTTATATTTTTCAAAAAGAAAAATCTTTTCTAAACTAAAAAATCTTTTATGAAAAGACAATAAAATCAAGAGTGTGTGTGCATGGTATACTTGAGCAATCTACCAACTATCTATCCTTTACATTTTAACTAAAACAAAAACAAAATCTTATACCTAGACATAAGTCTTCATCTTCTTGAAGTCTTCACTTGAAGGCTTCTCATCTTCTTGACTTGGTCCAACCTTGATCCAAAAGCTCCTTGGATCACACCGTGCTAGCTCCAAATCTTGACATTTTATCCTTTGTTGAGCTATGCACCTACTAAGATCTTGATAAAGAATCTGTCACTAATTAAACACAAGATCATTAGTAAATATAACTTCATGAGTTGATCATCATCAAAACTAGGGTGATAGACCTTTGGGCCAATAGTTGCATCCTCTTTTAATAAAAATGAGATTCATGTTTTGAAAAAGAGATTTAATTGTTTGACCTCAAATTTGAGCAATTGTGCATTTAACTATAATACATTGGAATCGATGTTTCGCAAGAAACAAGTTTCACATATTCAAGCACATACCCCATGGCATACATATGAACACCATGATCATACCCGCACACATATGTATGCTAGAGTGTACAAATGTACACATTGCAGCCACAAAGGCCATCTTGCAAAATTTTATTTTGATAGAATAAATCATTTAAATTTTGCAAATAAAAATGTTTGGTTTCCTTATAATGTTAACCTACGTGGACCAACAAAAAGATATGGGTATCAAAATCTCCACTTCTTGTGTTTGATGTAGGTGTGTGCTCTCACAAAACGTGAGAGGTTTGGTGTCTTGGTGGCGGATGTACTTGGAGCTTAATGGACATACCCAATTGATGAATTACAATCAAGAAAGTATGGGGGGAGGACCACCATATCTTGGAGATATAGAGAATAGTTCATATGGTTTGGTAACTATTTCTAACTCCTATTTTATTTACATACTTTCTCATTATTAACTTTTAGCATGTTGTGATTTTAATTCTCATTATGTTAATACAATGCTCAGTAGACTTGTGATATACATATATAGTATTTGAGATACACCCATGTTTTATGGATTCATATTTTTGTGTTCTCATTATAGTTTGGCTATTGTGTATATCCTATTTCTAAAAGCACTTGCATTTACCCTAATGATCATATTTGTTTAAATTTTTGTGCTTTATGTGTTGATTACATATTTAGATGTAGTTTTTATTAAAACTTGTGTTTATACCTGTATAATTAGTGAGCTAACTTGACTCTTTTGTTTGGGTTCCTTAATGCTCATGTATTCTCATTAGATATAGTTGCATAACCTACTTTTTATGATTCTTTCATTTTTACTTGTTTTCTCTATTTTTGTTCATGTCTGTTGTTTGCTTCATGTATATGATAATTTTGTCCAAAACTATAGATATATATGTTTATCCTAGAGTCACTTGCCTTCATGCAACATTCTTTGTGGACTCGTTTATGTTTGAATATGTATGTATACTTTAGTTTCGACAAAACATACATATACCTTTAAGCTCGTTTAGTTTTTGATAAAAGAATTTCATGTTTGTTTTGAGCCTTATTGATTTATTTCATTAATTTGTTGTTCACATGATTCTTGTACACTCACCTTTATGTTTACTCATGACTTTATTTTCACGAGCACATTTTTTTGAGCTTTATAGATGTTGAGTGACAACTCCTGTGTGGTATACATGTTTCATGAGATATATAATTTGGGTTTCATATTTTGAAGGATCTTTAACTAGTTTTTCAAAAACTATTTTAAACTAGTTTCTTGATTCTTCAATTGGTAGAGTTTTCAAACTATGCTAAAACTATTTTCAAAATCTTATTTTGAAAACTCTACCTTCAAAGGCGGTTGGATGGGTGACCATGCCTTATATATCCTAAATTGAATATCTTTCAAATATGTGCATGATAAGAGCGGATGATATGAGTTATATACATGATCTTTATGTTGTTTTATTTTTTGTATACTCATATTTGTTTTCTATATATGTATACTTCGAATTTCAAGTGGTATTTTCATTTTCATACATACATACATGCATACATACATACCTACGTACGTACGTACGTACGTACGTACGTACGTATGTATGTATATATATATATATATATATATATGATTTAGATTATGCTTATTTTACAATACCATACATTTTAAGAACAAACTGTTTATGCTAAGCTTGACTTAATTCTAAATACTATTTGATATCTTTACAAGTTTAAGCATTGATTTCAATTGGTATTTTTTGGTATCAAAATGTACTTCATATTTCACCTTCAATTGGTATCAAAATCTACTTTTGGTATCTTAATAATTTAGTTTATCTACAAGTGATATCAATATTTATTTTCTCAACAACTATTTGATTTCAATTGATATCAAAATTTATTTTGTTGACTTCAAGTAATTTTAAAAATTTGTTTTAAAAAAAAGATATCAAAATTGTTTTCAAAATTTGTTGATATGTATTGCCTATATGCATAGGGAGCTTAACATCTCCTCTATATATAGATTCATATTGAGCGTATTTCATATATAGTAGAGCTTAACCTCTCTTCCTTATGTGGTACATGTGTGTAGGGGTAGTTTAACAGCTCCGTCTATGCATTACATATTATGCTTATGTGGGTTAGAATTTAGTCATCCCTTCTCCATGTAATGCATGTATACAGCGGGGAATTAACTCAACGTCTCTCCTCTTCATGAATGTATATTGCATATACATCTTTGTTTGTTTGTCTTCGCTCTTTTGTTGATGAATTGACAAAAAGGAGAAGAAGAATTTAGAGTTTATACATGCATGTTTATGATTTTTATGCATATTGTTGGCCCAAGAGGTTACACTCTCCAATTGTTTTGTGTTTTGATGATGACAAACCAAATATGAGCTATTTGGTACTAACAAGTTTGTTAAGATAAGTTTCAGGTTTGTACCATGTTTAGAGACCATTCGCTTAGCTATTGCAAGAACTTCTAAGTTCCACAAAGCAAGGAAGGCAAATTGCACATCAAGGAAGGATCATAGAAGAGAAGGCACTAGCAAGGCATTGGATGGCTCAAAGACTTGAAGATAGCACAAGAAGTCTTCATGTAATTTGTTTTTCAGTTTATAGTTTGTTAAAGAATAGTGGATAGGTTTGAAGCTCTATCACACACGTTTTTGCGCACATGCTCATTCCAAAATAATTTCTTATAAATTATACAAAAATATTTTGCATACAAGATTTTGCCTACAGATATATATTTATGTTTTATACTAATCCCTGTTCAAAAGTATTTTTGTTAAAATCAAAATCCTCTTTGTTTTCTTTTTAAAATTGACTTTTTGACCTGATCCGGTCGACCGGGGCGGTCGACCGAGTCTGTGTCAGTCTGGTCCGGTCGACCGGACCAGTCGACCGAAGTCCTGGCAGATGCACGTATCCGTGTGCACGTCTGTCGGTCGACCGGGGCGGTCGACCGGACTATTATTTTTTGCTCACAGGTTTTATCGGTCGACCGGGTCGGTCGACCTCTAGACTTTAACGGTCAAATTTTTATACTACCGGTCGACCGGCCCTGTCGACCGATCCGACCGTTTGAACAGTAACGGGCAGATTTTAAGAGCTGTTTATTTTTGTCTTTTGTATTTAAAAATTCGTTTAAGGATATATTTTGATCTAATTACCTCCTAAACATCAGTAAATATGTTTTATCCCTAAACCCTAGCCCTCTCCTATAAATAGGGGTGTTTGGGGAGAGATTGGTTACAACAACTATTATTGCTAAAATTCAAAAGTTTAAGGCTTTCAAAGTTCTTGGTTTTTGAGCTAAATTCTCTCAATCTCTGAAGGGTTTTCAAAAGTTTTTCTCTGATTTCAATTTCTTTTTCTTACACACAAAAGAGCTTCAATTCTACTCATTATTCTCTAAGGACCTTTGTAAGGGAAGAGATTTTTGAAAGAGAGAGTTTGTGGTCTTTTGACTACCAAGGAAATCACTTGTTCTTGAGATTGTAGGAGTTGGGTACTCCATTGTATTTGAGATCTTTGTGATAGTGAAAGTGGTCAGAATCCTTCTGGGGAAGGCGGGGAGTAGAGCTGGGTGCTCGAACCTCGATAACATATCCTTGTGTTTGCGATTGGTTTACATTCTTGCAATTATTCTCTACTTTGCTTGCACTTATTACTTGCTCATCATACTTACTTGCTTGCATTCATCTTGTGATTCTTGATTGTGAGTGTTATAGCTTTAAATTATTGAATTGCCCTTTGATTAGCATTATCACCTATTCACCCCCCTCTAGGTGATTTTCAATTGGTATCAGAGCTTGGACTCTAGGTTTGGCTTAACATCCATAGAGAGATCCTTAAAATATTGCTAATCAACATTTTCATTCATCCATTCATACACTAGTAAATATGGCCGTCAACATTAAAACCCCACCTAAATTTGATGGCCTAAATTTTCCCATTTGGAAGGTTAGGATGACTATATTTTTGCAATCACTAGGTAGCTTGGTAGCTAAGTCCTTGACCAAACCCTACATAGCACCCGATAGTAATGAGAGCACTTGGACTGACTTCAACTTTAGAGAATATGAGGCTAACTCAAAAGCCCAAAACTCCCTTTTAACCGCCTTGAATGAGGATGACCTTACACGGGTAATTCATTGCCAATCCGCCTATGAGATTTGGCAACACTTATTGGTCACACATGAAGGGACTTCACAAGTCAAGAGAGCTAAGATAGATCTCTTGAGGTCTCAATATGAATCATTTAAAATGCTTGATGATGAATCCATTGATTGTATGATTACTCGTTTCACTAAAATTACAAATGGTCTTTCTTCATTAGGTGACGTCATCTCCAACGATCAAAAGGTGCGCAAAGTGATACGGGCTCTTCCTTCTTCATGGGAGATCAAGGCCACCACCTTAAAGGAGTTGAACGACAAGGACGAGATGGACATCATTAGTCTCATTGGGAACCTAAAGACCCATGAGATGGAGAAGAAGGCAAGAGAAGAAGCCACTACTTCAAAGAAGAAATCCATAGCCTTCAAGACTTCATCCACCAATGATGACGATGATGAAGACGAAGAAGAAGATGAGGAGCTAACTCTACTTGTGCGGAATGTCAAGAGGTTGTACCGAAAGAACAAGTTCAACTTCCGGAGAAGATTCGAAGGCAAAGAGGAGCGGAAGATCATTTGCTATAATTGCCGCAAACCCGGACATATCATGGCGGATTGTCCGGAGTTCAAGAAGAAGATGACTTCCTCCTTCAAGCCAAAGAAACCGGAGGAGAAGAAAGCCTACAAAGCAACATGGGATTCGGAAAGCGAGTCCGAAGAGGAGGTGGATCAAGCTAATATGTGTTTCATGGCAAACACACCTAAGGTAACCCCTCAATCCCTTGATGATGAAGATGATGAACTAAGTAAGGAAGTTCTAGTTCATGCCTTTGTAGAACTTTCTGAAACTTATGATAATAAGAAACTTGAATGCTTTAAATTACAAAAAGAAGTTGCTTTCTTAAAATCAACTTGCTTTGGTTTCAAAAGAAAAAGATTATCTTTCTTCCAATCTTGTTTCTATTCAAAATGAATTTGACGCTTATAAGATTTCTTGTAAGGGTAAAACCCCTATTGTTGATAATGAAGAAATTTCTTCCTTAAAAACCAAAATGGTTGATTTTGAAAAGATTTTGAAAGATTGTGCTTTTAACACCAAGAAGCTTGAAGAAAAGTTTTCCAAAAAGCACACTTCTCATGTTAAAGATTCTCATGCTAAAATTTCACATGCTCACACTTCAAATAATACTTCTCATGCTAAATCTTTTCATGCTCACAATGCCCATGCTCACAAATCACACACTCACTATGCTTTTAGATATGGTAGAGTGTATAGATGTACTTATTGTGGCAAAAATGGACATTTAGCTAAATTTTGTTATGATAAATTGCATAGTTCAAATAATCTTGTTTGGGTTAATGGCTCTAACCCTCATGGACCCAAGAAAATGTGGGTACCAAAATCAAGTCCTAAAATGTTTGATGTAGGTACACACCAAGGCTCCAAGACGTAGGGAGCGGTGGTACCTTGATAGTGGTTGTTCGAGACACATGACGTGGGATATCAACAACTTCACAACCCTATCAAGGTACATGGAAGGTGGCTCCGTCACCTTCGGGGATGATTCCAAAGGCACCATCATCGGTATTGGTAATATTCAAATTGGTTCATCTCCTATTATAGAGAATGTTGTTTTAGTAGATGGTTTAAAACATAATTTGCTTAGCATTAGCCAACTTTGTGATCGTGGACTTAAAGTTGTTTTTGATGATTCCTCATGCAAGATTTTTGATGTTAAATCCGATGTTTGTATTCTTACCGGTTTTCGTGATAATAATGTTTATATTATTGACATGCTTAATTTAGATTGTTCTAGTAAATGCTTAAATGCTTTTGATGAAAATTCTTGGCTTTGGCATAGAAGATTAGGACATGCATCTTTTGACCATATCTCTAGGATTAATTCAAAGGAATTGGTGAAGGGTATACCTTGCTTGGATTTTGAGAAAGACCGCATTTGTGGTGCGTGCCAACTTGGGAAACAAACCAAGTCTTCCTTTAAACCAATCAAGGATATCATGTCAACTAGGCCTTTAGAATTAATTCATATGAATCTTTTTGGACCAACTAAAACTAAGAGTTTAAATGGAAGTAGATTTGCATTTGTTTTGGTTGATGATTTCTCCCGTTTTACTTGGGTTTCTTTTTACAAAATAAAGATCAAACTTTTTCTCATTTTAAAATTTTTCGAAAAAGAGTTGAAAAAGAAAAGGGTTTTCCGATTTTGAGAATAAGGAGTGATAGAGGTGGTGAGTTTATTAACCAACTCTTCATGACTTATTGTGATGAAAAGGGAATTAAGCATGAAACATCTTGTCCTAGAACTCCACAACAAAATGGAGTTGTAGAAAGGAAAAATAGAACACTTCAAGAGATGTCTAGGACAATGATAAGTGAATATGACCTCCCTCAATATTTATGGGCCGAGGCCGTAAACACCGCATGCTATATATCGAATCGTATTTATTTATGCAAAAATTCTTCCAAAACTTCTTTTGAAATGTATCATTCTAGAAAACCAAATGTTGCATATTTTAAAGTTTTTGGATGCAAGTGTTTTGTTTTGAATACTAAGGATAATTTGGGTAAATTTGATGCTAAGGCTTATGAGGCTATCTTTGTTGGATATTCCTCTACTAGCAAAGCATATAGAGTTTTCATTAGATCTTCTCTTACCATAGAAGAATCCATGCATGTTAAATTTGAAGAATCTAATGTGGTTGTTGAGAATGTTGTAGAGATTGAACCACTAGGTGAAGACATGGAGAGACTATCCTTGAAGGACTCACCCACTCAAGAAGAAAAGCTAGACCCTATTGGTGAAGTTCAAGAGGATAAGGAGGAAAGCACTCAACCGCTTCCTAAAGCTTGGAGATACGCTACAAATCATCCTAAGGAGCTCATCTTGGGTGATGCATCTAAAGGAGTCACAACGCGCTCCAAACTCCATGACATATGTGGTAACTTTGCTTTTATTTCTCATTTTGAACCCAAAAGCATTCTCGAAGCCGAGACGGACCCATATTGGTTGCTTGCCATGCAAGAGGAACTCAATCAATTTGAGCGCAACCAAGTTTGGCACCTTGTTCCTAAGCCCCACGATAGACCAATAATTGGTACTAAGTGGATCTTTAGAAACAAGATGGATGAGTCCGGAAATGTCATTAGGAATAAAGCTAGGTTAGTGGCCCAAGGTTACACTCAAGTTGAGGGAATTGACTTTGAGGAGACCTTTGCACCCGTAGCACGGCTTGAAGCCATACGGATGACACTAGCTTTTGCATGTTTTAAAATTTTAAACTTTTTCAAATGGATGTAAAAAGTGCATTTTTAAATGGCTTTATTAATGAAGAAGTTTATGTTTCTCAACCTCCCGTTTTATTGATCATGTTCATCCCGATTTTGTTTTTAAACTTGATAAAGCTTTGTATGGATTGAAACAAGCTCCAAGAGCTTGGTATGAAAGGCTTTCTAGTTTTCTCATTTCAAATGATTTTATTAAAGGCAAAGTAGACACAACTCTTTTTACTAAGCATGTTGATAATGATATTTTAATTGTGCAAATTTATGTTGATGATATAATTTTTGGATCTACTAATGAGCTTTTATGCAAGGATTTTGAGAAAGTAATGCAACTAGAATTTGAAATGTCTTCCATGGGTGAGCTCAATTTCTTCCTTGGACTCCAAATCAAGCAATTGCAAGACGGAACCTTCATTAACCAAGCCAAGTACGCAAAGGAGCTAGTAAAGAAGTTTGGGCTTGAAGGATCAAAGGCTTGCAACACTCCAATGGCAACTACTACCAAGCTTGATAAGGACGAACAAGGTAAAAATGTTGATATTAAATTATATAGAAGCATGATAGGAAGTCTTTTATATTTGACGGCAAGTAGGCCGGATATCATGTTTAGTGTGTGTCTTTTTGCTAGATTTCAATCGTGTCCTAAAGAGTCTCATCTTATTGCGGTAAAACGCATTATTCGTTATATTAAGGGCACTATTGGAATGGGTCTTTGGTATCCGAAAACTATAGATTTTTCAATGACTAGTTATTCGGATGCCGACTATGCGGGTTGTAGAGTAGATAGAAAGAGTACTAGTGGGACATGTCAATTTCTTGGTAATTGTCTTGTTTCATGGTCCTCTAGGAAACAAAATTCCGTAGCTCTCTCAACCGCCGAGGCGGAGTATGTTGCCGCGGGGGCTTGTTGTGCACAAGTCCTTTGGATGAAACATACTCTCCTTGATTTTGATTTGCACTTTGTCATATAAAAATTTTTGTGATAATACTAGTACTATACACATGACCAAAAATGCAAATCAACATAGTAAGACCAAGCACATTGAGATTAGATATCACTTTCTTAGAGATCATTTTGAGAAAGGTGATATAGATATTGATTATGTTTCCACGGATTTACAACTAGCCGATATTTTCACTAAACCTCTTGATTTTGCTAGATTTTCGTTTATTTGTGGAGAACTTAATGTTTGTATTATTGAATAAACATGTTTTTCATAACCCTTTTTGATGTATGACAAAAAGGGGGAGAATAAGTTTAACATGGACAAAAATAAGTTCATTTGGTCTTGGTTCCATATGAATTTATATGTTTTGTTTTTTATGAGTTTTTGTGTTTTAAATAAATTCTTGTGTTTTAGTTGTTTTTGGTATTTTTGGTATTTTTGGTATCAAGAGCAATTTTTGTGTTTTATATATTTGTTTTAATTAGTTTAAATAATTGGTGCATCATTTCAATTATTAGTTTCTAGAGCATATTCTTGTGTTTTATGTATAGCATAATTTGAGGGGGAGTTTTCTCCTACCCTATATTTTTGTTAATAGCCTATTTGTTTTGTCATCATCAAAAAGGGGGAGATTGTTGGCCCAAGAGGTTACACTCTCCAATTGTTTTGTGTTTTGATGATGACAAACCAAATATGAGCTATTTGGTACTAACAAGTTTGTTAAGATAAGTTTCAGGTTTGTACCATGTTTAGAGACCATTCGCTTAGCTATTGCAAGAACTTCTAAGTTCCACAAAGCAAGGAAGGCAAATTGCACATCAAGGAAGGATCATAGAAGAGAAGGCACTAGCAAGGCATTGGATGGCTCAAAGACTTGAAGATAGCACAAGAAGTCTTCATGTAATTTGTTTTTCAGCTTATAGTTTGTTAAAGAATAGTGGATAGGTTTGAAGCTCTATCACACACGTTTTTGCGCACATGCTCATTCCAAAATAATTTCTTATAAATTATACAAAAATATTTTGCATACAAGATTTTGCCTACAGATATATATTTATGTTTTATACTAATCCCTGTTCAAAAGTATTTTTGTTAAAATCAAAATCCTCTTTGTTTTCTTTTTAAAATTGACTTTTTGACCTGATCCGGTCGACCGAGTCTGTGTCAGTCTGGTTCGGTCGACCGGACCAGTCGACCGAAGTCCTGGCAGATGCACGTATCCGTATGCACGTCTGTCGGTCGACCGGGGCGGTCGACCGGACTATTATTTTTTGCTCACAGGTTTTATCGGTCGACCGGGTCGGTCGACCGCTAGACTTTAACGGTCAAATTTTTATACTACCGGTCGACCGGCCCGGTCGACCGATCCGACCGTTTGAACAGTAACGGGCAGATTTTTAAGAGCTGTTTATTTTTGTCTTTTGTATTTAAAAATTCGTTTAAGGATATATTTTGATCTAATTACCTCCTAAACATCAGTAAATATGTTTTATCCCTAAACCCTAGCCCTCTCCTATAAATAGGGGTGTTTGGGGAGAGATTGGTTACAACAACTATTATTGCTAAAAATTCAAAAGTTTAAGGCTTTCAAAGTTCTTGGTTTTTGAGCTAAATTCTCTCAATCTCTGAAGGGTTTTCAAAAGTTTTTCTCTGATTTCAATTTCTTTTCCTTACACACAAAAGAGCTTCAATTCTACTCATTATTCTCTAAGGACCTTTGTAAGGGAAGAGATTTTTGAAAGAGAGAGTTTGTGGTCTTTTGACTACCAAGGAAATCACTTGTTCTTGAGATTGTAGGAGTTGGGTACTCCATTGTATTTGAGATCTTTGTGATAGTGGAAGTGGTCGGAATCCTTCTGGGGAAGGCGGGGAGTAGAGCTGGGTGCTCGAACCTCGATAACATATCCTTGTGTTTGCGATTGGTTTACATTCTTGCAATTATTCTCTACTTTGCTTGCACTTATTACTTGCTCATCATACTTACTTGCTTGCATTCATCTTGTGATTCTTGATTGTGAGTGTTATAGCTTTAAATTATTGAATTGCCCTTTGATTAGCATTATCACCTATTCACCCCCCCTCTAGGTGATTTTCACATATATGTTTAGTTTATATGAGCTTTAATTGAATATCTTTATTGTTTTTGCTATGCATGAGTTAAAGGGAGCTTATACGAAGCTTAACTTTAATCCATGCATATATAACTCCATGAGTTTTGTCATCATCAAAAAGGGGGAGATTATTGGCCCAAAGGTCCATCACTCTAGTATTTATGATGATTAACTCATATACATATAGTACTAATGATCTTGTGTTTAATTAGTTTCAGATAATTGATCAAGATCTTAGTCGGTGTTTAGGTTCAACAAAAGATTTGAAGTCAAGTTTTGAAGCTAACACGTGTTGATTGAAGAGCTCGCGCGTTAAAATCGCATCGAGTACTAAAGAGGAGTCTAGCATTATAGATCAAGTTTTGGACTAAGTCAAGATAAAGAGAAGATTTTTAAGAGAAGATTTTCAAACTTGAGTCATATTTGTAAGTACTAAGATTTTATTTTTAGACAAAATGTTAAGGGTAGATTACTTGTGGTTACTGAAGCCCATATACACACATAAAATTTATATGTGTTTTCATAAGAAATAGTTTTAGTTTTTAAAAATACCGTTTTGTTTGAGCTTCAAAGAACATATTTATTGATTTCATGAATAGAGTTTATCAAAATAAGTTTACATGTTTTATATGTATATTAGATTCATCCATATACATTGTTGGCTCAAATATTTAGAAAAACGTAATTTGATGTTTATAGTTCATGCTTTAAGTTTTATATTTATCAAAACTTTATTTTAGAGCTTATTATCAAAAATAAGTATATTTCATCTTATATATGTATTAGATCATATCCATACACACTATGCTTCAATAGTGTTTAAAATATCTTGTTTTTGTATTTAAAAGTGTTTTAGAAAAATCGTTTTTCAAGTTGAAGTTTGATTTTGAAAAATACAGTTTTTGGTTTAAACTTAAAATTCTATACCTCTAAAATAGTTCAAATTATTTGTAATATGTGTTGATTTTTTATCACACATATTTGAATTTCATAGTGTTTCAAAGAACTTATTGTTATGGATTTTTATAGGATTTAAATAAAATTTTAGGGTTTTAAAAAGACCAAGTTTCAATCCCTTAAAGCCTTATTTCTGGGCTTCTGGCTGTCGACCGATGCGCACAAAATGCGCACAGAGCCCTGGCTTGAGGGCCAGTAGACTGGGCGATCGACCGATCCAGAGAGCTTGCTCTCTGGATCTGGATCCGATCAATGATCGGGGAAAATCGCTCACAAAAAGTGTATGTTTTGAAATCGATCTTTGAAGTGTGTGTGTTTTGGCTTCCTAAATACTTCTGTTATAGCATAGAGACTAAAACGAGTCGAATCCATAAGGATGGGAGGCGATAGAAGCTTTACCGGTTGATTTACGTGTTTGTTAAAAAGTTCTTCAAAGTTTTAAAGAATGAAAAGGAAAGAAAATAAAGAATGAAAGAAGAAGTACAGTGAAATACGAAGAAGTTGGAAACATAGAAAAGAATGGTATTTGTGGTTTTTGATATTTCTAAAATAAAGTGAAAAAGAAAGAAAACTCACGGCTACTAACTACTAATGACTCCACCAACATGCTAACCTCTTAGTGATAGTTGCCTCACATGTATCATTGGCCATCACTAGTCCTTGGTTCAAGAGCGTTGCAAAGCATGGCCCATATGTAACTCATCACATCCAAACTTAACAAAATAAGTTCAAACTACACTTAAACCATCAAAATTAAAAGTAAGCATGGAGTAAAACAATGTTAGCTTGTTAGAGAGTTAGGAAGTTAGAGTGTTAGATCCATCATCTGAGCCATCAATGGCTCTTGCAAGAGTAAGGCCAAGTAGAGGCTATTAGATTCATGTGGATTATAAAATAAGAAGTTAGACTAGTTGGTGGTTAGTAGTTAGTTGCCATGAGAGAAAAGACTAGCTAAACATGTAAAAGGAGTTAGATAGAAAACAACGAGAGGTAAAGAGAGCACCTTTCATAGCTTGTCACCAAGCACTCTTACATTTCACTCATGTATCACTCTTTCTCCTAATACAAGTTCTAAAACAAAATGGAAAATACAAAGAGGAAGAAGAAGAACTAACCTAACCTAAACTAAACTACAACATGGAGAAGAAAACTACCCTAAAACTACACTACTCTTTGGATATATCTCTCTTCAGAGCACAAAGGGGGTATTTATAGGAGGAAGGGGCACCAAAGGGGCTGTACGGAGCCTCGCATCGAATCTCGGTGCGCGACTACACAAGATTGCCGCGAAAACGCGGCATTTGCTCCATTTCCGTGGTAATACTTGAGAGGCGCGCGCAGCGCCGCCTGCTGCGCGCTTCCCGGATGTCCCCCTGTCGGATGTACTTGCTGGTTTTCAGATTTGGGCCCCTGGTTTTGACGAAACCACCCTCCAAAGTTAATGGCTATCTTTATAGGCCTTTAATTACTATTAAATGGTAATTTAGGGTCTTCTTCTTTATTTCATGCCATGAACTTAGAAATATGCAAGAGAGGTATTATTAGCAAAATTTAATATGAAATAAATGTGAAAATGTGGTATAAAATATGCAATTTTAGAGACTAATCACACCCCTACACTTATCTTTTGCTCGTCTCGAGCAAAGCAAAAAAACTAAGTAAATTATTACACCACTTCTGCAGGTGACGCGATTGCACTGAGCATGTGCAACAAGCCATTAAACCTCTAGGTTTCCCATAGAGGATGAGTTTTGTCTCCGAGAGTTTTCAACAGATTGCACCCACAAAATCCATTAAGAAAGAAATCAAATGTTAGTATTTTGAAAACGCATTTTGGAAAAAGAGAAAAATGTTGAAGCATTTTTGTGAAAATATAAGTGATCCAAGATCATAGGTTAACCAGAAATTAATCTTCCTTAAACTAAGTCGAAATGGAAAACTTGTTATAAATTAAATGTAAGAATTTGAAATTGAATTGACTCTTTGATCTTTCATAAAACTCTTAGAAAAATATGCACTTTATGAACAGTGAAGATTTTTGGGATATCGATTCTAACTTTCATGCCATTTGTTTATATTATTATATATATATATATATTTTCTTTTTCTCCCCTTAGTTTTCTTAGGCTTTCTTATTTATCCGGGTTGTGAGCCTTTAGCCGGTGACTCTTAAACCATATGATCTTAGGGCACCAGATGAGAAAACATTTCTCGAACTTAAGGACTCGAGTAAATAAGGCCACAAAACTAAAGGGGATATTTATTTTTGTCCATCATTTGAGGTGTGAATAATCATGATTCCTAAGGCATAATTACCCAACTTCAATAAGTGATTTTTATTATCATAATATTATATATATATTTTTATGGCATTTTCAGTTTTTGTTTCAATCCCAAAAATTGTGTAAGTGTGGAGTGCATAAATCTAAGGCAAAAAATTCAAGATCAAATTATCTTTGTTTCAATCTTACTTTCTTATCCTAAAATTTAAACAAGATCTATTATTTTAACTCGGTTTAAAATTTCATAATTTTAGGTCTTCCTCATTCCTAAGATAATCTTAATCTTCCTAAAAATAAATCAAAACTATTTATCTTATTTCAAAAAGTTTTGTAAAAAGAAAAAGAAAAGAGTTTTTATATAAAAGATTTTTTTAATTAAAAAGAAGTGTAAAAAAAGAAAATGTAAAACTATGTTAGTAAACTCTCCCCCATACTTATCTCATACATTGTCCTCAATGCATCGTGAATGTGTATATAAATGAAACAAATGGAAAGGAAAGAAAAATTACCTCAGGTGGTGGCTCCGGTGGTGGTCTGACCGGGCTAAGCGTTGCGACCCAATCAGGATAATGTGGATCTTGAAGGAACCCACCAATGACCTCTCTAATATGACCCAATAGAAGAATGATTGAATAAATGGTCTTATTTAAATATTTATCCCCATCTAATTTTTAATTTTTAAAAATAATTACTGAGTCATTTTCTTCAACATCCTTGTCCAACAATGAAGTATGATTTTGGAAGATTAGTGATTTGGACTCAAATGGAACAGGAGTAAAAACCGACACCTACTCGGGAATTTGACTTAGATCAAGTTGAGAGTCAACAACGAGAGTCGAAATTGGTTCAAAAACGGGGTCCAAACTAAAGAATTGATATTCACACACTTTCCCCAAAAATGAAGTGAGATCATAAGAGATTGGTGATTTCATTTCACGGTGTACTGGTACAGGATTCAATGTTGACTTCGAAAAAAAATCTAGTAAAGATACCAGGGTCATTATTGAATCAAAAAGTGAAATAGAATTACCAACTTGAGGTTCAGGATCACTTTCAAGTTCAAATTCAATTTTGGGAAAATGATAACTTGCTAAAATGTCAAGGTGGTTCTTAAAATTTTAGACAAGTTCAAAAGGATGTAAGGAAATTGAATCTTGATTTTTGTTCACAGAAGGAATGTGAATGGGTGAAATAATTGATTCAAGTTCAGAAAGTATGAGAATCAAAACTGGCTCAAGAACGCTACTTAGTTCAGGTAACACTACAGGAGTCGATATTGATTCAAGGATTGAACTTAAATTGCTAAACGAAACTGTGGTTCACATTCATCTGCAAGTTCAATTTCAGGAAATGGATAACTTGCCAAACTATCAAGAGGTTGAGGTTGGTCAAGTTCAGGTTGGTATGATGAAATTGAAGCTGGATTTCTAAAATGACATGATTCTTGGGTCGGACGAATATTTGATGGACATGGGAAATCAATCGTATTTTGCATTATGCGCTCGGTCTCTTGCACAAATTTCATATTTTTTTCCCACAATGATTTTTCTTTGAGTTGTTTTGGGAAAGAACTACATGAATTTTGAAAATTTTGTAGACATGATGAGGCCATCAGGTTTTCAAATTATTTTTGGACCTTTATTACTTCTTCCAAACTCCTTTCCAATGATGATTTTTCTTCAATTGGTGGCTCAGGAACAGGAGTATATGAATCCAAATTGGGGAATGAATATTGTGAAGAAGATGGTTGAGAATTTGACTTGGGGTAGGTGAATCCCTATGAACTCTGTGAAGAGTTGAAATTATTTTGAAAATTTTGGTCATAAGATTGGGGGTACGGGTCATATTGATTCGGAAAATCCCAACCCGGCATATATGGTTGGTTCATATTGTACATAGCCGGGTCAGAGTTATCCGAGTCAAATGAGGTCGGGGTGAAGTATGGATTCATATTAGGATTGAAAAAATTATTGTTGTTAAAATCCATATATCAATTTACAAAAAAAAAGAAAACAAACAAACAAACAAATAAAGAAAAAGAAAAAGAAAACAAGTTTACGTTAGGGTTGACTTAGACCTAGACGACTCCTAACTAGTTAGACTGACCATGGGGGGTATATTGTCGGAAGCTGACCACGAGTTAATCGGCCAGGTAGGGGCAAAATAAGTGGGAGGTATCCGTGCCGGAGCAACGGGTCTAATTATGCCAAACCACTGTTTTTTGAGGTTTCACCTCTCAATCCCCATCCTTAGACACCGATTTGATAAGATTCAACTTTTAACAACTTCCCCCTTAGGTCAATCTCTTAAATGAGTCCGAGATGTCCCTAAGGGCCAACGTCTAGCAATTTTTATTTAGGCTTGGGTTGTGTGAGTGGGGAGGTGATTTTTGGGCTAAGGGAGGGTAATGACTTTCCCACCTTATGTTATATTGGGTGTTGCCCTTAAGTTTAATTTGTGCAAATGTGCAATATAGATAAGAATGAACACAAAAAAGCGAGTAAATCACTAAAGTGTTTGTCCTAACTATATGCTGTAGGATCGTTGAGATAAGGACTAATTGCGGAATTATCTCTTGTAGGCAACTATAGATCTGAAATAACTCAAGTCAACACAAATCTAAAACTAGAAGGATTAGCGTTAAGTAAATAAACAAAATAAATAACTTGCATGTAAAGGAAAACAAATCTCAGAAATTGACAAACGCAAACAAAGAGATTTATCCTGGTTCGGTCCTTGTGACCTACATCCAGTATAAATCTCTTTGTTTGCGTTTGTCAATTTCTGAGATTTGTTTTCCTTTACATGCAAGTTATTTATTTTGTTTATTTACTTAACGCTAATCCTTCTAGTTTTAGATTTGTGTTGACTTGAGTTATTTCAGATATATAGTTGCCTACAAGAGATAATTCCGCAATTAGTCCTTATCTCAACGATCCTACAATTAGTATCAGAGCGTTCAGAAAATGATACCTCTTCATCTTCTATGGCCATGTAACATAAGTTAACATGTTCAGTGGATTCTTCTTCATCAGAAGATGAGGAATCACTATATTCTGAAGATGCTTCGTAGTTCTTCTTCTTTCTGAACTTCTTACTCTTGTACTTATCTTTCTTCTTGAGAAAAGGGCAATCCATCTTCATATGTCCTGGTTTATCACAATTAAAACACTTGAATTTACCTTTCTTAAGAAATTTCCTGAACTTCTTTGAGAGCATTGCCATCTCCTCTTCGTCATCATTGTCCGTGTCAGAAGATGCATGGAAGGCGAGTTCTTTCTTCTTTGAACGGTGTTGTCGTTCGTTCTTCTTCCTTTCTTCTAACTGCACTTCATATGCCATTAGATTACTGATTAGGTTTTCTAATGTCATAGTTGAGAGATCATTCGCCTCTTCAATGGTGGTTGTCTTCTTCTCCCATTCTGGTGTGAGTGCACGAAGGATCTTTCGAACTCTTTCAACTTGGGTGTAGTTCTTTCCAAGGGATGCAAGTGTATTGGTAATGTCGGTGAATCTTGTAACCATCTCGGATATAGTTTCATTCTCCTCCATTTTGAATAACTCAAACCTGTGGACAAGAACAGATATTTTAGATTCCTTAACTTTACTAGTGCCTTCGTGTGTTACCTGAAGAGTATGCCATATTTGATGTGCAGAAGTTGCTGTTGAAATACGGTTGAACTCTTCTTTGGTAAGGGCACAGAATAAGGCATTCATTGCTTTTGCGTCAAGGTTCGCGTTCTTCTTTTGATCTTCACTCCAAGCATTGTAGTTGGTTGTGGGCTTGGTGTACGATGCTTCTACGATGTTCCAAAGGTCGTAGTTGAGTGACTGCAAGTATATCTTCATTCTACACTTCCAATAGTTGTAGTTGGTTCCGTCAAATAGCGGTGGACATTGTGTAGAATGTCCTTCTTTGAATTGGGATGATGAGAACTCCGTTGCCATCCTTGTTGTTGACTTGTACCTGCCCTGATATCAAATGTAGGATCAGAGCGTGTACTCCGGTTGTTGTTGCCTTGAACCTTGCTCTGATACCAAATGTAGGATCTATAATCAAAGCAACACAACACTAGAGGGGGGGGTGAATAGTGTTTAAAAACTGTAAATCAAATTACTTGCAGGAAATAAAATAAACACAAGATAAACTCAGAAAATTCAAATGCAAAGACAAGAGAGTTATCCTGGTTCGGTCCTTGTGACCTACATCCAGTCCCCAAGCAAACCGTTTGAGATTTTCCTTTCCTGATTTGTGTACACCCACAACCAATGCCTTGTACACCACTTGACAAACGCCCTTTGCCAAATGTGCAAACTCCTCTTTACACCAAGAGAACAAACACCTTGTACAACTTTCTTCTACTCCAAGAAGACGCCCTTGTACAAATGATCTTCTTTGAATGATTACAATGATCCTATAAGCCTTGAAATTGAATGTGCTTGTGGACAAGGTTTCTTATAGGAGGTTTCAGAAATCTTCACAATTGAATTTAGAATTTGGTGAAGAAAACTGAAAGTGAAACAGGTTTTCAGAAAACAGAATTTTTGGAGAGAGTTTTAGGCTGAAAACTTTGGATTTGAATTGGTGATTTGACCCTAGGACAATACCCCTATTTATAGGTGAAATCCATAGTAAGTTAGGGTAGTTATCAGGCCAAATTCAAATTTTGAAACGTTGAAAAACGCACCAGAAATCACCAACTGCACAGCAGTTACCAACTGCCATTAGTCGACTTGAACAGAAGATTAGTCGACTAGAAGAACAAAATTTTCAAAGACTAGTCGACTACAATAACGGATAAGTCGACTATCAAAAGACTGATACAGATATTTGGTTTCTGGAAAACTGAATGTAGTCGACTATATAGGCACTGTTAGTCGACTACATAGGGTGTTAGTCGACTATACAAGTTTGATAAGTCGACTAAGTTTCATGTCAGACAGAAATAGAGAGCAAGGAAATTTTTGTATGGGTTATTAGTCGACTTGGGAAAATCTATAGTCGACTAGGGTATCTGTTAGTCGACTATACAATGGGGTCAAGTCGACTAACTTTCCTGACAGACAACAAATAGAGACTTGGTCAATTGTTTTAGCAGGATCTAGTCGACTAGGGATTTTTGGCAAGTCGACTATAGAAGGGGTAGTCGACTATACTAGAGGGTCAAGTCGACTAATATAGGAATTTTGTGTGTGTTCAAGGCTTTTCACATATTTCTAAATTTACACAAAAAATACCACAAATTGTAACAGAGGTAGAATCATCATAATTGCTTGTCCATCATCAAAATCTCTATCATAGGCTTCAACATATGCAATGCAATATGTACACCTCTTATCAATATCACAACAACACAAGAATAAAATACAATATATTGGAATGAAAATTGACACGTGCCTAGATGCAAATGTCTAAACCGTTTTAAAGCATCCAATTTTTGTATATTAGTTCTTAAAGTTATTTACAGTGTACAGATAATATAAACAAAAATTAGCAGCAGAGTATATGAATGTACAAGAAGTTACCCAACCACACAAGAGAAAGTGTGGACTTCTGCAATGCTAAAAATTTAATCTACACACCAAAAACAAAGAAGAAAGGTTAACAAAAACGTGAAATCAAACCGTTCGCATCCCCAGCAACGGCACCAAAATATGATCAAGGGAAAACCGCGCACAAAAAGTATATGTTTTGAAATCGATCTTTAAAGCGTGTGTGCTTTGGCTTCCTCAATACTTTCGTTATAGCATAGAGGCTAAAACAAGTCGAATCTACAAGAATGGGAGGCGATAGAAGCTTTACCAGTTGATTCACGTGTTTGTTAAAAAGTTCTTCAAAGTTTTAAAGAATGAAAAGAAAAGAAAATAAAGAATGAAAGAAGAAGTACGGTGAAATACGAAGAAGTGGGAAACATAGAAAAGAATGGTATTTGTGATTTTTGATATTTCTAAAACAAAGTTAAAAAGAAAGAAAACTCACGGCTACTAACTACTAATGACTCCACTAACATGCTAACCTCTTAGTGATAGTTGCCTCACATGTATCATTGGCCATCACTAGTCCTTGGTTTTAGAGCGTTGCAAAGTATGGCCCATATGTAACTCATCACATCCAAACTCAATAAAACAAGTTCAAGCTACACTTAAACTATCAAAACTAAAAGTAAGCATGGAGCAAAGTAATGTTAGCTTGTTAGAGAATTATGAAGTTAGAGTGCTAGATCCATCATCATGAGCCATCAATGGCTCTTGCAAGAGCAAGGCCAAGTAGAGGCTATTAGATTCATGTGGATTATCAAATAAGAAGTTAGACTAGTTGGTGGTTAGTAGTTAGTTGTCATGAGAAAAAAGACTAGCTAAACATGTAAAAGGAGTTAGATAGAAAATAAAGAGAGGTAAAGAGAGCACCTTTCATAGCTTGTCACCTTCTATTACAAGCACTCTTGCATTTCACTCATGTATCACTCTTTCTCCTAACACAAGCTCTAAAACAAAATAGAAAATACAAAGAGGAAGAAGAAGAACTAACCTAACCTAAACTAAACTACAACACGGAGAAGAAAACTACCCTAAAACTATACTACTCTCTAGATATATCCCTCTTCAGAGCACAAAGGGGGTATTTATAGGCGGAAGGGGCACCAAAGGGGCTGTATGGAGCCATGCGTCGAATCTCGGCGCGCGGCTCCACAAGATTGCCGCGAAAACGCGATATTTGCCCAGTTTCTATGGCAATACTTGGGAGGCGCACAGCGCTGCCTGCTGCGCGCTTCCCGGATGTCCCCCTGTTGGATGTACTTGTTGGTTTTCGGATTTGGGCCCCTTGTTTTGACGAAACCACCCTCCAAAGTCAATGACTATCTTTATAGGCCTTTAATCACCAATTAAATGGTGATTTAGGGTCTTCTTCTTCATTTCATGCCTTGGACCTAGAAAATGTTGGTCCCGATATGATGCCAAATGTGGATCTAATATACGAAGTCAACACTCACAAGAATATTAGTATAAAGGAAATAAATGTACTTGCAAATAAAGAAAAACAAATCACAGAAAAGTTAACAATCGCAAACACGTGTGATTTATTCTGGTTCGGTCCTCGTGACCTACATCCAGTCCCCAAGCCTCCTGCTTGAGATTTTCCTTTATCCTTGACTTTGGACACCCAAAATCAACACCTTGCACACCACTTGACAAATCCCCTTTGCCAAATGTGTAGAACTTCTCTTATAACCAAGAGAACAAACACCACCTTATACAACCTCTTTTCTACACCAAGAAGACACTCTTGTACAATGATTTGTTTGAGTGATTACAACCTTTCCTATAAGCCTTGGTACAGTATGTGATCGTGGACAAGGCTAGTATAGGAGAACTTTCAGAGATCTTCACAAAAGAGTAGGAATTGGTGAAGAACTGGAAGTGGGAACAGTTTTCAGGAAACCAGAATATTTTCAGAGTTTTTGGTCAGAAAACTGAATATTTTTAATTGGTATTTTTGCCTAAGATTAACAACCCTATTTATAGCTATACTCTATGGTTAGTTAGGGTAGTTATTAGGTCCAATTTGAACATTCAAACATTGGATAACGTTGCAAAAAATATCAGAAAATAGAAACTATACAACAGTCAGAAACTGCCATTAGTCGACTTGACATATGGGTTAGTCGACTAGGGTAGGCAAATTTTACTGGGTTAGTCGACTATAGTCAAGACCAAGTCGACTAGGTCAAGTTAAATTCAAATGACAAGTTTCTGGAAACTGAACCAAGTCGACCACAACCAACTTATAAGTCGACTAGGCCAGGGATTAGTCGACTAGGGGAAAGGATCAAGTCGACTACAAAAGTTTATTAGTCGACTAGGTATTCTGTTAAGTCGACTAACAGAGACAAACAGAGAGTTGGGATCTTTTAGGACACAAAGCTAGTCGACTAGGGAAATGGTCAAGTCGACTATACCATATATAAGTCGACTATAGAGAGCTACAATTCGACTAATAGGCTATGATATGCGTGTGTGCATCAAGGCTTTTAACATGCTATTTAACCATTACATTACATATCATTCTCAACTCTCCTTGGGAAGTCTTGATCATGAAGAACTCTTGAATAGGCTTGTGATAGAGCTCCAAATGAATAGGTTTCACAAATGTCTTCATCAAAAGCAAGTTCCAACATTCTCCCCCTTTTTGATGATGACACTTTGTGTGCACGAATGCTCCCCCTACAGAAAATAAGTTATATTTTCTTCCCCTGTAGAAAATGGGTTATAACAGATATAGAAATACTTGTGTTCTCCCCCTGCAACAAATATATCATAACAAGTATATATATATGAAGTATTGTTCTTTATCAAACTTCTTATATGGTACCTGAAAGATAAACGTTAGATGGTACCATTCATAAGAGTAAAGCATTAACCTTTAGAAGACCAAACCCAATTTGAATTTTGTTTCCACCTGTTAGTATACACATAGTTGCATGAATTACATATATCATGAATGTCTGATGCAATATAAGTATTTTTGTCAAAAATGCTTAAGTTTTTAGGAATCCATATAAACTTAGTCTTAATTCTTTTATTAGACTTTCTTTTCACAAAGTAATTATATGGATTACTAACATATGAAGATTTTTCAAAAAATCCAAGACCATAATGATTATGTGACATCTTTTGACATGATAATAAATCATTCAACTTTTCTTTTCCTTGATTGAACTTAGTCACATTTTTTAAAATCTCTTCATATTTTATTTTGAAAACTAACATGTCTTTATCTAATACAGAAATCTTTTCATTTAAAGACATAGTTTCCTTTCTTAGCAAAATATTTTCTTTTATAAATTTCTCATTATCCTTTTTCAATGATAATATTACTTTTTCAAAATCATCTTTTTGAGAATTTATAGAAGAAACTTGTAAAACATAACATGAATTTTCTTTGAGAAGTTTTTCATTTTCCTTTGATAAAACTTTATTTTTCATTTTTTCATTCTTTAGATTATTGAATAATTCATGGAATGCATCTAAAAGTTCAGTATATTGTACCTCATCTTCTTCTAGCGCCATGTAACAAATGTTGGCATGTTCAGTGGTTTCTTCTTCATCAGAGGAAGAGGAATCACTGTTTTCCCATGATGCTTCGTATTCTTTCTTCTTTCTGAACTTTTTGCTCTTGAATTTACCTTTATTTTTAAGCAATGGGCAATCCTTCTTCATATGACCTGTTTTATTGCAATTCAAGCATTTATATTTACCTTGCTTTAAGAATCTTCTGAATTTTCTTGAAAGCATTGCCATCTCCTCTTCATCGTCATCTGAATTGTCCGTGTCTGAGGATGCATGGAAGGCAAGTTCTTTCTTCTATGAGCGAGGTTGTTGTTCATCCTTCTTTCTTTCTTCAAGTTGCGCTTCATATGCCATTAGATTACCAATAAGGTTTTCTAATGACATTGTTGAGAGATCATTTGCTTCTTTAATTGCGGTTGTCTTCTTCTCCCAATCTGATGTGAGTGCATGAAGGATCTTGCGAACTTTTTCGACTTGGGTGTATTCTTTTCCAAGAGATGCTGAGGAATTTGTTATGTCGGTGAATCTTATAACCATTTCTGAGATAGTTTCATTCTCCTTCATTTTGAATAATTCAAACCTGTGGATAAGAACAGAAATCTTAGATTCTTTAACTTTATTTGTGCCTTCGTGTGTTACCTGAAGAGTATGCCATATTTGATTTACAGAAGTGGCTGTTGATACACGGTTGAACTCTTCTTTGGTTAAGGCACAGAACAAGGCATTCATCGCTTTGGCGTTAAGGTTCGCATTCCTCTTTTGATCATCACTCCAAGCGTTGTGTGAGTAGCCGGTTTGGTGTACGGTGCTTCTACGATGTTTCGAAGTTCGTAGTTGAGCGATTGCAGTAGTCTTCATTCTACACTTCCAATAGTTGTAGTTGGATCCGTCAAATAGCGTGGACATTGTGTAGAATGTCCTTTGAATTGTGAAGAGGGGAACTCCGTTGCCATCCTTGTAGATTGTTGACTAGGTATGCAGGGCTCTGATACCAAATGTTGAACCTACTTTGATACCAATTGTTGGTCCCGTGATAATGCCAAATGTGGATCTAATATACGAAGTCAACACTCACAAGAATATTAGTATAAAGGAAATAAATGTACATGCAAATAAAGAAAAACAAATCATAGAAAAGTTAACAATCACAAACACGTGTGATTTATCCTGGTTCGGTCCCCGTGACCTACATCCAGTCCCCAAGCCTCCCGCTTGAGATTTTCCTTTATCCTTGACTTTATACACTCAAAATCAACACCTTGCACACCACTTGACAAATTTCCTTTACCAAATGTGTACAACTTCTCTTATAACCAAGAGAACAAACGCCACCTTGTACAACCTCTCTTCTACACCAAGAAGACGCTCTTGTACAATGATTTCTTTGAGTGATTACAACCTTTCCTATAAGCCTTGGTACAGTATGTGATTGTGGACAAGGGCTAGTATAGGAGAACTTTCAGAGATCTTCACAAAAGAGTAGGAATTGGTGAAGAACTGGAAGTGGGAACAGTTTTCAGGAAACCAGAATATTTTCAGAGTTTTTGGTCAGAAAACTGAATATTTTTAATTGGTATTTTTGCCAAAGATTAACAACCCTATTTATAGCTGCACTCTAGGTTAGTTAGGATAGTTATTAGGTCCAATTTGAACATTCAAACGTTGGATAACGTTGCAGAAAATCCCAGAAAACAGAAACTTTCCAACAGTCAAAAACTGCCATTAGTCGACTTGACATATGGGTTAGTCGACTAGGGTAGGCAAATTTCACTGGGTTAGTCGACTATAGTCAAGACCAAGTCGACTAGGTCAAGTTAAATTCAAATGACAAGTTTCTGAAAACTGAACCAAGTCGACCACAACCAACTTATAAGTCGACTAGGCCAGGGATTAGTCGACTAGGGGAAAGGATCAAGTCGACTATAAAAGTCTATTAGTCGACTAGGTATTCTGTTAAGTCAACTAACAGAGACAAACAGAGAGTTGGGATCTTTTAGGACACAAAGCTAGTCGAGTAGGGAAATGGTCAAGTCGGCTATACCATATATAAGTCGACTATAGAGAGCTACAAGTCGACTAATAGGCTATGATATGTGTGTGTGCATCAAGGCTTTTAACATGCTATTTAACCATTACAATACATATCATTCTCAACTCTCCTTGGGAAGTCTTGATCATGAAGAACTCTTGAATAGGCTTGTGATAGAGCTCCAAATGAATAGGCTTCACAAATGTCTTCATCAAAAGCAAGTTCCAACAACATGCAAGAGAGGTATTATTAGCAGAATTTAATACGAAATAAATGTGAAGATGTGATGTAAAATATGCAATTTTAGAGACTAATCAGTCAACCGAGCGGTCGACTGACCAGAGAGCTGCTACTCCTGTTTCTTGCCTCAGTCCACCGAGCGGTCGACCAACAGGTCAAAACCTAGGTGCGGTCTACCAGGCGGTTGACCGACAACCCCAATGGTCTGAAATATGACCGGCAGTCGGTCGACCGGCCGGTCAACTGACAGGCCATCTGGCCTCTAACGACTAGTTTTCTGTAGCCTATATATTGGGCTTTTTTTTGGCTAGTTTGCATAAGATTTTAGAGAAGTTTTAGTGCCAATTTTTTTCATCTCTCTTAAAGTTTTTCTCAACATGTTTTTGGGCTAAAACTTTCATATCAAAAGGAGAGTTTTTAATGAGTATCTATCTTGTGTTTTCGAAAGCAAATTCCTTGAGTTTTCACCACAAATTCTATCTATTTTTCTCACACAAGCTTGAGCTTTCCATCGCTATATTCATCCTATAGGATACTTGTTGTGAGAGTTATTTTTATGATCAAGAGAAGTGATCACAATTGTTCCACCCCTTATATTGGGAAGTTGTAGAGGTGCGGCCTCGGCAAGTAAGTGTGCTTGTGTGTGTTGTTTTTGTAGGAACAAGTTAGGGACTTGTGAGTCTAAGAGTTCTTATGCGAGCTCATTGTAGGTTTTGCGGCACCGAGTGATCTTGCAGGATCGTTATAGTGGAAAATTTCATAGTATTAAAGGCGGAGACGTAGAGCAAGTGTGCTCGAACCTCGATATAATTCTTCCTTGTTTGTGATTGCCTTTCTTTCTCTCTCTCTCTCTCTCTCTCACTTGTGTTTATATATCTTGCATGCTTATATTGTTCATCTCTTTATGATAAATTTGTGCTTCAATATTATATATATGCTTGGGTTGTTTGTTTGTTCACACTTGTATTTAACCAAGAGAGGCATAGTGGCATATTAACTCTTAATCTAGAGGAATCTTTAGGAGATAGTCCAGAGCCCTTCACCGGGAATTCGGCTACACTCTTGTGTTATACTTTGTGTGTTTGCATAATAATTTTTAGTTGCATAATTAGTTTTTAATTCCGCATTGTTGTGCATTAGATTAGCTTGTCACCTATTCACTCCCCTCTAGGTGACTTACAAGTGCCATGTGAACCCATGCTTTTTATACCAAATTTTGGGTTATGATTTTGTAGAAATATAATTTTATAAATTGGCCATTCTGGTAGTTTTATGAAATTAGTCTGTATTTGATGTGAAACGAGGACCTTGTACTGTGGTTAACAGTGATAAACTTAAAATCGTAAAGTTTCATCGAAATTTATGATTTTCGGTAGGAAATCACTTAAAACTAGCGGTGTCACAAAATAAATTTTACAATCATTTGCAATTGTAATTTTGAAGTTTCAAGTCTTGACAAACCCAAACACAATATTCAGTTTTTGAACAGTCCTACTTGCAATATCAATAATAGTAAATCACGGGCATTTATTAGATTCACACTACTCACATTGATAGTGAACAACCTGAATTATTGATAACAGTTTAGAGATAAAAATATAGTGTAATCAAACTGATATTCAACTGCTGAAATAAGTACCTACTGAAAAGCAACGCTCTCAGGTAACCATGTCTTATTTGTTGTTGAGTTGCCTTGTTGCTTCATTGCCTTCTCCAAAGCTTGATGTTATTATTGTTGTTGTGTTGCAGGTTGGCTCTCGCACGGCTTGCAATGGAGAGGCTCGTGCATGAAGAGTCACACAGCTTGGTACGTTCGGCAGCCTGGGCGTGTTCGTGGCCTGTGCTGGCACTGGGCGTGGCTTTGTGCTGGCGCTGGGCTGCACTCGTCGTCGACTAGGTGTGGCTCGTCGTCATTGCAGGCATGGCTCGGTCTTCGACATAGGCATGGCAAGGCGCCGGCCTGGTCGCGGCTGGCCGCTATGGGGCACTGGTTCAGCAGTGCCTAGGGAAGAAGGAGGAACTCGGCCTAGTGGTGACGAGTACATGGTACGAGCATGGGGGGTTACCGGGCTGCTGAAGGGCACATGAGGGGAGGAAAGTGGCTGGATGCGCGGTAGCGCGTGTTCGTCGAGCTCAGGATAGAGTTTGGGTTGTTGTTGTCCAGTGGGAGGGAGAGAAGACAGAGAGGTGCTAGGTTGTTGGCGAGGTGTCTTGGGTTGCTAGCATGAGGTTGAGGATGGAGGTAGGTGTGTTGTAGGTTAATGAAAAGAGTAGAAGTTTGGGTATTGCTGACATATGAAAGAGAGAGAGAAGGAAAAGATATTAAGAGGGACTTGTATTCTTTATTTTTTATTTTTTTCTGGCTTTGAATTTTTTGGTTTCTCTCTTCTTCTTTGTTTTGTGAAAAATATCGTTTGACGAATTGAGGATTTTGAGAAAGTGGAGTTGAGAAATGGTGAGGGAATTTGAGATAAGAGAGAGAATTTTTTGAAAGAAAGGATAAGGGGATAATTAGATTTGAATTTCACACCCAAAACTATTTGAATTGGATTTCACACCTGAATTCACAAAGATAATTTTTCATGAGAAAACAATCTAAATTTTCATTAATCAAACTTCATCCCTACAACTCTTATTAATTGCTACCTTTATAGGTTTTATAGGACACACGACTTTTCTCACACAACCGATATGAGACTAAAGAAGATAAAACAACTACTGAATAAAAGAACAAAACTCGATTCAATAAAAATTAAAAATACATACTGATTATAAAAAAGGCAGAGTATAGGAAAGTGTTTATCTAATTTGTGTTGACTCTGAGTCTTTGCAATTTAACTGTGTAGCAAGGGCCATACGGGTCAATCTCGAGGGAGAGATGTGATAGAAGCATTTTGGTATCGCTTAAAATACTAAATTGGTTAAGTATCCTTCTAAGAAAAAGAACTCTACGTCAAGTGTTAGAAGTAGAAAAAGGATGAGATAGAGTTGAATTAAAAACTAGAGTTTTAAAAATATTAAAAAGTAAGGCTTACTAATCATCTACCACCACTATACTTACTAACCTAAGCTAGATTAAACTTCACTTTGGAGCATAACAGTTATACCTTACAGTTCATTTAAACACTACAAGAGACATAAGATGGAAAAATTCTTGTTTGAGATAATCATTAATCAAAGACCTAACATTAAACTATCAAACCTTTCCAAGCATAAAATAAGAAGACTAGTTTAGATTCAACATTAAAATATCAAGGCTATCTAAGCATAGAATAAGAAAAATTATTGAAAAGTACTAGCAAATATTCGATTAATTCCTATCATCATGTGACTTCAAGAACTTAAGCGTATTTCTAGGGTTAAGCTTGTTTATGATCAATTGGTTTCATCTAACTTTGAACTAGAAGCAGTGGTAGAGAGATTAGCAAACCATAGATTAATTAGCTACTCATGGTCTAAACTAAGCTATGAAAGCATGTAAAATAAAACATATAAAGAAAGCAAATAAAGAAAGCAATTAAATATCAATGAAAAGAAAATTGAAATGAAGAACAAAAGAACCTTGTTTATTGAGTTGTCACCATCAAAGTACAATCACTCCTTCCTTCTTTACAAATCTTTCTCTCAAACTAAAATTAAAAATCACAACAGAAATTTAGAGAAGAGACTAAAGAGAAATCGTAAGTTAGGTCCCAAAATTAGATCTGAGATACCCTCTTCTGCTGTCTCTGGGTGCTATTTATAGGAAAACAATAGGAAGTAGAATCCCAGTCGAACTCCCACACCAAACCGCCAAGCTAACCGCCAGAAGAAAGCCATGGAAAACGCAGCAAGCTGCGTTTCCCGGCAATATAAGGAGTCTGGGACTCTGTTTTGGTGCATTGCTTCATCTGGTCTGTTCATTTGATGATATATCCTTAGAATCCTTGTTTGAACTCAGGAATTTAAAATTATCTTGTTTCCCAGATAATTTAGGAAACAAATTATCTATAAATTTGAGATTAAATTTAAATTCTCTTCCTTTATCTTTGACATGGAGCTCAAGCAACCTGATTTGAATTGGTTGTCTCCTTTATCTCTGACTTAGTATAGGGATTATCTTCTTCTATCCTTCTCTTCATCTTTATTCCAAATTATTTTTAATTTGAAATTTAAATTTAGATAGGATAAGTGGATAAATGGACGAAATAGAAGCTTTTTCTATCTTATCTTCCCTTTTAAAAACTAAACACCATAGACAAAAAGAGGATTAAATAACAAAATTAAATAAAGGATAATCAAGGATAAATGTGCAAATGTGATGATAATAATGCAAAATTGAGATACAGTCACACCCCACATCTATCTTTTGATCGTTCTCGAGCAAAACTAGAAAAGAAGTACTAATTTAACCCACTCTCATAGGAATCATGATTGTATTTAGCGTGTGCAACAAGCCGTTAAATCTCTAGGTTACCCCTAGAGGACGAGTTTTGTCTTGTGAGAATTTTTAGCGAATTATACCCAAAAAATCCATAAAAGTATTGGCCCAAAGGCCATTAGCCCCAGTTTTGATGATAACAAAGTATATCTGGTTTTACTTTTAACAATTTCGTTTAGCAAAGTTTCAGGTTAACTCTATATTGTATTTCGGCTCAATCACAAGACTCACATGTTTGGAAGTCAAGAGCATGTCGATCTCAGAGTCTAAGCATATAGACGAGCTCAAGGATTAAGATTGTAAGAGAAGACTATATCAAGATTTGTATTTTTGCTTTTTGCATTTTAGATAGGATTTATAGTCGTGTGTTAAAATAAAGATGATATAAGTTGATAGCTCTTTTGGGATTGACACACAAATATCTTTCACATTCCTAAAGTGTTTTAAAAGTGTTTAAAACATTTCTCTTTTTCGTTTTCAAAATCAAGTTTCAGAAAAAACGAGTTTCGAAAAAATTGGTTTTTCAATTTAGAAAAGTATTTTTACAAAATATAGTTCTAACTTTATTTTGTATTGATCTATGATCACACGCTGATTCTATCAAGTTCCTAGAACTTTATTTTGTGTTTAAAAATAAAGCTTATTTTTGTCAGACAAAGAATGGTTTCAAAAAGATCTTCAAAACATGCTTTTGGCCCTTGGTCGGTTGACTGACTGGTCGATCGTAGACGAAGCAGAATTGCTCTGTCGGCAGTCGATTGATATGCACCAAGTGCATTATATGCACTTCGGTCAACCGTGTGATCGACCGACTGCAAGATCCTTGCTCTAAGTTGGGCTCGGTCGACTACCCCGGTCGACCGATCGGTCGACCGCTATCTCCAACGGTCAAAAATTCTACCGTTGGCGGTCGACCGACAGAAGGATTTCCTTCTGATTTTTTTCCGAACGATTATTCTTCTTTTTATCTTTTTCTCGATCTTTTCCCAATGACTCTTTTGGGTTTTCTCCTCATGTTTTCATCCCCTATAAATAATGGGACTGTGGAAAAACCCATTAACAGGTTTGAACAAGTTTTTATAAGTTTACAAGAAGATTTAATCAAGTTTTAGTCTTTTTCTTAAAGATTTTCTTTTGAACCAAAATTTCACATTCTTGATTTTTAGCTTGAGCCTTCCCTCTAATTCTTTACAATCAATTTCCACTACACAATCCCAAAGAGTTTCATGTTCTCATCTTGGTTATCGGGTTGTGCTTGTGAGCCTTATGTGATTACAAGAAAATCACTAATTTCCTTCTATTGTAAAGTTTTAAAGTTTGCGACCTCAAGTGAGCTAGTGAGCTCCGTTGTTGGTGTTGCGGCACTACGAGAGAGGACTTCTGAGTCTATTGAGTTCTAGTGAGAACTTATAACAGTTGACGATCTAGTGAGATCGGTCATAGTGAAAATCCTTCATAGTGTTGAAGACGGGGACGTAGAGCAGTGGCTCGAACCTTGGAACAAATCATCGTGTTTGCGATTGCTCACTCTTTCTCTCTCACTCTACTCTCTCTTTACTTACATGCACACTTTTATTGTTTACTTATTTGCAAGTATTTCTTGTGTTGTCATTGGTATTTGCTAGGTTTCTAGCAAGTAAATTTTAATTCTGTATTATTTGCCATTTAGTATAGCCATAACCTATTCACCCCCCTCTAGGTGATTTACAATTGGTATCAGAGCCTAACCCTAGTTTTGGTTTAACTACCTTAGGGAGTTCCTTTCATTTGGCTATATTTATTTGTTGCATTTGCTATTTATTTGTTTACTTATACTTGTTTTCATGGCATCACACGACTTCTCTAGCATCAAGTCTCCGCCCAAATTTGATGGGATGAACTTCCCCATTTGGAAGACCAAGATGAACCTCTTCCTCAAGTCCCTAGGGGTTAGCGTAGCTAAGGCCATACCCAAAAAATTCATTGACCCTCACAGTGATGATGATACATGGTCCGAAGCAACCACTAAGGATTATGAGGCCAATGCTAAATCCCAATATGCACTTACACAAGCATTAAATGATGATGATCTTTCTCGTGTAATTAATTGCAAATCTACTTATGAGTTTGGAATGATCTAATCATTACTCATGAGGGGATGTTGCAAGTCAAGAAATCTAAAGTTGACTTACTTCATTCTCAATATGGGAATTTTTACATGCTTGAAAATGAAAGTATCGATGGGATGCTTACTCGGTTCACGAAGATTACTAATGGATTATCTTCTTTAGATGACACCATTGACAATGACCAAAAGATTCGGAAGGTCATTAGAGCTCTCTCCAAAGCTTGAGAAGTCAAGATGACAACCTTTAAGAAGCTCAACGATAGAGAGGAGATGGACTTCTCCAGCTTTATTGAAAATCTGAAAACCACGAGATGAAAATGAAGATGAGAGAAGAAAGAGAGGCTCCAAAGAAGAAAGCAACTTAAGAGAGAGGAGATGGACTCCCTCCACCATCGATGAAGAAGATTCATCCGAAGTTGGAGATGACGACTTTGCCATGCTCATTAAGAGAGTGGGCAAAATGTTTTATAAGAAGGAAAGACAAAGCAACTTTCGAAGAGGAAGACCTCAAGAAAGATTTGAAAAGAGGAAGGAGGAGACGAGTCCTTACTTTCATTGCAAGAAGACGGGCCATCTCATCGCGGATCACCCATCACTTTAAGCCACCACCTCCAAGAATGTGCATAAGAAGAAGAAGGCAACGATAGCTACATGGGATGATATGGAAATAGATTCCGAAGAGGAGATTGATGCCGCACACGTTTGATTCATGGCAAACTGAGAGAAGATTTGCATGATAAATCTCGAAACCTCTCTAGAAGATGATAATTTAACTATGGATGAACTTGCTAAGTTTTCGAAGAATTACAAAATAGATATGAAATTTCTCTTGCACAAAATAAAAAATTGAAAAAGAAAAGTGACTTTTTAAAGAACAAGTTAGAAATTATTTTTAAAATAAAAAATTACTTATCTATTTATTTTGAGAAAACGAAAAAGGATTTTGATAAATATAAACTTGTTTGTAAGGGCAAGAGCCCAAAGATTATTTTAACAAAAATGAAATTTTGGATATCCAAAAATGTATTGATGTTTTGGATACCACTTTGAAAAAGTATGCATTTGATATGAACAAATTTAATTCTATGTTTTCAAAGAGAAAAACCCAAAGGAAACATATATCTCATTCATCTCACACACTGAAAAATACACCTAGAGGGGGGGTGAATAGGTGTATGGCTAATCTAATGACAAATGATGAGAAATTAAAAACTAATTGTAACACACTAAGTATAACCAAGAGTGTAGCCGAATTCCCGGTGAAGGGCTGTCCTCACCTTCACACAGAAGGATTTCCGCTTTGTCCACACAGCTCCCATACAGGGAACCTCCACTGAGGATTTGGCAATTACAAACTAGGAGTACTCAACTCCCCTCTCTAACAACACCACCTCTTCACAAAAGGCAAGGCACACAACTATCACCTCACACAAGAGAGATAAGGCACTAAGCTGAACAACAATCACCTCTACACAAGAGGGATAAGGCACTAAGCCAACACCAACCGCAATCACCTCTTCACAAGAGGGATAACCATAAACCCAAATCACAATCTCAATCACCTCTATACAAGAGGGATGAACACCAACCCAAAATAAAGAAGGGGTATACAACTTGGTGATCACACAAAGACCACAAACCAATTTTCCTCACAAAAATAAGATCCTAAAGATAGGATAGAGATGATAGCTCAAGTGTGAGAAAACAAGAAGTTTGAAAATCAAAAACACAAAGAAAATACTTGGAAAAAATATTAGAAGATGATAGAAACAAAGATCAAAACCAATTTCCTAAATACTCTATTTTCCTTGATTTTTCCAACCCTTGAAAATAAAAAGATAAATCTTTTAACCACCAAAACTTTTTGAAACCTGCTGAAAAACTCTTATAAGATGAGAAGAGAAGCTCTAAAAATTCTTAGTGAAATCACTCCAACAGATGGCTTATATATAGCCTCTCTCAATAACTAGCCGTTTGCATCTGGAAAAGCCCAGATTGCCCATCCGGTCGACCGGCCGGTCGACGGTCATTTTTCTAACCGTTGGCGCTCTGGTCGACCGCCCGGTCGACCGGTAGCTCCCGGACTTGGGTGCTTTCAGTCGGTCAACCGCGCAGTCGACCGACTTACTTAGCTGGTCTGTACACGTATCAGTGTGCACATCGATTGACCGGTCCAGTCCGGTTGACCGCCAGCTGAGTCTGATTAAGATTTTCAGGTCTGAAAACTTGGTTAATTAAATACCAATTAAATCAGATAAATGCACATAAATTCCATAAAAATATGTTCCTGTAAGATCTTTGAATAACAATTATGTTTGACCAAAAATTAACATATATTACAAACTATATGAACCATTTTTGTGATATAAAATATTTGGCCTAAAACAAAAACGGTATCTTCTAAAAACCAACTTTGAAATGGAAATCTGATTTTCCCAAACTTGCATAAATTCAAAATCAAGATATTTAACACTCTTTTGAAGCATATTGTATGTAGATAGAATCCAATACACATGTAATACATATATCTATGTTTTTGACATGAAATCCAAAAATAAGTTTTGTTTAAATACAAAACTCCAAACACATGATATAGACCATCAAAATAAGTTTATCTAAATATGTGAAGCATATATGTATATAGATGAAATCTAGTATACATTTAAATCATGTAAACTTATTTTGATTCTATCAATTCATGAAAACCATATGTATGTTTATATAAAAATCAAAACAGGTTAAACCGAAAACCAATCATATCAAACTTGTATGCGTGTGAACTTGAGTATATTAATACTATCTATCTTTACACAAGATTTAAACACAAACTAAACTTAAACAAACTGAAGTCTTCTTGTCGATCTTCATCTTCAAGACGACTCGATCCAAACACGAACCAAAGAGCTTGACTCCAACCGAGTGCTAGATGCGATCTTGACATGTGAGCTCTTGAATACACATGTGTTAGCTCCAAAAACTTCTTTGTTTAAGCTAAAACACCAACTATGACCTTGATCAAATATCTGAGGCTAATTAAACACAAAATCATTAGTACTATAACTACATGAGTTAATCATCATCAAAACTAAAGCGATGGGCCTTTGGGCCAACAATCTCCCTATTTTTGATAATGATAAAACTCATGAAGTTATATATGCATGGATTAAAGTTAAGCTTCATAGAAGCTCCCCCTTAACTTATGCATAGCAATAAACAATAAAGATATTCAATAAAGTGCATAAACTAAATAAAACATATATGCATAAATAGACATGTAAAACATGCATATGTAAACTCACCAAATTCTTCTCACCCTTTTTGTCAATTCATCAACAAAGTGGTGAGGACAAATCAAACAATAAAGATATATATGCGATATACATTCATGAAGAGGAGAGACGTAAAGTTAACTCCCCCTGCATATATGCATTTACATGAAAAGGGATGATATACAATGTATAAGTGAAGATGTGAAGCTCCCTCTACACATGTGTATCACATAAGAAGAGAGGTCAAACTCCTCAATGTGAGATACACTCAACATGAATCTATATATAAAGGAGATGTTAAGCTCCCCTTGCATATAAGCAATGCATGGCAACAAATTTTTGAAAAACCACTTTTAAACATAATTATGAAATTTCTTAAAGTCAACAAAATAAATCTTGATATTAATGAAATCAAATTGTAGTTGACAAAATAAAAGTCGGTACCACTTGTAAATTTTTTTTTAAAGTACCAATAGATTATACCAATTGAAAATCAAATTTTAGATACAAATAGTAAATTTTGATACCAATTGAAAATGAAACATTGTAAGTTTTTGATACCAATGAAATATTTTGTAAATTTTTGATACCAATTGAAAGGTAAAATATGAAGTATATTTTGATACCAATTGAAATACCAATTGAAATGATTAGCAACTGAAATACCAATTGAAAATAATGCATAAGCTCATAAAGATACCAATTAACATTTAAAAATTAGTCAAGCTTAGCATAAACATAATTTGTGCTTTAAGATATTGTAAGCACAATCAAATCATATATATGTATGTATGAAAATGAAAATATCAATTGAAATTGATATTATTTGAAGTTTGAAGCATACATATATAGGAAACACATATGAATATACAAAAATAGAATTTTCATTAAAATCATGTATATCTCATAGCTACCTCCCTTTCATGCACATGTTTAGATTTTTAATTTTAAGTATACAAGGCATGGTCGCCCAACCATCCGCCCTTTGAAGGTAGGAATTTTTAAAAATATGATTTTGAAAATAGTTTAATATGTTTGAAAAATACTACCAATTGAAGAATAAAGACTAGTTTTAGGGTAATTTTTGAAACTAGTACGAAATCCTTCAAGTAAGGAATAAAACAATAAGTATTTTATGAAAACACGAAATCACACAGTAGTTGACACTCAAGATGTATAAAGTACATATTAAACTCATGAAAATAAAAAAATTATGAGTAAATACAAAATATAGAGTGTAAGAATCATGTAATCAATAAAATCATGAAAATGCCAATGAAGCTCAATGAAATTCCTTTATAAACAAAAGCATGAAAATCATTAAAACTTAACAAGCATCAAGGTATATGTATGTTTTGTCATACTAAAGTATACATACATATCCAAACATAAACTAGTCCACAAAAGTATTTTGCATGAAGGCAAGTGGCTCTAGGATACACATGTATATCTAATAGTTTAGAAAAAATTAACATATACATGAAGATAAATACATTTTTATAAAAACATATACAAAAATAAGGAATACAAGTTAAAATACAAGAATCATCAAAACTAGGTTATACAAGTACATCTAATGGGTACATATGAGCAACATAGCACAAACATATAATAATCAAATGTGGCACACTAGTTGTACAAGTATAAACACAAGTTTTAATGAAAGCTACATCTAAACAAGTAATTAAAAGCATGAAGTGTAAAAATATAAACAAACATGATCATTAGGTAAATGCACATATTTTAGAGTTAAAATATACACAATAGCTAAACCAAAGTAAGAATATAAAATAATGGTCCATATAAACATGGGTGTATCTCAAAATACTACATATGTATATCACAAGTCTAATTATCATGGTATTTAACAAAGTAATCATGACAAACCAAAACTTGCTAAGTGTCAATCAATAGAGCATGTAAATATAAATAAGGAGTAAGAGATAGTTACTAAAATCATTAGGGCTAATCTTTATATCTCCAAACCATGGTGGTCCTCCCACCAAACTTTTCTTGAAAGTGATGCATCCAAAAGCGTCACCATTTAGCTCGGAACGCATCCACCATCACGGCACCAATACCCTTATGTCAAGTGAGAGTCCATACCTACATCAAATACAATAGGGGTGAATTTTGGTACCCATACCTAATTGGGTCCATGGGGGTTAGCACCTTTCCTAACCTAAACAAATTTGTTTGTAAAATTTGAATTATATATCCTATCATAATAAAACTTTGCAAGGTGACCCTTACGACTACAATGTGTACAAGTGTACACATGAGTATATATAGAATTATGTGTGTGAGCATGATGAGCACGTATACCGTGTATGGTGTGCATGAACATGTTGTGCATGTTTCTTGTGAAATATGGATTTCAATTTCTTATAATTCATAGCACATTGGCTCAAAGTGGAGCCCAAACAATCAACACTCTTCTTTAACATAATTATATCATTTTTATCATTAGAAGAAGAGGTGGAGCATGCAATAGGAACACTAGATGGTGAAGTTATAGTAGCATGGCAAACATGTGAATCTAAGTTATTTTTCAAAGATTTATTCTCATTAGAAATCAAATCTAATTCTTTTGAAATTAAAGTAATTTTATTTTTCAAAGAATTGTTCTCTTTTAGAGCAATTTCAAGTTTTGAAGATAAAACCTCATTTTTCTTCAAAACATCATCACAATTATTTTTATTCTTTAAAATTTTGTTTTCATTTAGGCTAAGGTCAAGTTGGGATTTCAAGGAGTCCCTTTCACTTGAAATCTCATCCCTTTCTTGCAAAATCATGTTTAGTTTTGAAAACAAGTCCTTATTATCTTCTTTTAATTTAAAGCTTTTCTTTTTTAAAACTTTTTATTTTTCAAGCAAGTTTTCATAAACAATAGATAGTTCTTCATTTAATGTATCAACATCCATAATGTCATCACCTGAAGAACTAGCACTATCATTTAGTTGAGTGTCCGAGTTTACCTCAAGAGAGTCATTCCCTTGGATCATGTAGCAAGCATTGTCAGATTCATCTCCACTAGATTCTCTCTCTATAATGTTTGTCGTTTGTAGCTCGAGAGATGTCAATGTGTTCCATACTGCAAAAGCGGAATCACAATGAGAAATTATAGATAAATATTCTTTGCTAAGTAAATGCTTTAGTGCATCTTGGGCTTGTGCATTAGCCTCAATGTATTCGACATTACCAAAATAAGTTTTCTTGGTAGTGGCAAGATATACATGCAAACCTAGGGCTTTTAGATATGCACTCATCCTAAGCTTCCATATATCGATGTTAGAAACAGGGCAAGATGATCCATGAGTGTATAAATAATAAGTGTGCAAATGTAATACTAGATTAGTTAGCTAATATCTCACTCCTAGGTGGTTAAACCTAATATCAGGAGCGTAGGCTCTGATACCAATTGAAAATACACCTAAAGGGGGGTGAATAGGTATATGACTAATCTAATAACAAATAATGCAGAATTAAAAACTAATCGGAACACACTAAGTGTAACCAAAGAGTGTAGCTGAATTCCTGGTCAAGGGCTCTAGACTAACTCCTCTAGATTCCTCTAAATAAGAGTTGAGGTGCTATATGAAGTTCTCTTGGTTCAACACAAGTATGGCACACAATCAATACCAAGCATATATGATATAAACAATATGATGCAATGCAAGATATAAGAGAGAGAGTTTAGAGATAGTGGATCAATTGCAAATACCGAGATATGTTTCGAAGTTCGAGCCACTACTCTGCGTCATCGCCTTCTCACAGAAGGATTTCCACTATGTTCACACAGTACCTCCCATACAGGGAACCTCCACTGAGGATTTGGAAATTACAAACTAGGAGTACTCAATTCCTCTCTCCAACAGCACCATCTCTTCACAAGAAGCAAGGCAAATTAACTATCACCTTAAACAAGAGGGGTAAGGCACTAAGCCAAACAACAATCACTCTACACAAGAGGGATAAGGCACTAAGCCAACACCAGCCACAATTACCGCTTCACAAGAGGGATAGCACAAACCCAAATCACAATCTCAATCACCTCTACACAAGAGGGACGAACTCCAACCCAAAACAAAGAAGGGGTATACAACTTGGTGATCACATAAAGACCACAAACCAATTTTTCTCACAAAAACAAGATCCTATAGATAGGATAAAGATGATATCTCAAGTGTGAGAAGATAAGAAGTTTGAAAATCAAAATCGCAAAGAAAATACTTGGGAAAAATATTAGAAGATGATAGAAACAAAGATCGAAACCAATTTCAAATACTCTATTTTCCCTTGATTTTTTCAACCCTTGAAAACAAATAAAAAGATAAATTTTAACCATAAAAACTCTTTTAAACTTGCTGAAAAACTCTTATAAGATGGAAAGAGAAGCTCTAAAAATTCTTAGTGAAATCAGCCCAAGAGATGGCTTATATATAGCCTCTCTAAAAAACTAACTGTTTGCATCTAGAAAAGCCCAGATTGCCCTTCCGGTCGACCGGCCGGTCGCCGGCCCAACGATCATTTTTTTGACCATTGGCACTCTGGTCGACCGGCAGCACTCGAGACTTAGGTGCTTTCAGTCGGTCGACCGCGCAGTCGACCGACCTACTTGGCTGGTCTGTACACGTATCAGTGTGCACATCGGTCGACCGGTCCGGTCGACTATCCGGTCGCCCGCCAGCTGAGTCTGGCTGAGATTTTCTGGTCTGAAAACTTGGTTAATTAAATACCAATTAAATCTCATATATATATATAAATTCCACAAAAATATGTTCCTGTAAGATCTTTGAATAACAACTATGTGTGACCAAAAATCAACACATATTATAAGCTATTTGAACCATTTTTGTGATATAAAATATCTGGCCTAAAATAAAAGCGGTATTTTCTAAAAACCAACTTTTAAATGGAAATCTGATTTTCTCAAACTTGTATAAATACAAAAACAAGATATTTAACACTCTTTTGAAGCATATTGTATGTGGATAGAATCTAATACACTTGTAATACATATATCTATGTTTTTGACATGAAATCCAAAAATAAGTTTTGTTTAAATACAAAACTCCAAACACATGATATAGACCATCAAAATAAGTTTATCTAAATATGTGAAGAATATATGTATATAGATGAAATCTAGTATACATTTAAACAATGTAAACTTGTTTGATTCTATCTATTTGTGAAAACCATATATATGTTTATATAAAAATCAAAATCGGTTAAACCGAAAACCAATCATATAAAACTTGTGTGCGTGTGAGCATATCAATACTATCTATCTTTACACAAGATCTAAACACAAACTAAACTTAAACAAATAAAAGTCTTCTTATCTATCTTCATCTTCAAGACGACTCGATCCAAACACAATCCAAAGAGGTTGACTCCAACCGAGTGCTAGATGCGATCTTGACGCGCGAGCTCTTGAATCCATATGTGTTAGCTCCAAAACTCCTTTGTTTAAGCTAAAACACCTACTATAATCTTGATCAAATATCTGAGACTAATTAAACACAAGATCATTAGTATTATAACTACATGAGTTAATCATCATTAAAACTAGAGCGATAGGCCTTTGGGTCAACACACACACCATGAAAAACATGCACAACATGCACATACACATCAACATAAGCATGTTTTAATGTATGGCAAAGTGTACACATGTGCACATTGTGGCCACAAAGGCCATTTAGCAAAATTTTGTTATGCTAAATTAAACATGTTAAATAAAAATATTTGGGTTCGAGAAAGTACTAAACCTATAGGACCAAAAAAGATTTGGGTACCAAAGAAAACACCTCACTTGATTGATATAGGTGTGTCGTCCTCCTCCAAGACATAGGGAAAGATGGTGCCCTAGTGGTGATGCATCGGAACTCAAAAGATCAACCGTCATATTGTATCACTATCAAGAAGCACCTATTTTGGAGATTACCTATGGTTTGGTAACTTCTCTACTTGAAAATTTCAATTCTAACTAGATCTATATATGCATAAGAATAGCTATCTTTTCATGTTTGTTAATAAGCTTTAGTTGTGTAAACATAATTTTTTGGTTAGTTATTTGGCTTGTTGATACTTGAGCTAGTTCCTTGACATTACTTTTGCTCCATATACTAGGCCATGAGTTGCTTATCCATGTCTATAGTATTTTCTCATGCTCACATGCATGATAGATATCTTTACATGTATATATACATTGAATATTTTTTTTTCATGTATATATATTTTGTTTGTATATCTATCTTGTAGTTGGGTATCATATTTAAATCATATTTAAGCAATAAATAAAGATAGCAATTGCACGCCTTAACTTTTATCTAGAGGAATGACGAGGAGAAGTTCAGAACCCGTTAAAGGGTATTCGGCTTCAATATCTTATTTTTTTAATTGCTTAATTTATGATCGAATTGTTAAAAAATATTTATTTTTAATATAATAATAAAAATGTTTTTTGATATCATTTTCTTGTGTTTTTCCTGCCTATAAGACTTTTGGTATTATTTCTCTATTTTTTGTATATAAATATCCAAGTTAAAATATTTTTCAAAAGCCCTTAATTTATATTTTTTAAACTAGTTTTTGGGTTGTCCCGGTCGACCAACCGGTCGACTGAGTTAACCTGGAATAGGTCCGGTCGACCGAACGGTCGAACGAGGGAACTTGTAATGCAAAAAATGTTTTTTTGGCTTGAGTTTTTTGACTGACCGGCCGACCGATTGAAACAAAGATGCTCTCGTTTAAGCCCCGGTCGACCAGGTGGTCAACGGAGTTTCAGGTCTGCTATGTTTTTACCTAATTTTATAACCCTAAAATCCCAGTCTCTCTCATTTTCTCTCCTCCACCGACTATCTTTTCTTCTCCTCCTTAATTTCTTTCCTTCCATCTCTCCCAAACCCTATCCAAACTCAAATTAATTCCTAAAATTTGTTGGATCTCATCTCAAATCTTCAGATTCGCTTGTTTCAAAGGAGAAATTTCAGTCTCTTCAAGATATAATCCCTAATTCTCTAAAATCTTCTTTATTTCATAATTTTTTCCTTGAAATTCTTCTTAAATTCGTGCTAAAAACTTGATAATCATCATACTATCTTTATTATGTCTAAGAGGCTTAAATCTGAGAAGGGTAAACAACCCGAATCCTCATCAAACCCCTTTGTTTCTCAAAATGTATCTCATAGGTTTTCTATTCTCCATAGTAAATATGTAATTTCTAATAGAACTGTTGTGCTTGCTGATTTTGAGCACTTAGATCTTTTAATACAAGCTCTCTATAATAATACTAGTCATCATCAAGGAACCTGTCTACCCTGAGCTTATGTATTAATTCTACTCTATTCTGACTTTTCAAAACAATCATATTAGATCTAGGGTTCTGGGCAAGGACATTAACATGTTTAGATAGATTTTTTGTCCAACTCCTACATCTCCCCTGTGAGGGTGTAGATATATATAATTTTGATATACATGGTTTTGAATATCCTGTCGATGAATCTTCTCTCAGTGGATCTCTTTTACATCACGATGATGATACCCCGACCTTAATTAGGAACGAGAAGGAGAAGTATTACACGCTCACCGCCCAGGTCCTAACTAAGATAATGTTATATAATCTCCCGCCAAATCAGGAGAATATAGTCATGCTCGGGATTCTGCTCCCATCTTGATCTATTGCCTTCTGAAAGCAATTAGAGTTAACATTCCTAAGCTTATAATTGACTTCATAGTTTCTGAGCACTTTCTGATCCCAAATCGGCACTTATCCTTTGGGATGCTCATTACCTGACTCTTCAAACAATTAAAATTTGATCTTTCTGCTGAACGATCCATCAAATCATCTGTTGACATCAACAACACTCTCCTCAAGAGGATGCGTGCTAGAGAGCGTGCTCCTGCTCCTCAGCCCCCTCCTATCATTCTTGTAGTTACCCCTAGATCCTCTTCAGCCTCCTCAGCCTCTGTTGACCCATATACTGCTCTATTTACTCAGTTTCGTGAACATGATCTGAAGATGACCGCAAATTCTGAAAGAATTGAGCACAGAGTTCAGAACGACCTGTAATAAATCTGCTCATCCATTCGCTACCTTCAGACGTGCGTTGACGAGAGCTATAGTAGGAACGCTTGGCCTGTTCCTCTTCTGAGAGGCCACGCACAGCTTCTTCCTGCATCGGGTCCTCCGTTTGACACCTGAGTACCTCCTTCAGCTCCTCCTGAAGATCCAGACTTTCTGGGAGAGTGGCCCCTTTTGTGTTGATGACAAAAAGGGGGAAAGAGATTTTGTGAAGTTATCTAGGAGTTTTTATTTTCATGTCTTTATTTATGTACTCTTTTATGTGGACATGTAGTATTTGGCGTTTGGACATGTGTCTTTATATCGTAGTACTTATTTTATGGTTTGGAACTTGTTTTGAGGTTGGCATGAACCTTTGTATGGACAAATTTCTTATATAGTATCACTGTTCTATTTGAAAAGTTATGTATTTTTTTATGGTTGATATTTGATACATATCTTCTATGTGTGGTATGTGGTGTGTTTGTGTTCTTGAGTATCCTCTATAAACCATCCATTTTACAACTTGTTTTGGAGGTTGGAGGTTATTGGTTGGTTGGAGGAAACTATTTGTGCATACACCTTTGTAATTCTGTATTCTTGATATGCATAGATGAGTTGCATAGAGCTTACTTGATATACCTTATTCATATACTTTATTGATGCGTCTTACTTATATGTCACATTTGTTGGCCCAATGGCCCATCACTCTAGTTTTGATGATGATCAATTCATATAGTTATAGTACTAATGATCTTGTATTTAATTAGTTTCAGATTTATGATCAAGATCTTAGTAGGTGTGTAGCTTCAACAAAGAATTTAAAGTCAAGTTTGGAGCTAGCACGGTTTGATTCAAGAGCTTGTGCATCAAGACCACATCAAGTACTCAAGAGGAGTCTAGCTCTATAGATCGTGTTTGGACTAAGTCAAGAAGGAGAAGAAGACTTCAAGTGAAGACTTCAAGATCAAGACTTGTGTCTAGGTTTATTTTTATAAGGTTTTGTTTTAGTTAAAATGTAAAGGATAGAATAGTTGGTGGATTGCTCAAGTATACCATATACACACACACTCTTGATTTAGATAAGTTTTTCATAAAAGAATTTTATTTTTGAAAAATACCGGTTTGATTTTTGATATTCAAATATATATGTTTTAACCAAAACCAAATTTAGAGCCTAATGTCAAAAACATAGATATTTCACCATGTCTGTGTAGTGGATCATATCAATACACTCTATGCTTCAAATGAGTTTAAAATATCTTATTTTTGTATTTGGAGAAGTTTGAAAAAAAAAGTTTTGAAAAAATCAAGTTTGAAAAAAATATAGTTTTCGTTTTTAGCCAAAATTTTCAAGTTATAAAAATAGTTCAAATTGTTTATAACATGTCTTGATTTTGTGCAAGCATGTTTGATTATCAATGTATAATGTTAAAACTATTTTTGTAGATTTTTAGTAATTTTATGGGATTTTATTTTAGCCAAAAAGACAACCTTTTAAATTCCTAATTTGACCTGACCTAACTTCTGTCGGTCGACCGGACCGGTCGACCGAGCTTGAAGTCGGTCGATCGAGTTGGTCGACTGATGTGCACAGACATGCACGCCAGTTCTGGCTGGAGGGCCGGTCGACCGCAGAGAGCTTCTGCTCTCTGGAAAGCCCCGTCAACCGGACAGAGAGTCTGCTCTCTGTATCCAGGCCACGGTCGACCGGCCGATCGATCGCTGGCACAACGGTCAGAAATCTGACCGTTGGCCGGTCGACCGGCCGGTCGACTGACAGGCCAACCTGGCTCCAACGGCTAGTTTTCCTAGCTCTATAATTGGGGCATTTGGGGGCTGTTTTCTCTAAGATTTTGAAGTGGTTTTTGAGCTAGTTTTTTCAACTCTTTTCAGAGCTTTTCCCACTTGTTTAGAGAGCAAAATTTCCAATCAAAAGGGGAGTTTATCAAGAGTGTTTAAAAGTAATTTTCTTGAGTTATCTTCCACAAATTCCATCCTTGTTTTTCTCACAAACACTTGAGCTATCCATTGATATATTCATCCTATAGGAGTGTTCTTGTGAGATTGTTTTTAGGTGATCAAAGTGTTGTGATCACCAAAGACTTCATCTTGTACTTTGAGGAGGCGGACTTGCGGGTTCGAAGTGTTTCGAGTTCGTGTGTGAACTCGGTGTTTGAGGTGCGGCTCAGCAAGCTAGTGGGCTTGCGGTGTGTACGGGACTAGAGAGTCCAAGGAGTTCAAGTGTGAACTCTCCTTGTAGGTGTTGCGGCACCGAGTGATCTGGTGGGATCGGTTTATAGTGGAAATCCTTCAAGTGTGAAGGCGGGGATGTAGAGCAAGTGTGCTCGAACCTCGAAACAAATCTCCCGTGTTTACGATTACTCACTCTCTATCTCTTACTCTTGTTTATATCTTGCACGCTTTTATTGCTTTCATCTTATATGCTTGATATATATTGTGAGCTTAATTGTTATATGCTTGGGGATTGTTTGCTAACACTTGTATTCAACCAAGAGAGCCAACGCGGCACCTCAACTCTTATTTAGAGGAATCTTGAGGAGTTAGTCCAGAGCCCTTCACGGGGAATTCGGCTACACTCTTGTGTTATACGTGGTGTTTAGTTTAATAAGTTTTTAATTCCGCATTTAGTGACCATTAGATTAGCTATCACCTATTCACCCCCCCTCTAGGTGATTTTACAATTGGTATCAGAGCCAAGTGCTCTTGATTTGGGTCTTACAACCTAGAGTTAAAGATCCTCATTTTTAGGTTAATCACAATATTTGTACACACACCATGGACTTTATGTCACCACCCACCTTTGACATTCTTAACATCCAAACTTGGAAGGTTATGATGTCCTTATTTCTCAAAGGCCTAGGTATTCATGTTTATTTTGTCACCACTAGAGATTCATATTATTTAAATGGCAAAAAATTGAGGCTAATGTAAAAGCCCTAAATGCTTTAAGATCTACCCTAAATGATGATTATTTATCTAGGGTTGCTAATCTTGATTTGGCTTTTGTAGTTTGGAACTTTTTGATCTCCCTTGACGAAAAAGAACAATACTATGCGGGGAGCGACTCGGATGTTGGAAGTGACGCTTCCAACGTGTGCTACATGGTCCAAGGGGATAACCCCCTTGAGGTAACTACCGAATCCAAGGTAGAAAAAGATGTTGATATGACTTATGATGAACTTGAATCTTTTTGTCAACAACTTCTTGAAAAATATGAATTAATTAAAAGGGATAACAAAAATTTGAAAAAGAAATTTGATTGCATGTTAAAAGAAAATGATTCTTTTAAAAGTAAAGTTGCATGCATTGAAAAAGAAAATAAAAATTTGAAAAATGAGAATGTTTTCTTGCTTTCAAAATTAAGTGATCTTTGTGAAGGAAACACTTTTTTGAAAAATAAAATTGTTTTGGTGGAAAAACAAAAAGATGTTGCTTTGCATGAAAACACTTCTTTAAAAAGAAAAATTGTTGAAAAAGAAAAAGTAAATGTTTCTAAAAAGAATAAGAAAAATGATTCTAATTCTCACCATGCTTTACATGCCACCATTGATAAAAGTGAGATTAAAAATTTGAAAAATAAAATTGATAGTTTAAGCTCAACTTTGAGCAATTGTGCATTTACCACTCTAGATTGGAGTCCTTGTTTTTAAAGAAACAAACTCTACATATTTATGCACATCACCTTCATGCATTTGCACACTTTGCACGCCATGACCGCACTCACACTCATATGCATCCTAAGGTGTACAAATGTACACATTGTGGCCGCAAAGGCAATTTAGCAAAATTTTGTTATGATAAGATAAATGTTTTAAATTTTGCTAATAAGAAAAATATTTGGGTTCCTTACAAAGCTAACCCCCAAGGACCCAAAAGAAAATGGGTACCAAAATCCCCACATTTTGTTTTTGATGTAGGTGCGGGCTCTCACAAAACGTGAGAGGGATGGTGCCTTGATGGTGGATGCACATGGACATGATGGACACATATTTGATGCACCGCTATCAAGGAGGTTTGGTAGGACAACCACCATGTTTTGGAGATTTGGAGTATAGTTCTTTGGTTTGGTAACTATCTCTAAACTCCTAGTTTATTTACATGCATTTATGATTGATGATCTTGAGTATGTTCATGTTTTATTTGTTTTGTGCTTCATGTGGTAAATACTTATTTAAATGTAGATTTTATTAAAACTTGGATTTATACATGTACAAGTAGTGAGCAACAAATTGATTCATATATGTTTGCACTTCATTGTTCATTTGTACTCACTATATGCATAGCCTAGTTTTGATGATTCTCTCATTTACACTTGTTTTGCCAATTTTCATGTTTTGCTTCATGTATATGTATTTTGTATTCAAATCTAATAAATATACATGTATGTCTCTTGAGTCACTTGCCTTCATGCAAACTATATCATAGACTCATTTTATGTTTGGGATATGTATGCATATTGTTAGCTTTGGATAAATCATACATATACCTAGAAGTTATGTTTAAATAAAAAAAAATTAAACTTTCATGATTTGTTTGATAAAATAATATTCATGTTTGTTTTGAGCATTATTGATTATTTTCATGAAAATGCTATTTACATGATTTTTGAGCACTCACACTTCATTTGTTTATTCATGACCTTGTTTCATGATTATTTTTGAGCCTTATAGATTTCGAGTGTCACTTCTTGTGTATTTAGTATGGTTCATGATAGACATATATTTTGGTTTCATATTTTTGGAGGATCTTTAACTAGTTTTTCAAAATTAATTTAACTAGTTATTTATTCTTCAAATTGGTAGGTTATGAGTTATATACTTGATCTCTATTGGTATTTTCATTTTGTATATACTCGTATTTAGTTTTCTATATATGTATGCTTCATTTCAAATAATATCAATTTCTATTGGTATTTTCATTTTCATACATATATATATGGTTTATTTGTGTTTGAGTTAAAATCGATTTACATATTTAAAGCACATAATTTGTTTATGCTAAGCTTAATTCAAATCTTTATTTTCAATTGATTTCTCAATTGATATTTCAATAAGCTTATGCATTATTTTCAAAATTGATATTTTTATTGATATCAAAAATGTGCAATAATCTTCAATTGGTATCTATTGATTGCAATTGGTATCAATATAATTTACAATAATTTTCAATTAGTATCAATATGATTCTATTTTGATTAATTCAAAATTTGTAATGTTTATTTACAATGATATCTTAAAATTTGACTACAATTGGTATCTTAAAAATTTTTGTTTATATGATATCTTAAAATTTGAAAGTAAAAAACAAAACAATGTTTCCTAAGATATCTTAAAATTTGTTTTATTAAGGATAATTCAAAATTTGTTTTATTAAGGATAATTGAAAATTTGTTTTGATGTGTATTGCCTTTATGCAAGGGGAGCTTAACATCTCTTCTACATATATATTCATGATGAGTGTATCTTATATTGAGGAGCTTGACAACTCTTTTTTATGCGGTACACGTGTGTAGGGGGAGCTTCACATCTCCTCTTATGCATTGTATATTATGCGTTTTGTGAATTAGGGCTTGTCATCCCTCTTTCATGTAATGTATATGTGTAGGGAAGTTAACTTAGCGTCTTCCTCTTCATGAATGTATATCGCATATATCCTTTATTGATTTGTTTAATGTCACCCTTTTATTGATTTTTACTTTTGACAAAAAGGGGGAGAACATTTTGTTTTTACTTCAACCCCTTTGTTGATGATTGACAAAAAGGGGGAGAAGTATTTGAGAAGTATTTGGTATATATGCATATTTTTTCTTGCTTTATTCATAAAGGGGGAGAAGTATTTATGTTTATACATATATGTTTTGTATTGCAAATAGGAGAAAAAGAAAGAATTTGATTTGTTTTATGTTTAATTAGCAAGTTTATCTCCTTATATTTGCATACATGTTTATGTGTTTCATTGCCATATCTTATTGTTTATTGAGATGCATGAGTTAAGGGGGAGCTTCCTTGAAGCTTTACTTTAATCCATGCATATATAACTTCATGAGTTTTGTCATCATCAAAAAGGGGGAGATTGTTGGCCCAATGGCCCATCACTCTAGTTTTGATGATGATCAACTCATGTAGTTATAGTACTAATGATCTTGTGTTTAATTAGTTTCAGATTTATGATCAAGATCTTAGTAGGTGTGTAGCTTCAACAAATAATTTAAAGTCAAGTTTTGGAACTAGCATGGTTTGATTTAAGAGCTTGTGCATTAAGACCACATCAAGTACTCAAGAGGAGTCTAACTCTATGGATCGTGTTTGGACCAAATCAAGAAGGAGAAGAAGACTTCAAGTGAAGACTTCAAGATCAAGACTTGTGTCTAGGTTTGTTTTTATAAGATTTTGTTTTTAGTTAAAATGTAAAGGATAGAATAGTTGGTGGATTGTTCAAGTATACCATATACACACACACTCTTGATTTAGATAAGTTTTTCATAAAAGAATTTTATTTTTGAAAAATGCCAGTTTGGTTTTTGATATTCAAAGTATATATGTTTTAACCAAAACCAAACTTAGAGCTTAATGTCAAAAACATAGATATTTCACCATGTATGTGTAGTGGATCATATCCATACACTCTATGCTTCAAATGAGTTTAAAATATCTTGTTTTTGTATTTGGAGAAGTTTGGAAAAATAAGTTTTGGAAAAATCAAGTTTGGAAAAATACAGTTTTCGTTTTTAGCCAAAATTTCTAAGTTACAAAAATAGTTCAAATTGTTTGTAACATGTCTTGATTTTGTGCAAGCATGTTTGATTATCAAAGTATATTGTTAAAACTATTTTTGTAGATTTTTGGTAATTTTATGGGATTTTATTTTAGCCAAAAAGACAACCTTTTAAATCCCTAATTTGACCTGACCTGGCTTCTGTCGGTCGACCGGACCGGTCGACCGAGCTTGAAGTCGGTCAACCGAGTCGGTAGATCGACGTGCACAGACGTGCACACCAGTTCTGGCTGGAGGGCCAGTCGACCGACCCGGTCGACCGCAGAGAGCTTCTGCTCTCTAGAAAGCCCCGGTCGATCGGGCCGGTCGACCGGACAGAGAGTCTGCTCTCTGTATCCAGGTCACGGTCGACCGGCCGATCGACCGCTGGCACAACGGTCAGAAATCTGACCGTTGGCCGGTCGACCGGGCGATCGACTGACAGGCCTGGCTCCAACGGCTAGTTTTCCTAACTCTATAAATTGGGGCATTTGGGGGCTGTTTTCTCTAAGATTTTGAAGCGGTTTTTGAGCTAGTTTTTCCAACTCTTTTCAGATATTTTCCCACTTGTTTAGAGAGCAAATATTTCCAATTAAAAGTGGAGTTTATCAAGAGTGTTTAAAAGTGATTTTCTTGAGTTTTCTTCCACAAATTCCATCCTTGTTTTTCTCACAAACACTTGAGCTATCCATTGATATATTAATCCTATAGGAGTATTCTTGTGAGATTGTTTTTAGGTGATCAAAGTGTTGTGATCACCAAAGACTTCATCTTGTACTTTGAGGAGACGGACTTGCGGGTTCGTGGTGTTTCGAGTTCGTGTATGAAATTGGTGTTTGAGGTGCGGCCTCGGCGAGCTAGTGGGCTTGCGGTGTGTACGGGACTAGAGAGTCCAAGGAGTTCAAGTGTGAACTCGCCTTGTAAGTGTTGCGGCACCGAGTGATCCGATGGGATCGGTTTATAGTGGAAATCCTTCAAGTGTGAAGGCGGGGATGTAGAGCAAGTGTGCTCGAACCTCGAAACAAATCTCCCGTGTTTGCGATTGCTCACTCTCTATCTCTTACTCTTGTTTATATCTTGTACGCTTTTATTGCTTTCATCTTATATGCTTGATATATATTGTGAGCTTAATTATTATATGCTTGGGGATTGTTTGCTAACACTTGTATTCAACCAAGAGAGCCAACGCGGCACCTCAACTCTTATTTAGAGGAATCTTGAGGAGTTAGTCCAGAGCCCTTCACGAGGAATTTCGGCTACACTCTTGTGTTATACGCGGTGTTTAGTTTAATAAGTTTTTAATTTCGCATTTAGTGACCATTAGATTAACCATCACATATTCACCCCCCTCTAGGTGATTTTATAACATTTTGATGTATGTGTTTAAGGGGAGCTTCACTTGAAGTCTCTTCCCAAATTATTTGTGATAACTCTATATGTTTTGTCATCATCAAAAAGGGGGAGAATGTTGGCCCAAAAGCCATTAGCCCCAGTTTTGATGATAACAAAACATATGCAGTTCTGTTTTTAACGATTTCGTTTAGCAAAGTTTCATGTTAATTCATTATTACATTTTGGCTCCAACACAAGACTTACATGTTTGAAAGCCAAGAACATGTCGATCCCAGAGCGTAAGCACATAGACAAGCTCAAGGATCAAGATTGCAAGAGAAGACTATATTAAGATTTATATTTTTGCTTTTTGCATTTTAGATAGGATTTATAGTCATTTGTTAAAACCAAGATGATATAAATTGATAACTCTTTTGGGATTGACACACACATATCTTTCACATTCCTTAAAGTGTTTTAAAAAAGTTCAAAATATTTCTCTTTTTCGTTTTCAAAATCGAGTTTTGAAAAAAACGATTTTCGAAAAAATTGGTTTTCAATTTAGAAAAGTGTTTTTATAAAATATAGTTCTAACTGTGTTTTGTATTGATCCATAATCACACACTGGTTCTATCAGTTCCTAGAAATTTATTTTGTGTTTAAAAACAAAGCTTATTTTTGTTGGAAAAAGATTGGTTTCAAAAAGATCTTCAAAACATGCTTTTGGCCCTTGGCCGGTCGATCGACCAGTCGACCATTGACAGAGCAGAATTGCTCTATCGGTCGATCGAGCGGTCGACCGACATGCACCAAGTGCATTATGTGTACTTCGGTTGACCGTGCGGTTGACGGACTGCAAGAGCCTTGCTCTCGGCTGGGCCCGATCGACCGCCGCGGTTGACCGACAGAGAGCTTTGCTCTCTGGTTAGGAAAAATTATCGATCGACTCGTCAACCACTATCCTAAATGGTTAAAAATCTGACCGTTGGCGGTCGACCGGCCCGACCGATTGACAGAAGGATTTCCTTCTGATTTTTTTCCAAACGACTATTTTTCTTTTTGCCTTTTTTGGGTCTTTTCCCAATGACTCTTTTGACTTTCTCCTCATGTTTTCATCCCCTATAAATAGTGGGACTGTAGAAAAATCCATTGACAAATTTGAACAAGCTTTTATAAGTTTATAAGAAGATTTAATCAAATTTTAGTTTTTTTCTTAAAGATTTTCTTTTGAGCCAAAATTTTGAAATCACCTAGAGGGGGGGTGAATAGGTGATGGCTATATGAATTATGGCAATTTTGCGGAATTAAAACTTTCACACACAAATAGCACAAATAAAGACTTGCAATAAATACAACAATTAAGGTGCAAGAATTGAAAGGAGTAGAGTTAGAGAAAATTGATCAAACGCAAACGCAAGGATGTGTTTCCGAGGTTCGAGCCACGCTCTACGTCCCCGCCTTCACACTTGAAGGATTTGCACTACTATCGTTGATCCCACTGGATCGCCAATACAAGGACACACTTGTCCCTTACACTTGTGATGCCGCAACACCACCCGAAGCTCACTAGCTCCCTTGAGGCCGATGCCTCTACAACTTCACTCCAAGAAGAAATGAGTGATCACACTTGATCACTTTACAAACGCTCACTTGCACAATCCTAGAACCAAATATGTAGATGTAAAGCTTGGGATTGTGGTGTGCAAAATCTAGAGAGAAGGTAGAGAGTAGGCCACAAGTTGGGTGTTGGAAATTTAGGCTTTGGAAAATATTTTATGAAGGAAAGCTTTGAAAATCTTTGTAAAACTCTTATGAAATCTTTTGCAATTGTTGTCTAATCAATATGAGGTGACCCTCTATTTATAGGGGTCAAAAACAGCCTCAAAAACTCGTTGGAGACAAATCCCAAAAAGAAAAACAGTCAGAAAAACTAGCTGTTGGACCTGTCAGAACTTTTGACAGAGTCCGGTCGACCGGGTCGGTCGACCGCCAACGGTCAAAAATATGACCGTTGGGGCTCATCGGTCGACCGGTCCGGTCGACCGAAAACTCCCGTAAACGTAAATGAACTTCAGTCGACCGGGTCGGTCGACTGATATAGACGTGCACAGTATTGTGCACATCGGTCGACCGGGCCGGTCGACCGGTCACTGTAAGTTCTGAAAAAAACAGAACTTCCAGAACCAGAAAATCTTGGTTTTGGTTTTGGGTTTTGGGTAAGATTTTGGAACTTGTAAAAAAACATGAAGTATAAGCATGTGTCATACTTCAAACATGTTAAAAGTAGTTTGATAAAATTCTTTTGAACACAAACTTGTTTTTCAATGAAAATGTTTTTCCCAAAAACTATTGTTTTTCTAAAACGCGTATTTTCAAATATGTTCTCTTTTAAAAACTAAGTTAGAAATGGAATTGAAAAATCTTTTTGAAGCCTAACTGAAATGTGTGTGTGTGATGATCCCATAGCTCTACTTCTAATATCTAGTTTTGACAAAATGTCTAAAAATAAAAATACAATTACAAATTTTGTTTTTCTTTGTCGTTTTGATCTTGTCTTGATCTTCACTTCATCATCTTGATCCCAAAGCATCCTAGTTGTGCGTAGCTTGGGAATCTTCATTTTAGCGGCGTCCAAACTTGTGAGTCTTTTAGCGGAGCCGTCAAAAACAACCTGTTAAATAACCTGAAATATTCTGAAATAAAACATGTTAAATACATAACTAAATATGTTTTGTTATCATCAAAATAACTGGGATAATGGCCTTTGGGCCAACAATCTCCCCCCTTTTTGATGATGGCAAAACATATGTAGTTATCACAAAATATTTTGGGTAGAGACTTCAAGTGAAGCTCCCCCTCAACACAAGCATATCATAAATGACAAAAATCGTATGTGGGCATAGTATATAAAAATGATAAAACACATATTTCCATGTCAACAAGTACTCATAACATAGGACAAATACTCATGTCATATATCAAGATAGAACATGGATACATATAAAAAAATACGTCCACAAAGCATACATGTAGAAATCCAAATACATGTCCAAAACACAAACAAATAAATACTGCATGTCCACAAATACTACATGTCCAAAACACACAGATATCCAAACACATAAAGTACTACAACACAAAATATCACAAATATCTCTCTCAAGATAACTCTCTCAAAATAACTCTCCCCCTTTTTGACATCATCAAAAGGGGAGGTCACTCATCATCATCTCCAGCTTCCTCATCAGCCGTCTGCTCTTCGTCACCAGCGTCTTCGCCTGAAGAAATGACCTCATCTGGGTCAATGCCATCGACTCTGGTCCGCGGTGGTGGAACTGAAGCACGAGCTCTGGGAGGGAATGGAGGACCGGTAGACGGAAGACGACAAGCAGTCGCAGTACGATCAGGAACGGTCATGGAAAACTGTGCAAAGAGAGCCTGAAACTGGACATCCACGAATCTCATGGAGTCAGCAAAGTATGACATGTCGTTCCTGACCTCTGCCCGAAAAGCAGCTTCCTGAACGTCACGAGCATCCATCTCCGCACGAACCCAGGCCTGGTGCGCCTCGATCTGAGTGCGGACCTCTGAAGAGAGAAGAGCTAGTAACTCAGGAGGAAATGCAGGTGCTGTAGAAGAAGAAGATCCTGGTGCTGAAGATGAGCCAGGACCAGCAGGAGGATGAGGTGGTTGCACAGGAGCGTGTCTACGCAGCTGTGCTTCCATCATCTTCAGGACGACTCCATTGATGTTTGTCAGGGGGCTTGAAGGAGTTTCGGCAGAAAGATCAAAGTCAAGAGCTCGAAGAAGATGGGTAATAAGCATGCCGTAGGGCAAACTTCTACCCGCAGTACGGATTTGATCAGAGGCCATATGAGATGCAATAACTCTAGGAAAGTTGACCTTAATCCCTTTAAGCAGACAATAGATAATCAAGGGGACACAACCCCTAGCATGGCTATACTCGCCATGTTTAGGGACAATGTTGAAAAAGATAATCTTGGCAAGGACTTGAGCTTGAAGAGTGTATCGACTCACTACCTCATTCCTAACTAAGCCGGGTTGTCATCCCCGTGAATCAGAGTAGAGGCGGTGAGTGAAGACTCACCCTCAGGAAATTCAAAGTCATGCAAATCATGTGAGTACACATCTGCTCCGTCAGCGGAGAGATGCAGAATCCTAGCAAATCGACCTATAGAGATGTCAATTTCCCTACCTAGAACTCTAGATGTGATCCGGTTACCATCAAATTCATAGTTGGCATAGAAGTAAGGAACAAGAGAAGTGTATACTTGTTCCTTAATGGTCAAGAACTCAACTAGATTATTATTTTGCAGGATTTGAGGGATATCTAGATGGTCAAAATCCTGAATGGTAACAAATCTCCCTGAATTGATATTTCTAGTAGAGAGGTGGGAGTATCTATCTTCAGCTAGATCATTTCTAAAGGGTCGTACGGGTCTAGGACCCTGAGATGAGGGTTGGGCAATACCCTTCCCCTTCTCAGTACGAGATCTCTTAGGCATGATGAATAAAAATTTGATTTTTAGGTGAAATCAAGATTATGGCACGATCTAGAAGCTAAGCAACCTAAAATAGTGACAAAGGAATAGAGATATCTAAGCTAGAAGTGAAGATTTACAATAAAAATACGATTTTTACCTTGATGAAAATTCTGAAACCCTAACTGAAAAATCCTGAAATTCTTCGAATCCGGTGGTTGGAAGCTGTTGAAATCGAAGATCTGAAGGTGGAATGAAGGATTTGAGATGGGTTTTAAAAGGATTTGGATTTGGTTGAAGGATTGGAGAGAAATCAAATATGGGGAAATTTTTGGGGTTTTCGGTCGCTGAGTGAAATGAGAGAGAGAGAGAGAGAAAATGAAATTATATAGCAGATTTGGGTAAAAACACGACGATCAGTCGACCGGTCCGGTCGACCGATTCCAACCGAGAGCTCTGTAAATGATATCGGTCGACCGGTCAGTCGACCGAAATATCCCGAGACCACAGCAGGCCAGCATCGGTCGACCGGAATTCTGGTCGGTCGACCGGTAGCACAGAAAAAAATAAAAAATTTTCTCTCAGGCAGAGTCGGTCGACCGGGGTGTTAGGGGTCGGTCGACCGGCTTTGCCTGAAAAACAGCTAACAGCAAATAGCCCAAAAAAAATTTTAAGTAATTTTGTAATCTAAAATTGGTATTATATATTAAGCATATAGGAATACCAACAGTTTTTAAATCTTCATTTAGTCTTTACAAACATCAAAATACAAGCAATCCAATTTTAATTTTATTTTCATATTTAAACAAAGATTTTAAAGATGTTGAAGCCGAATACCCAGTGACGGGTTCTGAACTTCATCCTCTTGATTCCTCTTGAATGAGTTGAGGTGCGCAATTGCCATCTTTAAGGTATTTGCTTAAATAAGAAAATTTACAAATGTTTAATTTTTATTTATGAAAATAATGTGTATATGCATATAAGTATATAATCACAAATACTAAACTATACATGTGGACATGTGATGAACAAGGCATGAAACAAAGATATAAAAGTTAACACAAGGCACATATACATCATGATAGAAAGGTAGTTCTATACAAGCATATATCAATAGAATACAAAAGCAAACTATCAATTCTATACATATGTATACATGTAAAAAAAATCAAAATTGAACATGGCATATACAATCATGTTAGAGTTGCAAGTTTATACTAATCATGTATCAATGAAGCATAAAACTAAACTAGCAATCCTATAACAATTGTATATACAAAATTAAAAAACTCTTAAATGGAGATGTTACCAATTTACGGGCAATCTCCAAAATTAGGTGCCTCCACGATAGCGATGCAATCTTGATGTGTTCTTTAAGCTTTGTTGCATCCACCACCCGGGCACCGTTTCCTCCTAAGTCTTGGAGGATGTAGATCCACCTATACCTGTTTCATTTGAAATCGGTGACTCTTTTGGTACCCAAATCTTAGTGGGTCCTTTGGGGTTAGATCTGGGGCGAACCCAAACAAATTTATTTTTAACATTGTTCTTAGCATAGCAAAACTTTTCTAAATGGCCTTTGCGGCCACAATGTGTGCAAATATAAATTCTACCATTATTATTATTACCATACAAGTATGCATGCTTGTGTGGGTGTACATGTTTCCGTGCATGTGTATGGTGTGCATGAGCATGGTGTGTATGTTTCCCTTGGGTTACTCCCTTAGGAAACTTAGAAACAAATTTCTTTAAATCAAAAGCACATTGTTTAAGAGTTGAGTCTAATACTTCAACCCGTTTTTGCATCTCATCAAAATCATTTTTACTACATGATGCAATGGGGGTTTTCCCTTTACAAGCTAGTTTATAATTTGCAAAATCACTTTTTATTTTCTCAAAAGAATTAGACAAATTATTTTTCTCCTTTTCAATAATATTAAGTTTATCTTTCAAGGACTCATTTTCCCTTTTTAACTTTTTATTATGAGATTGCGAAATCTCATATCTATGTTGTAATTCCTCAAAGAAATGTGCTAGTTCATCCATAGTGAGGTCATCATCATCAAGAGTGTTATCAAGTGTTACCTTAGAAGCGTCGTCTCCTTGTGCCATGAAGCACATGTTAGCGGCGTCGTGCTCTTCTTCGGATTCCGACTCCGAATCATCCCATGTTGCGGCCAACGCTTTCTTCTTCTTCCCATGTTTGGAAGTGGTTGCTTGGAGAGCGGGACACTCGGCAATTAAGTGACCGATCTTCTTGCAATGAAAGCAAGGACCGGGTTCATCTCTTTTCTTCTCGTATCTTCCTTGAGGCTTCCCTCTTCGGAAGTTACTTTGCCGTCCTTTCTTGTAGAACATCTTACCCACCTTCCGGATGAGCATGGCGAAATCCTCATCGCAATCCTCCGATGAGTCATCCTCTTCGTGTATGGTAGGAGCGGCTTTGAAGGCAATGGTCTTTTTCTTTGGTGCCTCCCTTTCTTCTCTAACTTTCATCTCCATCTCATGCGTCTTGAGATTTCCGATGAAGCCGGAGAAGTCCATCTCCTCTTTATCGTTTAGCTCCTTGAGGGTTGTCGCCTTGACTTCCTAAGCTTTGGGAAGAGCTCTAATCACCTTCCTTATCTTTTGATCATTATCAATCTTGTCGCCTAAGGAAGAAAGAGCATTAGTTATTTTTGTAAAACGGGTGAGCATGTCATCAATGCTCTCATTATCAAACATATAGAAGTTCTCATATTGAGAACGTAGCAAGTCAACTTTGGCTCTCTTGACTTGAGACGTTCCCTCATGAGTCACAATGAGTATGTTCCAAACCTCAAATGCGGATTTACAATTTATTATGCGTGCAAGGTCATCTTCATTCAATGCTTGGGTCAATGCATATTGTGCCCTAGCATTAGCCTCATAGTCTTTGGAAGTATCCTCGGACCATGTGCTCTCATCACTAGTGGGTTCAATAAAATCTTTGGTAATGGCCCTAGCTACCCTAACTCCTAGGGATTTAAGGAAGAGATTCATTTTCACCTTCCAAATGGGAAAGTTTAAACCATCAAACTTGGGTGGGGATTTAATGCTAGAAAAGTCCATGGATGCCATGAATGCACAAGCAAATGTAAATGCAACACAAATGTATATAGCCAAATATGGATCTCCCTAAGGTGGTTAGACCTAAGTTGTAGGGTTAGGCTCTGATACCAATTGAAATCACCTAGAGGGGGGGTGAATAGGTGATGGCTATATGAATTATGGCAATTTTGCGGAATTAAAACTTTCACACACAAATAGCACAAATAAAGACTTGCAATAAATACAACAATTAAGGTGCAAGAATTGAAAGGAGTAGAGTTAGAGAAAATTGATCAAACGCAAACGCAAGGATGTGTTTCCGAGGTTCGAGCCACGCTCTACGTCCCCGCCTTCACACTTGAAGGATTTGCACTACTATCGTTGATCCCACTGGATCGCCAATACAAGGACACACTTGTCCCTTACACTTGTGATGCCGCAACACCACCCGAAGCTCACTAGCTCCCTTGAGGCCGATGCCTCTACAACTTCACTCCAAGAAGAAATGAGTGATCACACTTGATCACTTTACAAACGCTCACTTGCACAATCCTAGAACCAAATATGTAGATGTAAAGCTTGGGATTGTGGTGTGCAAAATCTAGAGAGAAGGTAGAGAGTAGGCCACAAGTTGGGTGTTGGAAATTTAGGCTTTGGAAAATATTTTATGAAGGAAAGCTTTGAAAATCTTTGTAAAACTCTTATGAAATCTTTTGCAATTGTTGTCTAATCAATATGAGGTGACCCTCTATTTATAAGGGTCAAAAACAGCCTCAAAAACTCGTTGGAGACAAATCCCAAAAAGAAAAACAGTCAGAAAAACTAGCTGTTGGACCTGTCAGAACTTTTGACAGAGTCCGGTCGACCGGGTCGGTCGACCGCCAACGGTCAAAAATATGACCGTTGGGGCTCATCGGTCGACCGGTCCGGTTGACCGAAAACTCCCGTAAACGTAAATGAACTTCGGTCGACCGGGTCGGTCGACTGATATAGACGTGCACAGTATTGTGCACATCGGTCGACCGGGCCGGTCGACCGGTCACTGTAAGTTCTGAAAAAAACAGAACTTCCAGAACCAGAAAATCTTGGTTTTGGTTTTGGGTTTTGGGTAAGATTTTGGAACTTGTAAAAAAACATGAAGTATAAGCATGTGTCATACTTCAAACATGTTAAAAGTAGTTTGATAAAATTCTTTTGAACACAAACTTGTTTTTCAATGAAAATGTTTTTCCCAAAAACTATTGTTTTTCTAAAACGCGTATTTTCAAATATGTTCTCTTTTAAAAACTAAGTTAGAAATGGAATTGAAAAATCTTTTTGAAGCCTAACTGAAATGTGTGTGTGTGATGATCCCATAGCTCTACTTCTAATATCTAGTTTTGACAAAATGTCTAAAAATAAAAATACAATTACAAATTTTGTTTTTCTTTGTCGTTTTGATCTTGTCTTGATCTTCACTTCATCATCTTGATCCCAAAGCATCCTAGTTGTGCGTAGCTTGGGAATCTTCATTTTAGCGGCGTCCAAACTTGTGAGTCTTTTAGCGGAGCCGTCAAAAACAACCTGTTAAATAACCTGAAATATTCTGAAATAAAACATGTTAAATACATAACTAAATATGTTTTGTTATCATCAAAATAACTGGGATAATGGCCTTTGGGCCAACAAATTTCACATTCTTGATTTTTAACTTGAGCCTTCTCTATGCATATTTACAAGCTATTTCTACTACATAATCCCAAAGAGCTTCACCTCATCATCCTGGTTATTGGATTGTACTTGTGAGCCTTTTGTGATCAAGAGTAGATCACTGATTTCTTTCTATTGTGAAGTTGTGGAGGTTGCGGCTTCAAGTGAGCTAGTGAGCTCCGTTGTTGGTATTGCGGCACTGTGAGAGAGGACTTGTGAGTCCATTAAGTTTTAGTGAGAACTTGTAACAGTTGATGATTTAGTGAGATTGGTCATAGTGAAAATCCTTCATAGTATTGAAGGCGAGGACGTAGAGCAGTGGCTCGAACCTTGGAACATATCATCGTGTTTGCAATTGCTTACTCTTTCTCTCTTCACTCTACTCCCTCTTTATATACTTACACACTTATATTGCTTACTTATTTTTAAGTATTTCTTGTGTTGTGATTGTTATTTGCAAGGTTGCTAGCAAGTAAATTTAAATTCTGCATTATTTGTCATTTAGTATTGCCATCACCTATCACCCCCTCTAGGCGATTTACAAAAAGAAAGAAAAATAAAGTGTTAGTATTTTTGAAAAATTATTTTTGAAAGAGAGAAAATATTTGAAAATATTATTGCAGAAATTAAGTAATCTATAAGTCTTAGGATCATCTAATTATTCATTCTTATACTTAGTCTTTATTAGAAATTTTTTAATCAATCTAGATAAGGATTAAAATTGAATTTCTCATCTACTCTTATTATTTTGCTCTAAGTCATATGCATCTTTACGATCGTGAATTTTTGAATCGGGATTCTTCAACTCCAACTCTTATACCTCTCTTTTTTTTAAAGAAGTTTGAAGTATTACAGCTTCGTTGCCCTTTAATCACTTCTTTATTTTTAAATATGTATAACTAATATAATTTTCTTTTGTGTAGATATCAAGCTTCTTGAGGCCCTAATACCTAACTAATTGATTATTAGATTTGCTAATACATATATTGTGTGTGTGTGTGTGTGTCTATATATATATATATATATATATATATATATATATATATATATATATATATATGTATGTATGTATGTATATATTTCAAAGTTACCTAATTACCTCTCGCGTAAATACCAAGGCTTTCCTAGACCAAGCACCTAGCTAATCAATAATTAGATTTGTTTACTTTTCATATGTGTGTGTGTGTGTATGTGTGTATTTTTTATAAATAAGGCACAAGAGTCTTTGTTTTGAATCCTAAGTGTGTAAGTGTATGAAGAATGCATACTTCAGCAAAGGAAAAAAAATCAAGACTTAATTACTTTTTCAATTATTATTCCTAGTCCTATGAATCAAACAAATAATCTTATTTTGTCTAAGTATTAAAAAATTCTAATTATGGTTTTTCTATTCCTTAAAATTTACTTAATTACTTACAAAATAAGCCAAAATATTATTTTCTTTCTCAAAAAATTTTTAAAAGGAATAAAAATTGTTAGTAAAACCTATGTTAGTATGTGAGTAAACCCTCCCCTACATCTATCTCATGTATTATCCTCAATGTATGAATGAACTGTAAGTATGCTTGAAAAAGAAGAAAGGAAAGGCTAAATGTTACCTCAAGGTGGTGGTTCTGGTGGTGGTCTAATTGGGTCAAGCGTTACTACTCAATCTAAATAAAGTGGAGTTTCAAGGAACCTAACTTTGATGATCTCTTTCTTATTTACAGTTTTATTATCCCTATTATTACTAGGAGCATGGAAAATCCTAACATGAAAATCATCTTTGTTATTTGACCAATCTCAGAATATCTTCTTGGAGTCATAATTGTCTACACCAAAGTCCAACAATGGAATGTGATTTGAAGAATTGGTTGATTTTGACTCAAGAGTTATGGGTTCGGAAACCAATACTGACTCGGGAAAATCAAGTTTAGGTTCAAGAGTCGGATTCATTTTAAGAGTTTGGTCTAAATCAAAGAATTGACGTTCACATTCATTTCCAATAGTGGAATATGGACTATCTAAAATAAGTGGTCATGTTCCAAATCTATAGGGACATGAATTAGTGTTGGCTCGGGAATTGGATATAAATAAGGAGAAGATACTAGAGTCAATATAGATTCAAAAAGTGAAACTGAATCACAGCTTTGAGAGTCAATGTCACATTCATCTTCAAGTTAAATTTCATTTAAATTAAAACTTGCCAATTTTTCAATGGGTTGGTATTGATCAAGTTCAAAATTTTCTGGTGAAATTGAATCTTGGTCAAAGTCTTTAAGATACTATGATTCTTAGTTTTCATCAATATAGCTAAGAGTGTCGAAAATAATTAAAGATTGGGTAGGGAGAGTTTTCTCATTCCTGTTGGCTCAGAGGCCCATCACTCTAGTTTTGATAATGATTAACTCATATAGTTATAGTACTAATGATCTTGTGTTTAATTAGTCTCAGATATTTGATCAAGATTTTAGTTGGTGTTTAGCTTCAACAAAGGATTTAAAGTCAAGTTTTGGAGCTAGCACATGTTAATTCCAGAGCTCGCACATCAAGATCGCATCAAGTACTCAAGAGGAGTCTAGCTCATTAGATTAAGGTTTGGACCAAGTCAAGAAGGAGAAGAAGATTTTCAAGAAAACTTGTGTCAGTTTGAAAGTGTCAAGATTTGTTTTTAGATAAAATGTAAATGATAGATTAGCTAGTGGATTGTTCAAGTACATACACACACACAAAATTTATATGTGTTTTAGAAAATACCGTTTTGGTTTTAAGCTTCAAAATATACTTGTGTTTTATCAAAACTTATTTTAGAGCTTAATGTCTTTCATCATAAATGTATAGTGGATCATATACATACACACTAAGCTTCAAAAGAGTTTAAAATAAATTATTTTTGTATTTAGAGAAGTTTTGAAAAAATTATTTTTCAATTTGGAGATAGTTTTTGAAAAATGCAGATTTTTGTTTAAGACAAAATTTTCTTATCACAAAAATAGTTCGAAATGTTTGTAATATGTTTTGATCTTTAATCAAACATGTTTGTAATTCAAAGTATATTAATGAACTTATTTTTGTAGAATTTATGAGAATTTATGGGATTTTATTGAAGGTAAAAAGACCAAGTTTTAATCCCTGAAAAATTGCTGACCAGGCCTTCTTCCGGTTGACCGCATGGTCGACCGAGCCAGAAGTCGGTTGACCGGATGATCGACCGATGTGCACAAACTTGCACAGCCAAGGGCCTGTCGATCGCACGGTCGGCCGCCAGAGAGCTTCTGCTCTCTACAAATGGCCCCGGTCGACCGGCGCGGTTGACCGCTAGGTCATAGCCCAGTTTTCAGTCGACCGACTGGTCGACCGCTTTCCTTAACGGTCGGAAATCCGACCGTTGGCAGTCGACCGACAGCAGAAAAATCTATTGAGTTATCCCCAACAGCTAGTTTTTGGAGCCTATTTATATAGAGTTGTTTTGGGCTTTTTTCTACAAGCTTTTAAGAGAATTTTGGGCTAGTTTTTCCTACCTATCTAAGTGTTTATCTCCACTTATTTTAGAGCTAAAACTTCCATATCAAAAGGAGAGTTCATCAAGAGTATTTTCAAAAGAGATTTTCTTGAGTTTTTTACCACAAATTCATCCTTGTTTTTCTCACACATACTTGAGCTTTCCATTGCCACATCTACCCTATAGGAGAGTTGTTGTGAGAGTATTTCTAGGTGATCAAAGTGTTGAGATCACCAAAGTGTTTCATTTTGTATTTAAGGAGACGAACTTGCGGGTTCACGTTGTTTCAAGTTCTTATGGGAACTCGGTGTAGAGGTGCAGCCTTGGCAAGCTAGTGTGCTTGCTATGTAGTTCTTGCGAGAACAATAGAGGGACTAGTGAGTCTAAGAGTTCTAGTGTGAACTCTTTATAGGTATTGCTGCACCGAGTGATCCGGTGGGATCGATTCTAGTGGAAATCCTTCATAGTGTTGAAGGCGGGGACGTAGAGCAAGGGTGCTCGAACCTCGAAACATATCTCCCGTGTTTGTGATTGGTCTCTCTATCTCTCACTTGTGTTTATATCTTGCATGCTTACGTTGCTCATCTATTTATATGCTTGAAATATCTTGTGCTTAAATTGATATATACTTGGGATTGTTTGCTCACACTTATATTCAACCAAGTGAGCCATAGCGGCACCTCAACTCTTATCTAGAGGAATCTTAAAGAGATAGTCCAAAGCCCGTCACCGGGAATTCGGCTACACTCTTAGGTTATACGTTGTATCAGCTTAATAGTTTTTAGTTTGCTTAAATAGAATTAATTCCGCATTAATTCATCATTAGATTAGCTAGTCACTTATTCACCCCCTCTAAGTGATTTCAATTGGTATCAGAGCTTGGTGCTCTTGATTTGGATCTAACAACCTAGAGTTAAAGATCCTTACTTCTAGCTAATCACAATATTTGTTTACACACACATGAATTTCATGACACCTCCCATGTTTGATATTCTTAACATCCAAACTTGAAAAGTTATGATGTTAATGTACCTCAAAGCCCTAGGCATTCATTTTGATTTTGTCACTATTAAAGATTCTTATTGTTTAAATGGCAAACATCTAGAGGTTAATGCAAAAGCCATCCATGCTTTAAAGTCAACCCTAAATGATGAATATTTATCTAGGATTTCTAACTTTGATTCAGCTTTTGTAGTATGGAACACTTTAGTCTCCCTTGGCGAACAAACGCAATACTATGTGGGGAGTGACTCGGATAATGGAAGTGATGCTTCCAACATATGATACATGGTACAAGGGGATAACCCCCTTGAGGTAAATTCCGAATCTGAGCTTGATGAGGATGTTGACATGTCATATGATGAGCTTGCTACATTTTGTCAACAACTTCTTAAAAAATATGATTTGCTTATGTAACGCCCTGATCCCGCGGGTACTGTAACGCCCCGATCCCGCGGATACGGGGACGTCACTGCAACGTATATACGTAAGTCCGAATTACCTTCCCGTATATACGCTAAGCATCAGTACAAACAAGAATCAGAGTACGGAAGCAAATGGTGCATTATACATTCCAACACATATATACAATTACAGAATTATCACCAGAAGTGATCCAATATTAACAATAATATTATATCACTGATGCGCAAATGCGGGAATACAAAAGATATACATGTATGGACAACATAAAAGATACATGTATATGAACAGTACAAAAGAGTGCTCACGAGGTAACTGGAGAGACCACGCTACTGCTGCGCTACTCTGATCAATAACAGGGGGAAATCCTCACGCTCCAAGCTCCATGACCTGGACATGAGAATCCAGGGGAGTCAGTGAAACTCCCCAGGCGAGTATGATATAATGCCAGGTGGCGAACCAGGGTGAGCATAAGTGTCAAGTACAGAAGACAGGAGGGTTAGAACACAAGTGAAATATATATGAACAAGTATAACATAATATCCATAAAACTGGAAATCCAAGGTAAAGCTGATCACAAGCAAAAGTGATTGTATACGCTTAAGTCACGGTCCCATGAGACTAATACATCGAAGGAATAATCCAAACAAGGAAACCCTCATCTATATACCATTTGTCTCATGCCACCGAATATCCAAGCGTATATAATCAGAGTTGCAATTCGTATGATAGTAACAGGAATACAGAACAGTAATGATCAGGGGTCCATAACACGTGTAACGGGAGTCATAACAGTAAAATATAACAGGAATCATCACAGGTACACATAACAGAAACTATAACAGGAAACATAACTGACATCTATTGTTATTATTACTCGTCTGACTCATATATCTCGGTATGTGTCCAGGTGTGCACCCCAACACACATACATCCATATATAAGCGAGTCGAGGGTTGTTAACGGAAGCATATGGAGAACTGACAGAGCTTCTTATAGTGGTTCACATACACCGGGGACCAGTTTGTTGGTCCAACGGTTCCCACCACCTGGGACCGGTTTGGAGGCCCAAAGTCCCCCTATATGTACTCATGTGGGCCCTAAGTCCCACTATAGTCGTCCGCCATAATATATCATATCCATCACTATAAGCAAGGTATCATTCCGGCATCCATCACTTCCTCCCATACCCATACAAGTTGTCCTTTTTATGATTTATTAACATAATTATCAGATTAAGGGAATGAGCAATATCATAACAGTAATACATAACAGTGATCAGTACATAACAGTAATCAGGTACTACATTCCCTTTATCGTGATAATTATAAGAATCGGTGTATCATGCTTGGTGTCAAGAGATAGCATGATAAGTGGTGATGTATATCTAACAAGTAACCAAACATATCAAAGAATTGATAATAGTCAGGGTAAGTCATTGCCTAACCAGAGGGTCTAACAAGCCAGGTGATATACATGTGTTAAAAGGAAATCTGCAATTGACAAGTCTGAAATAATAGCATGGCAATCATAGGAGAAACTCAGAAGTCAACGACCACGAAGGGTCGGCCACGCATAGTAAGAAAGCAGTAAAAGATATATGACGTAAAGTATATGAAAACATGAAGCGAATCAATGAAATAATAAGCAAGAAGGTAGCGAGTAAGAATACTCGCCCAAATCACCAAAACGCCGAAATATCCGGAATCCACTGAAGTTCGGGATGCGCCGCAACCTGTGATATAAATATGTAGAGTGAAGATGAGAGAGAGAAAGAATGGAAGATGATGTGTGTCTAGAGACAAGTCAAGTAATACCTATAGGTGATGTAAGTCTAGAGGGTAAGGTTCATGTTCAAGAAAGGAATCAACTAAGATGGCTAGGCAAAGTTAGTCGACTAGGATGGAAGAGTAGTCGACTAATAGTGGAGTTAGTCGACTAACAGTCTGGTATAGTCGACTAGAACTGGTTTCCAGAGAGTTGGGTTTGGTTTCAGGGAATAGTTAGTCGACTAGATTAGGAGGGGTAGTCGACTAATAATGATCTTAAGTCGACTAACAGATACTTAAGTCGACTAAGTCTGTGATATAGAAAGTTGGGGTTTGTCTCAGGATAAATTAGTCGACTAGGGAAGAATGGGTAGTCGACTAATAGTCTATAGTCGACTAATAATATAGTCAAGTCGACTAGTGTAACGCCCCGATTCCACGGATACGGGGACGTCACTGCGACGTATATACGTAGGTCAGAAGAAGCCTCCACGTATATACGCTAAGCATAAAAGTACAACAAGAAATCAGAGTACACACAAAGCGTGGTATTCAATCATATGCCAACATAAAAAGTACATATACAAAGTCATCACAGTATGATAAATAACTGCACATTACATGTGTCTTTTATCATAACCAAGTCCAAAAACAAAAGAGATACACAATGCTCACGAGTAGGATGAAGATCCCGTGAGTCTACAACAGAAGTCTGGCACAAAGAACTGGAGCTAATCTGGTGGACAGCTCCACTTCGATCCAAGCTTCGAAATCTGAATATGCAAATCCAAGGAATCAAGACATATAGATAATAAATAACTGTAGCCAAGTGGCTAAGAGACATGACTAAGGGGTTAGAACACAAGTATGGTATATGAAGACAGGTATAGTATAATCATCAAGGAACAGGAGTCCAAGAAAACTGATTGTAAGCAAAAGTGATTGTATACGCTTAGGTTACGGTCACATGAGACTAGTACATCGAAGGAATAATCCAAACAAGGAAACCCTCATATATATACCTTTATCTCATGCCACCGAATATCCAAGCGTATAGAATCAGAGTTGCAATTATATATGAAGGTCAAGCAGGAATACAAAACGGGAATCTATCTTATTATTACTCGTCTGACCCATATATCTCGGTATGTGTCTAGGTGTGCACCCCAACACACATACATCCATATATAGCTAGGCGAGGGTTGTTAACGGAAGTAGATGGAGAACTGATAATGCTTCTTATAGTAGTTCCCATACACCTGGGACCGGCTTTGGAGGCCCTGAGTCCCCCAACAGTAATCATAACAGTAATCATAACAGTACCGCCAATATATGTCATCCCCATACTATAAGCAAGATATCATTCCGGCATCCATCACTTCCTCCCATACCCCTACAAGTTGTAGCTTATTAACATAATTATCAGATTGAGGGAATGAGCAATATCATAACAGGAACACATAACAGTGATCAGGTATCAGGAATACATAACAGTAATCAGTACGTAACAGTAATCAGGTACTACATTCCCTTTATCATGATAATTATAAGAATCGGTGCATCATGCTTGGTGTCAAGAGATAGCATGATAAATGGTGATGTATATCAAGTAACATGTATACCAAGAGATTGATAATAGTCAGGTGATGTAATCAGATATGAAACAGTAGCATGTAATTGACATGCATGCAATAATGACATGATAGGGGTGATCAAGTACAAGTCAAGGAGTGAGAATATGTCCTAACATGTCATGAAGTAAGAACATGTAATAACAAGTCCTGAAATACCAGTTATGAAGTGTTTAGCAAGGATGATACATCACCCCTGTATCAAGGTTAAGACCTAATGTCAGAAAGAATGGGAATCAGCAATTTTGGCCCAAAACCAGACTATCGGTCGACTGGGTTGAATGGACGGTCGACCGATACGGGACAGTCACCAACTAACGGTCGACGTCCGGTCGACCGATACAAGGCCGTGACCTCCAGGTTTGGTCGGTCGACTTCCGGTCGACTTCCGGTCGACCGGAGACACAACTAACGGTCGCCTGTCGGTCGACTGCCGGTCGACCGATACAGGGCCGTGAGCTCCAGGGTTTTCCTATCGGTCGACTGGCTGGTGAACCGGTCGACCGCCAACACAAAATTGTGCACGTTTGTGCACATCGGTCGACCGCTCCCTTGGGCCGGTCGACCGAAGTTCTGAAATATGCTGCTATTTGGTCTTAAAATCAGATTTTTGTGGGGTTGGTTTTAAGGTTCTAAAAACATGATTTTGATGACTTGTGAACTAAAGATATGTAAATACAAGTGTACTAGGAATTAACAAGTCTTGGTGAGTAAATATACTCACGAGGAATGGGTATGTGAAGCTTCGGGAACTTGAAATGGATGTGGTCGACGATACGATCTATGGCGATATCTCCGACGAAGAAGACGACGATCCCAATCCAAAGTTGTAGTTGAGGTGGAGATGAGGACCTAGGTAATATTTTGGAAGTAGGTATTTGAGGTTGAGATGGAGGAGGAACTAGTGAAGGCTTTCTCTTTTGTGAAGAGAAGAGAAAAAGAAAGTGAAATGAAAAGGATTGGTATTTATAGATTTTGGAATTTGTGAAGGAGGTGCAATTAAATAATTGTGAGGGGCTTAATTGCAAAGAGGAGGGTGAGGTGTTCTCCTTGGCCAATAGGAGCTTGCCATGGAGATGGTGAGGTGGAGATATTGTGTGGTGGAGAATGATGGAAGTGTGTGGAAGGTGATGAGGTGGACATGATGAGGTGGAGAAACTTAGGGTGGAAGTAAAGGAGTTTGTGGTGGAGGTTAAAGGAAATAAAGGAAAAAGGAAAAAGGAAAAGAAATGAAATGAGAAGATATTTTCTTGATCTCCAAAAATGAAAATATCAGAAACACAGATTCCCGGGATTGAGTCGTGGATGCGGAAATCTTTCGGGAAAATACCGGATACGTCCCGAAATCAAGTATCTCGGAACGACCCGAAATAATTATCAAAAATCAAGAATATTATATTAAGAAACATAGTGAAATCCGTTTTAAGAAATACCTCACAGTTTTAATATTAAAATCCCGGAACCAGAAAAATACCGACTCCGAAAGAATTTTCATAAAATCAATAAATCCTCAGAAAAAGTATTTAGATAAGAAAAGTAATTCTAAGACATAATGTCTAAAGACTCTTCTAGAAATTCCAAACCGTTTGTAAACTAAAAATCCTAGAATCGGTTAACTACCGACTCTGATGGAATTTTCATAAATTCATAAAATTCTCAGAAAAAGAATGTAGGTAGATAATATGATTCTAAGAAATAATGCCTAAAGGACTTTCTACCAATTCCAAGTGGTTTGTGAAATAAAAATCCGGGAAGTGGTCAGCAACACTGGCCGACACCGGTTTTGAAGAAATTCCTTTTAATTCCAGAAAATTTCAGAAATTCATATAAAATCTAATATATTGGAAAATGATATTTGAAATTAAAATCAGTCAAATACGGAAAGTAAATCGAAAAATACGGTCGAAAAACTGAATACGAAATGAAGTACGTATTCCGGGAACGGGGTATTACAATCTACCCACCTTACAAAAAATTGCGTCCTCGCAATTTCGCTAAGGGGCAAATTGAACATAAAGGGGACAAGGGTGAAATCAAAGGTCTCACAAATCCAAAACAGGATTAAGGCGAACACAAGAAGGAACAGGATGGATAATGCAAAGCATAATAAGGGAAGTATGAAGAAGGATAACTAACGTAAATACAAGATCCGGGGTAGTGGTTACCATGATATCCTCAAGGTGCCTGGTCTGGATACTGGTCTCCACATTCAGCTGCATCATCTGATACCTCTGTTATCAGGGTGTAACCTTGGCCTCTACCCTGATCTGCTCTAAGTCTCATTCCCTTCTGCTGATGACCATACTGCTGGGGTGGAACTGGAGTCCTACGGTCAACAGGTTCTGGGTTCCTCCTAAGTGGCGGAGCTGGAAGTGCTGGGACTGGATGTGCTGGTGCTGGAAGAGCTGGTCTGATCGGTGCCACATGTCCAAACTTTCTGTACTGGCAATCCCTGAGTGTATGACCCCCTTTCCCACACACTAAACATAATCCCTTGGCCACTCGACAATCTCTCTTAAAATGTCCGGGCCTGTGGCAAAAATTGCATACAAGCTGAGACAGAGGAGGTTGGAATGGTCCCTTCATCATCGGATCATGGGTTGCCCTATCGGCATCTTCCTCATCTATTAACTCAAACTCAAAAGGCCTCTTCTTGGCCTGGTTCCTCATCTGGGTCACTCTCTTCTTCTCCAATCCACGCTCTACTTCTCGAGCTATGGTGAGAATCTCGGCATAAGTTTTCAGCTGTTGGGGCATTAGGAATACTTGTATATCCATCTGTAGGCCCTGCTGGAATCGGCTTGCCCGCTTCTCCTCATCCGTTACCATGTACGGAGCAAAGCGGCTGAGTCTCAGAAACTCCGCGGCATACTCGTCCACGGACTTGTTCCCTTGCCGAAGCCTGATGAACTGTTCCTCCATGGCTTTTTGAGCTGTGACAGGGAAGAATCTGCTGTAGAAACTCTTGGAGAACGTGTCCCAAGCGACAGGCTTCTCCAATCTGGCTTCCTCAGCGAGCCACCAAGTTCTAGCTATGTCCTTCAACTGAATCTTGGCGATCTCCACTTGGTTCTCCTTTGGCACCCTGGCTGCATTCAGTAAATCAGTGGTGTCTGTCAGCCATTGTTCAGCCTCCAAGGGTTTCTCTCCACCCGTGAATATGGCTGGCTGCAGCCGTCTGAAATCCGATATGTTCCCCGGCCTCTGTCCTTTTGGTGCTGCCAACTCTTGCCGGAGGAGCTCGGTCTGCTGCTGCTGGTTCTCCATTATCATCTGGAAAACCCTCAGTATATCCACATTCTCTCCTGCGGGTCCATTCGATGCTTGCCCTGAGTGATTACGACCCGATCGTCTCTCCATACCGAGTTGGGATAAGATAACTAGAATTGGAAACAAATGAAGGGAGTTTAGGACACGAAGAAATGAATCAAGGAAGAATTTAAGAAGGACTAGATAACTTTGTACATTGTAGTTGGCATTTGCAAATTACTAGAATTTGCTGCTTGATTGTACTTTAGGTGTGAGAGCCTAAGCTCTGATACCAACCTGTAACGCCCCGATTCCACGGATACGGGGACGTCACTGCGACGTATATACGTAGGTCAGAAGAAGCCTCCACGTATATACGCTAAGCATAAAAGTACAACAAGAAATCAGAGTACACACAAAGCGTGGTATTCAATCATATGCCAACATAAAAAGTACATATACAAAGTCATCACAGTATGATAAATAACTGCACATTACATGTGTCTTTTATCATAACCAAGTCCAAAAACAAAAGAGATACACAATGCTCACGAGTAGGATGAAGATCCCGTGAGTCTACAACAGAAGTCTGGCACAAAGAACTGGAGCTAATCTGGTGGACAGCTCCACTTCGATCCAAGCTTCGAAATCTGAATATGCAAATCCAAGGAATCAAGACATATAGATAATAAATAACTGTAGCCAAGTGGCTAAGAGACATGACTAAGGGGTTAGAACACAAGTATGGTATATGAAGACAGGTATAGTATAATCATCAAGGAACAGGAGTCCAAGAAAACTGATTGTAAGCAAAAGTGATTGTATACGCTTAGGTTACGGTCACATGAGACTAGTACATCGAAGGAATAATCCAAACAAGGAAACCCTCATATATATACCTTTATCTCATGCCACCGAATATCCAAGCGTATAGAATCAGAGTTGCAATTATATATGAAGGTCAAGCAGGAATACAAAACGGGAATCTATCTTATTATTACTCGTCTGACCCATATATCTCGGTATGTGTCTAGGTGTGCACCCCAACACACATACATCCATATATAGCTAGGCGAGGGTTGTTAACGGAAGTAGATGGAGAACTGATAATGCTTCTTATAGTAGTTCCCATACACCTGGGACCGGCTTTGGAGGCCCTGAGTCCCCCTAACAGTAATCATAACAGTAATCATAACAGTACCGCCAATATATGCCATCCCCATACTATAAGCAAGATATCATTCCGGCATCCATCACTTCCTCCCATACCCCTACAAGTTGTAGCTTATTAACATAATTATCAGATTGAGGGAATGAGCAATATCATAACAGGAACACATAACAGTGATCAGGTATCAGGAATACATAACAGTAATCAGTACGTAACAGTAATCAGGTACTACATTCCCTTTATCATGATAATTATAAGAATCGGTGCATCATGCTTGGTGTCAAGAGATAGCATGATAAATGGTGATGTATATCAAGTAACATGTATACCAAGAGATTGATAATAGTCAGGTGATGTAATCAGATATGAAACAGTAGCATGTAATTGACATGCATGCAATAATGACATGATAGGGGTGATCAAGTACAAGTCAAGGAGTGAGAATATGTCCTAACATGTCATGAAGTAAGAACATGTAATAACAAGTCCTGAAATACCAGTTATGAAGTGTTTAGCAAGGATGATACATCACCCCTGTATCAAGGTTAAGACCTAATGTCAGAAAGAATGGGAATCAGCAATTTGGCCCAAAACCAGACTATCGGTCGACTGGGTTGAATGGACGGTCGACCGATACGGGACAGTCACCAACTAACGGTCGACGTCCGGTCGACCGATACAAGGCCGTGACCTCCAGGTTTGGTCGGTCGACTTCCGGTCGACTTCCGGTCGACCGGAGACACAACTAACGGTCGCCTGTCGGTCGACTGCCGGTCGACCGATACAGGGCCGTGAGCTCCAGGGTTTTCCTATCGGTCGACTGGCTGGTGAACCGGTCGACCGCCAACACAAAATTGTGCACGTTTGTGCACATCGGTCGACCGCTCCCTTGGGCCGGTCGACCGAAGTTCTGAAATATGCTGCTATTTGGTCTTAAAATCAGATTTTTGTGGGGTTGGTTTTAAGGTTCTAAAAACATGATTTTGATGACTTGTGAACTAAAGATATGTAAATACAAGTGTACTAGGAATTAACAAGTCTTGGTGAGTAAATATACTCACGAGGAATGGGTATGTGAAGCTTCGGGAACTTGAAATGGATGTGGTCGACGATACGATCTATGGCGATATCTCCGACGAAGAAGACGACGATCCCAATCCAAAGTTGTAGTTGAGGTGGAGATGAGGACCTAGGTAATATTTTGGAAGTAGGTATTTGAGGTTGAGATGGAGGAGGAACTAGTGAAGGCTTTCTCTTTTGTGAAGAGAAGAGAAAAAGAAAGTGAAATGAAAAGGATTGGTATTTATAGATTTTGGAATTTGTGAAGGAGGTGCAATTAAATAATTGTGAGGGGCTTAATTGCAAAGAGGAGGGTGAGGTGTTCTCCTTGGCCAATAGGAGCTTGCCATGGAGATGGTGAGGTGGAGATATTGTGTGGTGGAGAATGATGGAAGTGTGTGGAAGGTGATGAGGTGGACATGATGAGGTGGAGAAACTTAGGGTGGAAGTAAAGGAGTTTGTGGTGGAGGTTAAAGGAAATAAAGGAAAAAGGAAAAAGGAAAAGAAATGAAATGAGAAGATATTTTCTTGATCTCCAAAAATGAAAATATCAGAAACACAGATTCCCGGGATTGAGTCGTGGATGCGGAAATCTTTCGGGAAAATACCGGATACGTCCCGAAATCAAGTATCTCGGAACGACCCGAAATAATTATCAAAAATCAAGAATATTATATTAAGAAACATAGTGAAATCCGTTTTAAGAAATACCTCACAGTTTTAATATTAAAATCCCGGAACCAGAAAAATACCGACTCCGAAAGAATTTTCATAAAATCAATAAATCCTCAGAAAAAGTATTTAGATAAGAAAAGTAATTCTAAGACATAATGTCTAAAGACTCTTCTAGAAATTCCAAACCGTTTGTAAACTAAAAATCCTAGAATCGGTTAACTACCGACTCTGATGGAATTTTCATAAATTCATAAAATTCTCAGAAAAAGAATGTAGGTAGATAATATGATTCTAAGAAATAATGCCTAAAGGACTTTCTACCAATTCCAAGTGGTTTGTGAAATAAAAATCCGGGAAGTGGTCAGCAACACTGGCCGACACCGGTTTTGAAGAAATTCCTTTTAATTCCAGAAAATTTCAGAAATTCATATAAAATCTAATATATTGGAAAATGATATTTGAAATTAAAATCAGTCAAATACGGAAAGTAAATCGAAAAATACGGTCGAAAAACTGAATACGAAATGAAGTACGTATTCCGGGAACGGGGTATTACAACTAGGGCCGAGAGTTAGGGTTTCTGGTTCAGGTAGGATTAGTCGACTAGGGTAATTCAGGAGTCGACTAGTAGTGGTTTCCAGAAAGTTGAAGTTTGTGTCCAGAAAAGGTTAGTCGACTAATAAAAGGGGTAAGTCGACTAAATCTGTGATTTCCAGGAAAACTAAGTTTCAGCTAAGGATTCTAGTCGACTAGGTTCTAGGTCAAGTCGACTAATCGGGATTGTAAACAGGGTACAGAACTGAGTCTAGTTGTTGGGTTTGATGGTCTAAAAATAGGATTTTTATGGCACAAGTGTACAAGAGTTTCCATCACAAGTATGTAAAAGAGTTATCTAGTCTTGGTGAGTAAAGATACTCACTTGGATTGGTTTACTTGGAGCTTGATGTCCTTGAAAAGATCCCAAGGTGGAGATGATGGCCTAAATCCAAAAGTAGATGTTGCTTGAGTTGGAGAAGATGATCTTGTGGAGTTCTTGGAGTTAGGGTTGAGGTGGAGAAGAATGAGAGAGTTGGTGAGAGCTTCTCTTTGTTGAAGTGGAGAAGAAAGTGGAGTGAAATGTAAAGGGAAAGTTTAAATAGGGTTTTGATTTTGTGAAGGGGTTGCAATTAGTGTGGGTGGGAAGGGGCTTTGTGCAAATAAGGGAAGCATGGGGTGTCACCCCCTATGGCCACTTGGCCGGCCATGGTAGAGAGAGAAAAGGGATGCATTTAATGGTGGTAGGTGGGAGTTGGTGGAAATTTGGAGGAAAAATGGGATTTTTGGAAAATGGAAATGTTTTGGTTTGTGGAGAAAGAAATAAAGGAAAGGAAAAAGGAAAGAAACATAAGGGAGAAGATATTTCTCTTGGACATTAGGAAATAAAACTATTGGAAAGACAAGTTCCCAGGTTAAGTCGTGGATACAGAAAACATCACGGAAAACACCGGAATCGTCCGAAATTCAAGTATCTCGGAACGACCCGAAATAATTACCAAAAATCAATAATAATATATAAAGACCAATAGTGAAATCCGTTTGAAGAAATACTTTATAGTTTTAAAACTAAAAATCCTGGAATCAATAATTTACCGACTCCGTTGGAATTTTCATAAAATCATAAAATCCTCAGAAAAAGAATGTAGGTAGAAAATATGATTCTAAGGAATAATGCCTAAAGGACCATCTAGAAATTCCTAGCTGTTTGAGAATTAAAAATCCAGGAATCGGTCAGCGGCACTGGCCGACACCGGTTTTGAAGAAATTCATTTTAATTCTAGAAAATTCCAGAAAATCATGGAAAATCTAATATATTGAAAAATAATATTTGAAACTGAAATCGGTCAAATACAAGAAGTAAATCGAAAAATACGATCGAAAAACTGAATACGCAATTAAGTACGTATTTCGGGAACGGGGTATTACAATCCACCCACCTTACAAAAAATTGCGTCCTCGCAATTTCGTTAAGGGGCAAATTGAATACAAAGGGGACAAGGGTGGAATAAAGGCTTCATAAAACCAAAACAGGGTAAAGGATGGAAAGGATTAGGAATCAAAGGAAGGATGATCAAGATAGAATAGATAACTCTGTACTTGTAGTTGGAATGTATAACCAAGACTCATGTATTCCAGTTGCAAATCTCTTTACCATTGATTTGCCTTCTGGACGTACTGAGGAAGTAAGAGCCTAAGCTCTGATACCAACCTGTAACGCCCCGATCCCGCGGATACGGGGACGTCACTGCAACGTATATACGTAAGTCCGAATTACCTTCCCGTATATACGCTAAGCATCAGTACAAACAAGAATCAGAGTACGGAAGCAAATGGTGCATTATACATTCCAACACATATATACAATTACAGAATTATCACCAGAAGTGATCCAATATTAACAATAATATTATATCACTGATGCGCAAATGCGGGAATACAAAAGATATACATGTATGGACAACATAAAAGATACATGTATATGAACAGTACAAAAGAGTGCTCACGAGGTAACTGGAGAGACCACGCTACTGCTGCGCTACTCTGATCAATAACAGGGGGAAATCCTCACGCTCCAAGCTCCATGACCTGGACATGAGAATCCAGGGGAGTCAGTGAAACTCCCCAGGCGAGTATGATATAATGCCAGGTGGCGAACCAGGGTGAGCATAAGTGTCAAGTACAGAAGACAGGAGGGTTAGAACACAAGTGAAATATATATGAACAAGTATAACATAATATCCATAAAACTGGAAATCCAAGGTAAAGCTGATCACAAGCAAAAGTGATTGTATACGCTTAAGTCACGGTCCCATGAGACTAATACATCGAAGGAATAATCCAAACAAGGAAACCCTCATCTATATACCATTTGTCTCATGCCACCGAATATCCAAGCGTATATAATCAGAGTTGCAATTCGTATGATAGTAACAGGAATACAGAACAGTAATGATCAGGGGTCCATAACACGTGTAACGGGAGTCATAACAGTAAAATATAACAGGAATCATCACAGGTACACATAACAGAAACTATAACAGGAAACATAACTGACATCTATTGTTATTATTACTCGTCTGACTCATATATCTCGGTATGTGTCCAGGTGTGCACCCCAACACACATACATCCATATATAAGCGAGTCGAGGGTTGTTAACGGAAGCAGATGGAGAACTGACAGAGCTTCTTATAGTGGTTCACATACACCGGGGACCAGTTTGTTGGTCCAACGGTTCCCACCACCTGGGACCGGTTTGGAGGCCCAAAGTCCCCCTATATGTACTCATGTGGGCCCTAAGTCCCACTATAGTCGTCCGCCATAATATATCATATCCATCACTATAAGCAAGGTATCATTCCGGCATCCATCACTTCCTCCCATACCCATACAAGTTGTCCTTTTTATGATTTATTAACATAATTATCAGATTAAGGGAATGAGCAATATCATAACAGTAATACATAACAGTGATCAGTACATAACAGTAATCAGGTACTACATTCCCTTTATCGTGATAATTATAAGAATCGGTGTATCATGCTTGGTGTCAAGAGATAGCATGATAAGTGGTGATGTATATCTAACAAGTAACCAAACATATCAAAGAATTGATAATAGTCAGGGTAAGTCATTGCCTAACCAGAGGGTCTAACAAGCCAGGTGATATACATGTGTTAAAAGGAAATCTGCAATTGACAAGTCTGAAATAATAGCATGGCAATCATAGGAGAAACTCAGAAGTCAACGACCACGAAGGGTCGGCCACGCATAGTAAGAAAGCAGTAAAAGATATATGACGTAAAGTATATGAAAACATGAAGCGAATCAATGAAATAATAAGCAAGAAGGTAGCGAGTAAGAATACTCGCCCAAATCACCAAAACGCCGAAATATCCGGAATCCACTGAAGTTCGGGATGCGCCGCAACCTGTGATATAAATATGTAGAGTGAAGATGAGAGAGAGAAAGAATGGAAGATGATGTGTGTCTAGAGACAAGTCAAGTAATACCTATAGGTGATGTAAGTCTAGAGGGTAAGGTTCATGTTCAAGAAAGGAATCAACTAAGATGGCTAGGCAAAGTTAGTCGACTAGGATGGAAGAGTAGTCGACTAATAGTGGAGTTAGTCGACTAACAGTCTGGTATAGTCGACTAGAACTGGTTTCCAGAGAGTTGGGTTTGGTTTCAGGGAATAGTTAGTCGACTAGGTTAGGAGGGGTAGTCGACTAATAATGATCTTAAGTCGACTAACAGATACTTAAGTCGACTAAGTCTGTGATATAGAAAGTTGGGGTTTGTCTCAGGATAAATTAGTCGACTAGGGAAGAATGGGTAGTCGACTAATAGTCTATAGTCGACTAATAATATAGTCAAGTCGACTAGGGCCGAGAGTTAGGGTTTCTGGTTCAGGTAGGATTAGTCGACTAGGGTAATTCAGGAGTCGACTAGTAGTGGTTTCCAGAAAGTTGAAGTTTGTGTCCAGAAAAGGTTAGTCGACTAATAAAAGGGGTAAGTCGACTAAATCTGTGATTTCCAGGAAAACTAAGTTTCAGCTAAGGATTCTAGTCGACTAGGTTCTAGGTCAAGTCGACTAATCGGGATTGTAAACAGGGTACAGAACTGAGTCTAGTTGTTGGGTTTGATGGTCTAAAAATAGGATTTTTATGGCACAAGTGTACAAGAGTTTCCATCACAAGTATGTAAAAGAGTTATCTAGTCTTGGTGAGTAAAGATACTCACTTGGATTGGTTTACTTGGAGCTTGATGTCCTTGAAAAGATCCCAAGGTGGAGATGATGGCCTAAATCCAAAAGTAGATGTTGCTTGAGTTGGAGAAGATGATCTTGTGGAGTTCTTGGAGTTAGGGTTGAGGTGGAGAAGAATGAGAGAGTTGGTGAGAGCTTCTCTTTGTTGAAGTGGAGAAGAAAGTGGAGTGAAATGTAAAGGGAAAGTTTAAATAGGGTTTTGATTTTGTGAAGGGGTTGCAATTAGTGTGGGTGGGAAGGGGCTTTGTGCAAATAAGGGAAGCATGGGGTGTCACCCCCCTATGGCCACTTGGCCGGCCATGGTAGAGAGAGAAAAGGGATGCATTTAATGGTGGTAGGTGGGAGTTGGTGGAAATTTGGAGGAAAAATGGGATTTTTGGAAAATGGAAATGTTTTGGTTTGTGGAGAAAGAAATAAAGGAAAGGAAAAAGGAAAGAAACATAAGGGAGAAGATATTTCTCTTGGACATTAGGAAATAAAACTATTGGAAAGACAAGTTCCCAGGTTAAGTCGTGGATACAGAAAACATCACGGAAAACACCGGAATCGTCCGAAATTCAAGTATCTCGGAACGACCCGAAATAATTACCAAAAATCAATAATAATATATAAAGACCAATAGTGAAATCCGTTTGAAGAAATACTTTATAGTTTTAAAACTAAAAATCCTGGAATCAATAATTTACCGACTCCGTTGGAATTTCATAAAATCATAAAATCCTCAGAAAAAGAATGTAGGTAGAAAATATGATTCTAAGGAATAATGCCTAAAGGACCATCTAGAAATTCCTAGCTGTTTGAGAATTAAAAATCCAGGAATCGGTCAGCGGCACTGGCCGACACCGGTTTTGAAGAAATTCATTTTAATTCTAGAAAATTCTAGAAAATCATGGAAAATCTAATATATTGAAAAATAATATTTGAAACTGAAATCGGTCAAATACAAGAAGTAAATCGAAAAATACGATCGAAAAACTGAATACGCAATTAAGTACGTATTTCGGGAACGGGGTATTACAGGTACGGAGACGTTACTGCGATGTATATACACAGGTCAAAAATACCCCCACGTATATACTCTAATCATCAGTACAGGCAAGAATCAGAGTACAGAAGCACGTGGTGCATTATACATTCCAACATATGAGTACAATTATAAAGTTATCACCAGATGTGACAAATATGATAAAAATATTACATCACCGATAGGCGCAAATGTGAGAATACAAAGGGGTATACAAGTATGAACAGTACAAATAGCGCTCACGAGTTTACAAAGGGAAAACTCGAGAGACGCGCAAGGGGGCCTGGAAGGATGGGGCTCTGGACGGTCTGCTGGGGATCCGCGCTTCAGCTGCGTCTCTCTGGTCAGCAACTGGGGGAATCTACAAGCTCCAAGCTCTGAGATCTGGACATGAGGATCCAGAGGAGTCGGAATTTCCCGGCGAGTGGTGAGGCGAATGCCAGATGGCGTACCAAGATAAGCACACGTGCATCGATAAAACAGAATCATAACCATGCATTAAAAATCATGTCGTGAGCACAAGCATACAGAAGCAGGTAGATATATAACAAGTGATATGAAGCAAGACTACTCATGGTATGATAAGATAAGAGCAGGAGACTGATGGAATAGAACATAAGTGGTAAAGCAGGATATAAGCAGGTATAATATAGTAACGATCATAAAACTGGAAATCTGAAGTGAAACCCGATGGAGGCAAACTCGGCAAAGCATACAACAATCCATAGTTGGTTTCTTTTGTTATCATTATTACTCGTCTTACCCAGATGTCTAGATATGTGAACTAGCATCCCAGCACACATATATCCACATCTGAGTAAAGCAAGGTTGTTATTGGAAACCAACGAGGGTATCAACGAACAATGATACAGTATGTCCCATACGTGCCCGGGACCACGGTCCAGGGTGTTCCATTGCTAGTATATGAAACCGGCCGCTAGGCCTACAGGAGGGTCTTATAGGATGCCCTTTTCAAGATGATATTAGGAAGGAGGAAGCCAGCGCTCCCCTCGGTCGCCGGGAGGCCCACAGGTCAGATCGGAAGTTTTAGTTGCACAATATACCTAGTACCACTATAAACATGAACATGTATTTATATCCGCAAGTTTCCCCTGACCCGATATAAGTTGTCCCATTTTATGGTATATTAGATAATTATCAGATTCCGGGAATGAGCAGGAACAAGCCAGGAATATCAGGAATATAGTTGTATTAGGAGTCCAGTTTGTACTGAAATATATCAAGTTAAAATCAAGATGTCAGGTCATCATTCCCGTTATCGTGATAATTATAAGAGTTAAGTATATCATGTGGGGTGTCAAGTGATAGCATGACAAGAGGGTGATATTAGGCAGGTGACAAGTCATGTCATAACAAGGACATTTGTCAGGTAAAAGCATGTCGGGTGTCAGGTGATAACACATCAGTTGTCAAGTGATACAGACAGGAGTTAGATGCTAGCATGCAAATGATAGGTATTAAGTAATAGCATGTCAAGTGTTAACGTATCAAGTATGTACATGGCATGTGATAGAATAATTGCTGAACACAATCAAGCGGAGCTGACCGAGTTGGAGGTATGGAGAGCAAACAGTTTTAACACTAGAGCGCTTGGCGAGGTTACCGGGATGACTCGACTTAAAGTGCGAGTAGAAAATCTGGCATCATCTCGCCCAGACGAATCTAGTGATAAAGCGCTGAGCGCTAAGCGTGCCTACCAGGCGGAGCTGAAAGACTTGACAGTCTGAGCGTACTTCTCTTTTGAGGTAGTGGGCGAGAGCCCAGAGGCTAAAGTACGCTCGGGGTCTAAGCGCACTCTTGGTAGCTACCACGAAACCCATAAGGATATAGGCCTGGAACCATTAGGTAGCCATCCTAGGATTGGGCAGAAACCCAGAGTCGGTACAAGATTACCTGCGTTATTAGTACCACGCAAGCATGTTATATCGTGATAATAGCTAATCTACCGTAGAGTAGTGAAGCCTGAAGGCTAAGTAGAAAGCCTGAAAGCTGAAGGGCCCGGAGGCCAAGTATGAAGCCCGGAGGCTAAAGGGCCCGGAGGCCAAGTATGAAACCCGAAGACAAACGACCACGAAGGGTCAGCCACGCACGGTATAAGATACATCACAGGCATAATATATGTACAAGAAGTAAACTATCCTAATACAAGCAGTCATCACAGAGCAATACATGTTCAGTCATTGGCACTCGATCATATACAATTACAGGGACACATCCCAATACAAAATACATATAAATTTATAATAAATAACATGTCAACCCGACGAAGCGGGAAAAACCAAATGGAGGCGAGGACACTCGACTAAATCCCGAAAAGGCTGAAAACTCTGAAATTCTCGGAACTCGCGCACGCGCCAAAACATAATTAATAAATGCATATAATTATTTTAGAGAGAGAAAGAGAATAAGAGAGAGAAGAGAGAAAAAGTTAGAGAGAGAAAGAGAGAGCTAGAGAAAAACCTAGAGAGAGATTTTTAGAGAGAGAAAATCTAGAGAGAAAGGGGGAGATCTAGAGAGAGAAAGAGATTAGAGAGAGGAGAGAGAGAATTTAGAGAGAGGCAGCTAAAGAGAGAATTGGAGAGAGAGAGATTCGAGGAGAGAGAGATGAGAGAGAGAGCAGTGGGGGCAGAGGGGCTGCTGCCCCCTTTCTCACCATACGGCTTGGTTCAGCCATGCCGTGGCCCACGCGCGGCCAGTGGAGTTCACCGGAGGCGGCCGGCAGCACAGACCTGGGGTGGCCGCCGACCACCCCGAGAGAGAGAGAGAGGAAGGGAGAAGGGGGTGGAGTTAGATGGTGGAGGTGGTGATTTTAGGTGGTGGTTGAGAAATTAAGGGAGATGGAGGAGGAGGAGAAGTAGGATGTTGTGAAGGTGGAGTTGGAGTGGAGAAGATGGTGGTAGTGGTTGATTTGAAGAAGGTGGAGATGGTGGTGGTTTTGAGGAGGAAGAAGGTGGAGATGGGGTGTTGATGTTGGTTTTGGAGATGGTGGAGAGGGAAGGAGATAGGGGGAAAAGTTGGCCAGAGTTGGGGGGTCTTCGCCGGCGTTGGTGGCCAGAGCCGCCGGAGCTGGGCTCGGTTGGAGCGTCGGCCAAAAAAATGGTGAAGGGAGAAGAAGAGAAGGGAGAAAGAAAGAGAAGAAAAAAGAAAAGAAAAAGAAAAAGAAAGGGAAAAGAGGGAAGATAGATGGAAGTGATGGTGGGAGAGGGGAGTGATGTGAGCGGGCCCACGTGGAAGGGTCATCGGTGATCTGATGGAAGAAAAGAAAGGAAAAGAAAGAAAGAAAGAAAGGAAAGATTCAAAAAATATAATATTATAATAAGGTCGAAAAATATCAACTGTTCCAGAAAAATCCCCAGAGGTAGAAAACATCATCTTGAGAAATAATACGAAATTGATTTTTAGAAATAAATTCCCGTTTTCAAATTAAAAATCATGAAGTCAACCATTGATACCAGTCTACACCGGTCGGCCAGATTTTGATAAATTCTAAAAAATTCCAAAAATGTATTAAAAAAGAAAATAAAATTATAAGAAGAAATGTGTAGGCAGAATTCAGATATTCAATTCTGATTGTAAATTAAAATTCTTAGAATCAACCAGCGATACTGGTCGACACCAAATCCGGTGGAATTTTGATAAATTCAGAAAATTCTCAAAAAAAGTATTTAGATAGAAAATGTGATTTTAAGAAATAATGTGAAAATCTTTTTCTAAAAATTCAACTCCGATTGTAAATTAAAAATCCGAGAATCGGTCAGCGACACCGGTTTTGAAGATTTTCAATTTAATTCAGGAAAAATTCAGAAAACCATAAAAATCTAAAATATTAGAAAATGAAGTCTGAAACTGAAATCAGTCAAATCTGAATACCAGAAAGACCAAATTGAGCAATACTCTAGGATTGGGTCCCTGGTTCAGACTAGGACTGACTTCGAGTCCACGAATCCAGATCAAAGGCAAAACGACCATATAAATAATTCATAATACAAAATAAATATAGGAAGTAAATCAAAAAATATGATCAAAAAATCTGAATACGCAACTAAGTACGTATTTTGGGAGCGGGGTGTTACATTCCATCCACCTTAAAAAAATATCGTCCTCGCAATTTTGATAAGGGGTAAAATGAACACAAAAAGGACAGGAATGAGTTATACCAATTAAGATATAAATCACTACAGGTAGGGCTCTCAAGTCGACTGAACAATAATCAAAATATAGACATCTTCTACACTTCCTGCTGTATGAATCTTCGAACGATGCGGAATAATACTGACCTGATAACACTACTTTGCAATAGAATTCCAGCTGTCCTTCATACTTGATAGCTCTTCGAGAATAAGCCAGAATATTGAAGATAAAGAAAACCCCGATAATACTGAGCATAATAAAGAAAACCGATAATTAAGAATTCCGAATACCGGGCGTGATCACTCAAAAAGAGATAGCCAAGAATATAGAATACCGTAGAGAATCCTGAGTACTGACTCCTGAAAGATAACTCGATTGCGGATCAATTTTGAGAATACCCGAATTTCATAGAGTTTGTCAAAAAAATAGAACACTCCAGTACTCTGCCGCTACACCTCTAGTCTATTCATATCTTAAGTTGGTAAAAAGGCTCCGAAAAATCAAAACAGAGGAAAGATGGAAGGGATGAGGAATCAAATGTAGGATGATCAAGAAAGAATAGATAACTCTGTACTTGTAGTTGGACTGTATAACCAAGACTCATGCATTTCAGTTGCAAATTTCTTTACCATTAATTTGCCGTCTGGACGTACTGAGGATGTGAGAGCCTAGGCTTGATACCATCCTGTAACGCCCCGATCCCGCGTGTACGGAGACGTTACTGCGACTATATACGCAGGTCAAAAATGCCCCCATGTATATATGCTAAGCATCAGTATAGGCAAGAATCAGAGTACGGAAGCACGTGGTGCATTATATATTCCAACATATGAGTACAATTATAAGGTTATCACAAGATGTGATAAATATTATAAGAATATTACATCACCGATAGGCGTAAATATGAGAATACAAAGGGGTATACAAGTATGAGCAGTAAAAATAACGCTCACGAGTTTCCAGAGGGAAAAGTTGAGAGACGCGCAGGGGGGCCTAGAAGGATGGGGCAATGGACGGTCTGCTGGGGATTCGCGCTTCAGCTACGTCTCTCTGGTCAGCAACTGGGAGAATCTACAAGCTCCAAGGTCCGAGACCTAGACATGAGGATCCCGAGGAGTCAGAACTCCCCAGCGAGTGGTAAGGCAAATGCCAGATGGCGTGCCAAGATAAGCACACGTGTATTGATAAAACCGAATCATAATCATGCATTGAAAACTGTGTCGTGAGCTTAAACATACAGAAGCAGGTAGATATATAACAAGTGATATGAAGCAGGAACTACTCATGGTATGATAAGATAAGAGCAGGAGACTGATGGAATGGAACACAAGTGGTAAAGTAGGATGTAAGCAGGTATAATATAGTAACGATCATAAAACTAGAAATCCGAAGTGAAACCCGATGGAGGCGAACTCGGCAAAGCATACAACAATCCATGGTTGGTTTCTTTTACGATTATTATTACTCGTCTTACCCAGATTTCTAGAAAATGTGAACTAGCATCCCAGCATACATATATCCACATCTGAGTAAAGTAAGCCTGTTATTAGAAACCAATGGGGTATCAACGAACAATGTTTACAGTATGTCTCATATATGCCCGGGACCACGGTCTAGGGTGTTCCATTGCTGGTGTATGGAACTGGCCGCTAAGGCCTTCAGGAAGGTCTTATAGGATGCCCTTTTCAAGATGGTACTAGGAAGGAGGGAGCCAGCGCTCCCCTCAGTCGCCTGGAGGCCCACAGGTCAAACCAGAAGTTTTAGTTGCACAACATACCTAGTACCACTGTAAACACGAACATGTATTGATATCCACAAGTTTTCCCCAACCCGATATAAGTTATCCCATTTTATGGTTTATTAGATAATTATCAGATTCCGGGAATGAGCAGGAACAAGCCAGGAATATCAGGAATACTGTTTGTACTGAAATATCTCAAGTTAAAATCAAGATGTCAGGTCATCATTTCCGTTATCGTGATAATTATAAGAGTAGTATATCATGTCGGGTGTCAAGTGATAGCACGACAAGAGAGTGATATTAGGCAGGTAACACGTCATGTCATAACAAGGAGCATTTGTTAGGTAAAAGCATGTTGGGTGTCAGGTGATAACACACCAGCTGTCAAGTGATACAGACAGGTGTTATATATTAGCATGCAAATGATAGGTATTAAGTAATAGCATGTCAAGTGTTAACATATCAAGTATGTACATGGCATGTGATAGAATAATAGCTGAGCATAATCAAGCGGAGTTGAGCAAGCTGGAGGTATGGACCGCAAACAGTGTTTAACACTGGAGCGCATGGCAAGGTTACTGGGACGACTCGGCTTAAAGTGCGAGTAGAAAATCGGGCAGCATCTCGCCTAGATGAATCTAGTGATAAAGCACTAAGGCTAAGCGTGCGTACCAGGCAGAACTGAAAGACTTGACGGTTTGAGCGCACTTCTCTTTTAAGGTAGTGGGTGAGAGCCCAGAGGCTAAAGTACGCTCGGGGTCTAAGCACACTTTTGGTAGCTGCCACGTAACCCATAAGAGTACAGGCCTGGAACCATTGGGTAGCCATCCTAAGAGTGGACAGAAACCCAGAGTCGGTACAAGAGTACCTGCGATGTTAGTACCACGCAAGCATGTTATATCGTGATAATAGCTAATCTACCGTAGAGCAGTGAAGCCTGAAGGCTAAGTAGAGTACCCGAAAGCTGAAGGGCCCGGAGGCCAAGTATGAAGCCTGGAGGCTGAAGGGCCCGGAGGTCAAGTATGAAACCCGAAGACAAACGACCACGAAGGGTCAGTCACGCATGGTATAAGATACATCACATGCATGATATATGTACAAGAAGTAAACTATTCTAATACAAGCAGTCATCACAGAGCAATACATGTCCAGTCATTGGCACTCAGCCACATACAATTACAGGGACACAACCTAATACAAAGTACATATAAATTTATAATAAATAACATGTCGACCTGACGAAGCGAGAAAAACCAAATGGAGGCGAGGACACTCGCCTAAATCACCAGAAAGGCTGAAAACTCTGAAATCCCTGGAACTCGCGCACGCGCCAAAATATAATTAATAAATTTATATAATTATTTTAGAGAGAGAAAGAGAAGAGGAGAGAGAAGAGAGAGAAAAGTTAGAGAGAGAAAGAGAGAGCTAGAGAGAGAAAAACCTAGAGAGAGAAAGAGATTTTTAGAGAGAGAAAATCTAGGGAGAGATAGGGCGAGATCTAGAGAGAAAAAGATTAGATAGAGAGGAGAGAGAGAATTTGGAGAGTGAGAGAGAGGCGGTTAGAGAGAGAATTGGAGAGAGAGAGATTCGGGGGGAGAGAGAGAGATGAGAGAGAGAGCAGTGGGGGGGCAGTGGGGCTACTGCCCCCCTTTCTTAGCACACGACCTGGCTCAGCTCGGCCGTGGCCCTTGAAAAGTCACCTAGAGGGGGGGTGAATAGGTGACAATGCTAATCAATGAAACTAAATGCGGAATTTAAAAACTTAAAGCAATAAGCACTCAAGTGTGATTAACAAGTGATGCACACACAACCAAGCCAAGCAAATATGATGTACAATATGAATAGAAATGCAAGGCACAAAGTAAAGAGAGAGAGCAAGAGTCAATGGATCAAGTGCAAACAAAGAGATATGTTCCGAGGTTCGAGCACCCAGCTCTACATCCCCGCCTTCGACACACGAAGGATTTTCAATCCACTAGCTTGTCCACAAAGGACTCCCACAAAGGAACCTCCACCGAGGATTTGGGGCAATCACAATTACAAGGAGTTCCCAACTCCCTTCCTTACAAACACAACCTCCTCCTTGAGGCACTCCTCCAATCCAACAAACAATCACCTCACAACTTGAGGGATTAGCACCAAGCTTACACAAAACACCTCACAACCCAAGTTGCACAACCTCCTCAACACAATGAGGGAAATGGCACAAAGCAAGAATTGGGTTTACAACTTAGTGGTTTCAAACAACAACCACAAAACAATCTCTTTTTCCCACACAAAATCCTATAGAGAAGATAGTAGATATTAGCTCAAGTGTGGAGAAAACCAATGGAATGGAAATCAAAATCACAAAGAAAAATCCTTGGGAAAACAATAAAAATCAAGATGGTGAAGTTCAATCAAAAGCTTTTCCAAAAACCTCTTCTTTGATTTTCCAAACCCTAGCAAAAACCTCAAAATAGATTGTTCAATATGAGTTCAAAAACTTCTTTTAATTGCAGCAAAAACACCAGAGAGTATGAAAAAATTCGCACCAAAAACCTTGTTAAAAATCTCTCTCAAATGGGGTATTTATAGCCCATTTAGGAAACTAGCCGTTGACAGTTCAAACGGCCAGAAATAGCCTGTCGGTCGACCGCCCAACGTTCAAATTTTTGAACGTTGCAACACCCGGTCGACCGCCCGGTCGACCCAAACAAACCGAGAGCAGACTGCTCTAAGTCGGTCGACCGCTCGGTCGACCGGCCAAGGCTGTAGCCAGCGTGCACGTTTCTGTGCACGTCGGTCGACCGCCCGGTCGACTGGCTACTTGGTGCGGTCGACCGTGCGGTCCTGGCAGGCAGCAAATAGGTCAGAAAACTGAGGTAAAAAATATTCCAATAAATCTTTTAACTCTTGTAAAAATCCCCAAAAATAGTTTTTGCATTTTGCATTGATATATAAACTTGTGATAAAAAGTTTAGCTCAAATATCAATCAACATGAACTATTTTTGTAGCATATTATTTTTACCAAAAACGAAAACTTGTATTTTCTAAAACTTGGAATCTTGAATAGAGAATACCTTTTGTCCAAAACTCATCCATAATACAAAACTATGATATTTAAACATTTTGAAGCATGATGCATATGGATAGAAATCCAATATACATGAAACATGTATATATCATGATTTTTGTCATTAAGTCCAAAAATATGTTTTGTTATAAATATCAAAACATAAAACTCATGAAGTAGATTATCAAACTAAGTTTGTTTAAACAATTGAAGCATGCATGTATATAGAACAAATCTAATATACATAAACCATGTAAACTTGTTTTGATATAAAATCTATTCATGAAAACCAAGATCGGTTAAACCTAAAACCGAAAACCAAAACATGAAACGTGTGTGTTGTGAACTTGAGCTTATCATACTATACTAATCTTTACAATTAGGATCTAAACCCAAACTAAAACTATGGATACCTAAGTCTTCTTGTAGAGCGCAAACTCCAAGCTAGAGCGCAATCTCCAAGTCGGCTCGATCCAAAAACTCTTGATTCACCGGGCAAGTGCTATATATATCTTTGATGCGCGGGCTCTTGAATCAACATGTGCAAGCTTCCAAATCATCTTGTTGAAGCTAAACAGCAACTAATATCTTGGTTAATGATCTGAAACTAAAATCACAATATTATTAGTACACATAACTACATGAGTTAATCATCATCAAAACTAGAGTGGAAGGCCTTTGGGCCAACAATCTCCCCCTTTTTGATGATGACAAAACTCATGGAGTTATATATGCATGGATTAAAGTAAAGCTTCAAAGAAGCTCCCCCTTAACTCATGCATAGGAATAAACAAACAATAAGATGCATATAAACAAGGTTCTTGACATAAAATGAATATGCATATGAAACATGCTCTTGATTCCAATTAAAACTAAACAAATAACTTACCAAACAAAACTCTTGATACTAATAAAAAAAACTCATAATGCTCTTGATACCAATGGATATTAATAAAAACAAAACTCATAATGCTCTTGATACCAATGGAGATGAAATGAACATAAGACTGAAAACTCATGCATATCAACTCCAAATTCTTCTCCCCCTTTTTGTCAATCATCAACAAAGGGGTAAAAACAAAATAGATAAGAATTCTTCTCCCCCTAAATATATGAAACAAAGAATCAATAAACTACTTCAAGGGGTGACACCAAAAATGATACCAATTAAAAAAAAATGTGTCATTGAAGTGCATTATGATACCAAAAGAAAGTGAACATAAAAACATTTAAGAAATGCCTACCAATTACCAATTGAAAGTAAGAAGGGCATTGAAAACAAATATGATACCAATTGAAATTAAAACATATTGAAAATAAAACACATGATACCAATTGAAAAACACAATGATACCAATTTTGAGTAAACAAATGCATCTAGATACCAATTGAAGATATTTATCTTTATAAGCAAATGAAACCAATTAAAAATCAATAATCATCCTTTAATCATTTTTCATTATAAAGTTAGGGAGTGGGAAACAAAACCAATGGTAAACTAAATACCAATTGAAAACTAAGTCAATTGAAATAATGTTAAAGCTCAAGCTTAGCATAAGCAAGATAATGATAATGCTTGTATAAAGATACCAATTGAAAATTGAATCAATTGAAAATGATGGTCATTAAAAAAAATCAAGCTTATCATAAACAAAATTTGTGATATTTTGAAGCACAAATAAATCATCTATATATGTATGTAAGAAATAGATACCAATTGAAATTGATACTAAATGAAGTGTAAGCATACATATATAAAACAAAATATATATGAATATACAAAAGGATGTCAAGATTGATACCAATTGAAAGAATTCAATGATACCAATTGAAACAACAATAAGATCAAGTGTATATCTCATATCAACTACCACCCAATCATGTGCAAGTTTAAAAATGATTTTCATTATAAAGCATACATGAACATGATCTCCCATCCAACCACCCTTAGATGGTAGGGGTTTTCAAAATAGATTTGAAATTATAGTTCGTTTGAAAATCACTACCAAAGAAAGGAATATCGCAACTAGTTAAATGGAAAACTTGTTAACTAGTACGAAATCCTTCAAGCAAGGAATGACAAACATATTTTTCATGAAACATGAAAATCACATGATCACTAAACACTCAAATTCCATAAAGCCCAAATCATAGTCTCATGAAAACAAATCATGAGTAAACAAGTAAGTGAGTGAACAAGTGTAATGTGAAATACATTGTCATGAAAATTTTGCATTCAAGTACAAATTCCTTTAAAATATTTACACATGATAAACTAAATTTCCTTTATCAAATGAAATTTCCAAAAACATGAAACTCATCAAAACGATTTAACCTTCAAGGCATATGTATGTCATGTACAAACTAAAGTATACATACATATCCCAAACATAATGAGTCCACAGATATAGATTTGCATGAAAAGCAAATGACTCAAGGGGCATACATGTATATCTTAAGATTTGTCAAAATAGACATATACATGAAGTGAAAACACTTAATCATAGGAAAACACATCAAAAATAGGAATACATGTTTGAATGCGTGAATCATCAAAACTAGACTATACTAGGACATTTAATGGGTACAAATAGGCATTCAAGCACAAACATATAAAGATTTACTTGTGGCCCATTCTATGTACAAGTATAGATCCTAGTTTTAATGAAAACTAACATCTAAGCATATATTCAAATCATAAAGCATAAAACGAGTCATAAATCAATGATATTCTAAAAATGATCATTATGTAAATTCACATGCTATAAAAATCATGATATACATCAAAATAATTGTGAAAACACACAATATGGATTCATATAAACAATGGTGATATCAAATTTCAAAACATGTATTGCAATAAACATACTATTCAAAACATGAGTCATTAAAACGAAAGTTATAGAACATCATATGATCATTATGCAAATGCATGTGCATTAGATCTAGAGCATACATGTTAGTCTAAACAAGGTGAGGCACTAAATATAGATCCATATGAAGCATGGGTGCTCAAGTGGCTAAACATGTATAACCTTAATCTAATGAACATGGCACAAAGCATAATGAACAACAAAACACAACATGCTATAAAAGATGATCATAGAAAGCATGTAAACACTAAATGGAGTAAGGGATTGTTACCAAAACCGAAGAGGCAACTTTCCAAGTCTCCAAAACCCGGTGGTCCTCCCACCAATTCTCCTTGAGAGTGAAGCATCCAAATGGTTCACTTTAGGCACGGAACGCATCCACTCCAAGGCACCAACACTCTCACGTTTTGCGAGAGCTCCCACCTACATCAAAAAGTATAGAGGTGGTCTTTGGTACCCATTTCTTTGTGGGTCCACGGGGGTTAGTATCTTTTCTAACCCAAACAAAATTAGTTGCTAAATTTTCATGATAAATGCGATCATAACAAAATCTAGCAAGGTGGCCTTTTCGACCACAATGTGTACATGTGTACACGTGAGCATACATATGATGGTGATGATCATGAAAAGCATGTGTATGCTGTGATGGGTGTGCATGCAAGATTGGAACTTGTTTCTTGCGAATCAAGGATTCCAAACGTGAGTGATTCATGGCACAATGGCTCAAAGTGGAGCCCAAACAATCAACACTTTTCTTCAAATTATTAATATCATTTTCAATTCTAGAAGATAAAGTGGAGCATGCAATAGGTGTACTAGAACAAGAAGCTACACTAGCATGACAAACATGAATATCAATATCATTTTGTAAAGATTTATTTTTAATCAAACCAAATCCAATTCTTTTGTAATTGCATCAATATCATTTTTCAAAGTGAGATTTTCTTTAAAAGTAAAATCCATTTTTGAAGATAAGATCTCATTGTGCTTTATAACATCATCACAATCATTTTTGTTTTTCAGAAATTCATTTTCCTTTAAAGCAAGTTCGAGTTGAGATTTAAGTGAGTCACATTCACTTGCAATCTCTTCCTTCTCTTGCAACATCAATTCAAAATTAGAGCATAAATCCTTTAATTCATTTTTCAAAACAAGATTATCATCTTTCAACAAATCATGTTCTTCTAACAAATTCTCAAGCTTTTGAACAAGTTCCATATTCAAAGTTTGAACTTCAAAACATCCATGACAATAGGAACTAGAGCTATCCTCTATTTGAGAATCCGATTGTACCTCAAGGGAGTTCTTCCCTTGGACCATGAGGTATTGCTCTTCGGACTTTTCTCTCTTAGATCTCCTCATCTTGTTGATAATCCTTGGAAGCTCGGGAGAAGTCAAGATGCTCCAAACTGCAAAAGCCGAATCATAACGATCAAAAACATGTAATAAATGTTCATTTAGAGATGCTCTAAGTGCCCTAAGTGCTAATGCATTGGCCTTCTTATACTTGCTACTATTTGGGAGGGATTCTATGGTAATGGCTTGATAAATTATATGTCCTAGGTCTTTTAAATGTTTAGTCATATTAGCCTTCCAAGCATCAAGTCTAAAATGATCAAACATAGGAGGGCTAGCCATAAGTGCAACCTAAATGTGTGCAAATGAAAATGCAAATGAAGATTAGCAAACTACGATCTTGACTCCTAGGTGGTTAAACCTAAATATCAGAAGCACTAGCTCTGATACCAATTGAAAAGTCACCTAGAGGGGGGTGAATAGGTGACAATGCTAATCAATGAAACTAAATGCGGAATTTAAAAACTTAAAGCAATAAGCACTCAAGTGTGATCAACAAGTGATGCACACACAACCAAGCCAAGCAAATACGATGTACAATATGAATAGAAATGCAAGGCACAAAGTAAAGAGAGAGAGAGCAAGAGTCAATGGATCAAGTGCAAACAAAGAGATATGTTCCGAGGTTCGAGCACCCAGCTCTACATCCCCGCCTTCGACACACGAAGGATTTTCAATCCACTAGCTTGTCCACAAAGGACTCCCACAAAGGGAACCTCCACCGAGGATTTGGGGCAATCACAATTACAAGGAGTTCCCAACTCCCTTCCTTACAAACACAACCTCCTCCTTGAGGCACTCCTCCAATCCAACAAACAATCACCTCACAACTTGAGGGATTAGCACCAAGCTTACACAAAACACCTCACAACCCAAGTTGCACAACCTCCTCAACACAATGAGGGAAATGGCACAAAGCAAGAATTGGGTTTACAACTTAGTGGTTTCAAACAACAACCACAAAACAATCTCTTTTTCCCACACAAAATCCTATAGAGAAGATAGTAGATATTAGCTCAAGTGTGGAGAAAACCAATGGAATGGAAATCAAAATCACAAAGAAAAATCCTTGGGAAAACAATAAAAATCAAGATGGTGAAGTTCAATCAAAAGCTTTTCCCAAAAACCTCTTCTTTGATTTTCCAAACCCTAGCAAAAACCTCAAAATAGATTGTTCAATATGAGTTCAAAAACTTCTTTTAATTGCAGCAAAAACACCAGAGAGTATGAAAAAATTCGCACCAAAAACCTTGTTAAAAATCTCTCTCAAATGGGGTATTTATAGCCCATTTAGGAAACTAGCCATTGACAGTTCAAACGGCCAGAAATAGCCTGTCGGTCGACCGCCCAACGTTCAAATTTTTGAACGTTGCAACACCCGGTCGACCGCCCGGTCGACCCAAACAAACCGAAAGCAGACTGCTCTAAGTCGGTCGACCGCTCGGTCGACCGGCCAAGGCTGTAGCCAGCGTGCACGTTTCTGTGCACGTCGGTCGACCGCCCGGTCGACTGGCTACTTGGTGCGGTCGACCGTGCGGTCCTGGCAGGCAGCAAATAGGTCAGAAAACTGAGGTAAAAAATATTCCAATAAATCTTTTAACTCTTGTAAAAATCCCCAAAAATAGTTTTTGCATTTTGCATTGATATATAAACTTGTGATAAAAAGTTTAGCTCAAATATCAATCAACATGAACTATTTTTGTAGCATATTATTTTTACCAAAAACGAAAACTTGTATTTTCTAAAACTTGGAATCTTGAATAGAGAATACCTTTTGTCCAAAACTCATCCATAATACAAAACTATGATATTTAAACATTTTGAAGCATGATGCATATGGATAGAAATCCAATATACATGAAACATGTATATATCATGATTTTTGTCATTAAGTCCAAAAATATGTTTTGTTATAAATATCAAAACATAAAACTCATGAAGTAGATTATCAAACTAAGTTTGTTTAAACAATTGAAGCATGCATGTATATAGAACAAATCTAATATACATAAACCATGTAAACTTGTTTTGATATAAAATCTATTCATGAAAACTAAGATCGGTTAAACCTAAAACCGAAAACCAAAACATGAAACGTGTGTGTTGTGAACTTGAGCTTATCATACTATACTAATCTTTACAATTAGGATCTAAACCCAAACTAAAACTATGGATACCTAAGTCTTCTTGTAGAGCGCAAACTCCAAACTAGAGCGCAATCTCCAAGTCGGCTCGATCCAAAAACTCTTGATTCACCGGGCAAGTGCTATATATATCTTTGATGCGCGGGCTCTTGAATCAACAGGTGCAAGCTTCCAAATCATCTTGTTGAAGCTAAACACCAACTAATATCTTGGTTAATGATCTGAAACTAAAATCACAAGATTATTAGTACACATAACTACATGAGTTAATCATCATCAAAACTAGAGTGGAAGGCCTTTGGGCCAACAGCCCTTCCCTGCTTGGCCGCGCTTGCGCGGACAGTGGAGTTCACCGGAGGCGGCGCCGGCCGCCATGGCCGGCGCAGGCCTGGGGGTGGCCACCGGCAACCCCAAGAGAGAGAGAGAAGGGGGTGGAGTAAGATGGTGGAGGTGGTGATTTTGGTGGTGATTTTAGGTGGTGGTGGAAAAATTAAGGGAGATGGGAGGAGGAGGAGAAGTAGGATGTTGTGAAGGTGGAGTTAGAGTGGAGAAGATGGTGGTGGTGGTGGTTGATTTGAAGAAGAAGGTGGAGATGGTGTTGGTTTTGAGGAGGAAGAAGATGGAGATGGGGTGTTGATTTGGTTTTGGAGAAGGTAGAGAGGGAAGGAGATGGGGGAAAGAGTTGGCCAGAGTTAGGGGGTCCTTGCTGGTGTTCGTGGCCGAAGTCGCCGGAGCTGGGCTCGGTTGAAGCGTCGGCCAAAAAAATGAAGAAGGGAGAAGAAGATAAAGGAGAAAGAAAGAAAAGAAAAAGAAAAAGAAAAAGAAAAATAAAAGAGGGAAGATGGATGGAAGTGATGGATGGGAGAGGGAGTGAAGTGATCGGGCCCACGTGGAGGGGTGTGGGTCGGCAGTGATCTAATGGGAGAAAAGAAAGGAAAAGAAAGAAAGGAAAGATTCCAAAAATATAATATGTTGTGAAGGTGGAGTTAGAGTGGAAAAATTCCCAAAAATATAATAAGGTCAGAAAATATCGACTGTTCCAGAAAAATTCCCAAAATCACTAAAGGTAGAAAACATCATCCTGAGAAATAATACAAAATTGGTTTTTAGAAATAAAATCACATTTTTAAATTAAAAATCTTGAAGTCAACCATCGATACCGGTGTACACTAGGTCGGTCGGATTTTGATAAATTCTGAAAAATTCCAAAAAATGTATTAAAAAAGAAAATAAGATTCTATGAGAAATGTGAAAGCAAAATTCAGATATTTAATTTTGATTGTAAACTAAAAATCCTAGAATCAACCAGCGATACTGGCCGACACCAAATCCGGTGGACTTTTGATAAATTTAGAAAATTCTCAGAAAAAGTATTTAGATAGAAAATGTGATTTTAAAAAATAATGTAAAAGATTGTTTCAAGAAATTTAACTCCGATTGTAAATTAAAAATCAGAGAATCGGTCAGCGGTACTGGTCGACACCGGTTTTTAAGATTTTCAATTTAATTCAAAAAAATTCCAAAAAAATCATAGAAAATCTAAAATATTCGAAAATGATGTTTGAAACTGAAATCGGTCAAATCTAAATACCAGAAAGATCTAATCGAGTAATACTCTAGGATTGGGTCCCCTGTTCAGACTAGGGCTGACTCCGAGTCCACGAATCCGGATCAAAGGCAGAACTACCATGTAAATAATTCATAATACAAAATAAATATAGGAAGAAAATAAAAAATATGGTCAAAAATTCTGAATATGCAACTAAGTACGTATTTCGGGAGCGGGGTGTTACAACTTAAAAAGGACAATAAAAGATTGAAAAATAAATATGAGTCTATTTCAAGAGAAAAAGATTCTTTTCAAAATAAATTGGAAAACATTTCTAAAGAAAATGAATCTTTAAAAAAGGAGAATATTTCTTTGTTTTCGAAATTAAATGATCTTTGTGAAGGAAATAATTCTTTGAAAAATAAAATTAATTTGGTGGAAAAAGAAAAAGAAATTGTTTTAGAAGAAAACAACTCTTTGAAAAGAAAATTTGTTTCAAAAGAAAAGAAAAATATTTCTAAAAAGAAAAAGATTGTTGATCATAATTGCCATGCTCTTCATGCTACCATTGATAAAAATGAGATTCAATTTTGAAAAATAGAATAAATTATTTGAGCTCAACGTTGAGCAATTGTGCAGTTAATCATAATAAATTGAAAACCTTGTTTCAAAAGAAATAAGCTCCACATGTACATGCACATCACCCATGGCATACATATGCACACTTTATGTTGGAACATGTTTCGATGAAGACATTTGTGAAGCATTTCATTTGCAGCTCTAACACACGACGAATCAAGAGTTCTTCATGATCAAGACTTCTCAAAGAGAGTTGATATGATGTGTTTTGTAATTATGAAATAGCATGTCAAAATCCTTGATGCACACATATATCATGTCTATATAGTCGACTTATAACTCCTTATAGTCGACTAATCCATTTGGTAGTCGACTAACCCAAACCCCCTAGTCGACTCATGTGACCAAAATATACCCAACTCTCTGTTTGTCCATTAGTCGACTTGACAGACAATATTAGTCGACTAATAGACCTTGTAGTCGACTAACCCTATTCTCCTAGTCGACTAATCGTTGATCCAGTCGACTTAAAAGGAAGTTGCAGTCGACTTGATTCAGTTATCTAGAAACCTGTCACTCGAACTTATCTTGACCTAGACGATTAATTCCCAAACCTAATCGACTAACCTTTGGAAAATTGCCTAGTGTAGTCGACTAACTCAAAAGGCAAGTCGACTATAGGCAGTTTCTGACTGTTGGATAGTTTCTGTTATCTGGTCTTTTGTGCAACGTTTCCCAACGTTTTAAACTTTTGAATTGCACCGTAACTACCCTAACTTACCCTAGAGTGCAGCTATAAATAGGGTGGTTAATCTAAAGGCCAAATACCAATCCTAATCTTCAGTTTTCTAAGATCAAAAATTCTGCCAATCCTGAAAACTGTTCCCACTTCAGTTCTTCACCAAATTCTGATTCTCTAGTGAAGTTCTCTGAAGTTTGTCTTCTATACTAGACCTTGTGTCCACGTTCATACACAGTACCAAGGCTTATAGGAAAGTGTTGTAATACTCAAAGCAATCATTGTACACGGGTGTCTTCTTGGTGTAGAAGCAGTTGTACAAGGTGGAGTTTGTTCTCTTGGTGGAAGAGAAGGTGTACACATTTGGCAAAGGGGATTTGTCAAGTGGTGTGCATGGTTGTGATTTTGGGTGTACAAAATCAAGGATAAAGGAAAATCTTAAGCGGGTGGCTTGGGGACTGGATGTAGGTCACGAGGATCGAACCAGGATAAATCTCTCGTGTTTGCGTTTGTCTAAATTTTTCTGAGATTTGATTTCCTTTACTGCAAGTTTATTTATTTATTTAACTTAATCCTTCTTTGTTTAGTATTTGTGTTGACTTTGTAGTTTAGATCCATAAGTGCCAACAGAGAAAGTTTCGCATTTGGCATCATCTCGGGACCAACATTTGGTATCAGAGCAGGTCTTACATTTGGTATCCTTTGTCACTGAACCAGCATACAAGCCCTGCATACCTAGTCAACAACAAGGATGGCAACAGAGTTTTCATCATCCCAATTCAAAGAAGGACATTCTACACAACGTCCACCGCTATTTGACGGCTCCAACTACAACTATTGGAAGTGTAGAATGAAGATCTACTTGCAATCGCTCAACTACGAACTTTGGAACTTCGTTGAAGCATCGTACACCAAACCGACAACCAACTACAGCGCTTGGAGTGATGACCAAAAGAAGAATGCGAACCTTGACGCCAAAGCGATGAATGCCTTGTTCTGTGCATTAACCAAAGAAGAGTTCAACAGAGTGTCAACAGCCACTTCTGCACATCAAATATGGCATACTCTTCAGGTAACACACGAAGGCACAAGTAAAGTTAAAGAGTCTAAAATATCTGTTCTTGTCCACAGGTTTGAATTATTCAAAATGGAGGAGAATGAAACCATATCCGAAATCGTTACAAGATTCACCAACATTACCAATTCATTAGCATCCCTTGGAAAGGACTACACCCAAGTTGAAAGAGTTCATAAGATCCTTCGTGCACTCACACCAGAATGGGAGAAGAAAACAACCGCAATTGAAGAGGCGAATGATCTCTCAACTATGACATTAGAAAACCTAATCGGTAATCTAATGGCATATGAAGTGCAGTTAGAAGAAAGAAAGAAGGACGAAAGACAACACCACTCAAAGAAAAAAGAACTTGCCTTCCATGTATCCTCCGACACGGACGATTCAAATGACGATGAAGAGGAGATGGCAATGCTTTCAAAGAAATTCAGGAGATTTCTAAAGTAAGGTAAATTCAAATGCTTTAATTGCAATAAACCAGGTCATATGAAGATGGATTGCCCATTGCTCAAAAATAAAGGTAAAATCAAGAGCAAAAAGTTCAGAAAGAAGAAAAACTATGAAGCTTCATGGAAGAACAGTGATTCCTCATCTTCTGACGAAGAAGAATCCACTGAACGAGTCAACCTATGTTACATGGCCATAGAAGATGATGAGGTATCATTTACTGAACTTTCTGATGCATTTCATGAATTGTTTAATGATCTAAAGCATGAAAAACTAAAAAATAAAGTTTTATCAAAAGAAAATGAAAAACTTTTAAATGAAAATTCATGTTATGCTTTACAAATATCTTCTATAAATTCTCAACAAGATGAGTTTGAAAAAGTCATATCATCTTTGAAAAATGATAATGAGAAGTTTATAGAAGAGAACATTTTTCTTAAAAAGGAAACTGAGTCTTTGAATAAAAGGATTTCTATTTTAGATAAAGATATTTCAGTTTTCAAAAAAAAAAATGAAGATATTTTGCAAAATGTGACTAAGTTCAATCAAGGAAAAGAAAAATTGAATGATTTGTTATCTTTTCAAAAATTGTCACATAATCATTATAGTATTGGATATATTGAAAAATCTTCATATGTTAGTAATCCATATGTTTCTTTTGTGAAAAGAAAGTCTAAGAAAAATAAGTTTATATGGATTCCTAAGAATTTAAGTATTCATGATAAAAATACCTATATTGCATCATACATCATTGATATATGTGATTCATGCAATTATGTGTATACTAATAGGTGGAAACCAAATTCTAAATGGATTTGGACTCCTAAAGGTTAATATGTTCTTTTATGTTTGGTACCATCTAACGTTTATCTTAAAGGTACCATATAAAAGTTGATAAGAACATATATATATATATTTAATGATCTATTTGTTGCAGGGGGAGAACAAAGTATTTCTATATTTGTTATAACCCAATTTTTGCAGGGGGAGGAAAATATAAACTATTTTCTGCAGGGGGAGCATATGTGCACACAACGTGTCATCATCAAAAGGGGGGAGAATGTTGGAACATGTTTCGATGAAGATATTTGTGAAGCATTTCATTTGGAGCTCTAACACACGACGAATCAAGAGTTCTTCATGATCAAGACTTCCCAAAGAGAGTTGATATGATGTGTTTTGTAATTATGAAATAGCATGTCAAAAGCCTTGATGCACACACACATATCATGTCTATATAGTCGACTTATAACTCCTTATAGTCGACTAATCCATTTGGTAGTCGACTAACCCAAACCCCCTGGTAATTAGTCATGTGACCAAAATATACCCAACTCTCTGTTTGTCCATTAGTCGACTAATAGACCTTGTAGTCGACTAACCCTATTCCCCTAGTCGACTAATCGTTGATCCAGTCGACTTAAAAGGAAGTTGCAGTCGACTTGATTCAGTTATCTAGAAACCTGTCACTCGAACTTATCTTGACCTAGTCGACTAATACCCAAACCTAATCGACTAACCTTTGGAAAATTGCCTAGTGTAGTCGACTAACTCAAAAGGCAAGTCGACTATAGGCAGTTTCTGACTGTTGGATAGTTTCTGTTATCTGGTCTTTTGTGCAACGTTTCCCAACGTTTTAAACTTTTGAATTGCACCGTAACTACCCTAACTTACCCTAGAGTGCAGCTATAAATAGGGTGGTTAATCTAAAGGCCAAATACCAATCCTAATCTTCAGTTTTCTAAGATCAAAAATTCTGTCAATCCTGAAAACTATTCCCACTTCAGTTCTTCACCAAATTCTGATTCTCTAGTGAAGTTCTCTGAAGTTTGTCTCCTATACTAGACCTTGTGTCCATGTTCATACACAGTACCAAGGCTTATAGGAAAGTGTTGTAATACTCAAAGCAATCATTGTACACGGGTGTCTTCTTGGTGTAGAAGCAGTTGTACAAGGTGGAGTTTGTTCTCTTGGTGGAAGAGAAGGTGTACACATTTGGCAAAGGGGATTTGTCAAGTGGTGTGCATGGTTGTGATTTTGGGTGTACAAAATTAAGGATAAAGGAAAATCTCAAGCGGGTGGCTTAGGGACTGGATGTAGGTCACGAGGACCGAACCAAGATAAATCTCTCGTGTTTGCGTTTGTCTAAACTTTTCTGAGATTTGATTTCCTTTACTGTAAGTTTATTTATTTGTTTAACTTAATCCTTCTTTGTTTAGTATTTGTGTTGACTTTGTAGTTTAGATCCATAAGTGCCAACAGAGAAAGTTCCGCATTTGGCATCATCTCGGGACCAATATTTGGTATCAGAGCAGGTCTTACATTTGGTATCCTTTGTCACTGAACCAGCATACAAGCCCTGCATACCTAGTCAACAACAAGGATGGCAACGGAGTTTTCATCATCCCAATTCAAAGAAGGACATTCTACACAACGTCCACCGCTATTTGACGGCTCCAACTACAACTATTGGAAGTGTAGAATGAAGATCTACTTGCAATCGCTCAACTACGAACTTTGGAACATCGTTGAAGCATCGTACACCAAACCAACAACCAACTACAGCGCTTGGAGTGATGACCAAAAGAAGAATGCGAACCTTGACGCCAAAGCGATGAATGCCTTGTTCTGTGCATTAACCAAAGAAGAGTTCAACAGAGTGTCAACAGCCACTTCTGCACATCAAATATGGCATACTCTTCAGGTAACACACGAAGGAACAAGTAAAGTTAAAGAGTCTAAAATATCTATTCTTGTCCATAGGTTTGAATTATTCAAAATGGAGGAGAATGAAACCATATCCGAAATGGTTACAAGATTCACTGACATTACCAATTCATTAGCATCCCTTGGAAAGGACTACAACCAAGTTGAAAGAGTTCATAAGATCCTTCGTGCACTCACACCAGAATGGGAGAAGAAAACAACCGTAATTGAAGAGGCGAATGATCTCTCAACTATGACATTAGAAAACCTAATCGGTAATCTAATGGCATATGAAGTGCAGTTAGAAGAAAGAAAGAAGGACGAACGACAACACCACTCAAAGAAGAAAGAACTTGCCTTCCATGCATCCTGATTGAGTTTTCACCTGCACACAAAATAATGAAATATTAGATTTAGAACAAGTTGTGCAAGGTTCTTAATTCGAATCCGCGGTAGCAGTGGCTATGCGGGTCGTGATCCTCAGGGAGGGACTAGCGATGGAAGCTTTGTCAATAAGTTATCTCTAAAGTTTTTATTAATTTAAAGTTAAGTTAGAAAGAAAGAAGAATGAGAATTAGAAGTGATATTTACAATGAAAGTGAGGAAAAGAAATTGGGAATATGGTGGTGTGATCTAAACTAAAGAAAAGAAAACTAAAAACTATACATACCTACCTCTTCTACCTTGCTTACCTTTGATCCGTGCGATGACTTACCTTATCTTGGAAGGCGTACAAGTATGGCGTATAGGATCGTCCACCTTCTTAATCTACACTACGAAAATAAAAGACAAACTAACGAAGGTTTGTTCATCTCCATAGGCCATCAAGGGTTCTTCTTCGGCTAGGCAGTCTCAACGCAATTAGGTCTCATGGTTCACAAGACATTAGAGAGAAAATAGAAGAAAACAAGAATAAAAGAACACAAGAATAAACAAGAAATAAAGAACACAAACAAACCTCAAGTGGATTTCATTAACAATGGAAGAAAAGTAGGCTTACACCGCTGTCACCTCAAGCATGGACTCCTTCCTCCATGAAAGCTTCCTCCACTCTCAGTTACAAAATTTACAAAAAAAAAATAAAGTCTAACCTAAACTACAAGTTAGCCTAAGAAACCCTAGAATCTGCTCTGGATTTTCTGTGTGTCCTTCTCTGTTGCTCTGCAGGGGTATTTATAGGAGCTGGAAGAAATAAAGTCCCAGTACAACTCTGTCCTGCAACTTGTTATCATGTTGATCACCGAATATGTCTTATCTGCGGATTGAATTGGAAAGTTTGATGAACATAAGAATTGTAGGTCTTCAAGTCTTCTTTCTGGAGCATCTTAAATCATCGGATTTAAATATCTGTAGCAAAAGTTATGATCTGAATACTAAAACATGTACAGTCTGAATCCGAATTTATCTTTAAACTCTTCTCCTTTTATCTTTAGGATTGTCTTGCAAGCAACTAGGGTTGAGTAGAAGTCCATCCCTTTTCTTTTAGTATTTGCAACTATTGCCCTTGGGTAATTACAATTTTGACATTTGATAATTTGCACTTTTGCACTTGGGCTTTGAATGTGGGCTTTTGGGCTCTTTTTAGGCTTTAATTCTTTCTTTTTATTATTTCGAGGCCTGCACACAATAAATTACAAAATATTAATAAATGTGCAGAATTATATGAATAAATATGAAAATGTGATGGTAAATGTTATGATAAAAATGCACTTTTCACTACCAATCACACCCCCACACTTATCTTTTTGCTCTTCCTCGAGTAAAAAATCAAAAAGAAAAAGAAAAACTAATCTAACCTAACTCACTTTCGTAGGAATCACGGTTGCACTTAGCATGTGCAACAAGCCGTTAAACCTCTAGGTTAACCTAGAGGACGAGTGTTGTCTCGTGAGGGTTTTCAGCAGATTACACCCACAAAATCCATAAAAAGTAAAATATTTGAAATACTTTTGAAAAGACTAAGTAATTTATAAGTTTTTAGGATCCTCATTTTTATTCATTCTTAGACTTAGCCATTATAAAGTAAATTGTATTCATTTTTAAGTAAGGATCAAAATTGAATTTTGTGTATAGTCTTTTTCGTTACCAAAAAATGATATGCATCCTTATGAATTTTAACTAGGAATTCCTTAACTTGGACTTTCATGCCTCTTTATTTTATTTTTATTTTTTTCTCTCTTTTTTTTTAAAATATGTATAACTCATCTAATTTTCTTTCGTGTAAGCATCAAGGCTTCTTGAGGCCCTCATACCTAACTAATTGACTATTAGATGTGTTAATACATATATATTATTTCTTAGTTTTCTTAGGCTTTCTAATCCACCCATGTAATGAACTTAAAGTCGATGACTCCCAAACCGGTTGGCTTTAGGGCACCAGGTGAGAAAACACCCCGCGGACTCAAATTCGAGTGAACTAGGCCCCAAAACTAAGGACTTTATTTTATTTACTCACCTTTAGGCATGAATACTTATGCTTCTTGAGGCACATGTATCCAGCTTAATTAGTGATTTTCTTTTTTTTTTTATATATATGAGGTACAAAGGTCTTCGTCTTAGAATCCTAGATATGCATTAGGTATGCATATTTCATTAAGGTAAAAATTAAGACTAACTACTTATTCAATTTCTCCTCCTATACCTAAAAATTCAACAATTTATTTATTTTGACCAAGTTTTTAGAAATCCTAATCATGATTTTCCTAATTCTTAAGACTAACTTAGATTTCTTTCAAAAGATAAGTCAAAATATTGTCCTTGTTATAATAATTTTTTTAAATTTTTTTTTATTAGCAGATTTTTGTTAGTTTTTACCTATGTTAGTATGTTAGTAAAGCCCACCCCCACACTTATCTCATGCATTGTCCTTAATGTATGAATGAATGCATATATGCATGAAAAAGAAGAAAGGGGAGGCAGATGTTACCTCAAGGTGGTGGTTCCGGTGGTGGTCTAATTGGTCCACGAAATGCGACCCAATCTACTTTTTGTGGAATTCGGGGGAACCCACCAGAAATCTTGCTTATATAACCCACTAAAATGATGTCTGTATTAACATTTTTTAAAAATTTCACCCCATCAAATTTCCAAATTTCATAATAAATTTCAGAGTCAATTGTGTCAACCTCCTTGTCCCAAAATGGAGTATGAAAAGATGGAATTATTGACTTGGACGTGGGAAGTACGGGAACGAATACCGACTCAGGAAAGAAACTTAAATCGAGTAATGGTTCAGGAGTCGGGCTAGGTTCAGGAAGTGGGTCCAAATCAATAAGTTGAAACTCAAGTCCACAATCAGTTTCCCACAATGGAATGTGACTCAATGTTGGTGATTCAAGTTCAGGAATGATAGATGTGGGAATCAAAACTGACTCTAAAAGATTACCTAAGTCGGGTAACAAAACAGGAGTCAATAATGATTCGGGAATTTGAACTTGATCACAGATTTGAGAATCTAGGTCACATATCTCATTGGGTTCAATTTCATAAAAATGAGAACTTGCCAATTTATCCATGGGACTTTCAAAATTGCACAATTGGTCAAGTTCAATATGATCATCAAAAATGGGTGACTCAATTTCATGATGAATTGGAACAGGATCCAATGTTGACTCGGGAAAAGTAAAATCAGGTGGTGATACCGGAGTCATTATTGAATCAGGAAGTAAAATTGAATCATCAAGTGGAAGATCATGATCATATTCATGCTCAAGTTCTATTTCAGGAAAGGAAAAACTTGCCAAGTTATCAAAATTTGAAGTTTCGGCAAGTTCACATGATGGCACTGAATTAGAATCTTGTTGCCCAAAGCAACTTGGTTCGTCGGCTCTAAGAGAGTGTTCAGCAAAAGCAGAAATGGCCGAACGGTGAGAATGTAAAGATTGAACCATCAGATCTATTTCACGATCACGGGCTAATCTAGCCTGAGTCATGGCTGCAAGCATCCTTTCATAGTTGATAGGTGCATCATGTTGTGATTGGACTTGAAAGGATGAAGTGTAATCTTGATGAAGTTGTGAGTCGGTGGACTCACGCATAATCATGTCTGCGATTGATGGTAATTGTTGCTTGGACTCATGCATACTTATCATTTCCCCGATAGATGGTATTCTATTCTGAATGGGTGGATCAGAGTATGACTCTTGAGAATATTGTGGACAAGGTGGAGACGGAGGACAAGTCGGTTGAAAATTGGACTCGGGGGAATCGAAACCCCATGAACTCTGTGAAGAGTTGAAAGTATGAAAATTATGGTCATAAGATGGGGGGTATGGGTTATATTCATTCGGATAAGACCATTCCGGCACACTAGGTTGGTTAAAGTTGTGATATGCCGGGTTGGTAATATCCGAAAAATAGTTAGGTGTGTAATATGGATTAAAATTGAAAAAATTGTTATATGCCATATCACACAATCACAAACAAAGAAAAAGAAAAAAATAAATAAACAAAAAAGAAAAAAAATTCTAACCTAAATTAGGGTAGACCTATGACCTAGACGACTCCTAACTGGTTAGACTGTCCACGGGAGGTAGGGTGCAGACTTTGACCACAAGTTAATCAGCCAGGTCAGGGCAAGAGTGGTGGGAGGTTTTCCGTCAAAGACGTTCCTTAATTAAATAACCACCAATCTTCGTGCTTTCGGCCCTCAATCCCCTTCCTAGACACTGATTTGGCAGGAGTCAACTTCCAGCACTGTTCCCCCTTAGGATAATCTCCTAATTGAGTCTGAGATGTCCCTAGGGCCAACGTCTACTAATTTTAAGTTAGGCTTGGGTTAGTGAGTGCTTGGATATGATTTTTGGGCTAAGGAAGGGTGATGAAATCCCCACCTTATCCTGTTAATGGGTTATGCCCTTAAGATATTTTTGTGCAAGTGTACAAGATATGTAAATAAGATTCACTCAAATCATGAAAATCATCCAAAAGATGAGTCCTATTCTACATGCAATGCGTACATACCTTGCTCCAGCACTCTTCAACAGTAAAATAAAGGAATTGAAAAGACACGTGCCTAATATGCAAACGTCTAATCAATTTTTATCTTTAACAACAAGTATTTTACTGTTGATTAATTAGCAGTAAGCAGGGTTATCACATAACAAAGTTTAACAGAGCAGTAGACAGATATTGCAATTTGCAGCAACCTGCAAAAAGATGTATCAGTAGGGAACTACTCAGGCCGCGATTTCGAGGCAATTGCCGCGTTTCCGCGGCTCTGAAGTAGGCTCTTGTGCTCTGCCTTCGAGGGCAGAGGCACAGAGTTGCTATATGTCCACTTCTGCTGTCAGTTTCCCTGTTCTCCAAACCTGCAAACAGAAAGAATAAAAGAATTAGTTAAAACATTTTTTATTTTTAGAGAAAAACTTACCGTCCCTCCCCGGCAACGGCGCCAATGTTTTGATTGAGTTTTTACCTGCACACAAAATAATGAAATATTAGATTTAGAACAAGTTGTGCAAGGTTCTCAATTCGAATCCGCGGTAGCAGTGGCTATGCGGGTCGTGATCCTCAGGGAGGGACTAGCGATGGAAGCTTTGTCAATAAGTTATCTCTAAAGTTTTTATTAATTTAAAGTTAAGTTAGAAAGAAAGAAGAATGAGAATTAGAAGTGATATTTACAATGAAAGTGAGGAAAAGAAATTGGGAATATGGTGGTGTGATCTAAACTAAAGAAAAGAAAACTAAAAACTATACATACATACCTCTTCTACCTTGCTTACCTTTGATCCGTGCGATGACTTACCTTATCTTGGAAGGCGTACAAGTATGGCGTATAGGATCGTCCACCTTCTTAATCTACACTACGAAAATAAAAGACAAACTAACGAAGGTTTGTTCATCTCCATAGGCCATCAAGGGTTCTTCTTCGGCTAGGCAGTCTCAACGCAATTAGGTCTCATGGTTCACAAGACATTAGAGAGAAAATAGAAGAAAACAAGAATAAAAGAACACAAGAATAAACAAGAAATAAAGAACACAAACAAACCTCAAGTGGATTTCATTAACAATGGAAGAAAAGTAGGCTTACACCGCTGTCACCTCAGTACAAGCATGGACTCCTTCCTCCATGAAAGCTTCCTCCACTCTCAGTTACAAAATTTACAAAAAAAAAATAAAATCTAACCTAAACTACAAGTTAGCCTAAGAAACCCTAGAATCTGTTCTGGATTTTCTGTGTGTCCTTCTCTGTTGCTCTGCAGGGGTATTTATAGGAGCTGGAAGAAGTAGAGTCCCAGGACAACTCTGTCCTGCAACTTGTTATCATATTGATCACCGAATATGTCTTATCTGAGGATTGAATTGAAAAGTTTGATCAACATAAGAGTTGTAGGTCTTCAAGTCTTCTTTCTGGAGCATCTTAAATCATCGGATTTGAATATCGGTAGCAAAAGTTATGATCTGAATACTAAAACATGTACAGTCTGAATCCGAATTTATCTTTAAACTCTTCTCCTTTTATCTTTAGGATTGTCTTGCAAGCAACTAGGGTTGAGTAGAAGTCCATCCCTTTTCTTTTAGTATTTGCAACTATTGCCCTTGGGTAATTGAAATTTTGACATTTGATAATTTGCACTTTTGCACTTGGGCTTTGAATGTGGCCTTTTGGGCTCTTTTTAGGCTTTAATTCTTTCTTTTTATTATTTCGAGGCCTGCACACAATAAATTACAAAATATTAATAAATGTGCAGAATTATATGAATAAATATGAAAATGTGATGGTAATGTTATAATAAAAATGCACTTTTCACTACCAATCACATCCTCCGACACGGACGATTCAAATGACGATGAAGAGGAGATGGCAATGCTTTCAAAGAAATTCAGGAGATTTCTAAAGCAAGGTAAATTCAAATGCTTTAATTGCAATAAACCAGGTCATATGAAGATGGATTGCTCATTGCTCAAAAATAAAGGTAAAATCAAGAGCAAAAAGTTCAGAAAGAAGAAAAACTATGAAGCTTCATGGGAGAACAGTGATTCCTCATCTTCTGACGAAGAAGAATCCACTGAACGTGTCAACCTATGTTACATGGCCATAGAAGATGATGAGGTATCATTTACTGAACTTTCTGATGCATTTCATGAATTGTTTAATGATCTAAAGTATGAAAAACTGAAAAATAAAGTTTTATCAAAAGAAAATGAAAAACTTTTAAATGAAAATTCATGTTATGCTTTACAAATATCTTCTATAAATTCTCAACAAGATGAGTTTGAAAAAGTCATATCATCTTTGAAAAATGATAATGAGGAGTTTATAGAAGAGAACATTTTTCTTAAAAAGGAAACTGAGTCTTTGAATAAAAGGATTTCTATTTTAGATAAAGATATTTCAGTTTTCAAAAAGAAATATGAAGATATTTTGCAAAATGTGACTAAGTTCAATCAAGGAAAAGAAAAATTGAATAATTTGTTATCTTTTCAAAAATTGTCACATAATCATTATAGTATTGGATATATTGAAAAATCTTCATATGTTAGTAATCCATATGTTTCTTTTGTGAAAAGAAAGTCTAAGAAAAATAAGTTTATATGGATTCCTAAGAATTTAAGTATTCATGATAAAAATACCTATATTGCATCATACATTCATGATATATGTGATTCATGCAATTATGTGTATACTAACGGGTGGAAACCAAATTCTAAATGGATTTGGACTCCTAAAGGTTGATATGTTCTTTTATGTTTGGTACCATCTAACGTTTATCTTGCAGGTACCATATAAAAGTTGATAAAAACATATATATATATTTAATGATATATTTGTTGCAGGGGGAGAACAAAGTATTTCTATATTTGTTATAACCCAATTTCTGCAGGGAGAGGAAAATATAAACTATTTTCTGCAGGGGGAGCATATGTGCACATAACGTGTCATCATCAAAAAGGGAGAGAATGTTGAAACATGTTTCGATGAAGACATTTGTGAAGTATTTCATTTGGAGCTCTAACACACGACGAATCAAGAGTTCTTCATGATCAAGACTTCCCAAAGAGAGTTAATATGATGTGTTTTGTAATTATGAAATAGCATGTCAAAAGCCTTGATGCACACACACATATCATGTCTATATAGTCGACTTGTAACTCCTTATAGTCGACTAATCCATTTGGTAGTCGACTAACCCAAACCCCCTAGTCGACTAGTCATGTGACCAAAATATACCCAACTCTCTGTTTGTCCATTAGTCGACTTGACAGACAATATTAGTCGACTAATAGACCTTGTAGTCGACTAACCCTATTCCCCTAGTCGACTAATCGTTGATCCAGTCGACCTAAGAGGAAGTTGCAGTCGACTTGATTCAGTTATCTAGAAACCTATCACTCGAACTTATCTTGACCTAGTCGACTAATACCCAAACCTAGTTGACTAACCTTTGGAAAATTGCCTAGTGTAGTCGACTAACTCAAAAGGCAAGTCGACTATAGGCAGTTTCTGACTGTTGGATAGTTTCTGTTATCTGATCTTTTGTGCAATGTTTCCCAACGTTTTAAATATTTGAATTGCACCTGTAACTACCCTAACTTACCCTAGAGTGCAGCTATAAATAGGGTGGTTAATCTAAAGGCCAAATACCAATCCTAATCTTCAGTTTGCTAAGATCAAAAATTTTGCCAATCCTGAAACTGTTCCCACTTCAGTTCTTCACCAAATTCTGATTCTCTAGTGAAGTTCTCTAAAGTTTGTCTCCTATACTAGACCTTGTCCACGTTCATACATAGTACCAAGGCTTATAGAAAAGTGTTGTAATACTCAAAGCAATCATTGTACACGGGTGTCTTCTTGGTGTAGAAGCAGTTGTACAAGGTGGAGTTTGTTCTCTTGGTGGAAGAGAAGGTGTACACATTTGGCAAAGGAGATTTGTCAAGTGGTATGCATGGTTATGATTTTGGGTGTACAAAATCAAGGAAAAAGGAAAATCTCAAGCGGGTGGCTTGGGGACTGGATGTAGGTCACGAGGACCGAACCAGGATAAATCTCTCGTGTTTGCGTTTGTCTAAACTTTTCTGAGATTTGATTTTCTTTACTGCAAGTTTATTTATTTGTTTAACTTAATCCTTCTTTGTTTAGTATTTGTGTTGACTTTGTAGTTTAGATCCATAAGTGCCAACAGAGAAAGTTCCGCATTTGGCATCATCTCGGGACTAACACTTTATACATCATGATCACACTCATTCTCATGTGCATGCTAGAGTGTATAAATGTACAAATTGCAGCCGCAAAAGCCATTTAGCAAAGTTTTGTTACTCTAAGGTAAATTCTATAAATTTTGCTAATAAAAATGTTTGGGCTCCATCTGATGCTAACCCCCGTGGACCCAAAAGAAAATGGGTACCAAAGTTCCCACCTCTTGTGTTTAATGTAAGTATGGATTCTCACATGACGTGAGAGAATTGGTGCCTTGGTGGTAGATGCATGGGCTAGATGGACACAAAATTGATGCACCGCTATCAAGGAAGTTTGGTGGGAGGGTTTTGGAGACTTAGAGAATAGTACATTTGGTTTGGTAACTATCTCTAAAACTCTCATTTTTATTTACATGCTTTTACATTCATAATTTTTAGCATGTTTTGATTTTTGTGCTTTATGAGATAAATACTTGTTTAGATGTAGTTTTCATTAAAACTTATGTCTATATTTGTACTAGTAGTGAGCAACAATTAGTTCTTATATGTCTGTACTTCATTGCTCATTTGTACTCATTACATGTGCATGCATAACCTAGTTTTGATGATTCTTTCATTTATACTTGCTTTGCCAATTTTTGTATATGTTTTGTTTCATGTATATGTAACTTTTATCCAAAACTAATAACTATACATGTATACCCTTGAGTCACTTGCCTTCATGCAAATTACATTATGGGCTCATTTATATTTAGGATATGTATGTACATTATTAGTTTTGGATAAAACATGCATATACCTTGAAGTTTTATTTTTTAATGAAAAATTAGTTTTTATGATTTTCATGTTTTTAATAAAAGAAATTCATGCTTATTTTGAGCTTTATTGATTACTTTCATGAAAATACTATTCACATGATTTTTGTGCACTCATACTTCATTTGTTTACTCATGACATTGTTTTCATGAGAATTTTTGAGCTTTATAGATTTCGAGTGTCAATTTTTGTGTATTTAGTATGATTCATGAGATATATATGATTTGCTTTCATATTTTAAGGATCTTTAACTAGTTTTTCAAAAATTATTTTAAACTACTTATTTATTCTTCAATTAGTAGAGTTTTCAAACTATACAAAATATTTTTAAACTCTTAATTTTTGAAAACCCCTACCAACCTTAAAGGGTGGATGGTTGGGTGCCATGCCTTGTGTGCATTAATGAAAATCTTTTTAATATGTGCATGAATAGGGTAGATAGTTATGAGTTATACACATGAACTTCATAAAAATTCTATTTTTGTATACTCATATATGTTTTCTTATATATGTATGCTTCATATTTCAAAAAATATCAATTTCTATTGGTATTTTCTTTTTCATACATATATATGATTTGATTATCTTGCTTTACAACATCCTTACATGTTTAAAGCACAAATTATGTTTATACTAAGCTTGACTAATTTTTAAATATTAATTGGTATCTTAATGAGCTTATGCATTATTTTCTATTGATATTTCAATTAATATCAAAATATACGTCATATTTTACCTTTTAATTGGTATCAAAAATTTACAATGTTTCAATTTCCATTGGTATCAAAAATCTACTTTTTGTATCTTAAAATTTTATTTATTTACAAATGGTATCTCAAAATGTGTTTTTGTTGACTTAAAAAAATTCAAAAATTTGTTTTAAAAAGGATTTCAAGATTTCTTGATATGTATGGCCTATATGCGAGGAGAGCTTAACATCTCTTCTATATATAGATTCATGTTGAGTGTATCTTATATTGAGGAGCTTGACATCTCTTTTTTATGTAGATATGTGTGTAGGGGGGCTTAACATCTCCGCTTATGTATTGTATATTATGCTTTATGTGAGTTAGGGTTTTGTCATCCTTCTTCATGCAATGCATGTATGCAGGTGGAGCTAACTTCATGTATCTCTTCTTCATGAATGTATATGGCATATATCTTTATTATCTGATTTGTTTTCACTCCTTTGTTGATGAATTGACAAAAGGGAGAGAAGTATTTGATGAGTTTATATATGCGTGCTTATTTCTTTTCCCAGTTTTATACAAAAAGAGGGAGAAAGATCTTCTATTTATTTGTTTATGCATTTGTTTAAGCAAAAAGGGGAGAAGAATTTGGTGAGTTGATGCATGTTTATCTCCTTGTTTATGCATACATTTTTGTTTAGTTTTATGCACTTTATTGAATATCTTATTGTTTATTGTTATGTATCAGTTAACGGGGAGCTTCTATGAAGCTTAACTTTAATCCATGCATATATAACTCCATGAGTTTTGTCATCATCAAAAGGGGGAGATTGTTGGCCCAGAGGCCCATCACTCTAGTTTTGATGATGAATAACTCATGTAGTTATAGTTCTAATGATCTTGTGTTTAAGTAGTCTCAGATATTTGATCAAGATCTTAGTTGGTGTTTAGATTCAACAAAAGATTTAAAGTTAAGTTTTGGAGCTAGCACATGTTGATTCAAGAGCTCGCACATCAAGATCGCATTAAATACTCAAGAGGAATCTAGCTCATTAGATTAAGGTTTGGACCAAGTCAAGAAGGAGAAGAAGATTTTCAAGAGAAGATTTTCAAGAAGACTTGTGTCGGTTTGTAAGTGTCAAGATTTGTTTTTAGATAAAATGTAAAGGATAGATTAGTTGGTGGATTGCTCAAGTACATACACATATACAAAATTTATATGTGTTTTAGAAAATACCGTTTTGGTTTTTAAGCTTCAAAATATACTTGTGTTTTATCAAAACTTATTTTAGAGCTTAATGTCAAAAACATAGATATTTCATCATATATGTGCAGTGGATCATATCCATACACACTAAGCTTCAAAAGAGTTAAAATATCTTGTTTTTGTATTTGGAGAAGTTTTGAAAAAATCATTTTTCAATTTGGAGACAGTTTTTAAAAGATATAGATTTTTGTTTAAGCCAAAATTTCCTTATCACAAAATTAGTTCATAATGTTTGTAATATATTTTGATCTTTAATCAAACATGTTTGTAATTCAAAGTATATTAATGAACTTATTTTGTTGGAATTTATGAAAATTTATGGGATTTTATTGGAGGTAAAAAGGCCAAGTTTTAATCCCTGAAAAATTGCAGACCAGGCCTTTTTTCGGTCGACCGCACGGTCAACCGAGCCAGAAGTCGGTTGACCGGGCGGTCAATCTGTAACGCCCCGATCCTAAAGATACGGAGTCGTTATGGCGACGTATATACGCGAGGATAATACCCCACGCATATACGCTAAGCCTAAGTTAACCTGAACAAGTTATAATCTAAACCAGATCACTGTAATGATACATATAAGACTACACATGGTAACATATGAATAATGACAAGAATAAGGCAGTTGAAAGCGATAAAAGATAGAGTCATGAAATAACTGGAATAAGAACTGATCTGATATAACGAGAAACAGGGAATAATACGAAAGCTAGAAAGATAAATGTACCAGAAGAGAATAGGAAGAAGCTCCAGCTATTCGCAAAGCGTACCGTCTCATCGAATACCTGCACATTAGAAACAATCGTCCAATATCTGGACGTGCAAATCCAGGGTCGTCAGAACGCGACCATAATGAGTGTGTGTGTAAAGGGGAAACAGCTCGTGCAGAAGAAACAATGTGCATAATTAGTAATAAGAGCAACTGAAGATAGAAGAGACCATATAACAGATAAATAAAAGAACTGTAATAAACATAATAACAACACGAATAAAGATAGGCAACAACTGATCAATAGTAAGCAAGCAACTGCTGTCACAATAGGTAACCTATCACATGTCACTAGGCTGGTATACAATCCGGTCATGGTTATAGTTATATGTCTATCACAGTGATATAAATGTACAGTCAGGTGATAAATGTCAGTCACAATTCATTAACAGTTCATTATCATTTATTATGTCAGCGAACACCAATTGCCACTTGTAATAGACGCATCCCATACTACGCCTACTACACGTGTCAATCAGGGTCCTAAGTTATTGAAACTGATTGGTTGGAGACATTATCCATGTTTTAGGTGGGTCCCGTACATACCCGGGACCACGGCCTCAGTTTCCTGGCGCTGAACCAGGCCGTACCGCTAGGTACTCAGTAACAGTAACAGTAACAGTAATCTCACTGTGAAAACAGTGGAACAGTAAACAGTACAGATGGGATGCCAGTCATCCCCCAGGAACCCTGCAGTGGAACCCTCAGTCGGCTGCGCAACCTGTATCCTAGGTCCACCCAAAATACAGACGCTGTCTCCTCCATCAATTTCCCCAATCCCAGTGTAAGTTGTCCATTTACATTATTATTTATTCAATTCAGTTAAACCAGTCAATGTCCATATTATCTAAAACATTGGGACGATACAATGACAGTAACAATAACAGTACAGTAACAGTCAATCAGTAATCGTATACACGGTGAACAATATCAGTAACAGTAACAGTAACAGTAACAGTAGCCGTGTATACGATGAACAATAGAACTGTACCGTGATTACGGTCAATGATTCTTTCCCAGTAACTCTCAATAACATGAACAAAAAAAACAGTGACAGTCTAGACACTGATCCTCAAGTCACCAATAATAGAGATCAAATAGTAAAAGCTAATAAACTCTGAATATATATAATATCACCGACTTCGCTAAATTTACTCTCACAATAATTTTATCCATATCACTGAGTAACCCAGTCTCTAACATCATAACAAGTTCTCATCAATACCAGAATGAATCATCACTTAAATCATCACCAATAAATGAATAACAAGTCAACACTGATTAGACTGGAAAAGGGTGTGTACTTATTATGTGTATAGAATGTGATTGATGTACCCTTTCTTGTCTCCGCTATAGCCTAGGGCTATACCGAGTCGGATCTCAGGGAGAGCTAGTGTAGAAACGTTACGATACACGTGAGAAGATAAAACGAGAACTCTTCTTTGTTTACAAGAATAAAGAATCAAAAGAAAAACAAATAGAAGAATTGGTGGCTATGTTCATGGTGGAAATCGGGAGAAATCAAGATTGAGATGGATTTGAACTAACAACTAAAAAGAAAGTAAAATCAAGAAAACTTTGAATGCAAGAAATCCATGACTAGCTAACCTTAACTACCTTGCTAAACTAACTAAACTCCGTGATAGTGATGCGTGCCTCATGTTGATTCATCGGCATGTATTTGTCTTGCTTGTGATCTAATTACTTTCCCACTAAGATGATGGGGATTCATTCTTGGACTTGTCTTGTAGCCTCCATAGATGGTCATCGGCCTACAAGATAGACTTTCACTAATGGAATCACAAGAGATACACTCAAGGGATGCAAATGAAGAACATACAACTTTCACTAATGGAAGTAGTGAAGTTGTACATCAATTAGCATATTGGTGCTCCATCTCCATGTTCCATCAAGGCACTAGTTCAAAGACTAGGCTCTACATGAGGCACACATGAATCATATGGAGAATTACAACAAGATTCTTGCCAAGAAATGAAACAAAACCCATCGGAGAAGAGAAGATCATACAAATTGCAAGATGAAGTAAAGCAATCACCCATGAGTTAGGAGTTAGCAAGAGTAGTGGTTAGCTAGTACATGGAACAAGAAATTAGCTACTAGACATTACAAAAGCAAAGCAAAGCATGATTGAATTGCTAGAAATTAACAAAGCAAGTAACAAAGCAAAATAAAAGCAAGTGAAGAAGACAAACTAGAATCAAGCTCAAGTAGATATGTAGAGAATGGATCAATCCTTGTATAGCTCCAAGTTGTCACTCTTTGTTGATACAAGCTCTCTCTCTCATACAAATCTCTCTTGCAATTAAATCTAGGGAGGAGAAGATCCTAGAGAGAACTAAAAATCCTAAACAAAACCTAACAAAATTACAATCTATTCACTAATCTCTCTCTCTTCTCTGATCAGTTTTTTTCTCGCAGGTGAAGATCCAATATTTATAGACCCTGAGAGAACTCTCCAGAAGGTGGACACGTGGCAGAAATCTGGGACTGAACGGCCCAGATTTTGCGGTGGATCCGCAAGGACACGCGGCACTTTTGTGGCCGTTTGATCCCAAATTTCTGTTACAAGTTTGTTACGAGGTTGTTAGCCACGTGGTCTATCTGGAATCTTCGTTTGTTGCGCGGATCTCTCTAGATCTGGATTTGAATTTGGCTTTATCCTTAATCTTGGATTAATCACTTAATTAGTGCTAATTAAGTGATTATTTGGATATCTCTCCATTAGAATGGGTACCTGCAAATATGTAGAGAAGAGGAGTAAAAATCACATATTTATTTGTAATATGCATGGGAGTTATGATGTAAAATATGCAATATTGGATACTAATCACACCCCCACACTTATTCTTTTGCTCGTCCCGAGCAAAAACAAAGAAAAGAAAATAAAATCCTAACTAACAATTTATTACACCACTTTCGCAGGTGACGCGATTGCACTGAGCATGTGCAACAAGCCGTTAAACCTCTAGGTTACCCTAGAGGAGGAGTGTTGTCTCCTGAGGGTTTTCAGCGGATTACACCCACAAAATCCATTAAGAAAGAAGACAAATGTTAGTATTTTGAAAACGCATTTTGAATAAGAGACATGTTTACGAACTATTTTTGCAAAAATATAAGTGATCCTAGGTCATAAGTCCACCTATAATTATTCTTTCTTAAACTTAGTATCCATGCAAGATCTTGTCTTCAATTAAGGTAAGAATTCAAAATTGGATTGAATATTTTATCTTTCATAAAACCTAGATAGTATGCACACCGTGTAAGTGAAGATTTCCTGGGATTTCAACTCCAACCATCAAGCCATTTATTTATCTATATATATATATTTTTTTCTTTTTCTGCTTTTTTCTTCCCTTAGTTTTCTTAGGCTTTCTAGTTCACCCATGTAGCGAGCCTTTAACCGATGACTCCCAAACCAGATGGTTTTAGGGCAGCAGATGAGAAAACATCCCTCGGGTTTAAGGTCTCGAGTGAAAAAGGCCACAAAACTAAAGGGGATTATTTTTTATCACCGTTAGGCGTGAATGATCATGCTTCTTGAGGCACAATTATCCAGCTTAATAAGTGAGATCACCGTTAGGCGTGAGTAATCATGCTTCTTGAGGCACAATTTCCCAGCTTAATAGGTGATGCTTTATTTATATATATTTTTCTTTTTTTTTCTTTTTTTTTTTATTTATATGGCATTTTTGGTCTTTGTCTCCATCCCAAGAAATGTGTAAGTGTAAAGTGCATATTATCTAAGGCAAAAAATTCAAGATAAGAATATCTCACCAATTTTACTTACTTAGCCTATAATCTCAAACAAGATCTATTACTTCAACTAGGTTTAAGATGTCATAATTAAGGCTTTCTTAATCTCTAAGATACATCTTAATTTTCTTAAAAATAGAACAAAACTTTGTCTCTTTTTTCAAAAAGTTTTTATTTTGTTTTTTTTTATTTTTAATTTTTCTAAAAGAAAAGTAAAAGAAAGAAAGTCTAAAAACTCTATGTTAGTAAACCCTCCCCCACACTTATTTCATGCATTGTCCTCAATGCATTATGATATATGTATGCATGAAACAAAATGGAAGGGGAAGGAATTTTTTTATTTTCAAAAAATTTATTTACAAAGAATATACAAATGTAACTCTCACCTGGGTTTTTGGTCGCTTCCCTCTGGCCCGTTTCCCATCGTTCCAATGTGTTCTCTTTCTTGAACTCCATTGGGAAACGGTCTGAATTGTTCTTACCCTAGGTGATTCCAGTTTCAATTTGTTGTTATTTTCATTCATACTCTCTCCACCACATCGTTCACAAACAAAGTCCTTATCACCACTCTCACTCAGAATCTCATCACTTCCAGTGTTTAGAAATTTTAACTCCTCTCCATATAATTCTTCAAAGCTCAAGTCAACATCCGGAAGTGGACAATTAGCTAACTTACCCCGAGTTGACTCATCTAAGCACATAATCTCATCAGCAAACAAGTCTTCAAATGATATATCAATTGGAGGTTCAAATACAGTCTCAGTTGGCTCATTGAAAGTGAAAGCATCCAAATCAACTTTCCCCGTTTGAAAGGGTACTCGGATAAGAGAATCACAAGATTGTGACTCATCTTTTGGATCTTCACCTTCCTCCTCACAATTGTTACTAATGAAATTAACCTCAAATGTTTGATCTTTTGTTTTGTGAGGCTGTGTGTGGAAGACATTTTGTTCATGTGTCATGTTACCAAAAGTCAACCTCATAGTTCCATTCCGGCAATTAATGATTGCATTTGCAGTAGCCAGGAATGGTCGACCCAGAATGACAGGAATTTGTGCCCTTTGATTGGAATCTGACACTGGTTTTGTTTCAAGGACAACAAAGTCAACTGGATAAAAGAATTCTCCAACTTTGACCAGGACATCTTGAATTACCCCCTTGGGTTTAGTAACAGAGCGATCAGCCAATTGAATGGTCATTTGGGTCGGGTGGAGATCACCTAACCCCAATTGTTGGTACACAGAGAAAGGTAGGAGATTGATACTGGCCCCCAAATCAAGAAGTGCCCTATTTATTGTAGTCTGTCCTATGATGCATGAAATGGTGGGGCTCCCTGGGTCTTTATACTTAACAGGAATTGGACCAGTGAGCAGCTCATTGATGGATGATGCAAGGAAGACTTTTTTAGGGACTTGGGTCTTCCTCTTCTTGGTGCACATTTCCTTCAAAAATTTGGCATATGATGGCACTTGTTGAATGGCATCAAGAAGAGGGACATTGATTTGGACCTTATTAAATGTTTCTTTTATTTTCTCCATGTGAGCATTTGACTTATTATTTAGAAGCCTATTTGGATATGGTACTCTAGGCTTATAAGGTTGCTCATCTACCTTTTCTTTCCCCTTGGCTTTGGAAGTGGATGGCTCTGTACTAGAGGATGGTTTGTCAAAAGTTGGTGACATTGGGACATGAGATGTTGGCTTTGGTACTGGATGAGATTGTGGACTAGAAACCTTATTGTCAACTTGTTTACCAGATCTCAGGGTATGAATGGCATGACAGTGACTGGGTCCTGAATTTTCAACTTTGGGATTTAGCAATGGCTGGCTTAAGAACAGTCCTTTTTGATTCTCAGCCAATTGCTTGATCTGGACCTTCATTTCATTCAACTCCTGTTGCTGGTTCTTTGTTAAGGTTTCTATCATTTGTTTCAACTCAGATATTTCAGAATTATTTTGGGGTGGATGTTGAGGATATGGAGATTGGAACTGTGATTGGTAATATGGTGGTGGGTTCTGATAAGACTGATATGACTGTGGTGGACTTTGAGATGGATGAACATACAGTGAATTCTGATCGAAACTGGATGGATGAAACTGAGCATTGTACAGATGTGGAAGTGGTGGCATATGATGCTCAGTACCAGACTGACTCCATGGAAAATTTGGATGGTTCTGCCATCCTAAATTGTAAGTATTGGAGTATGGGGGTCTGGTAAATGCTGCATTCATGTTCTCCTGAAATGGGGGCTGATACAATGGACACTCCTCAACAACATGGCTAAGGTCTTGACATTTGGTGCAACCTGGTTTAATCAAAGGCAATGGGTTGACCTGGTTGACCACAGAATTCCCTATTGACTCAAGCAACTCTATCCTCTTCATTAATTGTGTGATCTTGGTTTCTGCAGCTATAGAGGATTCTTTGGAATGTGTACCAGTTCTGAAAGTGGTGGAAGTGGATTTGTCAGGACAAGACTCCCACTGAATGGTTTTCTCAGCTAGGGTTTCAAAGAGATCCCACCCCTGATGTTCATCTTTCTTTAGAAATTCCCCTTGGCACATGGATTCTAAAAGGGTTTTTGTTTGGTAATCTAATCCATCATAGATAATCTGGCATAGACGCCATTTCTCTATGCCATGATGGGGACATAGGGTAAGGAGGTCTTTGAAACGCTCAAGATACTTCCAGAAAGGTTCATTTGGGTCTTGCTTGAATTGCATTATATTCTTTCTCATGAGGGCTGTTTTGTGGATAGGATAGAACTTCCTAAGAAAGACCGTAACAAAATCATCCCATGAAGATATGGAACTGACAGGAAGACTATAAAGCCATTTCTTAGCTAAATCTTTAAGTGCAAACGGTATGAACCGTAACCTAACAGCATCCTCAGAAAGTTGGGATATTCTCATCATTTGGCATACCTCTTCAAACTCACGAATAAAGAGGTACGCGTCCTCAGACTCAAGACCATGGAATCGGGGAAGTGTACTAATGAATTGTGGTTTCAGCTCAAAATGATTTCCATTAGGCTCGGGGAGAAGAATGCATGAAGGAATGGAGGTGCGAATCGGATAAAATCGATCCTGAAGTGAGACGTTGTTGGTCATGATGAAGTGGTTGTGTAAGTGCAAGTGTAGAATTAGGATCACAAAACCACTATTGTATATACAATCACAAACAACGTGCACCGATCACACCAGCGAAAAAGAAAAAATAACAAACAGCAAAAGAAAAAATCAATCCAAGCTTGTCTAGGGTTTCTGGTCCTAGATGACTCCTAAATAGACTGTCCACAGGAGGTTTAGTGTAGACCTTGACTATAAGCAAATCAGCCAGGGAAGGGTAAAGTTGGTGGGAGGTTTTCCGTCCGAAGACGTTCCTTAATTAAGTAACCAACAACCTTCGGGCTTTCGGCCCTTAACCCCTTTCCTAGACACCGATTTTACAGAAGTCAATTTCTAACACTTTTCCCCCTTAGGATAATCTCCTAAGTGAGTCCGGATGTCCCTAGGGCCAACGTCTATCAAATTTTATTTACAAGCTTAGGATTGTGAGTACGTGGGGAAAATGATTTCCGGGCTAAGGAAAGGGTAATGACCTCCCCCACCTTATGTTATTTACAGGAATTGCCCTTAGAATTAATTGTGCAAGTGTACGATATAGAAACAAACAAGGTTCACTCCAAGTAAGAAAAATCAAACAAAGAGTGAGTCTTAGTCTATATGCAATGAATCACGTACCTTGTCCCACGCACTCTTCAACAGTAAATTTAAAGTAATTGAAAGACACGTGCCTATAATGCAAGATGTCTAACAATTTTTTTAGCAATTATCAACCAATTTCTTACTGTTGAATTAATTAACAGGAATACAGTGAAGTATACAGGAAATGAAGTATATAGGCAGCAGTATCTTGCAGAGCAGAAGCCCCTGCAAAAATTTGGTAAGTAGTGAACTCTAAAGTGCCGCGTTTCCACGGCAAAGCTTGTGGATCCGCGGCACTCCAGAGGGATCCTGGGCTCTGCTTTCTTGAGCAGAGTCCCAGGTCCACTTATATGTTTCTGCTGTAGATATTTTCCTGTTTTCTTCTCCTGTCACCTGCAACAGAGAAGAAGAATCGTTTAGTTTCTCACTTTTAAAAATACCGTCGCTCTCCCCGGCAACGGCGCCAAAAATTTGATTAGACTGGAAAAGGGTAGTGTGAAGTATAGCACGAGTATTATGTAAAAGAGAAAGGTTTAGAATCAACCTTGGTGCTTGTTTACTCCACAAATGTATGTAAGATGTTCAATGTACCCTTTCTTGTCTCCGCTATAGCCTAGGGCTATACCGAGTCGGATCTCAGGGAGAGCTAGTGTAGAAACGTTACGATACACGTGAGAAGATAAAACGAGAACTCTTCTTTGTTTACAAGAATAAAGAATCAAAAGAAAAACAAATAGAAGAATTGGTGGCTATGTTCATGGTGGAAATCGGGAGAAATCAAGATTGAGATGGATTTGAACTAACAACTAAAAAGAAAGTAAAATCAAGAAAACTTTGAATGCAAGAAATCCATGACTAGCTAACCTTAACTACCTTGCTAAACTAACTAAACTCCGTGATAGTGATGCGTGCCTCATGTTGATTCATCGGCATGTATTTGTCTTGCTTGTGATCTAATTACTTTCCCACTAAGATGATGGGGATTCATTCTTGGACTTGTCTTGTAGCCTCCATAGATGGTCATCGGCCTACAAGATAGACTTTCACTAATGGAATCACAAGAGATACACTCAAGGGATGCAAATGAAGAACATACAACTTTCACTAATGGAAGTAGTGAAGTTGTACATCAATTAGCATATTGGTGCTCCATCTCCATGTTCCATCAAGGCACTAGTTCAAAGACTAGGCTCTACATGAGGCACACATGAATCATATGGAGAATTACAACAAGATTCTTGCCAAGAAATGAAACAAAACCCATCGGAGAAGAGAAGATCATACAAATTGCAAGATGAAGTAAAGCAATCACCTATGAGTTAGGAGTTAGCAAGAGTAGTGGTTAGCTAGTACATGGAACAAGAAATTAGCTACTAGACATTACAAAAGCAAAGCAAAGCATGATTGAATTGCTAGAAATTAACAAAGCAAGTAACAAAGCAAAATAAAAGCAAGTGAAGAAGACAAACTAGAATCAAGCTCAAGTAGATATGTAGAGAATGGATCAATCCTTGTATAGCTCCAAGTTGTCACTCTTTGTTGATACAAGCTCTCTCTCTCTCATACAAATCTCTCTTGCAATTAAATCTAGGGAGGAGAAGATCCTAGAGAGAACTAAAAATCCTAAACAAAACCTAACAAAATTACAATCTATTCACTAATCTCTCTCTCTTCTCTGATCAGTTTTTTTCTCGCAGGTGAAGATCCAATATTTATAGACCCTGAGAGAACTCTCCAGAAGGTGGACACGTGGCAGAAATCTGGGACTGAACGGCCCAGATTTTGCGGTGGATCCGCAAGGACACGCGGCACTTTTGTGGCCGTTTGATCCCAAATTTCTGTTACAAGTTTGTTACGAGGTTGTTAGCCACGTGGTCTATCTGGAATCTTCGTTTGTTGCGCGGATCTCTCTAGATCTGGATTTGAATTTGACTTTATCCTTAATCTTGGATTAATCACTTAATTAGTGCTAATTAAGTGATTATTTGGATATCTCTCCATTAGAATGGGTACCTGCAAATATGTAGAGAAGAGGAGTAAAAATCACATATTTATTTGTAATATGCATGGGAGTTATGATGTAAAATATGCAATATTGGATACTAATCAAACACATACTGAATCATATCAAGGTAAGGGAATCATCCTCAAATAACTTATGGTCTAAACTATCTACTCTTAGTACTCAACCTCATCCATATATCATCTAACAGATCCCAAGTGTCAACAACGTCAATCTCATCTCAATACCAGTCAGGCTCCAAAAAGGAATATAGATTCTGGATAACCTCTAACTCAAGATCAATCTAAATCACAACTCAACTAATCCAATCATATCTGATATGTCCTCAAATACTCAACTAATAAAGTCAGGTCTAATTACTGATCTTCATTCTATGTAAATAATATAAGTCCAGATCAATCCCAAGTTATGACAACCAACTCATATTCCCATAGTTACATGATCGTCAAGTATCAATATACATCAAAGAATCTGATATAATAATTATCATTCCAAGATATATCCAAAATCAAGCTCAGCTCTCTCACTCTAACAATTTAATCTGATTTCCAAATCCTCAAGGGTTCACACTTCTATTAAGATCAAACATGATATCCCAATACTCGGTATCACAACATATTCATGCCTCTAAGTTCTATCATGATAAGTCAAGTCATTCCATCCAATATCTATCCCTCGATATCATATACATCTATCAATAACCAATACGTAATCCAACATAAGATCAATCTAGTATACAGTCCAAGTTCCTTTACATTTAGTTCCAGTCCGAAATAGTAATCATCTATTCATGAAATGATATAATTCTGATATCTCAATGTCCAATACAAGATCCATACATATATCTGATGCTCAACTATGTACTTAATTTATCCATTCAAGAGATTGAGTCAAGTCACAGTCTAAAGGTATATAAAACTAGGCCTAAGCCAACAGAGACAATCTACCAACACATGGAATGCCGCTAATACAAGCAAATATCAACTACATGAATAAAGTGGACAATCATATATGTCTCATGAACTGGTACAAGCAATCAAACTAGTAAAGTATAACGAAAAGTCACATAAAATGATAAAGGCAACATGTAAAGCATATCATTAACGATAAATACACAAGAACGAACACTCACATGAAATGACGAGGTTTCGGAACCGAATCTCCGTCTGGTCTTCACTGCATGAACTGGCACTGATCTACGGATCATCCTATGCATCGGTCTTCGAATCTCCTGTGTGTCGGGTCCACAACGACATAATTCGGATCGGGTCCGGGTCTCCTGCAACTGGTCTGGATCTCACAAAATAAATCCGAAATGCCGTGGCACGCAACCAACACATACAAATAATTATAAATACATGCTAAACACCCACACGTGCATACGAACATATACGCGTACACGTATATAAACAAGCATGCACATACATACATACCCATAAATAAATATACCTATACATTAATTACTAAACTATACATATAAATATTTAAAGAATAAATTCATGCATTCATATACATCATGCATACACATGCATGCATCCAAACTTGCAAAGGCACTCACGCACACATACGCAAACACACATTTATTTAAAGTTCTCAATTATTACAAGATTGCCCCCTATACAATAAAATGTAAAACTAACCTCGAGCCGATTTGCGGCGCACCGACGGAGGCTCCGACGGAGGCGTACGGGGTCGCGGAGGGTGTCGTTGGATAGAGCAACTCGCCGTGAAGGGCGTGGGGTGCGTTCGCGCTCGCCGACGTCGATCAACGGCATCCCGCGGAGAGCCCGAAAATGGTTCGGAGTAAGAATTTTCGCCGCTCACACAAATATACACCACAAGCACAACCAAATACCCATGTAATAAATTAATCAACACACTTTATATAAAATGCCAATAGAATCATCATTAACATCATCATAATTAAAACATAAAATGTATACCTCAATCAATTATGTGAAGAGCAAGGAGGGGGCTCACGGCTCCTTCTCAAACTTGTTCATCCAGCTTAGGATAAAGCCTACTGGTAAGCACTTCCATTTAATAATTTAAATCTTGTACACAGCATTTAAAAGAAACAAACATGTAATTTATATTGCTCAAGAATAAAAATGAAATTGCGAAAATAACACCACTGATTCAAAGAGAAGCATAAAATGGCATCCTCACCAGGCTCAAGTGAGAAGCATCTGCACAAGAAACTAGAGCATCTGCCTAGTTTTATATTGGTGCATATAAACCATTCATACTTATATAATTAAAATGCACATGATTAAGAATCATAAAACAAAAGAAACAAAGGGAAGGACCTGGGATGTGCGGCAACAAATCAAGGAGGTGTCTCGGCTGGACTTCGTGCTGCTCTGGTGTGCCTGGGCGCGACCAATGGCATGCCACGGGGAGGTCGGCCAGAAGAAGCAAGGGGAGAGGGGCTCCTGCTGTTGTGCGGCAGGGAGCAGCGGCCATGGCCTGCTACTGGGGCGCGCCAAGAGGAGGGGGAAACAGCTGGATGCGGGTGGCCTGGATATGGAGGCGGCGGTTTTGGGAGGAGATGGGATTAGTTATAATCTTAGGGTTTAGGTTTAGGAAAAGATAATTTATATAGGATGGGTTTGCGGGTAGCGGGTTTTGGGTCTATTGTATAAAGGGTTGATGGGTTTGGGTATGGAAAGATTAGGTAATGGGTTTGGGTAGTGGGTCTATGGTAGTGGGTATGGATGGGTAGGAACAAGAATACAAGGGAAAGGAAATAATGCTATTACTAAAAATATAAACATTCAAGTCATAATAATAGTAGTAGTCATAATAGTAATAAATACAAAATAGTACTAATAATAAATTCAATAACTCTTACTAAAAATAATAAATAATAACAATAACCTTTATTAGTAATGGTAATTATTACCAAGTAATAATAATAATCCTAATTAATAATAATAATGACAACAATAATGGCAGCACTAAATTAAAATAAATAATTATCAAAAGTATTAATAATAGAATTAATCACTATCACAACCAATATAGTACAACTATTAGAATAGATAAATAAAATAATACTAACACTAATAATAATTAATAATCACCAACAATAAAAATAAGGATAACACTAATAGTAATTACAATAAATAATAATCATAATAGAATAATAATAATAATAATGGTAAGTATAAAACTAATAGAAATAAGTAACTAAAAATGTCGATAATTAAAAATGGTAATAATATTTAAAGCTAAAATACCGTTCATTATCTTAAAAATAATTTTCATATTTAATAATAGTAATAATCACAAGAAAGAAAATAATAAATTAAGTTGATTAAAAAAATAATTTGTAAATTTAAAATAAATACTTTAGGAAAATAAAAATACAGTATTTTCAACTAGGGATCTTACATTCTACCCACCTTATAAAAATTTCGTCCTCGAAATTTCGATAAGGTAGGGAATAGTAAAAAGAATCTAAAATCAAGAGAGAACACAACAATTTTCTACGTCGCCTCGCTGGGACACCACGATTCCGCTGCGTGCTCTGATCTCTGCTACCAGCTTCGACATGGAGTAACCGATCTCAAGAGATAGAATCAGGAGGAATGAATAGGAAGGATGAAATCAAGATGGACATCCAAATCACTCTAATTGAAGTGTTGGAATCATGAATATCAACAGATCAAGAACGGAATTCTAAAGGGAGGACGATCAATTTCCAAATGGAGTCAATATTATCACGTGAATAGTATATGTATATTGCAGTGTTAACATAACTGTCTCAGGTTACAGGTAGGAACTAGGTTCTCTTTTATGTCGAACCTAGGCTCTGATACCACTCTGTAATGCCCCGATCCTAAAGATACGGAGTCGTTATGGCGACGTATATACGCGAGGATAATACCCCACGCATATACGCTAAGCCTAAGTTAACCTGAACAAGTTATAATCTAAACCAGATCACTGCAATGATACATATAAGACTACACATGGTAACATATGAATAATGACAAGAAGAAGGCAGTTGAAAGCGATAAAAGATAGAGTCATGAAATAACTGGAATAAGAACTGATCTGATATAACGAGAAACAGGGAATAATACGAAAGCTAGAAAGATAAATGTACCAGAAGAGAATAGGAAGAAGCTCCAGCTATTCGCAAAGCGTACCGTCTCATCGAATACCTGCACATTAGAAACAATCGTCCAATATCTGGACGTGCAAATCCAGGGTCGTCAGAACGCGACCATAATGAGTGTGTGTGTAAAGGGAAAACAGCTCGTGCAGAAGAAACAATGTGCATAATTAGTAATAAGAGCAACTGAAGATAGAAGAGACCATATAACAGATAAATAAAAGAACTGTAATAAACATAATAACAACACGAATAAAGATAGGCAACAACTGATCAATAGTAAGCAAGCAACTGCTGTCACAATAGGTAACCTATCACATGTCACTAGGCTGGTATACAATCCGATCATGGTTATAGTTATATGTCTATCACAGTGATATAAATGTACAGTCAGGTGATAAATGTCAGTCAAAATTCATTAACAGTTCATTATCATTTATTATGTCAGCGAACACCAATTGCCACTTGTAATAGACGCATCCCATACTACGCCTACTACACGTGTCAATCAGGGTCCTAAGTTATTGAAACTGATTGGTTGGAGACATTATCCATGTTTTAGGTGGGTCCCGTACATACCCGGGACCACGGCCTCAGTTTCCTGGCGCTGAACCAGGCCGTACCGCTAGGTACTCAGTAACAGTAACAGTAACAGTAATCTCACTGTGAAAACAGTGGAACAGTAAACAGTACAGATGGGATGCCAGTCATCCCCCAGGAACCCTGCAGTGGAACCCTCAGTCGGCTGCACAACCTGTATCCTAGGTCCACCCAAAATACAGACGCTGTCTCCTCCATCAATTTCCCCAATCCCAGTGTAAGTTGTCCATTTACATTATTATTTATTCAATTCAGTTAAACCAGTCAATGTCCATATTATCTAAAACATTGGGACGATACAGTGACAGTAACAATAACAGTACAGTAACAGTCAATCAGTAATCGTATACACGGTGAACAATATCAGTAACAGTAACAGTAACAGTAACAGTAGCCGTGTATACGATAAACAATAGAACTGTACCGTGATTACGGTCAATGATTCGTTCCGAGTAACTCTCAATAACATGAACAAAAAAAAACAGTGACAGTCTAGACACTGATCCTCAAGTCACCAATAATAGAGATCAAATAGTAAAAGCTAATAAACTCTGAATATATATAATATCACCGACTTCGCTAAATTTACTCTCACAATAATTTTATCCATATCACTGAGTAACCCAGTCTCTAACATCATAACAAGTTCTCATCAATACCAGAATGAATCATCACTTAAATCATCACCAATAAATGAATAACAAGTCAACACATACTGAATCATATCAAGGTAAGGGAATCATCCTCAAATAACTTATGGTCTAAACTATCTACTCTTGATACTCAACCTTATCCATATATCATCTAACAGATCCCAAGTGTCAACAACGTCAATCTCATCTCAATACCAGTCAGGCTCCAAAAAGGAATATAGATTCTGGATAACCTCTAACTCAAGATCAATCTAAATCACAACTCAACTAATCTAATCATATCTGATATGTCCTCAAATACTCAACTAATAAAGTCAGGTCTAATTACTGATCATCATTCTATGTAAATAATATAAGTCCAGATCAATCCCAAGTTATGACAACCAACTCATATTCCCATAGTTACATGATCGTCAAGTATCAATATACATCAAAGAATCTGATATAATAATTATCATTCCAAGATATATCCAAAATCAAGCTCAGCTCTCTCACTCTAACAATTTAATCTGATTTCCAAATCCTCAAGGGTTCACACTTCTATTAAGATCAAACATGATATCCCAATACTCGGTATCACAACATATTCATGCCTCTAAGTTCTATCATGATAAGTCAAGTCATTCCATCCAATATCTATCCCTCGATATCATATACATCTATCAATAACCAATACGTAATCCAACATAAGATCAATCTAGTATACAGTCCAAGTTCCTTTACATTTAGTTCCAGTCCGAAATAGTAATCATCTATTCATGAAATGATATAATTCTGATATCTCAATGTCCAATACAAGATCCATACATATATCTGATGCTCAACTATGTACTTAATTTATCCATTCAAGAGATCGAGTCAAGTCACAGTCTAAAGGTATATAAAACTAGGCCTAAGCCAACAGAGACAATCTACCAACACATGGAATACCGCTAATACAAGCAAATATCAACTACATGAATAAAGTGGACAATCATATATGTCTCATGAACTGGTACAAGCAATCAAACTAGTAAAGTATAATGAAAAGTCACATAAAATGATAAAGGCAACATGTAAAGCATATCATTAACGATAAATACACAAGAACGAACACTCACATGAAATGACGAGGTTTCGGAACCGAATCTCCGTCTGGTCTTCACTGCATGAACTGGCACTGATCTACGGATCATCCTATGCATCGGTCTTCGAATCTCCTGTGTGTCGGGTCCACAACGACATAATTCGGATCGGGTCCGGGTCTCCTGCAACTGGTCTGGATCTCACAAAATCAATCCGAAATGCCGTGGCACGCAACCAACACATACAAATAATTATAAATACATGCTAAACACCCACACGTGCATACGAACATATACGCGTACACGTATATAAACAAGCATGCACATACATACATACCCATAAATAAATATACCTATACATTAATTACTAAACTATACATATAAATATTTAAAGAATAAATTCATGCATTCATATACATCATGCATACACATGCATGCATCCAAACTTGCAAAGGCACTCACGCACACATACGCAAACACACATTTATTTAAAGTTCTCAATTATTACAAGATTGCCCCCTATACAATAAAATGTAAAACTAACCTCGAGCCGATTTGCGGCGCACCGACGGAGGCGTACGGGGTCGCGGAGGGTGTCGTTGGATAGAGCAACTCGCCGTGAAGGGCGTGGGGTGCGTTCGCGCTCGCCGACGTCGATCAACGGCATCCCGCGGAGAGCCCGAAAATGGTTCGGAGTAAGGATTTTCGTCGCTCACACAAATATACACCACAAGCACAACCAAATACCCATGTAATAAATTAATCAACACACTTTATATAAAATGCCAATAGAATCATCATTAACATCATCATAATTAAAACATAAAATGTATACCTCAATCAATTATGTGAAGAGCAAGGAGGGGGCTCACGGCTCCTTCTCAAACTTGTTCATCCAGCTTAGGATAAAGCCTACTGGTAAGCACTTCCATTTAATAATTTAAATCTTGTACACAGCATTTAAAAGAAACAAACATGTAATTTATATTGCTCAAGAATAAAAATGAAATTGCGAAAATAACACCACTGATTCAAAGAGAAGCATAAAATGGCATCCTCACCAGGCTCAAGTGAGAAGCATCTGCACAAGAAACTAGAGCATCTGCCTAGTTTTATATTGGTGCATATAAACCATTCATACTTATATAATTAAAATGCACATGATTAAGAATCATAAAACAAAAGAAACAAAGGGAAGGACCTGGGATGTGCGGCAACCAATCAAGGAGGTGTCTCGGCTGGACTTCGTGCTGCTCTGGTGTGCCTGGGCGCGACCAATGGCATGCCACGGGGAGGTCGGCCAGAAGAAGCAAGGGGAGAGGGGCTCCTGCTGTTGTGCGGCAGGGAGCAGCGGCCATGGCCTGCTACTGGGGCGCGCCAAGAGGAGGGGGAAACAGCTGGATGCGGGTGGCCTGGATATGGAGGCGGCGGTTTTGGGAGGAGATGGGATTAGTTATAATCTTAGGGTTTAGGTTTAGGAAAAGATAATTTATATAGGATGGGTTTGCGGGTAGCGGGTTTTGGGTCTATTGTATAAAGGGTTGATGGGTTTGGGTATGGAAAGATTAGGTAATGGGTTTGGGTAGTGGGTCTATGGTAGTGGGTATGGATGGGTAGGAACAAGAATACAAGGGAAAGGAAATAATGCTATTACTAAAAATATAAACATTCAAGTCATAATAATAGTAGTAGTCATAATAGTAATAAATACAAAATAGTACTAATAATAAATTCAATAATTCTTACTAAAAATAATAAATAATAACAATAACCTTTATTAGTAATGGTAATTATTACCAAGTAATAATAATAATCCTAATTAATAATAATAATGACAACAATAATGGCAGCACTAAATTAAAATAAATAATTATCAAAAGTATTAATAATAGAATTAATCACTATCACAACCAATATAGTACAACTATTAGAATAGATAAATAAAATAATACTAACACTAATAATAATTAATAATCACCGACAATAAAAATAAGGATAACACTAATAGTAATTACAATAAATAATAATCATAATAGAATAATAATAATAATAATGGTAAGTATAAAACTAATAGAAATAAGTAACTAAAAATGTCGATAATTAAAAATGGTAATAATATTTAAAGCTAAAATACCGTTCATTATCTTAAAAATAATTTTCATATTTAATAATAGTAATAATCACAAGAAAGAAAATAATAAATTAAGTTGATTAAAAAAATAATTTGTAAATTTAAAATAAATACTTTAGGAAAATAAAAATACAGTATTTTCAACTAGGGATCTTACACAATCGATGTGCACAAACGTGCACAATGAAGGGCCGGTCGACTGCACGGTCGATCGCCAGAGAGCTTCTGCTCTCTATAAATGGCCCCGGTCGACCGCTAGGTCATAGCCCAGTTTTTCGACCGCTTTTCCCAATGGTCGAAAATCTGATCGTTAGCGGTCGATTGGACGGTCGACCGACAGCAGAAAAATCTGCTGAGTTATCCCAAACGACTAGTTTTTGGAGCCTATTTATACGGGGCTGTTTTGGGCTGTTTTCTATAAGATTATAAGAAAGTTTTTGGGCTAGTTTTCCTTACCTATCTAAGTGTTTATCTCCACTTGTTTTAGAGCTAAAACTTCCATATCAAAAGGAGAGTTCATCAAGAGTGTTTTCAAAAATTTTTTGAGTTTTTCACCACAAATTCATCCTTGTTTTTCTCACACATACTTGAATCATGGACTCCACACTTTTTTCTAAGTCGGTATGTTCTTCTTGTTGTGGCAAGGCTTGGAAACAAGAGTAAGGATCTTGAGTTTAGTATTTTATTCTTGCTCGTGCGTCTTCTAGCTTTTTAATTTGTCGCTCCAACTCTTCTACAGTTTGTTCTTTTGTAGGTTGTTCGAAAAAATGGGTATATGAAGATGATTGTCGAAAAGGTGGTTGACAATTTTACTCAGGGGAAATGTATCCCCATCGATTAGGTGAAGAGTAGAGATGATTATTCTAATTTTATCCTCAAACTTGAGAATTGGGGCATACATTGATTCGGATAAGACCAACCTGACATACTTGGTTGGTTAAAATGTTGTTAGTTAAAGTTATGCAATGCTGGATTGGTGTAATTGGGGTTGAAAGAGGTCGGAGCAAAATTATGGTCGTAATCCATATTACTCAGGAAATATCAAAACAAATAAATAAACAAACAAAACAAAAGAAAAGAAAAAAAACCTAGCCTAAGTTATGGTAGACTTAGACCTTGACGACTCCTAACTGGTTGACTGCCCATAGAAGGTATATTGCAGAATCTAACTGCAAGTTAATCGGCCAAGTAGGTGGCAAGATGGTGGGAGATATCTATGCAAGAGCGACGGGCCTAATTAAGCCAAACCACCAACCTTTAAAGTTTCGCCTCTCAATCCCCTACCTTAGTTACTAATTTGGCTTGAGTTAAATTCTAACAGTTTTCTCCTTAGATCAATCTCCTATTGAGTTTGAGGTGTCCCTAGGGCTAGTGTCTATCAGATTTTTATTATGATTGAGTTAGTGAGTAAGGAGAAAGTTTATGGGCTAAGGTGAAAAACACCTAGAGGGGGGGTGAATAGGTGTAAGTGCTAATCTAAAACTAAATGCAAAACTAAGTGCGGAAGCTAATGCAAATTTTGCAACAAACTTAATACAACACAACAAGTGTAGCCGAATTCCCCGTGAAGGGCTCTAGACTAACTCCTCTTGATTCCCCTTGAATGGGTTGAGGTGCTATGTGAAGCTCTTGTTGGTTAAGTATAAGTTAGGCACACACACAAGCAAGCCAAGCAAATAAGGATGAATAGCAATATGAATATATGCAAGGCACAAAGAAAGCAAATAGATATGATATGACAATATGAGTTATGCTCAACACAAGCAAATATGATATGAATGAAGTATGATGCTTTACACAATATAAAGAGAGAGAGAGAGTTAGAGACAAGTGGATCAACGCTAACAACAAGATATGTTTCGAGGTTCGAGCACCTTGCTCTACATCCCCGCCTACACCACCGTGTAGGATTTCCAATCCACTATACCGTCCACCGAGGACTCCCACCGAGGGAACCTTCACCGAGAAGGATTTTTACAACAATGGAGTACCGAACTCCTCTCACAAACAACCACCTCACAACCGACGGGTAGGCCCGTAGCCAAACAACCACAACAAACACCTCTACCGAAGAGGGTTTACAAACCAACTCCACCTCTCACTAGAGGGGGCAAACAAATCACCCGATCACCTCTACCAAAGAGGGATACACAAAGAACAAGGGTGTTTACAACAAGTGGTTTCTTTCAACCACAAACCAAACTCTCTTTTCTTTTTCTCTTTTTCCACAAAACAAAGGATCCTAATAGATTAGGATAGATGATAGCTCAAGTGTGGAAACTAGGTGTTTTTGGAAACAGGCAACAAAGAAAAACTACTAGGGAAATCTCTTGTAAATGATAGAAAATGAAAATCAATATAATCTCCCAAAACCCTAGTTTTCTTTAATTTTTCAAAAACCCAAAACAATAAAGATGAGAAGTTTAAAGCCCAAAAACTCTTTTTAAAACTTGTTTTAAACTCAGGAAAACTGAGAATTTTTCTCTTGCAAAAACCTTGGCCAAAAACCCAAAAAGATGGGGTTTATATAGGCCAAACCAAAAACTAGCCGTTAGGCTGATGTGGCAGCCTGACAGGCTGACGGTCGACTGGCCCAGTCGACCGCCAACGGTCAGAAATGTGACCGTTGGGCAACCACGGTCGACCGGCCCGGTCGACCCAAACAAACAGAGAGCACTGCTCTCAGACCTGTCGACCCGGACGGTCGACCGTCCCAGTGTCTCCAAATGTGCACAGATTTGTGCACGTCGGTCGACCGGCCCGGTCGACCGACTTCAGCCAAGTCGACTTGGTCAGTTGACTTAGTCGACTGGTTAAAGCCTGGAACAGAATTCTAGGTCAGAAAAACAGTTTAAAAATATTTTGAAAAATCTTTTAAGTCTTCTAAAAATCCACAAAACTTATTTTATCATTTTATATTAAAACACAAACTTGTGATAAAAATTTTAAGACATATACCAATCATATCAATTCTTTTTTTAGTCTTGCAAATTTTATCAAACAAAACTTGTATTTTTGTCAAACTTGATTTTTTCAAAACATGAATAGGATAGTCAAAATAAGTTTGTTTAAGAAGTTTAAGCATGCATGTATAAATAGAAAATATCTACTATACATATAAACCATGTAAACTTGTTTTGATCAATCTATTCATGAAAACCAATTCCAAAACATAAAAAAACGTGTGTGTTGTGCACTTGAGCATATCAACTATACTAAGCTTTACAACTGGATCTAAAATACACTAAACTAAACTAGGATACCTAAGTCTTCTTGATGATCTTCATCTTCAAGTTGACTTGCTCCAAAACTCCATCCATGGGCTAGGCAATGTGTAATCTTGAAGTTTTGGCCCTGGAATCACTATGAAAAGCTTCTAAACTCCTTGTTGAAACTAATCATCAACTAATATCTTGGTTAAAGATCTGAAACTTAAACAACACAAGATTATTAGTAAACATAACTACATGAGTTAATCATCATCAAAACTAGGGTGGAAGGCCTTTGGGCCAACAATCTCCCCCTTTTTGATGATGACAAAACTCATGGAGTTATATATGCATGGATTAAAGTTAAGCTTCAAAGAAGCTCCCCCTTAACTCATGCATAAACAAATAAATATAAGATATGCAATGAATGTGCATAAACATGTATGCATCAACATGCATAAACATATAAACATATTCTAGAAGCTCTAGTTACCAATTAAATTAATAAAACATTAACAATTAACAAAACATAAACATGTATGCATCAACATGCATAAACATATAAACATATTCTAGAAGCTCTAGTTACCAATTAAATTAATAAAACATTAACAATTAACAAAACACTAGATGCTCTAGATACCAATAAAACTTAATATATGCAAAAACATAAGTATGCATATATAAACATGAATTATTCTCTCCCTTTTTGTCACTCATCAACAAAGGGGTAAACAATCAAAACAATAAATGAGGGGTAAAAATCTTTCTCCCCTTTTTGTCAATCAAAACAATAAAACAATGTTCTCCCCCTTTTTGTCTAAAACAAAAACAAGGATCTTGATATCAATTGAAAATAAACAAAGATCAATAAATGTTATATGCTATATACATTCATGAAGAGGAAGACGCTAAGTTAGCTTCCCTACACATATGCATTACATGAAGGAGGGATGTTAAGCCCTAATTCACATAACACACATTATGTAATGCATAAGAGGAGATGTGAAGCTCCCCCTACACATGTGTACCACATAAAAAAGAGATGTTAAGCTCTTCAATACAAGATACACTCATCATGAATCTATATGTAGAAGAGATGTTAAGCTCTCCTTGCATATAGTCAATATAAATCAAAACTTTTGAATATTTTTCTCTAAATAAAATTTTTAGATACCAATTTAAAACACAAGACATCTTGATATCAAAAAATAGAGTATTTTTCTTTTTAATCCAAATAAACAATTGAAATGACTGTTTTTTTTAATCATAAAGTAAGGGAGTGGGAATACAAGTACCAATTGAAATATGAAAAATGAATTTTCTCCCCCTTTATGAAATACCAACAAAAATTATGTGTAGGCTTGTAATAAGATACCAATTGAAAACTAAATCAATTGAAATAAAGTTGAAGCTCATGCTCTAGCATAAACAAAATTTGTGTGAAAAATTTATATCTTAAGCACAAATAAAACAAGTATATGTGTATGAAATAGAATGAGTACCAATCACCAATAGATGATACCAATTGAAAATATACATACACAATAAACATATGAGTATACAAAAAGATCAAAATGATACCAATTGAAAGAGTTCAATGATACCAATTGATATAACAATAAAAGTATGGTATAACTCATATAACTAAACCTCCCATCTCATGATCAAGTTTAAAATGATTTTCATAGTAAAGCATACTTGTGCATGATCTCCCATCCAACCGCCCGTAGAAGGGTAGGGGTTTTCAAAAATAGATTTGAAAAATAAGCTTTGTTTGAAAAACTCTACCAAAATGAAGAATACCGTAACTAGTTAAATGAAAATTCTTTTAAACTAGTACGAAATCCTTCAAGCAAGGAATACAACAAAAATAATTTTCATAAAACACATGTAAATCACATGGCACTTAAAAACACTCAATATTCAATAAAGTCTACACATGCTCATGAAAACATACTCATGAGAGATATTTTAAAAATGGTGAGTGTACAAGTAATGTGTGACATGGCATTATGAAATATCCAATAAAGCTCAAAATTCCTTGAACATTGAAAACACGAAAATCATAAAAACTTATTTAATCTTCATGGCATATGTATGTCAAGTACAAATTAAAATATACATACATATCCAAAACACAACGAGTCCACAAAATATATGCATTAAGGCACGTGGCTCAATAAGGATAAACATGTATATCTAATAGTTTGGACAAGATAGACATATACATGAAGTTAAACAATTAAACACAAAATCAAGAAAATCTTCACCAAAACAAATTTCATTTCAAGGTATATGTATGAATTGTCAACATAATAAGTATACATACATATCCCTAAATACAATTGAGTCCATATATAGATTTGCATGAAAGGCAAATGACTCATGGGGTATACATGTATATCTTAGAGTTTGGCAATACAAACATATACATGAAGTGAAACACACATTCATAAAACAAATTCAAAAAAGAGAATACAAGTTTAAAATGTATGAATCATCAAAACTAGACTATACTAGCACATCTAATGGGTTCAAATAAGCATTCAAGCCCAAACATATATAGATTTATTTGTAGCCCACTATATGCACAAGTATAATTCCTAGTCTTAATGAAAAACTAACATCTAAACATATATTCAAAACATGAAGCATCAAAAACAAATATAGAACTAAAACATGATCACCATGTAAATTCACATGAATTAGATTCATGATGTACATTATAACTTAAACAGAGGTGAGAACACTAAGCATGGGTTCATATAAGCATGTGTGTCTCAAATACTATACATGTATGTCAAGGATCTAATAAACATGGCATTTACATACTAATCCATAGACATCAAAAAAACATGCTATAAATAATGAAATGGAAAGCATGTAAACAATAAATGGGAGTAAAGGATTGTTACCAAAACCGAAGAAGCAACTCTCCTTGTCTCCAAAACATGGTGGTCCTCTCCACCAAATCTTCCCTTGAAAGTGATGCATCCATTTGATTTCCATGAAGCTCGAAACGCATCCACTCCAAGGTACGGCAACTCTCACGTCTTGCGAGAGCCCACACCTACATGAAAAACTCGAGGGGTGGTCTTTGGTACCCATACTCTTTTGGGTCCATGGGGGTTAGTACCTTCTCTAACCCAAACAAACTTATTTGCTAAATTTGAAACATTTAATCTATCATAGCAAAATTTAGCAAGGTGGCCCTTACGTCCACAATGTGTACAAGTGTACACATGAGCATACATGTGAGAAGTGTGTCCGTGAGGAGCATGTGTATGCCGTGTAGGGTGTGCATGAATAGAAGGAACTTGTTTCTTTCGAAACAAAGATTCCAAGCGTGTATGGCCAACAACACATTGGCTCAAAATGGAGCCCAAACAATCTACACTCTTCTTAATCATGGAAATATCATTGTTAATCAAAGAAGAAGTATGGCATGTAATAGGTGAAGTGTGTGATACTACCCTAGCATGGCAAACATGAGAATCAATCTTATTTTGCAAAGAGTTATTTTTCTTTAAACAATTTCTAATTCTTTTGAGATAAAATCAATTTCTCTTTTCAAAGAATCATTTTCTCTTAAAACAAATTCAATCTTTGAAGATAAAACATCATTATTTTTCAAAACATTATCACAATCATTTTTAGTTTTCAAAAACTCATTTTCTTTAAGTGCAAGTTCTAATTTAGATCTCAATGAATCCCTTTCATTATCGACCTCAACCTTCTCTTGCAAAACATTGTTAAGTCTAGAATGCAAACTTTTATTTTCATTTTTAAGTTCTAGACTTTTCTTTTTTAAAATTTTATATTTTTCTATTAATTTTTCACACACAATGGAAAGTTCTTCATTCAAAGCATGGGCATCATAATTATCAATTGAAGAACTAGCACAATCATCATTATTTAAGTGGGGTTCCGAATGTACCTCAAGGGAGTCATTCCCTTGGATCATTAAGCATTGAGACTCGGATTCTCCACTAGACTCCTCCGGTTGAATTTGTTCTTGAAGCTTGGAGGTGGTGGTGGTTGACAACAAATTCCACACTGCAAAGGCGGAATCAATGTTAGAAACACGTAAAAGATAATCTTTAGATAATGTGCTTCTAATAGCCTCATGGGCTAATGCATTTGGCCCCTATATGCTTGCGATCTCCAAGATAGCATTTCTTGGTGGCCGCAAGAAAGACATGCAAACCTAGGGTCTTCAAATAGCTACTCATCATAACCTTCCAAATCTCAAGTCTAGAAATGTCAAACATAGGAGGAGTCATGAAGGCCATGGGTCCAAACTATATGTGTGCAAACAAGCAAATGCAAAAATAGATTAGCAACCAAATGGATCTCACTCCTAGGATGTTAAGCCTAATATCAGGAGCACTAGCTCTGATACCAATTGAAAAACACCTAGAGGGGGGGATGAATAGGTGTAAGTGCTAATCTATAACTAAATGCAAAACTAAGTGCGGAAGCTAATGCAAATTTTGCAACAAACTTAATACAACACAACAAGTGTAGCCGAATTCCCCGTGAAGGGCTCTGGACTAACTCCTCTTGATTCCCCTTGAATGGGTTGAGGTGCTATGTGAAGCTCTTGTTAGTTAAGTATAAGTTAGGCACACACACAAGCAAGCCAAGCAAATAAGGATGAATAGCAATATGAATATATGCAAGGCACAAAGCAAGCAAATAGATATGATATGACAATATGAGTTATGCTCAACACAAGCAAATATGATATGAATGAAGTATGATGCTTTGCACAATATAAAGAGAGAGAGAGAGAGTTAGAGACAAGTGGATCAAACGCTAACAACAAGATATGTTTCGAGGTTCGAGCACCTTGCTCTACATCCCCGCCTACACCACCCTGTAGGATTTCCAATCCACTATACCGTCCACCGAGGACTCCCACCGAGGGAACCTTCACCGAGAAGGATTTTTACAACAATGGAGTACCGAACTCTTCTCACAAACAACCACCTCACAACCGACGGGTAGGCCCGTAGCCAAACAACCACAACAAACACCTCTACCGAAGAGGGTTTACAAACCAACTCCACCTCTCACTAGAGGGAGCAAACAAATCACCCGATCACCTCTACCAAAGAGGGATACACAAAGAACAAGGGTGTTTACAACAAGTGGTTTCTTTCAACCACAAACCAAACTCTCTTTTCTTTTTCTCTTTTTCCACAAAACAAAGGATCCTAATAGATTAGGATAGATGATAGCTCAAGTGTGGAAACTAGGTGTTTTTGGAAACAAGCAACAAAGAAAAACTACTAGGGAAATCTCTTGTAAATGATAGAAAATGAAAATCAATATAATCTCCCAAAACCCTAGTTTTCTTTGATTTTTCAAAAACCCAAAACAATAAAGATGAGAAGTTTAAAGCCCAAAAACTCTTTTTAAAACTTGTTTTAAACTCAGGAAAACTGGAAATTTTTCTCTTGCAAAAACCTTGGCCAAAAACCCAAAGAGATGGGGTTTATATAGGCCAAACCAAAAACTAGCCGTTAGGCTGATGTGGCAGCCTGACAGGCTGACGGTCGACTGGCCCGGTCGACCGCCAATGGTCAGAAATGTGACCGTTGGGCAACCACGGTCGACCGGCCCGGTCGACCCAAACAAACAGAGAGCACTGCTCTCAGACCGGTCGACCGGGACGGTCGACCGTCCCAGTGTCTCCAAACGTGCACAGATTTGTGCACGTCGGTGGACCGGCCCGGTCGACCGACTTCAGCCAAGTCGACTTGGTCAGTTGACTTAGTCGACTGGTTAAAGCCTGGAACAGAATTCTGGGTCAGAAAAATAGTTTAAAAATATTTTAAAAAATCTTTTAAGTCTTCTAAAAATCCACAAAACTTGTTTTATCATTTTATATTAAAACACAAACTTGTGATAAAAATTTCAAGACATATATCAATCATATCAATTTATTTTTGAGTCTTGCAAATTTTATCAAAAACAAAACTTGTATTTTTGTCAAACTTGATTTTTACAAAACATGAATAGGATAGTCAAAATAAGTTTGTTTAAGAAGTTTAAGCATGCATGTATAAATAGAAAATATCTACTATACATATAAATCATGTAAACTTGTTTTGATCAATCTATTCATGAAAACCAATTCCAAAACATAAAAAAATGTGTGTGTTGTGCACTTGAGCATATCAACTATATTAAGCTTTACAAATGGATCTAAAACACACTAAACTAAACTAGGATACCTAAGTTTTCTTGATGATCTTCATCTTCAAGTTGACTTGCTCCAAAACTCCATCCATGGGCTAGGCAATGTGTGATCTTGAAGCTTTGGCCCTGGAATCACTATGAAAAGCTTCTAAACTCCTTGTTGAAGCTAATCATCAACTAATATATTGGTTAAAGATCTGAAACTTAAACAACACAAGATTATTAGTAAACATAACTACATGAGTTAATCATCATCAAAACTAGGGTGGAAGGCCTTTGGGCCAACATAAGGGAGGGTCATGACTTTCCCACCTTATCTTTTTATGAGATTTACCCTTAATTCGTTTTCGTGCAAGTGTGCAACGTATAGATAAGTAACACTTAAAGTAATTGTAAATCACCCAAAAGTGTTTCCTATTTTAGATGCAATGCAAATGCACCTTATCTCTAGAACTCTTCAATAGTATTTAAAATAAACAATATTAAAAGAATGCCCTAGAATGTAATCTCTAACTGTGTTTTAAACAATTACAAGCACTGATTACTGTTGGATTAGAATTAGTATGTATAACAGGCTAATAGAGAAAATAATAAATGCAGAAACTATAGAAGTGCAATTCAACTACCCTGCAAAGAAACCGGGTGACCAACTCCTCTACTTTGCCGCAGAAACGCGGCTCTTACCGCCTTTGCGTAGCTTTGTAGTGGAGTTAGGTACTCTTCCTTTTAAGACAGAGTCACCAAGCCTCTGTTGATGTTCTGCAATATTCATTTTCCTGTGATTTGCCCCTGTACAAAAAAATAGAGAAAAAAAGTTAACCAATTATTAAATAAAAGAAATATTGTTCTCTCCCTGGCAACGACGCCAAAATTTGATTGTCAAAAAGATAGTATAAGGAAAGTGTTTATCTGATTTGTGTTGACTCCAAATCTTCACAAGTTAACCGTGTAGCGAGGGCTATACGGGTCGAACCTCAGGGAGAGATACGATAGAAGATTTTCTATATCACTTAAAACACTAAATTGGTTAAGTATTCTTATAAGAAAAGAACTCTATGTCAAGTGTTAGAAGTAAAAAAATGATGAAGATATAGTTGGATTAAAAACTAGGTTTTGCAAATATTAAGGAGTAAGGTTTATTAATCATCTACCACTACTAACTTACTAACCTATGCTAGATTAAACTTCACTTTGGATCATAACAGTTATACTTTAGAGTTGCATTTAAATCAAGCAAGAGCTATAAGACGGAAAAAAACTTATTTGAGATAATCATTAATCAAGACCTAACATTAAACTATCAAAGCTTTCCAAGCATAAAATAAGAAGACTAATCTTGATTCAACATTAAAATATCAAGGCTATCTAAGCAGAGAATAAGAAAAACCATTGAAAAGTACTAACAAATATTCGACTAATTCCTATCATCATGTGATTTCAAGAACTTAAGCGTATTTCTAGGGTTAAGCATGCTTATAATTCAATGGGTTTCATCTAACTTAGAACTAGAAGCAGTGGTGGAGAGATTAGCAAACCATAGATTAATTAGCTACGCATGAACAAAAGAACCTTGTTTATGAGCTATCACCATCAAAGTATAATCGCTCCTTCCTTCTTTACAAATCTTTCTCTCAAACTAAAACTAAAAATTACAACAAAAATTTAGAGAAGAAGACTAAAGAAAAATCCTAAATTAGATCCCAAGATTAGCTCTGAGATACCCTCCTTTGCTGCCTCTGGGGAGCTGTTTATAGGAAAAAAAATAGGAAGTATAATCCCAATTGAACTCTTACACCAAACCGCCAAGCCAACCGCCAGAAGAATGCCGCGAAAATGTGGCTTTTGCCTTGTTTTTGCAGCAATATAGGGGAGCCTGAGACTCTGTTTTGGTGCATGGCCATCTGGTCCGTCCATTTGATGATATATCCTTAGAATCTTCGTTTGAACTCCAGAATTTAAAATAATCTTATTTCCTAGATAACTTAGGAAACAAGTTATTTATAAATCCGAGTTTAAATTTGAATTCTCCTCCTTTATCTTTGACTTGGAGCTCAAGCAACCTGATTTGAATTGGTTATATCCTTTATCTCTGAGTTAGGATAAGAATTATCTTCTTCTATCATTCTCTTCATCTTTATTTCAAATTAGTTTTAACTTGAAATTCAGATTTAGATAGGATAAGTAGATAAATAGATGAAATAGAAGCTTCTTCTACTCTTATCTTTCTTTTTAAATAACTACACACCATAAAAAAAAGAGAGGATTAATTAGCAAAATTAAATAAAGAAAAATCAAGAATAAATGTGCAAATGTGATGATAATAATGCAAAATTGAGATGCAATCACAGACTCCAAATAATTTTAACTTCACAGATCCTTGCGCATGTTAATTCTTTCATCTCAAACGTCGCTTGGATGTCCTCATCATTCTCCCCAGGTGGGAGAAAACTTGACTCCATCGAGTTTGGTGTAGAAAGTTCTCATATTACTTCAACACAACTGGGTCTACTGCTGCAACTCACCACTGAATAGGTAATATTCATTTTAAATAATTATATATTATTAGAATACACCAGATAATTTAATCATCTAAATTTTATCACATTTCACTACTGTATTGAGATCAATATTTAGGAGTGAACTCAATGTGGTAACTCTCTGAAAAATGGCTCTAGTAAGGCTTATAACCAGTAGGTTGTTAGGCTTACGATCAAATACTTGTAATTCACTCAATTCCCAACATTGAAAATATGACTAATCTCAAAATCTATAAAAGATATATAACATGAGTATTGCAATTTAATTTCTACAAGATTTTGAAAAATCCAACACTACAACATGTAAATCGTTAACAGTTACCGGGTCATCATAAGTTGTCAACACTAAAAGTTTTAAATAACTTCCTGATGAAGCTCGTAAATTGTAGTTAGTGTTGCTTTGTTCAAATATATCACTGATTTCCATCTGTAGATCATGCACATGTGAAATTGTGATACAAATTTAGAATACTTTATAATAAACAACATTGTTTAGTGTCTAACATTAACTAAAAGTGTCACTTGACTCTCTAAGGGACAAAAAAAAACCTTAAACACTTAGTTCCGTGGGTCAACAATACTCACGACCTCTATCAAAAGGAATGTTTAGGGAATTATCCTAAATGTGTGTGGCAGGCTACCTATTATTTTAAGAATGAGGACAAGAGATATCCTAAAAAGTATAGTCTAAGTGACAACATCCCTTTGTGTAACCGGAATAGAGAAAAGCCTGATAAGTTCTAGACTATCAGATTATCTTATAATGGTATCCTTCAAAATCTCAGATATAGATCGATCATAGATGATAACATCCTTGACTTGATCCACATTCTTAATCACAACTTCGTACTAGAAATTGTCCTTGTAAATGTGAGCGTCCATAGGACAAGGCACTGCTGCTTAATTCCTAACGATGACTCATCAGCTTGCTGTTCAAGTTCTGCATGCTTAATATGATCTATCCTATGGCGCAACAAGCTGGGAAGACTAGCTCTTGGGACTAAATCAGTGACATGTTTGATGATAGTGGGGAACTTTAATTTTGGACCTAACACATGCCACAAGAGGAAAGGGAATGGTGTCGGAAAAAGAGGAGGAGGGAAACAAGTAACAACAGTCGGGGTCGACAATAAAGGAGGCAATGAAGGTGGTGTCGACAGTAGAGCCGAGGAAGGAAAAGGGCAGACAACAGTTACAGCAACAACGAAAGGGACAATAGCCATGATAACTAGGGGAACAATATTAAACTTTTTAATCACAAGAGTGACTTTCGGAAAGATAGCGTTAGCAGGCTTATGGGCTTCAAAGAAAACTCTGTCATTGATGGCAATCTTATGGCTTGGATAGTTGGCAGCATCCTGCCCATATCCTTGACAATTGTAACATTTAATCGTGAGACTAAGCTCAGAGAAGCCTCTGCCACTAAACTTCTTTATCACAGATGTGACTATTGGAAGAATAGGATTTTCAGACTTGATTATTCTAGGGTCGAGTCTAATCAATAGAATACCTCTATTTAGTCTATCATTGTTGGCAACGAATATTTGAATTAGTTCATCTAAGGTGTATAGATTCACGGGAGAAATGGTATTATCAGACTTCTTCTTGACTTTAGTGATGATCATGTCAAGGGTTTGGGTCACAGCTGTAAGTTTAGCCATTATGTTGACAAGCATCACTATAAGTTAGGAATCTTTAGGGGTGGGATGAGAGTTACCAGATGCAATTTTTTTGATTTTCTTTTATATGCAAAAGAAAATAAAAACAAATTTTCCTATCAAATGCCTAAAACAAATATTCAATTTTTTTCCTAGACTTAATGCAAGTTTCCTATAAAAATCATGCTGTGATACCATATTGATGTGAAACTGAAATAGTGTGGCTAATCAGTGATGAACTTGAAATCGCAATGTTTCATCAAAATTTATGATCTTCGGTAGGAAATCACTTAAAACTAGAAGTGTAACAAAATGAATTTACAATCATTTGTGATTATAGTTTAGATGTTTCAAGTCTTGACAAACCCGAACATAATATTCAGTTATTTGAATAGTCCTACTTGCAAATATTAATAAAAATAAATCACAAGCATTTATCAAATTCACTCAACTCACATTGATAGTGGACATCATGAACGATTGATAATAGTTTAGAAATTAAAATCTAATGTAATCTAACTGATAAAATAAGAAATTTACCTACCGAGAAGCTACGTTTTCAGGTAACTGATTAGTCTCTAAATATGCATATTTCATACCACATCTTCACATTTATTCTGAATAAAATTCTGTTAATAATGAAATACACCTAGAGGGGGGTTAATAGGTGTTTTGCTAATAAATGCTATTTTAAAACTACTTATGATGAAATATGCAAACGTTCACTCAAAACAATAATCGAAGCTGAATTCCTCGAGAAGGGCTCTAGAACTTCTCCTCTTTGATTCCTCTTGATAATAAGTTGAGGTGCTCAATTGCCTCCTTGTTGAGATGAGTATAGACCGATAGTGAAAGTGATGAATAAAATGCAAGCAATGGAATTAAGCGATATGAACAACTACACAAGTATGAAATGTAAAAAAGCAATAGAGAGCAAGACACAAACAATAGCAAATACAACGGAATTGTTCCAAGGTTCAAGTCACCGCTATACGTCCCCGCCTTCACCACTATGAAGGATTTCACTATCTTCTAAAGAATCTTCCACAAAAAGATTACAACTTGGTTTACAAAAGAAGGAAGTACACAACTCCACCAACTCAACCCTCTACACAAGAGGTAGCACAAAGCCAATTGAGGTACAAAGCTCTTGGCAATCCAACAAGATCACAAACACTCTCTCTTACAACTTCCTATAGACTAGGATATGAAGTGTAGCTCAAGAAGTTAAGTGAGAGATTAATTTCAGTTAGAAAGATGTGAAGAGCTTTAAAAATAATTTAAAATAGCTTTGGAAAGAAAGAACTTGAAGCTTGGAAGCTAGAAAAACTTTTCTATTTTGAAATAAACTGGAAAACTTGTAAACTTTTGTAAACTTCTGGTCTAAAAATCAAAACCAATGACCCATATATATAGGCAAGAATAAATATCATTTGTAAATTATACCAGGTTATTTGTGAAATCACCTAGAGGGGGGTGGATAGGTGATAATGCTAATCTAGTGAACTAAATACGGAATTTAAAATTAATTGCAACAACACACAAGCAAGTATATGATATAGCAATATGAACAATGCACAAAGTAAAGAGAGAGAGAGAGAGAGAGAGAGTCAATGGATCAAGCGCAAACAACAAGATTTGTTTCGAGGTTCGAGCACCCAACTCTACATCCCCACCTTCACCCATAAGGATTTCGAATCCACTAGCTTGTCCACACAGGACTCCCACACAGGGAACCTCCACCGAGGATTTGGGGCAATACAATAACTAGGAATACCCAACTCCTCTCTTTACAACAACAACCTCTCACTAGAGGCAAAGCACTAAGCCAACAAAACTATCATCTCACAACTAAAGGGATAAGCACAAAGCTACACAAGGATCACCCCACAACTTGAGGGATACAACCCAATTGCACAACCTCCTCAACGCAATGAGGGAAAAGGCACAAAGCCAAGCAATAATTACGGTTTACAACTTGGTGATCAAAAGACCACAAACCAATCTCTTTTTCCCACAAACACAAAGATCCTATAGAATAGGATAGTAGATGTAGCTCAAGTGTGGAGAAAACCAAAGGAATGAAAATCAAATAGTCAAAGAAAATCCCTGGGAAAATCTAGAAACCAAGATGAAGAAGTTGAATCAAAAACACTTTTCCCAAAAACCCTTTTCTTTGATTTTCCAAACCCTAAAAAAAACACCAAATAGATTGTGCAAATTAAAGCCCAAAAACTTCTTTTGATTGCTGTGAAAACACTAGAGAGTAAGGAAAAATTAACTCTTCAAATCTTGGAGAAAACTGGCCACTAATGGGGTGTTTATAGCCCCTAGAAAAATATAGCCGTTGGCAGCTAAAACTGCCAGAAATGGCCTACAGGTCGACCGGACGGTCGACCGGACAACGGTCGATTTTTGACCGTTGGCAGCTACCGGTCAACCGCCCAGTCGACCGACCCCAGAAACAGAGAGCAACACTCTCTGTCTGGTCGACCGCTCGGTCGACCGGGAGCAACCCGAGAGTGGGTTGCTGTAATACCTCGTTTCCGGAATACGTACTTTGTTGCGTATTCAGCTTTTCAACCGTATTTTCCGAATTACCTTCCGTATTTATCCGATTTCAATTTCAAATATCATTTTCCAATTTATTAGATTTTATGTGATTTTCTGGAATTTTCTAGAATTAAAATGAATTTCTTCAAAACCGGTGTCGACCAGCACCGCTGATCAATTTTCTGATTTGTATTTTCCAAACTGTTAGGAATTTTCAGAAAGTCCTTTAGACTTTATTAATTAGAATCCTATTTCTTAAATAAAGCCTTTTTCTGAGGATTTTAGGATTTTGTGAAAATTCCCACGGAGTCGGTAAATTACTGATACCGGGATTTTTATAATTAAAACTATAAGGTATTTCTCAGAAAGGACTTCATTTTAAGTCTTTTTATATTATTATAGATTTTTTGGTGAAAATTTGGAGTCGTTCCGAGATATTTGATTTCGGGACGTATCCGGTATTTCCGAAATGTTTTCCGTACTTTCGACTTTGTCCCGGGAACCCACGGTTTTAATTTCATAATTTTCTGAGTTAGGGAAAATATCCTTTCAATTTAATTTTCCTTCTTTTTCTTTTTTCTATTTTCTCTTCCTTCTTCATTAAGCCAAAAGAGTTTTGAATTTCCAAAATCCCAATTATTTCCACCTCTCCACTTTCCACACTCTTCCACATTAATTGCTTCATTAATGACCCTCCACCTCACCTCCAAATGGCTCCATTTGATTGGCCAAGGAAGCCACCTCATCTCCACTTGGCTTCATTTGATTGGTCAAGAAAATATCTCATTTACACATTTGCACAAAAGCCCCTCTCTTTCTTAAAATTCCATCCCCTTTACAAATTCAAAATCCTATTTAAACCAAACCCTTTACATTTTCATCCTTTACTTCATTTCCTCAAGAATTCCAAACTTAGCAAAATCTCTCTCTTTCTCAAAGCAAACCCTAGGTCTCCTTGCCATCTCAAGAACCGCAACTTGGATTTTGGGATCGTCCGAGTTATCGCCGAGAATCAAGTTGGTATTTTAGCTCGTCCGGAACTCGTAGAAACTCCAAACGACCGTTCGAGGTGAGTATCTTTACTCACCAAGACTAGTAATATTCTTAGCATACTTGTATTGATAGATCATGTCACTTTATGTTATAAAAATCCTATTTTTATCCATTCAAAACAACCACCACAAAATCTGGATTTTTAGTCAGACCACAGCCTATTTCAGAACATCGGTCGACCGGCCCTATGGGGGCAGTCGACCGATATGCACAAACGTGCACAGAATTGGGCTAGCGGTCGACCGGTCCATAGACCAGTCGACCGGCTAGGAGACCTGGAGCTCACCTGGAGCTCCAGATTCGGTACGGTCGACCGGCAGTCGACCGATACCCTACCGCCCTTGCAAAGCCCAGTCGACCGGCAGTCGACCGGTCGATTCTGGAGCTCACGCACTTTGGCCAGTCGACCGGCAGTCGACTGGTAACCCTACCGCCTTCACAAATCCCGGTCGACCGGCTCTCGACCGGAGGTCGACCGCCAGTTCAGAACTGTGCCAGACTTCTGTTTTCTTTTTTGTTTTAAATTTTGATCGTTCATTGATACATGTATGATATGCTAGTATTGTTTATGCTTCCTAATTGATACCACATGACATGTTACTTGATGGATCTCATGGCTTATACTTCATGACATGTTACCATGTATCTTCATGTTAGGCTTGTTAATTAAAATGTATATCTCCACTTTATCATGCTATCACTTGTACCAAGCATGATTGATTTGACCTTTACATAAAATAGACCAACTTATATTGGGTCCGGGGGAGACCATGCGGATATCGATTGTGTTCGTGTTTACAGTGGTTTTAGGAAGTGTTGTGCAACCCATGTTCCAGTCTGACCTGCGGTACACCAGGGGACTGAGGGGAGAGCTTGCTCCCTGTATTGTTGGTACCATATTGATAAGGGCATACATAAGTCCCTTTTATTGAGGCCTAGCGGCTGGGTTCCGTTACAAGCACGGAACATTATTGGGCCGTTATCCCGGGCATGCACGGGATCCACTGTAAACATAGTTCATCGATACAACCGCTGATTTCCAATAACCCCCTTGCTTTATTGGGATATGGATCTATGTGCACTGGGACGCTGGACCACATAGCTAGATATCACGATGAAACAAGTAATAATAATAAGACATTAATTGTAGATGTATTGTTTTAGGACTTTGGATTTCCATGCTTTATCCTTTATATTGCTATATCTTATTTACTCGTATCCATTAGCCATTTGGCCATATCTCGTTTATTGTTATATGTCTTGATTCTGTGGATTTGCATATTCAGATTCCGAGACTTGGAACGAAGTGGATCCATCCACTGAGAACCAAGAGTACTTCAGTGAGCAGGCCGACCAGCTCTAGTTCCTCCAGTGCCGTACTCTTCATTTTTGGCTCACGCGTCTTCCTTTCTTACGTGAGCATCTTGTATACATTTGTATATCTTCTTTTGGACTTGGTTGTGAAACAAAACACTTGTAAAGTGTATCAGTTCATAACTTGTACTTGTACTTTATTGTTGGCATATATGAATATACCACGCTTGTGTTATACTCTGATCCTGTATTGTATTGTACTTTTACGCTTAGCGTATATACGTGGGGGCAGTTCTGACCTACGTATATACGTCGCGGTGACGTGTCCGTATCCGCCAGGATCGGGGCGTTACAGGTTGGTATCAGAGCCTAGGCTCTTAAACCTAAAGTACAATCACGTGGCAAATTCTAGTAATTTGCTTATGCCAATTATAATGTACAAAGTTATAGAGTCCGTCTTGCTTCCTTCAATTATCAATTCCTTCGTATCCTAAACTCCCTTCCATTGTTTTCAATTCCAGTTATCATACGGTATGGAGCGTCGCTCGGGTCGGAACAATGTCGGGCAAGTCCCGAATGGACCCAATGGACCAGTAGGAGGAGAGAATGTTGATGTGCTGAGGATCATTCAAGCCATGATGGTGACCCAGCAACAACAGGTGGAAGTACAGCAGCAGCAGACTGAGCTCCTGAGGCAAGAGCTAACAGCCCCAAAGGAACCAAAGCCGGGGAATGTATCGGATTTCCGGAGATTGCAGCCTGCAGTGTTCACGGGGAGTGAGGAGCCATTGGAGGCAGAACAATGGTTGACGGACACGACAGACCTGCTGACCGCAGCTCGTGTCCCACAGGAGAGTCAAGTTGAGGTCGCTAAGATCCAGCTGAAGGACATAGCTCGGACTTGGTGGCTTGCAGAGGAGGCTCGCTTGGAGAGGCCTATCACTTGGGCTACCTTCTCCAAGAGTTTCTACAGCCGCTTCTTTCCGGCTACAGCACAGGAGGAGATGGAGGAGCAATTCATCGGGCTCAAGCAGGGAAACAAGTCGGTAGATGAATATGCAGCAGACTTCCTTAGACTCAGCCGTTTCGCTCCTTATATGGTGACGGACGAAGAGAAGCGAGCGAGCAGGTTTCAGAAGGGTCTTCGGATGGATATTCAGATGTACATGATGTCTCAGGAGTTGAAGACATATGCAAGTGTTCTCTCTACCGCTCGGAAAGTAGAGCGGGGGTTTGAGAAGACTTGGGGGGATCAGATGGGACAGCAGGCCATGAAGAGGCCATTTATGCCTATGGGGCGAGGAGTTCCATTCAGAGTGGCGAAGACCCAGAGGCAGCCTTTCAGACCAGCGCCTTATCAGCCAGCCCAATCACTTCCTGTCTGCAACTTTTGTGGGAAGCTAGGGCACATTCGACCCAATTGCCGGAGGGCAAATGGTTTGTGTTTATGGTGTGGGTCTCGAGATCATGCAGTAGAGACTTGTCCACACCGGAGATTTGGGACAACCAACCAGACCTTGCCAGCACTTCCAGGGCCGAGTGGACAGCGGGTAGTACCAGGACCGCTTGGGCAGAGAAGTCAGGGACCGGCAGTGAGGAGAGACCAGGGGCCAGTGGTGAGGAGACCACCCCTTCCTCCACAGCATATGATACGCCCAGTGCAGAAAGGAGGCAGGACAGCAGCCGGGCGTGGCAGGGGTCAGGCTTACAACCTGACGGAGGCAGAGGCTGAGGCATCAGAGGAGGTGATTACAGGTAACATCAGTGTACATTCACATCCGGTTCTCGCCTTATTTGATTCAGGCGCATCCCATTGTTACATCTCCGATAAATTTGTGGCCGTCCATTCTATTCCTGTTAGATTACTAGACCACAAGTGGGAGATAAGTACCGGGAATGGGGTAGTCTTATCATCTAGAGTATGTACTGACTGTCCAGTAGAACTGTGTGACAAGGTCTTAGCCATAGATATGCTCGTGCTCGATACTAAGGGGTACGATGTGATCTTAGGCATGACCTGGCTCAGTCAGTATCATGCTATAATTGATTGTAGAGAGAAGAAGATCAATTTTAGAATTCCCCATCAGCCTGAGTTTCAGTTTAGTGGAGAAGTGAAGTCCACTAAGGGAAAGCAGATCATTTCATCGGAAGTTCAGAAGCAGAAGGTGCCAGTGTGGGATGAATTCCCGGAGGTGTTTGCGGAGATTACAGGATTGCCACCTGTCAGGACGATTGAGTTCTCCATTGAGACTATCCCAGGGGCATCTCCTATATCTAAGGCTCCGTACAGGATGGCACCAACAGAGTTGGAAATCCTGAAGAAGCAGCTGCAGGAGTTATCAGATAAGGGATTGATCAGGCCAAGTACTTCACCGTGGGGAGCTCCAGTATTGTTGGCCAATAAGAAGGATGGTAGCAAGAGACTTTGTATTGACTATAGGGAGTTAAACAAAGTCACCATCAAGAACAGGTATCCCCTTCCCAGAATAGATGACTTATTTGATCAGCTTCATGGAGCCCGTGTAATCTCCAAGTTGGACTTACAGTCGGGCTATCATCAGTTGAGAGTGAAGAAGGAGGATAGACTGAAGACGGCATTTAGGACCCGATATGGCCACTACGAGTTTCTTGTTATGCCTTTCGGAGTCACTAATGCCCCTGCAGTGTTTATGGATTTGATGAACCGAGTGTTCTCACCCTTCTTGGATCAGTTTGTTGTTGTCTTCATCGACGACATCTTGATTTATTCTAAGAACAGGAAGGAGCATGAAGAACACTTGAAGATTGTGTTGCAGACACTTCAGCAGGAGCAGCTTCATGCCAAGAGGAGCAAGTGCGAGTTCTGGCTAGACAGTATAGCATTCCTCGGACATGTGGTGTCAGCAGAAGGTGTATCCGTTGATCCGGGCAAGGTACAAGCAGTAAAGGAGTGGCCAGTCCCGAGGACAGTGACAGAGATAAAGAGCTTTCTTGGACTAGCTGGATACTACAGACGCTTCATCCAGGATTTCTCTCGGATTGCAGCTCCATTGACGAAGCTTACCAGGAAAGGGGAGAAGTACATCTGGACAGAGGAGTGTGATGCAGCCTTCGAGCAGTTGAAGCAAAAGCTCATTTCAGCTCCTATCTTGAGAACTCCCTCAGGGAGAGGAGGGATGGTCATCTTTAGTGATGCCTCAGGTAAAGGCCTAGGATGCGTGCTTATGCAACATGATCATGTTATCGCATATGCATCCAGGCAGTTGAAACCTCATGAGAGGAATTACCCAACTCATGATCTGGAGTTGGCAGCAGTGATCTTTGCATTAAAGATTTGGAGGCACTATCTTCTGGGAGATAGAGTGCTGATATATACAGATCACAAGAGCCTCAAGTATATCTTCTCGCAGAAGGAGTTGAATATGAGGCAGAGGCGGTGGCTGGAGCTTATGGCAGACTACGACATTGACTTGCAATATCATCCAGGCAAGGTCAATACAGTCCCGGATGCTTTGAGTAGGATGCCAGAGAACAGAGTACTTGTCCAGTTCACTCAGCAGGAGGACTTGATTCGGGATTTCATCCGATTGGATTTGATGGTGGTCCGAGGAGCTGAGAAGACAGGACAGCTTATGGCTTTACAGATCCAGTCTTCACTGATAGAGGAGATTAAGGAAGCCCAGAAGGAGGATCCCAGACTCCAGACATTTAGAGATCAGGTCGAGGCTGGATTGAGGACGGATATCTGTATTCGTCCTGATGATGCCTTGTGCTTTGGAGATAGGCTTTGTGTTCCCCAGGGAGAAGTGAGACAGAAGATTTTGGCTGAAGCACACAGTTCAGCCTACTCTATACACCCGGGGGGAAACAAGATGTACCAAGACCTGAAGAAGCACTTCTGGTGGAATGCCATGAAGAGAGAGATAGCTCAATTTGTGGCTAAGTGCTTGGTGTGCCAGCAAATAAAGATCGAGCATCAGAGATCGGCTGGACTTCTGCAACCCTTGCCAATACCTGAGTGGAAGTGGGAGCATATCACTATGGACTTCGTCACAGCATTACCTCGTAGTCCCAAGGGTAATAATGCTGTGTGGGTTATCATTGACCGTCTCACTAAGTCGGCCCACTTCATACCATTCCGGGTCGGTCAGACGACAGAGGTGTTGGCGGAGAAGTATATGAAGGAAGTGGTCCGTCTGCATGGAGTGCCAGTCAGTATTGTTTCAGACAGAGATACGAGATTCAGATCTCACTTTTGGGAGAGTCTCCAAGAGAGTCTGGGCACTCGTCTGAAGTTCAGTACAGCTTATCATCCCCAGACGGACGGACAGTCGGAGCGGACCATCCAGATCCTCGAGGACATGCTTAGAGCTTGCATGATTGAGTTTGGAGGTTCTTGGGAAGACCATCTACACTTGGCCGAGTTTTCTTATAACAACAGTTACCAGGCAAGTATAAAGATGGCACCTTTTGAGGCACTGTATGGGAGGAAGTGTCGATCACCGATTTGTTGGGATGAGGTCGGTGAGCGGAGTTTATTGGGACCAGAGATGTTGATCCAGACGACGGAGAAAATCAAGATTATCAGGGATCATCTCAGGGCAGCTCAGAGCAGGCAAAAGAGTTGGGCAGATTCTCGGAGGAGGCCATTGGAATTCGGAGTTGGAGATCATGTGTTCCTGAAGATTTCACCGACTAAGGGAGTGATCCGTTTCGGCACTCGTGGGAAACTAAGTCCAAGGTATATCGGCCCATTCGAGATATTGGATCGAGTGGGAGATGTATCTTATCGATTGGCGCTGCCGCCATCGTTGGACGGAGTTCATAATGTTTTCCACGTGTCTCAGTTAAGAAGATATGTGAGGGATGACAGCCATATTTTAGATCATTCCGAACTGGAGTTACAACCAGACTTATCTTATCAGGAGCAGCCAATGGCCATCTTAGACAGGAGTGTCAAGACACTGAAGAGCAAGGATATACCTTTAGTATTAGTGTCTTGGAACCGCCATGTGCCAGGAGAGGCCACATGGGAGCGAGAGGACGTCATCCGAGAACGATACCCGCAACTCTTCACCACTTGGTAAGACTCTTCCCTTCTATCTCTACCGTTATATTCCATCTATCATGTCTTTCCTTGTTGTCTTTCATCTTGCGAAATTTCGAGGACGAAATTTTTGTAAGGTGGGTAGATTGTAATACCTCGTTTCCGGAATACGTACTTTGTTGCGTATTCAGCTTTTCAACCGTATTTTCCGAATTACCTTCCGTATTTATCCGATTTCAATTTCAAATATCATTTTCCAATTTATTAGATTTTATGTGATTTTCTGGAATTTTCTAGAATTAAAATGAATTTCTTCAAAACCGGTGTCGACCAGCACCGCTGATCAATTTTCTGATTTGTATTTTCCAAACTGTTAGGAATTTTCAGAAAGTCCTTTAGACTTTATTAATTAGAATCCTATTTCTTAAATAAAGCCTTTTTCTGAGGATTTTAGGATTTTGTGAAAATTCCCACGGAGTCGGTAAATTACTGATACCGGGATTTTTATAATTAAAACTATAAGGTATTTCTCAGAAAGGACTTCATTTTAAGTCTTTTTATATTATTATAGATTTTTTGGTGAAAATTTGGAGTCGTTCCGAGATATTTGATTTCGGGACGTATCCGGTATTTCCGAAATGTTTTCCGTACTTTCGACTTTGTCCCGGGAACCCACGGTTTTAATTTCATAATTTTCTGAGTTAGGGAAAATATCCTTTCAATTTAATTTTCCTTCTTTTTCTTTTTTCTATTTTCTCTTCCTTCTTCATTAAGCCAAAAGAGTTTTGAATTTCCAAAATCCCAATTATTTCCACCTCTCCACTTTCCACACTCTTCCACATTAATTGCTTCATTAATGACCCTCCACCTCACCTCCAAATGGCTCCATTTGATTGGCCAAGGAAGCCACCTCATCTCCACTTGGCTTCATTTGATTGGTCAAGAAAATATCTCATTTACACATTTGCACAAAAGCCCCTCTCTTTCTTAAAATTCCATCCCCTTTACAAATTCAAAATCCTATTTAAACCAAACCCTTTACATTTTCATCCTTTACTTCATTTCCTCAAGAATTCCAAACTTAGCAAAATCTCTCTCTTTCTCAAAGCAAACCCTAGGTCTCCTTGCCATCTCAAGAACCGCAACTTGGATTTTGGGATCGTCCGAGTTATCGCCGAGAATCAAGTTGGTATTTCAGCTCGTCCGGAACTCGTAGAAACTCCAAACGACCGTTCGAGGTGAGTATCTTTACTCACCAAGACTAGTAATATTCTTAGCATACTTGTATTGATAGATCATGTCACTTTATGTTATAAAAATCCTATTTTTATCCATTCAAAACAACCACCACAAAATCTGGATTTTTAGTCAGACCACAGCCTATTTCAGAACATCGGTCGACCGGCCCTATGGGGGCAGTCGACCGATATGCACAAACGTGCACAGAATTGGGCTAGCGGTCGACCGGTCCATAGACCAGTCGACCGGCTAGGAGACCTGGAGCTCACCTGGAGCTCCAGATTCGGTACGGTCGACCGGCAGTCGACCGATACCCTACCGCCCTTGCAAAGCCCAGTCGACCGGCAGTCGACCGGTCGATTCTGGAGCTCACGCACTTTGGCCAGTCGACCGGCAGTCGACTGGTAACCCTACCGCCTTCACAAATCCCGGTCGACCGGCTCTCGACCGGAGGTCGACCGCCAGTTCAGAACTGTGCCAGACTTCTGTTTTCTTTTTTGTTTTAAATTTTGATCGTTCATTGATACATGTATGATATGCTAGTATTGTTTATGCTTCCTAATTGATACCACATGACATGTTACTTGATGGATCTCATGGCTTATACTTCATGACATGTTACCATGTATCTTCATGTTAGGCTTGTTAATTAAAATGTATATCTCCACTTTATCATGCTATCACTTGTACCAAGCATGATTGATTTGACCTTTACATAAAATAGACCAACTTATATTGGGTCCGGGGGAGACCATGCGGATATCGATTGTGTTCGTGTTTACAGTGGTTTTAGGAAGTGTTGTGCAACCCATGTTCCAGTCTGACCTGCGGTACACCAGGGGACTGAGGGGAGAGCTTGCTCCCTGTATTGTTGGTACCATATTGATAAGGGCATACATAAGTCCCTTTTATTGAGGCCTAGCGGCTGGGTTCCGTTACAAGCACGGAACATTATTGGGCCGTTATCCCGGGCATGCACGGGATCCACTGTAAACATAGTTCATCGATACAACCGCTGATTTCCAATAACCCCCTTGCTTTATTGGGATATGGATCTATGTGCACTGGGACGCTGGACCACATAGCTAGATATCACGATGAAACAAGTAATAATAATAAGACATTAATTGTAGATGTATTGTTTTAGGACTTTGGATTTCCATGCTTTATCCTTTATATTGCTATATCTTATTTACTCGTATCCATTAGCCATTTGGCCATATCTCGTTTATTGTTATATGTCTTGATTCTGTGGATTTGCATATTCAGATTCCGAGACTTGGAACGAAGTGGATCCATCCACTGAGAACCAAGAGTACTTCAGTGAGCAGGCCGACCAGCTCTAGTTCCTCCAGTGCCGTACTCTTCATTTTTGGCTCACGCGTCTTCCTTTCTTACGTGAGCATCTTGTATACATTTGTATATCTTCTTTTGGACTTGGTTGTGAAACAAAACACTTGTAAAGTGTATCAGTTCATAACTTGTACTTGTACTTTATTGTTGGCATATATGAATATACCACGCTTGTGTTATACTCTGATCCTGTATTGTATTGTACTTTTACGCTTAGCGTATATACGTGGGGGCAGTTCTGACCTACGTATATACGTCGCGGTGACGTGTCCGTATCCGCCAGGATCGGGGCGTTACAGTTGCTCTCAGTCGGTTGACCGGTCGGTCGACCGGCCGACTGACACGGCTACGTGCACAATCTTGTGCACGTCCGGTCGATCGCTACGGTTGACCGGCTCCTAGCCCGATCGACCGTTACGATCGACTGCCAGAGCCTGGCAGCCAAAATCTGGGACTGAAAAACTGGATTTTTAAAGTCTTAAAAATTCCCATAAAATCTCTAAAAATCCACAAAAATAGTTTTCTTATTTTACATTGATATATAAACATGTGATAAAAATTACAACACAAAAATCAAACATTTTGAACTATTTTTGTGTCTTACAAATTTTATCAAAAACCAAAACTTGTATTTTTCCAAACTTGGATTTTTCAAAAGAAAATCCGATTGTCCATAATTCATTTAAATACAAAAACATGATACTTAAACACATTGAAGCATGTTGCATATGGATGAAAATCCAATATACAAGAAACATATACATATCCATGTTTTTGACTTTAATTCCAAAATATGTTTTGTTAAAAATACCAAAACATAAAACACATGAATAAGTAAGTCAAAACTAAGTTTGTCTAGGAAGATAAGCATGCATGTATATAGAATGAATCTACTATACATAAAACCATTTAAACTTGTTTTGATCTATCTATTCATGAAACAAGATCGGTTAAACCAAAAACGGAAAAACCGAAAACCAATATTCAAAACATGAAACGTGTGTGTTGTGAACTTGAGAATATCATACTATTCTAATCATTACAAATGGATCTAAAACTCAAACTAAACTAGGTACCAATGTCTTCTTGTAGAGCGCCGTCTCCAAGCCGACTCGATCCAAAACTTCGTAATCCACCGAGCTTGACTCCAATGAGTGCTATATATGATCTTGTCGCTCGGGCTCTTGAATCACTATGTGAAAGCTCCCAAACCATCTTTGTTGAAGCTAAACACCTACTAACATCTTGATTAATAATCTGAAACTAAAATCACAAGATTATTAGTACACATAACTACATGAGTTAATTATCATCAAAACTAGAGTGGAAGGCCTTTGAGCCAACAATCTCCCCCTTTTTGATGATGACAAAACTCATGGAGTTATATATGCATGGATTAAAGTTAAGCTTCAAAGAAGCTCCCCCTTAACTCATGCATGGAAGAAACATAAGAATATGCAATGAAAGCTCATAAACATGTATGATAAAACATAGATACCAAATACAAAAGCATGTTCTTTATACCAAACATGAAATGCATCAACATGCATAAATAAAACAAGCTCTTGATGCCAATTAAAACAAGCTCTTGATACCAATAAAAAACATGTTCTTAAATATTGCTCTTGATACCAATACTTGATATCAACAAAAAAAAAAAAAAACTTGCATAGTCATAGAAACATGCAAAAACATGCATAGTCATAGAAACATGCATATAAACTCAAATAATTCTCCCCCTTTTTGTCAATCATCAACAAAAAGGGGTCCAAGTAAAAACAAAACATTCTTCTCCTTTTTGTTCGAAATAAAGAATCAATAAAGGAGTGACAATAAAACAAATTCTTCCAACATGATACCAATTAAAACATATCAATATAAGAATTCTTGACATCAATAATACCAATTGAAAGAAAGAAATCAATAGAGACCAATTGAAAGTAAACAAAATCTTAATACCAATTGTGAGTAAACAAATAAGCATCTTGATACCAATTTTGAGAAAACAAATAAAATCTTGATACCCATTTAAAGAATTATTCTTTTAAGCATATGATATCAAATGAAATTATTATTCTCAAAAAAAATTTTAAATCATTTTCTATCATAAAGTAAGGGAGTGGAAATCAAAGGTAAACTAGATACTAATTGAAAGATAAATTACGAGTTTTCTCCCCCTTTATGAAATACCAAATAAAACAATGATCAAAAAAATTTTATTTTTCATAAGCTTAAGCATTGTTATTAAAATATCAATTGAAAACTAATCAATAGAAAACATGAAAGTCATTAAAACTTCAAGCTTTAGCATAAACAAATATATGTATGAAAAATAGATACCAATCGAAATTGATACTATTTGAAGAGTAAGCATACATATATAAAAGTATATGAGTATACAAGAAATGTCAATATTGATACCAATTGAAAAGATCCAATGATACCAATTGAAACAACAATAATATCAAATGTATATCTCATATAACCTACCACCCAATCATGTTCAAGTTTAAAATGATTTTCACTATAAAGCATACATGAGCATGATCTCCCATCCAACCGCCCTTAAAAGGTTGGGGTTTTCAAAAATAAGTTTGAAAAATAAAGTATGTTTGAAAAACTCAACCAAAACAAAGAATATTGCAACTAGTTAAATGGAAAATCTTGTTAACTAGTACGAAATCCTTCAAGTAAGGAATAAAACAAAAATATTTTTCATAAAACACATGTAAATCACATGGTACAAATCACTCAAAATCAATAAGGCACATATCATACCCATGAAAACAAAATCATGAGAAACCATTAGATAAAGTAAGTGAAAAGGTGTAATGAGAAACATGGCATCATGAAAACATTCAATTAAGCTCATGTGAAATTCCTTTACATGAAAACATAAAAAAAAACTAAATTTTCATTAAAAACAATTTATACTTCAAGGCTATGTGTATGTTTTGACAACACAAGAAGTATACATACATATCCCTAAACACAATTGAGTCCATAACAAAGATTTGCTTGAAAAGCAAATGACTCAAGGGGAATACATGTATATCTTAAGGTTTGGCAAAATAAACATATACATGAAGTGAAAACATATGATCATAAAACATGTCCAAAATGGGGAATACAAGTTTAAAATGCATGAATCATCAAAACTAGACTATACTAACACATCTAATGGGTACAAATGAACATTCAAGCACAAACATATAAAGATCTATTTGTGGCCCACTATATGTACAAGTATAAATCATAGTCTTAATGAAAACTAACATTTAAACATATATTCAATTCATGAAGTATGAAACGAGACATAAATCAACATAAATCCAATCATTATGTAAATGCACATGTTATTAGAGTTATGAAATACATAATAGCTAAACAATGGTGAGAACACAACATATGGGTCCTTATAAATAAAGGTGATCTCAAAAGCTATTCATGCATGTCAATGATCATGGTATTTAACATAATAATCTATAAAAATTCAAACCATGAAGTATCAAAACAAAAATCATAATAATAAACATCAAAACATACTCTAAATAATGATATGAAGGCAAATAAAAATTGTGATGCAACGATCACCCAAAATAAGACTAGAAGCCGAATACCCTGTGAAGGGCTCTGAACTCCTACCACGTGATTCCTCTAGATAAGAGTTTGAGGTGCGTATTGCAATCTTGTTGTATGAGTATTTGATTGACAATATGAATATTAAACAAGTGAATATTGCAATGAATATGAAGAGCAAGTAAATAAAGATGGAAGTTAGAGATTGATACCAAAACTGATGAAGGCACCTCTCTAGTTCTCCAAAACAAGGTGGTCTTCCCACCAAACCTCCCTTGAAAGTGATGCATCCAAATAGTTCTCATGAAACACGGAACGCATCCACTCCAAGGTATCACCACTCTCACGTCATGTGAGAGCCCACACCTACATCAAATACAATAGGGGTGGTCTTTGGTACCCATTTCCTTTTGGGTCCATAGGGATTAGTTTCTTTTCTAACCCAAACAAATTTATTTGCTAAATTTATATCATGTATACAATCATAGCAAAACTTAGCAAGGTGGCCCTTATGTCCACAATATATACAAGTGTACACATGAGCATACATAGTATGAAAATTGTGACCGCGAGTAGCATGTGTATGCCTTGGAGGGTGTGCATGCAAAGATGGAACTTGTTTCTTTCGAAACAAAGATTCCAAACGTGTATGATTTAAGGCACAATGACTCAAAGTGGAGCCTAAACAATCAACACTTTTCTTCAAAACATTTATATCATTTTTAATACTTGAAGATAAGAGGAGCATGCAATAGATGTGCTAGGTGAATCTATCCTAGCATGGCAAACATGTGTATCTATATCATTTTTTAAAGATATATTTTTATTTAAAACTAAATCTAATTCTTTTGAAATAAAAACAATTTCATTTTTTAAAGAATGGTTATCCTTTAAAATAACATCTAATTTTGAAGATAAAACCTCATTGTTTTTCACAACATCATCACAATCATTTTTTCTTTTCAAAAATTCATTTTCCTTTATGGCAAGGTCTAGTTGAGATTTAAGTGAGTCACGTTCACTACAAATCTCTTCCTTCTCTTGCAAAATTAAATCAAATCTTGAACACAAATCCTCAAATTCTTCTTTTAGTTCACAATTCTTCTTTTTCAAAAGATCATGTTTTTCCAAAAAAATTTCAAATTTTGTAGCAAGTTCCATATTTAAAGTTTGAACTTCTAAACATCCATGGTAATAGGAACTAGTGCTAGCATCTAGTTGAGATTCCGATTGTACCTCAAGGGAGTCATTCCCTTGGACCATGAGGTAATGCTCGTCGGACTTGTCTCTTCTAGATCTCCTCTTCTATCAATAATCTTTGGTAGCTCGGGAGAAGTCAAAATACTCCAAACTGTAAAAGCCGAATCATAATGAGCAAACACAAGTAATAAATCTTTATCAATGGATGCTCTAAGTACTTTAAGGGCTAATGCATTGGCCTTCTTATGTTTGCTATCATTGGGGTAGGATTCCTTAGTAATGGCTTGATAAACTTTATGTCCTAGGGTTTTCAAATATATGGACATCCTATATTTCCATGTGTCAATATTGGAAACATCAAACATGGGAGGTGACAAGCAATCCATGATGTGTGTGCAAACAAATGTATGTTCAATATGCAAATGATAGATTAGCTAGCCAAGATCACACTCCTAGGTGGTTAAACCTAAGTACCAGGAGCGTAGGCTCTGATACCAATTGAAATCACCTAGAGGGGGGTGAATAGGTGATAATGCTAATCTAGTGAACTAAATGCGAAATTTAAAACTAATTGCAACAACACACAAGCAAGTATATGATATAGCAATATGAACAATGCACAAAGTAAAGAGAGAGAGAGAGAGTCAATGGATAAAGCGCAAACAACAAGATTTGTTTCGAGGTTCGAGCACCCAGCTCTACATCCCCGCCTTCACCCAGAAGGATTTCGAATCCACTGGCTTGTCCACATAGGACTCCCACACAGGGAACCTCCACCGAGGATTTGGGGCAATACAATAACTAGGAATACCCAACTCCTCTCTTTACAACCACAACCTCTCACTAGAGGCAAAGAACCAAGCCAACAAAACTATCACCTCACAACTAGAAGGATAAGCACAAAGCTACACAAGGATCACCCCACAACTTGAGGGATACAACCCAATTACACAACCTCCTCAACGCAATGAGGGAAAAGGCACAAAGCCAAGCAATAATTAGGGTTTACAACTTGGTGATCAAAAGACCACAAACCAATCTCTTTTTCCCACAAACACAAAGATCCTATAGAATAGGATAGTAGATGTAGCTCAAGTGTGGAGAAAACCAAAGAAATGGAAATCAAATAGTCAAAGAAAATCCTTGGGAAAATCTAGAAACCAAGATGAAGAAGTTGAATCAAAAACACTTTTCCCAAAAATCCTTTTCTTTGATTTTCCAAACCCTAGAAAAAACACCAAATAGATTGTGCAAATTAAAGCCCAAAAACATCTTTTGATTGCTGTGAAAACACTAGAGAGTAAGGAAAAATTAACTCTTCAAATCTTGGAGAAAACTGGCCACTAATGGGGTATTTATAGCCCCTAGAAAAATATAGCCGTTGGCAGCTAAAACTGCCAGAAATGGCCTACCGGTCGACCGGACGGTCGACCAGACAACGGTCGATTTTTGACCATTGGCAGCTACCGGTCGACCGCCCGGTCGACCGGCCCCAGAAACAGAGAGCAACACTCTCTGTCCGGTCGACCGCTTGGTCGACTGGGAGCAACCCGAGAGTGGGTTGCTCTCAGTCGGTCGACCGGTCGGTCGACCGGCCGACTGACACGGCTACGTGCACAATCTTGTGCACGTCCGGTCGACTGCTACGGTCGACCGGCTCCTGGTCCGGTCGACCGTTACGGTCGACCGCCAGAGCCTGGCAGCCAAAATCTGGGATTGAAAAACTGGATTTTTAAAGTCTTAAAAATTCCTATAAAATCTCTAAAAATTCACAAAAATAGTTTTCTCATTTTACATTGATATATAAACATGTGATAAAAATTACAACACAAAAATCAAAAATTTTGAACTATTTTTGTGTCTTACAAATTTTATCAAAAACCAAAACCTGTATTTTTCCAAACTTGAATTTTTCAAAAGAAAATCCGATTTTTCCAAAATTCATTTAAATACAAAAACATGATACTTAAACACATTGAAGCATGTTACATATGGATGAAAATCCAATATACAAGAAACATATACATATCCATGTTTTTGACTTTAATTCCAAAATATGTTTTGTTAAAAATACCAAAACATAAAACACATGAATAAGTAAGTCAAAACTAAGTTTGTCTAGTAAGTTAAGCATGCATGTATATAGAATGAATCTATTATACATAAAACCATTTAAACTTGTTTTGATCTATCTATTCATGAAACCAAGATCGGTTTAACCAAAAACGAAAAAACTGAAAACCAATATTCAAAACATGAAACGTGTGTGTTGTGAACTTGAGCATATCATACTATTCTAATCATTACAAATGGATCTAAAACTCTAACTAAACTAGGTACCGATGTCTTTTTGTAGAGCGCCGTCTCCAAGCCGACTCGATCCAAAACTTCGTGATCCACCGAGCTTGACTCCAATGAGTGCTATATATGATCTTGTCGCTCGGGCTCTTGAATCACTATGTGAAAGCTTCCAAACCATCTTTGTTGAAGCTAAACACCTACTAACATCTTGATTAATAATCTGAAACTAAAATCACAAGATTATTAGTACACATAACTACATGAGTTAATCATCATCAAAACTAGAGTGGAAGGCCTTTGGGCCAACAATTTGGGGTGTGTTTAGATATTTGGAAACAAAAAATGTCTGTTGGAATCCACTAAAAACAAAACAGATTAAAAAACTAGCCGTTATAGCCAGCTGGCAGGCTGTCGGTCGACTGGCTGATCGATCGACAGCTCATCCATAAAAGAGCCGTTGGCTTCGGGTCGACCGACAGCTCATCCATATAAGAGCCGTTGGCTTTGGGTCGACCGATAGCTCATCCATAAAAGAGCCGTTGGCTTCGGTCGACCGGCCGGTCGACCGCTTGGCAGTTCAAAAGAAAAAATCAAAAGGTCGATCGACCGACCCGGTCCACCAACCCTAACCAAGAGTTAGGGTCTCTCAGTCGGTCGACCGATCGGTCGATCGCAAGCGTTAGCAGTCGACCTGTCGGTAAACCGACAATGTGCACAAACGTGCACACCGCAAGGCCAAACGCCCGGTCGACCGTTCGGTCGACCGACTTGGCCTGAAACAGTTTTTATGAAAATTTTTACGTTTCAAATATTTTTCTAAATATTTTGTATTAGTTTATGGGTAATATAGAAATGTATAGGTGATGAAATATAGGTTCTAAACTTGTTATTAAATTTTGGAAAATTTATGAGACATGTATCAATACCAAACATGCAAAATATCAATACTATTAAAACTTGTATTTTTCAAAATCGTGTATTTTGTGTGTGTAACTTTTTGAGCATCACAACTATATTCTACGCTTTAATAAACTAATATCTTATTAGGCTCTAGGTGACTACAAGATCTTCAATCGGGCTTCTCCTTTAGTGACGTTTGAGTGTTTTGAGCTTTAATCCCGTGTTTGAATCTTATTGAGTCTTCAACACCTTTTGTTAGAGGAAGAAAACTCCTTGAATCCTAAGAACCCTGAAATATACTTATACACTCGAACTTGATTAGTACTAAATAACCACATATATTTTGTTATCATCTAAACCATAATACCGGGTGATTGTAACCTTGGGCCAACAATCTCCCCCCTTTGATAATGACAAAACATATGAGTTATTTAAATAAAAGATAGGAAAGAGCTTGAAAAAGCTTTACCTCAAGTTATGCTATCTATCAAGTACAAGAAAATATTATGACTTTAAGTGAATTTGACAATATAAGCAAATTACACATATATGCATATATAAAGATGATACCAATATAGAATAATATGCATATATAGCCTACCATCCTTCCAATCCTCCTTCTTCAAAAAATAATACATAAGCATGGTAATGAGAATGGATATAGAATACTAAAACAACTTAATAACTCAAATATCTCTCCCCCTTTTTGTCATGCATCAAAAAGGGTAAAGACATCAACGTAAAAGAGATATTAATTTGAAAAATAGATGATAAAGGAATAAAAAATTGAAACAGTTTCAAAACTTATGGATCCATAATACAAACATTTAACTCACCACAAATGAATGAAAATCTATTATAATCTAGTGGTTTAGTAAAAATGTCTGCAAGTTGAAAATCGATGGAAATATAATCAATTTCAATATTGCCTTTCTCATAGTGATATCTAAGAAAGTGATATCAAATATCTATGTGAATGGTCATGCTATGTTGATTTGCATTTTTGGTCATATGAATGGCTATAGTATTATCACAAAATATTTTAATATGCTCATAATGTGAATCATAATCAAGGAGAGTATGTTTCATCCAAAGGACTTGTGCACAACAAGTCCCGGCCGCAACATACTCCGCCTCGGCGGTTGAGAGGGCTACGAAATTTTGTTTCTTGAAAGACCAAGAAACAAAACAATTTCCTAGAAATTAAAAATTACCACTAATGCTCTTCCTATCCACTCTACAACCAGCATAGTCGACATCCCAATAACTCGTCATGAGAAATTGTCCGGTTTTCGAATACCACAAGTCCATTCCAATAGTGCACTTAAGATATCTAATAATGTGTTTACCGCAATTAAGATAGACTCTTGAGGACAAGATTGAAATCTAGCACATAGACACACACTAAACATAATATCCTACCTACTAGTCGTCAAATAAAATAAAATACCAATCATGCTTGTATAAAATTTAATATCTATATTTATACCTTGTTCATCCTTGTCAAGCTTTGTAGTAGTGACCATGAGAGTCTTACTTAGCTTTGCATTTTTAAGCCCAAATCTCTTGATGAGTTCTCTTGTATACTTGGCTTGATTGATGAAAATCTCATCACTCCTTTACTTGATTTGGAGTCCAAGGAAGTAGTTTAGCTCTCCCATAATAGACATCTCAAACTCGTTCTTCATGCATGATTCAAATTCTTTACAAAGCTTTTCATTAGTGGATCCAAAAATAATATCTTCAACATAAATTTGAACAATTAGGATATCATTATCTACATGCTTTGTAAACAAAGAGGTGTCAACTTTACTTTTAGCAAAATTATTTGAAGTTAAAAAAGTTGAAAGCCTTTCATACCAAGCTTTTGGAGTTTGTTTCAAACCATATAAAGCTTTATCAAGTTTGCAAAAAAATCTGAATGTGTCGGATTAACCAACCCAGGGGGTGTTCAACATATACTTCATTTTCTATAAACCCATTTAAAAACACACTTTTGATATTCATTTGAAAAAGTTTGAAACCTTTAAAAGGAGCAAAAGCAAGTGTCATCTATATGGCTTCAAGCCGTGCTACGGATGCAAAGATTTCTTCAAAATCAATACCTTCAATTTGGGTGTAACCTTAGGCCACTAACCTAGCTTTATTTCTAATAACATTATTCGACTCATTCAACTTATTCCTAAAGATCCATTTAGTGCTAATAGTTGGTCTATCATGGGGTCGTCTAGGAATAAGATACCAAACTTGGTTGCACTCAAATTGATTGAGCTCTTCTTGCAATGCTAGCAACCAATATGAATCGGCCTCGGCTTCAAAGATGTTTTTGAGCTCAATATGTGAAATGAAAGCAAAATGCCTACATAAATCATAGAGTTTGGATCGAGTAGTTAGCCCCTTGGATAAATCACCTATGATGAGGTCCTTGGGATGATTTGAAGCAAATCTCCAATCCTTCGGAAGTGGTTATGTTGGCTCTACTTCAACCTCTTGAACTTCATCTTGTTCATCAATCTTTTGCTTTTCTTCTTCTATAGGTGAGTCCTTCAAGGCTATATTCTCCATGTGTTCACATAAGAAATCAATCTCTATAAAATTCTTCACAAAAATATTAGATTCCTCAAACTTGACATGTATAGATTCGTCAATAGTTAAAGTAGATCTATTGAAAACTCTATAGGCGTTACTAGTATTTGAATACCCAACAAATATGGATTCATAAGATTTGGCATCAAATTTTTCTAAATTATCTTTAGTGTTTAAAAGAAAGCGTTTATAACCAAAAACTTTAAAGTAAGAAATATTAGGTTTTCTCAAATAGTAAATTCCAGATGAAGTTTTGGAAGTATTTTTACAAAAAAAAATTCTATATGAAATGTAACAAGATGTGTTTACGGCCTCGACCCATAGGTATTGAGGGAGTCCGTATTTATTTATCATTGTCCTAGCCATTTCTTGAAGAGTATGATTCTTCCTTTCAACGACTCCATTTTGTTGTGGGGTTCTAGGATATGATAGTTCATGTTTGATTCCATGTTCTTCACAATAAGTGATGAAGGAATGGTTAATAAATTCTCCACCTCTATCACTTCTTATGTGTAAAATCGAAAAATTCTTTTCTTTTTCAACTCTTTTTCTAAACACTTGAAAATGTGAAAAAGTTTGATCTTTGTGTTCTAAAAACAAAACCCATATAAAATGAGAAAAATTGTCATCCAAAATAAAGACATAACGATTTTCACTTAGACTTTTGGTTTTAGTTGGGCCAAATAAATTCATGTAAATTAACTCTAAAGGTCTTGATGTCATGATATCTTTGATAGTTTTGAAAGAAGACTTGATTTGTTTACCAAGTTGGCACGCATCGCAAATGCGGTCGTTTTTAAATTTTAAATAAGAAGCACCTTTTATAATTTTCTTATTGTTAATTCTAGATAGATGGTCAAATGAAACATGGCCTAGTCTCCTATGCCATAACGAAGAATCTTCATTAAAGGCATTTAAACATGTAGCATTGCATTATAAATTTGACATATCAATCATGTACACATTATTTTCACTAAAATCGAAAAGCACACATGCATTGGCTTGTCTATCTAAAACATTGCAAACTAAATCATCAAAAACTACTTTAAAACATCTTCTCACTAATACTCAAAAGATTATGCTTGAGATCATCAACTAAAACAACATTTTTAATTAATGGAGATGACCTAATTTTAATGTTACATATACTGATATTTTTTCCTTCCGAATCATCTCCGAAGGTGATGGTGCCACCTTCATAGTACCTTGATAGCGTTGCAAAATTATTGATATCCCAAGTCATATTCCTTGAGTAACTGCTATGAAGATACCACCGCTCCCTACGTCTTGAAGCCTTAGTGTGTACCTATATCAAGTAACGAATTGGTTGATTTTGATACCCAAAATTTTTTTGGATCCTATAATGTTAACTTTTCGAACCCAAATGTGATCATTAGATGCATTTATTCTATCAAAGCAAAATTTAGTTAAGTGACCTTTTCGGCCACAATAAGTGCATGAATAAACTCTATCATATATATAAGCATGATGGGAGTGTGGGGTGTGAACATGTTTGGTGTGTGTAGTATGTCTAGCATGATGTGTATTTATATGTTGTGATTTAAGAGTGTAGGTATGTGTAGTATGATGAGCGTGTGTAGCATTAACATGTTTCTTTGGAGTATGTTTCTTAGGAAATATTACCTCCAACCTAGCTTTATCAAACTCACATTTCTCTAACACATCTCCTAAAGAGTTAATTTTATCTTTTAAAATAGAAATCTCATTTTTATCAATTAATGAAATTTTTGCTTTACATGAAATTTTAAATGCATAAAAATCTTTTTGTGTGGACATGAGTGTGGAAGTTAAATCATCTTTTTCTTTTGAAAGTGTGACAATTTTTTTAAAGGAGTTTCATTATTTTTTTCAATTTTAAATACTTCTTTTTAAGGAAACCATAGTTGTTAGACAACTCTTCAAAAGCCTCACCCAATTCATCCATTGTTAATTCACTATCATCGAGTGAGGGTTTGAATGTTACCTTAGGTATGTTATCATTAGCCATGAAACACACGTGTGTCGTATCTACTTCTTTATCTGTTTCACTCTCAGAGTCCACGTAGCTTTGAGAGCCTTCTTTTTATAGGGCTTCTTGGAGGTTAAAGGTGTTGGCCCAAAGGCCCATCACTCTAGTTTTGATGATGTTCAACTCATGTAGTTATAGTACTAATGATCTTGTGTTTATTTAGTTTTAGATTTGTGATCAAGATCTTAGTAGGCGTGTAGCTTCAACAAAGGATTTAAAGTCAAGGTTTTGAGCTAACACGGTTTGATTCAAGAGCTTGTGCATCAAGACCACATCAAGTACTCAAGAGGAGTCTAGCTCTTTGGATCGTGTTTGGACCAAGTCAAGAAGATGAGAAGACTTCAAATGAAGACTTCAAGATCAAGACTTGTGTCTAGGTTTGTTTTTATAAGATTTTGTTTTTAGTTAAAATGTAAAGGATAGAATAGTTGGTGGATTGCTCAAGTATATCTTACACACACACACACTCTTGATTTAGATAAGTTTTTTCATAAAAGAATTTTTATTTTGGAAAAATACAAAAGAGTTTTCTTTTTGAAAAATACCGGATTGGTTTTTGGTATTCTAAGTTTACATGTATTTAACCAAAACTAAATTTAGTACTTAAATGTCAAAAACATAGATATTTCATCACGTATGTGTAGTGGATCATATCCATACACTCTATGCTTTAAAAGTTGTTTAAATATCTTATTTTTGTATTTGAATAAGTTTTAGAAAAACCAATTTTGAAAAAATACAGTTTTCGTTTTTAGTCAAAATTTTCAAGTTACAAATATAGTTCAAATTGTTTGTAACATGTCTTGATTTTGCTCAAGCATGTTTGATTATCAAAGTATAATGATAAAACTATTTTTGTAGATTTTTGGTGATTTTATGGGATTTTAATTGAGCCAAAATGACCAAGTTTTTGATCCCTATAATGTCCTAACCTGGCTTCTGTCGGTCGACCGGGCCGGTCGACCAGGCTTGAAGTCGGTTGATCGGGCCGGTCGACCGACATGCACAGACGTGTAGGCCAGTTCTTGCTGGAGGGCCGGTCGACCGACCCCGATCGACCGCAGAGAGCTTCTGCTCTCTGGAAAGCCCCGGTCGACCGGGCCGGTCGACCGGCAGAGAACTCTGTTCTCTGTTCCAGGCAGCGGTCGACCGGGCCGGTCGACCGACGCCCCTACGGTCAGATTTCTGACCGTTGGCGGTCGACCGGGCGGTCGACCGTCAGCCGTCAGGGCTGATTCTTTGCCCCAACGGCTAGTTTTTCTAGCCTATATATTTGGGGGGGTTTGTGGGCTGTTTTACACAAGATTTTTAAGTGGATTTTGCATCAGTTTTTCTTACTCTATTAAAAGGTTTTCTCCACTTGTTTTAGAGCCAATATTTCCAATTAAAAGGGGAGTTTATCAAGAGTGATTTTAAAAGTGATTTTCTTGAGTTTTCCTCCACCATTTCAATCCTTGTTTTCTCACACAACACTTGAGCTATCCATTGATTTATTCATCCTATAGGAGTGTTATTGTGAGATTGTTTTTAGGTGATCAAAGTGTTGTGATCACTAAAGACTTCTTTCTTTGCTTTGAGGAGGCGGACGAGTGTGTTCACATTGTTTCGGGTTCGCGTGTGAACTCGGTGTTTGAGGTGCGGCCTCGGCGAGCTAGTGGGCTTGCGGTGTGTACGGGACTAGAGAGTCCAAGAGTTCTAGTGGGAACTCCTTGTAGGTGTTGCGGCACCGAGTGATCCGGTGGGATCAATTATAGTGGAAATCCTTCATAGTGTTGAAGGCGGAGACGTAGAGCAAGTGTGCTCAAACCTCGAAACAAATCTCCCGTGTTTGCGATTGCTCACTCTCTATCTCTTACTCTTATCTTTATATCTTGCATGCTTTATTGTCTTTATCATTATATGCTTGATATACATTGTGTGCTTAATTGTTATATGCTTGGGGATTGTTTGCTAACACTTGTATTCAACCAAGAGAGCCAACGCGGCACCTCAACTCTTATTTAGAGGAATCTTGAGGAGTTGGTTCAGAGCCCTTCACGGGGAATTCGGCTACACTCTTGTGTTATACGTGGTGTTTAGTTTAAGAAGTTGTAGTTTGCATTAAATAGTTTTTAATTCCGCACTAAGTGACCATTAGATTAGCCATCACCTATTCACCCCCCCTCTAGGTGTCTTACAATTGGTATCAGAGCCAAGTGCTCTTGATTTGGGTCTTATAACCTAGAGTTAAAGATCCTCATTTTAGGCTAATCACAATATTTGTACACACACCATGGATTTCATGTCACCTCCCACCTTTGACATTCTTAACATCCAAACTTGGAAAGTTAAGATGTCTTTGTACCTCAAAGGCCTAGGTATTCATGTTTATCTTGCTATAATTAAAGATTCATATGTTAGTGATAGCAAGTATATTGAGGCTAACTCAAAAGCCATTCATGCTTTGAAGAGTACCCTAAATGATGTTTATTTATCTAGGGTTGCTAATCTTGACTCGGCTTTTGTAGTATGGAACTCGTTGATCTCCCTTGGCGAAAAAGAACAATACTATGCGGGGAGCAATTCGGATGTTCGAAGTGACACCTCCAACGTGTGCTACATGGTCGAAGGGGATAACCCCCTTGAGGTAACTACCGAATCCGTGGTAGATGAAGATGTTGACATGTCTTATGATGAGCTTACTTCATTTTGTCAACAACTAATTGAAAAATATGAATTACTTAAGAAAGATAATAAGAAAATGAAAAACAAATTTGATTGCATGTTAAAAGAAAAAGATTCTTTACAAGATAAATTTGAAAATATTTCAAAAGAAAATGAAACTTTAAAAAATGAAAATATTTCCTTGCTTTCTAAATTAAATTACATGTGTGAAGGAAATAATACTTTGAAAAATAAAATTGTTTTGGTGGAAAATCAAAAAGAAGTTGCTTTGCAAGAAAATAACTCTTTAAAAAGAAAAATTATTGAAAAAGAAAAGGTTAATGTTTCTAAAAAGAATAAGAAAAATGATTCTCATTCTCACTATGCTTTACATGCCACTACTAATGAGATGAAATTTTTGAAAAATAAAATAAATTGTTTGAGCTCAACCTTGAGCACATGTGCATTTAACCACTCTAGATTGGAGTCTTTATTTTCAAAGAAACAAGCTCCACATGTTCATGCACATCACCCACATGCATATTCATTATTTGCACGTCATGATCACACACATACACATATGCATGCTAGAGTGTACAAATGTACACATTGTGGTCGCAAAGGCTATTTAGCAAAGTTTTATTTTGATAAGATACATCATGTAAATTTTGCTAAGAAAAATGTTTGGGTTCCTTAAAAAGCTAACCCTCAAGGACCCAAAAGAAAATGGGTACCAAAATCCTCACCTTTTGTATTTAATGTAGGTGCGGGCTCTCACAAAACGTGAGAGGGATGGTGCCTTGATGGTGGATGCATATGGACATGATGGATATATTTTTGATGCACCGCTATCAAGGAGGTTTGGTGGGACAACCACCATGTTTTGGAGAATTAGAGCATAGTTCTTTATTTTGGTAGCTATCTCTAAACTCCTAGTTTATTTACATGCATTTATGATTGATGATCTTTAGCATGTTCATGTTTTTGTGCTTCATGTGGTAAACACTTGTTTAAATGTAGTATTTGTCAAAACTTGGATTTATACATGTACAAGTAGTGAGCAACAAATTGATTCATATATGTTTGCACTTTATTGTTCATTTGTACTCACTATATGCACATGTATAGCCTAGTTTTGATGATTCTCTCATTTACACTTGTTTTGCCTATTTTCATGTTTTGCTTCATTTATATGTATTTAGTATTCAAATCTAATAAATATACATGTATACCCCATGAGTCATTTGCCTTCATGCAATTTACATTATGGACTCTTTTTATGTTTGGGATATGTATGCATATTGTTAGGATTGGATAAAAACATACATATACCTAGAAGTTTGTTTTTAAGATGAAAAATGAATTTTTATCTTTAATTGAAAAATGAATTTTCATTATTTTTGTTTGATAAAATGATTTTTGTTTTGAGCTTCATTGTCTATTTTCATGAAAAATGCTAATTCCATAATTCTTGTGCACTCATGCTTTATTTATTCATGACTATGTTTCATAATCATTTTGAGCTTTACGGACCTTGAGTGTTGAATTTTGTGTATTTAGTATGTTTCATGAATACATATGATTTGGTTTCATGTTTTGAAGGATCTTTAACTAGTTTTTAAAAAATTAATTTAACTAGTTATTTATTCTTCAATTTAGTAGTGGTTTTCACTATTAAAATATTTTCAATACCCTTTTTTTTAAAACCCCTTCCAACTCCTTATTGGGAGGATGGATGGGCGAGTATGCCTTGTAAGCTTAATTGAAAAATCTTTTATCTTGAGCATATAATGGGTGGAAGGTTATGAGTTATATACTTGATCTCAATTGGTATTTTCATTTTGTATATACTCATATTTTGTTTCCTATATATGTATGCTTCATTTCAAATAATACCAATTTCTATTTGTATTTTCATTTTCATACATATATGTGATTTATTTGTGCTTGAGTTAAAATCGATTTACATATTTAAAGCACAAAGTATGTTTATGCTAAGCTTGATTCAAATCATTATTTTCAATTGATATCTTAATTGATTATTTTAATAAGCTTATGCATTATTTTTAAAATTGATATTTTTATTGATATAAAAAATATGCAATAATTTTCAATTGGTATCAATATGATTCTACTTTTGATTAAGAAATTCAAAATTTGTAATGTCTATTTACAATTGGTATCTTAAAATTTGATTACAAGTATACCTTAAAAATTTTGTTTATATGATATCTTAAAATTTGATTTTCTAAGATATTTCAAAATTTGTTTTTAATGAGAAAAGTAAAAATGTTTTGATGTGTATTGCCTATATGCAAGGGAAGCTTAACATCTCTTCTACATATAGATTCATATTGAGTGTATCTTATATTGAGGAGCTTGACAATAGGGGGAGCTTCACATCTCCTCTTATGCATTGCATATTATGCGTTATGTGAGTTAGGGCTTGTCATCCCTTCTTCATGTAATGCATATATGTAGAGAAGTTAACTTAGCGTCTTCCTCTTCATGAATATATATCGCATATATCCTTTATTGATTTGTTTAATGTCACCCCTTTGTTGATTTTTGCTTTTGGCAAAAAAAGGGGAGAACATTTTGTTTTTAATTTAACCCCTTTGTTGATGATTGACAAAAAGGGGGAGAAGTATTTGGTATATATGCATGTTTTCCTTGCTTTATCCATAATGGGGGAGAAGTATTTATGTTTATGTATATATGTTTTGTTTTGCAAATAGGAGAAAAAGTATTTGATAAGTTTTATGCTTGTTTGGCATGTTTATCTCCTTATATTTGCATACATGTTTAGTTAGTTTATGTGCCTCATTTCCATATTTATTTATTTATTGTTATGCATGAGTTAAGGGGGAGCTTCTTTGAAGCATTACTTTAATCCATGTATATATAACTTCATGAGTTTTGTCATCATCAAAAAGGGGGAGATTGTTGGCCCAAAGGCCGATCACTCTAGTTTTGATGATGATCAACTCATATAGTTATAGTACTAATGATCTTGTTTTTATTTAGTTTCAGATTTGTGATCAAGATCTTAGTAGGTATGTAGCTTCAACAAAGGATTTAAAGTCAAGGTTTGGAGCTAACACTGTTTGATTCAAGAGCTTGTGCATCAAGACTGCATCAAGTACTCAAGAGGAGTCTAGCTCTTTGGATCGTATTTGGACCAAGTCAAGAAGATGAGAAGACTTCAAGATCAAGACTTGTGTCTAGGTTTGTTTTTATAAGATTTTATTTTTAGTTAAAATGTAAAGGATAGAATAGTTGGTGGATTGCTCAAGTATATCTTACGCACACACTCTCTTGATTTAGATAAGTTTTTTCATAAAAGAATTTTTATTTTAGAAAAATATAAAAGAGTTTTCTTTTAAAAAATATCGGATTGGTTTTTGGTATTCAAAGTTTACATGTATTTAACCAAAACCAAATTTAGTACTTAAATGTCAAAAACATAGATATTTCATCATGTATGTTTAGTGGATCATATCCATACACTCTATGCTTTAAAAGTTGTTTAAATATCTTGTTTTTGTGTTTGGAGAAGTTTTGGAAAAACCAATTTTGGAAAAATACAGTTTTCATTTTTAGCCAAAATTTCCAAGTTACAAAAATAGTTCGAATTATTTGTAACATGTCTTGATTTTGCTCAAGCATGTTTGATTATCAAAGTATAATGATAAAACTATTTTTGTAGATTTTTGGTGATTTTATGGGATTTTAATTGAGCCAAAATGATCAAGTTTTTGATCCCTATAATGTCCTGACCTGGCTTCTGTTGGTCGACCGGACCGGTCGACCGGGCTTGAAGTCGGTTGACCGGGCCGGTCGACCGACGTGCACAGACGTGCACGCCAGTTCTCGCTGGAGGGCCGGTCGACCGACCCCGGTCGGCCGCATAGAGCTTCTGCTATCTGGAAAGCCCTGGTCGACCGGGCCGGTCGACCGGCAGAGAACTCTGTTCTCTGTTCCAGGCAGCGGTCGACCGGGCCGGTCGACCGACACCCCAACGGTCAGATTTCTGACCGTTGGCGGTCGACCGTCAGCTGTCAGGGCTGATTCTTTGCCCCAACGGCTAGTTTTTCTAGCCTATATATTTGGAGGGTTTGTGGGATGTTTTACACAAGATTTTCAAGTGGATTTTGCACCAGTTTTTCCAACTCTATTAAAAGGTTTTCTCCACTTGTTTTAGAGCCAATATTTCCAATTAAAAGGGGAGTTTATCAAGAGTGATTTTAAAAGTGATTTTCTTGAGTTTTCCTCCACCATTTCAATCCTTGTTTTCTCACACAACACTTGAGCTATCCATTGATTTATTCATCCTATAGGAGTATTATTGTGAGATTGTTTTTAGGTGATCAAAGTGTTGTGATCACTAAAGACTTCTTTCTTTGCTTTGAGGAGGCGGACGAGTGTGTTCACATTGTTTCGGGTTCGCGTGTGAACTCGGTGTTTGAGGTGCGGCCTCGGCGAGCTAGTGGGCTTGCGGTGTGTACGGGACTAGAGAGTCCAAGAGTTCTAGTGGGAACTCCTTGTAGGTGTTGCGGCACCGAGTGATCCGGTGGGATCGATTATAGTGAAAATCCTTCATAGTGTTGAAGGCGGGGACGTAGAGCAAGTGTGCTCGAACCTCGAAACAAATCTCCCGTGTTTGCAATTGCTCACTCTCTATCTCTTACTCTTATCTTTATATCTTGCATGCTTTATTGTCTTTATCATTATATGCTTGATATACATTGTGTGCTTAATTGTTATATGCTTGGAGATTGTTTGCTAACACTTGTATTCAACCAAGAGAGCCAACGCGGGACCTCAACTCTTATTTAGAGGAATCTTGAGGAGTTTGTCCAGAGCCCTTCACGGGAAATTCGGCTACACTCTTATGTTATACATGGTGTTTAGTTTAAGAAGTTGTAGTTTGCATTAAATAGTTTTTAATTCCGCATTAAGTGACCATTAGATTAGCCATCACCTATTCACCCCCCCTCTAGGTGTCTTACAAAAGGTTTGCTTTTAGTCTCCGGACAATCTGCAATCATGTGACCCGGCTTCTGGCAATTGAAGCATATGATCTTCTTGTCTTCTTTCCCTTGGCATCTTCTTCTATTTTTAAACTTGGCCTTGTTGTACATTCTCCTTACATTTTTCACTAGGAGAGAGAATTCTTCATCACCCTCTTCTTCATCATCATCGTCAGAGATGGTGAGAGTGGATTTGAAAGCGATCATCTTCTTCTTTTGTGGTGCCATCTCTTCTCTTGCTTTCCTCTCCATTTCATTGGTCTTAAGGTTTCCTATAAGACTGATGAGCTTCATTTCTTTTTTATCGTTTAGCTCCTTCAAAATAGTATCCTTGACTTCCCATAAGGGTGAAAGTGCACGAATGACCTTCCTTACTTTTTGATCATTATTAATGGCATCACCTAAAGAAGAAAGACCGTTAGTTATTTTAATAAATCTTGTTACCATGTCATCAATGGTGTCATTATCATGCATGGTGAAATTTTCATATTGGGAACGCAAGAGATCAATTTTTGCTCTCTTGACTTGTAACGTTCCCTCGTGTGTGACTACTAGGTGTATACAAATCTCGTAGGCTAATTTGCAATGGATGATCCTAGCAATATTGTCATCATTCAAAGCTTGATGTAAGGGAAGTGTGCCTTAGCATTTGCATCAAACTCTTTAGTGGCAATGTCGGACGAAGTGTCCTCATCACCAATGGGTACACTAAAAGGTTTAGTCACCGCTTTTACAACCCGGCTTCCTAAAGATTGCAAAAATATGAGAATCTTAACCTTCCACATAGAAAAGTTAAGGCCATCAAACTTGGGAAGGGTCTTAATACCTTAGGCCATTTTTACTAAAGTGGATGAAGATGAAATTGTGAAAGAAGTGATTAGCAATTAGGATCTTTCTAAAGTTGTTAAGCCAAAATGGAGAGACCAAGGCTCTGATACCAATTGAATTACACCTAGAGGGGGTGAATAGGTGTTTTGCTAATCAAATGCTATTTTAAAACTACATATGATGAAATATGCAAATGGCCACTCAAAATAAGAATTGAAGCCGAATTTCCCGTGAAGGGCTCTAGAACTTCTCCTCTTTGATTCCTCTAGATAATGAGTTGAGGTGCTCAATTGTCTCCTTTTTGAGATGAGTATAGATCGATAGTGAAAGTGATGAATGAAATACAAGCAATGAAATTAAGCAAGATGAACAACTACAAAAGTATGAAATGTAAAAAGCAATAGAGAGTAAGACACAAGCAATCGTAAACACAAAGATTTTGTTTCGAGGTTCGAGTCATCGCTCTACGTCCCCGCCTTCACTGCCATGAAGGATTTCCCTATCCTCTATGGGATCTTCCACAAAGGGATTACAACTTGGTCTACACAAAATCGGAGTAGACAACTCCACCAAGTCAACCCTCTACACAAGAGGCAGCACAAAGCCAATTGAGGTTACAAAGCTCTTGGTGATCCAACAAGATCACAAACACTCTCTCTTACAACTTCCTATAGAGTAGGATATGAAGTATAGCTCAAGAAGTTAAGTGAGAAATTAAATTCAGTTAGAAAGATGTGAAGAGCTTTAAAAACAACTGAAAATAGATTTGAAAATAAAGAATTTGAAGATTGAAAGCTAGAAAAACTTTTCTCTTTTGAAACAAACTTGAAAACTTGTAAACTTTTGTAAACTTCTTGTCTAAAAATCAAAACCAATGACCTATATATATAGGCAACGAATAAATATCATTTGTAAATCATACTAGGTCATTTGGGGTGTGTTTAGACACTTGAAAACCAAAAATGCCCGTTGGAATCCACTAAAAACAAAACAGAATAAAAAACTAGCCGTTATAGCCAACTGGCAGGCTGTCGGTCGACCGGTCAGTCGACCGACAGCTCATCCATAAAAGAACCGTTGGCTCCGATTGACTGCTTGGCAGTTCAAAAGAAAAAATTAAAAGGTCGGTCGGCCGACCCTATCGACCGACCCTAACCGAGAGTTCGGGTCTCTCAGTCAGTCGACCGATCGGTCGACCGCAAGGGTTAGCGGTTGACCAGTCGGTTGACCGATAACATGCACAAATGTGCACGCCCCTAGGCCAATGGCCCGATCGATCGGGCGATTGACCGTTTTGGCCTTAAATGGGCACCGGTCGACTATCCGGTCGACCGTCTTGGCCTGAAATAGTTTTTATGAAACATTTTGAGTTTTAAATATTTTTCTAAATATTTTGCATTAGTTTATGGGAATATAGAAATGTATAAGTGATGAAATACATGTTCTAAACTTGTTATTAAATTTTGAAAAAATAATGAGACATGTATCAAAACCAAACATGCAAAATACTAATACTCTCAAAACTTGTATTTTTTGAAATCATGTATTTTGTTTATGTAACTTCTTGAGCATCATAACTATATTCTACACTTTAAAAAACTAATATCTTACTAGACTCTAGGTGACTACAAGATCTTCAACCGGGCTTCTCCTTTAGCGATGTTTGAGTGCTTTGAGCTTTAATCCTGTATTTGAATCTTCTTGAGTCTTCAACACCTTCCGCTAGAGGAAGAAAACTTCTTGAATCCTTAGAACCTTGAAATATACTTAAACACTCAAACTTGATTAGTACTAAATAAACACATATGTTTTGTTATAATAAAAATCATAAAACCGGGTGATTGTAACCTTTGGCCAACAAGTAATGGCTTTCTTGTGTATTTCTAGGTCCATGACATGAAGTGAAGAAGAATCCCCAAACTCTCATTTATTTGGAAATTTTTTGAGCTTAGAAGTAGCCCAAGATTTTGAAGCCTTATCTGCTATTTTTGGGAGCAGATACAAGAAACTGACAGCAAGTACAGGGACAAGTGAGCAGCCAAAGGTTGCACACTTTGGCGCTACGCGCGATGCTAGTACGGCTGTGAAAACATAGCCTGGGCCATGTTTCTACTGCAGTATTGTGGAGCCACGCGTCGATTTTTGACGCGTGGCCCCGTCTTGTCCCCTAGAGGACCCCTGTGCTATATAAAGTCCCCTGGTTGAAGCAGAATAGGGGGAGGAAGGTTTTAGGATAGATTTCTTCTCTTTAGTGTAGGTTAGCTGCTCTTCTTCTTTTATTTTGTATTTTTCTTTTCTTTTAGATCTTGTAAAAATTCAGAGAGTGATTCTTAATATGAAAGTTAGAGTTCTTGTAATGGAAAGTGACACTCTATGAAAGCTTCTCTCTTTATCTCTACTTGTTTTCTTCTCTCTAACTTTTTACATACTTAGCTAATTTTCTTTTATGGCATCTCACTACTAACCACTAATTTACTAACTCCTTACTTGATAATTCACATGAATCTATTAGCCTTTACTTGGCCTTGCTCTAGCAAGAGTCATTGATGGCTCATGATGATGAATTCTAACAATCTAACATCAACTCTATTACATGCTACATTACTTTATTCTATGCTTGCTCATATGTAGTTTTAATGGTTTAATTGTAGCTTACACTTGTTTATTTGTGTTTGAATGTGAGTGTGATCTTATGGGTCATGCTTTGTTAAGCTCTTGAAATCAAGGACTAGTGATGGCCAAGGATACATGTGTAACAACTATCACTAAGAGGTTAGCATGGTTAGTGGTGCCATTAGTAGTTAATAGCTATGAGTTTTCTTCCATTTTTACTTTGTTTTAGAAATAATCTAAAAATCACAAATATTCTCTCTTCAATGTTTTTTATCTTTGTTTCCACCATACTCTTCTCTTTTCATTATTTGTTTCCTTTTTCTTTGATTCTTTGACACATTGAAGAACCATTAACACACACATGAATTAACCAGTTAAGCTTCTATTACCTCCCATCCTTATGGATTTGATGTGTTTAGCATCTATGCTATAACGAAAGTATCGAGGAAGCTAAAGCACGTACTTTTAACTTCTGATTTCAAAATATATACTCTTTGAGCATAGTTTATCGCGATCAAATTTTGGCACCGTTGCCGGAAATGAGAATGGTTTGATTTCACGTTTTTGTTAACTTTTCTGCTCTGTTTTTAGGTACAGGTAAAAGTTTTCAGAATCTAATAACTGCAAAAGCCCACACTCTCTTATATCTCCCTGCTCAAGAAAGTGGGAAGTTGTTGCCCACTGTTTTGCCACAGCCAGGCATTTTGCTGCATTTTTCTTGGCTTTGATCTTCTTCTTTTGCAGGGGTATCTGTACTTGTATATATATGTGTTTCTGCTGCTAGTTTTTTGTTTAGATTATTTGTGCATTAGAATAATTAAGAACTAAAATATGGTAATTGGATTTTTTTAAAACCTTTTAGACATTTGCATCTAGGCACGTGTAAATTTTCATTCCAATATACTGTATTTTGTTCTATTGTTGTGATCTGGACCGAGGTGTACATATTGCATTGCATATAGTTGGACAAACACGCGGGTGATTTACTCACTTTTTGTGTTCATTCTTGTCAATATTGCACACTTGCATGAATTAAACTTAAGGGCATATCCCAATACAACATAAGGTGGGGAAGTCATTACCCTCCCTTAGCTCAAAAATCACCTTCACATTCATACAGCCCAAGCCTAAATAAAACTTCCTAGACATTGGCTCGTAGGGACATCTCGGACTCATTTAGGAGTTGGCCTAAGGGAAAAGTTATTAGAGTTTGACTCTTGTCAAATCGGTGTCAAAGTTTGAGGATTGAGAGGCGAAACCTCAAAAAATAGTGGTTCGGCATAATTAGGCCCGTTGCTCAAGCATGATACCTCCACTAGTCTTTCCCCTACCTGGCTGATTAACTTGTGGTCAGATTGCTGCAATATAACCCCCGTGGACAATTTAAATAGTTAGGAGTCATCTAGGCCTAGGTCAACCCCAGTATAGGCTTATTTTTGAAGCTTTCTTTTTCTTTGTTTAATTGTTTGTTTTTTTCTTTTTTGTGATTGTTGTGATAAAATGGAATATAACCCAAAAATTTTCAACCAAATGAATCCATTTTTAACCCCGACCTCATTTGACTCGGATAAGTCCAACCTGGCTATGTACAACATGAACCAACCATTAGGCCAGATTGGGTTTATCCGACTCAATATGACCCATATCCCCAATCCTCTGACCATAACTTTCAAAATAATTTCCACTCTTCATAGAGTCCATGGGAATTCACCTCCCCTGAGACAATTTTTCAAATACCTTATCCACGAAATTCATTCCCAAACTTTGATTCATATACTCCTTTTCCTGTACCACCAACTGAAGAAAATTCCAATTTGAAAAAAAGTGTAGAAGCCATGCTTGAGTCCCAACAACAAATTAAAAACTTGCTCAATTCACAATCATTCCCACATCAAACTTCATGTACTCTTATTCTAGAACATTCCATTGAAGAAAAATCTGAGTTAGAAAAGAATATGGACATCTTTCATGAAACTGAGCAACAATTTCAAAACATGGACTCATCATTTAAACTAAATTTTCAAGATTCATACTTATTTTTTTCAGTCTCACCAATTCAAAAGCATCATCCTAATATTGAGTATGAAACTCTTGCATGAGTCAGAGCGACAAGCTCAAAAATTTGATAGACTCACAATTGCATCACAATTTCCAAAATCAAACTCCATACTCACCTTTTCAAAAAAATTTGATTTCACAGAGTATGGAAGATATGATTAAGACTCAAAATATGGTCACCCAGTCCATCCACGCACAGGAAAGTCAATTGGGCAACACAATTGCATATACGAATGAGGAAACTTGACCTTATCAATCGTTGACTGATTTCGATATCCCTGAACCTATTGATGTCACCCAAGAATAAAATTATTTTGAAATTCAAGATTCAATTTTATCTTATCCATTTGCACTTGCCTAAAATTTTGAAAATCACCTTGACATTTTGGCAAGTTATCATTTTTTCGAAATTGAACTTGAGCATGAATGTGATCCTGATCCCTCAGTTGGTAATTTCATTTTATTTTTTGATTCAATAATGACTCCAATAACTTTACCAGATTATTTTCATATTCCGGAGTCAACATTGAATCCTATACTAGTTCACTATGAGATTGAATCACCTATATCTTGCGATCACACTTCATTGATAGGGAAAGTGTGTAAACATCAATTCTTTTGTTTGGACCCCATTTTGAACCAATTTGGACTCTCACTTTTGAATACTGACTTGATCTAAGTCAAATTCCCGAGTTGGTATTTGTTCCTGCTCTATTTGAGCCCAAATCAATCATCTTCAATAATCAACCTCTATTGTCGGATATAAGTGTTGAACAAAATGACTCAAGAATTATCTTTGAAAATTAAAAATTTAATGGGGATAATTTTTTAAATAACACCATTCACATAATCATTTTTTTAATGGGTTATATTAGAGAGGTTACTGGTGCGTTCCTTTGAACTGCACAATCTTTAGATTGGACCGCATTTCGTGGGCCAATCAGGCCACCACCTGAACCACCACCTGAGGTAATTTTTTCTTCCCTATTTGTGTCATGCATGTACACATTCACGATGCATTGAGGACAATGTACGAGATAAGTGTGGGGGAGAGTTTGCTAACATAACTTGTTTTAAATTTTCTTTGTTTTACACTTCTTTTTAGGAAATTTTTAGATTTTCGTCTGTACATAAACCGCTTTTCTTTTCTTTTCACAAAACTTTTTGAAATAAAAGAAAGAGTTTTGATTTATTTTAGAAAGTTAAGATTATCTTAGGAATCAGGAAGACCTAAAATTATGAATTTTTAAACGGAGTCAAAATAATACATCTTGTTTAAATTTAGGATAAGGAAGTAAGAATATTGGAAAGATAATTTGATCTTGAATTTTTTTGCCTTAGATATATGAATTTCACACTTACACAATTTTTGGGATTTAAGCAAAGACTGAAAATTACATAAAAATAAAATAAAAAATATTAATAAAAACTACTTATTAAAGCTGGGTAATTATGCCTCAGGAAGCATGATTATTCACGCCTAAAATGGTGGACGAAAAAAATAATCCCCTTAGTTTTATGGCCTTGTTTACTCTAGTCCTTAAGCCTGTGTGATGTTTTCTCATCTGGTGCCCTAAAACCATTTGGTTTTGGAGTCACCGGCTAAAGGCTCACAACTCGGGTAAACTAGAAAGCCTAAAAAAACTAGGGAAGAAAAAAAGAAAAATTTATATATGTATACAAATGAATGGCATGATAGTTAGAAGTGATATCCCAATAATATTCACTGGTCACAAAGTGCAAGGTGCTGGTTTTGGGTATACAAAATCAAGGAAAATCTCAAGCAGGTTACATGGGGACTGGATGTAGGTCAAGAGGACCGAACCAGGATAAAATCTCTTGTGTTTGCGTACGCATTTTTTGAGATTTATTTCGGTAATATCCCTAATTAGAAGTACTGTATTTTTATTTTTTAAATTATTTAATTTAATTTACTGATTATTCTTATTATTATTTAGCTTGATACATAATTATTACTACTAAATATACAAATTTATTTTAAAAAAAAGATAGTAAATGACACTTTGGCATTATATACTATTGCCATTATTTCTTATCAGTATTTTAATTACTTACTACTATTAGTATCATTAATATTAATATTGTTAGTGTTTATTTATTTACTAATAGTGTTACTAATATTATTATTTATTATTATTATTGTATATGTGCTGCATGCATAGGTGTGTATGTGCTTAATTATTTACATGAGTGTTGTGTGGGTGTTTTATAATTGCATGTGTATATGCTTGTGAGGGAGCCATTTTTCGGCACTCCATGGGTCGCCATGGATTACCGTCGGCGAGCGCGAACGCACCCACGCCCTTCACGGTGAGATGCTCTATCCAACGACACCCTCCGCGGCCCTAGACGCCTCCGCTAGAGCCTCCGTCGGTGCGCCGCAAATCGGCTCGAGGTTAGTGTTATATTCATTTGTGTGGGGGCATTTGTGTAATAATGTGAAAATTATTAAATGTGTGAGGGCAATCTTGTAATAATTGGGGAGTTAATTAAAATGTGTGTTGGTGTGTGCGTGAGTGGTGATATGCATGCATGTGTATGCATGATGTATATGAATGCATGGGTGTGAATTAATTAATGTATAGGTTTTTATAGTTAATAGTAGGTATTTATTAATTTAGATATGTATGCATGTATGTTGGTGTATGCATATACTTGTATACGTATATATGCGGGTGTACACGTATGAGTCGGTGTGCTCGGGAGTGTGTTTAGTGTACATTTATATTTATTTGTATGTTCGGTTGCATGTTACAGTATTTCGGAATCCTTTGGTGAGATCCAGACCGTTGCAGGAAACCCGGACCCGATCCAGATTCGTGCTCGTTGTGGACCCGATACATAGGCGATTCGAAGACCCGATCCAGATTCGTGCTCGTTGTGGACCCGATACATAGGCGATTCGAAGACCAATCCATGGGATGAGCCGTATATCAGTACCGGTTCATGCAGTAAAGACCAGACGGTGATTCGATTCCGAAACTGCGTCATTTCATGTGAGTGTTTGTTCTTGTGTATTTCCGTTGTCGGTATGCATTACATGTTGCTCTTATCATTTCATGTGACTTCTGTTATATTTTACCAGTTTGATTACTTGCACCACTTCATGATACCTCTATGATTGTTCACTTTAATTACAAGTTGATAGAAACTTGTATCAGTGTCATTTCATGCGTTGGTAGTTTAGTGTTATTGGCTTAGGCCTAGTTTTGGTACACCTTAGACTGTTACTTGACTCGGCTTGATCTTAAGGTTGATATAGTCTATGTTTGAAAGATTTGATATTCATGTATTTGCTGATTATTTCTGACTGGAGCTCTTTTTGATATTGTGGACAAGTATATATGACGTCTTCACTGATATGATACTATTTAGAGATACCACAGATAGTAGATCAGATGTGCTTTGATGTAAGACATTTCTAGACTTGATGTTTTATCACCAGGATATTAGTATTCTTGTTAGCTCTTACTAGTTGTTTATTATTCTAGATTCAGAGTTAGTTGCGATGAGAGTTGGACAGTGATTTGGATTGATCTTGAGTTAGAGTTGATCTGAAATATATTGGATCTTGGACTCATTAAGATAGGTTTGATGTAGCTGGATTTATAGTTGTGAGTATTGGGATTTATTTAAATGATATTTTGTTGATGTTGAGTATCAGGACTAGATATTCTAGACCATATGTTGTTTGAGGATGATTCCCTTACTTCGTTATGATTTCAGTATGTGTTGACTTGTTGATCTCGAGGATATACCATGTGCTTCATGTTTAGTTATTGATTACTTCAGTTAATAGAGAATGAGTTATGGTGACAGTGATCTAGTTGATATCAGTGATCTTGTATTTCAGAGTTATCAGATAGCAGTCATCACTTTATCAGTTCTTGGTAAGATTATTTGTTGGTGATCATATGATGTATTTCAGAGTTTATAGGAGTTGATAGATATCTGTACCAGTTACTAGTTGTTAGTGACACTATTGTGTTTGTGGCTATATCTCCAGTAGTCTATTTCAGATTCAGATATTAGTTGTTAGCTACTCAGTTGTCAGGTATCCGTTGTCAGTTGTCAGATTATCAGCTATTATTGACATCAACAGCTGTTGGAGATATCAGTTACTCTTTAATAATAACTCACATTGATTGCTTATTAATAAAAGACACCATAACTCGGGGAACAGGGGTAATTGCCTGGTGATGCATGTCGTGTATTTTGGAAGGACTTCTTATGGTACCGAGTTGTGGGTTCCAACCATAGAGAACCAAGGTAGTACTGGCTACCTATTCAGTTGTCAGTTGTCAGGGCTATGCCCGGATTACGGCTCCACACTAGTTGTCTTTTCGTGTGGAGCTGTGGTTTTCAGTTATTAAAGCCTTGCGGCTTGTCCTGGTTCAGCGCCAGGGGTGTTAGACCGTGGTACCGAACATGCACGGTACTCTTCCAAAACACATGCACTACATTGGCAGACAGCTATCAAAATGATAACTTTGTTTGATATGTGGAAAAACGGTTGTGGTATGGGACACAACTAAGTACTACATTAGTTAGGTTAATAATAACCAACCAGACTAGTGACATATGCTAGGTTACACATCTTGACATCAGCTATTAGTTTACAGTTGTAATAGTTGTCTTATATCTTCATTCATGTTGTTATCCAGTTATCCTTTAGTTATCTGTTTATCATGTTATTTTGTTATCTTATCACTGCAGTTTATCTTGTTATTATTCTGTGCACATTGTTTATATGCACGAGCTTTCCCCTTTACACACACACTCACTAGGTCGCTTTCTGACGACCCTGGATTTGCACGTCCAGATATTGGACGCTTGTTCTATTGTTCAAGTGTTCGATGAGACTGTACGCTTCGCGAAGAGCTGGAGCTTCTCCCTATTCAATTTCGGTATTCTTATCTTTCTAGCCTTCATATTATTTCCTAATTCTCATTATATCAGATTCAATTATTATTCCAGTCTTTATTTATATGATATCATGCGTGGTTGCTTATATGTGATATTGCAGTATTCATGATTTATTACAACTGGGATTTATAGCTTGTTTCGGGTTATTTAAGGCTTAGCGCGTATACGTGAGGGATTTTTCTTGCGTATATGCGTCGCTGACTCGCGTCACGTCTCCGCTTCAGCGTATTTTGGGAAGCGGGGCGTGACAGGGTTTTCTTGGTATCAGAGGAGTTTTCGACTTGCGATGTAATTTTTGATTTTGATATTCGCAAGAGAGACCTAGTTCTTACTGGTAACTTGAAAACAAGCTATAGTTACACTTCAATATACATATACTATCCATTATGATATTCAGTCCATTTGGAATTGACCGTCCTTCTTTTGGAAATCCTTATCTTTGATCCTTTGATATCCTTGATTTCTACTCTTCTTTTAGAGTGATCCGGATTTTCATTTTGCTTCTCTTTCACCTTCTCGATTCTATTCTTTGACTTTGTCTGTTGAGATTGGTTACTCCTTGCTGAAGCCGGTAGCATACATCAGAGTAGCGCAGCGGAAGCGTGGTGGATTTATGACGTGTACAGTAGCGACGTGAAGCTTGTTTGTTTTCCCCCTTGATTTTGAATTCTTTTTACCATTCCCTGCCCTATTGAATTTCGGGGACGAAATTTTTATAAGGTGGGTAGAAAGTAATATCCGTAATTAGAAATACTGTATTTTTATTTTGTAAAGTATTTAATTTACTGATTATTCTTATTATTATTTAGCTTGATTCATAATTATTACTACTAAATATACAAATTTATTTTAAAAAAAGATAGTAAATGACACTTTGGCATTATATACAATTGCCATTATTTCTTATTAGTATTTTTATTTACTTATTACTATTAGTATCATTATTATTAATATTGTTAGTGTTTATTTATTTATTAATAGTGTTAATAATATTATTATTTATTATTATTGTATATGTGCTGCAAGCATAGGTGTGTATGTGCTTAATTATTTACATGAGTGTTGTGTTGGTGTTTTATAATTGCATGTGTATATGCTTGTGTGGGAGCCATTTTCCGGCACTCCGTGGGTCGCCATGGATCACCGTCGGCGAGCGCGAACGCACCCACGCCCTTCACGGCGAGATGCTCTATCCAACGACACCCTCCGCGGCCCCGATGCCTTCGCCAGAGCCTCCGTCGGTGCGCCGCAAATCGGCTCGAGGTTAGTGTTATATTCATTTGTGTGGGGGCATTTATGTAATAATGTGAAAGTTATTAAATGTGTGAGGGCAATCTTGTAATAATTGGGGAGTTAATTAAAATGTGTATTGGTGTGTGCGTGAGTGGTGATATGCATGCATGTGTATGCATGATGTATATGAATGCATGGGTGTGAATTAATTAATGTATAGGTTTTTATATTTAATAATATGTATTTATTAATTTAGATATATATGCATGTATGTTGGTGTATGCATATACTTGTATACGTATATATGCGGGTGTACACGTACGTGTCGGTGTGCTCAGGAGTGTGTTTAGTGTACATTTATATTTATTTGTATGTTCGGTTGCGTGTTACAGTATTTCGGAATCCTTTGTTGAGATCCGGACCGTTGCAGGAGACCCAGACCCGATCCAGATTCGTGCTCGTTGTGGACCCGATACATAGGCGATTTGAAGACCCGATCTAGATTCGTGCTCGTTGTGGACCCGTTGCATAGGCGATTCGTAGACCGATCCATGGGATGAGCCGTATATCAGTACCGATTCATGCTGTGAAGACCAGACGACGATTCGGTTCCGAAACCGTATCATTTCATGTGAGTATTTGTTCTTGTGTATTTACCATTGTCGGTATGCATTACATGTTACTCTTATCATTTCATGTGACTTTCTGTTATATTTTACCAGTTTAATTACTTGCACCACTTCATGAGACCTCTATGATTGTTCGCTTTAATTACATAGTTGATAGAAACTTGTATCAGTGTCATTTCATATGTTGATAGTTTAGCGTTGTTGGCTTAGGCCTAGTTTGGTACACCTTAGACTGTTACTTGACTCGGCTTGATCTTGAGGTTGATATAGTTTATGTTTGGAAGATTTGATAGTCATGTATTTGCTGATTATTTCTGACCGGAGCTCTTTTCGATATTGTGGACAAGTATATATGACGTCTTCACTGATATGAGACTGTTTAGAGATACCACGGATAGTAGATCAGATGTGATTTGATGTTAGACATTTTTGGACTTGATGTTTTATCACCAGGATATTAGTATTCTTGTTAACTCTTACTAGTTGTTTATTATTCTGGATTCGGAGTTAGTTGCGAGGAGAGTTGGACCGTGATTTGGATTGATCTTGAGTTAGAGTTGATCTGAAATTTTACATTCTTTATATTGGATCTTGGACTCATTAAGATAGGTTTGACGTAGCTGGATTTACAGTTGTGAGTATTGGGATTTATTTAGATGATGTTTTGTTGATGTTGAGTATCAGGAGTAGATATTCTAGACCATATGTTGTTTGAGGATGATTCCCTTACTTCGTTATGATTTCAGTATGTGTTGACTTGCTGATCTCGAGGATATACCATGTGCTTCATGTTTAGTTATTGATTACTTCAGTTAATAGAGAATGAGTTATGGTGATAGTGATCTAGTTGATATCAGTGATCTTGTATTTCATAGTTATCAGATAGCAGTCATCACTTTATCAGTTATTGGTAAGATTATTTGTTAGTGATCATATGATGTATTTCAGAGTTTATAGGAGTTGGTAGATATCTGTACCAGTTACTAGTTGTTAGTGACACTATTGTGTTTGTGGTTATATCTCCAGTAGTCTATTTCAGATGTCAGATATTAGTTGTCATCTACTCAGTTGTCAGGTATTAGTTGTTAGTTGTCAGATTATCAGCTATTATTGACATCAACAGTTGTTGGAGATATCAGTTACTCTTTAATAATAACTCACATTGATTGCTTATTAATAAAAGGCACCATAACCCGGGGAACAGGGGTAATTGCCTGATGATGCATGTCGTGTATTTTGGAAGGACTTCTTATGGTACCAAGTTGTGGGTTCCAACCATGAGGAACCTAGGTAGTACTGACTACCTATTCAGTTGTCAGTTGTCAGGGCTATGCCCGGATTACGACGCCACACTAGTTGTCTTTTCGTGTGGGGCTGTGGTTTTCAGTTATTAAAGCCTTGCGGCTTGTCCTGGTTCAGCGCAGGGGTGTTAGACTGTGGTACCGGGCATGCACGGTACTCTTCCAAAACACATGCACTACATTAGCAGGCAGTTACAAAAATGATAACTTTGTTTGATATGTGGGAAAACGGTTGTGGTATGGGACACAATTAAGTACTACATTAGTTAGGTTAATAATAACCAACCAGACTAGTGACATATGCTATGTTACACATCTTGACATCAGCTATTAGTTTACAGTTGTAATAGTTGTCTTATATCTTCAATTATGTTGTTATGCAGTTATCCTTTAGTTATCTATTTATCATGTTATTTAGTTATCTTATGACTGCAGTTTATCTTTTTATTATTCTCTGCACATTGTTTATATGCACGAGCTTTCCCCTTTACACACACACACTCACCAGGTCGCTTTATGACGACCCTAGATTTGCACATCAAGATATTGGACGCTTGTTCTATTGTGTAGGTGTTCGATGAGACTGTACGCTTCGCGAAGAGCTGGAGCTTCTCCCTATTCGATTCCGGTATTCTTATCTTTCTAGCCTTCATATTATTTCCTGATTCTCATTATATCAGATTCAGTTGTTATTCCAGTCTTTATTTATATGATATCATGAGTGGTTGCTTATATGTGATATTGCAGTATTCATGATTTATTACAATTTGGATTTATAGCTTGTTTCGGGTTATTAAGGCTTAGCGCGTGTACGTGAGGGATTTTCCTTGCGTATATGCGTCGCCGACTCGCGTCACGTCTCCGTTTCAGCGTATTTTGGGAAGCGGGGCGTGACAATTTCCTTTCCTACAAGTTATTTTATTTAATACTAATTATCTTTGTTTGAGTATTGAGTTGACATTATTTTTAGATCCTACAAATCTTAGTCTCACGGCATCTTCTCTCAGTTAGAGAATCCACATCATCATGCATGCTTCTTCAAATTCCCTTATGAAGAAATATGCATCCTTATACTCTAAGCCATGAAATCTCGGAAAAGTGTTTATGAATTATGATTTTAACTCAATGTTGTTACCATTTGTTTCTGGTAACTGAATGCAGGAGGAAAGTGATGTCCTTATAGGGTAAAACTTGTCTTAAAGTGAAACGTGATTGGTCATGATTAGATTAAACTTCGGGGGTTGTGTAGGTGTATGCAGAGTGTTCCTAACTAAACGTAATGAGATTGGGTGCCTTGACCACACTCGCATGAAAGTTCACACCATAAGCAACATGCGAACAACAAGCAAACGAAACAAAAGAAAAACAAGCAAAAAGAAAGAAAAAATCACCAAGCCTAGCCTAAGATACCTAGACCAAGATAACTGATTGAGGTTAGAACCTGCACACAAAATACAGAATTTCAGAATTAAGAATGAAAAGTATAAGTTACTCAATTCTACCGCAATAGCAAGTCGCTATGCGGGTCATGATCCATGATCGTACATATATTTTGTATTCTTTTCATTACACTCCTACATTTATTGTGTAATAAATCTACTAATTTTCTTATCTTAAATATCTATTTTACAGAAGATAATAATAAAGAAAAAGAGGATTAAACCAAATAAATACAAGTTAAAATTAGATTTAACTGGATCTATTTGGTTAGCTGAGGATGATTCCAGATCTAGTTAGAACAAATTAAGGATTGGGGCAAATGTTCATCTGAAGATCAGAGCAAATCAGAAAGATAACACCAAATGAAAACCGGTAAAATTCAGATTTTAATAAATCCATTTTGGTTAGCTAAAGATCAACCAAGGATAATATCAAATACAGAGAGATAAATGGATAGAGAGAAGATCAACGGATGAGATGGAGCAAGTTTGACTCAGATTCTGACTGGATACATTTTAGTATTCGAATCATAACTTTCGCTACATAATCTCAAATCTAATGATCAAGATGATCCAGAAAGCAGACTTACAGGGCTACAATTCTTATGTTGATCACTATTTCTAATTCTATTAATTGATAAGTGATATTCAGCAATCAACACGCCAATAAACTGCAGATCAGAACTGAATATCAACATCAAATCAAGTTTGGAGACAAGGGGAGGATTCAAATCCAGAAATAGCTAGCTTTCCCTATTTTTATACTCCTCTAATCTCTGTATTTCTTCTATAAATACCTGCAATCTCAAAGGCAAAAGAGACGACCATGCAAAGATAGGATTTAGTCTAGTTTTTCATTCTTTGTAGTGTAGGTGTTTGTTTTCTTTTGATGTAAATTTTATTTCTTTGTAAGTATAGTTTAGACTGAGATTCATGTAAGTAAAAGAGGGAGGCTTATGTTGAGAGTGACATCGATGTACCTCCTACTTTCTTCCTTCGTTTCTGCAAGCAATAAAGGTAAATTTTTTTTTTATGTTTGTCCTTACTTTTGTTTCCTTCTTCTTCTTTCTACTTTTCCTCTTTTGGTTATGATGAGCATTCAAGTGAATCTAGAAGCATCAGATGTTTGTGTGAGTGCCAACGATATTTCATGATGATGTTCTCCTCCTCAAGACTCCGTATCATTTCATTCTTATTCGTCTTGATGATGTAATGCGAAGGGGGACTGAGCTCGATCTTATGGCTTATGCGTTGAACACCTCCGAAGCAAGGTAGAATATGCAAGGGTTCCAGGTAAGTCATCAACCAAAGGAGGTAAGTATTTCTTTAATCTTTTCTTTCTTTTCTTTTATTTCTTTAGTTTAGATCACCAACACCAACAACACCCACTTCTTATCACTCCTTTTTCATTTCTTTGTACATATTCAATTCTGGTTTCTCCATCTTCTTAATCTACCATCTTCTTCCTAACTTAACTTTAACTCAATTTTTCCTTTTTCTTTTAAAGAACTAAAGAAGAACTTTAACCATACTTTGTAGCTTAAAAGAGAACTTACTGAAAAGCTTCTATCGCTAGTCCCTCCTTGTGGATCACGACCCGCATAGCCACTTGCTATTGAATTGAGCACCTTGCACAACTGTTTTAAAAGTTCTGAAATTCTGTATTTTTGTGCAGGTTTGACCTCAATCAAATTTTGGCGCCGTTGCTGGGGAGGGACGGTAAGTTATTCTCTTTTTAGATTTACATTTTTGATTAGCTTTCTTTTTAGTTTTTGGTGTACAGGCTTGACAACAAGGAATCTTTGCTGCAGTGGACATATAAGTGGCCTTGGACTCTGCTCAAGAAAGCAGAGCCAAGAAGCCCTCAGATTTGCTACATTCATGTGACAATTTGAGTGAACTACTAACTTATATTTTTTACAGGTTGGCTGTAGTGTAAAGTTTAATATCTGTAGCTATCTATTTTTTTATTTGTCTCACTGTACTTCCTTTCTAACCTCAACAGTAAAATGAAGTTTGTTAAATACTAAAAATGGTTTAGACTTTCATTTAGGCACGTGCCTAATTCATTTACATTTTTCATTACTATTGAAGAGTGCTGGAGTAAAGGTACGAGTGCATAACATCTAGTATAAGAACACTTTTGGATTGTTTACATTGCTTAAGTGTTGCTTTTCTTGTACACTGCACTCAATCAATCTTAAGGGCTTGTCCTATGAACAAGATAAGGTGGGGAAGTCATTACCCTCCCTTAGCCCACAAACAATCTCCTCACTCACTAACCCAAGCCTAACTAAAAATGAGTAGACGTTGGCCCTAGGGACATTTCGGACTCAATTAGGAGATTATCCTAAGGGGAAAGGTGTTGGAATTTGATTCCTGCCAAATCAGTGTCTAGGAAGGGGATTAAGGGCCGAAAGCCTGAAGTTTGGTAGTTACTTAATTAAGGAACGTCTTTGACGGATAACCTCCCACCAATCTTGCCCTGACCTGGCTGATTAGCTTGTAATCAAAGTCTGCATTATACCTCCCGTGGACAGTCTAACCAGTTAGGAGTTGTCTAGGTCATATGTTTACCCGAACTTAGGTTAGAATTTTTTTTTTTGGCTTATTTGTTTGTTTTTCTTTATTTGTGTTTAACATTTATTGTGTGATATGGCTTATAACAATAATTTTTTCAATTTTAATGATAATCCATATTACACCCAACCTCTTTTTCGGATATCACCAACCCGGCATATCATAACTTTAACCAACCTAGTGTGCCGGATTGGTCTTATCCGAATCAATATAACCCATGACCCCAATCTTATAACCATAATTTCTAGAATAATTTCAACTCTTCACAGAGTCAATGGGGATTCACCTCCCCCAAGTCCAATTTTCAACCAACTTGTCCTCCTTATCCACCTTGTCCACAATATTTCCAAGATTCATACTCAGTTTCACCAGTCCAAAATAGAAAACCATCAATTTTGAAAATGAGTATGCGTGAGTCCAAACAACAATCACAAAATCTGATGGACTCACAATTTTACCACCAATTCCAAAACAACACTTCATCTTTTCAAGACCAATCGCAACAAAATGATGAACCTATCAACTATGAAAAGATACTTGAAGCATGACTCAGGATCAAAACGCTCGTAATCATGACATAGATATGATTGTCCAAACTCTACTCTCACCGTTTGGCCAGTTCTGATGTCGTTAACCATTCATTTAGAGCTGAAGAGTCATGTTGTTTTGGAAAGCAAGGTTCCATTTCAACACAATCATTTGAACTTGCCTAAACTCCAAATTTTGAAAATGATATTGACAGTTTGGCAAGTTATTCCTTTGCTGAAATAGAACTTGAGAATGATTATGATCCTGAACGTCAACTTAGTGATTCAATTCTACTTCCTGATTCAATAATGACTCCAGTGTCTTCACCTGATTTCAATTTTTTTCTCGAGTCAACATTGGATCCTGTGCCAATTCATCATGAAATGAAATTGAATTACCCATCTTTGATGATCATCATATTGAACTTGTCCAATTTCACACTTTTGAAAGTCTTATTGACAAATTGGCAAGTTCTTATTTTTATGAAATTGAACTCAATGAGAAATGTGACCTAGATTCTCAAATTTGTGATCCAGTTTAAATTCTCAAATCAATATTGACTCCTGTTTTGTTACCCGACTTGAGTAATATTTTAGAGTCAGTTTTGATTCCCACACCTGTCATTCTTGAACTTGAATCACCAATATTAAGTCACATTCTATTGTGGGAAACTGAATGTGGACTTGAGTTTTAACTTCTTGATTTGGACCCACTTCCTAAGCCAATCTCGACTCCTGAACCTTTACTTGACTTAAGTCACTTTCTTGAGTTGGTATTAGTTCCAGTACTTCATGAGTCCAAGTCAATCATTCTATCTTTTCACACTCCATTTTGGGACAAGGCGGTTGACAAAACTGACTCCGAAATTAATTATGGAATTTGAAAATTAGATGGGGTTAAATTTTTAATAAAAAACGTTCATATATACATCATTTTAGTGGGTTATATAAAAGAGATTTCTGGTGGATTCCTCTGAACTCCACGAAAATTCGATTGGGCCGCATTTCGTGGACCAATCAGACCACCACCGGAACCACCACCTTATGGTAACATTTTCCTTCCCTTTCTTATTTTTCATGCATCTATACATCAATTCATATATTGAGGACAGTGCATGGGATAGGTGTGGGGGAGGGTTCTAACATAACTTAGGTTTTTCTTTTTATTAAAAAATAAAATTTTTTTAACATTTTCTTTACTTTTAAAAAACTTTTTGAAAATAGAAACAATATTTTGACATATTTTTGTAAGAAATTAAGTCAATTTTAAGGAATAGGAAAATCAAAATTAGGATTTCTTATCCTTGATTAAAATAAGATTATTTGTTTGATTTTTAGGGGTAGGAAGATAATTTGTCAAAGTAATTTAGTCTTGATCTTTACCTTAATGAAATATGCACACTTCATACACTTACACACTTAGGGTTCAAAAATAAAGATTCTTATGCCATTAAAAAATTTAAAAAAAGAAAAAAATATAAAAGATAAACAAATCTAATTATTGATTAGCTAGGTGCTTTGGCCTAAGCAAGCCTTAGTATTTATGCGAAAGATGATTAGATAAGTTTGAGAAAAAATATATATATAAAAATCCTCTGATTAAGATAGGTATTTGTGCCTAATAAATCATAAGTATTCACGCCTAAAAGTGGTTCATATAATAAAATCCTTAGTTTTGTGGCCTTGTTTGCTCGAGCTTAAGTCCTTGGGGTGTTTTCTCACCCGGTGCCCTAAGACCGTTTGGTTTGGGAGTCATCGATTGAAGGCTCGTTACATGGGCAAATTAGAAAGCCTAATAGAACTAAGGAATAATACCACCAATATATATAAGGCATAAGAGTTAGAGTTAAAGAACCTATAGTCAAAATTTTCACGGTCACAAGGTGCATATGACTTAGTTTCTAGGTGACTACAAAGTTCTTAGTTTCTACTTTTCATGTATATAGCCATTCATATATATAGCATGATGCATAATCTAAGGTAATGTAGAAACTAAGAACCCATAGTCAAAATTTTGATTTCCTATGTCTTTCTTATGCCAAAGTTCTTAGTTTCTACTTTTCATGTATATAGCCATTCATATATATAGCATGATTTGAGGGGGAGCTTCTAAGCTCTTTTCCTATGTTTTTGTTAAATAACTCATATGTTTTGTCATCATCAAAAAGGGGAAGATTGTTGGCCCAAGGTTACAATCACCCGGTTGTTGAGTTTTGATGATTACAAAACATATATAGTTATTTGTACTAATCATATTTTAGTGTTTAAGTGTGTTTCAGGGTTCTAAGGATTCAAGAAGTATTCTTGCCTAAAGGAAGGTATCTTTGACTCAAGTCGGTTCATTTCGGGTTCAAGGAATCAAGCTATTCAACATCGCATATGGAGAAGTCCATTTGAAGACCTTGTAGTCACCTAGAACCTTTGTAAGAATTAGTTTGTTAAAGAATGAGGTTATGATAAGTTGGCTCAAGAAAACACACACACACTTTCATTTTCAAAATATGGTTTTTGTTTTGGTTAATTGATTTAGGTGCATGTCTTGTTTGATATACATGAATCAAATTATTTTTTATTTTTACATCTTGTTTATATCATGTATACTAACCCTTATAGCATGCTAATTAATCATATAACTGTTGGCCCAAAAGGTTACACTCTCCATTTGTTTAGAGTTTTGATGATAACAAAATAAATAAGAGCTAGTTGGTACTAATAAGTTTGTTCAAGATAAGTTTCAGGTTTGTACCATGTTTGGAAGCCATTGTTTAGCTATTGTAAGATCTTCTAGGTTCATGAAGTAAAGAAGTCTTATGGCACATCAAGGAAGGATCATAGAAGAGAAGGCTCTAGCAAGACTTTACATGGCTCAAGACTTCAAGATTGCTCAAGATAATTCATTAGTTTTGTTTCTAGCTTTTGTAGTTTTGTTAAAGAATAGTGATTAGGATTGAAGCTCTATATTCCAACACACATGTTTTTGCGCACATGCATTTCCTAGAAATATTCCCTATAAAGATATACAAAATATTTTAATACAAAGACTTTTGTTTATAAACTCAACTTTAGGTATTATACATGTTTCATATCAAAAATATTTTATTTCATATCAAAATCCCCTTAAAATTTTGTTTCAATTTCAGCTTTTGGCCTGATCTGGTCGACCGTCCGGTCGACCGACCCAGTGCCAGGTAAAGCCGGCCGACCGACCCAGTCGACCGAGGTTCTGGCAGCAGTGTGTATCCGTGTGCATGTTTCACGGTCGACCGTGCGGCCGACCAGAACCTGCCTGACTGTAAGACATTTGCTCTCTGTTTATTTCGGCCGACCGGGCGGTCGACTGATAGCCTGCAATGGCTCTTTTTATTTAAATCCCGGTCGGCCGACCGGCCGGCCGACCGAGGTAGCCGTTTCAGCCATAACAGCTAGTTTTTTAAACACGTTTTAAAACTGTGTTTTTCGTTTTTAAACGTATTTAAGGGATATTTTATGGGTCAAAATCTTCCTTATTGACATTATATGTGTTTACCTTTTGATCCCTAGCCCTATCCTATAAATAGTGGTGATTAGGGTTATGTTTAGATAAGAAAAGAAAAATAACAATCAAGCTATATACAAAAGTTTCAAAGTCTTCAAAAGTTTTCAAGAGAGTTTGGTCCTTGGTTTTCGTGCTGAAGATTCTCTCATCGCTGAAGTTTTATTTTCTAAACTCTCTCTAGTTCATTTTCTTTTTCCACTTACACTATTTGAGCTTCAATTCTAACCATTACTCTACAGGGCTCTTGTAAGGGAAAGAGGCGTTTGCAAAAGATAGTTTGTGGTCTTTTGATCACTAAGAGAGAATTTGTACTTGAGATTGTGGAGTTGGGTACTCCGGTGTTTTTGTAACCTCTTTGTGAAGTTATAGTTGTTAGAAATCCTTCTGGGTGAAGGCGGGGATGTAGAGCTGGGTGCTCGAACCTCGGAAAAATTCTTCGTGTTTGCATTTGGTTTACTTGTTCTTACTTGCTCTTAATTCTTGCTAACTTTATATTCATTGCTTTATCTACTTGCTTCACATTTTCTTTGCAACATTGAACTTGCTCTTCATTTTCATAGTTATATTCTCTTGTTGCATCAAATTTTTTTTATTGTGCATTAATTAGCATAATCACCTATTCACCCCCCTCTAGGTGATTTTCAATAACCTTACAAAATTATTTTGAAATTTTTTTAAAGTTCTAATTTTTTCCTATAAAAATCCTGTTTCAGGCCCAATGGTCGACCGGGTGGTCGACTGGATCCATTTCAGGCTTGATCGATCGACCGCACCGGCCGATCGGGCCTTGTGGTCTTGGCGTGCACGTTTGTGCACGTCTGCCGATCGACCGGACCGGTCGACCGACTGAAAGACCCTTGCTCTCGGGTTTTGTCGGTCGACCGGGCCAGTCGACCGACAGAACAAAGACTTATTTTCTTTTGAGTGCCAGTCGACCGGACCGGTCGACCGTGTCCAACGGCTAGTTGCCAGTTTGACTGCCGGTCGACCGGGCCGGTCGACTGACAGCCGCCAGCAGCTCCAACGGCTAGTTTTCTGAGTTCTGTTTCTTGGATTTGATTGTGATGTTTTAGTCAGCTATCTCTGAATTTTTGGGGCTATTTTCAGACCTATTAAACTAGTTATAATGATGATTAGATCTCTTCTAATCTTTATAAATAGATGGCATTGGTCACTTGTGAAAATTAAGAAAAATACACATTGTTTTCGAGTTTCAAAAGAAAGAAAAGGTTTCAAAGCTCTCAATTTTCTAAGTGCATTCTTGGTTACTATTTTTCAGTGGATTTCAAGTTCTTTTACTTTCTTTGCAACTGAATTTTTCTCACTACACTTCTTGAGCCAAAAATCTTTCACATTCTATAAGGAAGTTGTAAGAGAGAAGTTTGTGGTCTTGTTGATCACCATGTTACTTGTTCTATCTTGTGTTGAGATCCTTCTTGTGTAGAGGATTGGATTGGTGGGAGTTCAGTACTCCGGTCTTGTGTAGACCTCTTGTAGTTCCTTTGAGGATATAGTGGAAACCCTTCACGGTGGTGAAGGCGGGGACGTAGAGCGGTGGCTCGAACCTCGAAACAAATCCCTTGTATTTGCGATTGATTTCCTTATTGCTTTTTATTACTTTACATTTCTATCTTGTGATATCTCTTGTGTGCACTTCATTATTGCATCCATTTCATTACTTGCATTTTTCGGTCTTTACTCATCTCAACAAGAAAGCAATTACGCACCTCAACTCATAATCTAAAGGAATCAAAGAGGAGAAGTTCTAGAGCCCTTCACGGGAATTCGGCTTCAATTTCTTATTTTGAGTGACCGTTTGCATCATATACACATACTTGTTTAAAAAGATCATTAGATTAGCATTAACACCTATTCACCCCCTCTAGGTGTTTTTCAATTGGTATCAGAGCTTTGGTCTCTAGGCTCTTGGCTTAACAACCTTAGAGAGATCTTATATTGCTAATCACTCTATTTATTTTTCATCCTTATACACTTAGTAATAATGGCCGAAGGAATTAAGACTCCACCCAAGTTTGATGGCCTTAACTTTCCCATATGGAAGGTTAAGATGACCGTGTTTTTGCAATCCTTAGGAAGCCGGGTTGCAAAGGCGGTGACCAAACCTTTTAGTGCACCCCTTGGTGATGAGGACACTTGGTCCGATATTGCCACGAAGGAGTTTGATGCTAATGCTAGGGCACACTATACCTTGCTTCAAGCTCTTAATGACGATGATATTTCAAGAGTCATCATTGCATATCCGCACATGAGATTTGGACTCACTTACTTATCACTCAAGAGGGAACTTCACAAGTAAAGAGGGCAAAGATCGACCTTCTTCGTTCCCAATATGAAAACTTTTCTATGCAAGAAAATGAAACCATAGATGATATGGTTACTAAGTTTACAAAGATTACTAATGGACTTTCTTCTTTAGGTGACGGCATTGACAGCGACCAAAAAGTAAGGAAGATCATCCGTGCACTCCCTCCATCTTGGGAAGTCAAAGCCACAACTTTGAAGGTGCTCAATTATAAGGAAGAAATGGAGCTTATCGGTCTCATTGGGAATCTCAAAACCCATGAGATGGAAAGAAAAGCAAAAGAAGAGATGGCTCCTCTCAAGAAGAAAGCTATTGCCTTCAAGAGTTCTTCCACCTACTCCGACGACGATGATGAAGAAGAGGATGATGAAGATCTTTCTCTTCTTGTAAAGAATGTTCGGAGAATGTACAACAAAGCAAAGTTCCAAAATAAAAGGAGATGGCAAGGTAAAGAAGAGAAGAAAATCATTTGCTTTAATTGCCGGAAGCCGGGTCATATTGTTGCGGAATGTCCGGAAAACAAAAGCAAACCCTCCACTTCCAAGAAGCTATACAAAAAGAAAGCATTAAAGGCTACTTGGGATTCGGAAAGCGAATCCGATGAGGAAGTCGACACCACCAACATGTGCTTCATGGCAAATGAAAGCACAAGCAAGGTAACTTCTGATACTTCCATTGATTGTGATCTATCTATGGATGAACTAGGAGAAGCTTTTGAAGAACTATCTCATAACTATGATTTTCTCAAAAAGAAATACTTGAAAATGAAAAAGGAAAATGAATCTCTCAACCACAAAGTTTTCACTCTTACAAAAGAAAAAGATAAATTGTTTTCCACTCTTGTTTCTACACAAAAGGATTTTGATAACTATAAAATTTCTTACAAAGGTAAATTTTCACAAATTGATGAAAATGAAATTTTCATGCTAAAAGAGAAAATTGATTCATTAGGAGTAGTTTTGAAGAAATGTGAATTTGATAAAAATAGACTAGAGGCTATGTTTCCTAAGAAACAAGTCACCAAGAAACATTCACATGCTATTCATGCTCATGTTCATAAATCACAACCTTTACATCATGCCAAGCACCCTAAACATGCCCACACTACACACACATCATGCATTCATGTATGGCAAAGTTTTTTCATGCACATATTGTGGCCGTAAAGGTCATTTGGTTAAATTTTGTTACGATAGGATTAATGCATCACATAATCATGTTTGGGTTCGGAATACTAACATTCAAGGACCCAAGAAAGTTTGGGTACCAAAGTCAACAAATTTATTAAATGATGTAGGTACATTCCAAGGCCCAACGACGTAAAGAGCTGTGGTATCTGTTGGCCCAAGGTTACAATCACCCGTCTTTAGTGTGTTTTGATGATTACAAAACATATTAGTTATTTGTACTAATATTATTTGTTGTTTAAGTGTGTTTCAGGGTTTCTATCTTGCATAGGTGTTTTCTTCCCTAAAGGAAGGTGACTTGGACTCAAGATAACTCCAATTGGGCTCAAGATGCAAAATTGAAGATCATGTGGAGATAGCCCTTCTTGAAGCCTTGAAGTCTTTTAGAATCATTGTAAGAATAGAATGTTAAAGTTTGAGTATGTGATATTTGGCTCTAGGATACACACACACACACTTTTCCCTTTACAAAATTCTATTTTAAAAATGTTTGTTTCTAAGTTTTATGCCTAAGTTTATATATACATGTATCCAAACTTATTACAAATTGAGTATCTTGTTTAAAACATGTGTATAGACTATTTTTGCATAATACTTAGTTATAAGTATCTTAAAATATTTTTTCAAAAATTTTCCAACTCAAAATCAGCCTGTTTTTCCTTATTTCAGGTTGACCGGCCGACCGCCCGGTCGACCGGCGCCTGTGTCAGGACGTGCACGTTTGTGCACGTCTGTCGGTCGACCGACTGTAAGCAGGCCACTTTCGATTTGTTTCGGTCGACCGCCCGGTCGACCGGTATAAGGAAACTGTGTTTCCTCAAAGAGGTCGGTCGACCGGACGGTCGACCGGAGCGCCAACGGCTCTTTGCCAAGTAGGCAAACGGTCGACCGGCCGGTCGACCGTTACGCCTGCAAGAGCCCAACGGCTCTTTCCTCTTTGGGCAAGTCTGAAAAACTGTTTTCTTCTTCTTCTTTAACAGAGTTTTAGAGAGTTGTTGGAGGCCTTTTGCAGGTCAAATTAGGTGAAAAGAAAAGAGTTTTAACCTATTCTCTCCCTATAAATAGAGGGAATAGGTCTTTGTTATTCACTTAGAAAAATCCTTGGTTTCATTGTTTTCAAGAGAAAGAGAAAAATTGTTTCAAAGCTTTCATTTCCAACTCTTTTAAAGTTTGTTTTTCAGTTGTGTTTGATTGCCAATATCATTCTACAACTGAAGTTTTCTCACCACACTTCATAGAGCCAAAAATTCATTACTCATACTATAGTGAAGTTGTAAGAAGAGTGAGAATTGTAAAAGTGTTTGAGAAAGAGTTTAGTGATCTAGTTGTGATCACTCTTGTTCTTGTGATTCTTGTTCTTGTGGAGACAACTCCTAGGTGGAGTTCTTTGTAAATTGTGAAGCTAAGGGCTTGGGGTCTTCGGTAGACCAAACTTGTACGGCATCCTCGGTGGATAGTGGAAACCCTTCACGGAGGTGAAGGCGGGGACTAGAGCGGTGGCTCGAACCTCGAAAAAAATCATTTGTGTTTGCGATTGCCTTGCGTTATTCTTGCTTTACATTTCTCTTGCTTTATATTGTCTTCAACTATTTGCTTGAGAACTAACCCTTTACTTGTGCAATCTTCTCTTGTTTACTTTACTTGTTATACTTATTGTCTGTATTTCATCATAGCATTTTATTCATCTCTTGATCGATCAAATCTCATACAACACGGTTGCATTGCGCACCTCTAACCCATTTTAAGGGGAATTGGGAGGAAGGAGTTCAGAACCTCTCACGGGGTATTCGCCTCTTTGTCGTGTTTTGAGAGATCGTTGCATCACTCATTCAATTAAGTTTTAAAAAGATCATTAGATTAGCAATTACACCTATTCACCCCCCTCTAGGTGTATTTCAGTATCTTGATAGTGGTTGCTCAAGGCACATGACTTAGGATATAAACAACTTTGCAACCCTATCAAGATACCATGAAGGTGGCACCGTCACCTTCGGAGATGACGCCAAAGGAAAGATCATTGGTATGGTAATGTTAAACTTGGTACATCTCCTTTAATAGAAAATGTTGTTTTAGTTGATGGCCTCAAGCATAATCTCTTGAGTGTTAGTCAACTTTGTGACAAAGGATTTGATGTTATTTTTGATAACCTAGCATGTAGAGTTATTGATAGACAATCCAATACATGTATATTATTCGGATTTCGTGAAAACAATATATACATGATTGACATGTCTAATATGCTTTGCAATGTTACTTGTTTGAAAGCCCTCGATGATGACTCTTGGTTGTGGCATAGGAGATTAGGCCACATTTCTTTTGACCATCTTTCTAGATTAAACAACAAGAAAATGGTGAAAGGTATTCCTTACTTGAACTTTGAAAAGGACCGCATTTGCGATGCGTGCCAACTTGGAAAACAAACCAAGTCCTCATTCAAGTCAATCAAGGATATCATGACATCACGACCCTTGGAGTTGATCCATATGGATTTGTTTGGTCCTACTCAAACCAAAAGTCTAAGTGGGAATCGTTTTGCTTTCGTTTTAGTTGATGATTTCTCTCGTTTTACTTGGGTTTTCTTTTTAGAACACAAAAATGAAGCCTTTTCATATTTTCAAGCCTTTAAGAAAAGAGTTGAAAAGGAAAAAGATTCTTCTATTTTAAGAATAAGAAGTGATAGAGGTGGTGAATTCAATAACTAACCCTTTACCACTTTTTGTGAAGAATATGGAATTAAGCATGAACTATCTTGTCCTTGAACTCCACAACAAAATGGAGTCGTTGAGAGGAAAAATCATACATTACAAGAGATGGCTAGGACAATGATAAATGAGTACGGTCTCCCTCATTACCTATGGGCCGAGGCTGTTAACACATCTTGCTACATATCAAATAGAGTTTTCTTATGCAAAAACACTTCTAAAACATCTTTTGAGATCTATTTTTCTAGAAAGCCAAATGTTTCATACTTTAAAGTGTTTGGTTGTAAATGTTTTGCTTTGAATACTAAAGATAATTTAGGTAAATTTGATGCAAAGGCTTATGAAGCAATTTTTGTTGGTTACTCTAATACTAGTAAAACTTATAGAGTTTTCAATAAGTCATCCTTGACTATTGAAGAATCTATACATGTAAAGTTTGAGGAATCTAATGTGTTTGTTAAGAATGTTGTAGAAATAGATTCCCTAAATGAAGACATGGAGAGAACTACTTTGAAGGACTCACCTACTCTTGAAGACATGCCAAAAGATGATGAAGGAAATGAAGTTCAAGAAAATGAGGTTCAAGGAAATGAAATTCAAGAAGTTGAAGAGGAGACTACTCAATCACTTCGAAAAGATTGGAGATACAATCCACATCATCCCGAGGATCTTATTATAGGTGAAGTATCAAAAGGGGTAACTACTCGTTCTAAACTTCACGATCTTTGTGGGCACTATGCATTTATTTCTCACTTTGAACCAAAGAACATCCTCGAAGCCGAGGGCGACTCATATTGGTTGCTAGCCATTCAAGAGGAGCTCAATCAATTCGATCGCAACCAAGTTTGGCATCTTGTTCCTAGGCCCCACGATAGACCAACAATTGGTACTAAGTGGATCTTTAAGAACAAGTTGGATGAGTCGGGAAATGTTGTTAGAAATAAAGCTAGGTTAGTGGCTCAAGGTTACACTCAAGTCGAAGGTATCGATTTTGAGGAAACCTTTGTACCCGTAGCACGGCTTGAAGACATACGGATAGCACTTGCATTTGCTTCTTATAAAGATTTTAAACTTTTTCAAATGGATGTAAAAAGTGCTTTCTTAAATGGATTTATTGAAGAGGAGGTGTATGTTGAACAACCCCCCGGGTATGTTGATCCTACACATCTGAATTTTGTTTTCAAACTTGACAAAGCTCTTTATGGTTTAAAATAAGCCCCTAGGGCTTGGTATGAAAGACTTTCTTCATTTCTAATTTCTAATGGTTTTAATAAAGGAAAAATAGATACTACTTTGTTTACAAAACATGTTGAAAATGATATACTTATAGTTCAAATATATGTTGATGATATCATATTTGGTTCTACTAATGAAAATCTTTGCAAAATTTTTGAATCATGCTGAAGGAGGAATTTGAAATGTTTATGATGGGCGAGCTTAACTATTTCCTTTGTCTCCAAATCAAGCAAAGGAAGGATGGGATCTTCATTAATCAAGCCAAGTATACGAAGGAACTTATCAAGAGATTTGGACTTGAAGGGGCTAAGACAAGTAAAACTCCCATGGCTACCACAACAAAGCTTGACAAGGATGAACAAGGTACAAGTGTAGACATTAAGCTTTATCGTAGCATGATTGGTAGCTTGTTGTATTTAACGGCTAGTAGGCCGGACATTATGTTTTGTGTATGTCTTTGTGCTCGATTTCAATCGTGTCCTAAAGAGTCCCATTTGATTGCGGTAAAACGCATTATTAGATACCTTAAGGGCACAATTGAAATGGGTTTGTGGTATCCGAAGACCAGACAATTTTTCATGACGAGTTTTTCGGATGCCGACTATACGGGTTGTAGAGTGGATAGGAAGAGTACAAGTAGAACATGTCAATTTCTCGGTAATTGTCTTGTTTCATGGTCTTCCAAGAAGCAAAATTCGGTAGCCCTCTCAACTGCCGAGGCGGAGTATGTTGCGGCGGGGGCTTGTTGTGCACAAGTCCTTTAGATGAAACATACTCTCCTTGACTATGATTTAAATTTTGACCATATTAAAATATTTTGTGAAAATACTAGTACTATTCATATGACTAAAAATGCAAATCAACATAGTAAGACTAAGCACATTGATATTCGGTATCACTTTCTTCGAGATCATTATGAGAAAGGTGATATTGAAATTGAATATGTTTCTACCGATTTTCAACTTGCCGATATTTTTACAAAACCACTAGACTATGCTAGATTTTCCTTTATTTGTGGTGAATTGAATGTTTGTGTTATGGAATCATGAAATTTTTTTTACACAATGTTTACCCTTTTTGATGTATGACAAAAAGGGGGGAGAAAAAGTTAGCTTATTATTATTTTGAGTTTTGAATTATGCATTTTGAGTTTTTAGTTTTGAATATTTGAGTTTTGGATTTTGAGTTATAGAAGATTCGTTTTTGAGCTATGAGCTTTGAGCAATATGTTTTGAATTCCTATATCTTTCTTATGCCAAAGTTCTTAGTTTCTACTTTTCATGTATATAGCCATTCATATATATAGCATGATTTGAGTGGGAGCTTCCAAGCTCTTTTCCCTTGTTTTTGTTAAATAACTCATATGTTTTGTCATCATCAAAAAGGGGGAGATTGTTGGCCCAAGGTTACAATCACCCGGTTGTTGAGTTTTGATGATTACAAAATATATATAGTGATTTGTACTAATCATATTTTAGTGTTTAAGTGTGTTTCACGGTTCTAAGAAATTCAAGAAGTATTCTTGCCTAAAGGAAGGTATCTTTGACTCAAGTTGGTTCATTTCGGGTTCAAGGAATCAAGCTATTCAACATCGCATATGGAGAAGCCCATTTGAAGACCTTGTAGTCACCTAGAACCTTTGTAAGAATTAGTTTGTTAAAAAATGAGGTTATGATAAGTTGGCTCAAGAAAACACACACACACTTTCATTTTTCAAAATACGGTTTTTGTTTTGGTTAATTAATTTAGGTGCATGTCTTGTTTGATATACATGACTCAAATTATTTTTTATTTTTACATCTTGTTTATATCATGTATACCAACCCTTATAGCATGCTACTTAATCATGTAGCCTTACAAAATTATTTTGAAAATTTTTCAAAGTTCAAAATTTTTCCTATAAAAATCCTGTTTCAGGCCCAACGGTCGACCGGGCGGTCGATCGGATCCATTTCAGGCTTGATCGATCGATCGCATAGGTCGCCAGGCCTTGTGGTCTTGGCATGCACGTTTGTGCACGTCTGCCGGTCGACCGGACCGGTCGACTGACTGAAAGACCATTGCTATAGGGTTTTGTCGGTCGACCGGGCCAGTCGACCGACAGAACAAAGACTTGTTTTTGTTTTAGCGCCGGTCGACCGGACCGGTCGACTGTGTCCAACGGCTAGTTGCCAGTTTGACTGTCGGTCGACCGGGCCGGTCGACCGACAGCCGCCAGCAGCCCCAACGGCTAGTTTTCTGAGTTCTGTTTCTTGGATTTGATTGTAATGTTTTAGTCAGCTATCTCTGAATTTTTGGGGGCTATTTCCTGACCTATTAAACTAGTTATAATGATGATTAGATCTCTTCTAATCCCTATAAATAGATGGCATTGGTCACTTGTGAAAATTAAGAAAAATACCCATTGTTTTCAAGTTTCACAAGAAAGAAAAGTTTTCAAAGCTCTCAATTTTCTAAGTGCATTCTTGATTACTATTTTTCAGTAGATTTCAAGCTCTTTTACTTTCTTTGCAACTGAATTTTTCTCACTACACTTCTTGAGCCAAAAATCTTTCCCATTCTATAAGGAAGTTGTAAGAGAGAAGTTTGTGGTCTTGTTGATCACCTTGTTACTTGTTCTATCTTGTGTTGAGATCCTTCTTGTGTAGAGGATTGGATTGGTGGGAGTTTGGTACTCCGGTCTTGTGTAGACCACTTGTAGTTCCTTTGAGTAGATAGTGGAAACCCTTCACGGTGGTGAAAGCGGGGACGTAGAGCGGTGGCTCGTACCTCGAAACAAATCCCTTGTGTTTGCGATTGATTTCCTTATTGGTTTTTATTGCTTTACATTTCTATCTTGTGATATCTCTTGTGTGCACTTCATTATTACATCCATTTCATTACTTGTATTTTTCGGTCTTTACTCATCTCAACAAGAAAGCAATTACGCGCCTCAACTCATAATCTAGAGGAATCAAAGAGGAGAAGTTCTAGAGCCCTTCACGGAGAATTCGGCTTCAATTTCTTGTTTTGAGTGACCGTTTGCATCATATACACATACTTGCTTAAAAATATCATTAGATTAGTATTAACACCTATTCACCCCCTCTAGGTGTTTTTCAGATGGTAGATTATGAAGATGGAGAAATTAGAAATGATATGTACAATGAAATGGAAAAGGAGTGATAAAAGAAGTGGTAAATTGTGGCGTTCTAAACTAAAGAATAAAAAGAAAAGAATCTAAAAGTTACTTACCTCCTTTGGTTGATGACTTACCTAGAACCCTTGAATGTTTTACCTTGCTTCGGAGGCGATCAACGAATAACCCATAAGATCGAGCTCAGTCCCCATTCGCATTACATCATCAAGATGAACAAGAATGAAATGATACGGAATCTTGAGGAGGAGAACATCATCATGAAATATCGGTGGCACTCACACAAACATGGTATACTGATGCTTCTAGATTCACTTGGATGCTCATCATAACCAAAAGAGGAAAAGTAGAAAGAAGAAGAAGGAAACAAAAGTAAAGATAAACATAAAAAAAAGTTACCTTTTATTGCTTGCAGAAACGATGGAAGAAAGGAGGAGGTACATCGGTGTCACTCTCAACATAAGCCTCTCTCTTACTTACATGAATCTCAGTCTAAAATATACTTATAAAGAAATAAAAATTACATCAAAAGAAAACAAAAACCTACACTACAAAGAATGAAAAACTGGACTAAATCCTATCTCTGCATGGTCGTCTCTTTTTATAGTGAAACCCTGCCTTTTATAGGCAAAAATCCAGAGGGGGGAGGCGTGAGGAGATAGGGGGAGCAAACGCTCCCCCAACTGAAATGATAAGTCTGCGGAAACGCGGGTTTAGCCGCGTTGGTGGTACCTCCTGGATTCGCGTTTTGGCTTTATCTTCAACTGGATTTCTTGCTTCAGCTCTTGGATTTGACGAAACGATCTTTGATTGTTGGCTTTAACCACTTGATTTGGGAAGATCCATTTTAACCGATTTTCAACCTCTCTGATTTGCCAAGATCTGCCCTGATTCCCTGATTTCGAATTTATTCTGAATTAAATCAGAATTTGGTAGGCTTTTTGAGCTCGTTTCTCTTCCCTCTTCTTTAGTACTGGGCCTGCAAATAAATTAAATAATAATTAGAAAAAGCAGAGTTTATTCTATAATAGATATGAGAATATGATAATAAATGTGCAATATGAGCGACCGATCACACCCCCATACCTATCTTTTGCTCGTCCTCAAGCAAAAACAACTAAACTAGACTAAAGATTATTAGACCATTTTCGCAGGTCACGCGATTGCACTGAGCATGTGCAGCAAGCCGTTAAACCTTTAGGTTTTCCCTAGAGGACGAGTTTTGTCTCGTGAGGGTTTTTAGTGGATTACACCCACAAAATCCATAAAGAAAGAGAAACAAAGAGTTAGTATTTCGAAAAGCATTTTGAAAGAGGAAAATATCTGAAATATAATTGTAAGATTTAAGTAATCTATAAGTTATAGAAAAACTAAAATTTTCATTCCTAAACTTAGCTTCTATTCAAAAATTTGTTATCAATCAAAGTAAGGAGTCAAATTGTACTTCTCAACTAGTCTGTTACCTTACCCTAAGTTATATGTACTTTGTGACCGTGAAACTTTTGACTAAGGGTTCTTTAACTCTAACTCTTATGCCTTATTTATATATATATATATATATATATATATATATATATATATATATATATATTGATGGTATTATTCCTTAGTTCTATTAGGCTTTCTAATCTGCCCATGTAACGAGCCTTTAATCGATGACTCCCAAACCAAACGGTCTTAGGGCACCGGGTGAGAAAACACCCCAATGACTTAAGGACTCGAGGAAATAAGGCCACAAAACTAAGGATTTTATTATATGAACCGCTTTTAGGCGTGAGTACTTATGCTTTATTAGGCACAAATACCCAGCTTAATCAAAGGATTTTTTATATATATATATTCTTCAAACTTACCTAATCATTTTCGCATAAATACCAAGGCTTACTTAGGCCAAAACACCTAGCTAATCAATAATTAGATTTGCTCATCTTTCATAGATCTATTTTTTTCCTTTTTTTTTATATAAGGCATAAGAATCATTGTTTTTGAACCCTAAGTGTGTAAGTGTATTAAGTGTGCATATTTCATTAAGGTAAAGATCAAGACTAAATTACTTTGACAAATTATCTTCCTAACCCTAAAAATCAAACAAATAATCTTATTTTGACCAAGTTTAAGAAATCCTAATTTTGATTTTCCAATTCCTTAAAATTGATTTAATTTCTTACAAAAAATATGTCAAAATATTGTTTCTATTTTCAAAAAGTTTTAAAAGTAAAGAAAAATGTTAATATATATATTTTAAAAATAAAAAAACCTAAGTTATGTTAGAACCCTCCCCCACACCTATATCATGCATTGTCCTCAATGTATGAATTAATGCATAGATGCATGAAAAAGAAGACAGTGAAGGAAAATACTACCTTAAGGTGGTGGTTCCGGTGGTGGTCTGATTGGTCCATGAAATGCGGCCCAATCGACTTTGCATGGAGTTCGGAGGAGCCCACCAGAAATTTCTCTAATATAACCCACTAAAATGATATATACATGAATGATTTTTATTAAATATTTTACCCCATCTAATTTCCAAATTCCATAATTAATTTCAGAGTCAATTTTGTCAACCGCCTTGTCCCAAAATGGAGTGTGAAAAGATAGAATGATTGACTTAGACTAAGGAAGTACGGGAACTAATACCGACTCAGGAAAGTGACTTAAGTCAAGTAAAGGTTCAGCAGTCGAGATTGGTTCGGGAGGTGGGTCCAAATCAAGAAGTTGAAACTCAAGTCCACATTCATTTTCCCACAATAGAATGTGACTTAATATTGGTGATTCAAGTTCAAGAATGACAGGTGTGGGAATCAAAACTGACTCTAAAATATTACTCAAATTGGGTAACAAAATAGGAGTCAATATTTATTCGGGAATTTGAACTGGATCACAAATTTGAGAATGTAGGTCACATTTCTCATTGAGTTCAATTTCATAAAATTGAGAACTTGCCAATTTGTCAACGGGACTTTCAAAAGAATGAATTGGTCAAGTTCAATAAAATGATCATCAAAGATGGGCGATTCAATTTCATTATGAATTAGCACAGGATCCAATGTTGACTCGAGAAAAAGATTAAAATCAGGTAAAGACACCGGAGTCATAATTGAATGAGGAAGTAGAATTGAATCACTAAGTTGAGGTTCATGATCATATTCATTTTTAAGTTCAATTTCAGGAAAGGGATAACTTACCAAACTGTCAATATCATTTTCAAAATTTGGAGTTTGGGCAAGTTCAAATGATTGTTTTGAAATGGAACCTTGTTTTCCAAAACAACATGACTCTTCGGCTCTAACAGAATGGTTAGCGACATCAGAACTGGCCAAACGGTGAGAACGTAGAGTTTAGACCATCATATCTATGTCATGATTACGACCGTTTTGAGCCTGAGTCATGGCTTCAAGCATCTTTTCATAGTTGATTGTTTCATCATTTTGTTAAAAAGATGAAGTGTTATTTTAGAATTGGTGGTGAAACTGTGAGTCCTTCAGATTTTGTGATTTTTGTTTGGACTCACGCATACTCATTTCCAAAATTGATGGTTTTCTATTTTGGACTGGTGGAATTGAGTATGAATCTTGGAAATATTGTGGACAAGGTAGATAAAGAGAACAAGGTAGTTGAAAATTAGACTCGGGGGAGGTGAATCCCCACAGACTCTGTGAAGAGTTGAAATTATTCTGAAAATTATGGCTATAAGATTGGGGGCATGGTTATATTGATTTGGATAAGACCAATCCGGCACACTAGGTTGGTTAAAGTTATGATATACCGGGTTGGTAATATTCGGAAAAGAGGTTGGTGTGTAATATGGATTACCATTAAAATTGAAAAAAATTGTTGTTATAAGCCATATCACACAATAAAACACAAACAAAGAAAGAAAAAGAAACAAATAAGCAAACAAAAAAGAAAAATTCTAACTTAAGTTAGGGTAGACCTTTGACCTAGACGATTCCTAACTGGTTAGACTGTCCATAGGAGGTATAATGCAGACTTTGACTACAAGCTAATCAGCCAGGTCAGAGCAAGATTGGTGGGAGGTTATCCGTCAAAGACATTCCTTAATTAAGTAACCACCAACCTTCGGGCTTTCTGCGCTTAATCCCCTTCCTAGACACTGATTTGGCAGGACTCAAATTCCAACACCTTTCCCCTTAGGGTAATCTCCTAATTTAGTCCAAGATGTCCCTAGGGCCAACGTCTACTCATTTTTAGTTAGGCTTGGGTTAGTGAGTGAGGACATTGTTTGTGGGCTAAGGGAGGGTAATGACTTCCCACCTTATCTTGTTCATAGGACAAGCCCTTAAGACTGATTTAGTGCAGTGTACAAGAAAAGCAACACTTAAGCAATGTAAACAATCCAAAAGTGTTCTTATACTAGATGCTATGCACACGTACCTTTGCTCAAGCACTCTTCAACAGTGAAAAATGAACGAATTAGACACGTGCCTAAATGCAGGTCTAAACCATTTTTAGCATTTAACAAATATCATTTTACTATTGAGGTTAGAAAGGTAGTACAGTGAGTCAAACAAGGAGATAAATGCTATAAATATTTAAACTATGCAATTCAGCCAACCTGCAAAAAATACAGGTTAGTAGTTCACTCAGTTTGCCACAGGACTGTAGCAAATCTGAGGGCTTCTTGGCTCTGCTTTCTTGACCAGAGTCCAAGGCCACTTATATGTCCACTGCAGCAAGAATTCCTTGTTAATACTGTACACCAAAAACCAAGAAGAAGGTTAACCAAAAATGTAAACTTTAATGAGAATTACTTACCGTCCCTCCCCGGCAACGGCGCCAAAATTTGATTGAGGTTAGAACCTGCACACAAATTACAGAATTTCAGAACTAAGAATGAAAAGTGCAAGTTACTCAATTCTACCGCAATAGGAAGTGGCTATGCGGGTCGTGATCCACAAGGAGGGACTAGCAATGGAAGTTTTTTAGTAAGTTCTCTTTTAGGCTACAAAGTATGGTTAAAGTTCTTCTTTAGTTCTTTAAATGAAAAAGGAAAAATTGAGTTAAAGTTAAATTAGGAAGAAGATGGTAGATTAAGAAGATGGAGAAACTAGAAATGATATGTACAAAGAAATGGAAAAGGAGTGATAAAAGAAGTGATAAATTGTGGTGTTCTAAACTAAAGAATAAAAAGAAAAGAATCTAAAAGTTACTTACCTCATTTGGTTGATGACTTACCTAGAACCCTTGCATGTTTTACCTTGCTTCAGAGGCGATCAACGCATAACCCATAAGATCGAGCTCAGTCCCCATTCGCATTACATCATCAAGATGAACAAGAATGAAATGATACGGAATCTTAAGGAGGAGAACATCATTATGAAATATCGGTGGCACTCACACAAACATGGTATACTGATGCTTCTAGATTCACTTGGATGCTCATCATAACCAAAAGAGAAAAAGTAGAAAGAAGAAGAAGGAAACAAAAGTAAAGATAAACATTAAAAAAAGTTACCTTGTATTGTTTGCAGAAACGAAGGAAGAAAGGAGGAGGTACATCGGTGTCACTCTCAACATAAGTCTCTCTCTCTTACTTACATGAATCTCAGTCTAAAATATACTTACAAAGAAATAAAAATTACATCAAAAGAAAATAAAAACCTACACTACAAAGAATGAAAAACTGGACTAAATCCTATCACTGCATGGTCGTCTCTTTTTACAGTGAAAACCCTGCCTTTTATAGGCAAAAACCCAGAGGGGGAGGCTTGAGGACATAGGGGGAGCAAACGCTCCCCCAACTGAAATGATAAGACCGCGGAAATACGGGTTTAGCCGCGTTGGTGGTACCTCCTGGATTCGCGTTTTGGCTTTATCTTTAACTGGATTTCTCGTTTCAGCTCTTTGATTTGACGAAACGATCTTTGATTGTTGGCTTTAACCACTTAATTTGGGAAGATCCATTTTAACCGGTTTTCAACCTCTCTGATTTGCCAAGATATGCCCTGATTCCCTGATTTTGAATTTATTCTGAATTAAATCAGAATTTGGTGGGCTTTTTGGGCTCGTTTCTCTTTCCTTTTCTTTAGTACTGGGCCAGCAAATAAATTAAACAATAATTAGAAAAAGCAGAGTTTATTCTATAATAGATATGAGAATATGATAATAAATGTGCAATATGAGCGACCGATCACTCCTAACTGGTCGATTACCTTGGGGAGATTGTTGTATGAACCCGATTATGAGCTAATCGGCCAGGTAGGGACAAAATTCAGTAAGAGGTATCCGTGCATAAGTAACAGGTCTTAATTACGCTAAACTACTGAATCTTCAAGGCTTAACCTCTTAATCCCCAGTCCTTAGACACCGATTTGACAAGAGTATGATTCTTACAAGTTTCATCCTTGATCAATCTCCTATTGAGTCTGAGTTGTCCCTAGGGGCTAATGTCTATCAAATTTTAGTTTAGGTTTGGTATTGTGAGTAAACTTGGAGATAGTTTTTGGGTTAAGGGAGGGTAATAACTTTCCCACGTTATCCTGTTTGTTGGGATTTGCCCTTAGAGTCAATTTTGTGTAAGTGTGCAGTATATTCAAAACAAGATAACACTCAAAGCACTAAATCATCCAAAATGCTAATTCTATTCTAAATGCAGTGCTCACATGTCTTGCTCCATCACTCTTCAACAGTAATTTAAAGGAATCAGAAAGACATGTGCCCTAAAATGCAAGAGTCTAAACCAGTTTTTAATTTTACAACAAAGAGTTGCTGATGATTATCAGCAGGGTACAGGGAGAGGCATACAGAAAATTAATAATTGCAGAAAGTAATTTTGCAATTCCAGTAACCCTGCAAAAAACCAGAGTGAGTAGTTCACTTAGATTGTTGTGAAAACGTGGCAAAAGTCACGTTTGCGTGTCAATGCTGAGGATACTTGGTCTCTGCTTTCAAAAGTAGAGGCCCAAGACTACTTATATGTATCTGTAGCAATTAATTTCTTGGTTCTAGATCCTACGCATAGAAATAGAGAAGAATTCTTTAGCACAAACACGAAAACCATTACACTTCCATGGCAATGGCACCACAATTTGTTCAGGAGAAAATGTTGCGTAAAAAATGTGTAAGTTCAAATGTGATTATGTGCTGAAAAGTGCTAATGTCTCCTCGATTCTACCTAGTAGCTAAGAAGCTATACGGGTTATATCCCCAAGGAGAAGAAGCGATGGAAGCGTTATGTTCAGTTTTGTTGTTCGTTTTAAAAGCTTCTTCTTTCTTTCAAAAAAATGAATAAAATTAAAAGAGAAAGGACTTGTGAAAGTGGATGTTAATGGAAGTGAAACAAAATGAAAGTGATTGGGTTGTGGAAAATGTGAGGTGAATGATAAAAGAAATGTGAAGTGTGAAAGTAGAAAACAGTGGAAAACACTTGGTTTATAAAAAACTAGGGAAAAACAGGGTTTTAAGAAATTGAAATGGAAAAATAGTGTAAAGTAGAAAAAAAACAAAATAAAACAAGTTTATAAAAGGATTGAAGAAGAAAAGTAAAGAAAAAAAGTTAAAATGCAAAGTTTGTTTTTAAATGAGAAGTTTTGAAAATAGAAGAAGAGTCATGGCTAACTAATCAACTGTGCACTATTAACATACTAACCCTTAAGATAAATTGTGCCTCATATTTGAATTTATTGGCAAAGGGTACACCTTGGTTCTTCAAGACTGAAGCATAGCTCAATGGATAGAGTGACCTTCTCTAACTTTGTAATGTTGCCTTGATGGACCATTGGCTCTTGATTAGTACTCAAGAATGGAATATAAGATTGGTGATTCATAAAAAAACTCATGTATAATAATATTAGTAATTTATTAAATCATCAAGGTTATTGGTTAGCTAATTTGAAACAAGAAGTTTGAGCATTAGCATTAATCAAAGTGGGAACCTTCTTCATGTTCCATCAAGGCACTTGCCAAATGGTAAGGTATTAAAAAAAGGCACACATTGTTGGAACTTGCTTTTGATGATACAATTGTGAAGCCATTTCAATGGGGCTCTATCTTATAAGCCTATTCAAGAGTTCTACATGCTCAAGACTTCCCAAAGAGAGTTGCTATTGATGTGTATTGCAATGGTTTTTAGTATGTTAAAAGTCTTAGAATACACACACATCTTAGTCTTATTAGTCGACTTATAGACATGATTTGTCGACTAATACAAACTATAGTCGACTTATCCCAAAACTATAGTCGACTAAGTTTGCCTCTAAATAAATACCAACTTTCTGTTTCTAACCTGCATCCAATAATAGTCGACTTGACAGTCCCTATAGTCGACTAATAACAGCCCTAGTCGACTTGACAGTTCTTAAGGTTGACTATATTCTATTTCCAGAAACTTGTCCTGTGTTTCTAACTTGACCTAGTCGACTTGGTCCCAATACTAGTCAACTAACCAGTATAAATTGCCCAACCTAGTCGACTAACCCCCTACTCCTAGTCGACTAATGGCAGTTTCTGACTGTTGGACAGTTTCTGTTTTCTTGTGTTTTATCCAACGTTATCCAACGATTTTATATTCAAATTTGTCCTAATAACTACCCAAACTAACCATAGAGTTCAGGTATAAATAGGGTTGTTATCTAGGCTAAAAACACCAATTCAAAATACAAGTTTTCTGACCAAAAACTCTGTTCAAAATTCTGATTTTCTAAAAACTTGTTTTCACTTTCTATTTCTTCACCAATTCCTACTCTAATTGTGAAGATTTCTGAAAGTCCACCTATAATAGCCCTTGTCCACGATCACATACAGATTCAAGGCTTGTAGGAAAGTTTGTAGTCACTCAAAGAAAAGTATTGTACAAGAGCGTCTTCGGGTGAAGAGAGTCTGTACAAGGTGCTGTGGTCTTCTTAGTTGTAAGAAGAGTTGTACACATTTGGCAAAGGAGGTTTGTCAAGTGGTGTGCAAGGTGTTGATTTTGGGCGTACGAAGTCAGAGGATAAAGGAAAATCTTAAGCGGGTGGCTTGGGGACTGGATGTAGGTCACGAGGACCGAACCAGGATAAATCTCTTGTGTTTGCGTTTGCTTTACTTTCTGAGATTTAATTTTCTTTTATTGCAAGTACTTTATTTCTATAGCGCTAATATCTTTGTTTGAGTGTTGACATGTATTTTAGACCCAATAATTGGCATTATCTCTGGACCAACAATTGGTATCAGAGCCCGGCCCGGCATACAAGCCCTGCATACCCAGTTAACAACCATACAAGGATGGCAACGGAGTTTCCTTCGTCACAATTCAAAGAAGGACATTCTACACAACGTTCACCGCTATTTGACGGATCCAACTACAACTATTAAAAGTGTAGAATGAAGATCTACTTGCAACCGATCAACTACGAACTATGGAATATAGTAGAAGCACCGTACACCAAGCCGACAACCGACTACACCTCTTGGAGTGATGATCAAAAGAAGAATGCGAACCTTAATGCTAAAGCGATGAATGCATTATTCTGTGCCTTAACCAAAGAAGAATTCACCCATGTGTCAACAGCCACTTCTGCAAATCAAATATGGTACATTCTACAGGTAACACATGAAGGCACAAATAAAGTTAAGGAATCTAAAATTTCTGTTCTTATCCACAGGTTTAAACTTTTCAAAATGAAAGAGAATGAAGCCATCTCAGAAATGGTTACAAGATTCACCGACATAACCAATTCCTTAGCTTCTCTTGGAAAAGAATACACCCAAGTCGAAAAAGTTCGCAAGATCCTTCGTGCACTCACATCAGATTGGGAGAAGAAGACAACTGCAATCCAAGAAGCGAATGATCTCTCAACAATGTTATTAGAAAACCTTATTGGTAATCTAATGACATATGAAGTGCAACTCAAAGATAGAAAGAAGGATGAACAACAATCTCTCTCAAAGAAGAAAGAACTTGCCTTCCATGCATCCTCCGACACGGACAATTCAGATAACGATGAAGAGGAGATGGCAATGCTTTCAATAAGTTCAGAAAGTTCTTGAAGAAAGGTAAGTTTAAATGTTTTAATTGTAATAAAACAGGCCATATGAAAAAGGATTGCCCATTGCTCCAAAATAAAGGTAAATTCAAGAGCAAAAAGTTCAGAAAGAAGAAAGACTACCAAGCATCATGGAAAAATAGTGATTCTTCTTCCTCTGATGAAGAAGAAACCACTGAACATGCCAACATCTATTACATGGCTCTAGAAGAAGATGAGGTACAAATTTCTGAACTCTTAGATGCATTTCAAGAATTATATAATGATCTTAAGAATGAAAAGATAAAGAATGAAGTTTTGACAAAGGAAAATGAAAAACTTTTCAAAGAAAATTCTTATTATGCTTCTCAAATTTCTTCTATAAATTCTCAAAAAGATGATTTTGAAAAAGTGATATCATCTTAAAAAAGATAATGAGAATTTATTACAAAATAATATTTTATTGAAAAGAGAAATTATGTCTTAAAATGATAGAATTTCTTTTTTAGATAAAGACATATTAATTTTCAAAATGAAATATGAAGAGATTTTGAATAACGTGATTAGACTAAGAAGGTATACGTATTATGAGTATAAAAATGTATTTTATGTACCCTTTCTTGTCTCCGCTATAGTATAGGACTATACCGAGTCGAATCTCAGGGAGAGCTCGCGATGGAAGCTTTGACGAGTGGCAGTGAAGTTATAAAACGAGAATTGTTCTATGTCTTATAAAAATAATGAATCAAATGAAAAAGAAACTAAAGAAAGGATGGATATGTTCATGGTGGAAAAGTCGGAAAAAGAAATCAATAGTGGATTTGGTATTCACAAGAAAAGAAAAGGAAACTTAAAGAAGAAGCATTCCATGACTAGCTTACCTTACTACCTTACCAATACTTACTAAACTCCGTGATAGTGAAGGCTTGCCTCATGTTGTCACTCCATCGGCGTGGATTCGTCTCGCGTGTTGATCTAATTACTTTCTCACTTGTCGAATGAGTGGTTTAACCCATCGGAGAAGAGAAGACCATACAACTTGCAAGATGAACAAAAGCAATCACCCATGAGTTAGTGAAGATGGCAAGGCTAGTGGTTAGCTAGTACATGGAGAAGGAATTAGCTAAAAGCCATTAGAGAAGTAAAACAAAGCATGAAGTAAATTTGCAAGGAATTAAAGAAAGCAATAAAGAAAGCAATTAAAGAAAGCACATAAACTAGAACCAAGCTCAAGTAGAGGAAGGAGAATGGATCAATCCTTGTTGCTTCAAGTGTCACCCTTGATTACACAAGCTCTCTCTCTCACAATCTCTCTCTTTTACAATGAATTCTAGGGAAGAAGAAGAGGGATCTAAAGAACTAAACCTAGAGAAAAACTAAACAAAATTACAACAACTAATGAATTCTCCTCTCTTCTCCATTCTCTCTTTGCTCGCAGGTCCAAGGTCACATATTTATAGCCCCAGGTGAAGGATCCAGAAGGTAGTTGGTTGGCGCAAAATCTGGGATCCTAACTCCCTGTAACGGCCGCCAACTTGCAAGATCTCCCAAAACTGGCGGCAAAATCTGGGCCGTTGAGCCCAGATTTTCTGGTGGGATTTTATTGTTAAGTGGTTAGCCACGTGGACTATCTGGATTCTTCTTTGGGCGCGCGGATCTTTCTGGATCTGATTTGAAATCTTGGCTCTTATCTTTAATCTTGGATTTAATCACTTTAATTAGTGTTAATTAAAGTGATTATTTGCTTTATCTCCTTTAGAGTGTGTACCTGCAAATATGTAGAGAAGATGAGTAAAAATCATATATTTATTAACTAAATGCATGGGAATTATGAGGTAAAATATGCAATATTGGATTACAATCACACCCCCACACTTATTCTTTTGCTCGTCCCGAGCAAAACAAAGAAAAGAAAAGAAAATCCTAACTACCAATTTATTACACCACTTTCGCAGGTGACGCGATTGCACTGAGCGTGTGCAACAAGCCGTTAAACCTCTAGGTTACCCTAGAGGAGGAGTGTTGTCTCCTGAGGGTTTTCAGCGGATTGCACCCACAAAATCCATAAAAAAAAAAACAAATGTTAGTGTTTTAAAAATGCATTTTGAAAGAGAGACATGTTTTCGAACTATTTTTGCAAAAATATAAGTGATCCTAGGTCATAAGTCCACCTATAATTATTCTTTCTTAAACTTAGTCTCTATGCAAGATCTTGTCTTCAATTAAGGTAAGAATTCAAAATTGGATTGAATATTTTATCTTTCATAAAACCTAGATAGTATGCACACCGTGACAGTGAAGATTTCTGGGATTTCAACTCTAACCATAAAGCCATTTATTTATATATATTTATATTTCCTTTTTTTTTTATTCTTCCCTTAGTTTAGGCTTTCTAGTTCACCCTTGTAACGAGCCTATAACCGATGACTCCCAAACCAGACGGTCTTAGGGCACCAGATGAGAAAACATCCCTCGGGTTAAGGTCTCGAGTGAAAAAGGCCACGAAACTAAAGGGGATTATTATTTTTTTACCACCGTTAGGCGTGAATAATCATGCTTCTTGAGGCATAGTTATCCAGCTTAATAAGTGATGCTTTATTTATATATATTTTTTTCTTTTTTTTTTATGGCATTTTTGGTCTTTGTCTCCATCCCAAGAAATGTGTAAGTGTAAAGTGCATACAAATCTAAGGCAAAAAATTCAAGATAAAAATATCTCACCAATTTTTCTTACTTAGCCTATAATCTCAAACAAAATCTATTATTTCAACTAGGTTTAAGATGTCATAATTAAGGCTTTCTTAATTCCTAAGATACATCTTAATTTTCTTAAAAATAGATCAAAACTTTGTTTCTTATTTCAAAAAGTTTTTTTTTTATTTATTATTTTTTTATTTCTAAAAGAAGTGTAAAAGAAAGAAAATCTAAAATCTAAAAGAAATGTAAAAGAAAGAAAATCTAAAAACTCTATGTTAGTAAACCCTCCCCCACACTTATCTCATGCATTGTCCTCAATGCATCATGATATATGTATGCATGAAATAAAAATGAAGAGGGAAGGAAAAAATTACCTTAAAGTGGTGGTTCCGGTGGTGGTCGGATTGGTCCACGAAACATGGCCCAATCAACTTTACGTTGGGTTTTCAGGAACCCACCAAAAATTTCAATAATATGACCCACAAAAATGATGTGTGCATTTAAGATTATTATGTACATTCCCCCATCTAATTTCCAAATTTTTAAAATAATTTCTGAGTTAAATTTATCAACTACCTTGTCCCAGAATGGAATATGGAATGATAGAACGGTTGACTTGGACTCGGAAAGGAACACCGACTCAGGGAAGTGAATGAAGTCAAGTAAAGGTTCAGGAGTCGGAATGGATTCAGGAACTGGGTCCAAGTCAAGAAAATGAAGCTCAAGTCCACATTCAGTTTCCCATGATGGAATGTGACTATCTAAGATTAGTGATTCAAGTTCAGGAGGGTTGGGAATCAAAACTGACTCTAAAATGTTACTCAAATTGGGTAACAAAACAGGAGTCATTAATGATTCAGGTATTTGAACTAAATCACAAACTTGAGGGTTAAAGTCACATTTCTCATTGAGTTCAATTCCACAAAATGGAGAACTTGCCAATTTGTCAATAGGATCTTCAAAAAGGTATAATTGGTCAAGTTCAACATGATCCTTAAAGATGGGTGATTCAACTTCATTGTGAATTGGGAAAGGATCCAATGTCGACTCCGGGAAAAGATTGAAGTGAGGTAAATATACCGGAGTTATTATTGAATCAGGAAAAAGAATTGAATCACTAAGTTGGGGTTCAAGATCACATTCCTCATGTAGTTCAATTCCAAAAAATTGTGAACTTGCCAATTTATCAATGGGACTTTCAAGAGTATGAAATTGGTCAAGTTCAATGTGATCATCATAAAAGATTGGTGATTCAATTTCACAACAGATGGGTACTGGATCCAAGTCTGACTTGGGAAATGAAGTGAAATCAGGTAAGGATATGGAAGTCATGATTGAATCAGGAAGTAGAGTTGAATCATCTGGTGAAAGTTCAGGATCATAATCATGTTCAAGTTCAATTTCAGGGAAAGGAAAACTTGCCAAAATGTCAATTGGATCTGAAGTTTGGACAAGTTCATTTGTAGGAGATGAAAAACTTGCCAAAATGTCAATGGGATTTGACGTTTGGACAAGTTCAATTTTAGGAAATGAAAAACTTGCCAAAATGTCAATGGAATCTGAAGTTTGGACAAGTTCAGGTGGTTGTGCTAAAATTGAATCTTGATTTCCAAAACAACATGACTCTTTGACAGAATGGTTAGTGACATTAGAAATAGGATGAGAATGAAGAGTTTGGATCATCAAATCTATGTCACGGTTACGATCATTTCGAGCATGAGTCAGGAATTCAAGCATCTTTTCACAATTCATTGGTTCATCATTTTGTTGAAAAGATGAAGAATTGTTTTGGAATTGGTGATGAAATTGTGAGTCAAAACTGTGTGGTGATGGAAGAGTGGACTCACACAAGAAATCATTACTCATAAATGGTTGTTCATTATGAAAAAGTGGAACTGAGTAAGACTCTTGAAAATACTGTGGAATTGGAGGGGCAAATGTTTCGTGAAATTGTTGCTCGGCCCTCTGTAGATTGGCTTCTAAACTCCTTAGTAACTCAGATTTTTCTTCAATTGGTGGTTCAGAAAAAGGAGTATATGAAGCGGAATCGGAAAATGAATACTGTGGACAAGGTGAATATGGTGGACAAGGAGGTTGATAATTAAACTCGGGGGACTGGAATCCCCAATGACTCTGTGACGAGTTGAAATTATTTTGGACATTATAATTATTAGATGGGGGTATGGGTCATATTGATTCGGATAAGGCCAACCCGGTGTATTTGGTTGGTGCATATTGTAAAACACCGGGTTGAAATTATCTGAATATGAAGTATGTGTGACATATGGATTATTATTGAAAGAATTGTTGAAGGCCATATCACACAATCACAAACAAAAACAAACAAACAAACAAACAAACAAAAGAAAAAAAAAATTCTAACCTAAGTTAGTGTAGACTTAGGACCTAGACGACTCCTAACTGATAGACTGTCCACGGGAGGTTTAGTGTAGACTCTAACCACAAGCTAATCAGCCAGGGAAGGGTAAGGTTGGTGGGAGGTTTTCCGTCCGGAGACGTTCCTTAATTAAGTAACCAGCAACCTTCGGGCTTTCGGCCCTCAACCCCTTTCCTAGACACTGATTTGCCAAGAGTTAAATTCCAACACTTTTCCCCCTTAGGATAATCTCCTAAATGAGTCCGAGATGTCCCTAGGGCCAACGTCTATTTTTTTTTAAATTAGGCTTGGGTTAGTGAGTGCTTGGATTGTGATTTTCGGGCTAAGGAAAGGGTAATGAACTCCCCACCTTATCTTATTTATGGGTTATGCCCTTAAAAATGAATTGTGCAAGTGTACAAAAAAAAAATAACTAGAATTCACTCAAAGCATGAAAATCAAGCAAGAGATGATTCCTAGTCTACATGCAATGCAAAACGTACCTTGCCTCCAGCACTCTTCAACAGTAAAAGTAAAGAATTGAAAGACACGTGCGTAGAATGCAAATGTCTAAACAATTTTTAATAATTTCAACCAACTTTTTACTGTTTTTTAATTAAGCAGGAATAAGGTGAAGAATACAGAATTTCAGGTATATCAGCAGCTGTGTTTTGCAGAGAAGCAAGCCCTGCAGAAATTTTATCAGAAGTTCACTCCTTATTGCCGCAAATCTGCGGCAAAATCCCAGAAATTGCGGCAATTTGGAGGGATCCTGGTCTCTGCTTTCGAGAGCAGAGGCCCAGGTCCACTTGTATGTCACTGCAATGCAAGATTTTCTGTTTCTTCAACCTGTAACCTGCAACAGAGAAGAAGAATCGTTTAGTACTTCACTTTAAACCAAAAAAAACGTTGCTCTCCCGGCAACGGCGCCATTTTGATTAGACTAAGAAGGTATACGTATTATGAGTATAAAAATGTATTTTATGTACCCTTTCTTGTCTCCGCTATAGTATAGGACTATACCGAGTCGAATCTCAGGGAGAGCTCGCGATGGAAGCTTTGACGAGTGGCAGTGAAGTTATAAAACGAGAATTGTTCTATGTCTTATAAAAATAATGAATCAAATGAAAAAGAAACTAAAGAAAGGATGGATATGTTCATGGTGGAAAAGTCGGAAAAAGAAATCAATAGTGGATTTGGTATTCACAAGAAAAGAAAAGGAAACTTAAAGAAGAAGCATTCCATGACTAGCTTACCTTACTACCTTACCAATACTTACTAAACTCCGTGATAGTGAAGGCTTGCCTCATGTTGTCACTCCATCGGCGTGGATTCGTCTCGCGTGTTGATCTAATTACTTTCTCACTTGTCGAATGAGTGGTTTAACCCATCGGAGAAGAGAAGACCATACAACTTGCAAGATGAACAAAAGCAATCACCCATGAGTTAGTGAAGATGGCAAGGCTAGTGGTTAGCTAGTACCGGGAGAAGGAATTAGCTAAAAGCCATTAGAGAAGTAAAACAAAGCATGAAGTAAATTTGCAAGGAATTAAAGAAAGCAATAAAGAAAGCAATTAAAGAAAGCACATAAACTAGAACCAAGCTCAAGTAGAGGAAGGAGAATGGATCAATCCTTGTTGCTTCAAGTGTCACCCTTGATTACACAAGCTCTCTCTCTCACAATCTCTCTCTTTTACAATGAATTCTAGGGAAGAAGAAGAGGGATCTAAAGAACTAAACCTAGAGAAAAACTAAACAAAATTACAACAACTAATGAATTCTCCTCTCTTCTCCATTCTCTCTTTGCTCGCAGGTCCAAGGTCACATATTTATAGCCCCAGGTGAAGGATCCAGAAGGTAGTTGGTTGGCGCAAAATCCGGGATCCTAACTCCCTGTAACGGCCGCCAACTTGCAAGATCTCCCAAAACTGGCGGCAAAATCTGGGCCGTTGAGCCCAGATTTTCTGGTGGGATTTTATTGTTAAGTGGTTAGCCACGTGGACTATCTGGATTCTTCTTTGGGCGCGCGGATCTTTCTGGATCTGATTTGAAATCTTGGCTCTTATCTTTAATCTTAGATTTAATCACTTTAATTAGTGTTAATTAAAGTGATTATTTGCTTTATCTCCTTTAGAGTGTGTACCTGCAAATATGTAGAGAAGATGAGTAAAAATCATATATTTATTAACTAAATGCATGGGAATTATGAGGTAAAATATGCAATATTGGATTACAATCATAATGTGACTAAATTTAATCAAGAAAAAGAAAAGTTGAATGATTTGTTATCATATCAAAAGATGTCACATAATCATTATGGTCTTAGACTTTTTGAAAAAACTACATATGTTAGTAATCCATATAATTCTTTTGTGAAAAGAAATACTGATATTATTTCAAAAAAAATTAAAAACTAGTTCATATGGATTCTTAAAAACTTAAGCATTGTTGATAAAAATACTTATATTGCATCATACATACATGATATATGTAATTCATGCAATTATGTATATACTAACGATGGAAACCAAATTCAAATTGGGTTTGGTTTCCTAAAGGTTTAATGCTTTGATCTTATAATGATAGGTACCATTCTAATGTTTATCTTTCAGGTACCATATAAGAAGTTTGTTAAGAAAAATATTTTCAGAACATTTATTATATATATTTGTTATAATATATTTTTTTACAGGGGGAGAATACATGTTTTTCTATATCTGTTATAACCTGTTCTCTACAGGGGGAGCACATATTTTCTGTAGAGAGAGAACATATAACATATTTTCTGCAGGGGGAGTGTTCGTGCACGCAAAGTGTCATCATCAAAAAGGGGGAAAATGTTGGAACTTGCTTTTGATGATACATTTGTGAAGCCATTTCAATGGAGCTCTATCTTGCAAACCTATTCAAAACTTCCCAAAGAGAGTTGCTATTGATGTGTATTATAATGGTTTTTAGTATGTTAAAAGCCTTGGAACACACATACATCTTAGTCTTATTAGTCGACTTATAGACTTGATTTGTCGACGAATACAAACTATAGTCGACTTATCCCAAAACTATAGTCGACTAAGTTTGCCTCTAAATAAATACCAACTTTCTGTTTCTAACCTGCATCATATGTTAGTCGACTTGACAGTCCCTATAGTCGACTAATAACACCCCTAGTCGACTTGACAGTTCATATAGTCGACTATATTCTGTTTCCAGAAACTTGTCCTGTGTTTCTAACTTGACCTAGTCAACTTGGTCCCAATACGAGTCGACTAACCCAGTATAAATTGCCCAACCTAGTCGACTAACCCCCTACCCCTAGTCGACTAATGGCAGTTTCTGACTGTTAGACAGTTTCTGTTTTCTGGTATTTTATCCAACGTTATCCAACGATTATATATTCAAAATTATCCTAATAACTACCCTAACTAATCATAGAGTTCAGCTATAAATAGGATTGTTATCTTAGGCTAAAAATACCAATTCAAAATACAAGTTTTCTGACCAAAAACTCTATTAAAAATTCTGATTTTCTGAAAATTTGTTTCCACTTTCTGTTTCTTCACAAATTCCTAATCTATTGTGAAGACTTCCGAAAGTCCACCTATAATAGCCCTTGTCCACGATCACATACATATTCAAGGCTTATAGGAAAGTTTGTAGTCACTCAAAGAAAAGCATTGTATAAGAGCGTCTTCGGGTTGAAGAGAGTTTGTACAAGGTGTTGTGGTCTTCTTGGTTGTAAGAAGAGTTGAACATATTTGGCAAAGGGGATTTGTCAAGTAGTGTGCAAAGCATTGATTTTGGGTGTACAAAAGTCAAAGGATAAAGAAAAATCTCAAGCGGGTGGCTTGGGGACTAGATGTAGGTCACGAGGACCGAATTAGGATAAATCTCTTGTGTTTGTATTTGCTTTACTTTCTGAGATTTAATTTTCTTTTATTGCAAGTACTTTATTTCTGTAACGCAAATATCTTTGTTTGAGTGTTGACGTGTATTTTAGATCCAATAATTTCATCATCTCAGGACCAACAATTGGTATCAGAGCTCGGCCCGGCATACAAACCCTGCATACCCAGTCAACAACCATACAAGAATGGCAACGGAGTTTCCTTCGTCACAATTCAAAGAAGGACATTCTACACAATGTCCACCGCTATTTGACGGATCCAACTACAACTATTGGAAGTGTAGAATGAAGATCTACTTGCAATCGATCAACTACGAACTATGGAACATAGTAGAAGCACTGTAAACCAAGCCAACAACCAACTACATCTCCTGGAGTGTTGATCAAAAGAAGAATGCGAACCTTTATGCCAAAGCGATGAATGCATTATTCTGACCTTAACCAAAGAAGAATTCAACCGTGTGTCAATAGCCACTTCTGCAAATCAAATATGGCACACTCTACAGGTAACACATGAAGGCCCAAATAAAGTTAAGGAATCTAAAATTTCTGTTCTTCTCCACAGGTTTGAACTTTTCAAAATGAAGGAGAATGAAACCATCTCAGAAATGGTTACAAGATTCACCGACATAACCAATTCCTTAGCATCTCTTGGAAAGGAATACACCCAAGTCAAAAAAGTTCGCATGATCCTTCGTGCACTCACATCAGATTGGGAGAAGAAGACAACTGCAATCGAAGAAGCGAATGATCTCTCAACAATATCGTTAGAAAACCTTATTGGCAATCTAATGGCATATGAAGTGCAACTCGAAGATAGAAAGAAGAATGAACAACAATCTCTCTCAAAGAAGAAAGAACTTGCCTTCCATGTATCCTTCGACACGGACAATTCATATAATGATGAAGAGGAGATGGCAATGCTTTCAAGAAAGTTTAGAAAGTTCTTTAAGAAAGGTAAGTTTAAATGTTTTAATTGTAATAAAACAGGCCATATGAAAAAGGATTGCCCATTGCTCAAAAACAAAGGTAAATTCAAAAGCAAAAAGTTTAGAAAGAAGAAAGACTACCAAGCATCATTGGAAAATAGTGATTCCTCTTCCTCTGATGAAGAAGAAACCATTGAACATGCCAACATCTGTTACATGGCTCTAGAAGAAGATGAAGTACAAATTTTTGAACTCTTAGATGCATTTCAAGATTTATACAATGATCTTAAGAATGAAAAGATAAAGAATAAAGTTTTGACAAAGGAAAATGAAAAACTTTTCAAAGAAAATTCTTGTTATGCTTCTCAAATTTCTTCTATAAATTCTCAAAAAGACGATTTTGAAAAAGTGATATCATCATTAAAAAAGATAATGAGAATTTATTACAAAATAATGTTTTATTGAAAAGAGAAATTATGTCTTTAAATGAAAGAATTTCTATTTTAGATAAAGACATATCAATTTTCAAAATGAAATATGAAGAGATTTTGAGAAATATGACTAAATTTAATCAAAGAAAAGAAAAGTTGAATAATTTGTGATCATATCAAAAGATGTCACATAATCATTATGGTCTTAGATTTTTTGAAAAAACTACATATTTTAGTAATCCATATAATTCTTTTGTGAAAAGAAATACTGAGATTATTTCAAAAAAATATTAAGAACAAATTCATATGGATTCCTAAAAACTTAAGCATTGTTGATAAAATACTTATATTGCATCATACATACATGATATATGTAATTCATGAAATTATGTATATACTAACAGATGGAAACTAAATTCAAATTGGGTTTGTCTCCTAAAGGTTTAATGCTTTGATCTTATAATGATTGGTACCATTCTAATGTTTATCTTTCAGGTACCATATAAAAAGTTTATTAAGAAAAATATTTTCAGAACATTTATGATATATATTTGTTATAATATATTTTTTTATAGGGGGAGAACACATGTTTTTCTGTATCAGTTATAACCTGTTTACTGCAGGGGGAGCACATATTTCCTGCAGGGAGAGAACATATAACATATTTTCTACAGGGGGAGTGTTCGTGCACCCAAAGTGTCATCATCAAAAAGAGGGAGAATGTTGGAACTTGCTTTTGATGATACATTTGTGAAGCCATTTCAATGGAGCTCTATCTTACAAACCTATTCAAGAGTTCTACATGCTCAAGACTTCCCAAAGAGAGTTGCTATTGATGTGTATTGTAATAGTTTTTAGTATGTTAAAAGCCTTGGAACACACACACATCTTAGTCTTATTAGTCGACTTATGGACTTGATTAGTCGACGAATACAAACTATAGTCGACTTATCCCAAAACTATAATCGACTAAGTTTGCCTCTAAATAAATGCCAACTTTCTGTTTCTAACCTGCATCCTATAATTAGTCGACTTGACAGTCCCTATAGTCGACTAATAACACCCCTAGTCGACTTGACAGTTCTTATAGTCGACTATATTCTGTTTCCAGAAACTTGTCCTGTGTTTCTAACTTGACCTAGTCAACTTGGTCCCAATACTAGTCGACTAACCCAGTATAAATTGCCCAACCTAGTCGACTAACCCCTACCCCTAGTCGACTAATGGTAGTTTCTGACTGTTGGACAGTTTCTGTTTTCTGGTGTTTTATCCAACGTTATCCAACGATTATATATTCAAATTTGTCCTAATAACTACCCTAAATAATCATAGAGTTCAGCTATAAATAGGGTTATTATCTTAGGCTAAAAACACCAATTCAAAATACAAGTTTTCTGACCAAAAACTCTATTCAAAATTCTGGTTTTCTAAAAACTTGTTTCCACCTTTTGTTTCTTCACCAATTCCTACTCTATTGTGAAGATTTCTGAAAGTTCACCTATAATAGCCCTTGTCTACGATCACATTTAGATTTAAGGCTTATAGGAAAGTTTGTAGTCACTCAAAGAAAAGCATTGTACAAGAGCGTCTTCAGGTTGAAGAGAGTTTGTACAAGGTGTTGTGGTCTTCTTGGTTGAAAGAAGAGTTGCACACATTTGGAAAAGGGAATTTGTCAAGTGGTGTGCAAGGTGTTGATTTTGGGTGTACAAAGTCAAAGGATAAAGGAAAATCTCAAGCGGGTGGCTTAGGAACTGGATGTAGGTCACGAGGACCGAACCAGGATAAATCTCTTGTGTTTGCGTTTGCTTTACTTTCTGAGATTTAATTTCCTTTTATTGTAAGTACTTTATTTCTGTAACGCAAATATCTTTATTTTAGTGTTGATGTGTATTTTAGATCTAATAATTGGCATCATCTCGGGACCAACAATTGGTATCAGAGCCCAGCCCGGCATACAAGCCCTGCATACCCAGTCAACAACCATACAAGGATGGCAACGGAGTTTTCCTTTGTCACAATTCAAAGAAGGACATTCTACACAATGCCCACCGCTATTTGACGGATTCAACTATAACTATTGAAAGTGTAGAATGAAGATCTACTTGCAATCGATCAACTACGAACTATGGAACATAGTAGAAGCACCGTATTCCAAGTCGACAACCAACTACACCTTTTGGAGTGATGATCAAAAGAAAAATGCAAATCTTTATGTCAAAGCGATGAATGCATTATTCTGTACCTTAACCAAAGAAGAATTCAACTGTGTGTCAACAGCCACTTCTGCAAATCAATTATGGCACACTCTATAGGTAACACATGAAGGCGCAAATAAAGTTAAGGAATCTAAAATTTCTGTTCTTGTCCACAGGTTTGAACTTTTCAAAATGAAGGAGAATGAAATCATCTCAGAAATGGTTACAAGATTCACCGACATAACCAATTCCTTAGCATCTCTTGGAAAGGAATACACCCAAGTCAAAAAATTTCGCAAGATCCTTCATGCACTCACATCAGATTGGGAGAAGAAGACAACTCCAATTGAAGAAGCGAATGATCTCTCAACAATGTCGTTAGAAAACCTTATTAGTAATCTAATGGCATATGAAGTGCAACTCGAAGATAGAAAGAAGGATGAACAACAATCTCTCTTAAAGAAGAAAGAACTTGCTTTCCATGTATCCTCCGATACGGACAATTCAGATAACAATGAAGAGGAGATGGCAATGCTTTCAAGAAAGTTCAGAAAGTTCTTGAAGAAAGGTAAGTTTAAATGTTTTAATTGTAATAAAATAGGCCATATGAAAAAGGATTTCCCATTGCTCAAAAACAAAGGAAATTCAAGAGCAAAAAGTTCAGAAAGAAGAAAGACTACCAAGCATCATAGGAAAATAGTGATTCCTCTTTCTCTGATGAAGAAAAAACCATTGAACATGCCAACATCTGTTACATGGCTCTAGAAGAAGATGAGGTACAAATTTCTGAACTCTTAGATGCATTTCAAGAATTATACAATGATCTTAAGAATGAAAAGATAAAGAATAAAGTTTTGACAAAGGAAAATGAAAAACTTTTCAAAGAAATTTCTTGTTATGCTTCTCAAATTTCTTCTATAAATTCTCAAAAAGACGATTTTGAAAAAGTGATATCATCATTAAAAAAGATAATGAGAATTTATTACAAAATAATATTTTATTGAAAAGAGAAATTATGTCTTTAAATGAAAGAATTTATGTTTTAGATAAAGACATATCAATTTTCAAAATGAAATATGAAGAGATTTTGAAAAATGTGACTAAATTTAATCAAGGAAAAGAAAAGTTTAATGATTTGTTATCATATCAAAAGATGTCACATAATCATTAAGGTCTTAGATTTTTTTGAAAAAAACTACATATGTTAGTAACTATATAATTCTTTTGTGAAAAGAAATACTGATATTATTTCAAAAAAAATTAAGAACAAGTTCATATGGATTCCTAAAAACTTAAGCATTATTGATAAAAATACTTATATTGCATCATACATACATGATATATGTAATTCATGCAATTATGTGTAACTAACAGATGGAAACCAAATTCAAATTGGGTTTGGTCTCCTAAAGATTTAATGCTTTGATCTTATAATGATTGGTACCATTCTAATGTTTATCTTTCAAGTACCATATAAGAAGTTTGTTAAGAAAAATATTTTCAGAACATTTATTATATATATTTGTTATAATATATTTTTTTTGACAGGAGGAGAACACATATTTTTCTATATCTGTTATAACCTGTGTGCTCAAGATCAGGATCAAGGGCCATGATAAAGGTGTGTTGGCGCGCTATTGCCGCGCAAACGCTGCAAGCTCCTAGCCCCTGATCTTGAACTTGGGGACACGCACTCTCCCAGCTAAGAAAGCTTATGAGTATTTATTGTTTTTGGATTTATTTCTAAATACATAGCAAATTGGGCTATTTAATTTGGGCTTCGAATGGTATTCAAATTTGGGTCTTCCTTGGGCTTCAAGAAATCCATGAAATTATCTTTAAAAGACAAGTATTATACCATAATTTCAGTTTTGTCTTCTTCCTTAATTACCCGTGTATACATGAGACAAGAAATATTTAATAGTAGAGTTTTATTAATAAAACAGGTAGGAAAGTGTAGAAAAATATGTAGAATCGTGAACTGATCACTTCCTCGAATCTGGCCCATTGGCCAGATTCTTGCCACAGAAATGTGTCTCTTGTTGCATTTTCGCGGCTCTGTTATGGTGGTTGGGGGAGCATTTGCTCGCCCTATCTTCGTACTCTCTCTCTCTCTCTCCATCTCCAGTTTTGCTATAAATACTGCACAAATCGATGGAAGATGGGCATCACTCCAGCAGAAAGTTAGAATTAGGATTTTTCTTTAGTTTAACTTTAATTTTTATTTCTCTTTTTAATGTAATTTTTCAGTTTCTTTGTAAACTAGGGTTAGACTGAGATTCATGTTAAAAAGAGAGAGGGAGTTATGTTGAGAGTGACACCATTGTATTTCTCTATTTTTTCTTTCATTATCTTTCTATATAATCAAAAGTTTACATTTTATGTTCTTCTATTCCTTGTTTCTTTTGGTTTTGATTACAATCCATGTAAGTCTTATAACATCAGAATTATCTTATATTTGCAAGTGCCACTGATAGCTCATGATGATGAATTTCTCTTTTTGAAAGTCCATATCATTTCATGCTTGCTCCCCGTGGTCTTGATGATGTAATTTGGACGGGGGCTGAATCTGATCTTATGGGTTATGTGTTGATCGCCTCCGAATCAAGGTAAATGTTGCCAACGATCCAAGGTAACTAATCGTCCAAAAGAGGTAAGAATTCTTAATTCTTCTTCCTTTTTATTTTTTAGTTTAGAATCACTTTTAAAACTAACTCTTTTCTTACTTTTGTCATTTCTTTTTTTTAACTAAAAACAATTTCAAAAACTGTTGGCCCAAAGGCCTTCCACCCTAGTTTTGATGATGATTAACTCATGTAGTTATGTTTACTAATAATCTTGTGATTTTAAGTTTCAGATTATTAACCAAGATATTAGTTTGTGATTAGCTTCAACAAGGAGTTTAGAAGCTTTTCATGGTGATTCCAGGGCTCAAGCTTCAAGATCACACATTGCCTAGCCCATGGATGGAGTTTTGGACCGACTCGACTTGAAGATGGAAGATCGTCAAGAAGACTTAGGTATCCTAGTGTTTAGTGTGTTTTAGATCCATTTGTAAAGCTTAGTATAGTTGGTATGCTCAAGTGCACATAACACACACGTTTTATGTTTGGTTTTTGCTTTTCATGAATAGTTGATCGAAACAAGTTTAATTGATATATGTATAGTTATTTCATTCTATACATGCATGCTTAACTTTTAAACAAACTTATTTTGACTTTCCTATTCATGTATTGAAAAATCCAAGTTTGATAAAAATACATGTTTTGGTTTTTGATAAAACTTGCAAGACACAAAAAATAATTTGAATATGTTGATATATGTCTTGAAATTTTTATCACAAGTTTGTGTTTCAATACAAAATGTTAAAACAAGTTTTATGAAATTTTAGAAGAGATAAAAGATTTTCTAAAATATTTTAACTTATGTTTTTCTGCCCTGAACTGTGACTGACAGGCCAGGTCGGTCGACCGCATGGGTCGACCGCACCAAGGGCCGGTCGACCCGTGAGGTCGACCGACGTGCACAGAGCAGTGCACGTCTGGCAGACACAAGGGCGGTCGACCCGGACGGTCGACCGTAACTGAGAGCTCTGCTCTCTGTTTATTTGGGTCGACCGGGCGGTCGACCTGGTTTGCCCAACGGTCACATTTTTGACCGTTGGCGGTCGACGCGGCCGACCGCCAAGCCTGTCAGGCTGCCACATCAGCCTAACGGCTAGTTTTGTTTTGGGGCTATAAATACCCCAACTCTTGGGCTGTTTTGATAAGATTTTTAGAGCTGATTTTCTCCCATTCTCTGGTTTTAAAAAGAAGTTTTTAAAAGAGTTTAAAGAGCAAAAAGATTCATCTTGTTTGTTTTTAAGTGTTTTGTTATTTTCAAAGAAAACAAGTTTTTGGGAATTGGTTTCTTGCCCTTCATTTCTATATCAATTTGGTATTTTCCCAGGAGTTTTTCTTTGATCAAAACACTTGTTTTTTCACACTTGAGCTATCCTCTATCCTAATCTATTAGGATCATTTGTTTTGTGGAAAAACAGAAAAGAAAGAGAGATTGTTTGTGGTTGAAAGAAACCACTTGTTATACACTCTTGATTTTGTTGTATCCCTCTTTGGTAGAGGTTGATCGGGTGATTGGTTTGCTCCCTCTTTGGTAGAGGTTGAGGCTTGGTCTTGGCTCCCTCTAGTGAGAGGTGGAGTTGTGTTTGTAACCCTCTTCGGTAGAGGTGTTGGTTGTTGTTGTATTGGCTACGGGCCTACCCCTCGGTTGTGAGGCGGTGTTTGAGAGAGGAGTTCGGTACTCCCTTTGTTGTAACAAATCCTCTTCGGTAGAGGTTCCCTCAGTGGGAGATAGTGGATTGGAAATCCTACACGGTGGTGTAGGCGGGGATGTAGAGCTAGGGGCTCGAACCTTGAAACATATCTTTGTGTTTGCGTTTGATCCATTGTCTCTCTAACTCTCTCTCTTTATATTGTGCAAAGCATCATTCATAACATCATATCATATTTGCTTGTGTTGAGCATAATTCATATTGCCCTATCTTATCTATTTGCTTGTGTTGTCCTTGCATTGATTCATATTGCTTATTCATTATATGCTTGGATTGCTTGTGTGTGTGCCTCACTTATACTTAACCACAAGAGCTTCACATAGCACCTCAACCCATTCAAGGGGAATCAAGAGGAGTTAGTCCAGAGCCCTTCACGGGGAATTCGGCTACACTTGTGTGTTGTATTAAGTGTGTTGCAAAATTTGCATTAGCTTCCGCATTTAGCGCATTTAGTTCACTAGATTAGCACTAACACCTATTCACCCCCCTCTAGGTGTTTTTCAATTGGTATCAGAGCCAACGCTCCTGATACTTAGGTTTAACATCCTAGGAGTGAGATCCATTTGTTTGCTAATCTATTGTTTGCATTTGCTTGTTTGCACACATTTAGTTTGCCCTCATGGATAGCCCTCCTATGTTTGACATTTCTAGACTTGAGATTTGGAAGGTTATGATGAGTAGCTATTTGAAGACCCTAGGATTGCATGTTTTCCTTGCCGCTACCAAGAGATGTTATCTTGGTGACCGCAATCATATAGGGGCCAATGCACAAGCCCTAGAGGCCATTAGATGCACATTACCTAAAGATTATCTTTTGTGTGTTTCTAACTTTGATTCCGCTTTTGTAGTGTGGAACAAGTTGACAACCACCACCACCTCCGAGCTTCAATTGCAAATCCAACAAGAAGAGGAATCTAGTGGAGATGAATCCGAGCCGCAACAATGCTACACGGTCCAAGGGAATGACTGCCTTGAGGTACAATAGGAATCTCAACTAGATAGTTTTGATGCTAGTTCTTCATGTGATGATTATGTTGATCCCCATGCTTTAAATGAAGAACTATCAATTGTTTGTGAAAAATTGATTGAAAAATATAACGTTTTGTAAAAGAAAAGTCTAGGAATTGTTAATGAAAATAATAATTTACATTCTAGACTTAACAATGTTTTGCAAGAGAAAGTGGTGATCTATAATGAAAGGGATTCATTAAGGTCTCAACTTGATCTTGCACTTAAAGAAAATGAATTTTTAAAATCTAAAAATGATTGTGATAATGTTTTGAAAAATAATGATGCTTTATCTTCAAAAGTTGAGTTTGTTTTAAAAGAAAATGATTCTTTGAAAAGAGAAATTGATTTTATTTCAAAAGAATTAGAAATTTGTTTAAATTAAAATAAATCTTTGAAAAATGATATTGTTTCCCATGTTTGCCATGCTAGGGTAGTTTCACCTAGATCACCCCTTGCATGCTCCACTTTTCTTTAATTAACAATGATATATCTTTGCTTAAGAAGAGTGTTAATTGTTTGGGCTCCACTTTGAGCCAATGTGTTGTGGGCCATACACGTTTGGAAACTTTGTTTCGAAAGAAACAAATTCCATCTATTCATGCTCACCCTCCACGGCATACACATGCTCCTCACGAACACACCCATCACATGTATGCTCATGTGTACACTTGTACACATTGTGGACGTAAGGGCCATCTTGCTAGATTTTGCTATGATAGAATACATAATGTAAATTTAGCAAAGAAGTTTGTTTGGGTTAGAGAAGGTACTAACCCCCATGGACCCAATAAGAGATGTGTAGGCTGTCTAAAAATCACTAAAAGACAAGCCATTAAAAAGCAGAGTTTCAAGTTCTAGGCGCGTGGGCTCGACACCCGCGTCTCAACCTCAAGGCGCGTGGGCTCGACACCCACGTCTCAACATCTAGACGCGTGGGCTCGACACCCGCGTCTCAACCTCAAGGCGCGTGGGCTCGACACTCGCGTCTCAACATCAAGGCGCGTGGGCTCGACACCCGCGTCTCAACATCAAGGCGCGTGGGCTCGACACCCGCGTCTCAACATCAAGGCACGTAGGCTCGACACCCGCGTCTCGGTTATAACCGCCCTGGTTATGGGGCCAGTCGCTGCCCACATAGCGGGGAGGTCAGCCCCTCGTTGTGGAGCGTTTTTAGGGGACACGTTCACCCTGGAACCCCTATAAATACCCCCGTCGCTATTGAAGAAGGGGTCGGATTTTCTTTAGTTAGACGACAACAAGACAGAAACAGGAGAAAGAGAGCTAAACTCTTCAACAAGCTCGCTGCGTACGAGTTGTCCTTTGCCTACCTTCTTTTTGAGAGTTTTGGTAGACAAGAGCTGTGTTACTCCTTCTACCAACCAAAGAGAAGATCACAGACGATCCTGACGGTCATCCGGTCAACGGAGAACAAGATTCACTCTCCACCGCCACACGAAGAACCCAGCATTAAACAAAGGGAGGATTCAAGACTCAACATCCTCCCTCCCTTGTAACTGGAAGGGAAACAGTTTTGTTGTAATTTTTCATCTGATTCAAGAAAATTTTACAGCACCTCTTTTCTTTTTTCTGGCGCGTACAAGAGATGGTGACTCCGCTGGGGACTACATTTGTCACTGATGAGCAAATCGTGGCGCAGGATGACGTCCTCCGTAAGGGGAAGATGGTCGAATCGCTCATTGTCGAGTTCGACCAGGCGAAGTACGAAGAGTTTCTCTCTTCCGGCTCCAAGAGCCCAAAGACCCGCGTCTACCGCCGGGTCTCGACGGGGAATGGCCCCGAGGCCCGATCTGTGGCTCTCTCGGGCGCTGCTGCTGCCAACTGTGCCAAGCAAGGTACACGCGCCAACGCCTCTCAGAAGGCCCGCGTGGTCCCAGGCACAACTGCCTTTGCGACCAACCGCGTTGCACAGAACACCCGCGTCAGCGTCTCTCAGGAGACCCGCGTGGTTAAAATCTCTGATGTTCAGCATCAGGATGTTGTTGGTCTCTCTCCACCTCCGCGACGCAACCGGAACGCTGAGCGTCGACAGAGGAGACGTGCGCGTCAGCTGCAAGTTGGAACCTCTGGTTGTCTGACTGAGGCTGGACGCAGCATACAAACTGGCGCCTTGCTCGCGCCCCGCGAAGTCCGCGTTTGGCGGCCCAAACGCGAGATTCCTTCAGTTAGGTCCTCTGAGGACTAACTCACCAAACGCCAAGGTGAAGCCTCTGCGCCTTGTCAAGCACAAGAGGCACGCGCCTATAGACGTGGGGCCCAGCAGCCCACTCTCTCTCAAGTGTCTCTGCCCCGACACACCAAGCAGCAACGCGACAGGCGCGTCTTGTCTCAACAGAGACGCCAGACGCGCGCTGAACAGCTGCGGCGCGAGAACCGCGTCCCTGAAGCCTGCGTCCAGGCTGTACGACACATGGATGCCTCCCATCTTCGACGTTGCGAGGCTAATCTTTTCAATCCCCCTCCCATGGATTTGAGGGATTATTTGACGAAGAAAAGAAGTGCCAATCAGGCCACTTCGTCGTGTTGCTGCCAACGGCTCATCCATATGCTCTCTGAGTGCCGTTACAGATCAGGCGTACATCAGCAGTCTTTAGTCAGACAGCTGACCCTGATTCCCCCGTCAGCTAAAAGAAGACGCTCCCACAGAAGGAGAACCTTCTCTGACGTTGAGTACCCAGAGCTCACTACGAATATGACAAGCAGGAGCAAGGGAAAACAACCTGCAGTCAGCTCAGATGAGTCTGACTCTGAACTGGAAGGGGTGTATTAACACACTCGCACCCGGACTGGGGCCATTCCCCCAATTGACTATAATGCCTTAGCCCATGGCATTAAAGTAAATGATTCTCACTCCGCCGTAGCGGAATCGAGGGCTTCGAACTCTTCCGTCGAGAAGGAGACCTCCGCCTACATGACAGGCACTCCTGAGGAGACGGCTAAACGTTTAGAACAGATCCAGAAGGCACAAATGGATATGATTCTTTCTCAGCAGGAATCTATCAACTCCCTCAAGCAGGCGATTGCACAGCTGCTCGAAGACAGGAGGAGGTCTCCTCCTAAAAAGTCAAAGGGCAAAGGGAGAAAGGGAGAAAGTTCATCTTCCGAACCTTCTGAGGAGACGCGGCGATCTACTTCCGGCTCGTCCAAGTCCTCGTCGCAAGTAAAGGGCGACCAAGACCCGGGGAAGGATCATGCTAAAAGAATGAGTCAACTGGAGCGACGCCTCGAAGCCCTTGCCAATCGCAAAGACCTCCAAGAAGTAGGAGTGGTCCGGCCCTATTCGGCTGAGTGAGACTTAGTTCCATACCCTCCTAAGTTCAAGGCTCCAACCCTCCAAGCATTCGACGGGAAGGGGTCACCCAACCAACACATCTACTACTTCAAATCCCAAACGGGAATGTAGTAGACAATGATGCTATCCTGGCGCGTCTGTTCATCGGCACCCTGAAAGGGTTGGCTTTTGAATGGTTCATGAAGCTCCCAGAAGGTTCTATCAAGAACTGGGGCGATTTGGAGAAGCTGTTCTTAACACGCTTCTTCGAAGATGACTCGGAAGTCACGATGCCCACCCTTTTGGCTACTAAACAGCGAAAGGGAGAGTCCGTTAAGTCTTTCGTGGAAAGGTTTCGGAACGTGGCAAGCGGTATGACCCAGGCTAAACATGCCGCCAAAATCTCCAAACCTCACTCCTTGCTCAAATAGGAGTTGCTGAAAGCCGCACCTGGAAGCAATTAGTCCAACAAGGTGAACAGGCTGAGGAGATTGTCGCCCGCGTCAGAGCGGAGGAAGGTAAGCCTAGGCCGGAAAGGTCGACAAGGCGTGCGCCAGACACATCCCTCCAAACAAAGCGGAAGGATAATTTAGCAACGGAGACCAAATCTCCCGCCAAACCTCAATCAGGCAAGGCGAGTGGTTCTTCAAGCCAGCCACACGCCAACAAGCAATATTCCTTCAAGGAGGAACATGTCGATTCGCTCTTTAAACTACTCAACAAGAGCAACCGACTGAAACTCCCTGAAGCTCGGCGCCCCGAGGAAGTCGGCAAGACCGACAATCCCACCTATTGCTTGTACCACAGGATGCTGGGGCACCCTACCAAAAGCTGCTATGTCTTCAAGGACATCCTTCAAGCTCTGATTGACGCGGAGGTGTTGAAACTCCGACCAGAGCAGAAGAAGGTGACGGCTAATGTGATGTCAGTTCTCCAGTTCGGAAGACAACCCCCGACACCCTCTGGAGTAGTCCCTATCCCAAGAGGAGAGCTGAGAGTGGTCAACACAGACCCTCACCAGCAGCAAGCGAAAGGCTTGGTACCCGTTCCTATACCTCAAGGGGAAATCATGTGGGTCCACCCTGACCTTGTCAATGAACAGCAATGGACTACTATGACCAACAGAAAATCCAAAGGCAAGGCAAAGGCCTCATTCTGCAATGTGGTGGGTGCCTCCTCTCGAGAAGCCGAGACTGATGTTCCCTCGTTAACCGACTCAGAGGAGGAAACAATAGTCTTGGCCGCAGAGCCCAACCAACCGATGGCGGGAACCCGTTCGGGACAGCCGTACTTGAAGCAGTATGGCGAGATGGCGGTAGTCCCTCCACAACCAGCTGCAGAACTAACCAAGCCCTCCACAAGACAACCTGTGGAGAAACAGAAAGAAACTCGGTTTTCTCGAGTTCTTTTGAAAGGTATGGCGGAAGGATCCATGACACCTTACCGCTTTGATGTCCTGGCTCAACTAGCCAACATCCCGGCACGCATTACCTTGTACGAACTTCTTAGACTATCAAAGTCGACCAGAGAAGCTCTACAAGAAGCTCTGGCAAATGCCGAGGTCTTCATGACCCAGGTGCCGAAGGAGGAAGATGTAGAGGATTGCCTCCACACCTCCCCAAATGCTCCCTGCATTACCTTCACAGCAGATGATATGCAGGTTAAAGGGAAGCATGATCGACCCCTATATTTCACAGGGTATATTGGATCGTCTGAGGTGAACCGCATGCAGGTAGATCCAGGGTCCGCGTTGAGCATCATGCCTCGCCGGGTCATGCAACATCTGGGCATTCCTACTCATAGTTTGAGCCCTACTCAGACAACTATCTATGGGTTCAATGCCTACCAGACCCGTCCGATGGGGAAAATCAAGCTCAAATGCCAGATTGGAAGCCTCAAGTCGGAAGTGACATGCTACGTCATCGACGCCGACACTTCCTACAATCTATTGCTGGGACGACCGTGGATTCACCGCAACTTCATCGTTCCCTCCACTCTCCACCAAGTCATGAAATACATTGACGGGAGTGGAAAGGTGCAGACGTTGATTGCCGAAAGGTATCTGTTCAAAGGGGTCGAGAATTATTTCACCGACTCTTTGCTGTACCAAGATCCGGTGGAGACAGATGAAGTCCCACGACCAGAGGAGCCAGACTCTGGTAACGAAGCTAACACCGAGCCCGAGAAAGAAGAGTGCCTGTGGGAGTTAGGACCACTTGTAAAGAGCACTAATAAGCTCGATGTTGATAATACCACCGACGATGTAGGCGGTTGGTATATTAATGAAGATTTAGATTTTGCATATTTTTCTGTGTTTGCTTCTGATTCAGTACCATCAGACACTAGCACCGAAGTAGACGATGATCCCTGGTCGGCAATAGATGCTTTGACATCGTTGCATGTACCAGTGAAGTCGTCCTTCGAGACATACCAAGATAATGGTAATGCGCAAGAATCTATATTTATGGTTCCAGCAAGACGGAAAGGCCAAAAACCAATTCTTTTTGGGCGAATCTCGTCTGAACCAACGCCCCGCGAAGAATCGGAAGGCGAGGAGGAATCCCCTCAGTTCGGTCATTATGAACCAAAAGCACTCAAAATGATGAGATGCATGGGGTACGACCTGACCAACAGACCCGGGTTGAACTTCGGCAAAGGAAGGAGGACGCTGCTTCGATCCTTTGTGCCGAAAGGGAAGGCCCCCGATTATTATCATCAGACGCGCCGGGGGTTGGGCTATGTATCAACTCCGGTCCCATCAGCCTCCGATTCTCAAGAATCGTCGAGCAACAATTACTCTTCAGACACATCATCTTGGGAGTCAGATGTCAGTGTCGGCAACATCTTCAAGGAACTTTCAGTGAACATGGTTTCGACAAGCCACCTGGAAGATGGAAATGAAGAAATGATCCAATCTGATACAGATCCTTGGATCAAACATTTAAATGCTCTTTAGGACACTCGCTTTGAACAGCGCGAGCCACCCACAGAAGATAAGGTTGTTCAGATCAACCTAGGAGATGAGGCTAACCCTAAGCCCATCTTCATAAGTGACGGCCTGTCACCTTCGGAGAAAAAGGATCTAATATCTCTTGTACAAGAGTATATAGACGTCTTCGCCTGGAATTATGAGGACATGCCAGGACTCGATCCTCAGGTGGCTATGCACCGCCTCAACATCAATCCGGACGTAAAGCCTGTCAAACAACAGCAGCGACGGTTTCGTCCAGAAATAATGGAGGCAATTCAATCAGAAGTCAGAAAACTTATTGATTCTGGCTTCATCAGGGAAGAACAACATCCCGACTGGGTAGCCAACATCGTCCCCGTCGCCAAGAAGAACGGGAAGATCCGGATCTGCATCGACTTCTGCGATCTAAACTAGGCCTGCCCCAAGGACGAATTCCCATTGCCGATCACAGATGTCATGATTGACAATACTTGTGGATTCGAACGAATGTCCTTCATGGACGGATTCTCAGGATACAATCAAATCAAAATGTATCCTGATGACGAAAAGCATACCTCCTTCAGGACACCTCTAGGGGTATATTGCTACACCGTCATGCCCTTCGGACTGAAAAATGCAGAGGCAAGATACCAAAGGGCCATGAACGCCATTTTCCATCAGCAAATACGCAAAACGGTGGAATGTTATGTTGATGACATCGCGGTAAAAAGCCGCACTAAAGGTGATCACATAGCGGACCGGAAGGTGGTCTTCGACATCATGCGGGCTCATCAATTGAAGATGAATCCCACAAAGTCCTTCCTGGGGGTGGCCAGTGGCAAATTCTTAGGATTTGTTGTAACATCCACCGGAATTCACTTGGACCCGGAAAAGGTTCGCGCTATCCAAGAGATGCAACCCCCGAGAAATCTCAAAGAACTCAGGGGATTGCAGGGACGATTGGCGTACATCCGCATGTTTATCTCAAACCTCTCCGGAAGATGCCAACCCTTCGCTAAGTTAATGAAGAAGGGTGTCTCATTCATTTGGGATGACGCTTGCCAACAAGCGTTCGAGGAAATCAAGCAATACCTCACCCAACCACCAGTCCTTGCAGCTCCAGTATCCGGAAAGCCTTTCCTGGTGTACGTCCAGGCAATGGATCATTCTTTGGGAGCTCTATTAGCTCAGAATGATGACCACAGACGTGAGCAAGCAATCTACTATCTGAGTAGAATAATGATCGGAGCCGAACATCGGTATAACCCGATCGAGAAGGAATGTTTGGCATTAGTGTTCGCTATTCAGAAAATGCGGCACTATCTGGTAGGCCAAACTATAAACGTCATATCAAAAGTCAACCCCCTGAGGTTACTTATGACTAAGCCTTCATCATTAAACGGCCGGCTGGCAAAATGGGCCATATTGCTCTCCCAATATGAGATGCACTTTTTACCACAAAAGGCCATTAAGGGACAAGCAGTGGCGGATTTCCTAGCTGAGCACCCAGATCCGAGGGCAGCCAAAGTCTACGAGGATCTCCCAGATGAAGTTGCTGAAGTCTGCCTGACTCAGACATCGTTCGAAAGTCAAATATGGCAACTTTTCTTCGACGGTGCATCAAGAACAAGCCCAAAGGGACACGTAGTAGCGGGGGTAGGAGTAGTACTCGTATCCCCACAAAATTATGTGATTCCCCGAGCTGTCTCATTAACTGAGCCTTGTTCCAACAATGTGGCGGAGTATAACGCTCTTTTGATTGGGATGCAATTCGCCGATGAGATTGGCGTTAAAAATCTCGAGGCATACGGCGACTCTAAACTCATCGTCAGCCAAGTTCGCGGGGAGTACGAAGTAGACATGAGGACCTAGTACCCTACCACAAAGCAACTATCCGCATGGCCGAGGGGTTTACAAGCTTCTACATCGACCATGTACCGCGCAGGCAAAATGCGCACGCGGATGCACTCGCATCCCTCGCGGCCTCCTTAGCTCTTCCAGCTGGAGCAATGGAGAAGATATTCGTCTACAGCCACGACCTGTATTGCCCGAGAAATGCTCTCGAGGGCTATCAGGAGTCAAAGGGAGATTGTCAAGGCAAAGAAGCACTGGAATTGTCAACCGGTCAAGAGCTTAAAGACTGGCGATTCCCCTACATTGATTTCGTCTTATACGACATTCTGCCTGAAGACACCAAAGAGGCGGCTGCCATTCGAAAGAAAGCCCCCAAATTCTATTATAATGCGATTACGCGAACATTGTATCGTCTATCGCATAACGGGATCTTGCTCCGGTGCCTCTCACCAAAAGAAGCCCAAGAGGTATTAAGAGAAGCCCACGACGGTATGTGTGGAGCCCATAAACCTGGCCCAAAACTGGCACATCGACTCCAAAGATTGGGTTACTATTGGCCCAAGATGGTTGCCGACGCCGTCACCTATGCTAAAAGATGCCACGCTTTGTCAAGTGCATGGGGATTTCATCCATCAAGCACCAGGGTATCTCCACTCTACAACCTCTACCTAGCCATTTGAAATGTGGGGGATGGATGTGGTTGGCCCTATCAGCCCACCATCATCAAAAGGACATCGGTTCATTTTAACAATAACCGATTATTTCTCTAAGTGGGCTGAGGCCATTCCTTTGAAGGAGGTCAAATCGTCGAACGTCATCAAGTTCGTGAAACATCACGTTATTTACCGTTTCGGTGTACCTCGGCGAATTGTCCATGACAATGGACCTCAGTTCATCAGCCAGGCTTTCCAGAGATTCTGCGCTAAGTTCAGAACCCAGAGTGTGTCCTCAACGGCATACTATCCTGCCGCTAACGGCCTCGCAGAAGCTTTCAACAAGACCATTGGTAAGCTTCTCAAAAAGTTCGTCTCGAAAAGTCAACGGGACTGGGACAACAAACTAGGTGAATGCTTATGGGCCTATCGCACAACTGTGCGAACCCCAACTAAAACTACGCCATTTTTTTTGGTATACGGGCGTGAAGCCGTGCTCCCACTGGAAATCCAAATTCCATCTCTACGCATCGCCTTGACAGCGGAGATGACAACAGAGGAGAAGCATCGACAGCGACTCCAGGAACTGGAGGCCTTAGATGATAAACGTCTGCAGGCCCAACAACAAATCGAGCTCTACCAAGCTCGTATTACCAGAGCCTTCAACAAGAAAGTTAAAATACGAACTTTCAAGAAAGGCTATCTTGTCTTAGCCGTCAGAAGACCCATGGTAATGACGCACAAGACAAAAGGAAAATTCCAAGCCAAATGGGAAGGACCATTTGTAGTAGAGTCAGTCTACTCAAATGGGTCATATCGCCTCATAACCTCAAATGGCGATACACTCATGATGCCGATCAATGGCAGGTTCCTGAAGAAATACTATCCTTAGATGGTATTCTTCCGCTGATCATGTTAAAAGTACACCTCTGATCAAAGTAAGAAGAATTTCTTCATTATAACATCCGACGCCCCCGACGGCTAAGGATAGAGGAAAATGTTAGCTTCTAAGCCTAATATAAGTCTTCGACAACTCATCATGCTGAGGAGAATAGCATGGCTAGCCTAACTCAAATGGTAGTTGGTAAAGGCACCTCAAATCCGTTGATAGCTGAGGGTTTGCTAAAAATCCTAAGTGGACTTGGCTCCACTCTTTCCTCCAAAATCCCTTACCAATTCTCATCCACAGAATGGTAGGTCTACAAAATACAACCATTACTAAGTTAACATTATACCTCTGGTAATGGAAACTTTTCATTATTCCTTGTCGAGTACAAATTTTATTTGGCAACTCTACACGGAGTATCAAACTTTCAAATTTGCCAAGTTAACACTATACCTCTGGCACTTCAAATTTTCACTTGTCAATTCTCACCAATAGAATGACAGGTCCTCAAATTGCTCTTATCATGAGTCAATCTTTGTCAAGTTAATACTACACCTCTGACAAATTACTATTAAAGTTTAACACCACACCTCTAAACAGTAATCAGGTTTCTGTCAGGTTTAATATTACACCTCTGACAGTCACTTTTCTTCAGACTTCCATATCGAAGCTGAAATGGATGATGCTAAGTTAACATTACACCTCTAGCATCAAGTCATTGCTAAGTTAAACAATACACCTATGGCCATGACTTTCCCTTGGACTTCCTTATACAAGCCGAAATGACCAATGCCAAGTTCAACATTACACCTCTAGCATTACCCTCACTGTCAAGTTAAACATTACATCTATGACAGTGACACTTCTGAGTTAAGTTAATATCACACCTCTGACTCACATCCTTGTCAAGTTAACATTACACTTCTGACAAGACAACTTTCAACCCGTTAAGTTAATATCACACCTCTAACGGTAACAAACTTTCCTAGATTCCCCACGAGTCTAGTCTCACTTGTTATTCTCTTCAACAGAATAACAAGTCTACCTAAAAACATTGTTAGGTTAATACTACACCATCAACAGTGTTTCCATCAAATCCCCAGCTGAGCTCAATCAAGTTAATCCCAAACACTTGATAAAAGTTCACCCTCCCTGGGGGCACCAATTCTACTTGTCACTTTCTCTTATAAAGTGGCAGGTCCACCAAAAATTATTTCATCTCTGTCAAGTTAATATTACACCTCTGACAGTATTGTGAGAGTTCCTGAAATAGGATCTTTCCCAACAAAGTTTGACTTATTAAGATTATCATCATAATTTTGACAAAGTCAAAGATTCTTTGCTTCTATGAGTCTAACTGAAGACAAAAAGTTCAAGACAATGAAAGAGGCAAAAAGAAAAGTGTCACTTTTATTTATATCCAGGCATACGAAAGTGATACAAAACGCTCTCTTATACAATAAGATTGAGTGTTACAAGTAAGGAGTACAAAGAAGTCCCTCTCTCTCTCTCAGAGGCTGTACTCACTCCTTGAAGCCGCATCTAATTCCAAGTGCACGATGTCTGAAGAAGTGCCAAACTGTGGCGACAATTGAAGCCGGTTGCACTATGGTGCATGACGTAAACATCGGAAGAGCCCTAACTGACTAAGCTAAGAGCAATAGTGTTCTTGAGGTCCGGTGGCAGCAGAAAGCCATGCAACCCTTCATTCATGAGCATCTCTTTCGCCAGAAGGCCATCCAACGAACATGGAGTGTCCTTGAAGTCACTTCTGGAGTGGGAGAGGAAGAGGATCCTATTTGCCACTGTATCCACCGTAACCTCCTCGCCGCCATACTTACCCTGACCATCCCTTTCCAGCAGGCATGACTGGTGCAGTGGATCTAAAGAGACCTTGGCGAGGGTCAAGTCCTCGTCAGGGACATAATATATTCCCTTGTAGACGACGAGAACCATAATATATTCCCTTGTAGATGAACATCGAACGAGTTCGCCGACCGGAATATTCTTCCAGGGGCCCAGCAAACCTGAAAAAGGACAATCAAGCCTACCTACAAGGAATAAACAAGGGGGTTAGAAAATCTGGAACTTAGTATACTTCAACAAAGAAAACTAAGTGACAGACGCGGCTATTGTCGAAGACTTCAGACGCGGGAATGAGCCCGCGCAGTGAGTCAAAATATCGCGTCAACAAAAGCAGACGCGAATCAAAACTGTGCCACACACAGGATTCAAACGCGGTCTCATTTTGCGCTCGCGCCTAAAACACAAGGCGCGAAAGGACTCAGACGCCGAAAATTGCCATCTCCCTGTCGAGGGAACAGGGGTTGCAAAATTTGGGTCTGAAACCATTAGCCCGAGTTGGAATTCATCCAAATCAGTGGCCTTAAAACGCGAGCTTCATGAGCAAAGTTAGCGCCAAGTGCTAAAGACTTCTGTACTCGCGTCCAGGGAAGTTTAAGTCGGCGGCGCAAAATCCAGAAGGAATGCACCAACTCAGACTTCATGAGGAAATCCAGATGATGATGATGCCAAAGTGCAAACTTGGGTGGACTAGAAACATCACGGCAAGTCGGGACGGCATACCAGCAGAGGCCTCTGTCAAGAGTTTAACTCTCTGCATCAGAATATGGACATGGAAGGTGATCAGAGAGACACTTTGTCCTGAAGAGACCAAACAGAAGCATGAAAGCTCTGGGTCATCTTCTTCCCCGGAGTCGTCTTCATCCATGAAGACAGTACCCCTGTTAGAAACTCTGAAGAAGGCGGAAGTTCTCAGAGCAATCGTTCTCTTAAAAGGGAAAATAGTCTAAGATTGGGACTGCTAAAGAAGGCGAGCCCCTATTTATAGGCCGCTCCTGGTAACCGTCATTAATGGTTCATCAATTGGAACCGTCGGCTTTAATGACCGCACGATTGTCAAAGTCCAATGGGAAGCTGACGCGTGGAGGGTCGCTTCGGGAAACGTTGAAGACGCTGGTCTACAACTGCCAGCGCCGGTTTCACATTAAAGGGTATTAACGCCCAAGTCCAATGAAGAACCGACGCGTGGACAATTGCTTCGGGAAACAACGGATGACCCGGTTTCCCAATCGTCAGTGAAGACTTGACGTTCAATCGTCAGTGAAGACTTGACGTTCAAAGATCTCATAAAATCTTTATGTCAGGCCGCATGTAACGTCTGGAAGTTACATCGATACGCAGATGGGAAAACCGTGTCCTGGAACCCGCGTCTCCTTTTTCAGAATGAATGACGTCCACCTGCGTTCCAAAGGAAAGTCCGCGTGACTCAGAATCGCGTCCCTTCAGCAAACAGGGCCCATTTTAAGGGAAAGCACTTGACTCAGCAAAAGACTTAGTCCATTCTGAGATTAAGGGGAAAATACACAAGGCTGCGTCCCTCGCGTCCGCTCGAGTCGCGTCTTCATTGGCAGGACAGACTCGCGTTACTCAAAGTCGCATTTCTCTCTGTGAGTTGACACCGCCGCGTCTCCCTATGGATTGACGCTGCGTCTCATCAAAAGGACTTAGTTCTATCTGAGTTCTTATGAACTGATGACCGCGTCTCTCCATGAATTGACGCCGCGTCTCATCAAAAGGACTTGGTTCTACCTAAGTCCCTATAAACCAATGCCGCGTCTCATCAAAAGGGCTTAGTTCTGCCTAAGGTCCTATGGGTCAAACGCCGCGTTTCATTTAAAGAACTTAGTCTCACCTAAGTTCAGCATTCACAGTCAGTTAATCAAAGATTGTGATCAAGAGGTCGAATTCATCCACAGCAAGGCAACAAAGGAGGTGGAACCAAAAAACTTCAAAGACTTTTATTATATCAAAAATGATAAAAGCTAATACAAAACACTCTTAGTGAACAGAGTGTCCTTTTCTTAAAAAAAGAGAGAGAAGGCTACAAGTCCTGGTCCGCCAAAGAACGGATTTGCTCTCTAAGGCGATGTATCTTATGTTGACGGGCCTTCTCAACCTCCATGAGAGCTCGGGCCCGCAGATCCGCTTCAGACAAAAATCCCTGCGCTTGCACTCGGGATTCCAGCTCGGACGAACGAACAGAGAGGTCCGCTTCAGCTTGCGCCTTGGCAACCTCTAACTCCGCTAGCCTCTTTTCAGAGGTAGCAAGCCTCTGTTCGTTGAAGACAATCATGGCCTCAGCCCTGGCTATAACAGCCCGAGAGTCAAGGATAGCCTGCTTTGCGGCCTGTATGATCGTCTCTGACTCCTCGGACTCAATCGCCAGCCTTTGGTGATCAGCCTGGACACGTTCAAGAAGACGAGTGCTATCGGTGATCTTCCCCTCCACCTCTCTTCGCTCCTGCTCTTGAGCAACAAGGAGCCTATTCAGCGTTTCTTGGGCTTCGTGGGATGAACCGGCATCATCCTCCAGGGATCGAAGCTCTCTCAGGTGCTGTCCCAGCTGATCCACCAGCAGCTGACTCGCCTGGGCTAGCGAAGGGCCTTCGGCCAACTTGATGTTCTCGACCTGGTTTTCGAGAAACATCTGGGCGAAGTCAAGGGAGCTACCCCTAGTCAGGACGAAATCGATGCATGTTCGCATCGAGGTAAGGAACTGCTGCACCGCCTGGCGTGTCAAAAGCTCCATGATATCATCATCCGAAGTGCTCCCCGATCCCCTTTCTATCACGGGGTGGGGGATGTAGATCGACTCTGTTGGTGCAAGAGTCGAGCTGACCACGGGTATGGCAGGAGCAGGAGCAGCCACTGGCGCTTCTGGGGGTACCACCTCTGCAGGAACCTCCACAGCCGATGACAGGGTAGTGAGCTCGACCTCCTCAGAAACCTCAGCCAAGGCTTGGGCCGTGTGGCCTTCCGGAGGGACATTGACCATCAGACTCTCTACCTGGGCCCCTCAGTTCTCTCTGCAAGTTATCTCAACATTAGCCAGAATGGTAAAAAGAGAAACATCCGAGACATCAAAACTTCCTTACCAAGCTGGAGGTCCAGAGATGTCGAATCCTTGGGCGAACCCTGCAGAGGAGAAGTCTCCTTGACTTCAGTGGTGGCCTCCTCTTCCTGCAGAGTAGAAGTCTCCCCGATTTCGGTAGTTGCCTCGGCAGCTGGAGTCTCAACTCCTTCCGGCTGGGTCAACTCTTGCACCATCTCCTCGATAGGCGAGGAGGTTGCAGCCTCGGTATCCTCAGCCAAGCCTGCAGCATAAAAGGAGAATGTTAAAGCCTCCTCTTCAAAATGAAAAGGGAAATCAGGTCAAAAGGTGAAAAGAGTACCTTCAGCAGGAGCAACCGCTGGTGGTGACATCGTCGCCGGCTCACACCCATGTATTTCCTCCTCCGAGATGTGTGAGAATTTGCTCGGATCAGGAGGAGCGGGTTCGTCACCATAGTCGACCTCATCCTCAAAATTGCTTCCCTCTGCGGATGAGGAAGACGACAGTTCAACGTGAGAGGCCTCGGTAGCCGGAGCCTTGCCTCTAAACACCCCAGTGGTAGGGCTAGGGTCAAACATCCGAGGACTGGAGATGAAGACAGAAGGAGACCCAGGCTGTTGTGCCTCATCCCTCCTCTGAGCTGAGGAAGACTCGGGCTGAGCTGAGATCCCCAGAATCGCAACATCGCCTCCGCTCATTATATCGACCTCGAGCTGCTCAGTCTCGTCAGTGGCGGTGGGTCTGTCAGCAGGCTCCCCTTCCTCTGCAATCCTGAGGCTCCTGCGGTGTAACCTGCGGGCATGGGATAAGGGAGTGTCATCCTTGTCCACCTCTTCCTCCCTCGGCTCCCCAACACCAGAAGGGATGTCCGTGGATCGAGAAACTGCGGCCGTCAAGTCTCTCCAGACCTTCTTTGGGGCAGGCTCAGCAGTGGAAGTATAGCCTTGATGACGCTTGCTCACCGCCTGTCGAGCCCTGGTTGGTCGCGGCTCCGCCCTTGTTGCTCGCGGCTCCTCCCTTGACCTTCTCCCGACCTCCTTCAGAGCCTTCAGGTACTGCTCGACGCCTCGCGAGCGTTTACCGGACTCCAACCTTGCTTCGAGATTTGCATTGATACTCTCAATGCATGAATACTCCGGAACAAAGTACGGTGTCTGGTTGACTTGGAAGTACCAGGAGCAGAAGCTGAAGCTCATACGGCACTTTGACCCCTCGATAGGTAGACGGAATGTTGCTTCCGTCCCTCCGGCCACACTGTAGTACCAAGCCCGAGCACCTTTGAACAAGTTCCCTTCGAAGGCGAGTCGAGCATTGGGATTGCCGACATAGAGTTGATCGTAGCCGAACTGTTGGGCGAAACGATTCAGCATGTACGGCTCGATTGTGCATGAAGTCCCTTGCCGGAAAAGCACATATCCGGGCCGAATGTTGATCAACCACCAGAAGATCCCCGTGGACAACCTCGTGAAGTCATCTGGGCCTACGGAATCAGTAAATAGATCCCCGAAAGATGCACCAGGGATCTCGGGGAAGCAGCGATTGAGCTGGTAGTTCGAAGCATCTGAAATGCACTTCCGGACGAAATACATATAAGTATTACGCCAGTCCGAACCCTCCAACCGCTGTACAAAAGGGGCGAAACCCTCACTCCAAGGCACCGGCGTCATCAGGGAAGGGCAGTGCATCACGTACCAAGCCATGAGGTACGTGTAAGGCAGCTCGATCCGAGGGTTGGGGCGCTTCACCGTCGGCTTCCCCTCTGAGTCAAGGATCGGTTGGCCATGGGAGTTGACAGCCTTCCCTGGCTCGCAGAAGTTGTGGGTTAACACCCGCAACCCGCTCTGAATGCCAGCCGCCACGGCCGGAAGAAGGGCTATGGGACTGCCATGGGCCAGGAGCACCGCCGGGTACACTACATCAGCAACAATGACTTCATGTGGCAGCGTGGGCACCACACAACGCTTCAGCCACAGCATTAAGAAGCCCGCCAACAATGCTCGATCGGAGATAGGGGTCCGGGCTTGATGGTGAAAGCTTTCGAAGACCATGTCAGGTTCGAAACCGTCCTCGTTCGAAACCGTGGTGTATAAGCCTTCAGGAGCCTGGGCGATCTTGTCGTCAATTTCCTTGTCGGAGCTGGGAGCCAGTCAGGTTATTGGATGGTCTTTCTTATTGACATTGTTGAACAAGTAACTGGCCCAAGACAGCTGCTTGATTCCTCCCGACCTCTAAGTGGTTATCTGGCCGCAAATATGGAAGTGACATAGCACTTCCCAATAAGTCTCGTACATTTGAGGAGACCCTTTCTTCATAAGGTTGAGCTCCTCAGTGGTTGGATATATTCCTCATAGGGAGAATCCCCTGTTGCCAGCCCCGAGACCTCATGCAACTCGTGCAGTGCAAGGCCCCTCTCTCCAACCGGGGTGAAAAATGTCCCCGTCAAAGAATTGTAACGCTCCAGGACCCCGAAGAAGTTCTGAGAACTCGGCGGGATGCCATACTGCACGGCCCTGACTGCTGGGTACAGTCCCACATGCTCTAGCAGATCTCCAAGATCGGCAAGGACGAAGCTCACCATCCTGCGCCACCAATACTTCTCTGTGGAATGAAGCCACCCGGGCGCACGGAACTCAACAGGAAAATCACCCTCCGCTTTTATAAACGCGTTGAGGAAGGTAGTGCCGAGTTTTGGTATCTCTCCAACTGGGAGCTCAAACTTGTGCGACCCGGGGAACAGGCCGAGAACCGCCCTATCATGACCATCATGACGGTATACCTTCTGGGAGCCCAAGTCACCGAGGGTAATCTCAGGGACATATCGGGAAACGTCCAATTTCATCTTCCAAGGGACGGACATGTGCTGGAGATAAGACAGCGGGAACATCCTCTCCATGTCTGGAAGAAAGAATCTTCTATCCCCTATCTGACGGAGCCATCTATAATTTCCATCATACATGGAATAGCCGCCATCACCGATACGATCTCCGAAGAAGAAGGCAGGCTTCTCCAGCTTGACGCGATCATCCGTTGTGAATGCTGCATCGGTCATATGCACCCAAAGGGTTATCATATCAACATTGGAGAGCCTTTCCTGGCACTCCTGCGACCTGTCAGCAGTCACAGGTACTGTCCTTCGTAGCACAAAGGCCAGATCACGGTCAGCACCACCTACATGTCCAAAGTGGCGCTTCTTGACGAGTGGGGCAGAAGGGTGTGGTACTGTAAAAGAAAAGGACACTTAATCAAACACCTTATCAGAAGCAAAAAAAATGCAAGTGTCTATAGTCCAGACGCAGAAGAGATACTGGACGCAGGAATTATCAAATCCGCGTCCAGACCTGCGAATCTGCGTCCAGACGCAGAAGAAATACTGGACGCAGGAATTATCAAATCCGCATCCAGACCTGCAAATCCGCATCCAGGCGTAAGACCCGCGGGATCAAATCCGCGTTTTGCAAACCAAGACTTATGAAAAATCTCTAAGTACTTGGGCTCAGGTGCAAGATTCATCAAAAACCTGCACCTGATAAAAAATCATCAAGTCCGCATCCGAACCCTTCACAATTAGAAATATTCTAAGTGAAGAATCCGAAATGCAGGACTCGCTGGCACCGGGTCATCAAACCCGCGCCTTGGTCATCAACTCAAAGGCTGCGTCTGAGACCGCGTCTGAGAATCAAACACGGTTTGTTTTCTGTGTTGATGGTTCTGTGTTAATGGTTCTCCTCCAAAAGATATCTTTTTGGGGTTCCATGAGCTTCCAGTAATGGTGAAGTTCAAGCCTAAACGGCGTTATACCTGGAAAAAGGACTTCCTGCGCGGAGGAACCGCCCCTCTGGGCCTCGATGAGGGTCGCCCTTGAAGAGGATGCGGTTGGCTTGGTCTTAGGTGCCATTGGTGATTAAGAATCCAGTAATGGAGATGAACAGAGAAAGAAGAACTCTTTTTCTTAAAAACTCTAAACAAATGCGCTCGGAGAAGAAGAGGTATCTCTCTGACTGTTGCCATTTATAGGCACAAGGATTCGCGAAGATACGCGGCACGTGGCTCGATTAGTTCTGCAGCGAGTCATCGCTTGACGCGTGGAACAGATCAATTTTAATGTATCGCGAAGATCACGCACCATGGCTCTGCAGCGAGTCATCGCTTGACACGTGGAACAGATCATTTAATGAACCGGGAAGTCCGCGCGTCAAAAGGTGATGTCCCGTCGGTTCCCCAGGCCAACTGGCAGTGCAATCATGACATGGCACAGATTCGCACCCGACGGCCGCGCCTCTTCGATGGACATGCCCCGTCATCACCGCCATAAATGCATTCAAAAAGTCGCGTCTCTCTAAGAAGTTTGCGTCTTTCCAGCCCGGCTGAACATCGCGTCTGCTTTATGGAAGATCAGTCGCGTTTTTCATTTGCCAAAAGACGCACCCCATGAAAGTCGCGTCTGTAAAGCAGTATTATCTTTGCTCTTCAAAAAGAACTGGCGTTCAGTCCTTGCTTCTATAAATCAGTTCAACAGTACACTGGCACAAGCAGACGATCGTCCACTCCTGGCTTAAAGCGCGTCCATGACAGACTAAAAGCAATCGGGGAGGTTTAGACTGTGTATCTAGACACTCAACACGATCAACTCTGGTGGCCTCAAAGAGTTCAACAGTACACTCACGAAGACCAACTCCAGATAAGATCAAACCCGGAGCATTAACAGTCCAGTCATAAAGGCGAATTCAGCTAGAGTCCAAAGTATTTCAAAATCCGTCCCAGTTAACTGCAGAATATCGAAAACTTTGGAGGGGGTTCTGTAGGCTGTCTAAAAATCACTAAAAGATAAGCCATTAAAAAGTAGAGTTTCAAGTTCTAGGCGCGTGGGCTCGACACCCGCGTCTCAACCTCAAGGCGCGTGGGCTCGACACCCGCGTCTCAACATCAAGGCGCGTGGGCTCGACACCCGCGTCTCAACATCTAGACGCGTGGGCTCGACACCCGCGTCTCAACCTCAAGGCGCGTGGGCTCGACACCCGCGTCTCAACATCAAGGCGCGTGGGCTCGACACCCGCGTCTCGGTTATAACCGCCCTGGTTATGGGGCCAGTCGCCGCCCACATAGCGGGGAGGTCAGCCCCTCATTGTGGAGCATTTTTAGGGGACACGTTCACCCTGGAACCCCTATAAATAGCCCCGTCGCTATTGAAGAAGGTGTCGGATTTTCTTTAGTTAGACGACAACAAGACAGAGACAGGAGAAAGAGAGCTAAACTCTTCAACAAGCTCGCTGCGTACGAGTTGTCCTTTGCCTACCTTCTCTTTGAGAGTTTTGGTAGACAAGAGCTGTGTTACTCCTTCTACCAACCAAAGAGAAGATCCCTGACGATCCCGACGGTCATCCGGTCAACGGAGAACAAGCTTCACTCTCCACCGCCACACGAAGAATCCAGCATTAAACAAAGGGAGGATTCAAGACTCAACATCCTTCCTCCCTTGTAACTGGAAGAGAAACAGTTTTGTTGTAATTTTTCATCTGATTCAAGAAAATTTTACAGCACCTCTTTTCTTTTTTTTCGACGCGTACAATATGTGTACCAAAGACCACCCCTCCTATTTTTGATGTAGGTGTGGGCTCTCACATGACGTGAGAGTTGCCATACCTTAGAGTGGATGCATTCCGAGCTTCATGGAAATCAATTGGATGCATCACTTTCAAGGGAAGTTTGGTGGGAAGACCACCTTGGTTTAGAGTACTAGAGAAGTGCCTTCATTGGTTTTGGTAACGGTCTCTAACTCCTTATTTATTGTTTACATGCTTTTCATATCATATGTTTTTAACATGTTACATTGTTTAGTGATTAATATGAAAATGCCATGTTAATTAGATTCTTGACATACATGTATAGTATTTGAGACACCCATGTTTAATATGGATTATTATTTTGTGTTCTTGTATTTGATTAGCTATCATGTACATCATAAATCTAATGACTTGTGTATTTACATAATGATCATGTTTATGCTTATCATGATTGATTTATATCTTGGTTTTATGCTTCATGCTTTGATTACATGTTTAGATGTTAGTTTTCATCAAGACTAGAATTTATACTTGTGCATATAGTGGGCCACAAATAAATCTATATATGTTTGTGCTTGAATGCTTATTTGAACCCATTAGATGTGCTAGTATAGTCTAGTTTTGATGATCCATACATTTTAAACTTGTATTCCCTTTTTGGAATTGTTTTATGTTTAAATTGTTTAACTTCATGTATATGTCCATTTTATCCAAATTATTATTATACATATACATCCTTTTTGAGTCACGTGCCTTCATGCATATATCTTTGTGCACTCTTTGTGTTTGGATATGTATGTATACTTTAATTTGTATAAGACATACATATACCTTGAAGATTAAATAAGTTTTAATGATTTTCATGTTTTCTTGGTTCAAGGAATTTTGAGCTAAATTGGAAATTTCATAATGCCATGTCACACATTACTTGTACACTCACCATTTTTAAAATATTTCTCATGAGTATGTTTTCATGAGCATGTATGGACTTTATTAAATATTGAGTGTTTTTAAGTGCTATGTGATTTACATGTGTTTTATGAAAATTATTTTTAGTTTATTCCTTACTTGAAGGATTTCGTACTAGTTAACAAGATTTTTCATTTAACTAGTTCGTATTCTTCTTATGCTAGAGATTTTCAAACGTACTCTATTTTCAAACCTATTTTTGAAAACCCCTACCTTCATGGGAGGATGGATGGGAGATCATGTTCATGTATGCCTTAAAATGAAAATCATTTAAAAACTTGAACCATGATTGGGAGGTAGTTATATGATGTATACACTTGATCTTATTGTTATTTCAATTGGTATCATTGAATTCTTTCAATTGGTATCAATTTTGACCTTTCTTGTATACTCATATATGTTTGTATGTATGTATGCTTTCTATTCCAAGAATATCAATTTCTATTGGTATCTATTTTTCATACATATATATATTTTATTTGTACTTATTATATCCCTATATCTTTAAGCACAAAATCTTGTTTATGCTAGTGCTTGAGCTTCAATTTTGTTTCAATTGATTACTTTTAAATTGGTATCAAGCCTACGCATTGTTTTAGTTGGTATTTCATAAAGGGGGAGAAAAATTGATTTTGTCTTTCAATTGGTATTTGTACTCCCTTACTTTATGATAGAAAATAAATTTAAAATTTGGTATCATATGTTCAAAATGAAAAATATTTACAATTGGTATCAAAATTTTTGTTTAAGACATTCAAAACTTATTATGTTTAATTTCAATTGGTATCAAGATTGTCATGTGTTTTGTTTAAAATTGGTATCAATATTTTTTTTGTTTCCTTTCAATTGGTATCAAGATGCTATTCTTTGACATATTTTCAATTGGTACCTTAATTGATTGTCACCCCTAATTGGCTTTGTTTTTGTTTTAGACAAAAAGGAGGAGAAAATTTTATTGATTTGGCTTTGCTTTCACCCCTTATTGAAGATTGATTCTTTATGTTAAAAAGGGTGAGAAGATTTTGTTTTATTTTGATTGTTTACCCCTTTGTTGATGATTGACAAAAAGGGGGAGAAAGATTTTGAGTTTATGAGTTTTATATATGCATGTTTGTGTTTTGCATATATTAAGTTTAATTTAGTTTAATTTTAATTGGTTTCTAGAGCATGTTTTGTTTTTAAACATTTCATTGGTATCTAGAACCTTTTATTGTTTTGCATAGATATGCATTCATGTTTAATATTCATTGCATATTTATTGTTTATTTGTTTATGCATGAGTTAAGGGGGAGCTTCTTTGAAGCTTAACTTTAATCCATGCATATATAACTCCATGAGTTTTGTCATCATCAAAAAGGGGGAGATTGTTGGCCCAAAGGCCTTCCACCCTAGTTTTGATGATGATTAACTCATGTAGTTATGTTTACTAATAATCTTGTGATTTTAAGTTTCAGATCATTAACCAAGATATTAGTTGGTGATTAGCTTCAACAAGGAGTTTAGAAGCTTTTCATGGTGATTCTAGGGCTCAAGCTTCAAGATCACACATTGCCTAGCCCATGGATGGATTTTGGACCGAGTCAACTTGAAGATGGAAGATCGTCAAGAAGGCTTAGGTATCCTAGTGTTTAGTGTGTTTTAGATCCATTTGTAAAGCTTAGTATAGTTGATATGCTCAAGTGCACATAACACACACGTTTTATGTTTGGTTTTTGGTTTTCATGAATAGTTGATCAAAACAAGTTTAATTGATATATGTATAGTTATTTCATTCTATACATGCAGGCTTAACTTTTAAACAAACTTATTTTGACTTTCCTATTCATGTATTGAAAAATTCAAGTTTGATAAAAATACATGTTTTGGTTTTTGATAAAACTTGCAAGACACAAAAATAATTTGAATGTGTTGATATATGTCTTGAAATTTTTATCACAAGTTTGTGTTTCAATACAAAATATTAAAATAAGTTTTATGGAATTTTAGAAGAGATAAAAGATTTTCTAAAATATTTTAACTTATGTTTTTCTGCCCTGAGCTGTGACTGACAGGCCAGGTCGGTCGACCGCATGGGTCGACCGCACCAAGGGCCGGTCGACCCGTGAGGTCGACCGACGTGCACAGAGCCGTGCACGTCTGGCAGACACAAGGGCGGTCGACCCGGACGGTCGACCGCAACTGAGAGCTCTGCTCTCTGTTTATTTTGGTCGACCGGGCGGTCAACCGGGTTTGCCCAACGATCACATTTTTGACCGTTGGCGGTCGACCGGGCGGCCGACCGCCAAGCCTGTCAGGCTGACACATCAGCCTAACGGCTTGTTTTGTTTTGGGGCTATAAATACCCCAACTCTTGGGCTGTTTTGATAAGATTTTTAGAGCTAATTTTCTCCCATTCTCTGGTTTTAAAAAGAAGTTTTTAAAAGAGTTTAAAGAGCAAAAAGATTCATCTTGTTTGTTTTTAAGTGTTTTGTTATTTTCAAAGAAAATAAGTTTTTGGGAATTGGTTTCTTGCCCTTCATTTCTATATCAATTTGGTATTTTTCCCAAGAGTTTTTCTTTGATCAAAACACTTGTTTTTCCACACTTGAGCTATCCTCTATCCTAATCTATTAGGATCATTTGTTTTGTGGAAAAAGAGAAATGAAAGAGAGATTGTTTATGGTTGAAAGAAACCACTTGTTGTGCACCCTTGATTTTGTTGTATCCCTCTTTGGTAGAGGTTGATCGGGTGATTGGTTTGCTCCCTCTTTGGTAGAGGTTGAGGCTTGGTGTTTGCTCCCTCTAGTGAGAGGTGGAGTTGTGTTTGTAACCCTCTTCGGTAGAGGTATTGGTTGTTGTTGTATTGGCTACGGGCCTACCCCTCGGTTGTGAGGCGGTGTTTGAGAGAGGAGTTCGGTACTCCCTTTGTTGTAACAAATCCTCTTCGGTAGAGGTTCCCTCGGTGGGAGATAGTGGATTGGAAATCCTACACGATGGTGTAGGCGGGGATGTAGAGCTAGGGGCTCGAACCTCGAAACATATCTTTGTGTTTGCGTTTGATCCATTGTCTCTCTAACTCTCTCTCTCTTTATATTGTGCAAAGCATCATTCATAACATCATATCATATTTGCTTGTGTTGAGCATAATTCATATTGCCATATCTTATCTATTTGCTTGTGTTGTCCTTGCATTGATTCATATTGCTTATTCATTATATGCTTGGATTGCTTGTGTGTGTGCCTCACTTATACTTAACCACAAGAGCTTCACATAGCACCTCAACCCATTTAAGGGGAATCAAGAGGAGTTAGTCCAGAGCCCTTCACGAGGGATTCGGCTACACTTGTGTGTTGTATTAAGTGTGTTGCAAAATTTGCATTAGCTTCCGCATTTAGTTCACTAGATTAGCACTTACACCTATTCACCCCCCTCTAGGTGTTTTTCAAAAGCATCTACCATCTCTTCTTCTATTTCTTTCCACTTTCTTTCTAGCTTAACTCAGATTTATTTTCTTTTATTTCAAAACCAAAGTAAATAGGTGTTAACCGATTTTAGTAACTTAAAAGAAAGATAACTTAAAAGCTTCTAGCGCAGTCCCTCCTCGTGGATCACGACCCGCATAGCCACTTGCTTTAGTGGTAGAATTGAGTAATCTTGCTCTTTCTTAATCTATTTTTAAACTTCTCTTTTCTGTCCATAGGTTGACCTCAATAAAATTTTGGCGCTATTGTTGGAGAGGGATGGTAATTCGTTTTAACTTATTAATGGTTAAGTTATTTCTCTGTTTCAGTGTGCAGAGATAAATTTCACAAAAAATAACAACTGCAAAAGAAGCATAGCCAACCTGTGCCTCTGCTCTAGAAAGCAAAACACAAAGCCCCACGAAATTGCCGCGGAAATACCGCAAACACTGTTGATCTGTGGCACCTATTGGAGTACTAACCTGATTTTTTTTTTTGGATCACATAATTGTAAGCAGAGTTTAATTCTGCTCGTAATTGTTCTTGATATATGCTCATGCACACTGTATTAATCCAACAGTAACATATGTTTGTAAGTGCATAAAAAATGGCTAGACTTTGCATCTAGGCATTTATTTAATTTATTTATATTTTTACTTTATGTTGAAGAATGCTGGAGCCAAGATACTTGTGCATAGCATTTAGTATAAGGAGCACTTTTTTTGTTGCTCAAGTGTTATTTCTGCTATATACATGTACATATTGCACTAAAATGAATTAAGAGCTAGTCCTTAAACAAGATAAGGTGGAAAAGTCATTATTCTCTTTAGCCTGAAAACTATCTCCTCACTCACTAACCCAATCCTAACTAAAATTGAGTAGATATTGGCCCTAGGGAGATCTCTGGCTCATTAGGAGATTGACCTAAGAAGAAAATTGTTAGAGTTTGGCTCTAATCAAATCGGTGTCAAAGGTTGGAGATTGAGAGGTAAAACTTCGAAGAACAGTGGTTTGGAATAATTAGGCTTGTTTCTTAGGTACGGATACTTTCCACTAGTCTTGCCCCTAGCTGATTGATTAACTTGTGCCCAGATTGCTACAATACCCTCACGTGGACAGTCTAACTAGTTAGGAGACGTCTAGGTCTAAGATCTACCCTAACTTAGGCTAGATTTTTCTTTCTTTTGCTTGATTATTTGTTTATTTGTTTTTGTTTGTTTTTATCATTGTTTGTGTGAAATGGATTATAACAATTTTTAATAGTAATCTATATTACATTCCGACATCTTTTTTGAATAATACCAACCCGATATTTCATAACTTTAACAAACCAAGTATGTCAGATTGGTTTTATCTGAATCGATAGATGCTCCAGTCCCAGTATTGTGAAAAAAACTGAAATAATCATCATCTCTCCTATTCACTGTGTCAGTGGGGATACAATTACCCCGAGTATATGGTCAACCACCTTAACAACATTCAACTCGATATATTTCGTTTCTAGAACAATTAACAGAGGAAATTTTGGATTTCAAAAAGAGGATGGAAGCCTTGATTAAGCCCAAAAATGATAAGATTCTAGAACTCTTGCATAGTTTAAGCGACAAGCTCAAAACTTGTCGGAATTATAATCCCAACAAAATTTTCAAATCCAAGATTCTTACTCTACTTTCCTAGTCCCACCGCAATAAGAAGAACCTTCTGACTTCAAAAAGAGGATGGAAGACTTGGTTTAGTCCCAAAATGATTATCTCCAGTCTATTGATATGTTAGAAGCACAATTAAGTCATTTGGTCAAAATAATTAATGGCAGGAATGAGAAAACTTTGCCAAACACATTATTGACCATTCATGATTCCCCTAGCCATATTGATAGGAATCAAGAATCATGGTATTTTGGAAAAAGTTTAACCAAGATTTAATTCCACACAACATCTTGAACGTAACCAATCACAAACCTTGGACAAATTGGCAAGTTTTCAATTTAAGAAAATTGAATTTGAGTGTGAATGTGACCTTGATCCCCAACTTTGTGATTCAATTCTAATTTTTGAATTTATGTTGACTCTGTATCTGATAGAGCTACACCTACACAGAAAAATACCACATTCAGAAAAGTATTAGGTTCTTAATGCTATCGCTATAACAAGTGGCTATGCGGGTCGTGATCCACAAGGAGGGACTGCGATAGAAGCAATTAAGTAAGCTTCTTCTTTTAATTTACCAAAAATAAGTTAAAACTTATCTTCTCAGTTTTATAAAAAGAAAATAAAAATGTTAAGTTAAGTAAGGAAGAAGATGGTAGAAGTGGAGTTGTGTTGTAGATTTAATTACAAAAGAAAAGAAAAGGAGATAAAAAAGAAGAAGTGTGATTCTAAACTAATGAATGGAAAGAAATACACAAAGAGTACATACCTCTACCGTTGAGTCATAATAAAGACTTACCCCAATGTGAAGTAAAGAAGAGCAAAGTTGATGGAAAGAATGACTTGAAAGTAGTGTTTCGGCTAGATTGAGTACGATGAAGAAAAGAAAAAACTCCATTGATGTCACTTCAATACAATTATCTCTTGAAGAAGGATTACATCAGTGTCATTCTAATTAAAATTTTTTTCCTTCTCTCATGTAACTCTCTCTAACCTAAAATAAAAATAAAAATTACATTGAAAAAGAAAATAAAAACTTAAACTATACTAAACTAAAGCTCGCTGCTGGCCTTCGTCCCTTTACCTCTAAGACTGTAGGTATTTATAGAAGAAATAGGATAGGGGTAAGAGTATGGGGATATGGGAAGCAAACGCTCCCCCAGATTTGAATATCAGGCACCGAAAACGCGATTTTTATCGCATTTCCGTTGAAAGATCCTGGCAATAGGGGCATGTGTTCGCTGATTTGCCCTACATCCTTTTATCCTATTGGATTTTCAGTTTCTACTTTAGATATGACGAAATATCCTTTTATCTTTAGCTCAACCAATTAGGTCTTCAAAAATTCATTTTTCCTTTGAATTTTGATGATATTATCTTATCTAATATACCCCGTCTTCAGATAAGATTACTTCTAGAACCTCTATTTGAATCGATCCCCACTAATTTGAACTTTTGAATTTAATTGAATAGGATTTGTACTTATCTTCTCTCTATCATATCCTGCATGAATTTAGATATTAAGATAAGTGAGTTGTAAGAATTATTATAGAATAAATTTAGGAATGTAGTAACAATTATGCAATATATGTTTCCAAATACACCCCCACACCTATCTTTTGCTCGCCCTAGAGCAAAACAAAGAGAAAAGAAAAAACTAAAATGATCTAACCAAACTTACTTTCGTAGGGATCACGATTGCACTTAGCACGTGTAACAAGCCAATAAACCTCTAAGTTAACCCTAGAGGACGAGTTTCTCATAAGGGTTTTCAGCAGATTGCACCGATAAGATCTGTAAATAAAGAGAAATAAAGTGTTAGTATTTTTGAAAACATATTTTGAAGGAAAAATATGTGAAGTATTAATGTAAAAATTCAAGTAATCTATAAGTCATAGGATTATCAAAACTTAGTCATTCCTAAACTTAGTCTCTATTCAAAATCTTAATTGCAATCAAAGTAAGGATTAAAATTATATTTCTTATCTAGTCTATTATTTTACCTTAAGTCATATGCACCTTACGACTGTGAAAATTTGACTCGAAATTCTTCAACTCTAACTCTTATGCTTTTCTTTTATAGCGGTAATATCTTTTAGCTCTATTAGGCTTTCTAATTCGCCCATGTAACGAGCCTTAGTCGGTGACTCCTAAACCGGATGATTTTAGGGTACCAGGTGAGAAAACACCCTAAGGATTTAGGAGTCGAACAAATAAGGCCAAAAAACTAAGGATTTATTTATATGAACCACTTTTATGCTTGAATACTTATGATTTATGAGGCATAAATGCCCAGCTTAATTATAAGATTTTTGATATATATATATTTTATAAGGCACAAGAATCTTTGTTTTTGAACCCTAAGTGTGAAGTGTATAAAGTATACATATTTCATCAAGGTAAACATTAAGATTAAATTACTTTTTTAATTTTTCTTCCTAACCTCAAAATAAAAAAAATAATTTTATTTTGATCAAGTATAAGAAATCCTAATTATGATCCTCTTATTCCTTAAAATTAACTTAGTTTCTTACAAAAATAAGTCAAAGTATTATTTTCCTTTTCAAAAAATTTTAAAGCAAGGATTTATTTTATATATATTAGTAAAACCTAAGTTAGTATGTTAGTAAACCCTCCCCCACACCTAACTCATGCATTATCCTTGATGTATGAATGAAATGCAATAATACATGAAAAAGGTGAAAGAGAAGGAAAATTGTCACCTCAAGGTGGTGGTTCCGGTGGTTGTCTCATTGGGCCAAGCATTTCTGCCCAATCTATATATTGTGGATTTTCATGAAACCCACCTTTCATGACCTCTTTTTAATTAACATTTTATACTTCCTAATATGAATGAATAGGATCATGCAAGATCCTAATATGAAAATTTTCTCGGTTATATGACCAATCTTGGGATATCATCACGGAGTTATATTGATCTAAATCTTGGTTCTACAATGGAATGTGATTTTGTGGAATGGATGATTTTTGCTCAATAATGAAAGGAATGGGAACCGATACTGACTCTGGAATAAAACTCAAATCAAGTTTAGGTTCGAGAGTCAGAGTTGGTTCACGAGTTTGGTCCAAATCACAGAATTCAAGTTTACATTCATCTTCCAACAATAGAATGTGACTACCCAAAATAGGTGGTTCATTGGGGATAGGAATCAGTGCTGACTTCGAAATTGGGTCCAAACGGGTAAAGATACCAGAGTCAGCATTAATTCAAAAAGTGAAACCGTATCACAATATTGGGAATCGGTGTCACATTCATCTTCAAGTTCAGCCTCATTGAAATAAAAACTTGCCAATTTGTCAATGGTTTAGTATTGGTCAAGTTCAAAGATTTGTGGTGAAATTGAATCTTGCTCATAGTCTTCAAGACACCATGATTCTTAGTTTTCATCAATATGGCTAAAAGTATTGAGAATAGTCAAGAATCGGGTAGGGAGAGTTTTCTCATTCCTATGAATGTTTTCCCATCGATTAAGTCTTGCTTCCATCATATCGATGGACTGGGAAGGAATCTTCTCTCGGAATCATGAATTCCATACTCTCTTCGAAGTCAACAGGTTCTTATTGTGGTTGGACTTGAAAATTAGAGTAAGGATCTTGGATTTGGGAATTGTTTAGGAGAATTGAGTCCGCTATGATTTGTACTTATCGTGTGGACTCAAGAAAGGCTTCGAAACTTTTTTCTAAAGAAGATTTTTCTTCTACAGGTTGGTCTTGGTATGGAGTATATGAGGCTACTTGTTGGTAAGGTTGTTGATAGTAAAACTCGGGGGAGTTGTATCCCTATTGACTCGATGAATGGTCATGATGATTATCCCAATCTTGTTCATAATACTGGGATTGAGGCATATATTGATTCGGATAAGACCAATCTGGCATATTTGGTTGGTTGAAGTTATGAAATATCGGATTGGTAATATTCGAATCGAAAGAGGTTGGGGTGAAATATGGATTTGAGTTATATTTGGAAAAATTATAATTATAGTCCCTTTTCACAAGTGTAATCAAAATCAAAGAAATTAAACAAAGAAACGAAGAAAATTCTAGCCTATTTTAGGGTAGACCGTAGACTTAGATGACTCCTAACTAGTTGACTGGCCACCGGAGGTATATTGCAGCAATCTAACCACAAGTCAATCGGTCAGGTAGGGGCAAGACCAGTGGGAGGTATCTGTGCTTGAGCAACGGGCCTAATTATGCCAAACCACTATTCTTCGATGGTTTTCGGGCTAAGAAAGCGTAATGACTTCTACAACTTATGTTGTTTAATAGATTATGCCCTTATATCATGTTCATGCTCTGTGCAAGTATATAGCAAAAATAACACCCAAGAAATATAGCATACAAGTGTGTTTCCTAAACTATAAGCATAGCAGATATACCTTTGCTCCAGCACTCTTCAACAATAATGTAAAATATAAACGAAATTAGGCAGATGCCTGATCGTACACATATTTTGCATTCTTTTCATTACACTCCTACTTTTATTGTGTAATAAATCTGCTAATTTCCTTGTCTTAAATATTTATTTTGCAGAAGATAATAATGAAGAGAAAGAGGATTAAACCAAATAAATACCAGTTTAAATCAGATTTAACTTGATCTATTTGGTTAGCTGAGGATGATCCCAGATCTAGTTAGAACAAATCAAGGATTGGGGCAAATATTCAGCTGAAGATCAGAGCAAATCAAAAAGATAACACCAAATGGAAACCGATAAAATTCATATTTCTATAAATACATTTTGGTTAGCTAAAGATTAATTGAGGATAATATCAAATACAGAGAGATAAATGGATAGAGAGAAGATCAACGGATGAGATGAAGCAAGTTTGACTCAGATTCTAACTGGATACATTTTAGTATTTGAATTATAACTTTCTCTACAGAATCTCAAATCTGATGATTCGAGATGATCCAGAAAGCGGACTTACAGGGTTACAACTCTTATGTTGATCATTATTTCTAATTCTATCATTTGATAAGTGATATTTAGAAATCAACACGCCAACAAACTGCAGATCAGAACTGAATATCCACCTCAAATCAAGTTTGGAGATAAGGGGAAGATTCAACTTCAGAAAGGCCAGCTTTCCCTATCTTCATACTCCTCTAACCTCTGTATTTCTTCTATAAATACCTACAATCTCAAAGGCAAGGGGACGACCATGCAGAGATAGGATTTAGTCCACTTTTCCATTTTTTAGTGTAGGTTTTTGTTTTTCTTTTCATGTAATTTTCAGTTTTAATTTATGTAACTGAGAGGAGAAACGAGTTTCATGGGGAAGGAGATCAAGCTTGTACTGAGGGTGACACCAGTGTAAGTAAATCCTTTCTTTCATTGTTATTAGAATCGAATCGAAGTTTCTTTTTCTTCTTTACTCTTATTTTAGTTTACTCTCCTCTGATGTGTTTGTAATCCAAGTGAATCCGATAGCCTCGAGACTGCTTCGCCCTTGCAAGTGCCCTTGATGGCCTATAGTGATGAATAACCATTCTTTGTTAGTTTAGCTCGCCCTTTTATTCGTAGTGTAGATCGAGAATGGGGAAGATCATATACGCCATGCTTGATTGCCTTCAAAGACAAGGTAAGTCATCGTAACGGATCTAAGGTATATGAGCATTGAAGAGGTAAGTAATTTTTAGGTTAACTTTCTTTTCTTTTATTCTTTAGTTTCAATATCACAAGCTCCAACCATCTTTATCACTCTTTTTCATTTCTTTGTATATAATCTATTTTTCATTTTTCCATCTTCTTAATCTACAATCTTCTTCCTAATTCAACCTTAACAATTTTTATTTTCTTTTTAAGAAACTAAAGAAGAACTTTAACCATTAATGGTAGCATAAAAGAGAACTTGCTAAATAAGCTTCCATCGCTAGTCCCTCCTTGTGGATCACGACCCGCATAGCCACTTGCTATTGCGGTAGAATTAAGTAACTTGCACTTTTCATTCTTAGTTCAGAAATTCTATTTTTGTGTGCAGGTTCTAACTCAATCAAAATTTTTGGCGCCGTTGCCGGGGAGGGACGGTAAGTAATTCTCTTTAAAGTTTACATTTTTGGTTAACTTTCTTCTTTGTTTTTTGTACAGATTTAACAACAAGGAATTCTTGCTGCAGTGGACACATAAGTGGCCTTGGACTCTGCTCAAGAAAGCAGAGCCAAGAAGCCCTCAGATTTGCTATAGTCCTGTGGCAAACTGAGTGAACTACTAACCTATATTTTCTGCAAGTTGGCTGAATTGCGCAATTTAAATATCTGTAGCATTTATTTCCTTATTTGATTCACTGTATTTACTTTCTAACCTCAACAGTAAAATGATGATTGTAAATGCTAAAATGATTTAGACTTTGCATTTAGGCATGTGTCTATTTCATTACATTTTCTATTTACTGTTGAAGAGTGCTGGAGCAAAGGTACGTGTGCATAGCATCTAGTATAAGAACACTTTTGAATTGTTTATATTGCTTAAGTGTTGCTTTTCTTGTACACTGCACTAAATTGATCTAAGGGCTTGTCCTATAAACAAGATAAGGTGGGAAAGTCATTACCCTCCCTTAGCCCACAAACAATCTCCTCACTCACTAACCCAAACCTAACTAAAAATGAGTAGTCGTTGGCCCTAGGGACATCTCGGACTCCATTAGGAGATTATCCTAAGGGGGAAAGTGTTAGAATTTGACTCCTGCCAAATCAGTGTCTAGGAAGGGGATTAAGGGCCGAAAGCCCGAAGGTTGGTGGTTACTTAATTAAGGAACGTCTTTGACGGATAACCTCCCACCAATCTTGCCCTGACCTGGCTGATTAGCTTGTGGTCAAAGTCTGCATTATACCTCCTATGGACAGTCTAACCAGTTAGGAGTCGTCTAGGTCAAAGGTCTACCCTAACTTAGGTTAGATTTTTTTTATTTTTTGTTTGCTTATTTGTTTGTTTTTTTTCTTTGTTTGTGTTTTATTGTGTGATATGGCTTATAACAACAATTTTTCCAATTTTTATGGTAATCCATATTACACATCAACCTCTTCTTTGGATATTACCAACCCGGCATATCATAACTTTAACCAACCTAGTGTGCTAGATTGGTCTTATTCGAATCATTACATGCCTCAGTCCCAATACTATGAACAAGACTGGAATAATCATCACTACTCTTCACAGAGTCAATGGGGATATAACTCCCCCGAGTCATATTGTCAAATACCCTACCAACATCCTGCTTCATACACTCCTTCTCCCGAACAACCATTAGAAGAATCAATTGACTGAGAAAAGAGGATGGAAGCCTTAGATGAGCTTGAGCGACGAATTCAAATTTTAGAAGACTCAAAATCCCGTAAAAATTTTCAAGTCACAGATCCTTACTCTATTTTTCAAGGAGAATATGCTAACTTAGAAAAGAGTATGGAAACTATGATTCAATGTCAAAATGATCCACTCGATATGATTGAAGCAAGAATCAGTAGATTGGAGAACATGCGTAGGAATAAGGAAACTTTCTCTATTCAATCTTTGACTATTCCTAACACTTCTAGCCATATTGATGAAAACCAAGAATCATGGTATCTTGAAGACTTTGACCAAGATTCAGTTTCACCACAAAGCCTTGAACTTGACCAATATCAACCCGTTAACGAATTGGCAAGTTTTCATTTTAATGAGATTGAACTTGATCATGAATGTGAACCTGATCCCCAACTTTGTGATTCAGTTTCCATCTTCGAATCTATATTGACTCCGGTATTCTTACCCAATTTGGACCAATTTTCTGAGCCAACATTTATTCCCGTATCAATAGATTTTGAAATTGAATCACCAATTTTGGATAGTCACATTCCATTGATGGGAAAAGAATGTGAATATCAATTCTTGGACTTGAACTCAACACTTGAACCAAAACTAACTCTCGAACCCCAAGTCGATTTTCCCGAGTTTGTATTATTTCCTGAACCTTTCATTTTGAGTCCAAGTCAACAATTCCAGCGAGTCACATTCTTTTGTTGAACATAGGTATATACCATGATGACTCTGTGATGATTTTTCAGGACTGGTCCTGTAAAGGAAGTCAGTTTCACGATAGGATCTTTCATGATCCTATTCATACTGGGGACTGTAAATATGTAAATAGAAAAGAGGTCAATAAAGGTAGGTTCCGTGAACTACCACATTATCTTGATTGGGTAGCAATGCTTGACCCAATCAGACCACCACCGGACCACCACCTTAAGGTAGTATTTTCCTTCCCTGTCTTCTTTTTCATGCATCTATGAATTAATTCATACATTGAGGACAATGCATGAGATAGGTGTGGGGGAGGGTTCTAACATAACTTAGGTTTTTCTTTTTAGTAAAAAAATTTAACATTTTCTTGACTTTTAAAAAACTTTTTGAAAATAGAAACAATATTTTGACATATTTTTTGTAAGAAATTAAGTCAATTTTAAGGAATAGGAAAATTAAAATTAGGATTTCTTAAACTTGGTCAAAATAAGATTAATTGTTTAATTTTTAGGGTTAGGAAGATAATTTGTCAAAGTAATTTAGTCTTGATATTTACCTTAATGAAATATGCACACTTCATACACTTACACACTTAGGGTTCAAAAACAAAGATTCTTATGTCTTATAAAAAAATAGAAAAAAAGAAAAAAATATATCTATGAAAGATGAACAAATCTAATTATTGATTAGCTAGGTGCTTTGGCCTAAGCAAGCCTTGGTATTTATGCAAAAGATAATTAGATAAGTTTAAAATATATATGTGTGTGTGTGTGTGTGTGTGTGTGTATAAATCCTCTGATTAAGCTGGGTATCTATGCCTCATGAAGCATAAATATTCATGCCTAAAAGGGGTACATTTTATAAATAAAAACCTTAGTTTCGTGGCTTTATCTGCTCGAGTTTTTAAGTCCTTAGGGGTGTTTTCTCACCTGGTGCCTTAAAACTGTCCGGTTTGGGTGTCACTGACTAAAGGCTTGTTACATGGGCAGATTAGAAAGCCTAATGGAATTGAGGAATAAATACCACCAAAAATAAATATAAATAAGGCATATGAGTTAATGTTAAAGAACCCTTAGTCAAACTTCACAGTCACGATGGTGCATATGACTCAGGGTAAAGTAATAGACTAGATTAGAAGTACAATTTGACTACTTTGATTGATAACAAATTTTTGAATAGAGACTAAGTTTAGGAATGAAAAATTCAGTTTTCCTATAACTTATAGATTACTTAAATCTTACAATTATATTTCAAATATTTTTCTCTTTCAAAATGCTTTTCAAAAATGCTAACTCTTTGTTTCTCTTTCTTTATGGATTTTGTAGGTGTAATTCACTGAAAACCCTCACGAGATAAAACTCGTCCTCTAGGGGAAACCTAGAGGTTTAACGGCTTGTTGCACAAGCTCAGTGCAATCGCGTGACCTGCGAAAGTGGTCTAATAACTTTTGATATAGTTTTGTTATTTTGCTCGAGGACGAGCAAAAGATAGGTGTGGGGGTGTGATCGTACACATATTTTGCATTCTTTTCATTACACTCCTACTTTTATCGTGTAATAAATCTGCTGATTTCCTTGTCTTAAATTGCAGAAGATAATAATGAAGAGAAAAAGGATTAAACCAAATAAATACTAGTTAAAATCAGATTTAACTTGATCTATTTGGTTAGCTGAGGATGATCCCAGATCTAGTTAGAATAAATCAAGGATTGGGGCAAATGTTCAGCTGAAGATCAGAGCAAATCAAAAAGATAACACCAAATGGAAACCGATAAAATTCAGATTTCTATAAATCCATTTTGGTTAGATAAAGATCAATTGAGGATAATATCAAATACAGAGAGATAAATGGATAGAGAGAAGATTAACGGATGAGATGAAGCAAGTTTGACTCAGATTCTGACTGGATACATTTTATTATTTGAATCATAACTTTCTCTACAGAATCTCAAATCTGATGATTCAAGATGATCCAGAAAGCGGACTTACAAGGCTACAACTCTTATGTTGATCATTATTTCTAATTCTATCATTTGATAAGTGATATTCAAAAATCAACACGCCAATAAACTGCAGATCAGAACTGAATATCCACCTCAAATCAAGTTTGGAGATAAGGGGAGGATTCAAATTCAGAAAAGCCAGCTTTCCTATCTTCATACTGCTCTAACCTCTGTATTTCTTCTATAAATACCTACAATCTCAAAGGCAAGGGGACGACGATGCAGAGATAGGATTTAGTCCACTTTTTCATTTTCTAGTGTAGGTTTTTATTTTTCTTTTCATGTAATTTTCAGTTTTAATTTATGTAACTGAGAGGAGAAACGAGTTTCATGGAGGAAGGAGATCAAGCTTGTACTGAGGGTGACACCAGTGTAAGTAAGTCCTTTCTTTCATTGTTATTAGAATCGAATCAAAGTTCTTTTTCTTCTTTACTCTTATTTTAGTTTACTCTCCTCTGATGTGTTTGTAATCCAAGAGAATCCGATAGTCTCGAGACTGCTTCGCCCTTGCAAGTGCCCTTGATGGCCTATGGTGATGAATAACCATTCTTTGTTAGTTTAGCTCGCCCTTTTATTCGTAGTATAGATCGAGAATGAGGAAGATCATATACGCCATGCTTGATTGCCTTCAAAGACAAGGTAAGTCGTCGCAACGGATCTAAGGTATATGAGCATTGAAGAGGTAAGTAATTTTTAGGTTAACTTTCTTTTCTTTTATTCTTTAGTTTCAATATCACAAGCTCCAACCATCTTTATCACTCTTTTCCATTTCTTTGTATATAATCTATTTTTTCTTTTTCCATCTTCTTAATCTACCATCTTCTTCCTAATTCAACTTTAACAATTTTTATTTTTTTTTAAGAAACTAAAGAAGAACTTTAACCATTAATGGTAGCATAAAAGAGAACTTGCTAAACAAGCTTCCATCGCTAGTCCCTCCTTGTGGATCATGACCCGCATAGCCACTTGCTATTGCGGTAGAATTGAGTGACTTGCACTTTTCATTCTTAGTTCTGAAATTCTATTTTTGTGTGCAGGTTCTAACTCAATCAATGTCCTATAATGCAAAGTCTAAACCATTTTTTAGCATTTAACAATCACTGAGTTACTGTTGAATTATAATTAGTATATATCATGATCTAAATCTGAAAACTAATAGGTGCAGAGGGTAAAACTTTAAATTTCAAGTAATCTACAAGAAAGTAGGTTAGTGGTCTCTCCACAATTACCGCACAAATGCAGCGAGTAAATGGTGTCTTGATCTCTACTTTCTAAAACAGAGGTTCAGGGTAGCAATATATCACTGCTCATGTTATTTTTCAGAATCCCTCCCTTGTACACAAAAGTAGAGAAGAAAAAGAGTTAAATCGTTAGAGTAAATCAAAAAGAAAAGAAACTTACCATCCCTTCCTGACAATGACGCCAAAATTATGATCGAGCTACACCTGCACAGAAAAATACCGCGTTTAGATAAATGCTAGGTCCTCAATGCTACCGCTATAGCATGTGGCTAAATGGGTCGTGATCCACAAGGAGGGACTGCGAATTAAGTAATTAAGTAAGTTTCTTCTTTTAATTTACCAAAAAAAAATTAATACTTATCTTCTCAGTTTTATAAAATGAAAATAAAAATGTTAAGTTGAGTAAGGAAGAAGATGGTAGAAGAAGAGTTGTGTTGTTGCATTAATTACAAAAGAAAACTGATCGGGTGAGACCGCGCACAAAAAGTGTCATTTTGAAACAAAGAGTTAAAGTGTGTGGTTTAGCTTGTTCGATACTTCTGTTATAGCATAGAGGCTAAACAGGTCGAATCCACTAGGACGGAAGGCGATAGAAACTTTCACGGTATGTTCACGTGTGTGTTAAGATTTTTTAAATGCTTCAAAGAATAAAAAAACAAAAGAAAAAGTGGAAAGAGAAGAGTATGGTAAAACAAGAAGAAGTGGGAACATAAAAGAGAAGATATTTGTGATTTTTGATAGTATTTCTATAACAAAGTGAAAAAAGAAAGAAGATTCATGGCTTCTTACTACTAATGGCTCCACTAACCATGCTAACCCCTTAGTGATAATTGCTTCACATGTATCCTTGGCCATCACTAGTCCTTAGTTCAAAAGCATTTTAAAGCATGACTCATAAGATAACTCATCACATCCAAACTCAATAAACAAGTGCAAGCTACACTTGAACCATCAAAACTAAGTAAGAGCAAGCATGAAATAAAGTAATGTTAGCTTGTTAGAGAGTTAGGATGTTTGAGTGTCAGAATCGATCATCATGAGTCATCAATGGCTCTTTAAGAGCAAGGCCATGTGCAGGCTATTAGATTCATGTTAATTATCAAGTAAGGAGTAAGCAAGTTAGTGGTTAGTAATTAGTTGCCATGAGAGAAAATTAGTTAAGTATGTAAAAGGAGTTAGAGAGAAGAAAACAAGGAGAGATAAAGAGAAAACCTTTCATAGATTGTCACCTACCATTACAAGAACTCTTGCTTTCATCCTATGTACAAATCTCTTCCCTATTACAAGATCTACAAGAAATAAAAAATACAAAGAGGAAGAAGAAGAACAACTAACCTAAACTAAAGAAAGGGAACTACCCTAAAAATAACCTAAAACTCCTCTCCCAACTCCTCCTCTTGAAATCTAAAAATTCCAAAGTATTTATAGGCCAAAGGGGGCATCAGGGGAGCTGTACGGAGTCGTGCGTCAAAAATTGACGCACGATTCCACAGCATTTCCGCGGCCATACTGAGGCTAGGTGCGCAACACAGAAGTCTGTAGGTCATGGCTACTTTGATGCAAGAGTATGGGCTGCTACTTCCTTGTTTTCTGCTCCCTACAATAGCAGAATGGGCTTCCAAAGTCAATGGTTCTATTAGGGTCTAAAAATCACCAAATAAATGGGATATTTGATCTTCTTCTTTATTTTATGCCATGGAGCTAGAAACATACAAGAGAGGTGTTATTAATAGAATTTAATATTGAATAATAGTGAAGATGTGGTATGAAATATGCATATTTAGAGACTAATCACCCCCAAGCTTATCTTTTGCTCGTCTTTTAGAAAATAGAAAAACTAGCTAAGAAGATTATTACTCCACTTTCATAGGTGACGCGATTGCACTAAGCATGTGCAACAAGCCGTTAAAGCTCTGAATTTTCCCTAGAGGAGGAGTTTTGTCTCCTGAGGGTTTTCAGCGGATTACACCTATAAAATTCATAAAGAAAGAAATCAAATGTTAGTCTTTTGCAAAAGCATTTTGAAAGAAAGAAAAGGGTTGAAGTATTTTTGCAGAAAATTTAAGCGATCCAAGGTCATAGGTTAACCAGAATTTAGTCTTCCTTAAACTAAATCTAAATGCAAAAACTTATTTTAAATTAAATGTATGAATTTAAAATTGAATCGATTCTTTGATCTTTCATAAAACTCTTAGAAAATATGCACTTTGTGAACTGTGAAGATTTTTGGGATATCGACTCTAATTTTCATGCAATTTATTTATATCAATTTTTTTCTTCCCTTAGTTTTCTTAGGCTTTCTAGCTTACCTGGGTAGTGAGCCTTTAGTCAGTTACTCTTAAACCAGATGGTTTTAGTGCACCAGATGAGAAAACATCCCTAAGGCTTAAGGACTCGAGTAAATAAGGCCACAAAATTAAAGGGGATTATTTTATTTTTGTCACCATTTTAGGCGTGAATAATCATGCTTTCTGAGGTATAATTACCTAGCTTCAACAAGTGGTTTTTTATTATCATTATTATTGTTTTAATAATTTTTTATGGCATTTTCAGTCTTTGTTTCAATCCCAAAAAATTTTTAAATGTGAAGTGCATATATCTAAGACAAAAAAATTTAAGATCAAATTATCTTTTCAATCTTACTCTCTTATCCTAAAATTTAAACAAGATCTATTATTTTGACACGATTTAAGAATTCATAATTTTATGTCTTCCAAATTTCTAAGATCATCAAAACGTTTTTTAAAATAAATCAAAACTGTTTCTATTATTTCAAAAAGTTTTTTAAAAAATAAAGAAAGAGGGTTTCTTTACAAAAGAAAAATCTAAAAATTTCCTAAAAAGTAGTGTAAAAGAAAGAAAATATAAAACAAACTATGTTAGTGATTGTAAAATGAAAGTGATAAGAATTACCATCTAGCTTTGGGCTAACGGGTCGTGTCCACGAGGAGGAAATATGATGAAAGCTTTTTGGTGTTTTTGTCGAGGAAATATGATGAAAGCTTTTTGGTGTTTTTGTTTAGAAAGCAAAGAGTGATGTTTGTTTTATAGTTGAAAAAGAGAATAGAGAGAGGGAAAGTGATTTAAAGAAAAATTTAAAATTTGGAAAAGGCTTTGGAGAAGATGATGTTTTAGAAAATGATTTGAGAGTGATGTGATTTAAGTTTTAAAAAAGGATCCTGGCTCACTAGTTTTCTACTCAACTACGTTATTATCTCAAAAACATTTGGGTACATCATTTTTATCATAGGAAAAAAAACCTTTAGTTTCTTTTAATGTTCAAGTAAAACAAATAAGATGGTTTTGGTTTAAATCTTAAGCCCTTTCTTAACACATCATTAAAAAGATGATGTTAAACCATCAAGCGTGAAGAAGCAAGTATGGAATAACAATAATTTAAAAGATTTGTGCTTTGAAAGTCCAAGTTTAAAATAAAGACATCCTCATGTGCTTTTAAGAACGAAGTTTAACTCAGGTGTTTTTCTGATTAAAATGTGTTACTTTCATAAAATTCAATCAAGAGAGAGGAGGTAGAAGAGATTAATTAGTACTCCCAGAAGATGATTTAGCTACTCATGATGAAAGAAAAACAAACAAGAGAATGAAAATCAAATATAAACATATTGAATTTGAGTCGAGTAGAATAAGCGAGTTGAAGCTTCTTTGATTGTCACTTCAAAGATAAATTGCACAATCAATTCCACTCTTCGCTCTGGTCTAAACTGAAAAATAATGAGGAGATACAACTTCTCTGAACTATCTAACAATACTCCTAAAACCCTAAAAAATAAACAAGAATTCTAATCCTTATCTTTGCCCCTTTTCCAGTACAAAACCCTGCCCTTTATAGGCAAAAAACCAGAGGGAAAGGAGTGAGTATCTCCACCAACAGGCCACGGATCTGCAGCTATGGCTGCGGATCTGCGACCAGGATGTGCCAAATTGGCCACATCCAGGTAGGGATTTGATTTACGTGGGATTTTGCCCCCATTTGTCAGGCTAGATTTATTGTTTGTCTCTGATTTTGATCTGATCTTCGGTGATTCTCAAGCTAACAGATTTGAATTCTGATAAAACCAAATTAATCGATTTTCAACCACCCTGATTTGCCATAAACTACCTTGATTTTTTGATTTTGAATAAATTCTGAATTAAATCAGAATTTGATGGGCTTTTGGGCTCGTTTCTCTTCCGTTTCCTTTAGCAATGGGCCTGCACTTTATAAACGAAAAATAAGACTTATTAATAGGATTTATAGATAATAAACATGGTAATGTGACAATATATATGCAACGTATGTGACCGATCACACCCCCACACTTGTCTTTTGCTCGTCCTCGAGCAAAACATCAAAACTAATCCTAATCAATTATTAGACCACTTTCGCAGGTCACTCGATTCCACTGAGCATGTCTAATAAGCCGTTAAATCTCTAGGTTACCCCTAGAGGACGAGTTTTGTCTCGTGAGGGTTTTCAGTGGATTGCACCCACAAAATCCTTAAAAAAAGAGAAAAAATGTTAGTATTTTTGAAAAACATTTTGAAAAGAGAAAAATTTTGAAGTATATTTGTAAGAGTTCAAATAATCTATAAGTTATAGAAATATCAAACTTTTTATTCTTAAACTTTATCTCTATTCAAAAACATGTCATCAATCAAAGTAAGGAGTCAAATTGTATTTCTCATCTAGTCTATTACTTTACCCTGAGTCATATGCACCTTCGTGACCATGAATTTTTGACTAAGGGTTCTTTAACATTAACTCCTATGCCTTATTTATATTTATTTTTGGTGGTATTTAATCCTCAATTCCATTAGGATTTCAAATCTACCCATGTAACGAGCCTTTAGTCGGTGACACCAAAACTGGATAATCTTAGGGCACCAGGTAAGAAAACACCCCTAAGGACTTAAACACTCGAGTAGATAAGGCAACGAAACTAAGGGTTTTTATTTATAAAATGTACCTCTTTTAGGCATGAATACTTATGCTTCATGAGGCACAAATACCCAGCTTAATCAGAGTATTTATATATATATATATATTTCAAACTTATCTAATTATCTTTTGCATAAATACCAAGGTTTTCTTAGGCCAGAGCACCTAGCTAATCAATAATTAGATTTGTTCATTTTTCATAGATATATATATATATATTCCTTTTTTTGTAAGGCATAAAAATCTTTGTTTTTGAACCCTAAGTATGTAAGTGTATAAGGTGTGCATATTTCTTCGAGGTAAAGATTAAGACAGAATTACTTTCATTAATTTTCTTCCTAACCCTGAAAATCAAACAAGTCATCTTATTTTGACCAAGTATAAGAAATTCTAATTATGATTTTCCTATTCCTTAAAATTGACTTAATTTCTTACAAAAAATATATCAAAATATTGTTCTTTTCTTTCAAATTTATATATATATATATATATATATATATATATATATATATATATATATATATATATATATATTATATACTAGTCATGTTAGAGCCCTCCCTTCCTCACACTTATCTCATGCATTATCTCCAATGCCTGAATGAAATGTATAGATGCATGAAATGGAATGTAAAAGAGGTGCATATATATTAAAAAAAATATGTACAACATCATGTTTCTCCCACACCTAGATCTTTTTTGGTCTCATCCCTCTAACTCTCTTCCCATCATTCTAATGGGTTCTCTTTATAGGGCATAGTGGGGAGGTCAATCTTTTTGTCATTTTAGCTCGCTTCCTCTCCAGTCTCACCTTTTTAAAGCTTTTCTTCCTCAAATTTCTATATCCATTATTCAAAAATTGATCATCATCACACTTCTCAGTTGGAACTTTCTCACTATGAATGCCTAAAAATTCTAACTCAGTTCTATACATCTCTTCAAAACTCAGGTCAACACTTTTCCCTGGAGGTGTGTAATTAACCAAAATATTCCTAGTCGGTTCATCCAAACACATGAGTTCTTCGAAGAGGTTTTCAAAGCTTAGGTCAATCGGAGTTCTTGAATTATATTCTCATGGGATATATCATTAATTGGTTCATCAAAATTGAAGATATTCAAATTAAATTTTCTTTTTTTAAAGGGGATTCTAAAATTAGGATCTTCGACATAAGCTTTCTCATTAATATAATCACATTCATTCTTAAATAATTTATCATGAAACAGAGACTCATTCTCTATACCTTTACTCTCTTCATCATAATTATTTTCAACAAAGTTTATCTCAAACATTTGGTCTCTTATCTTACGAGGTTATTTTTCTAAGTTGAAGACATTGACTTTTCTAGTCATGTCCCCAAAGGTTAACCTCATGGACCCATTCCTACAATTGATAATACCATTAGCAGTAGCAAGGAATGGGCTGAAAGTATACCTAGATGGGGGTTGAATAGGTGTACCGCTAATCTAATGAACTAAATGCGAAAATTAAAACTTAATTGCAACTACACTTAATGCAACCAAAGAGTGTAGCCGAATTCCCGGTGAAGGGCTCTGGACTAACTCCTCTTGATTCCTCTGAATAAGAGTTGAGGCACTATATGAAGCTCTCGTGGTTAAGCACAAGTGAGGCACACACAAACAAACCAAGCATATAATATATGAATGAGCAATATGAATAGATGAAAGGCACAATATAAAGAGAGAGAGTTAAGAGTCAATGGATCAAACGCAAACAACAAGATGTGTTTCGAGGTTCGAGCACCCAGCTCTACGTCCCCGCCTTCACCGAGAAGGATTTCTAATCCACTAATTTGTACACAAAGGACTCCCACACAGGGAACCTCCACTGAGGATTTGGGGCAAATATAACCGGGAGTACCCAACTCCTTTCTCAACCAATATAACCTCTCACTAGAGGTAACACAAACACCATCTCACACAAGAGGGGTAGGCCCTTAGCCAAACAACCTCAATCCACCCCTTCACTAAGAGGGATACACAACCAATCTCCACCTCAACTTGAGGGAGCCAACCACCACTACATGTAACGCCCCGATCCGGCGGGTACGAAGACGCTACTGCAACGTATATACGCAAGTCAGAAATACCCTCACGTATGTACGCTAAGCATCAGTACAAGAAGAAATCAGAGTACGGAAGCACGTGGTAATATACATTCAACCATAAGGATTACAAAGTTATTACAGAGCGTGATATATTGGTACATGTACATTATATCACAGCCAGGTACAAAAGTAAGAATTACAACTTGTACAGCAAAAAGGTGCTCACGGGCTGAGAAGAAGATCCCCGAGCTTGTAGGAAGATTCAAAAACAGAAGAAGCTAGGACAAGTCAGCCTGCTCCGAGAGATAAGCTTGATCTTCAGTGGAGGGCTCCGCTTCAATCCAAGCTTCAGAACCTGAACATGCAAGTTCAGGGGAGTCAGAAACTCCCTAACAAATAGACAGGTGAATGTAAAGTGTCATGTAGAGATAGGTGTATGTGTGTGTTGATATGATCAAAATAGTATCAAGCATCAAGAACTGTGTCGAGTGTACATGTACAGTAAGCATGAAATGGAGGCATAAAATGAAAGTGATAAGGCCTGAATAAATCTATTGCTGCGATTTTCAATATTTATACTTATTACTCATTCTACCCATATGTCTAGGTATGTGTAATAGTATCCCAGCACACATACATCCACATATGAGTAATTCGACGCTATTATTGGAAACCAATGGGGTATCAACGAGCAATGTTTACAGTGGGTCCTGTGCATACCCGGGACCACGGCCCAGAATTGTTCCGTTGCTGGAGGACGGAACCTACTGCAAGGCGTATAGTAGGGTCTTATAGGATGCCCTTGTCAAGATGGTACCAAGAAGGAGGGAGCCAGCGCTCCCCTCGGTCGCCTGGAGGCCCTCAGGTCAAACCGGAAATGTAGTTGCACAACATACCTAAAACTACTATAAACACGAACATATATTGATAGCTGCAAGTTTCCCCCTACCCGATTCAAGTGGATTCTTTTTTTATGATTTATTATGTGATTATCAATTCACGGGAAAGCAAGTGCATGCCAAGATCAGGAGTTCGAGATTACATGAGTCTTATAATTTCAAGTTACCATGTATAATACAGGATTCCCGTAAATATGATAATCTTAAACCAAGTATCAATAGGTCATAACGAGGTGAGTATCAAGTAGTAGCGTAATAGGTGCCGTGAAAATAATATAATATTAGTCAGCATGACGAAGCAGGAAAATCCGAAGGAAAGCGAGGATACTCGCCTAAAATTTCAAGAAACACTGGGAAATCCCAAGCTCCGGAATCTAAGTAAAACAATGCGTTCAATAACCAATATTATATATAAAAAAGAGGAGGGGAAGGATGAATCAGAAAAAGTGAGAATGAAGACGCAGGGGTCGCAGCCGCGGGAGGTTGCGCCACAATGATGTCACAAACGCGGGTTCTGAGGCCCGCGTTTTATAACACAGGAAGAACGCAGACGCGAGCACGTGCTCCGCGTCGCGTTAATACATGAACGCGAAGATCGCGTTAATGAGGTGCTTGGACGCGGGAGTAAGTTCCGCGTCTAGTACTAAAACAGGAGAGAAAGGGACAGATAGAGAAATGAGAGAGACGCAGGAATGAGGGAGTATGTGACGCAGGGAAGGAAAAGAGAAGGAAAAAAAGAAAGAAAGAAAGAAAGAAAGAAGGAATGAAAGAAAAGAGAAGGAAGGAAAGAAAAGAAGGGAAAGAGGAGGTTGGTCGGCTGGACCTCGCCGGCGGCGGCCGGAGTTGGCCGGAGTTTGCCGGAGATGGGTGGCCAAGGCCCCAAAAGAGAAGGTAGTTGATGGTGCTAGTGTAGTTCAAATGAAAAAAATGAAGAATTGAAAATGGTGTTTCGGAGGACGAACCTATAGCTCGTTGGAAAGAGTATTCCGAGGAGATGAAGATGGCGTGGTTGGTGGTGGCTAAGGTGGTGTAGTGATAGGAAGTAAAAAGTGCATATTTATTACTACATTTACTATCATATTTCCATATTTATTCCTATAATTATGCACTATTACTAATGTTTTATTATTTAATGTGTGCAGGCCTTGAGTAATTATTTAAATAAAGGAATAAAGCCTAAATGAAGCCCAGAAGCCCAAAAAGCCCATGTACAAGCCCATGTGCAAAAGTTGTAGTAATTTAGAAGTTTCATATTATCTAACCTAATCTAAACTTAGATTTTTAAACTCTTTATTTAAAATCTAAGTGAAGAAAAGGAAGGATACGATAGAACTCCTAATTGCTAAAAGAAGAGGAAAATGATAGACTTCTACTCAACCCTAGTTGCTTGCAAGACAAGGCTAAAGATAAAATGAGAAGAGTTTAAAGATAAAAATCGTTTCAAAAAATTCAGATTCAGACTGTACACGTTTTAGTGTTCAGATCATAACTTTTGCTAAAGATATTGAAATTCGATAATTCAAGATGCTCCAGAAAGAAGATTTAAAGGTCTACAAGTCTTATGTTGATCAAACTTTCGAATTTAGTCAGCAGATAAGCCATTTTCGGTGATCAACATGATAACAAGTTGCAGGACAGATTTGAACTTCTATGGATAAGTCAAAACAAGTTTGGAGATAAAAGAAGAATTCAAATTCAGAGATATTTTGCTCCTCTTATCTTCATACGCTTCTTATCCTCTAGTTTTCTCCTATAAATCCCCTGCAGAGCAACAGAGAAGGTGTATAGAAACGAGCTTAGGGTTTTCTTTAGATTCTCTCTAATTTGTAGATTGTAACTTAGGTTTGTTATAGTTTTCTTTTATGTAATTTTTATTTTTTTTTATGTAACTGAGAGGAGAGACGAGTTTCATGGAGGAAGGAGATCAAGTTTGTACTGAGGTGACATCGGTGTAAGTCTTTTCTTCCATTGTTATAAGAATCAAATTGAAGTTCTGTTTCTTCTTTATTCTTGTTTTGTTTTTGTTTCCCTCTTTTGTGTTGGTTGATCCAAGTAAAACCAATAGCCTCGAAGTTTCCTTCTCCTTGCAAGTGCCGTTGATGGTTTATGAAGATGAACATCCATTTCATGGTAGTATAGCTTGCCCTTTTATTTCATAGTGTAAATCGGGAATGGGGAAGATCTTATATTCCATGCTTCGCTCGCCTTCAAAGAAAGGTACATCGTTGATACAGTCCAAAGGTAAGCAGACGCCGAAGAGGTAAGTATTTTTTTTAGTTTTTAGTTTTCTTTCTTTTATTTCTTTAGTTTAGATTACCAACACCACATTATTCTCAATCTCTTTTACTCTTTTTCATTGTAAATATCATTGTAAATATCATTATAAAAAAGAGAGAACTTACTAAACAAGCTTCCATCGCTAGTCCCTCCCTGTGGATGATGACCCGCATAGCCACTTGCTATAGCGGTAGAATTGAGCACCCTGCACTATTGTTTTAAAATTCTAAAATTCTGTATTTTGTGTGCAGGTAAAATCTCAAACAAAATTTTGGCGCCGTTGCCGGGGAGGGATGGTAAGTTATTCTCTAAAAAAAACTAATTATTGATTTATTTATTATTATTATTATTTTTGTTTGCAGGTTCGGAGAACAGGAAAACTAACAGCAGCAAAGGACATATAGTAACTCTGTGCCTCTGCCCTCGAAGGCAGAGCAGCAGAGCCTACTACAGAGCCGCGTTTGCGCGACAATAGCCGCATTTTCGCGGCCTGTGTAGTTCACTACTTGGTTTTCTGCAGGTTGCTGAAAATTGAAATATTTGTTTACTGCTCTGTTAACTTTTCTCTGTGATCACCCTGCACACTGCTAATTAATTAACAGTAACCTATTTGTTGAAAAAAAATAATAAAATTAGACTCTTGCATATAGGCACGTGTCTATTTAATTTTTTTAATTTCTACTGAAGAGTACTGGAGACAAGGTACGTACGCATTGCATATAGACTAGGAAGCACCCTTGGCTGATTTACTGCTTTTGAGTGAATATTTGTCTATTGCTTTACACATGCACTAAATTGACTTAAGGGCTTGTCCTATAAATAAGATAAGGTGGGGATTTCATCACCCTTCCTTGGCCCACAAACAATCTCCTCACTCACTAACCCAAGCCTAACTAAAAATGAGTAGACGTTGGCCCTAGGGACATCTCAGACTCAATTAGGAGATTATCCTAAGGGGGAACGGTGTTGGAATTTGACTCCTGCCAAATTAATGTCTAGAAAGGGGATTGAGGGCCGAAAGCCCGAAGATTGGTGGTTATTTAATTAAGGAACGTCTTTGACGGAAAACCTCCCACCAATCTTGCCCTGACCTGGCTGATTAGCTTGTGGTCAAAGTCTACATTATACTCCTGTGGACTAGACACCAGTTAGGAGTCGTCTAGGTTATAGGTCTACCCTAACTTAGTTTAGAATTTTTTTTCTTTGTTTGCTTATTTGTTTATTTTTTGTTTGTATTGTGTGATATGGCTTATAACAACAATTTTTCCAATTTTAATCCGTATTACACACCAACCTCTTTTTCGGATGTTACCAACCCCGCATATCATAACTTTGACCAACCTAGTGTGCCGGAGTGGTCTTATCCGAATGAATATAACCCATGCCCCTCATCGTATGACCATAATTTCCACAACAATTTCAACTCTTCACAGAGTCCATGGGGATTCACCTCCCCCGAGTCCAATTTTCAACCAACTTGTCCTCCTTCTCCACCTTGTCCACAATATTTCCAAGATTCATACTCAGATCCACCAGTTCAAAATAGAAAACCATCTATCTTGGAAATGATGAGTATGCATGAGTCCAAGCAACAATCACCATCAATCTTGGACATGATGATGCGTGGGTCCAAGCAACAATCACAGAATCTGACCGACTCACAATTTCATCATGATTGTCACAACAACACTTCATCTTTTCAAGTCCTATCACAACAAAAGGATGAACCTATCGACTATGAAAAGATGCTTGAAGTCATGACTCAGGCTAGAATCGCTCGTGATAATGAAATAGATATGATGGTTCAAACTTTACGTTCTCACCGTTCGGCTATTTCTGATGTCGCTAACCATTCTCTTCGAGCCGAAGAGTCACGTTGCGTTGGAAAATAAGATTCTATTTCAGTACAATCATTTGAACTTGTCCAAACTCCAAATTTTGAAAATGACATTGACAGTTTGGCAAGTTATTCCTTTCCTGAAATTGAACTTGAAAATGAATATGGTCATGAACCTCAACTTAGTGATCCAATTTTACTTCCTGATTCAATAATGACTCTGGTGTCTCCACCTGATTTCAATTTTTTCCCCGAGTCAACATTGGATCCTGTGCGAATTCATCATGAAATTGAATCACTCATTTTTGATGATCATATTGAACTTGACCAATTTTATAATTTTGAAAGTCTCATGGATAAATTGGCAAGTTCTTATTTTTATGATATTGAACTCAATGAGAAATGTGACCTAGATTCTCAAATCTGTGATCAAGTTCAAATTCCCGAATCAATATTGACTCCTGTTTTGTTACCCGATTTGAGTAATATTTTAAAGTCAGTTTTGATCCCACACCTGTTATTCTTGAACTTGAATCACCAATATTAAGTCACATTCCATTGTGGGAAAATGATTGTGGACTTGAGTTTCAACTTCTTGATTTGGACCCACTTTTTGAACCAAGCTCGACTCCTGAACCTTTACTTGATTTAAGTTACTTTCCTGAGTCGGTATTCGTTACTATACTTCTTATGTCCAAGTCAATCATTCCATCTTTTCACACTCCATTTTGGGACAAGGCGGTTGACACAATTGACTCTGAAAATAATTATGAGATTTGGAAATTTGATGGGGTGGAATTTTTAATAAAAAATGTTCATACAGACATCATTTTAGTGGGTTATACAAGAGAGATTTCTGGTGGGTTCCTCCGAATTCCACAAAAAGTAGATTGGGCCGCATTCCGTGGATCAATTAGACCACCACCGGAACCACCACCTTGAGGTAACATCTGCCTTCCCTTTCTTCTTTTTCATGCATACATGCATTCATTCATACATTGAGGACAATGCATGAGATAAGTGAGGGGGGTTTACTAACATACTAACATAGGTAGATACTAAAAAAAAAATTGAAAAAAAAGGGGGACAATACTTTAACTTATCTTTTGAAAGAAATCTAAGTTAGTCTTAAGAATTAGGAAAATCATGATTAGAATTTCTAAAAACTTGGTCAAAATAAATAAATTGTTGAATTTTTAGGTATAGGAGGAAAATTTGAATAAGTAATTAGTCTTGATTTCTACCTTAATTAAATATGCATACCTAATACATTTACATATCTAGGATTCTAAGACAAAAACTCTTGTGCCTTATAAAAAATAAAAAAATTATTTAAAAAAAGGAATTCACTGATTAAGCTGGATACATGTGCCTCAAGAAGTATAAGTATTCACGCCTAAAGGTGATTTTATAAATAAAGTCCTTAGTTTTGTGGCCTAGTTCACTCGAATCCTTAAGTCCGTGGAGTGTTTTCTCACCCGGTGCCCTAAAACTGACCGGTTTGGGAGCCACCGACTTTAAGTTCGCTACATGGGTGGATTAGAAAACCTAAGAAAACTAAGAAAAATTACTTATGTACTAACACATCTGATAGTCAATTAGTTAGGTATGAGGGCCTCAAGAAGCCTTCATGCTTACACAGAAGAAAATTAGATGAGTTATACATATATATATATATATATAGAAAAAAAAAAAGAAGAAAATAATAATAATAATAATAATAAAGAGGCATGAGAGTCCAAGTTAAGGAATTCCTAGTAAAGAATCACAAGGATGCATATGACTTTTGGTAACGAGAAAGACTATATAAAAATTCAGTTTTGATCCTTACCTAAAAAGGATAACAATTTACTATATAAAGACTAAGTTTAAGAATGAATAAAAATGATAATCCTAAAAACTTATAGATTATTTAGTTTCTTCAAATATATTTCAAATATTTTCCTTTTTATGGATTTTGTGGGTGTAATCCGCTGAAAACCCTCACGAGACAACACTCGTCCTCTAGGGTAACCTAGAGGTTTAACGGCTTATTGCACGTGCTAAGTGCAATCGTGATTCTTACGAAAGTGAGTTAGGATAGATTAATTTTTTATTTCTTTTCCTCTTTCTTTTTGATTTTTACTCAAGGACAAGCAAAAAGATAATGTGGGGGTGTGATAGGTAGTAAAAAGTACATATTTATTACTACATTTACTATCATATTTCCATATTTATTCCTATAATTATGCACTATTACTAATGTTTTATTATTTAATGTGTGCAGGCCTTGAGTAATTATTTAAATAAAGGAATAAAGCCTAAATGAAGCCCAAAAAGCCCATGTACAAGCCCATGTGCAAAAGTTGTAGTAATTTAAAAGTTTCATATTATCTAACCTAATCTAAACTTAGATTTTTTAAACTCTTTATTTAAAATCTAAGTGAAGAAAAGGAAGGATAAGAAAGAACTCCTAATTGCTAAAAGAAGAGGAAAAGGATAGACGTCTACTCAACCCTAGTTGATTGCAAGACAAGGCTAAAGATAAAAGGAGAAGAGTTTAAAGATAAAAATCGTTTCAAAAAATTAGTTAGGTATGAGGGCCTCAAGAAGCCTTCATGCTTACACGAAAGAAAATTAGATGAGTTATACATATATATATAAAAAAAGAAAAAAAAGAAGGAAAAAAAAATAATAATAATAAAGAGACATGAGAGTCTAAGTTAAGGAATTCCTAGTAAAGATTCACAAGGATGCATATGACTTTTGGTAACGAAAAAGACTATATAAAAATTCAGTTTTGATCCTTACCTAAAAAGGATAACAATTTACTATATAAAGACTAAGTTTAAGAATGAATAAAAATGATAATCCTAAAAACTTATAGATTACTTAGTTTCTTCAAACATATTTCAAATATTTTCCTTTTTATGGATCTTGTGAGTGTAATCCGCTGAAAACCCTCACGAGACAACACTCGTCCTCTTGGGTAACCTAGAGGTTTAACGGCTTGTTGCACGTGCTAAGTGCAATCGTGATTCCTACGAAAGTGAGTTAGGATAAATTAATTTTTCTTTTCTTTTCCTCTTTCTTTTTGATTTTTACTCGAGGACGAGTAAAAAGATAAGTGTAGGGGTGTGATAGGTAGTAAAAAATGCATATTTATTACTACATTTACTATCATATTTCCATATTTATTCCTATAATTATGCACTAAAACTAATGTTTTATTATTTAATGTGTGCAGGCCTTGAGTAATTATTTAAATAAAGGAATAAAGCCTAAATGAAGCCTAGAGCCCAAAAAGCCCATGTACAAGACCATATGCAAAAGTTGTAGTAATTTAGAAGTTTCATATTATCTAACCTAATCTAAACTTAGATTTTTAAACTCTTTATTTAAAATCTAAGTGAAGAAAAGGAAGGATAAGAAAGAACTCCTAATTGCTAAAAGAAGAGGAAAAGGATGGACTTCTACTCAACCCTAGTTGCTTGCAAGACAAGGCTAAAGATAAAATGAGAAGAGTTTAAAGATAAAAATCGTTTCAAAAAATTCGGATTCAGACTGTACACGTTTTAGTGTTCAGATCATAACTTTTGCTACAGATATTGAAATTTGATAATTCAAGATGCTCCAGAAAGAAGATTTAACGTTCTACAAGTCTTATGTTGATCAAACTTTCAAATTCAGTCAGCAGATAAGCCATTTTCGATGATGAATATGATAACAAGTTGCAGGACAGATTTGAACTTCTATGGATAAGTCAAAACAAGTTTGGAGATAAAAGAAGAATTCAAATTCAGAGATATTTTGCTCCTCTTATCTTCATACGCTTCTTATCCTCTAGTTTTCTCCTATAAATACCCCTGTAGAGCAACAGAGAAAGGTGTACAGAAACGAGCTTAGGGTTTTTCTTTAGATTCTCTCTAATTTGTAGATTGTAACTTAGGTTTGTTTTAGGTTTCTTTTATGTAATTTTTATTTTTATTTTTTTATGTAACTGAGAGGAGAGACGAGTTTCATAGAGGAAGGAGATCAAGCTTGTACTGAGGTGACATCGGTGTAAGTCTTTTCTTCTATTGTTATAAGAATCAAATCGAAGTTCTGTTTCTTTTTTATTCTTGTTTTGTTTTTGTTTCCCTCTTTTGTGTTGGTTGATCCAAGTAAAACCAATAGCCTCGAAGTTTCCTTCTCCTTGCAAGTGCCGTTGATGGTTTATGAAGATGAACATCCATTTCCATGGTAGTATAGCTTGCCCTTTTATTTCATAGTGTAAATCGAGAATGGGGATATTCCATGCTTCGCTCGCCTTCAAAGAAAGGTACATCGTTGATACGGTCGAAAGGTAAGCAGACGCCGAAGAGGTAAGTATTTTTTTTAGTTTTTAGTTTTCTTTCTTTTATTTCTTTAGTTTAGATTACCAACACCACATTATTCCCAATCTCTTTTACTCTTTTTCATTGTAAATATCATTGTAAATATCATTGTAAATATCATTATAAAAAAGAGAGAACTTACTAAATAAGCTTCCATCGCTAGTCCCTCCCTGTGGATGACGACCCGCATAGCCACTTGCTATAGCGGTAGAATTGAGCACCCTGTACTATTGTTTTAAAAATTCTGAAATTTTGTATTTTGTGTGCAGGTAAAATCTCAAACATGTAGGTGGTGGTGGAAATGGTGGAGAAGTTTTGAAGGTTAATGGGTTATTTTCTTGATGAAGAAGGAGGTGATGTTGGTGGTTGGAATTGGTGTTATGGTTGTTGGAATGGAGGAGGAGGTAGAGGAGAGTATGGTGGAGGTGTTGGTGGTGAAGGAGGTGGAGAGATGGCCGGCCAAGAGGGAGGCACGGTGGCTGCATTTAATGGGCTGTTGTTGGCCTGAGCTTGCTGGAAAAGGAAGAAGGAAAGAAAATAATGAAAGAGAGAGAAGAAGGGGATGCGAATATATAAAGGGAGATGGTATATTTACAAGTTTGCCATCCCACTAAATGAAACGTGCGTTTCATTCAAAAAATGGGCTGCATCCCATATAATGAAAATCTACGTCTAGCAGTTGTCTAGACACAGTGATGGAACTCGCGTTCAGGAAAAATGCGAAAGTTGCGTTGATAAAATGGACAAAAAGCATGGAAGTCTTGATCTGAGTTGATTTCCTTGAGGGACATAACATTAAATGCGAGATGGAGAGAGTCTCCGCATTAAATGTTGAATTCAGATTTGGTGGGTCTCGTGCCAGGCAAGGAGAGAGAAAAGTAAAATATCCGGATAGAATTCCGGTATCTGGGAAAACACCAGAAACTCAGGAAAAGCCCGTAAAATGAAGTATCTTGAAAAGTTTCTCAAAAATTCTCAAAAATAATAAATATTATTTTAAGATTTTGGTGAAATCAATTTTCAAAAATTTAATTCCGTTTTCAAAATAAAAATCTTGAATCTACTGTGGACGGTGTCTACACCGCGTAGGCTGGATTTTTGATAAATTCTAAAAATTCTCCAAAAATTCATTTGGATAGAAAATATGATTTTAAGAAATAATGTGAAAGCCGTTTCTAGAATTTTAACTCCGTTTATAAATTAAAAAATCTGAAAGTCAGTCAGCGACACTAATCAACACCGGTTTTGAAGATTTACAATTTAATTTCGAAAAATTTCAAAAAATCATGAAAAATCTAGAATATTAAATAATAATATTTGAAACAGAAATCAGTCAAATCTGAATACCAAAAAAGTCAAATCATACCATACTGCTATATGGGTAAGAATTTAAAATAACAGAAAATAAGAAAATACGCTCAAAAAAATCAGGACATATAGCTGTGTACGTATACTGAGGACGGGGTGTTACAATCCATCCACCTTATCAAAAATTTTGTCCTCAAAATTTCGATAATGGGGATGTGAAGGTAGAAAAGAATAGGGGTAAGGAATTTTTTACTAACTAAGATGTAAAGAGTTGGGGGTAACGTTCACGAATAATATCCTCTCGTTCCCATGTAGCTTCTCCTGGGGCATGTCTATTCCAAGAAACGAGTACCAATGGTATTGCCCGATTTTTCAATGTTTTGATGCTTCTGTCCAAAATGGCCATCGGCTGCTCCTTGTAGGATAAATCTGGTTGTAGTTCTAATTCTGAGTGATCTAGAATGTGACTCTCATCCTTGACATACTCCCTCAACTGTGATATATGGAATACATTATGTACTCCTTCTAATGATGGTGGCAATGCCAATCGGTAAGCCACATCTCCCACACGATCTAAAATTTCAAATGGGCCGATGTATCTAGGACTAAGTTTTCCGCGAGTACCGAATCGGATCACCCGTTTGGTTGGTGATATCCTCAAAAATACATGATCACCTGTTCTGAATTCCAACGGTCTTCTATTAGTGTCTGCCTAACTCTTTTGTCGGCTCTGTGCTACCCGGAGATGATCTCTGATAACTCTGACTTTATCTGTTGCCTGAACTAGAATATCTGGTCCCATAAGTCTTCTTTTTCTGACTTCATCCCAACATATTGGCGACCAGCATTTTCTGCCATATAATGCTTCAAATGGAGCCATCTTGATACTGGCCTGATAGCTGTTATTATAAGAGAATTCTACCAAATGAATATAGTCTTCCCATGACCCTTTAAATTCTACCATGCAGGCTCGTAACATATCTTCAAGGATTTGGATAGTTCGCTCAGATTGTCCATCTGTCTGGGGATGATATGAGGTACTGAATTTCAGACGAGTTTCTAAATTTTCTTGGAGACTTTCCCAGAAATGTGACCGGAATCTCGTGTCTCTATCTGACACGATGCTAACTGGAACCCCATGCAGACGAACAATTTCTTTCATATATTTATCTGCAAGAACTTCTGTTGACTGACCTACTCTGAAGGGTAGGAAGTGAGCTGCTTTTGTGAGGCGATCAATGATTACCCATACTACATTGTTACCCTTAGGACTGCGGGGTAGAGCTGTAACAAAATCCATGGTGATATGTTCCCACTTCCATTCGGGTATCGGTAATGGTTGTAGAAGTCCAGCTGTTCTCTGATGTTCTACCTTTATTTGCTAACAAACCAAGCATTTTGCCACATACTGGGCTATCTCCCTCTTCATGGCATTCCACCAAAACTTCTGCTTCAAGTCTTGATACATTTTATTTCCTCCTAGGTGTATGGAATAAGTCGAACTGTGTGCCTCTGCCAAAACTTTCTACCGGACTTCCCCTTGTGGTACACAAATTCTGTTACCAAAATAGAGTGCACCATCCGAATGAATACAGATATCTTTCCTTAATCTAGCTTCTACTTGAGCCCTGAATTTCTGTAACACGGGGTCTCCCTTTTGGGCTTCCTTAATTTCACTTATCAGGGTTGGTTGAATCTGGAAGGTCATTAGTTGACCTGACTCATCAGCTCCTTGTATTAGCATTAAGTCCAACTTTATGATTTCTCGAAGCAATTCCTTCTGTTGAGTAAGTTGTAATAATACTTTATTCTCTAGTCTCCTGCTTAATGCATCTAGGACTGTATTGTCCTTACCAGGATGGTACTGTAAGTCTATGTCATAGTCGGCCATCAATTCAAGCCACCGCCTTTGCCTCATGTTTAATTCTTTCTGTGTGAAGATATACTTAAGACTCTTATGATCAGTATAGATCAACACTTTGTCCCCCAGAAGGTAGTGTCTCCAGATCTTCAACGCAAATATTACCGCCGCAAGTTCTAAGTCATGGGTTGGGTAATTTCTCTCGTGTGGTTTCAATTGTCTAGATGCATAAGCTATGACATGACCATACTGCATTAATACACATCCTAGGACTTTTCCGGATGCATCACTATATATAACCATCCCTCCTGTTCCTGAGGGAGTTTTCAAGATCGGAGCTGAAATTAGTCTTTCCTTTAATTGTTCAAATGTTGTAGTACATTCCTCTAACCATTGATACCTTTCCCCTTTTCTGGTGAGCTTTGTTAATGGGGCTGTGATTTTAGAGAAGTCTTGTACAAATCTCCTGTAATATCCGGCTAATCCAATAAAGCTTTTAATTTCTATTACTGTCCTTGGGATTGGCCAATCTTTGACCGCCTGAATTTTGCTAGGGTCAACTGAAATTTCTTCTTCTGAAACTACATGACCCAAGAAAGCTATATGGTCTAACCAGAACTCACACTTGCTTTGCTTAGCATAAAGTTGTTCCTGTCGGAGAGTTTGTAGCATTATCTTCAAGTGTTCTGCATGCTCTCTGTCGTTCTTAGAATATATTAAGATATCATCGATGAACACTACGATAAACTGGTCCAAATATTGCTAGAAAACTCGGTTCATCAAATCCATAAAGACAGCTGGGGCATTGATCACTCCGAAGGGCATGACTAGAAATTCATAATGACTATAGCGAGTTCGGAATGCTGTCTTTGGAATATCTTCTTTCTTCACTTTTAGTTGGTGATAACCTGATTGTAAATCCAATTTTGAAAACACTCGGGCCCCATGAAGTTGATCAAAAAGATCATCAATTCTTTGTAAGGGATACTTATTCTTGATGGTAACTTTGTTTAATTCTCTGTAGTCCATACACAACCGCTTACCACCATCTTTCTTGTTGGCCAATAGTACCGGAGCTCCCCATGGTGAAGTACTTGGTCTAATAAATCCCTTATCAGAATATTCTTGTAACTGCCTCTTTAGAACTTCTAACTCAGTGGGTGCCATTCTGTATGGGGCTTTAGATATTGGGACTGTGCCCGGAATGATATCAATGGAGAACTCAATTACTCTATCAGGTGGAAGTCCTGAGATCTCTTTAAATACTTCTGGAAACTCATTCCAAACCGGTACTTCCTTTTCCTGGATTTCAACAGTAGTCATCTATGTTTTTCCCTTGGCAGGTTTATGTTCTCCTTCAAATTGGAACTCAGGCTGAAGCGGTATTCTGAAATTAACATTCTTATTTCGACAATCAATAACCGCATAGTATTTGCTGAGCCAAGTCATGCCTAAGATTACGTCATACCCTTTAGTATCTAGTACGAGCATATCCACTGCTAATGTCCTGTTACACAATTCCACCGGACAATCTACATAAATTCTATTAGAGATGACCACCCCATTACCGGTACTAATCTCCCACTGGTGGTCTAAATATTCAACAGGTACAGAGTGTAAAGTAGTGAAGCTATCTGATATGTAACAATGAGAAGCCCCAGAATCAAAGAGGGCTAAGACAGGTCTAGAGTGCACCATAATGTTACCTGTTACCACCCCTCCAGAAGTTTGGGCCTCTTCCGCTGTCAATTTGTAGGCCCGTCCTCTTCCACGATCTGCTGTTGTTCTTCCTCCCCTCGGAGCTGGGCGAAAAACATGTTGTTGTGGAGGGAGAGGGGCCCTTCCAACCATCGACCCTGAGTTCCTCTGTCCAATAGGTGAAAGAAGTGCTGGTAAGGCCCGATTTATTACCCCTATTTTCTTGTGGGGACAACCTTCTATTGTGTGGTCACCGAAACCACACGCCAGGCATAACCCATTAGCCCTGCGACAATCCTTTTGCAAGTGACCTAGCCTCTGGCAATAATTACAAACAGGAATTATTTGAGTTGTCTGAGGAGGGGCTGGTCGAAATGACCGTCTAATCATCGGGACTTTTGCAGCTCTGACTGGACCTCCTCCGCCCAATTGCTGGAATGGCCTCTTCATGGCCTGTTTTCTCCTCTGATCAAGATTCTTTTTCTCCAGTCCTCGCTCCACCTCTCGAGCTACAGTGAGGACCTGGGAATATGTTTTCAGCTGTTGGGTAATCAAAAGGACTTGAATATCTATTTGTAAGCCCTGCTGAAATCTGCTTGCCCGTTTCTCTCCGTCAGTTACCATATATGGAGCAAAACGACTCAGCCTTAAAAACTCAGCAACATATTCATCAACAGATCGGTTCCATTGTTGAAGTCGGATGAATTGCTCTTCCATCTCCTTCTAAGCTGTGGTATGGAAGAATCTATCATAAAAGCACTTAGAGAACTGGTTCCAAGTGATGGGTTTATCTAGTCTCGCTTCTTCAGCTAGCCACCAGTTTCTAGCCACATCCTTTAGTTGGATCTTGGCGACCTCCACCTGATCTTCCTCTGGAACCCGTGATGCCTTGAAGAGATCTGTGGTGTCGATTAGCCATTGCTCGACATCTAGCGGTCTCTCTCCCCCTGTAAATATTGCCGGCTGCAACCGCCTGAAGTCTGACACGTTGCCCGACCTTCGTTCTTGAGGAGCTGCTATCAATCCTTGCCGAAGGAGTTCGGTCTGCCTTTGTTGATTCTCCATCATATTTTGGATAACTCTTAGAATATCGGCATTTTCCCCCGCAGGCCCGTCCTGTGGTTGCCCGGAGTGGTTACATCCTGCCCTTCTATCCATATCTATGTTGGTAAAAGGTGTCTGAAAAGAGGAGTGAAAGTAAAAGATAGATGGACTTTAGGAATCAAGGGAAGGAATATCAAGAAGGAATGGATAACTTTGTATATTGTAATTGAAATGTATAACCGAAACTCATGTAGGTGTGAGAGCCTGGCCCTGATACCAACCTGTAACGTCCCGATCTGGCAGGTACAGAGACGCTACTGCAACGTATATACGCAAGTCAGAAATACCCTCAGTATGTACGCTAAGCATCAGTACAAGAAGAAATCAGAGTACGGAAGCACGTGGCAATATACATTCAAACATAAGGATTACAAAGTTATTACAGAGCGTGATATATTGGTACATGTACATTATATCACAGCCAGATACAAAAGTAAGAATTACAACTTGTACAGCAAAAAGGTGCTCATGGGTTGAGAAGAAGATCCCCGAGCTTGTAGGAAGATTCAGGAACAGAAGGAGCTAGGACAAGTCAGCCTGCTCCGAGAGATAAGCTTGATCTTCAGTGGAGGGCTCCGCTTCAATCCAAGCTTCAGAACCTGAACATGCAAGTTTAGGGGAGTCAGAAACTCCCTAACAAATAGACATGTGAATGCAAAGTGTCGTGTAGAGATAGGTGTGTAGTGTGTTGATATGATCAAAACAGTATCAAGCATCAAGAACTGTGTCGAGTGTACATGTACAGTAAGCATGAAATGGAGGCATAAAATGAAAGTGATAAGGCCTGAATAAATCTATTGCTGCGATTTTCAATATTTATACTTATTACTCGTTCTACCTATATGTCTAGGTATGTGTAATAGCGTCCCAGCACACATACATCAACATATGAGTAATTCGAGGCTGTTATTGGAAACCAATAAGGGTATCAACGAACAATGTTTACAGTGGGTCCCGTGCATACCCGGGACCACGGCCCAGGATTATTCCGTTGCTACAGGACGGAACCTGCCGGAAGGTATACAGTAGGGTCTTATAGGATGCCCTTGTCAAGATGGTACCAGGATGGAGGGAGCCAGCACTCCCCTCGGTCGCCTGGAGGCCCTCTGGTCAAACCAGAAACGTAGTTGCACAACATACCTAAAACCATTGTAAACACGAACATATATTGATAGCCGCAAGTTTTCCCCGACCCGATTCAAGTGGTTTCTTTTTTATGATTTATTATGTGATTATTCACGGGAAATCAAGTGCATGCCAAGATCAGGAGTTCGAGAGTACATGAGTCTTATAATTTCAAGTTACCATGTATAATACAGGATTCCCGTAAATATGATAATCTTAAGCCAAGTATCAATAGGTCATAACGAGGCGAGTATCAAGTAGTAGTGTAACAGGTGCCATGAAAATAATATAATATTAGTCAGCATGATGAAGCAGGAAAATCCGAAGGAAAGCGAGGATACTCGCCCACCCAAGCTCCAGAATCTAATTAAAACAACACGTTCAATAACCAATATTATATATAAAAAAGAGGAGGGGAAGGATGAATCAGAAAAAGTGAGAATGAAGACGCAGGGGTCGCAGCCGCGGGAGGTTGCGTCACGATGATGTCACAAACGTGGGGTCTGAGACCCGCGTTTTATAACACAGGAAGAACGCAGACGCGAGTACGTGCTCCGCGTCGCGTTAACACATGAACGCGAAGATCACATTAATGAGGTGCTTGGACGCGGGAGTAAATTCTGCGTCTAGTACTAAAACAGGAGAGAAAGGGAGAGACAGAGAAATGAGAGAGACGCAGGAATGAGGGAGTATGTGACGCAGGGAAGGAAAAGGAAGGAGGAAAAGAAAGAAAGAAAGAAAGAAAGAAAGAAAGAAAGAAGGAATGAAAGAAAAGAGAAGGAAGGAAAGAAAAGAAGGGAAAGGGGAGGTTGGTCGGCTGGACCTCGCCGGCGGCGGTCGGAGTTGGCCGGAGATGGGTGGTCAAGGCCCCAAAAGAGAAGGTAGTTGATGGTGCAAGTGTAGTTCAAATGAAAAAAATAAAGATTTGAAAATGGTGATTCGGTGGACGAACCTATAGTTCGTTGAAAGAGTATTCCGAGGAGATGAAGATTGTGTGGTTGGTGGTGGCTAAGGTGGTGTAGGTGGTGGTGGAAATGGTGGAGAAGTTTTGAAGGTTAATGGGTTGTTTTCTTGATGAAGAAGGAGGTGATGTTGGTGGTTGGAATTGGTGTTATGGTTGTTGGAATGGAGGAGGAGAGTATGGTGGAGGTGTTGGTGGTGAAGGAGGTGGAGAGATGGCCGGCCGAGAGGGAGGCACGGTGGCTGCATTTAATGGGCTGCTGTTGGCCTGAGCTTGCTGGAAAAGGAAGAAGGAAAGAAAATAATGAAAGAGAGAGAAGAAGGGGATGTGAATATATAAAGGGAGATGGTATATTTACAAGTTTGCCATCCCACTAAATGAAACATGCATTTCATTCAAAAAATGGGCTGCGTCCCATATAATGAAAATCTGCGTCTAGCAGTTATCTAGACACAGCGATGGAACTCGCGTCCAGGAAAAATGCGAAAGTTGCGTTGATAAAAAGGACAAAAAGCATGGGAGTCTTGATCTGAGTTGATTTCCTTGAGGGACATAACATTAAATGCGGGATGGAGAGAGTCTCCGCATTAAATGTTGAACCCATATTTGGTGGGTCTCATGCCAGGCAAGGAGAGAGAAAAGTAAAATATCCGGATAGAATTCTGGTCTCTGGGAAAACACCGGAAACTCAGGAAAAGCCCGAAAAATGAAGTATCTTGAAAAGTTTCCCAAAAATTCTCAAAAATAATAAATATTATTTTAATATTTTTGGTGAAATAATTTTTAGAAATTCAATTCCATTTTCAAAATAAAAATCCTGGAATTACTGTGGACGGTGTCTACAGGGTAGGCCGGATTTTTGATAAATTCTAAAAATTCTCCAAAAATTCATTTAGATAGAAAATATGATTTTAAGAAATAATGTGAAAGCTATTTCTAGAATTTCAACTCCGTTTGTAAATTAAAAATCTGAAAGTCGCTCAGCGACACCAGTGGACACCGGTTTTGAAGATTTACATTTAATTCCGAAAAATTCCAGAAAATCATGACAAATTTAGAATATTAAAAAATAATATTTGAAACTGAAATCAGTCAAATCTGAATACGAAAAGGGTCAAATCATACCGTACTGCTATATGGGTAAGAATTTAAATAACAGAAAATAAGAAAATACGCTCAAAAAAAATCAGGACACATAGCTGTGTACGTATACTGAGGACGGGGTGTTACACTCCACAATCAACCTCTACCCAAGAGGGATACAATAAATAAGGAGGGTTTACAATCTTGGTGGTTTCCACAACCACAAACTAATATTTCCCACAAATACAAGATCATATAGATAGGATAGAATGATATGGCTCAAGTGTGAAAAACAAAGAGTTTGGAAATCAAAAACTCAAAAAAAACTATTGGGAAAATAACTAGGATAAGATTAAAATGAAGATCAAAAACCAATCCTAAAGTTTCTCCTTTTTCTTGAATTTTCCAACCCTTTAAAACAAACTGAAGATCAAATCTTTAAAGCTCTAAAACACTTAACTTGTAATAAAACACTTGTAAATAAGAAAAATTTTCTCTTAAAAATCCTTACCAAAAACTGGCCTTAAATGGGGTATAAATAGGCCCCATGAGAAACTAGCCGTTGGGGCTGTTTTATAGCCCTGGCGGCTGGCGGTCGACCGGCCCGGTCGACCGCCAACGGTCAAAAATTTGACCGTTGAAGCCTCGGTTGACCGGCCCGGTCGACCGTGCCAATCCAGAGAGCAAATGCTCTCTGGCCATCGACCGCTTGGTCGACCGTCCAAGCCTTACGGTCGACCGGTCGGTCGACCGCCCCCACCCGAGAGTGGGGTACTTGCAGTTGGTCGACCGCTCGGTCGACCGGCCCAAGTGGCTGGCCAGCGTGCACGTTTTGTTCAAGTCGGTCGACCGGTCCAGTCGACCGACTCTAGGTCCGGTCGACCGGTCCGGTCGACCGCCAGAGCCTGGCAGGCAGCATTAAGGGACAGAAAACTTGGGTTTTTAATATTCTAAAAAATCCCATAAATTCTCTAAAAATCCACAAAAATAAGTTCAGTATAATACATTGAAATACAGACTTGTGTGAAAAATTTCAACACAAATTTTAAACTTTTTGAACCATTTTTGTGTTATGGAAATATTTTCGAAAACCAAAATCCGTATTTTTCCAAACTTGGATTTTTGAATTGAAAATACGTTTTGTCCAAAACACGTCCAAATACAAAAACATGATATGAAACAACATTTAAGGCATGAAGTATATGGATATAAACCAATATACATATAAAGATATATATCATAGTTTTTGACAATAATTCCAAAAACAAGTTTTGTTAAAATACAAAACCTAAACACATGAATAGGCATATCAAAATAAGTTTGTCTAAGATATGAAGCATACATGTATATAGAACACATCTAATATACATTAAACCATGTAAACTTGTTTTGAATCTATCTATTCATGAAAAACAAGATCGGTTAAACAAAAAACTGAAAATCAATAAACATGAAAACTTAAACAAGTGTGTGTGTTGTGAACTTGAGCATATCACACTATCTAGTCTTTATAAATGAATCTAAAACAAAAACTAAACTATGTACCGAAGTCGACGAACTCCGTCTTCAAGTCGACTCGATCCAAACCGTGATCCACCGAGCTTGACTCCAACGAGTGCTAGATATGACTTTGTCGCTCGGGCTCTTGAATCACCATGTGAGAAGCTTCAAAAACACATTTGTTGAAGCTAATCACCTACTAATATCTTGGTTAACAATCTGAAAGTAAACATCACAAGATTATTAGTAAACATAACTACATGAATTAATCATCATCAAAACTAGAGTGGAAGGCCTCTGGGCCAACATGGGCGCCCTAGGATAACAGGAGTTTGAGCCCTAGGATTGGACACAGGTTGTGTATCAAGAACTATGAAATTAACTGGGTAGATAAACTCCCCGACCCGGATATGGACATCATTAATTTTCCCCTTTGGAACTTTCATAGAACGGTCAGCCAGTCGGGTCATGCAGATTTCAATAACTGCATGATCTGTATGTAGTGATTCTTCTATAATGGCTTGGATTATGCACTTGATGGCGGGAGCTATTTCTGCAACCTTCTGTAATAGTCCGTGTTAGAGTAGGGATCGTTGCAATATTTGAAATATGGGATGATCTGGTGGCGTAACGGACTCCATAAATGTAGACGAATAGCAATGAAGTTGGTTTCTATAGACACCTTGCTCGGGACGGATTAACTTGTCTCAGGGTGACACTGGTCTTGGAAGGAGGAGTGTCCTCAGGGTAGTTGTTCCTTCGAGAGGAAGAGCGTCCTCAGGGCAGTTGGATGGTACTCTGCAGAGATGTGCTCTACCAGCTTATTTTGTCATTCACCTTTAGGAGATTCTAATGAGGAGGGACAGTGTCCTGATCTTGGTGTAGGTCAGAAATTGACCACTACACACGTGCTATGTGCAACCGTGATTCTTAAAAAAGTAAGTTTGAATTTTTTTTAGGATTTTTAGTTTTTTAATTTTTCTTTTTAGATTAAAATTTTGCTCAATGACTAATAAAGGTTTGTTATAGGTTTGTGATGAGTATGATTTATACACATATTTTAGACCACTTCTATGCTTATAATTTTCCACATTTAATTTGCATGAATGTTTTTGTTTATGTTTTTGAAGAAATTATGTCAAGAGCACAAATCATACAAAAGAGAGAAAAAAATCAGTTTTATTGATGTACCAAGAAACTTCAACAGAATATAGATGCAGAGCAAAAGACTCAATAGATAAACTGCACATACCTGTGAAGTTTAAATGATTAGAAGAAGATACTGCCAAAAGATGGACTTAAAAATGCCCTAGTCAAACTGCTAGCCAGCCGTTAACTTTGGCTACGTAGGCATTGACCAGTCAGCAGATGACATCGCATTCTTCCAATGCGGATCAAAGTCAGAGTGAAGGCGGCACAATAGTCGACTGAGTTGCCGAACTTTTCGGCCGAGCTGCCGACTTTTTTAGCAACTCCTGACGTATATTTTCATGAACTGAGTATTAAATTAGGAGAGTACTCTTTGAATACTAGTAGGGTTATGGACAATTCTGCAGCCTATAAAAGAACCTACAAGTCTCTTGTAAATATATCTTTCTCTTGGATCTTGATCTTCTAAATAAAAGTTTAATTTTTTTGCTCATGTGAACCAAATTCTTTGTTTTGGAGAAGGAAAAAAACGAGGAATCGAACCCTAAAATCTTCTACATTGGTTCTTTCTTTCTTTACTTTTCTAGTTTATTTTGCATAATAATTTCTATAATTTATTTCCTGCTTTGCACTTACATAATCATGAACTAATTTCTCTAAGTTAGGGCATTAATGTAGGTTAAAATTATTATTATTATTCTACAAACATGTTAAGTTTTTATTTTCATTAATTACATTAATAATTGATGGCCATAATTATTTAGTCAACTAGATTAGAGATCGAGAGGAGATGATCTAGTATAACATCATAGAAATAGGAACCACAACTTAACACATTGAGATTGAGAGAAGATACATAGGTTGTGCAATCATATGAGACAGATCCATCATGCTTAGTGCTGCTTCTTGTTGGCCCAAAGGCCTTTCACTCTAGTTTTGATGATGATTAACTCATGTAGTTATGTGTACTAATTATCTTGTGATTTTAGTTTCAGATCATTAACCAAGATATTAGTTGGTGTTTAGCTTCAACAAGATGATTTGGAAGCTTGCACATGTTGATTCAAGAGCCCAAGCGTCAAAGATCATATATAGCACTTGCTTGGTGAATCACGGTTTGGACCGAGTCAACTTGGAGACGACGCTCTACAAGAAGACTTAGGTATCCCTAGTTTAGTTTGTGTTTAGAACCTAATTGTAAAGATTAGAATAGTATGATAAGATCAAGTTCACAACACACACACCTTTCATATTTTGATTTTCGATTTTGGGTTTAACCGATCTTGGTTTTCATGAATAGATTTTTTATCAAAACAAGTTTACATGGTTTATGTATATTAGATTTGTTCTATATACATGCATGCTTCAATTGTTTAGACAAACTTTGTTTGATAATCTATTCCATGTGTTTTATGTTTTGGTATTTACAACAAAACATATTTTTGGACTTAATGACAAAAATCATGATATATATATGTTTCTTGTATATTGAATTTCTATTCATATACAATATGCTTCAAAGTGTTTAAATATCATATTTTTGTATCATGGATAAGTTTTAGACAATGTGTATTTTCAATTCAAAATACAAGGTTTTAGAAAATACGGTTTTTGATTTTTGGCAAAATTTCTATGACACAAAAATAGTCAAATATGTTTGAAATTTGTGTTAGGATTTTTAACACAAGTTTGTATTTCAATATAAAATGATAAAACTATTTTTGTAGAATTTTAGAGATTTTGTGGGATTTATTATAATATTTTCCTCAGATTTCAGACCTGACTTTTGTCTGCCAGGCTTGGCCGGTCGACTGGTACGGTCGACCGCACCAAAGAAGCCAGTCGACCGTACCGGTCGACCGAGGTGCACGGATACGTGCACGCTGCCTGACTCTGTATCCGGTCGACCGAAGCGGTCGACCGACGGAGAGCTGTTGGCTCTCAGGAATTCTCGGTCGACCGAGGCGGTCGACCGGTAGCCACAACGGTTCAGAATTTGACCGTTGGGCGGTCGACCGGGCCGGTCGACCGGCAGGGTAAATCTGGAAAATATTCTGTAAACGGCTAGTTTTCTAAATTGCCTATAAATACCCCATTTGAGAGAGTTTTTCTCTAAGAATTTTTGGGCTAAAATTTTCTATCTCTCTGGTGTTTTTGCTGCAAGAAAAATAGGTTTTTGGATTCAAAGTGAACAATCTTTTGTGTTTTTGATTAGGGTTTGAAAAACCAAAGAAAAGGGATTTTGGGAAAAGCTTTTCTTTGAACTTCTATATCTTGATTTCATTTGTTTCCCAAAGATTTTTCTTTGAGTTGCTGGTTTCATATCCCTTGGTTTTCTCCACACTTGAGCCAAAAATCTACTATCTATATCTATAGGTTATTTGTGTGGAAGAAGAAGTTGTTTGTGGTTGTTGTTGTGACCACCAAGTTGTAACCCAATCTTTTCTTAGCTTTGTGCTTTGGGTTGTATCCCTCTTGTTGAGAGGTGATCCTTGTATTGGTTGGTGATTGGGAGTTTGTTGTATTGGTTTGAATATTTGCGTCAAGGAGGAGGTTGTGATTGTTGGGAGGAGGTTGTAAAGAGAGGAGTGTTGGGTACTCCTTGTAAAGGGTCCTAGGTGGACGAGCTAGTGGAAATCCTTCGTGTGTCGAAGGCGGGGATATAGAGCTGGGTGCTCGAACCTCGATAACATATCTTTGTGTTTGCGCTTGACTCATTGGCTCTCTCTCTCTCTTTACTTTGTGCCTTGCATTTATTTACATTGCTCATTCATATTTGCTTGGCTTGGTTGTGTGCATCACTTGTTGATAGCACTTGAGTGTAATTTGCATTAAGTTTTTAAATTTCGCATTTAGTTCATAGATTAGCATTGTCACCTATTCACCCCCCCCTCTAGGTGACTTTTCAATTGGTATCAGAGCTAGTGCTCCTGATATTTAGGTTTAACCACCTAGGAGTGATCTTGGTTTGCTAATCTTCATTTGCATTTTCATTTGCACTCATACTAGTTTGCACTCATGGCTAGCCCTCCTATGTTTGACCATTTTAGATTTGACTCTTGGAAGGTTGACATGATTAGACATCTAAAAGGACTAGGACATTTAGTTTATCAAGCCATCACTATAGAATCCCTCCCTAATAGTAGCAAGCATAAGAAGGCCAATGCATTAGCCCTTAGGACACTTCTAGCTTCTCTAAATGAACATCTTTTACCTATTTTTGATCGCTATGATTCGGCTTTTGCAGTTTGGAGCATCTTAACGTCTCCCGAGCTTCCAAGGATCATCAACAATTTGAGGAGATCCAAGAGAGACATGTCCAAAGATAAATGCTTCATGGTCCAAGGGAAAGACTCCCTTGAGGTACACTCGGATTCCCCTCTTGTTGATAGCTCTAATTCTTATTGCCATGGTTGTTTTGAGGTTCAAACTTTAAATATGGAACTTACTCAAAAGCTTGAAAAATTCTTAGAAAAACACAAACTTTTGAAAGAGAATAATCTTGTTTTGAAAAATGAATTAAAGGATTTATGTTCTAATTTTGAAGTGATTTTGCAAGAAAAAGAAGAGATCACTAGTGAACGTGACTCACTACAATCTCAACTTGAACTTGCACTTAAAGAGATTGAAGATTTGAAAAACAAAAATGGTTTTGATGATGTTGTAGAACACAATGAGGTTTTGTCTTCTAGATTGGATCTTGTTTTCAAAGAAAATCTTACTTTGAAAAATAAAATTGATTCAATTACAAAAGAATTGGATTTGGTTTTGATTAAAAATAAATCTTTGCAAAAAGAGATTGATGTTTGCCATGCTAATGTTGCTTCATGTTCTAGCACACCTATTGCATGCTCCACTTTATCTTCTAACATTGAAAATGATATACTTGTTTTGAAGAAAAGTGTTGATAGTTTGGGCTCCACTTTGAGCCATTGTGCCATGAATCACACACGATTGGAAACCTTGATTCGCAAGAAACAAGTTCCAACCTTGCATGCACACCCATCTAGGCATACACATGCTTTTCATGATCACCACCATCATATGTATGCTCACGTGTACACATGTACACATTGTGGTCGAAAAGGCCACATTGCTAGATTTTGTTATGATCGCATTTATCATGAAAATTTAGCAACTAATTATGTTTGGGTTAGAAAAGATACTAACCCCCGTGGACCCACAAAGAAATGGGTACCAAGATCCACCTCTTTGACTTTTGATGTAGGTGGGAGCTCTCGCGTCACGTGAGGGTATTGGTGCCTTGAGGTGGATGCATTCTAAGCTAAAAGGAGAACCATTTGGATGCTTCACTCTCAAGGAAATTAGGTGGAGAGGACCACCATGTTTTGGAGAACTAGAGATGCACCTTCATCGGTTTTGGTATCATTCTCTAACTCCCATTTTTATTTGCATACTTTCCATGTTCATCTATTCATAGCATGTTTTGTTTCATTATTCATTATGCTTATGCTATGTTAGTTAGATTAGTGTTATACATGTTTAGTTACTTGAGCACCCATGTTTCATATGGATCTATATTTAGTGTTCTCACCTTGTTTAGAACTAACATGTATGCCCTAGATCTAATGCACATACATTTGCATTATGACCATTTGGATGTTTAAGATTATATGATGATTTGTTTTGATGACTCATGTTTTAGTATGATATATGCCATGTTTGTTAGACCCTTGACATGCATGTTTAGCTTATGAGATCACCCATGTTTAGTATGGACCCTTATTTTGTGTTCTCTTTATGTTTAGCTATCATGTTGATCATAGTTCTAATGCACATGTCTTTGTCATGCTAATCATATGGTTGACTATGATTTTTTGTTTTAATAATTCATGTTTTTGATTATCATGATCATGTTGATTGTTGACCCGTTTTATGCTTCATGTTTTGACTACTTGCTTGAATGATAGTTTTCATTAAGACTAGGATTTATACTTGTACAACTAGTGAGCTACAAATAGACCTTTATATATGATTGTGCTTAAACGCTCATTTGTATTCACTTGATGTACTAGTATAGTCTAGTTTTGATGATTCTTGCATTTGACTTGTATTCATCATATTTTGTTTTAACTTCATGTATATGTCTATCTTGTCCAAACTATTGAGTATACATGTACATCCTTGAGCCACGTGCCTTCATGCACATACTTTTGTGGACTCATTGTGTTTAGGATATGTATGTATACTTTAGTTTGTACATGACATACATATGCCTTGAAGTTTAAATCATGTTTTGATGATTTTCATGTTTTTAGGTGATTTCACATTTATGATGAATATCATGTTTTTAAGATGATTTCAATAGGTGATTTCACATCTTAGATAGGTTTCATGTTTTTGGAAATTTCTTTTGGTAAAAGTAATTTAATTTATCATGTGTAAATGTTTTAAAGGAATTTCAATATTGAGCTTGATTGTCCATTTTCATGATAAGTGTGTTTCACATATATCCTATACACTCACCTTATTAGTTTTCTCATGACCTTGTTTTCATGAGTATTAGATGGGCTTTATGGATTTTGAGTGTTGATGATCATGTGATTTACATGTCCTTCATGAAATATATTTTGATTTATTGAAGAATTTCGTATTAGTTGATTCATATAACTAATTGTGATATTCTTCATGAGGTAGAGATTTTCAACAAACTATATTTCCAAATCTATTTTTGAAAACTCCTACCATCAAAGGGTGGTTGGATGAGAGATCATGTTCATGTATGCTTTATAATGAAAATCATTTTTAAACTTGCACATGATTGGGTGGTAGTTGATATGAGATATACACTTGATCTTATTGTTGTTTCAATTGGTATCATTGAATTCTTTCAATTGGTATCAATCTTGACATCCTTTTGTATACTCATATATGTTTTGTTTTATATATGTATGCTTACACTTCATATAGTATCAATTTCAATTGGTATCTATTTCTTTCATACATATATAGATGATTTATTTGTGCTTCAAGATATCACAAATTTTGTTTATGATAAGCTTGATTTTTTAATAACCATCATTTTCAATTGATTCAATTTTCAATTAGTTTCTTTATACAAGCATTATCATTATCTTGCTTATGCTAAGCTTGAGCTTTAACATTATTTCAATTGACTTAGTCTTCAATTGGTATATTATTTCTAGCTTAAGCATATGTTTAGTTGGTATTTCATAAAGGGGGAGAAAACTCACATTTCAATTTCTCAATTGGTATTTAGTTTACCATTGGTTTTGTTTCCCACTCCCTAACTTTATAATGAAAAATAATTAAAGAATGATTATTGATTTTTAATTGATTTCATTTGCTTATAAAGATAAATATCCTCAATTGGTATCTAGATGCATTTGTTTATTCAAAATTGGTATCATTGTGTTTCTCAATTGGTATCATTGTGTTTCTCAATTGGTATCATGTGTTTTATTTTCAATATGTTTTAATTTCAATTGGTATCATATTTGTTTTCAATGCCCTTCTTACTTTCAATTGGTAATTGGTAGGCATTTCTTAAATGTTTTTATGTTCACTTTCTTTTGGTATCATAATGCACTTCAATGACACATTTTTTTAATTGGTATCATTTTTTTGTTTCACCCTTTGAAGTAGTTTGTTTATTCTTTGTTTCATATATTTAGGGGGAGAAGAATTCATATCTTTTTGTTTTTACCCCTTTGTTGATGATTGACAAAAAGGGGGAGAAGATTTATTGGAGTTGATATGCATGAGTTTTCAGTTTTATGTTCATTTCATCTCCATTGGTATTGGTATCAAGAGCATTATGAGTTTTGTTTTTATTAGTATCCATTGGTATCAAGAGCATGTTTTGGTAATTTAGTGGTTTTGTTTTAATTGGAATCAATAGCATGTTTCATATGCATATTCATTTTATGTCAAGAACCCTGTTTATATACCCTGTTTATATGCATCTTATTGTTTGTTTATTCCTATGCATGAGTTAAGGGGGAGCTTCTTTGAAGCTTTACTTTAATCCATGCATATATAACTCCATGAGTTTTGTCATCATCAAAAAGGGGGAGATTGTTGGCCCAAAGGCCTTTCACTCTAGTTTTGATGATGATTAACTCATGTAGTTATGTGTACTAATTATCTTGTGATTTTAGTTTCAGATCATTAACCAAGATATTAGTTGGTGTTTAGCTTCAACAAGATGATTTGGAAGCTTGCACATGTTGATTCAAGAGCCCAAGCGTCAAAGATCATATATAGCACTTGCTTGGTGAATCACGGTTTGGACCGAGTCAACTTGGAGACGGCGCTCTACAAGAAGACTTAGGTATCCCTAGTTTAGTTTGTGTTTAGAACCTAATTGTAAAGATTAGAATAGTATGATAAGCTCAAGTTCACAACACACACACCTTTCATGTTTTGATTTTCGGTTTTGGGTTTAACCGATCTTGGTTTTCATGAATAGATTTTTTATCAAAACAAGTTTACATGGTTTATGTATATTAGATTTGTTCTATATACATGCATGCTTCAATTGTTTAGACAAACTTTGTTTGATAATCTATTCCATGTGTTTTATGTTTTGGTATTTACAACAAAACATATTTTGGACTTAATGACAAAAATAATGATATATATATGTTTCTTGTATATTGAATTTCTATTCATATACAATATGCTTCAAAGTGTTTAAATATCATATTTTTGTATCATGGATAAGTTTTAGACAATGTGTATTTTCTATTCAAAATACAAGGTTTTAGAAAATACGGTTTTTGATTTTTGGCAAAATTTCTATGACACAAAAATAGTCAAATATGTTTGAAATCTGTGTTAGGATTTTTAACACAAGTTTGTATTTCAATATAAAATGATAAAACTATTTTTGTGGAATTTTAGAGATTTTGTGGGATTTATTATAATATTTTACTCAGATTTCAAACCTGACTTTTGTCTGCCAGGCTTAGCCGGTCGACTGGTACGGTCGACCGCACCAAAGAAGCCAGTCGACCGTACCGGTCGACCGACGTTCACGGATACGTGCACGCTGGCTGACTCTGTATCCGGTCGACCGAAGCGGTCGACCGACGGAGAGCTGTTGGCTCTCAGGAATTCTCGGTCGACCGAGGCGGTCGACCGGTAGCCACAACGGTTCAGAATTTGACCGTTGGGCGGTCGACCGGGCCGGTCGACCGGCAGGGTAAATCTGGCAAATATTCTGTAAACGGCTAGTTTTCTAAATTGCCTATAAATACCCCATTTGAGAGAGTTTTTCTCTAAGAATTTTTGGGCTAAAATTTTCTATCTCTCTGGTGTTTTTGCTGCAAGAAAAATAGGTTTTTGGATTCAAAGTGAACAATATTTTGTGTTTTTGATTAGGGTTTGAAAAACCAAAGAAAAGGGATTTTGGGAAAAGCTTTTGTTTGAACTTCTATATCTTGATTCATTTGTTTCCCAAAGGTTTTTCTTTGAGTTGCTGGTTTCATATCCCTTGGTTTTCTCCACACTTGAGCCAAAAATCTACTATCTATATCTATAGGTTATTTGTGTGGAAGAAGAAGTTGTTTGTGGTTGTTGTTGTGACCACCAAGTTGTAACCCAATCTTTTCTTAGCTTTGTGCTTTGGGTTGTATCCCTCTTGTTGAGAGGTGATCCTTGTATTGGTTGGTGATTGGGAGTTTATTGTATTGGTTTGAATATTTGCCTCAAGGAGGAGGTTGTGATTGTTGGGAGGAGGTTGTAAAGAGAGGAGTGTTGGGTACTCCTTGTAAAGGGTCCTAGGTGGACGAGCTAGTGGAAATCCTTCGTGTGTCGAAGGCGGGGATGTAGAGCTGGGTGCTCGAACCTCGATAACATATCTTTGTGTTTGCGCTTGACTCATTGGCTCTCTCTCTCTCTCTCTTTACTTTGTGCCTTGCATTTATTTACATTGCTCATTCATATTTGCTTGGCTTGGTTGTGTGCATCACTTGTTGATAGCACTTGAGTGTAATTTGCGTTAAGTTTTTAAATTCCGCATTTAGTTCATAGATTAGCATTGTCACCTATTCACCCCCCCCCCTCTAGGTGACTTTTCACTTCTAACCTGTAAATCTAATTATTAAAGGTTAGAATTGATATTGCTCGAGAGAGAATATTGCTTAGGTTAGGGACTTTCGATTGTTAACATGCATAGGTAATTTGCTAATACTAATACTTATTCTATATCTAATTTTATTTAGAAAATCAATTGCCCTAGCTTATTCTCCATACAAGTAATTTCTTTTAATTCACGTAACTTCTTTTATATCTTTTTAACACTTGTCTCTACAAAATTAATTTTTCAAATAAAACTAGGAACGATTAGTTGGTACTTGATACTGCACAATTCCTGTGGGTTCACACTCTATTTTCACTTTATTAATTGTCAACGATTGGTACACTTGCCAATCAATACATCTGTGTGTCGTCCTGGGCGTGGGCATGGCTCAGTCGTCAACATGGACGTGGCCAGGCACCAGCCTTGTCGCGGCTAGCTGCTAGGGGGCACTGGTTTAGCAGTACGGAGGAAAGGAGGAGCTCGGCCTGGTGATAACGAGTACGTGGTGTTGGCCCAAAAGTCCTATCACTATAGTTTTGATGATGATTAACTAATATAGTTATAATACTAATGATCTTGTGTTTTTTAAGTTTAGACATTCCATAAAGATTATAATTGTTGTTTAGCTTCTTGAAGCTAATTCGCGTTGATTCAAGAACTCAAGGTTAAAGATCACATCAAGCACTCATGAAAAGAAGATCTTTAAGAAGACTTGAAATTATAGTTTGTGAGTTTAGATTTTGTGTATAAAATAGATTAGTTTTGAATGTTTAAGCTTACATACACAAAATTTGAAATTAGATGTCAAGAACAAAAGTTTTGATATTTTGGTTTTCAAGAAGTTGAGTTTAAAAAATATTGTTTTGTCAAAAATTCTACATTTTGTGTTTTAAACTCACATCTTGTTTTTACATAGTTCATATCTCAAAAGAATAAGGTTTATAGTTTGAAATATGTGTTGGATTATATCCACAGATATTAGAGCTTTATTTATTTAAAGAAACTTATTTTGATGAGCTTTGGGTTTCGGTTTAACAAATTTATGTTTTGGCATTCTTTGTTGAATTTCATCAAAACAGATTCACATTATTTTATATGTGTAATAGATTCTATCCATACACATTGAGCTTCAAAAGAGTTTGAAAAAAACTTATTTTTGTATTTATAGAGTTCTAAAAAAACATTAACTTCCATTTCACATTTTGTAATATGTGTTGATTTTTGATCATACATATTTGTACTTCATTATATTTACATGAACTTATGTTTGTATAATTTATTGAGATTTATTGGTATTTAAATGGAGATTTAAAAAGATGTTAAAAAATTTTAATATAGGGTTTTTGGGCTAAGCCAGTTGACCGCATGGTCGACTGACCACAGAGCTCATTTGCTCTACTGGTCGACTGATGCGCAAAGCCCAAGAAGGTAAGAGTTCAGTTGACCAACAGTCGATCACAGCAGAGATTGGCTGATTGATTAAGTCTGTAGAACTCTCGAGTTTTCTCAGTCGACCAGTCAGTCAACCACTAGAAAGCATTGGTCTCTGAATGTTGGATGTGGTCGACTGCATGATTTACCACCAAACCCCAACGGTCAATTTTTTCGTTGGCAATCGACTACTCGGTCGACCGATCAGCCATTTCAGGCATTGCTCTTATTGCTCTTATATATACATGCTAGATATTGTTATTGTGCATAAACTTATATTGAACCAAGAAAGATATTGAAGCACCTTAACTCTTAATAAAGAGGAATCTCGAGAGAAGTTCTAGAGACCTTCATAAGAAGCTTCACTCTTTGAATATCTATTGTGCATTTAATTTAGTTAGTGTAAAAGTTTTAAATTTCGTATCTGTTTAGCACTTCACCTATTCACTCCCTCAAGGTGAATTTCAATTAGTATCAAAGCTAGTTCTCATAATGTTCGGTTTAATCACCGAGGAATGATTCTTGTTTTACTAATCTCTATATTTGCTTTACACATTCATATTTATTTCACACACATGGATTATCTTGCTCTACCTATGTTTGATGTTTCTAACATCGAAACATGAAAATTAGAATGTGTTCATATCTTAAAATATTTGGGTTGCATGTTTATCTTGGCACTACTAAAAGATCATATATTGATAATGGCAAATATGTTGAGGCTAATGTACAAGTCATGATTGCGCTAAAGCAAATACTTAGCAATGCTTATCTTTCTGAGATTTCTCATTGTGATTCCATTTTTGAAGTGTAGAACACATTAATCTCTCTTGAAGAATAAATTTCAAACGATGTGGAAAGAGAATCAAGTGAAGATGATTCCGACCAAGCATGTTTTAAGGTCCAAGGGAATGACTCCCTTGAGGTAAACTCACAATCCGATCTTGATGACAATACTGGTGTGTCTAGTGAGGATTCATACTTGTTGAATGATGGACTTGATATATTTTATGACGATTTGCTTGAAAAAATACAAATTATTGAAAAATAAGAGTTTACAATTGAAAAAAGAAAATGATTCTTTGTTTTCAAAACTAGACTTTATTTTAAAAGAAAAAGATTCTTTGAAAACTAACTTAATTATGTTCTAAATGAAAATGATTCGTTGATAAAGAAAATTGATTTTGTTTCAAAAGAAAAGGAGATTGCTTTAAAGAAAAAGATGCTTTATCTTCAAAACTTAATTTTGTTTTGAAAGAAAACTATTCTATGAAATTCAATTTGACATAGTTTTGATTTCCAAAAAAAGGGATTTTGTTTTAAAAGAAAAGAATTCTTTAAAAACTCAATTTGACATTGTTTTAAAAGAGAATGAAAAGTTGTATACCTCTTTAAATAAATCCAAAAAAGATTTTAATTCCCATTCTTGTAATGCTCCTATTGCTTCATCTTCTTGTGATAAAAATGAAAATTCAAATGTTTCTCTTGAGTATAAAAGTTTTGAGATTTTGCCAAAAAATTGATCATTTAGGCTCAAACTTGAGCCAATGTGCTTTTAATCATAGTAAATTGGAATATATGTTTCGCAAGAAATATGTTCTACATATACATGCACATCCTCTACGGCATACACCACATGCACACCATGTTCACACACATACCCCCATGTATGCTAGAATATATACTTGTACACATTAAGGCTGCAAATGCCATTTGGCACAATTTTGTGTTAAATTAAAAATTTCTAGTGCCAATGTTTGGGTTCGAAAAGGTACTAACCCTCAATGACCCAAAAAGATTTGGGTACCAAAATTCATACCGATTGTATTTGATGTAGGTGTGAGCTCTCACAAGATGAGAGAGAATTGGTGCCTTGATGGTGAATGCGGCCATGCCCCGCTTCCCAAAATACGTTGGAGCAGAGGCGCGATGAGAGTCACGACGCATATACGTAAGGAGAATATCTCATGTATAAGCGCTAAGCCTTAAATAATCCGAACAGGTTATACAAATCTACTATAATAAATTACATCACTGTAATGTCACATATAACATCCACACATAATAATGAATGAATAAAGTGAAATCACCTAGAGGGGGTGAATAGATGACTAGCTAATTTAATGGTCAACTAATGCGGAATTAAAAACTATTTATGCAAACTAAAACTTCTCTAGCTAAACACACCAAGTATAACACAAGAGTGTAGCCAAATTCTCCGTGAAGGGCTCTGGACTAACTCCTCAAGATTTCTCTAGATAAAAGTTGAGGTGCCGCATTGGTTGGTTGAATACGAGTGTGATCAAACAAACCCCAAGCATATATCAATATAGCACAAGGTATATCAAGCATATAAAGATAAAGACAATATAAGCATACAAGATATAAAGACAAGTGAGAGATAGAGAGAGCAATCGCAAACACTGGAGAATTGTTTCGAGGTTCGAGCACACTTGCTATATGTCCCCGCCTTCAACACTATGAATGATTTCCACTATAAACCGATCCCACCGGATCACTCGGTGCCGCAACACCTACAAGCGAGTTCACACTAGAACCCCTTTGGACTCTCTAGTCCCTCTCTTGTTCCGCAAGAATAACACATCGCAAGCACGCAAGCTTGCTGAGGCCGCATGATTGCTCGTTAATGTTGCATATTTAGTATCATATTTCCATACTTATTATAGAATAAAATCTGCATTGTCTTAATTAAATGTTTAATTTATTTGCAGGCCCATTCCTTAAGGAGACGAAGAGAAATGAGCCCAAACGCCCACCAGAATTCTGAATTAAATCAGAATTAATTCGAGCTCAGTAAATCAGGGAAAAATCAAGAGGTTGAAAACAGGTTGAGAAGAATCCTCTCAGAATCGATCGGTTGAAGCAAAAATCAAAGGCCATTTCATCAAAATCCTAGACTCAAACGAAGAAACCAATTGAAGATAAAAGCAGAAGGGAAATCCAGCGAGACCCACCAACAGGGTGTGGCCACCTGGCCACACCCTGGCCGCGGAAACGCGGCCAAAGCCGCGTTTCCGCGGCTTGGTTTGGGAGTTAGGGGGAGCGTTTGCTCCCCCGATCTCCCCGGGATCCTCCTCGTGTGCGTTATGCCTATAAAAAGCCAGTATTTGCACTGAAAATGGGACGACCATGCAGAGATAGGATTTTGCCTAGTTTTCATTTCTTGTAGTTTAGGTTTTTCTTTTCTTTTTATGTAATTTGTATGTAAGCTTAGGTTAGATGAAGATTCATGTAAGTAAGAGAGAGAGGCTTATGTTGAGAGTGACACCGATGTACCCTCCTCCTTTCTTCCATCGTTTCAAGCAATAAAAGGTAATATGTTTATGTTCTTCTTTACTTTCATTTTCTTTTTCTTCTTCCTACTTTACCTCTTTTGTTTTTGATGAGCTTGCAAGTGAATCCAGAAGCATAAGTATAACGATGTTGTGTGAGTGCCAACGATAGTTCATGAAGACGTTCTCCTCCTCAAGATCCGTGTCACTTCATTCTTGCTCCGCTTGATGATATAATGCGAACGGGGACTGAGCTCGATCCTATGATCTATGCGTTGAATGCCTCCAAGCAAGGAAGAACATGTAAGGGTTCCAGGTAAGTCATCAACCAAACTAGGTGAGTACTTCTTTCAACCTTCTTTCTTTTCTTTTATTTCTTTAGTATAGATCACCACATCTTCCAAATCTTTCATCATTTCTTTTCCAACTCATTTGTACATAGTCGCTTTCTGATTCTTCACCTTCTTCATCTATCGCTTTCTTTTTAACTTTAACCTTTAACTCTTCTTTCATTTTTATTTCTTAAAGTAAAGAAGAACTTTCGTTTTCTTCACAAAGATTTCAACAAAAACTTTGAACGCTTCCGTCACAAACCCTCCTCGTGGATCACGACCCGCATAACCACTTGCTATAGCGTTAAGAATTGAGCACTTGCACATCTTTATTATTAGATCTAAAATTCTTTATTTTGTGTGCAGGTAGAGCATCAATCACCGCACCTCTACAATGAGCTCTCACTAGAACTCAAAACACCGCGAACCCGCAAGTCCGCCTCCTCAAATAAAAGATGAGTACTTTCGTGATCACAACACTTTGATCACCAAAATCACTCTCACAACAACTCTCCTATTGGATGGATATATCAATGGAAAGCTCAAGTGTGTGAGAGAAAAAAGGATTGAAGTTGAGGTGGAAAACACAAGAAAATCACTTTTGAAAACTCTTAATAACTCTTCTTTTGAATGGAAGTATTTGACTCTAAAACAAGTAAAGATAAACCTTAATAGAGTAAGAAAATCTATCTTTAAAACTCACTAAAAATCTTACCTAAAACAGTCCATGGGAACCCCTTTATATAGGCTAATCAAAAACTAGCCGTTAGGGTCAAATCAGCAGTCTGCACTGCTGTTGGTCGAGCGCCTGGTCGACCGGCCAAGGTCAGATTTCTGACCTTTGGGCCAGTGGTCGAACGACCCGATCGACCGTGGCCTGGATACAGAGAGCAGAGCTCTCAGCCGGTCGACCGACCCGGTCGACTGGGGCCATTTCCAGAGAGCAGAACTCTCTAGCAGTCGACGGGTCAGTCGACTAGCCCTTCAGCCAAACAAGGCGTGCACGTTTGTGCACGTCGGTCGACCGACTCCTGGCTCGGTAGACTATGCGGTCGACCGGCAGAAGCCAGAAAACAGTTATTATAGGATTGAAAACTTGGCTTTTTATCTTTAGTAAAATCCCATAAATCCAAAAAAATCTACAAAAATAAGTTCAGTAATATACTTTGATAAATAAACATGTTTGAGTAAAATCAAAATATGTTACAAACATTTTGAACTATTTTTGTAACTTAAAAATTTTGGCTTGAAACAAAATCTGTATTTTTTCAAATCGATTTTTCCAAAACTTATCCAAATACAAAAACAAGATATTTTAAATACTTTTAAAGAATAGAGTGTACGGATATGATCCACTACACATACATGATGAAATATCTATGTTTTTGATAATAAGCACTAAAGTAGTTTTGGTTAAAACACATGTATATATGAAACTTCAAAAATCAAAACGGTATTATGCCAAAATGAAAAGTCTTTTTTAAAATGAAAATTCTTCTATGAAAACACAACTAAATCTTGTATGTAAGTGTATATGGTATACTTGAGCAATCCACCAACTATTCTATCCTTTATATATTATCTAAAAGCAAAATCTTAATAAAAATAAATCTAGACAAGTCTTCTCTTGAAGGGCTTCACTTGAAGTCTTCTTCTCCTTCTTGACTTGGTCCAAACTTGATCCAAAGAGCTAGACTCCTCTTGAGTACTTGATGTGGTCTTGATGTACAAGCTCTTGAATCAACACGTGCTAGCTCCAAAACTAACTTTAAATCCTTTGTTGAAGCTAAACACCTACTAAGATTTAATCACAAATCTGAAACTAAATAAACACAAGATCATTAGTAACTATAACTACATGAGTTAATCATCATCAAAACTAGAATGATGGGCCTTTGGGCCAACATAAAGAAATTGAATAAACAATAAGTCTGATATATAGGAATCAAAGAAAACAATAGGAATAAACAGAGACGCAGGAGGAATACCGATAATCAACAGATGAAAACTTCAGACTCCTAATGATGCAAACGATTTCACGAATACCTGATCAATATAAAAAAGAATCCTATATCTGGATGCACAAATTTAGGGGGAGTCAGAAACTCCCAATGAGTGTGTAAGATGAAAGAATGGTACACGTGCATAATACATGTATACAATAATAACCTGACTAAAATTGTAAATAGAAGATACATGAATAATATCATGAACAAAGTTATGAACAAAAGATAGCTCATATCACTGTGAAACAACTACTGATACAAAAAATGTATAATCTACCATATTTCTCTAATTTGGTTGTTATTATTAACTTAACTAATGAGGTACTTAGTTGCGTCCCATTCCACAACCATTTTTTCACATATCAAACAATGTTATCATTATTGTAATTACCTGCCAATGTATTGCACGTGTTTTTGTAGGGTATCATGTATGTCAGATACCACGATCTAACATTCCTCGCACTGAACCAGGACAAACCATAACGCCCTAATAACTGAAGACCACAGCCCCAAATAAAAGAATAATTGATGTGGCGTTGTAGTCCGAAAAAAGCCCTCATAACTTACAACTGATAACTAGGTAGCTAATACTACCGGGTCCCCATGGTGAAACCCCTAAAACTCGGTATACCATCACAAGTCCTTCCAAAATACATGATATGCATTATCAAGCAATTACCCCTTTCCCTGGGTAAGATATCTTTTATTAACATGCAATAATATGAGCTATCTGTTGGAACTTAATTCTGATGATACATTGTGAAGCCATTTCATTGGAGCTCTATCTCACAAGGTTTATACAAGAGTTCTACATGCTCAAGACTTCCCAAGACAATGGCTATGGATGTGTATTGTAATATTTATTAGAATGTTAAAAGCCTTGAACATACACACACATCTTAAGTCTATAAGTCGACTTATTACCAAGCATAGCGACTTATCCCAACTATAGTCGACTAACCCTTAACTATAGTCGACTTAGGTTTGTTTTTAGATGCATACCAACTTTTTTATTTCTGATCTGTATGCTATTAGTCGACATAAGTCTTTATAGTCGACTATATATGGCCTAGTCAACTTATACCTTCACTGGTCGACTATATTCAGTTTCCAAAAACATGTCTTTTGTATCAGCTATCCTTAGTCGACTTGCCCCCTTTACTAGTCAACGAATATAGGCTAAAGTTGCTCTTCTAGTCGACTAACCCATAGACTCAAGTCGACTAATGGCAGTTTCTGACTGTTAGACAGTTTCTGATTTCTAGTTTTTTATCTAACGTTTTAATATTCAAATTTGTCCTTATAACTACCCTAACTGACCATAGATTTTAGCTATAAATAGGGATGTTGTCCTAAGCTAAAAACACAATTCATATCAATAGTTTTCTGCCTAAAACTCTGTTCAAAAATCTGTTTTTCAGAAAACTGTTTCCACTTTCAATTCTTCACTCAAATTCTAATCCTTTAGTGAAGATTTCTGAGAGTCCACCTATAAGAGTCCTTGTTCATGATCACATACAAATTCAAGGCTTATAGGATTGTTTGTAACACTCAAAGAGAAAGATTATACAAGAGCGTTTTCGGGTTAAAGAGAGGGTTGTACAAGGGTTGTGTTTCTTGGTTGTAAGAAGGGTTTGTATACATTTGGCAAAGAGGATTTGTTAAGTTGCATACAAGGTGTTGATTTTTGGGTGTACAAAATCAGAGGTTAAAGGAAAATCTTAAGCGGGTGACTTGGGGACTGGATGCAGGTCAAGGGGACCGAACCAGGATAAATCGCTTGTGTTTGCGTTTGATTTACTTTCTGTGATTTATTTCCTTTTATACAAGTTCTTTTATTAACTTTAATATCTTTGTTTGAGTGCTGACATAATTTTTAGATCCTACAATTGGTATCAAATCGGGACAACAATTGGTATCAAAGTCCTAGATACCTAGTCAACAACCTACAAGGATGGCAAAAGAGTTTCCTTCATCGCAATTCAGAGAAGGACATTCTACACAACGTCCACCACTATTGATGGATCGAACTATAACTATTGGAGTGTAGAATAAAAATTTACTTGCAATCCCTCAACTACAAACTATGGAATATAGTAGAAGCAGCGTACACCAAACTGACTACCAATTACAACGCTTGGAGTGATGATCACAAGAAGAATGCGAACCTTGATGCCAAAGCGATGAATGCATCATTCTGTGCCTTAACCAAAGAAGAATTCAATCGTGTGTCCACAACCACATCTGCAAATCAATATGACATACTCTACAGGTAACACATTAAGGCACAAATAAGGTTAAAGAATCTAAAATTTTTATTCTTGTCCACAGGTTTGAACTATTCAAAATGAAGGAGATTGAAACCATCTCAGAATGGATACAAGATCACTGACATAACAAATTTCTTAGCATCCCTTGGAAAGGAATACACCCAAGTTGAAAAATTCGCAAGATCCTTCGCGCACTTAGATCAGATTGGGGGAAGAACACAACTGCAATCGAAGAAGCAAATAATCTCTCCACTATGTCATTAGAAAAACCTCATTAATAATTTTAATGGCATATGAAGTACAACTGGAAGACAGAAAGAAGGATGAACAATAACTTTCTCAAAAATAAAAAACTTGCCTTCCATGCATCCTCAGATACGGACAATTCAGATGACGATGAAGAAGAGATAGCAATACTCTCAAGAAAATTCAGAAAGTTCTTGAAGTAAGGTAAGTTTAAATGTTTTAATTGTAATAAAATAGGTCATATGAAGAAGGATTGCCCCTTGCTAAAAAACAAAGGTAAATTCAAGAGCAAAAAGTTCAAAACGAAGAAAGACTATCAATCATCATGAAAAAATAGTGATTCCTCTTCCTCTGAAGAAGAAAAAGCCACTGAACATGCCAACATTTGTTTCATGGCTCAAGAAGAGATGAGTACAATATACTGAACTCTTAGATGTATTTCATGAATTATACAATGATCTTAAGAATGAAAAGATAAATAACAAAGTTTTGTCAAAGGAAAATGAAAAACTTTTCATAGAAAATTCATGTTATGTTTCTCAAATTTGTTCATAAATTCTCAAAAAGATGATTTTGAAAAAGTGATATCATCATTGAAAAAGAATAGTGAGAATTTTATAAAAGAAAATGTTATGCTTAAAAGGAAACTTTATCTTTAAATGAAAGAATTACTATTTTAAATAAAGACATAGCGAGTTTCAAAATGAAGTATGAAGAGATTTTGAAAAATGTGACTAAATTTAATCAAGGACAAGAAAAATTAAATGATTTGTTATTGATTGAGGTACAACCTGCACAAAAAATACGAGATTATAGAACTTAAGAAAGAAAATGTGCAAGTGCTCAATTCTTCCGCTATAGCAAGTGGCTATGCGGGTCGTGATCCACAAGGAGGGTTTGCGATGGAAGCGTTTACAGTTTTATTAAAATCGCTAAGAAAATAAGCGAAAGTTCTTCTCTGTTTTATGTCATGAAAAAGAAAAAGAAAGTTAATGGTTAAAGTTAAGAAGAAAGCCAGAGATGAAGAAGGTGGAAAATCAGAAAACGATGAAAAGTGACTATGTACAATGAAGTGGAGAAGAAAGAGTTTGAGGAGGTGTTGATCTATACTAAAGAAGTAAAAGAAAAGAAAGAGAGAAAAGTGAAGAAATACTTACCTAGGTTGAGTGTTGACTTACTTGGAAACCGTTGCATGTTCTACCTTTACTTCAGAGGCGTTCAACGCATAGATCATAAGCTCGAGCTCAGTCCCCATGCACATTATATCGTCAAGCCTAGCAAGAACGAAGTGATGCGGATCTTGGAAGAGGAGAACGTCTTCATGAACTATCGCTGGCTCTCACGTAGCTTAGTTATACTTGCTTTAGAATTCACTTGTACACTCAACAACAACAACCAAGGTAAAGTAGAAGAGGAAGACGAAACAAAAGAAAATACAAACATAAAAAGAACTTTTACCTTTATTAATTGCAGAGACAATGGAAGAAAGGAGGAGGGTACATCGTCGGTGTCACTCTCAACTTCAGCCTCTCTCTCTTACTTACATGAATCTTCTTCTACCCTAAGTTACATACAAATTACATAACAAGAAAAGAAAAACCTAAACTACAAAGAATTAAAACTAGGCTAAATCCTAATCTGCCTTCACCTCCATTTTCAGTGCACATAATGGCCTTTTATAGGCAGAAAACCCAACCACCAAGATCCCGGGGAGGTCGGGGGAGCAAACGCTCCCCCTAACTCCCCAACAAAGCTGTGAAAACGCGGCCCAAGCCGCGTTTACGCGGCCAGGGTGTGGCCAGGTGGCCACACCCTGTTGGTGAGTCTCCCCGGTTTCTCCCTCTGACTTTATTTGGAGTTGGTTTTGCAGTTTGGCTCCGAGATTTTGAAGAAATGGCCTTGGATTCTTGGCTTTAACCGATCGATCCTGAGAGGATTCTTCTCAACTGGTTTCAACCTCTTGATTTTGCCCTGATTTTGTGTGTGCGAATTTATTCTGATTTAATTCAGAATTCTGGTGGGCTTTTGGGCTCATTTCTCTTCATCTCCTTAAGGATTGGGCCTACAAATAAATTAGACAAATAATTAGGACAATGCAGGCTTTTATTCTAAAATAAGTATGGAAATGTAACATTAAATATGCAACATTAGCAACCAATCACACCCCCATACCTATCTTTTGCTCGTCCTCGAGCAAAACAACTAAATTATACTAAGAATTATTAGACCACTTTCGCAGGTCGCGCGATTGCACTGAGCATGTGCAACAAGCCGTTAAACCTCTAGGTTCCCCCTAGAGGACGAGTTTTGTCTCGTGAGGGTTTTCAGCGGATTGCACCCACAAAATCCATACAGAAATAGAAATAAAGAGTTAGTATTTTCGAAAAGCATTTTGAAAGAGAAAAATATTTGAAATATGATTGTAAGATCTAAGCAATCTATAAGTTATAGGAAAGCCGAATTTTTCATTCCTAGACTTAGTCTCTATTCAAAATTTGTTATCAATCAAAGTAAGGAGTCAAATTGTACTTCACATCTAGTCTATTACTTTACCCTAAGTCATATGCACCTTGTGACTGTGAAAATTTTGACTTAGAGTTCATTACCTCTAACTCTTATGCCTTATTTATTTTTTTATATATATACTCTTTTTTTGTGATATTATTCCTTAGTTTTATTAGGCTTTCTAATCTGCCCATGTAACGAGCCTTTAATCGATGACTCCTAAACCAAACGGTCTTAGGGCACCAGGTGAGAAAACACCCCCAAGGACTTAAGGACTCGAGCAAACAAGGCCACAAAACTAAGGATTTTATTATATGAACCTCTTTTAGGCGTGAATACTTATGTTTTATTAGGCACAAATACCCAGCTTAATCAGAGGATTTTTCTTTTCAAACTTATCTAATCATCTTTCGCATAAATACTAAGGCTTGCTTAGGCCAAAGCACCTAGCTAGTCAATAATTAGACTTTTTTTTCAAACTCATCTAATTATCTTTTGCATAAATACTAAGGCTTTCTTAGGCCAAAGCACCTAGCTAATCAATAATTAGATTTGTTTATATATATATTTTTTTATAAGGCATAAGAATCTTTGTTTTTGAACCCTAAGTGTGTAAGTGTATGAAGTGTACATATTTCATCAAGGTAAAGATCAAGACTAAATTACTTTGACAAATTATCTTCCTAACTCTATAAATCAAACAAATAATCTTATTTTGACCAAGTATAAGAAATCCTAATTTGAATTTTCCTATTCCTTAAAATTAACTTAATTTCTTACAAAAATAAGTTAAAATATTGTTTGTATTTTTCAAAAAGTTTTTTTTTAAAAATAAAGAAAAATGTTAAATTTTTTTTTTATTTTAAAGAAAAAGAAAAGTTATGTTAGACCCTCCCCCACACCTATCTCATGCATTGTCCTCAATGTATGAATTAATGCATAGATGCATGAAAAAGAAGAAAGGGAAGGAAAATGGTTACCTTAAGGTGGTGGTTCCGGTGGTGGTCTGATTGGTCCACGGAACATGGCCCAATCAACTTTTCTTGGGTCTCGGAGGAACCGACCAGCACTATCTTTAATATAACCCATTAAAAAGATGTATCCATAAAGGATCTTTATTAAATATTTAACCCCATCTAATTTCCATATTCCATAATTGATTTCGGAGTCAAATTTGTCAACCACCTCGTCCAAGAATGGAGTATGAAATGATAGAACAGTTGACTTGGACTCACGAAGGATAGGAACTAATACCGACTCAGGAAGGTGACTTAAGTCAAGTAAAGGTTCAGGAGTCGAAATAGGTTCAGAAATTGGGTCCAAGTCAAGAAGTTGAAACTCCAGTCCACATGTATTGTCCAACAATGGAATGTGACCTAATATGGGTGATTCTAGTTCAGGAATGATAGGTGGAGGAATCAAAACTGACTCTACAATATTACTCAAGTTTGGTAACAAAACGGGAGTCAAGATTGATTCAGAAAGTTGAACTGGATCACAGATTTGAGAATCTAGGTCACATATCTCATTGAGTTCAATATCAAAAAATGGAGAATTTGCCAATTTGTCAATAAGATCTTCAAAAGTGTATAATTGGTTAAGTTCAATATGATCCTCAAAGATGGGTGATTCAATTTCATTATGAATTGGGACAGGATCCAATGTCGGCTCCGGGAAAAGATTGAAGTCAGGTAAAGATACCGGAGTCATTATTGAATCAGGAAGAAGAATTGAATCACTAAGTTGGGGTTCAGGATCATAATCATTTTCAAGTTCTATTTCAGGAAAAGGAAAACTAGCCAAACTATCAATATCTTTTTCAAAATTTGGAGTTTGGGCAAGTTCAAATGGTTGTTCTGAAATAGAATTTTGATTTCCAAAACACATGACTCTTCGGCTCTAACAGAATGGTAAGTGACATCAGGACGGTGGGAACGTAGAGATTCGACCATCATATCTATGTCATGATTTCTAGCATTTTGAGCATGAGTCATGGCTTCTAGCATCTTTTCATAGTTGATGGGTTCATTGTCTTGTTGAAAAGATGAAGAGTTATTTGGAAGTGGTATTGAAATTGTGAGTCCATCAGACTTTGTGATTGTTGTTTGGACTCACGCATACTCCGTTCCAAAATTGATGGTTTTCTATTTTGGACTGGTGGAACTGAGTATGACTCTTGAAAATAGTATGGACTAGGTGGAGAAGGAGGACACTGTGGTTGAAAATTGGACTCGGGGGTAGGTGAATCCCCACTGACTCTGTGAAGAGTTAAAATCGTTATGGAAATTATAGTCATACGATGGGGGACATGGGTTATATGGATTCGGATAAGATCAATCCGGCACACTAGGTTGGTTAAAGTCATGATATGCCGGGTTGGTAATATCCGAAAAAGAGTTTGATGTGTAATATGGATTATTATTATAGTTGGAAAAATTATTATTATAAGCCATATCACACAATGGAATACAAACAAAAAGAAAGAAAAACAAACAAATAAACAAACAAGAAAGAAAAAATTCTAACCTAAGTTAGGGTAGACCTAGACCTAGACGACTCCTAACTGGTTAGACTGTCCACAGGAGGTTTAATGTAGACTTTAACCACAAGCTAATCAGCCAGGTCAGGGCAAGGTTGGTGGGAGGTTTTCCGTCAAAGACGTTCCTTAATTAAATAACCACCAACCTTCGGGCTTTCGGCCCTCAATCCCTTTCCTAGAAACTAATTTTGCAGGGGTTAGATTCCCACATTTTTTCCCCTTAGGATAATCTCCTAATTGAGTCCGAGATGTCCCTAGGGCCAACGTCTAATCAATTTTAGTTAGGCTTGGGTTAGTGAGTGCTTGGAATGTGATTTTTGGGCTAAGGAAGGGTGATCAAATCCCCACCTTATCTTGTTAATGGGTTAGTGCCCTTAAGATCAATTTGTGCAAGTGTACAAGATTTGTAAGATTCACTCAAAGCGATATAAATCAACCAAGAAGTGAGTCCTATGTTAAATGCAATGCATACGTACCTTGCTCCAGCACTCTTCAACAGTAAAAGTAAATGAATTGAAAAGACACGTTCCTAAAATGCAAACGTCTAATCAATTTTTAACTTTTGCAACAAACTTTTTACTGTTGATTATTAGCAGGTTTTTGTGATGGCATATAAGAAATAAATAATTGCAGCAAACTAGAATTTGCAAAGCTAGCAGCCCTGCAAAAACTTATTAGTAGTCTAACTCTTTATTGCCGCGGATCCGCGGCTTTTGCCGTGGAAACGCGGCAATTCAGAGGGTAATGGGTCTCTGCTTTCTAGAGCAGAGGCCCAATACCACTTGTATGTCACTGCAATATTAATTTCCTGCTTTTCTTTCCCTGAAACTTGCAACAGAGAAGAAAATTCGTTTAGCTCTAAAAAATTTTCAAAAAAAATTCAGATTTCAATAAAAAAACATGTTACCCTCCCCGGCAACGGCGCCAAAATTTGATTGAGGTACAACCTGCACAAAAAATATGAGATTATAGAACTTAAGAAAGAAAATGTGCAAGTGCTCAATTCTTCCGCTATAGCAAGTGGCTATGCGGGTCGTGATCCACAAGGAGGGTTTGCGATGGAAGCGTTTACAGTTTTATTGAAATCGCTAAGAAAATAAGCGAAAGTTCTTCTCTATTTTATGTCATGAAAAAGAAAAAGAAAGTTAATGGTTAAAGTTAAGAAGAAAGCGAGAGATGAAGAAGGTGGAAAATCAGAAAACGATGAAAAGCGACTATGTACAATGAAGTGGAGAAGAAAGAGTTTGAGGAGGTGTTGATCTATACTAAAGAAGTAAAAGAAAAGAAAGAGAGAAAAGTGAAGAAATACTTACCTAGGTTGAGTGTTGACTTACTTGGAAACCGTTGCATGTTCTACCCTTACTTTGGAGGCGTTCAACGCATAGATCATAAGCTCGAGCTCAGTCCCCGTGCACATTATATCGTCAGGCCTAGCAAGAACGAAGTGATGCGGATCTTGGAAGAGGAGAACGTCTTCATGAACTATCGCTGGCTCTCACGTAGCTTAGTTATACTTGCTTTGAAATTCACTTGTACACTCAACAACAACAACCAAGGTAAAGTAGAAGAGGAAGACGAAACAAAAGAAAATACAACATAAAAAGAACTTTTACCTTTATTAATTGCAGAAACAATGGAAGAAAGGAGGAGGGTACATCGTCGGTGTCACTCTCAACTTCAGCCTCTCTCTCTTACTTACATGAATCTTCTTCTACCCTAAGTTACATACAAATTACATAACAAGAAAAGAAAAACCTAAACTACAAAGAACTAAAACTAGGCTAAATCCTAATCTGCCTTCACCTCCATTTCAGTGCACATAATGGCCTTTTATAGGCAGAAAACCCAACCACCAAGATCCCGGGGAGGTCGGGGGAGCAAACGCTCCCCCTAACTCCCCAACAAAGCCGCGGAAACGCGGCCCAAGCCGTGTTTCCGCGGCCAGGGTGTGGTCAGGTGGCCACACCCTGTTGGTGGGTCTCCCCGGTTTCTCCCTCTGACTTTATTTGGAGTTGGTTTTGCAGTTTGGCTCCGAGATTTTGAAGAAATGGCCTTGGATTCTTGGCTTTAACCGATCGATCCTGAGAGGATTCTTCTCAACCGGTTTCAACCTCTTGATTTTGCCCTGATTTTGTGTGTGCGAATTTATTCTGATTTAATTCAGAATTCTGGTGGGCTTTTGGCTCATTTCTCTTCATCTCCTTAAGGATTGGGCCTGCAAATAAATTAGACAAATAATTAGGACAATGCAGGCTTTTATTCTAAAATAAGTATGGAAATGTAACATTAAATATGCAACATTAGCAACCAATCAGTTATCATATCAAAAGATGTCACATAATCATTATGGTCTTGGATTCTTAAATCAAAGTGAAAAATCTATACATATTTGTAAAAAGAATCATAATCTATATAATTCTTTTGTGAAAAAAATACTGATATTATTTCAAAAAGAATTAAGAATAAATTCATATGGATTCCTAAAAACTTAAGCATTGTTGATAAAAGTACTTATATTGCATCATACATACATTCTATATGTAATTCATGCAATTTTATGTATACTAACAGATGGAAACCAAATTCAAATTGGGTTTGGATTCATAAAGGTTAATGCTTTGCTCTTATAAATGATTGGTACCATTTTAATGTTTATCTTTCAGGTACCAAATAAAAAGTTTAATAAGAAAAATATTTCAAACATTTATCATATTTATATATATGTTATGATATATTTTTTGCAGGGGGAGAACACATATTTTTCTATATTTGTTATAACCTGTTATATTCAGGGGGAGAACATATAACATATTCTCTACATGGGGAGTTTTTTATGAGCACAAAATGTCATCATCAAAAAGGGGGAGAATGTTTGAACTTGATTCTGATGATGCATTTGTGAACCCATTTCATTGGAACTCTATCTCACAAGTTTATACAAGAGTTCTACATGCTCAAGACTTCCCAAGAAAAATGGCTATGGATGTGTATTATAATATTTATTAGAATGTTAAAAGCTTTGAACATATACACACATCTTAAGTCTATAAGTCGACTTATTACCAAGCATAGTCGACTCATATCAACTATAGTCGACTAACCCTTAACTATAGTCGACTTAGGTTTGTTTCTAGATGCATACCAACTTTCTATTTCTGATTTGTATGCACTATTAGTCGACTTATAAGTCTTTATAGTCGACTAATATATGGCCTAGTCGACTTATACCTTCTACTGGTCGACTATATTTAGTTTCTAGAAACATGTCTTTTGTATCAGTATTCCCTAATCGACTTGCCCCCTTTACTAGTCGACTAATCTAGGCAAAAGTTGTTCTTCTAGTCGACTAACCCATAGACTCAAGTCGACTAATGGCAGTTTCTGACTGTTAGACAGTTTCTGATTTCTGGTATTTTATCCAACATTTTAATATTCAAATTTGTCCTGATAACTACCCTAACTGACCATAGATTTCAGTTATAAATAGGGATGTTGTCCTAGGCTAAAAACACCAATTCATATCAATAGTTTTCTGCCTAAAAACTCTGTTCAAAAATCTGTTTTTCAGAAAACTGTTTCCACTTTCAATTCTTCACTCAAATTCTAATCCTTTAGTGAAGATTTCTGAGAGTCCACCAATAAGAGTCCTTATTCACGATCACATACAGATTCAAGGCCTCATAGGATTGTTTGTAATCACTTAAAGAGAAAGATTATACAAGAGCGTCTTCGTGTTGAAGAGAGGTTGTACAAGGTGGTGTGTCTTCTTGATTGTAAGAAGAGTTGTATACATTTGGCAAAAGAGATTTGTCAAGTGGTATACAAGGTATTGATTTTGAGTGTACAAAATCAAAGGTTAAAGGAAAATCTCAAGCGGGTGGCTTGGGGACTGGATGTAGGTCAAGAGGACCGAAGCAGGATAAATCACTTGTGTTTGCGTTTGATTTACTTTTTGTGATTTATTTCCTTTTATGCAAGTTCTTTTATTTAACTCTAATATCTTTGTTTGAGTGTTGATGTAATTTTTAGATCCTACAATTGGTATCAAATCGGGACCAACACTATCAAATGTAATAGAAACCGAATATCTCCAACAACTGATGATGTCAATAATAGCTGATAACTGATAACTGAAACTAGTATTTGACAAGTGATAACTGAATAAATATGAACTGACATCTGATGGAGGATAATGGAGATATAGAATTGTTGGCCCAAAGGCCTTCCACTCTAATTTTGATGATGATTAACTCATGTAGTTATGTGTACTAATAATCTTGCAATGTTTAAGTTTCAGATATTTAACAAGATATTAGTTGGTGAAAGCTTCCACACATCTTTCACATGTTGATTCAAAAGCCCGAGCAACAAAGATGATATCTAGCACTCATTGGAGTCAAGCTTGGTGAATCAAGGAGTTTTGGATCGAGTCGGCCTGGAGATTGCGCTCTACAAGAAGACTTAGGTATCCATAGTTTTAGTTTTGTGTTTAGATCCCAAATTGTAAAGATTAGAATAGTATGATATGCTCAAGTACACAATACACACACATAAATTCAATATGTTTGGTTTTTGATTGAATCGGTTTTGGATTTCAAATACATATATCGGGTTTTAGATTTGAACCAGTTTTAGTTCTACTGATCTGCTTGACACCCTTCTATAGTTATTATCATAACATTTTATTTTTATATTCAAATAACATGATTTAACTTACATTTCAAAGATAACTTTCAGATCTAAATTTCTTATTTAATAACCATTTTCAGATTCTAATTTTAAAGTTGTCAAATATTTAGTTGAAATCTGTTCTTATTCTGAAAATAGCTTACAGTTTCTGTTTTGACACCTGTCAGTGTTTTATTGATAACTTTCGCATCCAAACTGATATTGAGTTGATTTTAGTTGCATTACAAAGATAAATTAAATATCTACAAATTATTCCTATATACCTTTTTATGAATTCGAACGTTTTCAGCCTTAAAAATGTGCTCCAATCTGACCTATTTTGTTGAACAGCCAGGCTGGGCCGGTCGACAAGTCCGGTCGACCGTGCCAAGCTGACGGTCGACCGGCCGGTCGACCGGACGTGCACGAAACCGTGCACGTCGGCTGATTCTGTAGATGGTCGACCGTGCGGTCGACCGACTGTAAGCAGATTGGTCTCTTTTTGTTTGGGTCGACCGCCAGGTCGACCGGCAGCTGTGAAACGGCTGTATTTTGACCGTTGGACGGTCGACCGTGCGGTCGACCGGCAGGGTATTTCTGGCAGTTCTGCTGCCAACGGCTATTTTCCAGATTTACCTATAAATACCCCATTTGAGAGAGTTTTTCTCTAAGAATTTTTGGGCTAAAATTTTCATTCTCTCAGGTGTTTTTGCTGCAATCAAAATAGGTTTTTGGATTCAAATCGAACAGTCTTTTTGGTGTTTTCTTTAGGGTTTGAAAAATCAAAGAAAAGGGTTTTGGGAAAAGCTTTTGAATTAAACTTCTCTATCTTGGTTTCATTTATTTCCCAAAGATTTTCTTTGAGTTGCTGGTTTCAAATCCCTTGGTTTTCTCCACACTTGAGCTAAAATCTACTATCTTCTCTATAGGTTTTTATGTGAGAAAAAGAGATTGTTTTGTGGTTGTTGTTTGAAACCACTAAGTTGTAAATCCTATTTAGCTTGGCTTTGTGCCATTCCCTCATTGTGTTGAGGAAGATTTGCTATTGGGTTGTATCCCTCAAGGTTGTGAGGTGATCTTTGTATTGGGTTGAGCTTGCCTCAAGGAGGAGGTTGTTGTTGGTTTGAAGTTTGCCTCAAGAGGAGGTTGTGGTTTGTAAGGGAGGAGTTGGGTACTCCTTGTAATTGTGATTGCCCCAAATCCTCGGTGGAGGTTCCCTTTGTGGGAGTCCTTTGTGGACAAGCTAGTGGATTGAAAATCCTTCGTGTGTCGAAGGCGGGGATGTAGAGCTGGGTGCTCGAACCTCGGAACATATCTTGTTGTTTGCGCTTGATCCATTGACTCTCTCTAACTCTCTCTTTACTTTGTGCCTTGCATCTATTTATATTGCTCATTCATATTTGCTTGGCTTGGTTGTGTGCATCACTTGTTGATAGCACTTGAGTGTGAATTGCATTAAGTTTTCATATTCCGCATTTAGTTCACAGATTAGCTATATCACCTATTCACCCCCCCTCTAGGTGATTTCAATTGGTATCAGAGCTAGCGCTCCTGATATTTAGGTTTAACCACCTAGGAGTGAGATCTTGGTTTGCTAATCTTCATTTGCATTATCATTTGCACTTATCTAGTTTGCACTCATGGATAGCCCTCCTATGTTTGACCATTTTAGACTTGATACTTGGAAGGTAGACATGACTAGGCATTTAAAAACACTAGGTCATCTTGTTTATCAAGCCATTACCATAGAAACCCTCCCAACCAATAGCAAGCATAAGAAGGCCAATGCACTTGCACTTAGGGCACTTAGAGCATCTCTTAATGAACATCTATTACATGTTTTTGATCAATATGATTCGGCTTTTGCAGTTTGGAGCATTTTAACTTCTCCCGAGCTTCCTACGATTATCAACAAGATGAGGAGATCTAGGAGAGACAAGTCCGAGGATCATTGCCTTATGGTCCATGGGAATGACTCCCATGAGGTACAATCGGATTCTCAACTAGATGATAGCTCTAGTTCATATTGCCATGGTTGTTTTGAAGTTCAAAATTTAAATTTAGAACTTGCCTCTAAGCTTGAAAATTTCTTGAAAAAACATGAAATTTTGAAAAAGAAGAATATAGATTTAAAAGATGAAATCAAGGATTTATGCTCAACCTTTGAAACTGTTTTGCAAGAGAAGGGAGAGATTGCTAGAGAACGTGACTCACTAAGATCTCAACTAGACCTTGCCCTAAATGAAATTGAAGTTTTAAAAGGCAAAAATGATTGTGATGATATTTTGGAGAACAATAAGGTTTTATCTTCAAAATTAGATCTTGTTTTTAAAGAAAATGTTACTTTGAAAAATGAAATTGATTTCATAACAAAAGAATTGGATTTGGTTTTGAATAAAAATAAATCTTTGCAAAATGATATTGATATTCATGTTTGCCATGCTAGTGTAGCTTCTACTTCTTGCATACCTATAGCATGCTCCACTTTGTCTTCTAGCATAGAAAATGATATAAATATTTTGAAGAAAAGTGTTGATTGTTTGGGCTCCACTTTGAGCCATTGTGTCATTAACCACACTCGTTTGGAATCCTTGATTCGCAAGAAACAAGTTCCAACTGTGCATGCACACCCAACACGGCATACACATACCCATCACGGACACAATCATAACATGTATGCTCATGTGTACACTTGTACACATTGTGGCCAAAAAGGCCAGCTTGCTAGATTTTGTTATGATCGTATCTATCATGAAAATTTAGCAACTAATCTTGTTTGGGTTAGAAAGGATACTAACCCCCGTGGACCCACAAAGAAATGGGTACCAAAGACCACCTCTATACTTTTGATGTAGGTGGGAGCTCTCGCAAAACATGAGAGTGTTGGTGCCTTGGAGTGGATGCGTTCCGTGTCTAAAGAGAACCATTTGGATGCTTCACTCTCAAGGAGATTTGGTGGGAGGACCACCATGGTTTGGAGAATTAGAGATGCACCTTCATCGGTTTTGGTATCATTCTCTAACTCCCATTTTTATTTGCATGCTTTTCATGTTCATCTATTTATAGCATATCATGGTTTATTGTTCATTATGCTTATGTCATGCTCATTAGAATAGTGTTATACATGTTTAGTTACTTGAGCACCCATGTCTTATATGGATCTATATTTAGTGTTCTCACCTTGTTTAAACTAACATGTATGCCCTAGATCTAATGCACATGCATATGCATTATGACCATTTAGATGTTTATGATTTTTATTCTTATTGAACCATGTTTCATTGTTTTATGATTAGTATGATGTTTGCCATGTTTATTAGTCTTATGCTTTACATGATTAGTTGTTGAGACACCCATGATTAGTATGGACCCATATTTTGTGTTCTCTTTATGTTTTAGCTATCATGTTTATCATAAGTTTAATGCACATGTCTTTGTCATGCAAATCATATGGTTGACTATGACTTTTTGTTTTAATAATTCATGTTTTGATTATTATGTTTATCATGTTGAGTTATGATTCCCGTTTTATGCTTAATGATTTGATTACTTGTTTAGATGTTAGTTTTCATTAAGACTAGAATTTATACTTGCACATGTAGTGGGACACAAATAAATCTTTATATATGTTTGTGCTTGGATGCTAATTTGTACCCATTAAATGTGTTAGTATAGCCTAGTTTTGATGATTCATACATTTTAAACTTGTATTCCTATTTTTGGATTTATTTTATGTGTATGAGTTTTCATTTCATGTATATGTTTATTTTGCTAAACCTTAAGATATACATGTATACCCTTTGAGTCACTTGCTTTTCATGCAAATCTATATATATGGACTCAATTGTGTTTAGAGATATGTATGTATACTTATTGTGTTGACAATTCATACATATATCTTGAAATTAAATTAGTTTTGGTGAAAATTTAGATTGTCTTGATTTCGTGATTATTTAACTTCATGTATATGTCCATCTTGCCCAAACTATCATTTATACATATACATCCTTGAGCCACGTGCCTTCATGCATATACTTTTGTGGACTCATTGTGTTTAGGATATGTATGTATACTTTAGTTTGTACATGACATACATATGCCTTGAAGTTTAAATCGTTTAAATGAATTTCATGTTTTCAAGGAATTTCATATGAGCTTTATTGAATATTTTCATGTCGATATGTGTCACATTTTTCTTGTACACTCACTTTATTAGTTTACTCATGATTTGTTTTCATGAGAATTTGAATGAGCTTTATGGACTTTGAGTGTTTAGTGATCATGTGATTTACATGTGTTTCATGAAAAACAATTGTGCTTTATTCCTTGCTTGAAGGATTTCGTACTAGTTTTAAAAGTTTTTCCTATAACTAGTTCGTATTCTTCACTATGGTAGAGATTTTCAAACAAAGCTTATTTTCAAACCTATTTTTGAAAACCCCTACCCTCTATGGGAGGATGGATGGGAGATCATGTTCTTGTATGCTTTAACATGAAAATCATTTAAAACTTGAACCATGGTTGGGAGGTAGTTATATGAGATATACATTTGATATTATTATTATTTTAATTGGTATCATTGAATTCTTTCAATTGGTATCAATCTTGACATTTCTTGTATACTCATATGTGTATGTATGTATGCTTCATTCCAAGAATATCAATTTCAATTGGTATCTATTTCTTACATACATATATAAATGATTTATTTGTGCTTATTATATCCCTATATCTTGAAGCACAAATTTTGGTTATGTTAAGCTTGAGTTTTTCAATTGGTATCCATATACAAGCTTTATCATAATTTTAAGATTGCTAAGCTTGAATTTTTAATGAATATCATGTTTCAATTGATTTAATTTTCAATTGGTATCTTATTTCAAGCCTATGCATATTTTCTTTTGGTATTTCATAAAGGGGGAGAAAACTCGTATTTTATATTTCAATTGGTATTTGGTTTACCATTGTTTTTGTTTCCTACTCCCTAACTTTATGATATTAAAGTAATTGGTATCATATGCTTATAATGAAAAATATCTATTGGTATCAAGTTTACATTACATGTTTTCATTTTGATATAAAATGTTATTTTGTTTCAATGCCTTGTTTTATTTCAAATAGGATTTGGCATTTCTCAAAGTTTGTTATTTTCAATTGATATCATATTGACTTTGGTTTTACCCCTTGGAATAATTTATTGCTTCTTTGTTTTGAAGATTTAGGGAGAGAAGTATTTGTTTTCATTATGTTTGTTTTTACCCCTTTGTTGATGATTGACAAAAAGGGGGAGAAGAATTTGTAGTTTATATGCATGGTTGATTTATGCATATGTTTTAGTTGGTTTTCATTAGTAATAATATGTTGGTTTCAATATTATTGTTTTATTGGTATCAAGAGCATGTTTCATTGTTTATGTTTTATTTTAATTGGTATCCAGAACATGTTTATATGTGTTTAAGAACATTCATTGCATATCTTATATGTTTTATTGTTATGCATGAGTTAAGGGGGAGCTTCTTTGAAGCTTTACTTTAATCCATGCATATATAACTCCATGAGTTTTGTCATCATCAAAAAGGGGGAGATTGTTGGCCCAAAGGCCTTCCACTCTAGTTTTGATGATGATTAACTCATGTAGTTATGTGTACTAATAATCTTGCAATGTTTAAGTTTCAGATATTTAACAAGATATTAGTTGGTGAAAGCTTCCACACATCTTTCACATGTTGATTCAAAAGCCCGAGCAACAAAGATGATATCTAGCACTCATTGGAGTCAAGCTTGGTGAATCAAGGAGTTTTGGATCGAGTCGGCTTAGAGATTGCGCTCTACAAGAAGACTTAGGTATCCATAGTTTTAGTTTTGTGTTTAGATCCCAAATTGTAAAGATTAGAATAGTATGATATGCTCAAGTACACAATACACACACATAAATTCAATATGTTTGGTTTTTGATTGAATCGGCTCTGGATTTCAAATACATATATCGGGTTTTGGATTTGAACCAGTTTTAGTTCTACTGATCTGCTTGACACCCTTCTATAGTTATTATCATAACTTTTTTTTTTATATTCAAATAATATGATTTAACTTGCATTTCAAAGATAACTTTCAGATCTAAATTTCTTATTTAATAATCATTTTCATATTCTAATTTTAAAGTTGTCAAATATTTGGTTGAAATCTGTTCTTGTTCTGAAAATAGCTTACAGTTTCTGTTTTGACACCTGTCAGTGCTTTATTGATAATTTTCGCATCCAAACTGATATTGAGTTGATTTCAGTTGCATTAAAAAGATAACTTAAAGATCTACAAATTATTACTATATACCTTTTTATGAATTCGAACGTTTTCAGCCTGAAAAATGTGCTCCAATCTGACCTATTTTGTTGAACAGCCAGGCTGGGCCGGTCGACAAGTCCTGTCGACCGTGCCAAGCCGACGGTCGACCGGCCGGTCAACCGGACGTGCACGAAACCGTGCACGTCGGCTGATTCTGTAGACAGTCGACCGTGCGATCGACCGACTGTAAGCAGATTGGTCTCTGTTTGTTTGGGTCGACCGCCTGGTCGACCGGCAGCTGTGAAACGGCTGTATTTTGACCGTTGGACGGTCGACAGTGCGGTCGACCGGCAAGGTATTTTTGGCAGTTCTGCTGCCAACGGCTATTTTCAGATTTGCCTATAAATACCCCATTTGGGAGAGTTTTTCTCTAAGAATTTTTGGGCTAAAATTTTCATTCTCTCAGGTGTTTTTGCTGCAATCAAAATAGGTTTTTAGATTCAAATCGAACAATCTTTTTGGTGTTTTCTTTAGGGTTTGAAAAATCAAAGAAAAGAGTTTTGGGAAAAGCTTTTGAATTAAACTTCTCTATCTTGGTTTCATTTATTTCCCAAAGATTTTCTTTGAGTTGCTGGTTTCAAATCCCTTGGTTTTCTCCACACTTGAGCTAAAATCTACTATCTTCTCTATAGGATTTTGTGTGGGAAAAAGAAATTGTTTTGTGGTTGTTGTTTGAAACCACTAAGTTGTAAACCCTATTTAGCTTGGCTTTGTGTCTTTCCCTCATTGTGTTGAGGAAGATTTGCTATTGGGTTGTATCCCTCAAGGTTGTGAAGTGATCTTTGTATTGGGTTGAGCTTGCCTCAAGGAGGAGGTTGTTGTTGGTTTGAAGTTTGCCTCAAGAGGAGGTTGTGGTTTGTAAGGGAGGAGTTGGGTACTCCTTGTAATTGTGATTGCCCCAAATCCTCGGTGGAGGTTCCCTTTGTGGGAGTCCTTTGTGGACAAGCTAGTGGATTGAAAATCCTTCGTGTGTCGAAGGCGGGGATGTAGAGCTGGGTGCTCGAACCTCGGAACATATCTTGTTATTTGCGCTTGATCCATTGACTCTCTCTAACTCTCTCTTTACTTTGTGCCTTGCATCTATTTATATTGCTCATTCATATTTGCTTGGCTTGGTTGTGTGCATCACTTGATAGCACTTGAGTGTGAATTGCATTAAGTTTTCATATTCCGCATTTAGTTCACAGATTAGCTATATCACCTATTCACCCCCCCCCTCTAGGTGATTTCAAGAGTCACTAAAACAACAGCATCACTAACAACTTGTAATAGATAACTGATGATAAATATCTGATAATTGATATAAAAATCTAAAAATATATAATCATTGATAACAAAGAAATCACTCTCACAATAACTCTATCTCTGTAACTAAATGACTGAATTAATCAAGAACCAATTATTAAGTAAAGTCTTCTAAATATCCTCAAAGCAAACTAAATCAATACTGAAATCATAAATAAATAGTAGAACATCTGATCATACATGTGCGTTGCATCTTTTCATATCATATGTGTCACACTTCTGCATTTTTATTTAAATAAAACTCTGCTATTAATGTATTTTCATGTTTAATGGCGTGTAATGTAATTAAGGAAGGAAAAAAAAAGAGATGGATAGATTTATCCAATTAAATGCAAAAGTTCAAAAGAAAGGGGATCGATTCAAATCTAGAGATTTTAAAGGCCATCTTATATGAAGATCAGGTATATCAGATGAGATAATATCATTCAAATTTAAAGGAAAAATGGAAAGAAGAAGACCCTATCGATTTCACTGAGGAAAAAGAGATAGATTGTCAAATCTAAATCTGAAATTCAAAATCCAAAGAGATAAATAGATAGAGAGAAGATCAATGGATGAGATGAAGCAATTTAGACTCAGATTCAGACTAGATACATTTTAGTATTTGAATCCTACCATTCGCTACTGAAACTCAAATCTGATGATTCAAGATAATCCAGAAAGAAGACTTAAAGAACTATAACTCTTACGTTGATCACTGTTTCTAATTTTATCATTTGGTATGTTAATTCAGCAATCAACACGCCAATAGCTGCAGATCAGAATTGAATATCCACATCAAATCAAGTTTAGGATATGGGGAGGACTCAAATTCAGAAATAGCCAGCTCCTATCTTTTGACACATTTTCTTATCCATTTCTATCCTATAAATACCCTACACATCAGAGGCAGAGGGACGATGAAGTAGAGAGTAGAATAGACTTTTGTTTAGGTTTAAGCTAGGTTCTTCTTTCTTTTTTAATGTAATTTTTATTTTTCTTTAACTGAAAGAAGAGAAGAGTTTTATGGAGGAATGAAAAAGGAGCTTGTACTGAGAGTGACACAGGTGTCAGTATTCATCTTTTCTTTCATTGTTATTTAATCGAATCAAAAGTTTCTTTTTCTTCATTATTCTTATTTTTGTTTGCTTTCCTCTGAAGTATTTGTAATCCAAGTGAATCGAATAGCCTCGAGACTGCTTCACCATTACTAGTGCCCTTGATGGCCTATGGTGATGAACAACCATTCCCTTGTTAGTTTAGCTTGCCCTTTTATTCATAGTATAGATCGGAAACTGGGAAGATCCTACACGCCATGCTTGATCGCCTTCAAAGACTAGGTAAGTCATAGCGATGGATCCAAGATATATGAGCATGAAAGAGGTGTTGGCCCAAAGGCCTATCACTCTAGTTTTGATGATGATCAACTCATGTAGTTATAGTACTAATAATCTTGTGTTTAATTAGTCTCAGATTCATGATCAAGATCTTAGTAGGTGTGTAGCTTCAACAGAGGATTTAAAGTCAAGTTTTGGAGCTAACACGGTTTGATTCAAGAGCTTGTGCATCAAGACCACATTAAGTACTCAAGAGGAGTCTAACTCTTTGGATCGAGTTTGGACCAAGTCAAGAAGATGAGAAGACTTCAAGTGAAGACTTCTAGATGAAGACTTGTGTCTAGGTTTGTTTTGTTAAGATTTTGTTTTTAGATAAAATGTAAAGGATAGAATAGTTGGTGGATTGCTCAAGTATACCATATACACACACACTCTTGATTTAGATGAGTTTTCATAAAAGCATTTTTATTTTTGAAAAATACAAAAGAGTTTTCTATTAGAAAAATACCGGTTTGGTTTTTGGAAATCAAAGTTTATATGTTTTAACCAAAACCAAATTTAGAGCTTAAATGTCAAAAACATAGATATTTCACCATGTATGTGTAGTGGATCATATCCATACACTCTATGCTTTAAAAGTTGTTTAAATATCTTGTTTTTGTATTTGGTGAAGTTTTGAGAAAAATGAGTTTTGGAAAAACCAAGTTTGGAAAAATACAGGTTTTGTTTTTAACCAAAATTTCTAAGTTACAAAAATAGTTCAAATTGTTTGTAACATGTCTTGATTTTGTTCAAGCATGTTTGATTATCAAGTATAATGTTAAAACTATTTTTGTAGATTTTTCATGATTTTATGGGATTTTATTTGAGCCAAAATGACCAAGTTTTCTTTTCCCAAAAATCCCAGTCTGGCTTCAGCCGGTCGACCGAACCGGTCGACCGAGCTTGAAGTTGGTCGACCGACGTGCACAGAACGTGCACGCCAGGTCTGCTGGAGGGCTGGTCGATCGACCCGGTCGACCGCAGAGAGCTCTGCCTCTGGAAAGCCCCGGTCGACCGGGCCGGTCGACCGGCAGAGAGCTCTGCTCTCTGTTCCAGTGCCACGGTCGACCGGCCGGTCTACCGCTGGCTCAACGATCAGAATTCTGACCGTTGGCCGATCGACCGGGCGGTCGACCGACAGGCAAATCTGGCTCCCAACGGCTAGTTTTTCTAGCCCTATAAATTGGGGTTTTTGGGGACTGTTTTATACAAGATTTTCAAGTGGATTTTGCACCAGTTTTTCCTACTCTATTAAGAGGTTTTCTCCACTTATTTTAGAGCCAATATTTCCAATTAGAAGGGGAGTTTATCAAGAGTGATTTTAAAAGTGATTTTCTTGAGTTTTCCTCCACCATTTCAATCCTTGTTTTCTCGCACAACACTTGAGCCATCCATTGATATATTCATCCTATAGGAGTGTTCTTGTGTAGATTATTTTTAGGTGATCAAAGTGTTGTAATCACCAAAGACTTCTTTGCTTTGAGGAGGCGGACATGTGTGTTCGCGTTGTTTTCGAGTTCGTGTGTGAACTCGGTGTTTGAGGTGCGGCCTCGGCGAGCTAGTGGGCTTGCGGTGTGTATGGGACTAGAGAGTCCAAGGAGTTTAAGTGTGAACTCGCTTTGTAGGTGTTGCGGCACCGAGTGATCCGGTGGGATCGGTTTTTAGTGGAAATCCTTCATAGTGTTGAAGGCGGGGACGTAGAGCAAGTGTGCTTGAACCTCGAAACAAATATCCCGTGTTTACGATTGCTCTCTCTCTATCTCTTGTTTATATCTTGCATGCTTATATTGTGTTCATATATATGCTTGATATACATATTCTGCTTAATTGTTATATGCTTAGGGATTGTTTGCTAACACTTGTATTTAACTAAGAGAGCCAACGCGGCACCTCAACTCTTATTTAGAGGAATCTTGAGGAGTTAGTCCAGAGCCCTTCACGGGGAATCCGGCTACACTCTTGTGTTATATTGGGTGTTTAGTGTAAGAAGTTTTAGTTTGCATCATATAAGTTTTAATTCCGCATTAAGTGACCATTAGATTAGCCATCACCTATTCACCCCCCTCTAGGTGAATTACAATTGGTATCAGAGCCAAGTGCTCTTGATTTGGGTCTTATAACCTAGAGTTAAAGATCCTCATTTTAGGCTAATCACAATATTTGTACACACACCATGGATTTCATGTCACCTCCCACCTTTGACATTCTTAACATCCAAACTTGGAAGGTTAAGATGTCTTTGTACCTCAAAGGCCTAGGTATTCATGTTTATCTTGCTACAATTAAAGATTCATATGTTAATGATAGCAAGTATATTGAGGCTAACTCAAAAGCCATTCATGCTTTGAAGAGTACCCTAAACAATGATTATTTATGTAGGGTTTCTAACATTGACTCGGCTTTTGTAGTATGGAACACAATTCTCTCTCTTGGCGAAAAAGAACAATACTATGCGGGGAGCGACTCGGATGTTGGAAGTGACGCTTCCAACGTGTGCTACATGGTCCAAGGGGACAACCCCCTTGAGGTAACTACCGAATCCGAGGTTGATGAAGATGTTGATATGTCCTATGATGAGCTTACATCTTTTTGTCAACAACTTCTTGAAAAATATGACATGCTTAGAAAAGATAATAAGAAAATGAAAAATAAATTTAATTGCATGTTAAAAGAAAAAGATTCTTTACAAGAAAAAGTTGAAATTATTTCTAAAGAAAATGAGTCTTTGAAAAATAAAAATGTTTCCTTGATGTCTAAACTAAATGATCTTTGTTAAGGAAACACTAATTTAAAAAATAAAATTGTTTTGGTGGAAAAACAAAAAGAAATTGCTTTGCATGAAAACACTTCTTTAAAAAGAAAAATGATCGAAAAAGAAAAAGAAAATATTTCTAAAAAGAATAAGAAAAATGATTCTCATTCTCATCATGCTTTACATGCCACCACTAATGAGATGAAATTTTTGAAAAATAAAATAAAATGTTTGAGCTCAACCTTGAGCACTTGTGCATTTAACCACTCTAGATTGGAGTCTTTGTTTTCAAAGAAACAAACTCCACATATTAATGCACATCACCCACATGCATATTCACTATTTGCACATCATGATCACACACATACACATATGCATGCTAGAGTGTACAAATGTACACATTGTGGCCGCAAAGGCCATTTATCAAAATTTTGTTTTGATAGGATACATCATATTAATTTTGCTAACAAAAATGTTTGGGTTCCTTACAAAGCTAACTCTCAAGGACCCAAAAGAAAATGGGTACCAAAATCCTCACCTTGTATTTTTGATGTAGGTGAGGGCTCTCACAAAACGTGAGAGGGATGGTGCCTTGGTAGTGGATGTATGGACTTGATGGACACATAATTGATGCACCGCTATCAAGGAGGTTTGGTGGAACAACCACTATGTTTTGGAGATTTAGAGCATAGTTCTTTGGTTTGGTAACTATCTCTATAAACTCCTACTTTACTTACATGCTTATTCATATATGATATTTTTAGCATATTTATTTGTTTTGTGCTTCATATGGTAAATACTAGTTTAGATGTAGTATTTGTCAAAACTTGGATATATACGTGTACAAGTAGTGAGCTACATTTGATTCATATACGTTTGCACTTCATTGTTCATTTGTACTCACTATATGCACACGTATAGCATAGTTTTGATGATTCTCTCATTTACACTTGTTTTGCCTATTTTCATGTTTTACTTCATGTATATGTACCTTGTATTCAAATCTAATAAATATACATGTATACCCCTTGAGTCATTTGCCTTCATGCAATTTACCTTATGGACTCTTTTTATGTTTGTGATATGTATGCATATTGTTAGTTTTGGATAAATCATACATATACCTAGAAGTTATGAAAAATAAATTTCATGTTTTGATAAAAATGATATTCATGTTTGTTTTTGAGCTTCATTGATTATCTTCATGGAAAATGCTAATTACATGATTTTTGTGCACTCACACTTTATTTTGTTTATTCATGACTTTGTTTCATGATTATTTTTGAGCCTTACAGACTTCGAGTGTCACTTCTTGTGTATTTAGTATGTTTCATGATAGACATATATTTTGGTTTCATGTTTTTGAAGGATCTTTAACTAGTTTTTTCAAAAATTAATTTAACTAGTTATTTATTCTTCAATTTGGTAGGTTTTGAGTTATATACTTGATCTCAATTGATATTTTCATTTTGTATATACTCATATTTTGTTTCCTATATATATATGCTTCATTTCAAACAATATCAATTTCTATTGGTATTTTCATTTTCATACATATATATGATTTGTTTGTGCTTAAGTTAAAATCGATTTACATATTTAAAGCACAAAGTATGTTTATACTAAGCTTGATTCAAATCCCTATTTTCAATTGGTATGTCAATTGATTGTTTTTTTTAATAAGCTTATGCATTACTTTTAAAATTGATATTTTATTGCTATAAAAAATATGCAATAATTTTTAATTGGTATCAATATGATTCTATTTTGATTAAAATTCAAAATTTGTAATGTTTATTTACAATTGGTATCTTAAAATTTGATTACAATTGGTATCTTAAAAATTTTGTTTATATGATATCTTAAAATTTGATTTACCAAGATATTTCAAAATTTGTTTTTAATGAGAAAAATTAAAAATGTTTTGATTTGTATTGCCTAAATGCAAGAGGATCTTAACATCTCTTCTACATATAGATTTATGTTGAGTGTATCTTATATTGAAGAGCTTGACAACTCTTCTTTATGTGGTACACGTGTGTAGGGGGAGCTTCACATCTCCTCTTATGCATTGCATATTATGTGTTATGTGAATTAGGGCCTGTCATTCCTGATCGGGGTGGAAACTAGCACTCAAAAGTGTGTATTATGTAAAACCGATGAAAAGCTCGAATGTGCTATGTACCCTCGATACTTCCGTTATAGCATTGGCTTAACGGGTCGTATCCACAGGGAAGGGAGGCGATAGAAGCATTAACAGTCTCTATTCACGTCAGTTGTTAACACTTCTTCTTTGTTGAAAGAATGAAAAAGAAAGTGAAAAGAAAAGAAAAGGAAATGCAGAATGTGGTAGGTGAGGAGAGCGATGAAAACGACAATGTGAAAACCAAAATAGAAGAGAGTTGAAAACAAATGAAGAAAGAAGATGGAACAAAGGTGAACTAAGAGGATGGTGAAAACAACGATGAAGATGATAAAAAGAATTTTAGAAAACGATTTCTAAATCAAGATAAAAGAAAACTCATGGCTACTAACTACTAAGTGATCCACTAACCATGCTAACCTCTTTGAGATAGTTGCCTCACATTTTGATCCTCGGCCATCACAATCCTTAGCTACAAGAGACGGTACAAAGCATGGCTCATGGATGGTTCATAACAATCAAAACATTGCATCAAGAACAAGCTAATACAAGCATCACTCATTACACTACTAGCATGAAATAAAAGAGCATGAAATAAAAGAGAGTTAGCTTGGTTAGCAAGTTAGCAAGTTAGCAAGTTAGATGTTAGAACCCATCATCTTTGGCCATCAATGGCTCTTGCAAGAACAAGGCCTTGTAGAGGCAACCCGATTCATGTGGATTATCAAGTAAGTGGTTAGATGGTTAGTGGTTAGTAGTTAGATTGCCATGAGAAGAAAAACTAGCAAGAAATCATGTTAGAAGGTGAAGGAGATTACAATAGAGGAGAAAGGAGGCACCTTTACATAGAGTGTCACTCTCTATTACATCAATCCCTATCAATCTCTCTCTCTATAAATCACTCAGCCCTACTACAATGATCTAAAAAGAAAAGAAAATACAAGAAATGAAGAACACTCACCTACACTACACTAAAATCTGCACCACTCCTAAAAACGAAATCTGCTTTCGCTCTGGCTCTCTACAGGGCTATTTATAGGGCTCAGAAGGATCCAGAAGACGAGACGAGGCCACGCATCGAAAATCGACGCGTGGCTCCACAGGATTGCCGCGGATCCGCAAGGATTTCCCCGGATCCGCGACAATACCAGGGACTCTGGTCCCTGGTTTTGGTCCGTGGCTCCGTCTGGCTTCGAGACGCTTCTTGGTATATACCGTTTCGGGTAATTTCGTCCACAGATCCGTCTGATGTGCGCGAGAGGCTAGGTTCAATGTATCTTCTAGATGATCCCTTGCTTGGCCTCCAAGTAATGCGGATTTAATTACCCATAAATGGGTATAATTAAGCTCTTATTACATCTTTGCCCTTGAACTTTGGTTATACCTGCAATAGAGACCAAAACACTAATTAGACCGACAGTTTATTCATAAATCGGTGGGAAAATGCGACATAATAATGCAGAATTGTAGACTAATCACACCCCCACACTTATTCTTTTGCTCGTCCCGAGCAAAAATAAGAAAAGAAAAACTATACTACAAGGGTTATTACACCACTTTCGCAGGTGACGCGATTGCACTGAGCGTGTGCAACAAGCCGTTAAACCTCTAGGTTACCCTAGAGGAGGAGTGTTGTCTCCTGAGGGTTTTCAGCGGATTGCACCCACAAAATCCATAAAGAAAGAAGACAAATGTTAGTATTTTGAAAACACATTTTGAAAGAGAGACAAGTTAATAAAATATTTTTGCAAAAATATAAGTGATCTAAGGTCATAAGTCCACCACCAATCAATCTTCCTTAAACTTAGTCTCTATGCAAGATCTTGTCTTTAATCAAGATAAGAATTCAAAATTGAATTGAATATTTTATCTTTCATAATACCTAGATAATATGCACTTTGTGATAGTGAAGATTTCTGGGACTTCAACTCCAACCATCAAGCCATTTATTTATATATATTTATTTTTCTTTTTCTTTTTTTTTCTTCCCTTAGTTTAGGCTTTCTAGTTCACCCATGTAGCGAGCCTATAACCGATGACTCCCAAACCAGATGGTCCTAGGGCACCAGATGAGAAAACATCCCTCGGGTTTAAGGACTCGAGTAAAAAAGGCCACAAAACTAAAGGGGATTATTTATTTCCTTTACCACCGTTAGGCGTGAATAATCATGCTTCTTGAGGCATAATTATCCAGCTTAATAAGTGATGTTTTATTTATTAAATTTTTTTTTACTTTATGGCATTTTAGGTCTTTGTTTCCATCCCTAAAATTGTGTAAGTGTGAAGTGCATACTATCTAAGGCAAAAAATTCAAGATAAAATTATCTCCCCAATCTTTTATACTTAACCTATAATTTTAAATAAGATCTATTATTTCAACTAGGTTTAAAATGTCATAAATAAGGGTTTCTTAATTTCTAAGATCATCTTAATTTTCTTAAAAATAGATCAAAACTTTGTCTTTAATTTCAAAAAGTTTTTAAAGAAAGAGAAAATTCCTATACAAAAGAGAAGATTTCTAAAAGTATCCTAAAAGAAGTGTTAAAGAAAGAAAATCTAAAAACTCTAAGTTAGTAAACCCTCCCCCACACTTATCTCATGCATTGTCCTCAATGCATCGTGATATATGTATGCATGAAACAAATAGAGAGGGAAGGAAAAAAATTACCTCAAGGTGGTGGTTCTAGTGGCGGTCTGATTGGTCCACGAAAGGCGGCCCAATCTTTATTGCGTGGAGTCCAGAGGAACCCACCAGAAATATCCATGATACAACCCACTAAAAAGATGTATGCATTTATAATTTTTATTAAAAATTTTACCCCATCAAATTTCCAAATTTTCAAAATAATTTCGGAGTTAAAATTTTTAAAATCCTTGTCCCAGAATGGAATGATTGATTTGGACTCAGGAAGTACAGGAACTAATATCGACTCAGAAAAATGACTCAAGTCAAGTAATGGTTCGGGAGTCGAGATTGGTTCAGGAAGTGGGTCCAAATCAAGAAGATGAAGCTTAAGTCCACATTCATTTCCCCATGATGGAATGTGACTTTCTAAGAGTGGTGATTCAAGTTCAGGAATGACAGGTATGGGAATCAAAAATGACTCTAAAATGTTGCTCAAATTGGGTAACATAACAGGAGTCAATAGTGATTCGGGAATTTGAACAAGATCACAAATTGGAGGATCAAAGTCACATTCCTCATTCAGTTCAATTCCACAAAAATGAGAACTTGCCAATTTATCAATGGGACTTTCAAAAGTATGAAATTGGTCAAGTTCAATATGATCATCATGAATGATTGGTGATTCAATTTCACAATGGACTGGCACAGCATCCAATATTGACTCGGGAAAAGGATTGAAATCAGGTGAAGATACCGGAGTCATAATTGAATCAGGAAGTAGAATCGAATCATCAAGTGGAAGTTCAGGATCATATTCATGCTCAAGTTCAATTTCAAGAAAAGGATAACTTGCCAATATGTCAATGGGATCTGAAGTTTGGACAAGTTCAGGTGGGTGTGCTGAAATTGAATCTTGATTTTCAAAACAACATGACTCTTTGGCTCGGACAAAATGGTTAGTGACTTAAGAAATAGGATGAGAATGAAGAGTTTGGATCATCAAATCTATGTCACGGTTACGATCATTTTGAGCCTGAGTCATGATTTCAAGCATCTTTTTACAATTAATTGGTCCATCGTTTTGTTGAAAAGATGAAGAGTTGTTTTGGAATTGGTGGCAAAATTGTGAGTCCATCAGATTTTGTGATTTTTGTTTGGACTCACGCATACTCATTTCCAAAATTGATGGTCTTCTATTTTGGACTGGTGGAACTGAGTATGAATCTTGAGAATGTTGTGGAATTGGAGAGGCCCTTATTTTCTGAATTTGTTGCTCGGCCTCTTGTAGATTGGCTTCTATACTCCTTTATAACTCATATTTTTCTTCAATGGGAGGTCCAGAAAAAGGAGTATATGAAGCGGAATCGGGGAATGAATATTGTGTATATTGTGGATGAGGTGGACATGGTGGACAAGGAGGTTGAAAATTTGGCTCGGGGGACTTGAATCCCCATTGACTCTGTGACGAGTTGAAATTATTTTGGAAATTATAGTCATAAGAATGTGGGTTTGGGTTGTATTGATTCGGATAAGGCCAACCCGGTGTATTTGGTTGGTGCATATTGTAAAACGCCGGGTTGGAATTATCTGAATAGAATGGAGTCGGTGTGAAATGTGGATTCATGTTCGGATTGAAAGAATTATTATTGTTGAATGCCATTTCACAAACAATCACAAACAAAAAGAAAAAAAATCAAACAACAAACAAAAAGAAAAGAAAAATCAAAACCAAGCCAATAGGAGGGTTGCCCTAGACCTAGATGTAGATGTCCCTAGGGGCCAATGTCTATTCAAATTTTATTAAGGCTTGGGTTGTGTGAGTGGGGAGATGATTTTTGGGCCAAGGAAGGGTGATGAAACCCCACCTTATTTTGTTTGGAGTTTGCCCTTAAGTTCAATTCGTGCAAGTGTGCAATATAGACAAGAATATAACACAAAGCGATAAATCACCCACGTGTTTGTCCTATGCTATATGCAATGCCATATGTACATCTCCATCCAAATCACAACAACAGAACAAAATACAATATATTGGAATTGAATTGACACGTGTCTAAATGCAAATGTCTAAACCGTTTTAAAAGCGTCCAAATACCGTATTTTAGTTCTTTTATTTTTATGGTGTGTAGGCAATCAAAGCAGAAAAAAATAGCAGCACAAATCAACTAGCTATTACAATCAACACATCCCAGCACAATCATGATATACAATTTTCACAAAATTGCCGCGTTTGCGCGGCAAATGTCGCGGTTGCGCGGCTTTGTTTCAGAATCTGGGGCCCTGCTTTCAAGAGCAGGGAGATGCAAAGCTAGCTTATGTTCTGCAATGTTAAGCATCTGTAAATATTGCCCTACACACCAAAACAGAGAAGACAAATGTTAACAAAAACGTGAAAACAAAACCATTCCCTTCCCCGGCAACGGCGCCAAAAATTTGATCGGGGTGGAAACTAGCACTCAAAAGTGTGTATTATGTAAAACCGATGAAAAGCTCGAATGTGCTAATGTACCCTCGATACTTCCGTTATAGCATTGGCTTAACGGGTCGTATCCACAGGGAAGGGAGGGGATAGAAGCATTAACAGTCTCTATTCACGTCAGTTGTTAACACTTCTTTTTTGTTGAAAGAATGAAAAAGAAAGTGAAAAGAAAAGAAAAGGAAATGCAGAATGTGGTAGGTGAGGAGAGCGATGAAAACGGCGATGTGAAAACCAAAATAGAAGAGAGTTGAAAACAAATGAAGAAAGAAGATGGAACAAAGGTGAACTAAGAGGATGGTGAAAACAACGATGAAGATGATAAAAAGAATTTTAGAAAACGATTTCTAAATCAAGATAAAAGAAAACTCATGGCTACTAACTACTAAGTGATCCACTAACCATGCTAACCTCTTTGAGATAGTTGCCTCACATTTTGATCCTCGGCCATCACAATCCTTGGCTACAAGAGACGGTACAAAGCATGGCTCATGGATGGTTCATAACAATCAAAACATTGCATCAAGAACAAGCTAATACAAGCATCACTCATTACACTACTAGCATGAAATAAAAGAGCATTAAATAAAAGAGAGTTAGCTTGGTTAGCAAGTTAGCAAGTTAGCAAGTTAGATGTTAGAACCCATCATCTTTGGCCATCAATGGCTCTTGCAAGAACAAGGCCTTGTAGAGGCAACCCGATTCATGTGGATTATCAAGTAAGTGGTTAGATGGTTAGTGGTTAGTAGTTAGATTGCCATGAGAAGAAAAACTAGCAAGAAATCATGTTAGAAGGTGAAGGAGATTACAATGGAGGAGAAAGGAGGCACCTTTACATAGAGTGTCACTCTCTATTACATCAATCCCTCTCAATCTCTCTCTCTATAAATCACTCAGCCCTACTACAATGATCTAAAAAGAAAAGAAAATACAAGAAATGAAGAACACTCACCTACACTACACTAAAATCTGCACCTACTCCTAAAAACGAAATCTGCTTTCGCTCTGGCTCTCTGCAGGGCTATTTATAGGGCTCAGAAGGATCCAGAAGACGAGACGAGGCCACGCGTCGAAAATCGACGCGTGGCTCCACAGGATTGCCGCGGATCCGCAAGGATTTCCCGGATCCGCGGCAATACCAGGGACTCTGGTCCCTGGTTTTGGTCCGTGGCTCCGTCTGGCTTCGAGACGCTTCTTGGTATATACCGTTTCGGGTAATTTCATCCGCAGATCCGTCTGATGTGCGCGAGAGGCTAGGTTCAATGTATCTTCTAGATGATCCCTTGCTTGGCCTCCAAGTAATGCGGATTTAATTACCCATAAATGGGTATAATTAAGCTCTTATTACATCTTTGCCCTTGAACTTTGGTTGTACCGCAATAGAGACCAAAACACGAATTAGACCGACAGTTTATTCATAAATCGGTGGGAAAATGCGACATAATAATGCAGAATTGTAGACTAATCAATTCCTTCTTCATGTAATGCATATATGTAGGGAAGTTAACTTAACGTTTTCCTCTTCATGAATGCATATCGCATATATCCTTTTATTGATTTGTTTAATGTTACCCCTTTGTTGATTTTTGGTTTTAACAAAAAGGGGGAGAACATTTTGTTTTTACTTTAACCCCTTTGTTGATGATTGACAAAAAGGGGGAGAAGTATTTGATATATATGCATATTTTTTTCCTTGCTTTATCCATAAAGGGGGAGAAGTATTTATGTTTATGCATATATATTTTGTTTTGCAAATAGGAGAAAAAGAATTTGATGTGTTTCATGCTTGTTTATGCATGTTCATCTCCTTGTATTTGCATACATGTTTATGTGCTTCATTTCCATATCTTATTGTTTATTTGTTATGCATGAGTTAAGGGGGAGCTTCTTTGAAGCTTTACTTTAATCCATGCATATATAACTTCATGAGTTTTGTCATCAACAAAAAGGGGGAGATTGTTGGCCCAAAGGCCCATCACTCTAGTTTTGATGATGATCAACTCATGTAGTTATAGTACTAATGATCTTGTGTTTAATTAGTCTCAGATTCATGATCAAGATCTTAGTAGGTGTGCAGCTTCAACAAAAGATTTAAAGTCAAGTTTTGGAGCTAACACGGTTTAATTCAAGAGCTTGTGCATCAAGACCACATCAAGTACTCAAGAGGAGTCTAGCTCTTTGGATTGAGTTTGGACCAAGTCAAGAAGATGAGAAGACTTCAAGTGAAGACTTCTAGAAGAAGACTTGTGTATAGGTTTGTTTTGTTAAGATTTTGTTTTTAGATAAAATGTAAAGGATAGAATAGTTGGTGGATTGCTCAAGTATACCATACACACACACACTCTTGATTTAGATGAGTTTTCATAAAAGAATTTTTATTTTGGAAAAATACAAAAGAGTTTTTTTTAGAAAAATACCGGTTTGGTTTTTGGAAATCAAAGTTTATATGTTTTAACCAAAACCAAATTTAGATCTTAAATGTAAAAAACATAGATATTTCACCATGTATGTGTAGTGGATCATATCCATACACTCTATGCTTTAAAAGTTGTTTAAACATCTTGTTTTTGTATTTGGTGAAGTTTTGAGAAAAATGAGTTTTGGAAAAACCAAGTTTGGAAAAAATATAGGTTTTGTTTTTAACCAAAATTTCTAAGTTACAAAAATAGTTCAAATTGTTTGTAACATGTCTTGATTTTATTCAAGCATGTTTGATTATCAAGTATAATGTTAAAACTATTTTTATAGATTTTTCATGATTTTATGGGATTTTATTTGAGCCAAAATGACAAAGTTTTCTTTTTCCAAAAATCCCAGTCTGGCTTCAGCCGGTCGACTGAGCTTGAAGTCGATCGACCGGGACGGTCGACCAACGTGCACAGAACGTGCACGCCGGTCTGCTGGAGGGCCGGTCGACCGACCCGGTCAACCACAGAGAGCTTCTGCTCTCTGGAAAGCCCCGGTCGTCCGGGCCGGTCGACCGGCAGAGAGCTCTGCTCTCTGTTCCAGTGCCACGGTCGACCGGCCGGTCGACCGCTGGCTCAACGGTCAGAATTCTGACTGTTGGCCGGTCGACCGACAGACAAATCTAGCTCCCAACGGCTAGTTTTTCTAGCCCTATAAAGTGGGATTTTTGAGGGCTGTTTTATACAAGATTTTCAAGTGGATATTGCACCAGTTTTTCCTACTCTATTAAGAGGTTTTGTCCACTTGTTTTAGAGCCAATATTTCCAATTAAAAGGGGAGTTTATCAAGAGTGATTTTAAAAGTGATTTTCTTGAGTTTTCCTTCACCATTTCAATCCTTGTTTTCTCACACAACACTTGAGCCATCCATTGATATATTCATCCTATAGGAGTGTTCTTGTGAGATTGTTTTTAGGTGATCAAAGTGTTGTGATCACCAAAGACTTCTTTGCTTTGAGGAGGCGGACGTGTGTGTTCGCGTTGTTTTCGAGTTCGTGTGTGAACTCGGTGTTTGAGGTGCGGCCTCGGCGAGCTAGTGGGCTTGCGGTGTGTACAGGACTAGAGAGTCTAAGGAGTTCAAGTGTGAACTTGCCTTTTAGGTGTTGCGGCACCGAGTGATCCGGTGGGATCGGTTTTTAGTAGAAATCCTTCATAGTGTTGAAGGCGGGGACGTAGAGCAAGTGTGCTCAAACCTCGAAACAAATATCCCGTGTTTGCGATTGCTCTCTCTATCTCTTACTTGTTTATATCTTGCATGCTTATATTGTGTTTATCTTTATATGCTTGATATACATATTGTGCTTAATTGTTATATGCTTAGGGATTGTTTGCTAACACTTGTATTTAACCAAGAGAGCCAACGCGACACCTCAACTCTTATTTAGAGGAATCTTGAGGAGTTAGTCCAGAGCCCTTGGGGAATCCGGCTACACTCTTGTGTTATACTTGGTGTTTATTGTAAGAAGTTTTAGTTTGCGTCATATAAGTTTTAATTCCGCATTAAGTGACCATTAGATTAGCCATCACCTATTCACCCCCCCTCTAGGTGAATTACAAGAGGTAAGTAAGAATTTTTCGTTTTCTTTTAATTCTTAGTTTAGAATTCTACTCCAAAGCCAACATTCTCATCTTTATTTAGTTTTTTTCTTTTCTTTTGTAAATAAAACAACAACAACAACAACAGCAACATCATCATCTTTTATTTTACCATCTTCTTCACATCTTCTAACTTAACCTTTTTTTTCTTTTATTAAAACTGAGAAGAAATTTCTAACATATTTTTGTAAACTCAAAAAGAAACTAACTTACTTAAAAGCTTCCATCGCTAGTCACTCCTTGTGGATCACGATCAACAAAGCCATTTGCTATAGTAGTAGTATTGAGTACCTTGCACGTTTAAATCTTAATTTCTAAGCTATCATTTTCTGTGTGCAGGTTTAAACTCAATCAAAATTTGGTGTCGTTGCTGGGGAGGGACGATAAGTTTTTATTTTCTTTTTTGATTTACTTAAACAATTTAACCATTTCTTCTTTGTTTTTGTGTGCAAAGGCGGAATTCAGGAATCGAAGAGCTGCAGTTGACATATTGTTACTTTGTGCCTCTGCCCATGAAGGCAGAGCATCAGAACCCACAATTGTGCCGCTCAAACGCGGCAAAAGCCGTGCTTTCATGACATTTGTGGTGGACTACTAACTGATCTGTTTACAGGTGCTTTCACACTGTAAAATATAGCTTCTGCATGTGTTAGATTTTCTTATTAATTTATTTTGCACACTATATTTAATTCAACAGTAAAGTGTTTTTTTTAAATGTTAAAAATGGTTTAGACTTGCATTTAGGCACGTATCTAATTGATTTATCTTTTACATTATTGTTGAAGAGTGCTGGAGCAAAGGTACGTATACATAGCATGTAGTATCGGAACATTTTTGAATTGTTGACATTGCTTAAGTGTTGCTTTTCATATACATGTACACGTTGTACTAAATTAATTTAAGGGATTGTCTTATAAACAAGATAAGCTGGGGAAATCATTACCCTCCCTTAGCGCACAAACAATCTCCTCACTCACTAACCCAAGCCTAATTAAAACTGAGTAGACATTGGCCCTAGGGCTAACCCAAGCCTAATTAAAACTGAGTAGACATTGGCCCTAGGGACATCTCGGGCTCAATAGGAGACTGACCTAAGGGGGAAGTTGATTAGAATTTTTCTCTTATCAAATCAGTGTCAAAGGTTGGGGATTGAGTGGCAAAACCTCAAAGGTTGGTGGTTTAGCTTAATTCGGCCGCGCTGATACCTCCCACCAATCCTGCCCCTACCTGACTGATGAACTTGTGGTCAGATTCTGCAATATATCCCCCCTTGATAGTCTAACCAGTTAGGAGTCGTCTAGGTCTAAAATCTACCCTAATTTAGGCTAGATTTTTTCCCATTTTTTATTTGTTTGTTTGTTTGCTTGCTTGTTTTTGTTTTTTTGTTTTTGACATCTTAGTGATATGGATTATAATTACAATTATACATATGAAAATAGTATTCCATATTTTATCCTGTTCTCTTTTGACTCGGATATTACCAACCTGGCATATCATAACTTTAACCAACCAAGTATGCAGGATTGGTGATTGCTAAAATGAAAGATCAATCAAAGAGTTAAGAATTTACCATGTAACTTGTGGCTAACGGGTCGTGTCCATGAGGAGGAATGCGATGAAAGCTTTTCGGTGATTCATTTAATAACAAAGAATTGTGCTCGTTTTTTAGTGAAAAGAGAATGGAAATAAGGAGATGATTAAAAGAGAAATTGCAACTTTAGAGAAGGCTTTTGAGAAGGTGATTTAAAAAGCTCGAAAATTATTTTGTTGATTATAATAAGGAAGAAAATTTGGGCTCACTATCTCACTACTCAACTGTTAATTCTTCTATTGAAATCCTAAATGCCTCAACTTGATCATGGGCAAAACATAAGACTGACTTTAGAAAGTTTGAAGTAAAGCACATAAGATGGTTGGAAGAGTTCACTCTTTTCTTTAAGAAATCATTTTGAATCGGATGTTAATTCATCAAGCGCGAAGAAGCAAGTATGAAATAAAAACAGTTCAAGAAACATTCTTAAAAGACGTACGAGTTTAAAAATCCAAACCCATCCTCATATGCCTTCAAGAACACTTTCAAGAAGAAAGGCTTTAAGTAAGGCATGCAAATGATTCATTGGGTCTTTTTCATTAAAATTGGTGGAGAAGAAGAATTGAAGAGAGGTACAATAGTGAGCCCAGAAAACTGATCTGGCTACTCATGGAAAACAAAGAAGAAAGCAAGTAAATAATGCATGACATACCGTAATAAGAGTGAAAGAAAATGTAGCTCGATTCTTGTATTGATGTCACTTCAATCTTCAAGTACAAGCACTCAATTCCTCTCTCTCACAAGTATTTATACTGGACTACAAATTGAAAAACAAAAATACAACTTTTGTGCTATCTTACAAAGAGTCTAAATTCTTAGAAAATAAACAAAAATTCTAATCCTAGTCTTCGCTCCTTTTGCTCTGCTGAAACTGGTATTTATAGGGAAAAACCAAAAGGGAGAATCCCGGGAAGATTGAGGGAGTAAATGCTCCCACAACTAACACCATATAGCCGTAAAAACGTGGCTAGGGCCACGTTTCCGCGGCCCTGGTGTGGCCAGGTGGCCACACCCAGTTGGTGGGAGCTCCTGGTTTGGTGATTCTCCTGGATCTTCTTTTGATTTTCTCGTTTCTACTCCAGGATTTGACGAAACAGCCTTTGATTGTTGGCTTCAACCGCTTGATTCAGGGAGGATTCTTCTCAACCGGTTTTCAACCTCTCTGATATGCCAGATTTTGCCTTGATTTCTTGATTTCAAATTTCTTCTGAATTAAATCAGAATTTGGTGGGCTTTTGGGCTTGTTTCTCTTTCCTTTCTTTTAGCAATTGGGCCTACATTAAACAAAGAAGAAGAAAACTTATTAATAGGATTTATTAGCTAAAAAGTATGGTAAGGTGACAATGTATATGCAATATATGTGACTAATCACACCCCCACACTTATCTTTTGTTCGCCCTCGAGCAGAACATCAGACTAATTCTAATCAATTATTGGACCACTCTCGCAGATCACTCGAATGCACTGAGCATGTGCAACAAGCCGTTAAACCTCTAGGTTACCCCTAGAGGACGAGTTATATCTCGTGAGGGTTTTCAGTGGATTGCACCCACAAAATTCATAAAGAAAGAGAAAAAAAGTTAGTATTTTCGAAAAGCATTTTGAAAAGAGAAAATATTTGAAGTATATTTGTGAGAGTTTAAGTAATCTATAAGTTATAGGAATATCAAATTTTTCATTCCTAAACTTAGTCTCTATTCAACAACATGTCATCAATCAAAGTAAGGAGTCAAATTATTTTTTCTCATCTAGTATATTAATTTACCCTGAGTCGTATGCACCATCATGACTGTGAAGTTGACTAAGTGTTCTTTAACATTAACTCCTATGCCTTATTTATTGAATTTTTGATGGATTTTATACCTCAATTTCATTAGGCTTTCTAATCTGCCCATGTAACAAGCCTTCAGTCGGTGACACCCAAACCGAACAGTTTTAGGGCACCAGGTGAGAAAACACTCCTAAGGACTTAAACACTCGAGCAGACAAGGTCATGAAACCAAAGTTTTTATTTATAGATGTACCCCTTTTAGGTGTGAATACTTATGCTTCATGAGGCATAAATACCCAGCTTAATCAGAGGATTTACATATATACAATTTTTTTTCAAACTTATCTAATTATCTTTTGCATAAATACCAAGGCTTACTTAGGCCAAAGCACCTAGCTAATCAATAATTAGATTTGTTTATATTTTTTTATAAGGCATAAGAGTCTCTGTTTTTAAACCCTAAGTGTGTAAGTGTATTTAATATGCATATTTCATCAAGGTAAATATCAAGACTAAATTACTTTCACAAATTTTCTTCCTAACCCTAAACACCAAACAAGTAATCTTATTTTGACCAAGTGTAAGAAATCCTAATTATGATTTTCATATTCCTTAAAATTGACTTAATTTCTTACAAAAATATATCAAAATATTGTTCTTACCTTTCAAAAAGTTTTTTTATATATATTTTTTTCTTCTTTTTTTTTGATATCTATATTTGTTATGTTAGAACCCTCCCCCACACTTATCACATGCATTGTCCCCGATGTATGAAAGAAATGAATAAATGCATGAAATAAAATGGAAAAGAGAAAAGTTACCGATACACTGGGTCAAAAAGACCCATAGCCGTTTCATTTACCGGCACCGATTCCAAGAAAGGTTTAAGGCGTTGACCATTTACCTTAAAGTCATTTTCATTCTTGGTGTCACTGATCTCAACTGCACCGTGTAGAAACACGGTTTTTACAACGAATGGCCCAGTCCATCTTGATTTCAATTTTTCGAGAAAAAGATGAAGCCTAGAATTATAGAGTAAGAATTTTTTGAAAAGTCACCTAGAGGGGGGGTGAATAGGTGACGATGCTAATCTAGTGAACTAAATGCGGAATTAAAAACTTAATGCAATTCACACTCAAGTGCTATCAACAAGTGATGCACACAACCAAGCCAAGCAAATAAGAATGAGCAATATAAGTAGATGCAAGGCACAAAGTAAAGAGAGAGTTAGAGAGAGAGCCAATGGATCAAGCGCAAACAACAAGATATGTTCCGAGGTTCGAGCACCCAGCTCTACATCCCCGCCTTCGACACACGAAGGATTTTCAATCCACTAGCTTGTCCACAAAGGACTCCCACAAAGGGAACCTCCACCGAGGATTTGGGGCAATCACAATTACAAGGAGTACCCAACTCCTCTCCTTACAAACACAACCTCTTCCTTGAGGCACTCCTCCAATCCAACAAACAATCACCTCACAACTTGAGGGATTAGCACCAAGCTTACACAAAACACCTCACAACCCAAGTTGCACAACCTCCTCAACACAATGAGGGAAATGGCACAAAGCAAGAATTGGGTTTACAACTTAGTGGTTTCAAACAACCACAAAACAATCTCTTTTTCCCACACAAAATCCTATAGAGAAGATAGTAGATTTTAGCTCAAGTGTGGAGAAAACCAATGGAATGGAAATCAGAATCACAAAGAAAAATCCTTGGGAAATCAATAGAAATCAAGATGGTGAAGTTCAATCAAAAGCTTTTCCCAAAAACCCTCATCTTTGATTTTCCAAACCCTAGCAAAAACACCAAAAAGATTGTTCAATTCAAGTTTAAAAACTTCTTTTAATTGCAGCAAAAACACCAGAGAGTATGGAAAAATTCGCACAAAAAATCTTAGAGAAAAACTCTTGTAAATGGGGTATTTATAGGCAAATCTGGAAACTAGCCGTTGGCTGTAATTTTTGCCAGAAATACCCTGACGGTCGACCGCCCGGTCGATCGCCCAACGGTCAATTTTTGAACCGTTGGCGCAAGCGGTCGACCGCCCGGTCGACCCAAACAAACAGAGAGCAAACCTGCTCTCAGTCGGTCGACCGTCCGGTCGACCGGCCAATGCTGTAGCCAGCGTGCACGTATCTGTGCACGTCTGTCGACCGCCCGGTCGACTGGCTACTTGGTGCGGTCGACCGTACGGTCGACCGACCAAGCCTGGTAGGCAAAAAAAAAACAGGTCAGAAAAATAGGGGAAATAAATATCCAATAAATTCTTGTAAATTACTAAAAATCCCCAAAAATAGTTTTGTCAAAATGCATTGATATATAAACATGTGATAAAAGTTTTGACTCAAATATCAAGCAATTAAAACTTATTTTTATGTCTTTTCATTTTAACAAAAAACCAAACCTTGTATTTTCTAAAACTTGGATTCTTGAATGGAAAATACATTTTGTCCAAAACTCTTCCAAGTACAAAAACATGATATTAAACAACATTAAGGCATGATGCATATGGATAGAAATCCAATATACATGAAACAAATATATATCATAGTTTTTGTCATTAATTCAAAAATATGTTTTGTCATAAATACCAAAACATAAAACTCATGAAGTAGACTATCAAACTAAGGTTGTTTAAGCAATAGAAGCATGCATGTATATAGAACAAATCATATATATACATTAAACCATGTAAACTTGTTTTGATCTATCTATTCATGAAAACCAAGATCGGTTAAACCTAAAACGAAAAACCGAAAACCAATATTCAAAACATGAAACGTGTGTGTTGTGAACTTGAGCTTATCATACTATTCTAATCTTTACAATTAGGATCTAAACCCAAACTAAACTATGGTACCGATGTCTTCTTGTAGAGCGCAATCTCCAAGCCGACTCGATCCAAAATACTTTGATCCACAGAGCAAGTGCTATATATGATCTTTGGCGCTTGGGCTCTTGAATCAACAAGTGGGTAGCTTCCAAATCATCTTGTTGAAGCTAATTACCTACTAATAACTTGATTAATGATCTGAAACTAAAATCACAAGATTATTAGTACACATAACTACATGAGTTAATCATCATCAAAACTAGAGTGGAAGGCCTTTGGGCCAACAATCTCCCCCTTTTTGATGATGACAAAACTCATGGAGTTATATATGCATGGATTAAAGTAAAGCTTCAAAGAAGCTCCCCCTTAACTCATGCATAACAATAAAACATATAAGATATGCAATGAATGTTCTTAAACATGTTTATATGTGTTTAAAACAATATCAAAACATGCTCTTGATACCAATAAAACAATACTAATAAAATAAAACATTATCAAAACATGCTCTTGCTCTTGATACCAAAATTGAAAATTAAAACAAGACATTACTAAAACATGTTCTAGCTCTTGATACCAATAACCAATCATATTGAAACCAACATATTATTACTAATGAAAACCTAATTGTTGGCCCAATGGCCTTCCACTCTAGTTTTGATGATGATCAACTCATGTAGTTATGTTTACTAATATTCTTGTGCTTCTAAGTTTCAGATCATTAACAGGATATTAGTTGGTGATTAGCTTCAACAAGGAGTTTAGAAGCTATTCATGGTGATTCCAGGGCCAAAGCTTCAAGTTCACACTTTGCCTAGCCCATGGATGGAGTTTTGGAGCAAGTCTACTTGAAGATGGAAGATCGACAAGAAGACTTAGGTATCCTAGTTTAGATAGAGTTTTAGATCCATATTTGTAAAGCTTAGTTTAGTTGATATGCTCAAGTGCACAAAACACACACGTTTCATGATTTGGTTTTTGGTTTTTCATGAATAATAGATCAAAACAAGTTTACTTTATTTCTATGTATATTAGGTATGTTCTAGATATACATACATGCTTTAAACTTGCTAGACAAACTTATTTTGACTATCCTATTCATGTTTTGGAAAAATCAAGTTTGATAAAAATACAAGTTTTGTTTTTGATAAAATTGGCAAGACACAAAAATGAATTGATATGTTGATATATTGTCTTGAAATTTTTATCACTTGATTGAGTTTCAATATAAAATGATAAAACAATTTTTATGGTATTTTTAAAAGAGATAAAAGATTTTTTAGAAAATATTTTTCCAAATTTTCTGACCTTGTTTTGTGCTGACAGGCTGGTCGGTCGACCGTGACGGTCGACCGCACCAAGGGCCGGTCGACCGTTGCGGTCGACTGACGTGCACAGACGTGCACGTCTGTTAGGCACAGACACGGTCGACCGGGACGGTCGACCGAGTTGAGAGTTCTGCTCTCGGGTTTTCTCGGTCGACCGGGCCGGTCGACCGCAGTTGCCCAACGGTCATAATTCTGATCGTTGGCGGTCGACCGGACCGGTCGACCGGCAGTCTATCAGACTGCCAGCTCAGCCTAACGGCTAGTTTTGTTTGGGGGCTATATAAACCCCATCTCTTTGGGGATTTTTGCCAAGTTTTTTAAGAGAAAAAATACTAGTTTTCTGAAGTGTTTTTAAAAGAGTTTTCAAAAGAGTTTTAAGTGCAAAAACTTCTCATCTTTATTGTTTTAGGGTTTTTGGAAAATCAAAGAAAAATAGGTTTTTGGGATTTTTGCTTAGATCTTCAATTCTATCATATTGCAAGTATTTTCCCAAAGATTTTTCTTTGTTGCTTGTTTCCAAAAACACTTGTTTTCCACACTTGAGCTATCTTCTATCCTAAACTATTAGGATCTTGTTTTTGTGGAAAAAGATAAGAGAAAAAGAAAGAGAAGTGTTTGAGGTTGTTTGTTGTAAACCTCATTGTTGTAAACACCCTTATATTTGTGAATCCCTCTTCGGTAGAGGTGATCAGGTGATTGTGTTGTGGATCCCTCTTAGGTAGAGGTGGAGTTTGGTTGTGAGCCTCTTCGGTAGAGGTGTGTGGATTGGTTGTTGTATTGGCTACGGGCCTAACCCCTCGGTTGTGAGGAGGTTGTTGTTGAGAGAGGAGTTTGGTACTCCTAGAGTTGTAAGAAATCCTCTTTGGTAGAGGTTCCCTCGGTGGGAGTTGAGATAGTGGAAATCCTACACAGTGGTGTAGGCGGGGATGTAGAGCAAGGTGCTCGAACCTCGAAACAAATCTTGGTGTTTGCGTTTTGATCCATTGTCTCTCTAACTCTCTCTCTTATAATTGTGCATAGCATCATACTCATCATCATATCATACTTGCTTGCGTTGAGCATTGATTCATTCATATCATATATTGCTTGTGTTGTGCCTTGCATCTCTTTTTGCTATATCCTTTATTGCTTGGCTTGATTGTGAGTGCACATTGTTTGGATTGCTTGTGTGTGTGTGCCTAACTTATACTCATCCAACAAGAGCTTCACATAGCACCTCAACCCATTTCAAGGGAATCAAGGGGAGTTAGTCCAGAGCCTCACAAGGGGAATTCGGCTATACTTGTTGTATTGTATTAGTTTGTGCATAATTTGCATTAGCTTCCGCATTTAGCGCACTTAGTTTGCATTAAGTTTCTTAGATTAGCACTTACACCTATTCACCCCCCCTCTAGGTGTTTTTCAATTGGTATCAGAGCTAGTGCTCCTGATACTTAGGCTTAACATCCTAGGAGTGAGATCCATTTGCTTGCTAATCTCATTTGCATTTGCTTGTCTGCGCATTCATATATAGTTTACCATGGACTTCATGACCCCTCCTAGCTTTGACCCTTCCAACATTGATGTTTGGAAGTATAGGATGTCCATGTACCTAAAGACCCTAGGTTTGCATGTTTTCCTTGCGGCCACCAAGAGATGTTATCTTGGTGATTGCAATCATATAGGGGCCAATGCACAAGCCCTTGAGGCCATTAGAAGCACTTTATCTAAAGATTATCTTATGAGTGTTTCTAACCTTGATTCCGCTTTTGCAGTGTGGAACAAGTTGACAACAACCACCAACACCTCCAAGTTTCAAGTCCAAATCCAACAAGAAGAGGAATATAGTGGAGAATCCGAGCCACAACAATGCTATATGGTCCAAGGGAATGACTCCCTTGAGGTACATTCGGAACCCCACTATGATAGTGATGATTGTTCTAGTTCTTCAAATGATCATATTGATGTCCATGCTATAAATGAAGAACTTTCAATTGTTTGTGAAAAACTTATAGAAAAATATAAGATTTTGAAAAAGAAAAGTCTAGGAATTGAAAAAGAAAATAAGTGTTTACAATCTAGACTTGATATTGTTTTGCAAGAGAAGGTTGAGGTCTATAATGAAAGGGATTCATTAAGATCTCAATTAGAACTTGCACTTAAGGAAAATAAAGTTTTAAAATCTAAAAATGATTGTGAAAATCTTTTGAAGAAAAATGAAAATTTGTCTTCAAAAGTAGATTTTGTTATAAAAGAGAATGTTGATTTAAAAAATAAAATTATTTCCATTTCAAATGAATTAAATGCTTGTTTGAAGAAAAATGAGGTTTTGCATAAAAAGATTGATGCTCATGTTTGCCATGCTAGTGTAGCCTCATCATCTAGACTACCTAATGCATGTACCTCTTCTTCTAAGATTAATGATGATATTTGTATGCTTAAGAAGAGAGTAGATTGTTTGGGCTCCACTATGAGCCAATGTGCCATGAACCACTCACGATTGGAAACCTTGATTCGAAAGAAACAAGTTCCATCTTCTATGCATGCACATTCTCCACGGCATACACATGCTCCTCACGAACACCATCACACCATGTATGCTCATGTGTACACATGTACACATTGTGGTCAAAAAGGCCATCTTGCTAAATTTTGCTATGATCGTTTACTTGTTGAAAATTTAGCCAAGAAATTTGTTTGGGTTAGAAATGAGACTAACCCCCATGGACCCAAAAGAGTATGGGTACCAAAGACCACCCCTCCTATTTTTGATGTAGGTGTGAGCTCTCACATGACGTGAGAGTGATGACACCTTGGAGTGGATGCGTTCCGGACTTCATGGAAATCAAATTGGATGCATCACTTTCAAGGGAAGATTTGGTGGAGATGACCACCATGTTTTAGAGACAAGGAGAGTTGCTTCTTCGGTTTTGGTAACAATCCTTTACTCCCATTTATTGTTTATATGCTTTCCATGTTTTAATATTTATAGCATGTTTTTGATGTCTATGGATTAGTATGTTCATTCCATGTTTATTAGATCCTTGACATACATGTATAGTATTTGAGACACATATGCTTATATGAACCAATATTTAGTGTTCTCACTTTTGTTTAAGCTATAATGTACATCATGAATCTAATACATGTGAATTTACATAGTAATCATGTTTTAGTTTTATCATGATGACTTTTATATTTGTTTTGATGCTTCATGTTTTGAATATATGTTTAGATGTTTGTTTTCATTAAGACTAGTTATATACTTGTACATAGAGTGGGCTACAAATAAATCTATATATGTTGAGCTTGATTGCTTATTTGAACCCATTAGATGTGCTAGTATAGTCTAGTTTTGATGATTCATACATTTCAAACTTGTATTCCATTTTTGGATTTGTTTTATGATTGTGTGTTTCACTTCATGTATATGTTTGTATTGCCAAACTTTAAGATATACATGTATACCCCTTGAGTCATTTGCCTTTCATGCAAATCTATATTTGGACTCAATTGTGTTTAGGGATATGTATGTATACTTCATGTTTGACAATTCATACATATACCTTGAAATGAAATTTGTTGTGATAAAAATTTAATTTTTCATGTTTCATGTATTTATGTTTAACTTCATGTATATGTCTATCTAGTTCAAACTAATCTTATACATATACATCTTTTTGAGCCACGTGCCTTCATGAATATACATTTAGTGGACTCGTTGAGTTTTGGATATGTATGTATATTTTAGCTTGTATTAGACATACATATGCCTTGAAGATTAAATAAGGAGTTTTATATGATTTTTCATGTTTTTGATAGAATTATGTTTTAAGGAATAATTGAGCTTAATGAAATATTTTTCATGATTATAATCTTCACATATTTTTTGTACACTCATATCTATTGCTCATGTTTTGTTTCTCATGAGTTATGCTTTATTGGTTAGAGTGATGATTATCATGTGAATTTCAATTTTGTTTTATTCCTTACTTGAAGGATTTCGTGCTAGTTAACAAGTTTTCCATTTAACTAGTTGCGGTGTTCTTCATTTTGGTAGTGATTTTCAAACAAAACTACATTTTCAAATCTATCTTTGAAAACCCCTACCTTCCAAGGGCGGTAGGATGGGAGATCATGTTCATGTATGCCCTAAATTGAAAATCTTTAAAACTTGAATTATGATTGGGTGGTAGAGAATATGATGTATACACTTGAACTTATTGTTATGTCAATTGGTATCCTTGAACTCTTTCAATTGGTATCATTTTGATCTTCTTGTATACTCATATATGTTTTGTATGTATGTATGCTTTAAATTCCAAGTATATCAATTTCTATTGGTATCTATTTTTCATACATATATATGTTTGTGTTTATGCTAGTGCTTGAGTTTCAATTTTGTTTAAATTGATTACTTTTAAATTGTTATCAAGACTATGCATGACTTTAGTTTGTATTTCATAAAGGGGGAGAAAATTTGATTTTGTATTTCAATTGGTAATTGTACTCCCACTCTTTATGATTAAAAGTTGATATTTTAAACATATGATATCAACATCAAATTATATGTTTTTAAAATGAACAATATTTACAATTGGTATCATATTTAAGAAATTCAAAATTTGTTTTGGTTTCAAGATTCATGTTTAAGAATTCAAGACTTATGTTTAATTACAATTGGTATTTTCAAAATGTTGTTTAAAGAAAATATTCAAAGTTTTGATTTGTATTTCCTATATGCAAGGAGAGCTTAACATCTCTCTTACATATAGATTCATGTTGAGTATATTATAAATTGAGGAGCTTGACAACTCTTCTTTATATGATATACGTGTGTAGGGGGAGCTTCACATCTCCTCTTATGCATTACATAATATGTGTTATGTGAATTGGGGCTTGTCATCCTTTCTTCATGTAATGCATATGTGTAGGGAAGCTAACTTAGCGTCTTCCTCTTCATGAATGTATATAGCATATAACATATATTGATCCTTGTTTATTGGTATCAAGATACTTCATTGTCATATTTTCTAATTGATATCATGTTTGTAGTCACCCCTTATTGATTTTTTGTTTTAGACAAAAAGGGGGAGAACATTGTTTGCATTGTTTTGATTGACAAAAAGGGGGAGAAAGATTTTTACCCCTCATTTTATCTATGATTTTGATTGTTTACCCCTTTGTTGATGATTGACAAAAAGGGGGAGAAGTATTTGAGTTTTATATGCATGCTTATGTTTTATATGCATATATTATGTTTTAATCTCAAGAATATTAAGTTTAATTGATATATAGAGTTTGCTTTGTAATTGGTATCTAGAGCTTATTTTGTTTTGAATATTCTATTTGATATCTAGAACCATTTATTGTTTATGCATATGCATGTTTCATGTTTAATATTCATTGCATATATTTATTGTTTATCCCTATGCATGAGTTAAGGGGGAGCTTCCTTGAAGCTTATCTTTAATCCATGCATATATAACTCCATGAGTTTTGTCATCATCAAAAAGGGGGAGATTGTTTGCCCAATGGCCTTCCACTCTAGTTTTGATGATGATCAACTCATGTAGTTATGTTTACTAATATTCTTGTGCTTCTAAGTTTCAGATCATTAACAGGATATTAGTTGGTGATTAGCTTCAACAAGGAGTTTAGAAGCTATTCATGGTGATTCCAGGGCCAAAGCTTCAAGTTCACACTTTGCCTAGCCCATGGATGGAGTTTTGGAGCAAGTCTACTTGAAGATGGAAGATCGACAAGAAGACTTAGGTATCCTATTTTAGATAGAGTTTTAGATCCATATTTGTAAAGCTTAGTTTAGTTGATATGCTCAAGTGCACAAAACACACACGTTTCATGATTTGGTTTTTGGTTTTTCATGAATAATAGATCAAAACAAGTTTACTTTATTTCTATGTATATTAGATATGTTCTAGATATACATACATGCTTTAAACTTGCTAGACAAACTTATTTTGACTATCCTATTCATGTTTTGGAAAAATCAAGTTTGATAAAAATACAAGTTTTGTTTTTGATAAAATTGGCAAGACACAAAAATGAATTGATATGTTGATATATTGTCTTGAAATTTTTATCACTTGTTTGAGTTTCAATATAAAATGATAAAACAATTTTTATGGTATTTTTAAAAGAGATAAAATATTTTTTAGAAAATATTTTTCTAAATTTTCTGACCTTGTTTTGTGCTGAGACAGGCTGGTCGGTCGACCGTGACGGTCGACCGCACCAAGGGCCGGTCGACCGTTGCGGTCGACCGACGTGCACAGACGTGCACGTCTGTTAGGCACAGACACGGTCGACCGGGACGGTCGACCGAGTTGAGAATTGTACTCTCGGGTTTTCTCGGTCGACCGGGCCGGTCGACCGCAGTTGCCCAACGGTCATAATTCTGACCGTTGGCGGTCGACCGGACCGGTCGACCGGCAGTCTGTCAGACTGCCAGCTCAGCCTAACGGCTAGTTTTGTTTGGGGGCTATATAAACCCCATCTCTTTGGGGATTTTTGCCAAGTTTTTTAAGAGAAAAAATACTAGTTTTCTGAAGTGTTTTAAAAGAGTTTTCAAAAGAGTTTTAAGTGCAAAAACTTCTCATCTTTATTGTTTTAGGGTTTTTGGAAAATCAAAGAAAAATAGGTTTTTGGGATTTTTGCTTAGATCTTCAATTCTATCATATTGCAAGTATTTTCCCAAAGATTTTTCTTTGTTGCTTGTTTCCAAAAACACTTGTTTTCCACACTTGAGCTATCTTCTATCCTAAACTATTAGGATCTTGTTTTTGTGGAAAAAGATAAGAGAAAAAGAAAGAGAAGTGTTTGAGGTTGTTTGTTGTAAACCTCATTGTTGTAAACACCCTTATATTTGTGAATCCCTCTTCGGTAGAGGTGATCGGGTGATTGTGTTGTGGATCCCTCTTAGGTAGAGGTGGAGTTTGGTTGTGAGCCTCTTCGGTAGAGGTGTGTGGATTGGTTGTTGTATTGGCTACGGGCCTAACCCCTCGGTTGTGAGGAGGTTGTTGTTAAGAGAGGAGTTTGGTACTCCTAGAGTTGTAAGAAATCCTCTTTGGTAGAGGTTCCCTCGGTGGGAGTTGAGATAGTGGAAATCCTACACAGTGGTGTAGGCGGGGATGTAGAGCAAGGTGCTCGAACCTCGAAACAAATCTTGGTGTTTGCGTTTTGATCCATTGTCTCTCTAACTCTCTCTCTTATAATTGTGCATAGCATCATACTCATCATCATATCATACTTGCTTGTGTTGAGCATTGATTCATTCATATCATATATTGCTTGTGTTGTGCCTTGCATCTCTTTTTGCTATATCCTTTATTGCTTGGCTTGATTGTGAGTGCACATTGTTTGGATTGCTTGTGTGTGTGTGCCTAACTTATACTCATCCAACAAGAGCTTCACATAGCACCTCAACCCATTTCAAGGGGAATCAAGGGGAGTTAGTCCAGAGCCTCGCAAGGGGAATTCGGCTACACTTGTTGTATTGTATTAGTTTGTGCATAATTTGCATTAGCTTCCGCATTTAGCGCACTTAGTTTGCATTAAGTTTCTTAGATTAGCACTTACACCTATTCACCCCCCTCTAGGTGTTTTTCACTAATGAAAACCAACCAAAACATATGCATAAAACAACCATGCATATAAACTACAAATTCTTCTCCCCCTTTTTGTCAATCATCAACAAAGGGGTAAAAACAAACATAATGAAAATAAATACTTCTCCCCCTAAATGTTCAAAACAAAGAAGCAATAAATTATTCCAAGGGGTAAAACCAAAGTCAATATGATATCAATTGAAAATAACAAACTTTGAGAATGTTAAATCCTATTTGAAATAAAACAAGGTATTGAAACAAAATAACATTTTATATCAAAATGAAAACATGTAATGTAAACTTGATACCAATAGATAATAAAAAAATTGATACCAAATTTAAGGAAACAAATAGCATCTTGATACCAAAAGAAGATATTTTTCATTATAAGCATATGATACCAATTACTTTAATATCATAAAGTTAGGGAGTGGGAAACAAAAACAAGGGTAAACCAAATACCAATTGAAATATAAAATACGAGTTTTCTCCCCCTTTATGAAATACCAAAAGAAAATATGCATAGGCTTGAAATAAGATACCAATTGAAAATTAAATCAATTGAAACATGATATTCATTAAAAATTCAAGCTTAGCAATCTTGAAATTATGATAAAGCTTGTATATGGATACCAATTGAAAAACTCAAGCTTAACATAACCAAAATTTGTGCTTCAAGATATAGGGATATAATAAGAACAAATAAATCATCTATATATGTATGTAAGAAATAGATACCAATAGAAATTGATACTATATGAAGTGTAAGCATACATATATAAAACAAAACATATATGAGTATACAAAAGGATGTCAAGATTGATACCAATTGAAAGAATTCAATGATACCAATTGAAACAACAATAAGATCAAGTGTATGACTCATATCAACTACCACCCATTTCATGATCAAGTTTAAAAAGATTTCCATTATAAAGCATACATGAGCATGATCTCCCGTCCAACCGCCCATAGATGGTAGGGGTTTTAAAAAATAGATTTGAAAGTAGAGTACGTTTGAAAATCACTACCAAATGAAGAATAACACAACTAGTTATATGAATCAACTAGTACGAGATCCTTCAAATAAGGAATAAAAAATATTTTTCATGTAGATGCATGTAAACCACATGGCACTAAAACACTCAAAAATCCATATAGCACAATTTGTACTCATGAAAACTAAGTCATGAGAAAACATTAAATAGGGTGAGTGTACAAGTGTTGTGAGAAACATATCAACATGAAAATGGACAATCAAGCTCATATGAAATTCATTGTGAAATCACCAATTGAAATCATCTTTTAAAAAAAAATGAAATTCATCATAAATGTGAAATCACTTAGAAAACATGAAATTCATCCAAACGATTTAAACTTCAAGGCATATGTATGTCATGTACAAACTAAAGTATACATACATATCCTAAACACAATGAGTCCACAAATTATATGCATGAAGGCACGTGGCTCAAGGATGTATATATATAGATGATAGTTTGGACAAGATGTACATATACATGAAGTTAAAACAAAACATGTAAAATAGTGAATACAAGTCAAATGCAAGAATCATCAAAACTAGACTATACTAGTACATCAAGTGAATACAAATGAGCGTCAAGCACAAACATATATAAAGGTCTATTTGTAGCTCACTCGTTGTACAAGTATAAATTCTAGTCTTAATGAAAATTATCATTCAAGCAAGTAGTCAAAACATGAAGTATAAAACGGGAATCATAATCCAACATAATAAACATAATAATCAAAACACGAATTATTAAAACAAAATGTCATAGTCAACCATATGATTAGCATGACAAGACATGTGCATTAGATCTATGATTAACATGATAGCTAAACATAAAGAGAACACAAAATATGGGTCCATACTAAACATGGGTGTCTCAACCATTAATCATGTAAAGCATAAGTCTAATAAACATGACAAATACCATACTAATCAAAACATGAGTCATCCAAAACATCATAAACATCCATATGATCATTATGTATATGCATGTACATTAGATCTAGGGCATACATGATAGTACTAAACAAGGTGAGAACACAAAGATAAGATCCATATAAAGCATGGGTGTCTCAAGAACTAAACATGTATAACACTAATCTAATCAATGACATAAGCATAATGAACAATAAAACAAGACATGCTATGAATAAATGAACATGAAAAGCATGCAATTAAAAATGGGAGTTAGAGAATGATACCAAAACCGATGAAGGTGCATCTCTAGTTCTCCAAACCCATGGTGGTCCTCCCACCAAATCTCCTTGAGTGTGAAGCATCCAAATGATTCTCTTTTAGGCTTAGAACGCATCCACCTCAAGGCACCCAAAACTCTCACGTGATGCGAAAGCCTCCACCTACATCAAAAATCAAAGCGGTGGATCTTGGTACCCATTTCCTTGTGGGTCCATGGGGGTTAGTATCTCTCCTAACCCAAACAAGATTAGTTGCTAAATTTTCAACATGTAAACGATCATAGCAAAATCTAGCAAGATGGCCTTTTCGACCACAATGTGTACAATTGAACACATGAGCATACATGTTATGATTGTGTCCGTGATGGGCATGTGTATGCCGTGTTGGGTGTGCATGCATAGTTGGAACTTGTTTCTTGCGAATCAAGGATTTCAAACGAGTGTGGTTCTTGCACAATGGCTCAAAGTGGAGCCCAAACATTCAACACTTTTCTTCAAATTATTAATATCATTTTCAATGCTAGAAGATAAAGTGGAGCATGCAATGGGTGTGCTAGAAGTAGAAGCTACACTAGCATGGCAAACATGAATATCAATATCATTTTGTAAAGATTCATTTTTAATCAAAACCAAATCCAATTCTTTTGTAATTGAATCAATTTTATTTTTCAAAGTAAGATTTTCTTTAAAAACAAGATCTAATGTAGAAGACAAAACTTCATTGTGTTCTACAACATCATCACAATCATTTTGTTTTTCAAAACTTCAATTTCTTTTAAAGCAATTTCAAGTTGAGATTCAAGTGAGTCACGTTCACTAATAATCTCTTCTTTCTCTTGCAAAACTGATTCAAAAGTTGAACATAAATCCTTTAATTCTTCTTCTAAGTCAAAATGTTTCTTTTTCAAAATCTCATGTTTTTCCATAAAATTTTCAAGTTTAGAAGCAAGGTCAACATTCAAATTTTGAACTTGAAAACAACCATGGCAATATGAACTAGAGCTATCATCTATTTGAGAGTCCGATTGTTCCTCATGGGAGTCATTCCCATATGCCATAAAATAAGGCTCTTCGGATACATCTCTCATAGATCTCCTCATATTGTTAATGATCCTTGGAAGCTCCGGAGATGTCAAGACGCTCCAAACTGCAAAAGCCGAATCAAAACTATCAAAAACAAGTAAAAGATTATTATCAAAAGATGCTCAAAGTGTTTTAAGTGCAAGTGCATTGGCCTTCTTATGCTTGCTACTATTAGGGAGGGTTTCTATAGTGATGGCTTGATAAACTAGATGATCTAGAGTTTTTAAATGCCTAGTCATGTCCACCTTCCAAGCATCAAGTCTAAAATGGTCAAACATAGGAGGGCTAGCCATGAGTGCAAACTAGTATGAGTGCAAATGATAATGCAAATGAAGATTAGCAAACCAAGATCTTGACTCCTAGGTGGTTAAACCTAAATATCAGGAGCACTAGCTCTGATACCAATTGAAAAGTCACCTAGAGGGGGGGTGAATAGGTGACGATGCTAATCTAGTGAACTAAATGCGGAATTAAAAACTTAATGCAATTCACACTCAAGTGCTATAAACAAGTGATGCACACAACCAAGCCAAGCAAATAAGAATGAGCAATATACGTAGATGCAAGGCACAAAGTTAAGAGAGAGTTAGAGAGAGAGCCAATGGATCAAGCGCAAACAACAAGATATGTTCCGAGGTTCGAGCACCCAGCTCTACATCCCCGCCTTCGACACACGAAGGATTTTCAATCCACTAGCTTGTCCACAAAGGACTCCCACAAAGGGAACCTCCACCGAGGATTTGGGGCAATCACAATTACAAGGAGTACCCAACTCCTCTCTTTACAAACACAACCTCTTCATTGAGGCACTCCTCCAATCAACAAACAATCACCTCACAACTTGAGGGATTAGCACCAAGCTTACACAAAACACCTCACAACCCAAGTTGCACAACCTCCTCAACACAATGAGGGAAATGGCACAAAGCAAGAATTGGGTTTACAACTTAGTGGTTTCAAACAACCACAAAACAATCTCTTTTTCCCACACAAAATCCTATAGAGAAGATAGTAGATTTTAGCTCAAGTGTGGAGAAAACCAATGGAATGGAAATCAGAATCACAAAGAAAAATCCTTGGGAAATCAATAGAAATCAAGATGGTGAAGTTCAATCAAAAGCTTTTCCCAAAAACCCTCTTCTTTGATTTTCCAAACCCTAGCAAAAACACCAAAAAGATTGTTCAATTCAAGTTCAAAAACTTCTTTTAATTGCAGCAAAAATACCAGAGAGTATGGAAAAATTCGCACAAAAAATCTTAGAGAAAAACTCTTGTAAATGGGGTATTTATAGGCAAATCTGGAAACTAGCCGTTGGCTGTAATTTTTGCCAGAAATACCTTGACGGTCGACCGCCCGGTCGACCGCCCAACTGTCAATTTTTGAACCGTTGGCGCAAGCGGTCGACCGCCCGGTCGACCCAAACAAACAGAGAGCAAACCTGCTCTCAGTCGGTCGACCGTCCGGTCGACCGGCCAAGGCTGTAGCCAGCGTGCACGTATCTATGCACGTCTGTCGACCGCCCGGTCGACTGGCTACTTGGTGCGGTCGACCGTACGGTCGACCGACCAAGCCTGGCAGGCAAAAAAAAAACAGGTCAGAAAAATAGGGGAAATAAATATCCAATAAATTCTTGTAAATTACTAAAAATCCCCAAAAATAGTTTTGTCAAAATGCATTGATATATAAACATGTGATAAAAGTTTTGACTCAAATATCAAGCAATTAAAACTTATTTTTATGTCTTTTCATTTTAACCAAAAACCAAACCTTGTATTTTCTAAAACTTGGATTCTTGAATGGAAAATACATTTTGTCCAAAACTCTTCCAAGTACAAAAACATGATATTAAACAACATTAAGGCATGATGCATATGGATAGAAATCCAATATACATGAAACAAATATATATCATAGTTTTTGTCATTAATTCAAAAATATGTTTTGTCATAAATACCAAAACATAAAACTCATGAAGTAGACTATCAAACTAAGGTTGTTTAAGCAATAGAAGCATGCATGTATATAGAACAAATCATATATATACATTAAACCATGTAAACTTGTTTTGATCTATCTATTCATGAAAACCAAGATCGGTTAAACCTAAAACGAAAAATCGAAAACCAATATTCAAAACATGAAACGTGTGTGTTGTGAACTTGAGCTTATCATACTATTCTAATCTTTACAATTAGGATCTAAACCTAAAACAAAACTATGGTACCGATGTCTTCTTGTAGAGCGCAATCTCCAAGCCGACTCGATCCAAAATACTTTGATCCACGGAGCAAGTGCTATATATGATCTTTGGCGCTTGGGCTCTTGAATCAACAAGTGGGTAGCTTCCAAATCATCTTGTTGAAGCTAATTACCTACTAATAACTTAATTAATGATCTGAAACTAAAATCACAAGATTATTAGTACACATAACTACATGAGTTAATCATCATCAAAACTAGAGTGGAAGGCCTTTGGGCCAACATTTTTGTCCAGGGACAAAGGTTTTTCTTATGATGTGTTTATCATGGAAAATCTTGACTCTATCTTTAGTGATCCTAGCATTTTCATAGGCCTCATTTCTCAATTCCTCTAATTCGGAAATTTGTAATTTTCGAAGGTCACTGGCCTTAGTCAAGTCGAAATTCAACTGCTTGATTGCCCATAAGGCTTAGTGCTCTAACTCAACGGGCAAGTGATAAGGTTTTCCATAGACTAACCTATAAGGAGACATGCCTAGAATTGTCTTGAAAGCGGTCCTGTAGGCCCATAGGGCATCTACAAGTTTGATGGACCAATCTTTCCGGTTTTGCTTCACAATTTTCTCCAAGATAAGCTTGACTTGTCTATTGGAAACCTCAACTTACCCACTTGTTTGAGGATGATAAGGTGTGGACAACTTGTGAGTTATGGCATACTTTCGCATAAGAGCTTCAAAAGATCTATTGCAAAAGTGAGTGCCATTATCACTGATGATAGCACGAGGGGTTCCGAAGCATGAAAAAATGTTCTCTTTCAAAAACTTCATGACACTTTGTTATCATTAGTTTTACAAGGAACGGTTTCTACCCACTTGGACACATAATCCACAGAAACCAATATGTATTGGTTTCCAAATGAATTAGGAAATGGACCCATAAAGTCGATGCGCCAAACATCAAAGAGTTTTATTTCTAGAATTGGGTTAAGGGGCATCATATTTTGTTTTAAGATCCTTCCTACCATTTGGCATCTAGGGCACGTCTTGCAAAATTCATAGGCATCCTTGAACAAAGTGGGCCAATAGAACCCACTTTGTAGCACTTTTTCAGCAGTCTTGCGGGGACCAAAGTGTCCACCGCATGCAAGTTCGTGACAAAAGGATAGAACACTCTTAACCTCCTCATCGAGAATGCATCTCTTAATAATTTGGTCAGAACAGTACTTAAAAAGATACGGTTCCTCCAAAAGAAATACCAGACTTGGGATAAGAACCGGTATATATCGTTTTTGGACCAATGAGACGGAGTTTGATTTGTGACTAAGTAATTCACTATATCTGCAAACCAAGATTCCCTAGAGATAGCTAAGAGATTTTCATCAAGAAAGTCCTCATTTATGGGTAATTCGTTGCTTGGAGAATTAGGGATCCGTGAGAGATGATCAGCAACGACATTTTCTACGCCTTTTTTATCTCGAACTCAAGATCGAATTCTTGAAGAAGGAGGATCCAACGAATGAGTCGGGCCTTGGCATCCTTCTTCATCATGAGGTACCTAAGCGTAGAATGATCAGTGAAAATGATGGTTTTGGACCCTAGTAGGTTGGGACGAAACTTCTCTAAGACAAACACTACTGCTAAGAATTCCTTCTCAGTCATAGTGTAGTTCAATTGAGCATCGTTAAGAGTCCTACTAGAATAGTAAATCACATGCTGCTTGTTATCAGTGCGTTATCCTAGGACAGCACCTATGGCAAAATCGGAAGCATCGCACATGATTTCGAACGACTTAGACCAATCCGGTGCAGATATGATTGGTGCAGAAATAAGCTCTCTCTTCTCTCAAAAATTTATGCATTCAACATCGAAAGTGAAGGACACGTCTATTGGCCCGAAGGCCCATCACTCTAGTTTTGATGATGATCAACTCATGTAGTTATAGTACTAATGATCTTGTGTTTAATTAGTGACAGATTTATGATCAAGATCCTAGTAGGTGCATAGCTTCAACAAAGGATTTGAAGTCAAGTTTTGGAGCTAGCAAGGTTTGATCCAAGAGCCATTGGATCGTGTTTGGACCAAGTCAAGAAGATGAGAAGGCTTCAAGTGAAGACTTCAAGAAGATGAAGACTTGTGTCTAGGTTTGTTTTAGTAAGATTTTGTTTTAGATAAAATGTAAAGGATAGAATAGTTGGTGGATTGCTCAACTATATATCACACACACACACTCTTGATAGTTTTGTTTTTACAAAAGATTTTCTTTTAGAAAAATACATGTTTGGTTTTTGATTTTCAAGCTTACATGTTTTATCCAAAACCATGTTTAGTGCTTAATGTCAAAAACATAGATATTTCAACATGTTTATGTAGTGGATCATATCCATACACTTTATGCTTCAAATGAGTTTAAATATCTTGTTTTTGTATTTGGAGAAGTTTGGAAAAATCAAGTTTTAGAAAATACTGTTTTTCATTTGAGGCAATTTTTTCATATTACAAAAATAGTCCAAATCATTTATAACATGCCTTGATTTTGTGCAAGCATGTTTGTTTATCAAAGTATATTGGTAAAACAATTTTTTGTAGATTTTCTGTGATTTTATGGGATTTTATGTGAGCCAAAAAGATCAAGTTTTTTAATCCCTTAACAATGTTTCCAGGCTTCAGCCGGTCGACCGACCGGTCGACCGAAGTCTGAAGTCGGTCGACCGGATCAGTCAACCGACGTGCACAGACGTGCACGCCTTTGTGCACTGGAGGGCCGGTCGACAGACCCGGTCGACCGCCAGAGAGCTTCTGCTCTCTGGAAAACCCCGGTCGACCGGATCAGTCGACCGACAGAGAGACTGCTCTCTGTTCCAGAGGCTCAGTCGACCGAAGCCCCAACGGTCGGATTTCTGACCGTTGTTCTGACAGACCCCAACAGCTTGTTTTTCTAGCTCTATAAAATGGGGCATTTGGATTTTTTAGTTGGTTTAGAGCCAGTTTTTCCTACTTCATTGAAAGAGTTTTCTCCACTAAATTGAGAGCTAATACTTCCAATCAAAAGGGGAGTTTATCAAGAGTGATTAAAAGAGATTTTCTTGAGTTTTCCTCCACCATCTCTTTCCTTGTTTTCTCACACAAACACTTGAGCTATCCATTGACATTCATCCTATAGGAGTGTTATAGTGAGAGTTTTTATTGGTGATCAAGTGTTTAGATCACCAAGAGTTCTTTCTTATACTTTGAGGAGGCGGACGTGTGTGTCCGCGGTGTTTCAAGTTCGGGTGCGAACTTGTTGTTTGAGGTGCGGCCTCGGCGAGCTTGTGGGCTTGCGGTGTGTACGGACTAAAGAGAGTCCAAGGAGTTCTAGTGGGAACTCGTTGTAGGTGTTGCGGCACCGAGTGATCCGGTGGGATCGATTATAGTGGAAATCCTTCGTGTGTAGAAGGCGGGGATGTAGAGCAAGTGTGCTCGAACCTCGAAACAAATCCGTTGTGTTTGCGATTGCTCACTCTCTCTCTCTCTCTTTGTATCTTGTTTATATCTTGCATGTTTTTATTGTGCTTATCCTTACATGCTTGATATTCATATTGTGCTTAATTGATATATATGCTTGGGGATTGTTTGCTAACACTTGTATTCAACCAAGAGAGCCAACGCGGCACCTCAACCCTTATCTAGGAGAATCTAGAGGAGTTTGTCCAGAGCCCTTCACGGGAAATTCGGCAACACTCTTGTGTTATACGTGGTGTTTAGTGTAAGAAGTTTATTTAGGTCATAATAGTTTTTAATTCCGTATTATTTGGCATTTAGTGACCATTAGATTAGCCATCACCTATTCACCCCCCTCTAGGTGATCTTCAATTGGTGTCAGAGCCAAGTGCTCTGAATTTGGGTCTTACAACCTAGAGTTAAAGATTTTCATTTTTAGGCTAATCACGTATTTTGTACACACACCATGGACTTCATGTCACCACCCACTTTTGACATTCTTAACATCCAAATTTGGAAGGTTAAGATGTCTTTGTACCTCAAGGCTCTAGGCATTCATGTTTATCTTGCCACAACTAATGATGCATATTGTTTAAATGGAAAGAATATTGAGGCTAATGCAAAGGCCATTCATGCTTTAAAGTCAACCTTAAATGATGAATATTTATCTAGGGTTTCTAATGTTGATTCGGCTTTTGTAGCATGGAACATCATCACCTCCTCGGCGAAAAGGATCTATATTATGCGGGAAGCGATTCGGATGTTGGAAGTGAAGTCTCCAACAAGTGCTATATGGTCCAAGGGGATAACCCCCTTGAGGTAACTACCGAATCCGAGGTAGAAAATGATAACATGTCATATGATGAACTTGCTTCATTTTGTCAACAACTATTAGTGAAATATGACATGCTTAGAAAAGATAATAAAAATTTGAAAAAGAAGTTTGATTGCATGCATATAGAAAATGATTCTTTTAAAAATAATATTGCATGTTTAGAAAAAGAAAATGAAATTTTGAATGAAAATGTTTCCTTGCTTTCAAAATTGGATGATCTTTGTGAAGGAAACACAAATTTGAAAAATAAAATTATTTTGGTGGAAAAACAAAAAGAAATTGTTTTAAATTAAAACACTTCTTTGAAAAGAAAAATTTTTGATAATGAAAAAGAAAATGTTTCGAAAAAGAATAAGAAAATTGTTTCACAATCTCACCATGCTTTACATGCCACCATTGATAATAGTGAGATTAATGTTTTAAAAAATAGGATTAATTGTTTGAGCTCAACTTTGAGCTCATGTGCATTCAATCATAAGAGGTTGGAAATCTTGTTTTCAAAGAAACAAGTTCTAAATTTTCATGCACATCATTCTCATCATGCATATGTTGCACGACATGACCACACCCACACCCATATGCATTCTAAGGTGTACAAATGTACACATTGTGGCCACAAAGGCCATTTAGCAAAATTTTGTTATGATAAGATAAATGTTTTAAATTTTGCTAAGAAAAATGTTTGGGTTCCTTATAAGACTAACCCCCAAGGACCCAAAAGAAAATGGGTACCAAAACTCCCACCGTGTGTTTTTGATGTAGGTAAGGGCTCTCACACGACGTGAGAGGGATGGTGCCTTGATGGTGGATGCACATGGACTTGATGGACACATATATAAATGCATCGCTATCAAGGAGGTTTGGTGGGTCAACCACCATGTTTGGAGATTTGGAGTATAGTTCTTATGGTTTAGTAACTGTCTCTAAACTCCTAGTTTATTTATTTACATGCTTGTTCATATATCATATCTTTAGCATGTTCATGTTTGTTTTTGTGCTTCATGTGGTATACTAGTTTAAATGTAATTTTTTTATTAAAACTTGGATTTATACATGTACAAATAGTGAGCAACAAATTGATTTATATATGTTTGCACTTCATGTTCATTTGTACTCACTATATGCACATGTATAACCTAGTTTTGATGATTATTTCATTTATACTTATTTTGCCAATTTTCATGTTTTACTTCATGTATATGTAATTTTTGTTCAAATCTAATAAATATACATGTATACTCGTGAGTCTCTTGCCTTCATGCAAATACCTTTAATAAACTCTTTTATGTTTGGGATAAGTATGCATATTGTTAGATTTAGATAAATCATACATATACCTAGAAGTTTATTTTGTTTTAATGAAAAATGAATTTTCATGTCTCGTTTAAAAAAAAATTCTCAAGATTTGTTTTATTGAGAAAATTCAAAATTTTGTTTTATAAGAAAAATCAAAAGATTTTTGAGTTGTATTGCCTATATGCAAGAAGAGCTTAACATCTCTTCTACATATAGATTCATGTTGAGTGTATTGTATATTGAGGAGCTTGACAACTCTTCTTTATGTGGTACACGTGTGTATGGGGAGCTTCACATCTCCTCCTATGCATTACATAATATGTGTTATGTGAATTGGGGCATGTCATCCCTTCTTCATGTAATGCATATGTGTAGGGAAGCTAACTTAGCGTCTTCCTCTTCATGAATGTATATCGCATATAACCTTTCTTGATTGATTTGGTTTACCCCTTCTTTGGTTCTTTGTTTCGGACAAAAGGGGGGAGAAAAATTTGATGATTTTATTTTACTTTAACCCCTTTGTTGATAATTGACAAAAAGGGGAGAGGTATTTGGTATATATGCATGCTTTTGTGGTTAAAGGATTTATGTTTATGCATATATGTTTTTATTTTGCAAATAGGAGAAAAAGAATTTGATTTGTTTTATGCTTGTTAGCATGTTTATCTCCTTGATTTGCATACATGTCATGTGCTTCATTTCCATATGATATTGTTTATTTGTTATGCATGAGTTAAGGGGGAGCTTCTTTGAAGCTTTACTTTAATCCATGCAAATATAACTTCATGAGTTTTGTCATCATCAAAAAGGGGGAGATTGTTGGCCCGAAGGCCCATCACTCTAGTTTTGATGATGATCAACTCATGTAGTTATAGTACTAATGATCTTGTGTTAATTAGTGACAGATTTATGATCAAGATCTTAGTAGGTGCATAGCTTCAACAAAGGATTTGAAGTCAAGTTTTGGAGCTAGCACGGTTTGATCCAAGAGCCATTGGATCGTTTTTGGACCAAGTCAAGAAGATGAAGGCTTCAAGTGAAGACTTCAAGAAGATGAAGACTTGTGTCTAGGTTTGTTTTAGTAAGATTTTGTTTTAGATAAAATGTAAAGGATAGAATAGTTGGTGGATTGCTCAAGTATATATTACACACACACACACACTCTTGATAGTTTTTTTTTTACAAAAGATTTTCTCTTAGAAAAATACATGTTTGGTTTTTGGTTTTCAAGTTTACATGTTTTGTCCAAAACCATGTTTAGTGCTTAATGTCAAAAACATAGATATTTCAACATGTTTGTGTAGTGGATCATATCCATACACTCTATGCTTCAAATGAGTTTAAATATCTTGTTTTTGTATTTGGAGAAGTTTGGAAAAATCAAGTTTTGGAAAATACTGTTTTTCATTTGAGCCAATTTTTCTATATTACAAAAATAGTCCAAATCATTTATAACATGCCTTGATTTTGTACAAGCATGTTTGTTTATCAAAGTATATTGGTAAAACTATTTTTGTAGATTTTCTGAGATTTTATGGGATTTTATGTGAGCCAAAAAGACCAAGTTTTTTAATCCCTTAATAATGTTTCCAGGCTTCAGCCGGTCGACCGACCGGTCGACCGAAGTCTGAAGTCGGTCGACCGGATCAATCGACCGACGTGCATAGACGTGCTCGCCTTTGTGTACTGGAGGGCGGTCGACCGCTGCTCTCTGGAAAACCCCGGTCGACCAGATCGGTCGACCGACAGAGAGACTGCTCTCTATTCCAGAGGCTCGATCGACCGGGCCGGTCGACCGAAGCCCCAACGGTCGGATTTCTGACCGTTGGCGGTCGACTGACCGGTCGACTGGTAGTTCTGACAGACCCCAACGGCTAGTTTTTCTAGCTCTATAAAATGGGGCATTTGGGGGCTGTTTTGATTAAGATTTTTTAGTGGGTTTAGAGCCAGTTTTTCCTACTTCATTAAAAGAGTTTTCTCCACTAAATTGAGAGCTAATACTTCCAATCAAAAGGGGAGTTTATCAAGAGTGATTAAAAGAGATTTTCTTGAGTTTTCCTCCACCATCTCTTTCCTTGTTTTCTCACACAAACACTTGAGCTATCCATTGACATTCATCCTATAGGAGTGTTATAGTGAGAGTTTTTATTGGTGATCAAGTGTTTAGATCACCAAGAGTTCTTTCTTGTACTTTGAGGAGGCGGACGTGTGCGTCCGCGGTGTTTCAAGTTCGGGTGCGAACTTGTTGTTTGAGGTGCGGCCTCGGCAAGCTTGTGGGCTTGCAGTGTGTACGGACTAGAGAGAGTCCAAGGAGTTCTAGTGGGAACTCGTTGTAGGTGTTGCGGCACCGAGTGATCCGGTGGGATCTATTATAGTGGAAATCCTTCGTGTGTCGAAGGCGGGGATGTAGAGCAAGTGTGCTCGAACCTTGAAACAAATCCCTTGTGTTTGCGATTGCTCACTCTCTCTCTCTTGTCTCTTGTTTATATCTTGCATGTTTTTATTGTGCTTATCCTTACATGCTTGATATTCATATTGTACTTAATTGATATATATGCTTGAGGATTGTTTGCTAACACTTGTATTCAACCAAGAGAGCCAACGCGGCACCTCAACCCTTATCTAGGGGAATCTAGAGGAGTTTGTCCAGAGCCCTTCACGGGGAATTCGGCAACACTCTTGTGTTATACGTGGTGTTTAGTGTAAGAAGTTTATTTAGGTCATAATAGTTTTTAATTCCGCATTATTTGGCATTTAGTGACCATTAGATTAGCCATCACCTATTCACCCCCCTTCTAGGTGATCTTCAATATCCTTAGCTAGCAGATTAGTCAAGGGTCTAGTAATTTTGCTAAAATCCTTGATAAATCTTCGGTAAAAACCAGCGTGTCCTAAGAAGGATCTGATGTCCTTAACGCATGTGGGCATGGGAAGCTTTGCAATAACCTCAATTTTGGCTCTATCCACTTTAATTCATTTCTTAGAGATTTCATGACCCAAGACAATTCCATGTTTTACCATGAACTGGCATTCTCCCAATTCAATGTCAAATTTTTCTCAGCACAACGTTGGAGGACAAGTTCTAAATGGTGGAGGCATTGAGTGAATGAATCTCCGCAGATAGAGAAATCATCCATAAAGATCTCTAAGAATCGTTCTACCATATCAGAGAAAAGACTCAACATGCAACGTTGAAATGTTGCTGGGCCATTGCATAAGCCGAAAGGCATTCGACGATAAGCAAATGTCCCAAATGGACATGTGAATGTAATCTTTTCTTGGTCCTCAGGAGCAATAGGGATCTGATTATACCCCGAGTAACCGTCCAAGAAACAGTAATACTTGTGACCCGCCAATCGTTCAAGCATTTGATCAATGAAGGGAAGTGGAAAATGGTCCTTACGAGTTGCAGCATTAAGCTTCCTATAGTCGATGCAAACTCGGATCTTCGTGGGAAGTCGAGTTTGAACCAACTCTTCGTTCTCGTTTTCTACTATGGTGAAGCCGGATTTCTTTGGAACCGCGTGGACAGGACTGACCCATTGGCTATCAGAAATGGGATAAATTATCCCATTGTCTAAGAGTTTGACAATTTCAGCATGAACAACTTCTTGCATTATAGGGTTTAACCTACGCTGCGGGTCTCTTTTAGGTGTGGTGTCTTCATTGAGATGAATGCGATGTTGAACGATGGTCGGACTTAATCCCTTTATATCGGTCATAGTCCAACCAATGGCTTCCCTATGTTTTCTTAGAATAGCTTTAAGATCTTCTTCTTCCCCGTCATTTAAATGGGAGGCAATGATGACAGGAAAGGTCTCTTGTTCGCCTAGATAGACGTACTTGAGATGCGCAGGTAAGGCTTTCAATTCTAAGAAAAAGGAAGGTTGGTTGGAAGGACTAGTCAAATTTGTTGGCTCCTTTATTGATGAAATAGGGTTCGAGGCCCAATTCACATCAGAATCTACAACCTGATCAAGATTAAAGTCCTCAGACTCTAACCCGAAGTCACACTCAGTTTCTAGTTCCATTTCTTCCCTATGTTCACTTGTTAAGTTCTCAATTAGGTTGACTTCAAATGTTTGGTCCTCAAGATCGCGGGGTTGTTTTCCTAAATTGAAGACATTGACTTCTCTAGTCATGTCCCCAAAGGTTAACCTCGTGGACCCATTCCTACAATTGATGATGGCATTGGCAGTAGCAAGGAATGGTCGCCCTAGGATAACAGGAGTTTGAGCCCTATGATTGGAGTTGGACACAGGTTGTGTCTCCAGAACTATGAAATCGACAGGGTAAATAAACTCCCCTACCCAGATCAGGACATCATTAATCTCCCTTTTTGGATCTTTTACTGAACCGTCAGCCAGTTGGATGGTGACTCGAGTTGGACTAAGATCGCCCAACCTGAGTTGCTGATAAACTGAGAATGGAAGCAAGTTGATACTTGCCCCCAAGTCAAGAAGTGCACGACTAATCTCGGCTTGTCCTATTGTGCAGGTAATGGTGGGACTACCTAGATCCTTGTACTTGACAGGGATCGGACCCGATAGTAGTTCACTAATGTTAGTGGCTAAGAACACCTTTTTGGGTACATTAGTCTTTCTCTTCTCAGTGCATGATCAGTCACATATTTTGCATATACATTATCACCTTACCATACTTTTTAGCTAATAAATCCTATTAATAAGTTTTCTTTTTCTTTGTTAAATGTAGGCCCAATTGCTAAAAGAAAGGAAAGAGAAACAAGCCCAAAAGCCAACCAAATTCTGACTTAATTCACAATAAATTCGAAATCAAGGAATCAGGGCTGAATCTTGGCATATCTGGTTGAGGTACAACCTGCACAAAAAATACAGAATTTTAGATTTAGAATGAAGATGTCCAAGTGCTCAATTCTTACCGCTATAGCAAGTGGCTATGCGGGTCGTGATCTATCAGGAGGGTTTTGCGATAGAAGCGTTTATGTTCTTTATTGAAATCGTTAAGAAAACAAAACGAAAGTTCTTCTTTGTTTCTTAGAAAGAAAAGAGAAAAAGAGTTATGTTAAAGTTAGAAGAAAATGAGAGATGAAGAAGGTGGAAAGAAAAGACTATTTACAAAGAAGGGGAAAGAAAGCGACTATGTACAAATGAGTCGAAAAGAAAGAGTTGGAAGAAGTGGTGATCTATACTAAAGAAATAAAAGAAAAGAAAGAAAGAAGAGTGAAGAAATACTTACCTAGTTTGATTGATGACTTACTTGGAAACCTGTGCATGTTCTACCCTTTGTTTAGGAGGCGTTCAACGCATAGATCATAAGCCCGAGCTCAGTCCCCGTTCGCATTATATCATCAAGTCTAGCACAAGCATGAAGTGATACGTCTTGAGGAGGAGAACGTCTTCATGAACTATCGTTGGCACTCACATAACATCGTTGTACTTGTGCTTTGGAATTCACTTGTAAACTCAACAAAAACAAACTAGGTAAAGTAGAAGGAGGAAGAAGAAAGCAAAAGAAAAGTAAAGTAAAGTAGAACATAAAAACAAAGCATTTACCTTTATTACTTACTGAAACAATGGAAGAAAGGAGGAGGGTACATCGGTGTCACTCTCAACATCAGCCTCTCTCTCTTACTTACATGAATCATCATCTAACCTAAGCCTACATACAATTTACATGAAAAGAAAAGAAAAACCTAAACTAAGAAATGAAAAACTTGGCTAAGTCCTATCTCTGCATAGTCCTCTATTTTCAGCGCAGATACTGGCCTTTTATAGGCATAAATCCAGTAAGGAGGATCCCGGGGAGATCGGGAGAGCAAACGCTTCCCCTAACTCCCCAAGATTGCTGCGGAAACGCGGCTTTTGTCGCGTTTCTGCGGCCAGGGTGTGGCCAAGTGGCCACACCCTGTTGGTGGGTCAGCTTGGTTTCGTCCTCTGACTTTATCTGGAGTTAGTTTGTCAGTTTTAGTCCCGGATTCTGACGAAATGGCCTTGGATTCTTGGCTTTAACCGATCGATTCTGAGAGGATTCTTCTCAACCGATTTTCCACCTCTTGATTTTGCCCTGATTTACTTGGTGCGAATTAATTCTGATTTAATTCAGAATTTTGGTGGGCTTTGGGCTCATTTCTGTTCATCTCCTTAAAGATTGGGCCTGCAAATAAATTAAACAATTAATTAGGACAATGCAGGCTTTTATTCTATATTAAGTATGGACATATGATATTAAATATGCAACATTAGCGACCAATCACACCCCCATACCTATCTTTTGCTCGTCCTCGAGCAAAACAACTAAACTATACTAAGGATTATTAGACCACTTTCGCAGGTCACGCGATTGCACTGAGCATGTGCAACAAGCCGTTAAACCTCTAGGTTTCCCTTAGAGGACGAGTTTTGTCTCGTGAGGGTTTTCAGCGGATTGCACCCACAAAATCCATAAAGAAAGGGAAATAAAGAGTTAGTATTTTCGAAAAGCATTTTAAAAGAGAAACATATTTGAAATATGATTGTAAGATCTAAGCAATCTATAAGTTATAAGAAGACTGAATTTTTCATTCCTAAACTTAGTCTCTATTCAAAAATTTGTTATCAATCAAAGTAAGGAGTCAAATTGTACTTCTCATCTAGTCTATTACTTTACCCTAAGTCATATGCACCTTGTGATCGTTAAAATTTGACTAAGGGTTCATTAACTCTAACTCTTATGCCTTATTTTTTTATATATATATATATACTTTTTTTTTGTGGTATTATTCCTTAGTTCTATTAGGCTTTCTAATCTGCCCATGTAATGAGCCTTTAATCGATGACTCCCAAACCAAATGGTCTTAGGGCACCGGGTGAGAAAACACCCCAAGGACTTAAGGACTCGAGGAAACAAGGCCACAAAACTAAGGGTTTTATTATATGGACCCCTTTTAGGCGTGAATACTTAGGCTTTATTAGGCACAAATACCCAGCTTAATCAGAGAATTTTTATATATATATTTTTTCTCAAACTTATCTAATCATCTTTCGCATAAATACTAAGGCTTGCTTAGGCCAAAGCACCTATCTAATCAATAATTAGATTTGTTTATCTTTTTTTTTATAAGGCATAAGAATCTTTGTTTTGAACCCTAAGTGTGTAAGTGTATGAAATGTGCATATTTCATCAAGGTAAAGATCAAGACTAAATTACTTTGACAAATTTTCTTCCTAACCCTAAAAATCAAACAAATAATCTTATTTTGACCAAGTATAAGAAATCCTAATTTGGATTTTCCTATTCCTTAAAATTAACTTAATTTCTTACAAAAAATATGTCAAAATATTGTTTCCATTTTCAAAAAGTTTTTAAAAGTAAAGAAAAATGTTAACAAAAAGAAAAGTTGTGTTGGACCCTCCCCCACACCTATCTCATGCATTGTCCTCAATGTATGAATTAATGCATAGATGCATGAAAAAGAAGAAAGGGAAGGAAAAGGTTACCTTAAAGTGGTGGTTCCGGTGGTGGTCTGATTGGTCCACGAAACGTGGCCCAATCAACTTTTCTTGGGTCTCGGAGGAACCCACCAGAAATATCTTTAATATAACCCATTAAAAAGATAAATCCATGAAGAATTTTTATTAAAAATTTAACCCCATCTAATTTTCAAATTCCATAATTAATTTCGGAGTCAAATTTGTCAACCACCTCGTCCCAGAATGGAGTATGAAATGATAGAACGGTTGACTTGGACTCAGGAAGGACAGGAACTAATACCGACTCAGGAAGGTGACTTAAGTCAAGTAAAGGTTCAGGAGTCGAAATTGGTTCAAGAAGCGGGTCCAAGTCAAGAAGTTGAAACTCAAGTCCACATGTATTTTCTAACAATGGGATGTGACCTAATATGGGTGATTCCAGTTCAGGAATGATAGGTGGAGGAATCAAACTGACTCTAAAATATTACTCAAGTTTGGTAACAAAACAGGAGTCAATATTGATTCAGAAAGTTGAACTGAATCACAGATTTGAGAATCTAGGTCACATATCTCATTGAGTTCAATATCAAAAAATTGAGAATTTGCCAATTTGTCAATAGGATTTTCAAAATTGTATAATTGGTCAAGTTCAATATTATCCTCAAAGATGGGGGATTCAATTTCATGATGCATAGGCATAGGATCCAACGTTGACTCGGGGAAAAGATCGAAATCAGGTGAAGATACCGGAGTCATAATCGAATCAGGGAGTAGAATTGAATCACTCAGTTGGGGTTCATGATCATATTCATTTTCAAGTTCTATTTCAGGAAAAGGATAACTTGCTAAACTGTCAATATCTTTTTCAAAATTTGGAGTTTGGCAAGTTCAAATGGTTGTTCTGAAATGGAATCTTGATTTCCAAAACTACAGGACTCTTCGGCTCTAACAGAATGGTTAGTGACATCAGAATTGGTCCAACGGTGAGAATGTAGAGATTCGACCATCATATCTATGTCACGATTACGAGTGTTTTGAGCCTGAGTCATGGCTTAAAGCATCTTTTCATAATTGATAGATTCATTGTTTTGATTAAAAGATGAAGAATTGTCTTGGAAGTGGTAGTGAAATTGTGAGTCCATCAGATTTTGGGATTTGTGTTTGGACTCACGCATACTCATTTCAAAAATTGATGGTTTCCTATTTTGGACGGGTGGAACTGAGTATGAATCTTAAAATATTGTGGACTAGGTGGAGAAGGAGGACAAGTTGGTTGATAATTATGCTCGAGGGAGGTGAATCCCCACTGACTCTGTGAAGAGTTGAAATCATTCTGGAAATTATAGTCATACGATGGGGGACATGGGTTATATTCATTCGGATAAGACCAATCCGGCACACTAGGTTGGTTAAAGTTATGATATGCCGGGTTAGTAATATCCGAAAAACAATTTGATGTGTAATATGGATTATTATTAAAGTTGGAAAAATTATTATTATAAGCCATATCACACAATAGAATACAAACAAAGAAAAACAAACAAATTAGCAAACAAATAAAAGGAAAAAATTCTAACTAAGTTGGGTAGACCTATGACCTAGACGACTCCTAACTGATTAGACTGTCCACGGGAGGTTCAATGCAGACCTTGACCACAAGCTAATCAGCCGGGTCAGGGCAAGGTTGGTGGGAGGTTTTCCGTCAAAGACGTTCCTTAATTAAATAACCACCAACCTTCGGGCTTTCAGCCCTTAATCCCTTTCCTAGACACTAATTTGGCAAGAGTCAAATTCCAACATCTTTCCCCCTTAGGATATCTCCTAATTGAGTCCGAGATGTCCCTAGGGCCAACGTCTACTCATTTTTAGTTAGGCTTGGGTTAGTAAGTGTTTGGAATCTGATTTTTGGGCCAAGGAAGGGTGATTAAATCCCCACCTTATCTTGTTATTGGGTGTTGCCCTTAAAATCAATTTGTGCAAGTGTACAAGATAAATAAGATTCACTCAAAGCGATATAAATCAACCAAGAAATGAGTCCTATTCTAAATGCAATGCGTACGTACCTTCAAACCAGCACTCTTCAACAGTAAAGATAAATGAATTGAAAAGACACGTGCCTAAAATGCAAACGTCTAATCAATTTTTTTATCTTTTTCAACAACTGTTTTACTGTTGATTTATTAGCAGGCTTTTGGTGATGGTATATAAGAAATAAAGTTGTAGAAAACTAGAATTTTGCAAAGCAAGCAGCCCTGCAAAAAACCCAGTTAGTAGTGAACTCTTCCTTGCCGCGGAAACGCGGCAAAAACCGAGCAAACGCGGCAATTCGGAGGGTACTTGGTCTCTGTTTTCTGGAACAGAGACCCAAGACCACTTATATGTTTCTGCAATCCTTTTTTCCTGCTCTGCTTGCCCTATAACCTGCAACAGAGAAGAAAATTCGTTTTAGTTCTAAAAATTAAATAAAAATCAGATTTCAATAAAAACCGTTACCCTCTCCGGCAACGGCGCCAAAATTTGATTGAAGCATTACCTGCATACAAAATACAGAATTTTAGATCTAAGAATAAAGATGTGCAAGTGCTCAATTCTTACCGCTATAGCAAGTGGCTATGCGGGTCGTGATCCACAAGGAGGGTTTGCGATAGAAGCGTTCAAAGTTTTTCTTATTGAAATCTTTTTGAAGACAAAACGAAAGTTCCTCTTTGTTTTAAAGAAATAAAAATGAAAACGAGTTATGTTAAGGTTAGAGAGAAAATGGTAGAATGAGAAAGTGGAAAAGAATGGAGGATGACTATTTACAAAGAAATGGGAAAGAAAGCGACTATGTACAAATGAGTTGGGAAAGAAGTGATTTGGAAGATATGGTGTTGGTGATTTAATTTACAGAAATAAAAGAAAAGAAAGAAGATGAAAGAAGTACTCACCTAGTTTGGTTGATGACTTACCTAGAACCCTTGCATGTTCTACCTTACTTTGGAGGCGTTCAACACATAGGTCATAAGATCGAGCTCAGTCCCTGTTCGCATTATATCATCAAGCCTCGCAAGAATGAAGTGATACGGATCTTGAGGAGGAGATCGTCTTCATGAAGTATCGTTGGCACTCACACAACATCGTTATACTTATGCTTCTGGATTCACTTGCAAGCTCATCAAAAACAAAAGAGGTAAAGTAGAAAGAGGAAGAAGAAAACAAAAGAAAATACGAATATAAAAAAACATTTACCTTTATTACTTGCAGAAATAATGGAAGAAAGGAGGAGGGTACATCAGTGTCACTCTCAACATAAGCCTCTCTCTCTTACTTACATGAATCTTCATCTAACCTAAGCTTACATACAAATTACATAAAAAGAAAAGAAAAACCTAAACTACAAAAAATGAAAACTAGGCTAAATCCTATCTCTGCATGGTCATCCCATTTTGCTCAGCTGAAACCTGTATTTATAGGCAAAACCAATAAGGGAGAATCCCGGAAAGATTGGGGGAGCAAACGCTCCCCCAACAGAAATCAAACAGTCGCGTTTCCACGGCCAGGGTGTGGCCAGGTGGCCACACCCTGTTGGTGGGTCTCCCTGATTTTTCCTTCTGCATTTATCTTCAGTTGGTTTTGTCGTTTGAGTTCAGGATTATGACGAAATGACCTTTGATTTTTGGCTTTAACCGATCGATTCTGAGAGGATTCTTCTCAACCGGTTTTCAACCTCTTGATTTTGCCCTGATTCACTGAGCTCGAATTAATTCTGATTTAATTCAGAATTTTGGTGGGCTTTTGGGCTCATTTCTCTTCATCTCCTTAAGGAATGGGCCTGCAAATAAATTAAACAATTAATTAGGACAATGCAAAGTTTATTCTATAATAAGTATGGAAATATGATACTAAATATGCAACATTAGCGACCAATCAGGAAGATCTTACACCCCATGCTTGATCGCCTTCAAACACTAGGTATGTCGTAGCTATGAATCTAAGGTATATGAGCACAGAGGAGGTAAGTATTTCTCTTAGGTTTTATTTCTTTTCTTTTAATATTTTAGTTTAGATCACCAACACCACAATCTCCCAACTCTTTTACCACTCTTTTCTATTTCTTTGTATAAATTTGTTTTCCATTTTCTCCACCTTCTCAATCTACCACTTTCTTTTTAACTTAACTGTAACTTAATTTTCTTTTTTTTCAAAGAATTAAAAGAAGATCTTTAACCATTGATTCTAACCTAAAAGAGAACTTGCAAGAAGCTTCCATCGCTAGTCTTTCCTTGTGGATTATGACCCGCATAGTCACTTGCTATAGCGGTAGAATTGAGCACCTTACACTCTTTATTATTAAGTTCTGAAATTCTATATTTTTGTGTGCAGGTAAAAACTCAATCAAATTTTGGCGTCGTTGCCGGGGAGGGACGATAAGTAGTTCTCTTTTTAAATTTATATTTTTGGTTATTTCTTCTTTGTTATTGGTATGCAGTGATAGATATCAAGGAAATTTTTGTTGCAGTGGACATACAAATGGCCCTAGACTCTGCTCAAGAAAGCAGAGCTCAGAAGCCCTCAGTTTGCTACATTCCAGTGGCAATCTGAGTGAACTACTAACCTGTATTTTTTGCAGGTTTGCTGAATTGCTAAGTATAAATATTTGTAGCTAATTATTTCTTTGTTTGACTCACTGTACATACATTTCTAATTCAATAGTAAAAGGTTAATTGTAAATGCTAAAAACATTTTAGAGTTTGCATTTAGGCACGTGTCTATTTTGTTACATTTTCTTTTTACTTTTGAAGAGTGCTGGAGCCAAGATATGTGTGCATAGCATTTAGTATAAGGTTCATTCTTGTATGAAATATTGCTTGAGTGTTACCTTTTCTATATACTTGTACAATGCACTAAACTGAATTAAGGGCTTGTCCTATAAACAAGATAAAGTGGGGAAGTCATTACTCTCCCTTATTCCACAAATAATCTCCTCAGTCACTAATACAAGCCTAACTAAAACTAAGTAAAGTTGCAGAAAACTACAATTTTCAAAGCAAGCAGCCCTGCAAAAAGACAGTTAGTAGTCCACTCTTTTTTACCGTGTTTTCGCGGCTTTGGCCTCGGATCTGCGGCAAAGCAGAGGGCACTTGGTCTCTGCTTTCTAGAGCAGAGGCCCAAGGCCACTTATATGTTACTGCAACTTTAATTTCCTGCTTTGCTTGCCCTTAACCTGCAACAGAGAAGAAAATTCGTTTAGTTCTAAAAAAATTTCAGAAAAAATCAGATTTCATTAAAAACGTTACCCTCCCCGGCAACGACGCCAAAATTTGTTGAGGTACAACCTGCACAAAAAATACAGAATTTTAGATTTAGAATGAAGATGTGCAAGTGCTCAATTCTTACCACTATAGCAAGTGGCTATGCTGGTCGTGATCCACAAGGAGGGTTTTGCGATAGAAGCGTTTATGTTCTTTATTGAAATCGTTAAGAAAATAAAACGAAAGTTCTTCTTTGTTTCTTAAAAAGAAAAGAGAAAAAGAGTTATGTTAAAGTTAGAAGAAAATGAGTGATGAAGAAGGTGGAAAGAAAAGACTATTTACAAAGAAGGGAAAAGAAAGCGACTATGTACAAATGAGCCGAAAAGAAAGAGTTGGAAGAAGTGGTGATCTATACTAAAGAAATAAAAGAAAAGAAAGAAAGGAGAGTGAAGAAATACTTACCTAGTTTGATTGATGACTTACTTGGAAACCTGTGCATGTTCTACCCTTTGTTTAGGAGGCGTTCAACGCATAGATCATAAGCCCGAGCTCAGTCCCCGTTCGCATTATATCATCAAGTCTAGCACAAGCATGAAGTGATACGTCTTGAGGAGGAGAACGTCTTCATGAACTATCGTTGGCACTCACATAACATCGTTGTACTTGTGCTTTGGAATTCACTTGTAAACTCAACAAAAACAAACTAGGTAAAGTAGAAGGAGGAAGAAGAAAGCAAAAGAAAAGTAAAGTAAAGTAGAACATAAAAACAAAGCATTTACCTTTATTACTTACTGAAACAATGGAAGAAAGGAGGAGGGTACATCGGTGTCACTCTCAACATCAGCCTCTCTCTCTTACTTACATGAATCATCATCTAACCTAAGCCTACATACAATTTACATGAAAGGAAAAGAAAAACCTAAACTAAGAAATGAAAAACTTGGCTAAGTCCTATCTCTGCATGGTCCTCTATTTTCAGCGTAGATACTGGCCTTTTATAGGCATAAATCCAGTAAGGAGGATCCCGGGGAGATCGGGGGAGCAAACGCTCCCCCTAACTCCCAAGATTGCCGCGGAAACGCGACTTTTGCCGCGTTTCCGCTGCCAGGGTGTGGCCAGGTGGCCACACCCTATTGGTGGGTCAGCTTGGTTTCGCCCTCTGACTTTATCTTGAATTGGTTTGTCAGTTTGAGTCCCGGATTCTGACGAAATGGCCTTGGATTCTTGGCTTTAACCGATCAATTCTGAGAGGTTCTTGGCTTTAACCGATCAATTCTGAGAGGATTCTTCTCAACCAGTTTTTCACCTCTTGATTTTGCCCTGATTTACTTGGTGCGAATTAATTCTGATTTAATTCAGAATTTTGGTAGGCTTTGGGCTCATTTCTGTTCATCTCCTTAAAGATTGGGCCTGCAAATAAATTAAACAATTAATTAGGACAATACAGGCTTTTATTCTATAATAAGTATGGACATATGATATTAAATATGCAACATTAGCGACCAATCAATATCAGAGAGGTTGAAAACCGATTGAGAAGAATCCTCCCTAAATCAAGCGGTTGAAGCTAACACTCAAAGGCTGTTTCGTCAAATCCTGGAGCAGAAACGAGAGAACCAGAAGAAGATACAGGAGAATCACTAAAGCAGGGGAAACTACCAACTGGGTGTGGCCATGTGGCCACACCAGGGCCGCGGAAACGCGGCCCTAGCCGCGTTTCCACAGCTATCTAGTGTCAGTTGGGGGAGCGTTTGCTCCCCCCAATCTTCCCGGGATTCCCCGCTTTTGGTTTTTCCCTATAAATACCAGTTTCATCAGAGCAAAATGGTGCGAAGACTAGGATTAGAATTTTTATTTATTTTCTAAGGATTTAGGCTCTTTGTTAGCTAGCACAAAATTTGTATTTTTATTTTTCAATTTGTAGTCCAGTACAAATACCTGTGAGAGAGAGGAATTGAGTGCTTGTACTTGAAGATTGAAGTGACATCAATACAAGAATCGAGCCACATTTTCTTCCACTCTTATTACGGTATATCATGCATTATTTACTTGCTTTCTTCTTTGTTTTCTATGAGTAGCTAGATCAGTTTTCTGGGCTCACTATTGTATCTCTCTTCAATTCTTCTTCTCTTCTGTTTTTAAAGAAAAAGACCCAATGAGTCATTTGAATGCCTTACTTAAAGCCTTTCTTCTTGAAAGTGTTCTTGAAGGCACATGAGGATGGTTTTGGATTTTTAAACTCGTACTTCTTTTAAAAACGTTTCTTGAACTGTTTTTATTTCATACTTTCTTCTTCGCGCTTGATGATTTAACATCCGATTCAAAACGATTTCTTAAAGAAAAGAGTGAACTCTTCCAACCATCTTATGTGCTTTACTTCAAACTTTCTAAAGTCAATCTTAAGTTTTGCCTATGATAAAGTTGAGGCATTTAGGATTTCAATAGAAGAATGAACAGTTGAGTAGTGAGATAGTGAGCCTAGATTTTCTTCCTTATTATAATCAACAAAACAATTTCTGAGCTTTTTAAATCACCTTCTCCAAAGCCTTCTCTAAAGGTTGCAATTTCTCTTTTAATCATCTCCTTCTTTCCATTCTCTTTTCACTTAAAAACGAGCACAATTCTTTGTTAAATGAATCACCGAAAAGCTTTCATCGCATTCTTCCTCGTGGACACGACCCGTTAGCCACAAGCTACACGGTAAATTCTTAACTCTTTGATTGTTCTTTCAATTTAGCAATCAATTTTTGGCACCGTTGCCGGGGAGGGAACGATGTAATTGTTTTCTAACGAGTTTTGTGTGTTGTTTCAGGGACTTGAAGATTCATATCTAGCATTCAAGCTTTACAAGAGAAGACTTGCAAATTCTGTGCCCCTACTCTCGAAAGTAGGAAACAGAATTTCAAGAAATTGCGTTGCAAAATTTGAAATTTTCATTGGACTACTAAAACTCTTTTTAGCAGGACATATTGCTATCAAAAAATTAAGTTTTTGTATGTTATATTCTTGCTATATCTGCTATTCACCATCCCTGTTTTAATCCAACAGTAATTTGAGTGATTGTTAATTGCTTAAAAAACGCTTAGACTTGCATTCTAGGCATTTGTCTAATTGCGTTTACTTTACAATTACTATTGAAGAGAGTTGGAGACAAGGTACGTATGCATAGCATATAGTTTAGGAAACATTCTTAGGTGTTATTTTGCTTTGAATGTTACTTTTATGTATCTTGCACACTTTGCACAATTAACTCTAAGGGCAAAATCAAATTCAAGATAAGGTGGGGAAGTCATTACCCTTTCTTAGCCCACAAACCATCTCCAAGCACGAACAACCTAAGCCTAAGTAAAATCTGATAGACGTTGGCCTTAGGGACATCTCGAACTCACTAGGAGATTATCCTAAGGGGGAAGGTGTTGGAAATTAACTCCTGCCAAATCAATGTCTAGGAAGGGGATTGAGGGCCGAAAGCATGAAGGTTGGTGGTTACTTAATTAAGGAACGTCTTTGACGGATAACCTCCCACCAACCTTGCCCTGACCTGGCTGATTAGCTTGTGGTCAAAGTCTACATTATACCTCCTGTGGACAATCAACCAGTTAGGAGTTGTCTAGGTCGAGGTTACCTTAGACTAGGCTTGGTTGATTACTCTTGTTGACTGTTGGTAAACTTGTTTGTGATTGTGTTTATGTGTGCAAGTGTGGTCGAGAGAGCCTAATTCTTCTAGGTTGACTAAAAACACATCACCACCCAAGTTTGAACCAAGACCAGATCCGGTAATGGCTCAATCAACATCATTGCAGGATAGGTTCTACCCCATTAGAACCTCACTTCCATCTTGCATTCTACTTCCATCGGTTGGTGAATATAATTTTGAGCTCAAGCCTCAATTCATCAACACACTCGCCAAGTTTCACGGCTTAGAGTCCGAAGATGCTTACTTCTTCATAAGAGAATTTGAGGAAGTATGTCTAATGATAAAAATCCCACACCTTGTAGACGATGCTATTAGGTTGAGATTTGTCCCTTTCGCACTTAACGACCTAGCAAAGAAGTGGCTTTACAGCTTAGCGGCCGGTTCTATCACATCTTGGGATGGTTTCATCAAGGTCTTCTTGAAGAAATTCTATCCAATTCATAAGACCGCTCTCATTAGGAAGACAATCATGCAATTCAAGCAAGAACTGAGTGAACCATTCTTGAGGTACTTTGAACGCTTTAAAGACCTCCTTGTCCAATGTCCACATCATGGAATAGAGAAATGACGACAATGCCAAATTCTTTATGACAGTTTAGACTATTCTACCAAAACCCTCTTAGAAAGTATGTGCCAAGGGGGATTCTTGTAGAAGGATGAAAATGAAGGATAGGATTTGTATGAAAACCTAGCTGAAAAGACCATCCAGTGGGAACCTACTAGTGAGACCTCTAGGAATCCTAACTCCATCTCTTCAAAAGGAGGTCGCCATTCTATCGAATCATCCATAGCTAATGAGGCTAAGTTAGGTAACCTAGCTAGGAGACTGGAAGCTCTAGAAATGAAGGAACCAAGTCCAGTCAATCAAGTCAGCCCAAACCAATTTCCAACACCGGGCTGCACTTACTGTCAAGCCATAAATCATGTGTTCGAGGAGTGCCCTGTGTTTCAGGCTTAGCAACAATACCACGAACCGATGAATGCGGCCTTTTCAAGGTCGAACAATAATCCTTACGCACCAACGTACAATCCTGGCTAGAGAAATCACCCTAATTTCTCATGGAGCCAAAAAACACTGATCATTCACGATCAAATCATGCTAGCCACTTCCATCATGCCAATAATTCTTCCAATCATCAACCCAACTTTCCCAATTTCCATAATAATTCTCCCAACCATCCACCTAACTTTTCAAACTATAAACAGAACTTTCCCAACCAAGCTCCACAATCCTCCTTCCAGAATCCTCAACTAGAAAGGAGAATGACTGACTTTGAAAGAACATGGAAAGATATATGACAGACCAAGATTCTCTCATGCAAACTATACAGAGGTTAGAGGTTCAAATGAGCCAACTAGCCACTCCACAGAATGAGAGACAAAAGGGTACTATGCCTAGTCAGCCAATAACCAATCGGAGGAATTCTCAACAAGCTCATTTGGCTGAGGATCATTCATTAAATCAATGTAATGATGTTCATACATTGAGGTCAGGAAAGAGAGTTGATAATCAAGTGTCAATGCCAACCAATCCCATTCAGCACAACCACAATCAAGCATCCACCTCATTTAATCCAAATCCTTCCAATTCTGGCCCATCTGAAAAAGATAAGTCAACCAGTCAGGTGCACCAGCCTATAGTACCATTCCCTAATAGGTTGAAAAACAACAAGCAAAATCCACACATGGACAAGATAATTGAGATATTTAATCAAGTGAAGATAAATGTGCCACTTCTTGATGCCATCCAACAAGTCCCTTCCTATGCTAAGTTTCTTAAGGACATGTGCACCAAGAAAAGAAATACTAATGTACCAAAAAAGGTCTTCTTAGTTACTGTAACGCCCCCCGATCCTGCGGGTACGGAGACGTTACTGCAACGTATATACGCAGGTCAGAAATACCCTCACATATATACGCTAAGCATCAGTACAGGCAAGAATCAGAGTACGGAAGCAAGTGGTGCATTATACATTCCAACATATGAGTACAATTACAAAGTTATCACCAAAGGTGATCCGATATTACAATAATATTACATCACCAGAATGGCGCAATTGCGAGAATACAAGGGATAAACAAGAGTGAACAGTAAAAAGGGCGCTCACGAGTTTGCAAAAGGGAAACTCGAGAGGCACACAGGGGGCCTGGAAGGATGGAGTTCCGGACGGTCTGTTGAAGATTCACGCTACCGCTGCGCTACTCTGATCAGCAACAGAGGGAATCCAAACGCTCCAAGCTTCAAAACCTGGACATGAGGATCCAGGGGAGTCAGATGAAACTCCCCAGGCGAATGGTGAAGCAAAAGCCAAGTGGCGAGACAGGACGAGCATAAATGTATATAAAAAATAATATCAAGTAGGAAGTACTCATGATATGATCAGATAAGAACATGAGACAGGCGGGTTAGAATACAAGTAAAGAGTATGGTATGAACAGATATAGCATAATAATCATAAAACAGGAAATCCGATATAAAACCTCATTACGGGCAAAACCGATTGTATAAGCTTAGGTCACGGCTCCATGAGACTAGTACATCGAAGGAATAATCCAAACAAGGAAACCCTCATCTATATACCTTTATCTCATATCATCGTAATCCAAGCACATACAACCCGAATTACAAAGTGGTCATAACAAGAACACATAACAGGCATAACAGGAGTACATAACAGGAATCATAACAGGAATCATAACGGGCATAACAGGAGTACATAACAGGAATCATAACAGGAGTCCATAACGGGCATAACAGGAGTACATAATAGGAATCATAACAGGAGTCATAACGGGCATAACAGGAGTACATAACAGGAATCATAACAGGAGTCATAACGGGCATAACAGGAGTCTTATATTATTATTACTCGTCTGACTCATATATCTAGGTATGTGTCCTGGTGTACATCCCAGCACACATACATCCATATATAAGCAAGCCGAGGATTGTTATTGGAAGCAGATGGAGAACTGATAGCTCCTCTTATAGTAGTTCCCGTACGCCCGGGACCAGCTTGAGGGCCTTAAATCCCCCTAACACGCATCTTCTGAGGGCCTTAAATCCCTCTAACACGAATCGTCAGTTCAGGTATTCCACTACTATAAGCAAGGCATCATTCCGGCATCCATCACTTCCTCCCATTCCCCGTGCAAGTTGTCCTTTTTATGGCTTGTCAATATTATCAGATTACGTGAATAACTGGTCAAGACAGGAAATGGCCCTACAGATTCAAGAGGTGGCCCCCACAGATTCAAGAGGTGGCCCCCACCGAGTATGGTGTGGCACTTTGTTCCATGTGGCACTTTGCTCTGAGGGGATGGATTCTAGAGGTGGCCCCCACAGATTCAAGAGGTGGCCCCCATCACGAGTGTGATGTGGCACTTTGCTCCATGTGGCACTTAGTTCCATTCAGGATAACAGGTCACTGTATATAATACAGGATAACAAGGCAGGATTCCCGTAATTGTGATAATCACAAGTCAAGTATATCATGCTGGGTGTCAAGTGATAGCATGACAGGATGATGATATTAGCAGGTAACAAGTCATGTAATAACAACATATAATACAAGTCCCGAGGAAAAGGTCCATATTTAAGAAAGTGATTAACCACAGCTGTCAGCCAAAGTTAATCGACTAGGAATTTATGGGTAGTCGACTAATCAAGGAGTTAGTCGACCAAAGACAAGGGACAAGTCGACTAGCTAGGCTGCGTTTGGGAGAGCTGCGTTTCAAGAGGAAGGTTAGTCGACTAGAGCGTTAGGGGTAGTCGACTTGATAAAGCCGCGTCTGAGAGAGCCGCGTCTCAGGCAGAAAGGTTAGTCGACTTGGAAATTGTGGGTAGTCGACTAGTCAAGGTCGCGTCTCAGAGGATTGCGTCTCAAGGGAGCTGCGTTAGTCGACTGGGAACAATGGATAGTCGACTAATAAAGTCCGCGTCTCAAAGATCCGCGTCTTCAGAAGAAAAGTTAGTCGACTTGGGGTGATTGCCAAGTCGACTAGGAATGCTGCGTTTCCAAGAAGGGCGCGTTTCAGAAAAGGGTTAGTCGACTGGGGGAAACATGTAGTCGACTAACAGAGTTGCGTTCTCAGAAATAGGACTGCGTTTCAAAGGGGCTAGTCGACTTATGAATTGGTCAAGTCGACTAATACTGCCAAACAGTGAGCAAGACTAACTTTGGAAGTTATGGTTTGTTGATATGCAAATACAAGTTAACCAAGTCTTTGGCGAGGAAAAGCACTCGCCTAACGATGATCCTTTGCTGCGTCCAACGAAGGGAAGTTCGGCCCCAATCCAAAAGGAGGGTACCGGCCCTAAGTCTTGCCGCCGGAGAAGAACGCGGCCTCAATCCAAGAGGAGTGGCCAGTCTTCACAAGAGAGGGAGGTTGAAGGTGCAAGTCTAGTTCACTTGCCAAAAATGGGATTTTGCAAACGGTGCCACGGGGAGCGACGAGTTGGCTAGTATGAAAGAGCTCGCCGTGGAGGTGAAGATGGTATACTTGGTGGTGGCCAAGGAGATGTAGGTGGTGGTGGAGATGGTGGTGAAGTTTTGGTGGAGAGGATGGGTTCTTTGGTGTTTTATGGTGAAAAGAGGTTGAAGAAGGTGGTATGGAGATGTTGTTGTTGTTGGAAAAGGAGGGGGAGATGGAGAAGAAAGAAGTGATGGTGTTGGTGGTGAAAATGGAGGTGGAGAAGGTGGAGTATGGCGGCCAAAGGAAGCAAGAGGTTGTCTTCCTTGCTCTCTGTTGGTGGTTGCAGGAAACAAGGAAGAAGAAGAAGAGAAATGAAAGAGAGAGAAGGAGTGGGGTGATTTATATAGTGGGGAAGTAATGATTGCAAGTTTGACTTTGGAAGCCAAGGAATGAAACTTGCGTTTCATTGGAAGGAGATGGGCTGCGTTTCATGCAATAAAAGGGCTGCGTCCAGGCCAAAGAATTGGACGCGGGAATGAAAGCTGCGTCCAGGAGGAGATGCAAAAAGGCTGCGTTTCACAAAAGGACAAAAGTCATGATGACTTGATGGAAGTGATTAGCAGCGCATTAAATGCAGCATGGGGAGGCGAGGAGAGGATCTCTGCATTAAATGCAGAATCCAAGGTAGGTGAAATCCGCGTTTGAAGAAAGAGAGAGAAAATGGGGAAAAGACAAGAGTGGAATATTTGGGGCAATCTCCTCGGTATCTGGGAAAGTACTGAAAACTCCGGAAAAGCCCAAAAATGAAATAGCTTGGAAAGTTTTCCAAAAATTCTCAAAAATAATAAATATTATAAAATGATTTTTGGTGATATCGGTTTTCAAAGATTAGATCTCATTTTCCAGATAAAAATCCTGAAGTCAACCGTCAATCTCGGTATACACCGGATTGGCCGGATTTTGATAAAATCTGATAAATCCCAGAAAAAGTATTTAGATAGAAAATATGATTTTAAGAAGTAATGTCAAAAGGCACTTTTAGAAATTCCAAACCGTTTGTAAATTTAAAATCCAGGAATCGGTCAACGGAACTGGCCGACACCGGTTTTGAAGATTTACAATTTAATTTAGGAAAATTCCAGAAAATCATAGAAAATCTAGAATATTGGAAAATGATGTTTAAAACTAAAATTGGTCAAATCGGAATACCAGAAAGACTAAATCGAGCAACAACCTGAGATCGGGTCCCCGGTTCAGACTAGGGCTGACTCCGAGTCCACGAATCCAAATCCAAGGCAAAACGATCATATAAAGAATTCATAATACAAAACAAATACAGGAAGTAACTCAAAAAATACGATCGAGAAATCTGAATACGCAACTAAGTACGTATTCCGGAAGCGGGGTGTTACAATCCATCCACCTTACAAAAATTGCGTCCTCGCAATTTCGATAAGGGGTAAATTGAACACAAAGAGGACAAGGGCGGAATTTATACCAATCAAGATATGAATCACTGCTGGTAGGGCTTCCCAAGTCGACTGAACAATGATCGGAATATAGATATTCTCTGCTCTTCCGGCTGTATAAATCTTCGAACAATGCCGAATAATACTGACTGATAACACAGCTTAGCAATAGAATTCCAGCTGTACTGCATACTTAGTATCACTCTGAGAATGAGCCAGAACACCAAAGATAAAGAAAACCCTGATAGTCCTGAGCATAATAAAGAAGACCGATAATTGAGAATTCCGAATACCAGGCATCGATCACTCTGAAAGATATAACCGAGAATATAGAATACCCGTAGAGAATCCCGACTACTGACTTCTGAAAGATAACCCGATCGGGATCAATCCAGAGAATACCCGAGCCACATAGAGTTGGCCGAAGAGATCACATAATAGCTTCATCCAGAACCAGCCACTACCTCTCTAGTATATCCATATCTTAAGTTGGCATAAAGGCTACGAAAAACCAAAACAGGGGAAGGATGAAAAAGATTAGGAATCAAAGGAAAGATGATCAAGAAAAATAGATAACTCTGTGCTTGTAGTTGGAATGTATAACCAGGACTCATGCATTCCAGTTGCAAATTTCTTTAGCATTAATTTGCCGTCTGGACGTACTGAGGAGGTGAGAGCCTAAGCTCTGATACCACCCTGTGACGCCCCCCGATCCTGCGGGTACGGAGACGTTACTGCAACGTATATACGCAGGTCAGAAATACCCTCACATATATACGCTAAGCATCAGTACAGGCAAGAATCAGAGTACGGAAGCAAGTGGTGCATTATACATTCCAACATATGAGTACAATTACAAAGTTATCACCAAAGGTGATCCGATATTACAATAATATTACATCACCAGAATGGCGCAATTGCGAGAATACAAGGGATAAACAAGAGTGAACAGTAAAAAGGGCGCTCACGAGTTTGCAAAAGGGAAACTCGAGAGGCACACAGGGGGCCTGGAAGGATGGAGTTCTGGACGGTCTGTTAAAGATCCACGCTACCGCTGCGCTACTCTGATCAGCAACAGAGGGAATCCAAACGCTCCAAGCTCCAAAACCTGGACATGAGGATCCAGGGGAGTCAGATGAAACTCCCCAGGCGAATGGTGAAGCAAAAGCCAAGTGGCGAGCCAGGACGAGCACAAATGTATATAACAAATAATATCAAGTAGGAAGTACTCATGATATGATCAGATAAGAACATGAGACAGGCGGGTTAGAATACAAGTAAAGAGCATGGTATGAACAGATATAGCATAATAATCATAAAACAGGAAATCCGATATAAAACCTCATTACGGGCAAAACCGATTGTATAAGCTTAGGTCACGGCTCCATGAGACTAGTACATCGAAGGAATAATCCAAACAAGGAAACCCTCATCTATATACCTTTATCTCATATCATCGTAATCCAAGCACATACAACCCGAATTACAAAGTGGTCATAACAAGAACACATAACAGGCATAACAGGAGTACATAACAGGAATCATAACAGGAATCATAACGGGCATAACAGGAGTACATAACAGGAATCATAACAGGAGTCCATAACGGGCATAACAGGAGTACATAACAGGAATCATAACAGGAGTCATAACGGGCATAACAGGAGTACATAACAGGAATCATAACAGGAGTCATAACGGGCATAACAGGAGTACATAACAGGAATCATAACAGGAGTCATAACGGGCATAACAGGAGTCTTATATTATTATTACTCGTCTGACTCATATATCTAGGTATGTGTCCTGGTGTACATCCCAACACACATACATCCATATATAAGCGAGCCGAGGATTGTTATTGGAAGCAGATGGAGAACTGATAGCTCCTCTTATAGTAGTTCCCGTACGCCCGGGACCAGCTTGAGGGCCTTAAATCCCCCTAACACGCATCTTCTGAGGGCCTTAAATCCCTCTAACACGAATCGTCAGTTCAGGTATTCCACTACTATAAGCAAGGCATCATTCCGGCATCCATCACTTCCTCCCATTCCCCGTGCAAGTTGTCCTTTTTATGGCTTGTCAATATTATCAGATTACGGGAATAACTGGTCAAGACAGGAAATGGCCCTACAGATTTAAGAGGTGGCCCCCACAGATTCAAGAGGTGGCCCCCACCGAGTATGGTGTGGCACTTTATTCCATGTGGCACTTTGCTCTGAGGGGATGGATTCTAGAGGTGGCCCCCACAGATTCAAGAGGTGGCCCTCACCACGAGTGTGATGTGGCACTTTGCTCCATGTGGCACTTAGTTCCATTCAGGATAACAGGTCACTGTATATAATACAGGATAACAAGGCAGGATTCCCGTAATTGTGATAATCACAAGTCAAGTATATCATGCTGGGTGTCAAGTGATAGCATGACAGGATGATGATATTAGCAGGTAACAAGTCATGTAATAACAACATATAATACAAGTCCCGAGGAAAAGGTCCATATTTAAGAAAGTGATTAACCACAGCTGTCAGCCAAAGTTAGTCGACTAGGAATTTATGGGTAGTCGACTAATCAAGGAGTTAGTCGACCAAAGACAAGGGACAAGTCGACTAGCTAGGCTGCGTTTGGGAGAGCTGCGTTTCAAGAGGAAGGTTAGTCGACTAGAGCGTTAGGGGTAGTCGACTTGATAAAGCCGCGTCTGAGAGAGCCGCGTCTCAGGCAGAAAGGTTAGTCGACTTGGAAATTGTGGGTAGTCGACTAGTCAAGGTCGCGTCTCAGAGGACTGCGTCTCAAGGGAGCTGCGTTAGTCGACTGGGAACAATGGATAGTCGACTAATAAAGTCCGCGTCTCAAAGATCCGCGTCTTCAGAAGAAAAGTTAGTCGACTAGGGGTGATTGCAAAGTCGACTAGGAATGCTGCGTTTCCAAGAAGGGCGCGTTTCAGAAAAGGGTTAGTCGACTGTGGGAAACATGTAGTCGACTAACAGAGTTGCGTTCTCAGAAATAGGACTGTGTTTCAAAGGGGCTAGTCGACTTATGAATTGGTCAAGTCGACTAATACTGCCAAACAGTGAGCAAGACTAACTTTGGAAGTTATGGTTTGTTGATATACAAATACAAGTTAACCAAGTCTTTGGCGAGGAAAAGCACTCGCCTAATGATGATCCTTTGCTGCGTCCAACGAAGGGAAGTTCGGCCCCAATCCAAAAGGAGGGTCCGGCCCTAGAAGAACGCGGCCTCAATCCAAGAGGAGTGGCCGGTCTTCACAAGAGAGGGAGGTTGAAGGTGCAAGTCTAGTTCACTTGCCAAAAATGGGATTTTGCAAACGGTGCCACGGGGAGCGACGAGTTGGCTAGTATGAAAGAGCTCGCCGTGGAGGTGAAGATGTTATACTTGGTGGTGGCCAAGGAGATGTAGGTGGTGGTGGAGATGGTGGTGAAGTTTTGGTGGAGAGGATGGGTTCTTTGGTGTTTTATGGTGAAAAGAGGTTGAAGAAGGTGGTATGGAGATGTTGTTGTTGTTGGAAAAGGAGGGGGAGATGGAGAAGAAAGAAGTGATGGTGTTGGTGGTGAAAATGGAGGTGGAGAAGGTGGAGTATGGTGGCCAAAGGAAGCAAGAGGTTGTCTTCCTTGCTCTCTGTTGGTGGTTGCAGGAAACAAGGAAGAAGAAGAAGAGAAATGAAAGAGAGAGAAGGAGTGGGGTGATTTATATAGTGGGGAAGTAATGATTGCAAGTTTGACTTTGGAAGCCAAGGAATGAAACTTGCGTTTCATTGGAAGGAGATGGGCTGCGTTTCATGCAATAAAAGGGCTGCGTCCAGGCCAAAGAATTGGACGCGGGAATGAAAGCTGCGTCTAGGAGGAGATGCAAAAAGGCTGCGTTTCACAAAAGGACAAAAGTCATGATGACTTGATGGAAGTGATTAGCAGCGCATTAAATGCAGCATGGGGAGGCGAGGAGAGGATCTCTGCATTAAATGCAGAATCCAAGGTAGGTGAAATCCGCGTTTGAAGAAAGAGAGAGAAAATGGGAAAAAGACAAGAGTGGAATATATGGGGCAATCTCCTCAGTATCTGGGAAAGTACCGAAAACTCTGGAAAAGCCCAAAAATGAAATAGCTTGGAAAGTTTTCCAAAAATTCTCAAAAATAATAAATATTATAAAATAATTTTTGGTGAAATCGGTTTTCAAAGATTAGATCTCATTTTCCAGATAAAAATCCTGAAGTCAACCGTCAATCTCGGTATGCACCGGGTTGGCCGGATTTTGATAAAATCTGATAAATCCCAGAAAAAGTATTTAGATAGAAAATATGATTTTAAGAAGTAATGTCAAAAGGCACTTTTAGAAATTCTAAACCGTTTGTACATTAAAAATCTGGGAATCGGTCAACGGAACTGGTCGACACCGGTTTTGAAGATTTACAATTTAATTTAGGAAAATTTCAAAAAATCATAGAAAATCTAGAATATTGGAAAATGATGTTTAAAACTTAAATTGGTCAAATCGGAATACCAGAAAGACTAAATCAAGCAACAACCTGAGATCGGGTCCCCGGTTCAGACTAGGGCTGACTCCGAGTCCACGAATCCAAATCCAAGGCAAAACGATCATATAAAGAATTCATAATACAAAACAAATACAGGAAGTAACTCAAAAAATACGATCAAGAAATCTGAATACGCAACTAAGTACGTATTCCGGAAGCGGGGTGTTACAGTTACTAACATTAGTGAGCTACTATCGGGTCCGATCCCTGTCAAGTACAAGGATTCAGGTAGTCCCATGATTGGTTGCTAATGTTGCATATTTAATGTTACATTTCCATACTTATTTTAGAATAAAAGCCTGCATTGTCCTAATTATTTGTCTAATTTATTTGCAGGCCCAATCCTTAAGGAGATGAAGAGAAATGAGCCCAAAAGCCCACCAGAATTCTGAATTAAATCAGAATTAATTTGCACTCACAAAATCAGGGCAAAATCTTGTGGTTGAAACCGGTTGAGAAGAATCCTCTCAGAATCGATCGGTTAAATCCACGAATCCAAGGTCATTTTGTCAGAATCCGGAGCTCAAACGACAAAACCAACAAAGGATAAAGCCAGAAGAAACCCCCGGAGAGACCCACCAACAGGGTGTGGCCATCTGGCCATACCCTGGCCGCGGAAACGCAGCTTGGGCCGCGTTTTCGCGACTTTGTTGGGGAGTTAGGGGGAGCGTTTGCTCCCCCGACCTCCCCGGGATTCTGGTTGTTTGGTTTTTGGCCTATAAAAGGGCAATTGTTTTGCTGAAATGGAACGCCAAGGCAGATTAGGATTTAGCCTAGTTTTAATTCTTTGTAGTTTAGGTTTTTCTTTTCTTGTTATGTAATTTGTATGTAACTTAGGGTAGAAGAAGATTCATGTAAGTAAGAGAGAGTGGTTGAAGTTGAGAGTGACACCGATGATGTACCCTCCTCCTTTCTTCCATTGTCTCTGCAATTAATAAAGGTAAAAGTTCTTTTTTATGTTTGTATTTTCTTTTGTTTCGCTTCCTCTTCTACTTTACCTTGGTTGTTGTTGTTGAGTGTACAAGTGAATTCCAAAGCAAGTATAACTAAGCTACGTGAGAGCCAGCGATAGTTCATGAAGACGTTCTCCTCTTCCAAGATCCGTATCACTTCGTTCTTGCTAGGCTTGACGATATAATGTGCACGGGGACTGAGCTTGAGCTTATGATCTATGCGTTGAACGCCTCCGAAGCAAAGGTAGAACATGCAACGGTTTCCAGGTAAGTCATCACTCAACCTAGGTAAGTATTTCTACACTTTTCTTTCTTTCTTTTCTTTTACTTCTTTAGTATAGATCACCAACCATCTCCTCCAACTCTTTCTTCTCCACTTCATTGTACATAGTCGCTTTTATTGTTTTCTGATTTTCCACCTTCTTCATCTTTCATTTTCTTCTAACATAACATAATTCTTTTTTTCTATTTTCTTAATTTAAAAACAGAGAAGAACTATCGTTTTGTTTTCTTAACGATTTCAATAAAGAACCGTAAAGCTTCCATCGCAAACCCTCCTTGTGGATCACGACCCGCATAGCCACTTGCTATAGCGGAAGAATTGAGCACTTGTACATCTCCTTTCTTATGTTCTATAATCTCGTATTTTGTGTGCAGGTTTAGCATCAATCAAATTTTGGCGCCGTTGCCGGGGAGGGTAAAACGGTTTTTATTGAAATCTGAATTTTTATTGAAAATTTTTTAGAACTAAACGAATTTTCTTCTCTGTTGCAGGTTATAGGGCAAGCAAAGCAGGAAAATAAGTTTGCAGTGACATACAAGTGGTATTGGGCCTCTGCTCTAGAAAGCAGAGACCCATTGCCCTCTGAATCGCCGCGTTTCCACGGCAAAAGCCGCGGATCTGCGACAATAAAGAGCTGACTACTAACAGGTTTTTGCAGGGCTGCTAGCTTTGCAAATTCTAGTTTGCTGCAATTATTTATTGCTTATATGCCATCACAAAAACCTGCTAATAATCAACAGTAAAAAGTTTGTTGCAAAAGTTAAAAATTGATTAGACGTTTGCATTTTAGGCACGTATCTTTTCAATTCATTTACTTTTACTGTTGAAGAGTGCTGGAGCAAGGTACGTATGCATTGCATTTAGCATAAGACTCACTTCTTGGTTGATTTATATCGCTTTGAGTGAATCTTACATATCTTGTACACTTGCACAAATTGATCTTAAGGGCACTAACCCATTAACAAGATAAGGTAGGGATTTGATCACCCTTCCTTAGCCCAAAAATCACATTCCAAGCACTCACTAACCCAAGCCTAACTAAAATTGAGTAGACGTTGGCCCTAGGAACATCTCGGACTCAATTAGGAGATTATCCTAAGGGGGAAAAATGTTGGAATCTAACTCCTGCAAAATCAGTATCTAGAAAAGGGATTGAGGGCCGAAAGCCCGAAGGTTGGTGGTTATTTAATTAAGGAACATCTTTGATGGAAAACCTCCCACCAACCTTGCCCTGACCTGGCTGATTAGCTTGTGGTTAAAGTCTACATTAGACCTCCCGTGGACAGTCTAACCAGTTAGGAGTCGTCTAGGTCCTAAGTCTACCCTAACTTAGGCTAGAATTTTTTCTTTTTGTTTGTTTATTTGTTTGTTTTTCTTTGTTTGTATTCTATTGTGTGATATGGACTATAATAATAATTTTTTCAACTACAATAATAATTCATATTACACACCGACTTCATTTGCGGATATTACCAACCCGGCATATCATAACTTTGACCAACCTAGTGTGCCGGATTGGTCTTATCCGAATCAATATGACCCATACCCCCCATCTAATAACTATAATTTCCATAATGATTTCAACTCTTCACCGAGTCAGTGGGGATTCACCTCCCCCGAGCATAATTTCCAACCACCTTGCCCTCCGTCTCCACCCAGTCCACATTATGTTCAAGATTCATACTCAGTTCCACCCGTCCAAAATAGGAAACCATCAATTATGGAAATGAGTATGCGTGAGTCCAAACACAAATCCCAAAATCTGATGGACTCACAATTTCACTACCACTTCCAAGACAATTCTTCATCTTTTCATCAAAACAATGAACCTATCAACTATGAAAAGATGCTTGAAGCCATGACTCAGGCTCAAAACACTCGTAATCGTGACATAGATATGATGGTCGAATCTCTACGTTCCCACCATCCTGATGTCACTAACTATTTTGTTAGAGCCGAAGAGTCATGTAGTTTTGGAAATCAAGATTCCATTTCAGCACAACCATTTGAACTTACCCAAACTCCAAATGATATTGATAGTTTGGCTAGTTTTCCTTTTCTTGAAATAGAACTTGAAAATGATTATGATCCTGAACCCCAACTTAGTAATTCAATTCTATTTCCTGATTCGATTATGACTCCGGTATCTTCACCTGACTTCAATCTTTTCCCGGAGTCAACATTGGATCCTGTACCAATTCATAAAGAAATTGAATCACCCATCTTTGAGGATCATGTTGAACTTGACCAACTTTACAATTTTGAACATCCCATGGATAAATTGGCAAGTTCTCCTTTTTTTGATATTGAACTCAATGAGATATGCGACCTAGATTCTCACATATGTGATCCAGTTCAACTTTCTGAATCAATATTGACTCCTGTTTTATTACCAAACTTGAATAATATTCGAGAGTCAGTTTTGATTCCCCCACCTATCATTCCTGAACTGGAATCACCCATATTAGGTCACATTCCATTGTTGGAAAATACATGTGGACTTGAGTTTCAACTTCTTGACTTGGACCCAATTCCTGAACCCATTTCGACTCTTGAACCTTTACTTGATTTAAGTCACCTTCCTGAGTCGGTATTAGTTCCTATCCTTCATGAGTCCAAGTCAATCATTCTATCATTTCATACTCCATTCTGGGACGAGGTGGTTGATAAATTTGACTCCGAAATCAATTATGAAATATGAAAATTAGATGGGGTAAAATATTTAATAAAGATCCTTTATGGATTCATCTTTTTAGTGGGTTATATTAAAGTAATTTCTGGTGGGTTCCTCCGAGACCCAAGAAAAGTTGATTGGGCCGCGTTTCGTGGACCAATCAGACCACCACCGGAACCACCACCTTAAGGTAACCTTTTCCTTCCCTTTCGTCTTTTTCATGCATCTATGTATTAAATCATACAATGAGGACAATGCATGAGATAGGTGTGGGGGAGGGTCTAACATAACTTTTCTTTTTCTTTAAAAAAAAAATAACATTTTTCTTTACTTTTAAAAACTTTTTGAAAAATAGAAACAATATTTTGACTTATTTTTGTAAGAAATTAACTTAATTTTAAGGAATAGGAAAATTCAAATTAGGATTTCTTATACTTGATCAAAATAAGATTATTTGTTTGATTTATAGAGTTAGGAAGATAATTTGTCAAAATAATTTAGTCTTGATCTTTACCTTGATGAAATATGCACACTTCATACACTTACACACTTAGGGTTCAAAAACAAAGATTCTTATGCCTTATAAAAAAAAGAAAAAAAAAACAAGTCTAATTATTGATTAGCTAGGTGCTTTGGCCTAAGCAAGCCTTAGGGCCTGTTTGTTTCGTTGCAAAACGTCGCAAGTCGTAAGTCGTAAAATGAGAATGGAAAAAATGAACTGTAGCAGAGAAAATATATTGTGTTTTACGGTGTTTGGTTGATAAAGTGGAATGTAAATGGAAAAGTATATTGTGTTTTACGGTGTTTGGTTGATAAAGTGAAAGTGTAAATGATAAAGTATATTATGTTTTACGGTGTTTGGTTGGTAATGTAAAAGTGTAAGTGGAAAAGTTGACCACAAAATTAACTGTAGCAGTAATTTAAATATTATAAATACTATTAAATTAAATCTACTATTACAAATTAAATTGTATTAATAAATTTGAGATAAAAAATTAATAATCTTAATATTTTATTTATAACAATAATATTAATAAAATATTAGTAAAATTAGTAAAATATTACTACAATATTAACTAAATAAGTAATTATAAAATTTTAAGAAAACCTAAAGAAACTGAATAAAATTTTAAGGATACTAATAAAACATAAATATTAAAAAAATCTTAAGAAAATTAATAAAATATAGTTATAATATTATAATATTATAAAATACTTAAGATTATTATAATATTAAATTTTATGATAATAATATCGTAATATTATAAAAATATAAAATTAACAAAGTAAAATATAATTATAAATTTAATAATGAAATATTATTATGATATTATTATAATGAATTATTACAATATTAACATAATAAAATATTAATATAATTTTAAAGTATATTATAATATTAATAAAGTAATTATTTATATTAAGAAATAAATAAATTAAATATATAATAATTTTATATTAAAACACATTATTGTTATATTAATAAACTATTAAATTTAAATAAAATATTAAGAAAATTGGTGTAAATATTAATAAATAATAAAGTATTAAATAACAATATTAAATTATATATTAAATTAAAATAATAAAATAGTAAATATTAAAACAATCTTAAAAATAATAAAAAACTAAAAAATACCAGTATAAAATAATTCGGTAAGAAATTAAACACTATTAAATATATTAAATATATTAAATATTTAATAATATTAAATTATATATTGATTATCAAGTAACTGCTTTGGCACTATGAATGTATTACAAGTAGAATTTACATGACCACAAAATTAACTGTAGTAGTTGCAAGTGGGAAAATTTGAGTGTAAAAGTGAGATTTATATGACCACAAATTTAACTGTAGCAACTGCAAGTGGGAAATGAGAGTTGTATTTTGCGAAATGTTTTGCAACGAAACAAACAGCTGAAAATGGAAAAGAGTTTTACGACTTGCGGTTTTGCGGCGTTTTGTGGGGAAACAAACAGGCCCTTAGTATTTATGCGAAAGATGATTGGATAAGTTTGAAAAGAAAAATCCTTTGATTAAGCTGGGTATTTGTGCCTAATAAAGCATAAGTATTCACGCCTAAAAGAGGTTCATATAATAAAATCCTTAGTTTTGTGGCCTGGTTTGCTCGAGTCCTTAAGTCCTTGGGGGTGTTTTCTCACCTGGTGCCCTAAGACCGTTTGGTTTGGGAGTCATCGATTAAAGGCTCGTTACATGGGCAGATTAGAAAGCCTAATAAAACTAAGGAATAATACCAAAAAAAAGTATATATAAATAAGGCATAAGAGTTAGAGTTAATGAACCCTAAGTCAAAATTTTCACAGTCACAAGGTGCATATGACTTAGGGTAAAGTAATAGACTAGATGAGAAGTACAATTTGACTCCTTACTTTGATTGATAACAAATTTTTGAATAGAGACTAAGTTTAGGAATGAAAAATTCGGCTTTCCTATAACTTATAGATTGCTTAGATCTTACAATCATATTTCAAATATTTTTCTCTTTCAAAATGCTTTTCGAAAATACTAACTCTTTATTTCCTTTTCTTTATGGATTTTGTGGGTGTAATCCGCTGAAAACCCTCACGAGACAACACTCGTCCTCTAGGGGAAACCTAGAGGTTTAACGGCATGTTGCACATGCTCAGTGCAATCGCGTGACCTGCGAAAGTGGTCTAATAATCCTTAGTATAATTTAGTTGTTTTGCTCGAGGACAGCAAAAGATAGGTATGGGGGTGTGATTGGTTGCTAATGTTGCATATTTAATGTTACATTTCCATACTTATTTTAGAATAAAAGCCTGCATTGTCCTAATTATTTGTCTAATTTATTTGCAGGCCCAATCCTTAAGGAGATGAAGAGAAATGAGCCCAAAAGCCCATCAGAATTCTGAATTAAATCAGAATTAATTCGCACTCACAAAATCAGGGCAAAATCATGAGGTTGAAACCGGTTGAGAAGAATCCTCTCAGAATCGATCGGTTAAAGCCAAGAATCCAAGGTCATTTCGTCAGAATCCGGAGCTCAAGCGACAAAACCAACAAAGGATAAAGCCAGAAGAAATCCCCGGAGAGACCCACCAACAGGGTGTGGCCATCTGGCCACACCCTGGCCGCGGAAACGCGGCTTGGGCCGCGTTTTCGCGGCTTTGTTGGGGAGTTAGGGGGAGCGTTTGCTCCCTGACCTCCCCGGGATTCTGGTTGTTGGCTTTTTGGCCTATAAAAGGGCAATTGTTGTGCTGAAATGGGACGCCAAGGCAGATTAGGATTTAGCCTAATTTTAATTCTTTGTAGTTTAGGTTTTTCTTTTCTTGTTATGTAATTTGTATGTAACTTAGGGTAGAAGAAGATTCATGTAAGTAAGAGAGAGGTTGAAGTTGAGAGTGACACCGACGATATACCCTCCTCCTTTCTTCCATTGTCTCTGTAATTAATAAAGGTAAAAGTTCTTTTTTATGTTTGTATTTTCTTTTGTTTCATCTTCCTCTTCTACTTTACCTTGGTTGTTGTTGTTGAGTGTACAAGTGAATTCCAAAGCAAGTATAACTAAGCTACGTGAGAGCCAACGATAGTTCATGAAGACGTTCTCCTCTTCCAAGATCCGCATCACTTCGTTCTTGCTAGGCTTGACGATATAATGTGCACGGGGACTGAGCTCGAGCTTATGATCTATGCGTTGGACGCCTCCGAAGCAAAGGTAGAACATGCAACGGTTTCCAGGTAAGTCATCACTCAACCTAGGTAAGTATTTCTACACTTTTCTTTCTTTCTTTTCTTTTACTTCTTTAGTATAGATCACCAACCATCTCCTCCAACTCTTTCTTCTCTACTTCATTGTACATAGTCGCTTTTATTGTTTTCTGATTTTCCACCTTCTTCATCTTTCATTTTCTTCTAACATAACATAATTCTTTTTTTTCATTTTCTTAATTTAAAAACAGAGAAGAACTATCGTTTTATTTTCTTAACGATTTCAATAAAGAACCGTAAAGCTTCCATCGCAAACCCTCCTTGTGGATCACGACCCGCATAGCCACTTGCTATAGCGGAAGAATTGAGCACTTGCACATCTCCTTTCTTAAGTTCTATAATCTTGTATTTTGTGTGCAGGTTTAGCATCAATCATCCCACCATTACCTACACAATAGGACAAGCTGAGATTAGTCGTGCATTTCTTGACTTGGGGGCAAGTATCAACTTGCTTCCATTCTCAGTTTATCAACAACTCGGTTAGGTGATCTTAGTCCAACTCGAGTCAACATCCAACTGGCTGACCGTTCAGTAAAAGTTCCAAAAGGGGAGATTAATGATGTCCTTATCCGGGTAGGGGAGTTTATTTACCCTGTCGATTTCATAGTTCTGGAGACACAACCTGTGTCCAACTCCAATCATAGGGCTCAAACTCCTGTTATCCTAGGGTGACCATTCCTTACTACTGCCAATACCATCATCAATTGTAGGAATGGGTCTATGAGGTTAACCTTTGGGGACATGACTAGAGAAGTCAATGTCTTCAATCTAGGAAAACAACCCCGCGATCTTGAGGACCAAACATTTGAAGTCAACCTAATTGAGAACTTAACAAGTGAACATAGGGAAGAATTAGAACTAGAAACTGAGTGTGACTTCGGGTTAGAGTCTGATGACTTTAATCTTGATCAGGTTGTAGATTCTGATGTGAATTGGGCCTCGAACCCTATTTCACCAATAATGGAGCTAACAAATTTGACTACTCCTTCCAACCAGCCTTCCTCTTTCTTAGAATTGAAAGCTTTATCTGCGGATCTCAAGTACGTCTATCTAGGCGAACAAGAGACCTTTCCTGTCATCATTGCCTCCCATTTAAATGACGGGGAAGAAAAAGATCTTAAAGCAATTCTAAGAAAATATAGGGAAGCCATTGGGTGGACTATGACTGATATCAAGGGATTAAGTCCGACCATCATTCAACATCGCATTTATCTCAATGAAGACATGTATGTTGCACCATCTGAATCAACCCCTGCTTTAGATCGAAGTTTTTTGCCTGAATAATTCAGGATAAGATACATTAAATGGCTCCAAGAAGAGAGGGGATAGCATAATCCCTCATTGCTTTCCTCTCTTCTTGATCCACCATCGCCTTTTCTCTGTCTCTTCTCTTCATAAGTAGGCATTTGAAAGTTTTGTCAATCTCTAGATCAGGTTCTAGTATTTTTGAACTCCGAGAACGTTTCATCCACAATCAAATTTCAGTTTCTAAAAAACTCAATTTCTTTTTGCATAAGATTTCGGCTGCGTGGCTGAAAACTCGGCTGCTCAGTCAAACTCTGTATTGGTTTAGGTTTGGAATTCCTATAGCCTGCAGCAGAAAATATTTGCATATTATATCTGCAAATTTAAATTCAAATTAGGACAGTAATATCTATCATTGATATTGATAAAAATATACAATCTCTGGCAACGATGCCAAAAACTTGATGTGCGCGAACTGGCAAGTGCATCAATCATGTAGCAAGTATTATACGGGTGAGTAGAGCATCATCCCACGAAGATTGTGTTTATCAAGTACCAACTAATCGTTCCTAGTTCTATTTGAAGAGATCAATGATGATGAGAGAATTAAACTAACTATTTCTAACTAAAATCAAAATACTTTTTGTTTTGTTTTGATGGGAATAAGGTAAAGCAATTGATTTCAGTAGATAATTCTGGATATAGGTCAAGTATTAGTGTTAGCCATTCATCTACACATGTTAACAATCAAATATCATAAAATTAATAAATAATTTTTCTCAAGCAATATCAATTCTATCTTTTAAATGTAGAACCTACAATCTTGCGATCTAGTAGGTTTACTAGAAAAAGAACATTAAACATAATATATCTAACAAAAGATTGCACAATATCTTTCGCCTCAACTTGTCGAGATGTCGTTCCTAATTCTTTTTATGCTACACTAAATTATCTCCTTTTGGTTTCCAATTTAGTCATTTAAACAATTGTGACCATCAATTGATAAATATGAAAATGATATTAGGAACTTAACATGCATGAAGATTTATGGGGCTAACCCTAATTACTCCTATATCTTCATATAATATACTTCTATCAATGCCTTACTAAAAGAAATTAGTTCATATCTAAGGAAGTGAAAAGCATCAAATAATAAAGAGAAAATATTCTAAAAAAATTTAAATGAAAAGAAAGAGGGAAGAAACCACCAATAGAGAAGCCCTTAAGAAGTGTTTCCTTGATGTTTCTTCTTCTCAAAAACTTAGAGATTTAATGGCAGCAAACAGAACTTTTATTAATTAAAAACTAGAATTCAAAATAGAGAAAATTGCTTATTGAATGGAAGAAGTTATCGTGCTTTTATAGGTTATAGAGACCTACAGAGACCTCCCTAACCCTAACTGACTTCGTAGAGTCATTTCCAAAATTAACACTAATTTTCACAAAAAGTACATCAGCGACAACCGCTATAACTCAGCTATGTAGCCGAAAAGTTGGCTATGCAGACAAATTTCCATCTGTATCAATCTCCGCTTTTGACCCCGGGTTGACTGATGCCCGAGCATTCCTTATTGACTGGTTCAGGGCTACATTACCGAAATAGACGACTGCTTAGCCAAACTCTTGGTCCTTTAAATTCCTTGATTTTTGTGGCATCTTTGGTTTTCCATGTAGACTCTGCTGAGATGTTCCAGTTCTTCCTTGGGTCTCTAGTTCTGCATTCTCCTCTTCACTTGATACATTGATCATTTGCTAGTTTTCTCTCTTTTTCCTAAACTATGTTCTTGACCTAATATCTGCAAAATATACTTAAGAAATACTAATGCAGAATAAAATGTGGCAAATAATAGGCATAAAAGTGATGCAAAATATGTATATGAAGCTCACACATCAAGACACACAACTCTTCCCACACAACCGATATGGGACGAAAAAACATAAAACAATTACTTAATAAGAGAACAATGTTTGCGCCAGAAAAAGAAATAAAGGTGTTCGCTGTAAAATTTCCTTGAATCAGATGAAAAATTACAACAAAACTATTTTCCTTCCAGTTACAAGGGAGGGAGGATGTTGAGTCTTGAATCCTCCCTTTGTTTAGTGCTGGGTTCTTCGTGTGGCGGTGGAGAGTGAATCTTGTTCTCCGTTGACCGGATGACCGTCGGGATCGTCAGGGATCTTCTCTTTGGCTGGTAGAAGGAGTAACACAGCTCTGTCTACCAAAACTATAACGCCCCGATCCCACGGATACGGGGACGTCACTGCGACGTATATACGTAGGTCAGAAAATGCCCCCACGTATATACGCTAAGCATTTAGTACAACAAGGATCAGAGTACACGACAAAGCGTGATATTCATACATATGCCAACTTAAAAGTACAAGTACTAGTTATTACAAGATATGACAAAATATTACACATTACATGTATCTTTTATCACAACCAAGTCCAAAAGTAAAAGATACAATATGAACACAAAATGCTCACGAGTAGGATGAAGATCCCGTGAGTCAAAAAGAGAAGTCTGGCACAAAGGACTGGAACTAGTCGGCCTGCTCACTAAGAAAAGCTTGATCCTCTGTGGAAGGCTCCACTTCGATCTAAGCTTCGAAACCTGAACATACAAATCCAAGGGAGTCAGGACCTCCCCACAATGAACAGGCTACAGCCAAATGGCTAAGAGACAAGAATATGAGAGTTGGAACAGCATAATGAATACCAATCAACAAGTAATGGAAGCATAAAGAGTAAAAGTCCGAATACAATAGATCCACAGTTAACGTCCTTTATTATTATTACTTGTCTTACTGTGATATCTAGCTATGTGACCCAGCGTCCCAAGGCACATAGATCCATATCCTAGTAAAGCAAGGTTGTTATTGGAAACCAGCGGGATTATCAACGAACTATGTTTACAGTGGGTCCCGTACATGCCCGGGACAACGGTCCAGGATTGTTCCGTTGCTTGATGACGGAAACCAGCCGCTAGGCTAACAGGAGGGACTTATGTATGCCCTTTATCATGATGGTACCAGTAAGGAGGGAGCAAGCACTCCCCTCGGTCCCCTGGAGGCCCACAGGTTAGACCGGAAATATAGTTGTACAACATACCTAATACCACTGTAAACATGAACACATATTGATATCCACATGTTTTCCCCCGACCCAATGTAAGTTGGTCCATTTTATACAAAAGTCAAGTGTATCATACTTGGTGTTAAGAGATAGCATGATAAGTGGTGATATTCATTAATTAGCAAGTTATGAAATGAGAATATAAAATGACAAGCCATGAAGTAACAAGAGGTAACATCCATCAAGTAACAGGTCATGAAGTACCATTCATGAAGCATAAACAAGAATAATATATCCCACATGCATCAAGGGTATGATCCAAATTCAGAAAAGAAATCAACTATAATAAACAGCCTAAATTAGTCGACTAGGTGGAATGGTTAGTCGACTAATAGTGGTCTCTAGTCGACTAACAGATACGTAAGTCGACTAAATCTGGGTTCCAGAGAGTTGGAATTCTGTTTCAGGGAAAGTTAGTCGACTAGGTGGAAAGAGTAGTCGACTAACAATGATCTATAGTCGACTAATAGTTAAGGTAAGTCGACTAACAGTGATTTCCAGAGAGTTGGGGTTTATTTTCAGGAAAAGTTAGTCGACTAATAATCAAGATAAGTCGACTAAAACTGTGTTTCAGAACAGGGGTCGTTTCAAATAAGGATTTCAAGTCGACTAGCTCCTAGGTCAAGTCGACTAATCGTGGTCCGAAAACAGGGTACAGAACAGAATTTGATGGTTGAATTTGAAGGCCAAAAGCATGATTTTGAAGGCACAAGTGTACATGAATTGTAAACACAAGTATACAAAAAGGTTTACAAGTCTTGGTGAGTAAAAATACTCACCCGAATGGTTAATTGGAGCTATACGCGTTCGAAAGGGGCGTTGCCGACAAACTTGATCCTCGGCGATAATAGACACGATCCCAATCCAAAAGTTGCAGTTGCTTGAGATGGAGATGATGACTTTGTGGTGTTTTTGGGAGTTGGGGTTGAGGTTGAGATGAAGGAGGGATTTTGGTGAAGGCCAAATCCTTGTTGAAGTGAAGAAAGAAATAAAAATGTAAAGGAAAAGTTTATATAAGATTTTGATTTTGTGAAGGAGGTGCAATTTATGTAGAAGAGAGGGGGTTTTTTGCAAATAGGAGAGGATGAGGTGTCCCTCTTTTGGCCACTTGGCCGGCCATGGAAGAGAGAGAGAAAGAGGGGCATTAATGAGGAAGTTGGTGGAAGTGTGTGGGGTTTGTTGGAATTTTGGAGAGTTTTGTGGTTTGTGGAGGAAGGAAGGAAATAAGGAAAAAGGGAAAAAGAAAAAGAAATTAAAAGTAGAAGATATTTTCTTGGACTTAGAAATTAAAAATATTGAAAAGACAAATTCCCGGGTTTAAGTCGAGGATGCGGAAAACATTTCGGAAAATACCGAAATCGTCCCGAAATCAAGTATCTTGGAACGACTCGTAAAATTTACCAAAAATCAATAATAATATTTTAAGACTCATGGTGAAATTCGTTTTGAGAAATAATTTATAGTTTTAAAACTAAAAATCCCGGAATCAGTTAGCTACCGACTCCGGTGGAATTTTCATAAAATCATAAAATTCCCAGAAAAAGTATTTAGGTAAGAAATACGATTCTAAGAAATAATGCCTAAAGGACTTTCTAGAATTTCCTAACTGTTTGTAAGATAAAAATCCGGGAATCGATCAGCGACACTGGTCGACACCGGTTTTGAAGATTTTCAATTAATTCAGGAAAATTCTAGAAAATCATGTAAAATCTAAAATATTGGAAAATAATATTTGAAACTGAAACCGGTCAAATACAGGAAGTAAATCGAAAAAATACGATCGTAAAACTGAATACGCAACTAAGTACGTATTCCAGGAACGGGGTATTACAATCCATCCACCTTACAAAAATTTCGTCCTCGAAATTTCAGGAAATGAAAGGTAACGGTAGAGAAGGATAAGAAGAAAGAATTTTACCAAATCAAGTTGTGAAGAGTTGCGGATAACGCTCACGGATAACATCCTCTCGTTCCCACGTGGCCTCTCTTGGCGCATGCCTGTTCCAAGACACCAACACTAATGGTATTGCCTTATTCTTCAATGTCTTGACACTTCTGTCCAAAATGGCCATCGGTTGCTCTTGGTATGACAAATCCGGTTGTAGTTCCAGTTCGGAGTGATCCAGGATATGACTATCATCCTTGACATACTTCCTCAACTGTGATACGTGGAATACATTGTGCACTCCGTCTAAAGATGGCGGTAATGCCAATCGATAAGACACATCTCCCACACGGCCCAAAATCTCGAATGGGCCGATATATCTCGGACTAAGCTTTCCACGAGTACCGAACCGGATTACTCCTTTTGTAGGTGATATCTTCAAAAACACATGATCTCCTGTCTGGAATTCCAATGGCCTTCTCTGAGTGTCAGCCCAACTTTTCTGCCGACTCTGAGCTGCCCTGAGGTGATCTCTGATGATTCTGACTTTATCTGTTGTCTGAATCAGGATCTCTGGCCCCAAAAGTCTCCTCTTACCGACTTCGTCCCAACAAATCGGTGACCTACACTTCCTTCCATACAATGCTTCAAATGGTGCCATCTTGATACTTGCCTGATAGCTGTTATTATAAGAAAATTCAGCCAAGTGAAGATGATCTTCCCATGATCCCTGGAATTCAATCATGCAAGCCCGCAACATGTCTTCAAGAATCTGGATAGTCCTTTCAGATTGTCCGTCTGTCTGAGGGTGATAGGAAGTACTGAATTTCAGACGAGTTCCTAGACTTTCTTGGAGACTTTCCCAGAAATGTGATCTGAATCTTGTGTCTCTGTCTGATACAATACTAACTGGTACTCCATGTAGACGAACTATCTCCTTCATGTACTTGTCTGCCAAAACCTCTGTTGTCTGACCTACCCTGAACGGTATGAAGTGAGCTGATTTGGTGAGGCGATCAATGATTACCCATACAACATTATTACCCTTAGGACTACGAGGTAATGCCGTAACAAAATCCATGGTGATGTGCTCCCACTTCCATTCGGGTATTGGTAAGGGTTGTAGAAGTCCAGCTGTCCTCTGATGTTCTATCTTTATATGCTGACAAACTAAGCACTTGGCTACATACTGGGCTATCTCCCTTTTCATAGCATTCCACCAAAACTGCTTCTTTATGTCTTGATACATTTTGTTTCCCCCTGGGTGTATGGAATAGGCTGAACTGTGTACTTCTGCTAGAATCTTCTGTCGAACTTCTCCTTGGGGAATACAAAGTCTGCTACCAAAATACAAGGCATCATCCGGATGAATACTGATATCAGTCCTCAATCCAGCCTCTACTTGAGCTCGGAATTGCTGTAATCTGGGGTCTTCCTTTTGAGCTTCCTTGATCTCATCTATCAATGCTGACTGAATCTGCAAGGTCATGAACTGTCCTGCCTTATCAGTTCCTTGAACTATCATCAAGTCCAATCTTATGATGTCTTGGATCAACTCGTTCTGTTGAGTAAGTTGGACTAGTACTCTATTCTCTGGCTTCCTGCTCAGGGCATCTGGAACTGTATTGACCTTGCCCGGATGATATTGCAAGTCTATATCATAGTCCGCCATTAGCTCCAGCCACCGCCTCTGCCTCATGTTCAATTCCTTCTGTGTGAAAATATATTTGAGGCTCTTGTGATCCGTGTATATCAACACTTTGTCTCCCAGGAGATAATGCCTCCAGATCTTTAAGGCAAATATAACAGCTGCTAGCTCCAAGTCATGAGTTGGGTAATTCCGCTCATGAGGCTTCAGTTGCCTGGATGCATAAGCTATAACATGATCATGTTGCATTAGTACACACCCCAGGCCTTTTCCTGATGCATCACTGAATATGACCATCCCTCCTCTCCCTGAGGGAGTCCTCAAGATTGGAGCTGAAATGAGTCTTTGCTTCAATTGCTCAAAGGCTGCAGTACATTCTTCTGTCCATATGTACCTTTCCCTTTCCGGGTGAGCTTGGTCAACGGGGCTGCAATCTTAGAGAAATCTTGGACAAAGCGTCTGTAATATCCGGCTAGTCCAATAAAACTCTTAATCTCAGTCACCGTCTTGGGAATAGGCCAGTCCTTCACTGCCTGGACTTTGCTGGGATCAACTGAAATTCCTTCTGCTGAAACCATGTGTCCAAGGAAGGCTATACTGTCCAACCAAAAGTCACACTTGCTCCTCTTAGCATGAAGCTGCTCCTGCTGGAGAGTCTGCAATACTATCCTCAAGTGTTCTGCATGCTCCCTGTTGCTCTTTGAATAGATCAAGATGTCATCTATAAAAATCACTACAAACTGATCCAAATAGGGCGAGAACACTCTGTTCATCAAATCCATGAAAACTGCAGGGGCATTGGTGACTCCGAAAGGCATAACTAGAAACTCATAGTGGCCATAACGGGTCCTGAATGCCGTCTTCGGAATATCCTCTTTCTTCACCCTAAGCTGATGGTAACCCGATTGTAAATCTAATTTAGAGAATACCCGGGCTCCATGAAGCTGATCAAACAGATCATCAATCCTTGGTAAGGGATACTTGTTCTTGATGGTAACTTTGTTCAATTCTCTATAATCAATACAAAGCCTTTTACCACCATCCTTTTTGTTTGCCAATAATACTGGAGCTCCCCATGGTGAAGTGCTTGGCTGAATCAATCCCTTATCAGAGTATTCCTGCAGCTGCTTCTTTAGAATCTCTAACTCCGTCGGTGCCATCCTGTACGGAGCCTTGGATATAGGAGCTGCTTCAGGCACAGTACCAATAGAGAACTCAATCATCCTTTCAGGTGGAAGTCCTGAGATTTCAGCAAACACACCCGGGAATTCATCCCACACCGGTGTGCCCTTCTGCATCTCTGAACTAGTCATCCGAGTCTTTCTCTTGGTAGACTTCACTTCCCCCCTAAATTGGAATTCAGGCTGAAGAGGGATTCTGAAATTAATCTTCTTCTCCCTACAGTCAATAACTGCATAATATTGACTGAGCCAGGTCATGCCTAAGATTATGTCGTACCCTTTGGTGTCTAGTATGAGCATATCTATGGCCAAGGTCTTGTTACAAAGTTCTACTGGACAATCAGTGCAAACTCTAGTAGATATGACTACCCCATTCCCTGTACTAATCTCCCATTTGTGGTCTAAAGATCTAACAGGTATAGAATGCAATGCCACAAAATGATCTGAGATATAACAATGGGAAGCACCAGAATCGAAGAGGGCTAAAACAGGTTTTGAGTGTACCCTGATTTTACCTGTTATCACTTCTTCAGAAGTCCCAGCCTCTTCTTCCGTCAAGTTGTAAGCTTGTCCCCTTCCACGCCCTGCAGCAGTCCTAGCTCCTCTTTGGACTGGGCGAATAGCTTGTTGTGGAGGAGGGGGAGGAGCTCTCCTGACCATCGGTCCTTGGTTCCTCTGTCCAAGTGGTCCTGGAAGTGATCTCTGCCCATTTGGTCCCTGTAGTGCTGGCAAAGCTTGGCCGGCTATCCCCATTCTTCTGTGTGGACAGGCTTCTATGGAATGGTCTCGGGAACCACATACCAAGCATAATCCATTTGCCCTACGGCAATTCTGTCGAATGTGACCTGGTTTCTGACAATAGCTACAGAAGGATAATGGTTGGGCCGTCTGGTAAGGAGCTGGTCGGAATGGTTGCCTCATTGTCTGAACCTTTGCTGCTATGTATGGGCCTCCCCTTCCTATTGGTGGAAATGGCCTCTTCATGGCCTGGTTCCTCATCTGGTTCACTTGCTTCTTCTCTAGCCCACGCTCCACTTCTCGAGCTATGGTGAGAACTTCTGAATAAGTCTTCAGCTGCTGGGGCATTAAGAAGACCTGGATGTCCATCTGCAAGCCCTGCTGAAATCTACTTGCCCGCTTCTCCTCATCAGTTACCATGTATGGAGCAAAGCGGCTAAGTCTGAGAAATTCCGCGGCATACTCGTCCACGGACCTATTCCCTTGCTGAAGTCAGATAAACTGCTCTTCCATGTCCTTCTGAGCAGTGGCAGGGAAGAATCTGCTATAGAAACTCTTGGAGAATGTGTCCCAGGTGACAGGCTTCTCCAATCTTGCCTCCTCAGCTAACCACCATGTTCTGGCTATATCCTTCAATTGAATCTTAGCAACCTCCACCTGATTCTCCTTTGGAACTCGAGCTGCATTCAACAAGTCTGAGGTATCTGTCAGCCATTGCTCAGCATCCAGGGGTTTCTCTTCACCCGTGAATATGGCTGGTTGCAGCCGTCTGAAGTCTGAAATATTTCCCGGCCTCTGTTCCTTTGGAGCTGCTAACTCTTGTCGAAGGAGTTCCGTCTGTTGCTGCTGGTTCTCCATCATCGTCTGAATGACCCTCAGAATATCGGTATTCTCTCCCGCAGGTCCATTCGATACTTGTCCAGAATTATTACGACCCGTCCTTCTCTCCATACCGAATTGGGATAAGATAACTGGAATTGGAAAAATGGAAGGAGTTTAGGACACAAGGGAAGGAATCAAGAAGGACTCGATAACTTTGTACATTGTAGTTGGCATTAGCAAATTTCATTAATTTGCTGCTTAATTGTACTATAGGTGTGAGAGCCTAGGCTCTGATACCAACCTGTAACGCCCCGATCCCACGGATACGGGGACGTCACTGCGACGTATATACGTAGGTCAGAAAATGCCCCCACGTATATACGCTAAGCATTTAGTACAACAAGGATAAGAGTACACGACAAAGCGTGATATTCATACATATGCCAACTTAAAAGTACAAGTACTAGTTATCACAAGATATGACAAAATATTACACATTACATGTATCTTTTATCACAACCAAGTCCAAAAGTAAAAGATACAATATGAACACAAAATGCTCACGAGTAGGATGAAGATCCCGTGAGTCAAAAGAGAAGTCTGGCACAAAGGACTGGAACTAGTCGGCCTGCTCACTAAGAAAAGCTTGATCCTCTGTGGAAGGCTCCACTTCGATCCAAGCTTTGGAACCTGAACATACAAATCCAAGGGAGTCAGGACCTCCCCACAATGAACAGGCTACAGCCAAATGGCTAAGAGACAAGAATATGAGAGTTGGAACAGCATAATGAATACCAATCAACAAGTAATGGAAGCATAAAGAGTAAAAGTCCGAATACAATAGATCCACAGTTAACGTCCTTTATTATTATTACTTGTCTTACTGTGATATCTAGCTATGTGACCCAGCGTCCCAAGGCACATAGATCCATATCCTAGTAAAGCAAGGTTGTTATTAGAAACCAGCGGGATTATCAACGAACTATGTTTACAGTGGGTCCCGTACATGCCCGGGACAACGGTCCAGGATTGTTCCGTTGCTTGATGACGGAAACCAGCCGCTAGGCTAACAGGAGGGACTTATGTATGCCCTTTATCATGATGGTACCAGTAAGGAGGGAGCAAGCACTCCCCTCGGTCCCCTGGAGGCCCACAGGTTAGACCGGAAATATAGTTGCACAACATACCTAATACCACTGTAAACATGAACACATATTGATATCCACATGTTTTCCCCCGACCCAATGTAAGTTGGTCCATTTTATACAAAAGTCAAGTGTATCATACTTGGTGTTAAGAGATAGCATGATAAGTGGTGATATTCATTAATTAGCAAGTTATGAAATGAGAATATAAAATGACAAGCCACGAAGTAACAAGAGGTAACATCCATCAAGTAACAGGTCATGAAGTACCATTCATGAAGCATAAACAAGAATAATATATCCCACATGCATCAAGGGTATGATCCAAATTCAGAAAAGAAATCAACTATAATAAACAGCCTAAATTAGTCGACTAGGTGGAATGGTTAGTCGACTAATAGTGGTCTCTAGTCGACTAACAGATACGTAAGTCGACTAAATCTGGGTTCCAGAGAGTTGGAATTCTGTTTCAGGGAAAGTTAGTCGACTAGGTGGAAAGAGTAGTCGACTAACAATGATCTATAGTCGACTAATAGTTAAGGTAAGTCGACTAACAGTGATTTCCAGAGAGTTGGGGTTTATTTTCAGGAAAAGTTAGTCGACTAATAATCAAGATAAGTCGACTAAAACTGTGTTTCAGAACAGGGGTCGTTTCAAATAAGGATTTCAAGTCGACTAGCTCCTAGGTCAAGTCGACTAATCGTGGTCCGAAAACAGGGTACAGAACAGAATTTGATGGTTGAATTTGAAGGCCAAAAGCATGATTTTGAAGGCATAAGTGTACATGAATTGTAAACACAAGTATACAAAAAGGTTTACAAGTCTTGGTGAGTAAAAATACTCACCCGAATGGTTAATTGGAGCTATACGCGTTCGAAAGGGGCGTTGCCGACAAACTTGATCCTCGGCGATAATAGACACGATCCCAATCCAAAAGTTGCAGTTGCTTGAGATGGAGATGATGACTTTGTGGTGTTTTTAGGAGTTGGGGTTGAGGTTGAGATGAAGGAGGGATTTTGGTGAAGGCCAAATCCTTGTTGAAGTGAAGAAAGAAATAAAAATGTAAAGGAAAAGTTTATATAAGATTTTGATTTTGTGAAGGAGGTGCAATTTATGTAGAAGAGAGGGGGTTTTTTGCAAATAGGAGAGGATGAGATGTCCCTCTTTTGGCCACTTGGCCGGCCATGGAAGAGAGAGAGAAAGAGGGGCATTAATGAGGAAGTTGGTGGAAGTGTGTGGGGTTTGTTGGAATTTTGGAGAGTTTTGTGGTTTGTGGAGGAAGGAAGGAAATAAGGAAAAAGGGAAAAAGAAAAAGAAATTAAAAGTAGAAGATATTTTCTTGGACTTAGAAATTAAAAATATTGAAAAGACAAATTCCCGGGTTTAAGTCGAGGATGCGGAAAACATTTCGGAAAATACCGAAATCGTCCCGAAATCAAGTATCTTGGAACGACTCGTAAAATTTACCAAAAATCAATAATAATATTTTAAGACTCATGGTGAAATTCGTTTGGAGAAATAATTTATAGTTTTAAAACTAAAAATCCCGGAATCAGTTAGCTACCGACTCCGGTGGAATTTTCATAAAATCATAAAATTCCCAGAAAAAGTATTTAGGTAAGAAATACGATTCTAAGAAATAATGCCTAAAGGACTTTCTAGAATTTCCTAACTGTTTGTAAGATAAAAATCCGGGAATCGATCAGCGACACTGGTCGACACCGGTTTTGAAGATTTTCAATTAATTCAGGAAAATTCCAGAAAATCATATAAAATCTAAAATATTGGAAAATAATATTTGAAACTGAAACCGGTCAAATACAGGAAGTAAATCAAAAAAATACGATCGTAAAACTGAATACGCAACTAAGTACGTATTCCAGGAACGGGGTATTACAAAAACTCTCAAAGAGAAGGTAGGCAAAGGGGCAACTCGTACGCAGGGAGCTTGTTGAAGAGTTGAGCTCTCTCTTACTTCTCTCTCTCTGTCTGCCTGTTGTTTATCTCTGATCTCTCCTTTTTCTCCGAAAATCCGACCCCTTCTTCATAGCGACGGGGCTATTTATAGAGGCTCCAGGGGTGAACGTGCCCCCTAAAAGTGTTCCACAATGAGGGGCTGACCTCCCCGCTATGTGGGCGGCGACTGGCCCCATAACCAGGGCGGTTATAACCGAGGCGCGGGTTTCAACCCATGCGCCTTGATACTGTGACGCGGGCTTTGGGCCCTCGCGCCTTGATGCTGAGACGCGGGTGTCGAGCCCACGCGCCTTGATGCTGAGACGCGGGTGTCGAGCCCATGCACCTTGATGTTGAGACGCGGGTGTCGAGCCCACGCGTCTAGAACTTGAGACACGGGTGTCGAGCCCACGCGCCATGATGTTGAGACGTAGGTGTCGAGCCCACGCGTCTAGAACTTGAGGCTCTGCTTTTTAATGGCTTGTCTTTTAGACAGCCTACAGAACCCCCTCCAAAGTTTTCGATATTCCACAGTTAACTGGGACGGATTTCGAAATACTTTGGACTCTAGCTGAATTCACCTCTATGACTGGACTGTTAATGCTCCGGGTTTGATCTTATCTGGAGTTGGACTTCATGAGTGTACTGTTGAACTCTTTGAGGCCACCAGAGTTGATCGTATTGAGTGTCTAGATATACAGTCTAAACCTCCCCGATTGCTTTTAGTCTGTCATGGACGCGTTTTAAGCCAAGAGTGGACGATCGTCTGCTTGTGCCAGTGTACTGTTGAAACTGATTTGCAGAAGTAAGGACTGAACGCCAGTTCTTTTGAAGAGCAGAGATGGTACTGCTTTACAGACGCGACTTTCATGGGGTGCGCCTTTTGGAAATGGAAAACGCGACTGGTATTCCATTGGGCAGACGCGATGCTAGGCCGGATTGGAAGGACGCGAACTTCGGAGAGACGCGCCTGTTGGGTGCGAATCCGTGCCATGTCATGAGTGCACCGCCACTTGTTCTGGGGAACCGTCGGGACATCACCTTTTGGCGCGCGGACTTCCCGGTTCATTAAATGATCTGTTCCACGCGTCAAGCGATGACTCGCTGTAGAGCTAATCGAGCCACGCGTCGCGTATCTTTGCAAATCTTTGTGCCTATAAATAGCAACAGTTAGAGAGATATCCTCTTCTTCTCTGAGCGCATCTATTAGGGTTTTTTTTTTGAGAAAAAGGAGTCTTCTCTTTCTCTTTCTATTTCTTCATCGTTCATCATCGGATTTTTGATTACGATGGCACCCAAAGCTAAACCCACCGCATCATCTTCAAAAGCGGCCGTCGCCGAGGCCCAGAGGGGCGGTTCCTCCGTGCAGGAAGTCTTTTTCCCAGGTATAATGCCGTTTAGGCTTAACCTTCACCATTAATGGAAGTTCATGGAACCCCTCAAAAAAAATCTCTTTTTTTTTGGAGGAGAACCGTCAACACAGAATATAAACCGTTTTTGATTCTCAGACGCGGTCTCAGACGCGGTCTTTGAGTTGATAACCAAGGCGCGGGTTTGATGACCCGGTGCCAGTGAGCCCTGCAGTTCGGATTCTTCACTTAGAATATTTCTAATTGTGAAGGGTTCGGACGCGGACTTGATCCTTGCGTTCTATGACATCAGGTGCTGATTTTTTATGAATCTGGCACCTGAGCCCAAGTACTTAAGAGATTTTTCATAAGTCTTGGTTTTCAAAATGCGGGCTTGATCCTGCGGGCCTCACATCTGGACGCGGATTTGCAGGTCTGGACGCGGATTTTGATAATTCCTGCGTCCAATGTCTCTTCTGCGTCTGGACGCGGATTCTCAAGTCTAGAAGCGAATTTTGATAACTTCTTCGTCCAGTATCTTTTCTGCGTCTGGACTATAGACACTTAACATATATTTTTTTGATAAGATGTCTGATCAAGTGTCCTTTTCTTTTGCAGTGCCACACTCTTCTGCTCCACTCTCCAAGAAGCGCCACTTTGGGCACGTAGGTGGTGCTGACCGTGATTTAACCTTTGCGCTGCAAAGGACTGTACCTGTGACTGCTGACAGGTCGCAGGAGCGCAAGAAAAGGCTCTCCAATGTTGACATGATAACTTTTCGGGAGCTTATGACTGACGCAGCATTCACAACGGATGCTCGCGTTCCACTGGAGAAGCCTGCCTTCTTCTTTGGAGACCATATCGCCGATGGTGGCTATTCCATGTATGACGGAGATTATAAATGGCTCCGCCAGATAGGGGATAGAAGATTTTTTCTTCCGGACATGGAGAGGATGTACCCGCTGTCTTATCTCCAGCACATGTCCGTCCCTCGGAAGATGAAATGGGACCTTTCCCGATATGTCCCTGAGATTACTCTCGGTGACTTAGGCTCCAAAAGGGTATACCGTTATGATAGTCATGATAGGGCGGTTCTCGGCTTGTTCCCCGGGTCGCTCAGGACTGAGCCCCCGGTTGGAGAAACACCAAAACTTGGCACCACTTTCCTCAGCGCATTCATGAAAGTGGAGGGTGATTTTCCGGTTGAGTTCCGTTCGCCCGGGTGGGTTCATTCCACCGAGAAGTATTGGTGGGGCAGGATGGTAAGCTTCGTCCTTGCCGACCTTAGGGACTTGTTGGAGCAAACGGATTTGTACCAAGCAGTCAGGGCCGTCCAGTATGGTATCCCGCCGAGTTCTCAGAACTTCTTCGGGATCCTGGAGCGTTACAATCCTTTGACGGGGACATTCTTCACTCCGGTTGGAGAGATGGGCCTTGCCCTGCACGAGTTGCATGAGGTCTCAGGGTTGGCAACAGGGGACTCTCCCTATGAGGAATATGTCCCAACCACTGAGGAGCTCAACCTTATGAAGAAAGGGTCTCCTCAAGTGTACGAGACTTATTGGGAGGTGTTATGTCACTTCCACATTTGCGGTCAGGTAACCTCTTGGAGGTCGGGAGGAGTCAAGCAGCTGTCTTGGGCCAGCTACTTGTCTAACGGCATCAATAAGAAAGACCATCCGGTAACCCGACTGGCTCCCAGCTCCGATAAGGAGATTGACGACAGGATTAAGGCTTCTGAAGGCTTCTACACCACGGTTTCGAACGAGGATGTTTTCGAACCTGACATGGTTTTCGAAAGCTTTCATCATCAAGCCCGGGTTCCTATCTCCGATCGAGCACTGTTGGCGGGCTTCTTGATGCTGTGGTTGAAGCGTTGTGTGGTGCCCACGCTGCCACATGAAGTCATTGTTGCCGATGTAGTGTACCCGGCGGTGCTCCTGGCCTATGGCAGTCCTATAGCCCTTCTCCCGGCCATGGCTGCTGGCATTCAAAGCGGGTTGCGGGTGTTAACCCAGGCTTTCTGCGAGGCAGGGAAGGCTGTCGACTCCCATGGCAAGCCGATTGTTGACTCAGAGGGGAAGCCGACGGTGAAGCGCCCCAACCCTCGGGTCGAGCTGCCCTACACGTACTTAATGGCTTGGTACGTGATGCACTGCCCCTCTCTGATGACGCCGGTGCCTTAGAGTGAGGGTTTTGTCCCTTTTGTACAGCGGTTGGAGGGTTGTGACTGGCGTAATACTTACATGTATTACGTTCGAAAGTGCATTCTGTCTGCTTCGAACTACCAGCTTAACCGCTGCTTCCCCGAGATTCCTGGTGCATCTTTCGGGGAACTATTTACCGACTCCGCAGGCCAAGATGATTTCACTAGGCTGTCAACGGGGATTTTCTGGTGGTTGGTTAACATCCGGCCTGGGTATGTGCTTTTCCGGCAAGGTACTTCATACACGATCGAGCCATATATGCCGAATCGCTTCGCCCGACAGTTCGGCTATGATCAACTCTACGTCGGCAACCCCAATGCTCGACTCGCCTTCAGTGGGAACTTGTTCGAAGGTGCTCGGGCTTGGTACTATAGTGTGGCCGGAGAGACGGAAGCAACTTTCCGTCTACCTCTCAAGGAGCCAAAGGGCCGCACAAGCTTCAGCTTCTGTACCTGGTACTTCCAGGTCAACCAGACACCATACTTTGTTCCAGAGTATTCATGCATTGAGAGTATCAATGCAAATTTTGAAGCAAGGTCGGGGTCCGGTAAACGCTCGCGAGGCGTCGAGCAGTACCTTAAGGCTCTGAGGGAAGTCGGGAGAGGGTCGAGGGAGGAGCCACGAGCAACAAAGGCTCGACAAGCAGTGAGTAAGCGTGCTCGAGGCTCTACTTCCACTGCTGACCCTGCCCCAAAGAAGGTCCAGAGAGACTTGACGGCCGAAGTTTCTCTATCCGAAGACATCCCTGCTGGTGTTGAGGAACCGAGGGAAGAAGAGGCAGATGAAGAGGCTGTCCCCTTAGTCCGTGCCCATAGGTTGCGCAGCAGGGGCAGCAGGAGTTCAGAGGAAGGAGAGCCTGCTGATGAACCGACCGCCGCTGACGAGGCCGAGCAGTTTGAAGTCGACATCATAAGCGGAGGTGATGTTGAGATTCCGGGGGTTTCAGCTCAGCCCGGATTTTCCTCAGCTCGCGAAAGGAGAGATGAGGCACAGCAACCGGAGGTCGACATCATCAGTGATGTTTAGATTGCAGGAGTCTCAACTCAGTTCGGGTCTTCCCCTGCTCATGAAAGGAGAGATGAGGCACAGCAACCTGGGTCTCCAAGTGTGTTCATCTCCAGTCCTCGGACAGTTGACCCCAGCCCTACCATTGGGGTAATTGGTGGCAAGGCTCCTGCTACCGAGGCCTCTCGCGTTGAACTGTCGTCTTCCTTATCCGCAGAGGGAAGCGATTTTGAGGATGAGGTCGACTATGGTGAAGAACCCGCTCCTCCTGATCCGAGTAAATTCTCACACATCTCGGAGGAGGAAATACATCGGTGCGAGCCGTTGACGGCATCACCACTGGCGGCAGTTATTCCCGCTGAAGGTACTTTTTCACCTTCTGACTTAATTTCTCTTTTCATTTTGAAAAGGAGGTTTTAACATTCTCCTTTTATGCTGCAGGGTTGGCCGAGGATATTGAGGCTGCAACCTCCTCGCATATCGAGGAGATGGTGCAAGAGTTACCCAACCGGAAGGAGTTGAGACTCCAGCCGCCGAGATGCCTCCAGAGAAGGCAACTACTGAAATCGGGGAGACTTCTACTCTGCAAGATCCGCCAAAGAATTCGACATCTCTGGACCTCCAACTTGGTAAGGAAGTTTTGATGTCTTGGATGTTTCTCTTTTCACCATTGTAGCTAATGTTGAGATAATTTGTAGAGAGAACTGGGGGGGCTCAGGTGGAGAGTCTGACGGTCAGTGCCCCTCAGGAAGGCCACACGGCTCAAGCCTCGGCCGAGGTTTCTGAGGAGGTCGAGCTCACTACTCTGTCATCAGCTGTGGAGGTTCCTGCAGAGGTAGCACCCCCAGAAGCGCTAGTGGCTACTCTTGCTCCTGCCGTACCGGTGGTCAGCCCGACTCCTGCGCGAGAAGAGCCGGCTTACATCCCTCACCCTGTGATAGAAAGGGGGTCGGGGATCACCTCGGGCGATGATACTATGGAGTTCCTGACACACAAGACGGTGCAGCAGTTCTTTGACTCCGATGCGATCATGCATCGATTTCATCCTGTCTGGGGGTAGCTCCTTTGAATTCGCCCGGATGTTTCTCGGAAACTTGGCCGAGAACATCAAGTTGGCCGGAGGCCCTTCGCTAGCCCAGGCGTGTCTGCTGGTGGTGGAGCAGCTGGGACAAGACCTGAGAGAGCTTCGATTCCTGGAGGATGCCGGCTCATTCCACGAAGCTGAGGAAACTCTGAATAGGCTCTTGCTGCTCAAGAGCAGGAGCGAAGGGAGATGGAGGAGAAGATAATCGATAACACCCGTCTTCTTGAAGGTTTCCAGGCTGATCATCAACGGCTAGCGGTCGAGTCCAAGGAATCTGTCATGATCATACAGGCTGCAAAGCAGGCTATCCTTGACTCTCGGGCTGCTATAGCAAGGGCTGAGGCCATGATTGCTTTTAACGAACAGAGGATTGCTACCTCTGAAAAGAGGCTAGCGGAGTTAGAGGCTGCCAAGGCGCAAGTTGAAGCAAACCTCTCTGTTCGTTCATCCGAGTTGGAATCCCTCCGAGTATAAGCGCAGGGATTTTTTTCTGAGGCGGATCTGCGGGCCCAAGCTCTCATGGAGGCTGAGAAGGCGCGTCAACATAAGATACATCGCCTTAGAGAGCAAATCCGTTCCTTGGCGAATCAGGACTTGTAGCCTTCTTCTTTTTTTTTTGTAAAGAAAAAGGACACTCTATTCACCAAGAGTGTTTGTACTTGCTTTTACCATTTCTTTTTTTTTTTAATAGTAAAAGTCTTTGAAGTTCTTGTTCCATCTTTATTGCCTTGCTATAGATGAATTCAACTTCTTTTAATGAAACGCGGCGTTGACTCAAGTCTTCTTGATGAGACGCGGCATTGATTCATAGAGAGAGACACGGTCATCAGTTCATAGGAACTCAGGCAGAACTAAGTCCTTTTGCTGAGACGCGGCGTCAATTCACAGAGAGAAACGCGAATCCGTCCTGCTAATGAAGACGCGGTTCAAGTGGACGTGAAGGACGCAGTTTTTTGAGTGTGACTCACTAGTTGCAGTCCTTAAGGATGCAGCGCTGGGTCTTTTGACTAGGTGCAAAAACCCATCACTACCCATGCAGACGTAGCTCCTCTGATGAAGACGCGAGGGACGCAGCCTTGCGTATTTTTCGACTAATCCCACAATGGCCTAAGTCTTTCGCTGAATTAAGTGCTTTCCCTTAAAATGGGCCCCGTTTGCTGAAGGGACGCAACTTTGGGTCACGCGGACATTCCTCTGGAATGCAGGTGGACGTCATTCAGTTTGAAAAAGGGGACGCGGATTCCTGGACGTGGCTTTCTCATCTGCGTCTTGATGTAACTTCCCAGGCGTTAAATGCGGCCTGACTTAAAGATTTCATGAGATCTTTCAAGTCTTCACTGACGATTGGGAAACCGGGTCGTCCGTTGTTTCCCGAAGCAGTTGTCCACGCGTTGGTTCCTCATTGGACTCAGGCGTTAATGCCTTTTAATGCAAAACCGGCGCTGGCGGTTTGAGACCAGCGTTTGCAATGCTTCCCGAGGCAACGTTCCACGCGTGAGACTCCTATTGGACTTTGACGGTCGTGCGGTCATTAAGGCCGACGGGAACCATTAATGGCAGTTATCAGGGGCTGCCTATAAATAAGGCTCACCCTCTCCCCCTTTAACAACCCAAACTTAGACGGTTTTCTTTTGATTTGCTCTGAGAAATTCCGCCTTCTTCAGAGTTTCTAACAGGGGTCTGTCTCCATGGATGGAGGTGACTCTGTGGATGAAGATGACCCAGAGCTTTCATGCTTCTGTTTGGTCTCTTCAGGAGAAAGTATCTCTTTGATCATCTTTCATGCCCACGTTTTAATGCAGAGAGTTCAACTCTTGATAGAGGCCTCTGCGGGTATGCCGTCCCGACTTGCCATGATATTTTTAGTCCACCCAGGCTTGCACCTTGGCATCTCTTAAAGAGATATCACCATCTGGATGAAGTCTTAGTAGGTGCATTCCTTTTTTTTAGAATTTGCGCCATCGACTTGAACTTCTCTGGACGCGAGTACAGAAGTCTTTGGCACTTGGCGCTGGCTTTGCTCATGAAGCTCGCGTTTTAAGGCCACTGACTTGGATGAATTCCAACTCGGGTTAAAGGTTTCAGACCCGAATCTTGCAACTCCTGTTCATTCAACAGGGAGATGGCAATATTTTCGGCGTCTGAGTCTTTTCGCGCCTGGTGTGTTAGACGCAGATGCAGAAAATTGGACTGCGTTTGAACCCTGCGTGTATCACAGTTTTAACTCGCGTCTGTTTCTGCCACCGTGGAAGTTTTGGCTCACTGCGTGGGTCATTCCCGCGTCTGTAGTCTTTGGCAATAATTGCGTCTGTCACTTAGTTTTCTCTGTTGAAGTGTACTAAGTTCCAGATGTTCTGATTCCTTTGTTTATTCCTTGCAGGTAGGCTTGATCGTCCTTTTTCTCGTTCGCTGGGCCCGTGGGAGAATATATCGGCCAGCGAACTTGTTCGATGTTCGTCCACAAGGGAAGAAATCATAGACTCCGTCGTCCACAAGGGAAGAAATCACGATCCCTGACGGGGACTTAACCCTCGTCAAGATCTCTTTGAACGTGACGCACCCGTCATGCTTGCGGGCTGGTCACGGTCACAGTGGGTATGGCGGCGAGGGGGGTTACGGTGGATATAGTGGCAGATAGCATCCCCTTCCTCTCTCACCCCAGAAGTGACATCGAGGACACTCCATGTTTGTTGGATGGCCTTCTAGCGAAGAGATGCTCATGAATGAAGGGTTGCATGGCTTTCTGCTGTCACCGGACCTCAAGAACACCATTGCTCTTAGCTTAGTCAGCTAGAGCTCTTTCGATGTTCACATCATGCATCGTGGTGCGGCCAGCTTCTATTGTCGCCACAGTTTGACGCTTTTCCAAACATCGTGCACTTGGAATCAGATGCGGCTTCAAGGAGTGAGTACGGCATCTGAGAGAGAGGGACTTCTTTGTACTCCTTAATTGTAACACTCAATCTTATTGTATAAGAGAGCGTTTTGTATCACTTTCATATGCCTGGATATAAATAAAAGTGACATTTTTCTTTCTGCCTCATTCTATTGTCTTGAACCTTTTGTCTTCAGTCAGACGCATAGAAGCAGAAGATCTTTGACTTCGTCAGAATTATGATGATAATCTTAATAAGTCAAATTTTGTAGGGAAAGATCCTATTTCAGGAACTTTCACAATACTGTCAGAGGTGTAATATTAACTTGACAGAGATGAAATAATGTTTGGTGGACCTGTCAATCTATAAAGGAGAATGACAAGTGAAACTCGTACCCCCAGGGAAAATGGGCCTTTATCAAGGTTTAAGATTCACTTGATTAAGCTCAGCTGGGGATTTGAAGGAAAACACTGTTAATGGTGTAGTATTAACCTAAAAATGTATTTAGGTAGACTTGTTATTCTGTTGAAGAGAATAACAAGTGAGACTAGACTCGCAGGGAATCTAGGAAAATCTTTACCGTTAGAGGTGTGATATTAACTTAACGGGTTGAAAGTTGTCTTGCCAGAAGTGTGATGTTAACTCGACAAGAATGTGAATCAGAGGTGTGATATTAACTTGACTCAGAAGCATTTCAGCTTTCGTTTGGGAAAACTGAGAGTGTCACTGACATAGGTGTGATGTTTAACTTGACAGTGAGGGTAATGCTAGAGGTGTAATGTGGAACTTAGCATTGGTCATCTCGGCTTGGATAAGGAAGTCGAGGAAAAGTCATGGCCATAGGTGTATTGTTGAACTTAGCAATGACTTAGATGCTAGAGGTGTAGTGTTAACTTAGCATCATTCATTTCAGCTTCAATACGGAAGTCTGAAGGAAAGTGACTGTCAGAGGTGTAATATTAACTTGGCAGAAGCTTGGTTTACTGTTGAGAAGTATAATGTTAATTTAAATAGTAATTTTGTCAGAGGTGTGATATTAACTTGACAGAAACTTGATTTGCGATATGAGCAATTTGAGGACCTGTCGTTCTATTGATAAGAATGGACAGGTGGAGTTTGAAGTGCCAGAGGTATAGTGTTAACTTGGCAACAACTGTATCTTGTAGGCCTACCATTCTGTGGATGAGATTGGTAAGGGATTTTGGAGGGGAGAGTGAAGTTGAGTCCACTTAGGATTTTTAGCAAACCCTCAGCTATCAACGGGTTTGATATGCCTTTACCAACTACCGTTTGAGTTGGGCTAGCCATGCTATTCCCCTCAGCATGATGAGTTATCGAAGACTTATATTGGGCTTAGAAGCCAACATTTTTCCTCTATCCCTAGCCGTCGGAGGCGTTGGATATTAATGAAGAAACTCTTCTTGTTTTGATCAGAGGTATAATTTTGAACTTGATCAGCGGAAGAATACCATTTAAGGATAGTATTTCTTCAAGAACCTGCCATTGATAGGCATCATGAGTGTATTGCCATTCGAAGTTATGAGGCGATATGATCCATTCGAGTAGACTGACTCTACCACAAACGGTCCTTCCCATTTGGGTTGGAATTTTCCTTTTGTCTTGTGCATCATCACCATGGGTCTTCTGACGGCTAAGACAAGATCGCCTTTCTTGAAAGTTCGCATTTTAACTTTCTTGTTGAAGGCTTTGGTAATTCGAGCTTGGTAAAGCTTGATTTGTTGTTGGGCCTGCAAACGCTTATCGTCTAAGGCCTCCAATTCTTGGAGTCGCTGTCGATGCTTCTCCTCTGTTATCATCTCCGCTGTCAAGGCGACGCGTAGAGATGGAATTTGGATCTCTAGTGGAAGCACGGCTTCACACCCATATACCAAAGAAAATGGCGTAGCTTTAGTCGGGGTTCGCACAGTTGTGCGGTAGGCCCATAAGCATTCACCTAGCTTATCATCCCAGTCTCGTTGACTTTTCGAGATGAACTTCTTGAGAAGCTTGCCAATGGTCTTGTTGAAAGCTTCTGTGAGGCCGTTAGCGGCAGGATAGTATGCCGTCGAGGACACACTCTGGATTCTGAACTTAGCGCAGAATCTCTAGAAAGCCTGGCTGATGAACTGGGGTCCATTATCATGGACAATTCGCCGAGGTACACCGAAACGGTAAATAACGTGATGTTTCACGAACTTGATCACGTTAGACTATTTTACCTCCTTCAGAGGAATAGCTTCGGCCCATTTAGAGAAATAATCGGTTATTGCCAAAATAAACCGATGTCCTTTTGATGATGGTGGGCTGATAGGACCAACCACATCCATCCCCCACATTTCAAATGGCCAGGTAGAGGTCGTGGAGTGGAGGTACCCTGGTGCTTGATGGATGAAATCGCCGTGCACTTGGCAGGCATGACATCTTTTGGCATAATTGATGGCATCGGCAATCATCTTGGGCCAGTAGTAACCCAATCTTTGGAGTCGATGTGCCAGTTTTGGGCCAGGTTGATGGGCTCCACACATATCATCGTGGACTTCTTTCAATGCCTCTTGGGCCTCCTTTGGTGAGAGGCACCGGAGCAAGACCCCGTCATGCGATCGACGATACAATGTTTGTGCAATCGCATTGTAGTAAAATTTAGGGGCTTTCCTTCGAATGGCAGCCGCTTCCTTGGCGTCCTCAGGCAGGATGCCATACAAGACATAGTCGATATAGGGGAATCGCCAGTCTTTAAGCTCTGGCCCGGTTGACAATTCCAGCGCTTCTTTGCCTTGATACTCTCCCTTTGACTCCTGATAGTCTTCGAGGGTAGTTCTCGGGCAATACAGGTCGTGGCTGTAGACGAATACCTTCTCCATTGCTCCAGCTGGAAGAGCTAAGGAGGCCGCGAGGGACGCCAGTGCATCTGCATGCGCATTTTGCCTGCGCGGTATATGATCGATGTAGAAGTTTGTGAATCTCTCGGCCATGTGGATAGTTGCGTTGTAGTAGGGTACTAGGCCCTCATGTCTGACTTCGTACTCCCCACGAACTTGGCTAACAATGAGTTTGGAGTCACCGTATGCCTCGAGATTTTTAACGCCAATCTCATCGGCGAGCTGCATCCCAATCAAAAGAGCGTTGTATTCTGCTACATTGTTGGAGCAAGGCTAAGTTAGCGAGACAGCTCGAGGAATCACATAGTTCTATGGCGAGACGAGTACTACTCCTACTCCCGCTACAATGTGTCCTTTTGGGCTTGTTCTGGATGCACCGTCAAAGAAGAGTTGCCACACTTGACTTTCGAACGATGTCTGAGTTAGGCAGGCTTCAGCGACCTCATCTGGGAGATCGTCGTAAAGTTTGGTTGCCCTCGGATCTGGATGCTCAGCCAGAAAATCCGCCACCGCTTGTCCTTTAATGGCCTTCTGTGGTAAAAAGTGCATTTCATATTGAGATAACAATATAGCCCATTTTGCCAGTCGGCCATTTAGCGATGAAGGTTTTGTCATGACTAACCTTAAGGGGTTGACTTTTGATATGACATTTATGGTTTGGCCCGCCAGGTAGTGTCGCATTTTCTGAATGGCAAACACCAGCGCCAAACATTCCTTCTCGATCGGGTTGTACCGATGTTCAGCTCCGATCATTGTTCTACTCAGATAGTAGATCGCTTGCTCTCGTCCTTGGTCATCATGCTGAGCTAGTAGAGCTCCCAAAGAATGATCCATTGCCCGAACGTATACCAGGAAAGGTTTTCCGGATATCGGAGCTGCAAGGACTGGTGGTTGGGTGAGGTATTGCTTGATTTCCTCAAATGCTTGTTGACAAGCGTCGTCCCAAATGAACGAGACACCCTTCTTCATTAGCTTAGTGAAGGGTTGGCATCTTCCGGAGAGGTTTGAGATGAACCTACGGATGTACGCCAATCGTCCTTGCAATCCCCTGAGTTCCTTGAGATTTCTCGGAGGTTGCATCTCCCGGATAGCGCGAACCTTTTCCGGGTCCAGATGAATTCCCGTGGAGGTACAACAAATCCTAGGAATTTGCCACTGGCCACCCCCAGGAAGGACTTGGTGGGATTCATCTTCAACTGATGAGCTCGCATGATGTCAAAAATCACCTTCAGGTCAGCTATGTGATCATCTTTAGTGTGGCTTTTTACCGCGATGTCGTCAACATAACATTCCACCGTTTTGCGTATTTGCTGATGGAAAATGGCATTCATGGCCCTTTGATATGTTGCCCCTGCGTTCTTCAGTCCGAAGGGCATGACGGTGTAGCAATATACCCCTAGAGGTGTCCTGAAGGAGGTATGCTTTTCGTCATCAGGATACATTTTAATTTGATTGTATCCTGAGAATCCATCTATGAAGGACATTCGTTCGAATCCACGAGTATTGTCAATCATGACATCTGTGATTGGCAGTGGGAATTCGTCTTTGGGGCAAGCCTCATTTAGATCATGGAAGTTGATGCAGATCCGGATCTTCCCGTTCTTCTTGGCAACTGGGCAATGTTGGCTACCCAGTCGGGATGTTGTTCTTCCCTGATGAAGCCAGAATCAATAAGTTTTCTGACTTCTGATTGAATTGCCTCCATTATCTCTGGACGGAACCGTCTCTGCTGTTGTTTGACAGGTTTCGCGTCCGGATTGATGTTGAGGCGGTGCATAGCCACTTGAGGATCAAGTCCAGGCATGTCCTCGTAATTCCAGGCGAAGACGTCTATATACTCTTGTACAAGAGATATTAGATCCTTCTTCTCCGAAGGTGACAGGCCGTCACTTATGAAGATGGGCTTAGGATTGGCCTCATCTCCTAGATTGACTTGAACAACCTTGTCTTCTGTGGGTGGCTCGCGCTGTTCAAAGCGGGTATCCCAAAGAGTATTTAAATGTTTGATCCAAGGATCTGTATCAGATTGGATCATTTCTTCATCTCCCTCTTCCAGGTGGCTTGTTGAAACCATGTTCACTGAAAGTTCTCTGAAGATGTTGCCGACACTGACATCCGACTCCCACGATGACGTGCCGAAGAGTAATTATGACCTGATGGCCCTCCAGAATCAGAGGCTGATGGGATCGGAGTCGATACATAGCCCAACCCCCGGCGCGTCCGATAATAATAATCGGGGGCTTTCCCTTTCGGCACAAAGGATCGAAGTAGCGTTCTCCTTCCTTTGCCGAAGTTCAACCTGGGTCTGTTGGTTAGATCGTACCCCATGCACTTCATCATTTTGAGCGCTTTTGGTTCATAATGACCGAACTGAGGGGATTCCTCCTCGCCTTCCGATTCTTCGTGGGGCGTTGGTTCAGACGAGATTCGCCCAAAAAGAATTGGTTTTTGGCTTTTCCGTCTGGCTGGAACCATAAATATAGATTCTTGCGCATTACCATTATCTTGGTATGTCCCGAAGGATGATTTTACTGGTACATGCAACGATGTCAAAGCATCCATTGCCGACCAGAGGTCATCATCTACATCAGTGCTAGTATCTGACGGTATTGAATCAGAAGCAAACACAGAAAAATACGCTAAATCTAACTCTTCATTAATGTACCAACCGCCTACATCGTCGGTGGTATTATCAACATCGAGCTTATCAATGCTATTTACAGGTGGATCTAGCTCCCACACACACTCATCTTCCTCCAGCTCAGTATCGACTTCATTGCCAGAGTCTGGTTCTTCCGGTTGCGGGACTTCATCCGTCTCCCCGGGATCTTGGTACAGCAAGGAGTCTGTGAAATAATTCTTGACCCCTTTGAATGGATGCCTTTCGGCAATCAACGTCTTCACCTTTCCATTCTCGTCAATGTATTTCATGACTTGATGGAGAGTAGAGGGAACGATGGAGTTGCGGTGAATCCACGGCCGTCCCAGCAATAGGTTGTAGGAAGTGTCGGCATCAATGATGTAGCATGTCACTTCCGACTTTAAACTTCCAATCTGGCATTTGAGCTTAATCTTCCCCATCGGACGGGTCCTGTTGGCATTGAACCCATAGATAGTTGTCTGGGTAGGGCTCAAACGATGAGTAGGAATGCCCAGATGTTGCATGACCCGGCGAGGCATGTTGCTCAACGCGGACCCTGGATCTACCTGAATGCGGTTCACTTCAGATGATCTAATATACCCTGTGAAGTACAGGGGTCGATCATGCTTCCCTTTAACCTGCATATCATCTGTTGTGAAGGTAATGCAGGGAGCATTCTGTGAGGTGTGGAGATAATTCTCTACATCTTCCTCCTTCGGCACCTGGGTCATGAAGACCTCAGCATTTGCCAGAGCCTCTTGTAGAGCTTCTCTGGTTGACTTTGACAGCCTAAGAAGCTCATACAAGGTAATCTGTGCCGGGATGTTGGCCAATTGAGCCAGGACATCAAAGCGGTAAGGCGCCGTAGATCCTTCCGCGATGCCCTTTTGAAGGGTTCGAGAAAATCGAATCTCCTTCTGTTTCTCCACTGGTTGTTTTGTGGAGGGCTTGGTTGGCTCTGCAGCTGGTTGTAGAGGGGTTGCCGCCGTTTCGCCATACTGCTTCAAGTAGGGCTATCCTGAGCGGGTTTCTGCCACTAGCCGACCGGGTTCTGCGGCCAGAACTATTGTCTCCTCTTCTGAGTCGGTTAGCGAAGGAATATCGGTATCCATTTCTCGAGAAGAGGCACACACACATTGCAGGATGACGCCTTTGCCTTGCCCTTGGACTTCTTATTAGTTACAGTAGTCCATTGCTGGGCGTCAACAAGGTCAGGGTGGACCCACATGATTTCCGCTCGAGGCGTAGGGACGGGTACTAGGCCCTTCTCTTGTTGCTGGTGAGGATCCGTGTTGACCACTCTTAGCTCTCCTTTCGGAACAGGGACCACCCCCGAAGGCGTTGGGGGTTGTCTTCCGAACTGGAGAACTGACGTCATGTTAGCCGTCACCTTCTTCTGCTCTGGTCGGAGTTTTAATACCTCCGCGTCAATCAGGGCCTGAAGGATATCCTTGAAGACGTAGCAGCTTTTGGTGGGGTGTCCCAACATTCTGTGGTATAAGCAGTAATTGGGATTGTCAGTTTTACCGACTTCTCCAGGGTGCCTGGCTTTAGGGAGCTTCAGTCTATTGCTCTTGTTGAGTAGCTTAAAGAGCGAATCGACATGTTCCTCCTTGAAAGAATACTGCTTGTTGGCGCGTGGCTGGCTCGAAGAGCCACTCGGCTTGAACGGTTGAGGTTTGGCGGGAGATTTGGTCTCTGTTGCCAAATTATCCTTCCGCTTTGTCTGGAGGGATGTGTCTGGCGCACGCCTGGTTGACCTCTCTGGTCGTGGCTTCCCTTCTTCTGCCCTGACGCGGCGACAATCTCCTCAGCCTGTTCACCTTGTTGGACCAGCTGCTTCTAGGTGCGGCTTTCAGCAACTCCTATTTGAGCAAGGAGTGAGGTTTGGAGATTGTGGCGGCATGTTTCCACCAGTCATGCCGCTCAGACATCGGAGTGCCACATTCCGAAATCTTTCCACGAAAGATTTGACGGACTCTCCCTTTCGCTGTTTGGTAGCCAAAAGGGTGGGCATCGTGACTTCCGAGTCGTCTTCGAAGAAGCGCGTTAAGAAAAGCTTCTCCAAATCGCCCCAGTTCTTGATGGAGCCCTCCGGGAGTTTCATAAACCATTCAAAGGCGAGCCCTTTCAGGGTGCCAATGAACAGTCATGCCAAGATGGCATCATTGTCTACTACATTCCCTGTTTGGGATTTAAAGTAGTAGATGTGTTGGTTGGGTGACCCTTTCCCATCGAATGCTTGAAGGGTTGGAGCCTTGAACTTGGACGGGTATGGAACCAAGTCCCATTCAGCAGGATAGGGCCGGACCACTCCAGCTTCTTGGAGGCCTTTACAGTTGGTAAGGGCCTCGAGGCGTTGCTCCAATTGACTCATTCTTTTAGCATGAGCCTTTCCCTGGTATTGGTCGCCCTTTACTTGCGACGAGGATTTGGACGAACTAGAAGTAGATCGCGGCCTCTCCTCAGAAGGTTCGGAAGATGAGCTTTCTCCCTTTTTCCCTTTGCCCTTCGTCTTTTTAGGAGGAGATTTCCTCCTGTCTTCGAGCAACTGTGCAAGCATCTGCTTGAGGGAGTCGATAGATTCCTGCTGAGAAAGAATCATATCCATTTGTGCCTTCTGGATTTGTTCTAAACGTCTAGCCGTTTCCTCAGGAGTGCCTATCATGTAGGCGGAGGCCTCCTTCTCAACGGAAGAGTTTGAAGCCCGTGATTCCGCTACGGCAGAGTGAGAATCATTCACTTTAATGCCATGGGCTAAGGCATTATAATCATTCAGGGGAACGGCCCCAGTCCGGGTGCGAGTGTGTTGATACACCCCTTCCGGTTAAGAGTCAGACTCATCCGAGCTGACTGCAGGTTGTTTTCCCTTGCTCCTGCTCGTCATATTCGCAGTGAGCTCCGGGTACTCAATGTCAGAGAAGGTCCTCCTTCTGTGGGAGCGTCTTCTTTTGGCTGACGGGGGAATCAGGGTCAGCTGTCTAACTAAAGACTGCTGGTGCACACCTGAACCACAACGGCACTCGGACAGCATAGAGATGAGCCGTTGGCAGCAACATGATGAAGTGACCTAATTGGCACTTCTTTTCTTCGTCAAGTAATTCCTCAGATCCACGGGAGGGGGATCGAAGAGATTAACCTCGCAACGTCGAAGACGGGAGGCATCCATGTGCTGTACAGCCTGGACGCGGGTTTCAGGGACGCGATTTTCACGCCACGGCTGTAAGACGCGCGTCTGGCGTCTCTGTTGGGACGAGACGCTATTACCGCACTGCCGCTCGGTGCGTCGGGGCAGAGACGTTTGAGAGAGGATGGGCTGCTGGGCCCCACGCCTATGGGCGCGTGCCTCTCGCGCTTGATGAGGCGCAGAGGCTTCACCTTGGCGTTTGGTGAGTTGGTCTTCAGAGGACCTAACTTGAGGAGTCTCGCGTTTGGGCCGCCAAACGCGGACTTCACGTGCTGGTCGTGGCGCGGGCAAGGCGCCAGATTGTACGTCGCGTCCAGCCTCAGTCGAACAACCAGAGGTTCCAACTTGTAGCTGACGCGCACGTCTCCTCTGTCGACGCTCAGCGTTTCGGTTGCATCGTGGAGGTGGAGAGTGACCAACGACGACCTGATGCTGGACACCAGAGATTTTGACCACGCGGGTCTCCTGAGAGACGCTGACGCGTGTGTTCCGTGTTGCGCGATTGATCGCAGCGGCAGTTGTGCCTGAGATCACGCGGGCCTTCTGAGAGGCGTTGGCGCGTGTATTTTGCTTGGCACAGTTGGCAGCAGCAGTGCCCGAGAGAACCTCGGATCGGGCTTCGGGGCCATTCCCCATCGAGACCCTGCGGCAGACGCGGGTCTTTGGGCTCTTGGAGCCGGCAGAGAGAAACTCTTTGTATTTCGCCTGGTCGAACTCGACAACAAGCGATTCGACCATCTTTCCCTTACGAAGGACGTCATCTTGCGCCACGATTTGCTCATCAATGACAAATGTAGTCCCCAGCGGAGTCGCCATCTCTCTTGTTTGCGCCGGAAAAAGAAATAAAGGTGTTCGCTGTAAAATTTCCTTGAATCAGATAAAAAATTACAGCAAAACTATTTTCCTTCCAGTTACAAGGGAGGGAGGATGTTGAGTCTTGAATCCTCCCTTTGTTTAGTGCTGGGTTCTTCGTGTGGCGGTGGAGAGTGAATCTTGTTCTCCGTTGACCGGATGACCGTCGGGATCGTCAGGGATCTTCTCTTTGGCTGGTAGAAGGAGTAACACAGCTCTGTCTACCAAAACTCTCAAAGAGAAGGTAGGCAAAGGGGCAACTCGTACGCAGCGAGCTTGTTGAAGAGTTGAGCTCTCTCTTGCTTCTCTCTCTGTCTGCCTGTTGTCTATCTCTGATCTCTCCTTTTTCTCCAAAAATCTGACCCCTTCTTCATAGCGACGGGGCTATTTATAGAGGCTCCTGGGGTGAACATGCCCCCTAAAAGTGCTCCACAATGAGGGGCTGACCTCCCCGCTATGTGGGCGGCGACTGGCCCCATAACCAGGGCGGTTATAACCGAGGCGCGGGTTTCAACCCACGCGCCTTGATACTGTGACGCGGGCTTTGGGCCCTCACGCCTTGATGCTGAGACGCGGGTGTCGAGCCCACGCGCCTTGATGTTGAGACGCGGGTGTCGAGCCCACGCGTCTAGAACTTGAGACGCGGGTGTCGAGCCCACGCGCCTTGATGTTGAGACGCGGGTGTCGAGCCCACGCGCCTTGATGTTGAGATGCGGGTGTCGAGCCCACGCGTCTAGAACTTGAGGCTCTGCTTTTTAATGGCTTGTCTTTTAGACAGCCTACAAACAACACTCGACTCAATAAAAATAAAAAGTATAGACTCCAAATAATTGTAATTGTAACTTGACACATCTTTGTGCATGTTGGTTCTTCTGTCTCGAACGCTTGGATTTCCTCATTAGTACTCCTCTGTTTGCAACATTAACTTTTGTTTTTTAATATCTTCTAATGAGAAAGAAAATAAAATGAATCATATGTTCTTTTTTTGTCTATGCTTTTCTCCTAAATGGACCAAACATGCTAGAATAGGGTAAAATCTCCATATGTTGGATAGTCATCCTTTTTATCTAGTTATTGATCATCATTCTTGTTATCAACTCAAACTATTTTCTTTAGTTGCATCATTTCTCTTGTCATATAGCTTCTATTTTGTTTACTTTTTTATTTTTTCCTTTTCTTGTGATTGACATGTTAACAGTACTTAATTTTAAATTGTGGATAATCATTTAAATTTAAAGCTTTAAAAGTAACTTTCTATTACATCATTATTGCTTGCCACACACTTGTGCCTTACAAATTACAATATCGGTTTTGTTCTTTTTGATCATCATTGCATTCAAAATTTTAGTTTTGAGACCATATATAGCCCATGTGTTTTCTTAGGCTATCTGGCAAAGTAACTTAAGCATGACCTCGCTATTTCTTGCCATCATAATGAGGGAAGAGAGTGTAAAATCTTAATGGTGGAGGTTTTTAACTCCTTGGTGTTAGTACGGAGTTTCATGAAGTGTTAGGATCTAGTAGATACGTGGATACGCCAATAGGAGAAGAGGATTGCTTTGTCTATTGATAGGTATTCTCAGCTATAGATTTAACAGGCCACCCGTGGCCATCGACAGGCTTTTTAAAAAAGTCAAGTGTTGTGCAGACTGGTGCAGTCTGTCGATAGGCTAATATTGATAGCGTTTGATCTCTCAGCGGCTTCAGTTTGGACTCAGAATTCATTTCTTGTCCGAATTCATGAGTTTTTGGTTTTCTTATTTTTATATGCTCTTTGGCTATATAAAGTAGGGTATTGCCCCCTATTAATTATATCCTATACTTGATTGATTTTAATAAGATCTCTCTCCCTTTTTGCCCCGAGGATGTAGGCGAATTACCGAATCTTGTTAAATCTTGTGTTCTAGCTTTTTCTGTTTAATTTATTTATTCGTGCTATTGGCGACTATTCTCTAGTGTTGTCCTCTGTGCAAGGGATTCTAACAAGTGGCATAAGAGCTTTCCAATTTTGATGGGGAGTTTTGTTCAGGTAGAGCAATTTAACTAGGAGACTGTCTACAGTTTCATTTCGAGGTAAAGATCTGATCTTTCCTATTTTAGATTTATTTTCACTAATTATTTTCTACATTACTTTGAGAAATCTATTGAGGAGATGGTCGGAGATAGTCAATCAATGATGAAATTCCTGAACCCACATCTGATGAAGATCGATGTGATGAAGTTTAATGGCAAGAACAACTTTGCGATGTGGAGGTGTGAGGTGATGAATGCACTGACGGCATCAACTTCGAAGACACTCTACATTTGGAGAAAAGCTGGAAGAGACTTCTGAAAAGGATTGGGACAAGATGAACAGGACAATGTCTGTTCTTATAAGGTCTAGTTTGATAAAGAAATGTGTTGCATGAGACTTCCGCAAGAAAGATATGGAAGATCCTTGAGAAGAAGTATCTAACAAAGAGAATTGAGACTTAATTGCATCTGAAGAGGAGGCTTTATCGCTTTTATTTGAAAAGAGGACTCTCCATTAGTGAACACATGAATAACTACATGAAGCTTCTTGTATACCTAGTTAATGTCGATGTACCAATTAACGAAATGGACAAGGTTGTGATTCTTATAAATTCTTTTCCTAATGAAGAGTACGAAACCTTCATCCTAACCTTGATCAACGATAAACAACACTTAACTATAGTGATGTTTGGCTGCTCTTGTAAATTATGAAGTGAGGAGGAAGGATATTAGTTTTCTTCTAATGGTTACATCAGCAGAGATATTGACGATAAGAGGTAGGGATTCCAATCAGAAGGGCAAAAGCGAGCGTGGGAGATCGAAGTCCAGATCGAGTTTTAAAGATCTAAAGAAGAACCAGTGGGCCTTCGGTAAGGAGTTAGGAGACTGGAAGGTTGATTGCTCAATGATCAAAGATTAGAATAAAGAGTTAAAGACTGAGGCAAATCTCGCAAGGGTGATCAATACCTATCGAGTAGTACTTCACAGGCTGGTGGATCGGACTTAGACTCAATGGTACTCTCTTTTTCAGTCACTACTCCTACTATTGGTTACTAAAGTGATTCGAGTGGATATTTGATGCAGGAGCTACGTATCATGTCGTCCCAATAGGGATTGGTTTTATAACTTTAAGAAGCTAGATAGATTTTCTGTTGTCATAAGTGACGATCGTCCATGTAACATGGAAGTGATAGGTATAGTCCATATCAAGATGTTTGATGGGATGGTGCAGGAATTGAAAGAAATGGGGTATGTACCTCACTGAAAAAGAATCTTATCTCTGTTGGTGCCTTGAAAGCATTGGGTCTTGAAATATCTATTAGAGATGGTGTTCTAAAGATGACTAGAGGCTCTATGGTTGTTATGAAGGGCGTTCGACACAATAACCTTTACTTCTTGAAAGGTAGTTGGTTATACTGTATTGATCGGAGCGAAACAAGCACTTGAAAGATATGTGTTTTTGAAATCAATGTAATTGTATATGTGCTAATGTTCTCTCGATACTTCCATTATAGCATTGGCTCAACGAGTCGAATCCACAGGGATGGAAGGCGATAGAAACATTTACAGTTCTTATTCACGCCAGTTGTTAACAAATTCTTCTTTGTTAAAGAATGAGAAAAAGAAAATAAAAGAAAAAAATCCAGAAAGTGATAGGTGGAGAAGGCGATGAAAATAGAAATGTGAAAATAAAAGAGAAACGGCTTTGAAAACTAAAAGAAAATGAAACAAAGATGAACTAAGAAGTTGGTAAAAATAATGAAGAAAATGATAAAAGAGTTTGAAATTGATTTTCAAAATAAGATAAAAGAAAACTCATGGCTACTAACTAATAATTGCTCCACTAACCATGCTAACCTCCTAGTGACAGTTGCCTCACATGAATCCTTGGCCATCACTAATCCTTGGATACAAAGCATGACTCATAAGATTGTTCTTCTACATTCAAACCACACATCCAAACCACACAACAAGTTACAAGCTACTACTAAATCATCAAAATCGGTTAGAGGTGAGCATTGTAGGATGTCTAAAAATCACTGAAGACAAGTCATCAAAAAGTAGAATCCAAACTCCAGACGCAGGGCTAGTCATCGCCATCAGTGCAGCACCAAGACGCGAGGGTTGAAACCCGTGTCTCGACATCACTGCAAGGACCAAAGGCGCGAGGGTTGAAAACCGCGTCTCAGCATTATTGCAGTGCCAAGACACAGAGTCCAAAGCCCGCATCTCACGTGAAGCATGACGCAGAGCTGGAAACCCGCGTCTCTCAAGCATTACTTCAGCAGCAAAACGCAAGGCTCAAAACCTGCGTCTCAGTTGTAACTGCCCTCATTATTGGGTCAATTACTGCCCACGTAGTGAGGGAGTTAACCCCCATTATGGAGCGTTTTTAGGGGGCACGTTCACCCCTGAACCTCTATAAATAGCCCTGTTTGCTATGAGAAGGGGTCGGTTGATCAGATAATTCTTGGTAAAGAATTTCGATTGTGAGCTGTAGAAGCACCAAGACCTCCATTGAAAAGAAAGAGAGAGTTCAACTCTTCGAACAACTTGCTGCGTACAAGTTTGTCTTTGCCTACAATTTCTTTGAGATTCCTGGTGGACAGGAGCTGTGTTACTCCGTCTGCTATCCAAAGAGAGGATTTCGAAGAGGTCCTGACGTTCACCCGGTCAACAAAAAATAAGATTCACTTTCCACCGCCACACCACGAACCCAACACTAAACAAAGGGGAGATTCAAGTGAGAACATCTTCCCTCCCTTGTAGTCGGAGTATTAATCTGTTGTAATCTTTAATTTGATTTAAGGAAATTTTACGAGGATCTTTCTCCCACCAAACAAGAGATGGCGACTCCGCTGGGGATTTCTTTCTCTACTGACGAGCAAGTTGTGGCGCAAGGTGATGTCACCTGTATAGGAAAAACGGTCGAATCACTTGTCGTGGAGTTCGACCAAGTGAAGTATAAAAAGTTCCCGTCTTTCGGCTCCAAGAGCCCTCAGGCGCGGGTCTACCGAAAAGTCTCTTCGGGGATTTGCTCTCAAGTCCGCTCTGAGATCCTCTCAGACGTGAGTGGTGAGAGGATGTCGTGGCTAATCGCATCATGCGTAACGCCCGCGTCAACGTCTCTCAGGAGACCCACGTAGTTAAAGTTCCTGATGTTCAGCCTGTTCATCCCCTTCCTCAGCGTCAGGTTTCGGGGGTTCCCTTCAACCCACACGACGTAACAGGAATGCCGAGCGGCGACAGAGGCGGCGTATGCGTAACCTACAAGTTGGAACAACTGTTTGTCCAAAAGAGGTAAGACGCGAGGTTTAGACCGGCGTCTCTTCTGAACCATGTCAGACACGTGAAGTACGCGTTAAGCAACCTAAATTTGAGATTCACCAAGCTCGCATTTCTGAAGCACCGCTTCCCAAACGCCACAAGCAGCAACGTGAAGTCCGTGCTCTTTGTTAAAGACACGAGACCGGCGCCTCTATACGCGGGACCCAGCAGCCCTGCCTTTCTCAAGCATCTCTATCCAGATGCGACAATCGGCAACATGAGAGCCGCGTCTCTTCTCAGCAGAGACGCCAGACTCACGTTCTAGAGCCGCGACGCAAGAACTGCGTTCATGAGCCCCACATCTCAGAACCTTGCGCTTAGCTTTGCGAAGCAAGGAGAACTCTCGCAAGTTGAAAAGCCCTCGACAATCCGAGGCTAATCTCTTCGATCTCCCTTCCACGGATCTAAGAGATTATTTGACAAGGAAGAGAAGTGCTAGTCGGATCACTCCATCGTGTTGCTACGAATGGCTTATCACAATACTCTCTGAGTGCCGTTGCAGTTCACGTGCAAGCCAGCAGTTTAGATTTAGACAGCTGACTCTAGCTCCCCGATCAGCTAAAAGAAATTGCTCCTACAGAAGGAGGACTTTCTCTAACACTGAATACCCTGAAATCACTGCAAACATGACAAGCAGGAGTAGGGGAAAGCAACTTGTGGTCAGCTCTGACGAGTCTGACACAGAACCAGAAGGAGTGTACCGGCATACTCGCACTCAGACTAGGGTAATTTCCCCAATCAATTACAGTGCCCTGATTCGGGGCATTGAAGTAAATGACTCGCATTCCGCTATTGCAGAGTCACAGGCTTCGAACTCTTCCATAGAGAAGGAGGCCTTTATATACATGACAAATACTCCTGAGGAGACAGCCAAGCGCTTGGAGCAGCAAGCCCAGGTCCAAAAGGAGCAATTCAAGATGATTCGTGCTTAACAAGAATCTATCGATACCCTCAAGTAGATGCTGGCACAATTGCTTGAGAACAAGAGGAAGTCAACAGACAAAGCTTCCTCTAAAAAGTCTAGAGGTAAACGAAAAAAGGGAGAAAGCTCATCTTCTGTACATATTGAGGAGAAAGAGCAATCTACTTCTGGCTCATCTAAATCCTCATCCAAAGAGAAAGATAACCAGGACCATGGAGGGTCTTGTACCTGTCCCCACATCTCAGGGGGAAGTTATGTGGGCTCATCCTGACCTTGTGGATGGCCAGCAATGGACCACTGTTACCAGCAGAAGGTTGTTGGACACGGAAAAGAAGGAGGTGTAAAATTTTCTTAAATCAGATGAAAAATTACAACAGACTAATCTTCCGGTTACAAGGGAGGGAGGATGTTGAAGCTTGAATCCCCCCTTTGTTTAGTGCTGGGTTCTTCGTGTGGCGGTGGAGAGTGAATCTTATTCTCCGTTGACCAGATGACCGTCTGGACCGTCAAGGGATCTTCTCCTTGGCAGGTAGAAGGAGTAACTCAGCCCCGTCTACCAAAACTCTAAAAGAGAAGGTAGGCGAAGAGCAACTTGTACGCAGCAAGTTAGCTTGAAGAGTCGAGCTCTCTCTCTCTGTATGTGTCGCGCCTGTTGATATCTCTCGGTCTCTTTATGTCTATTGATGCCCTTCGATTTCTTCTGATGCTCTCCCCCCTCCATAGCAACTGGGCTATTTATATAGGCTGTAGGGGGTGAACGTGTCCCCTAAAAATACTCCACGATGAGAGCCAACTTCCCCGCTACATGGGCGGTGAATGGTGCCATAATCGGGGTGGTTGTAACCGAGACGCGGGTCTGGACCCTAGCGCCTTGAGGTTGAGACGCGGGTTTGGACCCTCGCGTCTTGAGGTTGAGACGCGGGTTTGGACCCTCGCGTCTTGAGGTTGAGATGCGGGTTTTGAGCCTACGCGCCTTGGTTCTGAGACGCGGGTTCGGACCCTCGCGTCTTGAGGCTGAGATGCGGGTGTCGGGCCCACGTGCCTTAATGCTGAGACGCGGGTTTGGACTCTCGCGTCTTGATTGTCACATTTAGCCTTGCGTCTGGATCTTGGATCTCTGCGTTTTGGTGGCTTGTCTTGGTGATTTTTAGACAGCCTACAGAACCCCCTCCAAAGTTTTCGATATTCCGCAGTTAACTGGGACGGATTTCAAAATACTTTGGATTCTAGCTGCATTTGCCTTCATGACTAGACTGTTATTGCTCCGGGTTTGATCTATTCTGGAGTTGGTCTTCGTGAGTGTACTGTTGAACTCTTTGAAGCCACCGGAGTTGATCATGTTGAGTGTCTAGATACACAGTCTAAACCTCCCCGTTTGCTTTTAAGTCTGTCACGGGTGCGCTTTAAGCCAGGAGTGGTTGGTCTTCTGCTTGTGCCAGTGTACTGTTGAACTGATTCGCAGAAGCAGGGACTGAACGCGGGTTCCTTTTTGAAAAGCAGAGATGAGACTGCTTTAAAGACGCGACTTCTTAGCGAGACGCGACCTTTTGGCAATGGAAACGCGACTGATCTTCATAAGGCAGACGCGATGTTCAGCTGAAGACGCGAACTTCGGAGAGACGCATCTTTTGAATATAGACGCGATTGTCTGGGCGCATTTATGGCGATGCTGACGGGGCATATCCATCGAAGAGACATGGTCGTCGGGTGCGAGTCCGTGCCACGTCATGATTGCGCTGCCAGTTGGCCTGGGGAACCGACGGGATTTCACCTTTTGGCGCGCGGATTTCCTGGCTCATTAAATGATCCGTGCCACGTGTCGAGCGACGATTCGCTGCAGAGTCGTGGCGCATGATCTTCTCTGTGCGTTAAAGTGATTTTGTTCCACGCGTCGAACAGAGATTCGCCGCAGAATTCATCGGGCCATACGCTGCGTATCTTCGCGAATCCTTGTGCCTATAAAAGGCCACAGTTGGGAAGATTCCTCTTCTTCTCCGAACGCACTCGCTGATAAAATTAAGAAAGAGAATTTCCCTTTCTGTTCATCTGTTTAACCTCGGATTGAATTAGCAATGGCACCCAAGACCAAGCCGACTGCTTCTTCTTCAAAGGCGACCGTCGCCGAGGCCCGGAGGGGCAGCTCCTCCTCTGCGCAGGATGTTGTTCTCCAAGGTCTCCAAGGTAAAATGCCTTTTAGGCGTGAATTTCGCCATTAAAGGAAGTTCAAAGAACCCTTCAGAACCCTTAACACACAAATTTAAATCGTGTTTGATTCCCAGACGCAGTCTTTGGGTTGATAACCGAGGCGCGGGTTTGATGACCCGATGCCATTAGGTCCTGCCTTTTGGACCCTTCACTTAGAATATTTCTAATTGTGAAGGGTTTAAACGCGGACTTTGATCCTTGCGTTCTGCAACATCAGGTGCTGGTTCTTACGGTCTGGCGCCTGAGTCCAAGTACTTGAATCTCATAAGTCTTGGTTTGCAAAACGCGGATCTTGTAGGTCTGGACGCGGATTTGATAATTCCTGCGTCCAGTATCTCCTCTGCGTTTGGACGTGGATTCGCAGGTCTGGACGCGGGTTTGATAATTCCTGCGTCTAGTATCTCTTCTGCGTTTGGACGTGGATGCGCAGGTCTGGACGCGGATTTGATAATTCCTGCGTCCAGTGTCTCTTCTGCGTTTGGACGTGGATGCGCAGGTCTGGACGCGGATTTGATAATTCGTGCGTCCAGTGTCTCTTCTGCGTCTGGGTTATGAACACTTAGCATTTTTTCCTTGCTTTTGATAAAGTATCTAACTAAGTGTCCTTTTCTTTTTGCAGCGCCACACCTTACTACTTCACTCGCCAAGACGCGCCACTTTGGACATGTAGGTGGTGCTGACCGGGACTTGACCTTTGTGCTACAAAGGACTGTCCCTGTGACTGCTGACCAGTCGCAGGCTCGTGAGGAGAGGCTCTCGAATGTTGACATGAGGACTCTTCGGGTGCTTATGACCGATGCAGCATTCACAACGGATGCTGGCATCAAGCTGGAGAAGCCTGCCTTCTTCTTCGGAGATCGTATCCACGATGGCGGCTATCGCGTGTATGACGGAACTTACAAATGGCTCCGTCAAATAAGGGGTGGAAGATTCTTTCTTCCGGACATGGAGAGGATGTTCCCGCTGTCCTATTTCCAGCACATGTCCGTCCCTCAGAAGATGGAATGGGACCTTTCTCGATATGTCCCTGAGATTACTCTCGGTGATTTGGGCTCCCATAAAGTACACCGTCATGATAGCCATGACAGGTCGGTTATCGGCCTTTTCCCTGGGTCGCGCAAGTCTGAGGTTCCGGCTGGAGAGATATCACAACTTGGCACTACCTTCCTCAACGCATTCATGGAAGCGGAGGGTGATTATCCGGTTGGGTTCCGTGCGCCCGGGTGGGTCCATTCCACGGAGAACTATTGGTGGGGCAGGATGGTCGGCTTTGTCCTTACCGAGCTCGGGGATCTGCTAAAGCGTGTGGGACTGTACTCGGCAGTCAGGGCCGTGCAGTGGGGGATCCCTCAAAGCTCTCAGAACTTCTTCGGGGTTCTAGAGCGTTATAATTCTTTGACGGGGACGTTCTTCACTCCAGTCGGGGAGATGGGCCTCGCTCTGCACGAGCTGCATGAAGTCTCAGGATTGGCAACAGGGGACATTCCCTATGAGGAATATGTCCCGACCACTGTGGAGCTTCACCTTTTGAAGGAGGAGTATCCCCTAATATATGAGACCTACTGGGAAGTGCTATGTCACTTCCACATTTGCGGCCAGATAACCAAATGGCGGTCGCAGGGAGTCAAGCAACTGTCTTGGGCCAGTTACTTGTTCAACAACGTCAACACCAAAGACCATCTGATAACCTGATTGGCTCCCAGCTCCGATAGGGAGATTGAAGACAGGATCGACCAGGCTTCTGACAGTTTCTACACCACGGAGTCGAACGAGGACGGTTTCGACCCTGACTTGGTTTTTGAAAGCTTTCACCATCAAGCCCGGACCCCTATCTCCGATCGGGCGCTGTTGGCGGGCTTTCTGATGCTGTGGCTGAAGCGTTGTGTGGTGCCCACGCTGCCACATGAAGTTATTGTTGCTGACGTGGTGTACCCGGCGGTGCTCCTGGCTCATGGCAACCCCATAGCCCTTCTCCCGGCCGTGGCGGCTGGTATTCAGAGCGGGCTGCGGGCGCTAGCTAAGAATTTCTGCGAGCCACCGAAAACTGCAGACTCCGAGGGAAAGCTGTATGTTGACTCAGAGGGGAATCCGACGGTGAAGCGTCCCAACCCTCGGGTCGAGCTGCCTTACACGTACCTCATGGCTTGGTACGTGATGCATTGCCCTTCCTTGATGACGGCGGTGCGTTGGAGGGAGAGTTCTGTCCCTTTTGTACAGCGGTTGGAGGGTTCGAACTGGCGTGATCCTTATATATATTACGTCCGGAAGTGCCTTTCAGACCCTGCGAACTACCAGCTCAATCGTTGCCTCCCCCAGATCCCTGGTGCATCTTTCGGGGATCTACTTATTGATTCCGCGGGCCCAGATGATTTCACGAGGTTATCCACGGGAGCCTTCTGGTGGTTGCTCAATATTCGGCCCGGATATGTGCTTTTCCGGCAAGGGACGTCATGCACCATTGAGCCGTACATGCCGAATCGCTTCGCTCGACAGTTCGGCTATGATCAGCTCTATGTCGGGAACCCCAATGCTCGACTCGCCTTCGAAGGGAACCTGTTCGAGGGTGCTCGGGCCTGGTACTACAGTGTGGCTGGAGGGACGGGAGCAACTTTCCGTCTACCTCTCGAGGGGCCCAAGTGCCATATGAGCCTCAGCTGCTGCACTTGGTACTCCCAAGCCATCCAGACACCAGACTTTTTTCCGGCGTCTTCATGCATCGAGAGCATCAATGCAAGTCTCGAGGCAAGGACAGAGTCCGGTAAACCGTCGAAACTCGTAGAACAGTACCTGAAGGTCCAGAAGGAGGTCGGGAGAAGAACGAGAAGGGAGCCACGAGCCACGGAGCCACGACCACCAAGGGCGGAGCCGCAAGCGACTAAGGCGGGGCCGCGAGCAACAAGGGCAGAGCCGCAAGCAACTAAGTCTCGACAGGCGGTGAGCAAGCGTCGTCAGGGCTCTACTTCCACTGCTGGGCCTGCCCGTAAGAAGGTGCGGAGAGACTTGGCGCCAGCAGTTTCTCTACCAGCGGCCATCCCTTCTGGTGTCAGGGAACTGTCGACAGCTGTGGTTCCACCGGCAGTTATCCCTTCTGATGTTGGGGAACTGAGGGAGGAGGATATAGCTGAAAAAGAAACTCCTCTAGTCCGTGTTCCCAGGTCGCTTAGCAGAGACCACGGGTCTGCGGAGGAAGGGGAGCTCGTTGATCGATCCACCGCCACTGACGAGGATGAGCAGCTAGAGGTCGACATCATGAGCGGAGGAGATGTCGATATTCCAGGGATTTTAGCTCATCCCGAGCCTTCTTCTACTCATGAAAGAAGAGATGAGGCACAGCAGTCGGGTTCTCCTTGTGTCTTCATCTCCAGTCCTCAGGCAATTGATCCCAGTCCTACCACTGGGGTAATTGGAGGCAAGGCTCCGGTTGCAGAGCTTCCTCGCGTTGAGCTGTCTTCTTCCTCGTACTCAGGGGAAAGCGAGTTTGAAGACGAGGTCGACTACGGTGATGAACCCACTCTTCCTGATCCGAGCAAGTTCTCCCATATCTCGGAGGAAGAAATGTACGGGGGGGAACCGTTGACGGCGCCATCACCGTTGGCGACAGTTGCTCCCATTGCAGGTACTTTCACCCGATTTCCTCTTTGGTTTTGAAGAAGGTGTCTTAACATTCTTCTTTTACGCTGCAGGGTTGGCTGAGGATGCCGAGACTACAACCTCCTCGCATATCGAGGAGATGGTAAAAGAGGTGACCCAGCTCGAAGGAGTTGAGGCTTCGGTTGGCGAGACAACTTCGGAAGGGGCGATTGCGGAAACTAGGGAGCCCTCCGCTTTGCCGGAAAAGGAGGTACCCACTGAGGCTGGGGAAGCTCTCACTCTGCAGGATTCACCCAAGGGTTCGATATCTCTGGACCTCCCAGGTGGTAAGGAAGTTCTGATATTTTGAATGTTTCGCTTTTCACCTTTGTGGCTAATGTTGTGGTCATTTGCAGAGAGAACTAAGGGGGCTCAGGTGGAGAGTCCAATGATTGATATCCCTCCAGAAGGCCACACGGCTCAGGTCTCGGCTGAAGTTTCTGAGGAGGAGGTTCCTGCAGAGATAGCACCTCTGGAAACGCCCGAGGCTACTTCTGCTCTAGCCGTATCGGTGGTCAGCACAACTCTTGTGCGAGAAGATCCGCCTTATCCCGTGACAGAAAAGGGGTCGGGAAGCTTCCCAGGTGGTGACGATATGGGGGAACTGGCACGCCAGATGGTGCAACAATTCTTTGCTTCGATGGGATCATGTATTGATCTCATCTTACGTGGAAGCAGCTCCTTCAATTTTGCCCAGACGCTTCTCAGAAATCTGGCCGAGAACGTCGAATTAACCGGAGGCCCCTCACTTGCCCAGGCGTGTCTGCGGGTGGTGGAGCAACTGGGAGACGACCTGCACGAGCTGAAGTCTTTGAAAAATGCCAGCTCTTCTAGTGAGGCCCAGGCCACCCTAACCCGGCTCTTAGCTGCTCAAGAACAAGAGCGACAGGAGGCAGAGGCACAAATAGATGCAGAGATCCGTAGCCTCGAATATTCCCAGGCTGAATGTCAGAAACTAACTGACGATTCAAGGGAATCCGAGATTGTCATGCAGAGCACGGAGCACGTCATCATCAGTGCTCGGGACACCATTGCCAAGGCTCGGGACACCATTGCCAAGGCAGAAGCTGTGCTTGCGATCAATGAGAAGAAGCTTGTTACCATCAAAGAGGAGCTTGCGGAGCAACAGGCGGCTAAGGCGCAAGCTGAAGAGAGTCTGTCTCTACATTCTTCCAGGGTGGAATCTCTGCGAGCGCAGCTGGCTGCAAAACCCTTCCTATCTGAAGAGGAGCTGCGGGGCCAAGCCATGATGGAGGCTGAGAAGGCACGTCAGATCAAGATGCATCATCTCAGGGAGCAAATCCGTTCCTTGGCGAACCAGGACATTTAGCCTTATTTTCTTTTTTTTTTTTTTGTAAAGAAAAGGACACTCTATTTATCAGAGTGTTTGTATCCACTTTTGATATAAAAAGGACATTTTTTGTTCCATCTTCTTTGCTTAGCTGTGGATGAATCCAACTTCTTGATCACTGGCTGTGAATACTGAACTTAGGTAAGACTAAGTTCTTTCAATGAAACGAGCATCGACTCGCGGCCTCTGTTCACAGGGAGACGCGGGTATCAGTTCAGAAGAACTTGGGCAGAACCAAGTTCTTTGGGCGAAACGCAGCGTCGATCCATAGGGAGACGCGGCCATGAGTTCAGAAGGACTTGGGCAGAAACAAGTTCTTTTGATGAGACGCAGCGTCAATCCATAAGGAGACGCGGCCATGAGTTCAGAAGAACTTGGGCAGAACCAAGTTCTTTTGATGAAACACAGCGTCAATCCATAGGGAGACGCGGCCATGAATTCATAAGACGCGGCATCCGTCTGTAGGGAGAGACGCGAATCTGCTTCGCTAGGAAAGACACGGATCAAGCAGACGCGAGGGACGCAGCCTTGTGCATTTTCCATTAATCCCAAAATGGACTAAGTGTTCTCCTTTAAAAAGGACCCCGTTCGCTGAGGGGACGCGACTTTGCATCACGCGGACATTCCTCTAGGACGCGGGTGATCGTCATCCAATCTGGGGAGGGGACGCGAATTTTGGATACGGTTCTTCAGTCTGCGTCTTGGTGTAACCTCCCAGGCGTTACATACAGCCTGTCATAAAGATTTGATGTGATCTTCAAATCTCTATTGATGATCGGGAATGCAGATTTTCCGCTGTTTCCCGAAGCGGTTATCCACGCGTCGGCATCTTATTGGTCTTGAGCGTTAATTCCCTTTAATGAGAAACCGATGCGGGTGGTTGGAGATTGGCGCCTGCGACGGTTTTCGAAGCGGCGTTACACGCGTCAGTCCCTTATTGGACCTTGACAATCGTGCGGTCATTAAGGCCGGCGGTTCAGATTAAGAGATCATTAATTGCAGTTATCGGGGGCTGCCTATAAATAGGGCGCACCCTCTCCCTTCAATCCAATCTTTGGACTGTTTTCTTTTTGAGAGCGAGCGCTCTGAGAACCTTCATCCTCTTCAGAGTATTGTCTCCATGGATGAGGATGGCTCTGTGGATGAAGATGACCCAGGGCTTGTATGCTCCTGTTTGGTCTCTTCGGGGCAGAGTGTCTCTCTGATCATCTTGCACGTCCGCGTTTGGACGCAGAGAGCCCGACTCTTGGTAGAGGCCTCTGTTGGTACGCCGTCCCGATTAGCCATGATATTTTAATCTACCACGGCCTGTACCTTGGCATCATCATTATCTGGACCCCCTCACGAAGTCTGTGTTGGTGCATTCCTTCTGGAATTTGCGCCACAGACTTGAACTTCTCTGGACGCGAGTGCAGGGGTCTTTGGCACTTGGCGCTGGCTTTGTTCACAAAGCTTGCGTTTCAAAGCCACTGTCTTGGCGCGTTTTATAGCCACTGCTTTGGACGAATTCCAAAAAGGTTTCAGACCCGAGCCTTGCAACTCTTGTTCACTCAACAAGGAGATGGCAACTTTCGGCGTCTGTGCCTTTTCGGCGTCTGTGCTTTCGACTTGGGCGCAGAATGAGACCGCGTTTTGATTCGCGTTTGTCTCTGCTGACGCAGCAGTTTGGCTCACTGCGTGGGTCATTCCCGCGTCTGCTTGGCTGACTGCGTGGATCATTCCCGCGTCTGCAGTCTGCATTTGCGACTTAGTTTTTCTCTGTTGAAACATACTAAGTTGCAGATTGTTCTGATTCCTTTGTTTCATTCCTTGCAGGTAGACTTGCTGGTTTGCTGGGCCCCTGGAAGGATGCTTTGGCCGGCGAACTTGTTCGATGTTCACCTATAAGAGAGTATATTATGGTCCTCGTCACCTATAAGAGAGTATATTACGTCTCTGACGAGGACCCAACCCTCGCCAAGGTCTCTTCAGATCTGCTTCGCCATTCATGCCTGCTGGCAAGAGATGGTCAGGCTATGCATGACGGCGATGAGGGTTCCGGTGGTTGTGGTGGCGGACAAGATCCTCTTCCTCTCCCACTCCAGAAGTGACATCAAGGACAGTCTATGTCCGTTGGATGGCCTGCTAGGGAAAGAGACGCTCCTGAACGAAGGGTTGCAGGACTTTCTGTTGCCACCAGACCTCAAGAACACCATTGCTCTTAGCTTAGTCAGCTAGGGCGCTTTCGATGTTTACATCATGCATTGTGGTGTAACCAGCTTCTATTGTAGCCACAAAACATCGCGCACTTGGAATCAGACGCGGCTTATAAGGAGTGAGTGCAACCTCTAAGAGAGAGAGAGAGGGACTTCTTTGTACTCCTTAATTGTAACACTCAATCTTATTGTATAAGAGAGCGTTTTTACTGTAACACTCCATCTTATTGTATAAGAGAGCGTTTTGTATCACTTTCATATGTTTGGAAATAAATAAAAGTGACACTTTTCTTTTTGCCTCTTTCATTGTCTTGAACTTTTTTGTCTTAGACTCGTAGAAGCAAAGAATCTTTGACTTTGTTAAAATTATGATGGTAACTTTAATAAGTCAAATTTTGTAAGAAAAGATCCTATTTCAGGAACTCTCACAATACTGTCAGAGGTGTGATGTTAACTTGACAGGGATGAAATTTTTGATGAACCTGCCACTTTATAAGAGAAAGTGACAAGTATAATTGGTACCCCCAGGGAGGGTGAACTTTTATCAAGTGTTTGGGATTAACTTGATTGAGCTCAACTGGGGCTTTGAGGGAAACACTGTTGATGGTGTAGTATTAACCTAACAATGTTTTTAGGTAGACTTGTTATTCTGTTGAAGAGAATAACAAGTGGGACTAGACTCGTGGGGAATCTAGGAAAATTTGTTACCGTCAGAGGTGTGATATTAACTTAACGGGTTGGAAGTGGTCTTGTCAGAAGTGTAATGTTAACTTGACAAGGGTGTGAGTTAGAGGTGTGATATTAACTTAACTCAGAAGTTCACTGTTATAGGTGTAATGTTTAACTTGACAGTGAGGGTAATGCTAGAGGTGTAATGTTGAACTTAGCATTGGTCATCTCAGCTTGGATAAGGAAGTCCGAGGGAAAGTCATGGCCATAGGTGTATTGTTGAACTTAGCAATGACTTGGATGCTAGAGGTGTGGTGTTAACTTAGCATCATCCATTTCAGCTTCGATATGGAAGTCTGAAGAAAAGTGACTGTCAGAGGTGTGATATTAAACCTGGCAGAAACTTGGTTACTGTTTAGAGGTGTGGTGTTAAACTTTTAACAGCAATTTGTCAAAGATTGCCTCATGATAAGAGCAATTTTGAGGACCTGTCATTCTATTGGTGAGAATTGACAAGTGAAAATTTGAAGTGCCAGAGGTGTAGTGTTAACTTGGCAAATTTGAAAATTTGGTACTCCGTGTAGAGTTGACAAGCAAACTTTGTACTCGACAAGGAATATTAAAAAGTTTCCATTACCAGAGGTATAGTGTTAACTTAGTAATGGTTGTATTTTGTAGACCTACCATTCTGTGGATGAGAATTGGTAGGGGATTGTGGAGGAAAGAGTGGAGCCAAGTCCACTTTAGGATTTTTAGCAAACCCTCAGCTATCAACGGATTTGAGGTGCCTTTACCAACTACCGTTTGAGTTGGGCTAGCCATGCTATTCCCCTCAGCATGATGAGTTGTCGAAGACTTATGTTGGGCTTAAAAGCCAACATTTTCCTCTATCCTTAGCCGTTGGAGGCGTCGGATGTTAATGAAGAAATTCTTCTTTCTTTGATCAGAGGTGTACTATTAACTTGATCAGCGGAAGAATACCATCTAAGGATAGTACTTCTTCAGGAATCTGCCATTGATTGGCATCATAAGTGTATCGCCATTCGAGGTTATGAGGCGATATGATCCATTCGAGTAGACTGACTCTACCACAAATGGTCCTTCCCATTTGGGTTGGAATTTTTCTTTTGTCTTGTGCGTCATCACCATGGGTCTTCTGACGGCTAAGACAAGATCGCCTTTCTTGAAAGTTCGTACTTTAACTTTCTTGTTGAAGGCTCTGGTGATTCGAGCTTGGTAGAGCTCGATTTGCTGTTGGGCTTGCAGACGCTTGTCGTCTAAGGCCTCCAGTTCCTGGAGTCGCTGTCGATGCTTCTCCTCTGTCGTCATCTCCGCTGTCAAGGCGACGCGTAGAGATGGAATTTGGATTTCCAGGGGAAGCACGGCTTCACATCCGTATACCAAGGAAAACGGCGTGGCCTTTGTCGGGGTTCGCACTGTTGTGCGATAGGCCCATAAGCATTCGCCTAGCTTGTCGTCCCAGTCGCGTTGACTCTTCGAGACGAACTTTTTGAGAAGCTTGCCAATGGTCTTGTTGAAAGCTTCTGCGAGGCCATTAGCGGCAGGATAGTATGCCGTTGAGGACACACTCTGGATTCTGAACTTAGCGCAGAATCTCTGGAATGCCTGGCTGATGAACTGGGGTCCATTGTCATGGACAATCCGCCGAGGTACACCGAAACGGTAAATAACGTGATGTTTTACGAACTTGATCACGTTGGACGACTTCACCTCCTTCAAAGGAATGGCTTCGGCCCATTTGAAAAAGTAATCAGTTATTGCTAGAATGAACCGATGTCCCTTTGATGATGGTGGGCTGATAGGACCAACCACATCCATCCCCCACATTTCAAATGGCCATGTAGAGGTCGTAGAGTGGAGGTACCCTGGTGCTTGATGGATAAAATCTCCATGTATTTGGCAAGCGTGACATCTTTTGGCATAGGCGACGGCGTCGGCAACCATCTTGGGCCAATAGTAACCCAACCTTTGGAGTCGATGTGCCAGTTTTGGGCCAGGTTGATGGGCTCCGCACGTACCGTCGTGGGCCTCTTTCAATACCTCCTGGGCCTCTTTTGGTGAGAGGCACCGGAGTAAGATCCCGTCATGCGACCGACGATACAATGTTCGTGTAATCGCATTATAGTAAAACTTAGGGGCTTTCCTTCGAATGGCAGCCGCCTCTTTGGCGTCCTCAGGCAGGATGCCGTACAAGACATAGTCGATGTAGGGGAATCGCCAGTCTTTAAGCTCTGGACCGGCCGACAATTCCAGCACTTCTTTGCCTCGACAATCTCCCTTTGACTCCTGATAGTCCTCGAGAGTATTTTTCGGGCAATGCAAGTCGTGGCTGTAGACGAATATTTTCTCCATTGCTCCAGCTGGAAGAGCTAGGGAGGCTGCAAGGGATGCGAGTGCATCGGCGTGCGCATTTTGCCTGCGCGGTACATGGTCGATGTAGAAGTTAGCAAACCCCTCGGCCATGCGGATAGTTGCGTTGTAATAGGGTACTAAGTCTTCATGTCTGACTTCGTACTCCCCGCGAATTTGGCTGACGATGAGTTTAGAGTCACCGTATGCCTCGAGATTTTTAACGCCAATCTCATCGGCGAGCTGCATCCCGATCAATAGAGCATTGTACTCCGCCACATTGTTGGAACAAGGCTCCGTTAGCGAGACAGCTCGGGGGATCACATAATTTTGTGGGGAGACAAGTACTACTCCTACCCCCGCCACTACGTGTCCCTTGGGGCTTGTCCTTGATGCACCGTCGAAGAAAAGTTGCCACACTTGACTTTCGAACGATGTCTGAGTCAGATAGACTTCGGCCACTTCGTCTGGGAGATCCTCGTAGACTTTGGCTGCCCTCGGATCTGGGTGTTCAGCTAGGAAGTCTGCCACCGCTTGTCCCTTAATGGCTTTCTGCGGCAGAAAGTGCATATCATACTGGGATAGCAACATGGCCCATTTTGCCAGCCGGCCATTTAGTGAAGAAGGCTTTGTCATAAGTAACCTCAGGGGGTTGACTTTTGATATGACATTTATAGTCTGGCCTACCAGATAGTGTCGCATTTTCTGAATGGCGAACACTAGTGCCAAACATTCCTTCTCGATCGGGTTGTACCGATGTTCGGCTCCGATCATTGTTCTACTCAGATAGTAGATTGCCTGTTCTCGTCCTTCTTCATCATTCTGAGCTAGTAGAGCTCCCAAAGAATGGTCCATTGCCCGGACGTACACCAGGAAAGGCTTTCCGGACACCGGGGCTGCAAGGACTGGTGGTTGGGTGAGGTATTGTTTGATTTCCTCAAACGCTTGTTGGCAAGCATCGTCCCAAATGAACGAGACACCCTTCTTCATCAACTTAGCGAAGGGCTGGCATCTTCCGGAGAGGTTTGAGATGAACCTGCGGATGTACGCAAATCGACCCTGTAAACCCCTGAGTTCCTTGAGGTTTCTCGGGGGTTGCATCTCTTGGATAGCGCGGACTTTCTCCGGATCCAAATGGATTCCTGTGGAAGTCACAACAAATCCTAGGAATTTGCCACTGGCTACCCCCAGGAAGGACTTGGTGGGGTTCATCTTCAATTGATGAGCCCGCATGATGTCGAAGACCACCTTCAGATCAGCTATGTGATCTCCTTTAATGCGACTTTTCACCGCAATGTTATCGACACAACATTCCACCGTTTTGCGCATTTGCTGATGGAAAATGGCATTCATGGCCCTTTGGTAGGTTGCCCCCGCATTCTTCAGTCCAAAAGGCATGACAGTATAGCAATATACCCCTAGAGGAGTCCTGAAGGAGGTATGCTTTTCATCATCAGGATACATTTTGATTTGATTGTATCCTGAGAATCCGTCCATGAAGGACATTCGTTCGAATCCACAAGTATTGTCAATCATAACATCTGTGATTGGCAATGGGAATTCGTCTTTGGGGCAGGCCTCGTTTAGATCGCGAAAGTCGATGCAGATCCTGATCTTCCCGTTCTTCTTGGAAACGGGGACGATGTTGGCTACCCAGTCGGTATGTTGTTCTTCCCTGATGAAGCCAGAATCAATAAGTTTTCTGACTTCTGATTGAATTGCCTCCATTATTTCTGGGCGAAACCGTCGCTGTTGTTGTTTGACAGGCTTTACGTCCGGATTGATGTTGAGGCGGTGCATGGCCACTTGAGGATCAAGTCCTGGCATGTCCTCATAATTCCAGGCGAAGACGTCTATATACTCTTGTACAAGAGATATTAGATCCTTCTTCTCTGAAGGTGACAGGCCGTCACTTATGAAGATGGGCTTAGGGTTAGCCTCATCTCCTAGGTTGATCTGAACAACCTTGTCTTCTGTGGGTGGCTCACGCTGTTCAAAGCGGGTATCCCAAAGAGCATTTAAATGTTTGATCCAAGGATCTGTATCAGATTGGATCATTTCTTCATTTCCATCTTCCAGGTGGCTTGTCGAAACCATGTTCACTGAAAGTTCCTTGAAGATGTTGCCGACATTGACATCTGACTCCCAAGATGATGTGTCTGAAGAGTAATCGTTACTCGACGATTCTTGAGAATCGGAGGCTGATGGGACCGGAGTTGATACATAGCCCAACCCCCGGCGCGTCCGATGATAATAATCGGGGGCCTTCCCTTTTGGCACAAAGGATCGAAGTAGCGTTCTCCTTCCTTTGCCGAAGTTCAACCCGGGTCTGTTGGTTAGATCATACCCCATGCACTTCATCATTTTGAGCGCTTTTGGTTCATAATGACTGAGCTGAGGGGATTCCTCCTCACTTTTCGATTCTTCGCGGGCGTTGGTTCAGTCGTCATTCGCCCAAAAAAGATTGGTTTTTGGCCTTTTCGTCTTGTCGGAACCATGAATATAGATTCCTGCGCATCACCATTATCCTGATATGTCCCAAAAGATGATTTTACTGGTACATGCAATGATGTCAAAGCATCCATTGCCGACCAGATGTCATCGTCTACGTCGGTACTAGTATCCGACGGTATTGAATCGGATGCACACGCAGAAAAATACTCAAAGTCTAAATTCTCATTAATATACCAACCGCCTGCATCGTCGGTGGTATTATCAACATCGAGTTTATTAGTGCTCTTTACAAGTGGTTCCAACTTCCACAGGCACTCTTCTTGCTCGGGCTCAGTGTCAGCCTCATTACCAGAGTCTGGCACCTCCAGTTGCGGGGTTTCATCTACCGGATCCTGATATAGGAGGGAGTCCGTGAAATAATTTTCGACCCCCTTATAAACGGATACCTTTCGGCAACCAACGTTTGCACCTTCCCACTCGCGTCAATGTATTTCATGACTTGGTGAAGAGTGGAGGGAACGATGGAGTTGCGGTGGATCCATGGTCGTCCCAGCAGCAGATTGTAGGAAGTGTCAGCATCGATGACGTAGCACGTCACCTCCGACTTGAGGCTCCCAATCTGGCACTTGAGCTTGATCTTCCCCATCGGACGGGTGCCGTTGGCATTGAACCCGTAGATGGTCGTCTGTGTAGGGCTCAGACGGTGGGTAGGGATGCCGAGGTGTTGCATGACTCGGCGGGGCATGATGCTCAATGCGGACCCTGGATCTACCTGAATGCGGTTCACCTCAGATGATCCGATATAACCTGTGAAGTACAGGGGTCGATCATGCTTCCCTTTAACCTGCATATCATCTGCCGTGAAGGTAATGCAGGGAGCCTTCTGGGAGGTGTGGAGACAATTCTCTACATCTTCCTTCTTTTGCACCTGGGTCATAAAGACCTCAGCATTTGCCAGAGCTTCTTGTAGAGCCTCCCTGGTCGACTTTGATAGTCTTAGAAGCTCATACAGGGTGATCCGCGCCGGGATGTTGGCCAATTGAGCCAAGACATCAAAGCGATAAGGCGTTGTGGATCCTTCCGCTATACCCTTTTGAAGAGCTCGAGAGAATCGAGTCTCTTTTTGTTTCTCCACTGGTGGCTTCGTGGAGGGCCTAGTTGGCTCTGCAGCCGGTTGTGGAGGGTTTGCCGCCACTTCGCCGTACTGCTTCAAGTAGGGCTGTCCTGAACGAGTCCCCGTCATTGGTTGGTTGGGCTCTGCGGCCAAGACTATTGTTTCCTCTTCTGAATCAGTCAGTGAGGGAACATCATCCTCTGCTTCTCGGGAGGAAGCACATACCACATGGCAGGATGAAGCTTTTGCCTTGCCTTTGGACTTCCTGTTGGTTACAGTAGTCCACTGCTGGCTGTCCACTAGGTCAGGGTGGACCCACATGATTTCCCCTTGAGGCGTAGGGACGGGTACCAAGCCCTTCTCCTGCTGCTGGTGAGGGTCTGTGTTGACCACTCTTAGTTCTCCTCTTGGGATTGGGACCACCCCTGCAGGTGCTGGAGGTTGTTTTCCAAACTGGAGAACCGACGTCATGTTGGCTGTCACCTCCTTCTGTTCTGGTCGGAGTTTCAACACCTCCGCGTCAATCAGAGCCTGAAGGATGTCCTTGAAGATGTAACAGCTTCTGGTAGGGTGTCCCAACATCCTTAGGTACAAGCAGTAGTTGGGGTTGTCGGTCTTGCCGACTTCCTGAGGGCGCCTGGCCTCAGGGAGCTTCAGTCGGTTGCTCTTGTTGAGTAGCTTGAAGAGCGAATCGACATGTTCCTCCTTGAAGGAGTACTGCTTGTTGGCGCGGGGTTGGCTTGAAGAGCCACTCGCCTTGGCTGGTTGAGGTTTGGTGGGAGATTTGGTCTCCGTCGCCAAATTATCCTTCCGCTTTGTCTGGAGGGAGGTGTCTGGCGCTCGCCTAGTTGACCTCTCCAGCCGCGGCTTGCCTTCTTCTGCCCTGACGCGGGCAACAATCTCTTCAGCCTGTTCACCTTGTTGGACTAATTGTTTCCAGGTGCGGCTTTCAGCAACTCCTATTTGAGCAAGGAGTGAGGTTTGGAGGTTGTGGCGGCATGTTTCCACCAGGGTGGCCTAGGTCATACCGCTTGGACATCGGAGTGCCACGTTTCGAAATCTTTCCACGAAAGATTTGACGGACTCTCCCTTTCGCTGTCTCGTAGCTAACAGGGTGGGCATTGTGACCTCGGAGTCATCTTCGAAGAAGCGTGTTAAGAACAGCTTCTCCAAGTCGCCCCAGTTCTTGATAGAACCTTCCGGGAGTTTCATGAACCACTCAAAGGCCAACCCTTTCAGGGTGCCGATGAACAGTCGCGCCAGGATGGCGTCATTATCTACTACATTCCCGGTTTGGGATTTGAAGTAGTAGATGTGCTGATTAGGGGACCCCTTCCCATCAAAGGCTTGGAGGGTTGGAGCCTTGAACTTAGGAGGGTACGGGACTAAATCCCACTCAGCTGGATAGGGCCGGACCACTCCAGCTTCTTGGAGGTCTTTGCGACTGGCAAGGGCATTGAGGCGTTCCTCCAAGTGACTCATCCTTTTAGCATGAGCCTTCCCTGGGTCTCGGTCGCCCTTTGACGAGGGTTTGGACGAGCCAGAAGTAGATCGAGGCTTCTCTTCAGAAGGCTCGGAAGATGAGCTTCCTTCCTTTCTCTCTCTGTCCCTCGACCTCCTAGGAGGAGATCTCCTCCTGTCTTCGAGCAGCTGTGCAAGCGCCAGCTTGATAGCATCGATAGATTCCTGTTGAGACACAATCATCTCCATTTGTCTCTTTTGGATCTGTTCCAGACGTCTAGCTGTCTCATCAGGAGTGCCTGTCATGTAGGCAGAAGTCTCCTTCTCAACGGAGGAGTTTGAAGCCCCTGATTCCACTACGGCGGAGTGGGAATCGTTCACTTTAATGCCATGGGCTAAGGCATTATAGTCAACCGGGGGAATGGCCCCAGTCCGGGTACGAGTGTGTTGATACACCCCTTCCGGTTCAGAGTCAGACTCATCTGAGCTGACTGCAAGTCCTTTTCCCTTGCTTCTGCTTGTCATGTTCGCAGTAAGCTCCGGGTATTCAACGTCAGAGATGATTCTCCTTCTATGGGAGCGCCTTCTTTTGGCTGACGGGGGGATCGAGGTCAGCTGTCTAACTAAAGACTGCTGGTGCACACTCGACCCGCAACGGCACTCCGAGAGCATGGAGATGAGCCGTTGGCAGCAGCAAGATGAAGTGACCTGGTGGGCACTTCTTTTCTTTGTTAAATAATCCCTTAAATCCATGGAAGAGGGATCAAAGAGACTAGCCTCACAACGTCGAAGACGGGAGGCATCCATGTGCTGTGCAGAATGGACGCAGACTTCAGGGACGCAGCTCTCGCGTCGCGGCTGTCTGATGCGTGCCTGGCGTCTCTGTTGAGATGAGACGCGAGTCTTGCGTTGATGCCTGGTGCGTCCGAGCAGAGACGGGTGAGAGAGAGTGGGCTGCTGGGCCCCATGCCTGTGAGCGCGTGTTTCTTGCGTTTGACGAGACGCAGAAGCTTCGCTTTGGCGTTTGGTAAGCTGGTCTTCAGAGGACTCAACTTGAGGAGTTACGCACTTGGGCCGCCAAACGCGGATTTCACGTACTGGACGTGCCGCGGGCAAAGCGCCAGATTGCATGTCGCGTTTAGCCTTAGTCGGACAACCAATGGTTCCAGCTTGAAGCTGACGCGCGCGTCTCCTCTGTCGACGCTCAGCATTTCGGTTGCGTCGCGGAGGAGGAGAGAAACCGACAACATCCTGATGCTGAACATCAGGGGTTTTAACCACGCGGGTCCTCTGAGGGACACTGACGCGGGTCTTTTGTGCGACACAGTTGGTCGCAGCAGCAGTCGCGCGTGAGACCACGCTGGCCTTCTGAGAGGCGTTGACGCGGGTATTCTGTGCACAAGGGACCGTAGCAGTGGCGCCCAAGAGAGCCTCAGATCGAGCTTCGGAGTTATTCCCCGCCGAGACCCTGCGACAGACGCGGGTCTTTGGACTCTTGGAGCCAGAAGAGAGAAACTCTTCGAATTTCGCCTGGTCGAACTCCACAACAAGTGTCTCGACCATTTTCCCCCTACGGAGGAGATCATCATGCGCCACGGCTTGTTCGTCAGTGACAAACGTATTCCCCAGCGGAGTTGCCATCTCTTGTTGGACACGGAAAAGAAGGAGGTGTAAAATTTCCTTGAATCAGATGAAAAATTACAACAGACTAATCTTCCGGTTACAAGGGAGGGAGGATGTTGAAGCTTGAATCCCCCCTTTGTTTAGTGCTGGGTTCTTCGTGTGGCGGTGGAGAGTGAATCTTGTTCTCCGTTGACCAGATGACCGTCTGGACCGTCAAGGGATCTTCTCCTTGGCAGGTAGAAGGAGTAATTCAGCCCCGTCTACCAAAACTCTAAAAGAGAAGGTAGGCGAAGAGCAACTTGTACGCAGCAAGTTAGCTTGAAGAGTCGAGCTCTCTCTCTCTCTGTGTATGTGTCGCACCTGTTGATATCTCTCGGTCTCTTTATGTCTATTGATGCCCTTCGATTTCTTCTGATGCTCTCCCCCTCCATAGCAACTGGGCTATTTATATAGGCTGTAGGGGGTGAACGTGTCCCCTAAAAATACTCCACGATGAGAGCCAACTTCCCCGCTACATGGGCGGTGAATGGCGCCATAATCGGGGTGGTTGTAACCGAGACGCGGGTCTGGACCCTAGCGCCTTGAGGTTGAGACGCTGGTTTGGACCCTCGCGTCTTGAGGTTGAGACGCGGGTTTGGACCCTCGCGTCTTGAGGTTGAGACGCGGGTTTTGAGCCTACGCGCCTTGGTTCTGAGACGCGGGTTCGGACCCTCGCGTCTTGAGGCTGAGATGCGGGTGTCGGGCCCACGTGCCTTAATGCTGAGACGCGGGTTTGGACTCTCGCGTCTTGATTGTCACATTTAGCCTTGCGTCTGGATCTTGGATCTCTGCGTTTTGGTGGCTTGTCTTGGTGATTTTTAGACAGCCTACAAAGGTCCAAAGGCAAGGCGAACGCTTCGTCCTGCAATGTGGTGTGCGTTTCTTCCCGCGAAGCAGAAACTGATGTTCCCTCACTGACTGATTCAGAAGAGGAAACAATAGTTCTCGCTGTGGAACCCAATCAACTTGTGGCGGAAACTCGTTCGGGCTAGTCATATTTGAAAAAGTAAGATGAAATGGTAGCAACCCCTCCAAAACCTACTACAGAGAAAGCCAAGCCCTCCACAAAACAACCCATGGAGAGACAGAAAGAGCTTCAATTTTCTAAAGCTCTCTCAAAAGACAACGCGGAAGGATCCACAATACCTTACCGCTTTGACGTCCTGACTCAACTGGCCAATATCCCGGCCTGAATCACTCTTTACGAGCTCCTGAGGCTATCAAAGTCAACCAGAGAAGCTTTGAGAGAGGCTCTAGCTGACGTTGAGGTTTTCATGACCCAGGTGCCGGCTGGACCATGGGAGGAAGATATAGAGGATTGCCTCCATGCCTCCTAAAATGCTCCCTGCATCACTTTCACGGCAGATGATATGCAGGTTAAAGGGAAACATGATCGACCTCTATACTTCATAGGGTACATTGGATCATCTGAACTAAGCTGCATTCAGGTAGATCCAGGGTCCGCATTGAGTATTATGCCTCACCGGGTCATGCAATATTTAGGGATTCCTACCCACCGGTTGAGCGCCACCCAGACTACCATTTATGGGTTCAATGCCAATGGTACCCGCCCAATGGGGAAGATCAAGCTTAAATGCCAAATTGGGGACTTAAAGTCCTACGTGATGATGCAGACACCTCATACAATTTGCTGCTGGGATGACCATGGATTCATCGTAATTCCATCGTTCCCTCCACTCTACACCAAGTTATGAAATACATCGACGGGAGTGGAAAGGTACGAACGTTGATTGCCGAAAGGCATCCATTCAAGGGAGTCAAGAACTATTTCACAGACTCTCTCCTATACCGGGACTCTGTGGAAACAAACGAAATCCCGCAACCAGAGGAGCCAGACTCTGGTAATGAAGCAACACCGAGCCAGAGAAAGAAGAGTGCATGTGGGAACTAGATTCACTTGTAACGAGCATTAATAAGCTCGATGTTGATAACACCGCCAATGATGTAGGAGGATGGTATATTAATGAAGAATTAGATTTGGTTTATTTTCTGTGTTCGTTTCTGATTCAGTGACGTCAGACACTAGTACTGAAGTGGATGATGACCTCTGGTCGGCAATGGATGCTTTGACATCATTGCATGTACCAGTGAAGTCATCCTTCGAAAAGCACCAAGATGCCAGTGATGCGCAAGAATCAATATTCATGGTTCCAGCAAGACGGAAAGGCCAAAAACCAATTCTTTTCGGAAAAATCAAATCCGAGCCAATGTCTCGTGAAGAATCTGAAAATGGGAAGGAACCCCCTCAGTTCGCTCATTATGAGCCAAATGTACTCAGAATGATGGAAAGCATGGGGCATGATCTGATAAATGGTCCTGGGTTAAACTTCAACAAAGGAAGAACACTACTCCGATCTTTCATTCCGAAAGGGAAAACCCCTGATTATTATCATCGAACTCGCAGGGGCTTGGGCTATGTGTCAACTCCGATCCCATCAGCTTCTGAGTCTGAAGAGTCATTACGCCATAATTACTTGGCAGGCACGTCATCGTGGGAGTCAGATGTTAGTGTCGGCAACATCTTCAGAGAACTTTCAGTAAATATGGTTTCAACAAGCCACTTGGAAGACAGAGATGAAGAGATGATCCAGTCTGATACAGATCCTTGGATCAAACACTTAAATACTCTTTGGGATACTCGCTTTGAACAGCGCGAGCCACCCCCGGAGGATAAGGTTGCCTAGATTAATCTAGGAGATGAGGCTAATCCTAAGCCCATCTTAATAAGTGAAAGCCTATCACCCTCCGAGAAAGAAGATTTAATATCTCTTGTGCAAGAGTATATAGATGTTTTCGCCTGGAATTACGAGGACATGCCTGGACTTGATCCTCGAGTGGCTATGCATCGCCTCAACATTAATTCAGACGTAAAGCCAGTCAATCAACAACAGCAACGGTTCCGTCCAGAAGTAATGGAGGCAATTCAGTCAGAAGTCAAAAAACTTATAGACTCTGGCTTCATTAGGGAAGAACAACATCCCGATTGGGTAGCCAATATCGTCCCCGTTGCCAAAAAGAACGGAAAGATCCGGATTTGTATTGATTTTCGCGATCTAAATGAGGCCTGTCCCAAAGACGAATTCCCTCTCCCAATCACGGATGTCATGATCAACAATACGTGTGGATTCGAGCGAATGTCCTTCATGGATGGATTCTCAGGGTATAACCAAATCAAAATGTATCCTGATGATGAAAAACATACTTCTTTCAGGACACCACTAGGGGTATACTGCTACACCGTCATGCCCTACGGACTGAAGAATACGAGGGCTACATATCAGAGGGCCATGAATGCCATTTTTAACGAGCACATACGTAAAACAATGGAATGCTATGTGAAAGTACACCTAGAGGGGGGTGAATAGGTGTACGGCTAATCTAATGAACTAAATGCGAAAATTAAAACTAAATTGCAACAACACTTAATGCAACCAATGAGTGTAGCCGAATTCCCGGTGAAGGGCTCTGGACTAACTCCTCTTGATTCCTCTGAATAGGAGTTGAGGCGCTATACGAAGCTCTCGTGGTTAAGCACAAGTGAGGCACACAAACACACAAGCATATAAATGATATGGCAATATGATGCAATGCTCAAAGTAATAGAGAGAGAGTTAAGAGTCAATGGATCAAACGCAAACAATGAGATTTATTTTGAGGTTCGAGCCACTTCTCTACGTCCCCGCCTTCACACAGAAGGATTTCCAATCCACTAACTTTATCCACACAGGACTCCCACACAGAGAACCTCCACTGAGGATTTGGGGCAATACAACCGGGAGTACACAACTCCTCTCTCAACTAATACAACCTCTCACTAGAGGCAACACAAACACCACCTCACACAAGAGGGGGAGGCACTTAGCCAAACAACCACAATCCACCTCTTCACTAAGAGGGATTCCAACACCAACTCCACCTCACACTAGAGGGAGCCAAACACAATCTCTACCTCTCACTAGAGGGAGCCAACCACCACTCCAAAATCAACCTCTACACAAGAGGGATACCACAAATAAGGAGGGTTACAACTTGGTGGTCTTTCTCAACCACAAACTAATTTTCCCATAAAAAAAGATCCTATAGATAGGATAGCAAGATATGGCTCAAGTGTGGAAAACAAAGTGTTTTGACCAAAGAAAATCACTTGGGAAAAACACCGAATAGATATAGAATTTTTAGACCAAAAACCAATTCCCAAAAGACTATTTTCTTTGAATTAAAAAAACACTTTTAAAACAAATGAAGATTGATCCTTTTAAAACACAAAAACTCTTTTGAAAAACAAGTGTTAAAACACTAGAGATGATCAGAATTTTGGCTCTCAAAAACTTTTTTTTTTAAACATCTCTCAAATGGGGTATAAATAGCCCCCAATAAAAACTAGCCATTGGGGCAATTTTTTCAGCCCAGACGGCTGTCGGTCGACCGGCCCGGTCGACCGCCAACGGTCAAAAATCTGACCGTTGGAGTCTCGGTCGACCGCAGCCTGGAACAGAGAGCAGAGCTCTCTGCCGGTCGACCGACCCGGTCGACCGGGGCTTTCCAGAGAGCAGAAGCTCTCTGGCAGTCGACCGTTCCGGTCGACCGGCCCTCCAGCCAGAGCTGGCGTGCATGCCTGTGCACGTCGGTCGACCGACTCCTACCTCGGTCGACCGACCCGGTCGACCGGCAGAAGCCAGGACAGAACTAATATAGGGATTAAAATGTTGACTTTTTATCTTAAATAAAATCCTATAAAATCTCTAAAATTCCACAAAAATATGTTCTTACATGATATTTGAAATACAAACTTGTTTGAGTAAAATCAAACCAAGTTACAAACATTTTGAACTCTTTTTGTGTTATTGAAATTTTGCCGAAAACCAAAATCCGTATTTTCCAAAACTTTAATTTTTAAAATGGAAAATCGTTTTGTCCAAAGCTTATCCAAATACAAAAACATGATATTAAACAACAATTAGGCATGTAGTATATGGATATAATCCAATATACATGAAAGATATATATATCATTATTTTTGACTAAAAATCTAAAAATACGTTTTGTTAAAATACCAAAACACTAAACTCATGAAATAGACTATTAAACTAAGTTTGTATAAATAGTTGAAGCATACATGTATATAGAACATACCTAATATACATTAAGCCATGTAAACTTGTATTGATAGTATCTATCCATGAAAACCAAGATCAGTTAAACCAAACCGAAAACCAAATAAACCAAAACATGAAACGTGCGTGTGTTGTGAACTTGAGCATACCACACTATCTAATCTTTACAATGGATCTAAAACAAAAACTAAACTATGTACCGAGGTCTTCTTATAGAGCGCCGTCTCCAAGTCGACTCGATCCAAACCGTGATCCACCGAGCTTGACTCCAACGAGTGCTAGGTATGAACTTTGATGCTCGGGCTCTTGAATCACCATGTGAAAAGCTCCACAACACCTTTGTTGAAGCTAATCACCAACTAATATCTTGATTAGAGATCTGAAACTAAACATCACAAGATTATTAGTAAACATAACTACATGAGTTAATCATCATCAAAACTAGAGTGGAAGGCCTCTGGGCCAACAATCTCCCCCTTTTTAATGATGACAAAACTCATGGAGTTATATATACATGGATTAAAGTTAAGCTTTAAAGAAACTCACCCTTAACTCATGCATAGCAATGAACAAAAATATATGCAATGAATATTAAATATGAAAATGCATAGATATGCATAAAACAAACTTTTAATACCAAATAAAAACATGCTCTTGATACCAAACATGAAATACATCAACATGCATAAAACAAGCTTTTAATACCAAAATAAATTATTTTTTTTCATAAACATGTTCTTAAATAATGCTCTTGATACCAATAAAAAAACAATACCTATAAAAAGAACAAAATCTATATAAAAATAAACTATGTTTCTAGATACTAGTATTCATCACTCTTGATACCAATATCAACAAAACATAAAATAAACTTTCTCTTGATACCAATATGAAAACATGCATAACAATAAAACATGCATATAAACTCAAATACTTCTCCCCCTTTTTGTCAATCATCAACAAAGGGGTGAAATCAAAACCAATATGATACCAATTAAAAAAATATATCAATGTAGTGCATTATGATATCAATTGTAAGTGAACACATGGGTAAACCAACAAAAATTTTGAGGAATACCAATTGAAAGTAAATGAGGTATTGAAAATAAATCTTGAAGAAACCAATCAAAATTTTAATACCAAAATGAAATTTTGATACCAAATATAAGTAATCAAACAAAATTTGATGCCAATTGAAGGTAAAAAAAATCTTGATACCAATTGTGAGTAAACAAAAAAAATTTTGATACCAATTTTATCAATTGAAGGTATTTTTCTTCATAAGCATATGATACCAAATTTAAAATTAATATTAATTTTTCAATCATTCTTCATCATAAAGTATGGAAGTGAAAAAACAAAGGTAAATAAAATGCCAATTGAAAGATAAAATACAAAATTTCTTCCCCTTTATGAAATACCAAAAAAAATGATGCATAAGCTGTATTAGGATACCAATTGAAAACTAATCAATTGAAACATGATAGTCATTAAAAAATCAAACTTAGCATAACTAAAATTTGTGCTAAAAATATAGAGATATAATAAGCACAAATAAATCATATATATATGTATGGAAAATTTGATACCAGTCGAAATTGATACTATTTGAAGTGAAAGCATACATATTTAAAAACACATATATGAGTATACAAAAAGAAGTGTCAATATTGATACCAATTGAAAAAATCCAATGATACCAATTGAAACTATAATAAGAATCAAGTGTATAATTTATATTTCCTACCACCCATTTCATGCACATGTTTTAAAAATATTTTCAATAATAAGCATACAAGGCATGGTCGCCCAACCAACCGCCCTTGAAATGGGTAGGGGTTTTCAAAAAAAAGTTTGAAAATATAGTATGTTTGAAAACTCTACCATATGAAGAATACGAACTAGTTATATGAAGAACTTGTAAACTAGTACGAAATCCTTCAAGTAAGTAATAAAACAAAAATATATTTCATGAAAAACATGTAGATCACATGATCACCAAACACTCAAAATCTATATAGCACAATTGTACTCATGAAAACAAAATCATGAGAAAACATTAAATAAAGTGAGTGTAAAAGTATAATGTGAAATACAAAGTCATGAAAATAGGCATTCAAGCTCAATAAGAAATTCCTTAAAACATGAAAATCATCAAAACTAGAATTCTTCAAAGTATATGTATGTCATGTACGAACTAAAGTATACATACATATCCAAACATAAATGACTCCACAAAAGTATATGCATGAAGGCAAGTGGCTCAAGGATGTATATGTATAGCTAATAGTTTGGACAAGATGGACATATACATGAAGCTAAACATATAAACATGGAAAACATGTACAAAATGGGAATACAAGTCAAAATGTTTGAATCATCAAAACTAGACTATACTAGTACATCTAATGAACACAAATGAGCGTTCAAGCACAAACATATAATAATCTATTTGTGGCTCACTAGTTGTACAAGTATATATCCTAGTTTTAATGAAAACTAACATTCAAACAAGTAATCAAAACATGAAGCATGAAAATCAAAGCAAAACTCATAAACATCCATATGATCATTATGTACATGCACATGCATTAGATCTAGGACATACATATTAGTTAAAACAAATGTGAGAACACAAAGATATAAATCATATTAAGCATGGGTGTCTCAAATAACTAAACATGTATAATACTAATCTAATAATCATGGCATATAACATACTAATCAATAAACATCAAAACATACCAAAAATGAATAGTAAAGTATGTAAACTAAATGAGGAGTAAGAGATAGTTACCAAAACCTATGAGGGCAACTCTCCATATCTCCAAACCAAGGTGGTCCTCCCACCAAACTCCCCTTGAAAGTGATGCATCCAAATTGTCCTCTTTAAGCTCGGAACGCATCTCACTTCAAGGCACCATCGCTCTCACATCATGCGAGAGCCCACACCTACATAATATACAATAGGGGTGGTCTTTGGTACCCACACTCTTTTGGGTCCATGGGGGTTAGTTCCTTTCCTAACCCAAACAAATTTAGTTGCTAAATTTGAATCATGTATACGATCATAACAAAACTTAGCAAGGTGGCCCTTACGTCCACAATGTGTATATGTGTACACATGAGCATACATAGTGTTGTGTGCATGAACGTGCGAAGCATGTGTATGCCGTTTATGGTGTGCATGCATAGAAGGAACTTGTTTCTTTCGAAATATAGATTCCAAACGTGAGTGGTTTAAAGCACAATGGCTCAAAGTGGAGCCCAAACAATCCACACTCTTCTTAAGCATATAAATATCGTTTTCAATCATGGAAGAAGAGGTGTATGCAATAGGTAAGCTAAGTGAAGCTACACTAGCATAGCAAACATGTGAATCAATGTTAATTTTCAACCTTTTGTTTTCATTTAGGCAAACATGTAAATCTTTTGAAATCAAATCAATTTTGTTTTTCAAAGAATCATTTTTTTTTACAACAAAATCAAGTTTTGAAGACACAAATTTATTTTTCTTTAAAACATCATTACAATCATTTTTATTTTTCAAAATCTCATTTTCCTTTAAAGCAAGGTCTAGTTGAGATTTAAGTGAGTCACGTTCACTTGAAATCACTTCCTTTTCTTGCAAAACCAAATCTAGTTTTGAAAACAAATACTTATTTTATTCTTTTAGTTCAAAACTCTTTTTTTTTCAAAAGATTATATTTTTCTAATAATTTTTCACACACAACAGAAAGTTCTTCATTCAAAACATTTGGATCTACATAATCATCACAAGAAGAACTAGCATCATTACTATCTAATTGAGTTTTCGAGTATACCTCAAGGGAGTCATTCCCTTGGACCATGTAGCATTGTTGCTCGGATTCTCCACTAGATTCATCCTCCGATTGGATTGGCAATTGATGCTTGGAGGAGGTCAACGTGTTCCACACTGCAAAGGCGGAATCACAGTTAGAAACTAAGCACAGATATTCTTTATTAAACGTGCTTCTAAGTGCCTCAAGGGCTTGTGCATTGGCTTCTATATGATTGCTATTACCAAGATAGGATTTCTTGGCAGCGGCAAGGAAAACATGCAAGCCTAGGGTTTTCAAATACATGGACATCCTAAATTTTCACATGTCAATGTTGGAGACATCAAACATGGGAGGTGACAAGCAATCCATGAGTGTGTGTAAACAAATTAGTGCGCAAATGCAAACTAGATTAGCAAACCAAGATCAGACTCCTAGGTGGTTAAACCAAATATCAGGAGCATAGGCTCTGATACTAATTGAAAGTACACCTAGAGGGGGGTGAATAGGTGTACGGCTAATCTAATGAACTAAATGCGGAAATTAAAACTAAATTGCAACAACACTTAATGCAACCAACGAGTGTAGCTGAATTCCCGGTGAAGGGCTCTTGACTAACTCCTCTTGATTTCTCTGAATAAGAGTTGAGGCGCTATATGAAGCTCTCGTGGTTAAGCACAAGTGAGGCACACAAACACACAAGCATATAAATGATATGGCAATATGATGCAATGCTCAAAGTAATAGAGGAGAGTTAAGAGTCAAGATCAAACACAAAGACCGAGATTTGTTTCGAGGTTCGAGCTATTGCTCTACGTCCCTGCCTTCACACAGAAGGATTTTCAATCCACTAACTTTGTCCACACAGGACTCCCATACAGGGAACCTCCACTGAGGATTTGGAGCAATACAACTGGGAGTACACAACTCCTCTCTCAACCAATACAACCTCTCACTAGAGGCAATACAAACACCATCTCACACAAGAGGGGTAGGCACTTAGCCAAACAACCACAATCCACCTCTTCACTAAGAGGGATTCCAACACCAACTCCACCTCACACTAGAGGGAGCTAAACACAATCTCTACCTCTCACTAGAGGGAGCCAACCACCACTCCAAAATCAACCTCTACACAAGAGGGATACCACAAATAAGGAGGGTTACAACTTGGTGGTCTATCTCAACCAAAAACTAATTTTCCCACAAAATAAAGATCCTATAGATAGGATAGCAAGATATGGCTCAAGTGTGGAAAACAAAGTGTTTTGATCAAAGAAAATCACTTGGGAAAAACACCAAATAGATATAGAATTTTTAGACCAAAAACCAATTCCCAAAAGACTACTTTCTTTGAATTAAAAAAAAAACACTTTTAAAACAAATGAAGATTGATCCTTTTAAAACACAAAAACTCTTTTGAAAAACAAGTGTTAAAACACTAGAGAAGATCAGAATTTTGGCTCTCAAAAACTTTTTTTTTTAAACATCTCTCAAATGGGGTATAAATAGCCCCCAATAAAAACTAGCCGTTGGGGCAATTTTTTCAGCCCAGACGGCTGTCGGTCGACTGGCCCGGTCGACCGCCAATGGTCAAAAAAGCCTCGGTCGACCGCAGCCTGGAACAGAGAGCAGAGCTCTCTGCCGGTCGACCGACCCGGTCGACCGGGGCTTTCCAGAGAGCAGAAGCTCTCGGCGGTCGACTGTTCCGGTCGACCGTTCTGGTCGACCGGCCCTCCAGCCAGAGCTGCCGTGTACGGCTGTGCACGTCGGTCGACCAACTCCTAGCTCAGTCGACCGACCCGGTCGACCGGCAGAAGCCAGTACAGAACTAATATAGGGATTGAAATGTTGACTTTTTATCTTAAATAAAATCCCATAAAATCTCTAAAATTTCACAAAAATATGTTCTTACATGATATTTGAAATACAAACTTGTTTGAGTAAAATCAAACCAAGTTACAAACATTTTGAACTCTTTTTGTGTTATTGAAATTTTGCCGAAAACCAAAATCCGTATTTTCCAAAACTTTAATTTTTGAAATGGAAAATCGTTTTGTCCAAAACTTATCCAAATACAAAAACATGATATTAAAAAAAAAAGAAATGTAATTTTTGGATATAATCCAATATACATGAATGATATATATATCATTGTTTTTGACTAAAAATCGAAAAATACGTTTTGTTAAAATACCAAAACACCAAACTCATGAAATAGACTATCAAACTAAGTTTGTATAAATAGTTGAAGCATACAAGTATATAGAACATATCTAATATACATTAAAACATGTAAACTTGTATTGATACTATCTATCCATGAAAACAAGGATCGGTTAAACCAAACCGAAAACCAAATGAACCAAAACATGAAACGTGTGTGTGTTGTGAACTTGAGCATACCACACTATCTAATCTTTACAAATGAATCTAAAACAAAAACTAAACTATGTACCAAGGTCTTCTTGTAGAGCGCCGTCTCCAAGTCGACTCGATCCAAACCGTGATCCACCGAGCTTGACTCCAACGAGTGCTAGGTATGAACTTTGACGCTCGGGCTCTTGAATCACCATGTGAAAAGCTCCACAACACCTTTATTGAAGCTAATCACCAACTAATATCTTGATTAGAGATCTGAAACTAAAGATCACAAGATTTTAGTAAACATAACTACATGAGTTAATCGTCATCAAAACTAGAGTGGAAGGCCTCTGGGCCAACACTATGTTGACGACATTGCAGTGAAAAGCCGCGCCAAAGGTGATCACATAACCGATTTGAAGGCTATCTTAGACCTCATGCGGGCACATCTGTTGAAGATGAACCCCGCCAAATCCTTCCTAGGGGTGGCCAGCAGTAAATTCCTAGGGTTTGTGGTAACTTCCACAGGAATTCATTTGGACCCAGAAAAAGTTCGCGCTATTCAGGAGATGCAACCTCCGTGGAATCTCAGAGAACTTAGGGGATTGCAAGGACGATTGGCATACATAAGAAGGTTCATCTCAAATCTCTCCGGAAGATGCCAACCCTTTTTCAAATTAATGAAAAAGGGTGTCTCGTTCGTTTGGGACAATGCTTGCCAACATGCGTTCGAGGAGATCAAACGATACCTGTTTGGTCACTAATATTGCACATTTAATATCATATTCTCCTACTTATTATAGAATAAACTCTGCATTTTCCTAATTAAATATTTAATTTTTTTGCAGGCCCATTCCTAAAGGAGAGTGAAGAGAAATGAGCCCAAAGGCCCACCAAATCCTGACTTAATTCAGAATAAATTCGAAATCAAGGAATCAGGGCTAAATCTTGGCATATCAGAGAGGTTGAAAACCGGTTGAGAAGAATCCTCCCTGAATCGATCGGTTGAAGCCACGGATCAAAGGCCATTTCGTCAAAATCCCGGACATAAACTACAAATCCAGATAAAGATAATTACAAATCAAGAAACCGGGGAGCACCACCAATAGGGTGTGGCCAGGTGCTGAAACGCGGCGAAAGCCGCGTTTTCGCGGCTCTATTGGAGAGTTAGGGGGAGAGTTTGCTCCCCCTATCTTCATATGATCCTGTAGGTTGGGTTTTACCTATAAATACTGGGATTTTCAGAGCCTCCAGGGGACGACTATGCAGAGATAGGATTTAGTCCAGTTTTTCTTTTTTTAGTGTAGGTTTTTGTTTTTCTTTTCATGTAATTTTTAGTTTTCATTTATGTAATTCAGAGGAGATCAGACTTTCATAGGAGAACGAGAACGAAGCTTGTGGTGAGAGTGACACTGGTGTAAGATTTCTTTCTTTTCTTTTATTGTTATGAGATCGAATCTCTATTTTCCTTTTGTATGTACTTCATTTTAGTGTTCTTGTTCTTCTTCTTTTCTACTTCTCACTCATTCTTGTACCAATAGCTATCCAAGTGAGTCTTATTGTATCGAAAGAGCCTTGCCTTTACGAGTGCGACCGATAGCTCATGACGATGGATTTGAGTCTCTCTGTATCATTTCATGCTTGTTTTGTCTTGATGATGTAATGTGGAAGAGACAATAATCAACTCTTATGGGCTATGCGCTGATTGCCTCCACTTCAAGGTAACATCGTCGCCAAAGATTCAAGGTAAGGTTTTGGTCAAAAGGTGGTAAGTAATTATTTTTAGTTTTTCTTTCTTTTCTTGTAATTTTTAGTTTAGATCACCATCACCACATCTTCCAAATCTTTTTCATTCTTTTTCAATTTATTTGTACATAGTCATTTTCTGATTTTCTCCACCTTCTCCATCTATCGCTTTCTTTCTAACTTAACTATAACTCTTTTTCTTTTTTCCTTTTAAGAACTAAAGAAGAACTTTAACCAAACTTTGTATCTTAAAAAAAGACTTACTAAAAAGCTTCAATTGCTAGTCCCTCCTTGTGGATCACGACCCGTATAGCCACTTGCTATTGCGGTAGAATTGAGTAACTTGCACTTTTCATTCTTAGTTCTGAAATTCTGTATTTGTGTGCAGGTTCAAGCTCAATCAAATTTTGGCGCCGTTGCTGGGGAGGGACGATAAGTTATTTTTTTAAAAAAAGTTTACATTTTTAGTTAACTTTCTTCTTTATTTTTTTATACAGATCAACAACAAGGAATTCTTGTTGCAGTGGACATATAAGTGGCCTTGGACTCTGCTCAAGAAAGCAGAGCCAGGAAGCCCTCAAATTTACTACATTTTAGTGGCAAAACTGAGTGAACTACTAACCTGTATTCTTGCAGGTTGGCTGAATTAAAAATCTGAATTTCTGTAGCATTTATCTCCTTGTTTGACTCACTGTATATACATTTTTAATACAACAGTAAAAAGTTGATTGTAAATGTTAAAAATGATTAGACTTTGCATTTAGGCACGTGTCTATTTCATTTCATTTTTTATTTACTATTGAAGAGTGCTGTAGCCGAGGTATGTGTGCATAGCATTTAGTATAAGGTTCATTCTTGTATGATTGCTTGAATGTTACTTTTTCTATATACTTGTACACTGCACTAAATTGACTTAAGGGCTTGTCCTATAAACAAGATAAGGTGGGGAAGTTATTACCCTCCCTTAGCCCATAAACAATCTCCTCACTCACTAACCCAAGCCTAACTAAAAATGAGTAGACATTGGCCCTAGGGACATCTCGGACTCAATTAGGAGATTATCCTAAAGGGGAAAGGTGTTGGAATTTGAGTCCTGCCAAATCAGTGTCTAGGAAGGAGATTAAGGGCCGAAAGCCTGAAGGTTGGTGGTTACTTAATTAAGGAACGTCTTTGACGGATAACCTCCCACCAATCTTGCCCTAACCTGGCTGATTAGCTTGTGGTCAAAGTCTGCATTATACCTCCCATGGATAGTCTAACCAGTTAGGAGTCGTCTAAGTCAAAGGTCTGCCCTAACTTAGGTTAGAATTTTTTTCTTTTTTTTTTGTTTGCTTATTTGTTTGTTTTCCTTTTTGTTTGTGTTTTATTGTGTGATATGGCTTATAACAACAATTTCTCCAATTTTAATGGTAATCCATATTACACACCAACCTCTTTTTTTGATATTACCAACCTGGCATATCATAACTTTAACCAACCTAGTGTGCCGGATTGGTCTTATCCGAATCAATATAACCCATGCCCCCAATTTTATAACCATAATATCCAGAATAATTTCAACTCTTCACAGAGTCAGTGGGGATTCACCTCCCCCGAGTTCAATTTTCAGCCAACTTGCCCTCGCTATCTACCTTGTCCATAATATTTCAAAGATTCATACTCAGTTCCACCAGTCCAAAATAGAAAACCTTCAATTTTGGAAATGAGCATGCATGAGTCCAAACAAAAATCACAAAATCTGATGGACTCACAATTTCACCACCAATTCCAAGACAACACTTAATCTTTTCAACAAAACAATGAACCAATCAACTATGAAAAGATGCTTGAAGCCATGACTCAGGCTCAAAACGCTCGTAATCGTGACATAGATATGATGGTCCAAACTCTACGTTCTCACCGTTTGACCAGTTCTGATGTCGCTAACCATTCTGTTAGAGCCGAAGAGTCATGTTGTTCTGGAAAATAAGGTTCCATTTCAGAACAATCATTTGAACTTGCCCAAACTCTAAATTTTAAAAATGATATTGACAGTTTGGCAAGTTATAGAACTTGAGAATGAATATGATCCTGAACATCAACTTAGTGATTCAATTCTACTTCCTGATTCAATTATGACTCCGGTATCTTCACCTGATTTCAATCTTTTTCCCGAGTCAACATTGGATCCTGTGCCAATTCATCATGAAATTGAATCACCCATCTTTGATGATCATATTGAACTTGACTAATTTTACACTTTTGAAAGTCCTATTGACAAATTGGAAAGTTCTCATTTTTACGAATTTGAACTCAATGAGAAATGTGACCTAGATTCTAAAATTTGTGATCTAGTTCAAATTTTCAAATCAATATTGACTCCTGTTTTGTTACCTGACTTGAGTAATATTTAGAGTCAGTTTTGATTCCCACACCTGTCATTCTTGAACTTGAATCACCAATATTAAGTCACATTCTATTATGGGAAACTGAATGTGGACTTGAGTTTCTACTTCTTGATTTGGACCCACTTTCTGAGCCAATCTCGACTCCTAAACCATTACTTGACTTAAGTCACTTTCCTGAGTCGGTATTAGTTCCAGTACTTCCTGAGTCTAAGTCAATCATTCTATCTTTTGACACTCCATTTTGGGACAAGGCGGTTGACAAATTTGACTCCGAAATTAATTATGGAATTTGGAAATTAGATGGGGTTAAATTTTTAATAAAAAATCCTTCATGGATACATCATTTTAATGGGTTATATCAGAGAAATTTCTCATGGGTTCTCCGACCTCCACGAAAATTCGATTGGGCCGCATTTCGTACACCAATCAGACCACCACCGGAACCACCACCTTAAGGTAACATTTTCCTTCCCATTCTTCTTTTTCATGCATCTATGCATTAATTCATACATTGAGGACAATGCATGAGATAGGTGTGGGGGAGGGTTCTAACATAACTTAAAAAAAAATTAACATTTTTCTTTACTTTTAAAAACTTTTTGAAAATAGAAACAATATTTTGACAAATTTTTTGTAAGAAATTAAGTCAATTTTAAGGAATAGGAAAATCAAAATTAGGATTTCTTAAATTTGGTCAAAATAAGATTATTTGTTTGATTTTTAGGGTTAGGAAGATAATTTGTCAAAGTAATTTAGTTTTGATCTTTACCTTAATGAAATATGCACACTTCATACACTTACATACTTAGGGTTCAAAAACAAAGATTCTTATGCCTTATATAAAAAAAAAGAGAAAAAAATATGAACAAATCTAATTATTGATTAGCTAGGTGCTTTGGCCTAAGCAAGCATTAGTATTTATGCGAAAGTGATTAGATAAGTTTAAAATATATATATATAAATCCTCTGATTAAGCTGGGTATTTGTGCCTAATAAAGCATAAGTATTCACGCCTAAAAGGGGTTCAAATAATAAAATCCTTAGTTTTGTGGCCTTATTTGCTCGAGTCCTTAAGTCCTTGGAGTGTTTTCTCACCTGGTGCCCTAAGACTCTTTGGTTTGGGAGTCATCGATTAAAGGCTCGTTACATGGGAAGATTAGAAAGCCTAATAGAACTAAGGAATAATACCACAAAAAAATATATATAAATAAATAAGGCATAAGAGTTAGAGTTAAAAAACCCTTAGTCAAAATTTTCACGATCTCAAGGTGCATATGACTTAGGGTAAAGTAATAGACTAAATGAGAAGTACAATTTGACTCCTTACTTTGATTGATAACAAATTTTTGAATAGAGACTAAGTTTAGGGATGAAAAATTCAGTTTTCCTATAACTTATACATTACTTAAGTCTTACAATTATATTTCAAATATTTTTCTCTTTCAAAATGCTTTTCAAAAATACTAACTCTTTGTTTCTCTTTCTTTATGGATTTTGTGGGTGTAATCTACTGAAAACCCTCACGAGACAAAACTCGTCCTCTAGGGGAAACCTAGAGGTTTAACGGCTTGTTGCACATGCTCAATGTAATCGCGTGACCTGCGAAAGTGGTCTAATAATCCTTAGTATAGTTTAGTTGTTTTGCTCGAGGACGAGCAAAAGATCGGTATGGGGGTGTGATTGGTCACTAATATTGCACATTTAATATCATATTATCCTACTTATTATAGAATAAACTCTGCATTTTCCTAATTAAATATTTAATTTTTTTTGCAGGCCCATTCCTAAAGGAGAGTGAAGAGAAATGAGCCCAAAGGCCCACCAAATCCTGACTTAATTCAGAATAAATTCAAAATCAAGGAATCAGGGCTAAATCTTGGCATATCAGAGAGGTTGAAAACCGGTTGAGAAGAATCCTCCCTGAATCGATCGGTTGAAGCCAAGGATCAAAGGCCATTTCGTCAAAATTCCGGACATAAACTGCAAATTCAGATAAAGATAATTACAAATCAAGAAACCGGGGAGCATCACCAACAGGGGGTGGCCACCTGGCCACACCCTGGCTGTGGAAACGCGGCCAAAGCCGCATTTTCGCGGCTCTGTTGGAGAGTTAGGGTGAGCGTTTGCTCCCCTATCTTCATATGATCCTGTAGGTTGGGTTTTGCCTATAAATACTGGGATTTTCAGAGCCTCCAGGGGACAACCATGCAGAGATAGGATTTAGTCCAGTTTTCCATTTTCTAGTGTAGGTTTTTATTTTTCTTTTCATGTAATTTTTAGTTTTCATTTATGTAATTCAGAGGAGATCAGACTTTCATAAGAGAACGAGAACGAAGCTTGTGCTGAGAGTGACACCGGTGTAAGGTTTCTTTCTTTTCTTTTATTGTTATGAAATCGAATCTATATTTTCCTTTTGTATGTACTTCATTTTAGTGTTCTTCATCTTCTTCTTTTCTACTTCACTCATTCTTGTACCAATAGCTATCCAAGTGAGTCTTATAGCATCGAAAGAGCCTTGCCTTTGCGAGTGCCACCGATAGCTCATTACAATGGATTTGAGTCTCTCTGTATCATTTCATACTTGTTTTGTCTTGATGATGTAATGTGGAAGAGGCAATAATCAACTCTTATGGGCTATGCACTGATTGCCTCCACTTCAAGGTAACATCGTCGCCAAAGATTCAAGGTAAGCTTTTGGTCAAAAGGAGGTAAGTAATTATTTTTAGTTTTTCTTTCTTTTCTTGTAATTTTTAGTTTAGATCACCAACACCACATATTTCAAATCTTTTTCATTCTTTTTCAATTTATTTGTACTTAGTCATTTTCTGATTTTCTCCACCTTCTCCCTCTGTCACTTTCTTCCTAACTTAACTATAACTCTTTTTCTCTTTTCTTTTTAAGAACTAAAAAAGAACTTTAACCAAACTTTGTATCTTAAAAGAAGACTTACTAAAAAGCTTCCATCGCTAGTCCCTCCTTGTGGATCACGACCCGCATAGCCACTTGCTATTGCGTTAGAATTGAGTAACTTGCACTTTTCATTCTTAGTTCTGAAATTCTGTATTTGTGTGCAGGTTCAACCTCAATCAATACCTCACGCAACCACCAATCCTTATAGGTCCGGTGTCTGGAAAACCTTTCCTGATATATGTCCGAGCAATGGATCATTCTCTAGGAGCTTTACTAGCCCAGAATAATGATCAAGGAGACGAGCAAGCAATCTTTATTTGAGTAGAACTATGATCGGGGCCGAACATCGATACAACCCGATCGAGAAGGAATGTTTGGCATTGGTGTTCGCTGTCCAGAAAATGCGACACTACTTGGTAAGCCAAACTATAAACGTTATATCAAAGGTTAACCCTTTGAGGTTACTCATGACAAAGCCATCGTCGTTAAACGGCCGATTGGCAAAATGGGCCATACTGCTATCCAAATATGAAATGCGCTTTTTACCACAAAAAGCCGTGAAGGGACAAGCGGTGGCAGATTTCCTAGCTGAGCATCTAGATCCGAGGGCAACTGAACTTTACGAGGATCTCCCAGACGAGGTCGTTGAAGTTTGTCTAACCCAGACATCTTTTGAAAGACAAGTGTGGCAACTTTTCTTTGACGGTGCATCAAGAACAGGTCCGAAAGGACATGTCATAGCAGGAGTGGGGGTAGTACTCGTCTCCCCATAGAACTATGTGATTCCTCGAGCCTTCGCATTAATCGAGCCCTGCTCCAACAATGTAGCGGAGTACAATGCCCTTTTGATTGGAATGCAACTCGCCGATGAGATTGGCGTTAAAAATCTCGAGGCATATGGTGACTCTAAACTTATCGTCAACCAAGTTCGTGGAGAGTACGAAGTCAGACATGAAGGTCTGGTACCCTATTACAATGCAACTGTCCACATGGCCAAGAGGTTCATAAACTTTTACATCGACCATGTACCCCGCTAGCAATATGTGCATGCGGATGCACTGGCGTCTCTCATTGCCTCTTTAGCCCTTCCAGCTGGAATACTAGAGATAATACTTGTCCACAGCCATGACTTGTATTGCCCAAGAATCGCTTCTGAGAATTACCGAAGCCGACATGAGACTGTCAAGTCAAAGAAGCTCTTGAGTCGTCAACCGGTCCAGAGCCTAGAGACTAGCTATTCCCTTACATTGATTATGTTTTGTACGGTATCCTACATGATGATACCAAAGAAGTGGCTGCCATTAGAAGGAAAGCCCCTAAATTCTACTATAGTGCGATCACGCAAACACTGTATCGTCGGTCGAATGACGGGATCTTGCTTCGCTGTCTATCATAAAAAGAGGCACAGGACGTATTGAAAGAAGCGCATGACGGTATGTGTGGAGCCCATCAACCTGGTCTAAAACTTGGGGATCGACTCCGAAGATTAAGATATTATTGGCCTAAGATGATCCCTGATGCCATCACTTATGCCAAAAGATGTCACGCCTGCCAAGTTCATGGTGATTTCATCCATCAAGCGCCAGGGTACCTCCACTCTGCAACTTCTACCTAGCCATTTGAGATGTGGGGCAAGGACGTAGTTGGCCCTATCAGCCCACCATCATCTAAAGAACATCAGTTCATCTTAGCCATAACCGATTACTTCTCTAAATGGGCTGAAGCCATTCCTTTGAGGGAGGTAAAGTCATCTGATGTGACCAAATTCGTTAAACATCACGTCATCTACCGTTTTGGTGTACCTCGGTGAATTGTCCATGACAATGGACCCCAGTTCGTCAGTCAGGCTTTCCAGAGGTTCTGCACTAAGTTCAGAATTCAGAGTGTGTCCTCAACGGCATACTACCCTGCCGCTAATGGTCTCATAGAAGCTTTCAACAAGACCATTGGCAAGCTTCTCAAGAAATTCGTCTCGAAAAGTTAGCGTGACTGGGATGACAAATTAGGTGAATGCTTATGGGTCTATTGCACAACTGTTCGAACCCCAACCAAAGCTATACCATTTTCTTTGGTATATGGGTGTGAAGCCGTGCTTTCACTAGAAATTCAAATTTTATCTCTACGTATCGCCTTGACAGCAGAGATGAGGAAGCATCGACTGCGACTCCAAGAACTGGAGGCCTTAGATGATAAACGTCTGTAGGCCCAACAACAAATCAAGCTCTACCAAGCCCGGATTACCGGAGCCTTCAACAAGAAAGTTAAGGAGCGAACTTTCAAGAAAGGTGACCTTGTCTTAGCCGTCAGAAGACCTATGACACATAAGACAAAAGGAAAATTCCAGCCCAAATGGGAAGGACCATTTGTCGTAGAGCCGGTCTACTCAAATGGAGCATATCGCCTCATAACCTCAAGCGGTGATACACTCATGATGCCAATCAATGGCAGATTCATGAAAAAAATACTATCCTTCATAGTACTTTTCCTCCGATCAAGTTAATATTATACCACTGATCAAAGATCCAGATCCAAGAAAAGCTTCTTTCCTTTACTAGATCACATCACGATAGGTCAGTGACAAGCTAATCGAACACTGACTGCACCATGATGTATGATGTAAATATTGAGAAAGAAACAAAAGGCGAAACTTGGGTTTTAGTATTGCTCTCCTAATTAATATCCGACGCCCCCGACGGCTGAAGACAGAGGAAAATGTTAGCTTCTAAGCCCAATATAAGTCTTCCACAACTCATCATGCTGAGGGAAATAGCATGGCTAGCCCAACTCAAACGGTAGTTGGTAAAGGCACACCAAATCCGTTGATAGCTGAGGGTTTGCTAAAAATCCTAAGTGGACTTGGTCCAACTCTCTCCTCCAAAATCCCTTACCAATTCTCATACACAGAATGGTAGGTCTACAAAATGCAGTCATTGCTACGTTAACATTATACCTCTGGCAATAAAAAAAAAATCTCTCAATACTCCCTAGTAAGTACAAACCTTACTTGTCCCAACTCTAGAAGGAGTAGCAAGCCTCAAATTTGTCAAGTTAACACTACACCTCTGACACTTTAAACTTCACTTGTCAATTATCATCAATGGAATGATAAGTCTCAAAATTGCTTATATCGCAAATCAATCACTGTCAAACTAAAATTACACCTCTGACATTTTAAATTCTACTTGTCACTTCTCATTAGTAGAATGACTGGTCCTCAAATTGCTCCTATCTCGAGCCAATTTCTGTCAAGTTAATACCACACCTCTGACAAATTACTGTTAAGTTTAACATTACACTTCTAATAGTGATTAAACAGCTGCCAGGTTCAATATTAAACCTCTGACAGTCATTTTTCCTTAGACTTCCATATCGAAGCTGAAATAAGCGATGCTAAGTTTAACATCGCACCTCTAGCATCCAATTCATTGCTAAGTTCAACAATACACCTATGGCCATGACTTTCCCTCAGACTTTCTTATCGAAGTCGAGACGACCAATGCCAAGTTCAAAATTACACCTCTAGCATTACCCTCGCTGCCAAGTTAAACATTACACCTATAACAGTGACACTTTTAGTTTTCCCAAATGAAGCTGGAACACTCTTGAGTTAAGTTAATATCACACCTCTGACTCACACCCTTGTCAAGTTAACATCACACTTCTGACAAGATTATATTCAACCCGTTAAGTTAATACACACCTCTAATGGAAAATTTCTCCAAGATTCCCTGCGAGTCTAGTCTCACTTGTTATTCTTGCCAACAGAATAACAAGTCCACTTAAAATATTGTTAAGTTAACATTACACCGTTAACAGTGTTTTCACTAAATCCCCAGCTGGGTCTTAGTCAAGTTAATTTCAAACCTCTGATGAAAACTCATCCTCCCTGGGGGTACAAATTCCACTTGTCTTTCTCATTTATAGATTGACAGGTCCACAAGAATTATCTTACTTCTGTCAAGTTATTATCACATCTCTAGCAGCATTGTTGAATTTCCTGAAATAAGATTTTTCTACAAACTTTGACTCATTAGGATTATTATCATATTTTAAGCAAGTCAAAGATCCTTTACTTTATTCGTCTGATTTTCAATGCAAAAAGGGAATTCAAGACAATAGAAGAAGACAAAAAAAAGTTTCGCTTTTATTTATATCCAGACATATGAAAGTGATTCAAGACACTCTCTTATACAATAAGATTGAGTGTTACAATAAAGGAGTACAAAGAAGTCCCTCTCTCAGTAAAAAGTTGCACTCACTCCCTGAAGCAGTCTCAATACTCCAAATACAAGATGTTTGGAAAAGCGCCAAAGAAGGGCTGAGCACTATTGTGACGATCGGATGCTGATTACATCATGATGCATGATGTAAACATCGAAGGAGTCATCGTTGACCAAGAACAATGGTGTTTCTTGAGGTCGAAATGTAGCAGAGCCTTCTGATTCTACCCGACCAACCGGTGTAGGTCATGATCCTTCGTTGATGAACATCTTTACCACCAGAAAGTCATCCAATGAATATGAATTTTTCGTCGATGTCACTTCTGGGGTAAGATTGGTGAAGGGAGAATCCGATACCTTACAGGTGACGTCCTCTTTCCCGTGACCTGCAAGAGGACCATACCTGCCACCATACTCAGTGTGACCATGACGAACCCAGGGGCATTACCGGTGCATCATGTCCAATGAGGTCTTGACGGATGTCATCAGTCGCGCAAATCCTCATCGCACATAAACATGAGCCTTGATTTCTCCTCTAGTGCTCGACCATCGAACAAGTTCGCCGACCGATATATTCTCCCAAGGGCCCAGCAAATATGCGAAAGGCTGATTAAGGCTACCTGCAGGAAGTAAAAAACCAGAAACCAGAAGGAAGTAAAAAACTAGAAGGTTAGAATTCTGTTAAGACGGAATACGAAAGACTGAAGAACGACTCGGCTATAGCTGTAAACTTTAGACGCAGGGATGACCCGTGCAGAAAGTCAAAATTCTGTTACGACAGAAACAGACGCGATCGAAGTTGTCGACTTAAGATACGCACAGATCTGAATGCAGTCTAGTTTTAGACCCGCGTCTAAAATATGAGACGCAAAGAGAACCAGACGCGAAAGTTGCCACATCCTTGTTCGAGAAACAAGGGTTGCTACATCCAAGTCTGAAGCCCTCAAAAAGAATTAAAATTCTTTTAAGTCAACGAACTCAAACGCGAGCTCTATATGCAAAGCTCACATCTCACAGTCCAAGTACAGAGTTCATCACACTTTCGTTCAAAGGACTTTGAGTTAGAGTTCAGACTCAATCAACTCGCACTTCATCAAGAAGTCTAAAAGGCACGACTTCCAAATAATCGGCGCACTAATTAGGCTTCAAGAGAAGGTCAAGAGAGTGAATCTCTTCAAGGAACAGGAAAATCGAAACTCAGTTGGGCTGAGTATTTCATGGTGACAAGTAATTCCTACCCGCAGAAGAACCCTCTAGAGGTTGAACTTTATGCATCAAGACGCGAATATAAAAGGTACTCAGAGGGACGCTTTTTGATCTTGAAATCACTTGACAGTGATAATCTTCATGAAAGATTAAAGAAAAGCATGAAAGCTTTGAGTGTTTGCTATCCATGGGGGTACATCCCATTGAAGGAAGAAGATTAAGTCAAGATGAAGACCCTCAGAGCGCCTGCTCTTAAGGGAAACAGTCTAAGCAATGGACTGCTAGGGGGCGAGGCCTATTTATAGGCGAGCCATAAGACCTGTAATTAATGGCATAAAAATCAGAGCCATCAACCTTAATTCCTGCACGAAAGTCGAAGCCCAATAAAGAGCTGACGCGTGGATTGTCGCTTCGTGAAACATCGAAGGACACGAGTCCCCAATCATCAAATGCCGACTTGGCATTTAAATATCTAACAAGATCTTTAAGATGAAGCTGCATGTGACGCTTGGGAGGTTGCGTCAGGCACAGATTCAAGGGTCGCGTCCTGAGATCCGCGTCCTTTCATGAACCCGAAAAGCCGCATTCCTTTCAGTCCTTTCGGAAGGGCCACGACCGCGTCTCTGGGAATGATTCATAGCCGCGTCTCCTCAGCGAATTCAACCCATTCAGAGTTTGCGTCTTGAGTCTGCATCAACTTGAAAGTTGCGTTCTGAAGAGTGCATCCTCAACGACCAGAGAAGGCCTATGTCATTCTCGAGAAGCTTGGAACTGCGTCTCCGTTGCGAGATGAAAGTCGTACCTTCATCATAAACTCAATACTGCCTGAGTTTGCGCCTTATCAAGGGTCCAGAGACGCGTCTCTACTGAGCCAGTGCCGCGTCCCCATCAATTAGCTGAGATCCATGCGTCAGTTTTTGAGGAGCCTAAGACCGCATCTCCACTGCATCCTGACAGAAATATGGGCCGCGTCTATGGATCTGCATCCTTTCATAAATATGAAGGCCGCATCCCCTTTATTGAAGAATACAAATTCGCGTTTCAGAATAACCCCTTTTTTGTCCTTAAGCCAGAGCTGCGCCCTTATCAAAAAGAAAGGTTCGCGCGTCTTCCTTGATAATCCTGAACGGCCTCTTCAGTAATGAGTCAGAGTCGCGTCCCCCAGAATCGCGTCTCCACTATGAATGAAAATCGCGTCTCGCTCAAGAACTCAGTTCAGCCTGAGTTTATTATTCATGGCCGACTAAAGACTACGTTTTGTAAACAGTCAAAGACTACGGTTATGAAAATTGAGTTCATCCACAACGAGTAAAGAACTTGAAAGGATGAAGATAGAGCAAAATTTTGAAGACTTTTATTATTTGATTCAAAAATGGTAAAAGTAATACAGACACTCTTGACAAATAGAGTGTTAAAAAAAAAGGGGTGAACAATACAAAAAGGAGAAGAAGGCTAATAATCTTGCTTCGCCAAAGAACGGATTTGTTCTCAGAGATGGTGCATCTCGTGCTGACGTGCCCTTTCAGCCTCCATCAGAGCTGGGACCCGCAGCTCCTCCTTAGACAAAAATCTCTTCTCAGCCAGTCGCGCTTGAAGAGACTCCAACCTGGAGGAATGAGCAGATAGGTTTTCTTCAGCCTGTATCCTAGCAGTTTCCAGTTCCTCTAACCTTTTTCTAGCAATCTGGAGCTTCTGCTCATTGGTCTCGATCAAGCCTAGTGCCCTGGTAATGGTAGCTCGAGCAGTGGCAATAACCTGCTCTGCACTCTGTATGACGATTTCAGATTTCTTAGAATCACCAATCATCCTTTGGTGGTCAGCTTGGAAATGCTGGAGATGGCGATTCTCTTCAACTATTTGTTCCTCTATCTCCTTTCGCTCATGTTCTTGAGCGGCGAGAAGCTTACTAAGAGTCGTTCGAGCCTCGTCTACTAAGCCAGCATTCTCCAGGGAGTTGAGCTCCCTCGGATGGCTCCCCAGCTGCTCTACCAGCAACAGGCATGCCCTAGCCTGCGAAGGACTCCTAGTATGACCAATGTTCTCGATCTGATTTTCGAGAAGTATTCGGGCAAACTCGAAAGAGTTACCCCCAGAAAGGATGAGGTCAATACAAGATCTCATGGAAGTAAAAAATTGCTGCACCATTTGACGTGCTAGCTCTTCCATGATGTCGTTAGCTGGAGATAACTCTGCTGATGTGCTCCCAGACCCCCTTTCCATGACAGTGTGAGAGATGGGAACCAGTTCAGCTGGTACATGAGTGAGGCCGACGATAGGTTCGTCAGGTGATTGCTAAATTGAAAGAACAATCAAAGGGTTTAAGAATTTACCGTGTAGCTTGTGGCTAACGGGTCGTGTCCACGAGGAGGAATGCGATAGAAGCTTTTCGGTGAATCATTTAAAAACAAGGAATTGTGTTCGTTTTTTAATGGAAAAGAGAATGGAAAGAAAGAGATGATTAAATGAGAAATTGCAACTTTAGAGAAGGCTTTGGAGAAGGTGATTTAAAAAGTTTGAAGATTATTTTGTTGATTATAATAATGAAGAAAATCTGGGCTCACTATCTCACTACTCAATTGTTCGTTCTTCTATTAAAATCTTAAGTGCCTCAAAGTGATCATAGGCAAAACTTAAAGTTGATTTTTAAAAAGTTTGAAGTAAAGCACATAAGATGATTGGAAGAGTTTAGTCTTTTCTTCGAGAAATCATTTAGAATTGAATATTAAATCATCAAGCGCGAAGGAGCAATAATGAAGTAAAAATAATTCAAGAGACGTTCATGAAAGAAGTGAGAGTTTAACAATCCAAACCCATCCTCATGTGCCTTCAAGAACACTTTCAAAAAGAAAGGCTTTAAGTACGGCATACAAATTATTCATTGGGTCTTTTTCTTTTAAAAACAGAAGAGAAGAAGAACAAGAGAAAGTTACAATAGCGAGCCCAGAAAACCGTTTTAGTTGGCCAAGGAAAACGAAGAAGAAAGCATAGAAATAATGCAAACCATACTGTACTACAAGTGGAAGAAAACGCGGCTCGACTCTTGTATTGATGTCACTTCAATCTTCAAGTACAAGCACTCAATTCCTCTCTCTCACAAGTTTTTATACTGGACTACAAATTAAAAAACATGATTACAACTTTTGTGCTAGCTAACAAAGAACCTAAAATCCTTAGAAAATAAACACAAATTCTAATCCTAGTCTTCGCTCCATTTTCTTTTGCTGAAACCAGTATTTATAGGCAAAAACCAAAAGGGGAGGATCCCAGGAAGATTGGGGGAGCAAACGCTCCCCTAACAGACTCTACTTGGTCGTGGAAACGCGGCTTGGGCCGCGTTTTCGTGGCCCTAGTGTGGCCAGATGGCCACACCCAGTTGGATGGAACTCCTGTTTTGGTGAATATCCCGTATCTTCTTCTGATTTTCTTATTTCTTCTCCAAAAGTTGACGAAACAGCCTTTGATTGTGTAGCTTCAACCGCTTGATTCAGGGAGGATTCTTCTCAACCTCTTGATACGCCAAGATTTTGCCCTGATTCCTTGATTTCAAATTTATTCTGAATTAAATCAGAATTTGGTGGGCTTTTGGGCTTGTTTCTCTTTTCTTTCTTTTAGCACTTGGACCTACATTTAACAAAGAAAAAGAGGACTTATTAATAGGATTTATTAGCTAAAAAGTATGGTAAGGTGACAATGTAAATGCAATATATGTGACTAATCACACCCCCACACTTATCTTTTGCTCGCCCTCGAGCAAAACATCTAAACTATACTAAGGCTTATTAGACCACTTTCGCAGGTCACTCGATTGCACTAAGCATGTGCAGCAAGCCGTTAAACCTCTAGGTTACCTCTAGAGGAAGAGTTTTGTCTCGTGAGGGTTTTCAGTGGATTGCACCCACAAAATCCATGAAGAAAGAGAAAAAACGTTAGTATTTTCGAAAAGCATTTTGTTTTTTTTTTAAAAGGAGAAAATATTTGAAGTATATTTGTGAGAGTTTAAGTAATCTATAAGTTATAGGAATATCAAATTTTTCATTCCTAAACTTAGTCTTTATTCAACAACATGTCATTAATCAAAGTAAGGAGTCTAATTGTTTTTCTCATCTAGTCTATTAATTTACCCTGAGTCGTATCACCATCGTGACTGTGAAGTTGACTAAGGATTCTTTAACATTAACTCCTATGCCTTATTTATTTTTGGTGAAATTTATTCCTCAATTTCATTAGTCTTTCTAATCTGCCCATGTAACAAGCCTTCAGTCGGTGACACCCAAGCCGGACAGTTTTAGGGCACCAGGTGAGAAAACACCCTAAGGACTTAAACACTCGAGCAGATAAGGCCACAAAACCAAGGTTTTTATTTATAAGATGTACCCCTTTTAGGCGCGAATACTTATGCTTCATGAGGCATAAATACCCAGCTTAATCAGAGGATTTATATACACATTTCTTTTTCAAACTTATCTAATTATCTTTTGCATAAATACTAAGGCTTGCTTAGGCCAAAGCACCTAGTTAATCAATAATTAGACTTGTTTTTTTCTCTTTTTCATAATATATTTTTTTATAAGGCATAAGAGTCTCTGTTTTTAAACCCTAAGTGGGTAAGTGTATTTAGTGTGCATATGTCATCAAGGTAAATATCAAGACTAAATTACTTTCATAAATTTTCTTCCTGACCTAAAAATCAAACAAGTTATCTTATTTTGACCAAGTGTAAGAAATCCTAATTATGATTCTCCTATTCCTTAAAATTGACTTAATTTCTTACAAAAAATATATCAAAATATTGTTCTACCCCTTTTTAAAAAGTTTTTTTTCTCTTTTTATATTTATATATTTTTCCTCTTTTATTTTATATCAGTCATCAGTCATGTTAGAACCCTCCCCCACACTTATCTCATACATTGTCCCCAATGTATGAAAGAAATGTATAAATGCATGAAATAAAATGGAAAGGAGGAAAGTTACCGATACACTGGGTCAAAAAGACCCATTGCCGTTTCATTTACCGGCACGGATTCCAAGAAAGGTTTAAGGCGTTGACCATTTACCTTAAAGTCATTTCCATTCTTGGTGTCACTGATCTCAACTGCACCGTGTGGAAACACAGTTTTTACAACGAATGGCCCAGTCCATCTTGATTTCAATTTTCCTGAAAAAAGATGAAGCCTAGAATTGAACTCACCTAGAGGGGGGGTGAATAGGTTATAATGCTAATCTAATGAACTAAATGCGGAATTTAAAACTAATTGCAACAACACACAAGCAAGTATATGATATAGCAATATGAATCAATGCACAAAGTAAATAGAGAGAGAGTCAATCGATCAAATGCAAACAGCAAGATGTGTTCTGAGGTTAGAGCACCCAGATCTACGTCCCCGCCTTCACCGAAAAGGATTTTCAATCCACTAGTCCACACAGGACTCCCACACAGGGAACCTCCAACGAGGATTTTGGGGCAAATACAACCGGGAGTACCTAACTCCTCTCTCAACCAAATATAACCGCCACCTAGGCACCACAATCCACCTCTATCAAAGAGGGATACAAAACCAATACCAACTCCACCTCACCAAGAGGGAGCAAAGCACAATCTCTACCTCTACCAAAGAGGGAGCTAACCAACAAATAAAGGGTTTACAACTTGGTGGTCTAACAACCACAAACAATTTCTTTTCCCACAAAACAAAAAGGATCCTATAGAATAGGATAGTAGATATAGCTCAAGTGTGAGGAAAACCAAAGGAATGGAAAATAAATACTCAAAGAAAATCCTTGGGAAAACTAGATGTAAAGATGAAGAAGTTGAATCAAAACACTTTTCCCAAAAATCACTTTTCTTTTATTTTCTAAAACCCTAGAAAACACCAAAGAGGATGTAAAGATTTGAGCCCAAAAACTTCTTTTTGATTACTGTGAAAACACTAGTAAGATCATAAATTTAGCTCTCTAAAAATTTGTATAAAACTATTAAGAGAAAACCCTTTTTATAGCTTCTTCAAATAACTAGCCGTTGCAGCCAATTATGGTCAGATTTGACCATCCGGTCGACTGGCCAACGGTCGATTTTTTACCGTTAGCTGCTACCGGTCGACCGTCCAGCCGACCGGGCCCTGAACCAGAGAGCAACGGCTCTCTGGCCGGTCGACCGTCCGGTCGACCGGAGCAACCCGAGAGTGGGTTGCTTTCAGTCGGTCGACCGCTCGGTCGACCGGCTTAATGGACAGGCCAGCGTGCACATTTTGTGCACATCGGTCGACCTATCCGATCGACCGACTCTGGGTCCGGTTGACCGCCAGAGCCTGGCAGGCATATTATGGGACAGAAAACATAGGTTTTTAATGGCTTAAAAATTCCCATAAAATCTCTAAAATTACACAAAAATAGTTTTATCATTATACCTTGAAATACAAACTTGTGTTAAAAATTTCAACACAAATTTCAAACATTTAAAACAATTTTTTTGTTAAGGAAATATTGCCGAAAACCAAAACCTGTATTTTTCCAAACTTGAATTTTGCAAATGAACATCCGATTTTTCCAAAACTTATCCAAATATAAAAACATGATACTTAAACACTTTGAAGCATGTTGCATGTGAATAGAAATCTAATATACAAGAAACATATATATTTTCATGTTTTTGACTTTTAATTCAAAAATATGTTTTGTTGAAAATACAAAACCTAAACCTCATGAATAGGTAAGTCAAAATAAGTTTGTCTAGGAAGTTAAGCAAGCATGTATATAGAATGAATCTACTATACATAAAACTATTTAAACTTGTTCTGATCTAACTATTCATGAAAACCAATATCGGTTAAACCAAAAACTGAAAACCAATATCCAAAACATAAAACGTGTGTGTTGTGAACTTTGAGCATATCACACTGTTCTAATCTTTACACATGGATCTAAAACACAAACTAAACTAGGATACCGAAGTCTTCTTGTAGAGCGCCGTCTCCAAGCCGACTCGATCCAAAACTCCGTGATCCACCGAGCTAGACTCCAACGAGTGCTATGTATGATCTTGTTGCTCAGGCTCTGGAATCACCATGTGAAAGGCTTCAAAACTCCTTTGTTGAAGTAATCACCAACTAATATCTTGGTTAATGATCTGAAACTAAGCATCACAAGATTATTAGTAAACATAACTACATAAGTTAATCATCATCAAAACTAGAGTGGAAGGCTTCTGGGCCAACAATCTCCCCCTTTTTGATGATGACAAAACTCATGGAGTTATATATGCATGGATTAAAGTTAAGGTTCAAAGAAGCTCCCCCTTAACTCATGCATCACAATAAACATATAAATATGCAATGAAAATTAAACATGAAAATGCATAGACATGCATAAAACAATGAACCATGGTCTTGATACCAATTAAACGGTAAACTAATAAATAAAAACAAACAATGTTTCTAGATAAACAAAACATGCATATAAACTCAAACAATTCTCCCCCTTTTTGCCAATCATCAATAAAGGGGTCAATAAAAAATGTTCTCCCCCTTTTTTTTTAAAATGATATTATGATACCAATTAAAATATGTCAATTAGAACATTTTGATACCAATTGAAAGGAAACATAAAAACATTTAAGAATTGATACCAATTGAAAGTAAATAAAGGCATTGATACCAATTGTGAGAAAATAAATAAAATCTTGATACCAATTGAAAATATTCAAATAAACATCTTGATACCAATTGTAAGAGTTTGTCATTTAGAACATATGATACCAAAATAAGATAAATATTCATTTTTTAATCATTTTTCATCATAAACTATGGGAGTGAAAATCAAAGGTAAACTAAATACCAATTGAAAGACAAAATATGAATTTTCTCCCCCTTTATAAAATATCAAATAAAATGATGCATAAGCTTGTATTAGGATACCAATTGAAAACTAATCAATTGAATTAAGATAGTCATTAAAAATCAAGCTTATCATAATCAAAATTTGTGCTAAAAAATATAGAGATATGTAAGCACAAATAAAACATATATAAGTATACAAAGGAATGTCGATATTGATACCAATTGAAAAAGTCCAATGATACCAAATGAAATAATAATAAGATCAAGTGTATAACTGATATAACCTACCACCCATTTCATGCACATGTTTAAAAATGATTTTCGATATAAGCATACAAGGCATGGACTCCCATCCAACTGCCCGTTGAGGGTAGGGGTTTTCAAAATAGGTTTGAAAATATTGAATGTTTGAAAAACACTACAAAAATGAAGAATATCGAAACTAGTTAAATGGAAAAACTTGTAAACTAGTACGAAATTCTTCAAGCAAGGAATAAAACAAAAGTATTTTTCATAAAACACATGTAAATCACATGGCATTAAACACTCGAAATCAATAAGGCGCATATCATACTCATGAAAACAAAATCATGAGAACCACTAAATAAAGTGAGTGCAAAAGTGTAATGTGAAACATGGCATCATGAAAATATTCAATTAAGCTCATGTAGAATTCCTTTAAACATGAAAACATGAAACACTAAATTTTTATTAGAAACAATTTATACTTCAAGGCATATATATGTTTTGACAAAACGAGAAGTATAAATACATATCCCTAAACACAATTTGAGTCCATAATAAAGATTTGCATGAAAAGCAAATGACTCATGGGTTATACATGTATATCTTAAAGTTTGGCAAAATAAACATATACATGAAGTGAAAACACATAATCATAAAAACATGTCCAAAATGGGGAATACAAGTTAAAATGCATGAATCATCAAAACTAGACTATACTAGAACATCTAATGGGTTCAAATAAGCGTTAAGGCACAAACATAATGATCTATTTGTGGCCCACTATATGTACAAGTATATATCCTAGTTTTAATAAAAACTAACATTTAAACAAGTAATCAAATCATGAAGCATAAAACGAGTCATATATCAACATGATAATCATAAAAACGATCATAATGTAAATTCACATGCTATTAGAACTATGATATACATAATAGCTAAACATATGTGAGAACACAAAGAATGATCCATATGAACATAGGTGATCTCAAAAGCTATAAATGCATGTCAATGGTCTAATAATCATGGTATTTAACATACTAATCAAAACATGAAGCATCAAACAAAAATCATAAACATCCATATGAGCATTATGTATATGCATATGCATTAGATCTAGGACATACATATTTGTTTAAAACAAAGTGAGAACACAATGATATAAGTCCATATTAAACATGGGTGTCTCAAATAACTAACATGTATATCACTAATCTAACTAACATGGCATAATCATAATAAGCAATAAACATCAAAACATGCTATAAACAATGAACATGAAAATGTTGGCCCAAAGGCCTTCCACCCTAGTTTTGATGATGATTAACTCATGTAGTTATGTTTACTAATATTCTTGTGATTTTAAGTTTCAGATCATTAGCAAGATATTAATTGGTGATTAGCTTCAACAAGGAGTTTAGAAGCTTTTCATGGTGATTCCAGGGCCAAAGCATCAAGATCATACATTGCCTAGCCCATGGATGGAGTTTTGGAGCAAGTCAACTTGAAGATGAAGATCATCAAGAAGACTTAGGTATCCATAATTTAGATAGTGTGTTTTAGATCCATTTGTAAAGCTTAGTATAGTTGATATGCTCAAGTACACAAACACACACGTATTTATGTTTGGATTTGGTTTTCATGAATAATAGATCAAAACAAGTTTAATTTGTTTATATATATAGTAGATGGTTTCTATTTATACATGCATGCTTAAACTTCTTAAACAAACTTATTTTGACTATCCTATTCATGTTTTGAAAAATCAAGTTTGATAAAAATACAAGTTTTGTTTTTGATAAAATTTGCAAGACTCAAAAATGAATTGATATGTTTGATATATGTCTTGAAATTTTTATCACTTGTTTTGTTTCAATATAAAATGTTAAAACAAGTTTTGTGGATTTTTTAGAAGACTTAAAAGATTTTTCAAAATATTTTTAAACTATTTTTCTGACCCAGTTTTCTGTTCCAGGCTTCAACCAGTCGACTAAGTCAGTTTATTAGTCGACTTGGGATGAAGTCGGTCGACCGGGCGGTCGACCGACGTGCACAGATCTGTGCACATTTGGCAGCTCTGGGACGGTCGACCGGGACTGAGAGCAGTGCTCTCTGTTTGTTTGGGTCGACCGTGCCAGTCGACCGTGGTTGCCCAACGGTCACAATTCTGACCGTTGGCGGTCGACCCGGCCGGTCGACCGTTAGCCTGTCAGGCTGCCACATCAGCCTAACGGCTAGTTTTCTGATGGGCCTATATAAACCCCAATTCTTTGGGATTTTGGCTAAGGTTTTTAGAGACAAAATTTCCAGACTTTCTCTACTGTTTTAAAAGAGTTTTAAAAAGAGTTTTGTGCCAAAAAGATTCATCTTTGTATTGTTTTGGGTTTTTGGAAAATCAAAGAAAACTAGGTTTTGGGATTTTGATTTGATCTTTCATTTTCTATCTTTTACAAGAGACTTCCCAATTAGTTTTTCTTTGTTGCTTGTTTCCAAAAACACCTTGTTTCCACACTTGAGCTATCACCTATCCTATTCTATTAGGATCATTTGTTTTGTGGAAAAAGAGAAAAGAAAAGAGAGATTGTTTGTGGTCTTTGGAACCACTTGTTGTAAACACCCTTATTCTTTGTGTATCCCTCTTAGGTAGAGGTGATCGGGTGACTGGTTTGCTCCCTCTAGTGAGAGGTGGAGTTTGGTTGTAAACCCTCTTCGGTAGAGGTGTTGTGGTTGTTTGGCTACGGGCCTACCCCTCAGTTGTGAGGTGGTGTTTGAGAGAGGAATTCGGTACTCCTTGTGTTGTAACAAATCCTCTTCGGTAGAGGTTCCCTTGGTGAGAGTTAGTGGATTGGAAATCCTACACGGTGGTGTAGGCGGGGATGTAGAGCTAGGGGCTCGAACCTCGAAACATATCTTTGTGTTTGCGTTTGATCCACTTGTCTCTAACTCTCTCTCTTTATATTGTGCAAAGCATCATTCATCTTTCATATCATACTTGCTTGCATTTGTGTTGTGCCTTGCATTGATTCATATTGATATATCATCTTATATGCTTGGTTGTTTGTGTGTGCCTCACTTGTACTTAATCAACAAGAGCTTCACATAGCACCTCAACCCATTCAAGGGGAATCAAGAGGAGTTAGTCCAGAGCCCTTCACGGGAAATTCGGCTACACTTGTTGATTGTACTAAGTGTGTTGCAAAATTTGCATTAGCTTCCGCATTTAGCGCATTTAGTTCACTAGATTAGCACTTACACCTATTCACCCCCACTCTAGGTGTTTTTCAATTGGCGACTACACTTGTTGATTGTATTAAGTGTGTTGCAAAATTTGCATTAGCTTCCGCATTTAGCGCATTTAGTTCACTAGATTAGCACTTACACCTATTCACCCCCCTCTAGGTGTTTTTCAATTGGTATCAGAGCTAGTGCTCCTGATACTTAGGCTTAACATCCTAGGAGTGAGATCCATTTGTTTGCTAATCTTGTTTGCATTTGTTTGGTTGCACACATTTAGTTTGCCCTCATGGATAGCCCTCCTATGTTTGACATTTCTAGACTTGAGATTTGGAAGGTTATGATGAGTAGCTATTTGAAGACCCTAGGTTTGCATGTCTTTCTTGCGGCCACCAAGAAATGCTATCTTGGAGATCGCAATCATATAGGGGCCAATGCACAAGCCCTAGAGGCCATTAGAAGTACATTATCCAAAGAATATGTTATGCGTGTTTCTAACATTGATTCCGCCTTTGCAGTGTGGAATTTGTTGACAACAACCACCAACACCTCCAAGCTTCAAGTCCAAATCCAACAAGAAGAGGAATCTAGTGGAGAATCCGAGCCACAACAATGCTATACGGTCTAAGGGAATGACTCCCTTGAGGTACACTCGGAAACTCAACTAGATAGTGATGATTGTGCTAGATCTTCAAATGACTTTGTTGATCCCCATGCTTTGAATGAAGAACTATCTATTGTTTGTTAAAAATTGATAGAAAAATATAACATTTTGAAAAAAAAAAGTCTAGGCATTAATAATGAAAATAAAAATTTAATTGCTAGACTTGATGTTGTTTTGCAAGAGAAGGATGAGGTTGCTAATGAAAGGGACTCATTAAAATCTCAACTTAATCTTGCTTTAAATGAAAATAAAATTTTGAAAAATAAAAATGATTATGAAGATGTTTTGAAGAAAAATGAATTTTTAACTTCAAAACTTGATTTTGTTTTAAAAAGTAACCATTCTTTGAAAAATGAAATTGAATTTATTTCAAAAGAATTAGAAATTTGTTTAAAGAAAAATAAGTCTTTGAAAAATGATATTGCTTCACATGTTTGCCATGCTAGGGTAGTATCACACACCTCACCTATTGCATGCCACACTTCTTCTTTGATTAACAATGATATATCTTTGCTTAAGAAGAAGGTTGATTGTTTGGGCTCCACTATGAGCCAATGTGTCATGAACCACTCACGTTTGGAAACCTTGTTTCGAAAGAAACAAGTTCCATCCTTTATGCATGCACACCCTCCACGGCATACACATGCTCCTCACGGACACCATCATCACATGTATGCTCATGTGTACACTTGTACACATTGTGGACGTAAGGGCCACCTTGCTAAATTTTATTTTGATCATATACATGATTGTAATTTAGCAAATAAATTTGTTTGGGTTAGAGAAGGTACTAACCCCCATGGACCCAAGAAGATATGGGTACCAAAGACCACCCCTCGTGTTTTTGATGTAGGTGTGGGCTCTCACATGACGTGAGAGTTGCCGTAACTTGGAGTGGATGCGTTCCGTGCTTAAAGAGAATCAATTGGATGCATCACTTTCAAGGAAGATTTGGTGGAGATGACCACCACGTTTTGGAGACAAGGAGAGTTGCTTCTTCGGTTTTGGTGACAATCCTTTACTCCCGTTTTATTTACATGCTTTCCATGTTTATCATATATAGCATGTTTTATTGTTTGTAGATTATTATGATAATGCCATGTTTATTAAATCTTTGACATACATGTTTAGCATTTTAAGACACCCATGTTTAATATGGACCATTATTTTAGTGTTCTCACCATTGTTTAGCTATCATGTTTATCTTAGGTTTAATAACATGTGAATTTGCATAATAATCATGTCTTAGTTTTATCATGATGATTTTTTTTGTTTTTGATGCTTCATGTTTTGAATATATGTTTGAATGTTAGTTTTCATTAATACTAGGATATATACTTGTGCATATAGTGGGCCACAAATAAATCTATATATGTTTGGGCTTGATTGCTTATTTGAACCCATTAGATGTGCTAGTATAGTCTAGTTTTGATGATTCATACATTTTAAACTTGTATTCTCATTTTTGAATTTGTTTTATGATTGTGTGTTTCACTTCATGTATATGTTTGTATTGCCAAACTTTAAGATATACATGTATACTCCTTGAGTCATTTGCCTTTCATTCAAATCTATATATGGACTCAATTGTGTTTAGGGATATATATGTATACTTATTGTGTTGACAATTCATACATATACCTTGAAATGAAATTCGTTTTGGTGAAGCTTTAGTTTTTTCTTGATTTTGTGTTTAATTGTTTAACTTCATGTATATGTCTATCTTGTCCAAACTATTAGATATACATGTTTATCCTTTTTGAGCCACGTGCCTTAATGCATATATTTTGTGGACTCGTTGTGTTTTGGATATGTATGTATACTTTAGTTTGTATTAGACATACATATACCTTGAAGATTAAATAAGTTTTAACGATTTTCGTGTTTTCTTGTTTCAAGGAATTTTGAGCTTAATTGGATATTTCATAATGCCATGTCACACATTACTTGTACACTCACCATTTTTTTATTTCTCATGAGTATGTTTTCATGAGCTTGTACGGACTTTATTGAATATTGAGTGTTTTAAGTGCTATGTGATTTACATGTGTTTTATGAAAATTATTTTTAGTTTATTCCTTACTTGAAGGATTTCGTACTAGTTTAAAAGATTTTCCATTTAACTAGTTACGGTATTCTTCATTTTGGTAGAGTTTTTTCAAACAAAGCTTATTTTTCAAATCTATTTTTGAAAACCCCTACCCTTCATGGGAGGTTGGATGGGAGTCAATGCCTTGTATGTTTATATTGAAAATCATTTTAAACTTGTGCATGTGATGGGAGGTATAGTTATATGAGTTATACCATACTTTTATTGTTATGTCAATTGGTATCATTGAACTCTTTCAATTGGTATCAATTTGATCCTTTTGTATACTCATATGTTTACTGTGTATGTACATTTTCAATTGGTATCATCTATTGGTGATTGGTACTCATTCTATTTCATACACATATACTTATTTTATTTGTGCTATTATATTTCTATATCTTAAGCACAAATTTTGTTTATGCTAGAGCTTGAGCTTCAACTTTATTTCAATTGATTTAGTTTTCAATTGGTATCTTATTACAAGCCTACGCATAGTTTTTGTTGGTATTTCATAAAGGGGGAGAAAATTCGATTTTCATATTTCAATTGGTATTTAGTTTTTCCACTCCCTTGCTTTATGATAGAAAATAGTCATTTCAATTGTTTATATGACTTTAAAAGGAAAAATACTATCTTTTGATATCATGATGTCTTGTGTTTTAAATTGGTATCTAAAATTTTTTTTTTGTTTAAAGTAAAATACAAAAGTTTTGATTTATATTGACTATATGCAAGGAGAGTTTAACATCTCTTCCACATATAGATTCATGATGAGTGTATCTTGTATTGAAGAGTTTAACATCTCTTCTTTATGTGGTACACGTGTGTAGGGGGAGCTTCACATCTCCTCTTATGCATTACATTATGTGTGTTATGTGAATTAGGGCTTAACATCCCTCCTTCATGTAATGCATATGTGTAGGGAAGCTAACTTAGCGTCTTCCTCTTCATGAATGTATATAGCATATAACATTTATTGATCTTTGTTTATTTTCAATTGATATCAAGATGCTTCAATGACATTTTTTTCTATTGATATCATGTTGTTTAAAGTCACCCCTTATTAACCTTATTTTTGTTTTTAGACAAAAAGGGGGAGAACATTGTTTTATTGTTTTGATTGACAAAAAGGGGGAGAAAGATTTTTTTACCCCTCATTTATTGTTTTGATTGTTTACCTCTTTGTTGATGATCGACAAAAAGGGGGAGAAAGATTTTGAGTTTTGAGTTTTATATATGCATACTTATGTTTTTGCATATATTAAGTTTTATTGGTATCTAGAGCATCTAGTGTTTTTCTTAATGTTTTATTAATTTAATTGGTATCTAGAGCTTCTAGAACATGTTTATGTGTTTTATGAATATTGATGCATACATGATTATGTACATTCATTGCATATCTTTTGTTTATTTGTTTATGCATAAGTTAAGGGGGAGCTTCTTTGAAGCTTAACTTTAATCCATGCATATATACTCCATGAGTTTTGTCATCATCAAAAAGGGGGAGATTGTTGGCCCAAAGGCCTTCCACCCTAGTTTTGATGATGATTAACTCATGTAGTTATGTTTACTAATATTCTTGTGATTTTAAGTTTCAGATCATTAGCAAGATATTAGTTGGTGATTAGCTTCAACAAGGAGTTTAGAAGCTTTTCATGGTGATTCCAGGGCCAAAGCATCAAGATCATACATTGCCTAGCCCATGGATGGAGTTTTGGAGCAAGTCAACTTGAAGATGAAGATCATCAAGAAGACTTAGGTATCCATAGTTTAGATAGTGTGTTTTAGATCCATTTGTAAAGCTTAGTATAGTTGATATGCTCAAGTGCACACACACACACGTATTTATGTTTGGATTTGGTTTTCATGAATAATAGATCAAAACAACTTTAATTTGTTTATATGTATAGCAGATGGTTTCTATTTATACATGCATGCTTAAACTTCTTAAACAAACTTATTTTGACTATCCTATTCATGTTTTGGAAAAATCAAGTTTGATAAAAATACAAGTTTTGTTTTTGATAAAATTTGCAAGACTCAAAAATGAATTGATATGTTTGATATATGTCTTGAAATTTTTATCACCTGTTTGTGTTTAATATAAAATGTTAAAACAAGTTTTGTGAATTTTTTAGAAGACTTAAAAGATTTTACAAAATATTTTTAAACTATTTTTCTGACCCAGTTTTCTGTTCCAGGCTTCAACCAGTCGACTAAGTCAGTTTATTAGTCGACTTGGGATGAAGTCGGTCGACCGGGCAGGTCGACCGACGTGCACAGATCTGTGCACGTTTGGCAGCTCTGGGACGGTCGACCGGGACTGAGAGCAGTGCTCTCTGTTTGTTTGGGTCGACTGTGCCGGTCGACCGTGGTTGCCCAACGGTCACAATTCTGACCGTTGGCGGTCGACCGGGCCGGTCGACCGTTAGCCTGTCAGGCTACCACATCAGCCTAACGGCTAGTTTTCTGATGGGCCTATATAAATCCCAATTCTTTGGGATTTTGGCTAAGGTTTTTAGAGACAAAATTTCCAGACTTTCTCTACTGTTTTAAAAGAGTTTTAAAAAGAGTTTTGTGCCAAAAAGATTCATCTTTGTATTGTTTTGGGTTTTTGGAAAATCAAAGAAAACTAGGTTTTGGGATTTTGATTTGATCTTTCATTTTCTATCTTTTACAAGAGACTTCCCAATTAGTTTTTCTTTGTTGCTTATTTCCAAAAACACCTTGTTTCCACACTTGAGCTTTCACCTATCTATTCTATTAGGATCATTTGTTTTGTGGAAAAAGAGAAAAGAAAAGAGAGATTGTTTGTGGTCTTTGGAACCACTTGTTGTAAACACCCTTATTCTTTGTGTATCCCTCTTAGGTAGAGGTGATCGGGTGATTGGTTTGCTCCGTCTAGTGAGAGGCGGAGTTTGGTTGTCAACCCTCTTCGGTAGAGGTATTGTGGTTGTTTGGTACGGGCCTACCCCTCGGTTGTGAGGTGGTGTTTGAGAGAGGAGTTCGGTACTCCTTGTGTTGTAACAAATCCTCTTCGGTAGAGGTTCCCTCGGTGGGAGTTAGTGGATTGGAAATCCTACACGGTGGTGTAGGCGGGGATGTAGAGCTAGGGGCTCGAACCTCGAAACATATCTTTGTGTTTGCGTTTGATCCACTTGTCTCTAACTCTCTCTCTTTATATTGTGCAAAGCATCATTCATCTTTCATATCATACTTGCTTGCATTTGTGTTGTGCCTTGCATTGATTCATATTGATATATCATCTTATATGCTTGGTTGTTTGTGTGTGCCTCACTTGTACTTAATCAACAAGAGCTTCACATAGCACCTCAACCCATTCAAGGGGAATCAAGAGGAGTTAGTCCAGAGCCCTTCACGGGGAATTCGGCTACACTTGTTGATTGTATTAAGTGTGTTACAAAATTTGCATTAGCTTTCGCATTTAGCACATTTAGTTCACTAGATTAGCACTTACACCTATTCACCCCCCCTCTAGGTGTTTTTCAGAAAAGCATGCAAATATAAACGGGAGTTAGAGATTGATACCAAAAACGATGAAGGCAACTCTCTAGTTCTCCAAATCAAGGTGGTCCTCCCACCAAACTTCCCTGAAAGTGATGCATCCAAATAATCCTCATGAAGCTCGGAACGCATCCACCTCAAGATACCGTCACTCTCACGTCATGCGAGAGCCCACACCTATATAAAATACAATAGGGGTGGTCTTTGATATCCATACTCTTTTGGGTCCATGAGGGTTAGTACCTTTCCTAACCCAAACAAACTTAGTTGCTAAATTAGAATCATGTATACGATCATAGCAAAATTTAGCAAGGTGGCCCTTACGTCCACAATGTGTACATGTGTACACATGAGCATACATCGTGTTATGGGTGTGTCCGTGAGGAGCATGTGTATGCCGTGTATGGTGTGTATGCAAGGATCGAACTTGTTTCTTTCGAACCAAAGATTCCAATCGTGTATGGTTCATGGCACATTGGCTCAAAGTGGAGCCCAAACAATTCTTTATCAATTTTATATCATTTTCAATTAAAGAAGAAGTGGAGCATGCAATAGGTGTGCTAGGTGAAACTACACTAGCATGGCAAACATGTGAATCTATATCAATTTTCAAAGATTTATTTTTGTTTAAAACTAAATCTAATTCTTTTGAAATAAACTCAATTTCATTTTTCAAAGAATGGTTGTCCTTTAAAATAAAATCTAATTTTGAAGATAAGACCTCATTGTTTTTCACAACATCATCACAATCATTTTTACTTTTCAAAAATTCATTTTCCTTTATGGCAAGGTCTAGTTGAGATTTAAGTGAGTCACGTTCACTACAAATCTCTTCCTTTTCTTGCAAAATCAAATCATATTTTGAACACAAATCCTTATATTCTTCTTTTAGTTCAAAATTCTTCTTTTTCAAAAGATCATGTTTTCCCAAAAAAATTTCAAACTTTGTAGCAAGTTCCATATTTAAGGTTTGAACTTCTAAACACCCATAGCAATAGGAACTAGTGCTAGCATCTAGTTGAGATTCCGATTGTACCTCAAGGGAGTCATTCCCTTTGACCATGAGGTAACGCTCGTCGGACTTGTCTCTCCTAGATCTCCTCATTTTATTGATGATCTTTGGTAGCTCGGGAGAAGTTAAAATGCTCCATACTGCAAAAGCCGAATCATAGTGAGCAAACACATATAATAAATTTTTATCAAGAGATGCTCTAAGTGCTTTAAGGGCTAATGCATTGGCCTTTTTATGTTTGCTATCATTGGGGTAGGATTCCTTGGTAATGGCTTGATAAACTTTAAATCCTAATGCTTTCAAATGACAACTCATCTTGGCCTTCCAAATATCAAGTCTATAAATATCAAACATAGGAGGGTTATCCATGAGTGCAAACTATATGTGTGAAAGTGCAAATGCAAATGATAGATTAGCAAACCACGATCTCACTCCTAGGTGGTTAAACCTAATATCAGGAGTGTATGCTCTGATACCAATTGAAGTCACCTAGAGGGGGTGAATAGGTGATAATGCTAATCTAATGAACTAAATGCGGAATTTAAAACTAATTGCAATAACACACAAGCAAGTATATGATATAGTAATATTAATCAATGCACAAAGTAAATAGAGAGAGTCAATCGATTAAACGCAAACAGCAAGATGTGTTCCGAGGTTCGAGCACCCAGCTCTACATCCTCGCCTTCACCGAGAAGGATTTCCAATCCACTAGTCCACACAGGACTCCCACATAGGGAACCTCCAACGAGGATTTTGGGGCAAATACAACCGGGAGTACCTAACTCCTCTCTCAACCAAATATAACCGCCACCTAGGCACCACAATCCACCTCTACCAAAGAGGGATACAAAACTAATACCAACTCCACCTCACCAAGAGGGAGCAAATCACAATCTCAACCTCTACCAAAGAGGGAGCTAACCAACAAATAAAGGGTTTACAACTTGGTGGTCTAACAACCACAAACAATTTTTTTTTCCCACAAAATAAAAAGGATCCTATAGAATAGGATAGTAGATATAGCTCAAGTGTGAGGAAAACCAAAGGAATGGAAAATAAATACTCAAAGAAAATCTTTGGGAAAAACTAAATGTAAAGATGAAGAAGTTGAATCAAAACACTTTTCCCAAAATCACTTTTCTTTTATTTTCCAAAACCCTAGAAAACACCAAATAGAATGTAAAGATTTGAGCCCAAAAACTTTTTTTTGATTGCTGTAAAAACACTAGTAAGATCAGAAATTTAGCTCTCTAAAAACTTGTATAAAACTATTAAGAGAAAACCCTTTTAATAGCTTCTTCCAATAACTAGCCGCTGCAGCCAATTATGGTCAGATTTGACCATCCAGTCGACCGGCCGGTCGACCGGCCAACGGTCGATTTTTGACCGTTAGCTGCTACCGGTGGACCGCCCGGTCGACCGGGCCCTAAACCAGAGAGCAAAGGCTCTCTGGCCGGTCGACCGCTCGGTCGACCGGAGCAACCCGAGAGTGGGTTGCTTTCAGTCGGTCGACCGCTCGGTCGACCGGCTTAACGGGCAGGCCAGCGTGCACGTTTTGTGCACGTCGGTCGACCGGTCCGGTCGACCGACTCTGAGTCCGGTCGACCGCCAGAGCCGGCAGGCTATATTATGGGACAAAAAACATAGGTTTTTAATGGCTTAAAAATTCCCATAAAATCTCTAAAATTCCACAAAAATAGTTTTATCATTATATCTTAGAATATAAACTTGTGTTAAAAATTTCAACACAAATTTCAAACATTTTGAACCATTTTTGTGTTAAGGAAATATTGCCGAAAACCAAAACCTGTATTTTTTCAAACTTGAATTTTCCAAATGAACATCCGATTTTTCCAAAACTTATTCAAATACAAAAACATGATACTTAAACACTTTGAAGCATGTTGCATATGGATAGAAATCCAATATACAAGAAACATATATATTTTCATGTTTTTGACTTTTAATTCAAAAATATGTTTTGTTGAAAATACAAAACCTAAACCACATGAATAGGTAAGTCAAAATAAGTTTGTCTAGGAAGTTAAGCAAGCATGTATATAGAATGAATCTACTATACATAAAACTATTTAAACTTGTTTTGATCTAACTATTCATGAAAACCAATATCGGTTAAACCAAAAACCGAAAACTAATATCCAAAACATAAAACGTGTGTGTGTTGTAAATTTGAGCATATCACACTATTCTAATCTTTACACATGGATCTAAAACACAAACTAAACTAGGATACCAAAGTCTTCTTGTAGAGCGCCGTCTCCAAGCCGACTCGACCAAAACTCCGTGATCCACCGAGCTAGACTCCAACGAGTGCTATGTATGATCTTGTTGCTCAGGCTCTGGAATCACCATGTGAAAGAAAGGCTTCAAAACTCCTTTGTTGAAGCAATCGCCAACTAATATCTTGGTTAATGATCTGAAACTAAACATCAAAAGATTATTAGTAAACATAACTACATGAGTTAATCATCATCAAAATTAGAGTGGAAGGCCTCTGGGCCAACAAGAATTATAGAATAAGACTTTTTGTCCAGGAACAAAAGTTTTTCTTATGATGTGCTTATCATGGAAAATCTTGACTCTATCTTTAGTGATCCTAGCATTTTCATAGGCCTCATTTCTCAATTCCTCTAATTCGAAAATTTGAAATTTCTGAAGGTCACCGGCCTTAGTCAAGTCGAAATTCAACTGCTTGATTGCCCATAAGGCTTGGTGCTCTAACTCAACGGGCAAGTGACAAGGTTTGCCATAGACTAACCTATAAGGAGACATTCCTAGAATCGACTTGAAAGCGGTCTTGTAGGCCCATAGAGCATCTACAAGTTTGATGGACCAATCTTTCTGGTTTTGGTTCACAGTTTTCTCCAAGATAAGCTTGACTTGTCTATTGGAAACCTCAACTTGCCAACTAGTTTGAGGATGATAAGGTGTGGACAACTTATGAGTTATGGCATACTTTCGCATAAGAGCTTCAAAAGATCTATTGCAAAAGTAAGTGCCATTATCACTGATGATAGCACGAGGGGTTCCGAAGCGTGAAAAAATGTTCTCTTTCAAAAACTTTATGACAACTTTGTTATCATTAGTTTTACAAGGAATGGCTTCTACCCACTTGGACACATAATCCACAGCAACCAATATGTATTGGTTCCCAAATGAATTAGGAAATGGATCAATAAAGTCGATGCCCCAAACATCAAAGAGTTCTATTTCTAGAATTGGGTTAAGGGGCATCATATTTCGTTTTGAAATCCTTCCTACCATTTGGCATCTAGGGCACGTCTTGCAAAATTCATAAGCATCCCTGAACAAAGTGGGCCAATCAACCCGCTTTGTAGCACTTTTTCAGCAGTCTTGCGGGGACCAAAGTGTCCACCGCATGCAAGTTCGTGACAAAAAGATAGAACACTATTAACCTCCTCATCGGGAATACATCTCCTAATAATTTGGTCAGAATAGTACTTGAAAAGATATGGTTTCTCCCAAAAGAAATACCAGACTTGGGATAAGAACCGGTATACATCGTTTTTGGACCAATGAGACGGAGTTTGATTTGTGACTAAGTAATCACTATATCCGCAAACCAAGGTTCCCTAGAGATAGCTAAGAGATATTCATCAGGAAAATCCTCTTTTATGGGTAATTCGTTGTATGGAGAATTAGAGATCCGTGAGAGATGGTCAGCAACGATATTTTCTACGCCTTTCTTATCTTGAATCTCAAGATCGAATTCTTGAAGGAGGATCCAACGAATGAGTCGGGCCTTGGCATCCTTCTTCATCATGAGGTACCTAAGCGCAGAATGAACGATAAAAATGGTGGTTTTGAACCCTAGTAGGTAAGGATGAAACTTCTCTAAGGCAAACACTACTGCCAAGAATTCCTTCTCAGTCCTAGTGTAGTTTAATTGAGCATCGTTGAGAGTCCTACTAGAGTAGTAAATTACATGCTGCTTGTTATCAATGCGTTGTCCTAGGACAGCGCCTATGGCAAAATCTGAAGCATCGCACATGATTTCGAACGGCTTAGACCAATCCGGTATAGATATAATTGGTGCAGAAATAAGCTCTCTCTTAGCTTCTCCCAAGAGTTTATGCATTCAGCATCGAAAGTGAAGGACACATCCTTAGCTAACAGATTAGTCAAGGGCCTAGCAATTTTGCTAAAATCCTTGATAAATCTTTGGAGAAACCAGCGTGTCCTAAGAAGGATCTTATGTCCTTAACGCATTTGGACATGGGAAGCTTAGCAATAACCTCGATTTTGGCTCTATCCACTTCAATTCCTTTCTTGGAGATTTCATGTCCCAAGATAATTCCATGTTTTACCATAAAGTGGCATTTCTCCCAGTTCAGTGTCAGATTTTTCTCAGCACAACGTTGGAGGACGAGTTCTAAATGGTGGAGACAATGAGTGAAAGAATCTCCGTAGATGGAGAAATCATCCATAATGATCTCTAAGAATCGTTCTACCATATCAGAGAAAAGACTCAACATGCAACGTTGAAACGTTACTGGGGCATTGCATAAGCCGAAGGGCATTCGACGATAAGCAAATATCCCGAATGGACATGTAAACGTAGTCTTTTCTTGGTCCTCAGGAGCGATAGGGATCTGGTTATACCCTGAGTAACCGTCCAAGAAACAGTAATACTCGTGACCCGCCAAACGTTCAAGAATTTGATCAATGAAGGGAAGTGAAAAATGGTCCTTACGAGTTGCAGCATTAAGCTTCCTATAGTCGATGCAAACTCGGGTCTTCGTGGGAAGTCGAGTTTGAACCAACTATTTGTTCTCGTTTTCCACTACGGTGAAACCGGATTTCTTTGGAACTGTATGGACAGGACTAACCCATTGGCTATCAGAAATGGGATAAATTATCCCATTGTCTAAGAGTTTTATGATTTCAGCATGAACAACCTCTTGCATTATAGGGTTTAACCTACGCTGCGAGTCTCTTTTAGGGGTGGCATTTTTATTGAGATGAATGCGATGTTGAACGATGGTTGGACTTAATCCCTTGATATCATTCATAGTCCACCCAATGGCTTCCCTATGTTTTCTTAGAATTGCTTTAAGATCTTCTTCTTTCCCGTCATTTAAATGGGAGGCAATGATGACAGGAAAGGTCTCTTATTCACCTAGATAGGAGTACTTGAGATGCGCAGGTAAGGCTTTCAATTCTAAGGAAGAGGAAGGCTCACTGGAAGGACTAGTCAAATCTGTTGGCTCCATTATTGGTGAAATAGGATTCGAGGCTCAATTCACAGTAGAATCTACAACTTGATCAAGATTAAAGTCATCAGACTCTAATCTGAAGTCACGCTATGTTTCTAATTCCAATTCTTCCCCTTGTTCACTTGTCAAGTTCTCAATTAGGTTGACTTCAAATGTTTGGTCCTCGATATCGCGGGGTTATTTTCCTAGATTGAAGACATTGACTTCTCTTGTCATGTCCCCAAAGGTTAACCTCATAGACCCATTCCTACCATTGATGATGGCATTAGCAGTAGCAAGGAATGGTCGCCCTAGGATAACAGGAGTTTGAGCCCTATGATTAGAGTTGGACACAGGTTGTGTCTCCAGAACTATGAAATCGACAGGGTAAATGAACTCTCCTACTCGGATCAGGACATCATTAATCTTCCCTTTTGGAACTTTAACAGAACGGTCAGCCAGTTAGATGGTTACTCGAGTTGGACTAAGATCGCCCAACCCGAGTTGTTGATAAACTGAGAATGGAAGCAAGTTGATACTAGCCCCCAAATCAAGAAGTGCACGTCTAATCTCGGCTTGTCGTATTGTGCAGGCAATGGTGGGACTACCTGGATCCTTGTACTTGACAGGGATGAAATCACCTAGAGGGGGGTGAATAGGTAATAATGCTAATCTAATGAACTTAATGCGGAATTTAAAAACTAATTGCAATTGTCAAGAGATGCACACTCAAACAAGCCAAGCAAATGAATGAACAATATGAATAGATGCAAGGCACAAAGTAAAGAGAGAGAGAGAGAGAGATAGAGTAAGAGTCAAGGGATCAAGCGCAAACAATAAGATATGTTTCGAGGTTCGAGCACCCAGCTCTACATCCCCGCCTTCACACAGAAGGATTTCAAGTCCACTAGCTTGTCCACGAAGGACTCCCACAAAGGGAACCTCTACCGAGGATTTGGGGCAATAACAATTACAAGGAGTACCCAACTTCTCTCCTTACAAACACAACCTCCTCCTTGAGGCACCACTCCAAGCCAACAAACAATCACCTCACAACTTGAGGGATTAGTACAAAGCAATACAAGGATCACCTCACAACTTGAGGGATACAACCCAAATGCACAACCTCCTCAACACAATGAGGGAAAGGCACATAGCCAAGCAAAGATTGGGTTAACAATTTGGTGGTCTAAACAACAACCACAAACAATCTCTTTTCCCACACAAAGATCCTATAGAATAAGACAGTAGATGTAGCTCAAGTGTGGAGAAAACCAAAGGAATGGAAATCAAAAACTCAAAGAAAATCTTTGGGAAAAACTAGAAACCAAGATGAAAAAATTGAATCAAATCTTTTCCCAAAAACCCTTTCTTGATTTTCCAAACCCTAGCAAAAACACCAAATAGATTGTTCAATTTAAAGCCCAAAAACTTCTTTTGATTGCTGTGAAAACACTAGAGAGTCAGGAAAAATTCGCACAAAAAATCTTAAAGAAAACCTTTTTCCAATGGGGTATTTATAGGCCATTTGGAAAGCTAGCCGTTGGCAGCAGATCCTGCCAAAAATGAACTACCGGTCGACCGCTCGGTCGACCGGCCAACGGTCACATTTTGACCGCTGGCAGCAACCGGTCGACCATGCGGTCGACCATCCCAGATACAGAGAGCAACGGTCTCTGTCAGGTCGACCGCTCGGTCGGCCGGGGGCAAACAGAGAGCAAACTGCTCTTAGTCGGTCGACCGTGCGGTCGACCGGCTTATGGGGCAGCCAGCATGCACGTATCCGTGCACGTCGGTCGACAGCTTCGGTCGACCGGCTACATGGTTCGGTCGACCGTCCGGTCGACCGACCTAGCCTGGCAGCTGTAGTTCTGGGCAAGAAAAACAAGGTATTTATTATCCAATAAATTCCCATAAAATCTCTAGAATTACACAAAAATGGTTTTATCATTTTATATTGAAATATAAACTTGTGTTAAAATTTTCAACACAAATTTCAAACATCTTGAAACATTTTTGTGTCTTATCATTTTTACCAAAATCCAAAAACTGTATTTTCTAAAACTTGGATTTTTGAATAGAAAATACATTTTGTCCAAAACTTATCCAAATACAAAAACATGATATTAAACAACATTTAGGCATGATGTATATGGATATAATCCTATATACATGAAACATATATATATATATATCCATGTTTTTGTCTTTAATTCTAAAATATGTTTTGTTAAAAATACCAAAACATAAAACACATGAATGAGTAAGTCAAAACTAAGTTTGTCTAGGTAGTTGAAGCATGCATGTATATAGAACAAATCTAATATACATTAAACCATGTAAACTTGTTTTGATCTATCTATTCATGATACCAAGATCGGTTAAACCAAAAACGGAAAAACCGAAAACCAATATTCAAAACATGAAACGTGTGTGCTGTGAACTTGAGCATATCATACTATTCTAATCTTTACAATCTGGTTCTAAACACAAAACTAAACTAGGTACCGATGTCTTCTTGTAGAGCGCAATCTCCAAGCCGACTCGATCCAAAACTCTTTGATCCACCGAGCAAGTGCTATATGATCTTTGACGCTCGGGTTCTTGAATCAACATGTGAAAGCTTCCAAATCATCTTGTTGAAGCTAATCACCAACTAATAACTTGATTAATGATCTGAAACTAAATAACACAAGATTATTAGTACACATAACTACATGAGTTGATCATCATCAAAACTAGAGTGATGGCCTTTGGGCCAACAATCTCCCCCTTTTTGATGATGACAAAACTCATGGAGTTATATATGCATGGATTAAAGTTAAGCTTCAAAGAAGCTCCCCCTTAACTCATGCATAAACATAAAACATAATCTATGCAATGAATATTAAACATGTACATGCATAGTCATGTATAAAACAATAAAATAAAACTTGTTCTTATATCGATTGAAATCGCTCTGATGCCAATTGAAATTGTCAAAACAAAACATGCTCTAGATACCAATTAAAACATCTAGATACTACTTAAAACATATTCTAGATACCAATTAAACTTAATATATGCAAAACATAATATGCATATATGAACTCAAATATTTCTCCCCCTTTTTGTCAATCATCAATAAAGGGGTAAAAACTAAAACAATTCAAGAAAATCTTCTCCCCCTTTTTGTCTAAAACAAAAATATCAATAAGGGGTTAAATCACACATGATACTAATTGAAATGAGTGTAAAACAATTCAAGAAATGCCTATATCAAAATGATACCAATTGAAATAAAGGTAAACGATGCATTGAAACAAATCATATAAAACATTTTTATATGAAAACATATACCAATTGAAAACAACAATCTTGATACCAATTGATAAGTAAATAAATAACATACCAATTTTAAGTAAACAATCTTGATACCAATTAAAATTAAACATAACAAATTTTGCATTTCTAAACAAAAATTTTGATATCAATTATAAATATTTTTCATTTTGAACATATGATACCAAATTGAAATTTTCAATCATAAAGTATGGGAGTGGAAATCAAATACCAATTGAAAGATAAAATATAAGTTTTCTCCCTCTTTATGAATTACCAAATAGAAACATGCAAAGCTTGTATATGGATACGAATTGAAAACTAGTCAATTGAAACAAGATAGTCATTATAAAACAAGCTTTATCATGATCAAAATTTGTGCTCTAAGATATATGAATATAATAAGCACAAATAAAATATATGTATGAAGAAATTAGATACCAATTGAAATTGATACTCTTTGAAGTGCAAGCATACATATACAAAAAAATATATGAGTATACAAAAATGTCAATATTAATACCAATTGAAACGATCCAATGATACCAATTGAAACAACAATAATGATCAAATGTATATCTCATATAACCTATCCTCCCAATCATGTTCAAGTTTTAAAATGATTTTCAATATAAGGCATACATGAGCATGATCTCCCATCCAACCACCCTTTAAATGTAGGGGTTTTCAAAATAGGTTTGAAAATAGAGTATGTTTGAAAATCTCTACCACAAGAAGAATACAAACTAGTTAAATGGGAAATCTTGTTAACTAGTACGAACTCCTTCAAGCAAGGAACAAAAACAAAATTGTTTTTCATGAAACACATGTAATTCACATGATCACTAAACACTCAAAATCCATAAAGCCCATATTATACTCATGAAAACAAAATCATGAGAAACCTAATAAAGTGAGTGAACAAGTGTTATGTGACACATATCAACATGAAAATATTCAATTAAGCTCAATTAAGATATTCCTTAAAACATGAAACATGAAAATCTAAAATTTTCAATAAAACTAATTTATACTTCCAGGCATATGTATGTTTTGACAACACAAAAAGTATACATACATATCCTTAAACACAATTTGAGTCCATAATAAAGATTTGCATGAAAAGCAAATGACTCAAGAGGTATACATGTATATCTTAAAGTTTGGCAAAATAAACATATACATGAAGCGAAAACACATGATCATAAAACATGTCCAAAATAGGGAATACAAGTTAGAATGCATGAATCATCAAAACTAGACTATATTAGAACATCTAATGGGTACAAATAAGCATCCAAGCACAAACATATATAAAGATCTATTTGTAGCCCACTATATGTACAAGTATATATCTTAGTTTTAATGAAAACTGACATCTAAACAAGTAATCAAATCATGAAGTATAAAACGGGATATAAATCAACAATGACAATCATAAACATGATCATTATGTAAATCCACATGCTATTAGAGCTATGATGTGCATAATAGCTAAACTAATGGTGAGAACACAACATATGGGTCCATATAAACATGGGTGATCTCAAAAGCTATACATGCATGTCAATGATCTAAGAATCATGGCATTTAACATAATAAACTATAAACATCAAAACAAAACAAAAATCATAAACACACATATGATCATTATGTACATGCACATGCATTAGATCTAGGACATACATATTAGTTTAAAAACAAAGTGAGAACACAAAGATAGATCCATGGGTGTCTCAAATAACTAAACATGTATAACACTAATCTAATTCACATGACATAATCATAATGAACAATAAAACATGACATGCTATAAATCAATGATGTGAAAGCATGTACACAAAAACGGGAGTTAGAGATCGATACCAAAACCGATGAAAGCACCTCTCTAGTTCTCCAAACCAATGGTGGTCCTTCTCCACCAAACTCCCCTTGAAAGTGATGCATCCAAATTGTTTTCTTTAAGCACGGAACACATCCACTTCAAGGCACCGCTACTCTCACGTGATGCGAGAGCCCACACCTACATCAAATACATGAGGGGTGGTCTTTGGTACCCATTTTCTTTTGGGTCCATAGGGGTTAGTATCTTTCCTAACCCAAACAAGATTATTTGCTAAATTTTCAACATGTAAACGATCATAGCAAAATCTAGCAAGGTGGCCTTTTCGACCACAATGTGTACAAATGTACACATGATGGTGGTGACCGTGGGAAGCATGTGTATGTCGTAATGGGTGTGCATGCAAAGATGGAACTTGTTTCTTACGAACCAAGGTTTCCAAGCATGTATGATCCAAAGCACATTGGCTCAAAGTGGAGCCCAAACAATCAACACTTTTCTTCAAAACATTTATGTCACTTTCAATACTTGAAGATAAAGTGGAGCATGCAAAAGAAGTGCTAGAAGAAGAAGCTACACTAGCATGGCAAACATGAGAATCTAAATCATTTTGCAAGAATTTATTTTTATTTAAAACTAAATCCAATTCTTTTGTAATGAAATCTATTTCATTTTTCAAAAAAAGGTTATCTTTTAAAACAAAATCCAATTTTGAATATAAAACCTCATTGTTTTTCACAACATCATCACAATCATTTTTGCTTTTCAAAACATCAATCTCTTTTAGGGCAAGGTCTAGTTGAGATCTTAGTGAGTCACGTTCACTAGTAATCTTTTCCTTCTCTTACAAAACCGATTCAAAAGTTGAGTACAAATCCTTCATTTCTTCTTTTAAATCAAAGTTCTTCTTTTTTAAAAGTTCATGTTTTTCTAAGAATTTTTCAAGCTTTGAGGCAAGTTCTACATTTAAAATTTGAACTTCAAAACACCCATAGCAATATGAACTAGAGCTATCATCTAGTTGAGAATCCAATTGTACCTCAAGAGAGTCTTTCCCTTGGACCATGAGGCAATGCTCGTCGGACTTGTCTCTCCTAGATCTTCTCAACTTGTTGATAATCCTTGGTAGTTCGGGAGAAGTCAATATGCTCCAAACTGCAAAAGCCGAATCATAATGATCAAACACATGTAGAAGATCTTCATTAAGAGATGCTCTAAGTGTTTTAAGTGCTAATGCATTTGCCTTTTTATACTTGCTAGCATTAGGGTAGGATTCTTGAGTAGTGGCTTGATAAACTAGATGTCCTAGGCTTTTTAAGTGACTACTCATCTTAGTCTTCCAAAAATCATGTCTAGAAAAATCAAACATAGGAGGGTTATCCATGAGTGCAAACTAAATGTGTGCAAATGAAGATTAGCAAACCAAGATCTCACTCCTAGGTGGTTAAACCTAAATATCAGGAGCGGAGGCTCTGATACCAATTGAAATCACCTAGAGGGAGGTGAATAAGTGATAATGCTAATCTAATGACCTTAATACGGAATTTAAAAACTAATTGCAATTGACAAGAGATGCACACTCAAACAAGCCAAGCAAATGAATGAACAATATGATTAGATGCAAGGCACAAAGTAAAGAGAGAGAGAGAGAGAGTAAGAGTCAAGGGATCAAGCGCAAACAACAAGATATGTTTCAAGGTTCGAGCACCCAGCTCTACATCCCCGCCTTCACACAGAAGGATTTCAAGTCCACTAGCTTGTCCACAAAGGACTCCCACAAAGGGAACCTACACCGAGGATTTGGGGCAATAACAATTACAAGGAGTACCCAACTTCTCTCCTTACAAACACAACCTCCTCCTTGAGGCACCACTCCAAGTCAACAAACAATCACCTCACAACTTGAGGGATTAGCACAAAGCAACATAAGGATCACCTCACAACTTGAAGGATACAACCCAAATGCACAACCTCCTCAACACAATGAGGGAAAGGCACAAAGCCAAGCAAAGATTGGGTTAACAACTTGGTGGTCTAAACAATAACCACAAACAATCTCTTTTCCCACACAAAGATCCTATAGAATAAGATAGTAGATGTAGCTCAAGTGTGGAGAAAACCAAAGGAATGGAAATCAAAAACTCAAAGAAAATCTTTGGGAAAAACTAGAAACCAAGATGAAGAAGTTGAATCAAAATCTTTTCCCAAAAACCCTTTCTTGATTTTCCAAACCCTAGCAAAAACACCAAATAGATTGTTCAATTTAAAGCCCAAAAATTTCTTTTGATTGCTGTGAAAACACTAGAGAGTCAGGAAAAATTCGCACAAAAAATCATAGAGAAAACCTCTTTCCAATGGGGTATTTATAGGCCATATGGAAAACTAGTCGTTGGCAGCAGATCCTGCCAAAAATGAACTACCGGTCGACCGCTCGGTCGACCGGCCAACGGTCACATTTTGACCGCTGGCAGCAATCGGTCGACCATGCGGTCGACCGTCCCAGATACGGAGAGCAACGCTCTCTGTCCGGTCGACCGCTCGGTAGGCCGGGGGCAAACAGAGAGAAAACTGCTCTTAGTCGGTCGACCGTGCGGTCGACCGGCTTATGGGGCAGCCAGTGTGCACGTATCCGTGCACGTCGGTTGATAGCTTCGGTCGACCGGCTACATGGTTCGGTCGACCGTCCGGTCGACCGACCTAGCCTGGCAGCTGCAGTTCTGGGCCAGAAAAACAAGGTATTTATTATCCAATAAATTCCCATAAAATCTCTAAAATTACACAAAAATAGTTTTATCATTTTATATTGAAATATAAACTTGTGTTAAAAATTTCAACACAAATTTCAAACATCTTGAAACATTTATGTGTCTTATTATTTTTACCAAAATCTAAAAACTGTATTTTCTAAAACTTGGATTTTTGAATAAAAAATACATTTTGTCCAAAACTTATCCAAATACAAAAACATGATATTAAATAATATTTAGGCATGATGTATATGGATATAATCCTATATACATGAAACATATATATATATATATATCCATGTTTTTGTCTTTAATTCCAATATATATTTTGTTAAAATACCAAAACATAAAACACATGAATGAGTAAGTCAAAACTAAGTTTGTCTAGGTAGTTGAAGCATGCATGTATATAGAACAAATCTAATATACATTAAACCATGTAAACTTGTTTTGATCTATCTATTCATGAAACTAAGATCGGTTAAACCAAAAACGAAAAAACCGAAAACCAATATTCAAAACATGAAACGTGTGTGTTGTGAACTTGAGCATATCATACTATTCTAATCTTTACAATTTGGATCTAAACACAAAACTAAACTAGGTACCGATGTCTTCTTGTAGAGCGCAATCTCTAAGCCGACTCGATCCAAAACTCTTTGATCCACCGAGCAAGTGCTATATGATCTTTGACGCTCGGGCTCTTGAATCAACATGTGAAAGCTTCCAAATCATCTTGTTGAAGCTAATCACCAACTAATAACTTGATTAATGATCTGAAACTAAATAATACAAGATTATTAGTACACATAGCTACATGAGTTGATCATCATCAAAACTAGAGTGGAAGGCCTTTGGGCCAACAAGGGATCGGACCCGATAGTAGCTCACTAATGTTAGTGGCTAAGAAGACCTTTTTTGGTACATTAGTCTTTCTCTTCTTAGTGCACATGTCCTTAAGAAACTTAGCATAGGAAGGGACTTGTTGGATGACATCAAGAAGTGGCACATTTATCTTCACTTCGTTAAATATCTCAATAATCTTATCCATGTGTGGGTTTTGCTTGTTGTTTTTCAGCCTAATAGGAAATGGTACTATAGGCTGGTGCACCTGGCTGGCTGACTTATCTTTTTCAGATTCGTCAGAATTGGAAGGTTTTGGATTAGATGAGGTAGATGCTTGATTATGGTTGTGCTGAATGGGATTAGTTGGTGTTGACACTTGATTATCAACTCTCTTTCCTGACCTCAATGTATGAACAACATTACATTGATTCAATGAATGATCCTCAGCCAAATGAGCTTGTTGAGAATTTCTCGGATTGGTTATTGGCTGACTAGGCAAGGTACCCTTCTGTCTCTCATTCTGTGGAGTGGCTAGTTGACTCATTTGAACCTCTAACCTCTGGATCGTTTGCATGAGAGAATCTTGGTTTTCCATATATCTTTCCATGTTTCTTTTAAAGTCAGTCATTCTCCTTTCTAGTTGAGGATTTGGAAGGAGGATTGTGGAGCATGGTAGGGAAAATTCTGTTGATAATGTGAAAAGTTAGGTGGATGGTTGGGAGAATTATTATGGAAATTGGAGAAGTTAGGTTGATGATTGAAATAATTATTACCATGATGGAAGTGGCTAGCATGATTTTATCGTGAATGGTCAGAGTTATTTTGGCTCCATGAGAAATTAGTGTGATTTCTCTAGCCGGGATTGTACGTTGGTGCGTAAGGATTGTTGTTCGGCCTTGAAAAGGCCACATTCATTGGTTCATGGTAGGGTTGCTGAGCCTGAAACATAAGGCACTCCTCGAACACATGATTCATGGCTTGATAGTAAGTGCGGCCCGGGGTTGGAAATTGGTTTGGGCTAACTTGATTGACTGGACTTGGTTCTTTCGTTTCTATAGCTTCCAGTCTTCTAGCCAGGTTAGCTAACTTAGGCTCATTAGCGATGGATGATTCGATAGAATGGAAACCTCCTTTTGAAGAGATGGAGTTAGGATTCCTAGAGGTCTCACTAGCAGATCCCCATTGGATGGTCTTCTCAGCTAGATTTTCATACAAATCCCATCCTTCATTTTCATCTTTCTGCAAGAAACCCCCTTGGCACATACTTTCTAATAGGGTTTTGGTGGAATAGTCTAAACCGTCATAAAGAATTTGGCATTGTCGCCATTTCTCTATCCATGATGTGGACATTTGACAAGGAGGTCTTTAAAGCGTTCAAAGTACCTCCAGAACGGTTCACTGGGTTCTTGCTTGAATTTCATGATCGTCTTCCTAATGAGAGCAGTTTTATGAATTGGATAGAATTTCTTCAAGAAAACCTTGATGAAACCATCCCAGGATGTGATAGAACCGGCCGCTAAGCTGTAGAGCCACTTCTTTGCTAGATCCTTAAGTGCGAAAGGGACAAATCTCAACCTAATAGCATCGTCTACAAGGTGTGAGATTTTCATCATTAGACATACTTCCTCAAATTCTCTTATGAAGAAGTAGGCATCTTCGGACTCTAAGCCATGAAATTTGGGGAGTGTGTTGATGAATTGAGGCCTGAGCTCAAAATTATATTCATCAACCGATGGAAGCAGAATGCAAGATGGAAGTGAGGTTCTAATGGGGTAGAACCTATTCTGCAATGATGTTGATTGAGCCATTACCGGATCTGGTCTTGGTTCAAACTTGGGTGGTGATGTGTTTCTAGTCAACCTAGATGAATTAGGGTCTCTCGACCACACTTGCATACACAAACACAATCACAATCACAAACAAGTTTACTAACAGTCAACAATAGTAATCAACCAAGCCTAGTCTAAGGTAACCTCGACCTAGACAACTCCAAACTGGTTGATTGTCCACAGGAGGTAGAATGTAGACTTTGACCACAAGCTAATCAGCCAGGTCAGGGCAAGATTGGCGGGAGGTTATCCGTCAAAGACGTTCCTTAATTAAGTAACCACCAATCTTCGGGCTTTCGGCCCTCAATCCCCTTCCTAGACACTGATTTAGCAGGAGTCAATTTCCAACAGCTTCCCTCTTTAGGATAATCTCCTAGTGAGTTCGAGATGTCTCTAAGGCCAACGTCTATCAGATTTTACTTAGGCTTAGGTTTGTGAGTGTTTGGAATCTGATTTTTGGGCCAAGGAAGGGTGATTAAATACCCACCTTATCTTGTTATTGGGTGTTTCCCTTAAAATCAATTTTGTGCAAGTGTACAAGATAAACAAGATTCACTCAAAGCGATATAAATCAACCAAGAGATGAGTCCTATTCTGAATGCAATATGTACGTACCTTGCTCCAGCACTCTTCAACAGTAAAGTAAATGAATTGAAAAGACTCGTGCCTAAAATGCAAACGTCTAATCAATTTTTAAACTTTTCAACAAGTGTTTTACTGTTGCCTTAAAACAGAGATGGTGGATAGCAGAAATAGCACAAATATAACATACAAAAACATAAATTTTTGCGAGCAATATGTCCTGAAAAAAAGAGTTTTTAGTAGTCCAATGAATTTTTCAATTTTGCAACGCAATTTCTTGAAATTCTGTTTCCTACTGTCGAGAGTAGGGGTACAGAATTTGCAAGTCTTCTTTTGCAAAGCTTGAATGCTAGATCTGAATCTTCAAGTCCCTAAAACAACTCACAAAACTTGTTAGAAAACAACTACACCGTTCCCCGGCAACGGCGCCAAAAATTGATTGCTAAATTGAAAGAACAATCAAAGAGTTTAAGAATTTACCGTGTAGCTTGTGGCTAATGGGTCGTGTCCACGAGGAGGAATGCGTTGGAAGCTTTTCAGTTTAAAAACAAGGAATTGTGTTCGTTTTTTAATGGAAAAGAGAATGGAAAGAAAGAGATGATTAAATGAGAAATTGCAACTTTAGAGAAGGCTTTGGAGAAGGTGATTTAAAAAGTTCGAAGATTATTTTGTTGATTATAATAATGAAGAAAATCTGGGCTCACTATCTCACTACTCAATTGTTCGTTCTTCTATTAAAATCTTAAGTGCCTCAAAGTGATCATAGGTAAAACTTAAAGTTGATTTTTAGAAAGTTTGAAGTAAAGCACATAAGATGGTTGGAAGAATTTAGTCTTTTCTTCGAGAAATCATTTAGAATTGAATATTAAATCATCAAGCGCGAAGAAGCAAGAATGAAGTAAAAATAATTCAAGAGACGTTCATGAAAGAAGTGAGAGTTTAACAATCCAAACCCATCCTCATGTACCTTCAAGAATACTTTCAAAAAGAAAGGCTTTAAGTAAGACATACAAATGATTCATTGGGTCTTTTTCTTTTAAAAACAGAAGAGAAGAAGAACAAGAGAAAGTTACAATAGCAAGCCCAGAAAACCATTTTATTTGCCCATGGAAAACAAAGAAGAAAGCATAGAAATAATGCAAACCATACCGTACTACAAGTGAAAGAAAATACGGCTTGACTCTTGTATTGATGTCACTTCAATCTTCAAGTACAAGCACTCAATTACTCTCTCTCACAAGTTTTGATACTGGACTACAAATTAAAAAACAAGATTACAACTTTTGTGCTAGCTAACAAAGAACCTAAATCCTTAGAAAATAAACACAAATTCTAATCCTAGTCTTCGCTCCATTTTCCTTTGCTGAAACCAGTATTTATAGGCAAAAACCAAAAGGGGAGGATCCCGGGAAGATTGGGGGAGCAAACGCTCCCCCAACAGACTCTACTTGGCCACGAAAACGCAGCTTGGGCCGCATTTCCGCAGCCCTAGTGTGGCCAGATGGCCACACCCAGTTGGATGGAACTCCTGTTTTGGTGAATATCCCGTATCTTCTTCTGGTTTCTTGTTTCTGCTCCAAAAGTTGACGAAACAGCCTTTGATTGTGTGGCTTCAACCGCTTGATTCAGGGAGGACTCTTCTCAACCTCTTGATATGCCAAGATTTTGCCCTGATTCCTTGATTTCGAATTTATTCTGAATTAAATAAGAATTTGGTGGGCTTTTGGGCTTGTTTCTCTTTTCTTTCTTTTAGCACTTGGGCCTACATTTAACAACGAAAAAGAAGACTTACTAATAGGATTTATTAGCTAAAAAGTATGATAAGGTGACAATATAAATGCAATATATGTGACTAATCATCAGGTACAGAGGTAGTCACCGATACCTCCGGGATAGTTATTGTCGTAGCGGCCTCCACTACGACAGAAGTAACAGCAAACCTTGCGGCATCGGGTTCCCCGGTCGAGGTTTGAACTGTGCTATCTTCTACGTCAATGCCTGCCGCAGGATCCTCTACTTGGGCTACCCTAGTGCTCTCTGCAAACCACTAAAATGTCAGTAATAACAATAAAAAGGAGAATATTCAATACGTCAGTATTCTCTTACCAAGTTGAGGATCTGAAGATGGTGAATTCCTGGATAGGTCGAGTGGGGTTGAGGCCTCCCTGACCTCGACGGTTGCACTCTCTTGAGGCATTCCGGTAGTAAGAGCCTCGGGCCCTCCTGCTGGCAAGCTCTTGAATCACCTCCTCAATATGAGAGGAAGTTGTGGCTTCACTGTCGACAGCCAGCCCTATAGCAGAAAATCAAAAGAAAATGTCAGAACCCTTCCCTAACTTGAGGAGGAGCCGGTTCAAGAAGACAAGAAGAGTACCTTTGGTAGCAGCAATTATTGCTATTGGCGAAGCCGTCACAGGGTCGCATTCCTGTATCTCTTCCTCTGAAATATGCAAAAATTTGCTCGTATCAGGAAGAGCGGGTTCGTTACCGAAATTGACTTCTTGGCCAGAATAATACCTATGTTCTTCGGACGATGAAGATGACAGTTCAACACAAGCGGTCTCAGCGATCGAGACCTTACTACTGAGTACCCCAGTAGTAGGGCTAGGATTAATAACCCGCGAGTGGGCATGAATACACTGGGAGACCCAGGCTGTTGTATCTCAACCCTTCTCTCATAAACTGAAGAAGGCCCCGGCTGAGTTGAGACCCCTGGGATCTCAACGTCATCTCTCCCTACCAAGTCAACTTCGGGTCGCTCAGCCTCTTCAGCCATGGCGGGTTCACTTGCAAATTCCCCTTCTTCCAGGATCATGGGGCCCCTGCTGCGTAGACCGCGAGGATGAAGAAGGGGGATCTCCTCTTCATCTTCCTCTTCCTCCCTCTGCTCCTCAATATCAGAATGAACTCCTCGGGCATTGAAGCTTCAGCCTCCGATTCCCTCCTAGCCTTCTTCGGGATAGGCTCACCCTTGGAAGCAGAGCTGTGGGAACGTTTGGACATAGCCTGCCGATTCTTTTTAATAGGTAGCTCCTTGGGTGCTACTGCCCTTGGTCCCGTCCCTGTTTCCCCTCCTCTTTCCTTCTCAGCTGCCTGATATTCGTCCATACCTCGCACGCGTTTGTTGGACACCAATTTGTCCTTATAAGATGCTTTGATGCTCTTAATGCACGAGGTATTTATTCCGAAACCAGGCATCTTACTAGCCAAGGAGTACCAAGTACAGAAGCAGAGGCTAGTATAATAATTGGGCGTCTTGTGAGGAAAGCTGAAAACAGCTTTTGTTCCTCCAGCCACACTGTAGTACCAGGCCTGAGCACCCTCAAATAAATTCCCACTGAAGGAGAGATTAGCATTGGGGTTGTCGATGTATAATTGATCATAGCCGAACTGTCGAGCAAAACGACTCGGCATATAAGGCTCGATTGTACATGAGTTCCCTTGCTGAAAGAGCAGATACCCAGGCCGAATATTAATCAGCCACCAGAAGACTCCCGATGGTAGCCTTGTGAAATCATCTGGTCCCACAAGGTCGGAAAATTTATCCTCGTAAGATGCATCAGCAATCTCGGGGAAGCAACGATCGAGCTGATAGTTCAAAGCGTTCAGAATACATTTCTGAACGTAGAACATATAGTAGTTGGACCAGCTCGAATTCTCCAGCCTCTGCACAAAAGGGACAAACCCCGTAGACAGAGGCACTACAGTTATTAACGAAGGGCAGTGCATAACGTACCAAGCCATCAAGTACGTATATGAAAGTTCGATCCTGGGATTAGGGGTCTTTTCTCTCGGCCTTCCCTCTGAATCAACCTCTGGTCTGCCCTTGGAGTCGATAATGGCCTCCACTTGGCACAGGATTTTAACCAGAGCCCGTAATCCACTTTGAATTCCAGCCACCATTGCTAGAAGGAGGGCGATAGACTTTCCGTAGGCCAGCAAAACCGTCGGGTACACCACATCGGCGACAATTACTTCATGTGGTAGTGTTGGCACCACACAACGCTTCAGCCATAGCATAAGGAAGCCCGCCAACAGTGATTAGTCTACAATTCTGCATTATTATGTCGCATTCTCTCACAGATTTATGAATAAATTGTCGGTCTAAACCGTGTTTTGGTCTTTATTGCAGGTAGATCCAAAGTTCAAGGGCAAAGATGGAATAAGAGCTTAATTAAAACCAATTAAGGGTAATTAAATCCGCATTACTTGGAGGCCAAGAAAGGGAATTATCTAGAAGATTTATTGAACCTAGCCTCTTGCGCACATCAGACGAATCTGCGGTCGGATTTACCCAAAACAGAATATACCAAGAAGTGTCTCGAAGCCAGACGGAGCCACGAACCAAAACCAGGGACCAGAGTCCCTGGTATTGCCGCGGATCTGCGGCAATCCTTGCGGATCTGCGGCAATCCTGTGGAGCCACGCGTTGATTTTCGACGCGTGGCCCCGTCTCGTCTTCTGGATCCTTCTGAGCCCTATAAATAGCCCTGCAGAGAGCCAAACCGAGTGCAGTCTTCGTTTTTAGGAGTAGGTCCAGATTTTAGTGTAGTGTAGGTGAGTGTTCTTCATTTCTTGTATTTTTCATTTCTTTTTCTTAGATCATTGTAGTAGGGCTGAGTGATTTCTAGAGAGAGAAGGCAAGGGATTGATGTAATAGAGAGTGACACTCTATGTAAAGATGCCTCCTTTCTCTTCCAATGTAATCTCCTTCACCTTCTACATGATTTCTTGCTAGTTTTTCTTCTCATGGCAATCTGACTACTAACCACTAACCATCTAACCACTTACTTGATAATCCACATGAATCGGGTTGCCTCTACAAGGCCTTGTTCTTGCAAGAGCCATTGATGGCCAAAGATGATGGGTTCTAACATCTAACTTGCTAACTTGCTAACTTGCTAACCAAGCTAACTCTCTTTTATTTCATGCTCTTTTATTTCATGCTAGTAGTGTAATGAGTGATGCTTGTATTAGCTTGTTCTTGATGCAATGTTTTGATTGTTATGAACCATCCATGTGCCATGCTTTGTACCGTCTCTTGGAGCCAAGGATTGTGATGGCCGAGGATCAAAATGTGAGGCATCTCGAAGAGGTTAGCATGGTTAGTGGATCACTTAGTAGTTAGTAGCCATGAGTTTTCTTTTAGCTTGATTTAGAAATCATTTTCAAGTTTCTTTTGATCATTTCCATCATTATTTTCACCGTCTTCTTAGTTCACCTTAGTTCCATTTCCTTTTCTATTTGTTTTTTAAACCACTTTCTATTTTGTTTTCACTTTGACGTTTTCATCGCTCTCCTCACCTACCACATGCTTGTTTTCCTTTTCTTTTCACTTTCTTTTTCATTCTTTCAACAAAGAAGAAGTGTTAACAAATAACGGGAATAGAAACTGTCAATGCTTCTATCGCCTCCCTTCCCTGTGGATACGACCCGTTAAGCCAATGCTATAACGGAAGTATCGAGGGTACATTAGCACATTCGAGCTTTTCATCGATTTTACATAAAATACACTTTTGAGTGCTAGTTTCCACCCCGATCAAAATTTTTGGCGCCGTTGTCGGGGAAGGGAATGGTTTCGTTTTCACGTTTTTGTTAACATTGTCTTCTCTGTTTTGGTGTGCAGGACAAGCTTTACAGGTGCTTAATATTGCAGTACATAAACTAGCTTTGCATCTCCCTGCTCTTGAAAGCAGGGCCCCAGATTTTGAAGAATTGCCGCACAAACGCGACATTTGCCGCGAAAACGCGGCCATTTTGTGATGATTGTAAATCTTGTTGTGCTGGGATGTGTTGACTGTAATAGCTAGTATATTTGTGCTGCTATTTTTTCTACTTTGATTGCCTACACACCACAATAAACTAAAGAACTAAAATACGGTATTTGGACGCTTTTAAAACGGTTTAGACATTTGCATTTAGGCACGTGTCAATTCAATTCCAATATACTGTATTTTGTTCTGTTGTTGTGATCTAGATGGAGATGTACATATGGCATTGCATATAGCATACGACAAACACGTGGGTGATTTATCGCTTTGTGTTACATTCTTGTCTATATTGCACACTTGCACAAATTGAATTTAAGGGCAAAAGATAAGGTGGGATTTCATCACCCTTCCTTTGCCAAAAAATCATCTCCCCACTCACACAACCCAAGCCCTAATAAAATTTGAATAGACGTTGGCCCCTAGGGACATCTAGGTCTAGGTCAACCCTTCTATAGGCTTGGTTTTGATTTTTTGTTTTCTTTTTGTTTGTTGTTTGATTTTTTCTTTTTTGTGATTGTTTGTGAAATGGCATTCAACAATAACAATTCTTACAATCCGAACATGATCCATATTTCACACCAACTCCATTTGGTTCGGATAATTCCAACCCGGCGTTTTACAATATGCACCAACCAAATACACTGGGTTGGCCTTATCCGAATCAATACAACCCATACCCACATTCTTATGACTATAATTTCCAAAATAATTTCAACTCGTCACAGAGTCAATGGGGATTCACTTCCCCCGAGTTTAATTATCAACCTCCTTGTCCCCCATGTCCACCTTGTCCATCATATTCACCTTATCCACAATATTCATTCCCCGATTTCGCTTCTTATACTCCTTTTTCTGAACCACCAATTGAAGAAAAATCTGAGTTACTAAAGAGTTTAGAAGCCAATCTACAGAGGGCCAAGCAACAACTTCAAGAAACATTGGCCTCTCCAATTCCACAGTATTTTCAAGAGTCTTACTCAGTTCCACCTCCTCATAATGAACAACCATTTGCCTTGGAAACGAGTAAAGAACACTTGTGTGAGTCCAAGCTTCAATCTCCACACATTTTTGACTCACATTATTCACAAAATTTCCAAAACCAAGATTCTTATACTCCCATTCTAGAGCAACCACTTGGAGATACATCATATCTAGATAAGAGTTTGGATATCTTGCATGAGTCTTTATTACAATGTCAAAAATCACATGCCGAGTCTATCAATAAGGTGGAAGAACAATTGAGTCAATTGGTTAACATTCTTAGGAATGAGGAAACTCTATCTTATCAACCTTTGACCAATTCAACTATGCCAAACTCTATTGATATGACCCAAGACTCTTGTCATTTTGGAAATCAAGATTCAATTTCAGCACACCCACCTGAACTTGTCCAAACTTTAAATCCCATTGACATTTTGGTAAGTTATCCTTTTCCTGAAATTGTACTTGAGCATGAATATGATCATGAACCTCAAATTAGTGATTCAATTCTACTTCCTGATTCAATTATGACTCCGGTATCTTCACCTGATTTCAATCCTTTTCCCGAGTCAGTATTGAATCCTGTACCAATTCATTGTGAAATTGAATCACCAATCATTCATGATGATCGTATTAAACTTGACCAATCTTATACTTTTGAAAGTCCCATTGATAAATTGGCAAGTTCTCATTTTTGTGGAATTAAACTGAATGAGGAATGTGACTTTGATCCTCCAATTTGTGATCTTGTTCAAATTCTCGAATCACTATTGACTCCTGTTATGTTACCCAATTTGAGCAACATTTTAGAGTCAGTTTTGATTCCTATACCTGTCATTCCTGAACTTGAATCGCCACTCTTAGAAAGTCACATTCCATCATGGGGAAATGAATGTGGACTTAAGCTTCATCTTCTTGATTTGGACCCACTTCCTGAACCGATCTCGACTCCCGAACCTTTACTTGACTTGAGTCATTTTTCTGAGTTGATATTAGTTCCTGTACTTCCTGAGTCCAAATCAATCATTCCATTCTGGGACAAGGATTTTGAAAAATTTAACTCCGAAATTATTTTGAAAATTTGGAAATTGGATGGGGTAAAATTGTTAATAAAAATCATTCATGCATACATCTTTTTAGTGGGTTGTATTATGGAGGTTTCTGGTGGGTTCCTCCGGACTCCACGCAAGAATGATTGGGTCGCATTTCGTGGACCAATCAGACCGCCACCGGAACCACCACCTTGACGTATATTTTTCCTTCCCTCTCTATTTGTTTCATGCATACATATATCACGATGCATTGAGGACAATGCATGAGATAAGTGTGGGGGAGGGTTTACTAACTTAGAGTTTTTTAGATTTTCTTTCTTTTACACTTCTTTTAAAAATCTTCCCTTTTGTATAGGAATTTTCTCTTTCTTTAAAAACTTTTTGAAATAAGAGACAAAGTTTTGATCTATTTTTAAGAAAATTAAGATGATCTTAGAAATTAAGGAAGCCTTAATTATGACATCTTAAACCTAGTCAAAATAATGGATCTTGTTTAAAATTATAGGCTAAGTAAGATAAATTGGGGAGATAATTTTATCTTGAATTTTTTGCCTTAGATAGTATGCACATCGCACTTACACAATTTTGGGGACGGAAACAAAGACCTAAAATGCCATAAAGTAAATAAAAAGAAAAAAACATCACTTATTAAGCTGGATAACTATGCCTCAAGAAGCATGATTATTCACGCCTAACGGTGGTCAAAAGAATCAAATAATCCCCTTTAGTTTTGTGGCCTTGTTTACTCGAGTCCTTTAACCCGAGGGATGTTTTCTCATCTGGTGCCCTAGGACCGTCTGGTTTGGGAGTCATCGGTTATAGGCTCGCTACATGGGTGAACCAGAAAGCCTAAGAAAACTAAGGGAAGAAGGAAAAAAAGAAGAAAAAAAAGAAAATAAATATATAAATAAATAGCTTGATGGTTAGAGTTGAAATCCCAGAAATCTTCACTATCACGATGTGCATATTATCTAGGTTTTATGAAAGATAAAATATTCAATCCAATTTTGAATTCTTACCTTAATTGAAGACAAGATCTTGCATAGAGACTAAGTTTAAGGAAGATTGATTTGTGGTGGACTTATGACCTTAGATCACTTATATTTTTGCAAAAATAGTTCAAAAATATGTCTCTCTTTCAAAATGTGTTTTCAAAATACTAACATTTGTCTTCTTTCTTTATGAATTTTGTGGGTGCAATCCGCTGAAAACTCTCAGGAGACAACACTCCTCCTCTAGGGTAACCTGGAGGTTTAACGGCTTGTTGCACATGCTCAGTGCAATAGCGTCACCTGCGAAAGTGGTGTAATAACCCTTGTAGTATAGTTTTTTCTTTTCTTGTTTTGCTCGGGACGAGCAAAAGAATAAGTGTGGGGGTGTGATTAGTCTACAATTCTGCATTATTATGTCACATTCTCTCACAGATTTATGAATAAATTGTCGGTGTAAACCGTGTTTTGGTCTTTATTGGAGGTAGATCCAAAGTTCAAGGGCAAAGATGGAATAAGAGCTTAATTAAAACCAATTAAGGGTAATTAAATCCGCATTACTTGGAGGCCAAGAAAGGGAATTATCTAGAAGATTCATTGAACCTAGCCTCTTGCGCACATCAGACGAATCGGCGGTCGGATTTACCCGAAACAGAATATACCAAGAAGTATCTCGAAGCCAGACGGAGCCACGGACCAAAACCAGGGACCAGAGACCCTGATATTGCCGCGGATCCGCGGCAATACTTGCGGATCCGCGGCAATCCTGTGGAGCCACGCGTCGATTTTCGATGCGTGGCCCCATCTCGTCTTCTGGATCCTTCTGAGCCCTATAACTAGCCCTGCAGAGAGCCAAACCGAGTGCAGTCTTCGTTTTTAGGAGTAGGTCCAGATTTTAGTGTAGTGTAGGTGAGTGTTCTTCATTTCTTGTATTTTTCATTTCTTTTTCTTAGATCATTGTAGTAGGGCTGAGTGATTTCTAGAGAGAGAAAATAAGGGATTGATGTAATAGAGAGTGATACTCTATGTAAAGATGCCTCCTTTCTCTTCCAATGTAATCTCCTTCACCTTCTACATGATTTCTTGCTAGTTTTTCTTCTCATGGCAATCTGACTACTAACCACTAACCATCTAACCACTTACTTGATAATCCACATGAATCGGGTTGCCTCTACAAGGCCTTGTTCTTGCAAGAGCCATTGATGGCCAAAGATGATGGGTTCTAACATCTAACTTGCTAACTTGCTAACCAAGCTAACTCTCTTTTATTTCATGCTCTTTTATTTCATGCTAGTAGTGTAATGAGTGATGCTTGTATTAGCTTGTTCTTGATGCAATGTTTTGATTGTTATGAACCATCCATGTGCCATGCTTTGTACCGTCTCTTGGAGCCAAGGATTGTGATGGCCGAGGATCAAAATGTGAGGCAACTATCTCGAAGAGGTTAGCATGGTTAGTGGATCACTTAGTAGTTAGTAGCCATGAGTTTTCTTTTAGCTTGATTTAGAAATCATTTTCAAGTTTCTTTTGATCATTTCCATCATTGTTTTCACCGTCTTCTTAGTTCACCTTAGTTCCATTTCCTTTTCTATTTGTTTTTCTAACCACTTTCTATTTTGTTTTCACTTCGACGTTTTCATCGCTCTCCTCACCTACCACATGCTTATTTTCCTTTTCTTTTCTTTTCACTTTCTTTTTCATTCTTTCAACAAAGAAGAAGTGTTAACAAATAATGGGAATAGAAACTGTCAATGCTTCTATCGCCTCCCTTCCCTGTGGATACGACCCATTAAGCCAATGCTATAACGGAAGTATCGAGGGTACATTAGCACATTCGAGCTTTTCATCGATTTTACATAAAATACACTTTTGAGTGCTAGTTTCCACCCCGATCAAACAGCGCCCGATCAGAAATGGGAACTTGGGCCTGATGATGAAAACTTTTAAAAATCGTATTAGGTTTGAAAGTATCCTCATTTGACTCCGTGGTGTAAGAGCTCGCAGAGGCGTTGATCCTCTCAGCAATTTCTTCGTCAGTGCAAGGAGCCAGGCTGGTCACTGGGCTATCCTTCTCATTTATACTATTGAATAGGTAACTTGCTCAGGACATCTGCTTAACAACCCTGGTCCTCCAGTAGGTTATTTGGCCGCAGATGTGGAAGTGGCATAACATTTCCCAGTATGTCTCGTACACCTGAGGGCTCTCCTTCTTCAAGAGATGAAGTTCTTCAGAAGTCGGAACGTATTCTTCATAAGGGGCATCTCCCATAACAAGCCCCGAGACTTCATACAGTTCATGAAGAGCGAGCCCCATCTCTCCAACTGGAGTAAAAAATGTGCCCGTCAAAGGATTATTGTGCTCCAGGATGCTATAGAAATTATGAGAACTTTGTGGGAGGCCATACTGTACAGCCCTGACCGAGTGATACAGTCCCACCTGCTGCAGCAGAGCTCCAAGTTCGACAAGGACAAATCCAACCATCCTACCCCACTAGGATATGTTAGAAGAATGAACCCACCCAAGCGGATGGAAGTTGACGGGAAAATGACCCCTCACTTTCATGAACTGGTTGATGAAGGTGGTGCCAAGCTGAGGGGTTTCCCCTCTCGAATATTCAGATCTGACCAATCCGGGGAATAAACCAAAGACCTCTTTCCCATGGCCGACAGAGTGTATTTCTTTGGCACCTAGTCTACCAAGAGAGACACCGGAGACAAATCGGGAAAGATCCCAATCCATCGCACGGTGAACGGACATGTGCTGAAGATAAGACAGGGGATACATCCTCTCCATATTGGGAAGAAAGAATCTCTTATCCCCTATCTGACGGAGCCACTTATAATCTCCGTCGTGCAAAATCCTATCATCCTCGTCAATGTCGTCACCAAAGAGGAAGACAGGCTTTCATAATGGAGTACGAGAATCCGTCTCAAATAGTCCATCAGAAATAATTTCCCGGAGGGTCACCATACTGGCCTTGGAGATCCTCTCCCTTCGCTCCTTTGACTTACCAGTAGTCAGAGGAGCAGTTCTCTGCAGCACGAAGGTCAGATTACGATCAGCGCCACCTAAGTGGCACATTTTGGACAAAGGGTTGGAGGAGTATCGTACTGCAAAGAGGACACCACTTGGTTAGAAATCTAAAAGAAAAAGGGCTAAGTGCTTGAAATGCAAACGCAAGAATGAGCTCAGACGCGAAAATCAACAAAATTCGCGTCTAGACTAAAAAATGCAAGGCTTGCTTGTTGCCTGCATTTCAAAATCCAGAACTTAGAAAAAATTTCTAAGTATCAGACTCAGACACAAGATTAATTAAAACTTGTATCTGATTTTACAAGACGCAAGAATTGTAAGAAATCTGCGTCTGAACTGTTGGCCCAAAAGGTTACACTCTCTATTTGTTTATGTTTTGATGATAACAAAATACATAGAAGCTATATGGTACTAATAAGTTGTTTAGAATGAGTTCAGGTTAATACTATTCATTATGGCCATTTCTAAGCTATTGCAAGGAATTATGATGCTAAAAGGCAAATGGCGAAAGAGGACGTTTTCATAGAAGAGAAGGCTCTAGCTTGGTGTAACACGGCTCAGAGACTTCATTTTTCAGTTTTTATAATTTTAATGTGTTAAAGAATAGTGTATGTGTTGAAGCTCAAAATTCCCCACACACAAGATTTTGTGCACATGATTTTTGTAAAAGAAATTTCTTCTATATACAAAATATTTTTAAACATATTTTAATACTTACAAACTCTATTTTATATAGTATACCAGGTTTTGATCAAAATTAATTTGAAAATATTCAAGATCTTCAAAACCATTTTCAAAAGAACTGTTTTTGGCCTGTTGCGGTCGACCGGGCGGTCGACCGGATCTGTTTCAGGTCAGAACGGTCGATCGGGCGGTCGACCGCGCTTCTGACTGTTTAGGTGCGTGCATGCGTGCACGTCTCCCGATCGACCGGGCGGTCGACCGGACCCCATGTAGGTCGACCGACCTTCGGTCGACTGAAAGCACCCATGTTTTTGTTTGTTACAGTCGACCGGGCGTCGACCGTGTGCTGGCAACGGTAATAATTTTTGAAAAACCGATCGACCGGCCGGTCGACCGTGAGCTTGATTTCAGCCTAAATGGCTAGTTTTTTTAAACACGTTTTAAAACGTGATTTTTCTCTCTAAATGAATTTGGGGCCTGGATTTGGGTCTAATCTTTCCTACTTATTCATTATAACAGTTTACTCTTTAATCCCTACCTTTATCCTATAAATAGGGATGATTAGGGTTGAGGTGATTACAACAATCCTTGACAAAAGAAATCAAGTTTAAAGGCTTTCAAAAGAAGTTTTTGCTCTTAGTTTTTGTGCTCAAAATTCTCTCTTTTTGCTGAAGTTTTTGGTTCAAAACTCTCTTCAATTTCATTTTCTTTTTCACTTACAAAACTTGAGCTTCAATCCTACACATTATTCTCTAAGGTTTTTGTAAGGGAAAAAGTTTTTCAAAAGAGGGTTTGTGGCCTTTTGATCACCAAGATATTCTTGTATTTGTGGCTCCACTACCTCTGGACTAGAGGAGTGTGATTGAGGTGTTGGGTACTCCCTTGTGGTTGTAATTCTTTATGAAAGTTATAGTGGTTGGAAATCCTTCTGGGTGAAGGCGGGGACGTAGAGCTGGGTGCTCGAACCTCGAAACAAATCTCAGTGTTTGCGATTGGTTTACTTGCTTTATATTCATTGCTATATTGTCGATCAATACTCATACAACAAGATTGCATTATGCACCTCAAACTCTTATCTAGAGGAATCACGAGGAAGGAGTTCAAAGCCCTTCACGGGGTATTCGGCTTCTAGTCTTATTTCGGGTGATCGTTGCATCATAACTTTTTTAATTTGTGCATTGATTAGCATTATCACCTATTCACCCCCTCTAGGTGATTTCAATTGGTATCAGAGCTAGGACTCTAGTTTTTGACTTCACATCCTTAGAGAGATCCTAAAATTTGCTAATCACAATTTTCATATCTTCATTCATTCACTAGTAAAGATGGCCGACAACATAAAGACCCCTCCCAAATTTGATGAACTCAACTTTCCCATATGGAAAGTTAGGATGACCATTTTTCTACAATCTCTTGGTAGTCTAGTTGCTAAGTCCTTGACCAAGTCTTATAGTAGACCCGAAAGTGAGGAGGACACTTGATCCGAACTTACCTTCAAGGAATATGAAGCTAATTCAAAGGCTCAGAATGCCCTACTTTTAGCTTTGAGTGGGGATGACTCAACACGAGTTATCCATTGCAAATCCGCCTTTGAGATTTGGCAAAACTTATTGGTCACTCATGAGGGAACATCACAAGTCAAGAGAGCTAAAATAGATCTCTTGCGTTCCCAATATGAAAGTTTTAAAATGCTAGAAGATGAATCTATTGATAATATGATTACCAAATTTACTAAGATTACTAATGCTTTTTCTTCTCTAGGTGATGAAATAAGCAACGACCAAAAGGTGCGCAAGGTGATTCGTGCTCTTCCTTCGTCGTGGGAAATCAAAGGTACCACCATGAAGGAGATGAATGACAAGGATGAGATGGAGCTCATAAGTCTTATTAGAAACCTTAAGACTCATGAGATGGAGAAGAAGGCTAGAGAAGATGCGGTACCTCAAAAGAAAAAGTCAATAGCTTTCAAGTCTTCCTCTTCCAACTACGATGATGAAGAAGATGAAGAAGATGATGAAGAGCTATCTCTCTTTGTAAGAAATGTAAAGAGAATATACCGCAAGAATAAGCTCAACTATAGAAGATGATGGGAAAGGAAGGAGGATAAAAGGATCATATGCTACAACTATCGGAAACCCGGACACATCATGGTCGATTGTCCCGATTTCAAGAAAAAGATGACCTCCTCCTTGAAGCAAAAGAGGCCGGTTGAAAAGAAGGTATATAAAGCCACTTGGGATTCAAAAGTGAATCCGAAGATGAAGTCGACACGGCAAATATGTGTTTCATGGCAAACACACCCAAGGTAACTACTCAACCTATTGATGATGAAAGTGAAATAAGTAGAGAAATGTTAGTACATGCTTTGAAAGTTTTGATGATAAAAAGGTAGAATGTTCAAAATTGAAAAAGGAAATTGAGATGCTTAAAAATCAACTTGATATTTCTTCAAAAGAAAAGGATGAACTATCTTCTAATCTTATCTCAACGCAAAAAGATTTTGATGAGTATAGAATTGCTTGTAAAGCTAAATATCCAAAAATTGATGAAAATGAATTATCCATGTTAAAGACTAAAATCAATAATTTTGGAAATGTTTTAAAAGAATGTGCTTTTAACACTAATTAATTAGAAGAAATGTTTTCAAAGAAACATATGCACATTCCACATGCCAAAAATGACAAAACAACTCATGCTAAAAATTCACATGCTAATCATGCTAACACTTCACATGTCACTCATGTTAAAACTACTCATGCTCACAATTCACATGTTCGTAAGCCACATGCTCATTATGCTTTTAAATATGGTAGAATTTATAAATGTACTTATTGTGGCCGGAATGGCCATTTGGCTAAATTTTGCTATGATCATATAAATAGGACAAATAATCTTGTGTGGGTTCGAAACACTAACTCTCTAGGACCCAAGAAAATATGGGTACCAAAATCAAGTCCTAAATTATTTGATGTAGGTACACACCAAGGCTCCAAGACGTAAGGAGCGGTGGTACCTTGATAGTTGTTGTTCAAGGCATATGATATGGGACATCAACAATTTCACAACCCTATCAAGGTACGATGAAAGTGGCACCGTCACCTTCAGAGATGACTCCAAGGGCACCATCATCAGTATAGGTAACATTAAGATTGGTACATCTCCTTTAATAGAAAATATTGTTCTTGTTGATGGGCTTAAACATAACTTGCTTAGCATAAGTCAACTATGTGATCGTGGTCTCAAAGTTGTGTTTGATGAATCCTCTTGTAAAATTTTTGATTGTAAAACCAATGATTGTATTCTTACCGGATTTCGTAAAAATAGTGTCTATATTATTGACATGCTTAATTTGGATTGTTCTACTAAATGTTTGAATGCTTTTGATGAGATTTCATGGTTATGGCATAGAAGATTAGGACATGCATCATTCGATCACCTTGCTAGAATTAATTCTAAGAAATTGATGAAGGGTATTCTTTGTTTGAAGTTTGAAAAAGACTGCATTTGTGGTGCGTGCCAACTTGGGAAACAAACCAAGTCTTCTTTCAAACCAATCAAGGATATCATGTCAACTAGGCCATTAGAATTGATTCACATGGATCTTTTTGGACCAGTTAAAAGCTTAAATGGAAGTAGATATGTTTTTGTTTTAGTTGATGATTTTTCTCGTTTCACTTGGGTTTTCTTTTTGGAGCACAAAGATCAAACATTTTCGAATTTTAAGATTTTTCGAAAAAAGGTTGAAAAAGAAAAAGGATTTTCGATTTTACAGATAAGAAGTGATAGAGGTGGTGAGTTTGTTAACCAACTCTTCATGACTTATTGTGATGAAAAAGGAATTAAGTATGAAATGTCATGTTCTAGGACTCCACAACAAAATGGAGTAGTTGAAAGGAAGAATAGAACTCTTCAAGAAATGGCTAGGACTATGATAATTGAATATGAGCTCTCTCAATATTTATGGGCCGAGGCCGTAAACACCGCATGCTACATATCAAACCGTATTTATTTGTGTAAAAATACCTTCAAAACCTCTTTTGAAATTTATCATTTAAGAAAACCAAATGTTTCATACTTTAAAGTTTTTGGATGCAAGTGTTTTGTTTTGAATACTAAAGATAATTTGGGTAAATTTGATGCTAAGGCTTATGAAGCAATTTTAGTTGGCTATTCTAGTACTAGCAAAGCATATGGAGTATTCAATAAATCATCTCATACTATTGAAGAAACTAATGCTATTGTTGAGAATGTTGTAGAGATTGACTCATTAGGTGAGGACATGGAGAAAATATCCTTGAAGGACTCACCCATCCAAGAAGAAAAGCAAGAACCCATTGGTGAAGTTCAAAAGGATAAAGTGAAAAAATCTCAACCACTTTCTAAAGATTGGAGATACGTTATAAATCATCCCAAAGATCTCATCATAGGTGATGTATCAAAGGGGGTAACTACTCGCTCCAAACTCCATGAATTGTGTGATAATTTTGCATTCATATCTCATTTTGAACCCAAAAACATCCTCGAAGCCGAGGGTGACTCATATTGGTTGCTAGCTATGCAAGAAGAGCTCAATCAATTTGAGCGCAACCAAGTTTGGCACCTTGTTCCTAGACCCCACGATAGACCAATAATTGATACTAAGTAGATTTTTAGGAACAAGTTGGATGAGTCAGAAAATGTTATTAGGAATAAGGCTAGGTTAGTGGCCCAAGGTTACACTCAAGTTGAAGGAATCGATTTTGAGGAGACCTTTGAACCCGTAGCACGGCTTGAAGCCATACGGATCACACTAGCTTATGCATCTTTTAAAAATTTTAAACTTTTTCAAATGGATGTAAAAAGTGCATTTTTAAATGGTTTTATTAATGAGGAAGTTTATGTTGAACAACCTCCCGGTTTTGTAGATCATGTTCATCCAAATTTTGTTTTCAAACTTGATAAAGCATTGTATGGTTTAAAACAAGCTCCAAGAGCTTGGTATGAAAGGCTTTCTAATTTTCTTCTTTCAAAAGATTTTGTTAAAGGCAAAGTAGACACCACACTATTTACTAAACATGTTGATAGTGACATTCTTATAGTTCAAATATATGTTGATGATATAATCTTTGGTTCTACTAATGAGTTACTTTGCAAGGAGTTTGAACAATGCATGCAACATGAATTTGAGATGTCATTAATGGGTGAATTGAATTATTTTCTTAGACTCCAAATCAAGCAAATGTGTGATGGGATTTTCATATGTCAAGCCAAGTACTCCAAGGAACTCATAAAAAAATTTGGGCTTGAAGACTCAAAAATTTACAATACTCCCATGGCCACTACCACCAAGCTTGATAAGGATGACCAAGGTAAGTGTGTTGATATAAAATTATATAGAAGCATGATTGATAGTTTGTTGTATTTAATGGCTAGTAGGCCGGATATTATGTTAAGTGTGTGTCTTTGTGCTAGATTCCAATCGTGTCCCAAAGAATCTCATTTAATTGCGGTAAAACGCATTATTCGTTATATTAAGGGCACTAATGGAATGGGTCTATGGTATCTGAAAATCGGAGATTTCTCAATGACGAGTTTTTCGGATGCCGACTATGCGGGTTGTAGAGTGGATAGGAAGAGTACTAGTGAAACTTGTCAATTTCTAGGTAATTGTCTTGTTTCATGGTCTTCTACGAAACAAAATTCAGTAGCACTCTCAACCGCCGAGGCGGAGTATGTTGCGGCGGGGACTTATTGTGCACAAGTCCTTTGGATGAAACATACTCTCCTTGATTATGATTTGCATTATGACCATATAAAAATATTTTGTGATAATACTAGTACTATTCATATAACTAAGAATGCAAATCAACATAGTAAGACCAAGCACATTGAGATTAGATATCACTTTCTTAGAGATCATTTTGAGAAAGGTGATATTGAGATTGATTATGTTTCTTCCGATTTGCAACTTGCCGATATTTTCACTAAACCAGTTGATTATAATAGATTTTCTTTTATATGTGGTGAACTTAATGTTTGTGTTGTTGAATAAGAAAGTTTTTTTGCATATTTGTCCCTTTTTGATGTAGGACAAAAAGGGGGAGAAATATGTGGTGTTTTGGTGTTTTATAGTTTTGGTGTTTTAAAATATGTGGTGTTTTGGTGTTTTATAGTTTTGGTGTTTTATTGATGGTTATTCAAAATTAATTTTTTTTTGAAAATTCTCATTCTCTCATAATAAATTGTTTTATACTTGTGTAATATAGCATTATTTGAGGGGGAGTTTTTACCTCTCTTTTATATCTTGTGATATAACCTATATGTTTTGTCATCATCAAAAAGGGGGAGATTGTTGGCCCAAAAGGTTACACTCTCTATTTGTTTATGTTTTGATGATAACAAAACACATAGAAGCTATATGGTACTAATAAGTTGTTTAGAATGAGTTTCAGGTTAGTACTATTCATGATGGCCATTTCTAAGCTATTACAAGGAATTATGATGCTAAAAGGCAAATGATGAAAAAGAACGTTTTCATAGAAGAGAAGGCTCTAGCTTGGTGTAACACGGCTCAGAGACTTCATTTTTCAGTTTTTATAATTTTAGTGTGTTAAAGAATAGTGTATGTGTTGAAGCTCAAAATTTCCCACACACAAGATTTTGTGCACATGATTTTTCTAAAAGAAATTTCTTCTATATACAAAATATTTTAAAACATATTTTAATACTTACAAACTCTATTTTATATAGTATACCAGGTTTTGATTAAAATTAATTTGAAAATATTCAAGATCTTCAAAACCATTTTCAAAAGAACTGTTTTTGGCCTGTTGCGGTCGACCGTATCTGTTTCAGGTCAGAACGGTCGACCGGGCGGTCGACCGCGCTTCTGACTGTTTGGGTGTGTGCATGTGTGCACGTCTCCAGGTCAACCGAGCGGTCGACCGGACCCCATGTCGGTCGACCGACCTTCGGCCGACTGAAAGCACCCATGTTTCTGTTTGTTACGGTCGACCGGGCGATCGACCGTGGGCTGGCAACGGTTATAATTTTTAAAAAATCGGTCGACCGGCCGGTCGACCGTGAGCTTGATTTCAGCCTAAACGGCTAGTTTTTTAAACACGTTTTAAAACGTGATTTTTCTCTCTAAATGAATTTGGGGGCTGGATTTAGGTCTAATCTTTCCTACTTATTCATTATAATAGTTTACTCTTTAATCCCTACCTTTATCTTATAAATAGTGATGATTAGGGTTGAGGTGATTACAACAATCCTTTGCAAAAGAAATCAAGTTTAAAGGCTTTCAAAAGAAGTTTTTGCTCTCAGTTTTTGTGCTCAAAATTCTCTCTTTTTACTGAACTTTTTGGTTCAAAACTCTCTTCAATTTCATTTTTTTTTCACTTATAAAACTTGAGCTTCAATCCTACACATTATTCTCTAGGGTTTTTGTAAGGGAAAATTTTTTTCAAAAGAGGGTTTGTGGTCTTTTGATCACCAAGATATTCTTGTATTTGTGGCTCCACTACCTCTGGACTAGAGGAGTGTGATTGAGGAGTTGAATACTCCCTTGTGGTTGTAATTCTTTGTGAAAGTTATAGTTGTTGGAAATCCTTCTGGGTGAAGGCGGGGATGTAGAGCTAGGTGCTCGAACCTCGAAACAAATCTTAGTGTTTGCGATTGGTTTATTTGCTTTATTTACTTGCTTTATATTCATTGCTATATTGTCGATCAATACTCATTCAACAAGATTGCATTACGCACCTAAAACTCTTATCTAGAGGAATCACGAGGAAGGAGTTCAGAGCCCTTCACTGGGTATTCGGCTTCTAGTCTTGTTTCGGGTGATCGTTGCATCATAACTTTTTAAATTTGTGCATTGATTAGTATTATCACCTATTCACCCCCCTCTATTTTGTTTCAGTGAACTCCTCACACTTAGAAAAATTTTGAGTGCTGAACTCAAGACGCAGGGTTCAATGAGGCCCGCATTCAGTAAACAGATACAGACTCAGATTGATGAAGCAAAGATGCGAAAGTCATCAAACTCGCATCTTGTCCACCAATTCAAAAGCCGCGTCTGATGATCAAACACGGGCACGAGCCTTGTATTGGCGGTTCACATTCAAAAGGGACTTAAGAGTTGAAAGAACTCTATAAGCCCCTTCAATGGCAGAAACCAAATCAGGTAGTTTTACTACCTGAAATAAGGGCCTCCTGCATGGAAGAACCACCCATTTGAATCTCCGGAGCGACGGCGCTCGAGGACGAAGAAACGGGTTTGGTCTTGGGTGCCCTTTCGACCGTGAGATCACTGTTGAAGATGGTGAAAATGAAAAAAAAGCTTCGAGCTTTTTCTTAACCCTATAAGGACTCGGCGAAGACGAAGAGTCTAATGATGACTCTTAAAAGACTGTTATCTTTTATAGGCATAGAAATCCCCAGAGATACGTGGCGCTTGCTCGAGGCCTAATCCCCGTCTGACGCGTGGCATGCATATTAAATGCAACGCAAAATTCGCGCTCCAAAGGAAAGATGTCCCTTCAATTCCGTCGGACATGTGGCAACGCGCCCACAACATGGATTCGTATTTAATAGAAAACTGCGTTCCTCTAAAAATCGCGCCTCTTCAGCAAGGCCAAAGTCGCGCCTAGTTCACAGAGTGAGAGCTGCGTCTTCATCTCAAAGGACGCATCCCTACAAGAGTCGCGTCATTAAAGCAACATGACCCCTGTGTTTACAGGACTTGCATTCAGTCTTTACTTCTGTAATTCAGTTCAACAGTATACTGGCACAAGCAGATGACTGTTTACCCCTAGTTCAAAGTACACCAACAACAAGCTTAGAGCACTGGGGAGGTCTAGACTGCGATCTAGATACTCGCTACGATCATTTCTGGCGGCTTCAAAGGGTTTTACAGTACACTCACGAAGACCATACTCCAAATAAGATCAAGTTTAGAGTATCTCAAATGATTGTCAGTCCAATCATGAGAAATATGAATTCAACCAGAGTCCAAAGTATTTCGAAATCCGTCCCAGTCAACGGGGGAATATCGAAAACTTTAGAGGGCGTTCTGTAGGCTGTCTAAAAATCACTTAAGACAAGTTGTCAAAAAGTAGAATCCAAACCCCAGATGTAGGGCTAGTCATCGCCATCAATGTAGTACCAAGACGCGAGGGTTGAAACCCGCGTCTTGACATCACTGCGAGGACCAAAGACGCGAGGGTTGAAACTCGCGTCTCAGCAATATTGCAGTGCCAAGACGCAGAGTCCAAAGCCCGCATCTCACTGAAGCTTGACGCAGAGCTAGAAACCCGCGTCTCTCAAGCATTAATTCAGCAGCAAAACACAAGGCTCAAAACCTGCGTCTCAATTGTAACTGCTCTCATTACTGGGTCAATTACTGCCCACGTAGTGAGGGAGTTAACCCCCATTATGGAGCGTTTTTAGGGGGCACGTTCACCCCTGAAACCTCTATAAATAGCCCCGTTTGCTATGAAGAAGGGTCCGGTCGATCAGATAATTCTTGGTAAAGAATTTCAGTTGTAAGCTATAGAAGCACCAAGACCTCCACTGAAATGAAAGAGAGAGTTCAACTCTTCCAACAACTTACTGTGTACAAGTTTATCTTTGCCGACAATCTCTTTGAGATTCCTGGTGGACAGGAGCTTTGTTAGTCCGTCTGCTATTCAAAGAGAGGATTCTCAAGAGGTCCTGACGTTTCACCCAGTCAACGAAAAATAAGATTCACTTTCCACCGCCACACCACGAACCCAACACTAAACAAAGGGGAGATTCAAGTGTGAACATCTTCCCTCCCTTGTAGTCGGAGTATTAATCCATTGTAATCTTTCATTTGATTCAAAGAAATTTTACGAGGATCTTTCTCCCACCAAACAAGCATGAAATAAAGTTACCATTGCAAGTTAGTGAGTGGGTTAGATGTTAAAAATGTTAGAATGTTAGAATCAATCATTATGAGCCATTAATGTCTCTTGCAAGAGTAAGACCTTGTAGAGGCTACTAGATTCATGTGGATTATCAAGTAAGTGGTTAGATAATTAGTGGTTAGTAGTTAGATTGCTATGAGTAGAAAAATTAGCTAAGGATCATGTAGAAGATGGAGAAGATTCAATGGAGAAGAAAGGAGACACCTTTAAATGATTGTCACCATCTATTACATCAATCTCTCTCTTTCTCTATCTGAATCTCTCTACCCTAATAAATGAATATAAAAAAAAATAGAAATACAAAAGAAAGAAGAGAAACACCTACACTACACTACACTAAAAGAGAGAAAACCTAACCAATTTCTCAATCTACGTGCATTTCGGGCCTCTACAGGGGTATATATAGGCAAAGGGGCTTCTAGAAGACGAGGCCACGCGTCGAAAATCGACATATGGCCCACCTACTTGGCCGCGAAAATGCGGCCAGAGCGCATTTTTGTGGCCAAATTAGGGACTTACGTACTTGGTTTTGGCGAGAATATTCCCGTCGATTCGAGGACCTTCTAGGTATGAATGGATTCGGGTATATACGTCTGAATATTCGTCTGATGTGTGCAAGGGTCTAGGTTCAAGGCATCTTCTAGAAGCTCCCTTGCTTGGCCTCCAAAAAATGCGGATATAATTACCCAAAAAATGGGTTTAATTAAGTTCTTATTACCCTTTTACCCCTAGACTCTTAATTTATCTGCAAAGTAGATCAAAACACAATTAGTAATGATAAATTATTTATAAATCGATAGAAAAAATGTGATATAATAATGCAGAACTGTAGACAAATCACACCCTCACACTTATCTTTTGCTCGTCTCGAGCAAAACAAGAAAAGAAAAACTATACTACAAATATTATTACACCAGTTTCGCAGGTGACGCGATTGCACTTGAGCGTGTGCAACAAGCTGTTAAACCTCTAGGTTACCCCTAGAGGAGGAGTGTTATCTTCTGAGGGTTTTCAGCGAATTTCACCCACAAAATTCATACAGAAAGAAAATAATGTTAGTGTTTTGAAAACACATTTTGAAAGAGAGACAAGTATTTGAAATATTTTTGCAAAAATATAAGTGATCTAAGATTATAAGTCCACAGATTAGTCAAAAGTTCTGCATTCTTATCTCGCATTTCCCTCTTGATTTATGAATAAAATGTCGGTCTAAACCATTTGGTCTCTCTTGTAGATAATCAAGACGAGGAGGGCAAAAGGGTAATAAGAGCTTAATTAAACCCATTTTTGGGTAATTAAATTCGCATTTCTTTTGCGCATGTCAGACGAAGATCCGGAAAGGGAACTTCTAGAAGATGCATTGAACCTAGACTTTTGCGCCGTCAGACGAAGATCCGGACGAATATACCGGAAATCAAGTATACCAAGAAGTTCCTAGAAGCGACCGAAATCTCTCGCCAAAAACCAGGGACCTAGGTCCCTGGTATTGTCGCGGAAATGCGGCATTTGCTGCGTTTCCGCGACAATGTAGTGGGGCCACGAGTCGATCTTCGACGCGTGGCCTTGTCTCGTCTTCTAGAACCCTCCTTTGCCTATAAAAACTGCAGGGTTTGGTCGAAACGCAAGCAGATTGAGAATTAGGCTAGGTTTCTCTCTTCTAATTGTAGATTAGGATTTTCTTTCTCTTATATTTTGTATTTTCTTTTCTTTTTTAGATCTTGTAGTAGGGCTGAGAGATTCAGAGAGAAATAGAGAGATATTGATGTAATCGATGGTGACAATCTATATAAAGGTGTCCCTTTTCTTCTCCATTGTAATTTTCTCCATTTTCTACATGATGCTTAGCTAATATTTTTTTCTCATGGCAATCTAACTACTAACCACTAACCATCTAACCGCTTACTTGATAATTCACATGAATCTAGTAGCCTCTACAAGGCCTTGCTCTTGCAAGAGCCATTGATGGCTCATGATGATGGATTCTAACATTCTAACACGTAACCCACTAACTTGCTAACTTGCAAATGCTAAATTTATTCCATGCTCACCTCTAACCGGTTTTGAGATTTAATAGTAGCTTGCATTGTTATGTGGTATGGATGTATTGTTTGAATGTAGAAGAATAATCTTATGAGCCATGTTTTGTATCATCTGATGAAGCCAAGGACTAGTGATGGCCAAGGATTCATGTGAGGCAACTATTACTAAGAGGTTAGCATGGTTAGTGAAGCAATTAGTAGTTAGTAGTCTTGAGTTCTCTTTTATCTTGTTTTAAAAGTCAATTCTAAAATCTTTTATCATTTTTTTCTATCGTTGTTTTTATCATCTCTTAGTTCACCTTTGTTTTCATTTTCTTTACCACAAGCTTCATCTTCTTTTCTATTTTGTTTTCCAAATCACTTCTCTTTCGTTTTTACATCGCCGTTTCATTGCCTTCTCCACCTATCACTTCTGGATTTCATTTCTTTTATATTCTTTTTCATTATAACAAAGAACACTTGTTAACAACTGATGTGAATAAGAACTATTAATAATGCCTCTATCGCCTTCCGTCCCTGTGGATTCGACCCGTCGAGCCAATGCTATAACGGAAGTGCCGAGGGAACATTAGCACACACACCTAATTACACTGATTTCATAAAGACACATTTTCAGGTGCTTGTTCCGCTCCGAACAAATTTTTGGCGCCGTTGTCAGGGACGGGAATGGTTTTGATCTCACGTTTTTATTAACATTTTCTTCTCTGTTTTGATGTGCAGGTTAATATTTATAGAAACTGAACATTGCAGAACTCTCCTTTTGCTTGCATGTCCCTGCTCTAGAAAGCAGGGATCCTGCTTCCCTAATTGTACCGCAAAAATCAAAGCAAAACTGCAAAAACGTGGCAATTATTTGGCATTTTGACCTCATCGTTTGCAGGGACTTTGCAAGTTGCATATATTGTTATATTCTGCTGCCAATTTTCTGCTTTGATTGCCTGAACACTACAATAATTAAAGAACTAAAATATGGTATTTGGACGCTTTTAAAACGGTTTAGACATTTGCATTTAGGCACGTGTCAATTCAATTCCAATATACTGTATTTTGTTTTGTTGTTGTGATCTAAACTGAGGTGTATGGCATTGCATGTAGCATAGGACAAACACGTGGGTGATTTATCACTTTGTGTTATACTCTTGTATATATTGCACACTTGCACGAATTGGACTTCAGGGCAAAACTTATACAAGATAAGGTGGAGATTTCATCACCCTTCCTTAGCCCAAAAACCACCTCCCCACTCACACAACCCAAGCCCTAATAAAAATTGATAGATGTTGGCTCCTAGGGACATCTTAGACTCATTAAGAGATTTATCGAGGGTGGAACTTGTTTTGAATCTTACTCTTGAGAAATTGGTGTCTAAGGTTGGGGATTAAGAGGTTACGCCTCGAAGATACCATGGTTTGGCATAATTAAGGCTCGTTGCTTACGCACGGATACCACCCACCGTATTTTATCCCTACCTGGCTGATTAGCTTATGGTCAAATTCATACAACAACCTCCCCGGGTAATCGACCAGTTAGGAGTCGTCTAGATCTACGTCAACCCTAGTATAGGCTTGGTTTTAATTTTCTTTCTTTTTGTTTGTTTGTTTGCTTTTTCCTTTTTATTTGTGATTGTTTGTGAAATAGAATTCAACAATAATAATTCTTTCAATCCTAATATGAATCCATATTTCATACCGGCCCTATTTGTTTCGGATAATTCCAACCTGATTTTTCATAATATGAACCAACCAAATACATCGGGTTGGACTTATCTGAATCAACATAACCCATATCCCCAATCTTATGACTATAATTTCAAAAATAATTTTAACTCATCACAGAGTCAATGGGGATTCACCTCCCCCGAGTCAAAATTTTCACCACCTTGTGCACAATTTTCACAATTTTCACAATCTCTATTTCCCAATTTTGAAGAAAAATCTGAGTTCGAAAAAAATATAGAAGCCATACAAGCCATACTTGAGTCCCAACAGAAGAAGCTCAATTTCCCAATTCCATAATATTTTCATGATTCATCCTCAGTTCACCTATTCAAAATGACTAATCATCTGCCTTGAAAACGAGTATGAAATTCTTTCGTGAGTCTGAGCTTCAATCTCAAAACATGTTGAACCCACAATCTTCACTATCTTTCCAAAATCAAGATTCTTATACTCTCTTTCTGGAACATCTTCTTGAAGAAAAATCAAGTCTAGAAAAAAGTATAGAAATCTTGTAGAAGTCTGTGTTACAATTTCAAAATCTTCTTCTCAGTCTATTGATAGGTTGGAAACACAATTAAGTCAATTGGTCACCATTTATAGGAATGAGGAAACTCTCTCTTATCAACATTTGACCAATACAGATATCTTTAACTCTATCAATTTGACCCATGACTCTTGTTGTTTTGGAAACCAAGACTCCTATACTACCTTTCTAGAGCATCCATTTAAAGACACATCATATCTCGAAAATAGTATAGAAATCTTGTAGGAGTTCGCGCTACAATTTCAAAAATCTTCTGCCCAGTTTATCAATAGGTTGGAAACATAATTAAGTCAATTGGTTAGCATTTATCGGAATGAGGAAACTCTATCTTATCAACCTATGACTAATTTAGATATCTCTAACTCTATTGATCTGACCCAGGACTCTTGTCATTTTAGAAACCAAGATTCAATTTTAGCACACCCATCTGAACTTGACCAAACTTCAAATGTTGAAAATTCCATTGACATTTTGGCAAGTTATCCTTTTCCTGAGATTGAACTTGAGCATGAATGTGATCTTGAATCTCAACTTGGTAATTCAATTTCACTGCCTGATTCCATAATGACTAAGGTGTTTTTACCTGATTTCAGGCTTTTTCCCGAGTCAACATCGGATCCTGTGTTAATCCATCGTGAAATTGAATTGCCAATCTTTTATGATCAACAAATTAAACTTGACCAAATTCATACTTTTGAATGTCCCATTGACATATTGGCAAGTTCTCATTTTTATGAAATTGAACTCAATAAGAACTGTGACTTTGATCCTCAAATTTGTGATCCAGTTCAAATTCCTGAATCAATATTGACTCCTATTTCACTACCCAATTTGAGCAACATTTTAGAGTCAGTTTTGATTTGCATACCTATCATTCTTGAACTTAAATCACCAATCTCAAAGAGTCACATTCGGTTATGGGGAAATGAATGTGGATTAAAATTTCAACTTTTTGATTTGGACTCACTTCCTGAACCAATCTCGATGCCAGAACCTTTACTTGACTAATGTCAAATTCCTAAGTCAGCAGTTGTTCCTATGCTTCCTGAGTCTAAATCAATCATTCCATCTTTTCATGCTCCATTTTGGGACAAAGGTGTTGATAAAATTGACTCCGAAATTATTTTGAAAATTTGGAAATTAGATGAGGTAAAAGTCGTAATAAAAATTATAAATGCATATATCATTTTAGTGGGTTGTATTATAGAGGTCTCTGGTGGGTTCCTCCGAACTCCACGCAAATTAGATTGGGCTGCATTTCATGGACCAATCAAACCGCCGCCGGAACCACCACCTTGAGGTGATTTTTCCTTCCCTCTCTATTTGTTTCATGCACACATCATTCACGATGCATTGAGGACAATGCATGAGATAAGTGTGGGGGAGGGTTTACTAACATATAATTTTTTTAGATTTTCTTTTAGGTTACTTTTAGAAATTTTTCCTTTTGTATAGGATTTTTCCTTATTTAAAAAAACTTTTTGAAACAAAAGACAAAGTTTTGATCTATTTTTAAGAAAATTAAGATGATCTTAGAAATTAAGGAAGCCTCAATTATGACATCTTAAATCCAGTCGAAATAATAAATCTTATTTAAAATTATAGGTTAAGTAAGATAAATTAGAGAGATAATTTTATCTTGAATTTTTTGCCTTAGATAGTATGCACTCACACAGACACAATTTTTGGGATAGAAACAAAGACCTAAAATGCCATAAAGTAAAAATAAATAAAAAAAATATATGGTATAAATGAATAAAAAAATCACTTATTAAGCCAGATAACTATGCCTCAAGAAGCATGATTATTCACTCCTAACAGTGGTCATAAGAAACAAATAATCTCTCTTAGTTTTGTGGCCTTGTTTACTCGAGTCCTTAAACCTGAGGGATGTTTTCTCATCTGGTGCTCTAAGACCGTCCGGTTTGGGAGTCATCGGTTAAAGGCTTACTCCCGGGTGAACTAGAAAGCCTAAGAAACTAAGGGAAGTAAAAAAAAAGAAAAAATATATATATGGCTTGATGGTTAGAGTTGAAATCCTAGAAATCTTCACTATCACAAAGTGCATATTATCTAGATTTTATGAAGGATAAAATATTTAATCTAATTTTGAATTCTTACCTTAATTGAAGACAAGATCTTGCATATAGACTAAGTTTAAGGAAGAATAATTTTTTGTGGACATATGACCTTAGATCGCTTATATTTTTGAAAATATTTCGTAAACTTGTCTCTCTTTCAAAATGTGTTTTCAACATACTAATATTTATCTTCTTTCTTTATGGATTTTGTGGGTGCAATCCGCTAAAACCCTCAGGAGACAAAACTCCTCTTCTAGGGAAAATCTAGAGGTTTAATGGCTTGTTGCACACGCTCAATGCAATCACGTCACCTGCGAAAGTGGTATAATAATATTTATAGTATAGTTTTTCTTTTCTTGTTTTGCTCGGGATGAGCGAAAGATAAGTGTGGAGGTGTGATTAATCTACAGTTCTGCATTCTTATATCGCATTTCCTTAATGATTTATGAATAAAATGTTGGTCTAAATCGTGTTTTGGTCTCTCTTGCAGATAATCAAGACAAGGAGGGCAAAAGGGTAATAAGAGCTTAATTAAACCCATTTTTGGGTAATTAAATCCTCATTTCTTGGAGGCTAAGAAAGGGAACTTCTAGAAGATGCATTAAACCTAGATCTTTGCGCACGTCAGACGAAGATCTAGACGAATATACCCAAAACAAAGTATACCAAGAAGGTCCTAGAAGCGACGGGAATCTCTCGCCAAAAACCAGGGACCTAGATCCCTATTATTGCCACGAAAATGCGGCATTTGCCATGTTTCTACGGCAATGTGGTGGGGCCACGCATCGATCTTCTACGCGTGGCCTTGTCTCGTCTTCTAGAACCCTCCTTTGCATATAAATATTGCAGGGTTTGGCCGAAATGCAAGCAGATTGAGAATTAGGGTAGGTTTCTCTCTTCTAGTTGTAGATTAGGATTTTTTTCTCTTTTATTTTGTATTTTTTTCTTTTATAGATCTTGTAGTAGGGCTGAGAATTCAGAGAGAGATAGAGAGATATTGATGTAATAGATGGTGACAATTTATGTAAAGGTGTCTCCTTTCTTCTTCATTATAATTTTTTCCATCTTTTACATGATGCATAGCTAATCTTTTCTTCTCATGGCAATCAACTACAAGCACTAACATTTAACCACTTACTTGATAATCCACATAAATCTAGTTGCCTTTATAAGGCCTTGCTTTTGCAAGAGCCATTGATGGCTCATGATGATAGATTCTAACATTCTAACACCTAACCCACTAACTTGCTAACCTGCAAATGCTAACTTATTTCATGCTCACCACTAACCGGTTTTGATGATTTAATAGTAGCTTGCAACTTGTTATGTGGTATGGATGTGTTGTTTGAATGTAAGAAGAACAATCTTATGAGCCATGCTTTGTATCATATCTTGAAGCCAAGGACTAGTGATGGTCAAGGATCCATATGAGGCAACTATCACTAAGAGGTTAGCATGGTTAGTGGATCAATTAGTAGTTAGTAACTATGAGTTTTCTTTTATCTTGTTTTAAAAACCAATTCCAAAATCTTTTATCATTTTTTTCTATTGTTGCTTTTACCATCTCTTAGTTCACCTTTATTTTCGTTTTCTTTACCACAAGCTTCATCTTCTTTTCTATTTTGTTTTTCAAATCACTTCTCTTTCGTTTTTACATCGCCGTTTCATCGCCTTCTCCACCTATCACTTCTGGATTTTTTTTATTTTTTTCATTCTTTTAACAAAGAAGACTTGTTAACAACCGATGTGAATAAGAACTGTTAATGCTTCTATCACCTCCCGTCCCTTTCGATTCGACCCTTCAGCCAATGCTATAATAGAAGTATTGAGGGAACAATAGCACACACACACACACACCTAATTACACTAATTTCATAAAGACACATTTTTAGGTGCTTGTTCTGCTCCGCACATCCACCAAAAATTATTCTTCCTTAAAGTTAGTTGATTGAGGCTAAACCTGCACAAAAAATACGAGATTATAGAACTTAAGAAGAGAATGTGCAAGTGCTCAATACTTTCGCTATAGCAAGTGGCTAATGCGGGTCGTGATCCACAAGGAGGGTTTGCGATGGAAGCTTTACAGTTTTTATTGAAATCGTTATGAATATAAGCGATAGTTCTTCTCTGTTTTTAAGTTAACAAAAAGAAAAAGAAAGTTATGTTAAAGTTAAGAAGAAAGCGAGAGATGAAGAAGGTGGACAAATCAGAAAACAAGAAAAACGACTATGTATAATGAAGTGGAAAGAAGAATGAAAACGATTTGAAAGAAGTGGTTGGTGATCTAAACTAAGAAAGAAAAGAAAAGAAGTAAAGAAAAGTAAAGAGATACTTACCGAGGTTGAGTGATGACTTACTTGGAAACCTTTTTGCAAGTTCTACCTTTTTGCTTCGGAGGCGTTCAACGCATAGATCATAAGCTCGAGCTCGGTCCCCGTGCACGTCAAGCATATGAAGAACGAAGTGATGCGAGCTTGGAAGAGGAGAACGTCTTCATGAACGATCGCTGGCTCTCACGTAGCTTCGGTGTACTTGCTTTAGAGTTCACTTGTAGACTCAACACATACAACCAAGGTGAAGTAGAAGAGGAAGAGGAAAGCAAAACAAAACGGAAAGTAAAGATACAAACATAAACAAATGTTACCTTTATTGCTTACTGAGACAATGAAAGAAAGGAGGAGGATACATCGTCGGTGTCACTCTCAACTTCAGCCTCTCTCTCTTACTTACATGAATCTTCTTCTACCCTAAGTTACATCCAAATTACATAACAAGAAAAGAAAAACCTAAACTACAAAGAATTAAAACTAGGCTAAATCCTAATCTGCCTTGACGTCCTTTTTTCAGCGAAAGTACAGGCCTTTTATAGGCAAATACCCAACAACCAAGATCCCGGGGAGGTCGGGGGAGCAAACTCTCCCCGTAACTCCCCAAGATTGCCGCGGAAACGCGGCAAAAGCCGCGTTTCCGCGGCAAGGGTGTGGCCAGGTGGCCACACCCTGTTGGTGGTTCTCCCCGGTTTGAAGTGGGGCTCGTATCTCCTGCTGGTTTTCTTGTTGCTTCTTCAACCGCTGACTGAATCGACTTTTGATTTTCTAGCTTCGATTCCTCGATTCAAGGAGAGTTTTTCTCAACCCCTTGATATGCCAAGATATAGCCCAGATTTCTTCACTTCGAATTTATTCTGAATTAATTCAGAATAAAGTGGGCTTTTGGGCTTGTTCTTCTTTTATTCCTTTGAGTATTTGGGCCTACATTTAGCAAAGAAAAAAGACACTTATTAATATCATTTATTAGCAAACAAGTGTGGTAAAGTGACAACATAAATGCAATGTATGTGACAAATCACACCCCCACACTTATCTTTTGCTCGCCCTCGAGCAAAACATTAGACTAACTCGAATCAATTATTAGACCACTTTCGCAGGTCACGCGATTGCACTGAGCATGTGCAACAAGCCGTTAAACCTCTAGGTTCCCCCTAGAGGACGAGTTTTGTCTCGTGAGGGTTTTCAGCGGATTGCACCCACAAAATCCATAAAGAAAGGGAAATAAAGAGTTAGTATTTTCGAAAAGCATTTTGAAAGAGAAAAATATTTGAAATATGATTGTAAGATCTAAGCAATCTATAAGTTATAGGAAACCCGAATTTTTCATTCCTAAACTTAGTCTCTATTCAAAAATTTGTTATCAATCAAAGTAAGGAGTCAAATTGTACTTCTCATCTAGTCTATTACTTTACCCTAAGTCATATGCACCTTGTGACTGTGAAAATTTTGACTAAGGGTTCATTAACTCTAACTCTTATGTCTTATTTATTTATATATATACTTTTTTTTTTTTTGTGGTATTATTCCTTAGTTCTATTAGGCTTTCTAATCTGCCCATGTAACGAGCCTCTAATCGATGACTCCCAAACCAAACGGTCTTAGGGCACCAGGTGAGAAGACACCCCTAGGACTTAAGGACTCGAGCAAACAAGGCCACAAAACTAAGGACTTTATTATATGAATCCCTTTTAGGCGTGAATACTTATGCTTTATTAGGCACAAATACCCAGCTTAATCAGAGGATCTAATCATCTTTCGCATAAATACTAAGGCTTGCTTAGGCCAAAGCACCTAGCTAATCAATAATTAGATTTATTCATCAATTTTTTTTTTCGAACTTATCTAATTATCTTTCGCATAAATACTAAGGCTTGCTTAGGCCAAAGCACCTAGCTAATCAATAATTAGATTTGTTTATTTTTCTTTTTTTTCTCTTTTTTTTTTTATAAGGCATAAGAATCTTTGTTTTTGAACCCTAAGTGTGTAAGTGTATGAAGTGTGCATATTTCATCAAGGTAAAGATCAAGACCAAATTACTTTGACAAATTATCTTCCTAACTCTATAAATCAAACAAATAATCTTATTTTGACCAAGTATAAGAAATCCTAATTTGGATTTTCCTATTCCTTAAAATTAACTTAATTTCTTACAAAAATAAGTCAAAATATTGTTTCTATTTTTCAAAAAGTTTTTAAAAGTAAAGAAAAATGTTAATTTTTTTTTTTAAAATTTTTTTTTTTTTTTAAAGAAAAAGAAAAGTTATGTTAGACCCTCCCCCACACCTATCTCATGCATTGTCCTCAATGTATGAATTAATGCATAGATGCATGAAAAAGAAGAAAGGGAAGGAAAATGGTTACCTTAAGGTGGTGGTTCCGGTGGTGGTCTGATTGGTCCACGAAACGCGGCCCAATCAACTTTTCTTGGGTCTCGGAGGAACCCACCAGCACTATCTTTAATATGACCCACTAAAAAGATAAATTCATTAAGAATTTTTATTAAAAATTTAACCCCATCTAATTTCCAAATTCCATAATTGATTTCGGAGTCAAATTTGTCAACCACCTCGTCCCAGAATGGAGTATGAAATGATAGAACAGTTGACTTGAACTCAGGAAAGACAGGAACTAATACCGACTCAGGAAGGTGACTTAAGTCAAGTAAAGGTTCAGGAGTCGAAATAGGTTCAGAAATTGGGTCCAAGTCAAGAAATTGAAACTCCAGCCCACATGTATTTTCTAATAATGGAATGTGACTTAATGTGGGTGATTCCAGTTCATAAATGATAGGTGGGGGAATCAAAACTGACTCTAGAATATTATTCAAGTTTGGTAATAAAACAGGAGTCAATATTGATTCAGAAAGTTGAACTGGATCACATATGTGAGAATCTAGGTCACATATCTCATTGAGTTCAATATCAAAAAATTGAGAACTTGCCAATTTGTCAATAGGATCTTCGAAAGTGTAAAGTTGGTCAAGTTCAACATGATCCTCAAAGATAGGTGATTCAATTTCTTTATGAATTGGTACAGGATCCAATGTTGACTCCGGGAAAAGATTGAAGTTAGGTGAAGATACCGGAGTCATAATCGAATCAGGAAATAGAATTGAATCACTAAGTTGGGATTCAGGATCATAATCATTTTCAAGTTCTATTTCAGGAAAAGGAAAACTAGCCAAACTATCAATATCTTTTTCAAAATTTGGAGTTTGGGCAAGTTCAAATGGTTGTTCTGAAATAGAATTTTGATTTCCAAAACAACATGACTCTTCGGCTCTAACAGAATGGTAAGTGACATCAGGACGGTGGGAACGTAGAGATTCGACCATCATATCTATGTCACGATTTCTAGCATTTTGAGCATGAGTCATGGCTTCTAGCATCTTTTCATAATTGATGGGTTCATTGTTTTGATGAAAAGATGAAGAGTTGTCTTGGAAGTGGTATTGAAATTGTGAGTCCATCAGATTTTGGGATTTGTGTTTGGACTCACGCATACTCCGTTCCAAAATTGATGGTTTCCTATTTTGGACGGGTGGAACTGAGTATGAATCTTGAACATAATGTGGACTGGGTGGAGAAGGAGGGCAAGGTGGTTGGAAATTATGCTCGGGGGAGTTGAATCCCCACTGACTCGGTGAAGAGTTGAATTCATTATGGAAATTATAGTTATTAGATGGGGGGTATGGGTCATATTGATTCGGATAAGACCAATCCGGCACACTAGGTTGGTTAAAGTCATGATATGCCGGGTTGGTAATATCCGAAAAAGAGTTTGATGTGTAATATGGATTATTATTATAGTTGAAAAAATTATTATTATAAGCCATATCACACAATGGAATACAAACAAAAAGAAAGAAAAACAAACAAATAAACAAACAAGGAAAAAAAAATTCTAACCTAAGTTAGAGTAGACCTAGACCTAGATGACTCCTAACTGGTTAGACTGTCCACGGGAGGTCTAATGTAGACTTTAACCACAAGCTAATCAGCCAGGTCAGGGCAAGGTTGGTGGGAGGTTTTCCGTCAAAGACGTTCCTTAATTAAATAACCACCAACCTTCGGGCTTTCGGCCCTCAATCCCTTTCCTAGACACTGATTTTGCAGGAGTTAGATTCCAACATTTTTCCCCTTAGGATAATCTCCTAATTGAGTCCGAGATGTCCCTAGGGCCAACGTCTACTCGATTTTAGGTTAGGCTTGGGTTAGTGAGTGCTTGGATTCTGATTTTTGGGCTAAGGAAGGGTGATTAAATCCCCACCTTATCTTGTTATGGGTTAGTGCCCTTAAGATGATTTTGTGCAAGGTGTGCAAGATAAAGAAAGTAACATTCAAAAGCAAATATCACCCAAGAATGTTTCCTATGCTATATGCTATGCTTACATACCTTGTCTCCAGCACTCTTCAACAGTAAAAAAAATAAATGAATTGAAAAGAACGCGTGCCTAAAATGCAAACGTCTAATCAATTTTTAACTTTTGCAACAAACTTTTTACTGTTGATTATTAGCAGGTTTTTGTGATGGCATATAAGAAATAAATAATTGCAGAAAACTATAATTTGCAAAGCTAGCAGCCCTGCAAAAATCTGTTAGTAGTCAACTCGTCCTTGCCGCGGATCCGCGGTTTTTGCCGTGGAAACGCGGCAATTCAGAGGGCCCTTGGTCTCTGCTTTCTATAGCAAAGGCCCAAGGCCACTTGTATGTCAATGCAATATCAATTTCCTGCTTTGATTGTCCTGTAACCTGCAACAGAGAAGAAAAATCGTTTACTTCTAAAAGATTTGCAAGAAAAATTCAGATTTCAATAAAAACTGTTTTACCCTCCCCGGCAACGGCGCCAAAATTTGATTGAGGCTAAACCTGCACAAAAAATACGAGATTATAGAACTTAAGAAGAGAATGTGCAAGTGCTCAATACTTCCGCTATAGCAAGTGGCTAATGCGGGTCGTGATCCACAAGGAGGGTTTGCGATGGAAGCTTTACAGTTTTTATTGAAATCGTTATGAATATAAGCGATAGTTCTTCTCTGTTTTTAAGTTAACAAAAAGAAAAAGAAAGTTATGTTAAAGTTAAGAAGAAAGCGAGAGATGAAGAAGGTGGACAAATCAGAAAACAAGAAAAACGACTATGTATAATGAAGTGGAAAGAAGAATGAAAACGATTTGAAAGAAGTGGTTGGTGATCTAAACTAAGAAAGAAAAGAAAAGAAGTAAAGAAAAGTAAAGAGATACTTACCGAGGTTGAGTGATGACTTACTTGGAAACCTTTTTGCAAGTTCTACCTTTTTGCTTCGGAGGCGTTCAACGCATAGATCATAAGCTCGAGCTCGGTCCCCGTGCACATTATATCGTCAAGCATATGAAGAACGAAGTGATGCGAGCTTGGAAGAGGAGAACGTCTTCATGAACGATCGCTGGCTCTCACGTAGCTTCGGTATACTTGCTTTAGAGTTCACTTGAAGACTCAACACATACAACCAAGGTGAAGTAGAAGAGGAAGAGGAAAGCAAAACAAAACGGAAAGTAAAGATACAAACATAAACAAATGTTACCTTTATTGCTTACTGAGACAATGAAAGAAAGGAGGAGGATACATCGTCGGTGTCACTCTCAACTTCAGCCTCTCTCTCTTACTTACATGAATCTTCTTCTACCCTAAGTTACATCCAAATTACATAACAAGAAAAGAAAAACCTAAACTACAAAGAATTAAAACTAGGCTAAATCCTAATCTGCCTTGACGTCCTTTTTTCAGCGAAAGTACAGGCCTTTTATAGGCAAATACCCAACAACCAAGATCCCGGGGAGGTCGGGGGAGCAAACTCTCCCCGTAACTCCCCAAGATTGCCGCGGAAACGCGGCAAAAGCCGCGTTTCCGCGGCAAGGGTGTGGCCAGGTGGCCACACCCTGTTGGTGGGTCTCCCCGGTTTGAAGTGGGGCTCGTATCTCCTGCTGGTTTTCTTGTTGCTTCTTCAACCGCTGACTGAATCGACTTTTGATTTTCTAGCTTCGATTCCTCGATTCAAGGAGAGTTTTTCTCAACCCCTTGATATGCCAAGATATAGCCCAGATTTCTTCACTTCGAATTTATTCTGAATTAATTCAGAATAAAGTGGGCTTTTGGGCTTGTTCTTCTTTTATTCCTTTGAGTATTTGGGCCTACATTTAGCAAAGAAAAAAGACACTTATTAATATCATTTATTAGCAAACAAGTGTGGTAAAGTGACAACATAAATGCAATGTATGTGACAAATCATTAGTCTATACGCAAGATATTATTATCAATTAAGGTAAGAATTCAAAATTGGTTTGAATATTTTATCTTTCATAAAACATAGATAATATGCACTTTGTGACATTGAAGATTTCTGGGATTTCAACTCTAACCATCAAGCCATTTATTTATATTTTTTTCTCTTTTTTTTCTTCCTTAGTTTTCTTAGGTTTTCTAGTTTACCGGTAGTGAGTCTTTAACCGATGACTTCCAGATCAGACGGTCTCAGGGCACCAGATGAGAAAACATCTGTCGTGTTTAAGGACTTGAGTAAATAAGGCCACAAAATTAAGGGGGATTATTTGTTTCTTTTGACCACCGTTAGGCGTGAATAATCAAGCTTCTTGAGGCATAGTTATCCAGCTTAATAAGTGATTTTTTCTTTATGTATTACACATATAGATATATATTTTTTCTTTTTATTTACTTTATGGCATTTTAGATCTTTGTTTCATCCCAAAAATGTGTAAGTGTGAAGTGCATACTATCTAAGGTAAAAAATTCAAGATAAAATTATCTCCCCAATTTTTATACTTAACCTATAATTTTAAACAAGATCTATTATTTCAACTAGGTTTAAGATGTCATAATTAAGGTTTCCTTAATTTCTAAGGTCATCTTAATTTTCTTTAAACATACATCAAAACATTGTCTCTTATTTCAAAAAATTTTAAAAGAAAGGGAAAATCCTATGACTAAAATATCCTAAAGAAGTGTAAAAAAAAATAAAATCTAAAAACTCTACGTTAGTAAACCCTCCCTCATACTTATTTCATGTATTGTCCTCAATACATCATGATGTATGTATGCATAAAAGAAATAGAGAGGGAAGGAAAAATTACCTCAAGGTGGTGCTTTCGGTGGCGGTCTAATTGGTCCACGAAATGCAGCCCAATCCAATTTGTATGGAGTTTGGAGGAACCCTCTAGAAACCACTATAATACAACCCATTATTATGATGTATATATGAACGATTTTTATTAAGAATTTTACCCCATCTAATTTCTAAATTTTCAAAGTAATTTTGGAGTCAATTTTATCAACACCTTTGTTCCAAAATAGAGTATGAAAAGACGGAATGATTGATCTGGACTCAGGAAGCACAGAACTAATACTGACTCAGGAATTTGACTTAAGTCAAGTAAAGGTTCAGGAGTCAAAATTGGTTCAAGAATCGGGTCCAAATCAAGAAGTTGAAATTCAAGTCCACATTTATTTCACCACAATGGAATGTGACTCTCTGAGATTGGTGATTCAAGTTCAAGAATGACGGGTATGAGAATCAAAACTGACTCTAAAATGTTTCTCAAGTCAGGTAGCAAAACAGGAGTCAATATTGATTCAGGAATTTGAACTGAATCACAAATTTGAGGATCGACGTCACATTCTGGTCTAAGTTCAATTTCTTTAAAATAGAAACTTGCCAATTTGTCAATGGGACATTCAAAGTATGAAATTCGTCAAGTTTAATTTGTTAATCATAAAAGATTGGTGATTCAATTTCACGATAGACTGGCACAGGATTCAATACTGACTCGGGAAAAGGCCTGAAATCAGGTAAAAATACCTCAGTCATTATTGAATCAGGAAGTGAAAATGAATTACTAAGTTGAGGTTCAGGATCATATTCATGCTCAAGTTCAGTCTCAGGAAAGGGATAACTTGCTAACATGTCAATGTGGTTCTCAAGAATTTGATGTTGGTCAACTTAAAATGGGTGTGCTGAAATTGAATCTTGGTTTCCAAAACAACATTATTCCTGATTAAGATCATTAGAGTTAGAGATATCTGAATTGGTCAAAGGTTGATAAGAGTGAGTTTCCTCATTCTTATGAATGTTAACCAATTGACTCAGTTATGTTTCTAACCTATCGATAGACTGGGAAAAAGATTTTTGAAGGTTTTGTGAGGTCTTATGCAAGATTTCTAGAATATTTTCTAGCTCAGATTTTTCTTTAAATGGTTGTTCTAGAAAGGGAATATAGGAATCTTAATTTTGAAAAAATTATAAAGATTGTGAGTCCAACAAGTTTTGAGATTATCGCTCGGACTCACGCAAGAGTTCCTCAGTCAATTCAAAGATGGATGTTTGATCATTTTGAAGAGGTGGGACTGAGTAAGGCTCTTGAAAATATTGTGAAATTGGAGAGGCCATCATTTTCAGAAATTGTCGCTCGGCCTCTTGTAGGTTGGATTTTATACTCTTTTCTAACTCGGATTTTTTTCAATTGGTGGTTCTAGAAAAGGAGTATAGGAAGCAAAATTGGCAAATGAATACTGTGAAAATTTTGAAAATGGTAGACAAGGTAGTTGAAAATTTGACTCGGGAGAGGTGAATCCCCATTGACTCTATGAAGAGTGGAAATTATTTTGGAAATTATGGTCATAAAATTGAGGGTATGAGTTGTGTTGATTCGGATAAGTCCAACCCGATGTATTTGGTTGGTTCATATTGTAAAAAGCCGAGTTAGAATTATCCGAATCAAATGGGGTCGATGTGAAATATGGATTCATATTAGGATTGAAAGAATTTTTGTTGTTGAATTCCATTTCACAAATAATCACAAATAAAAAAGAAAAAGCAAACAACAAACAAAAAGAAAGAAAATCAAAACTAAGCGTATACTTGGGTTAACCTAGACCTAGACGACTTCTAACTGGTCGATTACCCGGGGAGGTTGTTTTAGGAATCCGACCACAAGCTAATCGGCTACTTAGGGGTAAAATACGGTGGGAGGTACCTGTAAGTAAGAAACAGGCCTTAATTACGCCAATCCACGATATTTTCGAGGCGTGACCACTTAATCCCCAACCTTTAGAGACCAATTTCATAAGAGTAAGATTCAAAATAAGTTCCACCCTCGGTCAATCTCTTAGTGAGTCTGAGATGTCCCTAGGGGCTAACGCCTATCAATTTTTATTAGGGCTTGGGTTGTGTGAATGGGGAGATGGTTTTTGGGCTAAGGAAGAGAGATGAAATCCCTACCATATCTTGTATGGGTTTTGCCCTTAATTTCAATTCGTACAAGGGTGCAATATAAACAAGAATATAACACAAAGCGATAAATCACCCACGTGCTTGTCCTATGCTATATGCATTGCCATATGTACACATCAGTGCAGATCACAACAATAGAACAAAATGCAGTATATTGGTATTGAATTGACAAGTGCCGAAATGCAAATGTCTAAACTGTTTTAAAAGCGTCTAAATATCATATTTTAGTTCTTTAATTTATTACAGTGTATAGGCAATCAAATTAGAAAAAAGATAGCAGAAATCACAGATATATGCAAATAGAAGCAGCTCGAAAAATATAAGTCCAAGATTTTAAAAATGTGTCGCGTTTCCGCAGCTTTAACAAGATTCCGCGGCAAATGTTTAAGCAACTGCTCCCTGCTTTCTTGAGCAGATAGATACAAGCAAGTTTAACTTTTTGCAATGTTTAGTTTCTACAATTATTACCCTGCACACCAAAATAGAGAAGAAAATGTTAATAAAAATGTGAGTTTAAACCATTCCCGTCTCTGGCAACGGCGCCAAAGTTTTGATCGGATCGAAACAAGCACTTGAAAGATGTGTTTATGAAATCAATGTAATTGTATATGTGCTAATGTTCTCTCGATACTTCCGTTATAGCATTGGCTCAACGGGTCGAATCCACAGGGACGAGAGGCGATGGAAGCATTTACAGTTCTCATTCACATCGGTTGTTAACAAGTTTTTCTTTGTTAAAGAATGGGAAAAAGAAAATAAAAGAAAAGAAATCCAGAAAGTGATAGGTGGAGAAGGTGATGAAAACAAAAATGTTAAAGTAAAAGAGAAATGGCTTTAAAAACTAAAGAAGATGACACAAAGATGAACTAAGAAGTTGGTGAAAACAATGAAGAAAATGATAAAAGAGTTTGAAATTGATTTTCAAAATAAGATAAAAGAAAACTCATGGCTACTAACTACTAATTGATCCACTAACTATACTAACCTCTTAGTGTAGTTGCCTCACATGGATCCTTGGCCATCACTAATCCTTAGCTTCAAGAGACGATACAAAACATGGCTCATAAGATTGTTCTTCTATATTTAAACCACACATCCACAACACACAACAAGTTGCAAGCTACTATTAAATCATCAAAATCGGTTAGAGGTGAGCATGAAATAAAGTTAGCATTGCAAGTTAGCGAGTTAGTAGGTTAGATGTTAGAAATGTTAGAATGTTAGGATCCATCATCATGAGCCATCAATGGCACTTGCAAGAGCAAGGCCTTGTAAAGGCTACTAGATTCATGTTCATTATCAAGTAAGTAGTTAGATGGTTAGTGATTAGTAGTTAGATTATCATGAGAGGAAAGATTAGCTAAGAATCATGTAGAAGATGGAGAAGATTACAATAGAGAAGAAAGGAGACACCTTTACATAGATTGCCACCATCTATTACATCAATCTCTCTCTTTCTCTCTCTGAATCTTACTGCCCTAATACATGAATTTAAAAGAAAATAGAAATACAAAAGAAAAAGAAGAACACATATACTACACTACATTAAAAGAGAGAAAACCTAGCTTATTTCTCAATCTGCTTGCATTTTGGGCCTCTGCGGGAGTATATATAGGCAAAAGGGGCTTCCAGAAGACGAGACGAGGCCGCGCGTCAAAAATCAACGCGTGGATCGCCTTCTTGGCCGCGAAAATGCAGCCATAGTTGCGTCCATTGCCAAACCAAGGACTTAGGTCCCTGATTTTGGTGAGAATATTCCCATCGCTTCGAGGACCTTCCAAATATGGATGGATTTGGGTATATACGTCCGGATATTCGTCAGACGTACGCAAGGGTCTAGATTTAATGCGTCTTCTAGAAGCTCCCTTACTTGGCCTCCAAGAAATGGGGATTTAGTTATCCAAAAATGAGTTTAATTAAGTTCTTATTACCCTTTTGCCCCTAGATTCTTGATTTATCTGCAAAGTAGACCAAAACACAATTACAAATAACATATTATTCATATATCGGTAGGAAAATATGATATAATAATGCAGAACTGTAGACTAATCAGGTATGTGGGGACTTCTGGAAATTTAGATAATGATTGCACCCAGCTTTGACATATGAGGCTCGAACATAGAGGAGAAAAGTCAATATCAAGCTCTTGCAAAGGAAGATCTATTGAAAGGTGTCAATACCTGCGAATTGAATTTCTGTGAACATTGCATCATCGAAAAGAAGACAAAGGTGAGATTCGGCACTGCGACTCATTGCAGTGAGGAGATTCTTGATTATGTTCACACAGATGTCTAGGAACCTACCAAGACGACATCTATTGAAGGTAGCCACAACTTTGTCTTTTATAGATGATTACTCTGGGCGATGTTGGGTATATACCATGAAACACAAAGAGAAAGTCCTGGAGTTGTTTGTGGAGTGAAAGAGAAACATGGAGAAAAGCACAGGAAGAAAAATTAAGGTACTCCATTCAGACAATGGAGGAGAGTATACAAGTGATTCTTTCCTACAGCTATATCGCGATGAGGGCATAGAAAGACACTTTACAATAAGAGAAGCACCACAACAAAACGGGTCGCTAAAAGGAAAGAAGAAGTGTTGGTTTTGAAGATGTGTTTTAAACTAAGAAATGAAAGGATAGAAATAAAAATTTACTTACCCTCTTTGGCCGATTACTTACCGTGGATCGTAGGCAAAGATTTACCTTGCTTCAGAGGCGATCAACTCATAACTCATAAGATTGAACTCAGTTTCCATCCACATTACATCATAAGGATGAACAAGCATGAAATGATACGTACACTTAAGAGGAGGAATCCATCATTGAAATACCCTGATTCCAGAATATATATTCTTTTACGATTTTCGATGTTTGATCGTACACATGTCTTTTCATATACATATTTTCGTCCATTTGACCCTAAAATTTTTTGCACGAGACTTTGCACTAGCACTAGATTTTACCCTTGGAATTTCATAATTTTTTTCTTCAATAATTATTTAATTAAATATTTCCTCTCTCCTTCTATTTTTCCTTTTTTCATCTCTAAATTCATTTCTTATCCAATTTTCTTCTTTTTAATTTTTATATTATTTTTCAATGAGACATTTAACCGCCAAATAAATCTATATATGCATTTTTATTTCTTTTCTTTTTCTTTTCTTTTTTTCTTTTCTTTTCTCCATTTTCCTAGACTATTCTATGGTTTCTCTAGGAAGCCAACCATTTGGTTCTCCTATAACCTTCCTCACTGTCTTATCTTCTTCCTCACCTGCTCTAATCCATGGTCGGCTACCTGATTGATACACAATATTGCATATTTTACCACATAATCCCCATGCACATTGCAAATAAATATATGATTTTTACTCATCTTCTCTATATTTTTGCAGGTCCATACTTTAAAAGAGACAAAAGCCCAATAATCACTTTAATTAGCAATAATTAAATAGATTAATTCCAAGCCCAAGATAAAGCCCAAATTTGAATCCAGGATCCAGAGAATTCTACGTAACAACTCAAGATTCTAGAAGGCCACGTGGATAACAACCTCGTAACCAACCTGTACCAGAAAGTTGTTACCCAACAGAGTTAGTTGAGCCGCAAATTCTGGGATTTTCCCGCCATTTTTCGGCAAGGATAAGGCAGTTGAGTCCCAGATTTTGCGCCAACAAACTGGGTTCTGGATCCTTCTCCTGAGGCCTATAAATACTACACTTGGACCTGCGAGAAAAGACTGAAGAGAGAAGAGAGGAGAAATTAGGAGAAAGTCTTGTATTTTGTTTTAGTATTCTCTAGGTTTTAGTCTCCCTCTTCTTCCTCCCTAGAAATTCTGCAAAAGAGAGTTGTAAGAGAGAGAAAGCTTGTGTACACCAAGGAGTGACAACTTGTGAAGCAAGGATTGATCCATTCTCTTCTTCTCTACTTGAGCATTTTCTAGTAACTCTTGCTTTCTTTACTTCTAGTTTTACTTTACTTGCAATTTTATTCATGCTTTGTTTTGCTTTTCTAATGGCTAGTAGCTAATTCTTTCTTCTCATGGCTAGCTAACAACTTACCTTGCTAACTACTAACTCATGGGTGATTGCTATCTTTAATCTTGCAAGTCGTATGGTCTTCTCTTCTCCGATGGGTTACTTTCATGCTTGGCAAGTATCTTGTTGTAATTCTCCATATGATTCATGTGTGCCTCATTTAGAGCCTTGTCTTTGAACAAGTGCCTTGATGGAACATGGAGATGGATCACCAATATGCTATTTGTTGTACAACTTCTTTACTTCCATTAATGAATGTTGTATCTTCTTCCTTAGCATCCCTTGAGTGTAGCTCTTTTGATTCCATTATTGAAAGTCTAACTTGTAGGCCAATGACATCTATGAGACTACAAGACAAGTCCAAGTATGATCACCCGTCATCCAAGTGGGAAAGTAATTAGACCAACACGCAAGACAAACATATGCCGATGAATCAACATGAGGCACGCATTCACCATCACGGAGTTTAGTAAGTTTTTAGCAAGGAAGTAAGGTTAGCTAGCCATGGTTTTCTTCACCTTCAAAGTCTTCTAAAGTTTTCTTTTCTTTTAGTGTTAATAACAAATCCAATCTTGATTTTGATTTCTTTTCATTTTCCATCATGAACAAAGCCACCTATTCTTTTATTTCTTTTTCCAACGATTCTTTATTCTTGTAAAGCAAAGAAGAATCTTCATTTTATATCTTCACTACCAACCGTAACGCTTCCATCGCAAGCTCTCCCTGAGGATCGACCCGGTATAGCCATTGCTATAACGGAGATAGGAAAGGGTATATCAATCATCTTTCATACATTGTGGAGTGATCTAAGCACTTGAGGTTGTTTCTAAACCTTATCTCTCTTTCCATTGAATACATATATTTGTGCTCTTTTACATTCCATAATACAACACCTTTCCCGTCTAAACAAAATGGCGCCGTTGCCGGGGAGAGCAACGTTTTAGGTTTAAAGTGAAGAACTAAACGAATCTTCTTCTCTGTTGCAGGTTTCAGGTTGAAGAAAACAGGAACTTTGCATTGCAGTGACATATAAGTGGATCTGGGACTCTGCTCTCGAAAGCAGAGACCAGGATCCCTCCAAATTGCCGCAAAATCCTGGCTTTTGCCGCAAATTTGCGGCAATAAGGAGTGCACTACTGATCATTTTTCTGCAGGATCTCTGATTCTGCAAAATACTTCTGCTGCATTACTTAATTTCCTATATTATTCACCCTATACCTGCTTAATAAAGTCAACAGTAAAAAAATTGGTTGTAATCGTTAAAAGTTGATTAGACATTTGCATTTCTAGGCACGTGTCTTTTCAATTCATTTACTTTTACTGTTGAAGAGTGCTGGATGCAAGGTACGTAAGCATTGCATGTAGACTAGGAATCATCTCTTGCTTGATTTTCATGCTTTGAGTGAATCCTTGTTATCTATCTTGTACACTTGCACAATTCAATTTTAAGGGCATAACCGATAAATAAGATAAGGTTGGGAGTTCATTACCCTTTCCTTAGCCCGAAAACCACAATCCGAGCACTCACTAACCCAAGCCTAATTTAATAAAAAAAGTAGACGTTGGCCCTAGGGACATCTCGGACTCACTTAGGAGATTATCCTAAGGGGGAAAAGTGTTGGAAATTGACTCTTGCAAAATCAGTGTCTAGGAAAGGGATTGAGGGCCGAAAGCCCGAAGGTTGCTGGTTACTTAATTAAGGAACGTCTCTGATGAAAAACCTCCCAACAATCTTGACCTTTCCTGGCTGATTAGCTTGTGGTCAAAGTCTACACTAAACCTCCCGTGGACAGTCTATCAGTTAGGAGTCGTCTAGGTCATAAGTCTACCCTAACTTAGGTTAGAAATTTTTTTGGTTTATTTGTTTGTTTCTTTTGATTGTGATTTTTTTTGTGATATGGCATTCAACAATTACAATTCTTTCCATCCTAATAATAATCCATATTTCACACAGACTTCATTCTATTCGGATAATTCCAACCCAGCGTTTTACAATATGCACCAACCAAATACACCGGGTTGGCCTTATCCGAATCAATATGACCCATACCCCCATCTAATAACTATAATTTTCATAATGATTTCAACTCGTCACAGAGTCATTGGGGATTCACGTACCCCGAGTCAAATTTTCAAACTCCTTGTCCACCATATCCACCAAGTCCACAATATCCACAACATTCATTTTTCGATTTTGCTTCATATACTCCTTTTTCTGAACCACCAATTGAAGAAAAATCTGAGTTACTAAGGAGTATAGAAGCCAATTTACAGAGAGCCGAGCAGAAACTTCAAGAACCATTTGCCTCTCCAATTCCACAGTATTTTCAAGAGTCTTACTCAGTTCCACCTTTTCATAATGAACAACCATTTACCTTGGAAACAAGTAAAGAACTCTTGTGTGAGTCCAAGCTTCAATCTACACACATTTCTGACTCACATTATTCACAAACTTTCCAAAGTCAAGATTCTTATACTCCCATTCTAGAGCAGCCATCTGTAGAAATATCACGTTTAGAAAAGAATATAAACATCTTACAAGAGTCTTTGTTACAATATCAAACAACACGTGCCGAGTCTTTCAATAAGGTGGATGAACAATTGAGTCAATTGGTTAACATCTATAGGAATGAGGAAACTCTATCTTATCAACCTTTGACCAATTCAATTATGCCACACTCTATTGATATGACCCAAGACTCTTGTCATTTTGGAAATCCAGATTCAATTTCAGCACACTCATCTGAACTTGTCCAAACTTCAAATCCCATTGACATTTTGGCAAGTTTTCCTTTTCCTGAAATTGAACTTGAACATGAATATGATCCTAAACTTCCACTTGATGATTCAATTCTACTTCATGATTCAATTATGACTCCAGTGTCTTCACATGATTTCACTTCATTTTCCGAGTCAGTGTTGGATCCAGTGCCAGTCCATTTTGAAATTGAATCACCAATCTTTGATGATCATACTGAACTTGACCAATTCCATACTTTTGAAAGTCCCATTGATAAATTGGCAAGTTCACATTTTTGTGGAATTAAACTTCATGAGGAATGTGATCTTGAACCCCAACTTAGTGATTCAATTCTTTTTCCTGATTCAATAATGACTCCGGTATCTTTACCTGACTTCAATCTTTTCCCGGAGTCGACATTGGATCCTGTCCCAATTCATAATGAAGTTGAATCACCCATCTTTGAGGATCATATTGAACTTGACCAATTATACACTTCTGAAGATACTATTGACAAATTGGCAAGTTCTCCATTTTTTGGTATTGAACTACATGAGAAATGTGACCTAGATTCTCACTATCTCTTTACTTCTGAAACTGATTGTACAATTCTGACGGAAAACATTGACCTTAGTTTTGAAGAATTGTATGAAGATGAGCTAGAATTCCTTAATATTGGAAGTAAAGAGATATCACCCATATTAGGTCACATTCCATTGTTGGACAATACATGTGGACTTGAGCTTCATTTTCTTGACTTGGACCCAATTCCTGAAATCATTTTGACTCCTGAACCTTCACTTGACTTAAGTCACTTTCCTGAGTCGGTATTAGATCCTGTCTTTCCTGAGTCCAAGTCAACTGTTCTATCATTTCATACACCATTCTGGGACAAGGTAGTTGACAAATTTGACTCTGAAATTTATTATGGAAAATGGAAATTAGATGGGGTCAAGTACTTAATTAAGATCTTTTAAGGATTTATCTTTTTAATGGGTCATATTCATGATATTTCTGGTGGGTTCCTAAAAACCCAAAGCAAAGTTGATTGGGCCATGTTTCGTGCACCAATCAGACCGCCACCGGAACCACCACCTTGAGGAAATATTTTTTCCTTCCCTCTCTATTTGTTTCATGCATACATATATCACGATGCATTGAGGACAATGCATGAGATAAGTGTGGGGGAGGGTTTACTAACATAGAGTTTTTAGATCTTCTTTCTTTTACACTTCTTTTAAAAATTTAAAAATAAAAAAAAAACTTTTTGAAATAAGAGACAAAGTTTAGATCTATTTTTAAGAAAATTAAGATTTATCTTAGAAATTAAGAAAGCCTTAATTATGACATCTTAAACCTAGTTGAAATAATAGATCTTGTTTGAAATTATAGGCTAAGTAAGAAAAATTGGTGAGATATTTTTATCTTGAATTTTTTGCCTTAGATAAGTATGCACTTTACACTTACACATTTCTTGGGATTGAAACAAAGACCAAAATGCCATAAAAATAAAAATAAAAAGAAAAAGAAAAAAAATATATATAATAAAACATCACCTATTAAGCTGGACAATCGTGCCTCAAGAAGCATGATTATTCACGCCTAACGGTGGTAAAGGAAATAAATAATCCCCTTTAGTTTTGTGGCCTTTTTACTCGAGACCTTAAACCCGAGGGATGTTTTCTCATCTGGTGCCCTAAGACCGTCTGGTTTGGGAGTCATCGGTTAAAGGCTCGTTACAAGGGTAAACTAGAAAGCCTAAACTAAGGGAAGAAAAAGCAGAAAAAATATATATATATATATAAATAAATGGCTCGATGGTTGGAGTTGAAATCCCAGAAATTTTCACTGAGCACGGTGTGCATATTATCGAGGTTTTATGAAAGATAAAGTATTCAATCCAATTTTGAATTCTTACCTTAATTGAAGACAAGATCTTGCATGGAGACTAAGTATAAGGAAGAATGATTATAGGTGGACTTATGACCTTAGATCACTTATATTTTTGCAAAAATAGTTCGAAAACATGTCTCTCTTTCAAAATGTATTTTCAAAACACTAACATTTGTCTTCTTTCTTTATGGATTTTGTGGGTGTAATCCGCTGAAAACCCTCAGGAGACAACACTCCTCCTCTAGGGTAACCTAGAGGTTTAACGGCTTGTTGCACACGCTCAGTGCAATCGCGTCACCTGCGAAAGTGGTGTAATAAAATTGGTAGTATAGTTTTTCTTTTTCTTTGTTTTGCTCGGGACGAGCAAAAGAATAAGTGTGGGGGTGTGATTGATACACAATATTGCATATTTTACCACATAATCCCCATGCACATTGCAAATAAATATATGATTTTTACTCATCTTCTCTATATTTTTGCAGGTCCATACTTTAAAAGAGACAAAAGCCCAATAATCACTTTAATTAGCAATAATTAAAGAGATTAATTCCAAGCCCAAGATAAAGCCCAAATTTGAATCCAGGATCCAGAGAATTCTACGTAACAACTCAAGATTCTAGAAGGCCACGTGAATAACAACCTCGTAACCAACCTGTACCAGAAAGTTGTTACCCAACAGAGTTAGTTGAGCCGCAAAATCCGGGATTTTCCCGCCATTTTTCGGCAAGGATAAGGCAGTTGAGTCCCAGATTTTGCGCCAACAAACTGGGTTCTGGATCCTTCTCCTGAGGCCTATAAATACTACACTTGGACCTGCGAGAAAAGACTGAAGAGAGAAGAGAGGAGAAATTAGGAGAAAGTCTTGTATTTTGTTTTAGCATTCTCTAGGTTTTAGTCTCCCTCTTCTTCCTCCCTAGAAATTCTGCAAAAGAGAGTTGTAAGAGAGAGAAAGCTTGTGTACACCAAAGAGTGACAACTTGTGAAGCAAGGATTGATCCATTCTCTTCTTCTCTACTTGAGCATTTTCTAGTAACTCTTGCTTTCTTTACTTCTAGTTTTACTTTACTTGCAATTTTATTCATGCTTTGTTTTGCTTTTCTAATGGCTAGTAGCTAATTCTTTCTTCTCATGGCTAGCTAACAACTTACCTTGCTAACTACTAACTCATGGGTGATTGCTATCTTTAATCTTGCAAGTTGTATGGTCTTCTCTTCTCCGATGGGTTACTTTCATGCTTGGCAAGTATCTTGTTGTAATTCTCCATATGATTCATGCGTGCCTCATTTAGAGTCTTGTCTTTGAACAAGTGCCTTGATGGAACATGGAGATGGATCACCAATATGCTATTTGTTATACAACTTCTTTACTTCCATTAATGAATGTTGTATCTTCTTCCTTAGCATCCCTTGAGTGTAACTCTTTTGATTCCATTATTGAAAGTCTAACTTGTAGGCCAATGACATCTATGAGGCTACAAGACAAGTCCAAGTATGATCACCCGTCATCCAAGTGGGAAAGTAATTAGACCAACACGCAAGACAAACATATGCCGATGAATCAACATGAGGCACGCATTCACCATCACGGAGTTTAGTAAGTTTTTAGCAAGGAAGTAAGGTTAGCTAGCCATGGTTTTCTTCACCTTCAAAGTCTTCTAAAGTTTTCTTTTCTTTTAGTGTTAATAACAAATCCAATCTTGATTTTGATTTCTTTTCATTTTCCATCATGAACAAAGCCACCCATTCTTTTATTTCTTTTTCCAACGATTCTTTATTCTTTTAAAGCAAAGAAGAATCTTCGTTTTATATCTTCACTACCAACCGTAACGCTTCCATCGCAAGCTCTCCCTGAGGATCGACCCGGTATAGCCATTGCTATAACGGAGATAGGAAAGGGTATATCAATCATCTTTCATACATTGTGGAGTGATCTAAGCACTTGAGGTTGTTTCTAAACCTTATCTCTCTTTCCATTGAATACATATATTTGTGCTCTTTTACATTCCATAATACAACACCTTTCCCGTCTAAACACTACCTCCCTCCCTCCCTCCACCTCTCTCTATAGAAAAATCCCAAAATAGGCTCCAAAAATACTCTAAAAATAATAAACCCTACCACCACCAATAAAGCCTCTCTACACCTTCCCCAGCCATCCATAGTTTTTCCCATATTTTCCTCCTTCCAAAATACACTAAAATCTCACTATCTCTATCTAGAAAACCCATTTTTTCTCTCTAAAAATCCTACAAAATTACAATAACTCCATGGATACTTCTACAACATCCTAATATCATCTTTAGGCCTAATTACACTCCACATATTTATCTCCCAATTTTTCTCTCTTTAAAAAGACCCAAAAAGGTACTTTCTTTCTCCTCTCTCTACCTTCTCTCTACATTTTCTCACTTCCTCTCTCCCTAGCTTTAGGCCACCAGCATCTTGGGGAGTCTCCTCTCTCCACCTCAGCACACCAACCACGCATCCAAAGCCTCCTCCTTCTCTATCTACATCAGTTTCTCTCTCTAAAAAGGGGTTTTTCCCTATTTTCTCTCTCTAAAAACCCTTACCACACTTCCCTTCTTCCTTATACAGTCCACAGCCAGCCCCTTGGCTACGTATACACTCCACATGTACACACACTGTACACATGCATGTGGTATTAGGTATTTTCCGATATAGGCGAGTACTCTTCTCTTGTTGCATATGTGCACATACACACATGTACACATATAATTGTACACGTGCAAGCATATTTCATGTTCTAGGCATTTCTCAAAATTTGCTGTAAACCTTTAAAAATTATCTGAGCATTTTTAAGAATTTCCTGTATTTTAGGAATTATCTGTATATTTTTAGGAATCTTCCTATATTTATAGAATTTTTCAATGCATTTCTTTGAATTTTTGGTGTATTTAGACATTTTTTGTTTATTTTTATAAATTTCCTGTGTATTTTTAGAAATTTCCATTATTTTTTGGAATTACTTTCATTTTTAGAAATTTTTTGTATTTTTGTATCTTTTGGTACTAACATCTTCTGCAGGTACCTACTTGGCCTTCTGGCCCTATTAGACCTTCTGCTCTCTCTTACGCCCATTCGTCGAAAGCGAGTGCGCTTAGACCTTATGGTCTCTCTTTTGGCGCTCAGCGCCATTGATAGTTATTTATATGTATGTATACTTGAATGTACTAACATCATTTTATGCAGATATTAAGTTGGCCTTCTAGCCCTATTAGACCTATGATCTCTCTTATGCCCACTTCCCGAAAAGGGGTGTGCTTAGACCGTTTACAGTGTCTCGACTTCGCCTGGTTAGCATATTTAGCGCTCAGAGCTTTATCACTATACTTGCTTAGGCGAAACTTTGCCTGATTTCAGACTCGCAGCTTAAGCCAAGTCATTCTTATAGCTCTGTCGAGCGCTTTAGTGACTAAAAACTGTTCGTTGTTTGTGCCTCCAGTTATGCTTTGCTTCTCTCGTATGTGCATAGTTGTAGTGCTGCTTTTATATTATTTATTAGATACTGATATTGATATTGCTAATACTAATACTGATATTGCTACTGATATTTGACAAGGGTTCCTTACTTAATGTCGGTCATTGACACTGACTACTGTTACTAATGCAGACTACTGATACTGACATTACACTTGACATTGACATAACATTAACATCTCACATACTGACTACAGATCATATACTAAATACTGGATGGTACCATAACTCCTGTTGTATTACATTACACTGTTTCCAGACTTTAGACTGTAACTCCTGACTGAATATGATCATGATTACTAATTTACGGGAACTTACATGTTAACATCTAATATGACCTTAACACCTGATACTGAATATATAACATTGACACTGGATACTATCCTGACATCTGACTACTGATATTGATATTGATACAATGAACATAATATTACGACACTGGACTAATTATAATCCCTAATGTTATTAGACAAACTGATATTCATGAATTCCTAAATTCTGGATAAGGGTATTTCCGTACTCCTGACTCTTGATACTCTTAATACTAAGTCCTCTAAACTTCCTGATACAATACTCCTGAATATTGAATACTGTATTACTTAATCTTGAACATGGATATCCTGATACTACTGTTCTGATATATGTATTTGGAGCAAAGTGCCACATGGAGCTAAGTAGACATCGCATACGCGGTGGGGGTGCCTCTAGAGTCCGTTGGGGTACCTCTTGACTCCACAAGGAGCAGTGAATGGAGCAAAGTACACACGGAGCTAAGTACACATCGCATACCGATGGGGGTGCCTCTAAAGTCCGTGAGGGTACCTATTGAGTCCACAAACCATATCCTACATGGTACGCAAATTGTGTATGAAGCAAAGTACACACGGAGCTAAGCACACGCCACGTAATGTGGTGGGGGTACCTCTAGAGTCCGTGGGGGTACCTCTTGAGTCCATTACATCGCGTCTATGGTTCTCATGTTCTCATGTTCACATGTTTCCATGTTCTCCAAACATAACTACTAAACTGAACACAGTATATATATGTATAATAATCAAATAATAATAATGCCAGGAGCATATGTTATTCAGTTAGTCCCCTTTAGGAATGAAGGTAAATTGTAGATCGAAGTTCGGATGTGTTCTACTGGAAGTACGGGTTTTACTGTGAACTGCCAGAGGTATACGACACGGGTGGGGATCGATTGAATAACAAATGATACTTATTATTGTTATTTCTATTACTACTACTATTATACTTAAAGCATAACAATCCAATACCTTGTCCACTGTTTGGGAAGTTGATGTTTCTAGTTTGTGTTATCAATTATATTCCTATACGTCACCTAATTCCTGATACTGACTGACACATGTACCACTGAAACATATGATGATTTGACAACAGTTCTAATCATGATTTTATATGCATGACATGATAATATTACTGACAGACTACTGGAATCACTGATCAAAGGAAAACTGACATACTTACTAATCAACAATTCTGGTTGTATATTCTTAATTAATAGTGAAGTGAGGTATATGATATATACATAAGGGTTTCCTTGTTTGGATTATCTCCTCGACGTACTAATCTCATGGAGCCAGAGATTGTGCTTATACAATTGGTTTTGCCTACACATACATTTTACTTATGACATATATTGTTCATACATGCATGCATAAATCTGTTCTCAATTGATTCCATCTGCATTTACTGTTCACTAGATGCTTGCCTTGAGAGCACATGATCCACGATATTTTCTATACATGTATCTTTGCTTTTACGCACGCCACTTGGCAATCTTATGTACTCACTAGGTTGCATCCTGACAACCCTGAATCTGCATATTCAGATCCTGGAGCTTGGACCTTGGTGAAGTTCCTATTGTTGATCAGGGTGGCGCAGCAGAAGCATGAAAACTTGATAGCAGCTTTTCCAGACCTATCACTTTTGTCTAGATCTTGAGATCCCTTTTTCACGCTTAAGAACATTATTCAGTATTATCTCTTGTAAATCTCTTGTAAATAATATTTTTGTACTTTTCAGTGATGTAATATTCTTGTAATATTGGATCATCTACTGTGATAACAATGTACTTAGAACTGTAATTTTGGAATGTATAATACCACTATGCTTTCGTACTTTAATTCCTAACTATATTAGTACGCTTAGCATACACATGTGACGGTATTTCTGCCCTGCGTATGTACATTGCAGTAGTATTTCTGTACCCGATGGTGTGGAACATTACAGGTTGGTATCAGAGCTTAGATTGAGCTCTTCCGCCTTTAGTGCAACCAGTCAGCAGATTGATGTGATATTAATTTGCAACTGGACAAATAATCAAAGCTATACATTCCAATTCCATGTAGAAGTTATTTGTCCTTCCTAATGATTTTCTTCTGACTCCTGAAATATTTCCATCCATCCATCTCTCAGGTTCCATTATCCCGACATTTATTTTCCAAATCGGTAAATTTTTTTGATCATTCCTATTTTATCTTGCAATTTTGGTAACCATTTCTGATTAATTACCATTGTATCTTGTTCTGATCGTTACTTTGATTCTTTTCGTGTACATCCCCCTTTTTAACGAAACTGCGAGGATGCAATTTTTTTGAGGTGGGAAGAGTGTAATACCCTGATTCTAGAATACGTATTCTTTTATGGTTTACGACGTTTTATCGTACACATGTCATTTCATAATGTATTTTCCTCCATTTGATCAGAAATTTTTTGAAAGCGACTTTGCACTGGCGCTAGATTCTACCTTAGAAATTTCATAATTTTTCTCTTTCAAAAATTATTTAATTAAATATTTTCTCTCTCCTTCTATTTTTCCTTTTCTTTCTTCTCTAAATTCATTTCTTTTCCAATTTTCTTCATTTTTATTTTTATATTATTTTTCATGAGACATTTACATATAACCCCCTAACAAATCTATATTTGCATTTCCATTTCTTTTCTTTTTCTTTTTCTTTTTCTTTTTCTTTTTATTTTCTTTTCTCTATTTTTCTAGAATATTCTATGGCTTCTCTAGGAAGCCAACCATTTGGCTTCTCCTATAAGCTTTCCCACTTTCTTATCTTCTCCTTCACCTGCCCTACTCCATGGCCGGCCACCTCCCTCCCTGCCTCCACCTTTCTCTCTATAGAAAAATCCCAAATTGGCCTCCAAAGTACTCAAAAAATAGTAAAACCCTACAACCACCTTCTACAAATATTCCACCACCATTAAAGCCTCTCTACACCTTCCGTAACCAGCCCTAATTTTCCCCATATTTTTCTCCTTCCAAAAATCACTAAAATCTCACTTCTCTCTCTAGAAAACCTATTTTTCTCTCTCTAAAAATCCTACAAAATTACTATAACTCCATGGCTAATTCTCCAACATCGTAATATCATCTCTAGGCCTAATTACACTCCCCATATTTATCTCCTAATCTTTCTCTCTAAAAAGACCCAAAAAGACACTTTTTCTCTGCTATCTCTACCTTCTCTCTACATTTTCTCACTCCCTCTCTCCCTGTTTTAGGCCGCCAGCATCTTGAGGAGTTTCCTTCCTCTTCTCCACCCTCCACACCAACCACACATCCAAAAGCCCCCTCCTTCTCTGTTAACATCACTTTCTCTCTCTAAAAAAGGTTTTCCCCTTTTTTCTCTCTCTAAAAACCCTTACCACACCTCCCTTCTTCCTCCTACAGTCCAAGGCCAGCCCCTTGGCTGACCATACACTCCACACGTACACACACATGCACACGTGCATGTGGTATCAGGTATTTCCTGATATAGGCGAGTACTCTTCCCATATTGCATATGTACACAAACACACATGTACGCGTATAATTGTACACGTGCATACATATTTCATTTTCTAGGCATTTCTAAGAATTTCCTATAACTTTTTAGAAATTATGTGGGCATTTTTAGGAATTTCCTGTATTTTAGAAATTATCTGTATATTTTTAGGAATCTTCCTGTATTTATGGAATTTTTCTGCGTATTTCTTGGAAATTTTGGTATATTTAGGAATTTTCTGTGTATTTTTATGAATTTTTTGTGTATTTTTAGAAACTTCCTATATTTTTTGGAATTACTTGCATTTTTAGAAATTTTCTGATTTCTGTATCTTCTAGTACTAACATCTTCTGGAGGTACCTACTTGGCCTTCTGGCCCTGTCAGACCTTCTGGTCTCTTTTATGCCCACTTTCTTTAAAGGGAGTGCGCTTAGACCTTATAGTCTCTCTTTTAGCACTCAGTGCCATTGATTGTTATTTATATGTATATATGCTTGTGTGGACTAACATCATTTTATGCATGTATTCAGTTGGCCTTCTGACCTTATTAGACCTATGGTCTATCTTATGCCCACTTCCCGAAAGGAGGTGCGCTTAGACCGTTCGCAGTCTCTCGGCTTCGCCTGGTTGGCGTATTTAGTGCTCAGCGCTTTATCACTAGACTCGCTTAGGCAGAACGCTGTCAGATTTCAGACTCGCAGCTTAAGCCGAGTCATTATTGTAGCTCCGTCAAGCGCTTTAGTGACTAAATATTGTTCACTGTTTGTGCCTCCAGCAATGCTTTGCTCCGCTTGTATGTGCATAGCTGTAGTACTGCTTTTATACTATTTACTAGATATTGACACTGATATTGCTGATACTGATACTCATATTGCTACTTATATTTTATAAGGGTTACCTGACTTAATGTCAGTTATTGACACTGACTACTATTACTGATGCAGACTACTAATACTGACATCACACTTGGCATTGGCATAATATTAACATCTCATATACTGAATACTGGATGGTACCATAACACTTGATCTTACATTACACTATTCTCAGACTTGGTACCATAACTCCTGACTGAATATAATCATGATTACTAATTTATAGGAACTTTTATGTTTACATCTAATATGACCTTAACATCTAATACTGAATATGTCAATACACTGGATACTAGGGTACTATTCTGACATCTGACTACTGATATTGATACTGATACAATGAACATGATACTACGACACTGGACTGATTATAATACCTAATGTTATCAGACAAACTGATATTCATGAACTCCTGAATTCTGGACAAGGGTATTTCTGTACTCTTGACTCTTGATACACCCTTAATACAAGTCCTCTGAACTTCCTGATACAATACTCTTGAATACTGAATATTGTATTACTAAATCCTGAACATGGGTATCCTAATACTACTGTTACTGATACATGTATGTGGAGCAAAGTAGCACACAAATCTAAGTACACATCGCATACGCTGTGGGATGCCTCTAGAGTCCGTGGGGGTACCTCTTGAGTCCACAAGGAGCGGTGAATGGAGCAAAGTACACACGGAGCTAAGTACACACCGCATACGTGGTGGGGGTGCCTCTAGAGTTCGTGGGGGTACCTCTTGAGTCCACAAACCATATCCTACCTGGTAAGCAAATGGTGTATTGAGCAAAGTACATATGGAGTTAAGTACACACCACGTATTGTAGTGGGGGTGCCTCTATAGCCAGTGGGGTTAACTTTTGAGTCCATTACATCGCGGCCATGGTTCTCATGTTCTCAGTTCACATGTTTTCATGTTCTCTTAACACAACTACTGAACTGAAATGTGTGTGTGTGTATGTAATATTCAAATAATAATAATGTCAGGAGCATATGTTATTCGGTCACTCCCAGGTTTGAATGAAGGTAAACTGTATATCGGAGTTCGGATGTGTTCTACTGGAAGTACAGGTTTCATTGTGAATTTCCAGTGGTATGCGGACTGATTTGAATAACAAATGATACTGATTATTGTTATTTCTATTACTACTACTATTATACTTAAAGCATAATAACCTAATACCTTGTCCACTGGTTGGGAAGTTCATATTTCTAATTCGTGTTATCAATTTTATTCCTATACTTCAGCTAATTCCTAATACTGACTGATACATGTACTACTGAAACATATGCTGACTTGACAACAGTACTGATCATGATTTTACCGACATGACATGATAATACTAACGACAGACTACTGGAATTACTGATCATAGGAATACTGACATACTTACTGATCAGCAACTCTGCTTGTATATTTTTAATTAATAGTGAAGTGAGGTATATGGTATATACATGAGGGTTTTCTTATTTGAATTTTCCTGTTGACGTACTAATCTCATAGAGCCAGAGATTGGGTTATACAATTGGTTTTGCCTACACGTGCATTTTACATATGACATATATTGTTCATATATGCATACATAAATCTATTCTCATTTGATTCTATCTGCATTTATTGTTCACTGCATGCTTGCCTTTAAAGCACATGATCCACTGATATTTTCAGTACACATATATTTACTTTTGCGCATGCCACATGGAATTCTTATGTACTTGCTGGGTTGCATCCTGACAACCTTGGATCTGCATGTCCAGATCTCAGAGCTTAAACCTTGGTGAAGTTCCTGTTGCTGATCAGAGTGGCACAGCGGAAGCGTGAAGACTTGATAGAAGCTTCTCCAGACTTATCACTTTTGTCTGGATCTTGAGATCCCTCTTTCCACCTTGGGAGCATCTTTCAGTATTATCTTTTTTAAATCTCTTGTAAATCATACTTTAGACCTTCCAGTGATGTAATATTCCGGTAATATTGGATCATGTACTGTGATAACAATGTACTTGAAACTGTAATGTTGGAATGTATAATACCATTATGCTTCAGTACTCTGATTTCTGACTGTATTGTTATGCTTAACGTACACAAGTGAGGGTATTTTTGCTCTGCGTATGTACGTTGCAGTAGCGTTTCCGTACCCAATGGGGCATGGCGTTACAATCTTCATGAGCTATCGGTGGCACGAGCAAAAGAAAGGCAATTCTGATGCTACTAGATTCACTTGGATTAAATAATCGAACACAAAGAAAGCAAAGTAAAAAGAAGAAGAATAAAACAAAAATATAACTTTGATTAAAATAAAGTAACAATAAAAGAAAGGAGAAGGAGAAAACTTGCACTGTGTCACTCTTAATACAACCTTTTTCTCTTTCTCTCATGAAACTTTTTTCTGATCTCAGTTACATAAAGAAAAACAAAAAATTTCATTAAAAAAATAAAAATCTAAGTTAAACTACAAGCCTAACCCTAATCTCTATTCTTTGCTCGAGTGGTGCCCTTATTATCTTCAGAAATGTAAGTATTTATAGGAAAACTGGAAGGGAAAGGAGAAGGTTGGGGGAGCTAACACTCCCCCCCAGCAGGCACCACTAAGCTACAAAAACGTGACTTTTGCCACATTTCCGCGACCTATATATGTCGTGAAGCCAGAATAAGAATGTCGGGGTCCGTTGATTCTTGATTCACTTTTATCTTCAATTAGAATTTCAGTTCTAAGCTCTGGATTTGGCGATGTTTCTTTTGAACTTCAGCTTAACCAATTGGTCTTAAAAATCCATTTTTAACAGATTTTTAACTGAGATTATCTTCTCTGATATATTCCGTCTTCAGATAGAATTGCTTCAAACTTTTGGATTTGAGTAGATCTTCGTTGATTTTCTTGAGCTAAAATCCTAACTTTAAATCTCTAGATTTAATTGGATAAACCGGTCCATTTCTCTTTCTTCTTCATTAATTACCCTGCACGCCATTAAACATTAAAATGAATTAAATAGCAGAGTTTTATTACAAAATAGATGAGAAAATGTGACATTAAATATGCAATGCACGTGACCGATCACTTTCACTTTGATTATAATTTAAAACTTAAAGAAACTGAGCTTCCCAGCATCACCTTGATTATATTGCACTTTAGCCTTTATCCTAAGCCAAACACATGGATGTATCCATCTTTGTAGAAAAATTATTTTTTTTAATTTTTAAATTCAAAGAGAGTTGGGAATGACGAAATAAATATCGAGCATGTAGAATAAATTTAAGTAGGTAGGAGAATTGGATCTAATTATAGGTTATAGAGGGAATTATCAGCAGTAGCCGATGCACATTATTTTATGTTACTTTTTGTAATGCCACGCCCCACTAGAAACGAAGACGTTACTAAAACGTACATACGCAGGGTAGAAATACCCTCATATACATACGCTAAGCAAATCAGTACAGTCAAGAATTAGAGTACGGAAGCGCAGTGGTAATATACATTCCAACATTACAGTGCAAGTACAGTATTATCATAAATTGTGAACCAATATTACAGGAATATTGCATCACCATGAGATATAACATATGATTTACAAGAGATTTACACAAGCCAAAAGTGGAAAATGCACTCGAGAAGGTAAAAGGAATCTCGAGAGTCAGATAAAGAAGATGGATCTAGAGGACCATCTGATACGTTCTCAAGCTTCTACCAGTTTCCGATCCTGAGACTTTCTATGCTTCCGTTACGCTCTTCGATCGGCAACAGGGATCTTCAACAAAGTCCAAGCTCCGGTATCTGGACATACAGATTCAGAGTTATCAGAATATAACCCAACGAGTACGTAAAAGCCAAGTGGCATGCTCAAGCAAGCACACGTGTACATGAATATCAGTGGATCATGTATTCAAGATAAGCGAGTAGACAGTAAACAACAAAGATAAAATAAAAACCTATATGAATCATCAACCGCATATATTATATGTAGAATGTAAAAGTATGCAAAATCAGTTGTATAGACTCATTTACCAGATCCATGAGATCAGTACGTCAGAAGAGTAATCCAAATAAGAAAACCCCTATATATATACCATAGACCCCATTTCACTAACAACTGATTATATATACAACTAGAGTTGCTAAGAGTTGGTATATCAGTAGTGTGGTCATGCCATGTTTGTGTAATCATGATCAATATTGGAGTAAAGTTAGTAGTATGTTTATTATTATTATTTTTAGGACTCGTCCTACTCGGATGTCTAGCTATGTGCCCCAGCATCCCAGTTCACATCATCCACATCGAAGTAGAGTGAGGTTGGTTATTGAAAACTAATGGGACAGTCAACGAACCATGTTTATAGTGGGCCCCGTGGATACCCGGGATAACGGCCTCAGGAGTATCTAGGTCTGGCCTCCAAAATCGGCCGCTAAGCCGAAGGGTCTTATTTGTATAACCATAAAATGGGACTGGAATCAGGATAGGGTTGCCAGTTCACCCCACCCGGTCCCCTGTGGCCTCAGGTGGATCCGGAACAGGAGCTGTGCAAACCACTATAAACACTTGCATATATTTAAAGCCATCAATTTCCCCCATCCCACTTATGTTGAGTATCTTATTATAAATTGTCCAGTATGTAGTTCAGTATGTCATGATAACCATTTACGGGGATCTTTAGGGGTTCAGTAATCAGTAGTACAGTAATCAGTGGCGATGTGGGATTCTAAAGGTGGCCCCCGTGTTGTTCTACGTGGCGCTTAGTTCCACACATTAAGTATGGGTTTCTAGAGGTGGCCCCCATGTTGTTCCGCATGGCACTTAGTTCCACATAATAAATCAGTAATAGTAGCATCAGGATTCAGTAGTAAGTCCCCATAAATCAGTATCATGATATATCCAGTCAGGAATTATGGTACCAAGTATGGAATCAGTGTATGTCATATATATCAGGAGTTATGGTGCCGTCCAGTATTCATCATATGTCCTGTAATCAGTATGTGAGATGTCAATGTCATATCAATGTTAGGTGCCACTGTCATGTCAAGTATAATGTCAGTATCAGGTATCAGTAAGATGTTAAGTAAGGTAAACCATGTCAAATATCAGTGATAATATCAGTATCAATATCTAGAAATAGTATAAAAGCAGCACTATAGTTATACGCATACAAGTGGAGCAAAGTAGTGCTGGGGCACATATAGCAAACAGTGTTTAATCTCTAAAGTGCTAGGCGGAGCTACAGGAAGAACTCGGCTTAGGCTGCGAATCTATAATCCACCAGAGCTCCACGTTAACGAGTCTAGTGATAAAGAGCTAAGCTCTAAGTATGCCAACCAGGCGAAGCCGAGAGACCGTGAACGGTCTAAGCGCACCCCCTTTCGAGAAGTGGGCATTCAGAGAGACCACAGGTCTAATAAGGCCAGAAAGCCAACTGGAATACGTGTATAAAATGACATTAGTACACACAGGCATATAAATAACAATTAACGGCGCTGGGCGCCAAAAGAGAGATCGTAAGGTCAAAGCGCACTCGCTTTCGGGAAGTGGGCATAAGAGAGATCAGAAGGTCTAATAGGGCCAGAAGGCCAAGTAGGTACCTGCAGAAGATGTCAGTACCAAAATATAAAAAAATACAGATAATTCTAGAAATATAAGTAATTCCAGAAAAATACACAGAAAATTCCAAAAAATGTACAGGAAATTTCTAAATACTCAGAAAATTCATAAAAATACACAGATAATTTCTAAATACACAGAAAATTTCAAAAAATATACAATTAAATTCTAAAATACAGGAAAATCCTAAAAATGCATAGATAATTTCTAAAAATTACAGAAAAATTCTAGAAATTCTCCAAACATGAAATATGCATGCACGTGTACAAATATACGTGACAAGCATATAGGTGTGCATATGCAACAAGGGAAGAGTACTCGCTTTAAAATCGTGGAAATACTTGATACCATGTGGACGTGTGTGCACGTGTGTGTGGGCAGCCAAGGGGCTGACCGTAGACTGTAGGAGGAAGGGAGGGTTGTGGTATGTTGCTTTAGAGAGAAAATATAGGGGAAAAACCCATTTTTAGAGAGAGAGAAAGTGATGTAGAAAGAGAAGGAAAGGGATTTTGGAAGTATGATTGATGTGGGGAGGTGGAGGAGAGGGAGGAGAACTCCCCATATGCTGGCTGATCGGTCACATATATTGCATATATATTGTCACATTACCATATTTATTATCTAATAAATCCTATTAATAAGTCTTATTTTTTTTAATAATGTGCAGTCCCATTGCTAAAAAGAGGGAAGAGAAACGAGCCCAAAATCCCATCAAAATTCTGATTTATTTTAGAATTAATTTAAAATTAGAAGATTAGGGCAGATCAAGGCAAATCAGAGAAGATAAAATCAGTTGAAAATGGGTTAGAACAATTCTTTACAAATCAATTGGTTAAAGCAAGAAATCAAAGGCAGTTTCGTCAAATCCGGGCGCTGAAACAAAAAATTCAGAACCAGAAAAAGGGAAATCGCTAAACCAGGAGCTGTACCACCGCCCCGGGTGTGGCCACCTGGCCACACCTTGGCCGTAGAAACACGACCAAAGCCTTATTTCTGCGACTTTGTTAGATATGTTGGGGGAGCGTTTGCTCCCCCTATCTTCGTATGCTCTCCCCCGTTGGGTTTTTGCCTATAAATACTGGGTTTTCAGAGACTACAGGGAATGATCAAGAAGAGATAGATTTTAGGCCAGTTTTTCATTCATTTTTATGTACGTTTTTATTTTTTCTTTTAGGTAATTTTTACTTTTCTTTATGTAACTGAGAGAAGAGACGAGTTTCATAGAGAAATGAGAGCAAGCTTGTACTGAGGGTGACACCGGTGTAAGTAAGTCTTTTCATTCATTATTATTTGAATCGAATCGATGTTTTTTCTTCTTTACTCTTGTTTTCATTTACTCACCTCTGATGTATTGCAATCCAAGTGAATCTAATAGCCTCGAGACTGCTTCGCCATTGCAAGTGCCCTTGATGGCCTATGGTGATGAACAACCATTCTTTTGTTAGTTTAACTTTCCCTTTTATTCATAGTGTAGACCGGGAATGGGAAAGTTCCTGCACGCCATGCTTTATCGCCTTCAAAGACTAGAAAAGTCTTAGCTACGGATCCAAAGTATATGAGCACTGAAGAGGTAAGTAATTTTTAGTTTCTTTTCTTTTAACTTTTACTTTAGATCACTAACACCACAATCACCCAACTCTTTAAATTAATCTTTTTAATTTCTTTATATAAATTCATTTTCTATTTTCTCCACCTTCTCAATCTACCACTTTCATCTTAACTTAACTTTAAACCTATTTTCTTTTTCTTTTAAAGAACAAAAAGAAGATCTTTAACCATTGATTGTAACTTAAAAGAGAACTTACTAAAAAAGCTTCCATTGCTAGTCCCTCCTTGTGGATCACGACCCGCATAGCCACTTGCTATCGTGGTAGTATTGATCACCTTGCACTCTCTATTCTTAAGTTCTGAAATTTTGTATTTTTGTGTGCAGGTAAAACCTCAATCAAATTTTGGAGTCATTGCCGAGGAGGGACGGTAAGTAATTCTCCTTTTAAGTTTACATTTTTAGTTAACCTTCTTCTCTATTCTTGGTGTACAGGTTTAACAATAAGAAAATTTTTACTGCAGTAGGCATATAAGTGACCCTGGACTCTGGTCAAGAAAACAAAGCCCAGAAGCCCTCAGATCTGCTACATTCCAGTGGCAATCTGAGTGAACTACTAATCTGTATTTTTGTAGGTTGGCTGAATTACAAAGCTAAATTTTTGTAGCTATTTATTTCCTTGTTTATCTCAATGTACATACTTTCTAACCTCAACAGTAAAATGATGTTTGTTAAATACTAAAAATAGTTTAGACTTGCATTTAGGCACGTGTCTAATTCGTTTACATTTTACATTACTGTTGAAGAGTGTTGGAGCAAAGGTACGTATACATAGCATGTAGCTTAAGTGTTGCTTTTCATGTACACATTGCACTAAATTGATTTAAGGGCTTGTCCTATAAATAAGATACGGTGGGGAAGTCATTACCCTTCCTTAGCCCACAAACAATCTCCTCACTCACTAACCCAGCCTAAATAAAATTAAGTAGATGTTGGCCCTAGGGACATCTCAGACTCCTATAGGAGACTGGCCTAAGGAGGAAGTTGATTAGAATTTAATTCTTGCCAAATCGGTGTTTAAGGTTAGGGATTGAGGGGCGAAACTCCGAAGGTTGGTGGTTTGACATAATTAGGCCCGTTGCATAGGCACCACTGATCTTGCCCCTACCTGGCCGATTAACTTGTAGTAAGATTCGGCAATATACCCCCTGTAGACAGTCTAACCAGTTACGAGTCATCTAGGTCTAATGTTTACCCTAATTTAGATTAGATTTTTTTCTTTTTGTTTGTTTGTTTGTTTATTTTTCTTTGTTTTATTTTGACATTTCTTGTGTGATATGACTTATAACAACAATTTTTCTAATTTTTATGGTAATCCATGTTACACCCCGACCTCTTTATCAGATATTACCAACCCGGTATATCATAACTTTAACCAATCTAGTGTGCCAGATTGGTCTTATTCGAATCAATACATGCCTTAGTCTCAATACTATGAACAAGACTGGAATAATCGTCACTACTCCTCACAGAGTCAATGAGGATACAACTCCCCGGAGTCATATTGTCAACCACCCTACCAACATCCAACTTCATATACTCCTCTTGAACAACCATTAGAAGAATCAATTGACTGAAAAAAGAGGATGGAAGCGTTAGACGTGCTTGAATGACGAATTCAAATTTTAAAAAACTCAAAACTCATGAAAATTTTCAAATCACAGATTCTTACTCTATTTTTCAAAGAGAACATGCCAACTTAAAAGAGAGTATGGAATTTATGATTCAATTCTAAAATGATCCAGTCGATATGATAGAAGCAAGACTTAGTAGATGGAAAACATACATAGAAATAAGAAAACTCTCCCTACCCAATCTTTGAATATTGCCGATACTTCTAGCCATATTGATGAAAATCAAGAATCATGGTATCTTGAAAACTTTGACCAAGATTCAATTTTACCACAGAACCTTGAACTTGATCAATATTAACCCATAGACGAATTGGCAAGCTTTCATTTTAATGAGATTGAACTTGATTATGAACGTGAACCCGATCCCCAACTTTGTGATTCAATTTCCATTTTCGAATCAATGTTGACTCCGGTATTCTTACTCAATTTGGACCAATTTCCCAAGCCAACATTTATTCCCTTACCCATAAATCTAGAAATAGAATCACCAATTTTAGATAGTCACATTCCATTGATAGGAAAAGAATGAGAATTTCAATTCTTGGATTTGGACTCAATTCTTTCACCAAAGCTGACTCTCAAACCCAAAGTTGATTTTCTTGAGTTAGTATTGGTTCTTGAACCTATCATTCTTAAGCCCAAGTCAACAATCCCCCAAAGTCGCATTCTTTGGTTAGACATAGGCATAGACCATGATGACTCCGTGATGATTTTTCAAGACTGGTCATGTAAAGGGAGTAAGTTTCACGATAGGATCTTTAATGATCCTATTCATATTGGGGACAACAAATATGTAAATAGAAAAGAGGTCAATAAAGGTGGGTTCCGTGAGCTACCACATTATCTTGATTGGGTAGCCAACGCTTGACCCAATCAGACTACCACCAGAACCACCACCGTAAGATAATATTTTCCTTCCATTTCTTTTTTTTTCATGAATCTATGCATTAATTCATACATTAAGGACAATGCATGAGATAGGTGTAGGGGACGGTTCTAACATAACTTAAGTTTTCCTTTTATTATTATTAAAAAAATTATTAACATTTTCTTTACTTTTAAAAACTTTTTAAAAAAATAATAGTTTGATATTTTTTTTTGTAAGAAATTAAGTCAATTTTAAAGAATAGAAGAATCATAATTAGGATTTTTTATACTTGGTCAAAATAAGATGATTTGTTTGATTTTTAAGGTTAGGAAGAAAATTTGTGAAAGTAATTTAGTCTTGATCTTTACCTTGATGAAATACACACTTTGTACACTTACACACTTAGGGTTCAAAAACAAAGATTCTTATGCCTTATAAAAAAAAAGAGAGAAAGAAATATATATGTGTTGGCCCAAAAGGTTACTCTCCCTTTGTTTAGAGTTTTGATGATAACAAAACAGATAAGAGCTATTTGGTACTAATTAGTTTGTTTAAGATAAGTTTCAGGTTAGTACCATATTTGGAGGCCATTGCTTAGCTATTGCAAGAACTTCTAGGTTCATGAAGTAAAGAAGGCGTTTTGCACATCAAGGAAGGAACATAGAAGAGAAGGCTCTAGCAAGGCATTGCATGGCTCAAAATTGCTCAAGAGACTTCATTAGATTTGTTCCTAGTTTTATAGTTTTGTTAAAGAATAGTGAATAGGTTTGAAGCTCTTTCACACACATTTTTGCGCACATATCATTTCCAAGAATATCCCCTATAAATATGTAAAAATTATTTTAATTTAAAGCCTCTTGTTTATAAACTAAATTTTGGGTATTATACATGTTTCAAATCAAAACTATTTTGTTAGATTTCAAATCCCCTTCAAAATTCTGTTTTAGTTTTGACTTTTGACCTAAGCCGGTCGACCGACCCTGTGTCAGGTCAAGTCATTCGACCGTCCCAGTCGACCGAGGTTCTGGCAGCAGATGCGTATCCGTGTGCACGTTTCACGGTCAACCGGGCGGTCGACCGAAACCTGCCTGACTGTAAGTCGTTTTCTCTCTGTTTTTTCGGTCGACCGAGCGGTCGACCGAGAGCCGGCAACGGCTCTTATTTTTGTACTTCGGTCGACCGACCGGTCGACCGAGAGAGCCGTTTGAACAGTAACGGCTAGTTTTCAGAGCTGTTTTGTTTTTGTCTTTTTCTTTCTAAAAAGGGTTTAAATGATATTTACTGATCCTAATACTTCCTAATTAGCCTTAAGTGAGTTTTATCTTTAAACCCTAGCCCTCTACTATAAATAGGGGTGTTTAGGGAGAGGTTCATTATAAGAAAAATTTGCAAAAGTTTCAAAAGTTTAAGGCATTCAAAAGAGTTTTGTTTCTTGGTTTTTGTGCTGAATATTTCTCTCAATTTCTGAAGTGTTTCTCAAAAACTCTCTGATTTCCTTTTCTTTTCACTTACACACAAGAGCTTCAATCCTCTCATTGTTCTACAAGGATTTTTGTAAGGGAAGAAAACTTTTCAAAAGAGACTTTGTGGTCTTTCGATCACCAAGAGAGAACTTGTACTTGAGATTGTGGAGTTGGATACTCCGGTGTGATTGTAACTCTTTGTGAAGTTATAGTGGTTAGAAATCCTTCTGGGTGAAGGCGGGGAAGTAGAGCTTGGTGCTCAAACTTCATAAAAAATTCTCGGTGTTTGCGTTTAGTTTACTTGCTCTTATTTCTTGCTCTACTTTCATTGTTCTTATTGCTTGCTCTCTACATTCATTGCTATATTCATTTGGTTTGGGTGTTTGTTGCATCATAAATTTTTTATTGTGCATTGATTAGCATTATCACCTATTCACCCCCCCCCTCTAGGTGATTTTCAATTGGTATCAGAGCTTGGACTCTAGATTTGGCTTAACATCCTTAGATAGATCCTTAAAATTTGCTAATCAACATTTGCATTCATCCATTCATTCACTAGTAAACATGGCCGATAACATCAAAACCCCTCCTAAATTTGATGGACTCAATTTTCCTATTTGGAAGGTTAGGATGACTATTTTCTTACAATCTTTAGGTAGCCTAGTTGCTAAATCATTGACCAAACCCTATGTTGTACCTGATAGTGATGAAAGCACTTGGACCGAACTTACCTTTAGAGAATATGAGGCTAACTCAAAGGCCCAAAACTCCCTCCTAACCGCCTTGAATGAGGATGACCTTACACGGGTAATTCATTGCCAATCCATCTATGAGATTTGGCAACACTTGTTGGTCACACACGAGGGGACATCACAAGTCAAGAGAGTTAAGATAGATCTCTTGAGGTCCTAATATGAATCTTTTAAAATGATTGATGATGAATCTATTGATTGCATGATTATAAGGTTTACTAAAATCACTAATGCTCTTTCCTCTTTAGGTGATGATATCTCCAATGACCAAAAGGTGCGAAAAGTGATTCGGGCTCTTCCTTCTTCATGGGAGATAAAAGCCACCACCTTGAAAGAGTTGAATGACAAGGACGAAATGGACCTCATTAGTCTCATCGGCAACTTGAAGACTCATGAAATGGAAAAGAAGGCAAGAGAAGATGCCGCTCCTCAAAAGAAGAAATCCATTGCTTTCAAATCTTCATTCCACTCTTGATGACGTTGAAGAAGATGAAGAAGAAGATGAGGAGCTCCCCTCCTTGTGCGAAACGTGAAGAGGATGTACCGGAGGAACAAGCTCAACTTTAGAAGAAAATTTGAAGGAAAAGAGGAGAGAAGAATCATTTACTATAATTGCCGAAAGCCCGGACACATCATGGAGGATTGCTCAGATTTCAAGAAGAAGATGACTTCCCCCTTCAAGCCAAAGAAGCCGGTGGAAAAGAAAGCCTACAAAGCCACATGGGATTCGAAAAGCGAATCCGAAGACGAGGTGGACACGGCGAACATGTGTTTCATGGCAAACACACCAAAGGTAACCCCACAACCTCTTGACGAAGATGATGACTTAAGCAAAGAAGTTATTGTACATGCTTTTGTTGAACTCTCGGAAACCTATGATAATAAAAAGATTGAATGTTCTAAATTGGAAAATGAAGTTGCTTTTCTTAAAAATCAACTTGCTATTGTTTCTAGAGAAAAAGATAAAATTTCCTCCAATCTCATTTCCACTCAAAATTAATTTAGTGCTTACAAAGTTGCATGTAAAGCAAAATTTCCTAAGATTGATGAAAAAGAAATTTCTTCTTTAAAAACTAGAATTGTTGATTTTGAAAAAGTTTTGAAGGATTGTGCTTTTAACACTAAGAAACTTGAAGAAATGTTTTCTAAAAAGCACACTTCTCATGCTAAAAAGTCTCATGTTAAGATTCCTCATGCTCACACTTCACATAACACTCATGCTAAATCCACACATGCTCACAAGTCTCACACTCACCATGATTTTAGATATGGTAGAGTATATAAATGTATTTATTGTGGTAAGAATGGACATTTGGCTAAGTTTTGTTATGACCAAGTAAATAGATCAAATAATCTTGTTTGGGTTCATGGCACTAACTCCTTAGGACCCAAGAAAATGTGGGTACCAAAATCAAGTCCTAAATTATTTGATGTAGGTACACACCAAGACTCCAAGACGTAAGAAGCGGTGGTACCTTGATAGTGGTTGTTCAAGACACATGACATGGGACATCAATAACTTTACAACCCTATCAAGGTACATGGAAGGTGGCACCGTCACTGTCACGCCCCGCTTCCCAAAATACGCTGGAGCGGAGACGCGACATGAGTCGGCGACGCATATACGCAAGGAAAATCCCTCACATATACGCGCTAAGCCTTAAGTAACCCGAAACAAGCTATAAATCTAAACTGTAATGAATACTGAATACTGCAATATCGCATATAAGCAACCACGCATGATATCATATGAATCAAGACTGGAATAACAACTGAATCTGATATAACAAGCATCAGGAAATAATACGAAAGATAGAAAGATAAAGAGTACCAGAATAGAATAGGGAGAAGCTCCAGCTATTCGCGAAGCGTACAGTCTCATCGTACACCTGCACAATAGGAACAAACCGTCCAATATCTGGACGTGCAAATCCAGGGTCGTCAGAACGCGACCATGGTGAGTGTGTGTGTAAAGGGAAAGCTCGTGCATATAAACATGTGCATAAAGAAATATCAAGAACATCTGCAGATATCATATAACTGAATAACAGATAAACAACTGAACTAAAGTAAATCTGATAACAACATGTATGAAGGTATAAGACAACTATCACATCTGTGAACAAGCAACTGATATCAAAGTCAACTAACACAAATGTAGACTAATAGCTGATGTCTGAAAGTGTAACCTAGATATGTCACTAGTCTGGTTGGTTATTATTAACCTAACTAATGTAGTACTTAGCTGTGTCCCATACCACAGCCGTGTTCCCACATATCAAACAATGTTATCGTTGTTGTAACTGCCTGCCAATGCAGTGCATGTGTTTTGGAAGAGTACCGTGCATGCCCGGTACCACGGTCTAACACTCTTGGCACTGAACCAGGACAAGCCGCAAGGCTCTGACAACTGAAGACCACAACCCCACACGAAAAGACAACTAGTGTGGCGCCGTAATCCGGGCATAGCCCTGACAAATAACACCCCTGGCGCTGGACCAGGACAAGCCGCTAGGCTCTGACAACTGAATGGGTAGCCAGTACTACCCTGGTTCCCCATGGTTGGAACCCACAACTCGGTACCATAAGAATCCTTCCAAAATACACGACATGCATCATCAGGCAATTACCCTTGTTCTCCGGGTTATGATGTATTTTATTAATAAGCAATCAATGTTATTTAATATGTAATAGTAACCAATATCTCCAATAACTGCTGATGTCAACACTAGCTGATAATCTGACAACTGACAACTGTGATATCTCACAACTATGATATCTCACAACTCTGATATCCGACAACTGTGATATCTGATAACTGAGTAGCTGACAACTAATATCTGACATCTGAAATAAGATACTGGAGATATAGCCACTAACATAAAGGTGATACAGACAACTAGTCTCACTGACAACTATAACTAGTAACTGATCTCTGCCATCTCATATCAACAATGAAATACATGATCACTGATCCCTACCACAATGTATCACTGACAACTCATATAAACTCTGAACATGAACATCTTATAATCACCAACAAGTATCTCACTATTAAGTAACAACTGATAATTAGTATCTGGTAACTCTGAAGTACAAGATTAATAATATCAACTACATCACTATCCCAATTACTCAATCTCTACTAACTGAAGTAATCAATAACTTGACATGAAGCACATGATATATCCTCGAGATCAACAAGTCAAACACATATCACAATCATATTAAATAGGAAACACCCTCAAAGAACTGCAATCTAGCATAAGTCCACTCACGAGTCAATACCAACTACTCATATAATCCAATCAGTTGATATATCTTGGAACTCTAACTTCTAATAATCCAAAACCAACATGATATCACATATCGAAGTCAAAGGTAAGATATCCACACATTTGGTCACAATCCAACAAATCAGTAACATCTGAATACTGAACGATATTCAATGTAAATAACATAAATCCCAGATCAATCCAAACTCTAACTAAGTCCATATACTGATCCAAACATCAAGTAATCTAGTCTCTAACATCATAACAAGTCCATCATCAATATCTGAATGAATCATCACCTAAGTTATTACCACATGAAGGAATAACAAGTCTGGAAAGCACTCTACATGAAATATATCAATTTCATTTTATTGTAGATCAGGATATTATAAAGAACGTAAATCCAATGTCATCTATAATTCAAGTTCAGTCCAAATCACAGTCTAAAGATATATCAAAACTAGGCCTAAGCCAACAACTCCAAACTACCAACACATGAAATACCGCTAATACAAGTAAATGTCAACTACATGAATAAAGTGGACAATCATATATGTCTCATGAACTGGTACAAGCAATCAAACTAGTAAAGTATAACAGAAAGTCACATAAAATGATAAAGGCAACATGTAAAGCATATCAATAACGATAAATACACAAGAACGAACACTCACATGAAATGACGAGGTTTCGGAACCGAATCGCCATCTGGTCTTCACTGCACGAACCGGTACTGGTCTACGAAACATCCCATGGATCGGTCTTTGAATCTCCTGTGTGTCGGGTCCACAACGGCACGAATCCGAATCATGTCCGGGTCTTCTGCAACTGATCCGGAATACTGTATAATGTAACCAAATATACAAATAAATATAAATGCACGCTAAACACTCACACGTGCATACGGACACATACGTGTACACCCACGTACACATACGTATACAAGCATACACAACAATGCATATATATAAACATGCCTACATATAATATACTTACATATATACTAATGCATAATTACACATATACCTATATACATTAATTTAATACAAACATATCCAATTTAATTAAATCCCATTTATTAATCACTAAATATACACATAAATGATTAAAGAATAAATTCATGCATACATCTAAATTAATAAATATACTTATACATTATTTAATTCACATCCATGCATGCACATATACATCATGCATACACATGCATGCATATCACCAACAAAGACACTCACGCACACACACAAACACCCACATTTAATTGAAGTTCTCAATTATTACAATATTGCCCCCAATACAATAAAATGTAAAGCTAACCTCGAGCCGATTTGCGGCGCACCGACGGAGGCTCCGACGGAGGCGTACGGGGCCGCGGAGGGTGTCGTTGGATAGAGCAACTCGCCGTGAAGGGCGTGGGGTGCGTTCGCGCTCGCCGATGGCGATCAACGGCGTCCCGCGGAGAGCCGGAAAATAGCTCGGAGTAAGGTGCTCACACACAAGAAACATAAACACAAATAATTATATATTCCTAAGTTTAAATCAAGCACACACTCATCCACTTCAACACATGCAAGGAGAGAGAAGCGACTTGCCTTTGCCTTGGTGGACATTGCATGGGGACTTAGCCAATGGGAAAGTGGGATGTTGCTCGGTTGTTTTCAGGTGTGCGGTTGTATTTGGAAGTAAGAGATAACATTAATATGCAAGGGTGAAGGAGCTTTGGCATGTGCTAGCTAGAAGGGGTCTCGGCCTGGTGTTTGGGCGTGGCAGTGGCAGCGCACAGAGAAGGGGAGGCCAAGGGGATCTCACGGCGGCTGGAGATGGTGGTGCTCGATCATATTGAGAGGGAAGATCGGCAACCCGGGGAGGAACAGGTGTGGGGTCTTCGGCCAAGGAGGTTCACGGTGGGGAAGTTGGAAGAGGGATCTCGGCTGGATGGAGAGGGCGGCTGTCTTTTTTGAGATTGGGGAGATGATTAGTTTAGGTTAAAGTTAGATTAGGTTTAGAATTATATATAGGGTGGGTTAATTAATGGGTTTGGGTAACGGGTCTATGGTAAAGCCTATTGGATATGGGTCATGAGCTAATGGGTACGGGTAGGATTGGGTAATGGGGAAAAGTCTAGGGAAGAAGAAACGAAAGGAAATAATAAGAATAAATAATGAAAAGAATAACAATATAATAATAACAATAACAACTACTACTTAAAAATAATAGTGATAGTAATTAAGAATATTATTAATTAAAACTAGTAATAACACATAAAGGTAATTTATCATATAATATCTTGAAAACAATTTGAACACTAGTATTATTAATAATCGGAAAAGAAGAAGTAATAAATTAAATTAATTAATAAAATAAATAGAATAATAAATAAAGTAAAAATAAATGCTAACACTAATAAAATTTATAATAACCATAGTAATAGGAAAGATTACTAAATAGTAATTAAAAAGATAACAAGCAATAATGGTAAATACATAAAGCAAAAATACCATTTAATATTACAAAATAATTTATGTATTTAATAATGCAATAAATCAGCAAACATATTAATAATTAAAAATAAAATAATCGGTAATTCATAATAAATACTTTATAAAAATAAAAATACAGTATTTCTAACTGGGGATCTTACAGTCACCTTCGGGGATGACTCCAAAGGCACTATCATCGGTATAGGTAACATTCAAATTGGTGCATCTCCTATTATAGAAAATGTTGTTCTTGTTGATGGTTTGAAACATAATTTGCTTAGCATTAGTCAACTTTGTGACAGTGGACTTAAAGTTATTTTTGATGATTCTTCTTGCAAGATTTTTGATGTTAAAACCAATGATTGTATTCTTACCGATTTTCGTGACAATAATGTTTATATCATTGACATGCTTAATATGGATTGTTCTACTAAATACTTGAATTTTTTTGATGAGAATTCTTGGCTTTGGCATAGAAGATTAGGACATGCATCTTTTGATCATCTTTCTAGGATTAATTCTAAGGAATTGGTGAAGGGTATACCTTACTTGAAGTTTGAGAAAGACCGCATTTGTGGTGCGTGCCAACTTGGGAAACAAACCAAGTCTTCCTTCAAACCAATCAAGGATATCATGTCAACTAGGCTATTAGAATTAATTCATATGGATCTTTTTGGACCAACTAAAACTAAGAGTTTAAATGGTAGTACATTTGCATTTGTTTTAGTTGATGATTTTTCCCGTTTCACTTGGGTTTTCTTTTTGGAACACAAAGATCAAACTTTTTCTCATTTCAAAGTTTTTCGAAAAAGGGTTGAAAAAGAAAAAGGTTTTTCGATTTTGAAAATAAGGAGTGATAGAGGTGGTGAGTTTGTTAACCAACTCTTCATGACTTATTGTGATGAAAAGGGAATTAACCATGAAATGTCATGTCCTAGAACTCCACAACAAAATGGAGTTGTAGAAAGAAAAAATAGAACACTTCAAGAGATGGCTAGGACCATGATTAGTGAATATGACCTCCCTCAATATTTATGGGCCGAGGCCGTAAACACCGCATGCTATATTTTAAATCGTATTTATTTGTGTAAAAATTCTTCCAAAATATCTTTTGAAATGTATCATTCTAAAAAACCAAATGTTGGATATTTCAAAGTTTTTGGATGCAAGTGTTTTGTTTTAAATACTAAAGATAACTTGGGTAAATTTGATGCTAAGGCTTATGAAGCAATCTTTTTTGGATATTCTACTACTAGCAAAACTTATAGAGTATTCAATAGATCTTCACTTACCATTGAAGAATCCATGCATGTTAAATTTGAAGAATCTAATGTGGTTGTTGAGAATGTTATAGAGATTGACCCATTAGGAGAAGACATGGAGAGACTATCCTTGAAGGACTCACCCGCTCAAGAAGAAAAGCAAGAACCTATCGGTAATGTTCAAGAGGATAAAGAGGAAAGCTCTCAACCGCTTCCTAAAGATTGGAGATACGCTACAAACCACCCCAAGGAACTCATCTTAGGTGATGTCTCTAAAGGGGTAACAACACGCTCCAAGCTCCATGACTTATGTGGTAACTTTGCTTTCATTTCTCATTTTGAACCCAAAAGCATCCTCGAAGCCGAGGCGGACTCATATTGGTTGCTAGCCATGCAAGAGGAACTCAATCAATTTGAGCGCAACCAAGTTTGGCACCTTGTTCTTAGGCCCCACGATAGACCAATAATTGGTACTAAGTGGATCTTTAGAAATAAGATGGATGAGTCCGGAAATGTCTTTAGGAATAAAGCTACGTTAGTGGCCCAAGGTTACACTCAAGTTGAAGGAATTGACTTTGAGGAGACCTTTGCACCCGTAGCACGGCTTGAAGCCATACGGATGACACTAGCTTTTGCATCTTTTAAAATTTTAAACTTTTTCAAATGGATGTGAAAAGTGCATTTTTGAATGGTTTTATAAATGAAGAAGTTTATGTTGAACAACCTCCCAGTTTTGTTGATCATGTTCATCCTAATTTTGTTTTTAAACTTGATAAAGCTTCGTATGGATTGAAACAAGCTCAAAGAGCTTAATATGAAAGGCTTTCTAGTTTTCTCATCTCAAATGATTTTGTTAAAGGCAAAGTAGACACAACATTATTCACTAAGCATGTTGATAATGACATTTTAATTGTGCAAATTTATGTTGATGATATAATTTTTGGTTCTACTAATGAGTTTTTATGCAAGGAATTTGAAAAGGTTATGCAATGTGAATTTGAAATGTCTTCCATGGGTGAATTGAATTTCTTTCTTGGACTCCAAATCAAGCAATTACAAGATGGGAATTTCATATGTCAAGCCAAGTACGCAAAGGAACTCGTGAAGAAGTTCGGACTTGAAGACTCTAAAGTTTGCAACACTCCCATGGCAACTACAACCAAGCTTGATAAGGATGACAAGGTAAAAATGTTGATATTAAATTGTATTAAAGCATGATAGGTAGTCTTTTGTGTTTGACGGCAAGTAGGCCGGACATAATGTTTAGTGTGTGTCTTTGTGCTAGATTTCAATCGTGTCCCAAAGAGTCCCATCTTATTGCGGTAAAACACATTATCCGTTATATTAAGGGCACAATTGGAATGGGTCTTTGGTATCTGAAAATCGGAGATTTCTCAATGACGAGTTATTCGGATGCTGACTATGCGGGTTGTAGAGTAGATAGAAAGAGTACTAGTGGGACATATCAATTTCTTGGTAATTGTCTTGTTTTATGGTCCTCTAGGAAACAAAATTCCGTAGCTCTTTCAACCGCCGAGGCGGAGTACATTGCCGCAGGGGCTTGTTGTGCACAAGTCCTTTGGATGAAACATACTCTCCTTGATTATGATATACGTTATAACCATATAAAAATATTTTGTGATAATACTAGTACTATACATATGACTAAGAATGCAAATCAACATAATAAGACCAAGCATATTGAGATTAGATATCACCTTCTTAGAGATCATTTTGAGAAAGGAGATATGACATTGATTATGTTTCTACAGATTTGCAACTTGCCGATATTTTCACTAAACCACTTGATTTTGCTAGATTTTCCTTCATATGTGGTGAACTTAATGTTTGTGTTATTGAATAACAATATTTTCTTGACCCTTTTTGATGTATGACAAAAAGGGGGAGAATGAGTTTATGTATGGAAATATGAGTTCATATGGTTTTGGTTCCATATGAGTTTATATATGTTTTTAGTTTTTGATGTGTTTTCATGAATTCTTGCAATTTGAGTTTAAGTGTTTTGCAAGTGTTTTATATCTCATGGTGTTTATGGTTTTTGGTTTCATGATGTCTACTTAGTACAAATTACATTGTTTTTCTTTGTTTAATATAGCATAATTTGAGGGGGAGCTTTCTCCTCCCCTATATTTTTGTTTATAGCCTATTCCCCTATATTTTTGTTTATAGCCTATTTGTTTTGTCATCATCAAAAAGGGCGAGATTGTTGGCCCAAAAGGTTACACTCTCCATTTGTTTAGAGTTTTGATGATAACAAAACAAATAAGAGCTATTTGGTACTAATTAGTTTGTTTAAGATAAGTTTCAGGTTAGTACCATATTTGGAGGCCATTGCTTAGCTATTGCAAGAACTTCTAGGTTCATGAAGCAAAGAAGGCGTTTTGCACATCAAGGAAGGAACATAGAAGAGAAGGATCTAGTAAGGCATTGCATGGCTCATAATTGCTCAAGAGACTTCATTAGATTTGTTCCTAGTTTTATAGTTTTGTTAAAGAATAGTGAATAGGTTTGAAGCTCTTTCACACACTTTTTTGCGCACATATCATTTCCAAGAATATCCCCTATAAATATGTAAAAATTATTTTAATTTAAGGCCTCTTGTTTATAAACTAAATTTTGGGTATTATACATGTTTCAAATCAAAACTATTTTGTTAGATTTCAAATCCCCTTCAAAATTCTGTTTTAGTTTTGACTTTTGACCTAAGCCGGTGGACCGGCCGGCCGACCGACCCTGTGTCAGGTCAAGTCGGTCGACCGTCCCAGTCGACCGAGGTTCTGGCAGCAGGTGCTATCCGTGTGCACGTTTCACGGTCGACCGGGCGGTCGACCGAAACCTGCCTGACTGTAAGTCGTTTGCTCTCTGTATTTTTCGGTCGACCGAGCGGTCGACCGAGAGCCGGCAACGACTCTTATTTTTGTACTTCGGTCGACCGACCGGTCGACCGAGAGAGCCGTTAGAACAATAACGGCTAGTTTTCAGAGCTGTTTTGTTTTTGTCTTTTTCTTTCTAAAAAGGGTGTAAATGATATTTACTGATCCGAATACTTCCTAATTAGCCTTAAGTGAGTTTTATCTTTAAACCCTAGCCCTCTACTATAAATAGGGGTGTTTAGGGAGAGGTTCATTACAAGAAAAATTTGCAAAAGTTTCAAAAGTTTAAGGCATTCAAAAGAGTTTTGTTTCTTTGTTTTTGTGCTGAATATTTCTCTCATTTTCTGAAGTGTTTCTCAAAAACTCTCTGATTTCCTTTTCTTTTCACTTACACACAAGAGCTTCAATCCTCTCATTGTTCTACAAGGTTTTTTGTAAAGGAAGAGAACTTTTCAAAAGAGAGTTTGTGGTCTTTCGATCACCAAGAGAGAACTTGTACTTGAGATTGTGGAGTTGGATACTCCGGTGTGATTGTAACTCTTTGTGCAGTTATAGTGGTTAGAAATCCTTCTGGGTGAAGGCGGGGAAGTAGAGCTTGGTGCTCGAACCTCGTAAAAAATTCTCGGTATTTGCGTTTGGTTTACTTGCTCTTATTTCTTGCTCTACTTTCATTGCTCTTATTACTTCCTCTCTACATTCATTGCTATATTCATTTGGTTTGGGTGTTCGTTGCATCATAAATTTTTTATTGTGCATTGATTAGCATTATCACCTATTCACCCCCCTCTAGGTGATTTTCAATTGGTATCAGAGCTTGGACTCTAGATTTGGCTTAACATCCTTAGAGAGATCCTTAAAATTTGCTAATCAACATTTGCATTCATCCATTCATTCACTAGTAAACATGGCCGATAACATCAAAACCCCTCCTAAATTTGATGGACTCAATTACCCTATTTGGATGGTTAGGATGACTATTTTCTTACAATCTTTAGGTAGCCTAGTTGCTAAATCATTGACCAAACCCTATGTTGTACCCGATAGTAATGAAAGCACTTGGACCGAACTTACCTTTAGAGAATATGAGGCTAACTCAAAGGCCCAAAACTCCCTCCTAACTGCCTTGAATGAGGATGACCTTACACAGGTAATACATTGCCAATCCGCCTATGAGATTTGGCAACACTTGTTGGTCACACACGAGGGGACATCACAAGTCAAGAGAGCTAAGATAGATCTCTTGAGGTCCCAATATGAATCTTTTAAAATGATTGATGATGAATCTATTGATTGCATGATTACAAGGTTTACTAAAATCACCAATGCTCTTTCCTCTTTAGGTGATGATATCTCCAATGACTAAAAGGTGCGAAAAGTGATTTGGGCTCTTCCTTCTTCATGGGAGATAAAAGCCACCACCTTGAAAGAGTTGAATGACAAGGACGAAATGGACCTCATTAGTCTCATCGGCAACTTGAAGACTCATGAAATGGAAAAGAAGGCAAGAGAAGATGCCGCTCCTCAAAAGAAGAAATCTATTGCTTTCAAATCTTCATCCACTCTTGATGGCGATGAAGAAGATGAAGAAGAAGATGAGGAGCTCTCCTTCCTTGTGCGAAACGTGAAGAGGATGTACCGGAGTAACAAGCTCAACTTTAGAAGAAAATTTGAAGGAAAAGAGGAGAGAAGAATCATTTTCTATAATTGCCGAAAGCCCAGACACATCATGGCGGATTGCCCAGATTTCAAGAAGAAGATGACTTCCTCCTTCAAGCCAAAGAAGCCGGTGGAAAAGAAAGCCCACAAAGCCACATGGGATTCGGAAAGCGAATCCGAAGACGAGGTGGACACGGCGAACATGTGTTTCATGGCAAACATACCAAAGGTAACCCCACAACCTCTTGACGAAGATGATAACTTAAGCAAAGAAGTTATTGTACATGCTTTTGTTGAACTCTCGGAAACCTATGATAATAAAAAGATTGAATGTTCTAAATTGAAAAAGGAAGTTGCTTTTCTTAAAAATCAACTTGCTATTATTTCTAGAGAAAAAGATGAAATTTCCTCCAATCTCATTTCTACTCAAAATGAATTTAGTGCTTACAAAGTTGCATGTAAAGCAAAATTTCCTAAGATTGATGAAAAAGAAATTTCTTCTTTAAAAACTAGAATTGTTGATTTTGAAAAAGTTTTGAAGGATTGTGCTTTTAACACTAAGAAACCTGAAGAAATGTTTTCTAAAAAGCACACTTCTCATGCTAAAAAGTCTCATGTTAAGATTCCTCATGCTCACACTTCACATAACACTCATGCTAAATCCACACATGCTCACAAGTCTCACACTCACTATGCTTTTAGATATGGTAGAGTGTATAGATATACTTATTGTGGTAAGAATGGACATTTGGCTAAGTTTTGTTATGACCAAGTAAATAGATCAAATAATCTTGTTTGGGTTCATGGCACTAACTCCTTAGGACCCAAGAAAATGTGGGTACCAAAATCAAGTACTAAATTATTTGATGTAGGTACACACCAAGACTCCAAGACGTAAGGAGCGGAGGTACCTTGATAGTGGTTGTTCAAGACACATGACATGGGACATCAATAACTTTACAACCCTATTAAGGTACATGGAAGGTGGCACCGTCACCTTCGGGGATGACTCCAAAGGCACTATCATCGGTATAGGTAACATTCAAATTGGTGCATCTCCTATTATAGAAAATGTTGTTCTTCTTGATGGTTTGAAACATAATTTGCTTAGCATTAGTCAACTTTGTGACCGTGGACTTAAAGTTGTTTTTGATGATTCTTCTTGCAAGATTTTTGATGTTAAAACCAATGATTGTATTCTCACCAGTTTTCGTGACAATAATGTTTATATCATTGACATGCTTAATATGGATTGTTCTACTAAATGCTTGAATGCTTTTGATGAGATTTCTTGGCTTTGGCATAGAAGATTAGGACATGCATCTTTTGATCATCTTTCTAGGATTAATTCTAAGGAATTGGTGAAGGGTATACCTTGCTTGAAGTTTGAGAAAGACCGTATTTGTGGTGCGTGCCAACTTGGGAAATAAACCAAGTCTTCCTTCAAACCAATCAAGGATATCATGTCAACTAGGCCATTAGAATTAATTCATATGGATCTTTTTGGACCAACAAAAACTAAGAGTTTAAATGGTAGTAGATTTGCATTTGTTTTAGTTGATGATTTTTCCCATTTCACTTGGGTTTTCATTTTGGAACACAAAGATCAAACTTTTTCTCATTTCAAAGTTTTTCGAAAAAGGGTTGAAAAAGAAAAAGGTTTTTCGATTTTGAACATAAGGAGTGATAGAGGCGGTGAGTTTGTTAACCAACTCTTCATGACTTATTGTGATGAAAAGGGAATTAAGCATGAAATGTCATGTCCTAGAACTCCACAACAAAATGGAGTTGTAGAAAGGAAAAATAAAACACTTCAAGAGATGGCTAGGACCATGATTAGTGAATATGACATCCCTCAATATTTATGGACCGAGGCCGTAAACACCGCATGCTATATTTCAAATCGTATTTATTTGTGTAAAAATTCTTCTAAAACATCTTTTGAAATGTATCATTCTAGAAAACCAAATGTTGGATATTTCAAAGTTTTGGATGCAAGTGTTTTATTTTAAATACTAAAGATAACTTGGGTAAATTTGATGCTAAGGCTTATGAAGCAATCTTTGTTGGATATTCTACTACTAGCAAAGCTTATAGAGTATTCAATAGATCTTCACTTACCATTGAAGAATCCATGCATGTTAAATTTGAAGAATCTAATGTGGTTGTTGAGAATGTTATAGAGATTGACCCATTAGGTGAAGACATGGAGAGACTATCCTTGAAGGACTCACCCGCTCAAGAAGAAAAGCAAGAACCTATCGGTGATGTTCAAGAGGTTAAAGAGGAAAGCTCTCAACCGCTTCCTAAAGATTGGAGATACGCTACAAACCACCCCAAGGAACTCATCTTAGGTGATGTCTCTAAAGAGGTAACAACACGCTCCAAGCTCCATGACTATGTGGTAACTTTGCTTTCATTTCTCATTTTGAACCCAAAAGCATCCTCAAAGCCGAGGCGGACTCATATCGGTTGCTAGCCATGCAAGAGGAACTCAATCAATTTGAGCGCAACTAAGTTTGGCACCTTGTTCCTAGGCCCCACGATAGACCAATAATTGATACTAAGTGGATCTTTAGAAACAAGATAGATGAGTCCGGAAATGTCATTAGGAATAAAGCTAGGTTAGTGGCCCAAGGTTACACTCAAGTTGAAGGAATTGACTTTGAGGAGACCTTTGCACCGTAGCACGGCTTGAAGCCATACGGATGACACTAGCTTTTGCTTCTTTTAAAAATTTTAAACTTTTTCAAATGGATGTGAAAAGTGCATTTTTGAATGGTTTTATAAATGAAGAAGTTTATGTTGAACAATCTCCCGGTTTTGTTGATCATGTTCATCCTAATTTTGTTTTTAAACTTGATAAAGCTTTATATGGATTGAAACAAGCTCCAAGAGCTTGGTATGAAAGGCTTTCTAGTTTTCTCATCTCAAATGATTTTGTTAAAGGAAAAGTAGACACAACATTATTCACTAAGCATGTTGATAATGACATTTTAATTGTGCAAATTTATGTTGATGATATAATTTTTGGTTCTGCTAATGAGTTTTTATGCAAGGAATTTGAAAAGGTTATGCAATGTGAATTTGAAATGTCTTCCATGGGTGAATTGAATTTCTTTCTTGGACTCCAAATCAAGCAATTGCAAGATGGGAATTTCATATGTCAAGCCAAGTACGCAAAGGAACTCGTAAAGAAGTTCGGACTTGAAGACTCTAAAGTTTGCAACACTCCCATGGCAACTAAAACCAAGCTTGATAAGGATGACCAAGGTAAAAATGTTGATATTAAATTGTATTGAAGAATGATAGGTAGTCTTTTGTATTTGACGGCAAGTAGGCCGGACATAATGTTTAGTGTGTGTCTTTGTGCTAGATTTCAATCGTGTCCCAAAGAGTCCCATCTTATTGCGGTAAAACACATTATCCGTTATATTAAGGGCACAATTGGAATGGGTCTTTGGTATCCGAAAACCGGAGATTTCTCAAATGACGAGTTATTCAGATGCCGACTATGCGGGTTGTAGAGTAGATAGAAAGAGTACTAATGGGACATGTCAATTTCTTGGTAATTGTCTTGTTTCATGGTCCTCTAGAAAATAAAATTCCGTAGCTCTCTCAACCGCCGAGGCGGAGTATGTTGCGCAGGGGCTTGTTGTGCACAAGTCCTTTGGATGAAACATACTCTCCTTGATTATGATTTGCATTATAACCATATAAAAATATTTTGTGATAATACTAGTACTATACATATGATTAAGAATGCAAATCAACATAGTAAGACCAAGCACATTGAGATTAGATATCACTTTCTTAGAGATCATTTTGAGAAAGGAGATATAGACATTGATTATGTTTCTACGGATTTGCAACTTGCCGATATTTTCACTAAACCACTTGATTTTGTTAGATTTTCCTTCATATGTGGTGAACTAAATGTTTGTGTTATTGAATAACAATGTTTTCTTGACCCTTTTTGATGTATGACAAAAAGGGGGAGAATGAGTTTATGTATGGAAATATGAGTTCATATGGTTTTGGTTCCATATGAGTTTATATATGTTTTAGTTTTTTATGTGTTTTCATGAATTCTTGCAATTTGAGTTTAAGTGTTTTGCAAGTGTTTTATATCTCATGGTGTTTATGGTTTTTGGTTTCATGATGTCTACTTAGTACAAATTACATTGTTTTTCTTTGTTTAATATAGCATAATTTGAGGGGGAGCTTTCTCCTCCCCTATATTTTGTTTATAGCCTATTCCCTTATATTTTTGTTTATAGCCTATTTGTTTTGTCATCACCAAAAAGGGGGAGATTGTTGGCCCAAAAGGTTACACTCTCCATTTGTTTAGAGTTTTGATGATAACAAAACAAATAAGAGCTATTTGGTACTAATTAGTTTGTTTAAGATAAGTTTCAGGTTAGTACCATATTTGGAGGCCATTGCTTAGCTATTGCAAGAACTTCTAGGTTCATGAAGCAAAGAAGGAGTTTTGCACATCAAGGAAGGAACATAGAAGAGAAGGCTCTAGTAAGGCATTGCATGGCTCAAAATTGCTCAAGAGACTTCATTAGATTTGTTCCTAGTTTTTTAGTTTTGTTAAAGAATAGGGAATAGGTTTGAAGCTCTTTCACACACATTTTTGCGCACATATCATTTCTAAGAATATCCCCTATAAATATGTAAAAATTATTTTAATTTAAGGCCTCTTGTTTATAAACTAAATTTTGGGTATTATACATGTTTCAAATAAAAACTATTTTGTTAGATTTCAAATCCCCTTCAAAATTCTGTTTTAGTTTTGACATTTGACCTAAGCCGGTGGACCGGCCGGCCGACCGACCCTGTGTCAGGTCAAGTCGGTCGACCGTCCCAGTCGACCAAGGTTCTGGCAGCAGGTGCGTATCCGTGTGCACATTTCACGGTCGACCGGGCGGTCGACCGAAACCTGCCTGACTGTAAGTCGTTTGCTCTCTGTATTTTTCGGTCGACCGAGCGGTCGACCGAGAGCCGGCAACGGCTCTTATTTTTGTACTTCGGTCGACCGACCGGTCGACCGAGAGAGCCGTTTGAACAATAACGGCTAGTTTTCAAAGCTGTTTTGTTTTTGTCTTTTTCTTTCTAAAAAGGGTTTAAATGATACTGATCCTAATACTTCCTAATTAGCCTTAAGTGAGTTTTATCTTTAAACCCTAGCCCTCTACTATAAATAGGGGTGTTTAGGGAGAGGTTCATTACAAGAAAATTTTGCAAAAGTTTCAAAAGTTTAAGGCATTCAAAAGAGTTTTGTTTCTTGGTTTTTGTGCTGATTATTTCTCTCAATTTCTGAAGTGTTTCTCAAAAACTCTCTGATTTCCTTTTCTTTTCACTTACACACAAGAGCTTCAATCCTCTCATTGTTCTACAAGGATTTTTGTAAGGGAAGAGAACTTTTCAAAAGAGAGTTTGTGGTCTTTCGATCACCAAGAGAGAACTTGTACTTGAGATTGTGGAGTTGGGTACTCCGGTGTGATTGTAACTCTTTGTTAAGTTATAGTGGTTAGAAATCCTTTTGGGTGAAGGCGGGGAAGTAGAGCTTGGTGCTCGAACTTCGTAAAAAATTCTCGGTGTTTGCCTTTGGTTTACTTGCTCTTATTCCTTGCTCTACTTTCATTGCTCTTATTACTTGCTCTCTACATTCATTGCTATATTCATTTGGTTTGGGTGTTTGTTGCATCATAAATTTTTTATTGTGCATTGATTAGCATTATCACCTATTCACCCCCCTCTAGGTGATTTTCAATTGGTATCAGAGCTTGGACTCTAGATTTGGCTTAACATCCTTAGAGAGATCCTTAAAATTTGCTAATCAACATTTGCATTCATCCATTCATTCACTAGTAAACATGGCCGATAACATCAAAACCCCTCCTAAATTTGATGGACTCAATTTCCCTATTTGGAAGGTTAGGATGACTATTTTCTTACAATCTTTAGGTAGCCTAGTTGCTAAATCATTGACCAAACCCTATGTTGTACCCGATAGTGATGAAAGCACTTGGATCGAACTTACCTTTAGAGAATATGAGGCTAACTCAAAGGCCCAAAACTCCCTCTTAACCGCCTTGAATGAGGATGACCTTACACGGGTAATTCATTGCCAATCCACCTATGAGATTTGGCAACACTTGTTGGTCACACACGAGGGGACATCACAAGTCAAGAGAGCTAAGATAGATCTCTTGAGGTCCCAATATGAATCTTTTAAAATGATTGATGATGAATCTATTGATTGCATGATTACAAGGTTTACTAAAATCACCAATGCTCTTTCCTCTTTAGGTGATGATATCTCCAATGACCCAAAGGTGCGAAAAGTGATTCGGGCTCTTCCTTCTTCATGGGAGATAAAAGCCACCACCTTGAAAGAGTTGAATGACAAGGACGAAATGGACCTCATTAGTCTCATCGGCAACTTAAAGACTCATGAAATGGAAAAGAAGGCAAGAGAAGATGCCGCTCCTCAAAAGAAGAAATCCATTGCTTTCAAATCTTCATCCACTCTTGATGACGATGAAGAAGATGAAGAAGAAGATGAGGAGCTCTCCCTCCTTGTGCGAAACGTGAAGAGGATGTTCCGAAGGAACAAGCTCAACTTTAGAAGAAAATTTGAAGGAAAAGAGGAGAGAAGAATCAGTTGCTATAATTGCCGAAAGCCAGGACACATCATGGCGGATTGCCCGGATTTCAAGAAGAAGATGACTTCCTCCTTCAAGCCAAAGAAGCCGGTGGAAAAGAAAGCCTACAAATCCACATGGGATTCGGAAAGCGAATCCGAAGACGAGGTGGACACGGCGAACATGTGTTTCATGGAAAACACACCAAAGGTAACCCCACAACCTCTTGACGATGATGATGACTTAAGCAAAGAAGTTATTGTACATTCTTTTGTTGAACTCTCGGAAACCTTTGATAATAAAAAGATTGAATGTTCTAAATTGGAAAAGGAAGTTGCTTTTCTTAAAAATCAACTTGCTATTGTTTCTAGAGAAAAAGATGAAATTTCCTCCAATCTCATTTCTACTCTAAATGAATTTAGTGCTTACAAAGTTGCATGTAAAGCAAAATTTCCTAAGATTAATGAAAAAGAAATTTCTTCTTTAAAAACTAGAATTGTTGATTTTGAAAAAGTTTTGAAGGATTGTGCTTTTAACACTAAGAAACTTGAAGAAATGTTTCTAAAAAGCACACTTCTCATGCTAAAAAGTCTCATGTTAAGATTCCTCATGCTCACACTTCACATAACACTCATGCTAAATCCACACATGCTCACAAGTCTCACACTCACCATGCTTTTAGATATGGTAGAGTGTATAAATGTATTTATTGTGGTAAGAATGGACATTTGGCTAAGTTTTGTTATGACTAAGTAAATAGATCAAATAATCTTGTTTGGGTTCATGGCACTAACTCCTTAGGACCTAAGAAAATGTGGGTACCAAAGTCAAGTCCTAAATTATTTGATGTAGGTACACACCAAGACTCCAAGACGTAAGAAGCGGTGGTACCTTGATAGTGGTTGTTCAAGACACATGACATGGGACATCAATAACTCTACAACCCTATCAAGGTACATGGAAGGTGGCACCGTCACCTTCGGGAATGACTCCAAAGGCACTATCATCGGTATAGGTAACATTCAAATTGGTGCATCTCCTATTATAGAAAATGTTGTTCTTGTTTATGGTTTGAAACATAATTTGCTTAGCATTAGTCAACTTTGTGACCGTAGACTTAAAGTTGTTTTTGATGATTCTTCTTGCAAGATTTTTGATGTTAAAACCAATGATTGTATTCTCACCGATTTTCGTGACAATAATGTTTATATCATTACATGCTTAATATGGATTGTTCTACTAAATGCTTGAATGCTTTTGATGAGAATTCTCGGCTTTGGCATAGAAGATTAGGACATGCATCTTTTGATCATCTTTCTAGGATTAATTCTAAGGAATTGGTGAAGGGTATACCTTGCTTGAAGTTTAAGAAAGACCGCATTTGTGGTGCGTGCCAACTTGGGAAACAAACCAAGTCTTCCTTCAAACCAATCAAGGATATCATATCAACTAGGCCATTAGAATTAATTCATATGGATCTTTTTGGACCAACTAAAACTAAGAGTTTAAATGGTAGTAGATTTGCATTTGTTTTAGTTGATGATTTTTCCCGTTTCACTTGGGTTTTCTTTTTGGAACACAAAGATCAAACTTTTTCTCATTTCAAAGTTTTTCGAAAAAGGGTTGAAAAAGAAAAAGGTTTTTCGATTTTGAAAATAAGGAGTGATAGAGGTGGTGAGTTTGTTAACCAACTCTTCATGACTTATTGTGATGAAAAGGGAATTAAGCATGAAATGTCATGTCCTAGAACTCCACAACAAAATGGAGTTGTAGAAAGGAAAAATAGAACACTTCAAGAGATGGCTAGGACCATGATTAGTGAATATGACCTCCCTCAATATTTATGGGCCGAGGCCGTAAACACCGCATGCTATATTTCAAATCGTATTTATTTGTGTAAAAATTCTTCCAAAATATCTTTTGAAATGTATCATTCTAGAAAACCAAATGTTGGATATTTCAAAGTTTTTGGATGCAAGTGTTTTATTTTAAATACTAAAGATAACTTGGGTAAATTTGATGCTAAGGCTTATGAAGCAATCTTTGTTGGATATTCTACTACTAGCAAAGCTTATAGAGTATTCAATAGATCTTCACTTACCATTGAAGAATTCATGCATGTTAAATTTGAAGAATCTAATGTGGTTGTTGAGAATGTTGTAGAGATTGACCCATTAGGAGAAGACATGGAGAGACTATCCTTGAAGGACTCACCCGCTCAAGAAGAAAAGCAAGAACCTATCGGTGATGTTCAAGAGGATAAAGAGAAAATTTCTCAACCGCTTCCTAAAGATTGGAGATACGCTACAAACCACCCCAAGGAACTCATCTTAGGTGATGTCTCTAAAGGGGTAACAACACGCTCCAAGCTCCATGACTTATGTGGTAACTTTGCTTTCATTTCTCATTTTGAACCCAAAAGCATCCTCGAAGCCGAGGCAGACTCATATTGGTTGCTAGCCATGCAAGAGGAACTCAATCAATTTGAGCGCAACCAAGTTTGGCACCTTGTTCCTAGGCCCCATGATAGACCAATAATTGGTACTAAGTGGATCTTTAGAAACAAGATGGATGAGTCCGGAAATGTCATTAGGAATAAAGCTAGGTTAGTGGCCCAAGGTTACACTCAAGTTGAAGGAATTAACTTTGAGGAGACCTTTGCACCCGTAGCACGGCTTGAAGCCATACGGATGACACTAGCTTTTGCATCTTTTAAAAATTTTAAACTTTTTCAAATGGATGTGAAAAGTGCATTTTTGAATGGTTTTATAAATGAAGAAGTTTATGTTGAACAAACTCCCGGTTTTGTTGATCATGTTCCTACTAATTTTGTTTTTAAACTTGATAAAGCTTTGTATGGATTGAAACAAGTTCCAAGAGCTTAGTATGAAAGGCTTTCTAGTTTTCTCATCTCAAATGATTTTGTTAAAGGCAAAGTAGACACAACATTATTCACTAAGCATGTTGATAATGACATTTTAATTGTGCAAATTTATGTTGATGATATAATTTTTGGTTCTACTAATGAGTTTTTATGCAAGGAATTTGAAAAGGTTATGCAATGTGAATTTGAAATGTCTTCCATGGGTGAATTGAATTTCTTTCTTGGACTCCAAATCAAGCAATTGCAAGATGGGAATTTCATATGTCAAGCCAAGTACGCAAAGGAACTCGTAAAGAAGTTCGGACTTGAAGACTCTAAAGTTTGCAACACTCCCATGGCAACTAAAACCAAGCTTGATAAGGATGACCAAGGTAAAAATGTTGATATTAAATTGTATTGAAGCATGATAGGTAGTCTTTTGTATTTGACGGCAAGTAGGCCGGACATAATGTTTAGTGTGTGTCTTTGTGCTAGATTTCAATCGTGTCCCAAAGAGTCCCATCTTATTGCGGTAAAACACATTATCCGTTATATTAAGGGCACAATTGGAATGGGTCTTTGGTATCCGAAAATCGGAGATTTCTCAATGACGAGTTATTCGGATGCCGACTATGCGGGTTGTAGAGTAGATAGAAAGAGTAATAGTGGGACATGTCAATTTCTTGGTAATTGTCTTGTTTCATGGTCCTCTAGGAAACAAAATTCCGTAGCTCTCTCAACCGCCGAGGCGGAGTACGTTGCCGCAGGGGCTTGTTGTGCACAAGTCCTTTGGATGAAACATACTCTCCTTGATTATGATTTGCATTATAACCATATAAAAATATTTTGTGATAATACTAGTACTATACATATGACTAAGAATGCAAATCAACATAGTAAGACCAAGCATATTGAGATTAGATATCACTTTCTTAGAGATCATTTTGAGAAAGGAGATATAGACATTGATTATGTTTCTACAGATTTGCAACTTGCCGATATTTTCACTAAACCACTTGATTTTACTAGATTTTCCATCATATGTGGTGAACTTAATGTTTGTGTTATTGAATAACAATGTTTTCTTGACCCTTTTTGATGTATGACAAAAAGGGGGAGAATGAGTTTATGTATGGAAATATGAGTTCATATGGTTTTGGTTCCATATGAGTTTATATATGTTTTTAGTTTTTGATGTGTTTTCATGAATTCTTGCAATTTGAGTTTAAGTATTTTGCAAGTGTTTTATATCTCATGGTGTTTATGGTTTTTGGTTTCATGATGTCTACTTAGTACAAATTACATTGTTTTTCTTTGTTTAATATAGCATAATTTGAGGGGGAGCTTTCTCCTCCCTATATTTTTGTTTATAGCCTATTCCCCTATATTTTTGTTTATAGCCTATTTGTTTTGTCATCATCAAAATGGGCGAGATTGTTGGCCCAAAAGGTTACACTCTCCATTTGTTTAGAGTTTTGATGATAACAAAAAAAATAGGAGCTATTTGGTACTAATTAATTTGTTTAAGATAAGTTTCAGGTTAGTACCATATTTGGAGGCCATTGCTTAGCTATTGCAAGAACTTCTAGGTTCATGAAGTAAAGAAGGCGTTTTGCACATCAAGGAAGGAACATAGAAGAGAAGGCTCTAGCAAGGCATTGCATGGCTCAAAATTGCTCAAGAGACTTCATTAGATTTGTTCCTAGTTTTATAGTTTTGTTAAAGAATAGTGAATAGGTTTGAAGCTCTTTCACACACATTTTTGCGCACATATCATTTCCAAGAATATCCCCTATAAATATGTAAAAATTATTTTAATTTAAAGCCTCTTGTTTATAAACTAAATTTTTGGTATTATACATGTTTCAAATCAAAACTATTTTGTTAGGTTTCAAATCCCCTTCAAAATTCTGTTTTAGTTTTGACTTTTGACCTAAGCCGGTGGACCGGCCGGCCGACCGACCCTGTGTCAGGTCAAGTCGGTCGACCGTCCCAGTCGACCGAGGTTCTGACAGCAGGTGCGTATCCGTGTGCACGTTTCACGGTCGACCGGGCGGTCGACCGAAACCTGCCGACTGTAAGTCGTTTGCTCTCTGTATTTTTCGGTCGACCGAGCGGTCGACCGAGAGCCGGCAACGGCTCTTATTTTTGTACTTCGGTCGACCGACCGGTCGACCGAGAGAGCCGTTTGAACAATAACGGCTAGTTTTCAGAGCTGTTTTGTTTTTGTCTTTTTCTTTCTAAAAAGGGTTTAAATGACATTTACTGATCCTAATACTTCCTAATTAGCCTTAAGTGAGTTTTATCTTTAAACCCTAGCCCTCTACTATAAATAGGGGTATTTAGGGAGAGGTTCATTACAAGAAAAATTTGCAAAAGTTTCAAAAGTTTAAGGCATTCAAAAGAGTTTTGTTTCTTGGTTTTTGTGCTGATTATTTCTCTCAATTTCTGAAGTGTTTCTCAAAAACTCTCTGATTTCCTTTTCTTTTCACTTACACACAAGTGCTTCAATCCTCTCATTGTTCTACAAGGACTTTTGTAAGGGAAGAGAACTTTTCAAAAGAGAGTTTGTGGTCTTTTGATCACCAAGAGAGAACTTGTACTTGAGATTGTGGAGTTGGGTGCTCCGGTGTGATTGTAACTCTTTGTGAAGTTATAGTGGTTAGAAATCCTTCTGGGTGAAGGCGGGGAAGTAGAGCTTGGTGCTCGAACCTCGTAAAAAATTCTCGGTGTTTGCGTTTGGTTTACTTGCTCTTATTTCTTGCTCTACTTTCATTGCTCTTGTTACTTGCTCTCTACATTCATTGCTATATTCATTTGGTTTGGGTGTTTGTTGCATTATAAATTTTTTATTGTGCATTGATTAGCATTATCACCTATTCACCCCCCTCTAGGTGATTTTCAATATGTATATCTATAAAAAATAAACAAATCTAATTATTGATTAACTAGTTGCTTTGGCCTAAGCAAGCCTTGATATTTATGCAAAAGATGATTAGATAAGTTTATATATATATATATTTATATATCCTCTGATTATGATAGGTATTTATGCCTCATGAAGCATAACTATACACGCCTAAAAGGGTACATTTTATAAATAAAAATCCTTGGTTTCATGGCCTTCGTTGCTTGAGTGTTTAAGTCCTTAGTAGTGTTTTCTCACATGATGCCCGAAGACTATCTGGTTTGGGTGTCACCGACTAAGGCTTGTTACATGGGCATATTAGAAAGCCTAATGGAATTAACAAATAATACCACTAAAAATAATAATAAATAAGGTATAAGAGTTAAAGTTAAAGAACCCTTAGTCAAAACTTCACCGTCACGAAAGTGCATATGACTTAGGGTAAAGTAATAAATTAGATGAGAAATACAATTTGATTCCTTACTTTGATTGATGACAGGCTTTTGAATAGAGACTAAGTTTAGGAATGAAAAGTTCGATTTTCTTATAACTTATAGATTACTTGAGCTCTTACAATAATACCTCAAATATTTTCTCTCTTTGCAAAATGCTTTTCGAAAATACTAACATTTTTTTTATTCTTTATGAATTTTGTGAGTGCAATCCACTGAAATCCTCACGAGACAAAACTCGTCCTTTAGGGGTAACCTAGAGATTTAACAGTTTGTTGCACATGCTCAGTGCAATCGAGTGACCTGCGAAAGTGGTCAAAATAATTTCTTAGGATTAGTTTTTATGTTTTGCTCGAGGGCGAGCAAAAGATAAGTATAGGGGTGTGATCGGTCACATATATTGTATATATATTGTCACATTATCATGTTTATTATCTAATAAATCCTATTAATAAGTCATATTTTTATTTAATAATGTGCAGTCCCATTGTTAAAGAAGAGGGAAGAGAAACGAGCTCAAAACTCCATCAAAATTCTGATTTAATTCAGAATTAATTTGAAATTAAAAGATCAGGGCAGATTAAGGCAAATCAGAGAAGATAAAATTGGTTGAAAATCAGTTAGAACAAATTTTTACAAATCAATTGGTTAAATCCAAAGATCAAAGGCAGTTTCATCAAATCTAGGAGCTGAAACTAGAAATCCAGAACCAGTTAAAGGGAAATCGCTAAACCAGGAGCTGTACCTGTGATCGTACACATATTTTGCATTCTTTTCATTACACTCCTACATTTATCGTGTAATAAATCTACTAATTTCTTTGTCTTAAATGTCTATTTTGTAGAAGATAATAATGAAGAGAAAGAGGATTAAACCAAATAAACACCAGTTAAAATCAGATTTAACTGGATCTATTTGGTTAGCTGAGGATGATCCCAGATCTAGTTAGAATAAATCAAGGATTGGAGCAAAATGTTCAGCCGAAGATCAGAGCAAATCAGAAAGATAACACCAAATGGAAACCGAAAAAATTCAGATTTCTATGAATCCATTTTGGTTAGCTAAAGATCAATTGAGGATAATATCAAATACAGAGAGATAAATGGATAGAGAGAAGATCAATGGATGAGATGAAGCAAGTTTGACTCAGATTCTGACTGGATACATTTCAGTATTTGAATCATAACTTTCGCTACTAAATCTCAAATCTGATGATTCAAGATGATCCAGAAAGAGGACTTATAGTTATGTTGATTCCTATTTCTAATTCTGTCATTTGATAAGTGATATTCAACAATCAACATGCCAACAAACTGCAGATCAGAACTTAATATCTACATCAAATCAAGTTTGGAGATAAGGGAGGATTCAAATTCAGAAATAGCCAGCTTTCCCTATCTTCATACTCCTCTAACCTCTGCATTTCTTCTATAAATACTTGCAATCTCAAAGGCAAGGGGAAACAACCAAGCAGAGAGTAGAACTTAAGCTAATTTATTGTTTGTAACTTAGGTTTTTACTTTTCTTTCATGTAATTTTTATTTTCTTTATGTAACTGAGAGGAGATGATACTTTCATAGAGGAATGAGAGCAAGTTTGTACTGCAGGTGACATCGGTGTAAGTGATCTCTTCTTCCATTGCTATTTGAATTGAATCAAAGTTACTTTTTCTATTTTACTCTTGTTTTCGTTTACTCTCCTCTAATGTGTTGCAATCCAAGTGAATCTATTAGCATCAAGACTGCTTCGCCATTACAAGTGCCCTTGAGGGCTTATGGTGATGAACAACCATTCTCTTACTAGCATAGCTTGCCCTTTATTCTTAGTGTAGATCGGGATGGGGAAGATCCTACACGCCATACTTGATCGCCTTCAAAGACAAGGTAAGTCGTAGCTACGAATCCAAGGTATATGAGCACAAAAGGGGTAAGTAACTTTTAGTTTTTTTCTTTTCTTTTAATTTTTTAGTTTAGAATACCATAATCTACCACTTCTTTCATCACTCATTTCGATTTCTTTGTATATGTCTATTTTTTGTTTTTCTCCACCTTCTCATTCTATCACTTTCTTCCTAACTTGACTTTAACTCTTTTTCATTTTCTTTTTAAGAACTAAAGAAGAACTTTAACCATACTTTGTATCTTAAAAGAAGACTTACTAAAAAGCTTCCATCGCTAGTCCCTCCTTGTGGATCACGACCCGCATAGCCACTTGCTATCGCGGTAGAATTGAGCACCTTGCACATCTCTATTTTAAAGTTCTGAAATTCTGAATTTGTGTGCAGGTCTAACCTCAATCAACCACCCCCGGGCATGGCCACTTGGCCACATCGTGGCTGCAGAAATGCGACCAGAGCCTCATTTTTACGACTTTGTTAGATCTTTTTGGGGTGCGTTTGCTCCCCTTATCTTCGTATGCTCTCCATCGTTGGGTTTTTGCCATAAATACTGGGTTTTCAGAGCCTACAGGGAACGATCAAACAGAGATAGATTTTAGGCCAGTTTTTCATTCATTTTTATGGACGTTTTTATTTTTCATTTATGTAATTTTTACTTTTCTTTATGTATCTGAGAGGAGAGACGAGTTTCATGGAGGAATGAGAGCAAGCTTGTACTGATGGTCATACCGGTGCAAGTAAGTCTTTTCTTTTATTGTTATTTGAATCGAATCGATGTTTCTTTTTTCTTCTTTTCTCTTGTTTTTATTTACTCTCCTCTGATGTGTTGCAATCCAAGTGAATCTGATAGCCTCAAGATTGCTTCGCCATTGTAAGTGCCTTTGATGGCCTTTGTCGATGAACAACCATTCTTTTGTTAGTTTAGCTTGCCCTTTTATTCATAGTGTAGATCAGGAATGGAGAAGATCCCATACGCCATGCTTGATCGCCTTGAAGGACTAGGTAAGTCTTAGCTACGGATTCAAGGTATATGAGCACTGAAGAGGTAAGTAATTTTTAGTTTCTTTTCTTTTAACTTTTAGTTTAGATCACAAACACCACAATCTCCCAACTCTTTTATTCAATCTTTCTAATTTCTTTGTAAAAATCCATTTTCTTTTCTCTCCACCTTATCAATCTACCACATTCTTCTTAATTTAACTTTAAACCTATTTTCCTTTTCTTTTAAAGAACTAAAAGAAGATCTTTAACCATTGATTGTAACTTAAAAAAGAACTTGCTAAAAAAGCTTCCATCGCTAGTCTCTCTTTGTGAATCACGAGCCGTATAGCCACTTGTTATCGCGGCAGTATTGAGCACATTGCACTCTTTATTCTTAAGTTCTGAAATTCTGTATTTTTGTATGCTGGTGAAACCTCAATCACAGGCGGTCTGGAAGAAACAAAAGGAGGAGAGAAAATTGTAGAGAGAAAGTAGATAGGAGAGAGAAAGTGTGATTTTGGGAGTTTTTAAAGAGGAAAAATTAGAAAAAATTATATGAGATGTGTGGAGGTCTAAGGATGATATTAGAATATTTTTTGAGCAGCCATGGACGTGTGGATTTTTGTAGGGATTTAGAGTGAGAAAAATGGGTTTTCTAGAGAGAGAAAGTGAGATTTAAGGTTTTTTTAAGAGAGAAAGAGTTAGAGAAAATTAGGGCAGGTTTAGGGAAAGTGGAGAGAGGCTATAGTGGTGGTGGAGTGGTTGTAAGAGGTGGTGGTAGGGTTTTATGATTTTTAGAGTATGTTTGGAAGCATTCTTGAGATTTTTCTAGAGAGAAAGGTGGAGGGAGAATGGAAGGAGGCCGACCATGGCTTTTGCAGGTGTGGAAGGATATAAGGTTGCATGTTTAGGGAAAGTAGAGAGTGATATGGTGGTGGGTGAGTGGTTGTAGGAGGTGGTGGTAGGGTTTTATGAATTTTAGAGTATTTTCGGAGGCCTTTTTGATATTTTTTGGAGAGAGAAAGGGGGAGGGAGAATGAGAGGAGGCCGACCATGGCTTTTGTAGGTGTGAGAGGAGATAAGAAAGAGGGGAAGAAGCTTGTGGGAGAAGCCATGAGTTGTTTTCTTGATGAAGCCATAGAATATTCTAGAAAAATGAAGAAAAGAAAATAAAATAAAAGGAAAAAGAAAAGAAAAAGAATTGAAAATGCAATTAATTTGTTAGGGGTCTATGTGTAAATATCCCATGAAAAAATTATATAAAAATAAAAATGAAGAAAATTGGAAAAGAAAATGAATTTTAAGAAGAAAGAAACGAAAAATTGAGGGAGAAATTATTTTAAAAGAAAATTTGAGAAATTTCTATGGTAAAATCTAGTGCCAGTGCAGAGTGTCGTGTAAAAATTCAGGTCAAATGGAAGAAAATACATACATGAAATGAAACATACAAGTCCAAAACAATGAAAACCGTAAAAGGATTCGATTTTTGAAATCAGTATATTACATTCTTCCCACCTCACAAAAATTGCATCCTCGCAATTTTGTTAAGAAGGAAGATGTACACGGAAAGGATCAAAGTAACAATCAGAGCAAGATATAATGGTATTGATCAAAAATAGTTACCAATATTGAAAAATATATTAGGAATAATCAAAAAGAATTACTGACTTGGAATAGAAAAGGTTGGGATAGTGAGACCTGAGAGATGGACGGATGGAAAGATTTCAGGAGTTAAAGAAAGATTATCAAGAAGGACAAATAACTTGTACTTGAAATTAGAATGTATAGCTTTGATTCTTGCTTTAGGTGCAAAGTAATATCATATTAATCTGCTATCTAATTGTAACGAGGTGAGAGAGCTCAACCTAAACTCTGATACCAACCTGTAACGCCCCACCCCATCGGATACGAAGACGTTAGTGCAATGTAAATACGCAAGGCAGAAATACCCTCACATATGTACGCAAAGAAAATCAGTACAGTCAGGAATCAGAGTACAGAAGCACAATGGTAATATACATTCCAACATTACAGTCTAAGTACAGTGTTATCACAGAATATGAACCAATATTACAGGAATATTATATCACCATGAGATACAACATATGATTTACAAGAGATTTACACAGACCAAAAGTGGCAAATGCTCTCAAGTAGGAAGAAGGAATCTCGAGAGTCAGATAAAGAAGATCAGTCTAGAGGACCATCTGATACGTTCCCAAGTTTCTACAAGGTTCCGATCCTAGGACTTACTACACTTCTGCTGCGCACTTCGATCAGCAACAGGGATCTTCACCAAAGTCCAAGCTCTGGGATCTGGACATGCAGATCCAGGGTTGTTAGAATACAACCCGACGAGTCCATAAAAGCCAAGTGGCATGCTCAAACACCTGTAAATATCAGTGGATCATGTATTCAAGGCAAGCGGGTAGGCAGTAAACAACAAAGATAAAATAAAAACCTATATGAATCATCAACCGCATATATCATATGTAGAATGTTAAAGTATGCAAAATCAGCTGTATAGACTCATTTGCCAGATCCATGAGATCAGTACGTCAGGGAAGTAATCCAGACAAGAGAACTCATACACACACATCATAGACCCCATTTCACAAACAACTGAGTATATATACAACTAGAATTGCTGAGAGTTGGTATATCAGTAGTGTTGTCATATCATGTCTGTGAAATTAAGATCACTATTGAGTAAAGTCAGTAGTATGTTTATTATTATTTTTTTGGACTCATCCTACTCGAATGTCTAGGTATATTCTCCACCGTCCTAGTTCACATACATCCACATCGGAGTAGAGTAAGGTTGGTTATTGAAAACTGATGAGACAGTCAACGAACCATGTTTATAGTGGGCCCCGTGCATACTCGGGACAATGGCCTCAGGAGTATCTGGGTCTGGCCCCCAGAACCGGCCGCTAAGCCGAAGGACCTTATTTGTATGCCCTTAAAATAGGAATGGAATCAGGATAGGGGTGCCAGTTCACCCCACCCGGTCCCTTGTGGCCTCAAGTGGATCTAGAACAGGAGCTGCACAAACCGCTATAAACACGTGCGCATATTGAAAGCCGTCAATTTTCCCCATCCCACTATATGTTAAGTATTTTATTATAAGTTGTCCAGTGTACAGCTCAATATATCATGATAACCATTTATTGGGATTTTCAGGAGTTCAATAATTAGTAGTAAGTAATCAATCGCGATGTGGGATTCTAGAGGTGGCCCCCATGTTGTTCTACATGGCACTTAGTTCCACACATCAGGTATGGGATTCTAGAGTTGGCCCCCTTGTTTTTTGATCACACACGTGCGTTGCATGCTTTCATATCATATATGTCACACTTCTGCATTTTTATTTAAATAAAACTCTGCTATTAATGTATTTTCATGTTTACCGACGTGTATGGTAATTAAAGAAGAAAAAAAGAGATAGATAGATTTATCCAATTAAATCTAAAAGTTAAAAAGAAAGGGGATCGATTCAAATTCAGAGGTTCTAAAAGCCATCTTATCTGAAGACTGGGTATATCAGATGAAAAAATATCATTCAAATTCAAAGAAAAAATTGACTAGAAGAAGACCCTATCTGTTTCACTGGGAATAAAGAGATAGATTGTCAAATCTAAAACTAAAATTCAAAATCCAAAAAGATAAATGGATAGAGAGAAAATCAATGAGTGAGATGAAGTAATTTAGACTCGGATTTAGACTTGATACATTTTGGTATTTGAATCAGAACTTTCTCTACCGAAACTCAAATCTGATGATTAAAGATGATCCAGAAAGAAAACTTAAAGGGATACAACTTTTACGTTGATCACTATTTCTAATTCTATCATTTGATAAGTTATATTCAGCAATTAACCAAAAAGCTACAGATCAGAATTGAATACCAACATCAAATCAAGTTTGGAGATAATGGAAGGATTCAAATTCAAAAATAGCCAGCCCCTATCTTTTACTCGTTTCCTCATCCATTTCTATCCTATAAATACCCCACACATCAGAGGCAGAGGGAGGATTAAGCAGAGAGCAGAATAGATTTTTGTATAGGTTTAACTTAGGTTCTTCTTTCTCTTTTAATGTAATTTACATTTTTCTTTATGTAACTGAGAGGAGAGAAGAGTTTCATGAAGGAATGAGAAAGGAGCTTGCGCTGAGAGTGACACCGGTGTAAGTATTCATTTTTCTTTCTTTATTATTTAATTGAATTGAAAGTTACTTTTTCTTCTTTATTCTTGTTTTTATTTGCTTTCCTCTGATGTGCTTGTAATCCAAATGAATCCAATAGTCTTGAGACTACTTCGCCATTGCAAGTGCCCTTGATAGCCTATGGTGATGAACAATCATTCCTTTGTTAGTTTAGCTTGCCATTTTATTCATAGTGTAAATTAGGAACGGGGAAGATCCTACACGCTATGCTTGATCGCCTTTAAAGACTAAGTAAGTCGTAGCGACGGGTTCAAGGTATATGAGCACAAAAGAAGTAAGTAAGAATTTTTGGTTTTCTTTTGATTCTTATTTAGAATTCTACATCAAAACCAACATTATCCTCTTTATTTAGTTTTTCCTTTTCTTTTGTAAATAAAACAACAAACAACATCATCATCATTATCTTTTCTTTTACCATCTTCTAACTTAAACTTTTTGTTTTCTTTTTCTAAAACTGAGAAGAAATTCCTAATATATTTCTGTAAACTCAAAAAGAAACGAACTTACTTAAAAGCTTCCATCGCTAGTCCCTCCTTGTGGATCACAACCCGCATAGCCACTTACTATCACGGTAGTATTGAGAACTTACACTTCTATTTTGTATTTATGAAATTTGTATTTTTGTGTGCAGGCTAAACCTCAATCATTTTTTCACATGGCACTTAGTTCCACATACCAAATCAGTAACAGTAGTATCAGGATTCATAGTAAGTCCCCATAAGTCAGTATCATCATATATCCAGTCAGGAATTACGGTACCAAGTCTGAAATCAGTGTGTAACATATCAGGAGTTATGGTACCGTCCGGTATTCAACATATGTCCTGTAGTCAGTATGTGAGATGTCAATGTCATGTCAATATGAGGTGTAACATCATGTCAAGTATACTGTCAGTATCAGGTATCAGTAATAGATGTTAAGTTAGGTAATCCATGTTAAATATCAGTGACAATATCTGTATCAGTATCTAGTAAATAGTATAAAAGCAGCGCTACAGCTACACACATGCAAGGGAGCAAAGCAGTACTAGGGCAAATATAGTGAACTGTGTTTAATCGCTAAAAGAAGGACTCGGCTTAGACTATGAGTCTAAAATCTGATAGAATTCCGTCTTAACGAGTCTAGTACTAATTATGTCAACCAGGAGAAGCCAAGAGACCACGAACAGTTTAAGTGCACCCCTTTTGGGGAAGTGGGCATTTAGAGAGACCACATGACTAATATGACCAGAATGCCAACTGAATACCTGCATAAGATGACATTAGTACACACAGGCATATAAATAACAATCAATAGCGCTGGTCGCCAACAGAGAGACCATAAGGTCTAAGCGCACTCCCTTTCAAAAAATGATCATAAGAGAGAGCAGAAGGTCTAATAGGGCCAGAAGGCTAAGTAGGTACCTGCAAAAGATGTCAGTACCAAAATATACAAAAATACAGATAATTCCTAAAAATAAATGTAATTTCAAAAATACAGGAAATTCCTAAAAATGCACATGAAATTCCTAAATACTTGAAGCATTTCTAAAAATATGCAAATAATTTCTTAATACACATAAAATTCCTAAAAATATACAGTTAAATTCTAAAATATAGGAAAATCCTAAAAATTCCTAGATAATTTCTAAAAATTACCGAAAAATTCTAGAAATGCCCAAAACACGAAATATGCATGCACGTGTACCAATATATGTGACAAGTGTATAGGTACGCATATGCAACAAGGGAAGGGTACTCGCTTAAAAACTAGGAAACTACCTGATACCACGTGCACGTGTTCACGTGTGTGCATGTGTGTGGGCCGCCAGGGGGCTGGCCGTGGACTGTAGAAGGAAGGGAAGGTTGTGGTGTGTTGCTTTAGTGAAAGAAAGATAGGGAAAACCCATTTTTAGAGAGAGAAAGTGATGTAGAGAGAGAAGGAAAGGGATTTTGGAAGTAATTGGTGTAGGGAGGTGGAGGAGAGGGAGGATACTCCCCATATGCTGGCGGCCTGGAAGAAACCAAGGAGAGAAAAATTGTAGAGAGAAGGTAAATAGAGGAGAGAGAAAGTGTAATATTAGGAACTTTTGAGAGAGAAAAAATTAGGAAAAATTATATGAGGTGTAAGGAGGTCTAAGGATGATATTAAGATTTTTTTGGAGCAGCCATGGAGGTGTGGGATTTTTGTAAGATTTTTAGAGTAAGAAAAATTGGTTGTCTAAAGAGAGAAAGTGAGATTTTAGGACTTTTTAGAGAGAGAAAGACTTAGAGAAAATTAGGATAGGTTTAGGGAAAGTGGAGAGAGGCTATGTTGGTGGTTGAGTGATTGTAGAAGGTGGTGGTAGGGTTTTATGTTTTTTAAAGTACTTTTGGAGGCCTTTTTGGATTTTTCTACAGAGAGAAAGGTGGAGGGAGAATGAGAGGAGGTTGGCCATGGATTTTGCAGGTGTGGGAGAGATAAAGTTTCAGGTAAGGGAAATTGGAGAGTGGCTATGGTGGTGGTGGAGTGGTTATAGGAGGTGGTGGTAGGGTTTTATTATTTTTAGAGTATTTTTTGGAAACCTTTTTGGGATTTTTCTAGAGAGAAAAAGGTTGAGGGAGAATGGGAGGAGACCAGCCATAGCTTTTGCAGCTATGGGAGGAGATAAGGAAGAGGGGAAGAAGCTTGTGAGAGAATCCGTGAGTTGCTTCTTGAGGAAGCCAAAGAATATTCTAGAAAAAAGGAGAAAAGAAAAAGAAAATAAAAGGAAAAAGAAAAGGAAAAAAAGAAAGAGTTAGAAATGCAAATATTAATTTTTTTAGGGGCTATGAGTAAATGTCCCATGAAAAAAAAATATAAAAATAAAAATGAAGAAAATTGGAAAAGAAAATGAATTTTAAGAAGAAAGAAGAGAAAAATAGAAGGTAAGAGAAAATATTTAATTAAATATTATTTAAAAAGAAAAATTGAGAAATTTCTAGGGTAAAATCTAGTGCCAGCGCAGAGTCTCATGTAAGAATTTCAGGTCAAATGGAAGAAAATACATAAATGAAATGATACATACAAGTTCAAAACGTCGAAAACCGTAAAAGGATACGTATTCTGGAATCAGGGTATTACACTTTTATGCTCTCATTTACCTATTTTATGTATCAAAATAATGCTACTCGGATTATGTGTTAGCATGTTTATAGTGCATGTGTCCAATTAACAAGGAAAAGAGAAAAAGCAAGTGGAATAGATTGATTTTGCACAAAATGAAGATTGAAGGATGTTTTCCCAATACGTCGGGGATTTTGACAATAACTTCCTCTATTGAATTCCAAAAAGATCATTCAAGATGTCTACAGAAATATAATTTAAGGATTTATAACTTTTATGTTGAGTGCTCTTACTGCTTCACATATTTTACTGGTTGTATCGATCATATACAGAATTAATCCAAGCTGAAAATAAATCATTATGTAACAAATTATTGTAGAGGTTTTCTCTTGTAAAAACTCAAATATTATATGCTGGTGGTATTTATAATTTGATTCATTTGTTGGGGATTTGATTCACTTATTGTGGTTATGATTCATCAGTTGGGATTTGATTCAATAACTTGTAGTTAGAATCAAATAGTTGGAATTCGAGTTTGAGCCTATAAACTGAAGGCAGAGTGCAAAAAAAGAAAGGGCCAATGGAGGAACTCAGCAGAGAAGAATGTGCTTGAGATTCTGTGTATTGGATTTAGTTTAGGGAGGAGACTAAAAAGAGTGTTGTAATTTTTATTTCTTTAGAGAGTTTTTACGTAATTCTTCTATACTTTGAAGATCATCAGCTACAAGCATAATATAATAAAGAAGTTTCTTCTTCTATTTTTTATTCTTTTGTGTTGTGATTGTTTCCATTCTTCTATTTATTTAATCAATTTTTATATATAATACATGAAAGACAGCTCTGGCAGCTAGCCTCTTAATAATCGAACTCGGCGAGATCCAAGAATTTGTGTTAAATTTGAGTTTCATTTTTTCTATCTTCTCCTCTCCCAATTTTCTTTTTTTAATTTTTGATTTTCAAGTAATGCATTTCATAATCTAATCAATATTTCTTAGTTTATCTACTCTTAATTAATTTAGATGCATCTTGAATATTTTTTAAAAACTATAAATCCAAAATCATTCGCAAAATTTCAACTAGATTAAAAAAATTTTGGATTTTAAAAACTATGATTTTCTACAAGTCTTTGTGGATTCGATCCTTTTCTTGCCACTATGCTAATTTCCTAAAGTATTTTAAAGCAAAACTAGGTTTTTATAAATTGTGTGCGGTTCCAACAACAACGAAACAATTTCACATTATTCGAGCCGCAACAAAATTTTGGCATCGTTGCCAGGGACTTGTATCAAAAAAATAGTTTTCTTTTGAAAACTGCATTTAAATTTTTTGTAGCTGTAAAAAAAAAAATTTAAAAAAATTAAATTTAAGTAAATCTTTTCTTTTTATCATCATTGAGATCTAATATCTAAATTTGTTTTGCAAGGAAAATTTATAAGACAATTGAAGATTTGCACAGACGGAGGGCACTTGTTTGCTTGCTAGTTGCGCTGCTCTAAAAAAGTTGTTTGCTTCAGAGTCGTCAGAAAGGTATATATTTTTCTAACTTTACTCACGAATCTCGTGTGAGTAGGGTTTTGAAAGTGTTTTTAATTGAAATTGTGACACATTAGAGCATTTTTGCGTAAAAAATCTTAAGAGTTTGTCTCCCTGACATAAGGTCTGAATTTCATTGATCATTTCTTGGATCAAAAATCACAATCTCATATAAATTTTCCTGACCTATAATTAATTTAAAAATATTAGAACTAGACCACTAAGATTTCAAGCTCATTAAGTAGATCTACTGTGGGGATACTCCGATGATTACTTTCAAGCTTTCGAAGAGAAATTTTCTTGTCTTAGAAACGGTGACTTGGCCATTACAGCGGTGCCTGGCCTACAGGAAGGACTGAATCACTTGTTTGACGGCTTTATCGGTCAGCTCACAATCCGTCCAATCCAGTTAGGAGCTATCTAATTAGGGAGAATTTATTCTCTAAAGATTAGTGGTTAAAAATTGATTACATTCAAATTAAGCTCAAGATAAAGAAACAAATTTGTTTAAAATCGCTTGATTGAGTCAATTGTGTGCAATATTTTCTAAAATTTAAGGTTCTATCAAAATCTTTTCTTCAGAGCGGTAACCTGGTTCATGCTACAGTGGGTCCGTGTTAATGATCATTTAGAATCCATCCTTATTCTCGACCCTTCTGTTGAACTTTTCTCCATTTCTGATACAATGGACAATGTAAATTAATCCAGTCAGATGACCTTAAAAGATTACATGTATCCTACAAGTGTCACCCAACCTCCTGTATCACTTTGCTACCCATTATGGCAAATTTTGAAATCAAATCTGATATGATACAGATGCTTCTATTTTTTGGAGGATTGTCCAATGAGAACCCATACCAACATGTTAGGAAGTTGTTGTGAAGCCATGAAATATAACCAAATGACTGAGGAATCTCTAAAACTTAAGTTGTTCCCATTCTCTTTGAAAAGCCAAGGCTTGGTTACTTTCTCTCCAGCCTGGAATGATCACCACTTGAGTAGAGAGCTAAAGTCTTTTATAAAAAATTCTACTAAAAGCAGAAGACTACTTCTGTATGTCAAATCCTTAACACCTTTCATCAACTACAATAGGAGATATTTTTCACGTACTTTAAGAGATTTAAGGGCCTTTTACTTAAAGGTCCTCGCCATGGATTTGAAAAAAATCTATTTGATCCAAATTATGTACGAAGGCTTAGACTACCCAACTAAGACGATGGTCGAGTCCCTATGCAATAGGGCATTCACAAGTAAACCCACGAACGATGCATGGGTATTTTTCGAAGAGGTAGCAAAAAACACGTTAGAATAGAAACATGTTAGCATTGATGCTAAGCAACCTACCTGTTGGCCCAGAGGCCTTCCACTCTAGTTCTGATGTGATTAACTCATGTAGTTATGTTTACTAATTATCTTATGTTGTTTAGTTTCAGATCTTTAACCAAGATATTAGTTGGTGATTAGCTTCAACAAAGAGTTTGGAAGCTTTCACATGGTGATTCCAGAGCCCGAGCATCAAGATCATACATAGCACTCGTTAGAGTCTAGCTGGGTGGATCATGGAGTTTTGGATCGAGTCGGCTTGGAGACGACGCTCTACAAGAAGACTTAAGTATCCTAGTTTAGTTTGTATTTTAGATCCATGTGTAAAGATTAGATAGTGTGATATGCTCAAGTTCACAATACACACACGTTTCATGTTTTGGATTCGTTTTTCGGTTTTTTGTTTAACCGATATTGGTTTTCAGGAATAGATAGTATCAATACAAGTTTACTTTGTTTAAATATATTAGATATATTCTATATACATGTAAGCTTAATTTCCTAGACAAACTTATGTTGAGATGCCTATTCATGAGGTTTGGTGTTTCATGTTTTTAACAAAACATTATTTTAGAATTTAAAGACAAAAACTATGATATGTATATGTTTCATGTATATTGGACCTATGTCCATATGCAACGTGCCTAAAAATGTTTAAATATCATGTTTTTGTACTTGAATGAGTTTTAGGAAAAATCAGATTTCCTATTGAAAAATCTAAGTTTGGAAAAATAAGGGTTTTAGTTTTCGGTAATTTTTCCATAACACAAAAATGGTTCAATATGTTTGATATTTGTGTTGAAATTCTTAACACATGTTTGTATATCAATATAAAATGATAAAACTATTTTTGTGGATTTTTAGAAGATTTATGGGAATTTTTAGAATATTTTTTAACAAGTTTTTCTGCCCCAGAATCTTGCCTGACAGGCCTGGCGGTCGACCGACCGGTCGACCGGACGACCCAGAGTCGGTCAACCGGGACGGTCGACCGACGTGCACAAGCTTGTGCACGTTGGCCAGGTTCAAGGCACGGTCGACCGGCCAGAGAGCTTTTCTCTCTGGTTTTGGGCGGTCGACCGGTTTCTTCTAACGGTCAAAAATATGACCATTTCTTTGGGATTTTGCCCAAGTTTTCATGAGCCAAAATTTTCCTACCTTCTAGTGTTTTGTTTCAAGATTCAAAAGTGTTTAAAGCTTAAAAGATTTCATTTTGTTTTGTTTTCAAGGGTTTTGGAAAATTCAAAGAAAACTAGGTTTTTGGGATATTGTTTTGGATCTTCATTTCTATCATTTACAAGAGGTTTCCCAAGTAGTTTTTCTTTGTTATTTGATTTCTAAAAACACCTTGATTTCCACACTTGAGCTATATCCTCTATCCTATTCTATAGGATCATTATTTGTGGGAAAAAGAATTGTTTGCGGTTGTGGATACCACCTTGTTGTAACCACTCTTTATTGGTGATATCCTTCTTTGGTAGAGGTGGATTTGGGTTGTGGTTTACTCCCTCTTGTGTGAGGTGGAGTTGGATTGGTGTTTGCCTCGGTGGAGGTTGTATTTGTTGGATTGGTGGAGTTCGGTACTTAGGTCTTCGGTAGACCATTTGATTGCCTCGGTGGAGGTTGTATTGGTTGTGAGAGGAGTTCGGTACTCCCGGTTGTATTTGCAAATCCTCGGTGGAGGTTCCCTCGGTGGGAGTCCTAGGTGGACAAGTTAGTGGATTAGAAATCCTTCTCGGTGAAGGCGGGGACGTAGAGCTCGGTGCTCGAATCTCGAAACACATCTTGTTGTTTGCGTTTGATCCATTGACTCTTAACTCTCTCTTTATATTGTGCCTTGCATCTATTCATATTGTCATATCTTATATGCTTGAGTTGTGCCTTGCATCTATTCATATTGCTCATTCATATTATATGCTTAGCTTGTGTGTGTACCTCACTTGTGCTTAACCACGAGAGCTTCATATAGCGCCTCAACTCTTATTCAGAGGAATCAAGAGGAGTTAGTCCAGAGCCTTTCAAGGGGAATTCGGCTACACACGTTCGTTGCATTAAGTGTAGTTGCAAATTAGTTTTAATTTCCGCATTTAGTTCATTAGATTAGCGGTACACCTATTCACCCCCCCTCTAGGTGTACTTACAATTGGTATCAGAGCCTACGCTCCTGATATTTGGTTAACCACCTAGGAGTGTGATCTTGGTTAGTGATTGATACACAATATTGCATATTTTACCACATCATTCCCATGCATATTGCAAATAAATATATGATTTTTACTCATCTTCTCTATATATTTGCAGGTTCACACTCAAATGAGAGAAAGCCTAATAATCACTTTAATTAGCAATAATTAAAGTGATTAAATCCAAGATTAAAATAAAGCCCAAGATTTGAAATCAGAATCCAGAGAGATCCGCGCGCCAATTGAAGATTCTAGAAGGCCACGTGGATAACAACCTCTCAACCAACCTACAACAGAATTCTGTTTCCCAACAGAATCCGTTTTGCCGCGCCCTTGCCGCGCGCTCGCGGCAGATCTGGGTTTGTTGCGATCCTGATTTTGCGCCAACAGAAAGGGGTCTTGAAGCTTCTCTCTCAGCCTATAAATATCTGCACCTGACCTGCGAGAAGAGGAGGAACAGAGAAGAGAGAGAGATTAGTGTAAAGCTTTGTAATTTTGTTTTTCTCTAGGATTTTTGTAGCTCTCTATGATCTTCTTCTTCCCTAGAAATCATTGCAAGAGAGAGTTGTAAGAGAGAGAGAGAGAGAGCTTGTACATCAAGGAGTGACAACTTGAAGCAATGCAAGGATTCATCCATTCTCTTCATCTCTACTTGAGCTTGGTTCTAGTTTAATTGCTTTCTTTACTTGCTTTCTTTACTTTCTTGCAATTTACTTCATTCTTTGCTTTTCTTCATTAATGGCTTGTAGCTAAATTTTTTACCATGTACTAGCTAACCACTAGCATCTTCACTAACTCATGGGTGATTGCTTTAGTTCATCTTGCAAGTTGGATTGTCTTCTCTTCTCCGATGGGTTAAACCACCCGTCAACCAAGTGAGAAAGTAATTAGATCAACACGCAAGATAAATCCATGCCGATGAATCAACATGAGGCACGCATTCATTATCACGGAGTTTGGTAAGCTTTGGCAAGGTAGTAAGGTAAGTTAGTCATGGTTTGCTTCTTCAAGTTCACTTTCTTTTTTAGTTGTTAGTCCAAATCCAATCTTCTTTGATTTCTTTCCACTTTTCCATCATGAACATATCCATCCATTCTTTTACTTCTTTTTCCATGATTGTTTTATTCTTTTAAGCAAAGAAGACACTTCGTTTACTTTCTTCACTACGGACCGTAACGCTTCTATCGCTAGCTCTCCCTGAGAATCGACTCGGTATAGCTCTATGCTATAACGGAGATAGAAAAGGGTACATTGAACATATAAATACATTTGCGGAGTGATACAAGCACTTGAGGTTGTTTCTAAACCTTAACTCTCTTTCCATTGAATACATATATTTGTGCTCTTTTACACTCCATAATACGACACCTTTCCCGTCTAATCAGTTAGCTAATCTATCATTTGCATTTGCGCATTATTTGTTTGCACACACTCATGGCTTGCTTGTCACCTCCCATGTTTGATGTTTCTAACATTAACACATGGAAATTTAGGATGTCCTTGTATTTGAAAACCCTAGGATTGCATGTTTTTCTTGCCGCTACCAAGAAATGCTATCTTGGTAACCGCAATCAAGTAGGGGCCAATACACAAGCCCTTGAGGCTATTAGAAGCACGCTAAACAAAGAATATCTTATGCTTGTTTCTAACTTTGATTCCGTCTTTGCAGTATGGAACAAGTTGACCACCTCCAAGCTTCAATTGCCAATTCAACCGGAGGAGGAATCTAGCAGAGAACCTGAGTCACAATGCTTCATGGTCCAAGGGAATGACTCCCTTGAGGTATATTCGAAATCTCAACTAGATTGTGATGATGCTAGTTCTTCTAGTAATGAGCATGTTGATCCTAACACTTTAAATGAAGAACTTTTTATTGTTTGTGAAAAATTGATAGAAAAATATAACCTTTTGAAAAAGAAGAGTTTTGAATTAAAAGAAGAAAACAAGGTTTTGTGTTCAAGACTTGATTTAGTTTTACAAGAAAAGGTGAAGATTTCTAATGATAGGGATTCATTGAAATCTAAGCTTAAACTTGCCCTAAAAGAAAATGAATTTTTAAAAAATAAAAATGATTGTGAGATAATTTTGAAGAAAAATGAAAACTTGTCTTCAAAAGTAGATTTTGTATTAAAAGAAAATAATTCTTTGAAAAACAAAATAAATTTGATTTCACAAGAATTAAAAGATTGTTTAAAGAAAAATATTTCTTTGCAAAATGATATAGATACTCATGTTTCCCATGCTAGTATAGCTTCACCTAGCTCATCTATTGCATGCTCCACTTTATCTTCAAGTATTGAAAATGATATAAATGTTTTGAAGAAAAGTGTTGATTGTTTGGGCTCCACTTTGAGCCATTGTGTTTTGAGTCATACACGTTTGGAATCTTTGTTTCGAAAGAAACAAGTTTCATCTTTACATGCACACCCTCCACAGCATACACATGCTCCTCACGGTCACATCCATCACAGTTTGTATGCTCATGTGTACACTTGTACACATTGTGGACGAAAGGGCCACCTTGCTAAGTTTTGCTATGATCGTATATATGATGAAATTTAGCAACTAAATTTGTTTGGGTTAGAAAAGGTACTAACCCTCATGGACCCAATAGAGTATGGGTACCAAAGACCACCCCTATTATATTTGATGTAGGTGTGGGCTCTCGCATGACGTGAGAGTTATGGTGCCTTGAAGTGGATGCGTTCCGTGCTTAAAGAGAACAATTTGGATGCATCACTTTCAAGGGAAGTTTGGTGGGAGGACCATCTTGGTTTGGAGAACTAGAGAGGTGCCCTCATCGGTTTTTGTATTGATCTCTAACTCCCGTTTATATTTGCATGCTTTTCATGTTCATTATTTATAGCATGTTTTGATGGTTATAGATTATTATGATTATGCCATGTGAATTAGATTAGTGATATACATGTTAGTTATTTGAGACACCCATGTTTAATATGGACCTATATCTATGTGTTCTCACCTTGTTTTTAACTAATATGTATGTCCTAGATCTAATGTACATGCATATATATAATGATCATATGGATGTTCATGACCTTTGTTTTTGATGCTTCATGATTTGAATATATGTTTAAATGTTAGTTTTCATTAAGATTAGGATTTATACTTGTACATATAGTGGGCCACAAATAAATTTTTATATGTTTGAGCTTGAACGCTTATTTGTACCCATTAGATGTGCCAGTATATTCTAGTTTTGATGATTCATGCATTTGACTTGTATTCCTACTTTATCCATGTTTTCATTTTCGTATGTTTAACTTCATGTATATGTCTATCTTATCCAAACTATCGTCTATACATATACATCCTTTGAGCCACGTGCCTTAATGCATATACATTTGTGGACTCGTTTATATTTGGATATGTATGTATACTTTAGTTTGTATAAGACATACATATGCCTTGAAGATTAAATAGTTTTTGATGATTTTCATGTTTTGAGGAATATTGAGCTTGTATGTCTATTTTCATGATTATTTGTGTCACATAATACTTGTACACTCATTTCATTTATATGTTTCTCATGATTATGTTTTTCATGAGTTTGTATGGGCTTTATGGACTTCGAGTGTTTAGTGCCATGTGATTTACTTGTATTTCATGAAATATAATTTTGTTTTATTCCTTACTTGAAGGATTTCATACTAGTTTAGAAGTTTTTCCATTTAACTAGTTCGGATTCTTCGTTATAGTAGAGTTTTCAAACATACTATATTTTCAAACCTATTTTTTGAAAACCCTATCCTTCAAGGGCGGTTGGATGGGAGACCATGCACATGTTTGTTTTATAGTGAAAATCATTTTAAACTTGAGCATGATTGGGTGGTAGGAAATATGAGATATACTCTTGATATTATTGTTGTTTCAATTGGTATCATTGGATTCTTTCAATTGGTATCAATATTGACATTTCTTGTATACTCATATATATTTTTATGTATGTATGCTTTCACTTCAAATTTTACCAATTTCGATTGGTATCTAATTTTTCATACATATATATGTTTATGCTAAAGATTGAATTTTTAATGACCATCATGTTTCAATTGATTAGTTTTCAATTGATATTTTAAACACAAGCTTATGCATCTTTTTAGTTGGTATTTCATAAAGGGGGAGAAAATTTGTATTTTTATCTTTCAATTGGTATTTTGTTTACCGTTGATTTCTACTCCCGCACTTTATGTTGAAAATTGTTTTTATTTTGATATCATATGCTCTAAATGACATATACTTACAATTGGTATCTTTTTGTATCAAGATGCTTATTTGAATACTTTAAATTGGTATCAATGCCTTATTTACTTTCAAGTGGTATATGTTTACTTTCATTTGGTATCTAAGTATACTACTTTGACACATTTTAATTGGTATCAAATTTATTTTATTGAGAAAATTTGAAATGTTTTAATAAGAAATATGAAAAATGTTTTGATTTATATTGCCTATATGCAAGGGGAGCTTAACATCTCTTCTACATATAGATTCATGTTGTGTGTATCCTATATTGAGGAGCTTGACAACTCTCCTTTATGTGGTACACGTGTGTAGGGGGAGCTTCACATCTCCTCTTATGCATTGCATATTATGTGTTATGTGAATTAGGGCTTGTCATCCTTTCTTCATGTAATGCATATATGTAGGGAAGTTAACTTAGCGTCTTCCTCTTCTTGAATGTATATCGCATATATCTATTTAGTGATTTGTTTGTTTGACCCCTTAGTTAATTCTTTTTTCGAACAAAAAGGGGGAGAAGAATTTATTGATTTATTTTTACTTTAACCCCTTGTTGATGATTGACAAAAAGGGGAGAAGTATTTGGTATATATATGCATGTGTTTGGAAAAGGAGTTATGTTTATGCATATATGTTTTGTGTTTGCAAATAGGAGAAAAACAAATTTGATGTGTTTCATGTTTATCTCCATGCATTTGCATACATGTTCATGAGCCTTCATTGCATATTTATTATGTTTCTTCCTATGCATGAGTTAAGGGGAAGCTTCTTTGAAGCTTAACTTTAATCCATGCATATATAACTCCATGAGTTTTGTCATCATCAAAAAGGGGGAGATTGTTGGCCCAGAGGCCTTCCACTCTAGTTTTGATGATGATTAACTCATGTAGTTATGTTTACTAATTATCTTGTGTTGTTTAGTTTCAGATCTTTAAGCAAGATATTAGTTGGTGATTAGCTTCAACAAAGGAGTTTGAAAGCTTTCACATGGTGATTTCAGAGCCCGAGCATCAAGATCATACATAGCACTCGTTGGAGTCTAGCTCGGTGGATCACGGAGTTTTGGATCGAGTCGGCTTGGAGACGGCGCTCTATAAGAAGCTTAGGTATCCTAAGTTAGTTTGTGTTTTAGATCCATGTGTAAAGATTAGATAGTGTGATATGCTCAAGTTCACAATACACACACGTTTCATGTTTTGGATTCGTTTTTCGGTTTTTGGTTTAACCGATATTGGTTTTCATGAATAGATAGTATCAATACAAGTTTACTTTGTTTAAATGCATATTAGATATATTCTATATACATGTAAGCCTAATTTCCTAGACAAACTTATGTTGAGATGCCTATTCATGAGGTTTGGTGTTTCATGTTTTTAACAAAACATTATTTTGGAATTCAAGACAAAAACTATGATATGTATATGTTTCATGTATATTGGACCTATGTCCATATGCAACATGCCTAAAAGTGTTTAAGTATCATGTTTTTGTATTTGAATGAGTTTTAGGAAAAATCAGATTTCCTATTGAAAAATCTAAGTTTGGAAAAATACGGGTTTTGGTTTACGGTAATTTTTTCATAACACAAAAATGGTTCAATATGTTTGATATTTGTGTTGAAATTCTTAACACATGTTTGTATATCAAAGTAAAATAAGAAAACTATTTTTGTGGATTTTTAGAATATTTATGGGAATTTTTAGAATATTTTTTAACAAGTTTTTCTGTCCCAGATCCTGCCTGACAAGCTCTGGCGGTCGACCAACCGGTCGACCGACGTGCACAAGCTTGTGCACGTTGGCCAGGTTCAAGGCACGGTCGACCGAGCGATTGACCGGCCAGAGAGCTTTGCTCTCTGCTTTTGGGCAGTCGACCGGGCGGTCGACCGGTTTCTTCCAACAGTCAAAAATATGACCGTTGGTGGTCGACCGGCCGGTCGACCGCCAGCCGCCAGGACTGACAAACAGTCCCAACGGCTAGTTTTTTGTTGGAGGCTATTTAAGCCCCATTTCTTTGGGATTTTGCCCAAGTTTAATGAGCCAAAATTTTCCTACCTTCTAGTGTTTTGTTTCAAGATTCAAAAGTGTTTAAAGCTTAAAAGATTTCATCTTTGTTTTGTTTTCAAGGGTTTTGGAAAATTCAAAGAAAACTAGGTTTTTGAGATATTGTTTTGGATCTTCATTTCTATCATTTATAAGAGGTTTCCCAAATAGTTTTTCTTTGTTATTTGATTTCCAAAAACACCTTGATTTTCACACTTGAGCTATATCCTCTATCCTATTCTATAGGATTATTATTTGTGGGAAAAAGAATTGTTTGTGGTTGTGGATACCACCTTGTTGTAACCACTCTTTATTGGTGATATCCCTCTTTGGTAGAGGTGGATTTGGGTTGTGGTTTACTCCCTCTTGTGGAGGTGGAGTTGGATTGGTGTTTGCCTCGGTGGAGGTTGTATTTGTTGGATTGGTGGAGTTCGGTACTCTGATCTTCAGTAGACCATTTAATTGACTCGGTGGAGGTTGTATTGGTTGAGAGAGGAGTTCGGTACTCCCGGTTGTATTTGCAAATCCTCGGTGGAGGTTCCCTCGGTGGGAGTCCTAGGTGGACAAGTTAGTGGATTAGAAATCCTTCTCGGTGAAGGCAGGGACGTAGAGCTCGGTGCTCAAACCTCGAAACACATCTTGTTGTTTGCGTTTGATCCATTGACTCTTAACTCTCTCTTTATATTGTGCCTTGCATCTATTCATATTGTCATATCTTATACTCTTGTGTTGTGCCTTGCATCTATTCATATTGCTCATTCATATTATATGCTTGGCTTGTGTTTGTGTGTGCCTCACTTGTGCTTAACCACGAGAGCTTCATATAGCGCCTCAACTCTTATTCTGAGGAATCAAGAGGAGTTAGTCTAGAGCCCTTCACGGGGAATTCGGCTACACTCATTGGTTGCATTAAGTGTAGTTGCAAATTAGTTTTAATTTTCGCTTTAGTTCATTAGATTAGCGGTACACCTATTCATCCCCCCTTTAGGTGTACTTACACTACCACCAACACAACCACCACCAATAAGGGTGGTATGCATAGGGTCAATTCCAATTTTGAGAATAATGCCAGAATGACAGTATTAGTGCGAAGACTTGAAGCCTTAGAGATGAGAAAATGAGCACAATCTTCGGCTCCTGAACCACCTAAGCCTATTGTGTCTCCCGTTTGTATCCTTTGTGATAGTCATGACCATATGATAAAACATTGTCCTCGGTTACCGGTCATCAAAGTCGAACATGCAAATGTGCTCAGTACATTTCGCAACCCAGTCCAAATAATAACCTATTCAGTGAAACATACAATTTAAGATGGCGAAACCATCCAAATCTTTCTTGAAAGCCATCTCAAGGACAAGGATATGGTGGACCACCACATTTTCAAGGACTACCTCCTAATAATCAATTCTATCAGAGGAATGAATTTGTTATTGCACTATACGTCCCCCATGTTCCTCCTAATCAAACAAAATCTTCGTTAAAAGACATGTTCCAATAGTTTATGTAGAGCTAGGTGAAAGTATACCTAGAGGGGGGTGAATAGGTGTACAGCTAATCTAATGAACTAAATGCAAAAATTAAAACTTAATTGCAACAACACTTAATGCAACCAACGAGTGTAGCCGAATTCCCGGTGAAGGGCTCTGGACTAACTCCTCTTGATTCCTCTGAATAAGAGTTGAGGCCTATATGAAGCTCTCGTGGTCAAGCACAAGTGAGGCACAAACAAACAAACCAAGCATATAATGGATATATGACAATATGAATGATGCAAGGCACAAAAGTAAAGAGAGAGAGTTAAGAGTCAATGGATCAAATGCAAACAACAAGTGTGTTTTGAGGTTCGAGCACCCAGCTCTACGTCCCCGCCTTTACCGAGAAGGATTTCTAATCTACTAACTTGTCCACAAAGGACTCCCACACAGGGAACCTCCACCGAGGATTTAGGGCAATACAATCGGGAGTTCACAACTCCTCTCTCCAACCAATACAACCTCTCACAGAGGCAATGCACAACCAACACCACCTCACACAAGAGGGGTAGGCCCTTAGCCAAACAACCACAATCCACCTCTTCACTAAGAGGGATACATAACCAATCTCCACCTCTCACTAGTGGGAGCAATACACAATCTCAACCTCTCACTAGAGGGAGCCAACCACCACTCCAAATCAACCTTTACCAAAGAGGGATACAACAAATAAGGAGGGTTACAACAAGGTGGTCTATCTCAACCACAAAACAATCTTTTCCATAATACAAAGATCCTAAATAGATATAGGATAGAATGATATGGCTCAAGTGTGGAATATAAAGTGTTTTTAACAAAGAAAATCACTTGGGAAAATCTCCAAATAGATATAGAATTTTTAGACTAGAAACCAATTCCCAAGAGCCTATTTTCTTTGAAATAACAAAACACTTTTAAAAACAAATAATGATGAAAACTTTAAACCCAAAACTCTTTTGAAAACTTGGAATTAAACACTAGGGAAGCTCTGAATTTTTGGCTCTTAAAATCTTAGAGAAAAACACCTCTCAATGGGGTATAAATAGCCCCATGGAAAAACTAGCCGTTTGGGGCTATTTTTCAGCCCTGGCGGCTGGCGGTTGACCGGCCCGATCGACCGCCAACGGTCAAAAATTTGACCGTTGGAGCCTCGGTCGACCGGCCCGGTCGACCATGCCAATCCAGAGAGCAAATGCTCTCTGGCCGGTCGACCGCTCGGTCGACCATCCAAGCCTTACGGTCGACCGGTTGGTCGACCGCTCCAACCTGAGAGTGGGGTACTTGCAGTCGGTCGATCGCTCGGTCGACCGGCCCAAGTGGCTGGCCAGCGTGCACGTTTTGTGCACTTCGGTCGACCGGTCCGGTCGACCGACTCTGGGTCCGGTTGACCGCCAGAGCCTGGCAGGCAGCATTAAGGGACAAAAAACTTGGGTTTTTAATATTCTAAAAAATACCATAAAATCTCTAAAAATCCACAAAAATAAGTTTAGTATAATACTTTGAAAATCAAACATGTGTGTAAAATTTCAACACATATTTCAAACTTTTTGAACCATTTTTGTGACTTAGAAATTTTGCCGAAAACCAAAATCCGTATTTTCTAAAACTTGGATTATTCAAATGAAAGTACGTTTTGTCCAAAACTCATCCAAATACAAAAACATGATATAGAAACAACTTTTAAGGCACGTTGTATATAGATATAATCCAATATACATATAAAGATATATATCATAGTTTTTGACAATAATTTCAAAAACAAGTTTTGTTAAAATACAAAACCTAAACACATGAATAGGCATATCAAAATAAGTTTGTCTAAGATATGAAGCATGCATGTATATAGAACACATCTAATATACATGAAACCATGTAAACTTGTTTTGAATCTATCTATTCATGAAAAACAAGATCGGTTAAACCAAAAACCGAAAACCGATAAACATGAAAACTAAAACAAGTGTGTGTGTTGTGAACTTGAGCATATCACACTATCTAGTCTTTACAAATGGATCTAAAAATAAAAACTAAACTATGTATCGAAGTCTTCTTGACGAACTCCATCTTCAAGCCGACTCGATCCAAACCGTGATCCACCGAGCTTGACTCCAACGAGTGCTAGATATGACTTTGACGCTCAGGCTCTTGAATCACCATGTGACAGCTCCAAAAACTCCTTTGTTGAAGCTAATCACCTACTAATATTTCGGTTAAATATCTGAAACTAAACATCACAAGATTATTAGTAAACATAACTACATGAGTTGATCATCATCAAAACTAGAGTGGAAGGCCTCTGGGCGAACACTAGGCTCATACTAATCAGAACGAAGCCTAAATCAATCATGCTATGTCTCAAGCAGTAGCTAAAATTAAGGTTCAGTTAGGTCAGGTATCTGCATCTGTTGGAGGAAGAGAGAAAGGATAATTTTCAAGTCAGACTGTGCCAAACCCGAGAGGACAACTTAATCCTCTAAATGCTCCAAAAGGTTAATTTGAAGTTGGCTCTAGGTCAATTAACAAAGAAGTCCAAGCTATTCACACTTTGCAGTCTATCAAGAGAGTGGACAACCATGTCCAAGTTTCATTTGACAATCATTCCAGTTCTGAAAATCTCAACAAGGAGAAAGAGAAAGATCACACCAGAGTCAACAAAAAAAATGATAAAGTTATTGTTGATACTCAAGAGAATTCTTGTGTCTAAAGCCCCATTTTCTCAACATCTTCGGACCAATAGGAAGAAAAATGACTATGAGAAAATTTTAGAAGTCTTCAAAAATGTCCAAATCAACATCCCTTTTTTAGATGCAATCAACGGAGTGACTGTAAATCTTTTACCCTATTCTTTGCACAAACTATTAGGTTTTGAGGAGTTACAACCTACTAACCTTACCTTTCTTTTAGCAGATAGGTCTATTAAGATCCCCAAGGAAATTGTTGAAGATGTTATTTTGAAGGTCGACGAATTTTATTTCATGCAGACTTTGTTGTCTTAGAGACTGAACTGGTGATGAATCCCAGCAGTCACTCCCCTGTATTTTTGGGTAAACCATTTCTTACCATTATTGATGCTGTCATTAGATGTAGGAATGGAGTAATGACCTTGTCATTTGGGAATATGACAATCAAGCTAAACATTTTTCACATTATTTCCCAACCACCTGTAATGGATGACCACAAGGAGGTCAATGTGATTGATATTTCGGTCATTCACACATTGGAGGAGTCCTATTACAACAATCCCTTGGACAGATATTTGGCCCATTTTGGACAGAACTTTGATATTGATGAGTTTATTGATGCGGTCAACGCATTGTTAGATTCTGTTCCTATCATAGACACTAATAAATGGAAAACCAAGGTAGAATCCTTACCAGTGTCAACATCTGTTCCTATTTTATCAATCATGGAGTCACCCAAGTTGGAGCTCAAGCCTTTACTCGACATGCTAAAGTATGTCTTTTTAGGTGATTTTGAAACGTTACCCTTACCCATGATCAATTTTTCTCATTTAGACAAGGACCAGGAAAGAAAATTACTAGATGTTCTTTGTGGACATAAGGAAGCTATAGGCTGAACCATAGAGGATATAAAAAGAATTAGTCTCTTTGTGGTGATACACCAGATTCATCTCGAAGAGAATGCCAAAACCTCAAGAGAAACACAGAGGCGTTTAAATCCTATTCTAAAAGAAGTAGTGAGAGTGGAGGTCATGAAGTTGTTAGATGTGGGTATCATTTATCCCATCTCTGATAGTCAGTGGGTCAGCCCCATGCAAATTGTGCCAAAAAGTCTGGAGTCACAGTTGTTACTGATGAGAATAACGAGTTGGTTCCAATTTGAGTTCAAACTGATTGGAGAGTGTGCGTAGATTATAAGAAGCTCAACTCCATAACTAGGAAAGATCATTTTCTTCTTCCATTCATTGATCAAATGTTAGAACATCTCACTGGACTTCTTTCTCGATGGTTATTCTGGATATAACCAAATTCTTTTTTCTCGTGAGGACAAAGAGAAAATGACATTCACTTGTCCGTTTGGTACATTTCCCTACCATCGCATGCCCTTTGGGCTATGCAATGCACCTGTAACTTTTCAGCGGTGTATGTTGAGCATCTTTTTATACATGGTTGAAATCTTTTTGGAGGTATTTATAGATGACTTCTCCGTCTTTGGATCTGATTTTTGATGAGGGTTTGTATCATCTAGTACTGGTATTGATATGATACAAGGAGAAGAGCTTAGTTCTTAATTAGAAGAAATGTCACTCCATGATGAAATTTGGGATTGTCTTAGGTTATGTTACTTCTGAAAAAGGTATAAAGGTTGATAAAGCTAAGTTGACCTGATCTCAAATTTTCCACCTCCGAAAACTATTTGGGAGGTGAAATCTTTCTGAGGACACGTTGGGTTCTACTGCCGCTTTATCAAAGACTTCTCTAAAATTTTCGAGCTTTATGTGACCTGCTAGCTAAGAATATTCCCTTTGAATTCACTCCCTCTTATCTGGCAACCTTTAAAAGGCTCAAAACCGAGTTAACTTCGGCACCCATCTGTTGGAACTTGCTTTTGATGATACATTTGTAAAGCCATTTCAATGGAGCTCTATCTTACAAGACTATTCAAGAGTTCTACATGATCAAGACTTCCTAAAGAGAGTTGCCATTGATGTGTATTGTAATGGTTAATAGTATGATAAAAGCCTTGAAATATACACACACACATCATTACGCTATTAATCGACTTATACCCTTTAGTAGTCGACTTATACATAGTATAGTCGACTTGATATATTATGTAGTCGACTAGGCTTTGTTCTGAAAAACATACCAACTCTCTGTTTCTAACCTGCACTCAATATTAGTCGACTTACTAGTTTTTACTAGTCGACTAATACTTGGCCTAGTCGACTTATAAACTCTGCTGGTCGACTAGTTTCAGTTTCCAGAAACTTGTCTTTTGTTTCAATCTTGACCTAGTCGACATGGTCTCTTTTGTAGTCGACTAACCCCGTGTAAATTGCCTAACCTAGTCGACTAACCCCCTATCCCTAGTCGATTAATGGCAGTTTCTGACTGTTGGACAGTTTCTATTTTCTGGTGTTTTATCCAACGTTATCCAATGTTTCAATATTCAAAATTGTCCTGATAACTACCCTAACTGACTATGGATTTTAGCTATAAATAGGTATGTTATCCTAGGCTAAAAACACCAATTAAAATCAAAAGTTTTCTTACCAAAAACTCTATTCAAAATTCTGGTTTTCTGAAAATTTGTTTCCACTTTCTGTTTTTTCACCAATTCCTACTCTATTGTGAAGATTTCTGAAAGTCTACCTATAATAGCCCTTGTCCACAATCACATATAGATTCAAGGCTTATAGGATCATTTGTAATCACTCAAAGAGGAGCATTATACAAGAGCGTCTTCGGGTTGAAGAGAGTTTGTACAAGGTGTTGTGGTCTTCTTGGTTATAAGAAGAGTAGTACACATTTGGCAAAGGAGATTTGTCAAGTGGTGTGCAAGGTGTTATTTTTTGGTGTACAAAGTCAAAGGATAAAGGAAAATCTCAAGCGGGTGGCTTGGGGACTGGATGTAGGTTACGAGGACCGAACCAGGATAAATCTCTTGTGTTTGCGTTTGCTTTACTTTTTGAGATTTAATTTCCTTTTATGCAAGTTTATTTTTATAACGCTAATATCTTTATTTGAGTGTTGACGTAATATTTTAGATCCAACAATTGGCATCATCTCGGGACCAACAATTTGTATCAGAGCCCTGCATACCCAGTCAACAACATTCAAGGATGGCAATGGAGTTCCCTTCATCACAATTCAAAGAAGGACGTTCTACACAACGTCCACCGCTATTCGATGGATCGAACTACAACTATTAGAAGTGTAGAATGAAGATCTACTTGCAATCGATCAACTACGAACTATGAAATATAGTAGAAGCAGCGTACACCAAACTGAGTACAAACTACACCGCTTGGAGTGATGATCAAAAGAAGAATGCGAACCTTGATGCCAAAGCGATGAATGCTTTATTCTATGCCTTAACTAAAGAAGAATTCAACCGTTTTTCAATAGCTACTTCTGCGAATCAAATATGGCACGTACTACAGGTAACACATGAAGGCACAAATAAGGTTAAAGAATCTAAAATTTCTATTCTTATTCACAGGTTTGAACTTTTCAAAATGAAAGAGAATGAAACCATCTCAGATATGGTTACAAGGTTCACCGACATAACAAATTCCTTAGCATCCCTTGGAAAGGAATACACCCAAGTCAAAAAAGTTCACAAGATCCTTCGTGCACTCGCACCAGATTGGGAGAAGAAGACAACTGCAATCGAAGAAGCAAATGATCTCTCCACTATGTCATTAGAAAACCTCATTGGTAATTTAATGGCATATGAAGTGCAACTCGAGGACAGAAAGAAGGATGAACAACAATCACTCTCAAAGAAGAAAGAACTTGCCTTCCATGCATCCTCAGACACGGACAATTCAGATAACGATGAAGAGGAGATGGCAATGCTTTCAAGAAAATTCAGAAAGTTCTTGAAGCAAGGTAAGTTTAAATATTTTAATTGTAATAAAAAAGGTCATATGAGGAAAGATTGCCCATTGCTAAAAAACAAAGGTAAATTCAAGAGCAAAAAGTTCAGAAAGAAGAAAGACTACCAAGCTTCATGGGAAAATAGTGATTCCTCTTCCTCTGACGAAGAAGGAGCCACTGAACATGCCAACATCTGTTACATGGCTCTAGAAGAAGATGAGGTACAATTTTCTGAACGCTTAGATGCATTTCAAGAATTATAAAATGATCTTAAGAATGAAAAGATAACAAATAAAGTTTTGACAAAGGAAAATGAAAAACTTTTCAAAGAAAATTCTTCTTATGCTTTTCAAATTTCTTCTATAAATTCTCAAAAAAATGATTTTGAAAAAATTATATCATCATTAAAAAAAGATAATGAGAATTTATTACAAAATAATGTTTTATTGAAAAGAGAAACTATGTCTTTAAATGAAAGAATTTCTGTTTTAGATAAGGACATGTTAATTTTATGAAGTATAAAGAGATTTTGAAAAATGTGACTAAATTTAATCAAGGAAAAGAAAAGTTGAATGATTTGTTATCATATCAAAAGGTGTCATACAATCATTATGGTCTTAGATTTTTTGAAAAAATCTACATATGTTAGTAATCCATATAATTCTTTTGTGAAAAGAAATGCTGATATTATTTCAAAAAGAATTAAGAATAAGTTCATATGAATTCCGAAAAACTTAAGCATTGTTGATAAAAATACTTATATTGCATCATACATACATGATATATGTAATTCACGCAATTATGTGTATAGTAACAGATGAAAACCAAATTCAAATTGGGTTTGGATTCCTAAAGGTTAATGCTTTGATCTTATTATGATTGGTATCATTCTATGTTTATCTTTCAGGTACCACATAAGAAGTTTGATAAGAAAAATATTTTCAGAACATTTATTATATATATATTTGTTATAATATATTTTTTGCAGGAGGAGAACACATGTTTTTCTATATCTGTTATAATATGTTTTCTGCAGTGGGAGAACATATTTTCTGCAGGGGGAGAACATATAACATATTTTCTGCAGGGGAGATTCGTGCACACAAAGTGTCATCATCAAAAAGGGGGAGAATGTTGGAACTTGCTTTTGATGATACATTTGTGAAGCCATTTCAATAGAGCTCTATCTTACAAGTCTATTCAAGAGTTCTACATGATCAAGACTTCCCAAAGATAGTTGCTATTGATGTGTATTGTAATGGTTAATAGTATGTTAAAAGCCTTGAAAAACACACACACATCATTACTCTATTAGTTGACTTATACCCTTTAGTAGTCGACTTATACATAGTATAGTTGACTTGATATATTCTGTAGTCGACTAGACTTTGTTCTGAAAAACAACCAACTCTCTGTTTCTGACCTGCACTCAATATTAGTCGACTAATACCTAGCCTAGTCGACTTATAAACTCTGCTGGTCGACTAGTTTTAGTTTCCAGAAACTTGTCTTTTGTTTCAATCTTGACCTAGTCGACTTGGTCTCCTTTGTAGTCGACTAACCCAGTGTAAATTGCCTAACCTAGTCGACTAACCCCCTACCCCTAGTCGACTAATGGCAGTTTCTGACTGTTGGACAGTTTCTGTTTTCTGGTGTTTTATCCAACGTTATCTACCGTTTCAATATTCAAAATTGACCTGATAACTACCTTAACTGACTATGATTTCAGCTATAAATAGGTATGTTATCCTAGGCTAAAAACACCAATTAAAATCAAAAGTTTTCTGACCAAAAGCTCTATTCAAAATTTTGATTTTCTGAAAACTTATTTCCATTTTCTGTTTCTTCACCAATTCCTACTCTATTGTGAAGATTTCTAAAAGTCAGCCTATAATAGCCCTTGTCCACGATCACATACAGATTCAAGACTTATAAGATCATTTGTAATCACTCAAAGAGGAGCATTGTACAAGAGCGTCTTCGGGTTGAAGAGAGTTTGTACAAGGTGTTGTTGTCTTCTTGGTTATAAGAAGAGTTATACACATTTCGCAAAGGGGATTTATCAAGTGGTGTGCAAGGTGTTGATTTTAGGTGTACAAAGTCAAAGGATAAAGGAAAATCTCAAGCGGGTGGCTTGGGGACTGGATGTAGGTCACGAGGATCGAACCAGGATAAATCTCTTGTGTTTGCGTTTGCTTTACTTTCTGAGATTTAATTTCCTTTTATGTAAGTTTATTTTTATAACGCTAATATCTTTGTTTGAGTGTTGATTTAATATTTTAGATTCAACAATTAGCATCATCTCGGGACCAACACCATCATACAACCACCTGAACGGAATCTTCCATTGGAGATGATGTGTGACGCTTCTCATTATGCGATAAGTGTTATTTTGGGCCAGTGTTCCCCATGTCATTTGCTATGCCAGTAAAACTCTTAATGACGACCAACATAACTACTCCACCACTAAAAAAGAGTTGTTGGCAGTCATATTCACTCTTAACAAATTTCGTCCTTACCTGATAAGTTCTAGGGTCCTAATTTTTATCGATCATGCGGCTTTGAAGTACCTTCTCACAAAAAAGGATGTTAAAGCCCATTTAATCTGATGGATCATACTCCTACAAGAATTCGACTTAGAAATTCATGAAAAAAAGATACTGAGAATGTTATTGCTGACCACTTATCTAGATTGGTGGTCAAGTCTTCGGTCGATTCTTTGCCTGTTCTTAAGACATTTCCTGATGAGAAGTTAATGTCCATTTTTCATACTGTTCTGTGTTATGCTGGCATTGTGAATTATCTTATCACAGAACAAATGCCTAATTCTTGGATTAAGCAAGAATGATTTCATTTCTTAGCTAAGATCAAATGGTTCTTTTGGGTTAAACCATATTTGCTTAAGTACTGTTCTGATCATACCGTTTGACTTTGCATTTCTGGCTCTAAGTTCAGGAACATTTTTTCATTCTGTAATGACCATGTCTGTGGTGGTCATTTTAGTGGGAAGAAAACTGCTCCAAAACTTTTGCAGTGTGATTTTTATTAGCCCACTTTATTTTGCGACTCTCATGTCTATTATCAATCTTGTGATCGTTGTCTGCAATTAGGAAAAATTATATGACGTAATGAAATGCCTTTAAACCCGATCTTACTTGTCGAAATTTTTGATGTTTGGGGCATCAACTTCATGGATCCCTTCCCTATATCTCGTGGATACCAGTATATCCTTATGGCAATTGATTACATATCTAAATGGATAGAGGCAGTAGAATGTAGATCCAATGACCACAAAGTTGTGGTAAATTTTCTGAAAGAGAACATATTTTCTTATTTTGGTTTTCCTTGTGTAATCATTAGCGATGGTGGAAAATTTTTCTGCGATCGTACATTTGAAGCCTTAACGAAAAACATACTACATCAATCATAAGGTAGCCACCCCTTATCACCCACAGACTAGCAGCCAAGTAGAAATTTCCAACCAAGCAATTAAGACCATTTTACAGAAAAGTGTGAACACCACCAAGAAAGATTGATCCCTTCAGTTGACCGATGCCTTGTGGGCATACCGAGCCGCATTCAAGACTCCTATTGGAATATCTTCGTATAGGCTAGTCTTTGGCAAAGCTTGCCATTTCCTGTCGAGTTAGAATGTTCACAAAGCATATTGGGCGATCAAGCGCCTAAATTTTGATGTTGATAAGGCGTGAGAGCCTAGGAAATGTCAACCTGATGAATTTTACGAGATAAGCAATGATGCATATGAATGGTCAAAATGGTACAAGAATCATATGAAAATGATACATGACAAACTTATTATTCAAAAGTATTTTCAGCCTGGATAGAAAGTCCCACTGTACTTGTCATTATTGTTGAGAGGATCAATAATAAGAAATGCTATGCATGTAATCTAAGACGTTCCTTCTTGAGGTGGAGCTGATTCGTTTTCAGATTGTTATTTTCTAGTTGTTCACGTTTTTCTCTGCATCTAACCTAGAAATGTAACAATTCTGATAATAGTAGATGATTAAGTTTTTTTTTGTACATTGATTAATTTATAGGGTTGTTGCATTGTGCTATTGCCCAGAAGGCTTGCTTTGCAACTTCCGTTGAAATTCCATTTTTTTTCTTTTTTGCATGTACACAAATGTATGCATGTATTATGTGTGTTTATTTATTTACATGTGTTTATATTTATAATTATATATGTATGCACGGATGTGTTGTATACATATACGTATATGTGTACACACGTATATACGTATGTATATGTATGTACGTGGGTGTACACGTATGTGTCGGTGTGCTCGGAAGGGCGTTAAGCATGTATTTATATTTATTCATATGTGTTGGTCGCGTGCTACAACATTTCAGATTTATTCGGTGAGATCCGGACCGTTGCAGGAGATCCGGACCCGATTCGAATTCGTGCTCGTTGTGAACCCGATACACAGGGGATTCGAGGACCGATCCATGGGATGATCCGTGGATCAGTACCGGTTCGTGCAGTGAAGACCAGACAGCGATTCAATTCCAAAATCGCATTATTTCATGTGAGTGTTTGTTCTCACGTCTTTTCTTTATTTACTATTGCCAGTAGTGTTCATGTCTTTATTCGTATCATTTCATGTTATTATATGGCATATTTTACCAGTATGGCTACGCGTGCCACTTCATATGACATCATGATTGTACACCTTATGTTTTTCATTGATATGAGCATTTATTGGCGTCATTTTATGTATTAGTAATTCATCATTGTTGATCGACGGGATGGAACTAGCACTCAAAAATGTGTTTTATGTAAAATCGATGAAAAGCTTGAATGTGCTAATGTACCCTCGATACTTCCGTTATAGCATTGGCTTAACGGGTCGTATCCACAGGGAAGGGAGGCGATAGAAGCATTAACAGTCTCTAGTCACGTCAGTTGTTAACAGTTCTTCTAAGTTGAAAGAATGAGAAAGAATGAAAAAGAAAAGAAAAGGAAAACAAGCATGTGGTAGGTGAAGAAGGCGATGAAAACGTCGATAAGAAAAACAAAAGAGAAGTAGTTTGGAAAACAAATAAAGAAAGAAGATGGAACAAAGTTGAACTAAGAGGATGGTGAAAACATCGATAGAAGAATGAGAAAAGAGTTTGGAAATGATTTCTAAATCAAGCTAAAAGAAAACTCATGGCTACTAACTACTAAGTACTCCACTAACCATGCTAACCTCTTCGAGATAGTTGCCTCACATTTTGATCCTTGGCCATCACAATCCTTGGCTCCAAGAGACGGTACAAAGCATGGCTCATGGACGGTTCATCACATTCAAAACATTGCATCAAGAACAAGCTAATACAAGCATCACTCATTACACTACTAGCATGAAATAAAAGAGCATGAAATAAAAGAGAGTTAGCTTGGTTAGAGAGTTAGCAAGTTAGATGTTAGAACCCATCATCTTTGGCCATCAATGGCTCTTGTAAGAACAAGGCCTTATAGAGGTAACCCGATTCATGTGGATTCATTACACTACTAGCATGAAATAAAAGAGCATGAAATAAAAGAGAGTTAGCTTGGTTAGCAAGTTAGCAAGTTAGCAAGTTAGATGTTAGAACCCATCATCTTTGGCCATCAATGGCTCTTGCAAGAACAAGGCCTTGTAGAGGCAACCCGATTCATGTGGATTATCAAGTAAGTGGTTAGATGGTTAGTGGTTAGTAGTTAGATTGCCATGAGAAGAGAAACTAGCAAGAAATCATGTAGAAGGTGAAGGAGATTACATTGGAAGAGAAAGGAGACATCTTTACATAGAGTGTCACTCTCTATTACATCAACCCCTCGCTTTCTCTCTCTAGAAATCACTCAGCCCTACTACAATGATCTAAAAAGAAATGAAAATATAAGAAATGAAGAACACTCACCTACACTACTCCTAAAATCTGCACCTACTCCTAAAAACGAAGACTGCTCTCGGTTTGGGCCACTGCAGGTCTATTTATAGGCAGAAGAAGGCTCCAGAAGACGAGACGGGGCCATGCGTTGAAAATCGACGCGTGGCTCCTTACAATTGCCGCAGAAATGCAAGGATTGCCGCGTTTCCGCGCAATCCCAGGGAGCCACGTCTCTGGATTTCGTCAGATTATTCCCCTGGCTGCGAGAATTGTCAGGGTATATCCCGTTTCTGGTACTTTCTCCCGAATATTCGTCTGACATGCACAAAGGGCTAGGTTCAATGTATCTTCTAGATGATACCTTGCTTGGCCTCCAAGTAATGCGGGATTAATTACCATAAATTGGGATTAATTAATCTCTTATTCCATCTTTGCCCTTAGACTTTGGATCTACCTACAATTCAGACCAAAACACGATTTAGACGACAATTTATTCATAAATCGGTGAGAGAATGTGACATAATAATGCAGAATTGTAGACTAATCACACCCCCACACTTATTCTTTTGCTCGTCCCGAGCAAAACAAGAAAAGAAAAACTATACTATAAAGGTTATTACACCACTTTCGCAGGTGACGCGATTGCACTGAGCGTGTGCAACAAGCCGTTAAACCTCTAGGTTACCCTAGAGGAGGAGTGTTGTCTCCTGAGGGTTTTCAGCGGATTGCACCCACAAAATCCATAAAGAAAGAAGACAAATGTTAGTATTTTGAAAACACATTTTGAAAGAGAGACATGTTTTTGAACTATTTTTGCAAAGATATAAGTGATCTAAGGTCATAAGTCCACCACAAATTAATCTTCCTTAAACTTAGTCTCTATGCAAGATCTTGTCTTCAATTAAGGTAAGAATTCAAAATTGGATTGAATATTTTATCTCTCATAAAAACCTAGATAATATGCACTTTGTGATAGTGAAGATTTCTGGGATTTCAACTCTAACCATCAAGCCATTTATTTATATATTTATTTTCTTTTTCTTTTTCTTCTTTTTTTTTTCCTTCTTCCCTTAGTTTTCTTAGGCTTTCTAGTTCACCCATGTAGCGAGCCTATAACCGATGACTCCCAAACCAGACGGTCCTAGGGCACCAGATGAGAAAACATCTCTCGGGTTAAAAGACTCGAGTAAACAAGGCCACAAAACTAAGGGGGATTATTTGATTCTTTTGACCACCGTTAGGCGTGAATAATCATGCTTCTTGAGGCATAGTTATCCAGCTTAATAAGTGATGTTTTTTTTCTTTTTATTTACTTTATGGCATTTTAGGTCTTTGTTTCCATCCCAAAAATTGTGTAAGTGCGATGTGCATACTATCTAAGGCAAAAAATTCAAGATAAAATTATCTCCCCAATTTATCTTACTTAGCCTATAATTTTAAACAAGATCCATTATTTAGACTAGGTTTAAGATGTCATAATTAAGGCTTTCTTAATTTCTAAGATCATCATAATTTTCTTAAAAATAGATCAAAATTTTGTCTCTTATTTCAAAAAGCTTTTAAAGAAAGAGAAAATTCCTATACAAAAGAAAAGATTTCTAAAAGTATCCTAAAAGAAGTGTAAAAGAAAGAAAAACTAAAAAACTCTAAGTTAGTAAACCCTCCCCCACACTTATCCCATGCATTGTCCTCAATGCATCGTGATATATGTATGCATGAAACAAATAGAGAGGGAAGGAAAAATCACCTCAAGGTGGTGGTTCCGGTGGCGGTCTGATTGGTCCACGAAATGCAACCCAATCATTCTTGCGTGGAGTCCGGAGGAACCCACCAGAAACCTCCATAATACAACCCACTAAAAAGATGTATGCATGAAAGATTTTTATTAACAATTTTACCCCATCCAATTTCCAAATTTTCAAAATAATTTCGGAGTTAAATTTTTCAAAATCCTTGTCCCAGAATGGAATGATTGATTTGGACTCAGGAAGTACAGGAACTAATATCGACTCATAAAAATGACTCAAGTCAAGTAAAGGTTCGGGAGTCGAGATCGGTTCAGGAAGTGGGTCCAAATCAAGAAGATGAAGCTTAAGTCTACATTCATTTCCCCATGATGGAATGTGACTTTCTAAGAGTGGTGATTCAAGTTCAGGAATGACAGGTATGGGAATCAAAACTGACTCTAAAATGTTGCTCAAATTGGGTAACATAACGGAGTCAATAGTGATTCGGGAATTTGAACAAGATCACAAATTGGAGGATCAAAGTCACATTCCTCATTCAGTTCAATTCCACAAAAATGAGAACTTGCCAATTTATCTATGGGACTTTCAAAAGTATAAAATTGGTCAAGTTCAATATGATCATCATGAATGATTGGTGATTCAATTTCACAATGAATTGGTACAGGATTCAATACTGATTCGGGAAAGGATTGAAATCAGGTGAAGATACCGGAGTCATAATTGAATCAGGAAGTAGAATTGAATCACTAATTTGAGGTTCATGATCATATTCATGCTTAAGTTCAATTTTAGGAAAAGGATAACTTGCCAAAATGTCAATGGGATTTAAAGTTTGGACAAGTTCAGGTGGGTGTGCTGAAATTGAATCTTGATTTCCAAAATGACAAGCGTCTTGGGTCATATCAATAGAGTTTGGCATAGTTGAATTGATCAAAGGTTGATAAGATAGAGTTTCCTCATTCCTAAGAATGTTAACCAATTGACTCAATTGTTCTTCCACCTTATTGATAGACTCGGCATGTGATTTTTGACATTGTAATAAAGACTCCTGCAAGATATCCAAACTCTTATCTAGATATGATGTATCTCCAAGTGGTTTCTCTAGAATGGGAGTATAAGAATCTTGGTTTTGGAAATTTTATGAATAATGTGAGTCAAAAATGTGTGGAGATTGAAGCTTGGACTCACACAAGAGTTCTTTACTCGTTTCCAAGGCAAATGATTGTTCATTATGAGGAGGTGGAACTGAGTAAGACTCTTGAAAATACTGTGGAATTGGAGAGGCCAATGTTTCTTGAAGTTGTTGCTCGGCCCTCTGTAGATTGGCTTCTAAACTCTTTAGTAACTCAGATTTTTCTTCAATTGGTGGTTCAGAAAAAGGAGTATAAGAAGCGAATCGGGGAATGAATATTGTGGATAAGGTGAATATGATGGACAAGGTGGACATGGGGGACAAGGAGGTTGATAATTAAACTCGGGGTAAGTGAATCCCCATTGACTCTGTGACGAGTTGAAATTATTTTGGAAATTATAGTCATAAGAATGTGGGTATGGGTTGTATTGATTCGGATAAGGCCAACCCGGTGTATTTGGTTGGTGCATATTGTAAAACGCCGGGTTGGAATTATCTGAACCAAATAGAGTTGGTGTGAAATATGGATTCATGTTCGGATTGAAAGAATTGTTATTGTTGAATGCCATTTCACAAACAATCACAAAAAAGAAAAAAATCAAACAACAAACAAAAAGAAAATAAAAAATCAAAACCAAGCCTATAAAAGGGTTGACCTAGACCTAGATGTCCCTAGGGGCCAATGTCTATTCAAATTTTATTAGGGCTTGGGTTGTGTGAGTGGGGAGATGATTTTTGGGCAAAGGAAGGGTGATGAAATCCCACCTTATCTTGTTTGGGTTTTGCCCTTAATTGCAATTTGTGCAAGTGTGCAATATAGACAAGAATGTAACACAAAGCGATAAATCACCCACGTGTTTGTCCTATGCTATATGCAATGCCCTATCTACATCTCCATCCAGATCACAACAACAGAACAAAATACAGTATATTGGAATTGAATTGACACGTGCCTAAATGCAAATGTCTAAGCCGTTTTAAAAGCGTCCAATTACCGTATTTTAGTTCTTTTATTTATTATGGTGTGTAGGCAATCAAAGCAAGAAAGATAGCAGTATAAATCCACTAGCTATTACAATTCACACATCCTAGAACAACAAAATTTATAATGTTCACAAAATTGCCGTGGTTTCGTGGCAAATGTCGCGGTTCCGCGGCTTTTGTTTAGAAACTGGGGCCCTACTTTCAAGAGCAGGGAGATGAAAAGCTAGATTATGTTCTGCAAGATTAAGCACCTGTAAATATTGCCCTGCACATCAAAACAGAGAAGACAATGTTAACAAAAACGTGAAAACAAAACCATTCTCTTCCCCGGCAACAGCGCCAAAAATTTTGATCGACGGGACGGAACTAGCACTCAAAAATGTGTTTTATGTAAAATCGATGAAAAGCTCGAATGTGCTAATGTACCCTCGATACTTCCGTTATAGCATTGGCTTAACGGGTCGTATCCACAGGGAAGGGAGGCGATATAAGCATTAACAGTCTCTAGTCACGTCAGTTGTTAACAGTTCTTCTATGTTGAAAGAATGAGAAAGAATGAAAAAGAAAAGAAAAGGAAAACAAGCATGTGGTAGGTGAAGAAGGCGATGAAAACGTCGATAAGAAAAACAAAAGAGAAGTGGTTTGGAAAACAAATAAAGAAAGAAGATGGAACAAAGTTGAACTAAGAGGATGGTGAAAACATTGATAGAAGAATGAGAAAAGAGTTTGGAAATGATTTCTAAATCAAGCTAAAAGAAAACTCATGGTTACTAACTACTAAGTACTCCACTAACCATGTTAACCTCTTCGAGATAGTTGCCTCACATTTTGATCCTTGGCCATCACAATCCTTGGCTCCAAGAGACGGTACAAAGCATGGCTCATGGATGGTTCATCACATTCAAAACATTGCATCAAGAACAAGCTAATACAAGCATCACTCATTACACTACTAGCATGAAATAAAAGAGCATGAAATAAAAGAGAGTTAGCTTGGTTAGCAAGTTAGCAAGTTAGCAAGTTAGATGTTAGAACCCATCATCTTTGGCCATCAATGGCTCTTGCAAGAACAAGGCCTTATAGAGGCAACACGATTCATGTGGATTCATTACACTACTAGCATGAAATAAAAGAGCATGAAATAAAAGAGAGTTAGCTTGGTTAGCAAGTTAGCAAGTTAGCAAGTTAGATGTTAGAACCCATCATCTTTGGCCATCAATGGCTCTTGCAAGAACAAGGCCTTGTAGAGGCAACCCCATTCATGTGGATTATCAAGTAAGTGGTTAGATGGTTAGTGGTTAGTAGTTAGATTGCCATGAGAAGAAAAACTAGCAAGAAATCATGTAGAAGGTGAAGGAGATTACATTGGAAGAGAAAGGAGACATCTTTACATAGAGTGTCACTCTCTATTACATCAATCCCTTGCTTTCTCTCTAGAATTCACTCAGCCCTACTACAATGATCTAAAAAGAAATGAAAATATAAGAAATGAAGAACACTCACCTACACTACTCCTAAAATCTGCACCTACTCCTAAAAACGAAGACTGCTCTCGGTTTGGGCCACTGCAGGTCTATTTATAGGCAGAAGAAGGCTCCAGAAGACGAGACGGGGCCACGCGTTGAAAATCGACGCGTGGCTCCTTACAATTGCCGCAGAAATGCAAGGATTGCCGCGTTTCCGCGGCAATCCCAGGGAGCCACGTCTCTGGATTTCGTCAGATTATTCCCCTGGCTGCGAGAATTGTCAGGGTATATCCCGTTTCTGGTACTTTCTCCCGAATATTCGTCTGACATGCGCAAAGGGCTAGGTTCAATGTATCTTCTAGATGATACCTTGCTTGGCCTCCAAGTAATGCAGGATTAATTACCATAAATTGGGATTAATTAAGCTCTTATTCCATCTTTGCCCTCGGACTTTGGATCTACCTGCAATTAAGACCAAAACACGATTTAGACGACAATTTATTCATAAATCGGTGAGAGAATGCGACATAATAATGCAGAATTGTAGACTAATCAGTTGCTTAGCCTAGTATTGTTATACTCTAGACTGGACTTGATTTGGTATCTGACTTAATTGTGATAATCTTAAAATATTACTGAAAGTTACTGGGAAAGTATCGTTAGACCGTAACGCTCGGCACAGCTCTATTGTATATACGGTTACTGTTACTGTTCATTGTTTTATTACTGTTCACCGTGTATACGATTACTGTTACGGTTACTGTACTGAACTGTTACTGTCACCATATCGCCCCAGTATTTTAGGTAACATGGATATTGACTGACTTAACTGAATTAAATAATAATGTAACAAGCAACTTACAGCGGGATTGGGGAAATTGATGGAGGAGACAGCGTCTGTATTTTGGGTGGACCTAGGATACAGGTTGCGCAGCCGACTGAGGATTCCACTGCAGGGTTCCTGGGGCATCCCATCTGTACTATTACTGTTTCACTATTTTCACAGTGAGATTACTGTTACTGTTACTGAGTACCTAGTGGTACGGCCTGGTTCAGCGCCAGCAAACTGAGGCCGTGGTCCCGGGTATGTACGGGACCCACCTAAAGCATGGATAATGTCTCCAACTAATCAGTTTCAATAACATAGGACACTGATTGACACGTGTAGTAGGCGTAGTATGGGATGCGTCTATTACAGGTGGCAATTGGTGTTCGCTGACATAATAAATGATAATGAACTGTTAATGTATTGTGACTGACCTTAATCACCTGATTGTACATATATATATATCACTATGATAGACATATGACTATAACTATGACCGGATTGTATACCAGACTAGTGACATGCTAGGTTACTCATCCAGACATTAGTTGTTCCCCATTATCATGATATCAGTTGTTTATTTATAGTTATTTTACTTATCTTTTATCTGCACGCCTATTCATGCTATTGTTATTCAGTTGTTTATTTATCATGTTATTTAGTGTTTGCAGTTAGCTGTTATTATTTTATGCACATTGTGATATGCACGAGTTCTCCTCTTTACACATACACTCTGTTGGCCCAAAGGCCTATCACCCTAGTTTTGATGATGATCAACTCATGAAGTTATGTTTACTAATGATCTTGTGTCTAATTAGTGACAGATTCATTATCAAGATCTTAATAGGTGCATAGCTCAACAAAGGATAAAATGTCAAGAATTGGAGCTAGCACGGTGTGATCCAAGGAGCTTTTGGATCAAGCTTGGACCAAGTCAAGAAGATGAGAAAGCCTTCAAGTGAAGACTTCAAGAAGATGAAGACTTGTGTCTAGGTATAAGATTTTGTTTTTTGTTTTAGATAAAATGTAAAGGATAGAATAGTTGGTGGATTGCTCAAGTATACCATGCACACACACTCTTGATTTAGTTGTCTTTTCATAAAAGAATTTTCAGTTTAGAAAAGACTTTCATTTTGGAAAAATACTTGTTTGGTTTTTGGAATTTCTTATATGCACATCTTTCAACCAAAACCAAGTTTAGAGCTTAATGTCAAAAACTTAGATATTTCATCTTGTTTGTGTAGTGGATCATATCCATACACACTATGCTTTAAATGAATTAAAATATCTAGTTTTTATTTGAAGATGTTTTGGAAAAACAAAGTTTAGAAAACATGTTTTGGAAAATACAGTTTTTATCATGAGCCAAATATTTTCAAGTTACAAAAATAGTCCAATCTTTTATAACATGCCTTGATTTTGTGCAAGCATGTTTGTATATCAAAGTATATTGGTTAAACTATTTTTGTAGATTTTTAAGTATTTTATGGGATTTTATTTGAGCCAAAAAGACTAACTTTTTAATCCCAGAAAACTGTTTCAGGCTTTAAGTCAACTTGCTTCCTTTATAGTCGACTAATCCTGAAGTCGGCCGACCGGACCGGTCGACCGACGTGCACGGACGTGCATGCCTTTGTGCACTGGAGGACGGCCGACCGTACGGGTCGACCGCTCCAGAGAGCAGAGCTCTCTGGAAAGTTCGGCCGACCGCCCTGGTCGACCGACAGAAAGTTCAACTCTCTGCTCCAGTGGCTCGGTCGACCCTGGCGGTCGACCGTGGCTCCAACGGTCTGATTTCTGACCATTGGCGGTCGACCGACCCGGTCGACCAGCAGCTCTGACAGAGCCCCAACGGCTAGTTTTCCAGACTCTGTATAAAGGGTCATTTGGGGGCTGTTTTCTTTAAGATTTGGAGATAGTTTTAGAGCCAGTTTTTCTCACTCTTTTCAGAAGTTTTTCTCCACAAAATAGAGAGCAAATATTTCCTATCTAAAGGAAAGTTTTATCAAGAGTGTAAAAGAGATTTTCTTGAGTTTTTCACAAAAGATTCTTTCCTTGTTTTCTCACACAAACACTTGAGCATCCATTGAGCTATTCATCTTATAGGAGTGTTGTAGTGAGAGTTTTTATTGGTGATCAAAGTGTTTAGATCACCAAAGATCTTTTCTTTGTTCTTTGAGGAGACGGGCAAGTGTGCTCGTGGTTGTTTAGGGTTCGGGTGCGAACTCTTTGTTTGAGGTGTGGCCTCGGCGAGCTAGTGAGCTTGCGTGTGTACGGGACTAGGGAGTCCGAGGGCTTGTAGGTGTTACGGCACTGAGGAGAGATCCATTGGGATCTTGCATAGTGGAAATCCTTCGTGTGTCGAAGGCGGGGATGTAGAGCAAGTGTGCTCGAACCTCGAAACATACCCTTGCGTTTGCGGTTGCCTTTTCTCTCTCTCTCCCCCTTACCTTTTTATATCTTGCATTCAATTATTGTCTTTACATTTATATGCATGATATATTCCTTGTGCTCATATTGATATACTTGCTTGGGATTGTTTGCTAACACTTGTATTTAACTAAGAGAGCCAACGCGGCACCTCAACCCATTCAAGGAGAATCTATAGGAGTTTGTCCAGAGCCCTTCACGGGGATTCGGCAACACTCTTGTGTTATACATAGTGTTTAGTGTAAGAAGTTTTAATTAGGTCATAATTATTTTTAGCTTCCGTATTATTTGCATCATTCATCATTAAGTGACCATTAGATTAGCCTTCACCTATTCACCCCCCCTCTAGGTGAACCTTCAATTTGTATCAGAGCTTGGTACTCTGATTTGGTCTAACAACCTAGAGTTAAAGATCCTTATTTTTAGGCTAATCACAATATTTGTACACACACCATGGACTTCATGTCACCACCCATGTTTGACATTGTTAACATCCATATATGAAAGGTGAAGATGTCCTTGTACCTCAAAGCCTTAGGTTATCATGTTTATCTTGCCACTACTAATAATGCATATTGTTTAGATGGTAAGAATTTTGAGGCTAATGCAAAAGCCCTTCATGCTTTAAAGACAACCCTAAATGATGATTATTTATCTAGGGTTTCTAACTTTAATTTGGCTTTTGTAGTTTGGAACACCCTCCTCTCCCTTGGCGAAAATGATCAATACTATGCGGGGAGTGATTCAGATGTTAGAAGCGACATCTCCAACAAGTGCTACATGGTCCAAGGGGATAACCCCCTTGAGGTAACTACCAAATCCGAGGATGAGGGTACTAACATGTCATATGATGAGCTATCTACTTTTTGTCAATTATTGCTTAATAAATATAACATGATTAAGAAAGAAAATAAAATTTTGAAAAAGAAAGTTGATTGCATGCATATAGAACAAGATTCATTTAAATCTAACATTGCATGCTTAGAAAAAGAAAAAGAGTTTTTGAAAAATGAAAATGTTTCCCTCATGTCTATGTTAAATGATTTATGTGAAGGAAACACTATTTTGAAAGATAAAATTATTTTGGTGGAAAAACAAAAAGAAGTTGTTTTTCAAGAAAACTCTTGTTTAAAAAGAAAAATTTTTGAAAAAGAAAAAGAAAAAGAAAAAGTTTCTAAAAAGAAGAAAAATTATTTTATTTCTTACTACTCTTTACATGCTACCATTGATGATAGTGAGATTAAGAATTTGAAAAATAAAATGGATAGTTTGAGTTCAACTTTGAACTCGTGTGCATTTAACCATACTAGGTTGGAGTCCTTGTTTGCAAAGAAACAAACTCCTCATGTTCATGCACATCACTCTCATCATGCATTTGCTTATGTTGCACGCCATGATCACAATCACACTCATAAGCATACTAAGGTGTACAAGTGTACACATTGTGGCCGCAAAGGCCATTTAGCAAAATTTTGTTTTGATAAGTTGCATGTTTTAAATTTTGCAAATAAAAATGTTTGGGTTCCTTAGAAGACTAACCCTAAAGGACCCAAAAGAAAATGGGTACCAAAACCCCCACCCCATGTTTTTGATATAAGTGAGGGATCTCTCAAGACGTGAGAGACATGGTGCCTTGATGGTGGATGCACTTGGACTTGATGGAAACATATATGGATGCATCACTATCAAGGAAGTTTTTGTGGGACAACCACCATGTTTGGAGCTTTGGAGTTGGTAACAATCTCTAAACTCCCATTTTATTTATGTACATGCTAGTTCATTTATAATATTTTGAGCATGTTCATGTTTTATGATTTATTGTGCTTCATGTGGTATGAACTAGTTTAAATGTAGATTTTATCAAAGTTTGCATGTATACATGTACAAATAGTGAGTTACATTTGATTTATATATGTTTGCACTTCATGCTCATTTGTACCCACTTTATGCACATGTATAGGCTAGTTTTGATGATTCTCTCATTTACACTTGTTTTGCCTATTTTTATATTTTACTTCATGTATATGTATCTTTTATTCAAACCTAATAAATATACATGTATATCCATTTTGAGTCTCTTGCCTTCATGCAAATACTATTAATAGACTCATTTTATGTTTGGGATATGTATGTGTATTGTTAGGATTGGATAAATCATACATATACCTAGAAGTGTGCTTTATTTTATTGAAAAATGATTTTTCATGTTTTTGTAAAAATTTGATACATGATCACCTTTGAGCTTCAATGTCTATTTTCATGAAAATGCTATTTACATGACTCTTGTACACTCACATTTTATTCATTTTGTCATGACCTTGTTTCATGAACATCTTTTTATGAGCTTTATAGATCTTGAGTGTCATTTTTGTGTATTTGGTATGATTCATGAAATACATATGTTTTGATTTCATATTTTGAAGGATCTTTAACTAGTTTTTTAAAAATTATCTTTAACTAGTTAATTATTCTTCATTTGGTAGTGATTTTCAATGCTATACTATTTTCAAATTTATTTTTGAAAACCCCTACCTTCTATGGGAGGATGGATGGGAGATCATGTTCATGTATGCTTTATGAGAAAAACACTTTGATCTTGAACCATGATTGGGTGGTAGTTATATGAGTTATACACTTGATCTTATTGTTATGTCAATTGGTATCATTGAATCGTTTCAATTGGTATCAATATGAACTTATTTTGTATATACTCATACTTTGTTTTCTTATATATGTATGTATCAATGTCAATTGGTATACTCATTTCATACATATATATGAGTTTCATGTGCTTAACTTTCAATTGGTTCACACTTTTAAAAGCACAAAGTTTATGATGAAAAATAAAATTTTTTTATCATTATGTTTACTATTGGTATCAATATGTTTCAACTTCATATTTGTTAAATGTCAATTGGTATCAATATGTTTTACAAAAAATGACTATTTTCAATTTGGTTTCTTAAAATTTGTTTGTTTTACAAGAGCTCTGATACCTTTAAAAATTTTTTGTTTAAGAAAAATTAAAAAAAAACATTTTGTTGATTTGTATTTCTTATATGCAAGGAGAGCTTAACATCTCTCTTACATATAGATTCATGTTGAGTATATTATAAATTGAGGAGCTTGACAACTCTTCTTTATATGATATACATGTGTAGGGGGAGCTTCACATCTCCTCTTATGCATTACATAATATGTGTTATGTGAGTTAGGGTTTGTCATCCCTTCTTCATGTAATGCACATGTGTAGGGAAGCTAACTTAGCGTCTTCCTCTTCATGAATGTATATCGCATATAAATTTTTATTGATTGATTTGTATTACCCCTTCTTGATCTCTTTATTTTTGACAAAAAGGGAGGGGAAAATTTGTTTGATTTGTTTTTACTTTGAACCCTTTGTTGATGATTGACAAAAAGGGGGAGAAGTATTTGAGTTTATATGCATGTTTTCATTGCTTATGGGGGAGTTTTCATTGCTTAAGGGGGAGAAGTATTTGTCTTCCTTGTTATTTATGCATATATGTTTTGTTTTGTTTTGTTTTGCAAATAGGAGAAAAAGATTTTGTTTTATGCTTGATTAGCATGTTTACTCCTACATTTGCATACATGTTTATGTGCCTCATTGCATATTTATTTTGTTTATTTGGTATGCATGAGTTAAGGGGGAGCTTCTTTGAAGCTTTACTTTAATCCATGAATATATAACTTCATGAGTTTTGTCATCATCAAAAAGGGGGAGATTGTTGGCCCAAAGACCTATCACCCTAGTTTTGATGATGATCAACTCATGAAGTTATGTTTACTAATGATCTTGTGTCTAATTAGTGACAGATTCATTATCAAGATCTTAGTAGGTGTATAGCTCAACAAAGGATAAAATGTCAAGAATTGGAGCTAGCACGGTGTGATCCAAGGAGCTTTTGGATCAAGCTTGGACTAAGTCAAGAAGATGAGAAGCCTTCAAGTGAAGACTTCAAGAAGATGAAGACTTGTGTCTAGGTATAAGATTTTGTTTTTTGTTTTAGATAAAATGTAAAGGATAGAATAGTTGGTGGATTGCTCAAGTATACCATGCACACACACTCTTGATTTAGTTGTCTTTTCATAAAAGAATTTTCAGTTTAGAAAAGACTTTCATTTTGGAAAAATACTTGTTTGGTTTTTGGAATTTCTTATATGCACATCTTTCAACCAAAACCAAGTTTAGAGCTTAATGTCAAAACTTAGATATTTCATCTTATTTGTGTAGTGGATCATATCCATACACACTATGCTTTAAATGAATTAAAATATCTAGTTTTTATTTGAAGATGTTTTAGAAAAACAAAGTTTAGAAAACATGTTTTGAAAAATACAGTTTTTATTATGAGCCAAATATTTCCAAGTTACAAAAATAGTCCAATCTTTTATAGCATGCCTTGATTTTGTGCAAGCATGTTTGTATATCAAAGTATATTGGTTAAACTATTTTTGTAGATTTTTAAGTATTTTATGGGATTTTATTTGAGCCAAAAAGACTAACTTTTTAATCCCAGAAAACTATTTCAGGCTTCAGATAAGTCGACTTGCTTCCTTTATAGTCGACTAATCCAGAAGTCGGCCGACCGGACCGGTCGACCGACGTGCACAGACATGCACGCCTTTGTGCACTGGAGGACGGCCGACCGTACGGGTCGACCGCTCCAGAGAGCAGAGCTCTCTGGAAAGTTCGGCCGACCGCCCGGGTCGACCGACAGAGAGTTCAACTCTCTGCTCCAGTGGCTCGGTCGACCCTGGCGGTCGACCGTGGCTCCAACGGTCTGATTTCTGACCGTTGGCGGTCGACCGACCTGGTCGACCGGCAGCTCTGACAGAGCCCCAACGGCTAGTTTTCCAGACTCTATATAAAGGGTCATTTGGGGGCTGTTTTCTTTAAGATTTGAAGATAGTTTTAGAGCCAGTTTTTTCCACTCTTTTTAGAAGTTTTTCTCCACAAAATAGAGAGCAAATATTTCCTATCTAAAGGAAAGTTTTATCAAGAGTGTAAAAGAGATTTTCTTGAGTTTTTCACCAAAGATTCTTTCCTTATTTTCTCACACAAACACTTGAGCATCCATTGAGCTATTCATCTTATAGGAGTGTTGTAGTGAGAGTTTTTATTGGTGATCAAAGCGTTTTGATCACCAAAGATCTTTTCTTTGTTCTTTGAGGAGACGGGCAAGTGTGCTCGTGGTTGTTTAGGGTTCGGGTGCGAACTCTTTATTTGAGGTGCGGCCTCGGCGAGCTAGTGAGCTTGCGTGTGTACGGGACTAGGGAGTCCGAGGGCTTGTAGGTGTTGCGGCACCGAGGAGAGATCCATTGGGATCTTCCATAGTGGAAATCCTTCGTGTGTCGAAGGCGGGGATGTAGAGCAAGTGTGCTCGAACCTCGAAACATACCCTTGTGTTTGCGATTGCCTTTTCTCTCTCTCTCCCCCTTACCTTTTTATATCTTACATTCAATTATTGTCTTTACATTTATATGCATGATATATTCCTTGTGCTCATATTGATATACTTGCTTGGGATTGTTTTCTAACACTTGTATTTAACCAAGAGAGCCAACGCGGCACTTCAACCCATTCAAGGGGAATCTAGGGGAGTTTGTCCAGAGCCCTTCACGGGGAATTCGGCAACACTCTTGTGTTATACATAGTGTTTAGTGTAAGAAGTTTTAATTAGGTCATAATTGTTTTTAGCTTCCGCATTATTTGCATCATTCATCATTAAGTGACCATTAGATTAGCCTTCACCTATTCACCCCCCCTTTAGGTGAACCTTCACACTCACCAGGTCACTTTCTGACGACCCTGGATTTGCACGTCCAGATATTGGACGCTTGTTTCTATTGTACAAGTGTTCGATGAGACTGTACGCTTTGCGAGGAGCTGGACTCTCTCCCTTTTGATTCTGGTATTCTTGCATTTCTTTATTCTTGCTATTATTCTTGATTCATGTATATCACACTTAGCTTCCATTCTATTCCTTATTTCATTTGAGACCATGTGTAGCCTTATATGTATTATTGCAGTGATTTTGATTTATGGTAGAGATTTATAACTTGTTCAGGTTACTTTAGACTTAGCGTGTATACGTGGGGTATTTTTCTTGCGTATATATGTCGCCGACTCTCGTCGTGACTCCATTTCCACGTATTTTGGAAAGCGGGGAGTGACAGTACAATTCATGTTTACATCTTTTCTTGGGGAAATTGAAATCCCATTGGACCGGTCCCTATATTGTTCACCATGTTCACCCACATGGTGCAGTAGAAATCCATAATACCAAGGATGGGACTACTTTTCAAGTGAATGATTTTCACCCCAATCAATAAACAGGATATTGCAGAATGATTTTCTCCACTTCAGGGCTCAGATACTTTCGGTATGACTTTAAACGATGGTGAATGTACCCTCGATACTTCCGTTATAGCATTGGCTTAACGGGTCGAATCTACAGGGAAGGGAGGCGATAGAAGCATTAACAGTCTCTATTTACGTCAGTTGTTAACACTTCTTCTTTGTTGAAAGAATTAAAAAGAAAGTGAAAAGAAAAGAAAAGGAAATCCAGAATGTGGTAGGTGAGGAGAGCGATGAAAACGGCGATGTAAAAACAAAATAGAAAGTGATTTGGAAAAACGAATAGAAAATAGAATGGAATAAAGATGAACTAAGAAGGTGGTGAAAACAACGATGAAGATGATAAAAAGAATTTTGGAAAATGATTTCTAAAACAAGATGAAAGAAAACTCATGGCTACTAACTACTAAATACTCCACTAACCATACTAACCTCTTCGAGATAGTTGCCTCAGATTTTGATCCTTGGTCATCACAATCCTTGGCTCCAAGAGACGATACAAAGCATGGCTCGTGGATGGTTCATAACAATCAAAACATTGCAACAAGAACAAGCTAATACAAGCATCACTCATTACACTACTAGCATGAAATAAAAGAGCATGAAATAAAAGAGAGTTAGCTTGGTTAGCAAGTTAGCAAGTTAGCAAGTTAGATGTTAGAAACCATCATCTTTGGCCATCAATGGCTCTTGCAAGAACAAGGCCTTGTAGAGGCAACCCGATTCATGTGGATTATCAAGTAAGTGGTTAGATGGTTAGTGGTTAGTAGTTAGATTGCCATGAGAAGAAAAACTAGCAAGAAATCATGTTAGAAGGTGAAGGAGATTACAATGGAGGAGAAAGGAGGCACCTTTACATAGAGTGTCACTCTCTATTACATCAATCCCTCTCAATCTCTCTCTCTATGAATCACTCAGCCCTACTACAATGATCTAAAAAGAAAAGAAAATACAAGAAATGAAGAACACTCACCTACACTACTCCTAAAATCTTCACCTACTCCTAAAAACGAAAACTGCTTGCGCTCTGGCTCTCTGCAGGGCTATTTATAGGGCTCAGAAGGATCCAGAAGACGAGACGGGGCCACGCGTCGAAAATCGACGCGTGGCTCCACAGGATTGCCGCGGATCTCAAGGTTTGCCGCGGATTCTCGGCAATTCCAGAGAATTAAATCTCTAGATTTCGTCAGGGGCTCCGTCTGGCTTCTAGCTGCTTCCAGATATATCAAATTTCTGGTATTTTCGCCCGACTATTTGTCTGACAGCTCAGGAGTCTAGGTTCAATACATGTTCTAGAAAATCCTTTGCTTGGCCTCCAAGAAATTGCGGGATTAATTACCATAAATTGGGATGAATTAGGCTCTTATTCCCTCTTTGCCCTTGGACTTTCGATCTACCTGCAATTAAGACCAAAACACGATTTAGACGACTATTTATTCATTAAAATTGTGAGAGAATGCGACATAATAATGCAGAATTGTAGATTAATCACACCCCCACACTTATTCTTTTGCTCGTCCCGAGCAAAACAAGAAAAGAAAAACTATACTACAAATGTTATTACACCACTTTCGCAGGTGACGCGATTGCACTGAGCGTGTGCAACAAGCCGTGAAACCTCTAGGTTACCCTAGATGAGGAGTGTTGTCTCCTGAGGGTTTTCAGCGGATTGCACCCACAAAATCTATAAAGAAAGAAGACAAATGTTAGTATTTTGAAAACGCATTTTGAAAGAGAGACAAGTTTATGAAATATTTTTGCCAAAATATAAGTGATCTAAGGTCATAAGTCCACCACAAATCATTCTTCCTTAAACTTAGTCTCCATTCAAGATCTTGTCTTCAATTAAGGTAAGAATTCAAAATTGGATTGAATATTTTATCTTTTATAATACCTAGATAATATGCACTTTGTGATAGTGAAGATTTCTGGGACTTCAACTCCAACCATCAAGGCATTTATTTATTCTTTTTTTTTCTTTTTTTTTTCTTCCCTTAGTTTAGGCTTTCTAGTTTACCCATGTAGCGAGCCTATAACCGATGACTCCCAAACCAGATGGTCTTAGGGCACCAGATGAGAAAACATCCCTCGGGTTTAAGGACTCGAGTAAAAAAGGCCACAAAACTAAAGGGGATTATTTATTTCCTTTACCACCGTTAGGCGTGAATAATCATGCTTCTTGAGGCATAATTATCCAGCTTAATAAGTGATGTTTTATTTATATATATATATTTTTTATTTTTATTTATTTTTGCTTTATGGCATTTTTAGGTCTTTGTTTCCATCCCAAAAATTGTGTAAGTGCGATGTGCATACTATCTAAGGCAAAAAATTCAAGATAAAAATATCTCTCCAATTTATCTTACTTAGCCTATAATTTTAAACAAGATCTATTATTTCAACTATGTTTAAGATGTTATAATTAAGGCTTTCTTAATTTCTAAGATCATCTTAATTTTCTTAAAAATAAATTAAAACTTTGTCTCTTATTTCAAAAAGTTTTTAAAGAAAGAGAAAAATTTCTATAAAAAAGAGAAGATTTCTAAAAGTATCCTAAAAGAAGTGTAAAAGAAAGAAAATCTAAAAAAAACTCTAAGTTAGTAAACCCTCCCCCACACTTATCTCATGCATTGTCCTCAATGCATCGTGATATATGTATGCATGAAACAAATAGAGAGGGAAGGAAAAAAATTACCTCAAGGTGGTGGTTCCGGTGGCGGTCTGATTGGTCCACGAAATGCAGCCCAATCAGTCTTGCGTGGAGTCCGGAGGAACCCACCAGAAACCTCCATGATACAACCCACTAGAAAGATGTATGCATGTGTGATTTTTATTAAAAATTTTACCCCATCCAATTTCCAAATTTTTAAAATAATTTCAGAGTCAAATTTTTCAAAGCCCTTGTCCCAGAATGGAATGATTGATTTGGACTCAGGAAGCACAGGAACTAATATCAACTCAGAAAAAAGACTTAAGTCAAGTAAAGGTTCAGGAGTTGAAATCGGTTCAGGAAATGGGTCCAAATCAAGAAAATGAAGCTCAAGTCCACCATTATTTCCCCATGATAGAATGTGACTTTCTAAAAGTGGTGATTCAAGTTCAGGAATGACAGGTATGGGAATCAAAACTGACTCTAAAATGTTGCTCAAATTGGGTAACATAACAGGAGTCAATAGTGATTCGGGAATTTGAACAAGATCACAAATTTGAGGATCAAAGTCACATTCCTCATTGAGTTCAATTCCACAAAAATGAGAACTTGCCAATTTATTAATGGGACTTTCAAAAGCATGGAATTGGTCAAGTTCAATATGATCATCATGAATGATTGGTGATTCAATTTCACAATGGATGGGTACAGGATTCAATACTGACTCAGGAAATGAAGTGAAATCAGGTGAAGACGCCGGAGTCATAATTGAATCAGGAAGTAGAATTGAATCACTAATTTGAGTTTCATGATCATATTCATGCTCAAGTTCAATTTCAGGAAAAGGATAACTTGCCAAAATATCAATAGGATCTGAAGTTTGGACAAGTTCAGGTGGGTGTGCTGAAATTGAATCTTGATTTCCAAAATGAAAAGAGTCTTGGGTCATATCAATAGAGTTTGGCATAGGTGAATTGGTCAAAGGTTGATAAGATAGAGTTTCCTCATTCCTAAAAATGTTAACCAATTGACTCAATTGTTCTTCCACCTTATTGATAGACTCGGCATGTGATTTTTAATATTGTAATAAAGACTCCTGCAAGATATCCAAACTCTTATCTAGATATGATGTATCTCCAAGTGGTTGCTCTAGAATGGGAGTATAAGAATCTTGGTTTTGGAAATTTTGTGAAGAATGTGAATCAAAAATGTGTGGAGATTGAAGCTTGGACTCACACAAGAGTTCTTTACTCGTTTCCAAGGCAAATGGTTGTTCATTATGAGGAGGTGGAACTGAGTAAGACTCTTGAAAATACCGTGGAATTGGAGAGGCCAATGTTTCTTGAAGTTGTTGATCGGCCCTTTGTAGATTAGCTTCTAAACTCTTTAGTAACTCAGATTTTTCTTCAATTGGTGGTTCAGAAAAAGGAGTAAAAGAAGCGAAATCGGGGAATGAATATTGTGGACAAGGTGAATATGGTGGACAAGGAGTTTGAAAATTTGACTCGGGGGACTTGAATCCCCATTGACTCTGTGACGAGTTGAAATTATTTTGGAAATTATAGTCATAAGAATGTGGGTATGGGTTGTATTGATTCGGATAAGGCCAACCCGGTGTATTTGATTGGTGCGTATTGTAAAACGCCGGGTTGGAATTATCCGAATCATATGGAGTTGGTGTGAAATATGGATTCATATTCGGATTGAAAGAATTGTTATTATTGAATGACATTTCACAAATAATCACAAACAAAAAGAAAAGAAAAAGCAAAACCAAGCCAATAGGAGGGTTGCCCTAGACCTAGATGTAGATGTCCCTAGGGGCCAATGTCTATTCAAATTTTATTAAGGCTTGGGTTGTGTGAGTGGGGAGATGATTTTTGGGCCAAGGAAGGGTGATGAAACCCCACCTTATTTTGTTTGGAGTTTTGGCCTTAATTTCAATTCGTGCAAGTGTGCAATATAGACAAGAATATAACACAAAGCGATAAATCACCCACGTATTTGTCCTATGCTATATACAATGCCATATGTACATCTCCATCCAGATCACAACAATAGAACAAAATACAATATATTGGAATTGAATTGACACGTGCCTAAATGCAAATGTCTAAACCGTTTTAAAAGCGTCCAAATACCGTATTTTAGTTCTTTTATTTTTATAGTGTGTAGGCAATCACAGCAGAAAAAATAGCAGCACAAAGATACTAGCTATTACAATTCACACATCCCAGAACAACATGATATACAATTTTCACAAAACTGCCGAGTTTGCGTGGCAAATGTCGCGATTGCGCGGCTTTGTTTCAGAATCTGGGGCCCTGCTTTCAAGAGCAGGGTGATGCAAAGCTAGCTTATGTTCTGCAATGTTAAGCACCTGTAAATATTGCCCTGCACACCAAAACAGAGAAGACAATGTTAACAAAAACGTGAAAACAAAACCATTCCCTTCCCCGGCAACGACGCCAAAATTTGATTGGGGTGGAACTAGCACTCAAAAGTGTGTATTATGTAGAATCGATGAAAAGCTCGAATGTGCTAATGTACCCTCGATACTTCCGTTATAGCATTGGCTTAACGGGTCGAATCCACAGGGAAGGGAGGCGATAGAAGCATTAACAGTCTCTATTCACGTCAGTTGTTAACACTTCTTCTTTGTTGAAAGAATTAAAAAGAAAGTGAAAAGAAAAGAAAAGGAAATCCAGAATGTGGTAGGTGAGGAGAGCGATGAAAACGGCGATGTAAAAAAAAATAGAAAGTGATTTGGAAAAACGAATAGAAAATAGAATGGAACAAAGATGAACTAAGAAGGTGGTGAAAACAACGATGAAGATGATAAAAAGAATTTTGGAAAACGATTTCTAAAACAAGATGAAAGAAAACTCATGCCTACTAACTACTAAATACTCCACTAACCATACTAACCTCTTCGAGATAGTTGCCTCACATTTTGATCCTTGGCCATCACAATCCTTGGCTCCAAGAGACGATACAAAGCATGGCTCGTGGATGGTTCATAACAATCAAAACATTGCAACAAGAACAAGCTAATACAAGCATCACTCATTACACTACTAGCATGAAATAAAAGAGCATGAAATAAAAGAGAGTTAGCTTGGTTAGCAAGTTAGCAAGTTAGCAAGTTAGATGTTAGAACCCATCATCTTTGGCCATCAATGGCTCTTGCAAGAACAAGGCCTTGTAGAGGCAACCCGATTCATGTGGATTATCAAGTAAGTGGTTAGATGGTTAGTGGTTAGTAGTTAGATTGCCATGAGAAGAAAAACTAGTAAGAAATCATGTTAGAAGGTGAAGGAGATTACAATGGAGGAGAAAGGAGGCACCTTTACATAGAGTGTCACTCTCTATTACATCAATCCCTCTCAATCTCTCTCTCTATGAATCACTCAGCCCTACTACAATGATCTAAAAAGAAAAGAAAATACAAGAAATAAAGAACACTCACCTACACTACTCCTAAAATCTGCACCTACTCCTAAAAACGAAAACTGCTTGCGCTCTGGCTCTCTGCAGGGCTATTTATAGGGCTCAGAAGGATCCAGAAGACGAGACGAAGCCACGCGTCGAAAATCGACGCGTGGCTCCACAGGATTGCCGCGGATCTCAAGGTTTGCCGCGGATTCTCGGCAATTCCAGAGAATTAAATCTTTGGATTTCGTCAGGGGCTCCGTCTGGCTTCTAGCTGCTTCCAGATATATCCAATTTCTGGTATTTTCGCCCGACTATTTGTCTGACAGCTCAGGAGTCTAGGTTCAATGCATGTTCTAGAAAATCCTTTGCTTGGCCTCCAAGTAATTGCGGGATTAATTACCATAAATTGGGATGAATTAGGCTCTTATTCCCTCTTTGCCCTTGGACTTTGGATCTACCTGCAATTAAGACCAAAACACGATTTAGACGACTATTTATTCATTAAAATTGTGAGAGAATGCGACATAATAATGCAGAATTGTAGATTAATCATTTATCAGGATTGATCTATACCTGCCAGGGATTCACTGTTGTATTATAATAATTTTTTGTGTTTTCGTTTGTTTTCAACTAGGCAATAATAGATGATGTCCACTCGTGTTTGTCAGATACTATCTACCCTTTACCTTCTTGATTTTGCATCATGATTCAACATATTGAGCATACATTTTCACATTGAGGACAATGTTGAATTTAGATTTGGGGATGACATACCTATTTTCTTTCAGGAAAAAAAGAAATTTTTTTTTACAATCTTTTCTCAAATAAAATCTTTTCAATGTACATTATTCTAAAATAATAGGGTACTTGGTAAAAATCTTAAAGCCCAATGATTAAATTAGCGTGTTATTGATAATGAGTTCATATTCTTAACCTGCTTTTAGAGTATTTAAAATTGTGAATTTGAACTTTCACGACACACGGACTTGCACTTTAAGGATCTAGGTAGCAATGGTCGACCTAGTAATTATCTAAAAATTTGATGAATCATGACTAGCTTGTTCATTTAATTATCTCTGGAAAGATAAGGAGTATACAACCAAAAAAATAGGCACCAGTGAATTAAATCGGGTACATAGAAAAATGGCTACATATTGCCAAGGTCTAATTACGAGTTTGTTGAGGATCTTGAATATAGGTTCATAGGAGAATCTTGACACCTTATGCTAATTGGTGTGAGAGTTGTCGACTGATTGTTCGTTATACGAGAAATTCATCACAAGAATAAATGAAGCAATTTAAAAAGAAAATAATTAATTAATAAAAATGCAAGAAAATTTGTGAAAACTCAAAAAAATTGTTAAGTTGGCCATGGTCAAGTAGTGTGAAAGCCGTTTGAATAAAAAGGCAAGAAAGTTGGAACATCACAGATAAAACCCCTGAGATATTAAAGTGAATATCCAAATCTCTTGTGAACCTGGATGACTAGAAAGATTTTGAATGATATTAAGGTCTATAACCAGTTTTAGATATTTGCTACGTGTTAACAATTATTTTATAAAGCACCTGAATTGTGTAAGTCTAATTCTCACTGCGTACTCAATCATGTTTTTAAATTCACTAAAAGTAATTTAAGGGTTTGAACTCAATTACTTGAAGAAAGAATTGAAAGTTGGGTTAATATGTTATAACCATGTGTATTAGAATTTTTAGAAATAAAGTATCTGAAATTATCATCTTCTATTAAAAAAAACTTTTTGATGTTTGTGGGTAACATCGCTGCAAACCCTCTCGAGATACAACTCGTCCACTAGATTTAAAGCTAAGGACTTAATAGCTTGTTGCACATGCTAAGTGTAACTGCGATTCTTGCGAAAGGGGTTAAGATTTTCTCTATTTTTCTTTATTACTCGAGGACTAGCAAAAGATAGGCGTGGGGGTATTTGATGAGTATTATTTTTTTTATTTTTATACTCTTATTTATCTATTTTATGTAACAAAATAATACTATTTGGGTATGTGTTAGTATGTTTACAGTGCAAGTGCCCAATTGACAAGGAAAGGAGAAAAGGCAAGTGGAATAAACGTATTTCGCTCAAAATAAAGATTAAAGGGTGTTTTCCAAATATATTGTGATATTTTGACTATAACTTCTTCTACCGAATTCTATAAAGGTCATTCAAGATGTCTTCAGAAAGAGAATTCGAAAATGTAAAACTTTTATGCTGAGTGCTCTTTCTGATTCACACATTTGACTAGCCGTATCGATCATATACAAAATCTGTTCAAGCTGAAAATGAATCATTATGTATCAAATTATTGTTGAGGTTTTTTCTTGTAAAAACTCAAAATATTATATGCTGGTGGGATTTAGGATTTGATTTGCTGTGGATTTTAATTATTTGTTGGGGATATGATTCATCAGTTGGGATTTGATTCAATAACTTGTAGTTAGAATCAAATAAGTAGGTCTCGAGTCTGAACCTATAAATTGAAGGCAAAGAGAAACAAAAGAAAGGGCTAATGGAGTGACTCGGCAGAGAAGAATGTGCTTGAGAGTGTAAGTGTTGAATTTAGATTAGGGAGGAGGAGATTAAAAAGAGTGCTGCAATTTTTATTTCCTTAGAGAGAGTTTATGTAATTCTTCCGTATTTTGAAGATCATCAGTTGCAAGCTTAACATAGCAGAGGAGTTTCTTCTTCTATTTTCAATTCTTTTATGTTGTGCATGTTTCCATTCTTCTGTTTTATTTTTAATCATGCTTTATATATATAATGCAGGGAAGAGAACTTGGGCAGCTGACCTCTTCATAATCGAACTTGACGAGATTCAAGACTTCGTATTAAATTCGGCTTTCATTTTTCCTATCTTCTTCTCTCTCAATCTTCTTTTCTTAATTTTTGATTTTCTGGTATTGCATTTCATAAGCTAATCAATATTTTGTTTTTCTTTTCTTAGTTTATCTACTGTTCTTTAATTTAGATACGTCTAAAAGTTTTTAGAAAAAATTCTAAATCCAAAATTTTTCGCAATATTCCAACTAGATTAAAATAAATTTCAAATTTTAAAAACTGTAATTTTCTACAAGTCTCTGTGGATTCGATCCTTTTCTTACCACTATGCTAATATTTTAAGTATTTTAAAATAAGACTAGGATTTTATTAATTGTGCGCAGGTCAAACAACATTAAAAAAATTTTACAATATTCGAGCCACAACAATAGCTTGCATATTTTCTTGTTATTTCCAAGATTTCTCGCTTTTTTCCAATTTTTTGTCAAAAAAAAAAAGCTGAAAAAAATCCCAAAATTGTTACCAAATTTCTCTGCAACATGCTAATTTTTCTGATGTCAGCTGCATTTATTGGAGCTGACTCCACAGCTGTGAGTGTCAACTTTTTACAAAAAGTAATTTGAGAAAAGGTGAGTAAGGCGTGTTTGTTTCGCCGCAAAACGGCGCAAAACGCAAGTCGTAAAACTTCTTTTCCATTTTCCGTTGTTTGTTTCGCTGAAAAACAAGTTGCAAAATGCAACTCTTCTTTTCCCACTTGCAGTTGCTACAGTTAAATTTGTGGTCATGTAAATTTCACTTTTACACTCATATTTTCCCACTTGCAGTTGCTACAGTTAATTTTGTGGTCCTGTAACTCTCACTTGTATTACACTTCAGTTCAAAACAGTTACTTGATAATCAATATATAATTTAATATTATTAAATATTTAATATTTTAAATAGTGTTCAATTTCTTATTTAATTATTTAATTATTTTATATTTTTATTCTTTAATTTTTTATTGTTTTTAATATTGTTTTAATATTTAATATTTTACTATTTTAATTTAATATTTTATTTAATACTTTATTATTTTATTAATACTTATTTCATTTTTTATTATTTTATTTAGAGTTAATATTTTATTAAATATAACAATATTATACTTTACTATATATTTAATTATTTATTTTTTAATATAAAAATTACTTTATTAATATCATAATATATTTTATTATTATATTAATATTTTATTATGTTAATATTGTAATAATAATTCAGTATAATAATACTATAATGATAATTTATTATTAAATTATAATTATATTTTACTTTGTTAATTTTATATTTCTATAATATTACAATACTATTATAATAAAATTTATATTATAATAATTTTCAAGTATCTTTAATATTATAATATTATAACTATGTTTTATTATTGTTGTAAGATTTTTTAATATTTATATTTTATTAGTATTCTTAAAATTTTATTAATGTTCTTTAGATTTTCTTAAAATTTTATATTATTTATTTAGTTAATATTTTAGTAATATTTTACTATTTATACTAATATTTTATTAATATTATTGTTATAAATAAAATATTAAGATTATTAATTTTTATCTCAAATTTATTAATACAATTTAATTTGCAATAGTAGATTTAATTTAATAGAATTTATAATATTTAAATCACTGCTACAGTTAATTTTGTGGTCAACTTTTCCACTTACACTTTTACATTACCAACCAAACACCATAAAACACAATATACTTTACCATTTACATTTTCACTTTATCAACCAAACACCGTAAAACACAATATACTTTTCCATTTACACTTCACTTTATCAACCAAACACCGTAAAACACAATACATTTTCTCTGCTACAGTTCACTTTTTTCATTCTCATTTTACGACTTACGATTTGCGACGTTTTGCAATGAAACAAACAGGCCCGAGTAGATTGGGACTTTTGGAAATACATTATACATGCTAGAGTCACATGACAAGAAAAAGAGTGGATGTTGCTTTGACCAAATTCAAACATGCTATTGGCACATAAAACGAGGCAAGAGGGTGGAGGCATTACCTAGGAATCTCAGGAGCGTGGAGGCATTTCCCCCCCAAAAAAATATATATCAAGTTATTTTAAATTGCATTGACCATGTTGTGGTGATTTGATGGAACATCCAATTTAAATGAAAGACTCCTCAGGGCATGTCAAAAGTTTTGCAACCACCTTGGAATTTTGGATGGAAATGCCTTGAGCTACTTTGGAAATATTATCCACTCTGGAGGAATTCACCGACAAATAGTGACGACACTGATCACCCAAGATAAGTGCTCCAAATGCCAGTTAATCAACATGACATGAACCAAAATACAAAAGCGAAAGCGAGATGCAAACAATTTAACGAGATTCGACAACTTACCTACGTCCTCTCGGGATAGAAGGAAGAAGATCTTTTACAGACGAATAGAGTTACAGGAGTTACAAATTGATCTGAAGATTCAAATTGAGAATCTACGTAAATTAGCTGTAGAATTCTCACAAACGAACTAACCCTAAAACTCCTAACAATCAGTTCAACCGATCGATTCAAAACTGATTACCATTGAGATTACAAAAAACCCTCCTTATATAGACAGAGGAGAGAGAGTAAATGAAGGAAACCAAATCGGATATGAAATCCGCATCAAAATAGAGCTCTGAAACCAACTCGAGTTACCAAATTCCACAGCCCAGTCGACCAGCTCTATGTGCGATCGATCGCCTGGTCGACCGCTAGTATAATTTTCTCTGCCAGAAAACAACTGCAACACTCTGTTAGTGCCAGTCGGTCGACCGTGCGATCGATCGCTCTCCACATGCGGTCGACCGCCTGGCTTGTTACCTCCTCGTGCATGTTGTGCACGCCATCGCGCTCTGCTCGTGTTTCTTGCTGCTGCATCCTTTACTCGTGAAGACTGCCTTCGATGCTTCTTTCTCTTGGCCATGTCCAATGAGTTAAAAAGATCCATCTTTCATCTTCTCCCCCATAATTCTCCACCTCAGTGAAGATTTCTCAAATCTGAGCCGAACACAACAAATCAACCAATTTCAGCTCATCTAAACGGTTGCGCCATTATGATTGCCTACGTACACCCATAAACGGGATCAAGCCACATGTATTTCATCCAAAGGATCTCCACCAAGCTCAACCAACCAAATCAATTGTTTTCAAATCTGAAGCAACGAACACAACTGGCTGAGTCATATGAACCTCCTTACCAATACCATCATGAAGAATAACGACCTTCAATTTGAGTTTGTCTAGCTTACCAATTTGAGATTCACGGTTCTTCACCCACTTTCGTGGATTTAATTTTGTTCCTTTTGCTGCAAACAATTTAACGTGTTCAGTATCCATCATGGCTACATGGTCTCCACCCAGTGTCAGATCTCAACTGATACCGAACAACTGGAGATGGTGGAGTAATATCAACCTCCACCCGCTGTGATACATTATTGATTTTTAACTTCTCCACCTGCTGAGAGATGGTAAACTTCAACAATGAAGTCCCATCTAATATGACATGCTTGCTCAATATAATCTTCTTGTTTTACGGGTCTCATGACTTGTAGCCTTTCATTTTCCTCTTGACGCTCATAGCACAAACTTCTTTACTCACGGATTCAACTTGTCATCTTTGACACTAAAGTTGTTTGGACATCCAAATACCCGCAGAAAACTACAGTCTTGAGCAGCTCCATCCGACCAAATTTCTAAAAGAGTTTTACCTCCTATCGCAGTCGATGACAATCTATTCATGAGATAGATAGCATATTCCAAAGCCCCAATCCAAAATGACTTGTTTAATTGTGCAATAGACAACAAACACCAAACCCTTTTCAGTGAGGAACAGTTCATCTTCTTAACCATCCCATGTTTTTCAATTATGAAGTGAATATCAATACCAGTGTTATAACCAAATCATAGGAATTGATCTTTATACTCTCCAACATTATCAATTTGGAACACTTTAGTCTTCCTACCAGTATGTTTCTCTATTATATTCTTTCACTTCACCAAAATATCTAAGACTTCAAATTTTTGTCTCATAAGGTATACCCAACAGCGTTGAGAGAAATTATCAACAAAAAGGACAAAGTGCCGATGGCCTGCAAGCGATGCGGTCTTGCTAGGACCCTAACATCAACATGAACATTATAAAGAAGACTGGGAATGGTGAGTCCCGGTGCCAAGTCTCACCTTTGTCTTCTTGTCCAAAACCCCACGTCCACCAATCTTCAATTTGCAGGTAAATGCACCTTTCAATAATTCTTGTTGGCCCAAGGGTACAATCGTTCTCCGTTTTGATGATGACCTACTCATGAATATTTATAAGAACTAACATATGTTTTCAGTGTCTATAAGTTTCAGGTTCTCTATATGGTGATTCATCTTCAAAAGATATAATATAGGATCGAAAGTAAAGATATTTCTAGTGTTGTGAAGATGTATATATTTGTATGGTATATAAATTTTGTTTTTGTAATCTATAGAATGTTAAAGTTTAGCATACAGAGAGTAGAGCTCAAAAGAATCATACGTACACACTCTTATATACTTTATTTTCTATCAAATATATTTTACAAGTTAACTTGTGTTATTTAAAAAAAAATTTTAATTGATAACTTTGAATGTCGATAGGTCCAAAGAGGACTGTCGACAGTGGTTTCCCTCAGCCTGTTGAACAGAACTTTCAATAGTACGGTCGACAGCGTTTTGTTTACACTGTCAACAGGGAATACTAAGAGCTGTCGACAGATCCTTTTTTGAAAACTATCGATAGGTTTTTATAGAGTCTAATGGCTTTCAAAAATGTTAGTTCTCTATCGACGGTCAAAATGAATTGTCGACAGATCATACTGTATATCAGTATCAAACTGTCGACAACACTAGTGAACTGTCGACAGTAGTAGTGCTTATCTAAAGCAGTGCTCTAGTACTGTCGACAGTCCAACAGGACCCTCAACAGCAGTAGATGATCGTTTTCATAACTGACTTGATTTTAACATGTTTTAAATAAAGACCTTTGTATAGATTTTCTAAAATGGCTATAATTTATAAACTTATAAATAAGATAACTTCCTCAGTATCTATTATTAGTTTTCAAAGAAGAAAATCAATTTATATTCTCTGAAAAAGTTTTTACTCTCAATTTCCTACTCTACACTCTATTTCTCACACCATATCCTTTGAGCTTTAAACTCTCTATATTCTAAGCTATAGGATCCTTGTAAGAAGTCTTGTGTTCTGATGAAGATCATCTTGTTATTGTAAAGTTGTGGGTTAGCTCCTCTAGTGAAAGAGATTGAGAGTTGTGGCGAGATCTTGCGAAATTTATCTTTGTAAAATGTAATCGCGATTACATAGTTGAATCTTTCATTACGGTGAAGGCGGGGGCGTAAAGCAGTGGCTCGAACCTCAAGAAGAGCATTATTTGTTTGCTATTGCTTATTGAGTTTACTGTTTCCTCTATTTGCTATATCTTGTTTGTTTTTTATGTTGCTAAATCACTCATATCTATCATCATCTATTCTTACCACGCCAAGATCGCAATTGTGTACCTCAACTCTTGTTATAGAGGAATCACGAGGAATAAGTTCAGAACCCTTCACGAAGTATTTAATTAAAATTCTTGGTTGTAAGTTTAAGTTTTGGGTTATGTGTTGTACTTCATTTTTATTTTAGCATTTTAATTGTATATCACATATTCAACCCCCTCTAGATGTATTTCAATTGGTATCAGAGTTTAGACTCTTATTTGTAGGTTTCACCACTTAAGAGTGATACTATCTTGACCTATCATTTTACCTGTTTTCACACACATGGCAGATAACGTCAATACCCCACCAAAATTTGTTGGACTTAACTCTTCTATTATGAAAGTTAAGATGACCATCTTCCTACAATCATTAGAAAGTCGTGTTGCCAAGGCTATAACTAAGCCTTTTGTAATTCCTAGTGATGATGAGGACACATGATCTGATATCACCATTAAAGTATTTAAGGCAAATGTTAGGGCCCATTATGCACTTTTGCAAGCACTCAATGACAATGATTTTTCTAGAGTGATAAATTTCAAACCGATTTTTGAGATTTGAAACAATTTGTTATTACCCATGAAAGAACCACTCAAGTAAAAAGAGCTAAGATAGATTTATGTTGGCTCAGAGGCCCATCACTCTAGTTTTAATGATGATTAACTCATGTAGTTATAGTTTACTAATAATCTTATGATATTTAATTTTAGATAATTAACCAAAATATTAGTAGGTAATTAGCTTCAACAAAGGAGTTTTGGAGCTTTCACATGTTGGTTCAAGAGCTCGCGCGTCAAGATCGCATCTAGTACAAGGTTGGAGTCAAGCTCGTTGGATCGCGTTTGGATCGAGTCGACTTGGAGAAGGAGTTCTAGAAGAAGACTTCAGTTTGTGTTTAGTTTAAAATGTTTAGATCTTGTGTGAAGGTAGATAGTACTGATATGCTCAAGTTCACATACACACACAAATTTAAAGTTTATTTGTTTTGGTATACGGTTTAACCGATTTTGGATTTTATGTCAAAAATATGGATATAATATCTTTTATGTATATTGGATTCTATCCATATACAATATGCTTCAAAGTTGTTTCAATATCATGTTTTTGTATTTATACAAGTTTGGGAGAAAACGATTTTCCATTTAAAAAATCTAAGTTTTGGAAAATACGGATTTTGTTTAAAGACTAAATTTCAATATCACAAAAATGGTTCAAATTGTTTTTAATAGGTGTTGAATTTTTGTCACACATATTTGTATTTCAAAGATCTTATAAGAACATATTTTTATAAAATTTATGTGATTTTATGGGATTTAATTGAAATCAAAAAGACAAGTTTTCAATACCCAAAATCTCAGCCAGACTGCATTGGCGGTCGACCGGGCGGTCGACCAGACCAGGAGTTGGTCGACCGTCACAGTCGACCGATGTGCACGCGACATGCACAAAGGCCAGCCCATTCGGCTGGTCGACCGCGCAGTCGATCGCGCGGTCGACCGACTGAAAGCACCCCACTCTCGGGTGGGGACCGGTCGATCGGGCGGTCGACCGATGGCTTTGGCCTGATCGACCGGAGGCGCAACGGTCATAAAAATGACCATTGGCAGGTCGACCGGGCGGTCGATCGGAAGGGCTTTTCTGCCCTTTCCTGATTGCCAACGGGCAGATTTTTGAGGGGTTATAAATAACCCCCCTCTTGAGTTGTTTTCACCAAGATTTTAGAAGAGAAAAATTCTTATCTTTACAAGAGTTTAACAACAAGTTTTTAAAAGAGTTTTTGTGTCAAAAAAGATTTATCTTTAGTTGTTTTTCAAGGGTTAGAAAATTCAAAGAAAAATAGAGTCTTTGGGAATTGGATTTTGATCTTCATTTATATAACTATCTAGAAGTTTTTCCAAGAGTTTTTCTTTGTGAATTATTTTTTAAACTCTTTGTTTTCTCACACTTGAGCTATATATCTATCCTATCTATTAGGATCATAGTTTTGGTGAGAAAATTGGTTTGTGGTTTAGTGACACCACCAAGTGTTGTAAATCTCTTTGCTTTGAGTTGTTAGTATCCCTCTTGTATAGAGGTGATTGTGAAGGTGATTTGGTTTTATTGGTATCCCTCTAAGTGTAGAGGTGATTGTTGGAGTGTTGGCTTTGAGCCTTATCCCTTTAGTGTGAGGTGATTGTTGTTTGGCTAAGTGTCTATCCCTTTAAGTGTAGAGGTGATTGTTGTTGTGCCTTGCCTCTTGTGTAGAGGTTGTGTTTGTTGGAGAGAGAAGTTGTGTACTCCTAGTTGTATTTACCCAAATCCTCAGTGAAGGTTCCCTGTGTGGGAAGTTCTGTGTGGACGATATAGTGGAAATCCTTCTGTGTGAAGGCGGGGACGTAGAGCAGTGACTCGAACATAGAAACATATCTCGGTGTTTGTGATTGATCCATTATCTCTAAACTATCTCTCTTATATTGTATCTTACATTGCATCATATTCATATCATATATATGCTTGGTATTGTTTGTGTGCCTTACTTGTGTTGAACCAAGAGAGCTTTATATAACACCTTAACTCTTATTTAAAGGGATTTAGAGGAGATAAGCTAGAGCCTTTCACCGGGAATTCGGCTACACTCTTTGGTTACACTAAGTGCGTTGCAATTTGTTCTTATTTCCACATCATTTGTCATTAGATTAGCCATACACCTATTCACCTCCCTCTAGGTATACTTTCAATTGGTATCAGAGCCTACGCTCCTAATATTAGGTTTGGCCATTTAGAAGTGAGATCTTGGTTAGCTAATCTAATATTACATTCGCACACATTAGTTTATACACTCATGAATTTTATAACCCCTCCTATGTTTGATGTTTCTAACATCGATGTAGGGAAGATTAGGATGAGTGCTTATTTGAAAGCCCTAGGATTGCATGTGTACCTTGCTACTACCAAGAAATCCTATCTTTATAATATCAAGCATATAAAGGCCAATGCACAAGCCTTAAAGGCACTTAGGCAAGCATTAAGTAAAGAATATTTATGTATGGTTTCTCATTGTGATTTCGCTTTTACAGTGTGAAACACTTTGACTTCTCCCAAGCTCCAAATGACGAAATATGTAGAGGAGGAATCTTGTGGAGAATCTGAACAAGTTTGCTACATGGTCCAAGGGAATGACTCCCTTGAGGTAAACTCGGATACTCAACTAGATGATAATGCTAGTTCTTCTTGTAATAATGATTATATGGATGCCGATGCTTTGAATGAAGAACTCACTATTGTATGTGAAAACTTGCTAGAAAAATATAAACTTTTGAAAAAGAAAAATCTTAAAATAAAAGAAGAAAATATGAATCTGTTTTCAAAACTTAACATGGCTTTGCAAGAAAGGGATGAGATTTTTAATGAAAGGGACTCATTGAAATCCTAACTTGATCTTGTCTTAAATGAAAACAAACTCTTAAAAAGGAAAAAGGATTGTGATGATGTTTTGAAGAAAAATGAGACTTTGACTTCAAAACTTGAAATTGTTTTAAAAAAGAACCAAACTTTGAAAAATAAAATTGCTTTAATTTTAAAGAATTAGGATTTAGTTTCAAAAGAATATATGTCTTTGAAAAATGATTTAGATTCCCATGTTTGTCATGCTACTATTGCTTCACCATCTAGTGTACCTATTGTATGCTCCATTTTGTCTTCAAGTGTTAAAAATGATATTTGTTTATTGAAGAAAAGTGTTGATTGTTTGGGCTCCACTTTGAGCCAATGTGCCATGAACCACACACAGTTGAAATCCATGTTTCACAAGAAACATGCTCGTCCTATGCATGCACACAAACCACGACATACACATGCTTCTCATGCTCATACTCATGACACCATGCATGCTCATGTGTACACATGTACACATTGTGGACATAAGGGCCACCTTGCAAAGTTTTGTTATGATAGAATACATAATGTAAATTTTACAAATAAATTTGTTTGGGTTAGGAAAGGTTCTAACCCCCATGGACCCAATAGAGTATGAGTACCAAAATCCACCCCTATTTTATTTAATGTAGGTGTGGGCTCTCGCTTGACATGAGTGTATTAGTGCCTTGATGGTGGATGCTTTTGTGCTTGATGGACACTACTTTGGATGCATCACTTTCAAGGAAGTTTGGTGGGAGGACCACCATAGTTGGAGATCTAGAGTTAGCCCTATTAGTTTTAGTAACTATCTCTAACTCCTTATTCTAGTTTACATGTTTTCATTGATTGATCTTTAGCATGTTTTAGTTTTTTCATGTTTATTATATTAAATTCCGTGATAATTAGACTTGTGACATACATGTATAGTAATTGAGATACACTCATGTACATATGGATCCATATTTTGTGTTCTCACTATAGTTTAACTATTGTGTATATCATTACTCTAAAATATGTGATTTATATAATTATCATATTGGTTTTTGTTTATAATTTTATACTTCATATTTTGATTATATGTTTAGATGCAGTTTTCATTAAAACTTGTGTATATACTTGTACAATAATGATCCACATATGATTTTTATATGTTTATGCTTAATTGCTCATTTGTACCCATTGATGTACTAGTACAACCTAGTTTTGATGATTCTTACATTTCAACTGGTCTTCCCTATTTTTGGATATGTTTTAAATGAAAATGTATTTAGCTTTATGTATATGATAAGTTTGTTAAAACTATTGGATATACATGTATACCCTTGAGTCACTTGCATTTCATGCAAATTCTATTATGGACTCATTTGTGTTTGGGATATGTATGTATACTTCTAGTTTAGACAAAACATATATATGCCTTAAAATTAGTATTAGTTTGATTAACTTCATTGAGCTTAATTGCCCTATTTTCATGATTTTGTTTATTACATGACTTTTTACACTCTATATTTAATGTTTACTCATGATTTGTTTCCATGAGCTTATATAAGCTTTATTGCTAATTGAGTGTTGATGATTGTGTGATTTTCATGTTTTCATGGATATATTCTTGTTTTATTTCTTACTTAAAGGATTTCTTACTAGTTTCAAAATTATCCTTAAACTAGTCTTTATTCTTCAATTGGTAGTGATTTTTAAACTTGTTAAACTATTTTCAAAATTTATTTTTGAAAACCCCTACCATCAAAGGGCGGACGGATGGGCGACCATGCCTTGTGAGCCTAATTGAAAATCTATTTTAATATGTGAATAAAAGAGAGATAGTATGAGTTATACACTTGATCCTTATTGTATTTTCAATTGGTATCACAATGGATATTTTTTTTATATATGTATGGTTCAAATTTCAAATAATATCAATTTCAATTGGTATTTACATTTTCATACATATATATGTGATTTGATTGTGCTTACTATACCTTTACATCTTAAAGCACAAATTATATTTAAGCTAAGCTTGATTTAGTCCTTAATATTAATTATTTTTCAATTGATATCTTATACAAGTTTATGCATTATTTTTATTAGTATTTCATAAAGGGAGAAAATTCGTATTTTATCTTTTAATCGATTTTATTTTTTTTGTTTTGGTATATGCTAACATTTTCAATATCGGTATCATGTTTTATTTTAAATTGGTATCTATATTGATATGAGTTATGTTTACCTAAAATAATTTGGTTTTTACTTTCAATTAGTATCAAGATTTTCAATATATATATTTCAATTGGTATCAAAAACATACAATGTTTCATTTTCTATTGATATCATAATTTACAAGATATTTTAAATTGGTATCCAGATATTTTTAATTGGTATCTTTTGGTATCTTAAAATTTTTTGTCTACTTTCAATTGGTATCATAATGTTTCGATGTATGCCTTTATCACATATTGATATATTCTTCAATTGGTATCATATTGTTTTGATATGTATTGATTATATGCAAGGGAAGCTTAACATCTTTTCTAAATATAGATTCATGTTGAGTGTATCTCATATTGAGGAGCTTGACCTCTCCTCTCTATGTCTTACACGTGTGTAAAGGGAGCTTCACATCTCCTTTTATACATTGTATATTATGCGTTATGTGATTAGGGTTTAGTCATCTCTTTTTCATGTAATGCATATATGCAGGGGGAGTTAACTTTACGTCTCTCTTCTTCATGAATGTATATCGCATATACATCCTTCTTATTTGATTTGACAAAAAGGGAGAATTTTTTTTGAGTTTATTTATGCCCCTTTTGTTGATGATTTGACAAAAACGGTGAGAGAAATTTGGAGTTTTATATATGCATGTTTATGTCATTTAATTTACATGTTTATTTTTCAATTAGTATCAGAACATATATATTTTGTTTATGCAAAAAGGGGAGTTTTATTCTTCATTTATGCATATATGTGTTATTTAGTTTATGCATTCATTGAATATCTTTATTGTTTATTACTATGCATGAGTTAAGGGGGAGCTTCTATAAAGCTTAACTTTAATTCATGCATATATAACTCCATGAGTTTTGTCATCATCAAAAAGAGGGAGATTGTTGGCCCAGAGGCCATCACTCTAGTTTGATGATGATTATCTCATGTAGTTGTAGTTTACTAATAATCTTGTGATATTTAGTTTCAGATAATTGTCCAAGATATTAGTTGGTGATTAGTTTCAACAAAGGAGTTTTGGAGCTTTCACATGTTGATTCAAGAGCTCGTGCATCAAGATCGCATCTAGTACTCGGTTGGGGTCAAGCTCGTTGGATCGCATTTGGATCGGGTCGACTTGGAGAAGGAGTTCTATAAGAAGACTTCGAATTATATTTAGATTAGAATGTTTAGATATTGTGTAAAGGTAAATAGTATTGATATGCTCAAGTTCACATACACACACAAGTTTAAAGTTTATTGGTTTTGATTTTCAGTTTAACCGATTTTAGATTTCATGTCAAAAACATAAATATAATATCTTTCATGTATATTGGTTTCTATCCATATACAATATGCTTCAAAGTTATTTCAATATCATGTTTTTGTATTTATACAAGTTTTGGAGAAAACGATTTTCCATTTCAAAAATTCAAGTTTTAGAAAATACGAATTTTGTTTAAAGGATAAATTTTAATATCACAAAAATTGTTCAAACTATTTTTAATATGTGTTGAATTTTTTTCACATATATTTGTATTTCAAAGTTCTTATAAGAACTTATTTTTGTGAAATTTATGTGATTTTATGGGATTTAATTGAAATAAAAAAGACAAGTTTTCAATACCTAAAATCCCAGCTTGACTGCATCGGGCGGTCGACCGGATCAGGAGCCAGTCAACTGTCATGGTCGACCGATGTGCACGGGACGTGCACAAAGACCAGCCCATCCGGCCAGTCGACCGCGCGGTCGACCGACTGAAAACACCCCACTCTCGGGTGGAAGCCGATCGACCAGGCGGTCGACCGATGGCTTTGGCCCGGTCGACTGGAGGCGCAACGGTCATAAAAATGATCGTTCGCCGGTCGACCGGGCGGTCGACTTGAAGGGCATTTTGGCCTTTTCCTGGCTGCCAACGGGCAGATTTTTGAGGGGTTATAAATAACCCCCCTCTTGAGTTGTTTTCACTAAGATTTTAGAAGAGAAAAATTCCTATCTATACAAGAGTTTAACAGCAAGTTTTTAAAAGAGTTTTTGTGTCAAAAAAATTTATCTTTATTTATTTTCAAGGGTTGGAAAATTCAAAAAAAAATAGAGTCCTTGGGAATTGGTTTTTGATCTTCATTTTTATAGCTATCTAGAAGTTTTCCCAAGAGTTTTTGTTTGTGAATTATTTTTCAAACTCTTTGTTTTCTCACACTTAAGCTATCTATCTATCCTATCTATTAGGATCATTATTTTTGTGAGAAAATTTGTTTGTGGTTTAGTGACACCACCAAGTGTTGTAAATCTCTTTGCTTTGAGCTGTGGGTATCCTTCTTGTGTAGAGGTGATTGTGAAGGTGATTTGATTTTGTTAGTATCCCTCTAAGTGTAGAGGTGATTGTTGGAGTGTTGGCTTTGAGCCTTATCCCTCTAGTGTGAGGTGACTGTTGTTTGGCTAAGTGCCCATCCCTCTAAGTGTAGAGGTGATTGTTGTTGTGCCTTTCCTCTTGTGTAGAGGTTGTGTTTGTTGGAGAGAGAAGTTGTGTACTCCTAACTATATTTACCCAAATCCTCAGTGGAGGTTCCCTGTGTGGGAAGTCTTGTGTGGACGATATAGAGGAAATTCTTCTGTGTGAAGGTGGGAACATAGAACAGTGGCTAGAACCTCGAAACATATCTCGGTGTTTGTGATTGATCCACTATCTCTAAACTCTCTCTTATATTGTATCTTGTATTGCATCATATTCATATCATATATATGCTTGGTATTATTTGTGTGCCTCACTTGTGTTGAACCAAGAGAGCTTTACATAGCGCCTCAACTCTTATTTGGAGGATTTTAGAGGAGATAGTCCACAGCTCTTCATCGGGAATTTGGCTACACTCTTTGATTACACTAAGTGTGTTGCAATTTGTTCTTAATTCCGCATCATTTGTCATTAGATTAGCCATACACCTATTCACCCCCCCTCTAGGTGTACTTTCAATTTATTGCGTTATCAATATGAGAACTTTAATATGAATGATAATAAGACCATAGATGACATGATTACTAGATTCAATAAGATTACTAATGGTCTTTCTTCTTTAGGTAACTCAATTAACAATGATCAAAAGATGAAAAAGTTATATGTGTTCTTTTTCCAATCTTGGAAAGTTAAATCCACCACCTTGAAGGAGTTAAATGACAAAGAAGAAATGGATTTCATGGGACTTATTGGAAACCTGAAGACCCATAAGATGGAGAGGAAATTTAGAGAAGACAAAGTGCTATCAAAGAAGAATGTTGCATTCAAATCAACTCCAATTCTTTTGAATGACAATGAAGAAATTGAGAATGAAGAAGATGATGATAAAGAGCTCTCCCTCTGAGTCAAGAACATGATAAGAATGTTTCACAAGAGAGGACGAATAAACACCTATAAAAAGGGAAGGAGAAAAACCAAAGAGGAAAGAAAAGGTAATGATATAGGGCCATGCTACAACTACAAGAAGCTCGTTGTAGATTGTCCTAACATGAAGAACAAAGCTACCTCCTTCAAAAAGCCTTTCAAGAAGAAAGCAATAAAGGCTACATGGGATGATTCATGTAACACCTGCCGGGTACAAAAATACAACTGCAATGTATATACGCAGAGTAAAATACCGGTACGTATACACGCTAAGCATATCAGTACAGTCAGGAATCAGAGTACGAAAGCACAGTGATAATATACATTCTAACATTACAGTCCAAATACATTATTATCATAGTATGTGATCTAATATTACATGAATATTACATCACAAGAACGTACCAAAATATGAACTGCAAGAGATGTAAGAGATAAAAGATTGTAAGATGCTACTGAGCTAGAAAGGAATCTTGAGAGTCGGATAATGGAGATGGGTCTGGATGACAATTTGATATGTTCCCAAGCTTCTGCCAGGTTCCAATCCTGGGACTTGCTCGCTTTCGTTGTGCACTTTGATCAGCAACAGGATCTTCACCAATGTCCAAGCTCCAAAATCTGGACATCCAAATTCAGGGTTGTAAGAATGCAACCCAACGAGTACGTAAAAGCCATGTTGCGTGCAAAATGAAATGAAGTGTACTGAAATATGATAAAAATAGTATGCAGCTATATAATCGTTCAAGTGTATTTGTTAATAACTGAGTTTGTATCTATAGATGTAGGCAAAACTAATTGTATATATACTTAATTGCCAGATCCATAGGATTAATACGTTGAGGGGATAATTCAAACAACAAAACCCTCATCTATATACCATACATCCTACTTCACCAACAACTGAGTATATACAATTAGAGTTATTGAGAACTGGTATATCAATAGTGTCATCATGTCATGTCTGTGAAATCTCGATCAGTACTATAGTCAGATCAGTATATGTTTTAGTGGTACATGTGTCAGTCAGTATTAGGAGTATCAGCATTAAGAATAAGGTGAAGTATAGGAATATAATTGATAACACGAACTGGAAACATGAACTTCCCAAACAGTGGACAAGATATTGGATTATTATGTTTTAAGTATAATAGTAGTAGTAATAGCAATAACAATAATCAATATCATTTGTTAATCTAATCAGTCCCCACCAGTGTCCCATACCACTGATAGTTCACACTGAAATTCGTACGTCCAGTAGAACACATCTGAAATCTGATATACGGTTTACCTTCCTTCGAACAGGAGAGTGACCGAATAACATATGCTCCTGACATTATTATTGTTTGAATATTATATATTATATAGTATACTGTGTTCAGTCCAATAGTTGTGTCAGGAGAATAGGAGAACCATGGCATCAATGTAATAGACCCTAGAGGCACCCGCATGGACTTTAGAGGCACCCCCACCATGTGTGTGTGGTGTGTACTTAGCTCCATACACCATTTGTGTACCACGTAGGATACGGCTTGTGGACCCAAGAGGTACCCCCATGGACCCTAGAGGTGCCCCCATCATGTGTATAATGTGACACTTAGCTCCGTGTGATACTTTACTCCATTCACTGCTCCTTATACAATAATAACATGACTGGTATCATAAGTATATCAATATTTAGTTATATATCAGTATTATGCGAATATTCTTGTCCAAAATTTAGGAATTCATGAATACCAATGTTTCTGGTAACAGTAGGTATTGTAATCAATCTGGTGTCATAGTATCAGGTTCAATATATCAGTAGTCCGATGTCAGGTTAGCATCCAGTGTCAGTATCAAGTAGTCTGAAGTAGGTGATAATATGTTAAAGGAAAGTATCTAGTAAATAGTATAAAAGCAGTACTACAGCTATACACATACAAACGAGCAAAGGTGTACTAGAGGCACAAAGAACGAACAGTGTTTATTCACTAAAGCGCTCAGCGGAGCTATAGAAATGACTCACTTAAGCTGCGAGTCTGAAATCTAGCAGAGTTCTTCCTAGGCGAGTCTAGTGATAAAGCATTGAGCGCTAAATACGCCAACCAGGCGAAGTTGAGAGACAGCAAATAGTCTAAGTGCACTCCTTTCAAGGAAGTGGGCTGTAGAAAGAGCATTAGGTCTAATAGGGCCAGAAGGTCAACTGGATACCTGCATAAAATGATGTTAGTACACACAAGCAAACATAAAATCATATATAAATAATAATCAATGGCGCTGGGCACTAAAAGATAGACCGTAAGGTCTATGTGCCCTAAAGGTTATAGGGCCATAAGGCTTAGTGGGTACCTACAAAAGATGTTAGTACCAAAATATATAAAAATATGGATAATTCCTAAAAATTCACAGTAATTCCAGAAAAATACAGGAAATTCCTAAAAATACGTAGATAATTTTTGAACACACAAAAAATCCTAAAAATTCACGGTTAGTTCCTAAAAAATACCAGAAATGCCCAGAATATAAAATATGTATGCACGTGTAGAAATATATTCGCATAAATGTGTAAGAGTGCCTATGCATCAAGGGTAGTGTACTCGTTGATTGGAGTTCATTTTGCATCATTTTATATCACCTTACCATGCTTTATATTAATAAAATAGGATTTTTAATGTTTTTCTCTCTTATTTCCAAGTCTATTCTTTAATGGAGAAGAAAGGCCAAAATTTTGTAATTTTCAAAGAATTAAAAGTGTTTTAAAGAGCCCACATCAAGGAAGCCCAATTCTAAAATGAACCAAGGCATATTCCCTGACTTCTAGAAGCTCTACCTGGGTACCTGCAGCATAACGGAATGTCAGAGTGATCGCTGACGCAACGGCCAAAATGCTGTCGCGGAAACACGGCTCTGGCCGCAGATCTACGGAAAACCCTTGGCCGGTGATCAGGCGATTAATCCTATGGCTATTATAGGTCGCGATCAGCTCCTGAGGCCTATAAAAGGACCCCCAGTGCTTCTGTAAGATGAAAGAAAGAATAGCATTTTATTTTAGGAAAATAGTTAGGAGTTCTTTAGTTCTCTCTTAGTCTTCTTGTGTAATTTTTCATTTTCTCCTTTTAGAACCAGAAAAGAGAGAGAGGGTGAGAGAGATCTCTGCAATTGAAGAAGTGATAACTCTAATACAAAGGCTCAAGCTTTCCCTTCTCAAATTTTCTTGCTCTATTGCATTTACTTTAAAAGCTCTTTACTTTCTTGCACTTATTTTACATGTCTTCTTTCTTGCTTTTCTTTTCTATGGCTAACTAATCCCCTAACATGACTAACTAACTTCTAACACTTCTAACTACTAACTCTTGGGTGATTGCTAACTCATATGAATCATTGGATATTTTCATTTCTAGTCTTGTAACTAACAAGTCTTTTTATGCCCAATGAAGATGAGTAGTGTTTCAAATCTTAGTGAAAGCTTTGTATCACCTCCATATGATTCATGTGTCCCTCATTTAGAGCTTGTTTCTTTAATAAGTGTCTTGATGGAACATGAATATGGATCACTTTAGTATGCTAACACCTATTGTACAAGCTTCTTTTCAAGCTAGCTTGTTATAGCTTTGATGATTTAACGAATCTTACATTCTTGTTAAGCATACCTAAAGTGTGAATACCTATGTTCCATTATTATGAACCTATTGGGAGCCGATGATCCAAGGAGGCAACCTAGCCAAGCCAAAATGAGAACATATCCTCAATTCGGGACAACTTAATTATTTGACAAAGCAAGATGGACTATTGCCAATGAATCTACATGAGGCATAAATCACCCAACGAGATTAGAAGTTAGTAGTGTAAAATGTTAGTTAGTCATGACTTTCTCTTTATCGAATTTTAAAACTCTTTTCTAAAACTTTCTCTTTTTTCCAACTCTGTCGTTTTCATTCCGTTTTACCTGCTTCTGTTTTGCTTTTCCTCAAAACACTACAAAGATTCTTCACTTTCTTTCTACTTTGTTTTGTTTTCCAATTTTTAAACAAAGAAGAACTTTTATTTTTCTTCTCAAAAACTTCAATATAAAAATTGTGAACGCTTCCATCACTAGCCCTTTCTGTAGATACCACCCGTTATAGCTTGTACTACGAACCGTAATTCGAAGGAGTAAAGTAAATCTTCACATATATTCAGAGTTTGAACATCAGCACAAGGACATAAACGGTTTACTTTGAACTCTTGCTCAATTCAATTCGTCCTCTCGAATAAATTTTTGGCGCCGTTACCGGGAAAGGCGACAGTTTTTGTAAGTTTTTTGAACTAAAATGAATTTTTTCTTCTCTGTTGCAAGTTACAGATTGAGGAAATAGGAAAACAAGATTTGCAGTAACATATAAGTGGTCTTTGGGCCTCTGCTCTAGAAAATAGAGACCAAGAACCCTCTGAATTGCCGCGTGTTCTCGGCTCTGGCCGCGGATCCACAGCAAGGAAGAGTTCACTACTCACAATTTTTATTGCAGGACTGCTTGCTTTGCAAAAATATAGCTTGCTGCAAAATTTATTTCTTTCCAGGATCCTGCTAATAAAAAAACAGTAAAAATTTTATTGAAAAATTAAAAATTGATTAGACGTTTGCATTTTAGGCACGTGTCTTTTCAATTCATTTACTTTACTGTTGAAGAGTGCTGGAGCAAGGTACGCACGTATAGCATAGAGAATAGGACTCATCTCTTGGTTGATTTATATCACTTTGATTGAATTATGTTTGTATATATTGTACACTTGCACAAATTGATTTTAAGGGCACCACCCCATTAATAAAATAAGGTGGAGATTTCATCACCCTTCTTTAGCCCAAAAACAACATTCCGAGCACTCACAATCCCAAGCTTTTAAATAAAAATTGATAGACATTGGCCCCTAGGGACATCTGGACTTCAATAAGAGATTAGCTATGGTTGGAAATTGTTTTTGATTCATACTCTAGTCAAATCAGTGTCTAAGGTTAGGGATTAAGAGGATACGCCTCAAAAATACCGTGGTTTGGCGTAACTAAGGCCAGTTGCTTAGCATGGATACCTCCCATCATATTTTGCCCCTACCTGGCTGATTAGCTGTGGTCTGATTCGATCAACAACCTTCCTCAGCTAATCGCCCAGTTAGGAGTCGTCTAGGTCCAGGGACCCTAGATAGCTTGGTGATTGTTTTTGTTTATTTTTATTTGTTATTTTTCTTTTTCGATTGATTGTTGGGTGAACGTTGTCTGTGATTGTGCATGTAAGAGTGGTACCGGGATCCTATTTCATCAAGACTTGTAAGGAAAATGACACTTGCACACACACCACTTCCTCATACAATTCCAATCATGGCGAATTATATTTCTCTCCAAGACAAGTTCTACCCAATTTGCACTTCACTTCCTTCTTGCATTGTTCTACCTGAGGCATATGGAAACAATTATAAGCTAAAGCCTTAGTTCATAAACACACTCCCTAGGTTTCATGGCCTAGAATCCGAGGACACGTATTTCTTCATTCGTGAGTTTGAAGAAGTATGTTTGATGATGAGAATTTCCCAACTGGGGGAAGAAACTGTTAGATTAAGGTTCATTCTCTTTGCACTTAAAGACATAGCCAAGAAGTGGCTATATAATCTGCCTGCTAGTTCTATCTCGTCATGGGATGATTTTGTCAAGGTCTTTCTTAAGAAGTTCTATCCCATCCATAAAATAGCCCTCATCAAGAAAAACATAATGCAGTTTAAGCAGGAAACAAATGAACCATTCTGGAAGTATTTTGAACGATTTAAAGATTTATTAGCCCAATGTCCTCAGCACGGAATAAAGAAGTGGCAGCAGTGCCAAATTCTCTATGACGGATTAGACTACCAAACTATGACCCTCCTTGAGACTATGTCTCAAGGGGAATTTTTGTAGAAAGATAAGGACAAGAATTTGGACCTATATGATGCTTTAGCAGAAAAAACCATTCTGTGGGAATCTTGCCTAGAGAAAACTAGCCCCACTACTTTCAGAACTGATATGCATTCAATTGAATCCTCTATAACTGCCGAGGCAAAAATAACACAATTGATGAGGAGGCTAGAACTACTCGCGGCTAGGGAAAACAATTCAGTGAATCAGGTCAACCCAACACCAGTGATCATCCAGGTTATACCTATTGCCATGCTCTCACCCACTAGTTTGAGGAGTGTCCTTTTTACCAAGCTCAAATGTTCCCTGAAAACATGAATGCAGCCTATGTCAGACCCAACTACAATCTATACTCCAAGACATACAACCCTGGATGGAGGAACAATCTATATTTTTCATGGAGTCAGTCTGGTCCTGAGCAACCAAGGCAGCAACTTCCACACCAATACCCTGCTCAGTCTCATCAACCCAATTTCCATCAGAGTCAACCGAATTTTCAATCAAATTACTAACATAACTTCCAGCCCACGTACCAGCAATAACCACAAAATCATCCAGATAAAAAAATGTCAGATTTGGAAAGAATGATTGAAACCTTGTCCAAAACCCAGGCTTCAATGATGAACAACCACAACCAAGCTATTAATAGGTTAGAGGTTCAAATAGGTCAATTGGCTAACTCATTAAATGAAAGACAAAAGGGAGCACTACCTAGTCAGCCATTGCCTAATCCTAAGAACCCCTTTACTATTCATGAAGCTGAAGACATAAGTCCAAAATAATGTAACACTGTTCATATCTTGAGATTCAGAAAACAAGTTGACAATCAGGTTTCTAGTCATCCTGTTCCCAACAAATCTGTAACAAATTCTCCTGTAACTGTACCACAAACTCAAAATGATCCAAATGACCCATCTTCAAGTTCATAACCATCAACCTCCAAGTCCAATGATAAGAATAAAACAAATGAGCAACCTTACAAGCCTATTGTGCCATTTTCTAATAGGCTAGCAAATAACAAGACTAATGCTCAAATAGAGAAGATTAGGAAAATGTTCAATCAGGTTCAGATCAATGTGACCCTTCTTGATGCCATACAACAAGTCCCTTCATATGCAAAATTTTTAAAAGATATGTGCACCAAGAAAAGAAAAACAAATGTCCCAAAGAAGGTCTTCCTTGCATCTAACATAAGTGAGTTGTTAATCGGTTCCATCCCTGTGAAATACAAAGACCCCGGAAGTCCAACCATTTCATGTATCATAGGACAGACCACGATAAACCTGGCCTTACTTGATCTAGGAGCCAGCATCAATTTGCTTCCCTTTTCTGTGTATCAACAACTCAGGCTGGGCGACCTCCGTCTAACCAGTGTTACTATACAATTGGTTGACTGATCTATAAAGAGTCCTAAGGGGAGATTACAGATGTCCTCATAGGGGTCAGGGAATTCATTTACCCCTTGGATTTCATCATTTTAGATACACATCCCGTGCATAATCCGAAAGCTAAAACCCCGATCATTCTAGGACGACCCTTCTTAGCCACTGTAAATGCCATCATAAATTGTAGGAATGGGTTTATGCGTCTGACTTTTGGAGATATGACGAAAGAGGTAAATATTTTCCACCTGGGAAAACAACCTCGTGACTTGGATGACCAATCATTCGAAGTGAACTTGACTGAAGGATTGACAAGTGAACATGAAGAAGAGATGGAATATGAGTCTGCAAAGAATTCAAATTGGAGTCCGATGACTTCAATCTTGACCAAATCCTTGAATCCACAGTGGAGTGGGCAACAAATGCAACCCCTATCCTTCCCTTACAAGAGGAACAACCATCGATAGATCATGTCCCCTCTTTCGTGCTTAAAGTTCTTCCCAGTCATCTCAAGTACCTGTACTTGGGTGAAAAGGAAGCTTTCCCTGTGATAATAGCATCTCATCTTATGGAACAACAAGAAGAGAATCTTCTTACGGTATTGAGGGAAAATCGAGAGGCCATTGGTTGGACCATGGCTGATATAATGGGATCAGTCTATCCATTGTACAACACTAGATTCACTTAAAGAAGAGGAAAAATCAAAACGCGATCCATAACGTCGACTAAACCCAATCATGCAAGAGGCTGTCCGAGCTGAAATTGTGAAGTTATTATACAATGGGATCATTTATCCCATATCCGATAGCCAATAGGTTAGTCCAGTCCATGTTGTGCCAAAGAAGGCAGGCTTTACTGTGGTAGAAAATGACAAGAAGGAATTAGTACAATCTCATCTTCCAACGAAGATTCGAGTCTGTATTGATTACCGAAAATTGAATGCTGCCACATGTAAAGACCACTTCCTTCTTCCATTCATAGACCAGATGCTCGAGAGATTGGCTGGACACGAGTATTATTGTTTCCTGGATGGATATTTGAAATACAATAAAATTCTAATTGCTCCCGAGGATCAAGAAAAAATGACTTTCACATGTCCCTTTGGAACGTTTGCATATAGACGAATACCCTTTGGTCTATGCATTGCTCCCGCAACGTTCCAACATTGTATGCTTAGTCTCATTTCGGACATGGTGGAAAAATTTCTCGAAATTTTTATGGATGATTTCTCTATATACGGTGATTCCTTTGACCAATGCTTGCATCATCTGAAGCTGGTTCTACAAAGATGCATGGAGAAAAACTTGACACTTGATTGGGAGAAGTGTCATTTCATGGTCAAAAAAGGAATTGTCCTGGGGCATGAAATTTCAAACAGAGGAATTGAGGTTGATAGATCAAATGTGGAAGTGATAGCAAAGCTCCCTGAACCAAAAAGTCTAAAAGGCATTAGATCATTTCTAGGGCACGTTGGCTTCTATAGAAGATTTATTAAGGATTTTAGGAAAATTTCTAGACCTTTAACTAATCTCTTAGGAAAAGATGTGCCCTTCAATTTTGATAAAGAATGTTTACAAGCTTGGGAAGAGCTAAAGCAAAGACTTGTCTTGGCGCCAATAATCTAAGCGCTTGATTTGACTAGACCTTTCGAAATCATGTATACGCCTCCGATTATGCCATAGGCACTGTTCTAAGACAGCGTATTGATATTATGTAACATGTGATTTATTATGCTAGTAGGACGCTCAATGAGGCCCAACTCAACTACACATCGACTGAAAGGGAATTTTTAGCAGTTGTGTTTGCGTTGGAGAAATTTCGTCAGTACCTACTAGGGTGTAGGATAACGATTTTCACTGATCACTCCACCCTCAGACACTTAATGCAAAAGAAGGATGCAAAAGCTAGGCTTATTCGATGGATACATCTTTTGCAAGAGTTTGACTTAGAAATAAAGGATAAAAAGGGCGTTGAGAATGTGGTGGCAGATCACCTTTTGAGGATTCCCAATGCACCAATTGAGACGATATCAATCAATGAAGATTTTTCTGATGTACACATCTTTATGATGTGTAAAAAGCCCTGGTATGCCGATATTGCAAACTACACAACAGGGCGAACACCTTCAAATTGGTCAGGTCAGGACAATCACCACTTTATGACACAAATACGGTTTTTCTTTTAGGATGAACCATATCTATTCAAATATTGCCCTGACCAGATAATTAGAAGGCGTCTTCCTGAGGATGAACATCAGAGCATTTTGATATTTTATCACGAGCTAGCTTGTGGTGGACACTTTGGTCCACGAAAGACTGCCGAGAAAGTCCTTCAGAGTGGTTTCTACTGGCCCACACTCTCTTCAAGGATGCTCATACTTTTTGCAAACTCTATGCCAAATGTCAAATGACGGGTCGAATCATACGCAGAGATATGATGCCCCTTACACCAATCTTGGAAGTAGAAATTTTTGATTTATGGGGCATCGATTTCATGGGACCCTTTCCTATGTCTTACGACAACCAATTCATTTTGGTAGCTGTAGACTATGTTTCAAAGTGGGCTGAAGCTGTTCCAACCAGGATAAATGATAACCAGGTTGTCATCAAATTCTTAAGAGAAAATACCATTTCGCGCTTTGGAGCCCCCCGTACGATAATCAGTGACAATCGGAGTCATTTTTGCAACCGGGCTTTTGAAGCCCTAATGCGAAAATACTCCATTTCTTATAAATTGTCCACGGCTTATCATCCTCAGACAAACATATAAGTGAAAGTTACTAATAGACAACTAAAACTGATATTGGAGAAAACTGTAGGACAGAATCGTAAGGACTGGTCCATCAAACTTGTTGATGCCTTATGGGCATATCAGATCGCCTACATGACTGTCCTTGGTATGTCTCCATATTGATTTATATTTGGGAAGCCATGCCATTTGCCCATAGAGATAGGGCACCGTGCAATGTGAGTGATCAAATAGTTAAACTTTAATTGAAAGAAAGCCGGTGACTTGAAAAGTTGCAGATTTCTGAGCTGGAAGAGATAAGAAATGATGCATACGATAATGCTCGGATCTCTAAGCACAAAACTAAACTCTTTCATGACAAACTATTAATAGGAAGAATTTTGTCCCCAGACAAAAAGTTCTATTGTACAACTCCAGACTCCACCTTTTCCCTGATAAGCTGAAAATCAAGTGGTCAGGACCGTATATTGTACAAACAGTTTCCCCTCATGGTGCTATTGAGATTTTAGATCCAAAGAATGGTAACATATTCAAAGTTAATGGCCAACGATTAAAACCATTCTACATCACTGACCCAGAGTCACACGATATTCTTAAACCGGGTCTTTGCGACCCAGTCTGCATGTGACCAGGCCCTTCTTACAATTTTCCCTGGTGTTCCTTGTAAATCTTTTTGGGACCTACCTTGTAAAATAAATCAAAGAACATATATATACATAAAAGAAAAAATAATAAAATAAAAAACAAATAAAGAAAAATAAAATCATATAAATAAAATAAATAAATAACAAAATTAAAAAAACAACAAAGAAAAAATAAATAAAATAATAATACTCATTTTTACCTATGGAAAATAAATAGCACTTAGGTTTTCTTCCTATATGTACTCATTTTCCTCAATACTAACCAGAAATTTACCCGAGGTTTGAAATTTTAAATTTTTACCTATGGAAAATATGAAAATTAACCCTTCTCAGGTTCCTATAAATACCCTCCGACCTCTCTCCCGGTCTCTACCCTAAGTTCTGAGCGCCGATCTGAGAAGGGAAGAAGAGAGCGCCGCCACCTAAATTTTCTCAACCCCTGCGTCCCTCCTTTTGCCGCGTTTCCTTGACCCCAGCCGTGCTTACGCGGCCAATTGGTGGAGTCCAGAGTGCCGCCAAATTTTGCTATCGTCGTGGTTGCCTGTAGGTCTCAGACTACAACTAGACCTGCTATTTCCCATGTATATTGCTCTCTATAATTTGATTTCAGTTTCCCCCTACGTATTCCGGGGGAGGTTTGCGATTTCTTTCCTTTCCTTCGTATTTTTAGCCATGACACCTTCAATATTTGCTGAAAAAGACTTTGCTAGACTCTTTAGAGATCTTCATGGGTATGGCCATATATTTTTGGATAGGCTAAGGGAATGGAATTGGTATACGATAGTGTATGATAATTCTGACCATGAGGCTTACTATGGCCCAGAGCTTGTTAAGTTCTTTTATGCACATATTGATCAAGCCTCAATTGATTTTAACAACCACCAATTCACGGTACACTTGCCTACTGGGGACATTATTGTCGTTGTTGACATGTTGGAGGACTACACACAAGTCCCCATCAACCCGCACCATAGCGACCCCTACCTTTAATTGAGTACATGACTATAATGGGGGCTCACTGTATCGAACAGGGTAGAGGGCTCAAAGCCAGCACTACTTTTCGCAACATACATTGCGTTGGATGCTGGATCTAATGCAGCATCCTTAGGCATGACCATATGACCTCTTTTAATAGGCCGGTACTGTAAATCATTCATGATCTTATGACTAGGCAGCACACCATTTGCCTCAACAAGACCATCTTTCACTGTATCATCACAAACTCCACACGGACACGCGGTGCCAAATACTCACATTTGGTTTTTGTTACTCGTCTATGTAAGAACTTCTTACCAGATGCTGTCTTTGATTCTTATGATAGAGTATTTATTGCGCTAGAGTGGGCAACAAGTGTTTATAACAGTTGTCTCCATGCTGTCTGGACCCCTAGTGTCCAGCCCAAAGATGCTGCGGCTGAGTCCTCTTTGGAGGAACTCTTGGAGGATGATGATGACCCGGCCTTTTGGCAACAGGACCCACCTACTGATTCGAGAGCCTTCATGTCTACCATTCGGAGAGGCATGAAGAAAATCTTTAAGGGGCAAGTTAGACTGAGGAAGCAGGTAGAGGAGTAGACTACTCGCCTAGACCGCATAGAGAAGGGTTTGCGATGATCGCAGTCGGCCGGACCTAGCACCACCACTGGTCCGAGCCAAAGGAGGGGGTGATATCTTTTCTTTATCTATTTCATGCATATATTTTACTTGCATACATTGAGGACATTGTCTGAGATAGGTATGGGGGGGGGTAGATACTAAAATAGATTTTTTTTTTCTTTATTTCATTTTTAGGATCTTTTTTAGATTTTGATTCTCTAGGATTTTCTAAGATTTTTCTTTTCTTATATTAAAAAAACAAAAAGAAAAAATCTTTTATTGTAATCCATTTTTAAAAAGAATTAACTTGATCTTAGGTATTAGAGAAAGTCTAAACTAGGATTTCTGAATATAAGTCAAAATAAGAAGTATTGTTGGATCTTTAGGTTAAGAAAGAAATGAATAGAAAGATAGTTAGACTTTGAATTTTTCCTAAGCATTATATACACTTACATGTTGAGGGATTAATCAAGGAGTTAGTAACTTTATTTATATATATAAAAAAAGGGGAAAAGAAAAAAATAAAATAATAATATATATAAATAAATGTGTTAGAAATTAATAAAAACTTGATCACAAATTAAGCTAGTTAATTTTGCCTTAAGAAACACTTAGTATTCATGGCCTAGTTTACTCGAGTCCTTGAACCTCAGGGATGTATCCTCATCTGGTGCCCTAAGACCGTCTGGTCTGAGAGTCATTGGTAAAAGGCTCGCTATATGGGAGAATTAGAAAGCCTAATGAAGCTAAGGGAATAAATAAGTGTAAATATATATAAATAAATAAATAAAAAATAAAATGTATATATATATATATATATAAATAAATGTACCATAGTCTAAGAACAATTCCTCATACATATAAATGTATATATGTTAGGCTTGATACAAAATCTAGTTCTCTCTCTATTTTTGAAAACTTAACCTAAGTTGAAGACGAAACTTCTAATGGAGGCTAATAAAAAGAAGGAAAAGTTTAGGGTAACCTGAAACTGAAAGATCACCTAAATTCTTTAAGAAAAATTGATCATAAACTTTTTTCTTCCTTTTCTTTTTGAAAAACCACTAACATTTCTTCTTTTACTTTGGATTTTGTGGGTGCAATCCGCTGAAAACCCTCAGGAGACAACACTCCTCCTCTAGGATAACCTAGAGGTTTAACGGCTTGTTGCACGAGCTCAGTGCAATCATGTAACCTACGAAAGTGGTATAATAATTTAGTTAGGATTTTCTCTTTTTCTTTGCTTATTTTGCTCGGGAACGAGCAAAAGATAAGTATGGGGGTGTGATTGGAGTTCATTTTGTATCATTTTATATCACCTTACCATGCTTTATATTGATAAAAATAGGATTTTTAATGTTTTTCTCTCTTACTTTTTAGGTCCATTCTTTAATGGAGAAGAAGGCCAAAATTTTAGATTTTTCAAAGAATTAAAAGTTTTTAAGGAGCCCACATCAAGGAAACCCAATTCTGGAATGAATAAAGGCATATTCCCTGACTTCTAGAAGCTCCAGCTAGGCACCTGCACCATAACGGAATGTCAGAGCGATCGCTGGCGCAACGGCCAAGATGTTGCCGCAGAAACGCGGCTCTGGCCGCGGGTCCGCGGTAAATCCTTGGCCGTTGATCAGGCGATTGATCCTACAACTATTATGGGTCGTGATCAACTCATGAGGCCTATAAAAGGACCCCCAGGGCCTCTATAAAATGAAGGAGAGAATAGCATTTTGTTTTAGGAAAATAGTTAGAAGTTCTTTATTTCTCTCTTAGTCTTCTTGCGTAATTTTTCATTTTCTCCTTTTAGAACCAGAAAAGAGAGAGAAGGTGAGAGAGATTTCTGTAATTGAAGAAGTGACAACTCCAATACAAAGGCTCAAGTTTTCCCTTCTTAAATTTTCTTGCTCTATTGCATTTACTTTCAAAGCTCTTTACTTTTTTGCACTTATTTTACCATGTCTTCTTTCTTGTTTTTTCTTTTCTATGGCTAACTAATCCCCTAACATGACTAACTAATTTCTGACACTACTAACTATTATCTCTTGGGTGATTGCTAACCCATATGAATCATTGGATGTTTTCATTTCTAATCTTATAATTAACAAGTCTTTTTATGCCCAATGAGGATGAGTAGTATTTCAAATCTTAGTAAAAGCTTTGTATCACCTCCATATGATTCATGTGTGCCTCATTTAGAGCCTTATTTCTTTAACAAGTGCCTTGATGGAACATGAAGATGGATCACTTTAGTATGCTAACACTTATTGTACAAACTTCATATTTCATGCTAGCTTGTTATAGCTTTGATGATTTAACGAATTTTACATTCTTGTTAAGTATAGCTAAAGTGTGAATGCCTATGTTCCATTATTGTGAACCTATTGGGATCCGATGATCCAAGGAGGCCACGTAGCCAAGCTAAGATGAGAACATATCCTCAATTCGGGACAACTTATTAATTTGACAAAGCAAGATGGACTATTTCCAATGAATCTACATGAGGCACAAATCACCCAACGAGATTAGTAAGTTAGTAGTGTAGAATGTTAGTTAGTCATAGCTTTCTCTCTATCGATTTTTAAAACTCTTTTTTAAAACTTTCATTTTTTTTCCAACTCTGCCGTTTTCATTCCGTTTTTACTTGCTTCTCTTTTGCTTTTCCTCAAAACACTACAAAGATTCTTCCCTTTTTTTCTACTTTGTTTTGTTTTTCAATTTTTAAACAAAGAAGAACTTTCATTTTTCTTCTCAAAAACTTCAACATAAAAACTGTGAACGCTTTCATCGCTAGCTGATTGAGCTTAAACCTGCACAAAAATACAGTATTTCAGAACTTTAAAATAAAGAGTGCAAGTGCTTAATTCTACTGCAATAGCAAGTGGCTGTGCGGGTCGTGATCCACAAGGAAGGAATAGCGATGGAAGCTTTTTAGTAAGTCTTCTTTTAAGATACAAAGTTTGGTTAAAGTTCTTCTTTAGTTCTTTAAAAGAAAAAGAGAAAAATTAGGTTAAAGTTAGGTGAGGAAGAAAGTGGTAGAATGAGAAGGTGGAGAAAAATAGAAAATGATTATTTACAAAGAAATTGAAAATGGAAAGAAGTGGGTGTTGATGGTGTTCTAAACTAAAGAATAAAAGAAAAGAAAAGAAACTAAAAATTACTTACTTCTTTTGGCCAAATACCTACCTTGAATCTTTTGCAATGATGTTACCTTGAAGTGAGGCGATCAACGTATAGCCCATAAGAGTTGATTCCCGTTTCCTCCATATTATATCATCAAGACGTTGCAAGTATGAAGTGATACAGAATGAAACTCAAAATCATCGTCATGGGCTATCGGTGGCACTCGCAAAGGCAAGGCTCTTTCGATGCTTTTAGACTCACTTGGATAACAATTGGACCAAAAGAAGAAAAGTAGGGAAGAAGAAGAAGAACACAAAAATAAAGTACATACAAAAGGGAACTACAGATTTGATTTTATAACAATAAGAGAAAAGAAGAAAATCTTACACCGGTGTCACTCTCAGCACAAGCTTCGTTCTCGTTCTCCTATGAAACTCTGATCTCCTTTGATTTACATAAATTAAAACTAAAAATTACATGAAAAGAAAAACAAAAACCTACACTACAAAGAATGAAAAACTGGACTAAATCCTATCTCTGCATGATCGTCCCCATAGGCTCTGAAAATCTCAGTATTTATAGGCCAAACCCAACCTATAGGAGCGTATGAAGATAGGGGGAGCAAACGCTCCCCCTAACTCACCAACAAAGCGGCAAAAATGCAGCTTTGGCTGCGTTTCCGCGACCAGGGTGTGGCCAGGTGGCCACACCCTATTTGTGGAACTCCCCGGCTTCTCGATTTGTCTTTATCTTCAGCTGGATTTACAATTTAAGTCTGGGATTTTGATGAAATGGCCTTTGATCCTTGGCTTCAACCGATCGATTTGTAGGGATTTGTTTCTAACTTATTTTCAACCGATCTGAACCGATCTGATCTGCCCTGATTTACTGAGTTCGAATTAATTCTGATTTAATTCAGAATTTGATGGGCTTTTGGGCTCATTTCTCTTCACTCTCCTTTAAGAATGGGCCTGCAAATAAATTAAACATTTAATTAGGAAAAAGCAGAGTTTATTCTATAATAAGTATGAGAATATGATAATAAATGTACAATATTAGTGACCAATCACACCCCCATACCTATCTTTTGCTCGTCCTTGAGCAAAACAACTAAACTATACTAAGGATTATTAGACCACTTTCGTAGGTCACGCGATTGCACTGAGCATGTGCAACAAGCCGTTAAACCTCTAGGTTTTCCCTAGAGGACGAGTTTTGTCTCGTGAGGGTTTTCAGTGGATTACACCCACAAAATCTATAAAGAAAGAGAAACAAAGAGTTAGTATTTTCGCAAAGCATTTTGAAAGAGAAAAATATTTGAAATATAATTGTAAGATTTAACTAATCTATAAGTTAGAGGAAAACCGAAGTTTTCATTCTTAAACTTAGTCTCTATTCAAAAATTTGTTATCAATCAAAGTAAGGAGTCAAATTGTACTTCTCATCTAGTCTATTACTTTACCCTAAGTCATATGCACCTTGTGATTGTGAAAATTTTGACTAAGGGTTCTTTAACTCTAACTCTTATGACTCATTTATTTTTATATATATCTTTTTTTGTGGCATTATTCCTTAGTTCTATTAGGCTTTCTAATCTGCCCATGTAACGAGCCTTTAATCGATGACTCCCAAACCAAACGGTCTTAGGGCATCGGGTGAGAAAACACCCCAAGGACTTAAGGACTCGAGCAAACAAGGCCACAAAACTAAGGATTTTATTATTTGAACCCCTTTTAGGCGTGAATACTTATGCTTTATTAGGCACAAATACCTAGCTTTATCAGAAGATTTTTATATATATATTTTTTCTCAAACTTATCTAATCATCTTTCGCATAAATACTAAGACTTGCTTAGGCTAAAGCACCTAGCTAATCAATAATTAGATTTGTTCATCTTTCATAGATCTTTTTTTTTTTTACAAGGCATAAGAATCTTTGTTTTTTGAACCCTAAGTATGTAAGTGTATGAAGTGTGTATATTTTATTAAGGTAAAGATCAAGACTAAATTACTTTGACAAATTAGCTTCCTAACCCTAAAAATCAAACAAATAATCTTATTTTGACCAAGTTAAAGAAATCCTAATTTTGATTTTCCTATTCCTTAAAATTGACTTAATTTCTTACAAAAAATATGTCAAAATATTGTTTCTATTTTCAAAAAGTTTTTTTAAAAGTAAAGAAAAATGTTAATATTTTTTTTATAAAAATAAAAAGAAAAATCTAAGTTATGTTAGAACCCTCCCCCACACCTATCTCAGGCATTGTCCTCAATGTATGAATTAATTCATAGATGCATGAAAAAGAAGAAAGGGAAGGAAAATGTTACCTTAAGGTGGTGGTTCCGGTGGTGGTCGGATTGGTCCACGAAATGCGGCCCAATCGACTTTTCGTAGAGTTCAGAGGAACCCACAAGAAATCTCTCTAATATAACCCATTAAAATGATGTATCCATGAAGAATTTTTAGTAAAAATTTAACCCCATCTAATTTCCAAATTCCATAATTAATTTCGGAGTCAAATTTGTTAACCGCCTTGTCCCAAAATGGAGTGTGAAAAGATAGAATGATTGACTTGGACTGAGGAAGTACGGGAACTAATACCGACTCAGGAAAGTGACTTAAGTCAAGTAAAGGTTCAGGAGTCGAGATTGGTTCAGGAAGTGGGTCCAAATCAAGAAGTTGAAACTCAAGTCCACATTCATTTTCCCACAATAGAATGTGACTTAATATTGGTGATTCAAGTTCAAGAATGATAGGTATGGGAATCAAAACTGACTCTAAAATATTACTCAAATCGGGTGACAAAACAGGAGTCAATATTGATTCGGGAATTTAAATTAGATCACAAATTGGAGAATCTAGGTCACATTTCTCATTGAGTTCAATTTCATAAAAATGAGAACTTGCCAATTTATCAATGGGATTTTTAAAAGTATGAAATTGGTAAAGTTCAATAAAATGATCATCAAAGATGGGCGATTCAACTTTATTACGAATTGGCACAGGATCTAATGTTGACTCAAGAAAAAGATTGAAATCAGGTGAAGACGCTGGAGTTATAATTGAATCAGGAAATAGAATTGAATCATTAAGTTGAGGTTCATGATCATATTCATTCTCAAGTTCAATTTCAGGAAAGGGATAACTTGCCAAACTGTCAGTGTCATTTTCAATATTTAGAGTTTGGGCAAGTTCAAATGATTGTGCTGAAATGGAACCTTGTTTTCTAAAATAACATGACTCTTCGACTCTAACAGAATGGTTAGTGACATCAGAACTGGCCAAACGGTGAGAACTTAGAGATTGGACCTTCATATCTATGTCATGATTACGAGCGTTTTGAGCCTGAGTCATGGCTTCAAGCATCTTTTCATAGTTGATTGGTTCATTGTTTTGTTAAAAAGATGAAGTGTTGTTTTGAAATTGGTGGTGAAATTGTGAGTCCATCAGATTTTGTGATTATTGTTCGGACTCACGCATACTCATTTCCAAAATTGATGGTTTTCTATTTTGGACTTGTGGAACTGAGTATGAATCTTGGAAATATTGTGGACAAGGTGGATAAGGAGGACAAGTTGGTTGAAAATTAGACTCGGGGGAGGTGAATCCCCACTGACTCTGTGAAGAGTTAAAATTATTCAGGAAATTATTGTTACAAGATTGGGGGCATGGGTTATATTGATTCGGATAAGACCAATCTGGCACACTAGGTTGGTTAAAGTTATGATATGCTGGGTTGGTAATATCCGAAAAAGAGGTTGGTGTGTAATATGGATTATCATTAAAATTGGAAAAATTATTGTTATAAGCCATATCACACAATAAAACACAAACAAAGAAAAAAAAACAAACAAATAAGCAAACAAAAAAAGAAAAAATTCTAACCTAAGTTTGGGTAGACCTTTGACCTAGACGACTCCTAACTGGTTAGACTGTCCATAGGAGGTATAATGCAGACTTTGACCACAAGCTAATCAGCCAGGTCAGGGCAAGATTGGTGGGAGGTTATCCGTCAAAGACGTTCCTTAATTAAATAACCACCAACCTTCGGGCTTTCGGCCCTTAATCCCCTTCCTAGACACTGATTTGGCAAGAGTCAAATTCCAACACTTTTCTCCCTTAGGATAAGATCCTAATTGAGTCCGAGATGTCCCTAGGGCCAACGTCTACTCATTTTTAGTTAGGCTTTGGTTAGTGAGTGAGGAGGTTGTTTGTGAGTTAAGAGAGGGCAATGACTTCCCCACCTTATCTTGTTTCTAGGACAAGCCCTTAGATCAATTTAGTGCAGTGTACAAGAAAAGCAACACTTAAGCAATGTAAACAATCCAAAAGTGTTCTTATACTAGATGCTATGCATACGTACCTTTGCTCCAGCACTCTTCAACAGTAAATAGAAAATGTAATAAAATAGACATGTGCCTAAATGGAAAGTCTAAATCATTTTTTTAGCATTTACAATCATCATTTTACTGTTGTGTTAGAAATATATATACAGTGAGTCAAACAAGAAAATAAATGCTACAGATATTAACTATGCAATTCAGCCAACCTGCAAAAAATATAGGTTAGTAGTTCACTCAGTTTGCAACAGGACTGTAGCAAATCTGAGGGCTTCTTGGCTCTGCTTTCTTGAGCAGAGTTCAAGGCCACTTATATGTCCACTGCAGCAAAAATTCCTTGTTGTTGAATCTGTGCAAAAAACAAAGAAGAAAATTAACCAAAAATGTAAACTTTTAAAGAGAGTAACTTACCGTCCCTCCCCGGCAACGGCGCCAAAATTTGATTGAGCTTAAACCTGCACAAAAATACAGTATTTCAGAACTTTAAAATAAAGAGTGCAAGTGCTCAATTCTACCCAATAGCAAGTGGCTATGCGGGTTGTGATCTACAAGGAGGGACTAGCGATGGAAGCTTTTTAGTAAGTCTTCTTTTAAGATACAAAGTTTGGTTAAAGTTCTTCTTTAATTCTTTAAAAGAAAAAGAGAAAAATTAGGTTAAAGTTAAGCGAGGAAGAAAGTGGTAGAATTAGAAGGTGGAGAAAAATAGAAAATGATTATTTACAAAGAAATTGAAAATGGAAAGAAGTGGGTGTTATTGGTGTTCTAAACTAAAGAATAAAAGAAAAGAAAAGAAACTAAAAATTACTTACTTCTTTTGGCCAATTACCTACCTTGAATCTTTTGCAATGATGTTACCTTGAAGTGAGGCGATCAACGTATAGCCCATAAGAGTTGATTCCCGTTTCCTCCACATTATATCATCAAGACGTTGTAAGTATGAAGTGATACAGAATGAAACTCAAAATCCATCGTCATGGGCGATCGGTGGTACTCGCAAAGGCAAGGCTCTATTGATGCTTTTATACTCACTTGGATAACAATTATACCAAAAGAAGAAAAGTAGGGAAGAAGAAGAAGAACACAAAAACAAAGTACATACAAAAGGGAACTACAGATTTGATTTTATAACAATAAGAGAAAAGAAGGAAATCTTACACCGGTGTCACTCTCAGCACAAGCTTCGTTCTCATTCTCCTATGAAACTCTGATCTCCTCTGATTTACATACATTAAAACTAAAAATTACATGAAAAGAAAAATAAAAACCTACACTACGAAGAATGAAAAACTGGACTAAATCCTATCTCTGCATGATCGTCCCCATAGGCTCTGAAAATCCCAGTATTTATAGGCAAAACCTAACCTATAGGAGCATATGAAGATAGGGGGAGCAAACGCTCCCCCTAACTTACCAACAAAGCCGCAGAAACGCAGCTTTGGCCGCGTTTTCGTGGCCAGGGTGTGGCCTGATCGGTCGCTAAGATTACACATCTATCTTCATATTCTCATACTTATTATTAAATAAACTCTGCTTGCTCCTAATTATTGTTTAATTTATTTATAGGCCCAGTACTAAAGAGGAGGGAAGAGAAATAAGCCCAAAAAGCCCTCCAAATTCTGATTTAATTCAGAATAAGTTCAAAATCAAGGAATCAGGGCAGATCTTGGCAAATCAGAGAGGTTGAAAACCGATTGAAATGGATCTTTCCAAATCAAGTGGTTAAAGCCAACAATCAAAGATCATTTCGTCAAATCCAAGAGCTGAAACGAGAAATCCAGTTGAAGATAAAGCCAAAACGCAAAATTTGGAGCTTTACCCCCTGGCTGTGGCCACCTGGCTAGGTCGTAGATCCGCGGCTCTTTAGTCGAGATAAGGGGAGCATTTGCTCCCCTTATCTTCTCACGCCTCCCCCCTCTGGGTTTTTGCCTATAAAAGGCAAGATTTTCACTGTAAACCAGGACGATCAAGCAGAGATAGGATTTAGTCCATTTTTTAGTTTAGGTTTTTATTTTTCTTTTCATGTAATTTTTAGTTTTAATTTATGTAAATTAGAGGAGATCAGAGTTTCATAGGAGAACAAGAACGAAGCTTGTGCTGAGAGTGACACCGGTGTAAGGTTTCTTTCTTTTCTCTTATTGTTATAAAATCGAATTTGTAGTTTCTTTTTGTATGTACTTTGTTTTAGTGTTCTTCTTCTTCTTCTTTTCTACTTCAATCATTCTTGTACCAATTGCGATCCAAGTGAGTCTTATAGCATCGAAAGAGCCTTGCCTTTGCGAGTGCCACCGATAGCTCATGACGATGGATTTGAGTCTCTTTGTATCATTTCATGCTTGTTTTGTCTTGATGATGTAATGTGAAAGAGACAATAATCAACTCTTATGGGTTATGTGCTGATTGCCGCCACTTCAAGGTAACATCATCGCCAAAGATTCAAGGTAAGCTTTTGGTCAAAAGGAGGTAAGTAATTATTTTTAGTTTTTCTTTCTTTTCTTGTAACTTTTAGTTTAGATCACCAACACCACATCTTCCAAATCTTTTTCACTCTTTTTCAATTTATTTGTACATAGTCATTTTCTGATTTTCTCCACCTTCTCATTCTACTACTTTCTTCCTCACTTAACTTTAACCTAACTCTTTTTCATTTTCATTTCTTAAAACAAAGAAGAACCTTCATTTTTCTTCACAAAGATTTCAATACGAACCTTGAACGCTTCTATCGCTAACCCTCCTTGTGGATCACGACCCGCATAGCCACTTGCTATTGCGGTAGAATTGAGCACTTGCACTCTCTATTTTGTAGTTCTGAAATTCTATATTTTGTGTGCAGGTTTAAGCTCAATCATGGCCAGGTGGCCACACCCTGTTGGTGGAACTCCCCGGCTTCTCGATTTGTCTTTATCTTCAGCTGGATTTGCAGTTTAAATCTGGAATTTTGATGAAATGGCCTTTGATCCTTGCCTTCAACCGATCGATTTGTAGGGATTTGTTTCTAACTGATTTTCAACCGATTTGATCTGCCCTGATTTACTGAGTTCGAATTAATTCTGATTTAATTCAGAATTTGATGGGTTTTTGGGCTCATTTCTCTTCACTCTCCTTTAGGAATTGGCCTGCAAATAAATTAAACATTTAATTAGGAAAAGCAGAGTTTATTCTATAATAAGTATGAGAATATGATAATAAATGTGCAATATTAGTGACCAATCACTAGCCCTCCCTGCGGATATGACCTATTATAGCTTGTGCTACGAACGGTAATTAGAAGGAGTAAAGTAAATCTTCACATATATTCAGAGTTTGAACATCAGTACAAGGACATAAAAGTTTTACACTAAACTCTTACTCAATTCAATTCCTCCTCTCGAACACTCGTCTATATCGGGAAATATCCAATACCAGTGCACATGCGCACGCATAGGGAATGGGGTATATGTGGAATGTGTGCTGCTTCTTGGGCTGGCTGAACCCTAGAGAGAGAAAGAGGGGGTAGTAGAGAGAGGTTCTAGAGAGAGAAACCTAGAGAGAGAAACTAGGGCTTTGATTTGAAGGAGAGAGTTCTTGGGAGTGGGTTAGTGAAGTTGGGTAGTAGAGAGGGAGGTAGAGTGGAGGAGGATAGGTGACATGAAGGAGGAAGTGTGGGGAGTGAATTTTTAGAGAGAGTGTGTATTGTAGAGAGAGAAAGGGGTTTTTTTGGAGATATGAGAGAGAAGGGGAGTTTGGGGTTTTGGATGGTGGAGTATGGTGGAGGATAGGATGGTGAATGGTGGTGGAGCTGGCGGCCTAGAGGAGGAAGAGGGGCTTAAGAGAAAAGGTAGAGAGGGAGTACAAGGAGGAGAGAGAAATTGAGTTTTTAGGGGTTTTTGGAGGGAAAAAAGGTTGGAAAATATGGGTGGTGTGACTAGGCTAGGGGAGGAGGGATGGGTGTTGTGGTGGTAGTGGTGGAATTTTTAGAGTGAAAACGTGTTATTTTTAGAGAGAGAAAGGAAGGAAAATGGAGGGAGAGAGGGAGGTGGTCGGCCATCCTTTAAGGAGATGACGGAGAGTGGATAAGGAGAGGAAGGAGGCTTGTGGAGGAAGCCAACGCCTTGACTTCTTAGAGAAGCCAAGGAAATTTCTAGATAAATGGAGAAAAGGAAAAAGAAGAAGAAGAAATGGAAATGAAAATATTGGATTGTTGGGGGTTATTTGCAAATGTCTCTTAAGAAAATAATATAAAAATAAAATTAAGAAAATTGGAAAAGAAATGAATTTAGAGAAGAAAGAAAAGAAAAATAGAAGGAGAGAGAAAATATTTAATTAAATAATAAATAAAAAGAAAAAAATTGAAATTTCTAGGGTTGAGTCTAGGACCAGTGAAGAGTCTTGTATAAAAATCTCAGATCAAACGAAAAAATTGTGTACATGAAATGACACGTGTACAATCAAAACGTCAAAAATCATAAAAGAATACGTATTCTGGAATTGGGGTATTACATTCTTCCCACCTCGAAAAAATTGCGTCCTCGCAATTTCGTTAAGGAGGGAGATGTACACGTAAAGTATCAAAGTAATGATCGGAGCAAGTTCAATGGTAGTTAATCAGAAATAGTCACCGGTATTGCAAGATATAATAGAAATAACTAGAAAGATTTATCGACTCATAATAGAAGAAGTTAGGACAATGGAAACTGAGAGGTGGAAAGGTGGAAGGATTTCAGGAAACAAAGGAAGCTCATAAGAAAGGACAAATAAATTTGTACTTGTAATTGGAATGTATACTCATGATTCTTGCACCAATTGCAAATTAATATCAAATTAATCTGTCAACTGCTTATACTGAAGATGGAATAGCTCAACCTAAGCTCTGGTACTAACCTGTAACGCCCTGTCGGGTACGAAAATGCTACTGTAATGTATATATGCAGAGTAAAATACCAGTTATGTATATACACTAAGCATATTAGTATAGTCAGGAATCAGAGTGCGAAAGTATAATGGTAATATACATTCTAACATCACAGTCCAAGTACATTGTTATCAAAGTATGTGATCCAAATTGTATGAATATTATATCACAGGAACGTACCAAAATATGAATGATCAGTCATTGATATTGCATACTTATTATCATATTTCCCATATTTATGTTATAATAAGCTCTACTTTTTTTCTTATTTTTTTGTAAATAATGTGTAGGCCTTTACCAAGGGAGAAGGAAGAGAAAAGAAGCCGAAAGCCCATCTAAATTCTGATCTAATTCAGAATTAATTAAAATCAAAGATCATGGTAAATCAAAGTAAATCAGAGCAAATGAAAGAAGATAAAACCAGTTAAAAAATTAGTTAAATCAGATCTTTATAAACCAAGTTGGTTAAAACCAAGCATTAACAGAAGAATCATTGAAATCAGAAGATCAAACGACAAATACTTTAGGATAAAAGAAAAGAAGAAAAAATCCTCAAGATCTTCTCCCTATATACGGCCAGTTGACCACATCCAGGTTGCGGATCCATGGCTAAAGCCACGAATCCGTGACCAAGTAATTTGATAAGGGGAGCGTTTGCTCCTACTCTCTACTCATTCCTCCCCCTCTGATTTTTTCCTATAAATACTGAGAAATTTGTGAAGAAAAGGGACGAAGACTAAGAGTAAATTCTTGCTTTATTTTTAAGGTTTAGAATTATTGTTAGATAATTTATAAGAAGTTGTATCTCAGTTTTTATTTTGTAGTTCAGTCCAGAAACAAAGTGAGAGAGAAAGAGTGATTGTAATCTAATGTTGAAGTGACATCAATAAAGATTCAGACTTCTTTTCTTCTCTAACTCATAAGTATGTTACATTTCAATTCAATGTTTTGTTTCACATCGATTATGAGTATCTAAATCTCCTCCTTCTGGGCTTCCTTATCTCTCCTCTCTAATTCTACTCTTAATCGGTTTTAATGGAAAACCCAATGGAATTATTTGAATACCTTAGTTTAAGCTTTGCTTCTTAGTTAGTGTTCTTGAAGGCACATGAAGATGGGATTGGTTTTAGAACTTACACTTTGAAGTAAATCTCTTATAAAAAACTTATTTTTATTCTATGCTTGCTTAATTACCTTGATGGTTTAAAAATCAACTTAAGAACGATTTTAAAACTCAAGTCCAATTTCTAAAATCTATCTTATGTGTTCTACATGACTTCTCTTCATACACAAGATTAAACTTTTGTCTATGATTATCTTGAGGTATTTAAACTTTCAAGAGAAAATCTAGAGTTGTTAGTGAGCCCGGATATTCTTTTTTATTTAATACAAATAATATCACTCTCAAGTTTCTTAAAAATCATATTTTCCAAAACCTTTTCTAAATCTTCAAGTTTTCTTTAAATCACCTTTTACTCTCCATCTTCTTTTCATCCAAAAAACACCAACACTGAAACTTGTTTTTATTCCAGAATACCAAAATGCTTGCATCGCATCTCTCCTCATGGACACGACCCGTTAGCCATACGCTACATGATCGGAGCGGAACCAGAATTGAAAATGTATATTTATGAAATTAGTGAAATTATGTATGTGTGCTAATGTTCCCTCGATACTTCCGTTATAGCATTGGCTCAACGGGTCGAATTCACAGGGACGGGAGGCGATAGAAGCATTAACAGTTCTTATTAACGTTGGTTGTTAATAATTTCTTCTTTGTAAAAAAAATGAGAAAAAAGAAGAAAGAAAAGAAATTCAGAAGTGATAGGTGAGGAGAGGCGATGAAAGCGGCGATATGAAAACAAGTGAGAAATAGTTGTGAGTTGGTAAAGCAAAATAAGAAAGTAGAAATGAGAGATAAAAAAATGAAATAAGAAGAGGTTTTGGAAAAATGATAAAAGAGTTTGGAAATTGACTTTTAAAACAAGATAAAAGAAAACTCATGGCTACTAACTACTAATTGGTCCACTAACCGTGCTAACCTCTTAGTGATAGTTGCCTCATATGGACCCTTGGCCATTACTAACCCCTTGCTTCAAGTGACGATACAGAGCATGGCACATAAGATTCTTCATCAACATTCAAACAACACATCTATACCACACAATAAGTTGCAGGCTACTATTAAATTATCAAAACCGGTTAGAGGTGAGCATGAAATAAAGAAGACATTGCCACTTAGCAAGTTAGTGGGTTAGATGTTAGAAATGTTAGAATGTTAGATCCATCATCATGAGCCATCAATGGCTCTTGCAAGAGTAAGGCCTTGTAGAGGCTAATAAATTCATATGGATTATCAAATAAGTGGTTAGATGGTTAGTGGTTAGTAGTTAGATTGCCATGAGAAGAAAAATTAGCTAAACATTATGTAGAAGATGGAGAAGATTACAATGGAGAAGAAAGGAGACACCTTTACATAGATTATCACCATCTATTACATCAATCGCTCTCTTCTCTCTCTGAATCAACTCAGCCCAAATACATGATCTATAAAAGAAAAGAAAATATAAAATAAAAGAAAAAGAAAATCCTAATCTACAACAAAAAGAGAGAAAACATAGCCTATTTCTCAATTTGCTTGCATTTCGGCCAAAATCCTGCAGTATTTATAGGCAAAAGGAGGTTCCAGAAGATGAGACGAGGCCACACGTCGAAAATCGACGCGTGGGCCCACCATAGGGCCAACAAAACGCGGCCATAGCCGCATTTTTGTGGCAATACCAGGGACCTAGGTTCCTGGTTTTGGTACGTGGGTTCGTGGCGCTTCGGGGACCTTTCAGATATGCTCAAATTTAGGCATTTTCATTCGGATATTCGTCTGACGTGCGCAAGGGTCTAGGTTCAATGTATCTTCTAGAAGATCCCCTACTTGGTCTCCAAGAAATGCGGATTTAATTATTCAAAAATGGGTTTAATTATGCTCTTATTACCCTTTTATCCTCCTTGTCTTGATTATCTGCAAGAGAGATCAAAACACAGTTATGACCGACATTTTATTCATAAATCAGTAGGAAAATGTGATATAATAATGTAGAACTGTATACTAATCACACCCCCACACTTATCTTTTTGCTCGTCCTGAGCAAAACAAGAAAAGAAACACTATACTACAAATGTTATTACACCACTTTCGTAGGTGACGCGATTGCACTGAGCTGCAACAAGCCGTTAAACCTCTAGGTTACCCCTAGAGGAGGAGTTTTGTCTTTTGACAGTTTTCAGCGGATTGCACACACAAAATCCATAAAGAAAGAAGACAAATGTTAATATTTTGAAAACACATTTTGAAAGAGAGACAAGTTTTCAAAATATTTTTACAAAAATATAAGCGATCTAAGGTCATAAGTCCACCAAAAATTATTCTTTTTTAAACTTAATCTCTATGCAAGATCTTGTCTTCAATTAAGGTAAGAATTTAAAACTGGAATCTAGATAATATGCACTTTGTGACAGTAAAAATTTCTGGGATTTCAACTCTAACCATCAAGCCATCTATTTATATATATATATTTCTTTTTTCTTCTTTTTTCCTTTTTTTGTCTTCCCTTAGTTTTCTTAGGCTTTCTAGTTCACCTGGGTAGCGAGCCTTTAACCGATGACTCCCAAACTAGATGATCTTAGGGCATCAGATGAGAAAATATCTCTCAGGTTTAAGGACTCGAGTAAACAAGGCCACAAAACTAAGAGGGATTATTTGCTTCTTATTACCACCTTTAGGCGTGAATAATCATGTTTCTTGAGGCATAGTTATCTAGCTTAATTAGTGATTTTTTTCCATATATAATGTATTTTTTCTTTTTATTTATTTTTGCTTTATGACATTTTAGGTCTTTGTTTCCATCCCAAAAATTGTGTTTGTGTGAAGTGCAATCTATCTAAGGCAAAAAATTCAAGATAAAATTATCTCCCTAATCGTTTATACTTAAACTATAAATTTTAAAAAGATCTATTATTTCAACTAGGTTTAAGATGTCATAATTTAAGGCTTCCTTAATTTCTAAGATCATCTTAATTTTCTTAAAAATAGATCAAAATTTTGTTTCTTGTTTAAAAATATTTTTAAAGAAAGAGAGAAATTCTATACAAAAGGGATGATTTCTAAAACTATTCTAAAAGAAGTGAAAAAGAAAGAAAATCTAAAAAACTTTAAGTTAGTAAACCCTCCCCCATACTTATCTCATACATTATCCTCAATGCATCGTGATGTATGTGTAAATGAAACAAATAGATAGGGAGGGAAAAATTACCCAAGGTGGTGGTCCGGTGGTGGTCTGATTGGTCTACGAAATGCGGCCCAATCTAATTAGCATTGAGTTCTCAGGAACTCACTAGAAATTTCTATAATACAACCCACTAGAATGATGTATATATTTATGATTTTTATTAAGAATTTTACCCCATCTAATTTTCATATTTTCAAAATAATTGCAGAGTCAATTTTATCAACGTCCTTGTTCCAAAATGGAGTATGAAAAGATGGAATGATTGATTTGGACTCAGGAAGTATAGGAACTAAGACCGACTCAGAAAAGTGACTGAAGTCAAGAAAAGATTCAGGAGTCGAGATTGGTTCAGGAAGTGGGTCCAAATCAAGAAGTTGATATCCTATTCCATATTCATTTTTCCACAATGGAATGTAACCTTCTAAGATAGGTGATTCAAGCTCAAGAATGACAGGTATGAGAATCAAAACTAACTCTAAAATGTTGCTCAATTTTGGTAGCAAAACAGGAGTCAATATTGATTCTAGAATTTGAACTGGATCACAAATTTGAGAATCTAGGTTACATTCCTCATTAAGTTTAATTTCATAAAAATGAGAACTTGCCAATTTGTCAATGGGACTTTCAAAAGTATGAAATTGGTCAAGTTCATTTTGTTGATCATAAAAGATTGGTGATTCATTTTCACAATGGACTGGCACAGAATCCAGTACTGACTCGGAAAAAGGCCTGAAATCAGGTAAAAATACCTCAGTCATTATTGAATCAGGAAGTAAAATTGAATTATCAAGTTGAGGTTCAGGATCATATTAATGCTCAAGTTCAATTTCAGGAAAAGGATAGCTTACCAAAATGTCGATGGGATTTTCAACATTTGAAGTTTGGTGAGTTCAGATGGGCGTGCTGAAATTGAATCTTGGTTCCCAAAATAACAAGAGTCTTGGGTCAGATCGATAGAGTTAGAGATATCTAGATTGTTTAAAGGTTGATAAGAGAAGGTTTCTTCATTCCATAAATATTGACCAATTGACTCAATTGTGTCTTCAACTTATTGATTGTCTGAGAAGAAGATTTTTGAAATTGTAGCGCGGACTCCTACAAGATTTCTATACTCTTTTTTAGATGTGATTTTTCTTCAAGTGAATATTCCAAAAAGGGAGTATAAGAATCTTGATTTTGGAAAGATAGTGAAGATAGTGGGTCCAACATGTTTTGAGATTGAAGCTTAGATTCACGAAAGCACTCCATACTCATTTTCAGGGTAGACGGTTGGTTATTCTAAATAGGTGAAACTGAGTATGAATTATAAAATATTATAGAATTGGTGAATTGAGCTTCTTTTGTTGGGACTCAAGCATAGCTTGTACGGCTTCTATACTTTTTTCTAACTCAGATTTTTCTTCAATTGGTGGTTCTAGAAAAGGAGTATAGGAAGCAAAATTGGGAAATGAATATTGTGAAAATTATGAAAATTGTGGACAAGTTGATTGAAAATTTGACTCGGGGAAGTTGAATACCCATTGACTCTGTGAAGAGTTAAAATTATTTTATAAAGTATAGTCATAAGATTGGGGGTATGGGTTGTATTTATTCGGATAAGTCCAACCCGGTGTATTTAGTTGGTTCATATTATAAAAAGGCGGGTTGGAATTATCCAAATCAAATGGAGTCGGTGTGAAATATGAATTCATATTAGGATTAAAAGAATTATTATTATTGAATTCCATTTCACAAACAATCACAAACAAAAAAGAAAAAGCAAGCAACAAACAAAAATAAAAGAAAAATCAAACCAAGCCTATACTAAGGTTGACCTAAACCTAGACAACTCCTAACTGGTCGATTACCGGGGGGAGGTTGTTGTATGAATCTGACCACAAGCTAATCGGTCAGGTAGGGGTAAAATACGGTGGGAGGTATCTGAGCTTAAGCAACAGGCTGTAATTATGCCAAACCACGGTATCTTCGAGGTGTAGCCTCTTAATCCCCAACCTTAGACACCGATTTCACAAGAGTAAGATTCAAAATAAGTTCCACCCTCGGTCAATCTCTTATGAGTCTGAGATGACCCTAGGGGCCAACGTCTATTAATTTTTATTGGGGCTTGGGTTGTGTAAGTGAGGAGGTGATTTTTGGGCTAAGGAAGAATGATGAAATCCCCACTTTTTCTTATATTGGGTTATGCCCTTAAATCTAATTCGTGCAAGCGTGCAATATAAACAAGAATATAACACAAAGCGAGTAAATCACCCACGTGTTTGTCCTATGCTATATGCAATGCCATATGTACACCTCAGTCCAGATCACAACAACAGAACAAAATACAATATATTGGAATTGAATTGACACGTGCTTAAATGAAAATGTCTAAACCGTTTTAAAAGTGTCTAAATACCGTATTTTAGTTCTTTAGTTATTACAATGTGAAGGCAATCAAAGCAGAAATTTGGCAGCAGAATATAACAATATATGCAACTTGCAAAGTCACTGCAAAAGACAAAGCACAATTGCCACAAAATTGTTGCATTCTCGCGACATTACTTTGATTTCCCAGGTAAAGTTTTAGAAGCAGGGTCCCTGCTTTTAGAGCAGGGACATGCAAGCAAAGAAGAGTTCTATAATGTTTAATTTCTGCAGAAATTAACCTGCACACTAAAACAGAGAAGAAAATGTTAACAAAAATGTGAAATAAAAACCATTCCCATCCCCGACAACGGCGCCAAAAATTTGATCGGAGCGGAACCAACACTTGAAAATGTGTATTTATAAAATTAATGAAATAATGTATGTGTGCTAATGTTCCCTCGATACTTCCGTTATAGCATTGGCTCAACGGGTCGAATCGACAGGGACGGGAGGCGAAAGAAGCATTAACAATTCTTATTCACGTTGGTTGTTAACAATTTCTTCTTTGTAAAAAGAATGAGAAAAAAGAAGAAAGAAAAGAAATCCAGAAGTGATACGTGAGGAGAGGTGATGAAAGCGGCGATGTGAAAATAAATGAGAAATAGTTATGAATTGGTAAAGCAAAACAAGAAAGTAGAAAATGAGAGATAAAAGAAAATGAAATAAGAAGAGGTTTTGGAAAAATGATAAAAGAGTTTGGAAATTGACTTTTAAAATAAGATAAAAGAAAACTCATGGCTACTAACTACTAATTGATCCACTAACTATGCTAACCTCTTAGTGATAGTTGCCTCACATGGATCTTTGACTATCACTAATTCTTGGCTTCAGGAGACGATACGGAGCATGGCACATAAGATTCTTCATCAACATTCAAATAACACAACCGTACCACACAACAAGTTGCAAGCTACTATTAAATCATCAAAACCGGTTAGAGGTGAGCATGAAATAAAGAAGACATTGTAACTTAGTAAGTTAGTGGGTTACATATTAGAAATGTTAGAATGTTAGAATCCATCATCATGAGCCATTAATGGCTTTTGCAAGAGCAAGGCCTTATAGAGGCTACTAAATTAATGTGGATTATCAAGTAAATGGTTAGATGGGTAGTGGTTAGTAGTTTGATTGCCATGAGAAGAAAAATTAGTTAACGCCTTTACATAGATTATCATCATCTATTACATCAATCTCTCTCTTTCTCTCTCTAAATTAACTCAGCCCTAATACATGATCTATAAAAGAAAAGAAAATACAAAAATAAAAAAGAAAGAAAATCTCAATCTACAACAAAAAGAGATAAAACCTAGCCTATTTCTCAATCTGCTTGCGTTTCAGCCAAACCCTAAAGTATTTATAGGCAAAAGGAGGTTCAAGAAGACGAGACGAGGCCACGCGTCGAAAATCGGCACGTGGGCCTACCATTGGGTTTCAAAAACGGGCCATAGCTGCGTTTTCGCAGCAATACTAGTGACCTAGGTCTTTGGTTTTGGTACGTGGGTTCGTGGCGCTTCAGGGACCTTTCAGATATGCTCAGATTTAGGAATCTTCATTCAAATATTCGTCAGACGTGCGCAAGGGTTTAGGTTCAATGTATCTTTTAGAAGATTCCTTACTTGGCCTCCAAGACATGCGGATTTAATTACCTGAAAATGGGTTTAATTAAGCTCTTATTACCCTTTTGCCCTCCTTATCTTGATTATCTACAAGAGAGACCAAAACACAGTTTAGACAGATATTTTATTCATAAATTAGTAGAAAAATGCGATATAATAATGTAGAACTGTGTACTAATCACTACATGGTATTCTAATTTCTACAAGTAATTAGACACGACCCATTAGCCCTACCACATTACTCTAATTTCTGCAATCAATTTTTGACGCTGTCACCGAAGAGGGAATGGTATTCTTGTATTTTGACAAGTTTGGTATTTCGTTTCAGAGTTAAGAAAATCAGGTTGAGAATTCAAGCATTGTAGAAGAAGACTTGTAAACTTGTGTCCCTACTCTAGAAAGTAGGGAACATGATTTCAAGAGTTTGCCGTAGAAACACAATTTTTTATGGAACTACAAAAAACTCATTTTTGTAGGACATATTGCTCTGCAAAATAAGCTTTCTTAATTGCTAGTTTTTTATACTTGATTATCTCACAATCTTGTTTTTAATCCAATAGTAAGTGGTTGATTGAAATTGTTTAAAAAACATTTAGACTTGCATTCCTAGGCATTTGTCTAATTATGTTTCCATTTTAATTACTGTTGAAGAAAGCTAGAGACAAGGTATATCCGCATAGCATATAACTTCAGAAGCATTCTTAAGTGATTATTTGCTTGTTTAATGCTACTTTTCTATATCTTGCACACTTTACACAAACAAATCTGAAGGGCAAAATCCAACAAGTAAGGTGGGGGAGTCATTACCCTTTCTTAGCCCACGAGCCATCTACAAGAATGCGCAACCTAAGACTAACTGAAAATCTGAAAGATGTTGACCTTACAGATGTCTCGAACTCATTAGGAGGTTATCCTAAGGGGGAAGGTGTTAGAATTTAACTCCTGCCAAATTAGTGTCAAAGGACAGGGATTAAGGGGAGGCTGGTGGTTTGGCTTAATTAGGCCCGTCACTTTTTACGAAGATACCTTCCACCAGTCTTGCCATGACCTGGTTGATTAGCTTGTCGTCAAATTCTGTATTATACCTCCTGTGGACAATCTAACTAGTTAGGAGTTGTCTAGGTCCAAGTTTTCTTTAAAATAGATGTAGTTGAATTTTTCTCTTTCTTTTTAACTGATTGGTGAGCATGTTCGTGGCAGTATTTGTGCATGCAAGTGTGATCAAGAGACCCAAATTCATCTAGGGTGACTAGATGTAGTTTACCACCCAAACCAAAACCAAAACAAGATCTGGTTATGGCTCAACCTACATCGTTGCATGATAGGTTCCCATGAGAACCTCACTTCCATTTTGCATCCAACTTTCATTGATTGGTGATAATAATTTTGAGCTTAAGCCTCAGTTTATCAACACACTCTCTAAGTTTCATAGCTTAGAGTCCGAAGATGCGTATTTCTTCATAAAATTTTTGAGAAAGTATGCTTAATGATGAAAATCTCTCACCTTATAGACGATGCTATTAGGTTAAGATTCATCCCATTTTCTCTTAAAGACTTAGCCAAAAAATGGCTATACAGCTTAGCGGCCGGTTCCATCATATCGTGGGATGATTTCATCAAGGTCTTCTTGAAGAAATCCTATCCAATTCACAATACCGCTCTCATTAGGAAAAACATCATGCAGTTCAAGTAAGAATCTAGTGAACCATTTTGGAGATACTTTGAACGCTTCAAAGACCTCCTCATCCAATGTCCTCATCATGACATAGAGAAATGGCGACCATATCAAATTCTCTATGATGGTTTAGACTATCAGAATAAAACGCTCTTATAAAGCATATGCCAAGAGGGATTCTTGTAAAAAGATGAAAATCAAGGGTGGGATTTATTTGAGGACCTAGCCGAAAAAACTCTCTCTCCAATAGGAACCTACTCCAGAAAAGTTTAAGAACACAAGTCCTATCTTTTCAGAAGGAGGTTGTCATTCAATAGAATCATCCATAGCTGTTGAGGTTAAAAATTTTGGCCCAATGAGAAGAATGGAATCTCTAGAAACTAAGAAGCTAGTTTTAGTTAATCAAGTCAGCCAAAACTAATTTTCAACTCTGGGATGTACTTACTGTTGGCCCAAAGGCCATTTTGCCCTGGTTTTGATGATAACAAACCATATGTAGTTATGATGTTAACAAGTTTGTTTAATAAAGTTTTAGGTAAAACTATTTGTTGCATCTCAGCTCCATCACAAGACTCACACATTTGGAAGCCAAAAAAATTTAGATCCCAGAGCCTAAGCATACTAGAAGAGTTCAAGGATCAAGTGATATACAGAAGACTATTTCAAGATTTATAGTTTTACTTTTTCTATTTAAGATAGGATTTATAGTCGTTTGTTAAAATCAAGATGATCTAGGTTGATAGCTTTTGGGATTGACACACACACACACATTTCATACTCCTTTGTGTTTTCAAACAAAAGTTTACAACTATGCATCTTACTGTTTCTTTATCGAGTTTCAGAAAAACATGTTTTGGAGAAATCAAGTTTTGGAAAAAGAAGTTTAAAAAACCTGATTTTAGTTTTAGAAAAGAATTTTTCAAAATATAGTTCTATTTTATTTGGTGTTGATCCATGATCACACACTAGTTCTTCAAATCCCTAGAACTGTATTTTGTATTTACATATCTAAAGAATTTTTATTGGAAAAAGATTGGTTTCAAAAATATATCCAGATCAAGATTTTGACCCACAACCGGTCGACCGGGCGATCGACCGTAGGCAGAGCAAAATTGCTTTGTCGGTCGACCGACATGCACCAAAGTGTAAGCGTGCACTTCAGTCGACTGGGCGGTCGACCATGTGCAAGAGTATTGCTCTCTGTTGGGTCCGATTGATTGTTCGATTGACCGACAGAGAGTTTTCACTCTCTGATTGGGAACTATGGTCGACCGCCTGGTCCACTGCTTTCCCCTACGATCAAAAATCTGACCTTTGGCGGTCAACCAGCCGCAGAGTTTTCTGCTGAGTTGGCTCCCAATGACTAGTTTCAAATTTATCTTTTTCTGGGTCTTGTCCCAACGGTTCTATTATGTTTTCTAACCTTATTTTCATCTTCTATAAATAGTGGGACAATGAAACAACTCAAAAACAAGATTTCTAAGCCTTAGATCAAAGTTTTACAGGTTTTAGCTTTTTTACAAAAGATTTCTCTTTGAGCCAAAGATTTTCAAAGTGTTTGTTTTTAGCTTGAGCCTTTCCTCTACATCTCTACAAGCTATTTTCACTACACAATCCCAAAGAGTTTCACTTTCTCATCTTAGTTATTGGGTTATGCTTGTGAGCTATTTTGTTTTCAAGAGTTGATCACCGATTTCTTTCGATTGAGAAGTTATAGAGGTTGCGGCCTCGAGCGAGCTAGTGAGCTCCAATTTGGTGTTGCGGCACCGTGAGAGAGGATAAGTTTGTCCGAAGAGTCCTAGTGAGAACTTGTAATTGGTTGACGATCCAGTGGGATCAGTCATAGTGAAAATCCTTCATAGTGTTGAAGGCGGGGACGTAGAGCAGTGGCTCAAACCTCAAAGCATTTCCTTGTGTTTGCGATTGCTTACTCTCTCTCTTAACTCTACTCTCTCTTTACTTGCACTCTATATTGCTTACTCTTTTTGTAAGTTTTATTTAGTTGTATTTGCTATTTGCTAGGTTGCTAGCAAGATATTTTTAATTTCGCATTATTTGCCATTTAGTATAGCCATCACCTATTCACCCTCCTCTAGGTGATTTTCAGTTGGTATCAGAGCCTAACCCTAGTTTTTGTTTTAACCACCTTAGGGAGATCTTCTTTATTTGTCTATATTCATTTGTTGCATCTATTATTTGTTTGCGCACTAACTTGTTTTCTTGGCATCACACGACTTCTCTAGCATCAAGTGCCTACCCAAATTTGATGGGTTGAACTTTCCCATTTGGATGGTCAAGATGAACCTATTTCTCAAATCCCTAGGAGTTAGAGTTGCTAAGGCCATAACCAAGGAATTTGTTGTTGGCCCAAAAGGTTACACTCTCCATTTGTTTAGAGTTTTGATGATAACAAAACAAATAAGAGCTATTTGGTACTAATAAGTTTGTATAAGATAAGTTTCAGGTTTGTACCATGTTTGGAGGCCATTGCTTAGCTTTTGCAAGAAATTCTAGGTTCATGGAGAAAAGAAGGCTTTTGGCACATCAAGGAAGGAACATAGAAGAGAAGGCTCTAGCTAGGCTTTGCATGGCTCAAGACTTCAAGATTGCTCAAAAAGACTTCATTAAATTTGTTTTTAGTTTTATAGTTTTTGTTAAAGAATAGTGAATAGGGTTGAAGCTCCATATTCCAACACACACACACGTTTTTGCGCACATGTCTTTCCTAGAAATATTCCCTATAAATATATACAAAATATTTTAATACAAAGCCTTTTGATTACAAACTCAATTTTATGTTTTATATATATCTCTAATCAAAACTATTTTGTTAGATTTCAAATCCCTTTCAAAATTATGTTTCAGTTTTGACTTTTGGCCTGAGCCGGTCGACCGACCGGTCGACCGTCACTAAGTCAGGTCAGATCGGTCGACCGACCCAGTCGACTGGACTTCTGGCAGTTTTTGTGCGTATCCGTGTGCATGTTTCCCGGTCGACCGGGCGGACGACCGAAAACCTTCGATCGACCGGGCGGCTGGCCGACTGAAGTGGTGTTGCTCTCTGTTTGTTTCGGTCGACCGGGCGGTCGACCGAGAACCTGTAACGGCTCTTTTGTTTGAATCCCGGTCGACCGGCCGGTCGACCGAGAGAGTCGTTTCAGCCATAACGGCTAGTTTTTTAAACACATTTTAAATTTATCTTTTTCTTCTCTAAACGTGTTTAAATGGTATTTTCTGGGTCTAATACTTCCTAATTAGCATTATGAGGGTTTACTCTTTAATCCCTAGCCCTCTCCTATAAATAGGGGTGATTAGGGAGAGATTTCACACAATAAGCATTTACAAAAAGTTTCAAAAGTTTTCAAAGGCATTCAAAAAGTTTGGTCCTTGGTTTTTGTGCTGAAGAATCCCTCATCACTGAAGTTTTTTTTTCTAAACTCTCTCAAGTTCATTTCCTTTTTCCACTTAAAATATTTAAGCTTCAATTCTAACCATTATTCTACAGGGTTCTTGTAAGGGAAAGAGGCTTTTGCAAAAGATAGTTTGTGATCTTTTGATCACCAAGAGAGAACTTGTACTTGAGATTGTGGAGTTGGGTACTCCAGTATGATTGTAATTCTTTGTGAAGTTATAGTGGTTAGAAATCCTTCTGGGTGAAGGCAGGGACTTAGAGCTGGGTGCTCGAACCTCGGAAAAATTCTCGGTGTTTGCGTTTGGTTTACTTGCTCTTATCTCTTGCACTATATTACTTGCTTTAATTACTTGCTTCAATTCCTTGCTCTATATATATTCATTGCTTTATTCACTTGTTGCATATTCGTTTTGTCAATCAAATACTCATACAACAAGATTGCATTGTGCACCTCAAACTCTTATCAAGAGGAATCATGAGGAAGGAGTTCAGAGCCCTTCACGGGGTATTCGGCATCTAATCTTATTTTGGGTTGATTGTTGCATCATATTTTTTATTGTGCATTGATTAGCATTATCTCCTATTCACCCCCCCTCTAGGTGATTTCAATTGGTATTAGAGCTTGGACTCTAGATTTGGCTTAACATCCTTAGAGAGATCCTTAAAATTTGCTAATCAACATTTGCATTCATCCATTCATTCACTAGTAAATATGGCCGATAACATCAAAACCCCTCCTAAATTTGATGGACTTAATTTTCCTATTTGGAAGGTTAGGATGACTATTTTTCTACAATTTTTAGGTAGCTTAGTTGCAAAATCTTTGACCAAACCCTATGTTAGACCCGATAGTGATGAAAGCACTTGGTCCGACTTTACCTTTAGAGAATATGAGGCTAACTCTAAGGCCCAAAATTCCCTCCTAACCGCCTTGAATGAGGATGACCTTACACGGGTAATACATTGCCAATCCGCCTATGAGATTTGGCAACATTTGTTGGTCACACACGAGGGGACATCACAAGTAAAGAGAGCTAAGATAGATCTCTTGAGGTCCCAATATAAAAGCTTTAAAATGATTGATAATGAATCTATTGATTGCATGATTACAAGGTTTACTAAAATTACCAATGCTCTATCCTCTTTAGGTGATGATATTAGCAATGACCAAAAGGTGCGGAAAGTGATTCGGGCTCTTCCTTCAGCATGGGAGATAAAGGCCATCACCTTGAAAGAATTGAATGACAAGGATGAAATGTATCTCATAAGTCTCATTGGAAACTTGAAGACTCGTGAGATGGAAAAGAAGGCAAGAGAAGAAGCGGCTCCTCAAAAGAAGAAATCCATATCCTTCAAGTCTTCCTCCACTCTTGATGACGATGAAGAAGATGAAGAAGAAGATGAGGAGCTATCCCTCCTTGTGCGAAACGTGAAGAGAATGTACCGGAAGAACAAGCTCAACTTTAGAAGAAAATTTGAAGGAAAAGAGGAGAGAAGAATCATTTGCTACAATTGGCCCGGACATATCATGGCTGATTGCCCGGAATTCAAGAAAAAGGTGACTTCCTCCTTCAAGCAAAAGAAGCCGGTCGAAAAGAAAGCTTACAAAGCCACTTGGGATTCGGAAAGCGAGTTCGAAGACGAGGTGGACACGACAAACATGTGTTTCATGACAAACACACCAAAGGTAACCCCTCAACCTCTTGATGAAGAAGATGAATTAAGTAAAGAAGTACTTGTACATGCTTTTGTTGAACTTTCGGAGAGTTATGATAATAAAAAGATAGAATGCTCAAAATTGGAAAAAGAAGTTTCTTTTCTTAAAAATCAACTTGCTATTGTTTCTAAAGAAAAGGATGAAATTTCTTCAAATCTTATTTTTACTCAAAATGAATTTAGTGTTTACAAAGTTGCTTGCAAAGTAAAATTTCCAAAGATTGATGAAAAAGAAATTTCTTCATTAAAAACTAGAATTGTTGATTTTGAAAAAGTTTTGAAGGATTGTGCTTTCAACACTAAGAAACTTGAGGAAATGTTTTCTAAAAAGCACACTTCTCATGTTAAAGCTTCACATGACAAAATTCCTCATGCTCACACTACACACAACACTCATGCTAAATCTACTCATGCTCACAAATCACACACTCACTATGCTTTTAAATATGGTAGAGTGTATAGATGCACTTATTGTGATAAGAATGGACATTTGGCTAAGTTTTGTTATGACCAAATAAATGAACAAATAATCTTGTATGGGTTCATGATACTAACACTTTAGGACCCAAGAAAATATGGGTACCAAAATCAAGTCCTAAATTATTTGATATAGGTACACACCAAGGCTCCAAGACGTAAGGAGCGGTGGTACCTTGATAGTGGTGTTCAAGACACATGACATGGGATATCAACAACTTTACAACCCTATCAAGATATGTTGAAGGTAGCACCGTCACCTTCAGGGATGACTCCAAGGGCACCAACATCGGTATCGGTAACATTCAAATTGGTGCATCTCCCATTATAGAAAATGTTGTTCTTGTTGATGGTTTAAAACATAACTTGCTTAGTATAAGTCAACTTTGTGATCGTGGACTTAAAGTTGTTTTTGATGACTCTTCTTGCAAGATTTTTGATTGCAAAACCAATGATTGTATTCTCACCGGATTTCGTGATGATAATGTTTATATCATTGACATGCTTAATTTGGATTGTTCTACTAAATGCTTGAATGTTTTTGATGAAAATTCTTGGCTTTGGCATAGAAGATTAGGACATGCATCTTTTGACCATCTTTCTAGGATTAATTCTAAGGAATTGGTGAAGGGTATTCCTTGCTTGAAGTTTGAGAAAGACCGCATTTGTGGTGCGTGCCAACTTGGGAAACAAACCAAGTCTTCCTTCAAACCAATCAAGGATATCATGTCAACTAGGCCATTAGAATTAATTCATATGGATCTTTTTGGACCAACTAAAACTAAGAGTTTAAATGGTAGTAGATTCGCATTTGTTTTAGTTGATGATTTTTCTCGTTTCACTTGGGTTTTCTTTTTAGAACACAAAGATCAAACTTTTTCTCATTTCAAAATTTTTCGAAAAAGGGTTGAAAAAGAAAAAGGTTTTTCGATTTTGAAAATAAGGAGTGATAGAGGTGGTGAGTTTGTTAACCAACTTTTCATGACTTACATATGTTTTGGATTTTGGTAAAAATGATAAGACACAAAAATGTTTCAAAATGTTTGTTATTTGTGATGAAATTTTTATCACAAGTTTATATTTCAAAATAAAATGATAAAACTATTTTTGTGTATTTTTACAAGTTTTTATGGATTTATTAGAATAATTTTTACCCTGTTTTTCTGACCCAGAACAGTGGCTGACAGGTCAGGTCGGTCGACCGCACGGTCGACTGAACCAAGGGCTGGTCGACCTGACGGTCGACCGACGTGCATAACCCTGTGCACGTCTGGCAGACACTCGGGACGGTCGACCGGACCAGATAGCAGTGCTCCCTGTTTTTGGGCGGTCGACCGGTTGCTACCAACGGTCAAAATGTGACCGTTGGCCGGTCGATCGAGCGGTCGACCGGTAGGTCATTTCTGGCAGTTTCTGCTTCCAACGGCTAGTTTTCCAAATGGCCTATAAATACCCCATTGGAAAGAGTTTTTCCATAAGATTTTTTGTGCGAATTTTTCCTGACTCTCTAGTGTTTTCACAGCAATCAAAAGAAGTTTTTGGGCTTTAAATTGAACAATCTATTTGGTGTTTTTGCTAGGGTTTGGAAAATCAAGAAAGGGTTTTTGGGAAAAGATTTTGATTCAACTTCTTCATCTTGGTTTCTAGTTTTTCCCAAAGATTTTCCTTGAGTTTTTGATTTCCATTCCTTTGGTTTTCTCCACACTTGAGCTACATCTACTATCTCATTCTATAGGATCCTTGTGTGGGAAAGAAATTATTTGTGGTTGTTGTTTAGACCACCAAGTTGAAAACCCTTCATTTGCTTGGCTTTGTGCCTTTCCCTCATTGTGTTGAGGAGGTTGTGCATTTGGGTTGTATCCCTCAAGTTGTGAGTGATCCTTGTGTTGCTTTGCGGTTATCCCTCAAGGTTGTGAGGTGATTGTTTGTTGGCTTGGAGTTGTGCCTCAAGGAGGAGGTTGTGTTTGTAAGGAGAAGAGTTGGGTACTCCTTGTAATTGTTATTGCCCCAAATCCTCGGTGGAGGTTCCCTTTGTGGGAGTCCTTTGTGGACAAGCTAGTGGACTTAAAATCCTTCAGGGTGAAGGCGGGGATGTAGAGCTGGGTGCTCGAACCTCGAAACATATCTTGTTGTTTGCGCTTGATCCCTTGGCTCTTACTCTCTCTCTCTCTTTACTTTGTGCCTTGGATCAATTCATATTGTTCATTCATAATTGCTTGGCTTGTTTGAGTGTGCATCTCTTGTTAATTGCAATTAGTTTTTAAATTCCGCATTAAGTTCATTAGATTAGCATTATCACCTATTCACCCCCCTCTAGGTGATTTCAATTGGTATCAGAGCCTCCTCTCCTGATATTTAGGTTTAACCAACAAGGAGAGAGATCTTGGTTTGCTAATCTTCATTTGTATTTTTCATTTGCACACATTTAGTTTGCACTCATGGATAGCCCTCCTATGTTTGATTTTTCTAGACATGATATTTGGAAGGCCAAGATGAGTAGTCATTTAAAAACCCTAGGACATCTAGTTTATCAAGCCACTACTAAAGAATCCTACCCAAATAGTAGCAAGCATAAAAAGGCAAATGCATTAGCACTTAAAACACTTAGAGCATCTCTTAATGAAGATCTTCTACATGTGTTTGATCATTATGATTCGGCTTTTGCAGTTTGGAGCCTTTTGACTTCTCCCGAGCTTCAAGGATCATTAACAAGTTGAGGAGATCTAGGAGAGACAAGTCCGACGAGCATTGCCTCATGGTCCAAGGTAAAGACTCCCTTGAGGTACAATCGGATTCTCAACTAGATGATAGCTCTAGTTCATATTGTTATGGGTGTTTGGAAGTTCAAAATTTAAATGTAGAACTTGCCTCAAGGCTTGAAAAATTCTTAGAAAAATATGAACTTTTGAAAAAGAAGAACTTTGATTTAAAAGAAGAAATGAAGGATTTGTGCTCAACTTTTGAATCGGTTTTGTAAGAGAAGGAAGAGATTACTAGTGAACGTGACTCACTAAGATCTCAACTAGACCTTGCCCTAAAAGAGATTGATGTTTTGAAAAGCAAAAATGATTGTGATGATGTTGTGAAAAACAATGAGGTTTTATCTTCAAAATTGGATTTTGTTTTAAAAGATAACCTTGTTTTGAAAATGAAATTAATTTCATTACAAAAGAATTAGATTTAGTTTTAAAGAAAAATGAATCTTTAAAAATTGATATAGATTCTCATGTTTGCCATGCTAGTGTAGCTTCTTCTTCTAACACTCCTATTGCATGCTCCACTTTATCTTCTAGTATTGAAAAAGATATAAATATTTTGAAGAAAAGTGTTGATTGTTTGGGCTCCACTTTGAGCCAATGTACTTTAAATCATACACGCTTGAAAACCTTGGTTCGTAAGAAACAAGGTCCATCTTTGCATGCACACCCTTCACGGCATACACATGCTCATCATGATCACAAACTTCACACTATGTATGCCCATGTGTACTTTTGTACACATTGTGGTCGAAAAGGCCACCTTGCTAGATTTTGCTATGATCGTTTACATATTGAAAATTTAGCAAATAATCTTGTTTGAGTTAGGAAAGATACTAACCCCTATGGACCCAAAAGAAAATGGGTACCAAAGATCACCCCTTTGATGTTTGATGTAGGAGTGGGCTCTCGCATAACGTGAGAGTGTTGGTGCCTTGAAGTGGATGCGTTTCGTGCTTAAGAGAAAACAAATTTGGATGCATCACTTTCAAGGGAAGTTTGGTGGAGGAGGACCATCATTGGTTTGGAGAACTAGAGAGGTGCCCTCATCGGTTTTGGTATCGATCTCTAACTCCCGTTTACATTTGCATGCTTTTCATGTTCATCATTTTATAGCATGTCATGTTTCATTGTTCATTATGATTATGCCATGTGATTTAGATTAGTGATATACATGTTTAGTTACTTGAGACACTCATGGACCTATCTTTGTGTTCTCACCTTGTTTTTAAACTAATATGTATGTCCTAGATCTAATGCATGTGCATGTACATAATGATCATGTTTATGATTTTCTTCAATGCTTAATGTTTTGATTAAGATGTTATATGCCATGATTATTAGAGCTATGATATGCATAATAACTCTAATAGCATGAGGATTTACATAATGATCATGTTTATGATTTTCATGTTGATTTATATCCCGTTTTATGCTTAATGATTTGATTACTTGTTTAGATGTTAGTTTTCATTAAGACTAGAATTTATACTTGTACATGTAGTGGGACACAAATAAATCTTTATATATGTTTGTGCTTGATGCTTATTTGTACCCATTAGATGTGCTAGTATAGTCTAGTTTTGATGATTCATGCATTCTAACTTGTATTCCTCATTTTGAATATGTTTCTATGATCATGTGTTTTAACTTCATGTATATGTCTATCTTGTCCAAACTATTGATTATACATGTACATCCTTGAGCCAGTGCCTTCATGCATATACTTTTGTGGACTCGTTATGTTTAGGATATGTATGTATACTTTAGTTTGTACATGACATACATATGCCTTGAAGTTTAAATCGTTTTGATGATTTTCATGTTTTGAGGTAATTTCAATTGGTAATGAAAATCTAGTTTTTCATGTTTTCATGTTTAAGGAATTTAAATGGAGCTTAATTGCTATTTTCATGTTCATGTGTCACATTATACTTGTACACTCACTTTATTAGTTTACTCATGATTTGTTTTCATGAGACTATAATATGGGCTTTATGGATTTTTAGTGTTAGTGATCATGTGATTTTCATGTTTCATGAAAAATGATTTTATTTTATTCCTCACTTGAAGGATTTCGTACTAGTTAACAAGATTTCCCATTTAACTAGTTCGTATTCTTCTCATGGTAGATGTTTTCAACCGTACTATATTTTCAAACCTATTTTTGAAAACCCTACTGATTAGACTGGAAAAGGGTGTGCTTATTATGTGTATAGAAATGTATTTGATGTACCCTTTCTTGTCTCCGCTATAGCCTAGGGCTATACCGAGTCGGATCTCAGGGAGAGCTAGTGTAGAAACGTTACGATACACGTGAGAAGATAAAACGAGAACTCTTCTTTGTTTACAAGAATAAAGAATCAAAAGAAAAACAAATAAAAGAATTAGTGGCTATGTTCATGGTGGAAATCGGGAGAAATCAAGATTGAGATGGATTTAAACTAACAACTAAAAAGAAAGTAAAATCAAGAAAACTTTGAATGCAAGAAATCCATGACTAGCTAACCTTAACTACCTTGCTAAACTAACTAAACTCCGTGATAGTGATGCGTGCCTCATGTTGATTCATCGGCATGTATTTGTCTTGCTTGTGATCTAATTACTTTCCCACTAAGATGATGGGGATTCATTCTTGGACTTGTCTTGTAGCCTCCATAGATGGTCATCGGCCTACAAGATAGACTTTCACTAATGGAATCACAAGAGATACACTCAAGGGATGCAAATGAAGAACATACAACTTTCACTAATGGAAGTAGTGAAGTTGTACATCAATTAGCATATTGGTGCTCCATCTCCATGTTCCATCAAGGCACTAGTTCAAAGACTAGGCTCTACATGAGGCACACATGAATCATATGGAGAATTACAACAAGATTCTTGCCAAGAAATGAAACAAAACCCATCGGAGAAGAGAAGATCATACAAATTGCAAGATGAAGTAAAGCAATCACCCATGAGTTAGGAGTTAGCAAGAGTAGTGGTTAGCTAGTACATGGAACAAGAAATTAGCTACTAGACATTACAAAAGCAAAGCAAAGCATGATTGATTTGCTAGAAATTAACAAAGCAAGTAACAAAGCAAAATAAAAGCAAGTGAAGAAGACAAACTAGAATCAAGCTCAAGTAGATATGTAGAGAATGGATCAATCCTTGTATAGCTCCAAGTTGTCACTCCTTGTTGATACAAGCTCTCTCTCTCATACAAATCTCTCTTGCAATGAAATCTAGGGAGGAGAAGATCCTAGAGAGAACTAAAAATCCTAAACAAAACCTAACAAAATTACAATCTATTCACTAATCTCTCTCTCTTCTCTGATCAGTCTTAGCTCGCAGGTCTTCATGGGGTATTTATAGGAGAAATGGGAAGCTTCCAGAGAGATGTTTGTTGCCACAAAATCCGGGGATCTAACGGCCCTAGATTGCCGCGCCCACTTGCGTTCCCGCGGCTTGATCCTGGCCGTTGATCCAGATTTTTCTGGTACAGGTTGTTGCAAGTTAGTTTGGCCACGTGGTATGGTTAGAATCTTGGTTTGTTGCGAGGATCTCTCTAGATCTGGATTGAGATTTGGCTTTATCCTTTATCTTTTAATTAATCACTTAATTAGTGTTAATTAAGTGATTATTTGAATATCTCTCCATTAATTGTGTACCTGCAAATAAGTAGAGAAGAGGAGTAAAAATCACTTATTTATTTGTAATATGCATGGGAGTTATGATGTAAAATATGCAATATTGGATACTAATCACCTACCTTACAAGGGTGGTTGGATGGGAGATCATGCTCATGTATGCTTTATATTGAAAATCATTTTAAACTTGAACATGATTGGGAGGATAGGAATATGAGATATACATTTGATCTTATTGTTGTTTCAATTGGTATCATTAGATTCTTTCAATTGGTATCAATAATTGATATTTCTTTGTATACTCATATCTTTGTATGTATGTATGCTTACATTTCAAATAGTATCAATTTCGATTGGTATCTAATTTTCATACATATATATGTTTTTATTTGTGCTTATTATATTCATATATCTTAGAGCACAAATTTTGATCATGGTAAAGCTTGTTTTATAATGACTATCTTGTTTCAATTGACTAGTTTTCAATTGGTATCCGTATACAAGCTTTGCATGTTTTATTTGGTAATTCTTAAAGAGGGAGAAACCTTGTATTTCATCTTTCAATTGGTATTTGATTTCCACTCCCACACTTTATGATTGAAAATTTCTATTGGTATCTTTTGCCTTAAAGAATAATAATTTCAATTGGTATCAAGATTTATGTTTAGGAATTCAAAATTTGTTATGTTTAAAATTTCAATTGATATCATATCAAGATTGTTTACTTAAAATTGGTATGTAGTTTATTTACTTATCAATTGGTATCAAGATTTTTGTTTTCAATTGGTATATGTTTTCATATAAGAATGTTTTATATGGTTTGTTTCAATACATCGTTTACCTTTATTTCAATTGATATCATTTGATATAGGCATTTCTTGAATTATTTTATACTCATTTCAATTAGTATCATGTGTGATTTAACCCCTTATTGATATTTTTGTTTTAGACAAAAAGGTGGAGAAGATATTCTTGAATTATTTTAGTTTTTACCCCTTTATTGATGATTGACAAAAAGGGGGAGAAATATTTGAGTTCATATATGCATATTATGTTTTGCATATATCAAGTTTAATTGGTATCTAGAACATGTTTTAAGTAGTATCTAGATGTTTTAATTATTTTAATTGGTATCTAGAGCATGTTTTGTTTTTGAACATTTCATTGGTATCTAGAGCCTTTTTTTTTATTTTTTATACATATCTATACATTCATGTTTAAGAGCCTTCATTACATATTCATTATGTTTATTTGTTTATGCATGAATTAAGGGGGAGCTTCTTTGAAGCTTAACTTTAATTCATGCATATATAACTCCATGAGTTTTGTCATCATAAAAAAGGGGGAGATTGTTGGCCCAAAGGCCTTCCACTCTAGTTTTGATGATGATTAACTCATGTAGTTATGTGTACTAATAATCTTGTGTTATTTAGTTTCAGATCATTAATCAAGTTATTAGTTGGTGATTAGCTTCAACAAGATGATTTGGAAGCTTTCACATGTTGATTCAGGAGCCCGAGCGTCAAAGATCATATATAACACTTGCTCGATGGATCAAAGAGTTTTGGATCGAGTCGGCTTGGAGATTGCGCTCTACAAGAAGACATCGGTACCTAGTTTAGTTTTGTGTTTAGATCCAAATTGTAAAGATTAGAATAGTATGATATGCTCAAGTTCACAACACACACGTTTCATGTTTTGAATATTAGTTTTCGGTTTTTCCGTTTTTGGTTTAACCGTTCTTGGTTTCATGAATAGATAGATCAAAACAAGTTTACATGGTTTAATGTATATTAGATTTGTTCTATATACATGCATGCTTAACTTTCTAGACAAACTTAGTTTTGACTTACCTATTTCATGTGTTTTATGTTTTGTATTTTTTATAAAACATATTTTGGAATTAAAGTCAAAAACATGGATATATATATATATATATATATATATATATATATATATATATATATGTGTGTGTGTGTGTGTGTTTCATGTATATAGGATTATATCCATATACATCATGCCTAAATGTTGTTTAATATCATGTTTTTGTATTTGGATGAGTTTTGGACAAAATGTATTTTCTATTCAAAAATCTAAGTTTTAGAAAATACAAGTTTTGGATTTTGGTAAAAATGATAAGACACAAAAATGTTTCAAAATGTTTGTTATTTGTGATAAAATTTTTATCACAAGTTTATATTTCAAAATAAAATGATAAAACTATTTTTGTGTATTTTTACAAGTTTTTATGGATTTATTAGAATAATTTTTACCCTGTTTTTCTGACCCAGAACAGTGGCTGACAGGCCAGGTCGGTCGACCGCACGGTCGACCGAACCAAGGGCCGGTCGACCTGACGATCGACCGACGTGCACAACCCTGTGCACGTCTGGCAGACACTCGGGACGGTCGACCGACCGGTCGACCGGACCAGAGAGCAGTGCTCTCTGTTTTTGGGCGGTCGACCGTGCGGTCGACCGGTTGCTGCCAACGGTCAAAATGTGACCGTTGGCCGGTCGACCGAGCGGTCGACCGGTAGGTCATTTCTGGCAGTTTCTGTTTCCAAATGGCCTATAAATACCCCATTGGAAAGAGTTTTTTCATAAGATTTTTTGTGCGAATTTTTCCTGACTCTCTAGTGTTTTCACAGCAATCAAAAGATGTTTTTGGGCTTTAAATTGAACAATCTATTTGGTGTTTTTGCTAGGGTTTGAAAAATCAAGAAAGGGTTTTTGGGAAAAGATTTTGATTCAACTTCTTCATCTTGGTTTCTAGTTTTTCCCAAATATTTTCCTTGAGTTTTTGATTTTCATTCCTTTGGTTTTCTCCACACTTGAGCTACATCTACTATCTCATTCTATAGGATCCTTGTGTGGGAAAGAAATTGTTTGTGGTTGTTGTTTAAACCACCAAGTTGAAAACACTTCATTTGCTTGGCTTTGTGCCTTTCCCTCATTGTGTTGAGGAGGTTATGCATTTGGGTTTTATCCCTCAAGTTGTGAGGTGATCCTTGTGTGTCTTTGTGGTTATCCCTCAAGGTTGTGAGGTGATTGTTATTTGGCTTGGAGTTGTGCCTCAAGGAGGAGGTTGTGTTTGTAAGGAGAGGAGTTGGGTACTCCTTGTAATTGTTATTGCCCCAAATCCTCGGTGGAGGTTCCCTTTGTGGGAGTCCTTTGTGGACAAGCTAGTGGACTTAAAATCCTTCTGGGTGAAAGCGGAGATGTAGAGCTGGGTGCTCGAACTTCGAAACATATCTTGTTGTTTGCGCTTGATCCCTTGGCTCTTACTCTCTCTCTCTCTCTTTACTTTGTGCCTTGCATAAATTCATATTGTTCATTCATAATTGCTTGGCTTGTTTGAGTGTGCATCTCTTGTTAATTGAAATTAGTTTTTAAATTCCGCATTAAGTTCATTAGATTAGCATTATCACCTATTCACCCCCCTCTAGGTGATTTCAGGATCAGCATAGTGGAAATGCTTCATAGTGTTGAAGGCGGGAACGTAGAGCAGTGGCTCGAATCTCTAAACATATTCTTGTGTTTGCATTTGTTTACTCTCACTCTCTTAACTCTACTCTCTCTTTACTTGCACTCTATTTTACTTACTCTTTTTGAAAGTTTTATTTAATTGTATTTGCTAATTGCTAGGTTGCTAGTAAGAGATTTTTAATTCTGCATTATTTGCCATTTAGTACCTATTCACCCCCTATAGGTGATTTTCACTTTTTGTCAAGCCATGAGCCATGTGTTTGAGGAGTGTCCAGTTTTCAATGCTCAATAAATATATTACGAGCCTATGAATGTAGCCTTTTCAAGGACCTATAACAAACCATATGCTCTGTAATATCCCTAATTAGTAATACTGTATTTTTATTTTCTCTAAATATTTAATTCGATTTATTGATTATTTTTATTATTACTATTAATTAACTTGATTTTTAATTATTATTATTAAACATACAAATTATTTTTTTAGAGGGTAAATGGTAATTTGGCTCTATATATTATTATCATTATTTCTTATCAGTATTTTTAGTTACTTATTATTAGTATTTCTGATATTATTCTTATTATTAACTGATATTTTTAGTGGTAATGGTGATAGTTAATTATTATTCCTATTATTATTAATATTGGTATTGTTAATTAATATTAGTATTATTAATTATATTGATTTATTATTATTATTGTCATTGCTAACTATTATGATTATTAATGTTATTGTAATTACTGTTATTATTAATAGTTAATATTAGTAATGGTTGTTTCCTTAAGATTATAATTATTATTATTACTACTATTGTTATGCTTGTATTTTTATTATTAGTAGTAGTAGTGTCTTCTATCCTTGATCCATACCCACATCCAATAGCTATCTCTACCCAACCCGTTATTACTTATTCAAACCCATTAGTCAAGCCCATACCCTCAAATTCATTATCCATTGAGAACTTATTACCTATTATCTACCCAATACCCAATAACCTAATATCTACCCTATTTAATCATCTTTCTTAACCTAATCTCAACTCTAACTAACTACTAATCCATCTCCTCACAGCGGCCACCTCCCACTTCCCCGTGTGCACCTCCTCGTCGCCGGAACTCCGCTGGAGCACCCCAACCTTCACCCCGGACCATCTCTCCCTCCCCGGCTAACCTCCACCTTCTCCAGTGTCAAATCCGATCATGGAAGCCCCGAGCACAACTCCCCTTGGCTGCTTCCTCCCTGATCTCTGCACACGGCGCGCACCAGAACCCAGGACAAAGTGAGCGGGCCTCAATTGCCCAAGAAAGTCCCCAGGCCTCGTCGCAGAGATATGGTCCCCGTAAGGGAGTAATGCTTTCAGAATCTCGTGTTAGAAAATCCCTTTGACCTTTGCGTTTGAGTGTAGGGCTGAGACATGTGTGGAGCCCTTCGCACGAGATAAAGCTAATCATGGCCGCTAACACCAGATCCAACCACTCCTCTTAACCGGAGCTCCTCCCCGGCGCACTCGAGCAACCAGTGCCCCGCCCTTCTTCCTGCCCTCCTCCATGGTCCGAACTGCAGCCATGCCACAGCAGCATCCCTTGGCCGTTGGTGAGACTTCTCCCCTCCTCTATTTTTAACAGTGTGCTTAAAATTTATAAGTGTGTGATAATATGTGTGCATTTAAATGAGTTGTATTTTATTAGCACACATACTATAATTGTATGAACTTTATATTTATGATTATATGCAAGTGTGTGCGTGAGTCTCTCCTTACATTTTTCTTTATATATTAATAAGTGTATGTTTACATGAATTAATGTGTGTTTTATTCTTGTGTGGGATGCCATCTTCCGTCTCTCTGTGGGACGTCGTTGATCACCGTCAGCGAGCGCAAACGCACCCACGCCCTTCACGGCGATATTCTCTATCCAATGACATCCTCCGCGGCCCCTGATGCCTCCGCCAGAGTCTCCGTCGGTGCGCCGCAAATCGCCCCGAGGTTAGTGCATTTATAAGTGTATAAGGGTAAATTTGTAATAATTGAGAAGTGTAATTAAATGTGTTGGTGTGTGCGTGAGTGGTTGTGGTATACATGCATGTGTATGCATGTAGTTATGCATGGATGTGTGCATGCATGGGTGTTATATACTTATGTGTGCATGCATATTTTTAATGAATAGGGGTATTAATGTTTTAGTAGGTGTGTTTTTAATTAAAGGTATAGTATACGTATCTATAGAGGTATATGTATGTGGGTGTATGATTGAGGTAAAACCTGCACAAAAAATACCAAATTTCAGAACTAAGAATGAAAAGTGCAAGTTACTCAATTCTACCGCGATAGCAAATGGCTATGCGGGTCGTGATCCACAAGGAGGGACTAGCGATGGAAGCTTTTTAGTAAGTTCTCTTTTAGGCTACAAAATATGGTTAAAGTTCTTCTTTTAGTTCTTAAAAAGAAAAGAGAAAAATTAAGTTAAAGTTAAATTAGGAAGAAGAAGGTAGATTAAGAAGATGGAGAAACTAGAAATGATATGTATAAAGAAATGGAAAAGGAGTGATAAAAGAAGTGGTAGATTGTGTTGGTGATATAAACTAAAATTAAAAAAAGAAAAGAGAACTAAAAATTACTTACCTCTTCAGTGCTCATATACCTTGGATCCGTTGCGACGACTTACCTTGTCTTTGAAGGCAATCAAGCATGGCGTATAGGATCTTTCCCATTCTCGATCTACACTACGAATAAAAGGGCAAACTATACTAGAAAGAGAAGGATTGTTCATCACCATAGGCCATCAAGGGCACTTGCAACGGCTAAGCAGTCTCGAGGCTATCGGATTCTCTTGGATTGCAACACATCAGAGGAGAGTAAAAGAAAACAAGAGTAAAGAAAGAAAAGGAAACTTTGATTCGATTCAAATAACAATGAAAGAAGAGATCACTTACACTGGTGTCACCTGCAGTACAAGCTTGCTCACATTCCTTAATGAAAGTCGTCTCTCCTCTCAGTTACATAAAGAAAAGTAAAAACTACATAAAAAGAAAACTAAAAACCTAAGTTACAAACTACAAATTATCCTAAGTTCTATTCTCTGCTTGGTCGTTCCTTTTGCCTTTGAGTGTAGGCATTTATAGGAGAAATGCAGAGGGTAGAGGAGTATGAAGATAAGTAAAGCTGGCAATTTCTGAACTCCCCTTATCTCCAAACTTGATTTGATGTGGATATTCAGCTCTGATCTGCAGTTTAGTGGCGTATTGATTGCTAAATATCACTTATTAAATGACAGAATTAGAAATAATGATCAACTTAAGATTTGTAGCGCTTTAAGTTTTCTTTCTAGATCATCTTGAATTATCAGATTTGAGTTCTGGTAGCGAAAATTATAATTCAAATACTAAAACATATCTAGCTAGAATCTGAGTCTGAATTGCTTCATCTAATCCATTGATCTTCTCTCATCCATTTATCCCTTTGGATTTGGACTCTGTATTTGACGTTATCCTCAGTTGATCTTTAGCTTTAACCACTTAATTCACCAAAAACTGAATTTAACCAACTGAATTTGGGATCATCCTCCTCTAACTAAATAAATCTAGTTAAATCTAAATTTAACTGATATTTATTTGATTTTATTCTCTTTCTCCTCATGATTATCTTCTGCAAAATAGACATTTAAGACAAGGAATTTAGCAGATTTATTACATGATAAATGTGGAATGTAATAAAGAATAATGCAATAAATGTTTACAATCAGTGTACATGTACGTGTATCTGTGTACACATGTATGTAGAGTGCATGTGCACATGTGAGTGTGTAAGAGTGTATTTATATGTATTATATGTGTTTGGTTGTGTGTTATAATGATTTGGACCCATTCGTGCGATCCAAACATGATATCAGGAGATTCGAATTTGTGTTCGATATGGACCCGACACAGTGGCGATTTAAAGACCGATCCATGGGGTGATCCGTAGATCAGTATAGGTTCGTGCAGATAAGACCAGAGGGCGATTCGGTTCTGAAACCGCATCATTTCATGTGAGTGTTCGTTCTTGTGCATTTCCTTATTTACCATTGTCGGTATGCGTTTACATGTTACACTTATCATTTCATGTGACTTTCTGTTAGATTTTACCAATTTGATTACTTGTACTACTTCATGAGGCATCTATGATTATTCATTTTAATCATATAATTGATAGGAGCATATATGAGTATCAATTCATGTGTTGGTAGATCGCCGTTGTTGGCTTAGGCCTAGTATTGATATACTGTAGACCGGACTTGACCTTTTAACTGATATAACTGTGATAAATTCTAGAATGAATATACATGTTAATTTTGAGGTTGATGGATCCTTGAAAGAGGTTAGAGAGCTATACTATGTGAAGTGATTTTCAGTCATATTGTTTGGTGACATATCTTGATGATAACGAGTGTAATATCTACCATTTTCGTGTATTTTAGGAAATTGTTATAAAGCCTTGATCATATACACCGGCAAGTATATTAGTCGACTTGCCCCTCTTATAGTCGACTAATACTTCTTCTACTCGACTTACCAAAGTCCATTAGTCAACTAGGTGACTATTCAGAAAAGTTATGTACTCTGTTTGTTGACTGTAAGTCATATTAGTCGACTTACCCCTCCTATTAGTCGATTTACACTTGTTATAGTCGACTTATCCCTTTTTGCTAGTCAACTAACCCAGTCAAACCTTCCATACTAGTCGACTTGCTTCCGACCCTAGTTGACTATCTTAGTTCTGACTGTTTCTAGATTTCTTATGGATTGAGGACTTTACCCTTTAGTTATGATATTGGCTATAGTTGGATGGATCTGGTTTTGATGAATAGGTATTGATTGAATTGACCTGACTGATTGGTAGTGAAAAGTGCATTTTTATCATCATATTTACCGTCACATTTTCATATTTATTTATATAATTCTGCACATTTATTAATATTTTGTGATTTATTGTGTGCAGGCCTCGAAATAATAAAAAGAAAGAATTAAAGCTTAAAGAGCCCAAAAGCCCAGATCCAAGCCCATATTTGAAGCCCAAGAGTCAAAATGCAAATATCAATTGTCAAAGTGCAATTATGCAAGGGCTAAAGTTGCAATTATTAAAGATGAGGGAAGGATAGAATTCTACCCAACCCTAAACTCTTGCAGGATGAGGATAAAAGCCAAAGAGAGTGCAAAGATAAAAATTCAAAGAATTCGGATTCAGACTGTACACGTTTTAGTGTTTAAATCATAACTTTTGCTACAGTTATGCAAATCCGATGATTCAAGATGCTCCAGAAAGAAGACTTGAAGACCTACAACTCTTATGTTGATCAAACTTTCCAATTCAATCCGTAGATAAGCTGATTTCGGCGATCAACATGATAAGAAGTTGCAGGACAGATTTGAATTTCTGGAGATAAGATCTTTTTGGGAGAGTTGTACTAGGACTCTACATCTTCCAACACCTATAAATATCCCTGCAGATGCAACACAGAGAGTACACAGTCCAGAGGCGAGCAAAGGGCCAAAAGCTAGGGTTTAGGTTTTAGGTTAGTTTTTATTTTCATTTTGTAAATTTTGTAACTGAGAGTGGAGATGCTTTCATGGAGGAAGGAATCATACTTGTACCAGGTGACATCGGTGTAAGTTTTTATTTTTCCCCCATTGTTAATAAAAATCTGCTCGAGGTTGGTTTGTTCTTATTCTTGTTTCATTGTTTCTTATTCTCGCTTTATCTTTGTTTTTCTAATCTTGTTCTATGTCATTGTTTCTCTCTGATGACTTGTAATTCGTGAGATCCGATTGCTTCGAGACTGCCTAGCCAACGAAGATCCCTTGATGGCTTATGGCGACGAACATCCTATACGCCATACTTGCAAATCTTCTGAGAAAAAGTAAGTCGTCGCAAAAGGATCGAAGGCAAGCAGACTAAAGAGATAAGTTTTCTTTCCTTTTCTTTTCTTTTCTTTTTTTAGATTAAATCCACATCTTCCATAATTCTTTCCCATAACTCATTGTAAATACCATCGTGACTAACAAAATAACTAAAAAAGATAAATTTTTAGAGAAACTTGCTTAACGCTTCCATCGCAGTCCCTCCCTGAGGATCACGACCCGCATAGCCCTGCTACCGCGGATTAGAACTGAGACTTGCACATCTATTCTTAAAACTAACATATAATATTTTGTGTGCAGGAAAAATCAGTCAACAAATTGGCGCCGTTGCCGGGGAGGGACGGTAAGTTTATCTCTAAAACAAAAATTTAATTTTTAACTAATTCTTTATTCTTTTCTGTTTGCAGGTTTGGAGAACAGGAAACAGAAACAGAGCAGCAGTAAGGACATACAGCAACCCAGTGCCTCTGCCCTCGAAGGCAGAGCACGAGGGCCTGCAAGTTTGCCGCGGAAACGCGGCCAGAGCCGCGGATCCGCGGCAAGTGCAGTGAACTACTAATTCAGTTTTTTGCAGATTGCTGAAATTTGAGATTACTGCTTACTGCTCTATTCTGTTTTGTTCTGTGATATACCTGTAAATTGCTAATAATTCAACAGTAAATTATTGGTTGTTAAAAATAAAATTTGATTAGACGTTTGCATATTAGGCACGTGTCTTTTCAATTATTTTTATTTTACTGTTGAAGAGTGCTGGAGCAAGGTACGTATGCATTGCATGTAGAATAGGATTCATCTCTTGGTTGATTTTCTGCTTTGAGTGATTCTTATCTATTTATCTTGTACACTTGCACTTATTCATCTTAAGGGCATAACCCATTAACAAGATAAGGTGGGGATTTCATCACCCTTCCTTAGCCCAAAAATCATATCTCAAGCACTCACTAACCCAAGCCTAACTTAAAAATTAGTAGACGTTGGCCCTAGGGACATCTCGGACTCAATAGGAGATTATCCTAAGGGGAACAGTGCTGGAAGTTGACTCTTGTCAAATCAGTATCTAGGAAAGGGATTGAGGGCCGAAAGCCCGAAGATTGGTGGTTATTTAATTAAGGAACGTCTTTCACGGAAAACCTCCCACCACTCTTGCCCTGACCTGGCTGATTAACTCGTGGTCAAAGTCTGCACCCTACCTCCTGTGGAAAGTCTAACCAGTTAGGAGTCGTCTAGGTCATAGGTCTACCCTAACTTAGGTTAGAATTTTTCTTTTTTGTTTGTTTATTTGTTTGTGTTGTTTGTGTTGGTGTGATATGGCATATAATAATAATTCCAATTTTAATCCATATTACACCCCTAACTATTATTCGGATATTATCAACCCGGCATACCCTAACTTTGACCAATCTAGTGTGCCGGAATGGTCTTATCCGAATGAATATAACCCACACCCCCCATCTTATGACTGTAATTTCCATAATAATTTCAACCCGTCACAGAGTTTATGGGGTTTCGAGTCCCCCGAGTCTAATTCTCGACCAAATTATCCTCCATATCCATCTAGTCCACATTCTTCCCAAGATTCATACTCAGATCCACCCATTCAGAATAGAAATCCATCTATCTTGGAAATGATGAGTATGAATGAGTCCAAGCAAAAATCACCATCAATCTTAGACATGATGATGCGTGAGTCCACCGACTCACAACTTCATCACGATTACCCTTCCTATTTTCAAGACCAATCAGAGCATGATGCACCTATCGACTATGAAGGGATGCTTGCCGCCATGACTCAGGCTAGATTAGCTCGTGAGCATGACATAGATTTGATGGTTCAATCCTTACGTTCTCACAGTTCGGCCATTTCTGCTTTCATTGACCACTCTCTTAGAGCCGACGAATCAAGTTGCTTTGGACAACAAGATTCTAATTCAGTACCATCATGTGAACTTGCCGAAACTTCAAATTCTGATAACTTGGCAAGTTTTTCCTTTCCTGAATTAGAACTTGAACATGAATATGATCATGATCTTCCACTTGATGATTCAATTTTATTTCCTGATCCAATAATGACTCCAGTGTCTCCACCAGATTTCACTTTTCCCGAGTCAACATTGGATCCTATTCCAATTCATTATGAAATTGAATCACCCATTTTAGATGATCATATTGAACTTGACCTAGATTCTCACAATCTCTTTACTTCTGAAACTGATTGTACAATTCTGACGGAAGATGTTGACCTTAGTTTTGAAGAATTGTATGGCGATGAGCTAGAATTCCTTAATATTGGAAGTAAAGAGATATCACCCATATTAGGTCACATTTCATTGTGGGAAGAAGATTGTGGACTTGAATTTCTATTTCTTGACTTGGACCCACTTCCTGAACTTAGCCCGACTCCTGAGCCCTTACTTGATTTGAGCTTCTTCCCTGAGTCGGTATTCGTTCCCGTACCTATAATGTCCAAGTCAATAATTCCATCTTTTCATACTCCATTTTGGGACAAGGAGGTTGAGACAATTAACTCTGAAATTTATTATGAAATTTGGAAATTTGATGGGGTGGAAATACTAAAAATTGATTATACATATATTTTAGTGGGTTATGTAAGGAAAGTTTCTGGTGGGTTCCACCAAATTATCTGTTATCTTGATTGGGCCGCATTTCGTGGACCAATTAGACCACCTCCGGAACCACCACCCTAAGGTAATTTTCTGCCTTCCCTTGTTCTTTTTCATGCATATATGCATTCATTTCATACATTGAGGACAATGCATGAGATAAGTGTGGGGGTGGGCTTTACTAACATAGGTAAAAACTAAAAAAAATTTGCTATAAAAAAAATCTCTGAAAAAAAAAATTTAAAAAAAAAATGTTATAAAAAGGAAATATTTTGACTTATTTTTTGAAAGAAATCTAAGTTAGTTTTAAGGATTAGGAAAATCATGATTAGAATTTCTAAAAACTTGGTCAAAATAAATAAATTGTTTAATTTTTAGGTATAGGAGAAGAAATTGAATAAATAATTAGTCTTGATTTTTACCTTAATGAAATGTGCATACCTAATGCATATCTAGGATTCTAAGACAAAGACCTTGTGCCTCATATAAAAAAAAAATATAAATAAAAAAAAATATCGCCAATTAAGCTGATACATGTGCCTCAAGAAGCATAAGTATTCATGCCTAAAGGTGAGTAAATAAAATAAAGTCCTTAGTTTTGGGGCCTAGTTCACTTGAATTTGAGTCCGCGGGGTGTTTTCTCACCTGGTGCCCTAAAGCCAACCGGTTTGGGAGTCATCGACTTTAAGTTCGTTACATGGGTGGATTAGAAAGCCTAAGGAAATTAAGGAAAAATTACTTATATATGTATTAACACATCTAATAGTCAATTAGTTAGGTATGAGGGCCTCAAGAAGCCTTGATACTTACACGAAAGAAAATTAGATGAGTTATACATGCTAAGAAATATAATATATGTATTAACACATCTAATAATCAATTAGTTAGGTATGAGGGCCTCAAGAAGCCTTGATGCTTACACGAAAGAAAATTAGATAAGTTATACATATTAAAAAAAAAAGAAGAAAAAAATAAAGAGGCATGAAAGTCCAAGTTAAGGAATTCCTAGTAAAAACATAAGGATGCATATGACTTTTGGTAACGAAAAGACTATATTAGAAATTCAATTTTAATTCTTACCTAAAATGGAAAACAATTAACTTTATTAAGACTAAGTTTAAAGAATGAATAAAAATGAGGATCCTAAAACTTATAGACTACTTAGTCTCTTCAATAATAATTCAAATATTTTTCTTTTTATGGATTTTGTGGGTGCAATCCGCTGAAAACCCTCACGAGACAACACTCGTCCTCTAGGGTAACCTAGAGGTTTAACGGCTTGTTGCACGTGCTAAGTGCAATCGTGATTCCTACGAAAGTGAGTTAGGTTAGATTAACCTTTTCTTTTTCTTTGTTTTTACTCGAGGACGAGCAAAAAGATAAGTGTGGGGGTGTGATTGGTAGTGAAAAGTGCATTTTTATCATCATATTTACCGTCACATTTTCATATTTATTTATATAATTCTGCACATTTATTAATATTTTGTGATTTATTGTGTGCAGGCCTCGAAATAATAAAAAGAAAGAATTAAAGCTTAAAGAGCCCAAAAGCCCAGATCCAAGCCCATATTTGAAGCCCAAGAGTCAAAATGCAAATATCAATTGTCAAAGTGCAATTATGCAAGGGCTAAAGTTGCAATTATTAAAGATGAGGGAAGGATAGAATTCTACCCAACCCTAAACTCTTGCAGGATGAGGATAAAAGCCAAAAGAGAGTGCAAAGATAAAAATTCAAAGAATTCGGATTCAGACTGTACACGTTTTAGTGTTTAAATCATAACTTTTGCTACAGTTATGCAAATCCGATGATTCAAGATGCTCCAGAAAGAAGACTTGAAGACCTACAACTCTTATGTTGATCAAACTTTCCAATTCAATCCGTAGATAAGCTGATTTCGGCGATCAACATGATAAGAAGTTGCAGGACAGATTTGAATTTCTGGAGATAAGATCTTTTTGGGAGAGTTGTACTAGGACTCTACATCTTCCAACACCTATAAATATCCCTGCAGATGCAACACAGAGAGTACACAGTCCAGAGGCGAGCAAAGGGCCAAAAGCTAGGGTTTAGGTTTTAGGTTAGTTTTTATTTTCATTTTGTAAATTTTGTAACTGAGAGTGGAGATGCTTTCATGGAGGAAGGAATCATACTTGTACCAGGTGACATCGGTGTAAGTTTTTATTTTTCCCCCATTGTTAATAAAAATCTGCTCGAGGTTGGTTTGTTCTTATTCTTGTTTCATTGTTTCTTTATTCTCGCTTTATCTTTGTTTTTCTAATCTTGTTCTATGTCATTGTTTCTCTCTGATGACTTGTAATTCGTGAGATCCGATTGCTTTGAGACTGCCTAGCCAACGAAGATCCCTTGATGGCTTATGGCGACGAACATCCTATACGCCATACTTGCAAATCTTCTGAGAAAAAGTAAGTCGTCGCAAAAGGATCGAAGGCAAGCAGACTAAAGAGATAAGTTTTCTTTCCTTTTCTTTTCTTTTCTTTTTTGTAGATTAAATCCACATCTTCCATAATTCTTTCCCATAACTCATTGTAAATACCATCGTGACTAACAAAATAACTAAAAAAGATAAATTTTTAGAGAAACTTGCTTAACGCTTCCATCGCAGTCCCTCCCTGAGGATCACGACCCGCATAGCCCTGCTACCGCGGATTAGAACTGAGACTTGCACATCTATTCTTAAAACTAACATATAATATTTTGTGTGCAGGAAAAATCAGTCAACACTGACCTATAGACCTTAGATATATATATATATATCTGATATGTTACCGACTTTTGGGATCTTATGATTAACCTTGATAAAGTGAGAGTGTGTGATGATTTTTATCGGATTGGAGTATGGAGATTTTGTTGGCCCAAAGGCCACTATCCCGGTTATTTTGATGATAGCAAAACATATTTAGTTATGAATTTAATATTCTTGATTTTGAAGTATTTCAGGTTCAAGAAACAGATTTTGACAACTCCGCTAAAAGACTCACAAATTTGGAGTTCGCCCAACATTTGCATTCCCAAGCTAAAGCACATAGGAAGCTTCAGAATTTGCGTTGAAGAAAAGTTCAAGAAGAAGATCAAGACTTGCTAAAGAATCCAAGACTTGTATTTTATTTATTTTCATTTTAGAATATTTTGTCAAAACTAAATAGTAGAAGTAGAAATATGGGATATTACACACACACATTTTCTAGAGTGATTTATGGCTTCAAAATACTTTCCATTTCTATTTCCAAACTCAGTTTAGTTGAAAATATCTATTTTGGAAATACGATTTTAGAGAGACTAGTTTTTGGGAAAAACATTTTATTGAAAATCAAGTTTTTATCAAAAGAATTTTTACCAAGTATTTTACCTTGATAGTAGTATGACACATGCTCATACTCTATGATTTTTCAAGACCAAAATATTTTATCCAAGACCCAAAACCCAAACCCAAAATTTTCCAGGTTCTGTGAATTCTGATTTTTCAGAAATTCACAGTGACCGGTCGACCGGCAGTCGACCGGCACTCGACCGACATGCACATTTGTGCATGTGCGTATCAGTCGACCGGGAGTCGACCGATACTCGACCGGCCCCCAACCTGCTGCTCTCTGGAAATGCCAGTCGACCGACCCAGTCGACCGGTGAGCCCCAACGGTCGGATTTTTGACCGTTGGCGGTCGACCGACCCGGTCGACCGGTAGTCTGTCAAAAATTCTGACAGACCCAACAGCTATATTTTCTGACTCTTTGACTTTTGGGATTTGTCTCCAACGAATCTCTTGAGCAGTTTTTAACCCCTATAAATAGGTGGTCACTTCATATGAAATGACTAATGATTTTAGAGCTATCAAGTGCAATTTTACAAAAGTTTCAAAGATTTCCAAAGTTTTCAAAAGAAAAGATTTTTCTCTCCAAAGCCTAAATTTCCATCACCTTTCTTGGAGCCTATTCCTCTACTTCTCTCTAGTTTTGCACTACACAATCCCATACTCTAAGTCTACTATTTGGTTCTAGGATTGTGCTTAGTGAGCTATTTGTAAAAGTGATCAAGTGTGATCACTTCCATTGTAATTGAGTGAAGTTGTAGAGGCATCGGCCTCAAGGCGAGCTAGTGTGCTCAAGGTGGTGAAGTGTCATCACGGGAGACGGACAAGTGTTGTCCTTGTATTGTTGATCCGGTGGGATCCTCAATAGTGGAAATCCTTCAAGTGTGAAGGCGGGGACGTAGAGCGTGGCTCGAACCTCGGAAACATATCGGCGTGTTTGCGTTTGCTCAAATTTCTCTAACTCTATCTCTTTTATTACTTGCAATTTTACATTGTCCTTTACTTGCAAGAAATATTGTATTGTGCTAATTGTTTAGAGTTAAATTTTTAAATTCCGCATAATTGCCATTATCATATAGCCATCACCTATTCACCCCCCCCTCTAGGTGATTTCAATTGGTATCAGAGCCTAACCCTACAACTTAGGTCTAACAACCTTAGGGAGATCCTTTAGTTGGCTATATACATTTGTTGCATTTATTATATATTGTGCATTTTATTCATCATACATGGCATCTCTAGATTTTTCAAGCATTAAGTCCCCACCCAAATTTGATGGCTTGAACTTTCCTATTTGGAAAGTCAAGATGAACTTGTTTTGAAATCCTTAGGTGTTAGGGTAGCTAGGGCCATTACCAAAGAATTCATTGAACCAACTAGTGATGAGAGCACATGGTCCGAGGATACCACCAAAGACTATGAAGCAAATGCTAGGGCACAATATGCATTAACACAAGCACTTAATGAAGATGACCTTGCACGCATCATTAATTGTAAATCGGCATATGAAGTTTGGAACATGCTTATTGTGACTCATGAGGGAACGTCACAAGTCAAGAGAGCAAAAGTTGACTTGTTACGTTCTCAATATGAGAATTTTTACATGATTGATAATGAGAGCATTGATGACATGCTCACTCGCTTTACAAAAATAACAAATGCTCTTTCTTCCTTAGGCGACAAGATTGACAACGATCAAAAGATAAGGAAGGTGATTCGAGCTCTTCCCAAAGCTTGGGAAGTCAAGGCGACAACCCTCAAAGAGTTAAATGACAAAGAGGAGATGGACTTCTCCGGCTTCATCGGCAATCTCAAAACACATGAGATGGAGATGAAGGTACGAGAAGAAAGGGAGGCACCAAAGAAGAAATCAATAGCCTTCAAAGCCGCTCCAACCATTCAAGACGAGGATGATTCATCGGACGAGTGCGATGAAGACTTCGCCATGCTCATCCGGAAGGTGGGCAAGATGTTCTACAAAAAGGGAAGACAAAGCAATTTCCGGCGAGGGAAACCTCAAGGGAGATTTGAAAGAAAAAGAGAGGAGCCCGGTCCTTGCTTCCATTGCAAGAAGATTGGTAACCTCATTGCCGAGTGCCCCGCTCTACAAGCAACCACATCCAAGAACGGGCAAAGAAAGAAGAAGGCCATGGTGGCTACTTGGGATGACACGGAGTCGGAATCCGAAGAGGAAGTCGACGCCGCGCACATGTGTTTCATGGCACATGGGGAGGATGTACCAAAGGTAACTCTAGAAAACACCTTAGAAGATGATGATTTGACTATGGATGAACTTGCACATTTCTTTGAAGAATTGCAAAATAGGTATGAGATTTCACAATCTCAAAATAAGAAATTAAAAAGAGAAAATGAGGCTTTAAAACATAAAGTAGAAATAGTTGTTAAAGAAAAGGATGTTTTATCTAGTGCATTTGAAAAATTGAAAAATGATTTTGATAAGCATAAACTTGCAAATAAGGGTAAAACCCCCATGGTTTCAATAGATAAAAATGATTTTGTTGAGATCCAAAAGCGTGTTGATGCTTTGGACTCCACACTTAAAAATTGTGCATTTGATTTGAAAAAGATAGCTTCTAAATTTCCTAAGGGAACACCCCAAGGGAAACATGCACAACATGCACATACACATGCACGGAAACATACTCACACTCACAAGCATGCATACATGTATGGTAGTGGTAGGATTTTTGTTTGCACTCATTGTGGCCGCAAAGGCCATCTAGAAAAATTTTGTTATGCTAAGAACAATGTTAAGAATAAATATGTTTGGGTTCGCCCCGGTACTAACCCCAAAGGACCCTCAAAGATTTGGGTACCAAAAGATCCTCCAAATGTAGGTGACACAGGTGGATCTACTTCCTCCAAGACTTAGGGGGAGTCGGTGCCCGGGTGGTAGATGCAACTAAGCTCAAAGTTCAAATCTAGCTTGCATCGCTATCGTGGAGGCACCTATTTTTGGAGACTAACCGTAAATTGGTAACATCTCCATTTAAGAGTTTTTAATTTTGTATATACAATTGTTATAGAATTGCTAGTTTAGTTTTATGCTTCATTGATACATGATTAGTATAAACTTGCAACTCTAACATGATTGTATATGCCATGTTCAATTTTGATTTCTTTTTGACATGTATACATATGTGTAGAATGGTTAGTTTGCTTTTGATTCATTATTGATACATACTTATATAGAACTACCTTTCTATCATGTTGTGTACATGCCTTGTATTAATTTTCATATCCTGTATTGTTATGCCTTATGTCATACTTGTCCACATGTCCAATTTTTGTGTATCTATATGTATAGTTTAGATTTTGTGATTATATACTTGTATACATATAGACCTATTTTTCATAAATAAAATAAAACTTTTTGAAAATTTTCATAGTTGAGCAAATACCTTAAAGATGGCAATTGCGCACCTCAACTCATTCAAGAGGAATCAAGAGGATGAAGTTCAGAACCCGTCACTGGGTATTCGGCTTCAACATCTTTATACCTTTGCTTAAATATGTAAAATAAAATTAAATAATTTTGTGTGAAGTTTTGTTGATATGATCACTAAATGAAGATTTAAAAATAATTGTGTTATCCCTGATTATTATAATATAACATATTTTTATTTGTTATAATGTTTATTTATAAAATTTTTTTTTTGGTCAGAATATGGTAGCAGATTTTTCAGACTTACCGGTCGACTGGCCCCTAACCCCAGTCGACCGGCTCTGTCTGAGAAAAATTTTTTTTTTTTTTTTGATTTTTTTTGCTACCGGTCGACTGCTGGTATAGGACCAGTCGACCGATTTAGATGCAGGACTCTCTGTTTCTTTTCGGTCGACCGGTCCCTCAATCCCAGTCGACCGATAGTCGTATTCTGGCATATATTTGACCTTTTTCCCACTGTTTCGCACTCTCTCTCTCAGTTCTCTCACAGCGACCGCAGGACCCTCTTTTTCCCCAAAATTTCCTTCTTCAGATCCGTTCACCTGATCTAAAAATCCTTCAAAACCCATTTTAATCTTCTCATTTCTAACTCGGATCTTCAATCTCAAGCCGATCCATCCGTCAGATTCTCAGAATTTCTGGATTTCAAGGTAGGGTTTCAGTTTTTCTCAAAGGTAAAAATTTCGAATTTTTCACTTGTTCTTCCTTTCTAGCTTAGATCTATCACTTCCTTTGTCTTCATATTAGGTTGATTGATCATCTAGATCGTGCCATTAACTGCAAAAACCTAAAATTGGATTTTTTGTCATGGCTCCAAAAAGACATCGTTCTGAGAAGGGAAAGGGCATTGCCCAATCCTCATCTCAAGCCCCTAGGACTGAACCTGTGTTCCGTAACGATCTTGCCTCTGATCGTTACACACATTTAGCCCCTAGGAATACTATTTCGGGTAGATATGTGGCTATGCATGATTTTGAACATTTAGATATCCCCCACATACTTCGTGCCAACAATCTTGTAGATTTTCTCTCCATTAGGGAGAAAGTTTACACTTCTTTGGTTCCCTATTTCTATGCCAATTTTGAATTTAGTGGGAACCGGATCATTTCCCGTGTGATGGGTAGGGACATAAACATTTCCCTAGGTCAATTTGCTAGAATTCTTCATCTTTCCACTGATGGAATAGATGTTTACTCTTATGACCTACATGATTTTCCTGAATATCCGGAGGGTGAGTCTTCACTCACCGCATCCACTCTTCTTCACCAGGATGACAATCCCGATCTAGTGAGGAATGAGATTGTGAGTCAGTATACCCTCCAATCTCAGGTCCTTGCTAAGATTGTCTTTCATAACATCGTGCCAAAATCCGGTGAATTTAGCCATGCTCGAGGTCCTGTTCCCTTGATTATCTATTGCCTCCTTAAAGGCATTAAGATAAATTTCCCTCGAGTGATCGCTTCTCACATGAGTGGTGATCAGATTCGTACTGCTGGTAGGAGTCTGCCTTACGGCATGCTCATTACCCATTTGCTTAGGGCTCTAGATTTTGATTTCTCTGGTCAAGCCCCTTCAAAACCCTCTTCAGATTTCAATGCTGCTGCCTTAAAGATGATGGAAGCTCAGTTGCGTCGACACGCAGCTGTGCAACCACCACCTGTTCCTGCAGCTGATCCAGCTCCAGCTCCACCTCCTGTTTTTCCTGCTCCTGAGTTTCAGGGTGCTTCTGCTTCTGAGGTCCGCTCGCAGATCGAGGCACATCAGGCCTGGGTCGGTGAGCAAGTCTCTGCACTTCGTGCAGATATGGCTGCTCGTGATGCTTCTCTTCGGGCAGATATGGAGGCTCGTGCTGCTATGGATGCTGCTTTTCGGGCGGAGGTCCGAAACGACTTGTCCTATATGGCTGAGTCCATGAGATTTGTGGATGTTCAGTTCCAATCTCTGTTCTCTAAATTTGACATAGTCGTTCCTGATGGGACTCCGGGTGCTCGTCGTCTCCCTGCCGCTGGTCCTCCTTTCCCTCCCAGAGCTCGCGTCTCTGTTCCACCTCCGCGCCCCAGAGTTGATGCCGTGGATACAGAGGAGGTAGTTTCCTCTTCTTCCTCAGATGATGGTGCTGACCAGACGATGGCCGAGGGCTCAGATGATGACGAGGAGGAGGATGACGAGGCGACTGAGTGATGCTGATGTGTGACCTGCCCTTTATTGATGATGTCAAAAAGGGGGAGAGACATTTGGAGAGAGATATTTTGTTATGTATTTGACTTATTTTGTTGTGTTGGACACCTTTATTTTGGACACCTTTATTTTTGTGTTGTGGACATGTCTTGTGTGGTATGTATTTATGTCATGTTGAGACTCATTTCCTTTTATCTATGATATGACATGTGTGGTTGATATTTTCTATGGGCATGGATATTTGATGTTTATGATTTAGCAATTGTGACAATATGCCTGAGTATGATTTTTTTATATATGCATATGTTGAGGGGGAGCTTCATTTGAAGACTCCACCCAAAATATCTTGTGATAACTACATATGTTTTGCCATCATCAAAAAGGGGGAGATTGTTGGCCCAAAGGCCACTATCCCGGTTATTTTGATGATAGCAAAACATATTTAGTTATGAATTTAATATTCTTGATTTTGAAGTATTTCAGGTTCAAGAAACAGATTTTGACAACTCCGCTAAAAGACTCACAAATTTGGAGTTCGCCCAACATTTGCATTCCCAAGCTAAAGCACATAGGAAGCTTCGGAATTTGCGTTGAAGAAAAGTTCAAGAAGAAGATCAAGACTTGCTAAAGAATCCAAGACTTGTATTTTATTTATTTTCATTTTAGAATATTTTGTCAAAACTAAATAGTAGAAGTAGAAATATGGGATATTACACACACACATTTTCTAGAGTGATTTATGGCTTCAAAATACTTTCCATTTCTATTTCCAAACTCAGTTTAGTTGAAAATATCTATTTTGGAAATACGATTTTAGAGAGACTAGTTTTTGGGAAAAACATTTTATTGAAAATCAAGTTTTTATCAAAAGAATTTTTACCAAGTATTTTACCTTGATAGTAGTATGACACATGCTCATACTCTATGATTTTTCAAGACCAAAATATTTTATCCAAGACCCAAAACCCAAACCCAAAATTTTCCAGGTTCTGTGAATTCTGATTTTTCAGAAATTCACAGTGACCGGTCGACCGGCAGTCGACCGGCACTCGACCGACATGCACATTTGTGCATGTGCGTATCAGTCGACCGGGAGTCGACCGATACTCGACTGGCCCCCAACCTGCTGCTCTCTGGAAATGCCAGTCGACCGACCCAGTCGACCGGTGAGCCCCAACGGTCGGATTTTTGACCGTTGGCGGTCGACCGACCCGGTCGACCGGTAGTCTGTCAAAAATTCTGACAGACCCAACAGCTATATTTTCTGACTCTTTGACTTTTGGGATTTGTCTCCAACGAATCTCTTGAGCAGTTTTTAACCCCTATAAATAGGTGGTCACTTCATATGAAATGACTAATGATTTTAGAGCTATCAAGTGCAATTTTACAAAAGTTTCAAAGATTTCCAAAGTTTTCAAAAGAAAAGATTTTTCTCTCCAAAGCCTAAATTTCCATCACCTTTCTTGGAGCCTATTCCTCTACTTCTCTCTAGTTTTGCACTACACAATCCCATACTCTAAGTCTACTATTTGGTTCTAGGATTGTGCTTAGTGAGCTATTTGTAAAAGTGATCAAGTGTGATCACTTCCATTGTAATTGAGTGAAGTTGTAGAGGCATCGGCCTCAAGGCGAGCTAGTGTGCTCAAGGTGGTGAAGTGTCATCACGGGAGACGGACAAGTGTTGTCCTTGTATTGTTGATCCGGTGGGATCCTCAATAGTGGAAATCCTTCAAGTGTGAAGGCGGGGACGTAGAGCGTGGCTCGAACCTCGGAAACATATCGGCGTGTTTGCGTTTGCTCAAATTTCTCTAACTCTATCTCTTTTATTACTTGCAATTTTACATTGTCCTTTACTTGCAAGAAATATTGTATTGTGCTAATTGTTTAGAGTTAAATTTTTAAATTCCGCATAATTGCCATTATCATATAGCCATCACCTATTCACCCCCCCCTCTAGGTGATTTCAGATTTGATTAGATATATCAGGACATGTAGTATTTCAGTTATTGAGATTTGCATATATTGGTGACTCGGAGGATGTATATATCGAGACATAAGGATCAGAGTAGATTGATAAGGAGAGACCGATTATTGATTATTGATACATTGAGACAGTGGTTTATTATACTAGATTACTCGATACGGATTGATATTCGATGTTCACGATGATTGTATAGAGACTATTAGTTGATGGATCGTTACTATTATATTTTATTGCAGATGGATATGAGATATTCACCAATTCTAGATGGGTCTATCCATTGAGCAGTATCTAGTCTTATTATTGTATAGATTCATGTTACTGAAAGTAACTGAGAAAAGATTGTTTGATAGTAACACCCTGTACATTCCTATTGTTCATCGTATACATAGTTACTGTTACCGCTCACTGTTATTGATATTGTTCACCGTGTATACGATTACTGATTGATTGTTACTGTACTGTTATCGTTACTGTCACTGCATCGTCCCAGTGTTATAGGTAACATGAGTATTGATTATTTTTACTAAATTTAATAATAATGGAATTGAACAACTTACACCGAGATTGGGGAAATTGATGGAGGAGACAACATCTGTATTTTACGTGGACCTAGGATACAGGTTGTGCAGCCGACTGAGGATTCCACTGCAGGGTTCCTGAGAGATGACTGACATTCCATCTGTACTGTTATTGTTCCACTATTTTCACGGTGAGATTACTGTTACTGTTCTGAGTACCGAGCGGTACGGCCTGGTTCAGCGTCAGGAAACTGAGGTCGTGGTCCCGGTTATGTACGGGACCCACCTAAAGCATGAACAATGTCTCTTCTATTAATTTTAATAACTTAGGACCCTAATTGACACGTGTAGTAGGCGTAGTATGGGATGCATCTACTACAGGTGGTAATTGGTGTTCGCTGACATAATAAATGTTAATAAATTATTTATAGCATATTATGACTGACTATATCACCTGACTGTGCATATGTATACTATGATAGATATAAGATTGTACACATGACCGGATTGTATACCAAACTAGTGACATATGCTAGGTTACACATCATGACATCAGTTGTTTGTTACAGTTATTTTACTTGTCTTTTATCTGCACGCTTATTCATGTTATTGTTATTCAGTTGTTGTTTATCATGTTATTTAGTTATCTTATGATTGCAGTTTATCTTGTTATTATTCTGTGCACATTGTTTATATGCACGCGCAGTCTTCTTTACACACACACTCACTAGGTTGCTTTCTGATTGGTAGTCAAAAGTGCATTTTTATCATCATATTTACCATCACATTTTCATATTTATTCATTTAATTCTGCACATTTATTAATAATTTGTAATTTATTGTGTGCAGGCCTCGAATTGTTATTTTAGCAATAAATAAAGCCTAAAGAGCCCAAAAGTCCAGCGTCCAGAGAAGAGCCAAGGGCCAAAATTAGGGTTTCTTCTAGGTTTTCTTTTGTAAATTAGGGTTTTTTTTTTTTAATTTTCAAGAGAGAGAGAGGATTATATTGAGCGTGACACCGATGTATCTTCTTTTCTCTGCCATTGATTAAAGCAATAAAGGTAATTACTTTTCTTTTTGTTCTTTTTTCTTATGTGTTATTTTTATTTTGTTTTTTCTTTTCTTTTTCTCTGTGATCTTGTGGTTGTTGATGAACATGCAAGTGGATTCCATAAGCACGTATAACTAAGCTCTGTGAGAACCAGCGATAGTTCATGAAGACGTCTCCTCCAAGCTACGCATCACTTCGTACTTGAGTATGCTTGACGATATAATGTGCACAGGGATTGAGATCGATCTTATGATTTATTCGTGGAACGCCTCCTAAGCAAGGTAGAACATGTAAGGTTTTCACGTTCTTTCTTCAACCAATCTCAAGTAAGTTTTCTTTTCTTTTTGTTTCTTTTCTTTTCTTTTTTGTAGATTAAATCCACAACTTCCACAATTCTTTTCTTCCATCCATTGTAAATACCACCATTTAACTAATAAAAATAAAAGCTTTAGAGTATAACTTGCTTAACGCTTCCATCGCAGTCCCTCCTTGAGGATCACGACCCGCATAGCCCAGCTACCGCAGATTAGAACTGATTCCTCGCACGATCTATTCTTAATCTAATATTCTAATTTTTGTGTGCAGGAAAAATCAGTCAACAAATTGGCGCCGTTGCCGGGGAGGGACGGTAAGTTATCTCTAAAAAAAAAAAATTTAATTTTTAACTAATTCTTTATTCTTTTCTGTTTGCAGGTTTGGAGAATAGGAAACAGAAAACAGCAGCTGCAGTGGACATATAGCTATCCTGTGCCTCTGCCCTCGAAGGCAGAGCACGAGGACCTGCAACTTTGCCGCGAAAACGCGGCAAGAGCCGCGGATCCGCGGCAATTGCAGTGAACTACTCACTGAATTTTTTTTGCAGGTCTCTGTAAATTAAAATACTGCTTACTGATATATTCTGTTTTGTTCTGTGATACACCTGTAAATTGCTAATAATTCAACAGTAAAATATTGATTGTTAAAAATAAAATTTGATTAGACGTTTGCATATTAGGCACGTGTCTTTTCAATTATTTTTATTTACTGTTGAAGAGTGCTGGAGACGCAAGGTACGTACGCATTGCATGTAGAATAGGACTCATCTCTTGGTTGATTTTCTGCTTTGAGTGAATTCTATCTATTTATCTTGTACACTTGCACTAATTCATCTTAAGGGCATAACCCATTAACAAGATAAGGTGGGGATTTCATCACCCTTCCTTAGCCCAAAAATCATATCCCAAGCACTCACTAACCCAAGCCTAACTAAAACTAGTAGACGTTGGCCCTAGGGACATCTCGGACTCAATTAGGGGATTATCCTAAGGGGGAACAGTGCTGGAAGTTGACTCTTGCCAAAACAGTGTCTAGGAAGGGGATTGAGGGCCGAAAGCCCGAAGTGTGGTGGTTATTTAATTAAGGAACGTCTTTGACGGAAAACCTCCCACCACTCTTGCCCTGACCTGGCTGATTAACTTGTGGTCAAAGTCTGCACCCAACCTCCTGTGGACGGTCTAACCAGTTAGGAGTCGTCTAGGTCATAGGTCTACCCTAACTTAGGTTAGAATTTTTCTTTTTTGTTTGTTTATTTGTTTGTTGTGTTGGTGTGATATGGCATATAAGAATAATTCCAATTTTAATCCATATTACACCCCTAACTATTATTCGGATATTACCAACCCGGCATACTCTAACTTTGACCAATCTAGTGTGCCGGAATGGTCTTATCCGAATGAATATAACCCACACCCCCCATCTTATGACTATAATTTCCATAATAATTTTAACTCGTCACAGAGTTCATGGGGTTTCGAGTCCCCCGAGTCTAATTCTCAACCAAATTGTCCTCCATATCCATCTAGTCCACATTCTTCCCAAGATTCATACTCAGATCCACCCATTCAGAATAGAAATCCATCTATCTTGGAAATGATGAGTATAAATAAGTCCAAGCAAAATTCACCATCAATTTTAAACATGATGATACGTGAGTCCACCGACTCACAACTTTATCAAGATTACCCTTCCTATTTTCAACAAGAAGCACCTATCGACTATGAAGGGATGCTAGCTGCCATGACCGAGGCTAAATTAGCCCGTGATCATGATATTGATTTGATGGTTCAATGCTTACGTTCTAACCGTCCGGCTGATTCTGATATCGCTGACCACTCTTTTAAAGCAGACGAACTAAGTTGCTTTGGACAACAAGATTCTAATTCAGTACCATCATGTGAACTTGCCGAAACTTCAAATTCTGATAACTTGGCAAGTTTTCCCTTTCCCGAATTAGAACTTGAACATGACCTTGATTCTCACAATCTCTTTACTTCTGAAACTGATTGTACAATTCTGACGGAAGATGTTGACCTTAGTTTTGAAGAATTGTATGGCGATGAGCTAGAATTCCTTAATATTGGAAGTAAAGAGATATCATCCATATTAGGTCACATTCCATTGTGGGAAGAAGATTGTGGACTTGAGTTTCAATTTCTTGACTTGGACCCAATTCTTGAACCTAGCCCGACTCCTGAGCCCTTACTTGATTTGAGCATTTTCCCTGAGTCGGTATTCGTTCCCGCACCTATAATTTCCAAGTCAATAATTCCATCCTTTCATACTCCATTTTGGGACAAGGAGGTTGAGACAATTAACTCTGAAATATATTATGAAATTTGGAAATTTGATGGGGTGAAAATACTAAAAATTGATTATACATATATTTTAGTGGGTTATGTAAGGAAAGTTTCTGGTGGGTTCCACCAAATTATTTGTTATCTTGATTGGGCCGCATTTCGTGGACCAATTAGACCACCTCCGGAACCACCACCCTAAGGTAACTTCCGCCTTCCCTTGTTCTGTTTCATGCATATATGCATTCATTCATACATTGAGGACAATGCATGAGATAAGTGTGGGGGTGGGCTTTACTAACATACTAACATAGGTAGACACTAACAAAATTTGCTAAAAAAAAAAAAATGTTATAAAAAGGAAATATTTTGACTTATTTTTTGAAAGAAATCTAAGTTAGTTTTAAGGATTAGGAAAATCATGATTAGGATTTCTAAAAACTTGGTCAAAATAAATAAATTGTTTAAATTTTTAGGTATAGGAGAGAAATTGAATAAATAATTAGTCTTGATTTTTACCTTAATGAAATATGCATACCAAATGCATATCTAGGATTCTAAGACAAAGACCTTGTGCCTCATAAAAAAAAAAAGAAAAAAAAAATCACCAATTAAGCTGATACATGTGCCTCAAGAAGCATAAGTATTCATGCCTAAAGGTGAGTAAATAAAATAAAGTTCTTAGTTTTGGGGCCTAGTTCACTCGAATTTGAGTCCGCGGGGTGTTTTCTCACTTGGTGCCCTAAAGCCAACCGGTTTGGGAGTCATCGACTTTAAGTTCGTTACATGGGTGGATTAGAAAGCCTAAGAAGACTAAGAAAAATAATATATGTATTAACACATCTAATAATCAATTAGTTAGGTATGAGGGCCTCAAGAAGCCTTGATACTTATACGAAAGAAAATTAGATGAGTTATACATGCCAAAAAAAAATAAATAAATAAATATATTAACACATATAATAGTCAATTAGTTAGGTATGAGGGCCTCAAGAAGCCTTGATACTTACACGAAAGAAAATTAGATGATGTTATAAAAATAATAAAGAGGCATGAGAGTCCAAGTTAAGGAATTCCTAGAATCACAAGGGTGCGTATGACTTTTGGTAACGAAAAAGACTATATTAGAAATTCAATTTTAATCCTTACCTAAAATGAATAACAATTGATTTTATAAAGACTAGGTTTGAAGAATGAATAAAAATGAGGATCCTAAAACTTATAGACTACTTAGTCTCTTCAATAATAATTCAAATATTTTCCTTTTTATGGATTTTGTGGGTGCAATCCGCTGAAAACCCTCACGAGACAACACTCGTCCTCTAGGGTAACCTAGAGGTTTAACGGCTTGTTGCACGTGCTAAGTGCAATCGTGATTCCTACGAAAGTGAGTTAGGTTAGATTAACTTTTTCTTTTCTTTGTTTTTACTCGAGGACGAGCAAAAAGATAAGTGTGGGGGTGTGATTGGTAGTCAAAAGTGCATTTTTATCATCATATTTACCATCACATTTTCATATTTATTCATTTAATTCTGCACATTTATTAATAATTTGTAATTTATTGTGTGCAGGCCTCGAATTGTTATTTTAGCAATAAATAAAGCCTAAAGAGCCCAAAAGTCCAGCGTCCAGAGAAGAGCCAAGGGCCAAAATTAGGGTTTCTTCTAGGTTTTCTTTGTAAATTAGGGTTTTTTTTTTTATTTTCAAGAGAGAGAGAGGATTATATTGAGCGTGACACCGATGTATCTTCTTTTCTCTGCCATTGATTAAAGCAATAAAGGTAATTACTTTTCTTTTTGTTCTTTATTCTTATGTGTTATTTTTATTTTGTTTTTTCTTTTCTTTTTCTCTGTGATCTTGTGGTTGTTGATGAACATGCAAGTGGATTCCATAAGCACGTATAACTAAGCTCTGTGAGAACCAGCGATAGTTCATAAAGACGTCTCCTCCAAGCTACGCATCACTTCGTACTTGAGTATGCTTGACGATATAATGTGCACAGGGATTGAGATCGATCTTATGATTTATTCGTGGAACGCCTCCTAAGCAAGGTAGAACATGTAAGGTTTTCACGTTCTTTCTTCAACCAATCTCAAGTAAGTTTTCTTTTCTTTTTGTTTCTTTTCTTTTCTTTTTTGTAGATTAAATCCACAATTTCCACAATTCTTTTCTTCCATCCATTGTAAATACCACCATTTAACTAATAAAAATAAAAGCTTTAGAGTATAACTTGCTTAACGCTTCCATCGCAGTCCCTCCTTGAGGATCACGACCCGCATAGCCCTGCTACCGCGGATTAGAACTGATTCCTCGCACGATCTATTCTTAATCTAATATTCTAATTTTTGTGTGCAGGAAAAATCAGTCAACACTTTCTGAAGACCCTTGATTTGCAAGTCCATATATTGGATGCTTTGTTTCTATTGTCAGGTGTTCGATGAGATCATACATATTGCGAGGAGCTGGACTCTCTTTCTCTCTCTTTTGATTCTGGTATTCTTTCCTTTCTTTATTCCTGCTATTATTCTTTGATTTCTGTATATCATACTTAGCTTTTATTCCATTCCTTATTTCATCTGGGATCATGTGTAGTCATTATATGTATTATTGAAGTGATCGTTAATATTATGATTTAGATTTATACCTTGTTCAGGTTACTTTAGGCTTAGCGTATATATGTGGGGTATTTTCTGAAAGCACACCTAGAGGGGGGGTGAATAGGTGTAAATGCTAATCCAGTGAACTAAATGCGCTAAATGCGGAAGCTAATGCAAATCTTGCACAAACTTAATACAACACAACAAGTGTAGCTGAATTCCCCGTGAAGGGCTCTGGACTAACTCCTCTTGATTCCCCTTGAATGGGTTGAGGTGCTATGTGAAGCTCTTGTTGGTTAAGTATAAGTTAGGCACACACACAAGCAAGCCAAGAAAATAAGGATGAATAGCAATATGAATATATGCAAGGCAACACAAGCAAATAGATATGTATGATATGAATGATGCTATGCACAATATAAAGAGAGAGAGAGTTGAGAGATAATGGATCAAACGCAAAGGCAAAGATATGTTTCGAGGTTCGAGCCCTAGCTCTACATCCCCACCTACACCACCGTGTAGGATTTCCAATCCACTAACTCCCACCGAGGGAACCTCTACCGAAGAGGATTTGTTACAACACAAGGAGTACCGAACTCCTCTCCCAAACACCACCTCACAACCGAGGGGTAGGCCCGTAGCCAAACAACCACAACACCTCTACCGAAGATGGTTTACAAACCAAACTCCACCTCTCACTAGAGGGAGCAAATCAATCACCCGATCACTTCTACCAAAGAGGGATACACAAAGAACAAGGGTGTTTACAACAAGTGGTTTCAAAGACCACAAACAATCTCTCTTTCTTTTCTCTTTTCCACAAAACAAATGATCCTAATAGATTAGGATAGAAGATAGCTCAAGTGTGGAAAACAAAGTATTTTGAACAAAGAAATTCTCTTGGGAAAACACCAAAATAGATATGGAAATTTAGATCAAAAAAACTATTTCCCAAAACCCTAATTTCTTTGAAAATAACAAAACACTTGAAGACAAAAGAATGAATCATTTTGGCACTTAAACTCATTTGAAAACTTCTTTTAAACATCAAGAATGGAGAGAAATTTTAGCTCATAAAAACTTGGCCAAAATCCCAAATAATTGGGGTTTATATAGGTCCATCAGAAAACTAGCCGTTAGGCTGATGTGGCAGCCTGACAGGCTAACGGTCGACCGGCCCGGTCGACCGCCAATGGTCAGAAATGTGATCGTTGGGCAAACACGGTCGACCGGCACGGTCGACCCAAACAAACAGAGAGCACTGCTCTCAGACCCGGTCGACCGCCCGGGTCGACCGTCCCAGTGCTGCCAAATGTGCACAGATCTGTGCACGTTGGTCGACCGGCCCGGTCGACCGACTTCATCCCAAGTCGACTACTAAACTGACTTAGTCGACTGGTTGAAGCCTGGAACAGAAAACTGGGTCAAAAAAAACAGTTTAAAAATATTTTGAAAAATCTTTTAAGACTTCTAAAAATCCACAAAACTTGTTTTAACATTTTATATTAAAACACAAACAAGTGATAAAAATTTCAAGACATATATCAATCATATCAATTCATTTTTGAGTCTTGCAAATTTTATCAAAAACAAAACTTGTATTTTATCAAACTTAGATGTTTCAATACATGAATAGGAAAGTCAAAATAAGCTTGTCTAGGAAGTTAAAAGCATGTATGTATATCTAGAACATATCTAATATACATAAAAACTATTTTAAACTTGTTTTGATCAAACTATTCATGAAAATCAAATCCAAAACATAAATCGTGTGTGTGTGTGCACTTGAGCATATCAACTATACTAAGCTTTACAAATGGATCTAAAACACACTAAACTATGGATACCTAAGTCTTCTTGACGATCTTCATCTTCAAGGCGACTCGATCCACAAACACCGTGATCCATGAGCTAGGCAAGGTATGATCTTGATGCTTTGGCCCTGGAATCACCATGAAAAGCTTCTAAACACCTTTGTTGAAGCTAATCATCAACTAATATCTTGGTTAATGAATCTGAAACTTAAACAACACAAGAATATTAGTAAACATAACTACATGAGTTAATCATCATCAAAACTAGGGTGGAAGGCCTTTGGGCCAACAATCTCCCCCTTTTTGATGATGACAAAACTCATGGAGTTATATATGCATGGATTAAAGTTAAGCTTCAAAGAAGCTCCCCCTTAACTCATGCATAAATAAATAAACAAAGGATATGCAATGAATGTACATAAACATGTATGCATCAACATGCATAAAACACATAAACATGTTCTAGAAGCTCTAGATACCAATTAATTTAATAAAACATTAACAAAAACACTAGATGCTCTAGATACCAATAAAACTTAATATATGCAAAAACATAAGTATGCATATATAAACCAAAATCTTTCTCCCCCTTTTTGTCAATCATCAACAAAAGGGTAAACAATCAAAACAATGTTCTCCCCCTTTTTGTCTAAAAACAAAAACAAGGTCAATAAGGAGTGACAATCAATTAGGATATCAATTTAAAATATGTCAATGAAGCATCTTGATACCAATTGAAAGTAAACAAAGATCAATACATGTTATATGCTATATACATTCATGAAGAGGAAGACGCTAAGTTAGCTTCCCTACACATATGCATTATATGAAAGAGGGATGTTAAGCCCTAATTCACATAACACACATTATGTAATGCATAAGAGGAGATGTGAAGCTCCCCCTACACACGTGTACCACGTAAAGAAGAGATGTTAAGCTCTTCAATACAAGATACACTCATCATGAATCTATATGTAGAAGAGATGTTAAGCTCTCCTTGCATATAGTCAATATAAATCAAAACTTTTGTATAATTTTTTTTTAAAAATAAAATTTTGAGATACCAATTTAAAACACAAGACATCTTGATAACAAAAGATAGTATTTTTCTTTTTAAGCCAAATAAATAATTGAAATGACTATTTTCTATCATAAAGCAAGGGAGTGGAAAACTAAATACCAATTGAAATATGAAAATTGAATTTTCTCCCCCTTTATGAAATACCAACAAAAACTATGCGTAGGCTTGAAATAAGATACCAATTGAAAACTAAATCAATTGAAATAAAGTGAAGTTCAAGCTCTAGCATAAACAAGATTTGTGAAAATTTATATCTTGAGCACAAATAAAACATATATGTATGAAAATTAGATACCAATAGAAATTGATACCATTGAAAGTATACATACACAAAACACATATGAGTATACAAAGGAATCAAGATTGATACCAATTGAAAGAGTTCAATGATACCAATTGACATAACAATAAATGCATGGTATAACTCATATAACTACCTCCCATCTCATGCACAAGTTTAAAATTATTTTCAATATAAACATACATGACATGGACTCCCATCCATCCTCCCATAAAGGATAGGGGTTTTCAAAAATAGATTTGAAAAATAAGCTTTGTTTGAAAAACTTCTACCAAAATGAAGAATACCGTAACTAGTTAAATGGAAAATCTTTTAAACTAGTACGAAATCCTTCAAGCAAGGAATACAACAAAATAGTTTTTCATAAAACATAAAATCCACAAGATAATCAACACTCTAATTCAATTAGGCATAAATATGACTCATGAAAACAAAACATAAGCAAAATATAAATATGAGTGTATAAATAAAATGTGTAGATCATAATCATGAAAATTTTTCATTAAGCTCAATTATTCCTTAAACATGAAAACATGAAAATCATCTAAACTATTTAATCTTCAAGGCATATGTATGTCTAATACAAACTAAAGTATACATACATATCCAAAATATAAAGAGTCCACAAATTATATATGCATGAAGGCACGTGGCTCAAAAAGGATAAACATGTATATCTAATAGTTTGGACAAGATAGACATATACATGAAGTTTAAACATAAATACATGCAAGCATGAAAAACTAAATTTTCATTAAAACAAATTTTCATTTCAAGGTATATGTATGAATTGTCAACACAAGAAGTATACATACATATCCCTAAACACAATTGAGTCCATAAATATAGATTTGCATGAAAGGCAAATGACTCAAGGGGTATACATGTATATCTTAAAGTTTGGCAATACAAACATATACATGAAGTGAAACACATAATCATAAAACAAATCCAAAAATAGGAATACAAGTTTAAAATGCATGAATCATCAAAACTAGATTATACTAGCACATCTAATGGGTTCAAATAAGCATTAAGCACAAACATATATAGATTTATTTGTGGCCCACTATATGCACAAGTATAAGTTCTAGTCTTAATGAAAACTAACATCTAAACATATATTCAAAACATGAAGCATCAAAAACAAATATAAAAATCATCATGATAAAACTAAAACATGATTACTATGTAAATTCACATGTAATAGATTCATGATGTACATTATAGCTTAAACAAAAGTGAGAACACTAAATATGGGTTCATATAAGCATGCGTGTCTCAAAATACTATACATGTATGTCAAGGATCTAATAAACATGGTATATACATACTAATCCATAGACAATGAAATATGCTAAAAACATATGATATGAAAAGCATGTAAACAATAATAATAAGGAGTTAGAGACCGTTACCAAAACCTATGAGGCAACTTCCCTTGTCTCCAAAACATGGTGGTCCTCTCCACCAAATCTTCCCTTGAAAGTGATGCATCTAAATGATTTCCTTTAGGCTCGGAACGCATCCACTCCAAGGTGTCATCACTCTCACGTCATGTGAGAGCCCACATCTACATCAAAAATCTTAGGGGTAGTCTTTGGTACCCATATCTTATTGGGTCCATGAGGGTTAGTCCCTTCTCTAACCCAAACAAACTTCTTTGCTAAATTTGAAACATGTAATCTATCATAACAAAATTTAGTAAGGTGGCCCTTACGTCCACAATGTGTACAAGTGTACACATGAGCATACATGTGATGAGAGTGTCAGTGATGAGCATGTGTATGCCGTGGAGGGTGTGCATGCATAAAGGATGGAACTTGTTTCTTTCGAACCAAGGTTTCCAACCGTGAGTGGTTCATGGCACATTGGCTCATAGTGGAGCCAAAACAATCAACCTTCTTCTTAAGCATGGATATATCATTATCAATTAAAGAAGAAGTGTGGCATGCAATAGGTGAAGTGTGTGATACTACCCTAGCATGGCAAACATGTGCATCCATATTATTTTTCAAAACAATATTTTTCTTTAAACAAACTTCTAAATCATTTGAAATAGAAATAATTTTATTTTTCAAAGCAACATTCTCTTTTAAAACAAAATCAACTTTTGAAGACAAATTTTCATTTTTCTTCAAAATTGTTTCATAATCATTTTTATTTTTCAAAAATTTATTTTCTTTAAGTGCAAGGTCTAGTTGAGATTTTAATGAATCCCTCTCATTAGCAATCTCCTCTTTCTCTTGCAAAACAACATCAAGTCTAGCAATCAAATTTTTATTTTCATTATTAATGCCTAGACTTTTCTTTTTCAAAACATTATATTTTTCAATTAGTTTTTCACAAACAATAGATAGTTCTTCATTCAAAGCATGGGGATCAACAAAATCATTTGAAGAACTAGCACAATCATCACTATCTAGTTGAGATTCTGAATGTACCTCAAGGGAGTCATTCCCTTGGACCGTATAGCATTGTTGCGGCTCGGATTCTCCACTAGATTCCTCACTTGTTGGATTTGCACTTGAAGCTTGGAGGTGTTGGTGGTTGTTGTCAACAAATTCCACACTGCAAAGGCGGAATCAATGTTAGAAACACGCATAAGATATTCTTTGGATAATGTGTTTCTAATGGCCTCAAGGGCTTGTGCATTGGCCCCTATATGATTGCGATCTCCAAGATAGCATTTATTGGTGGCCGCAAGAAAGACATGCAAACCTAGGGTCTTTAGATACATGGACATCCTATACTTCCAAACAACATGTTGGAAGGGTCAAAACTAAGTGGGGTCATGAAGTCCATGATAAACTATATGAGTGTGCAAACAAGCAAATGCAAACAAGATTAGCAAACAAATGGATCTCACTCCTAGGATGTTAAGCCTAAGTATCAGGAGCACTAGCTCTGATACCAATTGAAAAACACCTAGCATGGAGAGAAATTTTAGCTCATAAAAACTTGACCAAAATCCCAAAGAATTGGGGTTTATATAGGCCCATCAGAAAACTAGCCGTTAGGCTGATGTGGCAGCCTGACAGGCTAACGGTCGACCGGCCCGGTCGACCGCCAACGGTCAGAAATGTGACCGTTGGGCAAACACGGTCGACCGGCACGGTCGACCCAAACAAACAGAGAGCACTGCTCTCAGACCCGGTCGACCGCCCGGGTCGACCGTCCCAGTGCTGCCAAACGTGCACAGATCTGTGCACGTCGGTTGACCGGCCCGGTCGACCGACTTCATCCCAAGTCGACTACTAAACTGACTTAGTCGACTGGTTGAAGCCTAGAATAGAAAACTGGGTCAGAAAAATAGTTTAAAAATATTTTAAAAAATCTTTTAAGTCTTCTAAAAATTCACAAAACTTGTTTTAACATTTTATATTAAAACACAAACAAGTGATAAAAATTTCAAGACATATATCAATCATATCAATTCATTTTTGAGTCTTGCAAATTTTATCAAAAATAAAACTTGTATTTTATCAAACTTAGATGTTTCAATACATGAATAGGAAAGTCAAAATAAGTTTGTCTAGGAAGTTAAAAGCATGTATGTATATCTAGAACATATCTAATATACATAAAAACTATTTTAAACTTGTTTTGATCAAACTATTCATGAAAACCAAATCCAAAATATAAATCGTGTGTGTGGGTGCACTTGAGCATATCAACTATACTAAGCTTTACAAATGGATCTAAAACACACTAAACTATGGATACCTAAGTCTTCTTGACGATCTTCATCTTCAAGGCGACTCGATCCACAAGCACCGTGATCCATGAGCTAGGCAAGGTATGATCTTGATGCTTTGGCCCTGGAATCACCATGAAAAGCTTCTAAACACCTTTGTTGAAGCTAATCATCAACTAATATCTTGGTTAATGAATCTGAAACTTAAACAATACAAGAATATTAGTAAACATAACTACATGAGTTAATCATCATCAAAACTAGGGTGGAAGGCCTTTGGGCCAACATTTTCCTCATGTATATACGTCGCCGACCTTGTCGCGACTCCATTTCTATGTATTTTGGGAAGTGGGGCGTGACATGTTCAAACGTACAATCCTGGCTGGAGAAATCACCTATTTCTCATGGAGCCAAAACAACAATAATGACCACTCAAGGTCAAACCACTTCAAATATCCCAATCAAAATCACAATTCTTCCTATCATCAACCCAATTACTATCACAATTCTTCCAATCATCAATATAATTCTTCCAATTATCAACAGAACTTTTCTAACCATGCTCCACAATCTTCCTTCCAAAGTCCTCCACTTGAGAAGAGAGTGACTGACTTTGAGAAGACTATAGAAAGGTATATAAGGAACCAAGATTCCCTCATACAAATAATGCAGAATAACAACAAACAAGCCATAACCAGGTCGGAGGTTCAAATAAGTCAACTAGATAATTCACAAAGTGAGAGGCCCAAGCGTACATTGCCTAGTCAACCATTAGCGAACCCAAGAAATACTACCCAACTTCATCTTGCTGAGGATCAACAGTTTAATCAATGTAATGTTTTTCATATATTGAGACAAAACAAGAAAGTTGATAACAAAGCATCAATGTCATCCAATCCCATTTAGCACAATCACATACAAGTATCCACTTCATCTAGTTCCAATCCATCCCAATCTGACGAGTCTGAAAAAGACAAGTGATTAGTCTACAATTCTGCATTATTATGTCGCATTCTCTCACCGCTTTATGAATAAATTGTCGATCTAAGCCATGTTTTGACCTTTATTGCAGGTAGATCCAAAGTCCAAGGGCAAAGATGGAATAAGAGCTTAATGAAACCCAATTAATGGTAATTAATCCCGCATTACTTGGAGGCCAAGCAAAGGATTCTCTAGAAGATGCATTGAACCTAGACTCCTGCGCTTGTCAGACGAATATTCGGGTGCAAATACCAGAAACGGGATATACCCTGACAATTCTCGCAGCCAGAGGGAGCGCCTGACGAAATCCAGAGACCCAACTCTCTAGAATTGCTGCGGATCTGCGGTAATCCCTGTGGAACCGCAGCATTCCAGTGGAGCCACGCGTCGTTTTTTGACGCGTGGCCCCGTCTCGTCTTCTGGAGAGTTCTTTCGCCTATAAATAGACCCGCAGAGGGCCAAACCGAAAGCAATTTTCGTTTTAGGAGTAGATCCAGATTTTAGTGTAGTGTAGGTGAGTGTTCTTCATTTCTTATATTTTTCATTTCTTTTTCTTAGATCATTGTAGTAGGGCTGAGTGATTTCTAGAGAGAGAAAGCAAGGGATTGATGTAATAGAGAGTGACACTCTATGTAAAGATGCCTCCTTTCTCTTCCAATGTAATCTCCTTCACCTTCTACATGATTTCTTGCTAGTTTTTCTTCTCATGGCAATCTAACTACTAACCACTTACTTGATAATCCAGATGAATCGGGTTGCCTCTACAAGGCCTTATTCTTGCAAGAGCTATTGATGGCCAAAGATGATGGGTTCTAACATCTAACTTGCTAACTTGCTAACCAAGCTAACTCTCTTTTATTTCATGCTCTTTTATTTTATGCTAGTAGTGTAATGAGTGATGCTTGTATTAGCTTGTTCTTGATGCAATGTTTTGAATGTGATGAACCATCCATGAGCCATGCTTTGTACCGTCTCTTGGAGCCAAGGATTGTGATGGCCAAGGATCAAAATGTGAGGCAACTATCTCGAAGAGGTTAGCATGGTTAGTGGAGCATTTAGTAGTTAGTAGCCATGAGTTTTCTTTTAGCTTGTTTTAGAAATCATTTTCAAGTTTCTTTTGATCATTTCCATCGTTGTTTTCACCGTCTTCTTAGTTCACCTTAGTTCCATTTCATTTTCTATTTGTTTTCCAAACCACTTTCTATTTTGTTTTTACATCGACGTTTTCATCGCCTTCTTCACCTACCACATTCTGGATTTCATTTTCCTTTTCTTTTCACTTTCTTTTCCTAATTCTTTCAACAAAGAAGAAGTGTTAACAACTGACGTGAATAGAGACTGTTAATGCTTCTATCGCCTCCCTTCCCTGTGGATTCAACCCGTTAAGCCAATGCTATAACGGAAGTATCGAGGGTACATTAGCACATCCGAGCTTTTCATCGATTTTACATAAGACACACTTTGAGTGCTAGTTCCGCCCCGATCAAATTTTGACGCCGTTGCCGGGGAAGGGAATGGTTTTATTTTCACGTTTTTGTTAACATTGTCTTCTCTGTTTTAGTGTGCAGGGCAATATTTACAGGTGCTTAACATTGCAGAATAGACCCTAGCTTTGCATCCCCTGCTCTTAAAAGCTGGGCCCCAGTTTCTAAACAAAAGCCGCGAAATCGCGACATCTGCCGCGCAAATGCGGCCATTGTGCAATAATGTTGTATCTTGTTTGTTCTGGGATGTGTATCTTGTAATAGCTAGTTGATTTGTGCTGCCATCTTTTTGCTTTGATTGCCTACACACCATAATAAATAAAAGAACTAAAATACGGTATTTGGACACTTTTAAAACGGTTTAGACATTTGCATTTAGGCACGTGTCAATTCAATTCCAATATACTGTATTTTGTTCTGTTGTTGTGATTTGGATGGAGATGTACATATGGCATTGCATATAGCATAGGACAAACACGTGGGTGATTTATCGCTTTGTGTTATATTCTTGTCTATATTGCACACTTGCACAAATTGAACTTAAGGGCAAAACCCAAACAAGATAAGGTGGGGATTTACTTACCCTTCCATAGCCCAAAAATCATCTCCCCGCTCACACAACCCAAGCCCTAATAAAATTTGAATAGACGTTGGCCCCTAGGGACATCTAGGTCTAGGTCAACCCTCCTATTGGCTTGGCTTTGATTTTTCTTTTCTTTTTTGTTGTTTGATTTTTCCTTTTTGTTTGTGATTGTTTGTGAAATGGCATTCAATAATAACAATTCTTTCAATCCGAATATGAATCCATATTTCACACCAACTCCATTCTATTCGGATAATTCCAACCCGGCGTTTTACAATATGCACCAACCAAATACACCGGGTTGGCCTTATCCGAATCAATACAACCCATACCCACATCCTTATGACTATAATTTCCAAAATAATTTCAACTCTTCACAAAGTCAATGGGGATTCAAGTCCCCCGAGCCAAATTTTCAACCTCCTTGTGCCCCACGTCCACCTTGTCCATCATTTTCACCTTATCCACAATATTCATTCCCCGAATGTGCTTCCTATACTCCTTTTTCTGAACCACCAATTGAAGAAAAATCTGAGTTACTAAAGAGTTTAGAATCCAATCTACAAAGGGCCGAGCAACAACTTCAGAAAACATTGGTCTATTCTGCAATGTTAAGCACCTGTAAATATTGCCCTGCACACCAAAACAGAGAAGACAATGTTAACAAAAACGTGAAAACAAAACCATTCCCTTCCCCGGCAACGGCACCAAAATTTGATCGGGGCGGAACTATCACTCAAAAGTGTGTCTTATGTAAAATTGATGAAAAGCTCGGATGTGCTAATGTACCCTCGATACTTCCGTTATACCATTGGCTTAACGGGTCAAATCCACAGGGAAGGGAGGCGATAAAAGCATTAACAGTCTCTATTCACGTCAGTTGTTAACACTTCTTCTTTGTTGAAAGAATTAGGAAAAGAAAGTGAAAAGAAAAGGAAAATGAAATCTAGAATGTGGTAGGTGAAGAAGGCGATGAAAACGTCGATGTAAAAACAAAATAGAAAGTGGTTTGGAAAACAAATAGAAAAGGAAATGGAACTAAGGTGAACTAAGAAGATGGTGAAAACAACGATGGAAATGATCAAAAGAAACTTGAAAATGATTTCTAAAACAAGCTAAAAGAAAACTCATGGCTACTAACTACTAAATGCTCCACTAACCATGCTAACCTCTTCGAAATAGTTGCCTCACATTTTGATCCTTGGCCATCACAATCCTTGGCTCCAAGAGACGGTACAAAGCATGGCTCATGGATAGTTCATCACATTCAAAATATTGCATCAAGAACAAGCTAATACAAGCATCACTCATTACACTACTAGCATAAAATAAAAAAGCATGAAATAAAAGAGAGTTAGCTTGGTTAGCAAGTTAGCAAGTTAGCAAGTTAGCAAGTTAGATGTTAGAACCCATCATCTTTGGCCATCAATGGCTCTTGCAAGAACAAGGCCTTGTAGAGGCAACCCGATTCATGTGGATTATCAAGTAAGTGGTTAGATGGTTAGTGGTTAGTAGTTAGATTGCCATGAGAAGAAAAACTAGCAAGAAATCATGTAGAAGGTGAAGGAGATTACATTGGAAGAGAAAGGAGGCATCTTTACATAGAGTGTCACTCTCTATTACATCAATCCCTTACTTTCTCTCTCTAGAAATCACTCAGCCCTACTACAATGATCTAAGAAAAAGAAATGAAAAATACAAGAAATGAAGAACACTCACCTACACTACACTAAAATCTGGATCTACTCCTAAAAACGAAAACTGCTTTCGGTTTGGCCATCTGCAGGTCTATTTATAGGCGAAAGAACTCTCCAGAAGACGAGACGGGGCCACGCGTCAAAAATCGACGCGTGGCTCCACTGGAATGCCGCGGATCCGCGGCAATTCCAGAGAGTTGGGTCTCTGGATTTCGTCAGGCGCTCCCTCTGGCTGTGAGAATTGTCAGGGTATATCCCATTTCTGGTATTTGCACCCGAATATTCGTCTGACAAGCGCAGGAGTCTAGGTTCAACGCATCTTCTAGAGAATCCTTTGCTTGGCCTCCAAGTAATGCGGGATTAATTACCATTAATTGGGTTTCATTAAGCTCTTATTCCATCTTTGCCCTTGGACTTTGGATCTACCAGCAATAAAGGTCAAAACATGGTTTAGATCGATAATTTATTCATAAAGCGGTGAGAGAATATGACATAATAATGCAGAATTGTAGACTAATCACACCCCCACACTTATTCTTTTGCTCGTCCCGAGCAAAACAAGAAAAGAAAAACTATACTACAAGAGTTATTACACCACTTTCGCAGGTGACGCGATTGCACTGAGCGTGTGCAACAAGCCGTTAAACCTCTAGGTTACCCTAGAGGAGGAGTGTTGTCTCCTGAGGGTTTTCAGTGGATTGCACCCACAAAATCCATAAAGAAAGAAGACAAATGTTAGTATTTTGAAAACGCATTTTGAAAGAGATAAGTTTATAAAATATTTTTGCAAAAATATAAGTAATCTAAGGTCATAAGTTCACCACAAATCATTCTTCCTTAAACTTAGTCTCTATGCAAGATCTTGTCTTCAATTAAGGTAAGAACTCAAATTGGATTGAATAATTTATCTTTCATAAAACCTAGATAATATGCACTTTGTGATAGTGAAGATTTCTGGGATTTCAACTCTAACCATCAAGCCATTTATTTATATTTAAATATATTCTTTTTTTTTCTTCTTCCCTTAGTTTAGGCTTTCTAGTTCACCCATGTAGCGAGCCTATAACCTATGACTCCCAAATCAGAAGGTCTTAGGGCATCAGATGAGAAAACATCCCTCGGGTTTAAGGACTCAAGTAAACAAGGCCACAAAACTAAGGGGGATTATTTGCTTCTTAAGATCACCGTTAGGTGTGAATAATCATGCTTCTTGAGGCATAGTTATCCAACTTAATAAGTGATTTTTTTATTTATACTTTATGGCATTTTAGGTCTTTGTTTCCATCGCAAAAATTGTGTAAGTGTGATGTGCATACTATCTAAGGCAAAAAATTCAAGATAAAATTATCTCCCCAATTTATCTTACTTAGCCTATAATTTTAAACAAGATCCATTATTTCGACTAGGTTTAAGATCTCATAATTAAGGCTTTCTTAATTTCTAAGATCATCTTAATTTTCTTAAAAATAGATCAAAACTTTGTCTCTTGTTTCAAAAAGTTTTTAAATAAAGAGAAAATTCCTATACAAAAGGGAAGATTTCTAAAAGAAGTGTAAAAGAAAGAAAATCTAAAAAACTCTAAGTTAGTAAACCCTCCCCCACACTTATCTCATGCATTATCCTCAATGCATTGTGATGTATGTATGCATGAAACAAATAGAGAGGGAAGAAAAAAATTACCTCAAGGTGGTGGTTCTAGTGGTGGTCTGATTGGTCCACGAAAGGCGGCCCAATCATTCTTGCGTGGAGTCCGGAGGAACCCACCAGAAATCTCAAGAATACAACCCACAAGAATGATGTATATATGAATGATATTTATTAACAGTTTTACCCCATCTAATTTCCAAATTTTCAAAATAATTTCGGAGTGAAATTTATCAACACCCTTGTCCCAGAATGGAATGATTGATTTGGACTCAGAAAATATAGGAACTAATATCGACTCAGAAAAATGACTCAAGTTAAGTAAAGGTTCGGGAGTCGAGATCGGTTCTGGAAGAGGGTCCAAATCAAGAAGATGAAGCTCAAGTCCACATTCATTTCCCCATGATGGAATGTGACTTTCTAAGAGTGGTGATTCAAGTTCAGGAATGACAGGTATGGGAATCAAAACTGACTCTAAAATGTTGCTCAAATTGGGTAACATAACAGGAGTCAATAGTGATTCGGGAATTTGAACAAGATCACAAATTGGATGATCAAAGTCACATTCCTCATTCAGTTCAATTCCACAAAAATGAGAACTTTCCAATTTATCAATGGGACTTTCAAAAGTATAAAATTGGTCAAGTTCAATATGATCATCATAAGAGATTGCTGATTCAATTTCACAATGAACTGGCACTGGATCCAATACTGACTCGGGAAAAGGAGTGAAATCAGGTGAAGACACCGGAGTCATAATTGAATCAGGAAGTAGAATTGAATCATCAAGTGGAAGTTCAGGATCATATTCATGCTCAAGTTCAATTTCAGGAAAAGGATAACTTGCCAAAATGTCAATGGGATCTGAAGTTTGGACAAGTTCAGGTGGGTGTGCTGAAATTGAATCTTGATTTCCAAAACAACATGACTCTTTGGCTCGGACAGAATGGTTAGTGACATTAGAAATAGGATGAGAATGAAGAGTTTGGATCATCAAATCTATGTCACGGTTACGATCATTTTGAGCCTGAGTCATGATTTCAAGCATCTTTTTCTGGCTGATTGGTTCATCGTTTTGTTGAAGAGATGCAGTGTTGTTTTGGAATTGGTGGTGAAATTGTGAGTCCATCAGATTTTGTGATTGTTGTTTGGACTCACATAAAAGTTCCTTACTCATTTCCAAGGCAGATGGTTGTTCATTGTGAGGGGGTGGAATTGAGTAAGACTCTTGAAAATACTGTGGAATTGGAGAGGCCAATGTTTTCTGAAGTTGTTGCTCGGCCCTTTGTAGATTGGCTTCTAAACTCTTTAGTAACTCAGATTTTTCTTCAATTGGTGGTTCAGAAAAAGGAGTATAGGAAGCATATTCGGGGAATGAATATTGTGGATAAGGTGAAAATGATGGACAAGGTGGACGTGGGGCACAAGGAGGTTGAAAATTTGGCTCGGGGGACTTGAATCCCCATTGACTCTGTGAAGAGTTGAAATTATTTTGGAAATTATAGTCATAAGGATGTGGGTATGGGTTGTATTGATTCAGATAAGGCCAACCCGGTGTATTTTATTGGTGCATATTGTAAAACGCCGGGTTGGAATTATCCGAATAGAATGGAGTTGGCGTGAAATATGGATTCATATTCGGATTGAAAGAATTGTTATTATTGAATGCCATTTCACAAACAATCACAAACAAAAAGGAAAAATCAAACAACAAAAAAGAAAAGAAAAATCAAAGCCAAGCCAATAGGAGGGTTGACCTAGACCTAGATGTCCCTAGGGGCCAACGTCTATTCAAATTTTATTAGGGCTTGGGTTGTGTGAGTGGGGAGATGATTTTTGGGCTAAGGAAGCGTAAGTAAATCCCCACCTTATCTTGTTTGGGTTTTGCCCTTAAGTTCAATTTGTGCAAGTGTGCAATATAGACAAGAATATAACACAAAGCGATAAATCACCCACGTGTTTGTCCTATGCTATATGCAATGCCATATGTATATCTCCATCCAAATCACAACAACAGAACAAAATACAGTATATTGGAATTGAATTGACACGTGCCTAAATGCAAATGTCTAAACCGTTTTAAAAGTGTCCAAATACCGTATTTTAATTCTTTTATTTATTATGGTGTGTAGGCAATCAAAGCAAAAAGATAGCAGCACAAATCAACTAGCTATTACAAGATACACATCCCAGAACAAACAAGATACAACATTATTGCACAATGGCCGCGTTTGCGCGGCAGATGTCGCGATTTCGCGGCTTTTGTTTAGAAACTGGGGCCCTGCTTTCAAGAGCAGGGGATGCAAAGCTAGGGTTTATTCTGCAATGTTAAGCACCTGTAAATATTGCCCTGCACACCAAAACAGAGAAGACAATGTTAACAAAAATGTGAAAACAAAACCATTCCCTTCCTCGGCAACGGCGCCAAAATTTGATCGGGGCGGAACTAGCACTCAAAAGTGTGTCTTACGTAAAATCGATGAAAAGCTCGGATGTGCTAATGTACCCTCGATACTTCCGTTATAGCATTGGCTTAACGGGTCGAATCCACAGGGAAGGGAGGCGATAGAAGCATTAACAGTCTCTATTCACGTCAGTTGTTAACACTTCTTCTTTGTTGAAAGAATTAGGAAAAGAAAGTGAAAAGAAAAGGAAAATGAAATTCAGAATGTGGTAGGTGAAGAAGGCGATGAAAACGTCGATGTAAAAACAAAATAGAAAGTGGTTTGGAAAACAAATAGAAAAGGAAATGGAACTAAGGTGAACTAAGAAGACGGTGAAAACAACGATGGAAATGATCAAAAGAAACTTGAAAATAATTTCTAAAACAAGCTAAAAGAAAACTCATGGCTACTAACTACTAAATGCTCCACTAACCATGCTAACCTCTTCGAGATAGTTGCCTCACATTTTGATCCTTGGCCATCACAATCCTTGGCTCCAAGAGACGGTACAAAGCATGGCTCATGGATGGTTCATCACATTCAACACATTGCATCAAGAACAAGCTAATACAAGCATCACTCATTACACTACTAGCATAAAATAAAAGAGCATGAAATAAAAGAGAGTTAGCTTGGTTAGCAAGTTAGCAAGTTAGCAAGTTAGATGTTAGAACCCATCATCTTTGGCGATCAATAGCTCTTGCAAGAACAAGGCCTTGTAGAGGCAACCCGATTCATCTGGATTATCAAGTAAGTGGTTAGATGGTTAGTGGTTAGTAGTTAGATTGTCATGAGAAGAAAAACTAGCAAGAAATCATGTAGAAGGTGAAGGAGATTACATTGGAAGAGAAAGGAGGCATCTTTACATAGAGTGTCACTCTCTATTACATCAATCCCTTGCTTTCTCTCTCTAGAAATCACTCAGCCCTACTACAATGATCTAAGAAAAAGAAATGAAAAATACAAGAAATGAAGAACACTCACCTACACTACACTAAAATCTGGATCTACTCCTAAAAATGAAAACTGCTTGCGTTTTGGCCAGAGGTAGGGCTATATATAGGCATCAGAAGAATCCAGAAGACGAGACGGGGCCACGCGTCGAAAATCGACGCGTGGCTCCATAGCTTTGCCGCGGAAATACGGCTATTGCCGCATTTCCGCGGCAATAGCAGGGAGAGGGGTCCCAGGTTTTTGTCAGTCGCTTCCTCTGGCTTCGAGAATGTGCAGGGTATATGCTGTTTCTGGTAATTTCGCCCGAATATTCGTCTGACATGTGCAAGAGGCTAGGTTCAATAAATCTTCTAGATAATCCTTGGCTTGGCCTCCAAGTAATGCGGGATTAATTACCATTAAAGAGGTTTAATTAGGCTCTTATTACCCCTTTGCCCTTGAACTTTGGATTTACCTGCAATAAAGACCAAAACACGATTTAGACGACAATTTTATTCATAAATCTGTGAGAGAATGCGATATAATAATGCATAATCGTAGACTAATCAACAAGTCAGCCAGTGAGGTACACAAACCTATAGTACCATTTCCAAATAGACTGAAGAAAAACAAACATAATCAATATATGGATAAGATAATTGAGATCTTCAATCAAGTGATGATAAATGTGCCACTTCTTGATGCAATCCAACAAGTCCCATCTTATGCAAAATTTCTTAAGGACATGTGCACCAAGAAGAGAAAGACTAATATACCCAAAAAAGTCTTCTTAACCACTAACATTAGTGAGCTACTGTCGGGTCCGATCCCTGTCAAGTACAAGGATCCCGATTGTCCCACCAGTTCCTGCACTATAGGACAAGTCGAGATTAGCCATGCACTTCTTGACTTGGGAGCAAGTATCAACTTGCTCCCTTTCTAAGTTTATCAACAACTTGGGTTAGGCAATTTTAGTCCAACTCGAGTCACTATCCAACTGGTTGACTGGTCCCTGAAAGTTTCCAAGAGGAAAATTAATGATGTCCTTATCTGGGTCAGGGAGTTTATCTACCCTGTTGATTTCATAGTTCTTGAGACTCAACTTGTGTCCAATCCTAAGGCTCAAACTCTAGTTATCTAGGGCGCCTATTCCATGCTACTGCCAATGCTATTATCAACTATAGAAATGGGTCCATGAGGTTAACCTTTGGAGACATGACTAAAGAGGTCATTATCTTCAACCTAGGAAAGCAACCCCATGGTTGAGGATCAAACATTTGAAGTCAACCTGACTAAGAACTTGACAAGAGGACATAGAGAATAATTGGAGCTAGAAACTGATCGCGACTTTAAGTAGAGTCTGAAGACTTTAACCTTGATCAAATTGTCGAATCTACTGTGAATTGGCCCTCAAACACTATTTCACCAAATGTGGAGCCTATAAACTTGACTCCTCCGTCCTTCTTCCATTGAGCCTTTCCTTCCTTAGAGTTGAAAGCCTTACTTACGCATCTCAAGTACGTCTATTTAGGTGAACAGGAGACCTTCCCCATCATAATTGCATCCAATTTTACTGACAGAAAAGAAGAGAATCTTAAAACAATTCTGAGGAGACATAAGAAAGCCATTGGTTGGACTATGACCAACATAAAGGGATTGAGTTTAGGCATAGTTTAACATCGCATTCATCTTAATGAAGAAGAGACACCAAAAGAGAGACCCACAGTGTAGGTTAAACCCTATAATGCAAGAGGATGTTTAAGCTGAAATCTTGAAACTCTTAGACAATGAAATAATCTATCACATTTTTGATAGCCAATGGGTCCTGTCCACGTGGTTTCAAAAAAAATCAGCTTCACGTGGTGGAAAACGTGAACAAAGAGTTGGTCCAAACTCGACTTCACCGACTATAGAAAGCTAAATGCAGCAACTCGTAAGGGCCATTTCTTGCTTCCCTTCATTGACTAAATGTTTGAACGTTTTGTTGTCCATGAGTATTACCATTTCTTGGACGATTACTCGGGGTATAATCAGTTTATTATTGCTCCAGAGGACCAAGAAAAGATCACATTCACATGTTCATTTGGGACATTTGCTTATCGTCGAATGCCTTTTGGCTTGTGCAATTTCCCAAAAATGTTGCAACGTTGCATGTCGAGCCTTTTCTCTGATGTGGTGGAATAATTTTTAGAAATATTCAAGGATGATTTCCTTATTTATGGAGACTTATTCGATATATGTCATCATCATCTCGAACTCATCCTCCAACGTTGTGCCGAGAAAAATCTAACACTAAATTGGGAGAAATGCCATTTCATGATAAGACATAGAATTGTCTTAGGTCATGAAATTTTTAAGAATAGAATTGAAGTGGATAAAGCCAAGATTGTGGTCATACCTAAGCTTCTGGTGCCTAGATGTATTAAAGATATCCGATCCTTCTTAGGAAATGCCGGTTTTTATCTTAGGTTCATTAAGGACTTTAGCAAAATTGTTAGGCCCTAACTAACATTTTATCTAAGGATGTGTCTTTCACTTTCGATAGTGGATGTCATAATGCTTGAGAGAAGTTAAAAAATGAGCTTATTTCTGTACCAATCATCTCTGCATCGGATTGGTCAAAGTCTTTTGAAACATGTGTGATGCTTCGGATTTTGCTATAGGCTTTGTCTCAAGACAACGCATTGATAACAAGTAACACGTGATTTACTACTCAAGTAGGACTCTCAATGATGCGCAATTGATTGAGCTTGAACCTGCACAAAAATACAATATTTCAGAACTTCAAAATAGAGATGTGCAAGTGCTCAATTCTACCGCAATAGCAAGTGGCTATACGGGTCGTGATCCACAAGGAGGGTTAGCGATAGAAGCGTTCAAGGTTTGTATTGAAATCTTTGTGAAGAAAAATGAAGGTTCTTCTTTGTTTTAAGAAATGAAAATGAAAAAAGAGTTATAGTTAAGTTAGAAAGAAAGCGATAGATGGAGAAGGTGGAGAAAATCAGAAAATGACTGTGTACAAATAAATTGAAAAAGAATGAAAAAGATTTAGAAGATGTGGTGTTGGTGATCTAAACTAAAAATTACAAGAAAAGAAAGAAAAACTAAAAATAATTACTTACCTCCTTTTGACCAAAAGCTTACCTTGAATCTTTGGCGACGATGTTACCTTGAAGTGGAGGCAATTAGCGCATAGCCCATAAGAGTTGATTATTGTCTCTTCCACATTACATCATCAAGACAAAACAAGCATGAAATGATATAGAGAGACTCAAATCCATCGTCATGAGCTATCGGTGGCACTCGCAAAGGCAAGACTCTTTTGATGCTTTTAGACTCACTTGGAAGACAATTGTACCAAAAGAAGAGTGAAGTCAAAAAGAAGAAGAAGAAGAACACTAAAATGAAGTACATAAAAAGGTAAATACAGATTCGATTTCATAACAATAAAAGAAAAGAAAGAAACCTTACACCGGTGTCACTCTCAGTACAAGCTTTATTCTAGTTCTCCTATGAAACTCTGATCTCCTCTGATTTACATAAATTAAAACTAAAAATTACATGAAAAAAAAAACAAAAACCAAAACTAAAAAAATGGAAAAATGGACTAAATCCTATCTCTGCATGATCGTCCCATTTTGCTAAGCTGAAACTAGTATTTATAGGGCAAAGCCAAAAGGGGGGAATCCCGGAAAGATTGGGGGAGCAAACGCTCCCCCCAACTGACACAAGATAGCCGCGGAAACGCAGCTTGGGCCGCGTTTTCGCGGCCCTGGTGTGGCCAGGTGGCCACACCCAATTGGTGGGATCTCCTGGTTTGGTTATTCGCCTGTATCTTCTTCTAGTTTTCTCGTTTCAGCTTCAGAATTTGACGAAACAGCCTTTGATTGTTGGCTTCAACCGCTTGATTCAGGGAGGATTCTTCTCAACCGGTTTTCAACCTCTTGATATGCCAAGATTTAGCCCTGATTCCTTGATTTCAAATTTCTTCTGAATTAAATCAGAATTTGGTGGGCTTTTCGGTTTGTTTCTCTTTCTTTTCTTTTAGCAATTGGGCCTAGATTAAACAAAGAAGAAGAATACTTATTAATATGATTTATTAGCTAAAAAGTATGGTAAGGTGATAATGTATATACAGTATATGTGACTAATCACACCCCCGCACTTATCTCTTGCTCGTCCTCAAGCAAAACAACTAAACTATACTAAGGATTATTAGACCACTTTCGCAGGTCACTCGATTGCACTGAGCATGTGCAACAAGCCGTTAAACCTCTAGGTTTCCCCTAGAGGACGAGTTTTGTCTCGTGAGGTTTTTCAGTGGATTACACTCACAAAATCCATAAAGAAAGAGAAACAAGGAGTTAGTATTTTTGAAAAGCATTTTGAAAGGGAAAAATATTTGAAATATAATTGTAAGACTTAAGTAACCTATAAGTTATAGGAAAACTGAAATTTTCATTCTTAAACTTAGTCTCTATTCAAAACTTTGTTATCAATCAAAGTAAGGAGTCAAATTGTACTTCTCATTTAGTCTATTACTTTACCCTAAGTCATATGCACCTTATGCCTTATATATATATATATATATATATATATATATATATATATATATATATATATATATATATATATATATTTTGTGGTATTATTCCTTAGTTCTATTAGGCTTTCTAATCTGCCCATGTAACGATCCTTTAATCGATGACTCCTAAACCAAACGGTCTTAGGGCACCGGGTGAGAAAACACCCCAAGGACTTAAGGACTCGAGCAAACAAGGCCACAAAACTAAGAATTTTATTATATGAACCCTTTTAGGCGTGAATACTTATGCTTTATTAGGCACAAATACCCAGCTTAATCAGAGAATTTTTATATATATTTTTTTCTCATACTTATCTAATCATCTTTCGCATAAATACTAAGGCTTGCTTAGGTCAAAGTACCTAGCTAATCAATAATTAGATTTGTTCATCTTTCATAGATTTTTTTTCTTTTTTTTATATATAAGGCATGAGAATCTTTGTTTTTGAACCCTAAGTGTGTAAGTGTATGAAGTGTGCATATTTCATTAAGGTAAAGATCAAGACTAAATTACTTTGACAAATTATCTTCCTAACCCTAAAAATCAAACAAATAATCTTATTTTGACCAATTTTAAGAAATCCTAATTTTGATTTTCCTATTCCTTAAAATTGACTCAATTTCTTGCAAAAAGTATGTCAAAATATTGTTTCTATTTTCAAAAAGTTTTTTTTTTAAAAGTAAAGAAAAACCTAAGTTATGTTAGACCCTCCCCCATACCTATCTCATGCATTGTCCTCAATGTATGAATTAATGCATAAATGCATGAAAAAGTTAGACCCTCCCCCATACCTATCTCATGCATTGTCCTCAATGTATGAATTAATGCATAAATGCATGAAAAAGAAGACAGGGAAGGAAAATACTACCTTAAGGTGGTGGTTCCGGTGGTGGTCTGATTGGTCCATGAAATGCGGCCCAATCGACTTTGCATGGAGTTCGGAGGAACCCACCAAAAATCTCTCTAATATAACCCATTAAAATGATGTATCCATGAAGGATTTTTATTAAGAATTTAACCCCATCTAATTTTCAAATTACATAATTAATTTCGGAGTCAAATTTGTTAACCGCCTTGTCCCAAAATGGAGTGTGAAAAGATAGAATGATTGACTTGGACTCAGGAAGTACTGGAACTAATACCAACTCAGGAAAGTGACTTAAGTCAGTAAAGGTTCAGGAGTTGAGATTGGTTCAAGAAGCGGGTCCAAGTCAAGAAGTTGAAACTCAAGTCCACATTTATTTTCCACCAATGGAATGTGACTTAATATTGGTGATTCAAGTTCAAGAATGATAGGTGTGGGAATCAAAACTGACTCTAAAATATTACTCAAGTCGGGTAACAAGACAGGAGTCAATATTGATTCGGGAATTTGAACTGAATCACAGATTTGAGAATCTAGGTCACATTTCTCATGGAGTTCAATGTCATAAAAATGAGAACTTGCCAATTTATCAATGGGATTTTCAATATTATAAAATGGGTCAAGTTCAACATGATGATCATCAAAGATAGGCGATTCAATTTCATTATGAATTGGCACAGGATCCAATGTTGACTCGGGAAAAAGATTGAAATCAGGTGAAGACACTAGAGTCATAATTGAATCAGGAAGTAGAATTGAATCACTAAGTTGAGGTTCATGATCATATTCATTTTCAAGTTCAATTTCAGGAAAGGGATAACTTGCCAAACTGTCATTGTCACTTTCAAATTTTAGAGTTTGGGCAAGTTCAAATGATTGTGCTGAAATGGAACCTTGTGTTCCAAAACAACATGACTCTTCGGCTCTAAAAGAATGGATACTGGCATAAGAACTGGCCAAATGGTGAGAACGTAGAGATTAGACCATCATATATATGTCATGATTACGAGCGTTTTTAGCCTGAGTCATGGCTTCAAGCATCTTTTCATAGTTGATGGGTTCATCGTCTTGTTGAAAAGATGAAGTGTTGTTTTGGAATTGGTGGTGAAATTGTGAGTCCATCAGATTTTGTGATTTTTGTTTGGACTCACGCATACTCATTTCCAAAATTGATGGTTTTCTATTTTGGACTGATGGAACTGAGTATGAATCTTGGAAATATTGTGGACAAGGTGGATAAGGAGGACAAGTTGGTTGAAAATTGGACTCGGGGGAGGTGAATCCCCATTGACTCTGTGAAGAGTTGAAATTATCATGGAAATTATGGTTATAAGATTAGGGACATGGGTTATATTGATTAGGATAAGACCAATCCGGCACACTAGGTTGGTTAAAGTTATGATATGCCGGGTTGGTAATATCCGAAAAAGAAGTTGGTGTGTAATAGGAAATACTATTAAAATTGGAAAAATTGTTGTTATAAGCCATATCACACACTAAAACACAAGTAAAAAACAAACAAATAAGCAAACAAAAAAGAAAAAAATTCTAACCTAAGTTAGGGTAGACCTATGACCTAGACGACTCCTAACTGGTTAGACTGTCCACGGGAGGTATAATGCAGACTTTGACCACAAGCTAATCAGCCAGGTCAGGGCAAGATTGGTGGGAGGTTATCCGTCAAAGACGTTCCTTAATTAAATAACCACCAACCTTCAGGCTTTCGGCCCTTAATCCCTTTCCTAGACACTGATTTGGCAGGAGTCAAATTCCAACACCTTTTCCCCTTAAGATAATCTCCTAATTGAGTCCGAGATGTCCCTAGGGCCAACGTCTACTCATTTTTAGTTAGGCTCGGGTTAGTGAGTACTTGGAATCTGATTTTTGGGCCAAGGAAGGGTGATTAAATCCCCACCTTATCTTATTATTGGGTGGTGCCCTTAAGATCAGTTTGTGCAAGTGTACAAGATATGCAAACAAGATTCACTCAAAGCGATGTAAATCAACCAAGAGATGAATCCTATTCTAAATGCAATGCGAACGTACCTTGCTCAAGCACTCTTTAACAGTAAAGTAAATGAATTAAAAAGACACGTTCCTAAAATGCAAACGTCTAATCAATTTTTTTAACTTTTTCAACAAATGTTTTACTGTTGATTTATTAGCAGGCTTCTGGTGATGGCATATAAGAAATAAAGTTTGCAGAAAACTATAATTTTGCAAAGCAAGCAGCCCTGCACAAAGACAGTCAATAGTGATCTCCTTTTTGCCGTGGATCCGCGACCATAGCCGCGGAAACGCGACAATCCAGAGGGTGCTTGGTCTCTATTTTCTGGAACAGAGGCCCAAGACCACTTATATGTTACTACAATCTTTTTTTCCAGCTTTTCCTGCCCTGTAACCTGCAACAACGAAGAAAATTTCGTTTTAGTTCAAAAATTCAATAAAAACCGTTACCTTCCCCGACAACGGTGCCAAAAATTGATTGAGCTTCAACCTACACAAAAATACAGTATTTCAGAACTTTAAAATAGAGATGTGCAAGTGCTCAATTCTACCGCAATAGCAAGTGGCTATGCGGGTCGTCACAAGGAGGGTTAGCGATAGAAGCGTTCAAGGTTTGTATTGAAATCTTTGTGAAGAAAAACGAAGGTTCTACTTTGTTTTAAGAAATGAAAATGAAAAAGAGTTATAGTTAAGTTAGAAAGAAAGCAATAGATGGAGAAGGTGGAGAAAATCAAAAAATGACTATGTACAAATAAATTGAAAAAGAATGAAAAAGATTTGGAAGATGTGGTGTTGGTGATCTAAACTAAAAATTACAAGAAAAGAAAGAAAAACTAAAAATAATTACTTACCTCCTTTTGACCAAAAGCTTACCTTGAATTTTTGGCGACGATGTTACCTTGAAGTGGAGGCAATCAGCGCATAGCCCATAAGAGTTGATTATTGTCTCTTCCATATTACATCATCAAGACAAAACAAGCATGAAATGATACAGAGAGACTCAAATCCATCGTCATGAGCTATCGGTAGCACTCGCAAAGGCAAGGCTCTTTCGATGCTTTTAGACTCACTTGGAAGACAATTGTACCAAAAGAAGAGTGAAGTCGAAAAGAAGAAGAAGAAGAACACTAAAATGAAGTACATAAGAAGGTAAATACAGATTCGATTTCATAACAATAAAAGAAAAGAAAGAAACCTTACACCGGTGTCACTCTCGGTACAAGCTTCGTTCTCGTTCTCTTATGAAACTCTGATCTCCTCTGATTTACATAAATTAAAACTAAAAATTACATGAATAGAAAAACAAAAACCTAAACTAAAAAATAAAAAAATGGACTAAATCCTATCTCTGCATGATCGTCCCATTTTGCTCAGTTGAAACTAGTATTTATAGGGCAAAACCAAAAGGGGGAATCCCGGAAAGATTGGGGAGCAAACGCTCCCCCAACTGACACAAGATAGCCGCGGAAACGCGGCTTGGGCCGTGTTTCCGCGGCCCTGGTGTGGCCAGGTGGCCACACCCAATTGGTGGGATCTCCTGGTTTGGTTATTCGCCTGTATCTTCTTCTAGTTTTCTCGTTTCAGCTTTAGAATTTGACGAAACAGCCTTTGATTGTTGGCTTCAACCGCTTGATTCAGGGAGGATTCTTCTCAACCGGTTTTCAACCTCTTGATATGCCAAGATTTAGCCCTGATTTCTTGATTTCGAATTTCTTCTGAATTAAATCAGAATTTGGTGGGCTTTTGGGCTTGTTTCTCTTTCTTTTCTTTTAGCAATTAGGCCTACATTAAACAAAGAAGAAGAATACTTATTAATATGATTTATTAGCTAAAAAGTATGGTAAGGTGACAATGTATATGCAATATATATGACTAATCAGCAATTAAACTATACTATAACTGAGAAGAAATTCTTAGCTGTAGTATTTGCATTAGAGAAATTTCGTCCCTACCTACTTTGGTCCAAAACCACCATTTTCACTGATCATTTTGCGCTAAGATATCTACCTTATAGCAAATAAAGATTTGGATCTTGCTCCTTCAAGAATTAGATCTCGAGATTCAAGATAAGAAAGGCGTAGAAAATATCGTTACTAACCATCTCTCGTGCATCCTAAATTCACCATGCAATGAATTGCCCATCAATGATAACTTTCCTGATGAACAACTCTCCGTTGCCTTTAGGGAATCTTGGTTCACAGACATAGTAAACTACTTAGTCATGAACCAAGCTCTGTCTCATTGTTCTAAACAAGATGTCTACTGGTTCTTATCTCAAATTCGGTATTTCTTCTGGAAGGAAGCATATCTTTTATTCTAACCAAATCATTAGGAGATGCATTCCCGATGAGAAGATTAAGAGTGTTCTGTCATTTCGTCACGAGCTTGCATGCAGTGGACACTTTAGTCCCTACAAAACTGCTGAAAAAGTGTTACAAAGTGGGTTGTATTAGCCCACTTTGTTCAAAGATGCCTTTGAGTTTTGCAAGACTTGCCCTAAATGGCAAATGGTATGAAGAATCTCTAAGCAAAACATGATGCGCACTAACCCAATTCTAGAAATAGAAAATTTTGATGTTTGGGGCATCGACTTTATGGGTCCATTTCCTAATTCATTTAAGAATCAATACATATTGGTTGTTGTGGACTATGTGTCCAAGTGGTTAGAAGCCACTCGAAGCAAAACTAATGACAACAAAGTTGTCATCAAGTTTTTAAAACAGAATATCTTCTCACGCTTCAAAACCCCTAATGCTATTATCAGTGATAATGACACCTACTTTTGCAATAGATCCTTCGTAAGTCTTATGCAAAAATATGCCATAACTCATAAATTGTCCACACCTTATCATCCCTAGACTAATAGGCAGGTAGAGGTCTCCAATAGACAAATCAAGTTTATTTTAGAGAAAATTGTGAACCAAAATAGGAAAGACTAGTCCACTAAATTGATAGATGCCTTATGGGCTTATAGGACTGCTTTCAAGACAATTCTAGTAATATCTCCATATAGGTTAGTCTTTGGAAAGGCTTGCCACCTGCCTATTGAGTTAAAGCACTGAGCTTTATGGGCCAACAAACAGCTAAATTTTGATTTAAACAAAGCCGATGACCTTTGAAAATTGCAAATTTCTGAACTTGAGGAGTTGAGAAATGAAGCCTATGAGAATGCTAAAATAACAAAAGGTAAGGATAAGAATTTTCATGATAAGTTTAACATGAGCAAAACTTTTGTTCCCAGACAAAAAGTCTTACTTTATAATTCTAGGCATCATCTTTTTCTAGGGAAATTGAAATCACGATAGACTGGGCCATTCATTGTAAAGATCGTCTTTTCACACGATGTTGTAGAGATCAGTGATGCCAAGATTGGAAATGACTTTAAGGTAAATGGTCAATGTCTTAAACCTTTCTTAGAATCGGTGCTGGTAAATGAAATGGCTATGGGTCTATTCGACCCAGTGTATCGGTAACTTTACCTCTTTTACATTTCATTTCAAGCATCTATTCATTTCTTTCTTACATTGGGGACAATGCATGAGATAGGTGTGGAAGAGGGTCTAACATGACTAATATAACTTTTAAAAAAAAGAACTTTTTAGAAAGAGAACAATATTTTGACATATTTTTTGTAAGAAATTAAGTCAATTTTAAGGAATAGGAGAATCATAATTAAGATACTTATACTTAGTCAAAAAAAGATTATTTGTTTGATTTCAAGGGTTAGGAAGAAAATTTAGAGAAGTAATTTAGTCTTGATCTCTACCTTGATGAAATATGCACAATTTACACATTTATACACATAGGGTTCAAAAACAAAGATACTTATGCCTTATAAAAAAAGAGAAATATATAGACATATATATATATTGAAAAATAAACAAATATAATTATTGATTAGCTCGGTGTTTTGGCCTAAGCAAGCCTTGGTATTTATGCAAAAGATAATTAGATATGCTTGAAATATATATATATATATATATATATATATATATATATATATATATATACACACACACACACACACACACACACACACACACATATATATATGAATCTCAGAAAAATCCTCCGATTAAGTTGGGTAATTGTGCATCATAAAGCATAAGTATTCACGCCTAAAAGTTGTATATCTTATAAATAAAAATCCTCAGTTTTGTGGCCTTATTTGCTCGAGTGCTTAAGTCCTTGGGGTGTTTTCTCACCCAGTGCCCTAAGACCGTCCGATTTGGGTGTCACTGACTAAACGCTCATTACATGGGCAGATTAGAAAATCTAATAGAACTAAAGAATAATATCACCAAAAATATAAAAAAAGGCATAAGAGTAGAGTTAAATACCCCTAGTCAAAATTTCACGGTTACGAAGGTGCATATGACTTAGGGTAAAGTAATATACTAGATGAGAAATACAGTTTGACTCCTTACCTTGATTGATAATAAGTTTTTGAATAGATACTAAGTTTAGGAATGAAAAAATTGATTTTCCTATAACTTATAGATTACTTGAACTCTAACAATAATACTTAAAATATTTTCTCTCTTTTTTAAAATACTTTTTGAAAATACTAACACTTTTTCTTTATGGATTTTGGGGGTGTAATCCGCTGAAAACGCTCACGAGACACAACTCGTCTTCTAAGGGCTAACCTAGAGGTTTAACGGCTTGTTGTACTTGCTGAGTGCAATCGTGTTTCCTACGAAATTGGATAGTTAGTTTTGTTTTGCACGAGGACGAGCAAAAGATAGGTATGGGGGTTTGATTGAACACTGATATTGCATACTTGTTGTCATATTTTCATATTTATGTTATAATAAACTCTTTTTTATTCTTATTTTTGTGTAAATAATGTGCAGGCCTTTATCAAGGGAGAAGGAAGAGAAAAAAAGTTCAAATCCCATCTAAATTCTGATTTAATTCAGAATTAATTCAAATCAAAGATCAGGACAAATCAGGGGGCAAATCAGGGCAAATCAAAAAAAATAAAATCAGTTGAAAATCAGTTAAATTAGATCTTCACAAATCAAGTTGGTTAGAACCGAGAATCAACAGAAGAATCATCGAAATCAGAAGATCAAATAGCAAATCCTTTAGGATAAAAGGAAAGAAGACAAAATCTTCAAGGTGTTACCCCTGGATGTGGCCAGTTGCCACATCCAGGTCGCAGATCTGTGGCCAAAGTCATATATTCACGGCCAAATAATTGGATATGGTGGAGCGTTTGCTCCCCCTATCTGCTCACGCCTCCCCTTCTGATTTTTCCTTATAAATACTTAGAAATTCGTGAAGAGAAGGGACGAAGATTAGGAGTAAATTCTTGCTTTATTTTTAAGGTTTAGGATCATTATTAGATAGCTTATGAGAAGTTGTATCCTAGTTTTATTTTGTAGTTCAGTCCAGAAACAAAGTGAGAGAGAGAAAGAGTGATTGTAATCCAATGTTGAAGTCACATCAATAAAGATGCATACTTCTTTTCTTCTCAAACTCACAGGTATGTTACATTTCAACTCAATGTTTTGTTTCACATTGATTATGAGTTGTTAAATCTCCTCATTTTGGGTTCACTAATCTCACCTCTCTAATTCTACTCTTGATTGGTTTTAATGAAAAAACCCAATGAAATCATTTGAATGGCTGAGTTTAGGCCTTGCTTTTTAGCGAGTGTTCTTGAAGGCACGTTAGGATGGGATTGGTTTTAGTAATTACACTTTGAAGTTAATCTCTTATAAAAAAACATGTTTTTATTCCATACTTGCTTAATTGCCTTAATGGTTTAACATTCAACTTAAGAACGATTTCAAAACTTAAGTCCAATTTCTAAAATCTATCTTATGTATTTTACTTGACTTCTCTTCATACACAAGATTTAACTTCTTCCTATGTTTATCTTGAGGCATTTAAACTTTCAAGAGAAAATCTAGAGTTGAGTAAAGATTAGTGAGCCTGAATCTTCTCTTTTATTTGATGCAAACAACATTACTCTCAAGTTTCTTAAAAATCATATTTTCCAAAACCTTTTCTAAATCTTCAAGTTTTCTTTAAATCACTTCTTTACTCTCCATATTCTTTTCATCCAAAACACACCAACACTGAAACTTGTTTTTTCAAAATACCAAAATGCTTGCATCGTATCTCACCTCATGGACATGACCCGTTAGCCTTACGCTACACAGTATTCTAATTTCTGCAATCAATAAATTACAAGAGATGTACCAGATATAAGATTGTAAGATGTTCTCGAGCTAGAAAGGAATCTTGAGAGTTAAATAAAGGAGATGAGTCTGGAGGACTATCTGATATGTTCCCAAGCTTTTGTGAGGTTCCAATCCTGGGACTTGCTACACTTCTACTGTGCACTCTGATCAGCAACAGGATCTTCACCAATGTCCAAGTTCTAGAATCTGGACATGCAGATCCAGGGTTGTCAGCATGCAACCCAACGAGTACGTAAAAACCAAGTGGCGTGCAAAATAGAAAGCAAGTGTACTGAAATATGATAAAAGCAATATGCAGCTATATAATTATCCAAGTTTATTTGTTAACAATTGAAATTGATTCTATAGATGTAGGCAAAAATAATTGTATATACTTAATTGCCAGATCTATAGGATTAGTACGCGAGGGGATAATCCAAACAAGAAAACCCTCATCTATATACCATATACCCTACTTCACCAACAACTGAGCATACACAACTAGAGTTGCTGAGAATTTGTATATCAGTGGTGTCATCATGTCATGTTCTTGAAATCCTGATCAGTACTGTAGTTAGGTCAATATATGTTTCAGTGGTACATGTGTCATTCAATATCAAGAGTATCAGTATCAAAAATAAGGTGAAGTATAGGAATAGAATTGATAACACGAACTAGAAACATGAACTTCCCAAATAGTGGACAAGGTATTGGATTGTTATGCTTTAAGTATAATAGTAGTAGTAATAGCAATAACAATAATCAATATTGTTTGTTATTCTAATCAGTCTCCACTAGTGTCCCATACACAGGCAGTTCACATTGGAACCCATACTTTCAGTAAAACACATCCGACTCCGATATACGGTTTACCTTCCTTCGAACAGGGGAGTGACCGAATAACATATGCTCATGACATTATTATTGTTTGAATATTATATATTATATAATATACTATGTTCAGTTCAATAGTTGTGTCAGGAGAATAAGAGAACCGTGGTCGCGATGTAATGGACCCTAGAGGTATCCCCACAGACTCTTGAGGCACCCACACTATGTCTGCGTGGTGTATCTTAACTTCGTGTGTACTTAGCTCATTACACCATTTGCGTACCATGTTGGATACGGTTGTGGACCCAAGAGGTACCGCTACGGACCCTAGAGGTGCCCTTATCACGTGTGTAATGTGACATTATGCTCTATGTGATACTTTGCTCCATGCACTGCTCCTTATACAGTAATAACAAGAGTGGTATCATGAGTATATCAGTATTCAGGAATATATCAGTAGTGGTATGCAAATATCCTTGTCTAGAATTCAGTAATTCATGAATACCAGTCTTTCTAGAAACAATAGGTATTATAATCAGTCTAGTGTCATAGTATCAGGTTTAATATTTCAGTAGTCTGATGTCAGGTTAGCATCTAGTGTCAATATCAAGTTAGTCTGTAGTAGATGATAATATGTTAAAGGAAAGTATATAGTAAATAGTATGAAAGCAACACCACAGCTATGTATATACAAGCGGAGCAAAGCAGTGCTGGAGATATAATTAGCGAATAGTGTTTAGTCATTAAAGCGCTCGGCGGAGCTATAGGAATGACTCGGTTTAAGTTACGAGTCTGAAATCTAGCAGAGTTCCGCCAAGGCCAGTCCAGTGATAAAGTGCTGAGCGCTAAATACGTCAACCAGGCGAAACCGAGAGACCGTAAACGGTCAAACGCACCCCCTTTCAGGGAAGTGAGTTGTAGAAAGATCATAAGGTATAATAAGACCAGAAAGCCAACTGAATACCTGCATAAAATGATGTTAGTATACACAAGCACACAGATAAATCATATATAAATAACAATCAACGACGCTGGGCGCCAAAAGACAGACCGTAAGGTCTATGCGTGCTGAGGGCTATAGGGCCATAAGGCCCAGTGGGTACCTGCAAAAGATGTTACCAAAATATATAAAAATATAGATAATTCCTAAAAGTACACAATAATTTCAAAAAAATATAGGAAATTCTTAAAGATACACATATATTTTCTAAAATACACAGAAAATCCTAAAAATGCACAGTTAATTACTAAAAAATATAGAAAATTCCAAAAATACCTAAAATGTAAAATATGCATGCACGTATACAAATATACATGTAGAAATGTGTTAGAGTGCCTATGCATCAAAGGTAGAGTACTCGTTATATCAAAAAATACCCGACACGACGTACATGTGCACATGTGTAGGGAATGGGGTGTGTGTGGAATGTGTGCTACCCCTAGGGCGGGCCAAACCCTAGAGAGAAAGAGGGGGCAGTAGAGAGAGGTTCTGGAGAGAGAAACCTAGAGAGAGAAACTAGGGTTTTGTATTTAGAGGATAGAGAAAGAATATTTGGGATTGGGGTTAGTGGAGTTGGGTGGTGGAGAGGGAGGTGGAGTGGAGGAGGGCTGGCAGCCTGAAGGAGGAAATGTGGGGAATGACATCTTTAGAGAGAGTGTGTATTATATAGAGAGAAAATGGGCTTCTTGGAGTTTTAGAGAGAGAAGGGGAGTTTGGGGTTTTGGATGGTAGAGTATGGTGGAGGATAGGGTAGTGAATGGTGGTGGAGCTAGCGGTCTTGAGGAGGAAGAGGAGCTACAGAGAAAAAGTAGAGAGAGTAGAAAGATGAGAGAGAAAGTGAGTTTTAAGGGGGTTTTGGAGGGAGAAAGCAGGTGAAAAAATATAAGAGGTGTGGCTAGGATAGGGGAGGAGGGAGGGGTGTTGTGATGGTGGAGGTGATGGTAATATGGTGGTGGAGGAATTTTTAGAGTGAAAAGTGTTATTTTTAGAGAGAGGAAGGAAGAAAAATGGAGAAGGGAGAGAAAGAGGTGGCCGGCCATCCTTTAGGGAGATGAGGGAGAGTGGATAAGGAGAGGGAGGAGGCTTGTGGAGGAAGCCAAAGCCTTGGCTTCTTAGAGAAGCCAAGGAAATTTCTAGATAAATGGAGAAGAGATAAAAGAAAAGGAAAAAGAAAAAGAAGAAGAAATCAAAATGAACATATTGGATTGTTGGGGGTTATGTGCAAATGTTTCTTAAGAAAATAATATAAAATAAAATGAAGAAAATTAGAAAATATATGAATTTAAAGAAGAAAGAAAAGGAAAATAGAAGGAGAGAGAAAATATTTAATTATTTGAAATTCCTAGGGTAGAGTCTAGGACCAGTGCAGAGTCTTGTATAAAAATCTCAGGTCAAACAGAAGAAAATATGTACATGAAATGACATGTGTACAATCAAAACGTCGAAAACTGTAAAGGAATATGTATTCTAAAATTGCAGTATTACAACTCGGAAAGCGATTCCGAAGAAGATGTAGACTCGGCAAACGTGTGCTTCATGGCACAAGGAGAGACTTCTTCAAAGGTATCTTCAGAACCTACTCTTGATGATTCCGAATTAACACTTTATGAACTTAGTTTTACTTTTCAAGAAGTAGATGAAAAATACATTTCCCTCATATTTTAATACTCTAGATTAAAAAGTGAAAATGATTTTCTTAAAGAAAATTTGAGTTTGGTTTCAAAAGAAAAGAAAGATTTATCGATTTCTTTTGAGAAAAGAAAAAACAACTTTGATGATTACAAAATGCTTGTAAGGGAAAAAGCCCTATGATTTCTCTTAAAAAAGATAAGTTTCAGGTTTTGAAGAAAAGAACGAATGTTTTAGATTCTATAACATACTGTTCCCAGAATACGTACTTAGTTATTCATTCAGATTTTTTTGATCATATTTTTTGATTTACTTCTGTATTTATTTTTATTTTATGAATATTTATGCGATCGTTTTGCATTGGATATGGATTCGTAGACTCGGAGTCAGCCTTAGTCTGAACCGGGCACCCGATCCTAGTGCATTACTTGATTTAGTCTTTCATAGTAAAATTTGACCAATTTCACTTTCAAACATCATTTTTCAATATTCCAGATTTTTCATGATTTTTTGGAATTATTCCAAATTAATTTATAAAATCTTCAAAATCGGTGTTGACCGTATCATTGGTCGATTCTAGGATTTTTTTTTACAATCGGAGTTGAATTTTTGAATTCCACTTTCAGAATGCTTCTTAGAGTCAGTGATTGGTTGCTAATGTTGCATATTTAATGTTACATTTCCATACTTATTTTAGAATAAAAGCCTGCATTGTCCTAATTATTTGTCTAATTTATTTGCAGGCCCAATCCTTGAGGAGATGAAGAGAAATGAGCCCAAAAGCCCACCAGAATTCTGAATTAAATCAGAGTAAATTCGTACACATAAAATCAGGGCAAAATCAAGAGGTTGAAACCGGTTGAGAAGAATCCTCTCAGAATCGATCGGTTAAAGCCAAGAATCCAAGGCCATTTCGTCAGAATCCGGAGCTCAAACGACAAAACCAACAAAGGATAAAGCCAGAAGAAACCCATGGAGAGACCCACCAATAGGGTGTGGCCATCTGGCCACACCCTGGCCGCGGAAACGCGGCTTGGGCCACGTTTCCGCGGCAATCTTGGGGAGTTAGGGGGAGCGTGAACTCCCCCGACCTCCCCGGGATTCTGGTTGTTGGGTTTATGCCTATAAAAGGCTATTATCTGCGCTAAAAAAGCGACGTCAATGCAGATTAGGATTTAGCCTAGTTTTAATTCTTTGTAGTTTAGGTTTTCTTTTCTTGTTATGTAATTTGTATGTAACTTAGGGTAGAAGAAGATTCATGTAAGTAAGAGAGAGAGGCTGAAGTTGAGAGTGACACCGACGATGTACCCTCCTCCTTTCTTCCATTGTCTCTGCAATTAATAAAGGTAAAAGTTCTTTTTATGTTTGTATTTTCTTTTGTTTCGTCTTCCTCTTCTACTTTACCTTGGTTGTTGTTGTTGAGTGTACAAGTGAATTCCAGAGCAAGTATAACCAAGCTACGTGAGAGCCAGCGATAGTTCATGAAGACGTTCTCCTCTTCCAAGATCCGCATCACTTCGTTCTTGCTAGGCTTGACGATATAATGTGCACGGGGACTGAGCTCGAGCTTATGATATATGCGTTGAACGCCTCCGAAGCAAAGGTAGAACATGCAACGGTTTCCAGGTAAGTCATCACTCAACCTAGGTAAGTATTTCTACACTTTTCTTTCTTTCTTTTCTTTTACTTCTTTAGTATAGATCACCAACCACTTCTTCCAAATCATTTTCATTCTTCTTTCCACTTCATTGTACATAGTCGCTTTTCATCGTTTTCTGGTTTTCCACCTTCTTCATCTCTCGCTTTCTTCTTAACTTTAACCATTAACTTTAAAAACAGAGAAGAACCTTCGCTTATTTTCATAAGATTTCAATAAAGACACGTAAAGCTTCCATCGCAAACCCTCCTTGTAGATCACGACCCGCATAGCCACTTGCTTTAGCGGAAGAATTGAGCACTTGCACATATTCTTTCTTAAGTTCTATAATCTCGTATTTTTTGTGCAGGTTTAGCCTCAATCAGTCAGCTCTTTACTTTAATGCATTTTCTGAGATTTTTCTAAATTTATCAAAATTCGACCGGCTTTAGTGTCGACCTGTATCGCTGGTCAATTTTAAGATTTTTTTTAATTTATAAACAAAGTCAAATTTCTAAAATCTGCTTTCACATTATCGCTTAAAATCATAATTTCCATCTTAATGTAATTTTGATGAACTTTTTGAATCTATCAGAATTCGACCGGATTTTGTGTCAGCGAGTATCGCTGGTTGATTCAAGGATTTTTATTTTTAAGATGAGATTTTATTTCTAAAAACTAATTTTATATTATTTCTCATGATATGTTTTCTACCCCTGAGTATTTTGGGAATTTTTCTAGAACAGCTGATATTTTCCGACATTATTATAATATTATTATTTTGTGAAATCTATTCATTTCTTTCTTTCTTTCTTTCTTTTACTTTTCCCCATCCCATCACCTGCCAAGCCTACCCCTTCATTTACTCCCCCACTTCCTCACTCACTTTACTCTCTCTCTCTCTCTCTCTCTCTTTCCATTTCTTTTTCTTTTCCCTTTTTTCATTTTCTTTCTCTTCTCTTTTCTTCTTTTTCTTTCTTCTCCTTTCTTTTTCTTCCTCCTCCTCCATATGCTTTGAAACGCTCATGAACCAAGGATAAAAGTATGGAATGCCTACCAGGTAATAAGAAAGTATGGAGTAAAGTATGGAATAATAATATCGTGGCTAAGAAAACTAAGGGAAGTAAAAAAATAATAATATAAATTAATGGTATGAAAATTAGAGTCGATATCCCAAAAAGTGCATCATGAGAAAGTATAGGTAAAGTATGGAATAATAATATCGACTAAACTTTCACATCCAAACTCAACAAAACAAGTGCAAGATACACTTAAACCATCAAAACTAAACAAGAGTAAGCATGAAGTTAAATAATGTTAGCTTGTTAGAGAGTTTGGATGTTGGAGTGTTAGAAATGATCATCATGAGCCATCAATGGCTCTTGCAAGAGCAAGGGCAAGTAGAGGATATTAGATTCATGTGGATTATTAAGTAAGAAGTTAGCAAGTTAGTGGTCAGTAGTTTGTTGCCATGAGAGAAAATTAGCTAAACATGTAATAAGAGTTAGAGAGAAGAAAACAAAGAGAGGTAAAGAGAGAACCTTTCATAACTTGTCACCTTCTATTACAAGAACTCTTGCTTTTCACCCATGTACTACTCTCTCTCCTATTAAAAGATCTACAAAAAAATAGAAAATACAAAGAGGAAGAAGAAGAACTAACTTAAACTACTCTAAACTACAACATGGAAAGAAAACTACACTACTCTCTGGATATCTCTTTGAAAAACCACCAAGGGGGTATTTATAAGCACCAGGGGAAAGAGGGACAGGGAGAAACCCTTGGCCCAAGACCCTGGCCGCGCCAGAGCCGTAGTTTCGCAGCTATACTAAAGCAGTGCGCGCAACGCCGCCTGCTGCGTGCAGTCGCTTTGGTCCCCTATCAGTTAGATGTCCTGGTTTCTGGTTTTGGGTCCTTGATTTGATGAAACAGCTCTTCAAAGTCAGTGGCTATATTAGCAGGCTTTTAAACACCAATTAAATGATGATTTTGGGTCTTCTTCTTCATTTCATGTTGTGGACCTAGAAACACACAAGAGAGGCATTATTAGCAGAATTTAATATTAAATAAATGTAAAGATGTAGTATAAAATATGCAGTTTTAGAGACTAATCAGCCTCCTCTGTCCTGCTCTCTCTTGCTCTCTCACTCTCTCTAATGTCTCTCTCCTATTCTCTTTCTCTCTAGCTCTCTCTCTGTCTCACAAGATCTTTCTTTCTCTAGGCCTCTTTCTCTTTCTCTCTAGATCTGTTTCTTTCTCATCCTTTCTCTCACCAATTTCTCTCCCATGCTCTCTCTCACTTGTTTCTCTCTAAAAATATATATTTTTATATATTTTAATATATTTTGGCACGTGCACGGGTTTCTGAAGTTCCATATATCATGGCGTTTTCAGAGATTTAGGCGAGTGTCCTTGCCTTGTTTTAGGATTCCCCGCTTTGACGGGTCGACTACGTATATTATTCAGTATTTAATTGTATTTGTATTCATGTTTTGTATTGGGCTATGTCCTCATATTTGTATGTAGCCGAGTGCCCAGGATTGTACATGTATATACCTGTGACGAATATTTGTATTAGGATAGTTTATTTTCTGTGTTAGCCCAAAGGTTACAATCATCGGTTTGTTGTTTTGATGATAATAAAACATATGTATTTATTTAGTACTAATCAAGTTTAAGTGTTTTAAATGTGTTTCAGGGTTTAAGAAGATCTAATAGATTTCTTGCTCTTAAAGACTTAAGGGTATTCAAGAACGGGATTGAAGCTCAAAACACTAGCCCGCTTGAAGATACTTGTAGTTGCTTAGAATCTTGTAAGATAGAATATAGATTTGATGCTCAAAGATATACACACACAAAAATATACATTTTTGAAAATATAGTTTATCTTGTATTGGTGTTTTAACAAGTTTGGTTTTGATACACGATTCCATATTTTCTCAAAATTTATATCTCAGTTTTAGAACTTGTATCTCCTTGTCCATACATGTTTTCCCCCATCAAAACCCATACAAAATCATTTATAAAATTTTAATAGTTTCAAATTGACCCTGGTACTACTTTTGGCCTAGGTCTGTCGACCGGCGGTCGACTGTGCCTATTTCAAACCAAGACGGCTGACAGCACGGTCGACCAAACTTCTGACAAAAGAGTGTGCATGTTTGTGCACGTTCACGATCGACCGACCGGTCAGCCGCTCTCCCCTACGATTGGTTGACCGACCGGTCGACCGATAGCCAATGGTGAATTTTTTTAAATAGGTCGGTCGACCGGGCGGTCGACCGACAGATTGCCAGAAAGGCAGTAACGGCCAGATTTTAAATTTTTGTATTTCAACATGTTTTTTAAACGTGGTGATTTGAATTCTGAGGGTCCAATTTTTCCCTTTATGACCAGGTAAATAATTCTAAATATATTTTTCTAAAGCCTATATAAAGGGTCGTGGGGATTGGATTTAACATACAACAAATTCTCTTGAACAAGTTTGCTTTCAAAGTGAAAATTTTTCAATGTTTTTTTTTGTACTTTAAATTTCAAAGTTTTTAATTGAGTTTTCTGCTCTTATAATATCCAGCGTTGTTCAAACGATCGTGGAATAAAACTCATGTGTCACCCATGAAGCTTTGGGAAAGGGTAATTGAATACGGGTTAAGGCAGAAGTTACAATTCAGAGAATCAGTTTGGGTTCATGCCGGGGCGACTGACGACAGAGGCTATACATTTGCTTCGTCAACTTATAGAACGATTTCGAGAGAGAAGAGAAATTTGCATATGGTCTTTATTGATTTAGAAAAAGCTTATGATAAGGTGCCAAGAGAGGTATTATGATGGACATTGATGAAAAAGGGAGTCCCCATCAAATATATTGACATAATCAAGGATATATACGATGGAAGTGTGAAAAATGTCAGAACTTATGGAGGCATAACAATTGATTTTCTATCACAATTGGATTACATCAAGGATCTACATTGAGTCCATTCTTATTTGTCATAGTGATGGATGAGCTTACTAGAGCTATTCAGGATGAGATACCGTGGTGTATGCTATTTACTGATGATATTGTCCTAGTAAATGAGACGAGAGCTGGGGTAAATGCCAAATTGGAGTTATTGAGGCAAACTCTAGAATCTTGAGGTTTTAAATAAAGCAGGGCTAAAACAGAGTATATGGAGTGTAAATTCAGTAAACAGAGAATCAGAGATTATAGTATTATAAGATTAGATGGACAACAAATACCGATGAACAGTCATTTTAAGTACTTGAGTTTTATTATCCAAAAGGATGGGGATATCAATAGTGATGTCAACCATAGGATCCAAGCCGGCTGGTTGATATGGAGGAGCGCAAAAGGAGTTTTATGTGATCGTAACATTCCGTTATAGCTGAAGGGAAAGTTTTATCGGACTACTATTAGGCCAGCTTTGTTATATGGCACAGAATGTTGGACTATAAAGAGACATCATGCCCAGAAGATGAGTGTAGCAGAGATGGGATGTGTGGTAACGCAGAGAGATAAGGTGAGAAATGAAAATATTCGTATTAAGATAGGTGTAGCCTCTATAGAAGAGAAGAGAGAGAGAAAATCGCCTACGATGGTTTGATCATGTGCGACGTAAACCTACAGATGTGCCAGTCCGGCGAGTAGAGCGTATCAATTTAGGGCAAGTTAAAAGAGCACAGGGATTACTGAAGAAAACATGGATGGAGGAAATATGACAAGATACAGAGGCTAAAGGTCTTAGTGAAGGCATATTGCTCGATAGGAATAAGTGGAGAAAGCTGATCCATGTGCCCAATCTGGTGTAATTCTCTTTTGGTCCATGTAGCCTACCCCAAATACTTGGGACAAATGGCTTAGTTGTTGTTGTTGTACTCTTATATTCTCTCTATTTGATTTCTACTCTCACATATATCCTTGAGCTTCAAATTTACATTTTACTCTATAGGAATTTGTAAGAGAGTTATAAGAGAGTGTTTGTGATCTCTTGATTACCAAGGGCTGAAAATCTCAATTAGCTTTGTGCTATCTCTTATGTAGAGAATTGAGTTGGAAAGTTGTATACTCCAAGTGGTTATAATTCCTTATTGTAAGGTTTCTTTGAGGAAGATCTGTTAGTGGATAGTGAAATCCTTCACGGTGGTGAAGGCGGGAACATAGAGCAGTGGCCCGAACTTCAAAACAAATCTTTCTTGTTTCCGATTGCCTTATTGTATCTATTTCATTTACTTGATTATCTATTTCATTTTTTTCGATCTTTACTCATCTCCACAAGAAAGCAATTGAGCACTTCAACTCTTATCTAGATGAATCACGAGGAGAAGTTCAAAGCCCTTCACGGGGAATACGGCTTCAATTCTTATTTTAAGTGAATGATTTGCATCATTCATTATAGATTGTTAAGTATTTGCATTTGATTAGAATTATACCTATTCACCCTCCCTCTAGGTGTATTTTCAATTGGTATCAGAGCTTTGATCTTTAGAGTCTGGCTTAACTACCTTAGAGGGATCCACTTGCTAATCACTTCATAACAATTTCTTTCTCATCCACTATAGTAAAGAAGGCCGAAGGTATTAAGACCCCTCCCAAGTTTGATGGTCTTAACTTTTCTATATGGAAGGTTAAGATGACCGTGTTTTTTAAATCTCTAGGAATCCAGGTTAAAGGCGGTGACTAAACCGTTTAGTGTACCCGTTGGTGATGAGGACACTTGATCCGACATGCCACCAAGAAATTTGATGCTAATACAAAGGCACATTATGCATTACTTCAAGCCTTGAATGATGACGACATAGTTAGGGTCATTCATTGCAAATCTGCCTATGAGATTTTGTCACACTTAGTGGTCACGAACATCATAAGTCAAGAGGGCTAAAATTGATCTCTTGCATTCTCATTATGAGAATTTCACCATGCATGAAAATGATTCTATTGATGATATGGTCACCAAATTTATTAAAATCACTAATAGTCTGGTGATTGAGGTTTTACCTGCACACAAATACAAAAATTCAGAAATCCAAAATAGAAGTGCAAGGTATTCAATGCTACCGCAATAGCAAGTGGCTATTCGGGTCGTGATCCACAAGGAGGGACTAGTGATGGAAGCTTTTTAATAAGTTCTCTTTTAGGTTACAAAGAATGGATAAAGATCTTCTTCTTTTAGTTCTTAAAAAGGAAAGTGAAAATGGAGTTAAAGTCAAGTTAGGAATAAAGTGGTAGAATGAGAAGATGGAGAAAATAGAAGTGATATGTACATGGAAATTGAAAGCGTGAAAGAGATTTGGGTGATTATGGTGTTAGTGTTCTACATTAAAAGTTACAAGAAAAGAAAGAAAAACTAAAACCTAAAAAACATACTTACCTCTTCGGCGCCTGCTTACCTTTTACCCGTATCGACGATGTACCTTTCTTTGAAGGCGAGCGAAGCATGGCAGATGAGATCTTCCCCATTCCCGATTTACACTATAAAATAAAGGGGCGAGCTATACTACAATAGAAATGGATATCCATCACCATAAGCCATCAACGGCACTTGCAAGGGCAAGGCAACTTCGAGGCTATCAGTTTCATTTGGATCTACAAGCACAAAAGAGGGAAGCGAATAAAAACAAGAATAGAAAAGAAAAGGAAAACCTCGATTCGATTCAAATAACAATGGAAGAAAGATCACTTACACCGGTGTCACCTTCAGTACAAGCTTGCTCTCATTCCTCCATGAAAGTCTCCTCTCATCTCAGTTACATAAATAAAACAAAAATTACATGAAAGAAAATTAAAAACCTAAGTTACAAACTACAAATTAGCCTAAGTTCTACTCTCTGCTTGGTCGTTTCCCCTTTTGCCTTTGAGATTGCACGTATTTATAGAAGAAATGCAGAGGTTAGAGGAGTATGAAGATAAGGGAAGCTGGCTATTTCTGAATTTGAATCCTCCTCTTATCTTCAAACTTGATTTGATATGGATATTTAGTTCTAATCTGCAGCTTATTGGCATATTGTTTGCTAAATATAGCTTAACAATGACAAAATTAGAAATAATGATCAACTTAAGAGTTGTAGCACTTTAAGTCCTCTTTCTGGATCATCTTGAATCATCAGATTTGAGTTCTGGTAGCGAAGTTATGATTCAAATACTGAAATATATCTAGCCAGAATCTGAGTCAAAATTGCTTCATCTCATCTGTTGATCTTCTCTCTATCCATTTATCCCTTTGGATTTGGACTCTGTATTTGACGTTATCCTCGGTTGATCTTTAGCTTTAACCACTTGATTCACCAAAAACTGAATTTCGGATCATCCTCCTCTAACCAAATAGATCTAGTTAAATCTTAATTTAACTAATATTTATTTAATTTTATCCTCTTTCTCTCCATGATTATCTTTTGCAAAATAAACATTTAAGATAAGAAATTTAGCAGATTTATTACATGATAAATGTGGACATGTAATAAAGAATAATGCAATAAATATGTGCAATCATACCCCCACACCTATCTTTTGCTCGTCCTCGAGCAAAACAACAAAACTAAATCAAAAATTATTAGACCACTTTCGCAGGTCAAGCGATTGCACTGAGCTTGTGCAATAAGTCGTTAAACCTCTAGATTACCCCTAGAGGACGAGTTTTGTCTCATGAGGGTTTTCAGTGGATTGCACCCACAAATTCCATAAAGAAAGAGAAAATGTTAATATTTTGACAACACATTTTGAAAGAAAAATATTTGAAATATTATTGTAAGATTTAAGTAATCTATAAGTTATAGGAAAATTAAACTTTTCATTCCTAAACTTAGTCTCTATTTAAAAATTTGTTATCAATCAAAGTAAGGAGTCAAATTGTGCTTCTCATCTAGTCATTACACCCTAAGTCATATGCACCTTCATGACCGTGAAGTTTTGACTAAGGGTTCTTTAACTCTAACTCTTATGCCTTATTTATTTATTTATATATATATTTTTATTTTATTTTCAGTGATATTATTCCTTAGTTCTATTAGGCTTTCTAATCTGCCCATGTAACGAGCCTTGAATCGGTGACTCCCAAACCAAATGGTCTTAGGGCGCCGAGTGAGAAAACACCCCTAAGGATTTAAAGACTCGAGCAAACAAGGTCACAAAACTAAGAATTTTATTATATAAACCGCTTTTAGGTGTGAATATTTATGCTTTATGAGGCACAAATACCCAGCTTAATCAGAGGGTTTTTATAGATATATATATTCATTTTTTTCTTTTTTTTCAAATTTATATAATCATCTTTTGCATAAAAACCAAGGCTTACTTAGGCCAAAGCACCTAGCTAATCAATAATTAGATTTGTTTATTTTTCATAGATATACATATATATATATTTTTTATAAGGCATAAGAATCTTTGTTTTTGAACCCGAAGTGTGTAAGTGTATAAAGTACGCATATTTCATTAAGGCAAAGATCAAGACTAAATTACTTTGACAAATTATCTTCCTAACCCTAAAAATCAAACAAATAATCTCATTTTGACCAAGTATAAGAAATCCTAATTATGATTATCTTATTCCTTAAAATTGACTTAATTTCTTATAAAAAATATGTCAAAATATTGTTTCTATTTTCAAAAAACTTTTTTTAAAAGTAAAGAAAATGTTAATAATAATTTTTTTTTAAAATAAGGAAAACCTAAGTTATGTTAGAACCCTCCCCCACACCTATCTAATGCATTATCCTCAATGTATGAATTAATGCATAGATGCATGAAAAAGGAGAAAGGGAAGGAAAATATTACCTTAAGGTGGTGGTTCCGGTGGTAGTCTGATTGGGTCAAGTGTTGCTACCCAATCAAGATAATATGTTGGTTCATAGAATCCACCTTTATTGATCTTTTTTCTTTTTACATATTTATTGTCCCCAATATGGATAGAATCATGAAAGATCCTATCGTGAAACTTACTCCCGTTACATGACAAGTCCTGAAAAATCATCACGGAGTCATCATGGTTTATACCTATGTCCAACAGAAGAATGTGATTTGGATGAATGATTGACTTGGACTCAAGAATGATAGGTTCAGGAACCAATACTAACTCAGGAAAATCAACTTTAGATTCGAGAGTTAGTTTTGGTTCAAGCGTTGAGACCAAGTCTAAGAATTGATATTCATATTCTTTTCCCATCAATGGAATGTGACTATCCAAAATTAGTGATTCAATTTTTAAATCTATGGGTATGGAAATAAATGTTGGCTAAGAAAATTGGTCCAAATTGGGTAAGAATACTAGAGTCAACATAGATTCGAAGATGAAAACTGAATCACAAAGTTGGGGATCGGGTTCACATTCATGATCAAGTTCAATCTCATTAAAATGAAAACTTTTCAATTCGTCAATGGGTTGATATTGGTCAAGTTCAAGTCTTTGTGGTTGATTGGTTGCTAATGTTGCATATTTAATGTCACATTTCCATACTTATTTTAGAATAAAAGCCTGCATTGTCCTAATTATTTGTTTAATTTATTTGCAGGCCCAATCTTTAAGGAGATGAAGAGAAATAAGCCCAAAAGCCCACCAGAATTCTGAATTAAATCAGAATTAATTCGCACACACAAAATCAGTGCAAAATCAAGAGGTTGAAACCGGTTGAGAAGAATCCTCTCAGGATCGATCGGTTAAAGCCAAGAATCCAAGGCCATTTCTTCAAAATCTCAGAGCCAAACTGCAAAACCAACTCCAAATAAAGTCAGAGGGAGAAACCGGGGAGACCCACCAACAGGGTGTGGCCACCTGGCCACACCCTGGCCGCAGAAACGCGGCAAAAGCCGCGTTTCCGCGGCAATCTTGGGGAGTTAGGGGGAGCGTTTGCTCCCCCGACCTCCCCGGGATCATGGTGGTTAGGGTTTTGCCTATAAAAGGCATGTACTTGCGCTGAAAATGGGACGTCAATGCAGAGTTAGGATTTTAGACTAGTTTTCCATTTCTTAGTTTAGGTTTTTGTTTTTCCTTTTTATGTAATTGTAATTTTCATTTATGTAATTCAGAGGAGATCGACTTTCATCGAAGAACAAGAATGAAGCTTGAGCTATAGTGACAATGGTGTAAGGTTTTCTTTCTTTTCTTTGATTGTTATGAAATCGAATCGAGGTTTTTTATGTGTATGTACTTCTATTTAGTCTTCTTCTTCTTCTTCTTTTCTATTTTACTTTTCTTTTTCGTACAATCGTCTTCCAAGTGAGTCTAAAAGCATCGAAAGAGCCTTGCCATTGCGAGTGCCACTGATAGCTCATGACGATGGAATAGAGTCTCTCTCTGTATCATTTCATTCTTGAAGTAGTCTTGATGATGTAATGTGGACGAAGACCAATACTCAAATCTTATGGGCTATGCGCTGAATGCCTCCACTTCAAGGTAAAATCATCGCTGAAGACTCAAGGTAAGCTTTTGACGAAAAGAAGGTAAGCAATTGTTTTTATTTCTTTTCTTTCATTTCTGTAAATTAAATCACAAACACCACTTCTTCCAAATCGTTTTCATTCTTCTTTCCACTTTATTTGTACATAGTCGCTTCATTATTTTCTGATTTCTCCACTTTCTATTCTACCACTTTCTTCTTAACTTTAACCTATAACTATTTTTCATTTTCATAACATAAAACAGAGAAGAACTTTCGCTTGTTTTCATAACGATTTCAATAAAGAACTATAACGCTTCCATCGCAAACCCTCCTTGTGGATCACGACCCGCATAGCCACTTGCTATAGCGGAAGAATTGAGCACTTGCACATATTTGTTTTAAGTTCTTTAATCTCGTATTTTTTGTGCAGGTTTAGCCTCAATCAAATTTTGGCGCCGTTGCCGGGGAGGGTAACATGTTTTTTATTGAAATCTGAATTCTTTTTGAAAATTTTTTAGAACTAAACGAATTTTCTTCTCTGTTGTAGGTTACAGGGCAAGCAAGGCAGGAAAATAAGTTTGCAGTGACATACAAGTGGTATTGGGCTTCTGCTCTAGAAAGCAGAGACCCATTGCCCTCTGAATTGCCGCGTTTCCACGGCAAACGCCGCGGATCCGCGGCAATAAAGAGTTGACTACTAACAAGTTTTTGCAGGGCTGCTAGCTTTGCAAATTCTAGTTTGCTGCAATTATTTATTTTTTATATGCCATCACAAAAACCTGCTAATAATCAACAGTAAAAAGTTTGTTGCAAAAGCTAAAAATTGATTAGACATTTGCATTTTAGGCACGTGTCTTTTCAATTCATTTAATTTTACTGTTGAAGAGTGCTGGAGCAAGGTATGTATGCATTGCATTTAGCATAGGACTCACTTCTTGGTTGATTTATATCGCTTTGAGTGAATCTTACATATCTTGTACACTTGCACAAATTGATCTTAAGGGCACTAACCCATTAACAAGATAAGGTGGGGATTTAATCACCCTTCCTTAACCCAAAAATCACATTTCAAGCACTCACTAACCCAAGCCTAACTAAAATTGAGTAGACGTTGGCCCTAGGGACATCTCGGACTCAATTAGGAGATTATCCTAAGGGGGAAAAATGTTGGAATCCGTACACACGCAAGCCCCACAAGCTTGCCGAGGCCGCACCTCAAACCAAGAGCTCACAAACAAACTCTAAATCACCGCGAGCACACTTGCCCGCCTCCTCAAAGTACAAAGAAAAGATCTTTGGTGATCACGACACTTTGATCACCTAAAGGCACTCTCACTACAACACTCCTATAAAATGAATAATCAATGGATGCTCAAGTGTTTGTGTGAGAAAAACAAGGAAGAGAATGGTGGAGGAAAACTCAAAGAATCACTTTAAAACACTCTTGATAAAACTCTCCTTTTGATTGGAAATATTTGCTCTAAATCAAGTGGAGGAAAACCTCTAAATAGTTAAGGAAAAACTGGTGAAAACCCACTTGAAAATCTTGTGGAAAAACAATGCCCAAACCCCCAAATTTATAGGCTAAGAAAAACTAGTCGTTGGGGTCTGTCAGGCCTGTCGGACGACCGCCCTGTCGTCCGACCAACGGTCAATTTTCAGACCGTTGTGCCATCGGTCGACCGGCCGGTCGACCAAGCCAGGATACAGAGAGCAAGTCTCTCTGTCCGGTAGGCCGCCCGGCCGCCCGGGGCCTTTCCAGAGAGCAGAGCTCTCTGAACGGTCGACCGGGTCGGTCGGCCGGCCATCCTGCAGAACTGGCGTGCACGTCTATGCACGTCGGTCGACCGGAGCGGTCGACCGGCTACAGCCAGAACAGAAGCTTTAGGGATTTAAAACTTGGTCTTTTTTATTGGAATAAAATCCCATAAAATACTAAAAAATATACAAAAATAGTTTTACCAATATACTTTGATAAACAAACATGCTTGCACAAAATCAAGGCATGTTATAAATGAATTGGACTATTTTTGTAACTTGAAAATATTGGCTCAAATGAAAACAGTATTTTCCAAAAACTTGATTTTACTAAAACTTGTTTTTCCAAAACATCTCCAAATACAAAAACAAGATATTTAAACGACTTTGAAAGCATATGGTGTATGGATATGATCCACTACACAAACATGGTGAAATATCTATGTTTTTGACATTAAGCTCTAGACTTGGTTTTGGTTAAAATATGTATATAAGAAATACCAAAAACCAAACATGTATTTTTCTAAAAGAAAATTCTTTTCTAAAAACAAACTAAATCAAGAGTGTGCGTGTATATGTACTTGAGCAATCCACCAATTACTCTATCCTTTACATTTTAACTAAAAACAAAATCTTACTAAAACAAACCTAGACTCAAGTCTTCATCTTCTTGAAGTCTTCACTTGAAGCCTTCTCATCTTCTTGACTTGGTCCAAACACGGTCCAATTGCTCTTGGATCAAACCGTGCTAGCTCCAAAACTTGACTTTAAATCCTTTGTTGAAGCTATGCACCTACTAAGATCTTGATCATGAATCTGTCACTAATTAAACACAAGATCATTAGTATTATAACTACATGAGTTAATCATCAACAAAACTAGAGTGATGGGCCTTCGGGCCAACAATCTCCCCCTTTTTGATGATGACAAAACTCATGAAGTTATATATGCATGGATTAAAGTAAAGCTTCAAAGAAGCTCCCCCTTAACTCATGCATCTCAAATAAACAAAATAAATATGCAATGAGGCACATAAACATGTATGCAAATGTATGGAGATAAATATGCTAACAAGCATAAAAACAAAATTTCTTTTTCTCCTATTTGCACAACAAAACATATATGCATAAACATAAATCCTTTAACCAAAAGCATGCATATATACCAAATACTTCTCCCCCTTTTTGTCAATCATCAACAAAGGTGTTAAAATAAAAACAAAATCAATTAAAATTTTCTCCCCCTTTTTATCCGAAACAAAGAACCAAAGAAGGGGTAAACCAAATCAATCAAGAAAGGTTACATGCGATATACATTCATGAAGAGGAAGACGCTAAGTTAGCTTCCCTACACATATGCATTACATGAAGAAGGGATGACAAGCCCCAATTCACATAACACATATTAAGTCATGCATAAGAGGAGATGTGAAGCTCCCCCTACACACGTGTACCACATAAAGAAGAGTTGTCAAGCTCCTCAATATACAATACACTCAACATGAATCTATATGTAGAAGAGATGTTAAGCTCTCCTTGCATATAGGCAATACAACTCAAAAATTTTGAATTTTTCTTAAAAAAATCTTGAGATATCAAATAAACATAATTTTTTTAATTTTGATACCAATTTTAAAATATAATGCATAAGCTTAAAAAAAATTTGAAGTAAGCTTAGCATAAACAAAGTTTGTGCTTTTAAACATGTAAATCGATTTTAACTCAAGCACAAAACAAATCATATATATGTATGAAAAATGAGTATACCAATTGAAATTGATACATACATATATAAGAAAAACAAAACATGAGAATATACAAGAATAGAATCAAATTGATACCAATTGAAACAATAATAGGATCATGTGTATATCTCATAAACATTGAAGAATAAATAACTAGTATAAATTGATTTTTGAAAAACTAGTTAAAGATCCTTCAAAATACAATAAATCATATGTTTTTCATGAAACAAAACTAAATACACAAAATTTTACACTCATAGTCTATAAAGCTCAAAAATATGTCCATGAAACTAAGTCATGATAAAATAAATAAAGTGTGAGTGTTCAAAAGTCATGTAAATAGCATTTTCATGAAAATAGACATTGAAGCTCAAAAAGTGTGAATATCATTTTTTTTTATCAATCAAACATGAACATTCATTTTTCATAAAAAACAAAGCACAATTCTAGGCATATGTATGATTTATCCAATCCTAACAATACACATACATATCCCAAACATAAAAGAGTCTATCAATTGTATTTGCATGAAGGCAAAGAGGCTCACAGGTATACATGTATATTTATTAGATTTGAATTAAAAATATATATACGTGAAGTAAAATCATAAAATTTGGCAAAGCATGTATAAATGAGAGAATCATCAAAACTAGCCTATACATGTGCATATAGTGGGTACAAATGAGCATGAAGTGCAAATATATATGAATCAAATGTAACTCACTATTTGTACATGAATAATACAAGTTTTGATAAAACTACATCTAAGCTTGTTTTTACCACATGAAGCACATAAGAACACAAAACATGAACATGCTATGAATATGATAAATGTAAAAAGCATGTACATAAAAAGTAGGAGTTTAGAGATTGTTACCAACTCCAAAGCTCCAAGCATGGTGGTCTTTCCCACCAAAACCTCCTTGATAGCGGTGCTCCAAATATGTGTCATTTTAGTTCAAGTGCACCAACCATCAAGGCACCAAATCTCTCACGTTTTGTGAGAGCCCTCACCTACATCAAAAACACACGGTGGGGGTTTTGGTACCCATTTTATTTTGGGTCCTTGGGGGTTAGCTTTGTAAGGAACCCAAACACTTTTCTTAGCAAAATTTAAAGCATTTATCTTATCATAACAAAATTTTGCTAAATGGCCTTTGCGGCCACAACGTGTACACTTGTACACCTTAGGATGCTTATGTGTGTGTGTATGATCGTGACGTGCAACATAAACATATGCATGATGATGATGTGCATGAATGTATGGAGTTTGTTTCTTTGAAAATATAGACTCCAATCTAGAATGGTTAAATGGACATGAGCTCAAGGTTGAGTTCAAACAATCCATTTTATTTTTCAAAAATTTAATCTCACTATCATTAATGGTGGCATGTAAAGCATGGTGAGAATAAGAATCATTTTTATTCTTTTTAGAAACTTTAACTTTTTCTTTTTCAATCATTTTTCTTTTCAAAGAGTTGTTTTCTTGAAAAACAATTTCTTTTTGTTTTTCCACCAAAAAGACTTTATTTTTCAAAATAGTGTTTCCTTCACAAAGATCATTTAATTTGGACATCAAGGAAACATTTTCATTTTTCAAAGTTTCATTTTCTTTTTCAATGCATGCAACCTTATTTCTAAATGAATCATTTTCTTTTAGCATGCAATCAAATTTCTTTTTCAAATTTTTATTATCTTTTCTTAGCATGTAATATTTCTCTAATAGTTGTTGACAAAATGAAGCAAGTTCATCATATGACATGTTATTATCTTCATCTACCTCGGATTCGGTAGTTACCTCATGGGGGTTATCCCCTTGGACCATATACCACAAGTTGGAGGTGTCGCTTCCAACGTTAGAATCGCTCCCCGCATAATATAGATCCTTTTTGTCAAGGGATGTGATGATGTTCCATGCTACAAAAGCCGAATCGGTGTTAGAAACCCCAGATAAATAATCATCATTTAGGGTTAATTTTAAAGCATGAAGGGCTTTTGCATTAGCCTCAAAATTCTTACCATTTAAACAATAATCATTAGTGATGACAAGATAAACATGGATGCCTAGGGCCTTGAGGTACAAGGACATCTTAACCTTCCAAATTTGGATGTTAAGAATGTCAAAAGTGGGTGGTGACATGAAGTCCATGGTGTGTGTACAAATATTGTGATTAGCCTAAAAATGAGGATCTTTAACTCTAGGTTGTAAGACCCAAATCAGAGTACCAAGCTCTGATACCAATTGAAAGTTCACCTAGAGGGGGGGTGAATAGGAGATGGCTAATCTAATGGTCACTAAATGCCAAATAATGCAGAATTAAAAACTATAATGACCTAAACTAAACTCTTACACTAAACACCACGTATAACACAAGAGTGTAGCCGAATTCCCCGTGAAGGGCTCTTGACTAACTCCTCTAGATTCCCCTAGATAAGGGTTGAGGTGCCGCGTTGGCTCTCTTGTTTAAATACAAGTGTTAGTAAACAACCCAAGCAAGTATAACAATTAAGCACACAATATATCAAGCATGTAAAGATAAGACAAGTAATAGCATGCAAGAAATAAACAAGAGACAAAGAGAGAGAGAGAGAGAGAGAGAGAGTGAGCAATCGCAAACACAAGGGATTTGTTTCGAGGTTCGAGCACACTTGCTCTACATCCCCGCCTTCGACACACGAAGGATTTCCACTATGCTTGTCCCAATGGATCACTCCTCATTGCCGCAACACCTACAATCCCTCGGACTTCCTAGTCCCGTACACACGCAAGCCCCACAAGCTTGCCGAGGCCGCACCTCAAACCAAGAGTTCACAAACGAACTCTAAAACATCGCGAGCACACTTGCCCGCCCTCAAAGTACAAAGAAAAGATCTTTGGTGATCACAACACTTTGATCACCTAAAAGCACTCTCACTACAACACTCCTATAGAATGAATAATTAATGGATGCTCAAGTGTTTGTGTGAGAAAAACAAGGAAGAGAATGGTGGAGGAAAACTCAAAGAATCACTTTAAAACACTCTTGATAAAACTCTCCTTTTGATTGGAAATATTTGCTCTAAATCAAGTGGAGGAAAACCTCAAAATAGTTCAGGAAAAACTGGTGAAAACCCACTTGAAAATCTTGTGGAAAAATAATGCCCAAACCCCCAAATTTATAGGCTAAGAAAAACTAGTCGTTGGGGTCTGTCAGGCCTGTCGGACGACCGCCCGGTCGTCCGGCCAACGGTCATTTTTCAGACCGCTGTGCCATCGGTCGACCGAGCCAGATACAGAGAGCAAGTCTGTCTGTCCGGTCGGCCGCCCGGCCGCCCGGCCGCCCGGCCGCCCGGGGCCTTTCCAGAGAGCAGAGCTCTCTGGACGGTCGACCGGGTCGGTCGGCCGGCCATCCTGCAGAACTGGCGTGCACGTCTATGCACGTCGGTCGACCGGAGCGGTCGACCGGCTGCATCCAGAACAGAAACTTTAGGGATTTAAAACTTGGTCTTTTTGATTGAAATAAAATCCCATAAAATACTGAAAAATCTACAAAAATAGTTTTACCAATATACTTTGATAAACAAACATGCTTGCACAAAATCAAGGCATGTTATAAATGAATTGGACTATTTTTGTAACTTGGAAATATTAGCTCAAATGAAAACAGTATTTTCCAAAAACTTGATTTTTCTAAAACTTATTTTTCCAAAACATCTCCAAATACAAAAACAAGATATTTAAACAACTTTGAAAGCATATGGTGTATGGATATGATCCACTACACAAACATGGTAAAATATCTATGTTTGGACATTAAGCTCTAAAATTGGTTTTGGTTAAAACATGTATATAAGAAATAACAAAAACCAAACATGTATTTTTCTAAAAGAAAATTCTTTTCTAAAAACAAACTAAATCAAGAGTGTGTGTGTGTGTGTATATGTTCTTGAGCAATCCACCAACTACTCTATCCTTTACATTTTAACTAAAAACAAAATCTTACTAAAACAAACCTAGACTCAAGTCTTCATCTTCTTGAAGTCTTCACTTGAAGCCTTCTCATCTTCTTGACTTGGTCCAAACACGATCCAATGGCTCTTGGATCAAACCGTGCTAGCTCCAAAAATTGACTTTTAATCCTTTGTTGAAGCTATGCACCTACTAAGATCTTGATCATGAATCTGTCACTAATTAAATACAAGATCATTAGTATTATAACTACATGAGTTAATCATCAACAAAACTAGAGTGATGGGCCTTCGGGCCAACAATCTCCCCCTTTTTGATGATGACAAAACTCATGAAGTTATATATGCATGGATTAAAGTAAAGCTTCAAAGAAGCTCCCCCTTAACTCATGCATCTCAAATAAACAAAATAAATATGCAATGAGGCACATAAACATGTATGCAAATGTATGGAGATAAACATGCTAACAAGCATAAAAATAAAAATTCTTTTTCTCCTATTTGCACAACAAAACATATATGCATAAACTTAAATCCTTTAACCAAAAGCATGCATATATACCAAATACTTCTCCCCCTTTTTGTCAATCATCAACAAAGGGGTTAAAGTAAAAACAAAATCAATTAAATTTTTCTCCCCCTTTTTATCCGAAACAAAGAACCAAAGAAGGGGTAAACCAAATCAATCAAGAAAGGTTATATACGATATACATTCATGAAGAGGAAGACGCTAAGTTAGCTTCCCTACACATATGCATTACATGAAGAAGGGATGACAAGCCCCAATTCACATAACACATATTATGTAATGCATAAGAGGAGATGTGAAGCTCCCCCTACACACGTGTACCACATAAAGAAGAGTTGTCAAGCTCCTCAATATACAATACACTCAACATGAATCTATATGTAGAAGAGATGTTAAGCTCTCCTTGCATATAGGCAATACAACTCAAAATTTTTGAATTTTTCTTAAAAAAATCTTGAGATATCAAATAAACATAATTTTTTTTAATTTTGATACCAATTTAAAATATAATGCATAAGCTTTAAAAAAAATTTGAAGTAAGCTTAGCATAAATAAAGTTTGTGCTTTTAAACATGTAAATCGATTTTAACTCAAGCACAAAACAAATCATATATATGTATGAAAAATGAGTATACCAATTGAAATTGATACATACATATATAAGAAAAACAAAACATGAGAATATACAAGAATAGAATCAAATTGATACCAATTGAAACAATAATAGGATCATGTGTATATCTCATAAACATTGAAGAATAAATAACTAGTATAAATTGATTTTTGAAAAACTAGTTAAAGATCCTTAAAAATACAATAAATCATATGTTTTTCATGAAACAAAACTAAAACACAAAATTTTACGCTCATAGTCTATAAAGCTCAAAAATATGTCCATGAAACTAAGTCATGACAAAATAAATAAAGTGTGAGTGTTCAAAAGTCATGTAAATAGCATTTTCATGAAAAGACATTGAAGCTCAAAAAGTGCGAATATCATTTTTTTTTTTATCAATCAAACATGAACATTCATTTTTCATAAAAAACAAAGCACACTTCTAGATATATGTATGATTTATCCAATCCTAACAATACACATACATATCCCATACATAAAAGAGTCTATAAATTGTATTTGCATGAAGGCAAAGAGACTCACGGGTATACATGTATATTTATTAGATTTGAATTAAAAATACATATACATGAAGTAAAATCATAAAATTTTGCAAAGCATGTATAAATGAGAGAATCATCAAAACTAGCCTATACATGTGCATATAGTGGGTACAAATGAGCATGAAGTGCAAATATATATGAATCAAATGTAACTCACTATTTGTACATGAATAATACAAGTTTTGATAAAAACTACATCTAAGCATGTTTTTACCACATGAAGTACATAAGAACACAAAACATGAACATGCTATGAATATGATAAATGTAAAAAGCATGTACATAAAAAGTAGGAGTTTAGAGATTGTTACCAACTCCAAAGCTCCAAGCATGGTTGTCTTTCCCACCAAAACCTCCTTGATAGCGGTGCTCCAAATATGTGTCCTTTTAGTTCAAGTGCACCCACCATCAAGGCACCAAATCTCTCACGTTTTGTGAGAGCCCTCACCTACATCAAAAACACACGGTGGGGGTTTTGGTACCCATTTTCTTTTGGTTCCTTGGGGGTTAGCTTTGTAAGGAACCCAAACACATTTCTTAGCAAAATTTAAAGCATTTATCTTATCATAACAAAATTTTGCTAAATGGCCTTTGCGGCCAAAACGTGTACACTTGTACACCTTAGGATGCTTATGTGTGTGTGTGTATGATCGTGACGTACAACATAAGCATATGCATGATGATGATGTGCATGAATGTATGGAGTTTGTTTCTTTGAAAACATAGACTCCAATCTAGAATGGTTAAATGCTCATGAGCTCAAGGTTGAGCTCAAACAATCCATTTTATTTTTCAAAAATTTAATCTCACTATCATTAATGGTGGCATGTAAAGCATGGTGAGAATAAGAATCATTTTTATTCTTTTTAGAAACTTTAACTTTTTCTTTTTCAATCATTTTTCTTTTCAAAGAGTTGTTTTCTTAAAAAACAATTTCTTTTTGTTTTTCCACCAAAAAGACTTTATTTTTCAAAATAGTGTTTCCTTCACAAAGATCATTTAATTTGGACATCAAGAAAATATTTTCATTTTTCAAAGTTTCATTTTCTTTTTCAATGCATGCAACCTTATTTCTAAATGAATCATTTTCTTTTAGCATGCAATCAAATTTCTTTTTCAAATTTTTATTATCTTTTCTTAGCAGGTCATATTTCTCTAATAGTTGTTGACAAAATGAAGCAAGTTCATCATATGACATGTTATTATCTTCATCTACCTCGGATTCGGTAGTTACCTCGAGGGGGTTATCCCCTTGGACCATATAGCACAAGTTGGAGGTGTCGCTTCCAACGTCCGAATCGCTCCCCGCATAATATAGATCCTTTTCGCCAAGGGAGGTGATGATGTTCCATGCTACAAAAGCCGAATCAGTATTAGAAACTCTAGATAAATAATTATCATTTAGGGTTGATTTTAAAGCATGAAGGGCTTTTGCATTAGCCTCAAAATTCTTACCATTTAAACAATAATCATTAGTGATGGCAAGATAAACATGGATGCCTAGGGCCTTGAGGTACAAGGACATCTTAACCTTCCAAATTTGGATGTTAAGAATGTCAAAAGTGGGTGGTGACATGAAGTCCATAGTGTGTGTACAAATAATGTGATTAGCCTAAAAATGAGGATCTTTAACTCTAGGTTGTAAGACCCAAATCAGAGTACCAAGCTCTGATACCAATTGTAAGTTCACCTAGAGGGGGGTGAATAGGTGATGGCTAATCTAATTGTCACTAAATGCCAATTAATGCGGAATTAAAAACTATAATGACCTAAACTAAACTCTTACACTAAACACCTCGTATAACACAAGAGTGTAGCCGAATTTCCCGTGAAGGGCTCTGGACTAACTCCTCTAGATTCCCCTAGATAAGGGTTGAAATGCCGCGTTGGCTCTCTTGGTTAAATACAAGTGTTAGCAGACAACCCAAGCAAGTATAACAATTAAGCACATAATATATCAAGCATGTAAAGATAAGACAAGTAATAGCATGTAAGAAATAAACAAGAGACAAAGAGAGAGAGTGAGCAATCGCAAGCACAAGGGATTTGTTTCGAGGTTCGAGCACACTTGCTCTACATCCCCGCCTTCGACACACGAAGGATTTCCACTATGTTTGATCCCAATGGATCACTCCTCGGTGTCGCAACACCTACAATCCCTCGAACTCTTTAGTCCCATACGCACGCAAGCCCCACAAGCTTGCCGAGGCCGCACCTCAAACCAAGAGTTCACAAACGAACTCTAAACCACCGCGAGCACACTTGCCCGCCTCCTCAAAGTACAAAGAAAAGATCTTTGGTGATCACAACACTTTGATCACCTAAAAGCACTCTCACTACAACACTCCTATAGAATGAATAATCAATGGATGCTCAAGTGTTTGTGTGAGAAAAACAAGGAAGAGAATGGTGGAGGAAAACTCAAAGAATCACTTTAAAATACTCTTGATAAAACTCTCCTTTTGATTGGAAATATTTGCTCTAAATCAAGTGGAGAAAAACCTCTAAATAGTTCAGGAAAAACTGGTGAAAACCCACTTGAAAATCTTGTGGAAAAACAATGCCCAAACCCTCAAATTTATAGGCTAAGAAAAACTAGCCGTTGGGGTCTGTCAGGCCTGTCGGACGACCGCCCGGTCGTCCGGTTAACGGTCATTTTTCAGACCGTTGTGCCATCGGTCGACCGGCCGGTCGACCGAGCCAGGATACAGAGAGCAAGTCTCTCTGTCCGGTCGGCCGCCCGGCCGCCCGGGGACTTTCCAGAGAGCAGAGCTCTCTGGACGGTCGACCGGGTCGGTCGGCCGGCCATCCTGCAAAACTGAAAAATAAAGTTTTATCAAAAGAAAATGAAAAACTTTTTAATTAAAATTCATGTTATGCTTTACAAGTTTCTTGTATAAACTCTCAAAAAGATGAATTTGAAAAAGTAATATCATCTTTGAAAAATGATAATGAGAAGTTTATAAAAGAAAATGTTTTTCTTAAAAAGGAAACTATATCTTTGAATGAAAGGATTTCTATATTGGATAAAGACATGTTAGTTTTCAAAAGGAAATATGAAGATATTTTGAAAAATGTGACTAAGTTCAATCAAGGAAAAGAAAAATTGAATGACTTGTTATCTTTTCAAAAGTTGTCACATAATAATTATGGTATTGGATATATTGAAAAATCTTCATATGTTAGTAATCCATATGATTCTTTTGTGAAAAGAAAATCTAATAATGTTTCAAAAAGAATTAAGACAAAGTTTATATGGATTCCTAAGAATTTAAGCATTAATGATAAAAATACATATATTGCATCATACATTCATGATATATGTAATTCATGCAATTATGTGTATATTAACAGATGGAAACCAAATTCAAAATGGATTTGGTCTCCTAAAGGTTAATATGTTCTTTTATAATTGGTACCATCTAACGTTTATCTTGCAGGTACCATATAAGAAAATTGATAAAGAACATATATATATATATATATATATATATATATATATATATATATATATATATATATATATATACATTCTAATGATATATTTGTTGCAGGGAGAGAACAAAGTATTTCTATATCTGTTATAACCCATTTTCTGCAGGGGGGGAAAATATAACTTATTTTCTGCAGGGGGAGTACTTGTGCACACAACGTGTCATCATCAAAAAGGGGGAGAATGTTGGAACTTGTTTTGATGAAGACTTTGTGAAGCATTTCATTTGGAGCTCTAACACAAGACTAATCAAGAGTTCGTCATGATCAAGACTTCCTGAAGAGAGTTGATATGATGTGTTTTGTAAATATGAAATAGCATGTCAAAAGCCTTGATGTACACACACAGATCAGAGTCAATTAGTCGACTAATACCTCTTTCAAGTCGACTAACCCATAGTGTAATCGACTTGACCAAATCCTAGTCGACTAATCCTGTGTCTCAATTTATACCCAACTCTCTGTTTGTCAATTAGTCGACTTGACAGTATGTGTAGTCGACTAATAGACCTTGTAGTCGACTAACCCTATTGCCCTAGTCGACTAATCATTGACCTAGTCGACTTATAAAGAAGTTGCAGTCGACTTGGTTCAGTTATCCAGAAACCTGTCACTTGAGCTTATCTTGACCTAGTCGACTTATAGTCAATACTAGTCGACTACCCTTTGGAAATTTGCCTAGTATAGTCGACTAACTCAAAAGGCAAGTCGACTATAGGTAGTTTCTGACTGTTGGACAGTTTCTGTTTTCTGGTATTTTTTGCAACGTTCTACAACGTTTGAACATTCAAAAGGTACCTATTAACTACCCTAACTACTCCTAGAGTGCAGCTATAAATAGGGTTGTTAATCTAAGGCAAAATACCAATTCTAATCTTCAGTTTTCTAATCAAAAATTCTGCCAATTCCTGAAAATTGTTCCCACTTCAGTTCTTCACCAAAATACTATTCTCTAGTGAAGTTCTCTGAAGTTTCTCCTATACTAGACCTTGTCCACGTCCACATATTGTACCAAGGCTTATAGGAAGTGTTGTAATCCTCAAAGATATCATTGTACACGGGTGTCTTCTTGGTGTAGAAGCAAGTTGTACAAGGTGGTGATTGTTCTCTTGGTTGAAGAGAGGGTGTACACATTTGGCAAAGGGGATTTGTCAAGTGGTGTGCATGGTGTTTGATTTTGGGTGTACAAAATCAAGGATAAAGGAAAATCTCAAGCGGGTGGCTTGGGGACTGGATGTAGGTCACGAGGACCGAACCAGGATAAATCTCTCGTGTTTGCGTTTGTCTAAACTTTTCTGAGATTTGATTTCCTTTATTGCAAGTTTATTTATTTGTTTAACTTTAATCCTTCTTTGTTTAGTATTTGTGTTGACTTCGTATTTTAGATCCATAAGTGCCAACAGAGCAAGTCCAACAATTGGCATCATCTCAGGACCAACACCAATGTCTAAACTCAATGTATCTTCTAGAAACTCTCTAGCTTAGCCTCCAAGAAATCCGGATTTAATTACCCAAAGTTGAGTTTAATTAAGCTCTTATTACCCTTTTACCCTTCTAGCTTGATTATCTGCAAAAGAGACTAAAACATGGGTGAGAAACGATATTTTAATCATAACCAGTAGGGAAATGTGATATAACAATGCAGAATTATAGACTAATCTCACTCTCACACTTATCTTTTGCTCGTCTTGAGCAAAACAGGAAAAAAAACTAAACTACAAATGTTATTACACCACTTTCTCAGGTGATGTGATTGCACTGAGCGTGTGCAACAAGCCGTTAAACCTCTAGGTTACCCCTAGAGGAGGAGTTTTGTCTCTTGTGGATTTTCAGTGGATTGCACCAATAAAATTCATGAAGAAAGAAAACAAATGCTAATGTTTTGAAAACGCATTTGAAAGAGAGACAAGCTTTCAAAATATTTTTGTAAAAATTTAAGCGATCTAAGATCATAAGTCCACCATAATTATTCTCCCTTAAACTTAATCTCTATGCAAGAGCTTGTCTTCAATTAAGCTAAGAATTCAAAATTGGATTGAATATTTTATGATTCATAAAACTTAGATAATATTAACTTTGTGATAGTGAAGATTTATGGGATTTCAACTCAACCATCCAGCCATATATATATATATATATATATATATATATATATATATATATATATATATATATATATATATATATATATATATATATATTCTCTTTTTTTTCTTCCCTTAGTTTTCTTAGACTTTCTAATTTACCCGGGTAGTGAGCCTTTAACCGATGACTCCCAGACCAGACGGTCTTAGGGTACCAGATGAGAAAACATCCCTTGGGTTCAAGGACTCGAGTAAACAAGGCCACAAAACTAAGGGGAAGTATTTGTTTCTTTTGGCCACCATTAGGCGTGAATAATCATGCTTCTTGAGGTAAAGTTTCCAGCTTTAATAAGTGATTTTTTATTCATGTATACCATATATTTTTTTCTCTTTTTATTTATTTTTTACTTTATGCATTTTATGTCTTTGTTTACATCCCAAAAATGTGTAAGTGTGAAGTGCATAATATCTAAGGCGAAAAATTTATGATAAAATTATGTCTTCAATTTCTTATACTTAATCTATAATCTTAAACAAGATCCATTATTTCGACTTGGTTTGAAATGTCATAATTAAGATTTTCTTAATTTCTAAGATCATCTTAATTTTCTTAAAATAGATCAAAACTTTATCGCTTATTTCAAAAACTTTTTTAAAGAAAGGAAAAATTTTATACAAAAGGAAGGATTTCTAAAAGTATCCTAAAAGAAGTGAAAAAAGAAAGAAAATTTAAAAACTCTATGTTGGTAGACCCTCCCCCACACTTATCTCATGCATTATCCTTAATGAATCGTGAATGTATGTATGCATGAAAAAAATAGAGAGGGAATGAAAAAATCACCTCAAGATGGTGGTTCCGGTGGTGGTCTGATTGGTCCTCGAAATGCGGCCAATCTAATTTGCGTGGAGTCCGGAGGAACCCACCAGATACTGAAATCACCTAGAGGGGGGTGAATAGGTGATAATGCTAATCTAATGAACTAAATGCGAAATTTAAAACTAATTGCAACAACACACAAGCAAGTATATGATATAGCAATATGAATCAATACACAAAGTAAAGAGAGAGAGAGAGAGAGTAAGAGTCAATGGATCAAGCGCAAACAACAAGATTTGTTTCGAGGTTCGAGCACCCAGCTCTACATCCCCATCTTTACCCAGAAGGATTTCGAATCCACTAGCTTGTCCACAATGGACTCCCACGCAGGGAACCTCCACTGAGGATTTAGGGCAATACAATAACTAGGAGTACCCAACTCCTCTCTTTACAACCAAAACCTCTCACTAGAGGCTAAGCACCATGCCAACAAAACTATCACCTCACAACTTGAGGGATAAGCACAAAGCTAAGCAAGGATCACCTCACAACTTGAGGGATACAACCCAATTGCACAACCTCCTCAACACTATGCGGGAAAGGCACAAAGCCAAGCAATAATTAGGGTTTACAACTTGGTGATCAAAAGATCACAAACCAATCTCTTTTTCCCACAAACACAAAGACCCTATAGATAGGATAGAATGAAGCTCAAGTGTGGAAAACAAAGTGTTTAAAACAAAGAAAAATCACTTGGAAAATCTCCACAAAGATATAGAATGATTAGACCAAAACAAATTCCCAAAAGACTATTTTTCTTTGAAATAATGAAACACTTTTAAAAACAATAAAGATTGATCTTTTTGGCACAAAGAAACTCTTTTCAAACTTGTATAAGCACTAGAGAAAGCTCAGAAATTTTAGCCCAAAAATCCTTTGTGAAAACTGGTCACAAATGGGGTTTTTATAGCCTCTTTAAAAATATAGCCGTTTCAGCCAAAAATGGTCAGATTTGACCATCCGGTCGACCGGCCAACGGTCAATTTTTGACCGTTAGCAGCTACCGGTTGACCGCCCGGTCGACTGTGCCCTGAACCAGAGAGCAACGGCTCTCTAGCCGGTCGACCGCCCGGTCGACCGGAGCAAACTCGAGAGTGGGTTGCTCACAGTCGGTCGACCGCTCAGTCGACCGGCTCAATGGGCTAGCTGCGTGCATGTATCTGTGCACGTCCGGTCGACCGGCTCCTGGTCCGGTCGACCGCCAGGGCCTGGCAGTTCAGATTTAGGGATTGAAAACTTAGGTTTTTAATGGCTTAAAAATTCCCATAAAATCTCTAAAATTTCACAAAAATAGTTTTATCATTATACCTTGAAATACAAACTTGTGTTAAAAATTTCAACACAAATTTCAAACATTTTGAACCATTTTTGTGTTAAGGAAATATTGCCGAAAATCAAAACCTTTGTTTTTCCAAACTTGAATTTTCCAAATGAACATCCGATTTTTCCAAAACTTATCCAAATACAAAAACATGATACTTAAACACTTTGAAGCATGTTGCATATGGATAGAAATCCAATATACAAGAAACATATATATTTTCATGTTTTTGAGTTTATTTCCAAAAATTTGTTTTGTTAAAATACAAAACCTAAAACACATGAATAGGTATATCAAATTAAGTTTGTCTAGGATATGAAGCATACATGTATATAGAACATATCTAATATACATAAACACATGTAAACTTGTTTTGATACTTATCTATTCATGAAAACCAACATCGGTTAAACCAATCAAACTGAAAACCAAAATTAAAACATGAAACGTGTGTGTATTGTGAACTTGAGCATATCATACTATTCTAATCTTTACAAATGGATCTAAACACAAAACTAAACTAGGTACCGAGATCTTCTTGTAGAGCGCCGTCCCCAAGCCGACTCGATCCAAAACTCCGTGATCCACCGAGCTAGACTCCAACGAGTGTTATGTATGATCTTGTTGCTCGGGCTCTGGAATCACCATGTGAAAGCTTCCAAACCATCTTGTTGAAGTTAAGCACCTACTAATATCTTGAATAAATATCTGAAACTAAAATCACAAGATTATTAGTACACATAACTACATGAGTTAATCATCATCAAAACTAGAGTGGAAAGCCTTTGGGCCAACAATCTCCCCCTTTTTGATGATGACAAAACTCATGGAGTTATATATGCATGGATTAAAGTTAAGCTTCAAAGAAGCTCCCCCTTAACTCATGCATAGAAGAAAACAACAAATATATGCAATGAATATAAAACATGAGAATGCATAGATATGCATAAAACTATGAAATGCATATAAACAGGCTCTTGATACCAATAGATATGCATAAAACATTAAAATGTATAAAACATGCTCTTGATACCAAATGAAAGGTAAAACAAATAATTTCTTCTTTTTCTTAATTTCATAAACATGTTCTCTTTAAAGAATGCTTTTGATACCAAAATTACATAATGCTCTTGATACCAATAAATCAAAACTTACATAATGAAGGCTCTTGATACCAAACATTACATAATGCTCTTGATACCAATAATAAAACATGTTCTCAATATCAAACATGAGACAAAGATCATGCATGATTTTGATACCAAAATTACATAATGCTTTTGATACCAATAAACCAAAACTTACATAATGAAGGCTCTTGATACAAAACATTACATAATGCTCTTGATACCAATCATAAAACATGTTCTCAATATCAAACATGAAACAAAGATCATGCATAAATCATGCATATAAACTCAAATTCTTCTCCCCCTTTTTGTCAATCATCAACAAAGGGGTAAATGACAAACCAATAAAAATTATTCTTCTCCCCCTTTTTGTTCAAAACAAAGAATTAATAAAGGGTGACATCAAACAAATCAATAATAAGAATATGAAGGCAATGTAAATCAAAACATTTTTATATCAATATGAAAACATTTACCAATTGATAGTAAAAATAAAATCTTAATACCAATTGATAAGTAAACAATTAACATACCGATTGTAAATAAACAATCTTTTTCCATCATAAAGTATGGGAGTGGAAATCAAATACCAATTGAAAGATGAAATACAAGTTTTCTCCCCCTTTATGAAAAACCAATTAAAATAATGATAAAAAAAATTTTATTTTTCATAAGCTTATGCATTGTTATTAAAATATCAATTGAAACATCAATTGAAACATGATAGGTATTAAAAAGTCAAGCTTATCAAACTCAAAATTTGTGCTTGAAAAATAGAGAGATATAGTACGCACAAATAAAACATCTATATGTATGAAAAATTAGATACCAATTGAAATTGATACTCTTTGAAATGTAAGCATACATACATAAAAATATATGAGTATACAAGAAATGTCAATATTGATACCAATTGAAAGATTCCAATGATACCAAATGAAACAACAATAATATCAAGTGTATATCTCATATTTCCTATCCTCCCAACTCATGCTCATGTTTAAACTGATTTTCAATACAAAGCATACATAGGCAAGGTCTCCCATCCAACCACCCTTTGACGGTAGGGGTTTTCAAAAATAGGTTTGAAAAATATAGTAAGTTTGAAAACTCTACCAAAACGAAGAATCCCGCAACTAGTTCAATGAAAAACTTTTAAACTAGTACGAAATCCTTTAAGCAAGGAATAAAACAAATTGTATTTCATGGAAAACATGTAAATCACATGGTCACTAAACACTCGAAATCAATAAGGCGCATATCATACTCATGAAAACAAAATCATGAGAAACCATTAAATAAAGTGAGTGCAAAAGTGTAATGTGAAACACATAATCATGAAATTTGGCAATAAAGCTCAATATTCCGTAAAACATGAAAATCATCAAAACTCGATTTCTTCAAGGCATATGTATGTCAAGTATAAACTAAAGTATACATACATATCCAAATCATAACGAGTCCACAAATGTATATGCATTAAGGCACGTGGCTCAAAGGATGTATATGTATAATCAACAGTTTGGACGAAATAGACATATACATGAAGTCAAACATATGATCATAAAAACATATCCAAAATGGGAATACAAGTTTAAAATGCATGAATCATCAAAACTAGACTATACTAGCACATCTAATGGGTACTAATAAGCGTTCAAGCTCAAACATATAAAAATTTATTTGTGGCCCACTATATGTACAAGTATAAATCCTAGTCTTAATGAAAACTAACATTTAAACATATATTCAAATCATGAAGCATCAAAAACAAAGGTCATAAACATCCATATGATCATTATATATATGCATGTGCATTAGATCTAGGACATACATATTAGTTAAAAATAATTTAAGAACACATAAATATAGGTCCATATTAAACATGGGTGTCTCAAATAACTAACATGTATATCACTAATCTAATAAACATGGCATAAGCATAATGACCAATAAAACATGACATGCTATAAATCAAAGACATGAAAAGCATGCAAATATAAACAGGAGTTTAGAGATCGATACCAAAACTGATGAAGGCACCTCTCTAGTTCTCCAAACCAAGGTGGTCCTCCCACCAAACCTTCCCTTGAAAGTGATGCATCCAAATGGTCATCATAAAGCTCGTAACGCATCCACTCCAAGGTACCGCTACTCTCACATCATGTGAGAGCCCACACCTATATCAAATACAATAGGGGTGGTCTTTGGTACCCATTTCCTTTTGGGTCCATAGGGGTTAGTCCCTTTCCTAACCCAAACAAAATTATTTGCTAAATTTTCATAATGTATTCTATCATAGCAAAACCTAGCAAGGCGGCCCTTACGTCCACAATGTGTACAAGTGTACACATGAGCATACAAAGTGTGATGGGTGTGTACGTGAGGAGCATGTGTATGCCGTGGAGGGTGTGCATGTAAAGATGGAACTTGTTTCTTTCGAACCAAGGATTCCAAGCGTGTATGATTCAAAGCACATTGGCTCAAAGTGGAGCCCAAACAATCAACACTTTTCTTCAAAATATTTATATCATTTTCAATACTAGAAGATAAAGTGGAGCATGCAATAGATGTGCTTGGTGAAGCTACACTAGCATGGCAAACATGTGAGTCTATATCAATTTTTAAAGATTCATTTTTCTTTAAAACTAAATCTAATTCTTTTGTGATGAAATCAATTTCATTTTTCAAAGAATAATTATCTTTTAAAATAAAATCTAATTTTGAAGATAAAACTTCATTGTTTTTCAAAACATCATCACAATCATTTTTATTTTTCAAAAATTCATTTTCCTTTAGAGTAAGGTCTAGTTGAGATTTAAGTGAGTCACGTTCACTAGCAATCTCTTCCTTCTCTTGCAAAATCAATTCAAAACTTGAACACAAATCCTTATATTCTTCTTTTAGTTCAAAATTTTTCTTTTTCAAAAGGTCATGTTTTTTCAAAAAAATTTCAATCTTTGTAGCAAGTTCTACATTTAAGGTTTGTACTTCTAAACACCCATAGCAATAGAAACTAGAGCTATCATCTAGTTGAGATTCCGATTGTACCTCAAGGGAGTCATTCTCTTGGACCACGAGGCAACGCTCGTCGGACTTGTCTCTCCTAGATCTCCTCATCTTATCGATAATCTTTGGTAGCTCGGGAGAAGTCAAAATGCTCCAAGCTGCAAAAGCCGAATCATAGTGAGCAAACACATATAAAAGATCTTTATCAATAGATGCTCTAAGTGTCTTAAGGGCTAGTGCATTGGCCTTTTTATGTTTGCTATCATTGGGGTAGGATTTCTTGGTAATGGCTTGATAAACTTTATATTCTAATGTTTTCAAATGACAACTCATCTTGGCCTTCCAAATATCAAGTCTATAAATATCAAACATAGGAGGGCTATCCATGAGTGCAAACTATATGTGTGCAAATGCAAATGCAAATGATAGATTAGCAAATCAAGATCTCACTCCTAGGTGGTTAAACCTAATATTAGGAGTGTAGGCTCTGATACCAATTGAAACACCTAGAGGGGGGTGAATAGGTGATAATGCTAATCTAATTGTAACGCCCCGATCCCGAGGGTACGGAGACATTACTGCGACGTATATACGCAGGTCAGAAGTACCCATACGTATATATGCTAAGCATCAGTTCAGGCAAGAATCACAGTATGACAATACGCAGTATTTATACATATACCAACATACGGAGTACAATTTACAAAGTTATCACTGGGTGTGATATACTACAACATGTATCTTACATCACAGCCAGGTACAAAAGTAAAATTTACAATATGAATACAAGATGCTCACGAGCTGAAGGAAAATCCCGCGAGCTAGAAGAGTACGAAAGGAGCTGAGACTAGTCAGCCTGCCCTGAGAGGAAAGCTTGATCTTCGGTGGAGGGCTCCACTTCAATCCAAGCTTCAGAACCTGAACATACAAATTCAAGGGAGTCAGAATCTCCCAAAAGTCAGGTTACTGCCAAGTGGCATAAGAGATAAGGGTATGAGAGTTAATACAGCATTATGAATAGTAAGCATGAGAAGGAGACACAGCATGTTAGATGGAAAAGCCCGAATGCAACGATATTAACACTGTTAATGCTTAATCTTATTACTCATCCTACTCACATGTCTAGGTATGTGCCATAGCGTCCTAATTCACATACATCCACATCTGAGTAAGTTGATGCTGTTATTGGAAACCAGCGGGGGTATCAGCGAACAATGTTTACAGTGGGTCCCGTGCATACCCGGGACCACGGCACAGGATTGTTCCGTTGCCTGGTGGACGGAACCTGCCGCGAGGCGATCAGGAGGGTCTTATAGGATGCCCTTATCAAGATGGTACAAAGAAGGAGGGAGCCAGCACTCCCCTCAGTCGCCTGGAGGCCCACAGGTCAGACCGGAAATTTTAGTTGCACAACATGCCTAATACCACTATAAACACGGACATATACTGATAGCCGCCAGTTTCCCCCGACCCGATGCAAGTTGTTCCTTTTTACGGTTTATTAGCTGATTATCAGATTCTGGGAACGAGCAGGAACAAGTCAGGAGTACAGTTGTACTATCATGTATCAAGTAGAAATCAAGATGTCAGGTCATCATTCCCATTATCGTGATAAACATAAGAGTCAAGTGAATCATGCCGGGTGTCAAGTGATATCATGACAAGAGGGTGATATTCGTTAAGTGACAAGTCATGCGGGAATCACAGACGCGAAGGTAGCAGACGCGATAATAGCGGACGCGGGAATAGCAGACGCGATAATAGCGGACGCGGGAATAGCAGACGCGATAATAGCGTTGCGTTGATGCCACAAACGCGGGGTTTCGACGCCCGCGATCCAGAAGTACGCGGATGCGGACGTGGGTTCCGCGTCGCGTTAGCACGAGGAGAACACAGACGCGGGCATTAGCTTCGCGTCGTGCAGACACGAAAGGGGCACAGACGCGGGCAGGGACTCCGCGTTGCGTCAATATAAGAACGCGGAAGCCGCGTTAAGGCGTTGCCTGGACGCGGGAGCGAGATCCGCGTCGGTCAATATAAAAAGAGGAGGAGGGAGAGAGGAAAAGGGTGATTACTTTGGTGATGGTGATATAACCAAGTGGAGCTGAGAAACCTAACGATCCCAGTCACCTCTCTTTCGAGATAGTGAGAGACCGGAGGTTGAACTGAGAAACCTGACGGTCCCAATCACCTCTCTTTCGAGATAGTGAGAGACCAGAGTTTGAACTGAGAAACCTGACGGTCCCAATCACCTCTCTTTCGAGATAGTGAGAGACCGGAGGCTGAACTGCCGCACGAGTTGTTCTATCCTATTACAAGCATTACAGTATATCAGACATGATCATAGATTACAACACACACCCCCGTACAACCACACTGTACTGAGACAAAATACAACATAACAATGATTAATTACAAGTCCATTTTCTGGCGAGGAAAGTCACTCGCCTAAAATGCCAATTTTGAAGTTTTATGCGTCCGATTCCCCGGGAGAGGAAAACCACGAAGCGATCAAAGGAAAGGGGCTTGGCCCTTGGATGGTCGCCGGCCCTAGGGTGGTACGCCGCCCCTTGGTGGTGGCCTAGGGAGTGGCCGGCCCCAAGGAGAAGGAGGAGGAGAGGGAAGGGAAGGTGATTTTGTTGGTATTGGTGTCGTTATAATCGTCACCGGAATGATTACCGGAATAATCGTAAACGATTACCGGAATAATCACCGGAGATGATACTGACGAAGAAGAGCTCGGCCCCAATCCAAAGGAGTGGCCGGCCCTTGAGGAGATGATGGCGGGTGGTTTTGTGGAGAGGTTTGTGGTGGTGGTAGTTTTGGAGAAGGTAAAGGAGAAGGTGGAGGCTTTGGTGGAGTTGTTGAAGTTGTGGTGGTTTAAATGGAGATGGAGGAGGAAGAAGATGAAGGTAGGGAGTTAGAGAAGTTGTAGTGGTTGTTGTTGTGGTGGAGATGAAGGAGGAGTTGGTGGTGGTTAAAGGGTTGGTGAAGAGAAAAATGAAGTGAAATGAAGAAGGAAAGGTTTATATAAGAATTGGATTTTGTAAAGGTGATGTAAAAATGTTTAGGGAAGGGGGTTTTTTGTAAAAATGGAGAGGTGAGGTGTCTCTTGTCCGGCCATGGTGATGGGAGAGGTGTTTGAGTGATTTGGGATATTTTGGAGAAGATATTTTTGGTGGAGAAGATATTTTGGAGAAGATATTGTTGGTGGAAGATTGGAGAAGTTTGGAGAATTTGGTGGAAGGAAAGAAAAAGGAAAAAGGAAAAGAAAATGAAAAAAGGAAGATATTTTCTTGAAAGAAATAGTGAAAAAATTAGAGTGGCGGATTCCCGGGATTCGGTTGCGAATGCGGAAAACTTTCGGAAAAATACCGAAATCGTCCCAAAATCTAGTATCTCGGAACGACCCGCAAAAATTCTCAAAAATCAAGAATATTATGCTAAGACTCATGGTGAAATTCGTTTCAAGAAATTCTTTATAGGTTTTGAATTAAAAATCCTGGAATCGGCCGCCAGTATCGATCGACGCCAGAACTGGCAAAAATCCGATAAATTCTGAAAATTCCCAAAAAATGAATTAACGTAGTAAATATTATTCTAAGTAGATATATAAAAGCGGTTTCTCAAAATTTGATCCCAGTTGTAAATTAAAAATCTAGGAATAAACCAGCGGTACCGATTAATCCCGATTTTAGGGTGTTTATAAAAATAATTCAGAAAAAATCTGAAAAATTATGAAAAATCTAAAATATTTGAAAACAGTGTTTAAAACTAAAATTGACCCAATCTGATTGTCAGAGAGATCAAATCACGCAGTACCTTCCATTGCAAGAGAAAATAATAAATAATAATAAAAAAAATCAGGATACGCATCTGAGTACGTATTCTGAGGATGGGATGTTACAATCCATCCACCTTACAGAAAATTTCGTCCTCAAAATTTCAGGAAGGGGGATATGACGGTAAAGAAGAATAGGAAGGAGGAATTTTACCAACTAAGATGTGAATAGTTGAGGGTAACGCTCACGAATAACATCCTCTCTTTCCCATGTGGCCTCCCCTGGAACATGTCTATTCCAAGAAACCAATACTAGTGGTATTGTCTTATTCTTTAGAGTCTTGATACTTTTGTCCAGAATGGCCATCGGTTGCTCTCTATAAGATAGATCTGGTTGTAGTTCCAGTTCTGAGTGATTTAGAATATGGCTCTCATCTTTGACATACTTCCGTAGCTGTGATATGTGAAAGACATTATGAATTCCTTCTAATGACGGCGGTAATGCCAATCGGTAAGCTACTTCTCCCACGCGATCCAAAATCTCGAAAGGGCCGATATATCTTGGACTAAGTTTCCCGCGCGTACCGAATCGGATTACCCCTTTTGTTGGTGATATCTTTAAAAATACATGATCACCTGTTCTGAATTCTAATGGTCTCCTGTTAGTGTCAGCCCAACTTTTCTGTCGGCTCTATGCTGCCCGGAGGTGATCTCTAATAATTCTGACTTTGTCTGTTGTCTGAATGAGTATATCTGGCCCCAAAAGTCTTCTCTCACTGACTTCGTCCCAACATAACGGCGACCTACATTTTCTACCATACAATGCTTCAAATGGAGCCATCTTGATACTGGCCTGATAGTTGTTATTATAAGAAAATTCAGCCAGATGAAGATAGTCTTCCCATGATCCTTTGAATTCAATCATGCAGGCTCGCAGCATGTCTTCAAGAATTTGGATAGTTCGTTCAGATTGTCCGTCTGTCTGAGGGTGATATGAAGTACTGAATTTCAGACGAGTTCCTAGGCTTTCTTTGAGACTTCCCAGAAATGCGATCGGAATCTTGTGTTTCTATCCGATACAATGCTAACCGGAGCTCCATGCAGACGAACTATTTCCTTCATATATTTGTCTGCCAGAACTTCTGTTGTTTGACCAACTCTGAATGGTATGAAGTGAGCTGATTTTGTGAGGCGATCGATGATCACCCATACTGCATTATTACCCTTAGGACTGCGGGGTAGAGCCGTGACAAAATCCATGGTGATATGTTCCCATTTCCATTCGGGTATCGGTAAGGGTTGTAGCAGTCCAGCTGTTCTCTGGTGTTCTATCTTTATCTGTTGGCAAACCAAGCACTTGGCCACATACTGGGCTATCTCCCTCTTCATAGCATTCCACCAAAACTGCTGCTTTATGTCTTGATACATTTTAGTTCCTCCTGGGTGTATGGAATAAGCCAAACTGTGTGCCTCTGTCAGAATTTTCTGTCGAACTTCTCCTTGGGGAACACAAATTCTGTTACCAAAATAAAGTGCATCATCCGAATGAATACGGATATCAGTTCTTAATCCCGCCTCTACTTGAGCTCTAAATTTCTGTAATCTGGGGTCTTCCTTTTGAGCTTCTTTAATCTCATTCATCAGGGTTGATTGAATCTGAAAAGTCATTAACTGTCCTGACTTACCAGTTCCTCGTACTAGTATTAAGTCCAATTTTGTAATGTCCTGAATCAGCTCCTTCTGTTGAGTGAGTTGTACTAGCATTTTATTTTCTGGCTTCCTGCTCAATGCATCTGGTACTGTATTGACCTTGCCAGGATGATATTGTAAATCTATATCATAGTCCGCCATCAATTCAAGCCACCGTCTCTGTCTCATGTTTAATTCTTTCTGCGTGAAAATATACTTAAGACTCTTGTGATCTGTGTAGATTAACACCTTGTCTCCCAGAAGATAATGCCTCCAGATCTTCAATGCAAATATTACTGCTGCCAGCTCTAAGTCATGAGTTGGATAATTTCTCTCATGTGGTTTCAATTGCCTGGATGCATAGGCTATGACATGATCATGCTGCATTAATACACATCCCAGGCCTTTTCCGGATGCATCACTATATATAACCATCCCTCCTCTTCCTGCGGGAGTCCTTAAGACTGGAGCTGTAATGAGTCTTTCCTTTAATTGTTCAAATGCTGCAGTACATTCCTCTGTCCATACATACTTTTCTCTTTTTCGGGTGAGCTTTGTTAACGGTGCTGCGATCTTAGAGAAATCTTGGACAAAACGCCGGTAATATCCAGCTAATCCGATAAAACTCTTAATCTCTGTTACCGTCTTTGGTGTTGGCCAGTCCTTTACTGCCTGGATTTTGCTGGGGTCAACTGAAATTCCTTCTTCTGAAATCATATGCCCAAGGAAAGCCACACAGTCTAACCAGAAGTCACACTTGCTCTGCTTAGCATGAAGTTGTTCCTGTTGGAGAGTCTGCAACACTATCCTCAAGTGTTCTGCATGCTCTTTGTCATTCTTGGAATATATCAAGATATCATCTATAAATACAACTACAAACTGATCCAAATATGGTGAGAACACTCTGTTCATCAAATCCATAAAGACTGCAGGGGCATTGGTGACTCCGAAGGGCATGACTAGAAACTCGTAATGGCCATAACGAGTCCTGAATGCTGTCTTTTGAATATCTTCTTTCTTTACCTTTAGCTGATGATATCCTGATTGTAAATCCAATTTAGAAAAGACTCGAGCTCCATGAAGTTGATCAAAAAGATCATCAATTCTTGGTAAGGGGTACTTATTTTTGATGGTAACCTTGTTCAATTCCCTATAGTCGATACATAACCGTTTACCACCATCCTTTTTGTTTGCCAATAGTACTGGAGCTCCCCATGGTGAAGTACTTGGCCTAATTAACCCCTTATCAGAGTATTCTTGCAGCTGCTTCTTCAGAATCTCTAACTCAGTGGGTGCCATTCTGTACGGAGCTTTGGATATTGGAACTGTGCCTGGAATGGTATCAATGGAGAATTCAACCATCCTGTCAGGTGGGAGTCCTGAGATTTCCGCAAACACTTCTGGAAATTCATCCCAAACTGGTACTCCCTTTTTCTGAATCTTGGCAGTAGTCATCTGAGTTTTTCTCTTGGCAGACTTAAGTTCCCCGTCAAATTGAAATTCAGGCTGAAGTGGAATCCTGAAATTAATTCTCTTATCTCGACAATCAATGACCGCATAGTATTTGCTAAGCCAGGTCATGCCTAAGATTACGTCGTACCCTTTGGTATCTAGCACGAGCATATCTATGGTCAATGTCCTGTTACAGAGTTCTACAGGACAATTGATACAAATTTTAGTGGAGATGACTACCCCATTCCCGGTACTAATCTCCCATTGGTGGTCTAAAGATTTAACAGGTATAAAATGCAAGGCAACGAAGCGATCTGATATGTAACAATGAGAAGCACCAGAATCAAAGAGGGCTAGAACAGGTTTTGAGTGTACCCTGATCTTACCTGTCACTACCTCTTCAGAAGTCTCAGCCTCTTCCGCTGTCAGGTTGTAAGCTTGTCCCCTTCCGCGACCTGCTGCAGTCCTAACTCCCCTTTGGACTGGGCGGATCACTTGCTGTTGGGGAGGGGCCCTCCTGGCCATTGGTCCCTGGTTCCTCTGTCCATTTAGTACTGGAGGTGCTGGCAAGGCTTGGTTCACTATTCCTGTCCTTTTATGGGGACAACATTCGATTGTATGGTCACGGGAACCACATGCCAGGCATAATCCATTTGCCCTACGGCAATTTTGTTGAGAGTGACCTGGTTTCTGGCAATAATTACAGACAGGTAATGATTGAGTTATCTGGAAGGGGCTGGTCGAAATGGTCGTCTCATTGCCGGGACTTTTGCAGCTCTGAATGGACCTCCTCTCCCCAATTGTGGAAGTGGCCTCTTCATGGCCTGATTCCTTATCAGGTTAAATTTCTTTTTCTCCAGTCCTCGCTCCACCTCCCGAGCTATAGTGAGGACTTGAGAATATGTTTTCAGCTGCTGGGGGATCAAGAGGACCTGAATATCCATCTGTAAGCCCTGTTGGAATCTACTTGCCCGCTTCTCTTCATCTGCCACCATATATGAAGCAAAACGGCTAAGCCTTAAGAACTCAGTAGCATACTCATCCACAGATCGGTTCCATTGCTGAAGTCGGATGAACTGCTCTTCCATCTCTTTCTGAGCTGTGGTAGGGAAGAATCTACTGTAAAAGCTCTTAGAAAACTGGTCCCAAGTGATGGGCTTCTCCAGTCTTGCTTCTTCAGCTAGCCACCAAGTTCTGGCTACATCTTTTAGTTGAATCTTGGCAACCTTTACTTGATTTTCTTTTGGGACCCGGGCTGCATTCAAAAGATCTGTGGTGTCGATCAGCCATTGTTCGGCATCTAGTGGTCTTTCTCCTCCTGTGAATATTGCCGGCTGCAACCGTCTAAAGTCTGATACATTCCCCGGCCTTTGTTCCTTAGGAGCTGTCAACCCTTGCCGAAGGAGTTCTGTCTGCTGTTGTTGATTCTCCATCATATTCTGAAAGACCCTCAGAATATCAACATTCTCTCCCGTGGGTCCATTTGGTGGTAATTGTCCGGAGCTATTATGACCCGTCCTTCTATCCATATTTATGTTGGTAAAAGATGACTGGAAACTGGAAAGATAGAAGGGATTTAGGACATAAAGGAAGGAGTCAAGGAGGAATAGATAACTTTGTATATTGTAGTTGGCTTGTATAACTGAGACTCATGCATAGCAATTGCAAATTAACATTCCATTAATTTGCTGCTAGATTGTACTGTAAGTGTGAGAACCTAAGCTCTGATACCAACCTGTAACGCCCCGATCCCGAGGGTACGGAGACATTACTGCGACGTATATACGCAGGTCAGAAGTACCCATACGTATATATGCTAAGCATCAGTACAGGCAAGAATCACAGTATGACAATACACAGTATTTATACATATACAAACATACGGAGTACAATTTACAAAGTTATCACTGGGTGTGATATACTACAACATGTATCTTACATCACAGCCAGGTACAAAAGTAAAATTTACAATATGAATACAAGATACTCACGAGCTGAAGGAAAATCCCGCGAGCTAGAAGAGTACGAAAGGAGCTGAGACTAGTCAGCCTGCCCTGAGAGGAAAGCTTGATCTTCGGTGGAGGGCTCCACTTCAATCCAAGCTTCAGAACCTGAACATACAAATTCAAGGGAGTCAGAATCTCCCAAAAGTTCAGGTTACTACCAAGTGGCATAAGAGATAAGGGTATGAGAGTTAATACAGCATTATGAATAGTAAGCATGAGAAGGAGACACAGCATGTTATAGATGGAAAAGCCCGAATGCAACGATATTAACACTGTTAATGCTTAATCTTATTACTCATCCTACTCACATGTCTAGGTATGTGCCATAGCGTCCTAATTCACATACATCCACATCTGAGTAAGTTGATGCTGTTATTGGAAACCAGCGGGGGTATCAGCGAACAATGTTTACAGTGGGTCCCGTGCATACCCGGGACCACGACCCAGGATTGTTTCATTGCTTGGTGAACGAAACCTGCAGCGAGGCGATCAGGAGGGTCTTATAGGATGCCCTTATCAAGATGGTACAAAGAAGGAGGGAGCCAGCACTCCCCTCAGTCGCCTGGAGGCCCACAGGTCAGACCGGAAATTTTAGTTGCACAACATGCCTAATACCACTGTAAACACGGACATATACTGATAGCCGCCAGTTACCCCCGATCCGATGCAAGTTGTTCCTTTTTACGGTTTATTAGCTGATTATCAGATTCCGGGAACGAGCAGGAACAAGTCAGGAGTACAGTTGTACTATCATGTATCAAGTAGAAATCAAGATGTCAGGTCATCATTCCCCTTATCGTGATAAACATAAGAGTCAAGTGAATCATGCCAGGTGTCAAGTGATATCAAGACAAGAGGGTGATATTCGTTAAGTGACAAGTCATGCGGGAATCACAGACGCGAAGGTAGCAGACGCGATAATAGCGGACGCGGGAATAGCAGACGCGATAATAGCGGACGCGGGAATAGCAGACGCGATAATAGCGGACGCGGGAATAGCAGACGCGATAATAGCGTTGCGTTGATGCCACAAACGCGGGATTTCGACGCCCGCGATCCAGAAGTACGCGGACGCGGACGTGGGTTCCGCGTCGCGTTAGCACGAGGAGAACACAGACGCGGGCATTAGCTTCGCGTCGTGCAGACACGAAAGGGGCGCAGACGCGGGCAGGGACTCCGCGTTGCGTCAATATAAGAACGCGGAAGCCGCGTTAAGGCGTTGCCTGGACGCGGGAGCGAGATCCGCGTCGGTCAATATAAAAAGAGGAGGAGGGAGAGAGGAAAAGGGTGATTACTTTGGTGATGGTGATATAACCAAGTGAGCTGAGAAACCTAACGATCCCAGTCACCTCTCTTTCGAGATAGTGAGAGACCGGAGGTTGAACTGAGAAACCTGACGGTCCCAATCACCTCTCTTTCGAGATAGTGAGAGACCGGAGTTTGAACTGAGAAACCTGACGGTCCCAATCACCTCTCTTTTGAGATAGTGAGAGACCGGAGGCTGAACTGCCGCACGAGTTGTTCTATCCTATTACAAGCATTACAGTATATCAGACATGATCATAGATTACAACACACACCCCCGTACAACCACACTGTACTGAGACAAAATACAACATATCAATGATTAATTACAAGTCCATTTTCTGGCGAGGGAAGTCACTCGCCTAAAATGCCAATTTTGAAGTTTTACGCGTCCGATTCCCCGGGAGAGGAAAACCACGAAGCGATCAAAGGAAAGGGGCTTGGCCCTTGGATGGTCGCCAGCCCTAGGGTGGTGCGCCGCCCCTTGGTGGGACGGGAAGGGGCGTACTTATTATGTGTATAGAAATGTCTTTGATGTACCCTTTCTTGTCTCCGCTATAGCCTAGGGCTATACCGAGTCGGATCTCAGGGAGAGCTCGCGATAGAAGCTTTAAACGTATGGTAGTGAAGTGATCAAACTAGTATCCTTCTCTTGATTATAAACTTAGTGAAGCAAATACAAAAGAAACCAAAAGAGGATGGATATGTTCATGGTGGAAGTGGAAAAGAAATCAAGAAGTGATGTGGATATTGTATTCACAAGAAAAGAATCAAGAAACTTAAAGAAAGAGATCCAAGACTAGATTACCTTGCTAGCTTGCCAAAGCTTACCAAACTCCTTGATAATGAAAGCTTTGCCTAATGTTGTCACTCCATAGGCTTAGAATTCCTCTCACGTGTTGACCTAATTACTTTCTCATTTGCAAGATGGTGGTTTAACCATCGGAGAAGAGAAGATCATACACTTGCAAGATTAACAAAAGCAATCACCCATGAGTAGTGAAGTGGCTAAGCTAGTGGTAAACTAGTACATGGAATGAAAATTAGCTACAAGAAGCCATTAGAAAAATACAAGACATGAAAGTAAATTGCAAGAAGTAAACAAAGCAATAAGGAAAGCAATTAAAGAATACAAGAAACTAGAATCAAACTCAAGTAGAGGAATGGAGGATGGATCAATCCTTGCATAGCTTCAAGTTGTCACCCTTGATTACACAAGCTCTCTCCCTCACAATCACTCTCTTTTGTAATGAAATCTAGGGATAGAGAAGAAGAGGGAACTAAAGAACAAAACCTAGAGAAAAATGAAAATTACAACACCTAAAACTAATCTCCTCTCTTCTCTGATCAGTTTTTGCTCGCAGGTCCAAGTGAGGTATTTATAGGCCCAGGAGAGTATCTTCGAGATCTAGTTGGTTGCCACAAAATCTGGGATCTCAACGGTCCCAGATTGCCGCGGATTGCCGCGGGATCGCCGCGGATTCTGGGCCGTTGAGCCCAGATTTTCTGGTGAGATCTGGTCGTTGGGTGGTTATCCACGTGGACTACTTGGATTCTGAGTTTGTTGCGCGGATCTCTCTAGATCTGGATTGGATTTGGCTTTATCTTTAATCTTTTAATTAATCACCTTAATTATTGCTAATTAAGGTAATTAATTGAGTAACTCTCCTTTAAGTATATACCTGCAAATAAGTAGAGAAGAGGATTAAAAATCACTTATTTATTTGTATTATGCATGGGGATTATGATATAAAATATGCAATATTGGATACTAATCACACCCCCACACTTATTCTTTTGCTCGTCCCGAGCAAAAACAAAGAAAAGAAAATAAAATCCTAACTAACAATTTATTACACCACTTTCGCAGGTGACGCGATTGCACTGAGCATGTGCAACAAGCCGTTAAACCTCTAGGTTACCCTAGAGGAGGAGTGTTGTCTCCTGAGGGTTTTCAGCGGATTACACCCACAAAATCCATAAAGAAAGAAGACAAATGTTAGTGTTTTGAAAACGCATTTTGAACAAGAGACAAGTTTACGAACTATTTTTGCAAAAATATAAGTGATCCTAGGTCATAAGTCCACCTATAATCAATCTTCCTTAAACTTAGTATCTATGCAAGATCTTGTTTTTAATTAAGGTAAGAATTCAAAATTGGATTGAATATTTTATCTTTCATAAAACCTAGATAATATGCACACCGTGTAAGTGAAGATTTCTGGGATTTCAACTCCAACCATCAAGCCATTTATTTATATATATTCTTTTTTTTTTTTTTTTTCTTCCCTTAGTTTTATTAGGCTTTCTAATTCACCCATGTAGCGAGCCTATAACCGATGACTCCCAGACCAGATGGTCTTAGGGCACCAGATGAGGAAACATCCCTCGGGTTTAAGGACTCGAGTGAAAAAGGCCACAAAACTAAAGGGGATTATTCTTAATCACCGTTAGGCGTGAATAATCATGCTTCTTGAGGCACAATTACCCAGCTTAATAGGTGAGATCACTGTTAGGCGTGAGTCATCATGCTTCTTGAGGCACAATTTCCCAGCTTAATAGGTGATCTTTTATTTATATATTTTTTTTTTCTTTCTTTTTTTCTTTTTCTCTTTTTTTTTTTTTTTTTTTATATATATATATGGCATTTTTGGTCTTTGTTTCCATCCCAAGAAATGTGTAAGTGTAAAGTGCATATTATCTAAGGCAAAAAATGCAAGATAAAAATATCTCCTCAATTTTACTTACTTAGCCTATAATTTTCAAACAAGATCTATTACTTCAACTAAGTTTAAGATGTCATAATTAAGGCTTTCTTAATTTCTAAGATACATCTTAATTTTCTTAAAAATAGATCAAAACTTTGTTTCTTATTTCAAAAAGTTTTTTATTTTTATATTTTTTTATTTTTATTTTTCTAAAAGAAGTGTAAAAGGAAGAAAATCTAAAAATTCTAAGTTAGTAAACCCTCCCCCACACTTATCTCATGCATTGTCCTCAATGCATCATGATATATGTATGCATGAAACAAAATGGAAAGGGAAGGAACAAAAATTACCTTAGGGTGGTGGTTCCGGTGGTGGTCGGATTGGTCCACGGAACATGGCCCAATCATCTTTTCTTTGGGTTTTCAGGAACCCACCAACCATATCATAAATATGACCCACTAAAAAGATGCATGCGTGTGTTATTTTAATTATGTACATGCCCCCATCTAATTTTAAGATTTTCCAAATAATTTCAGACTCAAATTTATCAAATTCCTTGTCACAGAATGGAGTATGAACTGATAGAATTGTTGACTTAGACTCGGAAAGGAACACCGACTCAGGATTATGATTTAAATCAAGTGATGGTTCAGGAGTCGAAGTGAAGTCAGAAATTGTGTCCAAGTCAAGAAATGAAAACTCAAGTCCACAATCAGAGTTCAACGATGGAATGTGACTTTCTAAAAGTGATATCTCTTTACTTCCAATTTTAAGAAATTCAAGCTCATCACCGTACAATTCTTCAAAACTTAAGTCAACATCTTTCTTAAGAATTGTACAATCAGTTTCAGAAGTAAAGAGATCGAGAAAATCAAGGTCACATTTGAGTTCAATTCCACAAGATGGAGAACTTGCCAAAATGTCAATAGAATCTTCAAAAGTGTAGAATTGGGCAAGTTCAATATGATCCTCAAAGATGGATGATTCACTTTCATTGTGAATTGTGAAAGGATCCAAAATTGACTCCGGGAAAAGATTGAAGTGAGGTAAAGATACCGGAGTCATTATGGAATCAGGAAGAAAGATTGAAGCACAAAGTTGGGGTTCAAGATCACATTCCTCATGTAATTCAATTAAATGTAGAGAACTTGCCAATTTATCAATGGGATTTTCAGAAGTATGGAATTGGCCAAGTTCTATGTGATCATCATAAAAGAATGGTGATTCAATTTCACAATGGATGGAAAATGGATTCAATTTTGACTTTGGAAATGGATTGAAAACCGGTAAGGATATGGAAGTCATGATTGAATCAGGAAGTAATATGGAATCATCAAGTGGAAGTTCAGGATCAAAATCATGTTCCAGTTCAATTTCAGAAAAGGAAAACTTGCCAATATATCAATTGGATTTTCAGAAGTGTGGACAAGTTCATTTTTAGGAAATGAGAAACTTGCCAAAATGTCAACGGGATTTGAATTTTGGACAAGTTCAAGTTTAGGAAATGAAAAACTTGCCAATGTATCAATTGGATCTGAAGTTTGGACAAGTTCAGGTGAGTGTGCTGAAATTGAATCTGGACTTCCAAGACTACATGACTCTTTGGATTTAGAGTGGCTAGTGACATTAGAAAGAGGATGAGAATGAAGAGTTTGGATCATCAATTCTATGTCACGATTCCTAGCATTTTGAGCATTGGTCATGTCTTCAAGCATCTTTCCATAATCGATGATTTCATTGTTTTGATGGAAAGAGGAAGTGTTGTCTTGGAAGTGTGAGTCAAAAGTGTGTGATGATGGAAAAGTTGACTCACACAAGAAATCTTTACTCGGTTCACAAGCAAATGGTTGTTCATTATGAAAAGGTGGAATTGAGTAAGATTCTTGAGAATATGGTGGAATTGGAGAGACAAATGGTTTTTGAAATTGTTGCTCAACTCTCAGTAAATTGGCTTCTATACTCCTTTGCAACTCAGATTTTTCTTCCATGGGTGGTTCAGAAAAAGGAGTATATGAAGTGGACTCAGGAAATGAATATGGTGGACAAGGTGAATATGGTGGACAAGGAATTTGAGAATTTAACTCGGGGTACTGGAATCCCCAATTACTCGGTGAAGAGTTGAAATTATTTTGGACATTATAATTATTAGATGGGGGGTATGGGTCGTAGTGATTCGGATAAGGCCAACCCGGTGTATGTGGTTGGTGCATATTATAAAACACCGGGTTGGAATTATCCGAATATGGTGTGTGTGTGACATAAGGATTATGATGGAAAGAATTGTAATTGTAAGCCATATCACACAATCACAAACAAACAAACAAACAAACAAACAAACAAAAGAAGAAAAGAAAAATTCTAATCTAAGTTAGGGTAGACTTAGACCTAGACGACTCCTAACAATAGATCGTCCACAGGAGGTTCAGTGTAGACTCTAACCACAAGCTAATCAGCCAGGGAAGGGTAAGGTTGGTGGGAGGTTTTCCGTCCGGAGACGTTCCTTAATTAAGTAACCAGCAACCTTCGGGCTTTCGGCCCTCAACCCCTTTCCTAGACACCGATTTTGCAAGAGTTAAATTCCAACACTTTTCCCCCTTAGGATAATCTCCTAGTTGAGTCCGAGATGTCCCTAGGGCCAACGTCTACTTTTTTTTAATTTAGGCTTGGGTTAGTGAGTGCTTGGGAAAATGATTTTCGGGCTAAGGAAAGGGTAATGACCTCCCCCACCTTATCTTATTTACGGGTATGCCCTTAAATTTGAATTGTGCAAGTGTACAAGAAATATAGCTAGGATACACTCAAAGCAAGAAATCAAGCAAGAGTTTGTCCTAGTCTAAATGCAATGCAAACACGTACCTTGCCTCCACCACTCTTCAACAGTAAAAGTAAAGAATTGAAGAGACACGTGCCTAAAATGCAAGTGTCTAAACAATTTTTAGCAATTATCAACCAATTTTTACTGTTGTATTAATTAACAGGAATACAGTGAACAACACAGGATTTCAAGTATAGAAACAGCAGTATTTTTCAGAACCAGAGGCCCTGCAGAAATTTGGTGAGGAATTCTCTCAAAAGTGCCGCGTTTCCACTGGATATGCCGCGGGTCCGCGGCACTTCAGTGGAAGCCTGGTCTCTGTTTTCTTGAGCAGAGAGCCAGGTTCACTTAGATGTTACTGCAGTAAAGAATTTCCTGTTTTCTTCTCCTGTAACCTGCAACAGAGAAGAATAATAGTTTAGTACTTCACTTTAAACCAAAAAAATACGTCGCTCTCCCCGGCAACGGCGCCATTTTTTTGATTAGGACGGGAAGGGGCGTACTTATTATGTGTATAGAAATGTCTTTGATGTACCCTTTCTTGTCTCCGCTATAGCCTAGGGCTATACCGAGTCGGATCTCAGGGAGAGCTCGCGATAGAAGCTTTAAACGTATGGTAGTGAAGTGATCAAACTAGTATCCTTCTCTTGATTATAAACTTAGTGAAGCAAATACAAAAGAAACCAAAAGAGGATGGATATGTTCATGGTGGAAGTGGAAAAGAAATCAAGAAGTGATGTGGATATTGTATTCACAAGAAAAGAATCAAGAAACTTAAAGAAAGAGATCCAAGACTAGATTACCTTGCTAGCTTGCCAAAGCTTACCAAACTCCTTGATAATGAAAGCTTTGCCTAATGTTGTCACTCCATAGGCTTAGAATTCCTCTCACGTGTTGACCTAATTACTTTCTCATTTGCAAGATGGTGGTTTAACCATCGGAGAAGAGAAGATCATACACTTGCAAGATTAACAAAAGCAATCACCCATGAGTAGTGAAGTGGCTAAGCTAGTGGTAAACTAGTACATGGAATGAAAATTAGCTACAAGAAGCCATTAGAAAAATACAAGACATGAAAGTAAATTGCAAGAAGTAAACAAAGCAATAAGGAAAGCAATTAAAGAATACAAGAAACTAGAATCAAACTCAAGTAGAGGAATGGAGGATGGATCAATCCTTGCATAGCTTCAAGTTGTCACCCTTGATTACACAAGCTCTCTCCCTCACAATCACTCTCTTTTGTAATGAAATCTAGGGATAGAGAAGAAGAGGGAACTAAAGAACAAAACCTAGAGAAAAATGAAAATTACAACACCTAAAACTAATCTCCTCTCTTCTCTGATCAGTTTTTGCTCGCAGGTCCAAGTGAGGTATTTATAGGCCCAGGAGAGTATCTTCGAGATCTAGTTGGTTGCCACAAAATCTGGGATCTCAACGGTCCCAGATTGCCGCGGATTGCCGCGGGATCGCCGCGGATTCTGGGCCGTTGAGCCCAGATTTTCTGGTGAGATCTGGTCGTTGGGTGGTTATCCACGTGGACTACTTGGATTCTGAGTTTGTTGCGCGGATCTCTCTAGATCTGGATTGGATTTGGCTTTATCTTTAATCTTTTAATTAATCACCTTAATTATTGCTAATTAAGGTAATTAATTGACTAACTCTCCTTTAAGTATATACCTGCAAATAAGTAGAGAAGAGGATTAAAAATCACTTACTTATTTGTATTATGCATGGGGATTATGATATAAAATATGCAATATTGGATACTAATCAGTGGCCGGCCCCAAGGAGAAGGAGGAGGAGAGGGAAGGGAAGGTGATTTTGTTGGTATTGGTGTCGTTATAATCGTCACCGGAATGATTACCGGAATAATCGTAAACGATTACCGGAATAATCACCGGAGATGATACCGACGAAGAAGAGCTCAGCCCCAATCCAAAGGAGTGGCCGGCCCTTGAGGAGATTATGGCGGGTGGTTTTGTGGTGAGGTTTGTGGTGGTGGTAGTTTTGGAGAAGGTAAAGGAGAAGGTGGAGGCTTTGGTGGAGTTGTTGAAGTTGTGGTGGTTTAAATGTAGATGGAGGGGAAGAAGATGAAGGTAGGGAGTTAGAGAAGTTGTAGTGGTTGTTGTTGTGGTGGAGATGAAGGAGGAGTTGGTGGTGGTTAAAGGGTTGGTGAAGAGAAAAATGAAGTGAAATGAAGAAGGAAAGGTTTATATAAGAATTGGATTTTGTAAAGGTGATGTAAAAATGTTTAGGAAAGGGGGTTTTTTGTAAAAATGGAGAGGTGAGGTGTCTCTTGGCCGGCCATGGTGATGGGAGAGGTGTTTGAGTGATTTGGGATATTTTGGAGAAGATATTTTTGGTGGAGAAGATATTTTGGAGAAGATATTGTTGGTGGAAGATTGGAGAAGTTTGGAGAATTTGGTGGAAGGAAAGAAAAAGGAAAAGGGAAAAGAAAATGAAAAAAGGAAGATATTTTCTTGAAAGAAAAAGTGAAAACAATTAGAGTGGCGGATTCCCGGGATTCGGTTGCGAATGCGGAAAACTTTGGAAAAATACCGAAATCGTCCCGAAATCAAGTATCTCGGAACGACCCGAAAAAATTCTCAAAAATCAAGAATATTATGCTAAGACTCATGGTGAAATTCGTTTCAAGAAATTCTTTATAGGTTTTGAATTAAAAATCCTGGAATCGGCCGCCAGTATCGATCGACGCCAGAACTGGCAAAAATCCGATAAATTCTGAAAATTCCCAAAAAATGAATTAAGGTAGTAAATATTATTCTAAGTAGATATATAAAAGCGGTTTCTCAAAATTTGATCCCAGTTGTAAATTAAAAATCCAGGAATAAACCAGCGGTACCGATTAATCCCGATTTTAGGGTGTTTATAAAAATAATTCAGAAAAAATCTGAAAAATTATGAAAAATCTAAAATATTTGGAAACAGAGTTTAAAACTAAAATTGACCTAATCTGATTGTCAGAGAGATCAAATCACGCAGTACCTTCCATTGCAAGAGAAAATAATAAATAATAATAAAAAAAATCAGGATACGCATCTGAGTACGTATTCTGAGGATGGGATGTTACACTAATGAACTAAATGTGGAATTTAAAACTAATTGCAATAACACACAAGCAAGTATATGATATAGCAATATGAATCAATGCACAAAGTAAAGAGAGAGAGAGAGAGTAAGAGTCAATGGATCAAGCGCAAACAAGAAGATTTGTTTCGAGGTTCGAGCAGCCAGTTCTACATCCCCGCCTTCAACCAGAAGGATTTCGAATCCACTAGCTTGTCCACAAAGGACTCCCATACAGGGAACCTCCACCGAGGATTTGGGGCAATACAATAACTAGGAGTACCCAACTCCTTTCTTTACAATCACTACCTCTCACTAGAGGCTAAGCACCAAGCCAACAAAACTATCACCTCACAACTTGAGGGATAAGCACAAAGCTAAGCAAGGATCACCTCACAACTTGAGGGATACAACCCAATTGCACAACCTTCGAACACTAAGAGGGAAAGGCACAAAGCCAAGCAATAATTAGGGTTTACAACTTCGTGATCAAAAGATCACAAACCAATCTCTTTTTCCACAAACACAAAGACCCTATAGATAGGATAGAATGAAGCTCAAGTGTGGAAAAAAAAGTGTTTAAAACAAAGAAAAATTACTTGGGAAATCTCCACAAAGATATAGAATGATTAGACCAAAACAAATTCCCAAAAGACTATTTTTCTTTGAAATAATGAAACACTTTTAAAAACAATAAAGATTGATCTTTTTGGCACAAAGAAACTCTTTTCAAACTTGTATAAGCACTAGAGAAAGCTCAGAAATTTTAGACCAAAAATCCTTTGTGAAAACTAGTCACAAATGGGGTTTTTATAGCCTCTTTAAAAATATAGCCGTTTCAGCAAAAAATGGTCAGATTTGACCATCCGGTCGACCGACCAACGGTCAATTTTTGACCGTTAGCAGCTACCAGTCGACCGCCCGGTCGGCCGCGCCCTGAACCAGAGAGCAACGGCTCTCTGGCCGGTCGACCGCCCGGTCGACCGGAGCAAACACGAGAGTGGGTTGCTCACAGTCGGTCGACCGCTCGGTCGACCGGCTCAATGGGCTGGCTGCATGCACGTATATGTGCACGTCCGATCGACCACTACGGTCGACCGGCTCCTGGTCCGGTCGACCGCACGGTCGACCGCCAGGGCCTGGCAGTTCAGATTTAGGGATTGAAAACTTAGGTTTTTAATGGCTTAAAAATTCCCATAAAATCTCTAAAATTCCACAAAAATAGTTTTATCATTATACCTTGAAATACAAACTTGTGTTAAAAATTTCAACACAAATTTCAAACATTTTGAACCATTTTTGTGTTAAGGAAATATTGCCGAAAACCAAAACCTGTATTTTTCCAAACTTGAATTTTCCAAATGAACATCCGATTTTTTCAAAACTTATCCAAATACAAAAACATGATACTTAAACACTTTGAAGCATGTTGCATATGGATAGGAATCAAATATACAAGAAACATATATATTTTCATGTTTTTGACTTTATTTCAAAAAATATGTTTTGTTAAAACACAAAACCTAAAACACATGAATAGGTATATAAAATTAAGTTTGTCTAGGATATGAAGCATACATGTATATAGAACATATCTAATATACATAAACACATGTAAACTTGTTTTGATACTTATCTATTCATGAAAACCAAGATCGGTTAAACCAATCAAACCGAAAGCTAAAATCAAAACATGAAACGTGTGTGTAATGTGAACTTGAGCATATCATACTATTCTAATCTTTACAAATGGATCTAAACACAAAACTAAACTAGGTACCGAGGTCTTCTTGTAGAGCGTCGTCTCCAAGCCGACTCGATCCAAAACTCCGTGATCCACCGAACTAGACTCCAACGAGTGCTATGTATGATCTTGTTGCTCGGGCTCTGGAATCACCATGTGAAAGCTTCCAAACCATCTTGTTGAAGCTAAGCACCTACTAATATCTTGAATAAATATCTGAAACTAAAATTACAAGATTATTAGTACACATAACTACATGAGTTAATCATCATCAAAACTAGAGTGGAAAGCCTTTGGGCCAACAGATACCTCTATAATACAACCCACTAAAATGATGTATATATGAATGATTTTTATTATGAATTTTACCCCATCTAATTTCTAAAATTTCAAAATAATTTCAGAGTCATTATTTTCATCACCTCTGTCCCAAAATGGAGTATGAAAAGATAGAATAATTGATCTGGAATCAGGAAGAACATGAACTACAATCGACTCAAGAAATTGACTAAAGTAAAGTAAAGGTTCAGGAGTTGAAATTTGTTCAGGAAGTGGGGCCAAATGAAGAAGTTGAAACTCAAGTTCAGATTCATTTTCCCACAGCGGAATGTGACTTCCTAAGATTGGTGATTCAAGTTGAAGAACGACAGGTATGGGAATCAAAACTGACTCTAAAATGTTGCTCAATTTGGGTAGCAAAACAGGAGTCAATTTGATTCAGAAATTTGAGCTGGATCACAAATTTGAGAATCTGGGTCACATTCTTCTTTGTGTTCAATTTCATAAAATTAAGAACTTGCCAATTTAACAATAGAAAAAGTATGGTATTTGTCAAGTTTAATATGTTGATTTAGAAATATTAGCAATTCAATTTTATAATGGACTGACACAAGATCCAATATTGACTCAGAAAAAGGATTGCAATTAGGTGAAGACTCCAGAGTTATTATTGAATTAAGAAGTAGAATTGAATTACCAAGTTAAGGTTCAGGATCACATTCATTCCCAAGTTCAATCTCAGGAAATGGATAACTTGCCAACATGTCAATGTGGTTCTCAAAATTCTGATTTTGGTCAAGTTCAAATGGATATTCTAAAATTGAATCTTGGTTTCCAAAACAACATGAGTCCTTAGTCAAATCAATAGAGTTAGAGATATCTGAATTAGTTAAAGATTGATATGATAGAGTTTTCTCATTTCTATAAATGCTAACCAATTGACTCAATTATGTTCCCAACCTATTGATGACTGGATAGAAGATTTTTTAAATTGTAGTGCGGACTCCTGCAATCTTTTCTAGATATGATTTTTCTTCAAGTGGATGTTCTAGAAAATGAGTGTAGGAATCTTGGTTTTGGGAAATTTTTGAAGAGTGTGAGTCCAACAAGTTTTGAGATCATCGCTCGGACTCACGCAAGAGTTACTTAGTCAATTCCAAGATGGATGTTTCATCATTTTAAAGAGGTGGGACTGAGTAAGACACTTGAAAATATTGTCGAATTGGGGAGTTGAGCTTCATTTGTTGGTTCTCAAGCATGGCTTGTACAGCTTCTATACTTTTTTCTAACTCAGATTTTTCTTCAATTGGTGGTTCTAGAAAAGGATTATATGAAGCAAAATTGGGAAATGAATATTGTGAAAATTGTGAAAATTTTGGACAAGGAGGTTGAAAATTTGACTCGGGGGAGGTGAATCCCCATTGACTCTATGAAGAATTGAAATTATTTTAGAAATTATGGCTATAAGATAGAGGGTATGGGTCATATTGGGTCGGATAAATCCAATCCGGCCTCTTTCATTGGTTTATGTTATAAAAAGCCGGGTTGGAGTTATCCAGTCAAATGAGGTCGGTATGAAATATAGATTCATATTAGAATTGAAAGAATTATTGTTGTTGAATTCCATATTACAAACAAACACAAACAAAAAAGAAAAAGCAACCGACAAATAAGGAAGAAAGAAAAAATCAAAACCAAGTCGATACTAGGGTTGACCTATACCTAGAAGACTCCAATTGGTTGATTACCCGGCGGAGGTTGTTGTATGAATCTGACCACAAGTTAATCGGCTAGGATGGGGCAAAATACGGTGGGATGTATCCGTGTATAAGCAACGAGCTTTAATTACACCAAACCATGGTATCTTTAAGGCGTAACCTCTTAATCCCCAACCTTAGACACCGATTTCACAAGAGTAAGATTCTCACAAGTTCCACCCTCGGCAATCTGTTAATGAGTTTGAGATGTCCCTAGGGGCCAACGTTTATGAATTTTTATTAAGGCTTGGGTTGTGTGAGTGGGGAGGTGATTTTTAGGCTAAGGAAGGGTGATGAACTCCCCACCTTATCTTGTATTGGTTATGCCCTTAAGTCCGATTCATGCAAGTGTGCAATATAAATAAGAATATAACACAAAGCGAGTAAATCACCCACGTGTTTGTCCTATGCTATATGCAATGCCATATGTACACCTCGGTTTAGATCACAACAATAGAATAAAATACAGTATATTGGAATTGAAATTGACACGTGCCTAAATGCAAATGTCTAAACTGTGTTAAAAGCGTCCAATTACTGTATTTTAGTTCTATTACAGTGTGTAGGTAATCAAAGTAGAAAATTAGCAGCAGAATATATCAATATATGCAACTTGCAAGAACCCTGCAAAAGTTGAAGTCCAAATGCCACACAAATGCCGTGTTTTCGCGGCTTTTCTTGGGTTTTTGCGGCACAATTATGGAAACAGAGTCTAAAGCAGGGACATTCAAGCAAAAGTAGAGTTCTGTAATGTTCAGATTCTGCAAAAATTAACCTGCACACCAAAACATAGAAGAAAATGATAACAAAAATGTGAAATCTAAACCATTCCCGTCCCCGGCAACGGTGCCAAAATTTGATCGGGACGAAACCCACTCGAAAATGTGTGTATTTTGAAATCAATGGCTTTATGTGTGTGCTAATATTCCCTCGATGCTTCCATTATAGCATTGGCTCAACGGGTCGAATCCACAGGGACGGGAGGCGATAGAAGCATTAACAGTTTTTATTTTCGTTTATTGTTAACAATTCCTTCTTTGTTAAAAAATGAGAAAAAGAAAAAGAAAAGAAATTTAGAAGTGATAGGGGAAAAGGTGATGAAATCGGTGAAGTAAAAATACAAGAAAATGGTTTTGAAAGCAAAAAGAAAATGAAACAAAGGTGAACTAAGAGGATGGTGAAAACAATGATAGAAAAAAAGATAACAGATTTTGAAAATGATTTTTACAATAAGATAAAAGAAAACTCATGGCTACTAACTACTAATTGCTCCACTAGTCATGCCATCACTATTGTTGGAACTTAGATTTTGATGATAACAATTGTGATGCAGATTTATTGGAGCTCTATCTCAAAAGCTAATGATGAGTTCTAAGTGCTTAAGACTACTCAAGGATATTGGCTATTTCTGTGTATTTTTTATAGAATGTTAAAAACCTTGATCACATACATAATATAGTCTTGTAGTCGACTTATACCCAAGTCTAGTCGACTAATATATCCTCTAGTCGACTTGACTCTTTATGTAGTCGACTAAGTCTTTCCACAGATACATATCAACTTTTTGTTTCTTTACTATAAGCAGTATTAGTCGACTTACCTACATAGCTAATCGACTAATCCAAGTTGTAGTCGACTAATTCTTTCTGCTGGTCGACTAATTATAATTTCCAGAAACTTATCATCTGTAAAACAGTCTTGATATAGTCGACTTGCTTCCTTAACTAGTCGACTAACCCAGGCAAAACTTGTTCTATAAGTCGACCAAACTCTTATCCTAGTCGACTATAGACAGTTTCTGTTTGTTAAACAGTTATTGATATTCTATTGTTTATCCAATTTTCTGATATTCAAATCTGAGTTGATAACTTTCCTAACTGACCATTGATTTTAGCTATACATAGGGATGTTGTCCTAGGATGTTCACACCAATTCAATATTATTAGTTTTCTGTCCAAACTCTGTTGAAAAATTCTATTTTCTAGAAAACTAGTTTTCACTTTCATTTCTTCACACAATTCCTATTCTATTGTGAATAATTTTGAGAGTCCACCTATAAGAAATCTTGTTCACGATCACATACAAGTTTCAATGCTTATAGGATATATTGTAATCATTCAAAGAGAAAGGTTGTACAATAGTGTCTTCTTGGTGTAGAAGAGAAGTTGTATAAGTTGTTGAATAAAGACTAAGTTTAGGAATGACTAAGTTTAGGCAAATATTTTTTTCTTTCAAAATGCGTTTTCAAAAAAATACTAACAATTCATTTCTTTTTCTTCATGGATTTTGTGGGTGCAATCCACTGAAAACCCTCACGAGACTAAACTCGTCCTCTAAGGGTAACCTAGAGGTTTAATGGCTTATTGCACGCGCTATGTGCAACCGTGAATTTTACGAAAGTGAGTTAGGTTTGGTTAGTTTAATTTTTCTTTTCTCTTTGTTTTGCTTGAGAACGAGTAAAAGATAAGTGTGGGGGTGTGTTTGGACATATATATTGCATAAATATTATTACATTCCTATATATATTCTATAATGAATATTGCAAATAACTTGACTTAATGTCCTAATTCATGCAGGGTATGATAGGGAGAAGATAATCATGAAATTTATCTAATTAAATTCAAAAGTTAAAAAGAAAGGGAATCGATTCAAATCCAAAGGTTCTAGAAACTATCTTATCTGAAAACTGGATATATCAGATAAGATAATATCATCTGATAAGATAATATCATCTAATTTCTAAGAAAAATGGATTGTTTAAAAACCCTATCAGTTTTGCTGAAGATAAATGTATATCTTATCAATTCTAGAAGACAAACTGAAAATCATAGAGGATAAATGGATTGAGAGAAGATCAACGGATGAGATGAAGCAATTTAAATTCAGATTCAGGCTGGATACAGTTTAGCATGTTAATCATAACGTTCGCTATCCAAATGCAAATCTAATGATTCAAAATTCTACAGAAAGAAGATTTAAAGGGCTACATTTCTTCTGTTGATCACTCATTCCAATTCTATCATTTGATAAGTGATATTTAGCAATCAATACGCCAATAAGCTGCAGATCAGAATTGAATTTCTAGATAAATCAAATCAAATTTGGAGATAAGGGAAGAATTCAAATTCAGAAATATACAGCTCTTCCTATCTTCATACGCGTTCTATCCCTCTGATTTTCTCCTATAAATACCCTCATACCTCGAAGGCAGAAAGGGCACCACTTCAGAGAGAGCCTTACTTTAGATTTTTCTTTTCTTCTTCAATGTAATTATTATTTTTCTTTTATTTTTCTTTTTAGCTTTGGTTAGAGAGAGTTACATGATTAAAAGAGAGGAAGAGTTTTTGTAGAGTGACACTATTATAATCTTTTCTTTAAGAAACTTATATTGAAGGTAACAATCAATGGAGGTTTCCCACTTTTATTCATTATGCTCGATCTCGCCGAAACCTTGCTTTCCTTTATTCTTATCTATTACTTTGCTTTAGTCCATGCTAAGATAAATTTCATTATGGTTCAACAGTAGAGGTAAATATGCTTCTTTTATTTTTTTTATTTTTGATTTTTTGCATCAACACTTTTCTTTATCTCGTTTTGTTTTTTTCTTTTATAATTAAAATAAAACAACACCACCATCTCTTCTTCTACCATCTTTTCTTAACTTAACTTAATATTTTATTTTCTTTTTATAAACTGAGAAGATAAGTATTAATTAGTTTTTATAAATTAAAAGAAGAAACTTACTTAACGCTTCCATCGCTGTCCCTCCCTGTGGATCACAACCCGTTAGCCCTAGGCTACACGGTAGAATTGAGGACCTAGCACCGTACTAAATTTCTGTATATTTTTGTTCAGGTTTGGCTCGATCATTGTCTTCTTGGTATAGAGAAGAGTTGTACGGATTTGGCAAAGGTTGTTTTATCAAGTGGTGTACGACGAGTTGATTTTGGGTGTACAAAATCAGGATAAGGAAAATCTCAAGCGGGTTGCTTGGGGACTGAATTTAGGTCACGAGGACTGAACCAGGATAAAATCTCATGTATTTGCGTTTGCATATTTTCTGAGATTTATTTCCTTTTTTGCAAGTTATTTTATTTAACGCTATTTATCTTTGTTTTAGTGTTTGTATTGACATTATTTTTAGATCCTACATTTTGTATCAGGGTCCTGCATACTCGGTTAACACTCTGCATACCCAGTCAATACCCTGTATACCTGGTCAACACCCTACAAGGATAGCAATGGAGTTTCCTTCACAATTTAGAGAAGGACATTCTACACAACGTTCACCATTATTTGATGAATCAAAGTACAACTACTGGAAGTGTAGAATGAAGATCTACTTGCAATCACTCAACTATGAACTCTAGAACATAGTAGAAGCACTGTACACTAAGCCAATCACAAATTACAGTGCGTGGAATGAAGAACAAAAGAAGTTTGCAAACCTTGATACCAAAGCAATGAACGCGCTTTTCTGTGCCTTGAACAAAGAAAAATTCAATCGTGTATCAACGGCCAGATCTGCAAATCAAATATGGCAGATTTTACAGGTAACACATAAAGGTACTAATAAAGTTAAGAATCTAAAATTTCTATTTTTGTTCACAGGTTTGAACTCTTCAAAATGAAGGGGAATGAAATAATTTCAGAAATGATTACATGGTCCACCGACATTACAAATTCCTTCGTAGCCCTTGGAAAGAAATACACTCAAGTTGGAAAAGTTAGAAAAATTCTTCGTGCACTCACATCAGATTGGGAGAGGAAAATCACTGCAATCGAAGAAGCAAATGATCTCTCAACTATGTCATTAGAAAATCTTATTGATAATTTAATGACATATGAAGTGCAACTTGAAGAGCGAAAAAAGGATGAACAACAACCTCTATCAAAGAAGAAAGTACTTGCATTCTATACATCCTCAGATATGGACAATTCAGATGATGATGAAGAGGAGATGGTAATGCTCTCAAGAAAATTCAGAAAGTTCTTTAAGTAAGGTAAGTTTAATCCTACATGTTTTAATTGTAATAAATTAGGTCATATAAAGAAGGATTGCCCATTGCTCAAAAACAAGGGGAAATTCAAGAGCAAAAAGTTCAAAAAGAAAAAAGATTATCAGGCATCATGGGAGAATAGTGATTCATCTTCCTCTGATGAAGAAGAAGCCACTGAAACTTTAAATGTTTGCTTTATGGATCAAGAAGAATATGAGGTACAATATACTGAATTATTAGATACATTTTATGATTTATTTAATGATCTTAAGAATGAAAAGGTTAAAAATAAAGTTTTAATAAAGGAAAATGAAAGACTCAACAAAGAAAATTTTGTTTACATTTCTCAAATTTCTTCTGTAAATTCTCAAAAGGATGACTTTGAAAAAGTTATATCATCATTGAAAAAGGATAATGAGAATTTCTTAAAAGAGAATGTTTTGCTTAAAAGAGAAACTATTTCTTTAAATTCTAAAATTTCAATTTTAGATAAAGAAATATCATGTTTCAAAATTAAGTATGAAGAAATTTTGAATAATGTGACAAAATTTAATAAAGAAAAAAAATTTTAAATGATTTATTATTTATAAAAAGATTTCAAATAATCATTTTGGTATTGGATTTTCAAAGATAAGTTTGAAAAAACTACACATGTTGGTCTTGAATTTTCAAAATATAAATCTACACATGTTTATGAAAAGAATCATAATCCATATTATTCTTTTGTGAAAGAAAATACTGATATTATTTCAAAAAGAATTAAGAACAAATATATATGGATTCCTAAAAATTTAAGTATCATGGATAAAAATGCTTATATTGCATCATATATACATCACGTATGTAATTCTTGTGATTATGTTTATACTAACAAATAGAAACCAAATTCAAATTGGGTTTGGGTTCCAAAAGGTTAATGTTTTGATCATGTTATGATTGGTACAGTTAACAATGTTTGTCTTATAGGTACCTTATAAAAAAATGGATACTTGCTAATAGTTATTCTAAATACTTGATAATGCAATATATATATATATATATACATATATATATATATATATATATATATATATACATATATATATATATATATATATATACATATATATATATATATATATATATATATATATATATATATATGTATACATATATATATATATATATACACCTATATATATATATGTATACATATAGATATATATATGTATATATATATATGTATGTATACATATAGATATATATATACACACACACACATATATATATATATATACATATATATATATATATATACATATATATATATATCTATATGTATACATATATATATATATATATACATATATATATATATATACATACATATATATATATATATATACATATATATATATATATATATATATGTCATGATATATTTTTTTCAGGGGGGAATACTTGTTATCTATATTTGTTACAACTTGTTCTATGCTGGGGAAGAATAATTTTTTTGTTATAACATGTTCTCTGCAGGGGGAGTTATATGCACACAACTTATCATCATCAAAAAGGAGGAGAATGTTGAAACTTAGATTTTGTTGATAACAATTGTGATGCAGATTTATTGGAGCTCTATCTCAAAAGCTAATGATGAGTTCTAAGTGCTCAAGACTACTCAAGGATATTGGCTATTTCTGTATATTTTTTATAGAATGTTAAAAGCCTTTATCACACACACAATATAGTCTTGTAGTCGACTTATACTCAAGTCTAGTCGACCAATATATTCTCTAGTCGACTTGACCCTTTATGTAGTCGACTAAGTCTTTCCATAGATACATATCAACTTTTTATTTTTTTACTGTAAGCAGTATTAGTCGACTTACCTACACTGCTAGTCGACTAATCTAAGTTGTAGTCGACTAATTCTTTTTACTGGTCGACTAATTATAGTTTTCAGAAGCTTATCATCTGTATCAGTCATGATGTAGTCGACTTGCTTCCTTGACTAGTCGACTAGCCCAGGCAAAACTTGTTCTATATGTCGACCAATCTCTTATCCTAGTCGACTATAGACAGTTTCTGTCTGTTAAACAGTTATTGATATTCTGGTGTTTATCCAACATTCTGATATTCAAATTTGAGTTGATAACTTCCCTAACTGACCATTGATTTCAGTTATAAATAGGGATGTTGTCCTAAGATGTTCACACCAATTCAATATCATTAGTTTTCTGTCCAAACTCTGTTAAAAAATTCTATTTTTCAGAAAACTAGTTTCTACTTTCATTTCTTCACACAATTCCTATTCTATTGTGAAGAATTCTGAGAGTCCACCTATAATAAATCTTTTTCAAAATCACATACAAGTTTCAAGGCTTATAAGATATATTGTAATCATTCAAAGAGAAGGGTTGTACAAGAGTGTCTTCTTCGTGTAGAAGAGAAGTTATATAAGTTGTTATCTTCTTGGTGTAGAAAAGAGTTGTACGAATTTGGCAAAGGTTGTTTTGTCAAGTGGTGTACAAGGAGTTGATTTTGGGTGTACAAAATTAGGATAAGGAAAATCTCAAGCGGGTTGCTTGGGGACTGGACGTAGGTCACGAGGACCGAACCAGGATAAAATCTCTTGTGTTTGTGTTTGCATATTTTCTGAAATTTATTTCCTTTCTTGCAAGTTATTTTATTTAACGCTATTTATCTTTGTTTTAGTGTTTGTGTTGACATTATTTTTAGATCCTACAACTAGTTCTTGGCTTCAAGAGATGATACAAAGTATGGCACATAAGATTATTTTTCTACATTCAAACACATCCATCCCACAAAATAAGTTGCAAGCTACTATTAGATCATCAAAACCGGTTAGAGGTGAGCATGAAATAAAGATGACATTGCAAGTTAGCTTTTTAGTGGGTTAGATGTTAGCATGTTAGAATGTTAGAATCCATCATCATGAGCCATCAATGGCTCTTGCAAGCGCAAGGCCTTGTAAAGGCTATTAGATTCATGTGGATTATCAAGTAAGAAGTTAGATGGTTAGTGGTTAGTGGTTAGTAGTTAGATTGTCATGAGAAGAAAGTTAGCTTGTCATGTTAGAGGTTAGAAAAGAAACCATTGAAGAAAGGAGGAAGATTATATAGATTGTCGCCATCCTTACATTAATCTCTCTCTTTCTCTCTCTGAAGAAACTCTGACCTTATACATGAATCTAAAATAAAATAAAAATATAAAAGAAAGAAAAGAAAAGCACCTACACTACACTAAAAGTGAGAAAACCTAGCCACCTCGCTGATCTGCTTTGTTTCTGGCCAAACCCTGCAATATTTATAGGCAAAAGAAGATTTGGAAGGCGAGACGAGGCCACGTGTCAAAGATCGATGTGTGGGCCCAGCACAAGGCCGTAAAAATGCGGCTTTTGCCACGTTTTCGTGGCAATACCAGGGACATAGGTCCCTGGTTTTAGTGCGCGGATTCGTCTCGCTTCGGGGACCTGCCAGATGTTCTTGGATCTGGGTATTTGCGTCCAGATTTTCGTCAGATACGTGCCAACGTCTAAATTTAATGATCTTCTAGAAACTCTCTAACTTGGCCTCCAAAATCCGGATTTAAATACCCGAAAATGGGTTTAATTAAGCTCTATTACCCTTTTGCCCTTCTAGTCTTGATTATCTGCAAAAGAGACCAAAATATGGGTAAGAAGTATTTTTTTAATCGTAAATTGGTAGAAAAATGCGATATAAAAATGCAGAATTATAGACTAATCAGATTTCCATTTAGAACTTGGTTTTGAAAAATATCGCTTTTGATTTTAAGGTTTAATTTCATACCTCAAAATTGTTTAACATGTTTGTAATATGTGTTCATTTTTGATCACACATATTTGAATTTCAAAGAGTTTACAAGAGCTTATTTTTGTGGAATTTTATGGTTTTATTGGAATTTTTAGGGAATTAACAAGTCCATTCTTTAACCCTATCGGTCGGCCGACTGGTCGACCAGACTAGAGCTCGGTCGACCAGTCGGTTGACCGATGTGCACAAGACGTGCACAAGGCCTTGGCCATTGGGCCAGTCGACCGCACGATTGATTGATCCAAAAAGATTGCTCTCCGGATCTGGCCCCGGTTGACCGGACGGTCAACTGACCAGAGAGGCATGCTCTCTAGTTCTGAACTCGGTCAACCGACAGGCATTTTTTTCCTTGGGTGGTCGACCGGGCAGTCAACCGACGGCTCAAACAGTTCCGGTCGTTGGCCGGTCAACCGACAGCACATTATGGGTATATTTTGACCCCAATGGCTAGTTTTTTTAAGCCCTATAGATAGGGGTTTTGAGGCCTGTTTTCATTAAAATTTCTAAGAGCAAAAATTCTCTACTTCTCAAGTGTTTTCAGCTAGTTTTTCAAAAAAGTTTTTGTGCCAAAATTCTTAATCTTTGTTTGTTTTTAAAGTTTTGGAAAAATCAAAAGAAAACAAGTTTTTGGGAATTTAGTATGTTCTTCATTTTCTTTATCTATCAAGAAGTTTTTTCCCAAGAGTTTTCTTTGTGGTTTATTTTTCAAACACTTTGATTTCTCATATAATTGAGCCATTCAAATCTAAATCTATCTTTAGGATTTTCTTTTGTGGAAAAATTTGTTTGTGGTCTTTCAAGATCACCAAGAGATTAGTTGTGATCTTAGTGATCACCAAGTTATATTTCTTTCTTTGCTTAGTGCTTCCTCTTGTGTAGAGGTGTGAGAGTTGGAGTTGTGTACTCCGTGTTTTGTAAGTTGTAATTCTTCAGTAGAGGTCCCTTTGTGGAAGGTCCTGTATGGACATAATGAAAATCCTTCTGTGTGATGGCGGGGTCGTAGAGCAATGGCTCGAACCTCGAATCATATCCTATGTTTGTGTTTGCTCTATTTTCTCTCAACTCTCATCTCTCTATATATCTTGCATTGTCTTTATTGCTCATTCATATACATGCTAGATATTATTTATGTGCCCACACTTGTGTTGAATCAAGAGAGCTTCTAAAGCACCTCAACTTTTAATCTAAAGGAATTTCGAGGAGTAGTTCCAGAGCCCTTCACGGGGAATTTAGACTCACTCTTGGTTACACATAGTGTGGTAGAAATTAAGTTTTAAATTTCGCAACATTTGTCCTAGATTAGCATGTACACCTATTCATCGCCCTCTATGTGTACTTTAAGTAGGCACTTCCCGCGATCCTCCTCTGCAGCTGCTTACTAGGGTCAAGTGACCCTGATGACAGAATCACGTCACCAATGATCGTTATCAAACATGTTGATGATCAATTTATTACAACCCTTCAGGGGATAAACAAATGAGTATCGCCAGGGCCCTTTCTCATCATGTACGCAGCGCAGAGCCCTTTGCGTCTACATTCCTCAGGGAGAAAGAGATTGCAGAAAGTCTTGAAGCTCAAAAGTATACGCCAAGCACCCACCATTAGTTACGATGGAGCAACCTTGAAGAAACTCAGGATATTATGGACGAAGGCAGTCAATGGAAGCTTCATCCCCAGCGCCAAGATCTGAGGGTGAATGAAAACACCATCGTGGGGGGGAGCCACCGACACATCCGCCTTTAGGGGCACCACTCCACCATGATTTCCTCTAGCAGCTCGACACTATTCCTCGATAAATACTTGAAGATGCCCTTTTGGTTGCGAAGAGGCATCGGCTTTGGATCGAAATCCATCACCTCCCTCGTGCGCCATTATTGTTGACACTCTAAAAAAGACAAGATTCCTAACTGGCCTGAACAATATCTAACTTGTTGACATCTACAAAGAAAAAGTGCAGACAAGCCGACGGTCAGTTCTTTACCCATCTAAGAGGGAACGAATCAGCAACTTGGACTCTACTAATCCAGTGAAGCAGACAGTAAGTCGAGGTCAGTCTTAAAAGCTCGTGAGAAGGCCCAAGTAGGACCAGAGACATTAAGTGAGCTCAATACTTAGTCTCGCACAAGCCCACGAGATAAGTCTTGTATAAGATGCCAAAGTTGCTTAGCATCGCAGGAAGTTCCTTCACAAACTTTGCTGCGAGAGATGCTCAGTTAACTCCGCAGAAAGTTAACTTTGCTCGAAGCCCCATGCAGCTGCACAGAAGGATGATTGGTAGCTTCGCCACAAGTTCTATCTAGCTCCGCTGAGAGCTTTCTTCTAACTTCACCAGAAGCTTCTCCCAGCTCCGCCATGAGCTCAACGCAACGACTCCGCTGCGGGTCTTTTATAGTCACCTTTGACCAATCAAATCTCTAGATGAGATCAAATCTAATTGAGATCAAATTTGACAGTTGTTTGTCATGATCTTTTGACTCTCCCAATCAAGTGAGAAGTTCAGGGGAGATCTTTCAGTTATTTAGAAAGAATCAAGGGAGTATCCCTCATTTAGCAGAGCGGATCAAGAGATCAGCTATTCCTAGCTTCGTAGAAGCTGATTCTAGCCTCGTGAAGAGATTACTTACCGGATGTAAAACAGATTGACCCAATCTATTTCCAGATTTTCAAGGCGATTATACCCTACTCCTCCTTATAAATAGCCTACCAGGGGCGAGAGGAAGAGGGGCGGGAGCTAGAAAGGCAGAGGCTCAAAAAAAGAGAAGAGAGACGGCTAAGGATAGGGATCTACTCTCTTGCTTCCAAGAATTCAGAGAATTACTTCTCTAATCAGGTTCTAATACCCGAAGATCTTCCTCCCTCTCAAGGAATTTTCGAAACCAGGCGAGAAGGAATTCCTAAGCGAAGGCAGCTCGGGAAGTAAGAGGGTTCTACCGACCTTCTGTTCTCTGATTCTTCGAACCAGGCGAGAAGGGAATCCTATCAGGCGGCAGTTCGATTGTCTGATCGATCGCATCGTCAAAGGGATAAAGTGATCGCGCGCTTATCAGATTCCTACTGGCACACTTTTCCAGAAATCTCAGAGGAGATCTACCTATAATCTTCTTATTACAAAGAATTACTTATAATTTCAATCCTCGATACTTTTTTGTAAGTTTTCCCCTTTGCAAAAATCAATGGAAAACAAATGGCAACTCCGCTGGGGATTTTATTCTTCACTGCTGAGAATCAAGTGTCGTAATGTGACGATCAGACCTTCGGGTCTACTACTGAGGCGCTGGCCATTCACTCTGGCCAAGAACCTACGAAGCTTTAGGCGTAGCTACGCCACAGGTCCGCCTGTCCCGCGAAGATAAAGGGAGATACCTGCCTGCTTCGTTGAAACTATCAGCCGCAAGGCTAGGACTAAAGCACCCAGCGGTGCTAACCTCCTTTGCAGTAACATAACGGATAAAACACCACAGCGTGCTTCGCCCCCCAGCTCCTCAAGCGCTAAGCTCTCTCTTCGCAGCGGAGCTAAGGGATTGTCCTCAAGTGTTGATAGCGGTGCTTATGTAGCTTCAGCACCCAAGGGCATTCCCAAAGTTCTTAGCCGCAAATCTAGAGCTAAAGCACTATCTAGTGCTAATTACCTCTGCGGTGATGAAAAGAATAGGACATCATCCTATGCACAATCCAACAGAGCCTCTGCGCTAAACCGCTTAAGCCCGGTTACGTCTGACTTGCGAGAGTTCTTAACGAACAAACGGAAGTCAGACTTACTCCAAACTTCTCCCTCTCGTTGTCAACAAGTGGGATGTCAGTTGGTGACCGTCCATTTAGTCCATTGTCGCCTGGGACCAATCCCCGCCACTCCTCCAAACCGACGATCAGTTTTTGATCGACTATCGGAACAAGATCCTGTGAAGCATCGCAAAGGAGCATATCACAATATTTGCCCTCTGCATCTGTCAATATGATCGGAAGGGAACGAGAACCGCGTAGGGACAGATGAGCATCGCATACCATTCCCTCTAGTTCTCCAGATCTAGATTATAGTCTGGGCTTACGCCAAGTCTTGGTGCATGAAGAAGGCGTCTTTCGAAACACCAGATCTAGGGTCGCAATACCCTACAATTACGAACAGTCATCCTTCTCAACCATAGTAACTTCGCCAGAACCAATGAGAAGATTATTCCAATGGTCTGATGAGGAAGACGAAGACAGTGGGTATGCCTCTTCGGCCACAGTCAGCTCGGTATGAACAGATAGAGTATCAGTAACTATAGCTGATAACGGTAATGATGACCTCCATCGACGGTTGGAAGCTCAAGAGCAAACCTCAAAGGCCCAGCAAGAAGTCTTGGACAACATTCAATAGATACTCGCTCAACTCCTCACTAACCGGAATAACAATGATACCGGGAGTAACCATGATGAGGAAGAACATCATAGCGATGAACAACCAAAGACTGAGAAGTCAAAGGGAAGTTCTTCTATGGACGTTCAAGTTCTTAAAGGCATCATAGCTCAGATCGCATCCCTAGCTCAGAGGGATGAACTAAAGAAAGTAGGGGCAGTCCTCCTTACCCTTTTGAATGGAATTCAGTACCATACCCACCAAAGTTCAAACCACCAACGTTACATACGTATGATGGTAAGAGCTCGCCGAACCAGCACATCTACTACTTCCGGTCTCAGACCGGTAATGTTATAGACAATGATGCTATTATGGCCATACTGTTCATTGGCATCCTGAAGGGGGTAGCATTCGACTGGTTCCGAAGCCTTCCTCCGGGTTCTATCAATTCTTGGATCGACTTAGAAACTCGATTTCTTTCTCATTTCTACGAGGATGATACTGAAGTAACCATGGACAAACTCCTCTCTACCGTACAAAGAAAGGGCGAATCTGTCCGAGACTACATTGAGCGGTTCAAAAACTTGTCTCTGATGTGCCCAGCAGGGATGCCATTACCCATGCTCTTGCAGACGTGCAGGCATAATTTTCTCGACCAAGTGGAGATTCGTATGGGGGCTGTCAAAGCCCATACCTGGAAGGAACTGGTCGAACAAGCAGAGATAGCCGAAAAGTTGGCTAAAAAGTTCGAGCCATCTACCCCTAAAAGCAAATGGGGTGTGAATAATAAGGGGCGCGGTGACATGGCGCAGTCTTCCTAAGCTAAAGGCAAAGAGACTATGTCCGTTGAATTATCAGGGGATGTTCATTCGAAGGCCAAGAAGAACGCCTTCAATAATCAGGAGTCTAAGTTTCCTCCAAAATAATACTTCTTTAAAGACGAGCAAGTGGTCGCAATATTCCATTTACTCCGCAAAGGGAATAAACTAAAGCTGCCAGACGTTCGACGCCAGAATGAAATGGGACGTATGAACGATCCCAACTATTGTCTCTTTCATAGGATGGTTCATCATCCTACTGATAAGTGCTTTGTCCTTAAGGACAAAATTAATGCTTTGGTCGATGCCGGAGTTCTGACTCTGAAATCAGAGCAAAAGAAAGTCACTGCAAACATGGTGACTCTCGAGTTCGACAAAACCCCAAAGGTCACAGTTCCTGACGGGACCCTTTCAATCCCTGCACCACGGCTGGAAGTAAAACATCCTTCAGCTAAAACTCAAGAGAGTAAGGGTCTTGTCCCCTTGACACTGGAGACAGGGGAAATCATGTGGATATACCCAGACCTTGTCCAAGACGAACAATGGGACTCGAAGAAATCCAAGTCGAAGGGCAAATCTTGCAATGTTATCGCCATCCTGCCAGATGATGGCAATCTCACATCAGCTTCTCTCAGCGATTCTGAAGGGAAAAAACACGCTTATACAGCGCAGGCTAATGTATCTCAGCCGACAGGTACTCGATCCGAAAAATCATACTTAAAATAGTATGAGAAAACTACTGACGAGACACAACAGCAGATGACGTCAGTACAAATATCCACACCGGCTCCCCTCCCGATGACGGGAAAAGAGAAGCAGAAAGAAATCCGGTTTGACCATGTCCTGAAGAAACCTTCAGGCCCAGGGCCTAACATGCCCTTTCGTTTTGATATATTGGCCCAGCTGGCTAACATCCCAACTCGTATCACCATACACGAGCTCCTTCATCTCTCGAAAGAGACAAGAGAAGCACTTAGGGATGCACTGGCTAACTCAGAATCATTCCTGACATAAATGTCAGAAATCCCTAAACATGACACTCAGTCTTCTTGCCCTGAATGCCATCATGTGCAATCAAAGCTACCTGCTATTATCTTCACAGCGGAGGATATGCTTCTCAAGGACAACAAACACGATCGACCTTTGTACTACACCGGATACATCGGTTCGACATGCATTGAAAGGGTACAGGTTGATCCAGGGTCTGCACGCAGTATCATACCCAAAATGCTCCTCTACTTCCTCAGCATACCACTAAATCGGTTGTCTGCAACCACCACAACAATATACGGCTTTAATGCAGGGAGTAGTCACCCACTTGGAAAGATCTAACTCCGTTGCCGAATAGGGAGCCTAAAGCAGAAGTAACATGCTATGTCATTGACGCTGACACGTCATACAATTTGTTATTAGGACGACCCTGGATCCATGCTAACTGGGTCGTTCCCTCTACTCTGCACCAGTGCTTCAAGTATGTTGAAGATGATGCAACAGTACGAACTATCTTCGCTGAGAAGCAACTATTCAAAGGGGTGGAGAACTACTTTACTAATGCTCTCCTATATCTGGAGGTCGACAAAACCCAGAAGAATCATCGCCGGACGACGATGATAGTGGCAATGAGGTAGATTCAGAGTCTGAAGTAGACATGCCAGCCATTTTGGTCAGTGAACCAGTTATAGCATGTTTTAATAATCCCCAATGTAACACTCTCTCTAAAGATCAGGGCGAATGGGTAATTAATGACTATATTTCCTTTGACTATCCTGTAAGTGTCGAATTGCTTGAATCCGTTACGGATAGTTCTCTGCACATGCCCTTACATAAACCAAGTGCATCAAGTACACCCGTGGAATTCATAAAAGAATCCGTTTTAGTGTCCTCCATTCAAAGAGGGTCAATTACCAATAATATTCGGTAAAGCCCAACTATAAAGGTCTGCAGCCGCGGATTCAAGTTCAGACTCAGAGACCCTGCAATTTTTCCATTATGCACGATCAACACAGCGTATGATGAAGAAAATAGGATATAATCTGCAGCGTGGGAACGGCCTGAATTTCGAAAAAGGAAGACGTGATTTCCTGCGTAATTTTGTGCCAAAAGGAAAGCCGGCAAATTACTATGATAAAACACGTAGGGGGTTGGGATACGTTACACCTACACCGCCAGTAACGGTTCAATCCGAAGATAACAAACCAATCCCATCACACTATGCTTCTTCTTCCGAATGGGACTCGGACGTCAGTGTGGGAACGGTATTCAAAAAGCTCACTGTTAATATGACTTCAAGCAGCCAATTGGAGCCAGCAGAAGCTACTGATGAGGAACCATGGGCTCAGCAATTGGATCTCCAGTGGGAAAAGAGATTCGAACAATGCGAACCACCTACTGAAGACAAGGTGATCTAGGTTAACTTGGATAGTCAAGATCACCCTAAGCCCATCTTTATAAGTGAAAACTTATCACTCAAAGAAAGAGAAGAATTGATGATACTTGTAAAGGAGTATATAGATGTCTTTGCATGGAACTACGAAGATATGCCCAGACTTGATCCACAGTAGTCATGCATCGTCTGAACATCAGAACTGACGCCAAGCCAGTCAAGCAGCAGCAACGCCGGTTTCGCCCGAAAATTATAGAGGTTATTGAAGTCGAAGTTCATAAGCTCATTGCATGCGGCTTCATATGGGAGGAATAGCATCCAGATTGGGTTGCTAATGTCATTCCCGTTCTCAAGAAGAATGGGAAAATATGGATCTGCATCGACTACTGTGATCTCAATGCAGCCTGTCCTAAAGACGAATTCCTGTTGCCCATCACTGATGTCATGATTGACAATACCTGTGGATTCGAAAGAATGTCTTTCATGAACGGCTTTTCAGGGTAAAATCAAATTAAGATGTATCCAGGAGATGAAAAGCATACTTCATTTCGAACACCATTGGGGTATACTGTTATACCATGATGCCCTTCGGACTAAAGAACGCGGGAGCAACTTATCAGCGGGCAATGAGTATGATTTTCCATGATCACCTTCAAAAAACGGTAGAATGTTATGTCGACGACATTGCTGTCAAAAGCCGTAATAAGAATGACTATCTTTGTGACTTGAGAATGATGTTCGACATAATGCGGGCTCATCGACTGAAGATGAATCCGACAAAATCCTTCTTGGGGGTTTCGAGTGGCAAGTTTCTTGGATTTATTGTTACATCAAAAGGAATCCATCTTGACCCAGACAAAGTCAAGGCCATTCAGAGCATGCACCTACCTAAGAATCTCAAAGAACTTAGGGGCCTACAAGGTAGACTGGCTTATATCAGAAGATTCATCGCAAATCTCTCAGGCTGCTGTCAACCGTTCACCCGACTCGTGAAAAAGGGTGTCTCTTTTGTATGGGATCAAGCGTGTCAAGAAGTTTACAAAAATATCAAAAGATATCTCACAAAACCTCCAATCTTAGTAGCTCCCACATCAGGGAAACCGTTCCTTCTTTATGTAAAAGCTATGGACCATTCTCTCGGTGCTCTGCTTGCTCAAAAAGACGATAATGGTCACGAACAAGCTATTTATTATCTGAGCAGGACTCTGATAGGGGCGGAATCTCTCTATAATCCTATTGAGAAAGAATTCTAAGCTCTTGTCTTTGCTATTCAGAAGACACGACATTATTTGGTCGGCCAAACCATACATGTCATTTTCAGAGTGAATCCTTTGCGTCTTCTCATGACGAAACTATGGTCATTAAATTCAAGATTAGCTAAATGGGCCCTCCTTTTGTCTCAGTACAACATGCTCTTTGTCCCTCAGAAGGCGGTTAAAGGCCAAGCACTTGCAGAGTTCTTGGCTGCTCATCCAGTTTCGGAAAGCTCAAAACTTCATAAAGATATTCCTGATGAAGTCTTCGAATCCAATATAACTTCAGAGGATGAAGTTTGGCAGATGTTCTTCGATGGAGCATCACGAATAGGCCCTAAAGGCAAGATCATTGCCGGTGTGGGGGTTGTGTTTATCTCTCCACAAAACTATGTCCTTCCAAGGGCATTTTCTCTGATGGAATCATGCTCCAACAATGTGGCAGAATACAATGTTCTACTCATTAGTCTTCAGCTCGCTCATGAAATTGGGGTACACTATCTTGAAGCTTATGGTGATTTAAAACTGATTGTCAATCAGGTTAAAGGCGAGTACGAGGTCCATCATGAAGACTTGGTACCTTATCATCACGCGGTCACCAAAATGGCTAATTTATTTGATGGCTTTTACATCGGTCACGTGTCTCGATCCCAGAATACTAGGGTTGATGCTCTGGCTGCATTAGCAACAACGCTAGCCTTGCCAGTCGACACCAAGTATCACCTTACAGTGGCGACTCGACACCTTGTCTACTCTAAACATATGTTGAGAACCAAAGGGGTCTATAATATCTCGACGGATCTTAAACTGAGAGATTGGCGATTTTCCCTCATCGACTATGCTTTGCATGATTTGCTGTTGGATAACCCTAAAGAAGCAGTATCTATCAGGCGAAGGTCTCTCCGCTTTTACTATGATCCAACTCTGAAGACACTTTACTATCGTTCATATGACGGTATCCTCCTCCGTTGCCTTTCTAATTTAGAAGCACAAGAAGTGCATATAGAAGCGCACGACGGCATATGCGGAGCTCATCAGCCAGGTCCAAAACTTAAGGACCGATTGCACAGCTTGGATATTATTGGCCAACCACGATAGCCGATGCCATCCAATATGTACGGAGGTGTAAGGACTGCCAAATCCATGCGGACTTCATACATCAGCCTCCAGAGTTGCTTCATCCAACTGTACTTCATGGCCATTTGAAGCGTGGGGAATCGATGTCGTAGGGCCGATCAGCCCCTCCTCAATGAGAAGTCACCGGTTTATCTTAGCAATAACCGATTACTTTTCAAAGTGGGCAGAAGCTATACCACTGCTGGATGTTAAAACTTCTAACGTGGTTAATTTCATCAAACACCATGTCATCCATCGATTTGGTGTCCCTAGGCGGATCATCCATGATAACGGTCCCCAATTTGCAAGTCAGGTATTCTATCGGTTCTGTGATAAATACCAAATTCACAATGTGACATCAATTGCTTATAACCCTGCCGCTAACGGCTTGACGGAAGCATTCAATAAGACAATCATTAAGCTACTCAAAAAGTTCATTTCCTCAAATAAGCGAGACTGAAATGAGAAGCTTAGTGAATGTCTTTGGGCCTATCGAACCACAATTCAGACCCCGACAGGTTATACACCTTTTTCTCTGGTATACGGGTGTGAAGCAGTCATACCGTTAGAAATTCAGATGCCGTCATTACGAGTCGCTTTGATGACTAAGATGACAACAGAGGACAACGATCAGTTGCGAATCCAAGAGCTCGAAGCCCTAGATGAGAAGCAGTTACAAGCTCAGCAACACATTGAGTTGTATCAAGCCCAGTTCTCAAAAGCCTTCAATAAGAAGGTCAAGCAAAGAGTCTTCTAGAAAGGAGATTTGGTTTTATCTGTCAGACGACCGATGATCATGTCGCACAAAACCAAAGGCAAATTTCAGCCCAAATGGGAAGGACCGTTTGTAATAGAAACAGTCTATTCAAATGGGGCATATCGCCTTATGACTTCAGATGGTGATTTATTCATGATGTCGATCAACGGTAGGTTCTTAAAGAAGTATTATCCTTGATAGGATCCTTCTTATGATCAAGTTAACATTACACCTCTGATCAAGACCTTCAGATCCAAGATATGCAGAAGGAGCGTTCCTCTCTTTCTCTAAACGAGATCATACAACCATAAATTAGTATCGAGCTAATCGTACACTGGTTGTCTCAAAGAAGAATCAATGTTACGAATACAATAACCAAATAATCTAGCACCTCTAACGGTTAAGGATAGAGGAAAATATTGGCCTTTAAGCCCAACATAAGTTCTTGATAACTCATCATGCTGAAGGGAATAGCATGGCTAGCCCGACTCAAATGGTAGTTGGTAAAGGCATACCAAATCCGTTGACAGCTGAGGATTTGCTAAAAATCCCAAGGGACCTGTTCCCATTTGATCTCGCAGTTAAGGATAGAGGAAAACGTTGGCCTTTAAGCCCAACATAAGTCCTCGACAACTCATCATGTTGAGGGGAATAGCATGGCTAGCCTGACTCAAACGGTAGTTGGTAAAGGCATATTAAATCCGTTGACGGCTGAGGGTTTGCTAAAAATCCTAAGGGACCTGTTCTAATTTGATTCTCTCTACAAAATAACTTACCAATTCCCATCCATGGAATGGTAAGACCACATATAAAGGTATTCATATCCCTTTCAAAATGATGAGTCTAACCTATCATGTTAACACTAAATCTCTAATAGCAAGACTATAATCTACTCCCCAACGGATAAAACCAATATCCCCAGTGAATAGACCCAGCTTGTCATTCTCTTCAACAGAACGACAGGTCCACTTAAATTATTGTTATGTTCAATCACCTCTAACAGTAAATGAATCCTTGTCAAGTTAACATCACACCTCTGGCAAGTTGCTTTACAAGGGACTTATTTCCTAACTCCCCAGTGAGTTTCTAATAATCAGTCCTCAGTAGACTTTTCTGGTTGTCACGTTAACAATATACCTCTGACAATTTCTTCCAAATAACATCTGAAGGAGATATCAAAATCCCCATGGAGTTAATAATCAAGTCTTATTTGCCCTAGTGGAATGATTTCTTTGTCATCATGTCCAGTTCGTCACCTCTGAATGACAAAATTTTGAGCTTGGTGGCTTCTCAATCGGTTATGTCCTTATTACCTCTGAACCGACAGATAGCCAAGTCTCATCTTTCAGTCCAGAATGGACTATTTCTTTGTCATCATGTCCAGTTCGTCACCTCTGAATGACAAAATTTTGAGCTTGGTGGCTTCTCAACGGTTATGTCCTTGTTACCTCTGAACTGACGGATAGCCAAGTCTCATCTTTCAGTCCAGTAGGGACTATTTCTTTGTCATCATGTCCAGTTCGTCACCTCTGAATGACAAAATTTCGAGCTTGTTGGCTTCTCAATCGGTTATGTCCTTATTACCTCTGAACCGATAGATAGCCAAGTCACATCTTTCAGTCCAGTAGGGACTATTTCTTTATCATCATGTCCAGTTCGTCTCCTCTGAATCATAAAATTCCGAGCTTGGTGGCTTCTCAATCGGTTATGTCCTTGTTACCTCTGAACCGACAGATAGCCAAGTCTCACCTTTCAATCCAGTAGGGATGATCAGTCACATATGTTGCTTATACATTGTCACCTTACCATACTTTTTAACTAATAAATCCTATTAATAAGTCTTCTTCTTCTTTGTTAAATGTAGGCCCAATTGCTAAAAGAAAGAAAGGAGAAACAAGCCCAAAAGCCCATCAAATTCTGATTTAATTCAGAATAAATTCGAAATCAAGGAATCAGGGCAAATCTTGGCATATCAGAGAGGTTGAAAATCGGTTGAAATAAATCTCCCTAAATCAAGCGGTTGAAGCCAACAAATTAAAGATCATTTCGTCAAATCTGGGAGTTGCAACAGTGAATCCAGCAAGACAAAAGGGAAGCCAAATCCACGCCAATTGATTGAGCTTGAACCTGCACAAAAATACAGAATTTCAGAACTTTAAATAGAGATGTGCAAGTGCTCAATTCTACCGCAATAGCAAGTGGTTATGCGGGTCATGATCCACGAGGAAGGTTAGCGATAGAAGCGTTCAAGGTTTGTATTGAAATTTTTGTGAAAAAAAACGAAGGTTCTTCTTTGTTTTAAGAAATGTAAATGAAAAAGAGTTAGGTTAAAGTTAAGTTAGAAAGAGAGCGATAGATGGAGAAGGTGGAGAAAATAAGAAAATGACTATGTACAAATAAATTGAAAAAGAATGAAAAAGATCTGGAAGATGTGGAGTTGGTGATCTAAACTAAAAATTACAAGAAAATAAAGAAAAACTAAAAATAATTACTTACCTCCTTTTGACCAAAAGCTTACCTTGAATCTTTGGCGACGATGTTACCTTGAAGTGGAGGCAATCAACGCATAGCCCATAAGAGTTGATTATTGTCTCTTCCACATTACATCATCAAGACAAAATGATTGAGTTTTTACCTGTACATAAAAATATAGAATTTCAGAACTTTAAGATAGAAAGTGCAAGGTGCTCAATACTACCGCTATAGCAAGTGGCTATGCGGGTCGTGATCCACAGGCTAGCGATGGAAGCTTTTTAGTAAGTTCTCTAAAGTGTTTCAATTAATAGTTGTTAAAGTCAGGTTAGAAAGAAAGTGGTAGATTAAGAAGATGGAGAAACTAGAAGTAATATTTACAATGATATGATATTTACAATGAAAAAGAAGAAGTGTGAAAAAGATTGGGAATTTGGTGATTTACACTAAAATAAAAAGAAAGACTAAAAACTAAAGAAAACATACTTACCTCTTCGGCCTATTTACTTTTGATCCGTTGCAACGACTTACCTTGTCTTTGAAGGCATTCAAGCATGGCGTACAGGATCTTCCCCCTTCTCGATCTACACTACGAAAATAAAAGACAAACTATACTAGCAAGAGAAGGTTTGTTCATCGCCATAGGCCATCAAGGGCACTTCAACGGCTAAGCAGTCTCGAAGCTATCAGATTCTCTTGGATTGCAAGACATCAGAGGGAAACAAAAACAAAACAAGAATAGAAGAACAAAAATAAACTTTGAGTTGATTCAATTAACAATGGAAGAAAGGTTACTTACACCGATGTCACCTCAGTACAAGCTTGATCTCCTTCCTCCATGAAAGTATCCTCTCCTCTCAGTTACAAAAAATACATAAAAGAAAACTAAAAAAAACCTAAATTACAATCTACAAGTTAGCCTAAGAAAAACCCTAGATTTGTTTCTGTACTGCACTGGACTCTGTACGCCCTTCTCTGTTGCTCTGCAGGGGTATTTATAGGAGATATAGGAAGTAGAGTCCCAGTACGACTCCTCCACGAAAGCAGCTGGCCAACCTTATCTGGATTGCCGCGGAAACGCGACGGCCTAAGCTTTGTCCCTGGCCACGCGCCTCTGGTCCGTCCATTTGGGTCTATCCTTTTAGATCTGGCATCCTGGCTATTTATTTGGAAAATTCGGGATAACTTGGGAAGTAAGTTACCCTAAATCCAAATCTCTTTAAAACGAATTTCATCTTTGCACTCTCCTCCTTTTATCTTTATCCTTGTCCTGCAAGTGTTTAGGGTTGAGTAGAAGTCTATCCCTTCCCTCTTCTTTTAGTATTTGCAACTTTTGCACTTGGTAATTGCAATTTTGGCATTTGGTAATTGCAACTTTTGCATTGGGCTTGGACATGGGCTTTTTGGGCTTCTTTTGGGCTTTTATTTCTTTATTTTTTTATTACTCAAGGCCTGCACACATTAAATAATAAAACATTAGTAATAGTGCATATTATAGCATTAAATATGGAAATATGATAGTAAATGTAGTGATAAATATGCACTTTTTACTACCTATCACAAAACAAGCATGAAATGATACAGAGAGACTCAAATCCATCATCATGAGCTATCGGTGGCACTCGCAAAGGCAAGGCTCTTTCGATGCTTTTAGACTCACTTGGAGAGCAATTGGTACAAGAATGAAAGTAGAAAAGAAAAAGAAGAAGAACACTAAAACGAAGTACATATAAAGGAAACTACAGATTCGATTTCATAACGATAAGAGAAAAGAAAGAAACCTTACACCGGTGTCACTCTCAGTACAAGCTTCGTTCTCATTCTCCTATGAAAGTCTGATCTCCTCTGAATTACAAAAATTAAAACTAAAAATTACATGAAAAGAAAAACAAAAACCTAAACTAAAAAATGAAAAAATAGACTAAATCCTATCTCTGCATGGTCGTCCCCTGGAGGCTCTGAAAATCCCAGTATTTATAGGCAAAAACCCACCTATAAGAGCGTATGAAGATAGGGGGAGCAAACGCTCCCCCTAACTCTTTACCAAAGCCACGGAAACATGGCTTTGGCCGCGTTTCCGCGGCCAGGGTGTGGCCAGGTGGCCACACCCTGTTGGTGGAGCTCCCCGGTTTCTCTCTTGGTCTTTATCTTCAGCTGGATTTTCAGTTTAAGTCCGGGATTTTGACGAAATGGCCTTTGATCCTTAGCTTCAACCGATCGATTTGTATGGATTCGTTCTAACAAATTTTCAACCGATCTGATTTGCCCTGATTCACTGAGTTCGAATTAATTCTGATTTAATTCAGAATTTGATGGGCTTTTGGTCTCATTTCTCTTTACTCTCCTTTAGGAATGGGCCTGCAAATAAATTAAAATTTTAATTAGGAGAAAGCAGATTTTATTCTATAATAAGTGGGAGAATATGATAATAAATGTGCAATATTAGTGACCAATCACACCCCCATACCTATCATTTGCTCGTCCTCGAGCAAAACAACTAAACTATACTAAGGATTATTAGACCACCTTCGCAGGTCACTCGATTGCACTGAGCATGTGCAACAAGCCGTTAAACCTCTAGGTTTCCCCTAGAGGACGAGTTTTGTCTCGTGAGGGTTTTCAGTGGATTACACCCACAAAATCCATAAAGAAAGAGAAATAAAGAGTTAGTATTTTCGAAAAGCATTTTGAAAGAGAAAAATATTTGAAATATAATTGTAAGACTTAAGTAATCTATAAGTTATAGGAAAACTGAATTTTTCATTCCTAAACTTAGTCTCTATTCAAAAATTTGTTATCAATCAAAGTAAGGAGTCAAATTGTACTTCTCACCTAGTCTATTAATTTACCCTAAGTCATATGCACCATCGTGACTGTGAAGTTTGACTAAGGGTTCTTTAACTCTAACTCTTATGCCTTATTTATTTATATATATATTTTTGTGGTATTATTTCTTAGTTCTATTAGGCTTTCTATTCTGCCCATGTAACGAGCCTTTAATCGATGACTCCCAAACCAAACGGTCTTAGGGCACCAAGTGAGAAAACACCCCAAGGACTTAAGGACTCGAGCAAACAAGGCCACAAAACTAAGGATTTTATTATTTGAACCCCTTTTAGGCTTGAATACTTATGCTTTATTAGGCACAAATACCCAGCTTAATCAGAGGATTATCATATATATATATATATATATATATATATATATATATATATATATATATATATATATATTTTAAACATATCTAATTATCTTTCGCATAAATACTAAGGCTTGCTTAGGCCAAAGCACCTAGCTAATCAATAATTAGATTTGTTCATATTTTTTTTTTATATAAGGCATAAGAATCTTTGTTTTTGAACCCTAAGTGTGTAAGTGTATGAAGAGTGCATATTTCAATGAGGTAAAGATCAAGACTAAATTACTTTGACAAATTATCTTCCTAATCCTAAAAATCAAACAAATAATCTTATTTTGACCAAACTTAAGAAATCCTAATTTTGATTTTCCTATTCCTTAAAATTGACTTAATTTCTTACAAAAAATATGTTAAAATATTGTTTCTATTTTCAAAAAATTTTTTTTAAAAGTAAAGAAAAATGTTAATTTTTTTCTTTTTTTTTAAAAGTTATGTTAGAACCCTCCCCCACACCTATCTCATGCATTGTCCTCAATGTATGAATTAATGCATAGTTGCATGAAAAAGAAGAAAGAGAAGGAAAATGTTACCTTAAGGTGGTGGTTCCGGTGATGGTCTGATTGGTCCACGAAATGCGGCTCAATCGACTTTTCGTGGAGTTCGGAGGAACCCACCAGAAATTTCTCTAATATAACCCATTAAAATGATGTATCCATGAAGGATTTTTATTAAGAATTTAACCCCATCTAATTTCCAAATTCCATAATTAATTTCGGAGTCAAATTTGTCAACCGCCTTGTCCCAAAATGGAGTGTCAAAAGATAGAATGATTGACTTGGACTCAGGAAGTACTGGAACTAATACCGACTCAGGAAAGTGACTTAAGCCAAGTAAAGGCTCAGGAGTCGAGATTGGTTCAAGAAGTGGGTCCAAATAAAGAAGTTGAAACTCAAGTCCACATTCATTTTCCAACAATGGAACGTGACTTAATATTGGTGATTCAAGTTCAAGAATGATAGGTGTGGGAATCAAAACTAACTCTAAAATATTACTCAAGTCGGGTAACAAAACAGGAGTCAATATTGATTCGAAAATTTGAACTGGATCAAAGATTTGAGAATCTAGGTCACATTTCTCATTGAGTTCAAATTCGTAAAAATGAGAACTTGCCAATTTGTCAATAGGACTTTCAAAAGTGTAAAATTGGTCAAGTTCAATATGATCATCAAAGATGGGTGATTCAATTTCATGATGAATTGGCACAGGATCCAATGCTGACTCGGGAAAAAGGTTCAAATCAAGTGAAGATACCGGAGTCATAATTGAATCAGGAAGTAGAATTGAATCACTATGTTGAGGTTCAGGATCATATTCATTCTCAAGTTCTATTTCAGGAAAGGAATAACTTGCCAAACTGTCAATATCATTTTCAAAATTTAGAATTTGGGCAAGTTCAAATGATTGTTCTGAAATGGAACCTTGATTTCCAAAACAACATGACTCTTCGGCTCTAACAGAATGGTTAGCGACATCAGAACTTGTCAAACGGTGAGAACGTAGAGATTGGACCATCATATCTATGTCATGATTACGAGCGTTTTGAGCCTGAGTCATGGCTTCAAGCATCTTTTCATAGTTGATTGGTTCATTATTTTATTGAAAAGATGAAGTGTTGTCTTGGAATTGGTGGTGAAATTGTGAGTCCATCAGATTTTGTGATTATTGTTTGGACTCACGCATACTCATTTCCAAAATTGATGGTTTTCTATTTTGGACTTGTGGAACTGAGTATGAATCTTGGAAATATTGTGGACAAGGTGGATAAGTAGGACAAGTTGATTGAAAATTAGACTCAGGGGGGTGAAACCCCATTGACTCTATGAAGAGTTAAAATTATTCTGAAAATTATGGTTATAAGATTCTTGATTCGGATAAGACCAATCCAGCACACTAGGTTGGTTAAAGTTATGATATGCCGGGTTGGTAATATCTGAAAAAGAGGTCGGTGTGTAATATGGATTACTATTAAAATTGAAAAAATTATTATTATAAGCCATATCACATAATAGAATACAAACAAAGAAAAAAAAACCAAATAAGCAAACAAATAAAAAGAAAAAATTCTAAACTAAGTTAGGGTAGACCTATGACCTAGACGACTCCTAACTGGTTAGACTGACCATGGGAGGTATAATGCAGACTTTGACCATAAGCTAATCAGCCAGGTCAGGGTAAGATTGGTGGGAGGTTATCCGTCAAAGACGTTCCTTAATTAAATAACCACCAACCTTCAGGCTTTCGGCCCTTAATCCCCTTCCTAGACACTGATTTGGCAGGAGTCAAATTCCAACACCTTTCCCCCTTAGGATAATCTCCTAATTGAGTCCGAGATGTCCCTAAGGCCAACTTCTACTTATTTTTAGTTAGGCTCGGGTTAGTAAGTGCTCGGAATCTGATTTTTGGGCCAAGGAAGGGTGATTAAATCCCCACCTTATCTTGTTATGGGGTGGTGCCCTTAAGATCAGTTTGTGCAAGTGTACAAGATATGTAAACAAGATTCACTCAAAGTGATGTAAATCAACCAAGAGATGAGTCCTATTCTAGATGCAATGCGAACGTACCTTGCTCCAGCACTCTTCAACAGTAAAGTAAATGAATTGAAAAGACACGTGCCTAAAATGCAAATGTCTAATAAATCTTTTTTTAACTTTTTCAACAAATGTTTTACTGTTGGTTTATTAGCAGGTTCCTGATGATAGCATACAAGAAATAAAGTTCGCAAAACTCTAATTTTTGCAAAGCAAGCAGCCCTGCAAAAAAAAAACAGTCAGTAGTGAACTCTTCCTTGCCGCGGAATTGCGGTCAGGGCCGAGCAAACGCGGCAATTCAGAGGGTACTTGGTCTCTGCTTTCTAGAGCAGAGGCCCAAGACCACTTATATGTTACTGCAAGGCTTCTTTCCTATTTTCTTTGACTTGTAACCTACAACAGAGAAGAAAAATTCGTTTTAGTTCCAAAAATTCAATAAAAACCGTTACCCTCCCCGGCAACGGCGCCAAAAATTGATTGAGCTTGAACCTGCACAAAAATACGGAATTTCAGAACTTTAAATAGAGATGTGCAAGTGCTCAATTCTACCGCAATAGCAAGTGGCTATGCGGGTCGTGATCCACAAGGAGGGTTAGCGATAGAAGCGTTCAAGGTTTGTATTGAAATTTTTGTGAAGAAAAATGAAGGTTCTTCTTTGTTTTAAGAAATGAAAATGAAAAAGAGTTAGGTTAAAGTTAAGTTAGAAAGAGAGCGATAGATGGAGAAGGTGGAGAAAATCAGAAAATTATGTACAAATAAACTGAAAAAGAATGAAAAAGATTTGGAAGATGTGGAGTTGGTGATCTAAACTAAAAATTACAAGAAAAGAAAGAAAAACTAAAAATAATTACTTACCTCCTTTTGACCAAAAGCTTACCTTAAATCTTTGCCGACGATGTTACCTTGAAGTGGAGGCAATCAACGCATAGCCCATAAGAGTTGATTATTGTCTCTTCCACATTACATCCTCAAGACAAAACAAGCATGAAATGATACAGAGAGACTCAAATCCATCGTCATGAGCTATCGGTGGCACTCGCAACGGCAAGGCTCTTTCGATGCTTTTAGACTCACTTGGAGAGCAATTGGTACAAGAATGAAAGTAGAAAAGAAGAAGAAGAAGAACACTAAAACGAAGTACATAAAAAGGAAACTACAGATTCGATTTCATAACGATAAGAGAAAAGAAAGAAACCTTACACCGGTGTCACTCTCATTACAAGCTTCATTCTCGTTCTCCTATGAAAGTCTGATCTCCTCTGAATTAAAAAAATTAAAACTAAAAATTACATGAAAAGAAAAACAAAAACCTAAACTAAAAAAATGGAAAAATAGACTAAATCCTATCTCTGCATGGTCGTCCCCTGGAGGCTCTGAAAATCCCAGTATTTATAGGCAAAAACCCACCTATATGAGCGTATGAAGATAGAGGGAGCAAACGCTCCTCCTAACTCTTTACCAAAGCCGCGGAAACGCGGCTTTGGCCGCGTTTCCGCGGCCAGGGTGTGGCCAGGTGGCCACACCTTATTGGTGGAGCTCCCCGGTTTCTCTCTTGGTCTTTATCTTCAGCTGGATTTTCAGTTTAAGTCCGGGATTTTGGTGAAATGGCCTTTGATCCTTGGCTTCAACCGATCGATTTGTAGGGATTCGTTCTAACAAATTTTCAACCGATCTGAACCAATCTGATTTGCCCTGATTCACTATGTTTGAATTAACTCTGATTTAATTCAGAATTTGATGGGCTTTTGGGCTCATTTCTCTTCACTCTCATTTAGGAATGGGCCTGCAAAAAAATTAAACATTTAATTAGGAGAAAGCAGATTTTATTCTATAATAAGTGGGAGAATATGATAATAAATGTGCAATATTAGTGACCAATCACCAACTGATCTTCCACCTGGATGTGGCCAATTGGCCACATCCAGGCCGCGGATACGCGGCTTGTTGGTAGGGATAAGGGGAGCGTTTGCTTCCCTTATCTCCTCACTACCTTTCCTCTGAGGTTTTGCGTATAAAAGCTCGGGTTTTGTACTAAAAATGGAGTGAAGACTAGGATTAGAATTTTTGTTTATACGTTAAGGTTTAGGCTCTTTTGTTAGATAGTATAAAAGTTATATTTTTGTTTTACAATTTGTAGTTCAGTACAAATACTTGTGAGAGAGAGGAATTGAGTGCTTGTACATGAAGATTGAAGTGACATCAATACAAGAATCGAGCTACTTTTTCTTCCACTCATTTACGGTATGTCTTGTGTTATTTACTTGTATTTTTTTTTATCTTTCATGAGTAGCTAAATCAGTTTTCTGGGCTCACTATTGTACCTCTCTCCAATTCTTCTTCTCTTCTGATTTTAATGAAAAAGACCCAATGAATCATTTGCATGCCTCACTTAAAGCCTTTCTTCTTGAAAGTGTTCTTGAAGGCACATGAGGATGGGTTTGGATTTTTAAACTCTTACTTCTTTTAAGAACGTCTCTTGAATTTGTTTTTATCTCATACTTGACTTCTTGATGATTTAACATTCGAATCAAACGGTTTCTTAAAGAAAAGAGTGAACTTTTCCAACCATCTATATGCTTTACTTCAAACTTTTTAAAGTCAACCTTAAGTTTGGCCTATGATCAAATTGAGGCACTAAGGATTTCCATAGAAGAATAAACAGTTGAGTAGTGAGATAATGAGACCAGATTTTCTTCTTATTAAAATCAACCAAACAATTTTCGAGCTTTTTAAATCACCTTCTCCAAAGCCTTCTCTAAAGTTGCAATTTCTCTTTTAATCATCTCCTTCTTTCCATTCTCTTTTCAATTAAAAAACGAGCACAACTCTTTGTTATTAAACGAAACACCGAAAAGCTTTCATCGCATTCCTCCCCGTGGACAAACCCGTTAGCCACAAGCTACACGATAATTTCTTAACTCTTTGATTGTTCTTTGATTTTTAGCAATCAATTTTTGGCACCGTTGCCGGGGAGGGAACTATGTATTTATTTTTTAACAAGTTTGGTGTGTTGTTTCAGGGACTTGAAGATTCAGATCTAGCATTCAAGCTTTGCAAGAGAAGACTTGCAAATTCTGTGCCCCTACTCTCGAAAGTAGGAAACAGAATTTCAAGAAATTGCGTTGCAAAAGTTAAAAATTTCATTGGACTACTAAAACTCTTGTTTGCAGGACATATTGCTCGCAAAAAATAAAGTTTTTTTACGTTATATTCTTGCTATTTCTGCTATCCACCATTCCTGTTTTAATCCAACAGTAATTTGAGTGATTGTTAATTGCTTAAAAAACGTTTAGACTTGCATTCTAGGCATATGTCTCATTACGTTTATTTTACAATTGCTATTGAAGAGAGCTGAAGACAAGGTACGTATGCATAGCATATAGTGAAAATCACCTAGAGGGGGGTGAATAGGTGATAATGCTAATCAATGCACAATTTAAAAATATGATGCAACAATCGCCCAAAACAAGACTAAGAGCCGAATGCCCCATAAAGGGTTCTGAACTCCTTCCTCCTGATTCCTCTTGAAATGAGTTAGAGGTGCGCAATGCAACCTTGTTGTATGGGACTATGATTGACAAGATGAATGAAAACAAATGAATATTGCAATGAAGATTGAGAGCAAGTAATAAGAGCAATGAAAGTAAAGCAAGAAGTAAGAGCAAGTAAACCAAACGCAAACACCGAGAATTTTTCCGAGGTTCGAGCACCCAGCTCTACGTCCCCGCCTTCCCCTGAAGGATTTCTAACCACTATAACTTCACAAAGATGTTACAAATACACCGGAGTACCCAACTCCACAATCTCAAGTACAAGTTCTCACTTGGTAGTCAAAAGACCACAAACTCTCTTTTGCAAAACTCTCTTCCCTTACAAAAATCCTTGTAGAACAATGAGTAGGAATGAAGCTCTTGTGTGTAAGGAGAAAAGAAAAAGAAATCAGAGAGTTCTTGAAAACACTTCAGAAAATGAGAGAGAATTTTCAACACAAAACCAAGAAACAAAGCTCTTTTGAAAACTTTTGCAAATTATTCTTATGATCAACATCTCCCTAAACACCCCTATTTATAGTAGAGGGCTAGGGTTAGAAGATAAAACTCACTTAAGGCCAATTAGGAAGTATTAGGATCAGTAAATATCATTTAAACCCTTTTTAGAAAGAAAAAGACAAAAACAAATCTGCTCAGAAAACTAGCCGTTACTGTTCAAACGGCACAGTCGGTTGACCGGCCGGTCGACCGAAGTATAAAAATAAGAGCCGTTGCTGGCTCTCGGTCGACCGAAAAATATAGAGAGCAAACATCTTGCAGTCAGGCAGGTTTCGGTCGACCCCACGGTCGACCGCGAAAACGTGCACACGGATACGCACTGCTGCTAGAACCTCGGTCGAATGGGTCTGTCGACCGGATTGACCTGACACAGGGTCGGCCGACCGGACGGTCGACCGGTGCAGGTCAAAAGTCAAAAACAAAAACAGATTTTGAAGGGAATTAAAAATAAACAAAGTATGTTTTGAATAGGGATATATATAAACATAAAAATGAGTTTTTAGGCAGAAGATTGTATACAAAAATATTTTGTACATATTATAGGAAATATTTTTGGAAATAAGATGTGTGCAAGAATGTGTGTGATAGAGCTTCAAATCTATTCACTATTCTTTAACAAAACTATAAACCTAGAAACAAATCTAATGAATTATCTTGAGCAATCTTGAAGTCTTGAGCCATGCAATGCCTTGCTAGAGCCTTCTCTTCTATGTTCCTTCCTTGATGTGCAAAACGCCTTCTTTGCTTCATGAACCTAGAAGTACTTGCAATAGCTAAGCGATGGCCTCCAAATATGGTACTAACCTGAAACTTATCTTAAACAAACTAATTAGTACCAAATAGCTCTTATTTGTTTTGTTATCATCAAAACTCTAAACAAATGGAGAGTGTAACTTTTTTGGGCCAACAATCTCCCCCTTTTTGATGATGACAAAACAAATAAGCTATAAACAAACATATAGGGGAGGAGAAAGCTCCCCCTCAAATTATGCTATATTAATCAAAGAAAAACAATGTAATTTGTAATTAGCAAGTAAACATCATGAAACCAAAAACCATGAGAATATAAAACACTTGGAAAACCCTTAAACTCAAATTACAAGAATTCATGAAAACACATCAAAAACTAAGAACATATATGAGCTCATATGAAACCAAAACCCATATGAACTCAAATTTCCATATATAAACTCATTCTCCCCCTCTTTGTCATACATCAAAAAGGGTCAAAAAAACATTGTTATTCAATAACACAAACATTAAGTTCACCACATATGAAAGAAAATCTAGCAAAATCAAGTGGTTTAGTGAAAATATCGGCAAGTTGCAAATCCGTAGAAACATAGTCAATATCTATATCTCCTTTCTCAAAATGATCTCTAAGAAAGTGATATCTAATCTCAATGTGCTTTGTCTTACTATGTTGATTTGCATTCTTAGTCATGTGTATAGTATTAGTATTATCACAAAATATTTTGATATGGTTATAATGCAAATCATAATCAAGGAGAGTATGTTTCATCCAAAGGACTTGTGCACAACAAGCCCCCGCGGCAACATACTCCGCCTCAGCAGTTGAGAGAGCTACTGAATTTTATTTCCTAGAGGACCATGAAACAAGACAATTACCAAGGAATTGACATGTCCCACTAGTACTCTTTCTATCTACTCTACAACCCGCATAGTCGGCATCCGAATAACTCGTCATTGAGAAATCTCCGGTTTTCGGATACCAAAGACCCATTCCAATTGTGCCCTTAATATAACGAATAATGCGTTTTACCGCAATAAGATGGGACTCTTTGGGACACGATTGAAATCTAGCACAAAGACACACACTAAACATTATGTCCGGCCTACTTGCCGTCAAATACAAAGGACTACCTATCATGCTCCTATACAATTTAATATCAACATTTTTACCTTGGTCATCCTTATCAAGCTTGGTTGTAGTTGCCATGGGAGTGTTGCAAACTTTAGATTTTTCAAGTCCAAACTTCTTTACGAGTTCCTTTGCGTACTTGGCTTGACATATGAAGTTCCCATCTTGCAATTGCTTGATTTGGAGTCCAAGAAAGAAATTCAATTCACCCATGGAAGACATTTCAAACTCACATTGCATAACCTTTTCAAACTCCTTGCATAAAAACTCATTAGAAGATCCAAAAATTATATCATCAACATAAATTTGCACAATTAAAATGTCATTATCAACATGCTTAGTAAAAAGAGTTGGGTCTACTTTGCCTTTGACAAAATCATTTGAAATGAGAAAACTAGAAAGCCTTTCATATCAAGCTCTTGGAGCTTGTTTCAATCCATACAAAGCTTTATCAAGTTTAAAAACAAAATTAGGATGAACATGATCAACAAAACCGGGAGGTTGTTCAACATAAACTTCTTCATTTATAAAATCATTCAAAAATGCACTTTTCACATCCATTTGAAAAAGTTTAAAATTTTTAAAAGATGCAAAAGCTAGTGTCATCCGTATGGCTTCAAGCAGTGCTACGGGTGCAAAGGTCTCCTCAAAGTCAATTCCCTCAACTTGAGTGTAATCTTGGGCCACTAACCTAGCTTTATTCCTAATGACATTACCGGACTCATCCATCTTGTTTCTAAAGATCCACTTAGTACCAATTATTGGTCTATCGTGGGGCCTAGGAACAAGGTGCCAAACTTGGTTGCGCTCAAATTGATTGAGTTCCTCTTACATAGCTAGCAATCAATATGAGTCCGCCTCGGCTTCGAGGATGCTTTTGGGTTCAAAATGAGAAATGAAAGCAAAGTTACCACATAAGTCATGGAGTTTGGAGCGAGTTGTTACCCCTTTAGATGCATCACCTAAGATGAGCTCCTTGGGATGATTTGTAGCATATCTCCAAGCTTTAGGAAGCGGTTGAGAGCTTTCCTCTTTATCCTCTAGAACATCACCAATGGATTCTTGCTTTTCTTCTTGAGCGGACGAATCCTTCAAGGATAGTCTCTCCATGTCTTCACCTAATGGGTCAATCTCTACAACATTCTCAACAACCACATTAGATTCTTCAAACTTAACATGCATGGATTCTTCAATGGTAAGTGAAGATCTATTGAATACTCTATAAGCTTTGCTAGTAGTAGAATATCCAACAAAGATTGCTTCATAAGCCTTAGCATCAAATTTACCCAAGTTATCTTTAGTATTCAAAACAAAACACTTGCATCCAAAAACTTTAAAATATGCAATATTTGGTTTTCTAGAATGATACATTTCAAAAGATGTTTTGGAAGAATTCTTACATAAATAAATACGATTTGAAATATAGCATGCGGTGTTTACGGCCTCGGCCCATAAATATTGAGGGAGGTCATATTCACTTATCATGGTCCTAGCCATCTCTTGAAGTATTCTATTTTTCCTTTCTACAACTCCATTTTGTTGTGGAGTTCTAGGACATGACATTTCATGCTTGATTCCCTTTTCATCACAATAAGTCATGAAGAGTTGGTTAACAAACTCACCACCTCTATCACTCCTTATTCTCAAAATCGAAAAACCTTTTTCTTTTTCAAACCTTTTTCTTTTTCAACCCTTTTTCGAAAAATTTTGAAATAAGAAAAAGTTTGATCTTTGTGTTCCAAAAAGAAAACTCAAGTGAAACAGGAAAAATCATCAACTAAAACAAATGCAAATCTACTACCATTTAAGCTCTTAGTTTTAGTTGGTCCAAAAAGATCCATATGAATTAATTCTAATGGCCTAGTTGACATGATATCCTTGATTGGTTTGAAGGAAGACTTGGTTTGTTTCCCAAGTTCGCACGCACCACAAATGCGGTCTTTCTCAAACTTCAAGCAAGGTATACCCTTCACCAATTCCTTAGAATTAATCCTAAAATATGGTCAAAAGATGCATGTCCTAATCTTCAATGCCAAAGCCAAGAATTTTCATCGAAAGCATTCAAGCATTTAGTAGAACAATCTAAATTAAGCATGTCAATGATATAAACATTATTGTCACGAAAACCGGTGAGAATACAGTCATTGGTTTTAACATCAAAAATCTTGCAAGAAGAATCATCAAAAACAACTTTAAGTCCACGGTCACAAAGTGGACTAATACTAAGCAAGTTATGCTTCAAACCATCAACAAGAGCTACATTTTCTATAATAGGAGATGCACCAATTTGAATGTTACCTATACCGATGATAGTTCCCTTGGAGTCATCCCCGAAGGTGACGGTGCCACCTTCCATGTACCTTGATAGGGTTGTAAAGTTATTGATGTCCCATGTCATGTGTCTTTAACAACCACTATCAAGGTACCACCGCTCCTTACGTCTTGGAGTCTTGGTGTGTACCTACATCAAATAATTTAGGACTTGATTTTGGTACCCACATTTTCTTGGGTCCTAAAGAGTTAGTGCCATGAACCCAAACAAGATTATTTGATCTATTTACTTGGTCATAACAAAACTTAGCCAAATGTCCATTTTTACCACAATAAGTACATCTATACACTCTACTATATCTAAAAGCATAGTGAGTGTGAGACTTGTGAGCATGTGTGGATTTAGCATGAGTGTGGTGTGAAGTGTGAGCATGAGGAATCGTAATATGAGAATATTTAGCATGAGAGGTGTGCTTTTTAGAAAACATTTCTTCAATTTTCTTAGTGTTAAAAGCACAATCCTTCAAGACCTTTTCAAAGTCAACAATTCTAATTTTTAGAGAAGAAATTTCTTTTTCATCAATCTTAGGAAATTTTGCTTTACATGCAACTTTGTAAGCATTAAATTCATTTTGAGTAGAAATGAGATTGGAGGAAATTTCATCTTTTTCTCTAGAAATAATAGCAAGTTGATATTTAAGAAAAGCAACTTCCTTTTCTAATTTAGAGCATTCAATCTTTTATTATCATATGTTTCGGAGAGTTCAACAAAAGCATGTACAATAACTTCTTTGCTTAATTCATCATCTTCATCAAGAGGTTGTGGGGTTACCTTTGGTGAGTTTGCCATGAAACACATGTTCGCCGTGTCCACCTCGTCTTTGGATTCGCTTTCCGAATCCCATGTGGCTTTGTAGGCTTTCTTTTCAACCGGCTTCTTTGGCTTGAAGGAGGAAGTTATCTTCTTCTTGAACTCCGGGCAATCCGCCATGATATGTCCGGGCTTTCGGCAATTGTAGCAAATAATTCTTCTCTCCTCTTTACCTTCAAATTTTCTTCGGAAGTTGAGCTTGTTCTTCCGGTACATCTTTTTGACATTTCGCACAAGAAGGGAGAGCTCCTCATCTTCTTCTTCATCTTCTTCATCTTCCTCAAGAGTGGATGAAGATTTGAAGGCTATGGACTTCTTCTTTAGCGGAGCGGCCTCTTCTCTTGCCTTCTTTTCCATCTCATGGGTCTTTAAGTTCCTAATGAGACTAATGAGGTCCATTTCATCCTTGTCGTTCAATTCTTTCAAGGTGGTGGCCTTTATCTCCCATGAAGAAGGAAGAGTCCGAATCACTTTTCGCACCTTTTGGTCATTGGAGATATCATTACCTAAAGAGGAAAGAGCATTGGTGATTTTAGTGAACCTTGTAATCATGCAATCAATGGTTTCATCATTAATCATTTTAAAAGATTCATATTGGGACCTTAAGAGATCTATCTTAGCTCTCTTAACTTGTGAAGTCCCCTCGTGTGTGACCAACAAATGTTGCCAAATCTCATAGGCGGATTGGCAATGTATTACCCGTGTAAGGTCGTCCTCATTCAAGGCGGTTAGAAGGGAATTTTGGGCCTTGGAGTTACCCTCATATTCTCTAAAGGTAAAGTCGGTCCATGTGCTCTCATCACTATCGGGTACTACATAGGGTTTGGTCAAGGATTTAGCTACCAAGCTACCTAAGGATTGCAAAAAGATAGTCATCCTAACCTTCCAAATAGAAAAATTAAGTCCATCAAATTTAGGAGGGGTTTTGATGTTATCGGCCATGTTTACTAGTGAATGAATGGATGAATGCAAATGTTGATTAGCAATATTTTAAGGATCTCTCTAAGGATGTTAAACCAAACCTAGAGTCCAAGCTCTGATACCAATTGAAAATCACCTAGAGGGGGTGAATAGGTGATAATGCTAATCAATGCACAATTTAAAAATATGATGCAACAATCGCCCAAAACAAGACTAAGAGTCGAATGCCCCGTAAAGGGTTCTGAACTCCTTCCTCCTGATTCCTCTTGAAATGAGTTAGAGGTACGCAATGCAATCTTGTTGTATGGGACTATGATTGACAAGATGAATGAAAACAAATGAATATTGCAATGAAGATTTAGAGCAAGTAATAAGAGCAATGAAAGTAAAGCAAGAAGTAAGAGCAAGTAAACCAAACGCAAACACCGAGAATTTTTCCGAGGTTCGAACACCCAGCTCTACGTCCCCGCCTTCCCCTAAAGGATTTCTAACCACTATAACTTCACAAAGATGTAACAAATACACCGGAGTACCCAACTCCAAAATCTCAAGTACAAGTTCTCTCTTGGTAGTCAAAAGACCACAAACTCTCTTTTGCAAAACTCTCTTCCCTTACAAAAATCCTTATAGAATAATGAGTAGGAATGAAGCTCTTGTGTGTAAGGAGAAAAGAAAAAGAAATCAGAGAGTTCTTGAAAACACTTCAGAAAATGAGAGAGAATTTTCAGCACAAAACCAGGAAACAAAGCTCTTTTGAATGCCTTAAACTTTTGAAAACTTTTGCAAATTTTTCTTATGATCAACCTCTCCCTAAACACCCCTATTTATAGTAGAGGGCTAGGGTTAGAAGATAAAACTCACTTAAGGCCAATTAGGAAGTATTACGATCAGTAAATATCATTTAAACCCTTTTTAGAAAAAAAAAGACAAAAACAAATCTGCTCAGAAAACTAGCCGTTACTGTTCAAACGGCACACTCGGTCGACCGGCCGGTTGACCGAAGTACAAAAATAAGAGCCGTTGCCGGCTCTCGGTCGACCGCACGGTCGACCGAAAAATACAGAGAGCAAACGTCTTGCAGTCAGGCAGGTTTCGGTCGACCGCGAAAACGTGCACACGGATACGCACTGCTGCCAGAACCTCGGTCGAATGGGTCTGTCGACAGGATTGACCTGACACAGGGTCGGCCGACCGGACGGTCGACCGGCGCAGGTCAAAAGTCAAAAACAAAAACAGATTTTGAAGGGAATTAAAAATAAACAAAGTATGTTTTGAATAGGGATATATATAAAACATAAAAATGAGTTTGTAGGCAGAAGATTGTATACAAAAATATTTTGTACATATTATAGGAAATATTTTTGGTAATAAGATATGTGCAAGAATGTGTGTGATAGAGCTTCAAACCTATTCACTATTCTTTAACAAAACTATAAACCTAGAAACAAATCTAATGAATTATCTTGAGCAATCTTGAAGTCTTGAGCCATGCAATGCCTTGCTAGAGCCTTCTCTTCTATGTTCCTTCCTTAATGTGCAAAATGCCTTCTTTGCTTCATGAACCTAGAAGTACTTGCAATAGCTAAGAATGGCCTCCAAATATGGTACTAACCTGAAACTTATCTTAAACAAACTAATTAGTACCAAATAGCTCTTATTTGTTTTGTTATCATCAAAACTCTAAACAAATGGAGAGTGTAACCTTTTTGGGCCAACATATAGTTTAGGAAACATTCTTAGGTGATATTTGCTTTTAAATGCTACTTTTCTATATCTTGCACACTTTGTATAATTAACTCTAAGGGCAAGACCCAATTCAAGATAAGGTGGGGAAGTCATTACCATTCCTTAGCCCATAAACCATCTCCAAGCACGCACAACCTAAACCTAAGTAAAATTTGATAGACGTTGGTCTTAGGGACATCTCGAATTCACTAGGAAATTATCCTAAGGGGAAAGGTGATGGAATTTGACTCCTGCTAAATCAGTGTCTAGGAAGGGGATTGAGGGCCGAAAGCCTGAAGATTGGTGGTTACTTAATTAAGGAACGTTTTAGACGGATAACCTCCTACCAATCTTGCCCTGACCTGGCTGATTAGCTTGTGGTCAAAGTCTACATTATACCTCCTGTGGACAATCAACCAGTTAGGAGTTGTCTAGGTCGAGGTTACCTTAGATTAGGCTTGGTTGATTACTCTTGTTGACTGTTGGTAAACTTGTTTGTGATTGTGATTGTGTTTGTGTATGCAAGTGTAGTCAAGAGACCCTAATTCATCTAGGTTGACTAGAAACACATCACCACCCAAGTTTGAACCAAGACCAGATCCGCTAATGGCTCAATCAACATCATTGCAGGATAGGTTCTATCCCATTAGAACCTCACTTCCATCTTGCATTCTACTTCCATCGGTTGGTGAATACAATTTTGAGCTCAAGCCTCAATTCATCAACACACTCCCCAAGTTTCATGGCTTAGAGTCTGAAGATGCTTACTTCTTCCTAAGAGAATTTGAGGAAATATGTCTAATGATGAAAATCCCACACCTTGTAGATGATGCTATTAGGTTGAGTTTGTCCCTTTCGCTCTTAAGGACCTACCAAAGAAATGGCTTTACAGCTTAGCGGCCGGTTCTATCACATCTTGGGATGGTTTCATCAAGATCTTCTTGAAGAAATTCTATCCAATTCATAAGACCGCTCTCATTAGGAAGACAATCATGCAATTCAAGCAAGAACTGAGTGAACCGTTCTGGAGGTACTTTGAACACTTTAAAGACCTCCTTGTCCAATGTCCACATCATGGAATAGAGAAATGGCGACAATGTCAAATTCTTTATGACGGTTTAGACTATTCTACCAAAACCCTCTTAGAAAGTATGTGCCAAGGGGGATTCTTGCAGAAGGATGAAAATGAAGGATGAGATTTGTATGAAAACCTAGCGGAAAAGACCATCCAATGGGAACCTACTAGTGAGACCTCTAGGAATCCAAACTCCATCTCTTCAAAAGGAGGTCTCCATTCAATCGAATCATCCATCGCTAATGAGGCTAAGTTAGCTAACCTAGCAAGAAGACTGGAAGCTCTAGAAACGAAGGAACCAAGTCCAGTCAATCAAGTCAGCCCAAACCAATTTCCAACTCCGGGCTGCACTTACTGTCAAGCCATGAATCATGTGTTCGAGGAGTGCCCTGTGTTTCAGGTTCAGCAACAATACAATGAACCGATGAATTCGGCCTTTTCAAGGCCGAACAATAATCCTTACGCACCAACGTACAACCCTGGCTGGAGAAATCACCCTAATTTCTCATGGAGCCAAAATAAGCATGACCACTCACGGTCAAATCATGCTAGCCACTTCCATCATGCCAATAATTCTTCCAATCATCAACCCAACTTTTTCAATTTCCATAATAATTCTCCCAACCATCCATCTAACTTTTCAAACTATCAACAAAACTTTCTCAACCAAGCTCCACAATTCTCCTTCCAGAATCCTCAACTAGAAAGGAGAATGACTGACTTTGAAAGAAACATGTGATGGGGAGATTCTGTCTCCTCGTTTTAAATAACCGCAAGTGCGCGGTCGTTCGATGTAGCACTTGAGGGTCGATCCACAGGGACAGGTGGTTCTTATGGTTTCAACACCTCTACGCGAATTGATCAAAAATTTTGTGGGATTGTGAGTTATGTGAACTAATTATAGTAAAAGAAAAGTCAAGCACTTAGGATCGAATCCCCTAACTAGCATCAAGCGGTCAATTTTGGTCTCCATACTAGTTTGTAATACACACCAAATCTCTATGTCTAAGAGGCACATTAATTCTGAACACTAGATTTAAGCACAAGCTATTATCCAGTTACATGGTCCATCAAAGGTAAATTAACTAAATTAAATAAATAGCATAAATGCAACAGACCCTAAGCATGGACCATTAACCCCCGATACATAGCCTGTCAAATAAGTAGTGACTCTAAAAATAATCTCCTAAAAGTTATAGGTCAATTGGTGTGCATACAGTCATAAATAGGAGAATGACTCGGTCCACAAGAATTAAGTCTAGGTTCATCTCCCCTAAGCGCCTGCAGCAAATAAGCTACTCATGATAAAATTAACAATAAACTAAACTAATTAAATCAGTTTAAAATTATCTAAATTTAATTAAACAATTAACTGAAAACTCTAATTAATTAAACTAATGAAACTATTAAGAAAAATAATAAACAAATAAAATTAAAAGGTTACCTTGCACGGCTGAGGCCTGCACCTACAGGTAAGCTTGTGGGGGGCGGGGGCCCTTCCTCTTCAAATTGGAGCGCCCAAAGGACCTTGTTCCAATCAAAGGGCGCCAAGTAGGCGCTGGTTTTCAAACACAAGGCGCCAAGGGCCTTGCCTGCGGGCCTTGCTTGTCCTGTGAGCAAAGAGAGAGAGGCGCTTGCCTCTTTCTTTTTGTCTTTCTTTTTTTTTCTTTTGATCGAGGGCTTGGGCGCCTGTGACAGGGAGGGCGCGTCCAAGCTCTCTTCTTTTCCTTTTTTTTTTCTTTTTGAATAATGGAGGAGCTGTTGTGATGCAGAGAGAAACGGAGATAGACTTTTGATGAATCAATCAAAACAAAATAAGAACAAAAATAATAACGTGAACGAGAATTTTATGCAAAGAGAAAAAGAATGAAAGCCTCAAAATTTCAGATCTAGAAAATGTACGTACAGGTGAAAAGAAAAAAACCCTCCCTCTTAAAACCCTAGACTTGGCTATTTATAGGCTTAGGGTTTTGATTTTTTATATAAAAGTCCACAACATTTATTTAATTATACAGAAGAGCTATCAATGTCAAATTGCACTAAAACCCCTGAACTTTACAAAATTGCGTTTTTGTTCAAGTGACTTTCAGCTTCTCCGAATTGACTGTAGATTTATCTGGTGTTTGTTTTGAGCATGGTAGAGAAGCACTAGTGCCAAGCATCCCATCTCGCCTTCAGTCTCCTGTTGCACATCTTACAGTCTCCAGAGCACGCTTTTGTGGTCCAGTTTCCTTTTGATAGCTCACTCTGCAAAACACCACTAAAAATACCCGAGCAGCATTATTTATAGACAAATGATAGATAAATATGCGCATGAAAATGTGACAAAATCGTGCTGATCAAATACCCCCACGCCTATCTTTTGCTAGTCCTCGAGCAAAACTAATAAAAAGAAAAAGAAAAACTAAACTATTCTAACTCACTTTCGTAGGAATCACGGTTGCTCTTAGCATGTGCAACAAGCCGTTAAACCCCTAAGTTACCCCTAGAGGACGAGTTTTGTCTCGTGAGGGTTTTCAGTGGATTACACCCACAAAATCCAAGAAAGTTAAAGATTATGAAATAAATAAAAGTAAAATAAGGATAACCGAAAATCAAGAAAAGAAAAACAAATCATTTTTTTTAGTTAACTAGCTAGCAAGATCATCAATTTTCATGAGTGTCATTTTTCAAGTAAGATCTCAATTCAAGATATCATATTGGTTATAAAATAAAGTCTTAAATCCAAAACTTTACACCACCTGTCCTAAGTTTCAGATCCTATGTACTCCGTGATCGTGATGTAGTTCTTAAGCTTGGGAATATTTAATTACAACTTTCAATTTTTTTTTATAACTATCTTTCGCGTAGATACCGAGACTTCCTGAGGCCAAGACATCTAGCTAATTGATAATCAAAATTATTATGTTTTCATAATGTCTTATCCTATTAGGCTTTCTCAGCTACCCATATAGCGAACTTTGGGCCAATGCTTCCAAACCAGATGGTCTTAGGGCAATAAGTGTAAAGACACTCCTACGGACTTAATTACTCAAGCAACTGAGGCCACAAGACAAGACTTATTAATATCTATTTTACTATATAATAAATTTTTTTCTTTTATTTTATTTTATTTTATTTTTAGTTGCAATCAATATCCCAAGCCTATGAACTAATAGTGTAAGTGCTATTGGGTACATAATCACTTAGACTAAGTTTAGATGGTATGTCCGTTTTAGATTCAAATCTTTATTTTAAGACTTTATGACTCTTTCATTTTGATCTTACGTTTAAAATCTACTCATGGATACCAACTCACTCACATACTAGCTAGCTATCTGTAGAAACTTTTCAAATTTTTCACAATTTTTTTTTTAAGACTCTAAATAAAGAAAGAAAAGAGAAATAAAGTGAAAACCCTAAAACTAAAACAAAACCAAAAAGACTCCTAAAACAAAAGAAATATGTGAATCTTCCCCCCCACACCTAAACTGTGCCATGTCCTCACGCATATACTTGAATACAGAGATAGAATGAATATAGCATATAATACATACATCCACATACGTGTACACAATCAAAGAATAAAGCATCCAATTCAAGCATACATGAGTAAAATGTATGAAATAAATATGCTGAAATTAGAAGTACTCACAGTGCACTGAAAAATCTAGTTGTCGAATCAACGAAAATTCTCCATGTGTGTGGTGGATGCCTCCTTGCTTATCCTGTATCACTTGTAATAAACTCGGCACATAGGTTATAGAAAGAGATAAATAAAAGACTCTAAACACTATACTGACTCCTTATGGTTATTAGAAATCCTAAAACAAATTGATGAAGATGAAGCAGGTTATAGTGTAAATGTACATACCTTCACCTGAGCTACCTTGATTAGCAATTGGAGGTTCCTAGTCGGGTTCATCATTCGGGGTTGGTAGCAGGAATCTCAAGGCTCGTTCTAACTCATCTATGCTTCCCATGTGTGATGGCAGTGCAAGGTTGTGCAACCCCACAAAATTCTCATGCATTGGCACATGTGGATAGAGCCTGTGTTGCCAATTATGAATACCCAGACGAAATTCGGTGTCGGTAGCAATTGGTTGCATAATTCGGTTAGCATATTCATTCACCGACTCTCCTTCGTCAAAACCAAATTCCAAAAACGGCGAGTTGTAGTCCAGAAAACCGTTCTCGTCATCCCACAGGCCGTGGTCTATATCTGGGTCTGACATGTTCTTAATTTTCCCACTTGCTTTGTTAGCGTCTAAAACATATAATCAGTAAGTTAGTTTTTTTTTTATATATAATTTATTTTTTTATTTTTTATTATTATGTTTTTCTTTTTTTTAATAATAACATACAATTACAGATTCAATATATGAACAACTCATCCAGCGTATTGGGGGTCATGAAGACTGATAACCTCCTCATTATCACTCACAGGTATTTCGAAGAACGGCTTTAAACATTGCCCATTAACCTTGAACACTGCACCGTTTTACGGATCTTCTATCTCCACTGCTCCATGCGAAAATACCACACGCACCACAAATGGTCCCGTCCATCTGGATCTCAACTTATCAGGAAATAAATACAACTTAGAATCATATAATAGGACTTTCTCACTAGGTGTAAATGACTTTCGCAAAATTGCTCTGTCATGGAACACCTTTGTCTTTTCCTTATAGATTCTGGCGTTCTCGTACGCTTCATTCCTGATTTCTTCCAACTCGTTGAGTTGAAGCTTTCTATGTGCGCCTGCCACGTCAAGATCAAAATTGAGCTACTTTATGGCCCACATGGCTCTGTGTTCCAATTCTACTGGTAGATGGCATGCCTTCCCAAAAATAAGCCGATATGGAGACATTCCAAGATTGGTTTTAAAAGCAGTTCGATACGCCCACAGAGCATCTATTAATTTTAACGACCAATCTTTGCGATTCAAATTTACTGTTTTCTCCAGAATCTGCTTGATTTGCCTGTTGCTTACTTCCACTTGACCGCTCGTTTGTGGATGATAAGGAGTTGACAGTTTATGGGTAATTGAGTACTTTCTCATCAGAGCCTCAAAAGAACGGTTACAGAAGTGGGTACCATTGTCGCTGATAATTGCACGTGGCGCACCAAATAGAGAAAAAATATTCTCTTTTAAAAATTTGACAACAATCTTGTTGTCATTGGTCCTGCTTGCCACAGCTTCTACCCATTTGGACATATAATCAACAGCAACTAAAATGTAAAGATTTCCAAATGAGTTTGGGAATGGTCCTATGAAGTCAAGTCCCCACACATCAAATATTTTGACCGTTAATATTGAGTGTAACGGCATCATGTTCCTCCTTGTGATCCTGCCCACATGTTGACAACGAGTGCAACATTTGCAGAACTCGTGAGCGTCTTTAAGGAGGATGGGCCAATAAAAACCACACTGTAGGACCTTTTCTGTAGTCTTCTTTGCTCCGAAATGCCCCCCACAAGCTTGGTCATGACAGAATGACAAGATGCTTTTGTGTTCTTCTTTGGGGACACACCTCCTAAAGATCTGATCAGGACAGTACTTCCACAGATATGGATCATCCCAATAGAAGTATTTCAATTGAGAGTGAAATTTATATTTGTATTGTCTTGACCATTCTTCAGGTGTTTTCCTGGTCACAAGAAAGTTGACAATATCAGCGAACCATGGCTCTCTTATCATGGCAAACAGTTGCTCATCATGAAAGTGTTCGTTTATGGGTACATTAGAGGAAGGAGCGTTTGGTAGACGGGACATGTGATCAGCCACCAGATTGTCGGTCCCCTTTTTGTCCTTAATTTGAAGGTCAAATTCTTGAAGTAGCAATACCCATCTTATTAGTCGTGCCTTCGCATCTTTCTTTGTCAGCAAGTATTTTAGAGCAGCGTGGTCAGTGTAAACAGTGATTTCTGAGCCAATCAAGTAAGACCTAAACTTTTCAAGCGCAAAGACCACGGCTAAGAATTCTTTCTCAGTTGTGGAGTAGTTGAGTTGCGCATCGTTCAGTGTCCTACTGGCGTAATAGATCACATGAGGCTGCTTGTTAATCCGCTGCCCGAGGACTGCACCAATCGCGTAATCAGACGCGTCATACATTAGCTCAAAGGGTTGGCTCCAATCTGGTGCATGAATTATAGGGGCTGAAATTAGCTCCTTCTTTAAGATCTCAAATGCCTCAAGGCATTCTGGGGAAAAAACAAATGGGACGTCCTTGGCGAGTAGGCTGGTTAATGGGCGAGCAATCTTGCTGAAGTTTTGTATAAATCGTCGATAAAAACCAGCATGTCCCAGGAATGATCTGATGTCCTTAACTGATTTAGGAGGTGGGAGATGAGCTAACAAATTCACTTTCTCTTTGTCCACCTCTATCCCTTTCTTTGAGATTACATGACCCAGAACAATGCCTTGTTGGACCATAAAGTGACACTTCTCCCAATTCAGTGTCAGATTCTTTTCTCTGCATCGAGTGAGAACTAGGTTGAGATGGTGAAGGCATTCCGAGAAGGAATCTCCAAAGATTAAAAAATCATCCATGAATACCTCGAGGAATCTTTCCACCATGTCAGAAAAGATACTGAGCATACATCGTTGAAATGTTGCAGGTGCATTGCACAACCCAAAGGGCATGCGTCTGTATGCAAATGTTCCAAACGGACATGTGAATGTAGTTTTCTCCTGATCCTCAGGAGCTATTGGGATCTGATTATAACCAGAGTACCTATCGAGAAAGCAATAATATTCATATCCGGCTAGACATTCCAACATCTGGTCAATGAACGGCAAAGGAAAATGATCCTTTCTTATCTCCGCATTGAGCTTTCTGTAATCGATACACACTCGCCATCCTGTCTGAATTCGAGTAGGTATAAGCTCATCATCATCGTTCTTGACCACAGTGATTCCCGACTTTTTCGGCACCACTTGCACAGGACTCACCCACGAGCTGTCAGAGATTGGATAAATGATTCCATTATCGAGGCATTTCAAAATATCTTTTCTTACTACCTCCTTCATTACAGGATTCATTCTGCATTGGGGGTCTCTTCTTGGTTTGGCATCTTCAATTAGGTGGATCCGATGCTGGACAATGGTTGGACTTATCCCTTTTATATCAGCCATTGTCCACCCTATAACTTCCTTGTTCTCCTTCAGTACAGACAAGAGCGATTCCTCTTTGTTCTTACTCAGATTGGAAGCTATTACGACCGGAATCTTTTTGTCCTCACCTAAATAGGCATATTTTAATGTGTCAGGAAGAGGTTTTAGCTCTAAGTTAGGTGGCTCCTCCACAGATGGTCGAAGTGGTGCTCGAATTCCCTCATCGAGTGATTCATAAAGAGGCTCCCAGTGCGTTGTACACACTTGATCAGCTCGTACGAACGCTTCATCAAAGTCTTGTTCCATTTCATCCGGCTCTGTCTCTTGGTCAAGATGCTCGATGTCTGATCCTTCATCTTCAAAATGTTCGCTTGATATCCCTTGGATCATGTTGACATCAAAAGGTTGGTCAAAGTGATCGCATGGTTGCTTTCCAAGATTGAAAATATTGAGATCGATAGTCATGTTCCCAAAGGTGAGTTTCATTAACCCACTGCGACAATTGATCAAAGCATTTGATGTTGCCAAGAAAGGTCGGCCAAGAATCATAGAAATTTGTCCTCTCGGGTTTTCCACCGGTGCAGTTTCAAGGACAACAAAATCGACTGGGAAGATGAATTCTCCAACCTTGATCAACACATCTTCTACCTCGCCCTTTGGAATTTTTACCGATCTATCAGCCAGTTGTAAGGTGATCCTTGTAGGTTTTAACTCACCCACTCCTAACTGCTTGTAAACTGAGTATGGAAGCAAGTTGACACTTGCCCCCAAATCTAATAAGGCCTTGTTAATCACTGTAGTCCCAATAGTGCAGGATAGAGTCGGACATCCAGGGTCCTTGTATTTCACTGGCATTGTGCTCTTTATGATCTCGCTAATATTTGCAGCAAGGAAGACCTTCTTAGGAGTTTGATGAGCTCGTTTCTTTGTGCACAGGTCCTTCAAGAACTTTGCATATGATGGAACCTGTTCAATAGCTTCAAGGAGAGGAATATTCACTTTGACTTGCTTGAAAATTTCTAAGATCTTCTCCATCTGCATTGTGTTCTTCTTAGATCGGAGCCTATTTGGAAAGGGAGCCGGTGGATCATATGTAGGCTCAATAACTTCCTCAGTTTCCTTGTCACTTGCTTTGCTAGAGCTTGAGGGTGATGGATCTGTCACTGGGTCATTTGATTTTGTATGACCGTGGACTTCCACCTGATTGTCCACCTCTTTCCCAGACCGTAATATGTGGATCGCATTCAGTTGAGCTGAATTCGAAGTGTTATTGTTAGCTCTGGTATCCCTAGGGTTGATCTCAGGTTGACTGGGGAAAGTCCCTCTTTCTCTTTCACTCATTTGAGATGACATCTTACTCATTTGTAGCGTGAGTTGTTATATGGCTTGTTGATTAGACTGCAACATCTGATTTGTCGATTGCATAAATGCGTTGAAGTTCTTCTCCATGGTGTTCAACTTTTGATCACTCCCAAATCCTGGTGGTGGCATTGATGGATTTGCATATGTTGGATTGGATTGTGGTGCCACAAAGGCCGGTTGTTGTTGATATTGAAATGTGTTTGGCCTCGTGTACTGTGAACCACTTGGTTGGGAGGTGCTTGTTGCCCCTCCTTGATATCCTCCTCCTTGATTCCATGAAAAGTTAGGGTGATTCTTCCACCCTGGATTGTATGTTGGTGCAAATGGATCATTCCTTTGTCGCTGATAAGTGGCGTTTAACTGTTGTCCCTGACTATTCATTAGTGGGTTTGGAAGGAATGGGCAATCTTCCATGACATGAGTTGGAGATTGACAGTTAAAGCAACTTGGTACAGAGGTCTGATTCACTTGATCGAACTGCTGAGGAGGAGTCCCCTTGCTTTCCAACACTTCGATCCTTCTCATCAGTGCGGCCATCTTTGCTTCAGCTGCAATGGAGTTTTCGAACGAATGTATGCCACTCCTCGATGTGGTGGTTGAGTTTGTGGTTGGTGACTTCTCATTAAACCCTTCCCACTGCATGGTTTTCTCTGCTATCTCTTCGAGGAATATCCATGCAACATCATCTGTCATCCTCATGAAGTCACCGTGGCTCATGGATTCAAGAAGAGTTTTCGAGTTGTAATCAACACCCTCCTAGATTATTTGACAGAGACACCATTTTTCTATGGCATGATGGGGCATAGAGCTAGAAGGTCCTTAAATCTTTCTAAGTATCTCCAAAATGGTTCTTTGTCCCGTTGTCTGAATTGATTGATCTCAGATCGAATCTTGCAGTCCTTTGCATTGGGAAATTTTTTTCAGAAAGACTGCAACAAACTCTGCCCATGTAGTAATTGAGTTTGTTGTGAGGCTGTAAAGCCACTTTTTAGCATTGTCCCTGAGTGAGAAAGGGATGAACCTTAGTTTGACTCCATCTTCACTCAGCTGCCTAATTCTCATCATTGCGCACACCTCCTCAAACTCATTGATGAACATATATGCATCTTCAGATTCCAGTCCGGAGAATTTGGGGAGCATAGAGATGTATTGTGGCTTCAACTCGTAGTTGTTCTCAGTGGCTTTTGGCAATCAGATGCATGACGGGTGTGATGATCGAGGAGGCTAACATCGGTCCATGAAGACCATTGGTGGAACAGGGTTAGTCATCTTGATCTCGTTCGTATCTATGCTGACAAGACGTCCTTTTGAGTCGCGTTCCCAAGCTGACATATATCAGCGTAGGAATTGAGTTGGAATGTGTGATGCTTGGGTAGCACTAATAAATTTTTTTTAATTATAATGAAATTTTTAATTTTTTTCTATTATTTTTATTATTATTTTTTTAAAATCCCTTTTTTTCGGTAGACGTGCTAAGACTAAAGAGGACACCGATCCCCGGCAACGGCGCCAAAAACTTGATGGGGAGATTCTGTCTCCTCGTTTTAAATAACCGCAAATGCACGGTCATTCGATGTAGCACTTGAGGGTCGATCCACAGGGACAGGTGGTTCTTATGGTTTCAACACCTCTACGCGAATTGATCAAAAATTTTGTGGGTTTGTGAGTTATATGAACTAATTGTAGTAAAAAAAAAAGTCAAGCACTTAGGATCAAATCCCCTAAACTAGCATCAAGTAGTCAATTTTGGTCTCCATACCAGTTTGTAATACACACCAAATTTCTATGTCTAAGAGGCACATTAATTCTGAACACTAGATTTAAGCACAAGCTATTATCTAGTTACATGGTCCATCAAAGGTAAATTAACTAAATTAAATAAATAGCATAAATGCAATAGACCCTAAGCATGGACCATTAAACCCCGATACATAGCCTGTCAAATAAGTAGTGACTCTAAAAATAATCTCCTAAAAGTTATAGGTCAATTGGTGTGCATACAGTCATAAATAGGAGAATGACTTGGTCCACAAGAATTAAGTCTAGGTTCATCTTCCCTAAGCGCTTGCAGTAAATTAGCTACTCATGATAAAATTAACAATAAACTAAACTAATTAAATCAGTTTAAAATTATCTAAATTTAATTAAACAATTAACTGAAAACTCTAATTAATTAAACTAATGAAACTATTAAAAAAATAATAAACAAATAAAATTAAAAGGTTACCTTGCACGGCTGAGGCCTGCACCTGCAGGTTAGCTTGTGTGGGGGGGGGGGGGGCCTTCCTCTTCAAATTGGAGCGCCCAAAGGACCTTGTTCCAATCAAAGGGCGCCAAGTAGGCGCTGGTTTTCAAACACAAGGCGCCAAGGGCCTTGCCTGCGGGCCTTTCTTGTCCTGTGAGCAAAGAGAGAGAGGCGCTTGCCTCTCTCTTTTTGTCTTTCTTTTTTTTTCTTTTGATCGGGGGCTTGGGCGCCTGTGACAGGGAGGGCGCTTCCAAGCTCTCTTCTTTTCCTTTTTTTTCTTTTTGAATGATGGAGGAGCTGTTGTGATGCAGAGAGAAATGGAGATAGGCTTTCGATGAATCAATCAAAACAAAATAAGAACAAAAATAATAACGTGAACGAGAATTTTATGCAGAGAGAAAAAGAATGAAAGCCTCAAAATTTCAGATCTAGAAAATGTACGTACAGGTGAAAAGAAAAAAACCCTCCCTCTCAAAACCCTAGCCTTGGCTATTTATAGGCTTAGGGTTTTGATTTTTTTACATAAAAGTCCACAACACTTATTTAATTATACAGAAGAGCTATCAATGTCAAATTGCACTAAAACCCCTGAACTTTACAAAATTGCGTTTTTGTTCCAAGTGACTTCCAGCTTCTCCGAATTGACTGTAGATTTATCTGGTGTTTGTTTTGAGCATGGTAGAGAAGCACTAGTGCCAAGCATCCCATCTCGCCTTCAGTCTCCTGTTGCACATCTTACAGTCTCCAGAGCACGCTTTTGTGGTCCAATTTTCTTTTGATAGCTCACTCTGCAAAACACCACTAAAAATATCCGAGCAGCATTATTTATAGACAAATGATAGATAAATATGGGCATAAAATGTGACAAAATCGTGCTGATCAACATGGAAAGATACATGAAAAACTAAGATTCTCTCATGCAAACTATACAGAGGTTAGAGATTCAAATGAGCCAACTAGCCACTCCACAGAATGAGAGACAGAAGGGTACCCTGCCTAGTCAGCCAATAACCAATCCTAGGAATTCTCAACAAGCTCATTTGGCTGAGGATCATTCATTAAATCAATGTAATGTTGTTCATATATTGAGGTCAAGAAAGAGAGTTGATAATCAAGTGTCAATGCCAACCAATCCCATTCAGCACAACCACAATCAAGCATCCACCTCATCTAATCCAAATCCTTTTAAATCTGACGAATCTGAAAAAGATAAGTCAACAAGTCAGGTGCACCAGCCTATAGTACCATTTCTTATTAGGCTGAAAAATAACAAGCAAAATCCACACATGGACAAGATAATTGAGATATTTAATCAAGTGAAGATAAATGTGCCACTTCTTGATGCCATCCAACAAGTCTCTTCCTATGCTAAGTTTCTTAAGGACATGTGCACCAAGAAGAGAAAGACTAATGTACCAAAAAAGGTCTTCTTAGCCACTAACATTAGTGAGCTACTATCGGGCCCGATCCCTGTCAAGTACAAAGATCCAGGTAGTCCCACTATTGCCTGCACAATAGGACAAGCCGAGATTAGTCGTGCACTTCTTGACTTGGGGGCAAGTATCAACTTGCTTCCATTCTCAGTTTATCAACAACTCGGGTTGGGCGATCTTAGTCCAACTCGAGTCACTATCCAACTGGCTGACCATTCAGTAAAAATTTCAAAAGGGGAGATTAATGATGTCCTGATTTGGCTAGGGGAGTTTATTTACCCTGTCGATTTCATAGTTATGGAGACACAACCTGTGTCTCCAATCATAGGGCTCAAATCCCTGTTATCCTAGGGCGACCATTCCTTACTACTGCCAATGCCATCATCAATTGTAGGAATGGGTCCATGAGGTTAACCTTTGGGGACATGACTAGAGAAGTCAATGTCTTCAATTTAGGAAAACAACCCCGCGATCTTGAGGACCAAACATTTGAAGTCAACCTAATTGAGAACTTAACAAGTGAATATAGGGAAGAATTGGAACTAGAAACTGAGTGTGACTTCGGGTTAGAGTCTAACGACTTTAATCTTGATCAATTTGTAGATTCTGATGTGAATTGGGCCTCGAACCCTATTTCACCAATAATGGAGCCAACAAATTTGACTAGTCCTTCCAACCAGCCTTCCTCTTCCTTAGAATTGAAAGCCTTACCTGCGCATCTCAAGTACGTCTATCTAGGCAAACAAGAGACCTTTCCTGTCATCATTGCCTCCCATTTAAATGACGGGGAAGAAGAAGATCTTAAAGCAATTCTAAGAAAACATAGGGAAGCCATTGGTTGGACTATGACTGATATAAAAGGATTAAGTCAGACCATCATTCAACATCGCATTCATCTCAATGAAGATGCCACTCCTAAAAGAGACCCGCAGCGTAAGTTAAACCCTATAATGCAAGAGGTTGTTCATGCTGAAACTGTAAAACTCCTAGACAATGGGATAATTTATCCCATTTTTGATAGCCAATGGGTCAGTCCTGTCCACGCGGTTCTAAAGAAATCTGATTTCACCGTAGTGGAAAACGAGAACAAAGAGTTGGTCCAAACTCGACTTCCCACGAAGATCCGAGTTTGCATTGACTATAGGAAGCTTAATGCTGCAACTCGTAAGGACCATTTCCCACTTCCCTTCATTGATCAAATGCTTGAACGTTTGGCGGGTCACGAGTATTACTGTTTCTTGGACGGTTACTCAGGGTATAATCAGATCCCTATTGCTCCTAAGGACCAAGAAAAGACTACGTTCACATGTCCATTTGGGACATTTGCTTATCGTCGAATGCCTTTCGACTTATGCAATGCCCCAGCAACGTTTCAACGCTGCATGTTGAGTCTTTTCTCTGATATGGTAGAACGATTCTTAGAGATCTTTATGGATGACTTCTTCATCTACGGAGATTCATTCACTCAATGTCTCCACCATTTAGAACTTGTCCTCCAACGTTATGCTGAGAAAAATCTGACACTAAATTGGGAGAAATGCCACTTCATGGTAAAACATGGAATTATCTTGGGTCATGAAATTTTCAAGAAAGGAATTGAAGTGGACAGAGCTAAAATTGAGGTTATTGCTAAGCTTCCCATGCCCAAATGCGTTAAGGACATTACATCCTTCTTAGGACACGCTGGTTTCTACCAAAGATTTATCAAGGATTTTAGCAAAATTGCTAGGCCCTTGACTAATCTGTTAACTAAGGGTGTGTCCTTCACTTTCGATACTGAATGCATGAATTCTTGGGAGAAGCTTAAGAGAGAGCTTATTTCTGCACCAATCATATCTGCTCCGGATTGGTCTAAGCCGTTCGAAATCATGTGCCATACTTTCGATTTTACCATAGGCGTTGTCCTAGGACAACGCATTGATAATAAGCAGCATGTGATTTATGACTCTAGTAGGACTCTCAACGATACTCAATTGAACTACACTACGACTGAGAAGGAATTCTTGGCAGTAGTGTTTGCCTTAGAGAAATTTCATCCCTACCTACTAGGGTCCAAAACCACCATTTTCACCGATCATTCTGCGCTTAGGTACCTCATGATGAAGAAGGATGCCAAGGTTCGACTCATTCGTTGGATCCTCCTTCTTTAAGAATTTGATCTTGAGATTCGAGACAAGAAAGGCGTAGAAAATATCGTTGCTGGCCATCTCTCACGAATCCCTAATTCTCCATGCAACGAATTGCCCATAAATGAGGATTTTCCTGATGAAAATCTCTTAGTTATCTCTAGGGAACCTTGGTTTGCTGATATAGTGAATTACTTAGTCACAAACCAAACTCCATCTCATTGGTCCAAAAACGATATATACCGGTTCTTATCCCAAGTCCGGTATTTCTTTTGGGAGGAACCGTATCTTTTTAAGTACTGTTCTGACCAAATTATTAGGAGATGCATTCCCGATGAGGAGGTTAAGAGTGTTCTATCTTTTTGTCATGAACTTGCATGCGGTGGACACTTTGGTCCCCGCAAGACTGCTGAAAAAATGCTACAAAGCGGGTTCTGTTGGCCCACTTTGTTCAAGGATGCTTATGAATTTTACAAGACGTGTCATAGATGCCAAATGGTAAGAAGGATCTCAAAACGAAATATGATGCCCCTCAACCCAATTCTAGAAATAGAACTCTTACGGGGACTGAGCTCGATCCTATGATCTATGCGTTGAACGCCTCCAAGCAAGATAGAACATGCAAGGGTTCCAGGTATGTCATCAACCAAACTAGGTGAGTACTTATTTCATCTTCTTTCTTCACTTTTTTATTTCTTAGTTTAGATCACCAACACCCACTTCCTTCATCACTCCTTTTCACTTCTTTGTAAATAATCATTTGTACATAGTCACTTTCTAATTCTCTTCACTTTCTTCATTCTACCATTTTATTTCTAACATTAACATAACTCTTTTTTCATTTTTATTTCTTTAAACAAAGAAGAACTTTCGCTTGTCTTCATAAAGATTTCAATACAAACCCTAAAAAGCTTCTATCGCTAACCCTCCTTATGGATCACGACCCGCATAACCACTTGCTATAGCGATAAGAATTGAGCACTTGCACATCTCTATTTCTAAATCTAAAATTCTGTATTTTTTGTGCAGGTTAAAGCTTCAATCACCAGCCCCCTGGCTGTTCCAAAGAGACAGTTCAAAGGACTCAGAGTATAGTGCACAGCAAAAATAAGAAGAAATCATACTAGTTCATTTACTAAAGAAAGTTAAAGCAAGAATATAATTTTTTCTGAGGCATAGCTCCGCTCTCCGAGCAAAGCTAGCCTAGCATTAGCTTCGCCCCGAAGCTCAGCTCCGCAGCCGCCGCTTAGCTCCACTCTGCACGAGGGCAAAATGCAGAAAATACCCAAGTGTTAGCTTCGCTCTGAAAACTTCGTCTGATAGCCTATCGCCGAACAGAATGCGAAGAAGCCCTCAAGGGATAACTTCGCCAGAAGGGTACTGTTCCCTAAAATCATTTTAAGGGCTTTAAAGTCCTTTTTCAGCTATGCTTCTAAGGCCGGCTCCGCATCCTGCTATTTGATAGGATGTGAACCACCTAAGGGTTAGCTTCGCATAGTAGCTTGGAGAAGGAACCATTCGGCTCCTAAAATTCCAATTGAGAAATTAAGGGGAATTAAATCCCCTAAGAAGTCAGCAAAGAAAATTAAGGGAGTTGAACTCCCTGAGATCACTGGATCATAATGAATCATTCTAGATTCATCATCAGATAGAGAAATTGGCTTCGAGAAGAGATGAAAATCTCTGAGTGAAAGGAAAAAATCCCTACCCGCAATAGGGCGCTCAATGACTAGAGGAGGAGGAGGCACCTCCGTCACAAAGGTCGCTGCCTCTTTGCCTGCTCGTCTTTTGGGGGCCATGGAAGAACTGAAAAGTTCTTAAAGTATCAAATGAAGAAGGAGGAAAAAGAGATTTGTTTCTCTAAAAATTCAAAGAGAAGTAATTCTTTCTCTTTCAGCCTAATCGGGCTTTTATAGGCTTAAGCTTGCCTAAACTTTGCCTCCTGGAAAGGAACGCAGGCGGTCGTTTCAAATTAATTTGAAACGGCGCCTAAAGCACCTTCCCGAGAAGTGTTAATTCAGCCCCGCAAAGGGCTAACTCCGCCGTGAGTTCAGCGTTGACTTCGCGTGACGCTTCAATAACTTCGCTGAGAAACGTGCCTTAGCTCCGCTAAAAGCACTTCTCTAGTTTCGCGAAAATTCCGTGTTAGTTTCGCCAGAGACTTGTTCCTAACTTAGTTGGAAGTCTGTCCCCAACTTCGCTGGAAGTTTAGCTCCGCTGAGAGCTTCTATTTCCTCTTAAGGAAAAGACTTACCTAAAACTAGCCCACTCCAGGTGTTCTCGAATCAAAAAGGAGGGAAACAAAGCAGATAAGAAGAAAATAAACATTTTTATTGATTCAAAAGGAAAGATACATTGACATTACATCAAGGTGGTCTTTCGTACAACTGAATCATTGCTCCAAAGGCATACAAGTTCTCCTATCTACTTCCAAGGTGAGAAGCCAAACCAACTGGACACGAAAGGCCTTCCTCCTGCACAAGGCCGTAATCCTTCACTTAATAGCAGATTTTGTCATCAAGAAGCTGAATCTTCTTTGATGAAAATTGGCAAAGGACTGGCTGGCACCAGAAAGCCAGATCTTCTTTGATTAAAATTGGCAAAGGAAGGATCCGAGACCTTACAGGTGACGCCCGCTTTCCCAAAGTGGATCATCTCGGATAAGCAACTGCCAACCTCTTCTTGGAACACGCATCAGCTGCTCTAGTATGTTCCTCCTGCTTAGGATTAAAGTTTCAACTTGAAAATCAAGAGGCATGTTTCTGGTCTCTTTCATCAAGACAAAAGACTGGCGGGCACAGTTCACTGCAATGCAAACTGGAAACAGGTTAGCATTAAATCAAAGAGAAAACTGCAAAGACGAAATGCTAAGTCAAATTCTTTGGGCGAAGCAATTCATATCCGATCCAGTAGTGCTTCAGTTAAGTAGAGGATAGCCTCGCTTGCACAGTGATGATGGACTAGCTCAACATAAGCCAAGTCTTAGCTCCGCCTAAGGCAGTCACAAAAGATCAAGTCCTAGCCTCGCCTATATGGCTAAGCCAGACTGGTCCAGAGGGATGCAGTCTTGACCCCACCTATATGGCAAGACTGGCTCAACCTTGAAGAGACTAAGTCCCAATTCTTGCCTAACAGACAGATTCAATAGATCAAGACAGGAACTCTGCATGAAAAAGTTTTTTCCTGATAAAGCGAGAATGATAGCTTTGCCGAGAAGCTGAAAAATAGGGCTGAAACCCTTCTCTGCGAGTCAGTCAAATACAGATGAAGAACAAGGAAAATCAATCCCTTAAGAAAGATTAAAGGAGATAAACTCTCTAAAGTCACTAGTCTATTGGTAAAGTCTCTGGATGACCGAGACTCACCAGTTCTTGGCCGGTTAGTGACCAGGATGGGCGCCCCCACTATTTCAGAGATCTGAGTCTCCTTTCCTGGGCAACGACGGGATGTCATGAACAAACTATTTCTCTAAAAAGGACTTCAAGTGTCCTATTTATAGGCCTCATAACTTGATCACGCCGCTGCCGCTTCAAGCCTAGAAGCGCGGGGGAAGTTAAAGCATTTAAATTCTTAGCCTTGAGAAAGGGAACAATCTCCCTCGTTAAAAGCAAGAGAGTTTATTCTAACCTCAGAAAAGGGAGCAATCCCTCTCGTAACTAGCCAAAAAGCAATTAGTCTCAGGAAAGGAATGTCGTTCCAAACACGGAGTTAACGCGAAGCTATCCAGACGCGAAGCTACCCAAACGCGAAGCTACCCAGAATCGCGAATCTAGACGATTCCTCGGCGAACTTATTTCAATCCGGAAGCAGGATTGAAAGCGGAGCTGAACTCAACCACTATGGCAACGTTCGCATTTCACATATCATCAATCAAAGCAGTTCAAAGTATTTCGGAGTCTGAACCATTCCATTGTAGACTTACGATAACTTTGAAGGGGGTCTTGTTGATACTCTAAAAAAGACAAGATCCTAACTGGCCTGAACAATGTCAACTTGTTGACATCTACAAAAGATAAGTGGCAGACAAGCCGACGGCCAGTTCTTTACCAATCTAAGAGGGAACGAATCAGCAACTTGGACTCTACTGATCCAATGAAGCAGACAGTAAGCCGAGGTCATTTTTAAAAGCTCGTGAGAAGGCCCAAGCAGGACCAGAGACATTAAGTGAGCTCAACACTTAGTCTTGCACAAGCCCACGAGATAAGTCTCGTATAAGAAGCCAAAGTTGCTTAGCATCGCAGGAATTTCCTTCACAAACTTCGCTGCGAGAGATGCTCAGTTAACTCCGCAGAAAGTTAACTTCGCTCGAAGCCCCATGCAGCAGCGCAGAAGGATGATTGGTAGCTTCGCCACAAGTTCTATCTAGCTCCGCTGAGAGCTATCTTCTAGCTTCGCTAGAAACTTCTCCCAGCTCCGCCATGAGCTCAACGCAACGACTCCGCTGCATGTCTTTTATGACCAATCAAATCTTTAGATGAGATCAAATCTAATTGAGATCAAATTTGGCAGTTGTTTGCCATGATCTTTTGACTCTCCCAATCAAGTGAGAAGATCATGGGAGATCTTTTAGTTATTTGGAAAGAATCAAGGGAGTATCCCTCATTTAGCAGAGTGGATCAAGAGATTAACTATTCCTAACTTTGCAGAAGCTGATTCTAGCCTCGCAGCGAGGTTACTTACCGAATGTAAAACAGATTGACCCAATCTGTTTTCAGATTTTCAGGGCGATTATACTCCTACTCCTCCTTGTAAATAGCCTACCAGGGACGAGAGGAAGAGGGGCGGGAGCTAGAAAGGCAGAGGCTCAAAAAAAGTGAGGAGAGACGGCTAAGGACAGGGATCTACTCTCTTGCTTCCAAGAATTTAGAGAATTACTTCTCTAATCAGGGTGCTAATACCCTAAGATCTTCCTCCCTCTTAAGGAATTTTTGGAACCAGGCGAGAAGAAATTCCTAAGCGGAGGCAGCTCGGGATGTAAGAGGGTTCTACCGACCTTCTGTTCTCTGATTCCCCGAACTAGGCGAGAAGGGAATCCCATCAGGCGGCAGTTCGATTGTCTTATCGATCGCATCGTCATAGGGATAAAGTGATCGGCGCTGATCAGATTCCTACCGGCACACTTCCCAGAAATCTCAGAGGAGATCTACCTGTAATCTTCTTACTGCAAAGAATTACTTGTAATTTCGCTTCACGACACTTTTTTATAAGTTTTCCCCTTCGCAAAATTAATGGAAAACAATTATGGCCTCTTCCCTTTTTTTTCAATGTGCCTATACACCTAGAATCATCGGCAACAACGGACTTTCCCTTGGCTATTCTCAAAGTTGGCTGAAGTTTGGTGAAGATTACAGGCAAAGGAGGAAGAAAACTGAGGACTAAGGGTTTAGTGTTTGTACAAATTCCAAGTCTAATTTTCCCCAAATTTAAGCATGCGCAGACGTTATCACAATGATGGCGAACGGCTATAGAATCTCTTCGCATATCCACCTGCTTTGCGTCACAAACGTCATGTGAATTTCAACGCAATCAGTTTGCCCCCCAAATGACGTCTACCTGCAAGCACCCACGCGGACTTGGCAAGCCAAGCACGATCTCCTGCCTTTTTCAGATCTACTATTTAATGTTCCAGTACAAGAGGCAGAAAAAGTGTTTCAACTGCTCTCACTAGAAGACAGAAGGTAGACATGACCCTCCGCGAGGACACGTCAAACCGATCGACACCTCCAACTTCTTAACAACAACCTCCTCGGGACATAGATCAGTTAGCTCCCTTCCTCCTCTATCGGAAACTCCAAGGAGGAAGTGGCGAAGGAAGCATCTGTAGTGGTCAATTCCTGATGCCAAAGGAGATCACAACATTGTTGGCCCGAAGGCCCTTCACTCTAGTTTTGATGATGATCAACTCATGTAGTTATAGTACTAATGATCTTGTGTTTAATTAGTGACAGATTTATGATCAAGATCTTAGTAGGTGCATAGCTTCAACAAAAGATTTAAAGTCAAGTTTTGGAGCTTGCACGGTGTTTGGACCAAGTCAAGAAGGCTTTAAGTGAAGATTTTAAGAAGATGAAGACTTGTGTCTAGGTTTGTTTTTTAGAAGATTTTGTTTTTAGATTAAAATGTAAAGGATAGTTGGTGGATTGCTCAAGTATATATTACACACACACTCTTGATAGTTTTGTTTTTACAAAAGATTTTTAATTTTAGAAAATACATGTTTGGTTTTTGGTATTTCTTATATACCTATTTTAACCAAAACCAAGTTTAAAGCTTAATGTCAAAAATATAGATATTTCACCATGTTTGTATAGTGGATCATATCCATACACCCTATGCTTTCAAAGTTGTTTAAATATCTTGTTTTTGTATTTGGAGATGTTTTGAAAAAACAAAATTTGGAAAAATAAGTTTTGGAAAATACTGTTTTTCATTTGAGCCAATTTTTCCATATTACAAAATAGTCCAAATCATTTATAACATGCCTTGATTTTGTGCAAGCATGTTTGTTTATCAAAGTATATTGGTAAAACTATTTTTTGTAGATTTTTCAGTATTTTATGGGATTTTATTTCAATCAAAAAGACCAAGTTTTAAATCCCTTTACAGTTCTGTCCTGGCTTCAGCCGGTCGACCGAGCCGGTCGACCGATGTGCACAGACGTGCACAGCTAGTTCTGGCAGGAGGGCCGGTCGACCGACCTGGTCGACCGTCCAGAGAGCTCTGCTCTCTGGAAAGGCCCCAATCGACCGGGCGGTCGACCGGACAGAGAGACTTGCTCTCTGTATCCTGGCCTCGGTCGACCGAACCGTCGATCGATGGCACAACGGTCTGAATATGATCGTTGGCCGGTCGACCGGGCGGTCGACCGACATTTCTGTCAGACCCCAACGACTAGTTTTCCAGACTCTATAAACTGGGGCATTTGGGGGCTGTTTTGATCAAGATTTTTGGAGACTTTTAGAGCAAGTTTTTCCTACTCTTTTAAGAGGTTTTTCTCCACAAAATTGAGTGTAAATATTTTCAATCAAAAGGACAGTTTATCAAGAGTGTTAAAAGAGATTTTCTTTGAGTTTTCCTCCACCATCTCTTTCCTTGTTTTCTCACACAAACACTTGAGCTATCCATTGATTATTCATTCTATAGGAGTGTTGTAGTCAGAGTGTTTATTGGTGATCAAAGTGTTTAGATCACCAAGAGATCTTTCTTTGTTCTTTGAGGAGGCGGACAAGTGTGTTCGCGGTGTTTGGAGTTCGTGTGTGAACTCTTAGTTTGAGGTGCGGCCTCGGCGAGCTTGTGGGGCTTGCGGTGTGTACGGACTAGGGAGTCCGAGAGTTGTAGGTGTTGCGGCACCGAGTGATCCGGTGGGATCGATTATAGTGGAAATCCTCCGTGTGTCGAAGGCGGGGATGTAGAGCAAGGGTGCTCGAACCTCGAAACAAATCCCTTGTGTTTGCGATTGCTCACTCTCTCTCTCTCTCTCTTTGTCTCTTATTTATATCTTGCATGCTTTTATTGTGCTTATCCTTACATGCTTAATATTCATAGTGTGCTTAATTGTTATACTTGCTTGGGTTTGTTTGCTAACACTTGAATTTAACCAAGAGAGCCAACGCGGCACCTCAACCCTTATCTAGGAGAATCTAGAGGAGTTAGTCCAAAGCCCTTCACGGGAAATTCGGCTACACTCTTGTATTATACGTGGTGTTTAGTGTAAGAGTTTAGTTTAGGTCATTATAGTTTTTAATTCCGCATTATTTGGCATTTAGTGACCATTAGATTAGCCATCACCTATTCACCCCCCTCTAGGTGAACTTACAATTGATATCAGAGCCAAGTGCTCTGAATTTGGGTCTTACAACGTAGAGTTAAAGATCCTCATTTTTAGGCTAATCACAATATTTGTACACACACCATGGACTTCATGTCACCACCCACCTTTGACATTCTTAACATTCAAATTTGGAAGGTTAAGATGTCTTTGTACCTCAAGGCACTAGGCATTCATGTTTACCTTGCCATCACTAATGATTATTGTTTAAATGGCAAGAATTTTGAGGCTAATGCAAAAGCCCTTTATGCTTTGAAGAGTACCCTAGATGATGTTTATTTATCTAGGATCTCTAATGTTGATTCGACTTTTGTAGCTTGGAACATCATCACCTCCCTTGACGAAAAGGATCTATATTATGCCGGGAGCGATTCGGATGTTGGAAGCGACACCTCCAATAAGTGCTATATGGTCCAAGGGGATAACCCCCTTGAGGTAACTACCGAATCCGAGGTAGATGAAGATAATCACATGTCATATGATGAGCTTATCACTTTTTGTCAACTCCTCCTTGAAAAATATGACATGATTAAAAAGGAAAATAAAAATTTGAAAAAGGATTTTGTTTGCATGCTAAAAGAAAATGATTCATTTAGAAATAAGATTGCATGCATAGAAAAAGAAAATGAAATTTTGAAAATTGAAAATGTTTCCTTGCTTTCTAAATTGAATGATTTATGTGAAGGAAACACAAATTTGAAAAATAAAATTGTTTTGGTGGAAAAACAAAAAGAAGTTGTTTTTCAAGAAAATTCTTGTTTAAAAAGAAAATTTTGTGAAAAAGAAAGTTTTTCTAAAAAGAAAAAGGAAATTGTTTCACAATCTCACCATGCTTTACATGCCACCATTGATGAAAGTGAGATTAATGTTTTAAAAAATAGGATAAATTGTTTGAGCTCAACTTTGAGCTCATGTGCATTCAATCATAAGAAATTGGAGTCTTTGTTTTCAAAGAAACAAGCTCCACATGTTCATGCACATCATCATGCATATGCACACTTTGCACGCCATGATCACCCTCACACACATATGCATTCTAAGGTGTACAAATTTACACATTGTGGTCGCAAAGGCCATTTAGCAAAATTTTGTTTTGATAAGATGCATCATTTAAATTTTGCTAATAAAAATGTTTGGGTGCCTTACAAAGCTAACCCCCAAGGACCCAAAAGAAAATGGGTACCAAAACTCCCACCTTGTGTTTTTGATGTAGGTGAGGGCTCTCACAAAACGTGAGAGGGTTGGTGCCTTGATGGTGGATTCACTTGGACTTGATGGACACATATATGGATGCATCACTATCAAGGAGTTTTGGTGGGTCAACCACCATGTTTGGAGTTTTGGAACATAGTTCCTTAGTTGGTAACTATTTCTAAACTCTTAGTTTATTTACATGCTTATTCATTTTTGACATCATATAGCATGTTCATGTTTTTTTTTTGCTTCATGTGGTAAATACTAGTTTAAATGTAGTTTTTATCAAAACTTGTATTTATACATGTACAAATAGTGAGAACAAATTGATTCATATATGTTTGCACTTCATGCTCATTTGTACCAACTATTTGCACATGTATAGACTAGTTTTGATGATTCTTTCATTTATACTTGTTTTGCCTATTTTCATGTTTTACTTCATGTATATGTATTTTTTATTCAAATCTAATAAATATACATGTATATCCTTTTTGAGTCTCTTGCCTTCATGCAAATACTATTAATAGACTCGTTTTATGTTTGGGATATGTATGCATATTGTTAGATTTAGATAAATCATACATATACCTAGAAGTTTGTTTTGTTTTTATGAAAAATGAATTTTTATGTTTTGTTTGATAAAAATAAAAGATTCATGTTCATTTTGAGCTTATTGACTATTTTCATGAAAATGCTATTTACATGATTATTGAACACTCATACTTCTTTTGTTTTGTCATGACTTTGTTTCATGTACATATTTTATGAGCTTAATCGATTTTGAGTGTCATCTCTTGTGTATTTAGTATGATTCTTGAAAAACATATGATTTGTTTTGAAGGATCTTTAACTAGTTTTTCAAAAATTAATTTAACTAGTTATTTATTCTTCAATGTTTATGAGATATACACATGATCCTATTATTGTTTCAATTGGTATCATTGAATCATTTAAATTGGAATCAATTTAATTCTATTCTTGTATATTCTCATGTTTTGTTTTTCTTATATATGTATGTATCAATTTCATATGGTATACTCTTTTTTCATACATATATATGAGTTATTTGTGCTTGAGTTAACATTAATTTTTACATGTTTAAAGCACAAAGTTGTTTATGATAAGAAAATGAAAATTTTATAAGAAAAATTCAAAATTTTGTTTTATAAGAAAAATTCAAAAAAAATTTATTTGCATTGCTTATATGCAAGGAGAGCTTTAACATCTCTTCTACATATAACCTTTCTTGATTGATTTGGTTTACCCCTTCTTTGGTTCTTTGTTTCGGACAAAAAAGGGGGAGAAAAATTTGATGATTTTGTTTTACTTTAACCCCTTTGTTGATGATTGACAAAAAGGGGAGAAGTATTTGGTATATATATGCATGCTTTTGTGGTTAAAGGATTTATGTTTATGCATATATGTTTTTGTTGTGCAAATAGGAGAAAAAGAATTTTTGTTTTATGTTTGATTAGCATGTTTACTCCTACATTTGCACACATGTTTATGTGCTTCATTTCCATATTATATTGTTTATTTGTTATGCATGAGTTAAGGGGGAGCTTCTTTGAAGCTTTACTTTAATCCATGCATATATAACTTCATAAGTTTTGTCATCATTAAAAAGGGGGAGATTGTTGGCCCGAAGGCCCATCACTCTAGTTTTGATGATGATCAACTCATGTAGTTATAGTACTAATGATCTTGTGTTTAATTAGTGACAGATTTATGATCAAGATCTTAGTAGGTGCATAGCTTCAACAAAGGATTTAAAGTCAAGTTTTGGAGCTTGCACGGTGTTTGGACCAAGTCAAGAAGGCTTCAAGTGAAGACTTCAAGAAGATGAAGACTTGTGTCTAGGTTTGTTTTTTAGAAGATTTTGTTTTTAGATTAAAATGTAAAGGATAGAGTACTTGGTGGATTTCTCAAGTATATATTACACACACACTCTTGATAGTTTTGTTTTTACAAAATATTTTCAAGTTTAGAAAATACATGTTTGGTTTTTGGTATTTCTTATACACCTGTTTTGACCAAAACCAAGTTTAAAGCTTAATGTCAAAAACATAGATATTTCACCATGTTTGTGTAGTGGATCATATCCATACACCCTATGCTTTCAAAGTTGTTTAAATATCTTATTTTTATATTTGGAGATGTTTTGGAAAAACAAAATTTGGAAAAATAAGTTTTGGAAAATACTGTTTTTCATTTGAGCCAATTTTTCCATATTACAAAAATAGTCCAAATCATTTATAACATGCCTTGATTTTGTGCAAGCATGTTTGTTTATCAAAGTATATTGGTAAAACTATTTTTGTAGATTTTTCAGTATTTTATGGGATTTTATTTCAATCAAAAAGATCAAGTTTTAAATCCCTTTACAGTTCTGTCCTGGCTTCAGCTGGTCGACCGAGCCGGTCGACCGACGTGCACAGATGTGCACAGCCAGTTCTGGCAGGAGGGCCGGTCGACCGACCCGGTCGACCGTCCAGAGAGCTCTGCTCTCTGGAAAGGCCCCGGTCGACCGGGCGATCGACCGGACAGAGAGACATGCTCTCTGTATCCTGGCCTCGGTCGACCGACCGGTCGACCGACCGGTCGACCGATGGCACAACGGTCTGAAATATGACCGTTGGCCGGTCGACCGGGCGGTCGACCGATAGCTCTGTCAGACCCCAACGGCTAGTTTTCCAGACTCTATAAACTGGGGCATTTGGGGGTTGTTTTGATCAAGATTTTTGGATACTTTTAGAGCCAGTTTTTCCTACTCTTTTAAGAGGTTTTTCTCTTCAAAATTGAGTGCAAATATTTCCAATCTAAAGGAGAGTTTATCAAGAGTGTTAAAAGAGATTTTCTTTGAGTTTTCCTCCACCATCTCTTTCCTTGTTTTCTCACACAAACACTTGAGCTATCCATTGATTATTCATTCTATAGGAGTGTTGTAGTGAGAGTGTTTATTGGTGATCAAAGTGTTTAGATCACCAAGAGATCTTTCTTTGTTCTTTGAGGAGGCGGACAAGTGTGTTCGCGGTGTTTAGAGTGTTGGCCCAAAGGCCCATCACTCTAGTTTTGATGATGATCAACTCATGTAGTTATGTTTACTAATGATCTTGTATTTAATTAGTGACAGATTTGTTATTAAGATCTTAGTAGGTGTGGAGCTTCAACAAAGGATTTTAAGACAAGTTTTAGAGCTAGCACCGGTTGATTCACGAGCCTATGCATCAAGACCACATCAAGTACTCAAGAGGAGTCGAGCTCGTTTGGATCGTGTTTGGACCAAGTCAAGAAGATGAGAAGACTTCAAGTGAAGACTTTAAGATCAAGACTTGTGTCTAGGTATAAGATTTTATTTTAGTAAGATTTTGTTTTAGATAAAATGTAAAGGATAGAGTAGTTGGTGGATTGCTCAAGTATTATATACACACACACACACTCTTGATAGTTTTGTTTTTACAAAAGATTTTTCATTTTGGAAAATACATGTTTGGATTTTGGTTTTCATGTTTACATATCTTTTAAACAAAATCAAGTTTAGCGCTTAATGTCAAAAACTTAGATATTTCATCTTATTTGTGTAGTGGATCATATCCATACACACTATGCTTTAATGAGTTCAAAATATTTAGTTTTTATTTAAAGGAGTTTTGGAAAACAAGATTTTGGAAAATACAAGTTTTCTATTGAGCCAATATTTTCATATTACAAAAATAGTCCAAATCATTTATAACATGCCTTGATTTTGTGCAAGCATGTTTGTTTATCAAAATATATTGGTAAAACTATTTTTGTAGATTTTTAAGTATTTTATGGGATTTTATTTGAGCCAGAAAGACAAACTTTTTAATCCTAGAAAAATTGTTTTCAGGCTTCAGAATCTAGTCGACTTACTACCTTGATAGTCGACTAACTCTGAAGTCGGTCGACTGGCTCGGTCGACCGACGTGCACGGACGTGCACGCCTTGACCTGGCAGATGGCCGGTCTGCAGACCTAGTCGACCGGAACTGAGAGCAGTGCTCTCTGTTCTTTTGGGTCGACCGGGCGGTCGACCGGAGGCTCCAACGGTCTGATTTTTGACCGTTTGCAGTCGACCGGGCGGTCGACCGATAGGTCTGACAGACCCCAGCGGCTAGTTTTTGACAGCCTATAAATTTGGGGGTTTGGTTTTTGTTTTCAACAAGATTTTGGAGAAGTTTTAGAGCCAGTTTTTCCTACTCTTTTCAGAGGTTTTTCTCCACAAAATTGAGGGCAAATATTTCCAATCAAAAGGAAAGTTTTATCAAGAGTGTAAAAGAGAATTTCTTGAGTTTTCCTCCACCATCTCTTTCCTAGTTTTCTCACACACCCACTTGAGCTTTCCATTGCTATATCTACCTATAGGGTTTTATTGTGAGAGTTTTTAATTGGTGTCAAAGTGTTTAGATCACCAAGATTTCATCTTTGTTCCTTTGAGAAGGCGGACGGTTGTGTTCGCAATTGTTTCGGGTCCTAGTGTGGACTCGCTTGTTTCGGGTTCGGGTGCGAACTCTTGTTTGAGGTGTGGCCTCGGCGAGCCGGTGGGCTTGCGGTGTGTACGGGCTAGAGAGTCCGAGAGTTGTAGGTGTTGCGGCACCGGGTGATCCATTGGGATCGATCATAGTGGAAATCCTTCGTGTGTCGAAGGCGGGGATGTAGAGCAAGGGTGCTCGAACCTCGAAACAAATCCCTTGTGTTTGCGATTGCTCACTCTCCCTCTCTCTCTTTGTCTCCTTTATATCTTGCATGCTTCTATTGTGTTTATCTTTACATGCTTGATATATATTGTGTGCTCATTCGATATACTTGCTTGTGATTGTTTGTTAACACTTGTATTCAACCAAGAGAGCCAACGCGGCACCTCAACCCATTCAAGGGGAATCTAGAGGAGTTTGTCCAGAGCCCTTCATGGGGAATTCGGCAACACTCTTGTGTTATACGTAGTGTTTTTAGTGTAAAAGTTTTATTTGGTCATAATTGCTTTTAGCTTCCGCATCATTTGGCATTAAGTGACCATTAGATTAGCCTTCACCTATTCACCCCCCCTCTAGGTGAACCTTCAATTGGTATCAGAGCTTGGTACTCTGATTTGGGTCTAACAACCTAGAGTTAAAGATCCTCATTTATAGGCTAATCACAATATTTTGTACACACACCATGGACTTCATGTCACCACCCACCTTTGACATTCTTAACATCCAAATTTGGAAGGTTAAGATGTCTATGTACCTCAAGGCCTTAGGCATTCATGTTTATCTTGCTACAATTAAAGATTCTTATATTAATGATAGCAAGAATTTTGAGGTTAATGCAAAAACCCTTCATGCTTTAAAGTCAACCCTAAATTATGATTATTTATCTAGGGTTTATAATGTTGATTCGGCTTTTGTAGCTTGGAACATCATCACCTTCCTTGGCGAAAAGGATCTATATTATGCGGGGAGCGATTCGGACGTTGGAAGCAACACCTCCAACTTGTGCTACATGGTCCAAGGGGATAACCCCCTTGAGGTAACTACCGAATCCGAGGATGAGGATAATGACATGTCATACCACTTTTTGTCAATTATTGCTTGAAAAATATGACATGATTAAAAAGGAAAATAAAATTTTGAAAAAGAAATTTGATTGCATGCATATAGAACAAGATTCATTTAGAACTAAGATTGCATGCTTAGAAAAAGAAAATAATGTTTTGAAAAATGAAAATATTTCCCTTATGTCTAAATTAAATGATTTGTGTGAAGGGAACACTATTTTGAAGGATAAAATTGATTTGGTGGAAAAACAAAAAGAAAGTGTTTTTCAAGAAAATAACTCTTTAAAAAGAAAATTTGTTGAAAAAGAAAAAGGAAATGTTTTTCAAAAGAAAAAGAAAAATGATTTTATATCTCACCATGCTTTACATGCCACCACTAGTGAGATTAAAGTTTTGAAACATAAAATGGATTGTTTGAGTTCAACTTTGAACTCGTGTGCATTCAACCATTCTAGATTGGAGTCTTTGTTTTCAAAGAAATAAGCTCCACATGTTCATGTACATCATAATCATGCATTTGCTTATGTTGCATAACATGATCATTCACACACACATAAGCATCCTAAGGTGTACACATGTATACATTGTGGCCGCAAAGGCCATTTAGCAAAATTTTGTTTTGACAAGTTGCATGTTTTAAATTTTGCTAATAAAAATGTTTGGGTACCTTACAAAGCTAACCCCCAAGGACCCAAGAAAAAATGGGTACCAAAACCCCCACCTTGTGTATTTGATGTAGGTGAGGGCTCTCACACAACGTGAGAGGAATGGTGCCTTGATGGTGGATGCAAATGGATATGATGGCACACTTATTGATGCATCGCTATCAAGGAGGTTTTGGTGGGACAACCACCATGATTGGAGCTTTGGAGTTGTAACAATTTCTAAACTCCCATTTTATTTATGTTCATGCTTGCTCATTCATGATATTTTTAGCATGATCATGTTTTATTTGTTTATGTGCTTCATGTGATAAAAACATGCTTAAATGTAGTTTTTATCAAAACTTGTATTATACATGTACAAATAGTGAGTTACACGTGACTTATATATGTTTGCATTTCATGCTCATTTGTACCCACTATATGCACATGTATAGACTAGTTTTGATGATTCTCATTTATACTTATTTTACCAATTTTCGTGTTTTACTTCATGTATATGGATTTTTAATTCAAATCTAATAAATATACATGTATATTCGTGAGTCTCTTGCCTTCACGCAAATACATTTGATAGACTCTTTTATGTTTGGGATATGTATGTGTATTGTCAGATAAATCATACATATACCATGAAGAATAGTGTTTTAATGAAAAATAATTTTTCATGTTTTTGTTTTGTTAAAAATGTGACTTATGATCTTTTTGAGCTTCAATGTCTATTTTCATGAAAATGCTATTTACATAACCTTTGAACACTCATCTTTTACTTTTCAAGATAATTTTGAGCTTTATGGATTATGAGTGCTTGAACTTTTATGTATTTAGTATGATTCATGAAATACATATGCTTTGATTTCATGTTTTTGAAGGATCTTTAACTAGTTTTTCAAAAATTATTTTAACTAGTTAATTTTCTTCATTTGGTAGTGATTTTCAATGATAAAATATTTTCAAATCTAATTTTTGAAAACCCCTACCATCTATGGGAGGTTGGATGGGAGATCATGTTCATGTATGCCTTATATTGAAAATCATTTAAAAACTTGAACCATGATTGGGTGGTAGTTATATGAGATATACACTTGATCTTATTGTTATTGGTATCATTGGATTCTTTCAATTGATATCTAAATTGATAATTTTTGTATATACTCATATTTTGTTTGCTTATATATGTATGTATCAATGTCAATTGGTATACTCATTTCATAAATATATATGATTTTCATGTGCTTAACTTTCAATTGGTTCACATTTTTAAAAGCACAAAGTTTATGATGAAAAATAAAATTTTTGATCATTATGTTTACTATTAGTATCATTATGTTTCAACTTCATATTTGTTAAATTTCAATTGGTATCAATATGATTTACAATAATGATTATTTTCAATTTGGTATCTTAAAATTTGTTTGTTTTACTAAAGCTCTGATACCTTTAAAAATTTTGTTTAAGAAAATTAAAAAAAATTAAAATTTTTTTTTTGATTTGTATTGCCTATATGCAAGGAGAGCTTAACATCTCTTCTACATATAGATTCATATTGAGTGTATTGTATATTGAGGAGTTTGACAACTCTTCTTTATGTGGTACACGTGTGTAGGGGGAGCTTCACATCTCCTCTTATGCATTACATAATATGTGTTATGTGAATTAGGGCTTGTCATCCCTTCTTCATGTAATGCATATGTGTAGGGAAGCTAACTTAACGTCTTCCTCTTCATGAATGTATATAGCATATAACATTTTATTGATATGTTTGTTTGGCCCCTTATTGGTCTCTTTGTTTATGACAAAAAGGGGGAGAAAGATTTGATGATTTTGTTTTACCTTAAACCCTTTGTTGATGATTGACAAAAAAGGGGGAGAGGTATTTGCTATATATGCATGTTTTTTTATTAAAGAATTTATGTTTTGTTGTGCAAATAGGAGAAAAAGATTTTGTTTTATGCTTGATTAGCATGTTTACTCCTACATTTGCATACATGTTTATGTGCCTCATTGCATATCTATTTGTTTATGTGTTATGCATGAGTTAAGGGGGAGCTTCTTTGAAGCTTTACTTTAATCCATGCATATATAACTTCATGAGTTTTGTCATCATCAAAAAGGGGGAGATTGTTGGCCCATAGGCCCATCACTCTAGTTTTGATGATGATCAACTCATGTAGTTATGTTTACTAATGATCTTGTGTTTAATTAGTGACAGATTTGTTATCAAGATCTTAGTAGGTGTGGAGCTTCAACAAAGGATTTTAAGACAAGTTTTGGAGCTAGCACCGGTTGATTCACGAGCCTATGCATCAAGACCACATCAAGTACTCAAGAGGAGTCGAGCTCGTTTGGATCGTGTTTGGACCAAGTCAAGAAGATGAGAAGACTTCAAGGGAAGACTTAAGAACAAGACTGGTGTCTAGGTATAAGATTTTGTTTTAGTAAGATTTTGTTTTAGATAAAATGTAAAGGATAGAGTAGTTGGTGGATTGCTCAAGTATTATATACACACACACTCTTGATAGTTTTGTTTTTACAAAAGATTTTTCATTTTGGAAAATACATGTTTGGATTTTGGTTTTCATGTTTACATATCTTTTAACCAAAACCAAGTTTAGAGCTTAATGTCAAAAACTTAGATATTTCATCTTATTTGTGTAGTGGATCATATCCATACACACTAAGCTTTAATGAGTTCAAAATATCTAGTTTTTATTTAAAGGAGTTTTGGAAAACAAGATTTTGGAAAATACAACTTTTCTATTGAGCCAATATTTTCATATTACAAAAATAGTCCAAATCATTTATAACATGCCTTGATTTTGTGCAAGCATGTTTGTTTATCAAAGTATATTGGTGTAATGCCCCGGTCCTGCGGGTACGGGGACGTCACTGCAACGTATATACGCAGGTCAGAAATATCCTCACGTATATACGCTAAGCATCAGTACAGGCAAGAATCAGAGTACGGAAGCAAGTGGTGCATTATACATTCCAACATATGAGTACAATTACAAAGTTATCACCAGAGGTGATAAATATTACAAGAATATTACATCACTGATAGGCGCAAATGCGAGAATACAAAGAGATGTACATGTATGAACAGTATAAAAGGGCGCTCACGAGATAACTGGAGAAGCCGCGAGCCAACAAGGGGGAGCAAGGATGGCACTGGAGCTACAGCTGAACTGTCTGCTCCACAGAAGTAAGCTTGATCCTCAGCAAGAAGATCCCCTTCGGTCCAAGCTTCAGGACCTGGACATGAGGATCCAGAGGAGTCAAAACTCCCCAGGCGAGTGGTGATGCAAATGCCAGATGGCGTGCCAAGATAAGTACAAGTGTGTTGATAAAACTGAATCATAAGCATGCATTGAAAGCTGTGTCGTGAGCATAAGCATGCAGGAGCAAGTAGATATAAAACAAGTGATATCAAGTAGGAAGTACTCATGGTATGATAAGATAAGAACAGGAGACTAGAGAAGTGGAATACCAGTGGTAAAGCAGGATGTGAACATGTATAGTATAATAATCATAAAACTGGAAATCCGATGTAAATTCGATAGAAGCAAACTCAGCAAAGCATACAACAGACCCATACTTGGCATCTTTTATTATTATTACTCGTCTGACCCATATATCTAGGTATGTGTCCTGGTGTACATCTCAACACATACATCCATATATAAGAAAGCCGAGGTTTGTTACTAGAAGCTGATAAAGAACTGATAGCTCATACTTATAGTAGTTCCCGACCGCCCGGGACCCAGCCATTTGGGGGCCTGAAATCCCCCTAACACGCATCTTCTGGGGGCCTGAAATCCCCCTAACACGAATCGTCAATTTTGGTATTCCACTACTATAAGCAAGGCACCATACCGGCATCCATCACTTCCTCCCATTCCCCGTGCAAATTATCCTTTTTATGGCTTTTTAAACATAATTATCAGAATACGGGAATGAGTAGGAACATAACTTGTCATAACAGGAGTACATAACAGGCATAACAGGAATCATAACAAGCATAACGGGAGTTCATAACAAGAAATCAGGTACTACATTCCCGTAATGTGATAATCATGAGTAGAGAGTTATTCGTAACAGGTATCAGGTTTTATCACGCCAATGACAAGTGTTCATGTAGATGACAGGTGATAAGTCAAGCAATAACCGGAGACAGGTGGTATAACATGAGCCAGTGTCAAGTAGTAGCATGTTGGGTGTCAGGTGATACAATCAAGCGGAGCTTAAGCAAGCTGGAGGTATGAATAGCAAACAGTGTTTAACACTGGAGCGTCTGGCGAGGTTACTGGGACGACTCGGCTTAAAGTGCGAGTAGAAAATCCGGCAGCATCTCGCCTAGACGAATCTAGTGGTAAAGTGCTGAACGCTGATCATGATAACCAGGCGGAGCTGAGAAACCTGACGGTCCCAATCACCTCTCTTTCAAGATAGTGAGAGACCGGAGGCTGAAGGACGGAGAGACCTGTCGGTCCCAATCACTTCCCTTTCGAGATAGTGAGAGACTGGAGGCTGAAGGACGGAGAGACCTGACGGTCCCAATCACTTCCCTTTCGAGATAGTGAGAGAGCGGAGGCTGAAGGACGGAGAGACCTGTCGGTCCCAATCACTTCCCTTTCGAGATGGTGAGAGACCGGAGGTCAAGAACGCTCAGGGTTTAAGCGTACTCTCGGTGGCTACGAGCCATCCCAGGAGTGGGCAGAAACCCGGAGTCGGTACAAGAGTACATGCAATGTTAATACCGCTTAGGCATGACAATGTGCGAGGGTAGCTAATCTACCGTAGAGTAGTGAAGCCTGTAGGCTGAGTAGAGGTACCGGGTTCCCGCACGAGTTGTTCTATCCTATTACAAGCATTACAGTATATCAGTCCAGTTCGAGTCAAGACATGTCCACAGAATACAACACACACACACCCATACAACCACACCGCACTGATACTAAATAGAACATAATAAAATACAAGTCCATTTTCTTGGCGAGGAAAGTCACTCGCCTAAAACGCCACTTTTGAAGCTTTGCGCGTTCGAATCCCCGGGAGAGGAAAAACACCAAGCGAGCAAAGGAAAGGGGGGCTTGGCCCTTGGGTGGCCGCCGGCCCTAGGGTGGTGCGCCACCCCTTTGAGGTGGCCTAGGAAGTGGCCGGCCCCAAGGAGAGGGAGGGAGAGAGGAAGGGAAGGTGATTTCTTTGGTGGTGGTGTTATTTGGTGAAGAAGATGGATTTTGGTGGAGTAATGAAAAGGGAAATGAAAGAGGTGATGATGAAGGTGATGTTGGAGGTTGAAGTAGTTGAGATGGAGGTGGTGTTGTGGTGGTAAGAGTGGAGATGGTGGTGATGGAGAAGAAATGAAAAGGAGATGGTGGTGAAGATGGAAGATTTTGAGTGGTGGTGATGAATATTTAGAGGTGGTGAAGTTGTCGCCGGAAAAGTCGCCGGAAAGATCGTCGGAGTGGTCACCGGAGGTGTTGCCGGAGAAGAGGGGTTCGGCCCCTTGCTAGGGAGGGTGGCCGGCCTGGGTATAGGTGATGGAGTGGTGGTTTGGTGAAGGATTTTAGTGGTGGTGGTATGTTTGGAGAAGGTAAATGGGGTGTTTGGATTTTGGTGGAGTTTTTGGAGTTTGTGGTGGTTTAAATGGAGATGGAGGAGGAAGAAGATGAAGGTAGGGAGTTAGAGAAGTTGTAGTGGTTGTTGTTGTGGTGGAGGTGAAGGAGGAGTTGGTGGTGGTTAAGGTTTTGGTGAAGAGAAAATGAAGTGGAAAGGAGAAGGAAAAGTTTATATAGGAATTGGATTTGTGAAGGTGATGTAAAAGTGTTTTAGGGAGGGGGTTTTTTGTAAAATGGAGGGGGGAGATGGCTCTTGGCCGGCCATGGTGATGGGAGAGGGGTTTGAGTGGTTTGGGATATTTTGGAGGAGATATTTTGGTAGAAATGTGTAGAAAAAATGGAAGAATGGAGAATGTTGTAGAATTTGGTGGAAGGAAAAGGAAGGAAAGAAAAAGGAAAAAGGAAAAGAAAATGAAAAAAGGAATATATTTTCTTGGAATAAAAAGTGAAAATGATTAGAGTGGCGGATTCCCGGGATTCGGTTGCGGATGCGGAAAACTTTCGGAAAAATACCGAAATCGTCCGAAAATCAAGTATCTCGGAACGACCCGCAAAAATTCTCAAAAATCAAGAATATTATTTTAAGATTCATGGTGAAATTTATTTCAAGAAATTCTTTATAGTTTTTAAATTAAAAATCCTGGAATCAGCCGCCAATATCGGTCAACACCAAATCTGGCAGAAATCTGATAAATTCCGAAAATTCCCAAAAAATGAAGTAAGATAGTAAATATTATTCTAAGAAACTTTGTGAAAGCGGTTTATCAAAATTTGACCCCATTTGTAAATTAAAAATCCAGGAATAAACAAGCGGCACCGATTAATCCCGATTTTAGGGTGTTTATAAAATAATTCAGAAAAAATCTGAAAAATCATGAAAAATCTAAAATATTGGGAAACAGTGTTTGAAATTAAAATCAGTAAATTTAGACTACCAGAAAGACTAAATCAACGAAATCAAAAAAATACGATCGAAAATTTGAATACGCAGATAAGTACGTATTCCGGGAATGGGGTGTTACATTCCACCCATCTTACAAAAATTTCGTCCTCGAAATTTCGATAAGGGGAAGATGAACACAGGAGAGACTAGGGTCGACAATGAGAATAGGATAAAGTGAAATATTTAGAAAGATAACTAACTCAAAATACAAAAGATCAAGGGTAACTGTTACAATGATATCCTCAAGGTCCCTGTTCTGGATACTGGGCTTCGTATTCTGCTGCTGCTTCGCCTGATGCTTCTACTGACATGTTGTAAACTTGGCCTCTGCCATGATCTGCTCTTGCTCCTCTCTGTGTTTGATCATGCTGCTGGGGTGGGAACGGAGCTCTTCGGCCAATTGGTTCTGGGTTCCCTCTATGTGGTGGGGCTGGAAGTGCTGGTCTAATTGGTGCCATATTTCCTACCCTTCTGAACGGGCAATCTCTTATTGCATGACTTCTAGCCCCACAGGCTAAGCATAGTCCGTTAGCCATTCGACAGTCTTTCTTATAATGTCTAGGCTTGTGGCAGAAGTTGCATATGATCTGAGGAAGAGAAGGTTGGAATGGTCGTTTGACTATCGGGCCATTGATGGGCCTGGTTTGGGTTCTTCGTTCATCAACTGAAAGGGTCTCTTCATTGGCTTGTTCTGTGTCTGGTTCTCATTTTTCTTCTCCAGTCCTCGTTCTACTTCACGGGCAATGGAGAGAACCTGGGAGTACGTCTTTAGCTGTTGAGGAATAAGAAACATCTGAACATCCATCTTTAACCCTTGCTGAAATCTGCTAGCCCGTTTCTCTTCGTCTGTCACCATGTAAGGTGCAAACCTGCTGAGTCTCAAGAATTCAGCAGCATATTCATCCACTGACCGATTTCGTTGTTGTAGCCGGATAAATTGTTCTTCCATTTCCTTTTGAGCTGTTGCAGGGAAGAATCTTTCGTAGAAACCCTTTGAGAACTGATCCCATGTAATGGGTTTCTCCAGTGTTTCTTCTTCTGCCAACCACCAAGTTCTGGCCACATCTCTCAGCTGTATCTTGGCCACTTCCACTTGGTTCTCCTTAGGGATTCGGGCTGCTTTCAAGAGATCCGTCGTGTCTACCAGCCATTGTTCTGCATCCAAGGGCTTCTCTATGCCTGAAAAGATCGCCGGTTGTAATCTCCTGAAGTCCGACACGTTGCCTGGCCTCTGCTCTCGGGGTGCAACCAACAGTCCTTGACGTAGAAGCTCTGTCTGCTGCTGTTGACTCTGCATCATCCCTTGAAGTATCCTCATCATACCATCATTGTCTCTGCTTGATCCATCTTGAGAGGTACTAGGTCCATTGCGTGTTCCCCGTCTTTCCATATCTGAGTTGGTCGAAGGGGTAGCAAGAAGGAGCTGGAAGGTAAAAGATTGAAGGGTCTCAGGATACAAGGAATGGATCAAAAGAAAGAGAGAGAGAGAGAGAGATAACTCTGCACTTGTAGTTGGATTGTATAACCGGGACTCTTGTATTCCAGTTGCAAATCTCTTTACCATTAATCTGCCATCTGGACGTACTTAGGATGTGAGAGCCTAGGCTCTGATACCATCTTGTAACGCCCCGGTCCTGCGGGTACGGGGACGTCACTGCAACGTATATACGCAGGTCAGAAATACCCTCACGTATATACGCTAAGCATCAGTACAGGCAAGAATCAGAGTACGGAAGCAAGTGGTGCATTATACATTCCAACATATGAGTACAATTATAAAGTTATCACCAGAGGTGATAAATATTACAAGAATATTACATCACTGATAGGCGCAAATGCGAGAATACAAAGAGATGTACATGTATGAACAGTACAAAAGGGCGCTCACGAGATAACTGGAGAAGCCGCGAGCCAACAAGGGGGAGCAAGGATGGGACTGGAGCTACAGCTGATCTGTCTGCTCCACAGAAGTAAGCTTGATCCTCAGCAAGAAGATCCCCTTCGGTCCAAGCTCCAGGACCTGGACATGAGGATCCAGAGGAGTCAGAACTCCCCAGGCGAGTGGTGATGCAAATGCCAGATGGCGTGCCAAGATAAGTACAAATGTATTGATAAAACTGAATCATAAGCATGCATTGAAAGCTGTGTCGTGAGCATAAGCATGCAGGAGCAAGTAGATATAAAACAAGTGATATCAAGTAGGAAGTACTCATGGTATGATAAGATAAGAACAGGAGACTAGAGAAGTGGAATACCAGTGGTAAAGCAGGATGTGAACATGTATAGTATAATAATCATAAAACTGGAAATCCGATGTAAATTCGATAGAAGCAAACTCAGCAAAGCATACAACAGACCCATACTTGGCATCTTTTATTATTATTACTCGTCTGACCCATATATCTAGGTATGTGTCCTGGTGTACATATCAACACACATACATCCATATATAAGAAAGCCGAGGTTTGTTACTGGAAGCTGATGAAGAACTGATAGCTCATACTTATAGTAGTTCCCGACCGCCCGGGACCCAGCCATTTGGGGGCCTGAAATCCCCCTAACACGCATCTTCTGGGGGCCTGAAATCCCCCTAACACGAATCGTCAATTTTGGTATTCCACTACTATAAGCAAGGCACCATACCGGCATCCATCACTTCCTCCCATTCCCCGTGCAAGTTATCCTTTTTATGGCTTATTAAACATAATTATCAGATTACGGGAATGAGTAGGAACATAACTTGTCATAACAGGAGTACATAACAGGCATAACAGGAATCATAACAAGCATAACGGGAGTTCATAACAAGAAATCAGGTACTACATTCCCGTAATGTGATAATCATGAGTAGAGAGTTATTCGTAAAGGTATCAGGTTTTATCACGCCAATGACAAGTGTTCATGTATATGACAGGTGATAAGTCAAGCAATAACTGGAGACAGGTGGTATAACATGAGCCAGTGTCAAGTAGTAGCATATTGGGTGTCAGGTGATACAATCAAGCGGAGCTTAAGCAAGCTGGAGGTATGAATAGCAAACAGTGTTTAACACTGGAGCGTCTGGCGAGGTTACTGGGACGACTCGGCTTAAAGTGCGAGTAGAAAATCCGGCAGCATCTCGCCTAGACGAATCTAGTGGTAAAGTGCTGAATGTTGATCATGATAACCAGGCGGAGCAGAGAAACCTGACGTTCCCAATCACCTCTCTTTCAAGATAGTGAGAGACCGGAGGCTGAAGGACAGAGAGACCTATCGTTCCCAATCACTTCCCTTTCGAGATAGTGAGAGACTGGAGGCTGAAGGACGGAGAGACCTGACGGTCCCAATCACTTCCCTTTCGAGATAGTGAGAGAGCGGAGGCTGAAGGACGGAGAGACCTGTTGGTCCCAATCACTTCCCTTTCGACATGGTGAGAGACCGGAGGTCAAGAACGCTCGGGGTTTAAGCGTACTCTCGGTGGCTACTAGCCATCCCAGGAGTGGGCAGAAACCCGGAGTCAGTACAAGAGTACATGCAATGTTAATACCGCTTAGGCATGACAATGTGCGAGGGTAGCTAATCTACCGTAGAGTAGTGAAGCCTGAAGGCTGAGTAGAGGTACCGGGTGCCCGCACGAGTTGTTCTATCGTATTACAAGCATTACAGTATATCAGTCCAGTTCGAGTCAAGACATGTCCACAGAATACAACACACACACGCCCATACAATCACACCGCACTGATACAAAATACAACATAATAAAATACAAGTCCATTTTCTTGGCAAGGAAAGTCACTCGCCTAAAACGCCACTTTTGAAGCTTTGCGCGTTCGAATCCCCGGGAGAGGAAAAACACCAAGCGCGCAAAGGAAAGGGGGGCTTGGCCCTTGGGTGGCCGCCGGCCCTAGGGTGGTGCGCCACCCCTTGGTGGTGGCCTAGGAAGTGGCCGGCCCTAAGGAGAGGGAGGGAGAGAGGAAGGGAAGGTGATTTCTTTGGTGGTGGTGTTATTTGGTGAAGAAGATGGATTTTGGTGGAGTAATGAAAAGGGAAATGAAAGAGGTGATGATGAAGGTGATGTTGGAGGTTGAAGTAGTTGAGATGGAGGTGGTGTTGTGGTGGTAAGAGTGGAGATGGTGGTGATGGAGAAGAAATGAAAAGGAGATGGTGGTGAAGATGGAAGATTTTGAGTGGTGGTGATGAATATTTAGAGGTGGTGAAGTTGTCGCCGGAAAAGTCGTCGGAAAGATCGTCGGAGTAGTCACCGGAGGTGTTGCCGGAGAAGAGGGGCTCGGCCCCTTGCTAGGGAGGGTGGCCGGCCTAGGTATAGGTGGTGGAGTGGTGGTTTGGTGAAGGATTTTAGTGGTGGTGGTATGTTTGGAGAAGTTAAATGGGGTGTTTGGATTTTGGTGGAGTTTTTGGAGTTTGTGGTGGTTTAAATGGAGATGGAGGAGGAAGAAGATGAAGGTAGGGAGTTGGAGAAGTTGTAGTGGTTGTTGTTGTGGTGGAAGTGAAGGAGGAGTTGGTGGTGGTTAAGGTTTTGGTGAAGAGAAAATGAAGTGGAAAGGAGAAGGAAAAGTTTATATAGAAATTGGATTTGTGAAGGTGATGTAAAAGTGTTTTAGGGAGGGGGTTTTTTGTAAAATGGAGGGGGGGAGGTGGCTCTTGGCCGGCCATGGTGATGGGAGAGGGGTTTGAGTGGTTTGGGATATTTTGGAGGAGATATTTTGGTAGAAATGTGTAGAAAAAAATGGAAGAATGGAGAATGTTGTAGAATTTGGTGGAAGGAAAAGGAAGGAAAGAAAAAGGAAAATGGAAAAGAAAATGAAAAAAGGAAGATATTTTATTGGAATAAAAAGTGAAAATGATTAGAGTGGCGGATTCCCGAGATTCGGTTGCGGATGCGGAAAACTTTCGGAAAAATACCGAAATCGTCCGAAAATCAAGTATCTCGGAACGACCCGCAAAAATTCTCAAAAATCAAAAATATTATTTTAAGATTCATGGTGAAATTAATTTCAAGAAATTCTTTATATTTTTTAAATTAAAAATTCTAGAATCGGCCGCCAATATCGGCCGCCACCAAATCTGGCAGAAATCTGATAAATTCCGAAAATTCTCAAAAAAATGAAGTAAGATAGTAAACATTATTCTAAGAAACTTTGTGAAAGCGGTTTATCAAAATTTGACCCCATTTGTAAATTAAAAATCCAGGAATAAACCAGCGGCACCGATTAATCCCGATTTTAGGGTGTTTATAAAATAATTCAGAAAAAATCTGAAAAATCATGAAAAATCTAAAATATTGGGAAACAGTGTTTGAAATTAAAATCAGTAAATTTAGACTACCAGAAAGACTAAATCAACAAAATCAAAAAAATTCGATCGAAAATTTGAATACGCAGATAAGTACGTATTCCAGGAACGGGGTGTTACAATTGGTAAAACTATTTTTGTAGATTTTTAAGTATTTTATGGGATTTTATTTGAGCCAAAAGACAAACTTTTTAATCCCAGAAAAATTGTTTTCAGGCTTCAGAATCTAGTCGACTTACTACCTTGATAGTCGACTAACTCTGAAGTCGGTCGACCGGCTCGGTCGACCGACGTGCACGGACGTGCACGCCTTGACCTGGCAGATGGCCGGTCTGCCGACCCAGTCGACCGGAGCTGAGAGCAGTGCTCTCTGTTCTTTTGGGTCGACCGGGCGGTCGACCGGAGGCTCCAACGGTCTGATTTTTGACCGTTGGCGGTCGACCGGGCGGTCGACCGACAGGTCTGACAGACCCCAACGGCTAGTTTTTGACATCCTATAAATTTGGGGGTTTGGTCTTTGTTTTCAACAAGATTTTGGAGAAGTTTTAGAGCCAGTTTTTCCTACTCTTTTCAGAGGTTTTTCTCCACAAAATTGAGGGCAAATATTTCCAATCAAAAGGAAAGTTTTATCAAGAGTGTAAAAGAGAATTTCTTGAGTTTTCCTCCACCATCTCTTTCCTAGTTTTCTCACACACCCACTTGAGCTTTCCATTGCTATATCTACCTATAGGGTTTTGTTGTGAGAGTTTTTAATTGGTGATCAAAGTGTTTAGATCACCAAGATTTCATCTTTGTTCCTTTGAGAAGGCGGACGGTTGTGTTCGCAATTGTTTCGGGTCCTAGTGTGGACTCGCTTGTTTCGGGTTCGGGTGCGAACTCTTATTTGAGGTGCGGCCTCGGCGAGCCGGTGGGCTTGCGGTGTGTACGGGCTAGAGAGTTTGAGAGTTGTAGGTGTTGCGGCACCGGGTGATCCATTGGGATCGATCATAGTGGAAATCCTTCGTGTGTCCAAGGCGGGGATGTAGAGCAAGGGTGCTCGAACCTCGAAACAAATCCCTTGTGTTTGCGATTGCTCACTCTCTCTCTCTCTTTGTCTCCTTTATATCTTGCATGCTTCTATTGTGTTTATCTTTACATGCTTGATATATATTGTGTGCTCATTCGATATACTTGCCTGTGATTGTTTGCTAACACTTGTATTCAACCAAGAGAGCCAACGCGGCACCTCAACCCATTCAAGGGGAATCTAGAGGAGTTTGTCCAGAGCCCTTCACGGGGAATTCGGCAACACTCTTGTGTTATACGTGGTGTTTAGTGTAAAAGTTTTATTTGGTCATAATTGCTTTTAGCTTCCGCGTCATTTGGCATTAAGTGACCATTAGATTAGCCTTCACCTATTCACCCCCCTCTAGGTGAACCTTCATAGAGTTCGTGTGTGAACTCTTGGTTTGAGGTGCGGCCTCGGCGAGCTTGTGGGGCTTGCGGTGTGTACGGACTAGGGAGTCCGAGAGTTGTAGGTGTTGCGGCACCGAGTGATCCGGTGGGATCGATTATAGTGGAAATCCTTCGTGTGTCGAAGGCGGGGATGTAGAGCAAGGGTGCTCGAACCTCGAAACAAATCGCTTGTGTTTGCGATTGCTCACTCTCTCTCTTTGTCTCTTGTTTATATCTTGCATGCTTTTATTGTGCTTATCCTTACATACTTGATATTCATAGTGTGCTTAATTGTTATACTTGCTTGGGTTTGTTTGCTAACACTTGTATTTAACCAAGAGAGCCAACGCGGCACCTCAACCCTTATCTAGGGGAATTTAGAGGAGTTAGTCCAGAGCCCTTCACGGGGAATTCGGGTACACTCTTGTGTTATACGTGGTGTTTAGTGTAAGAGTTTAGTTTAGGTCATTATAGTTTCTAATTCTGCATTATTTGGCATTTAGTGACCATTAGATTAGCCATCACCTATTCACCCCCCCCCCTCTAGGTGAACTTACAAACATGTGTTGTGCCACCAAGGGAATCGCTCCTCTATCTGTGGGCCTAAGAAGAAAGCCTCAGGCCTCAACTCGAGCCCTCATCAAGCCAGAAAGCTTCGGGTCTCACCTCGAACCCTCATCAAGTCAGAAAGGCTCAGGCCTCGCCCCGAGCCCTCATCGAGTCAGAAGCCTCAGGCTCCCAGCCCGAGCCCTCATCAAGTTAGAAAGCCTTGGGCATCACCTCGAGCCCTCATCATGTCAGAATGCCTCGGGCCTCACCCCGAACCCTCATCGAGTCAAAAGCCTCAGGCCTCACCCCAAGCCCTCATCCAGTCAGAAGCCGCGGGCCTTACCCTGAGCCCTTATCAAGTCAAAAAGTCTCGAGCATCTCCTCAAGCACTCATCGAGTCAGAAGTCTCGGGCCTCGCCCCAAGCCCTCATCAAGTCAGAAGTCACGGGGCCTCACCCCGAGCCCTCATCAAGTCAGAAGCCTAATGCCTCACCCCAAGACCTCATCAAGTTAGAAGCCTCGGGGCTCACCCTAAGCCCTCATCAAGTCAGAAACCTCGGGCCTTACCCCGAGCCCTCATCTGGTCAGATATTACCTACCCTACTTTATCACTCAAGCAGAGCTACTGGTACAAGGACCCTTTCCGGGCCCACTCGAGGCTCCTTCACAAAAAACCCTCTAGAGCTCGCTACTCCCGCGCTATTTATAGCTGGATAGCACAATCTCTGTGATTCACGGATCCAACTGCACTAACAGATCATCCCTACATTCTAGACGTTGTAACGCTCACATATCAATATAGGCAGTTAATGATAGAGGCGGATATCTTTGCATGGCGATCCTGTAATCAAGCGAAGGAATCTAGGCAGTTACAAGGAGATCATAACACACAAATTATACAGTTAAGGAGATTTAAAGTATCCACACCCACGAAGATAGTTCAGGCGGATATAAATACTCCACCCTCTCCAACGAGAGGGGAGTTGAACAAACAAAACCCTATCACACCTATAATCACACAGAACACTTTTACGTCTGATTGTAATTCTTTCGGATTAAAGTAGAACATCTCTCTTTCCATGGTTTTTCCCTTTCGAGTTTTCACGTTAAATCTCTTGCTTTTACTGTGAGACATTGATCTGTATGTGCTTGCAATTTAGTGCACGTGGGGAAGTCTTTGGAGAATTTCCCACCGCAACTTTCTTGCTTAATTTATAGTCAATACGAAGAAGAAAGCGGGGCATATGATTAGTACATAATTTAAGCTACTCGAATAGTAGCGCTTAAATAAGACTGCGGGTTCGACCACCAAATACCAAAGGGGATTCAAACGCCTTGTAAGCAAAGACAAGTCGCCAGTTCAACCTGGTAGTCCATTCTTCCTCAAGATAACGATGAAGATAACGCCTATAAATATGGGCTCCTTGAGAATTCCCAAAGTTACACAATCCATTATCTACCCTCAAACTTAGTTACTTCTTTCTTAGTGATGACTGACTTGAGCACTAGAGAGGGATCGCCAGAGCGATCCAGCCCTTGCTGAATGTGTTTATCCTGCAGATCTCTCCATCGGGACTCTGCAAAGTTGAGAAAAGCATCAAGTACTCTTTCATTATAATTCATTCTTCATGTGCCTAACTTGACTATCAGAGGGGCCCCCCAGAATCCTCCTTATGTTCTGTACAAATAAAATGTCCTTGGATCATGTCACCTAGCCTTCATACCAAACAGATTTATTGGTGATCAAAATCCGACCTCTAGACCTAAGGTCCGATCTAGAGATATCCTCACCTAGAAGTGATTTGTAGATTGACCTAAGATGAACTTAACCTAACAAATGGATATTTGATTTCTCCCCGGATATGAAACTAAAACCAAGCCCCATCCTTGTCAACATGCAACTGAAGTGCTCTCCAAGTTGTATGCACCATGCACCTGTAGCACTACAGTCAACCCCAAGGGGACCTCTTAACTCCAGTGGAGTAGTTGGTAATGGTTGCAGGCCCCTCTAAAGCTAAAAGCCCAAACCAAGCTTGAAGGGGGAAGAACACAAGAAGAAAGAACACAACTTTCCAACTACATTTTCTACTCCAAATCCAAGTCTAAATCTAATTTGCGCGTTTTATCCAAAATAGACTACTCCACTCAATGAGTCTAATGGTGGCTAAAGGGAGCTCACCTAGTGCATGCCATCATGATATCTGGAAATGCTATCATTATATATGTCTAGAGTATCGATTTGTGTTTGATAATATATTCAAATGCTCTTTGACTTGTTGACTTAACAAAGTCTTCACTATCAAAGGATGCATCATGCTTGATAAATCAATATACAACTATGAAGGATAACATTGATAAGAAATATGATGATGTGAGAACCCCCAAACCTAATTCATTCATGTGGAGTGTAGACTATTAAAGCAAATTAAGTAGTCAGCAGTGTTTTAAAAATTAGACAGGATTAAAAGGTCGGATCTCAACAGGAAACTACTCAGCAGTATGATCACAAATGTACATAGTAATGTCTGATTATAACAATACATGTAGACTACGAAGAAATGTATGATCACTTTGGAATCATTTTGTGTGCACATATATAGCAATTAGTCAATAAAACAGTAAGTATGTCATCTCATTAACAAATCGTGCAGTAAAACACTCACATATTATTACATGTCTGTGAAGATAATATTCATAGATTCACATTGATCAGAAAGTTTCAGACATAAGAAAATAAGTCTGATGAGAAATGGCAGGATCTTGAAATGGTGAGGCTTTAATACTTCTCACCCTACACAATGTAATTAGAAGCAGAACTGAAACCATCACTTGGTGAAAATAAATCTACATAAAGTCCCAAATTGTTTTTCAGCTAAGCATTCAGATAGAACTCCACAGTTACAGTGTGTCATATGTCAAGGAAAATAAAAATCCAAACAATAAAATTGTGGAAAATTATCTTCACCCAAACTGAAATTAGAACTTCAGTGTCATTTAAGCATCAATGAATGAGCAGAACTTGAAGACTCCTGGCCTATCTTCTTCACAAGGCTTGGCAATTCTTGTGCATCACAAATCAACCAAGATTTTGAAACCAGAGGTAGTATCTGCAAAGATGAGGAGATGAATCACTTGAGCTGACCAAATTCATTTTCCAAGCAAAAAGAATCCATATTCCAAGCAAAAAGAATCCATACTTAGGTCTCATTACATTACTTCAACCACCTCAGAATCTATGCATTGAGACTAGATAAATACAGACAAAACCCACCCACAGAAGTCCTTTTCAGATATCAACTGACTATCAACACCTTCTCATCAAAACCAATCATCAACACCTCATGAGTTTTCTGCCTTGTTTTTTTTTTTTTTAAAAATGCAACCTCACTTTTTCTAAGCCTTAGCCACCAAAAATTTTAAATGTGTACTTCCTGTCCTCTCCTATGCTCCTTTTTGAGCTTCGTTATATTAAACACCAGGGTACCTTTCGAGCACCAATTCACTCGCAACGCTGTCTGCTGCTCTAGACCTATCGCCTGATTCGAGCATCAAGTCTCATCACCCAAGGATGATGCGATATAGAACACTTTTCGTACATCCAAACAAGGAGGACTTGTATACTGTCCAACCCTCGCCATAAGCTGCAGCAAGCCCATTCATTGGATGACCATGATAACCTCAAAGCTTTCCAAAATGAGATCAGTAAGCAATTAATTAAATTTCCCAGAAGTAGGAGATAATGCCAACCCTGTTGTGGGGAGGAATAGCTTTTGAGAACCAAGACCCCACCAGGTATAAAAAGCTTAGTGGGGAGTGTTGGGATAGTCTCAGATCGATTAGACATGAGGATGATATTGGTATACAAGGATTTGAGTAACTTCGCCTAAAAGGTTAGTATTTTGGATGATGCTCCAAGTGCTTCAAGTGTATCAGAGCCCTGCCCCGAACTTAGTCATGTATGTAGGTGATATTTGATGTTGTTGATCCCCCAATTTGGGGCAATAGCATTTGGTCTTCCATTTTGAAGAAGAATGAGGTTGCGGGGAGACTCTTTGTTCAAGAGAGGATTGTTAAGATTTGAGTCAAACAAATAGTCCCACATCGCTAGACATGAGATGGTCTTGATATATAAAAATTTGAAAAACTCCAAATAAAAAGCTAGTCTTTTGCGATGATGCCCCTAGTTCATTCAGGGGGGGGGGGGGGGGGGGCACTGTAAAAATCCAAACCAATTGGTTATAAAGCAGTCCCCCCACTACCTCTTCCACCATTCTATTATCAAACCAAGCCACAGAGAGAGAGAGAGAGAGAGAGAGAGAGCATTACAATATATACCTTCTTCCTTTCTTGAAGCACAGCCCCAATTATTCTGATTCTTCCTTGAAGTAGTGTCAGTGGCCATGTGGCGGCTACTGGCGGCCATGAAGCGCGGTCTTGGCATTAGTCAATACAGGAAGAGCTCCCGTGTGGCCGATGAGAGCTCCCTAGGGCCGTTGGTGCTCGAGCAAGGCCAGGACAGGAGAGCTAGCAGTCTGTCAGTCCTGTTGGCAATAGTGCGGGCTCCGATGGTGGTTGCATCATGCTTTGCAGGACAGCCTAACGGCATAGAAGAGGTTTGGGCATCGGGCGAGCAGCCAAGGACGGTTGAGATGGACCATCTCATGGTGCGTGATAGCATGCGATATGCAATTTATGTTTGAGGGTTTGGAAGCTGATGAGATGATCCACTGATGTATTTGCAGAGAGCTAAGAAGAGGGTGATGGTATGGGTTCTATCATTTGGGAAAGGGTCTGTGAAAGATTTAAGTATAGTTTAGTGTTAGGTTAGCTCCTGTGTAAGTACATCACAGTTGTAGAAAAATTTCTTACTGGCTCCAGGTTCCCTTCGCTCCTACCACGACTCTTATTTTGCTTACTTCCATAGTAATTTGGCTAAATTAGGCTTCATCAGTTTAGTCCGTTCACATGATTGTTAGTCATTGGACAGATTATTAACTGATTTCAGTAAACAAGGCGCGGTGATATTTTGCTAAAGATTGCTTTTCCTCTTCTTGTTACCATTTCAAACACAATTGGCTAATGACATGAACAGTAATTTTTTTTCCCCCAAGTAAAATTACATATAGTTTATGATAGTGCGTTTTCAATCGTGAAGAGATTTTCCCAGTCTATTGCAGATTCTATTTGTGTACATGAATTAGAGTTGTACAGAATCTTCCTTCCTTCCTTTTCCTTTGCTTTTCCGCATTTTTTAAAGGGGAGGTGGATAATTCCTGCCATTTTCATTAATAAAGAGTTCATAACAAAACAAAGACACAGAAAATCATCACCAAAAGAAAACACCAAAATTATAATTCTTCATGTAATTAGAAGCAGCAAAACTTAATAATTGAAAACAAAATAGGGTTTCTATTTTGCCAGCTCAAAAAACATGTTCGGATCACAAAGAACAACAAATGAATTTATTTCTATTTGTACCAATGACAAAGACAAAACAAGGTCAAAATAGTTTTTTCTGCAAATCCATAATACTGGTCATCACCAAAATATACTTGGCCAGAGATCATACGCTTAAAAAGTGTTAGGTTTAGTAAAGCAAGTGTAGGCAGAGGTAGAGGTAATACTCAACGAATTAATGATCTTTAATTGGTGTTTACCTATCTTTAATAAAGGATTCTCCATTCTATACTGAGGTTAACACAGGTGGCGTTTTGGTTCAAGAAGAAGTTTGCTTGTAAATTTAAGAAACTATGAGATTATAATTATATGGGTGCCCATTAGGATTTATTTCATAAAGATACAATTACATTTTACATTAGTTGTGGGCTACCAAGCAGAAGCCTCCATTTTTTGTTGGGGTAGAAGACAGTAAAAGAATAAGATGTTTATTCTGAATGTTCTCATCAAAATCTTATTAATGGAACGTGGGGGCCATGCATGATTGGCTCACCGTTTACTAAAAAAAGAAGGAATAAGACGTTAACAGAATTGAAAGGAAGAAATGGATTCATGCAGGCGACCCCAAAGTCTGGTATAAAGGCTTTGATTCCATTGTTGTTGCTACGTGATTATATGATAGCAAGTTCTATTCTTCCTCCATTATTTATGTCTCCACAATTAAGCTTCAGAGAGAAGCAATATAGCTCTGTTGTACTCTATGGGGATATATATGATGATCGTTGAGAGAAGTGTGCGGAAGAGGTCCTCTCCATTAATGCATTAATAATAAAACAATGAATGAGTGTAAAATCAAGTACGGGATCTTATTTAAATAATTAGCCTTGAAATCATGACGAGAAACAAGATGAATTTTATTTTGTGCTTCTTTGGCTGTTGCAAGTGACCGTAAGTTGTTAGTCGTAAGTGGTAAACTCTTTTATAGTTGTAAGTGAATTTTACGCAAGTGAATTTTACAGTGTTTGATTGGTAATGTAAAATTTAAATGAAAAGTATATTGTGTTATTTGATTGGTAATATATAAGTCGTAAGTGAAAAAATTTTTCACAAAACTAATTATTTGTGATTTAAACATATTAAATAGTAAAAATAGTAAAATAATAAAAGTAAATAATAAAAAGATAAATATTAAATATTTACAATAGATATAAAAAATAGTAAATATTAAAAATATTAAAAATTAAATATGCTAAAATAATGATTTTAAAAAATAATAAAATTAGATCACTAAAATATTAATAGCAATCTTGTATTAATTATTTAAAAATATTTAATATCACAATTTAATATTAAATGTTATTAAATTCAATAATTAAAAATATTAGATTTCAAAAAATTAATTAATAATAAAAAATATTAATTTTATATTAAATATTACTAATCTAGTAATAAAAAGATTGTAATAATAAAAATTATTAGAATAATTAATAAAAACTTTAATCTAATAATTAAATTTAATTAAATAATTAAAAATTCTAATAATTTAAGAAGATTAATATAATAAAAAAATATTATTCTTATTACAATTAACTATTTGCAATATAGATTTACATGACCACAGAATTAACTGTTTGTACTGCAAGTGGGCTGTAAGTGAGATTTGTATGACCACAAAATTAACTGTTTAGACAGCAAGTGAGTTGCAAGTGTATTTGCGACTTACGACTTCAAACAAACATTACAAGTAGTTTTTCTGTAATTACATTTTACCACTTACGGGCTAATTATGAAAAACAAACACACTCTATGTATTCATTGTCCAAACAAAAATAAGCAAGAAAAAGATGGTAGGGTCAAACACTAGCCACATGCGCATGCCATTCACCTTAATGTTTGTAAGAAAACAAAGATATGCTCATCCCTTGACCATCTTTTAAGTTTCTCGTTTTTTTTTTTTTTTGTTTTAAGGAAGCTTTGGGAAGCCAAACCTAACCTTCTAGGGTTTAATCTCTCTTGTACACAAACTACCATGTTTCCTAAATTTATTAAATATATCTTAACTGCTACAATATTTGAGGCTATTCAGACCATCTCTGCACTTAGGGGTGCGAATCGGGAGGGTCGGCCGACCGATTCGCCCGGAACCGGCCGAGGTTAACTTGGGCACATCCTAGCCCGAGCTACCCGGGCCGCTGCCCATCCCCGGCACGCCCCCAAACCCGCGGCGTGCTCGGGTTCGGCCAATGTGGCCCGTGGCCGGGCCGGGCCGGCTTGGCCAACGGCTATTTTAATAGCCGTTGACCCAGGTTGGGGGGGTTTTGTAATTTTTTTTACAAAAACCCCCTAAAGCTATATTGGCCAAAATATAACTGTTTGGTGAGGGTTGTAAATTTTTTTTTCAAATCCCCCCAACGGTTATATTAACCAGAATTTATTTTTTCCCAAAAAAATCACATTTAACTACCCATTCCTCTTTATAAATACCCACTCTTTCTTACTTCTTTCATCACCAAAAAATTCTCTAAAAATTCTCTTAAATTCTCAACTGCTCAAGCTTTAAATTTCTCAAGTTCTCAAGTGATCAAGCTTCCTTAAGTTCCCTCAAGCTAGTCAAGTGCTCAAACTCCCTCCACCTCTTCTCAAGTCCTCAAGTGATCAAGTATTCAAGCTGCCTCAACCTCTCCTCAAATTCTCAAGTGCTCAAGTGCTCACAATTTCTCTCAAGTTCTGGTATTTATATTTTTACTAATTTTAGTTTAAAAATGGACCCACACTCTTCGTTAGCAAGCACTAGAAATTCTTCTTCTTCTAGGTATAATCGTAATTTAGATTTAACTAGTAAAGAATGGTATGATTTGCATATGTACTCGACACTCCAATACTTTCATTCACACAACCGGAAACACCATGCACAAATTTTATTGCTTCTTCTGAACCATATTCTAATTCACCTTCTACTTTCACTGCCGAAGTTGCTTCCATAACAGATGAAAAATCTAAGGTTTGGAATTTTTTTTAAAAAGAAGCTGTTAATGGAGTAAGGAAGGTTATATACAAGATTTGTCCTTATGTTTCTTATACTTTTCTAAAAAGTAGTGGAACCGGCGCACTAACTTGGTACATTAGGGCTAAACATCCCCAGAATCAACCACGACAAACACAGATTTCTGTATTTTGTGGCACACTAAGTACTTTTAGTTATAATCATCAAAGAGATAAAACAAATATTACTAAATATTTAATTCAGGCTGAACAACCTTTTAGTTTTGTTGAAAATGAAGTATTTATAAATTTTATTAGAACTACTCATAACATTGAATATGATCCTTTTTGTAAAGATACTATTAGAGTGAAAATGTTCAGGGTTGTTAAGAAATTTTAATTGCAACTTTTTCTTCAATGCCACAAAGAGTTGCACTTCTTATTGCTGGGAAGCTTTTAATGGCTTTCATTACATAGTTGTTACTGCACATTTTATTGATTCGACTAGCTTAAAATAAAAGAATTATTGATTTTAATAAATTTTCTTTTCCTCATAATGGTTCTAATCTTACTCAGACTATTAAGAATGTTTTTAGAGAATTTAAACTTGAATCTAAAATGTTTTCTATTTCAGTTGATAGTGCTAGCAATAATCTGTTGCAATTGAACTTTTAAAAAATCATTTTAGACCAATTTTGAACGGAAAATTTTTCATATTCGTTGTGTATATCACATTACTAACTTGTGTGTACAAGATGATTTAAAATGTATAGAAGTAGTGGCCCAAGAAGGCAAAGCATAAAACAAAGTTGTTCTATCACTGTCTTACCAATTATAAGTTTAGCTCAGTACATAAGGACTCGTTAGAACTCAACATATAATATGTTGAGGAAAGCTAATCCTTATTGGACTGCAATAGATATGTTTATTTCCACGAAATTGTCAGATCTGTTTATTTTCTATGATCATTGAAAAATTATGGAAGTACTTTGTGAATTTTTGAAAAAAATCTAAAAGAGTAACAAGATTATTTTTTGAGGTTTATTATCCCACAACTAATTTAGTTTTTTTTATGAATTAACTAAAAATTACTGAACTGCTTCATACATATCGACATTATTCTTCACTTGAAGATATTATTGCACTTATGGAAGAAAAATTCAATAAGTATTTTAAACATTTTCTTACTATATTTTATTTTGTTACTATTATAGATCCTCGAATTAAATTTGAAGGATGTAAATATTTACTTGAAAATTTTTATGAAAAAATGAATTATCCTGATTGTTTCTTAGCATGGAATGATATTGAGCTTTCTATAAATAATAAATATGATTTTTATGATTCTCAATTTGAAAATAAACAATCATTCCAACCTGCTGTTGTGCGCGCAAACAAATCACAACAACAAACCAAACAGAGAATTCTCAGACCTCCTCACACAATGAAATCAAACACAACCAAGAAGAGAATCACCCAATCGCAAACAACAGATCTAACGAGGTTCGGCCTCAATGCCTACGTCCTTGGGGCAATCTACGGAGAGAGTTTTCAATTTGGAAGATGATTACAATAGCTCTGGATCTCTTTGAATGCAAGAGAGTCCGCAGCTATTCTTTCTCAAGGCACTCAACCCTAGAAATTACACTTAGGGCTTAAATACACAATTTCCTGAAACTGCAGTTATCAGCCCAGACCCGACTCCCTCTTACGGTCGACCGGGCCGGTCGACCCAGAAAACCCGAGACTTGGGTTGTTGCAGTCAGGTCCTCTCCGATCGACCGGACGGTCGACCGAGAAAACCCGAGACTTGGGGTTCCTGCAGACAAAGGGAGCGGTCGACCGGCCGGTCGACCGCTCACTTTCCTGTGCACGCTGTGCACGTCGGTCGACCGGCCCGGTCGACCGATCTTCTGTTCTGCTGTGCTGCTGCTGTTTCCTGCCCGCTGTCCCTTTGCCTTTCGTCGTAGACTCCTCGACAATCTTTGACAGCACCTGACATGACATCAACTCCTCTACTGTACTCTCTCCTCCAACAATTCTCCACCTCGGTGAAGATTTCTAAATCTGAGCCGAATGTCGACTCGAAAGCGGCTGCACCAACCCGGTTGCCTACGTACCCCTTGCCCAAGGGATCAAGCCGTCCGTAGTTCACCCAAATGAGCTTCAGCAAGCTCAATTCACCTGAAGGATATGAAGCAAGTCTTTGCAGTGTGCAAACATTACTCCCGACACCACCTTTGTAAGCATATCGGCCGGATTCTCCGAAGTGTGAATCTTCAACAAGTCAATGTCACCTTCTTCCAGAATCTCCCGAACAAAGTGATACCTGACATCGATGTGCTTCGTCCTTGCATGATAGACTTGGTTCCTTGCCAAGTAAATGGCACTCATGCTGTCACAGTTTATCTTCAACATATTCTGTTCCACGCTCAAGTCATCAAGCAATCCCTGAAGCCAGATTGCCTCCTTCATGGCCTCTGTCATAGCCATATATTCAGCCTCTGTGGTCGACAACGCAACGGTAGACTGAAGTGTGGAGCGCCAACTCACCGGTGCCTGCGAGAATGTGAAGACATATCCCGTCGTCGACCGGCGTTTGTCAAGGTCACCTGCATAGTCTGAATCCACATACCCTATGCACTCTTGCTTTCTGGTGTCGTCCTTCTCGAACACTAGGCCTACATCAACAGTTCCCTTGATGTACCTCAGGATCCACTTCACAGCTTCCCAATGACCCTGTCCAGGATCATGCATGTATCTGCTCACCATGGAGACTGCCTGTGATAGATCTGGCCTCGTACACACCATTGCATACATCAAGCTACCCACCGCATTGGCATATGGAACATGAGACATATGCTCGCGCTCTTGAACACTCTTTGGAGACATCCTCGCTGACAATTTGAAGTGTGGCGCCATTGGTGTACTAACAGACTTAGTATCCTTCCCAACATTAAACTTCTGCAGTACCTTCTCCAGATAGCCCTTCTGAGTCAAACTTATCCTGCCAGCTTTCCTGTCTCTTGTGATCTCCATGCCCAATACTTTCCTTGCTTCCCCAGGTCCTTCATTTAAAACTCTGACGACAACATCTTCTTCAGAGAATCAATAGCAGATCTTGACCTAGAAGCAATCAACATATCATCTACATAAAGAAGTAGATAGATATATTCACCTGATGGTAACTTGTTGTAGTACACGCATGGATCAAAATGGCTTCGTGTGTACTTCTTCCTGATGAAGCTGTCAAATCGCTTGTACCACTGTTTAGGAGACTGCTTCAAACCGTACAGCGATTTCTTCAGCTTGCATACCAACTCTTCCTTTCCTGCAGCTTTGTAACCTGTGGGCTGTGTCATATAGATCTCCTCCTCAAGATCGCCGTGGAGAAAGGCGGTCTTCACATCAAGTTGGTCAAGGTCCAACTCATTCTGCGCCACCAAGGCCAATAGAATCCGAATAGACGAGTGTTTAACTACTGGGGAGAACACCTCGTTGTAGTCGATTCCTTCTCTCTGAGCGTAGCCTTTAGCCACCAACCTTGCCTTGTAGCGCACTGTATCTTCTTGAAGAGATCCTTGCTTCTTAGCAAATACCCACTTGCACCCTATGGCCTTCTTCCCCTTGGGCAACTTAGTAAGTTCCCATGTGTTGTTCTTATAAAGAGATTGCATCTCTTCATTCATGGCCTCTTTCCACATATCTGCTTCTGAACTGATCTCAGCTTCTCTGAAGGTAGATGGAATAGCCTCTTCAACAACTGGAAGTGCATATGAAACAACCATATCGGTGGTGAGCCAGCCTGGTCTCCTAGTATTCCTCCGTGGTCTTCCAACTGCAGTAGGATCTGGAACAGTACCCATGACCTGCTCCTGATCCTCTTCAACAACTTCAGCATCTTCTTCTGCAACTTGATCACCTCCCTGTGTCACCTCAGGAATGATCCTCACTGACACTGAATCCTCTAGAGATGGTGGATTTGCATCACTCTCCACCTGCTGCAATAGCTCCTTGGTCTTGCTGGTCTCCACCTGCTGAGAGACCGTAGGCTTCATCAACGAAGCCTCATCAAATGTGACATCCCTGCTGAGTATGAACTTGTTGTCCTGTTGGTCCCAAATCTTGAACCCCTTGGTTCCTCGCTTGAAGCCGACGAACACCCCTTTCTTTGCTCTTGGATCCAACTTGTCTTCTTTGACATGGTAGTAGGCTGGACATCCGAAGACCCGTAGCAAATCATAGTCCATAGCAGCTTTTCCTGACCAAGCTTCAAGAGGAGTCTTCCCCCCTATTGCAGATGACGGCAACCTGTTCACAAGATGGCATGCATGCCCCAAAGCTTCAGCCCAAAACTTCTTTGGCAATCCTGCATTTGACAACATGCACCGAACCTTCTCTAGCAAAGTCCGGTTCATTCTTTCAGCCACCCCATTCTGTTGCGGAGTTTCCCTTACTGTGAAGTGTCTTTCTATGCCCTCATCTAGACATAGCTGTAGGAAAGGATCTGATTTGTACTCTCCTCCGTTGTCAGAACGGAGGCCTTGACCTTCCTTCCCGTGCTTCTCTCCTGATTTGCCTTCCACTTCACAAACAATTCTAGGACTTCACTTTTGTGTCGCATAGTGTACACCCAACATCGCCTAGAATAGTCATCAATGAACGACACAAAATAGTGGTTACCTCCAATTGATGCAGTCTTGGAAGGTCCCCATACATTCGTGTGAACATAGTCAAGAATACCTTCGGTGCAGTGTGAAGCTGTGCCAAACTTCACCTTCGTCTTCTTACCGATGATGCAATGTTCACATAGATCCAACTTGCAGGTCTCTGCACCCTTCAGCAGCCCTTTCCTCACAAGAGCTTGCATCGATTTCTCCCCTGCATGTCCCAGCCTCATGTGCCATAGCCGGGTTAGATCTTCCTTCTGACTGGTAGAAGCTGCCACCTGTCCTGTCACTGTACTACCCTTCAAGTAATACAGGTTACTCCGGCGATCAGCCTTCAACACCACCATCGAACCCTTTGTCATTTTAAGGACTCCCTCCTTAATAGACACTCCTAGGCCCAATGATTCCAAAGCTCCTACTGAGATCAAGTTCCTCTTCAGCTGAGGTACATATCTCACTTCTTTCAGCTCCCTCACCATCCCGTCAAACATCCTGATCGGAATAGTGCCTACACCCTCCATGATGCACGGATGATCATCACCCATGACGACCGAACACCCCTCCAACTTCTCAAGACTGGTAAACCAATCTCGATTAGGGCATACATGATATGTAGCACCTGTGTCCAGGATCCACTCGTTATCCCCCGAGTAACCTACAACAGGAGTAGTCACTGAAAATGAAAACACTGAAGAATCTGAATCTGATCCATCTGCCTGTGATTTACTGCTTGCAGCCTTTGTCACTCTTGCCAGATTTGCCTCAGACTTTGATTCCTTCTTCTTCCCCTTGTACTTTGGACAGTCAACCTTCCAGTGCCCAATCTCTTTGCAGTACATGCACTGGTTTTTCTTAAGATCCCTGAAGCCCGACCTAGACTTTGATCTTCCTCTCACCTCCTTGCCTTTCCTTGATGAACTCCTGCCTCTTACTTCCAAAGCCTCCGCTGATGAACTTGACTGACCAGAATGTCTCTCATTCTTCCTTGTCTCATAACTCATCAGTGCAGACGATATTTCATCATAAACTAAGGTTTGCCTTCCATTTATGAATGTTATAGTGAATGTTTCATACTCCTCCGGTGGGAGTGAGTTCAGGAGAATGACTGACTTGTCTTCCTCACTTACAGTGACATCCACATTCAGCAAGTCTGTAAGAAGCTTCGTATATCGGTTGATGTGCTCGTTTACTGTGCTTCCCTTCTGCATCCTGAACTGATACAGCTTACTCTTAAGCTGCAACCTAGACTCCACACTCTTTGTCAGGTACTTCTTCTCAAGAGTATTCCACAGTTTCTTAGCTGACGTCTCATGTTGTACAAGATATTTGATGTCTTGTGACAAGCATGAACGTATCAAGCCACATGCCGACCTGTTCATCTTCGCCCACTCTTCATCAGTGGTAGTGGTCTTCTTCTTCTCCAATAGGAGCGTGTCCTCAAGGTTCTGTGCATTCAGTGCATCCATAACCTCACACCTCCACATCCCGAAATTATTAGTTCCATTGAACATAACAACTTCAATCCTTGAGTGATTCATTGTTCTAACAGAAGTAGTTTCTTCTGCCATTAAGGTCTTCCTTTGATTCTCTATTTATGCGGAAGAATAACCAAATTGAAAATAGATCTCTACTCAGATAAAAATGAGATTTTTACCTACCTCTTGAAACCCTAGATCGAGTTTCTCACCGGATCTACTCCAAACACTGATTCAACAAGCCCTCCTTGCGTCCTCCTGAGATCAACACACGATCTCCTCGAACACCAATACCTCTGACCTGAGATCGACACACGATCTCCACCTGATCAGATCTGGAGCCCTTCGAATCCTCAGAATCCCAAGCGTAGCCTAAGGCTCTGATACCACTTGTTGTGCGCGCAAACAAATCACAACAACAAACCAAACAGAGAATTCTCAGACCTCCTCACACAATGAAATCAAACACAACCAAGAAGAGAATCACCCAATCGCAAACAACAGATCTAACGAGGTTCGGCCTCAATGCCTACGTCCTCGGGGCAATCTACGGAGAGAGTTTTCAATTTGGAAGATGATTACAATAGCTCTGGATCTCTTTGAATGCAAGAGAGTCCGCAGCTATTCTTTCTCAAGGCACTCAACCCTAGAAATTACACTTAGGGCTTAAATACACAATTTCCCGAAACTGCAATTTTCAGCCCAGACCCGACTGTCGGTCGACCGAACGGTCGACCGACTCCCTCTTACGGTCGACCGGGCCGGTCGACCCAAAAAACCCGAGACTTGGGTTGTTGCAGTCAGGTCCTCTCCGGTCGACCGGACGGTCGACCGAGAAAACCCGAGACTTGGGGTTCTTGCAGACAAAGGGAGCGGTCGACCGGCCGGTCGACCGCTCACTTTCCTGTGCACGCTGTGCACGTCGGTCGACCGGCCCGGTCGACTGATCTCCTGTTCTGCTGTGCTGCTGCTGTTTCCTGCCCGCTGTCCCTTTGCCTTTCGTCGTAGACTCCTCGACAATCTTTGACAGCACCTGACATGACATCAACTCCTCTACTGTACTCTCTCCTCCAACACCTGCATTTCATCTAAGGCTAAAAGTTCTTTATTATATGGATTATTATTTGCATCCAAAAGATCAAGAAGCTGACTCATTGAATGTGCTTTATTGTTATTCTACTTGCGCTATAGCTCCTGAGATTGAAGCAGACTCAGAATATAAAAATTTTGATACTTTGGCATGGAGGAAATCACAAGAATCGACATATTCTATGCTTTCCATCATGGCACGTGATTTACTAACCCCTCATGCCTCTACTATAACTTCAGAATCTGCTTTTAGTACAACTGGATGAATGCTGACTGATACGAGTAGCCGCCTTGTGTCAGAAACTGTCGAGATGAACATCTATTGAAAGGAATGGCTCGATGCAGAGACAAGAAATCAGAATAAAACAGTAAAAGAAATCATTGAAGACTTCCCAGAAGATGAGTGAATAAATGAAGATCTTTTGTATTTGTATAACTGTATTTGTATTATTTTCAATCTATATAATACATGTGTAATTTTATCAATTTATACAGTTATACTTCAATTATTTATATTAACCTTTTGTATTTGTATCAATTTATCCAGTTTATTCGATTGTTAATAAAAAATTTACATTTGCATCTTACAACTTGTATCAAATTTGTCCATATTTGAGTGTTTTTTGGATTTTTTTGAAATTTATTAAAAAAATTTTAGAATTTTTTCAAAATTTATATTTTTTTTACAATTTTTTAAAATTAGTCAGTTTTTTTTAATACCCGGTTTGGCCCGGTTCGATCCGGGTATGGCCCGGCCTATCCCGGCTAGGTGCCCAGACCGTCCCTGGGTCTCCCTTATGGGGACCGGGCCCAGGCCGGGCTGGGCCGGACGACAAGGAGAAGCGAGCGGGTCCAGGTCAGGACGACCGTAGCCCGCCGGAAGCAGGACGGTCCCAGCCCGTCTCGTCTTGTCCCATTTCGCACCTCTCTCTGCACTTCTAGAAAGCACTAGGCCTCTCTTTTTCATTTATTCTTGGTTAACTCTACGATATAATGCAAATGATAGGATGGAACTTCATATTGTCAAATCAAAAACTGGACCTGTCATGGTACAAATAGATTGTGGTGGAAGACAGACTGACATATGGGACCATGCCTCATCTCCCTTGTCAAAGTCTTGATAAGTCGGTTAGTGGGAAGTCCTGATGGAGTGAGAATGACAGAATTCCCTTACGCTAGTGGAGAGTGAGGCAGCTTTAAAGATTATTGGTGGATGCAAAGTAATGAAAACCAGCTGTTAAAATCAAGCTTTGCAGTTCCGAAGGACTTTAATTTGAGGGCAAGAGAAATCTCATGTATTTGAGTATTTTGTCATATCATGAATGATAAAGACTGAGGTAAGATTTATTTAAGTACTGGTTTTGATGGTTCTACAGCTTCTATCTTCAAAGCATGTTTCGCAGCTACAAGTAGTAATGAAACCACAGAAAATCGAAGTACCCAAAGAACTATCATATGTTTATTAACAACAATAATAAGATAGCCTTTATCCCATATCTTACATATTCTTCTAAAGGAAAGACAAATCAATTAAACAACTGAACGAAGCATTTGCTGAAACCTTTTTTTTTTCTTTAACATATCATGAGATGCTACTCATGAATCATGATGATTGAATTATTCATGAGGCACCCAAAAAGATCATTGTATTCCATCAAATATTCAGCAACATTGATATCTCTAGATGTTTCTCTTCCATAAACTTATTGTCAATGGCTTCAAAACTTCCAAAATGTCGCTTTATCTGCAAGGGAAATACTCTTTCTTGCTTTTTATAGGATTATTCACCATCCTTTTCTTGGATTTTGGAAAGATAATTGTCCTCCTCCTAATCTTGCTTACATGATTGCTAGTTTTATATGATCTTTCTAACTTTTAATTGTGGGGGAGAAGATAAAGCATGGAGCTTTTTTAACTCATTGGACTTGGCCAAGAGAGAGGAGCATCAGAGGCGGTCTGCACGGGCAAGGGATGTGGCAGCAAGAAGCATGGACAGAACATATATGGCCTGCACAACATGCATGAGGAGGAAATAAGATAGGCGGTCAACGGGGCGGTCGACCGCATGTTGAGAGCGGTCGACCGCATGACCGACACTAACAGAGAGTTGCAGTTGTTTTCTGGCGCAGGAAACCGGTCGACCGCACATGGAGCCAGTCGACCGGGCTGCAGATTTTGGCAACTCCAGTTGGTTTCAGAGTCTATTTTGATGCAGATTTCATTTCTGATTTCATTTTCTTTGATTGGCTCTCTCATCTAACTATATAAAGGTTTTTACACTCTCATTGGTAATTAGTTTTGAATCGATCAATTGAATTGATTGTTAAGAGTTCTAGGGTTAGTTTGTTTGTGAGAATTCTACGTCTAATTTGCGTAGAATCTCAATTTAGATCTCCGGATCAATTTAACCCTTGTAACTTAATTGGTTTATATAAGATCTTCTCCCTTCTGCCCTGAAGATGTAGGCAAGTTGTGGAACATCATTAAGTTGTTTACTTCTCACTCTCTTTTGTATTTTGGTTCATGTCATATTGTTTGAGATTGACTCGACATTTAGAGCAATGATCTCGGGTGATAGGTGTTGTTGCTCTTTGTCGGTGAATTCCTTCGAAGGGCACAACAAGTGGTATCAGAGCTTTCCAGGTTTAGTGTGAGATCGTGTGTCGATTCCAAGATAGTCGCGGTCTGTTCAGCGGAGATCGTGTGTCGATCTCGGAGCGGCATTGAGACTGTTCGTGGGATCGTGTGTCGATCTCAGAACAGCATTTTGGATTGCTGTGGGAGTAGATTTGGTGGAGTAGTTCGCTTTGGAAACTCATCTAAGGTTCCACTTTGAGGTAAAGCTTCTATCTTTATAAGATCTAGTTTTGGATCTATTTTCTTTTAGTTTTTCGCATTGTGTTTGGCATCTTCTAGAGGAGATATGGTCGGAGTTAAATGAGTGCACGGTGAAGAACGTGAACATCCACCAATCAAAAGGCGATGTGGTGAAATTTGATGGCGCAAAAAATTGGAAGGGTAAAGGAAATATTCGAAAGTCCAGAATTGATGATCGTGAAGATTTGAAGAAAAATTAGTTTGCTTATTGTAAAGAAGTAGGACAATGGAAGATTGATTGTCCAAAGCCCAAGATGAAGGAGTCAAAATCAGAGTCTAAAATCAGAATGGCGGCTGGTAATAATTCTGACTCATCTAGTTATTCACTTTCTGTCCACCCCTATTGTTTGCTATTCAGAGAAATCTGAGTGATTTGTCTCAAACGGGAGTGGTTTGCTAGTTTTGAAAAACTAAATGAATGCTTCAATGCATTCGGTGACAGTCATACATGTCAGATTGAAAGAATAGATACAATTTACATCAAGTTGTTTGATAGCATAATAAAACAGTTGAAGGATGTCAGATATATACCCCAATTGAACAAAATTTGATTTCGGTTGGAGCTTTGGAGGCGCAGGGCCTAAGAGAGACTCTTGGAGAAGGCGTTCTCAAGATATCCAGTGGCTTATTGGTAATTTGAAGGGCATTCAGCTCCATAAATTGTACTACTTGAAGGGTAGTACAGTCACTGAAAATTTAACAGCTTCAAGACATTTGGAAGATGACTCTACAAGGTTATGACAGATGAGGCTCAAGCAAATTGGTTTGAATTCCATGAAAGCGTTTGTAAAGTAAGAATTTAAATACACTTAGAGGGAGAGTGAATAGGTGATATACAATTAAAATGCTAGAATAAAAATGAAGTACAACATAAAACCCAAAACTTAAACTTACACCAAGAATTTAAGTTGAATATCCCGTGAAGGGTTCTGAACTTTATCCTCGTGATTCCTCTTTAACAAGAGTTGAGGTATGCAATTGCTATCTTAGTGTAGTAAGAATACATGATGACATATATGAGTGATATATCAATATAAAAACAAATAAGATATAGCAATATAGAAAAAGTGTAAAAACAAACTCACTAAGCAGTCGCAAACAAATGAAGCTGTTCTCGAGGTTAGAGCTACTACTCTACGTCCTCGCCTTCACCGCAATGAAAGATTCAACTATGTAATCGTGATTACACTTTACAAAGATAGATCCCGCAAAATTTCAGGCCGCAACTCTCAATCCTCTTTCACTATAGAAGCCAACCCACAACTTACAATAACACGATGATCTTTTTCAAATCACAAAACTTCTCACAAGGATCCTTTAGCTTAGAATACGGAGAGGTTTAAAGCTCAAAAGATATGATGTGAGAAATAAAGTGTAGAGTAGGAAATTTAGAGCAATTTTTTTTACAGAGAATACAGATTGATTTCTTCTTTGAAAACTAATAATAAATACTTAGGAAATCATCCTATTTATAGGTTTATAAATTATAGCTATTTTAGAAAATCTATACAAGGAAGGTCTTTAATTTAAACATGTTAAAAATCAGGTCAAATATGAAAACAGTTATCTATTGCTGTCAACAGTCCAATAGGACTGTCGATAGTGCTAGAGCACTGCTTTAGATAAACACTACTACTGTCGGCAGTTCACTAGTGTTGTCAACAGTTTGACACTGACACACAGTATTAGCTGTCGACAGTTCACGTTGACTGTCGACAGAGAACCAATATTTTTGAAAACCCTTAGACTCTGTGAAAGTCTGTCGACAGTTCCCTGAAAAAGATCTGTCGACAACTCTTGGTATTGTTGGCCCAGAGGTCTTCCATTCTAGTTTTGATGATGATTAACTCATGTAGTTATAGTTTACTAATAATCTTGTGATATTTAGTTTCAGATATTTGATCAAGATATTAGTAGGTGATTAGCTTCAACAAAGGTGTTTTGGAGCTTTCACATGGTGATTCAAGAGCTCGAGCGTCAAAGTTCATATCGAGCACTCGGTTGGAGTCAAGCTCGTTGGATCGCGTTTGGATTGAGTCGGCTTGGAGACAAGAAGGCTTCGGTTTCTTTAGTTAAGATTTAGTTTAGATCCATTGTAAAGATTAGATAGTGTGATATGCTCAAGTTCACAATACATACACTTGTTTTAAGTTTCATGTTTATTGGTTTTGATTTTCGGTTTAACCGATCTTGGTTTTCATGAATATATAGAATCAAAACAAGTTTACATGGTTTAATGTATATTAGATTTGATCTATATACATCTATACTTCACATGCTTAGAAAAACTTATTTTGATACACTATTCATGTATTTGGAGTTTTGTATTTAGACAAAACTTATTTTTGGATTTAATGTCAAAAACATAGATATAATACCTTTCATGTATATTGGATTCTATCCATATACGATATGCTTCAAAGTTGTTTAAATATCATGTTTTTGTATTTACCTATGTTTTGGAAAAATCGGATTTCCATTTCAAAAATTCTATTTTTGAAAAATACAGAATTTGGGTTATGGCAAATTTTTCAAGTCACAAAAATGGTTCAAAATGTTTGTAACATGATTTGATTTTTACTCAAACATGTTTGTATTTCAAAGATATAACATGAATTGATTTTTGTGGAATTTATGTGATTTTATGGGATTTATTTGAAGTTAAAAATGCCAGTTTTTAAATCCTGTAATTTGCCCTGCCAGGCTCTGGCGGTCGACCGGGACGGTCGACAGGACTAGTGGTCGGTCGACCGATGTTCACAAGATGTGCACAAAGGCCAAGTGAATTGGTCGGTCGACCGAGCGGTCGACCGACTGAAGTCAGCCCACTCTCGGGTGTGGCCGGTCGACCGGGCGGTCGACCGTTCACTTTGGCCCGGTCGACCGGGCAGAGAGCAGTTGCTCTCTGGATCTGGCACGGTCGACCAGGCGGTCGACTAGAGGGCTCAACGGTCACATTTTTTATCGTTGGCCGGTCGACCGGTCGGTCGACCGGAAGGGCAAACTGGCCCTTTTCTGCTGCCAACGGGCAGATTTTCAAATAAGTTATAAATACCCCATTTGAGTTAGTTTTTCAATAAGAATTTTTAGAGCAAAATTTTTTATCTTCCTAAGTGTTTTAAAAGCAACTTTTAAAAGAGTTTTTAGAGCCAAAAGATCTATCTTCATTTGTTTTAAAGAGTTTGAAAAATCAAAGAAAAAGAGAAGTCTTTGGGATTTATTTTTGTTCTTCATTTCAATCATATCTTAGAAGTTTTTCCAAGTATTTTCTTTGTGTTTTTGATTTTCAAACTCTTTATTTCTCACACTTGAGCTTATCTACTATCCTATCTATTAGGATCTTTGTTCTGCTGGAAAAGAAGTTGTTTGTGGTTGTTAGACCACCAAGTTCTAAACCTTCTATCTTTGTGATATCCCTCTAGTGAGAGGTAATTGAGTTGATATCCCTCTAGTGAGAGGTGATTGTGGAAGTGTTATTTGGCTCCCTCTAATGAGAGGTGGAGATTGTGTTGGAATCCCTCAAGTGTGAGGTGATTGCGTTTGAGTGGCTTTGTGCCTATTCCTCATTTGTGAGGTTGATCTTTGTTTGGCTTTGTGCCTAGCCTCTAAGTGTAGAGGTTGTGTTGTATTTGAGAGAGGAGTTGTATACTCCCGGTTATTGTATTGCCCAAAATACTCAGTGGAGGTTCCCTGTGTGGGAAGTCCTATGTGGACGAGTTAGTAGAAATCCTTCTATGTGAAGGCGGGGACGTAGAACTGTGTGCTCGAACCTCGAAACATATCTCGGTGCTTGCGTTTGATCCACTTTCTCTCTCTTTCTCTCTCTCTTACATTGTGCATTGCATCATATCATTCATATCTTATATGCTTGTGTTGTTTGTGTGTGCCCATACTTGTGTTTAACCAAGAGAGCTTCATATAGCACCTCAACTCTTATTTAGAGGAATTCAGAGGAGTTAGCTCAGAGCCCTTCACCAGGAATTCGGCTACACTCGTTGGTTACACTAAGTGTGTTGCATTAAGTTTTTAATTCCGCATTATTGTTCATTAGATTAGCCGTACACCTATTCACCCCCCCTCTAGGTATACTTTCAATTGGTATCAGAGCCTACGCTCCTGATATTAGGTTTAACCACCTAGGAGTGTGATCTTGGTTGCTAATCTATCATTTGTATTTGCACACTATAGTTTGCACTCATGGATCGCTTGACCCCTCCTATGTTTGATGTTTCTAACATCGACGTATGGAAGATTAAGATGAGTATGTATCTCAAAACCCTAGGCTTGCATATTTTCCTTACCGATACCAAGAAATCTTATCTTGGTAATAGCAAGCATATAGAGGACAATGCACAAGCCCTTGAGGCACTTAGAAGCACGCTTAGCAAAGAATATCTTATGATGGTTTCTAACTGTGATTCCGCCTTTGCAGTGTGGAACACGTTGACTTCCTTCAAGCTTCAAACGCCAACCATTGAGGAGGATGAATCTAGTGGAGAATCCGAGCAACATTGTTACATGCTCCAAGGGAATGACTCCCTTGAGGTAAACTCGAAAACTCAATTAGATGATGATGATGCTAGTTCTTCTAGTAATGATTATATTGATGCCAATGCTTTGAATGAAGAACTTTCAATTGTTTGTGAAAAATTATTAAAAAAATATAATCTTTTGAAAAAGAAGAGTTTTAGACTTAACAAAGAAAATAAGGATTTGTGTTCAAAACTAGATTTGATTTTGTAAGAGAAAGTGGAGATTTCTAATGAAAGAGATTCATTGAAATCCAAACTTGACCTTACTCTAAAAGAAAATGAAATTTTGAAAAAAAAAATGATTGTGAAAATGTTTTGAAGAAAAATGAATCTTTATCTTCAAAACATGAATTTGTTGTAAAAGAAAATATTTCTTTGAAAAACAAAATTGATTTGATTTCAAAAGATTTAGAAGTTTTCTTAAATGAAAATAAATTTTTGAAAAATAATTTAGATACACATGTTTGCCATGCTAGTTTAGCTTCGCATTCTTTCTCACCTATTGCATGCTTCACTTCTTCTAACATTGAGAATGATATAAATTTGTTAAAGAAGAACATTGATTGTTTGGGCTCTACTTTGAGCCATTGTGCCATGAACTACTCAAGGTTGGAATCTTTGTTTTGAAAGAAATAAGTCCCTCCTATGCATGCACACAAATCACGACATACACATGCTTCCCACGTTCACTCTCATAACACGATGTATGCTCATGTGTACACTTGTACACATTGTGGACGTAAGGGCCACCTTGCTAAGTTTTGTTATGATCGTATACATGACTCAAATTTAGCAACTAAATTTGTTTGGGTTAGGAAATGAGCTAACCCCCATGGACCCAAAAGTGTATGGATACCAAAGACCACTCCTATTTTGTTTGATGTAGGTGTGGGCTCTCACATGACGTGAGAGTGATGGTGCTTTGAGGTGGATGCGTTCCGAGCTTAAAGAGGACTATTTGGATGCATCACTTTCAAGGGGAGTTTGGTGGGAGGACCACCTTGGTTTGGAGACATGGAGATGTGCCCTTTTTCGATTTTGATAACAATCTCTAACTCTCATTATGTTTACATGTTTTCATATTATTCATTTTTAGCATGTTTTGATGTTTCATGATTAGTATGTTATATGCCATGATATTTAGATTAGTGATATACATAATTAGTATTTGAGACACCCATGTCTATATGAATCCATATTTTGTGTTCTCACATTTGTTTTAACTATTATGTATATCATAGATCTAATGCATGTGCATTTATATAATGATCATATGAGTTCTTGTTTAAACTTTTGCACTTCATGTTTTGACTACATGTTTAGATGTTAGTTTTCATTAAAACTTGTGTCAATACTTGTACAACTAGTGAGCCTCAAATAGATTATTATATGTTTGTGCTTGAATGCTCATTTGTACTCATCAGATGTACTAGTATAGCCTAGTTTTGATGATTCATGCATTTTTGACTTGTATTCCCATTTTGTACATGTTTTTGTGTTTATGTTTAAACTTCATGTATATGTCTATTTTGTCTAAACTAATAGTTATAAATATACATCCTTGAGCCACTTGCCTTCATGCATATACTTTTGTGAACTCATTTATGTCTGGATATGTATGTATACTCTAGTTTGTACAAAACATACATATACTTTGAAGGATTCTAGTTTTAATGATTTTCATGTTTTAAGGAATTTCACTTTGAGTTTATTGCCAATTTTCATGATTATATTTTTCACATAACTCTTATACACTCACTTTACTTAATGTTTTCTCATGATTTTATTTTCATGAGTATGATATGTGCCTTATTGATTTTGAGTGTTGATGATCGTGTGACTTACATGTTTTTCATGAAATATAATGTTGTTTTATTCCTTACTTGAAGGATTTTGTACTAGTTTTCAAATTTTTCATATAACTAGATCGTATTCTTTATATAGTAGAGTTTTCAAACATGTTATATTATTTCAAACTTATTTTTGAAAACCCTACCCATCTAAGCGCGGTTGGTTGGGCGACCACGCCTTGTATGCTCATTATTGAAAATCTATTTAAACATGTGCATGAAAGGGTGGTAGGAAGTATGAGTTATACACTTGATTCTCATTATAGTTTCAATTGGTATCATTGTATCTTTTCAATTAGTATCACTATTGACATTCATTTTGTATACTCATATATTTTTTTGTATGTATAAACTTCAAATAGTATCAATTTCGATTGATATTCAATTTTTCATACATATATATATGTTTTATTTGTGCTTACTATATCTCTATATCTTTGAGCACAAATTTTGCTTATGCTAAGCTTGATTCCTTAAATGACAATTATATTTCAATTGATTATTTTTCAATTAGTATCTTATACAAGCTTATGCATCATTTTGTTTGGTATTTCATCAGAGGGAGAAAATCATGTTTTTACCTTTTAATTGATTTTGTTTATAATTGGTATTGATTTTTACTCCCACACTTTATATTGAAAATTGATTGAAAAATGATTTTGATTTGTTTTGGTATCATACGCTCCTAATGAAAATTATTTTCAATTGATACATACTTCATTTTCAATATTGGTATCAAAAGTGTTAAATTGATATTATTCTCTATTTGATATCCTTATTGCAAAATGTGTTTAGTATTTAACCAAAAAGGATTGGTTCATGTTTTTCAAATTGGTATCAAGTTTACCTATATGTTTATATCTTTCAATTTGCTATCAAAATTTTTTTTGGTATCTTTCAAATGTTTAGTTTATTTTCAATTGGTATCATCATTTGGTATCATGATGTTCTATGTATACCTTCACACTAAATTGATATTTTTTTAAATTGGTATCGTAATGTTTTGATTTATTTTCACCCCTTGTTGATTTTTGTTTCGGACAAAAGGGGGAGAACATTGTTTTATTGTATACTTTAACCCCTTTGGTGATGATTAACAAAAAGGGGGAGAAGTATTTGAGTATATATACATGTTTATATTAAAGGCATTTATTTTTATGTTTTTGTTGATCTTAGTATCAAGAGCTTTTATTGTTTTGTTGGTATCAAGAGCTTTTATTGAAATTTTTGTTGGTATCAAGAGCTTTTATTGAAATTTTTATTGGTATCAAGAGCAATTATTTAAGAACATGTTTATTTTAAAATTTGGTATCAAGAACATTTTTATTTCATTGTTTTATGCATTTTTATGCATATTCATGTTTAACATTCATTGCATATCTTTATAGTTTATTACTATGCATGAGTTAAGGGGGAGCTTCTTTAAAGCTTAACTTTAATCCATGCATATATAACTCCATGAGTTTTGTCATCATCAAAAAGGGGGAAATTATTAGCCCAGAGGCCTTTCACTGTAGTTCTGATGATGATTAACTCATGTAGTTATAGTTTACTAATAATCTTGTTACATTTAATTTCAGATATTTGATCCAGATATTAGTAGGTGATTAGCTTCAACAAAGGTGTTTTGGAGCTTTCACATGGTGATTCAAGAGCTCGAGCATCAAAGTTCATATCTAGCACTCAGTTGGAGTCAAGTTCGTTGGATCGCGTTTGGATCGAGTCGGCTTGGAGACAAGAAGACTTCAGTTTGTTTAGTTAAGATTTAGTTTAGATCCATTGTAAAGATTAGATAGTGTGATATGCTCAAGTTCATAATACACACACTTGTTTTAAGTTTCATGTTTATTGGTTTTGGTTTTCAGTTTAACCGATCTTGGTTTTCATGAATAAATAGAATCAAAACAAGTTTATATGATTTAATGTATATTAGATTTGATCTATATACATCTATGCTTCACATACTTAGAAAAACTTATTTTGATACACTATTCATGTATTTGGAGTTTTGTATTTAGACAAAACTAATTTTTGGATTTAATGTCAAAAATATAGATATAATATCTTTCATGTATATTGGATTCTATCCATATACTATATGCTTCAAAGTTGTTTAAATATCATGTTTTTGTATTTACATGTGTTTTGGAAAAATCAGATTTCCATTTCAAAAATTCTATTTTTGGAAAATACAGAATTTGGTTTAAGGCAAATTGTCCAAGTCACAAAAATGGTTCAAAATATTTGTAACATAATTTTATTTTTACTCAAACATGTTTGTATTTCAAAGATATAACATCAACTGATTTTTGTGAAATTTATGTGATTTTATGGAATTTATTTGAAGTTAAAAAGGCCAGTTTTTAAATCCTGTAATTTGCCCTGCCAGGCTCTGGCGGTCGACCGGGACGGTCGACCGGACCAGTGGCCGGTCGACCGGATCGGTTGACCGATGTGCACAAGACGTGCACAAAGGCCAAGTGATTTGGCCGGTCAACCGACTGAAATCAGCCCACTCTCAGGTTCGGCCGGTCGACCGGGCGGTCGACCGTTCACTTTGGCCCGGTCGACCGGCCAGAGAGCAGTTGCTCTCTAGATCTGGCACGGTCAACCGGGCGGTCGACCGGAGGGCTCAATGGTCACATTTTTGACCGTTGGCTGGTCGACCGGCTGGTCGACCGGAAAGGCAAGCTGGCCCTTTTTCTGGTGCCAACGGGCAAATTTTCAAATAGGTTATAAATACCCCATTTGAGTTGGTTTTTCAATAAGAATTTTTAGAGCAAAAATTTCTATCTTCCTAAGTGTTTTAAAAGCATGTTTTAAAAGAGTTTTTAGAGCCAAAAGATCTATCTTCATTTGTTTTAAAGTGTTGAAAAAATCAAAGAAAAAGAGAAGTCCTTGGGATTTATTTTTGTTCTTCATTTCAATCATATCCTAGAAGTTTTCCCAAGTATTTTCTTTGTATTTTTTTATTTTCAAACTCTTTATTTCTCACACTTGAGCTTATCTACTATCCTATCTATTAGGTTCTTTGTTCTGTAGGAAAAGAAGTTGTTTGTGGTTGTTAGACCACAAAGTTGTAAACCTTCCATCTTTGTGATATCCCTCTAGTGAGAGGTGATTGAGTTGATATCCCTCTAGTGAGAGGTGATTGTGGAAGTATTATTTGGCTCCCTCTAGTGAGAGGTGGAGATTATGTTGGAATCCCTCAAGTGTAAGGTGATTGTGTTTGAGTGGCTTTGTGCCTATCCCTCATTTGTGAGGTTGATCTTTGTTTGGCTTTGTGCCTAGCCTCTAAGTGTAGAGGTTGTGTTGTATTTGAGAGAGGAGTTGTGTACTCCCGGTTATTGTGTTACCCAAAATTCTCAGTGGAGGCTCCCTGTGTGGGAAGTCTTGTGTGGACGAGTTAGTGAAAATCCTTCTGTGTGAAGGCGGGGACGTAGAGCTGTGTGCTCGAACCTCGAAACATATCTCGGTGTTTGCGTTTGATCCACTTTTTCTCTCTCTCTCTCTCTTACGTTGTGCATTGCATCATATCATTCATATCTTATATGCTTGTGTTGTTTGTGTGTGCCCATACTTGTGTTTAACCAAGAGAGCTTCATATAGCACCTCAACTCTTATTCAGAGGAGTTAGTCCAGAGCCCTTCACCGGGAATTCGGCTACACTCGTTGGTTACACTAAGTGTGTTGCATTAAGTTTTTAATTCCGCATTATTGTTCATTAGATTAGCCGTACACCTATTTAACCCCCTTATAGGTGTACTTTCAGGTATTCCCCGTCGACAGTAAACAAAGCACTGTCGACAACACTGTGAGAGTTCTGTTCAACAGGCTGAGGGAAACTACTGTCAACATTCCTCTTTTGACCTGTCAATAGCCAAAGTTGTCAATTGAATAATTTCTTTAAATAACACAAGTAAGTTAACTTGTAAAATATATTTGATGGGAAATAAAGTATACAACAGTGTGTGTGTGTGTGTGTGTGTGTGTGTGTGTGTGTGTGTGTGTGCGTGATTTCTTTGAGCTCTACTATCTGTATACTAAACTTTAACATTCTATAGATTATAAAAACAAAATTTGTACACCATACAAATATATACATCTTTACAATACCGGGAATATCTTTAGTTTTGATCCTTAGTATATCTTTTGAAGGTGAATCACCATATAGAAAACCTGAAACTTATAGACACTAAAAACTATATTTTAGTTCTTATAAATATTCATGAGTGGGTCATCATCAAAACGGAGAACGATTGTATCTTTGGGCCAACAATCTCCCCCTTTTTGATGATGACAAAACTCATGAACAGAAGAGTTTATAAATAAACTCCCCTGGAAATGATGCATAAGTTAATCAAGATATATATCATCTATAATTGCATACAAGAAGATTAACGTTATGCTGCATGGTATGCAAAAACAAAACCACCAACCATCCATGCCACCATCCACCAATAAAGATAACACAATCTCATAACAAACACCATAATAGATTGCATAAGATCCAGTAATAACAGAAGTTTTTAGAGAATACAATACCAAATACACACTAAAACATGTTTTTAGTGAATACAATACCAAACATATACTAAAACATAGACATAACAAAGATAACATAAAACCACAAGTTTATTAAACAACACAAATAACTTTAATGACAACAAGATCCGACAAATATAATGCAATTTACGCTCTTGAAGTGTTCTCCCTCTTTTTGTCATCAATCAAAAAGAGTCGGAGGCACCGCCAGTAGGATCTGTATCTCCTTGAAGTGAAATAGCAGGAGTAGGCCATAGGTCATATGGTGGAAATAGAGGATCAATAGGAAGAAAAGGATGAATGTACTGAGATGGAGGTGGAATCTCATAACCCAAATGATGCTGAATCTTAGTGAGATGCTGCTCAACAAGTCTCTATGAAGATGCAAAGTGGGCGGCTGTGGAATAAAAGTCATCACAGAGTTGATTATGGATAAAGTGAGTTGCGTTACGGAGGCAAGAAGTGTGAAATAAGGATATGTAGGAGGGACAAAAGGAGGAGAAGTATGCTGGGTTTCAGGTGCAAGAATGTCTTCTTCCTTATCAGAAGAAACATCTTGAGTAGGTTTAGAAATATGACTTATCATGCGGTTAAGAAAACTCTTATTGAAGGCTCCAAGAGGAGCAATGAAGGGGTCCTCAGATAGGTCAACTCCCCAAAAGTCAAAGAAGATAGTTAGGACCATAATATAGGATAAGTTCCTATACTCAAAGTTATCGACAGTTATATTATCAAATATGAGCTTGGAAAGATTAACCGAAAAGCCTCTCAAGATACAGTAAATTAAGAGAGTGATACACCCTCTTGCTTTACCATATTCCTCTGATTTTGGAAGAATATTTAACATGATGATCTTGGTAAAGATTTGAGAAGGAATCGTGAGAAGGGAGACTTTGTCATTCCAGGTGAGACATGGGTTACCATAATTATGTAGAATCCAGAGGCACTCTCACGTGTTTCTTCTTCAGAGTAGAGGTCAAAAGAATTCAGATGGTCAGAAAAGATATCAAAACCTTTACTAGGAAGGGTTAGAACATGAGCAATATCATCAGTAGATAAAGTAACATCAATACCGCTAACACGACTGTGAATGACACGATCTTCATCCAAGGTGAGATTTGCATAAAAAATTTGAATAAGATTGGGGTAGATTTTTTCATTTATCTCCAGAAACTCCTTCTAACCTAGTTTAACAAATAGATTCTCAATATTATAGTCATTAAAATTGGAGAGATTAACGGGTTTATAAGTGAGTACAGATCTCTTAGAGAATGTAGTGTTAAACTTCTCTAGAGCAAAGTTATTCACAAATCTCTGAAATGAAGAGGGAGCTCTAGATCTAGGCATAGCTGATTTCTTAGACCAATAGAAAACAATTTAGAAGTCCTAGAAGATCCAGCTTCAATTCTAGATCTTATACAAGATTAAGATTGAAAAAACTAGGGCAAAAATTGAAGTAGAAATGGGAGAAAAAGGAGAATCTTACCCAATCAAGATAAAGATGATGTAAAAGATATTGAATCATCTTGAGAAGCTAAGGAGACTACTCAGGAGAGAGAGGGGGAGAGAAAGGGAGAGAGAATCAGGGCTTATGGGTTTTTAAGAGAGGAAATCAAAGGAGAGAGAAGAGTGGAGAATAAATGAAGAAGGGAAGAGAATTAAATAGCTTGACTGTTGCTGTAACTAATAATACTGTCGACAGGTGTTTATGACTGTCGACAGTCATCTGTCGACAGATCTGATTGATTGTCGATAGAAGGAGATACAAAAATTGATATACATTTTCTGACTGTCGACAGTGACAGTGAAACAAAATTATACAGAATTAAAATATGAAATTAAAAACGGTCAGAGATATGAATTTTATAACAGGTAAATATAAAAATTATTTGTCCGCAATGCATAAATTCAATTCACCACAAATAAAAGTAAATTTGTTAAAATCCAATGGTTTTGTAAAAATATTTGCAAATTGCATTTGAGTGGGTATATAATCTATTTCATTATCACCTTTTTAAAGTGAACTCGTAGAAAATGATACCTAATTCAATATATGGGATTTTACTATGTTGATTTGCATTTTTCGTCATGTGAATAGCGCTAGTGTTGTCAAAAAAAAAAATTGATATGATCGACATGCAAATCATAATCTAGTAGAGTATGTACTTGCCAAAGAGAATACAGAGAATATGAAAAGTATTTGTTTGATTAATTTTGACTCTGAATCTTAGCAATTTAACCATGTAGCGAGAGCTATACGGGTCTAACCTCGGGAGAGATGCGATGAAAGCATTTCGGTATTGTTATTTCATTACACTTTTTTTTTGTTTGTAGAACTTAAAGAAAGAGACTGGTTAAAAAAATATATTTTTTATCAATGTAGAGAAAGATCGCAACCTGTTAATAATCTACCACCATAAACAAATAATACCAATTAGATTACCTTCACGCTAAACCCTAAATATGATAAATTACCCTAAGTTCAAGTAAAACACATAACACAAATAACAAAGTTCCAATTGAAATAGCACTGATTAAAATTTAATATTAAAATATCAAGACAATCGTTAAGCATAGATTAAAATTTAATATTAAAATATCAAGACAATCGTTGACCTAATTATTATCGTCATGTGCCTTCAAGATAAACCTAAGATTTAAGCATGCCTGTTGTTTAAAATTGGGTTCTTTATTCAATACTATAGGTCCATGGTGGTGATATTAGCAAGTCATGAAAAGAGGATTTAATTACTCATGGTGGAAGAGAAACAAAGCATTGATTTTGAATAATAAAGAAGCAAATAAATAGTAAAAGCAAGTAAATAACAAAGGAGATCTTCAAAGTAAAAAACATGAAAATATAATGAAAATTCGAAAAGAAAATCCTATATTTGATTCTCTGAGATGCCTCTCCTCTGTTGCTTTGTAGGGGTATTTATATGAGATCCCGGTAGTAAAATCCTTATAGAATACCACCACCCAAACCGACATGCATGAGGATGCAGACGTGCGACGTTTTCGCAACAAAAAAAGGGAAACGCAGCATTTTTAAGGGTTCCGGGCACGCGTTTTGGCTCGTGGTTTCATCTCCTCCATTCATCTAGATATCTATCTTTAGAATTCTCATTTGAATTCTGAATTTAACATAACATTGTTTCCTAGATAACTTAGAAAATAAGTTATCTATAAATCTAAATTTTAAAGTTGAATTCTCTCTTTTATCTTTGACTTGGGGATCAAGCAACTTAATTTAAATTGACTTTCTCTTTGATATCTGATTTAAGATAGGATAGTTTCTGAATTAACTTGGGCTTGATGGGGTTTTGGCCTTCTCTTTGACTTGTGGGTTCCTTTTTGGGCTCTCTTTTTTAATCATCGAGGCATGCATATTACTAAACAATAAAACAATTAAATAGTGATGCTTTATATAAAAAAAATAAGCATAAAAAGGTGACTTAAAATATGCACATTTTATGAATAATTACACCCCCACACCTATCTTTTACTCGTCTTCGAGTGAAACAAAAAAAAAAGAAAAAAATCTAAACTAAACTAATCTACCCTAACTCACTTTCGTAGGAATCAAGATTGCACTTAGCACATGCATAAGCCGTTAAACCTCTTGGTTACCCCTAGAGGACGAGTGTTGTCTCGTAAGGGTCTTCAGTGAATTACACCCACAAAATCCATAAAGAAAGAAAAATATTAGTATTTTTGAATTTCTATTTTTGAAAGAGAATAATATTTGAAATATTTTTGTAAAAATCAAGTAATCTGTAAGTTTTAAGATCACCAAATTATTCATTCCTATACTTGAGCTCGATTTGAAAATTTGTAATCAATCTAGGTAAGGATTCAAACCGAATTTCTCACTTAGTCTTTTATTTTATCCTAAGTCATTTGCACATTTGTGAACGTGAATTTTTGAATTGGAATTCTTCAACTTCAACTCTTATACCTTGTGTGTGTGTGTGTGTGTGTGTGTGTGTGTGTACATACATACATACATATACATATACATATACATACATACATACGTATATATATATATATATATATATATATATATATATATATATATATATATATATAAACTTTTTTCTCCATTTTTTTTTGAAAGAAGTTTGAAGTATTACCGCTTCGTTACCCTTTAAGCACTTTTTTTAATATGTATAACTCATCTAATTTTCTTTTGTATAAGTATAAAGGCTTCTTAAGACCCTAATACCAAACTAATTAATTATTAGATATGTTAATACATAGTTTATATTTGTATATTTTTCTTTTTCTTCTTTTTTCCCCTCAAAGATACCTAATTACCTTTCGTGTAAATACCAAGGCTTTTATAGGCCAATGCACCAAGCTAATCAATAATTAGATTTGTTTATTTTATATATATATATATATATATATATATATATATATTTTAGACACAAGAGTCTTTGTTTTGAGTCCTAAGTGTGTAAGTGTATAAAGTATATATATTTCGTCAAGATAAAAATCAAGGCTAAATTACTTTTCCAATTTTTTCTCCTATACCTAAAAAATCAAACAAATAGTCTTATTTTGACAGAGTGTTAAGAAATCCTAATTATGATTTTTTATTATTTAAATTAACTTAATTACTTTCAAAAATAAATCAAAGTATTATTTTCTTTTTCCAAAAGTTTTTAAAAGAAAAAGAAATTTTTTGTTAGTATCTACCTATTTTAGTATGTTAGTAAAGTTAATTTTTTTATTACGTTAATTATATCACATGTTAGGATGTTAGGATGTTACATGTTAGACCATCCCCCAAACCTATCACATGCATTGTCCCCAATGTATGAATGAATACATGTATGCCTAAAATAAAGTGTAAAAAGAGGTAATATTATGTTACCGATATATTGGGTCAAGTAGATCCATGGCTATGTCTGGTTCTGTTACTAATTCTAAGAACTGTTTCAAACATTGACCATTTACCTCGAAATCATTATTGTTCTTTGTGTCACATATCTCTACTTCTCCATGTGGAAACACCGTCATAACAACAAATAGTCTTGTCCATCATGATTTCAACTTCCCTGGAAAAAAATAAAGTCTAGAATCGTAGAGTAAGACTTTTTGTCTGAGAACAAAAGTTTTCTTATAATACGTTTGTCATGAAAACCTTAACTCTATTCTTTGTAATCTTCGCATTTTCATATGCCTCATTCCTCAACTCCTTAAGTTCGAAAATTTACAATTTTTAAAGCACACCAACCTTATCTAAATCAAAATTTAGTTGCTTAATAGCCTATAAGGCTCGGTGCTCCAACTCAATGAGAAGATGACAAGCCTTTCCAAAGACTAATCTATATAAAAGCATCCTTAGAATCATTTTGAAGGTGGTTTTATAAGCCTATAAGGCATCTACCAATTTGGTGGACCAATCTTTTCAGTATTGACTCACAGTTTTCTTCAAGATAAGTTTGATTTGTCTATTAGAGACTTCTACATGCCCACTGGTCTGAGGATGGTATGGTGTCAATAACTTATGAGTTATGGCATATTTTCGCCTAAGAACTTAAAAAGTTTTATTACAAAAATGTGAGCTATTATCACTAATTATGGCGCGTGGAGTTCAAGCATGAGAAGATGTTTTCTTTCAAGAACTTGACAACAACTTCATTGTCATTTGTTTTGCTAGGAATAGCCACTACCCATTTAGATACATAATTCACAGTCACCAAAATATATTGGTGCCCTAATAAACTCGGAAAGAGACCCTTAAAGTCAATGCCCCATACATCAAAAAGTTCTATTTCTAGAATTTGGTTTAGGGCATCATATTACCTTTTGAAATCCTACCCACCATTTGACATCTAGAGATTGTCTAGGGTTTAAGCATGCATGGAATTAAATTGAATTTTCTATTCAATACTACAGATCCATGGTGGTAATATTAGCAAATTATGAAAAGGAAATTTAGTTACTCATGGTGGAAGAGAAACAAAGCAAGATTTTTGAATAAGAAAATTGCAAGAAATAAAGAAGCAAATAAAGAGCAAAAGCAAGTAAATAATAAAGGAGATATAAAAGAACAAAAACACCTTGTATTGATATGTCCCCTTGATTACATTGGTTTCTCCTTCTTATTGTTGGCCCAAAGGCCTATCACCCTAGTTTTGATGATGATCAACTCATGAAGTTATGTTTACTAATGATCTTGTGTTTAATTAGTGACAGATTCATTATCAAGATCTTAGTAGGTGCATAGCTCAACAAAGGACAAAATATCAAGATTTGGAGCTAACACGGTGTGATCCAAGGAGTTTTTGGATCAAGCTTGGACCAAGTCAAGAAGATGAGAAGCCTTCAAGTGAAGACTTCAAGAAGATGAAGACTTGTGTCTAGGTATAAGATTTTTATGTTTTAGATAAAATGTAAAGGATAGATAGTTGGTGGATTGCTCAAGTATATCATGCACACACACTCTTGATTTTATTGTCGTTTCATAAAAGATTTTTTTTAGTTTAGAAAAGATTTTTCATTTTGAAAAATATAAGTTCGGTGTTTGGTGTTTCTCATGCACTTATCTTTTAACCAAAACCTAATTTAGAGCTTTATGACAAAAACATAGATATTACATTATGATTGTGCAGTGGATCATATCCATACACACTATGCTTTAAAATGAAATTAAATATCTTGTTTTTATATTTTGTGAAGTTATGAAAATCAAGTTTGAAAAATACATGTTTTGATTTTTGATAAAATTTGCAAGACGCTGAAATGATATGAATATGTTGATATATGTCTTGAAAATTTTTATCACAAGTTTGGTTTTCAATATAGAATGTTAAAACAAGTTTATGGAATTTTTATAAATGTTAAAAGATTTTAAGATTAATTTTTTAAAACCAGTTTTCCAGACCTGGAACTGGCTGACAGGCTGGTCCGGTCGACCGAGCGGTCGACCGCACCATGGTCCGGTCGACCGTGCACAGACTTGTGCGTGTCTGGCAGCACAGTGGTCCGGTCGACCGGACGGTCGACCGCAGCAGAGAGTTCTGCTCTCTGGATTTCTGGGTCGACCGGGCGGTCGACCGGAGGCTCCAACGGTCGGATTTTCGACCGTTGGCGGTCGACCGGGCGGTCGACCGGAAGCTCTCACAGACCCCAACGGTCACATTTTTCTGACCTCTATAAAAGGGGGCTTGGTCATTATTTTGAGCCAAGATTTTAGGAGAGCTTTGAGCCAGTTTTTCCCAGACTTTTAAAAGGGTTTTCTCCACAAATTTGAGTGCAAATACTTCCAATCTAAAGGGAAGAATTTATCAAGAGTGTAAAAGAAAGTCTTTGAGTTTTCCTCCACCTTTCACATCCTTATTTTTCTCACACCACACTTGAGCAACCATTGATTATACATCCTATAGGTGTGTTGTAGTGAGAGTACTTTAGGTGATCAAAGTGTTGTGATCACCAAAGATTTTTTCTTTGTTCTTTGAGGAGACGGGCAAGTGTGCTCGTCGTTGTTTTGAGTTCGGGTGCGGACTTGGTTGTTTGAGGTGCGACCTCGGCGAGCCGGTGGGCTTGCGGTGTGTACGGGACTAGAGAGTCCGAGGGCTTGTAGGTGTTGCGGTACCGAGGAGAGATCCATTGGGATCTTGCATAGTGGAAATCCTTCGTGTGTCGAAGGCGGGGATGTAGAGCAAGTGTGCTCGAACCTCGAAACATACCCTTGTGTTTGCGATTGCTATTTTCTCTCTCTCTTTGTCTCTTGTTATATCTTGCATGTTATTTCTTGTGTTCATCTTTATATGCATGATATATTCCTTGTGCTCATATTGATATACTTGCGTGGGATTGTTGACTAACACTTGTATTCAACCAAGAGAGCCAACGCGGCACCTCAACCCATTCAAGGGGAATCTAGAGGAGTTTGTCCAGAGCCCTTCACGGGGAATTTGGCAACACTCTTTGGTTATACGTGGTGTTTAGTGTAAAAGATTTAATTAGGTCATAATTGTTTTTAGCTTCCGCATTATTTGCATCATTCGGCATTAAGTGACATTTAGATTAGCCATCACCTATTCACCCCCCTCTAGGTGATTTACAATTGGTATCAGAGCTTGGTACTCTGATTTTGGTCTAACAACCTAGAGTAAAAGATCCTTATTTTTAGGCTAATCAAAATATTTTGTACACACACCATGGACTTCATGTCACCACCCATATTTGACATTGCTAACATCCATATATGGAAGGTTAAGATGTCATTGTACCTCAAGGCCTTAGGCATTCATGTATATCTTGCTACTACTAATGATTCATATTTTAATAATAGCAAGTACTTTGAGGCTAATGCTAAAGCCATTCATGCTTTGAAATGTAACCTAAATGATGATTATTTATCTAGGGTTTCTAATGGTGAATCGGCTTTTTTAGTTTGGAACATCATCACCTCCCTTGGCGAAAAGGATCTATACTATGCGGGGAGTGACTCGGATGTTGGAAGCGACACCTCCAACAAGTGCTACATGGTCCAAGGGGATAACCCCCTTGAGGTAACTTCCGAATCCGAGGATGAGGATAATAATATGTCATATGAAGAGCTTTCTACATTTTGTCAATTATTGCTTGAGAAATATGACATGATTAAGAAAGATAATAAAAATTTGAAAAAGAACATTGCTTGCATGCATATAGAACAAGACTCTTTTAAATCTAACATTGCATGTTTAGAAAAAGATAACAAAAATTTGAAAAAGAATTTTGATTGCATGCTTAAAGAAAATGATTCTTTTAAATCTAAGATTGCATGCTTAGAAAAGGAAAATAAAGATTTGAAAAATGAGAATGTTTCCTTATTTTCAAAATTGAATGATTTGTGTGAAGGAAACAATACTTTGAAAAATAAAATTGACTTGGTGGAAAAACAAAAAGAAGTTGTTTTTCAAGAAAATATTACTTTGAAAAGAAAATTTATTGAAAAAGAAAAAGAATTTGTTTCTAAAAAGAAAAAGAAAAATGATTCTATATCTCACCATGCTTTACATGCCACAACTAATGAGATTAAAGATTTGAAAAATAAAATGGATGGTTTGAGTTCAACTTTGAACTCTTGTGCTTTTAATCATTCTAGGTTGGAGTCAATGTTTTCAAAGAAACAAACTCCACACATTCATGCACATCATAACCATGCATTTGCTTATGTTGCACGACATGATCACACTCCTACACATAAGCATACTAAGGTGTACAAATGTACACATTGTGGCCGCAAAGGCCATTTAGCAAAGTTTTGTTATGATAATATTAATTCTCTAAATTTTGCTAATTATAAAAGATTTTGGGTTCCTTACAAGTCTAACCCCAAAGGACCCAAGAAAATATGGGTACCAAAACCCCCACCATTTGCTTGTGATGTAGGTGAGGGCTCTCACAAGACGTGAGAGGATTGGTGCCTTGGTAGTGGATGCAATAGACTTGATGGATATACTTTTGGATGCATCGCTATCAAGGAGCTTTGGTGGAAAGACCACCATATTTGGAGCTTTGGAGTTGGTAACAATTTCTAAACTCCTACTTTTTATGTTCATGCTTGTTCATTCATAATATTCATAGCATGTTCATATTTTTATGTGCTTCATGTGGTATTTACATGTTTAAATGAAGATTTTATCAAAACGTGCATGTATACAAATACAATTAGTGAATTACAATTGATTCATATATGATTGAACTTCATGCTCATTTGTACCCACTATTTGCATATGCATAGTCTAATTTTGATGATTCTTTCATTTATACTTGTTATGCCTATTTTTATGCTTTACTTCATGTATATGTATTTTTTAATTCAAATCTAATAAATATACATGTATACCCGTGAGTCTCTTGCCTTCATGCAAACATCATTAATAGACTCTTTTAAATTTGGGATATGTATGTGTATTGTTAGGATTGGATTAATCATACATATACCATGATGATTAGTGTTTTGATTAAAAATGATTTTTCGTATTTTTGTTAAAAAAATGTGACTTATGAGCTTCATTGACTATTTTCATAAAAATGCTATTTACATGATCATTTAACACTCACATTTTTATTAAAAACATTTTGAGCCTTATAGACTATGAGTGCTTAAATTTTTATGTATCTAGTTATGTTTATGAAAAACATAAGATTTGATATATTTGAAGGATCTTTAACTAGTTTTTCAAAAACAATTTATACTAGTTATTTGTTCTTCAAATAATTTTTAAGATTGACACATGATTCTATTTTTCTCAAAGATTTGATGCTTCATGATTTGAATATTAGTTTATATGTTAGTTTTATCAACACTAGGATTTATACTTGAACATGTTGTGGGCCACAAATAAATCTATCTATATTTATGCTTAATGCTTATTTGAACCCATGAAATGTGCTTGTATTGCTTGGTTTTGATGATACATACATTTTTAAACTTATATTCCCACTTTTTGGATTTGATTTATGATCATGTGTTTTCATTTCATGTATATGTGTATTTTGCCAAACTTTAAGATATACATGTATACCTCTTGAGTCATTTGCCTTTAATGTAAATCTATTTATATGGACTCAATTGTGTTTAAGAGATATGTATGTATACTTATTGTGTTGTCAAAACATACATATATCTTGAAACATATTTTTTTTAATAAAAAATAAAAATAAAAATTTGTGATGATTTTTATTTAAAGGAATATTGAGCTTTATTGACATTTTCATGATACCATGTTCCACATAACACTAGTGCACTCACCTCTTTTGAAAATTTTATGGACTTCATGAATATTAGAGTGTTTTTAGTGCCATGTGATTTACTTGTATTTCATGGAAAACATTCTTCTAGTGCAAATTCTTCATTTGGTAGAGTTTTTAAAACTAAGCTTATTTTCAAATCTATCTTTTGAAAATCCCTACCATCTATGGGAGGATGGATGGGCGATTATGCCTTGTATGCTTCATTGAAAATCTTTTACCTTGTGCATATGAAGGGTGGTAGGTTATGAGATATACACTTGATTTTATTGTTATGTCAATTGGTATCATTGAATCATTTCAATTGGTATCAATATGAACTTATTTTGTATATACTCATATTTTGTCTCTTATATATATGTATGTTTCAATTTCACTTGGTATACTCATTTCTCATACATATATATGATTTCCATGTGCTTACTTACAATCAATTGGCTCACATTTTTAAAAGCACAAAGTTTATGATGAAAAATAAGTTTATGATGAAAAATAAAATTTTTTTTTCCATATGTTTACTATTGATATCAAAATAAATAAAAAAATATGTTGATTTGATATCTCAAAATGTGTTTTATTAAGTTCAAAATTTTTATAGAAAAATTCAAAATGTTTGATTCGTATTTCCTATATGCAAGGAGAGCTTAACATCTCTCTTACATATGGATTCATGTTGAGTATATTATAAATTGAGGAGCTTGACAACTCTTCTTTATATGATATACGTGTGTAGGGGAGCTTCACATCTCCTCTTATGCATTACATAATATGTGTTATGTGAGTTAGGGCTTGTTATCCCTTCTTCATGTAATGCATATGTGTAGGGAAGCTAACTTAGCGTCTTCCTCTTCATGAATGTATATCGCATATAAACCTTTATTGATTGATTTGTTTCACCCCTTCTTGATCTTTTTTTGTTTTTGACAAAAAGGGGAGAAAAATTTGTTTGATTTGATTTTACTTTGAACCCTTTGTTGATGATTGACAAAAAGGGGGAGAAGTATTTGAGTATATATATGCATGTTTTCATTGCTTAAGGGGGAGTAGTATTTGTCTTCCTTGTTATTTATGCATATATGTTTTGTTTTGCAAATAGGAGAAAAAGATTTATTTTGTTTCATCTCCATCATTTGCATACATATTTATGAGCTTCATTGTCATATATTATTATTTATTTGGTATGCATGAGTTAAGGGGGAGCTTCCTTGAAGCTTTACTTTAATCCATGCATATATAACTCCATGAGTTTTGTCATCATCAAAAAGGGGGAGATTGTTGGCCCAAAGGCCTATCACCTTAGTTTTGATGATGATCAACTCATCAAGTTATGTTTACTAATGATCTTGTGTTTAATTAGTGACAGATTCATTATCAAGATCTTAGTAGGTGCATAGCTCAACAAAGGACAAAATATCAAGATTTGGAGCTAGCACGGTGTGATCCAAGGAGTTTTTGGATCAAGCTTGGACCAAGTCAAGAGATGAGAAGCCTTCAAGTGAAGACTTCAAGAAGATGAAGACTTGTGTCTAAGTATAAGATTTTTATGTTTTAGATAAAATGTAAAGGATAGATAGTTGGTGGATTGTTTAAGTATACCATGCACACACACTCTTGATTTTATTATCGTTTCATAAAAGATTTTTTTTAGTTTAGAAAAGATTTTTCATTTTGAAAAATATAAGTTCGGTGTTTGGTGTTTCTCATGCAGTTATCTTTTAACCAAAACCTAATTTAGAGCTTTATGACAAAAACATAGATATTACATTATGATTGTGTAGTGGATCATATCCATACACACTATGCTTTAAAATAAAATCAAATATCTTGTTTTTATATTTTGTGAAGTTATGAAAACCAAGTTTGAAAAATACATGTTTTGATTTTTGATAAAATTTGCAAGACGCTGAAATGATATGAATATGTTGATATATGTCTTGAAAATTTTTATCACAAGTTTGGTTTTCAATATAGAATGTTAAAACAAGTTTATGGAATTTTTATAAGTGTTAAAAGATTTTAAGATTAATTTTTTAAAACCAGTTTTCCAGACCTGGAACTGGCTGACAGGCTGGTCCGGTCGACCGAGCGGTCGACCGCACCATGGTCCGGTCGACCCATGGTCGACCGACGTGCACAGACTTGTGCGTGTCTGGCAGCACAGTGGTCCGGTCGACCGGACGGTCGACCGCAGCAGAGAGTTCTGCTCTCGGGATTTCTGGGTCGACCGGGCGGTCGACCGGAGGCTCCAACGGTCGGATTTTCGACCGTTGGCGGTCGACCGGGCGGTCGACCGGAAGCTCTGACAGACCCCAACGGTCACATTTTTCTAACCTCTATAAAAGGGGGTTTGGTCATTGTTTTGAGCCAAGATTTTAGGAGAACTTTGAGCCAGTTTTTCCCAGATTTTAAAAGGGTTTTCTCCACAAATTCGAGTGCAAATACTTCCAATCTAAAGGGAAGAATTTATCAAGAGTGTAAAAGAAAGTCTTTGAGTTTTCCTCCACCTTTCACATCCTTGTTTTTCTCACACCACACTTGAGCAACCATTGATTATACATCCTATAGGTGTGTTGTAGTGAGAGTACTTTAGGTGATCAAAGTGTTGTGATCACCAAAGATTTTTTCTTTGTTCTTTGAGGAGACGGGCAAGTGTGCTCGTCGTTGTTTTGAGTTCGGGTGCGGACTTGGTTGTTTGAGGTGTGGCCTCGGCGAGCCGGTGGGCTTGCGGTGTGTACGGGACTAGAGAGTCCGAGGGCTTGTAGGTGTTGCGGCACCGAGGAGAGATCCATTGGGATCTTGCATAGTGGAAATCCTTCGTGTGTCGAAGGCGGGGATGTAGAGCAAGTGTGCTCGAACCTCGAAACATACCCTTGTGTTTGCGATTGCTATTCTCTCTCTCTCTTTGTCTCTTGTTATATCTTGCATGTTATTTCTTGTGTTCATCTTTATATGCATGATATATTCCTTGTGCTCATATTGATATACTTGCGTGGGATTGTTGACTAACACTTGTATTCAACCAAGAGAGCCAACGCGGCACCTCAACCCATTCAAGGGGAATCTAGAGGAGTTTGTCCAGAGCCCTTCACGGGGAATTCGACAACACTCTTTGGTTATATGTGGTATTTAGTGTAAAAGATTTAATTAGGTCATAATTGTTTTTAGCTTCCGCATTATTTGCATCATTCGGCATTAAGTGACATTTAGATTAGCCATCACCTATTCACCCCCCCTAGGTGATTTACACTTATAAATCTTTTTCAAAGTAAAAAAACTTGAAAATACAATTAAAATTCAAAATGAAAATTGATCTAAAGAAAACCTTAAACTTGATTCTCTGAGATACTTCTCCTCTGTTGCATTGCAGGGGTATTTATATGAGATCTTAGTAGTAGAATCCCTATAGAATACCACCACCCAAGCCGACACACAGGACGATAGAGAAGTGAGGCATTTTTGTGGCAAAAAATGGGAAAACGCGGTATTTTTGAGGGTTCTGGGCACGAGTTTTTGGGCGTGTGGCTTCATCTCGTCATTCATGTAGAGATCTATACTTAGAATCCTCCTTTGAATTCTGAAATTTAAAATAACCTTGTTTCCTAGATAACTTAGGAAAAAAGTTATCTCTAAATCTGAATTTTAAACTTGAATTTTCTCCTTTATCTTTGACTTGGGGATCAAGCAACTTAATTTAAATTGACTTTCTCCTTTATCTCTGATTTATAATAGGATAATTTCTGAATTAACTTGGGATTGATGGGCTTTTGGACTTCTCTTTAACTTGTGGGCTTCTTTTTGAGCTCTTTTCTTTTCTCTTTTTTAATTATCGAGGCATGCACATTACTAAATAATAAAATGATTAAATAGCCATGCTTTATAAAAAATAAACATGAAAATGTGACTAAAAATATACACTTTTTATGAACAGTGATCCATGGGAAACTGTGCACAAAAGTGTCATTTTGAAATTACTAATTATGGTGTGTGTGTGCTTTGGCTTCCTCGATACTTCCGTTATAGCATAGAGGCTAAACGGGTCGAATCCACAAAGATAAGAGGCGATAGAAGCTTTCACGGTATGTTCACGTGTGTGTTAAAATTTCTTCAGTGCTTTAAAGAATCAAAAGAAAACAAAACAAAAAGTGGAAAGATAAGAGTACGATGAAACACGAAGAAGTGGGAACATAAAAGAGAAGATATTTATGATTTTTGATGGTATTTCTAAAACAAAGTGAAAAAAAAGAAAACTCATGGCTACTAACTACTAATTGCTCCACTAACTATGCTACCTCTTAGTGATAGTTATCTCACATGTATTCTTGGCCATCACTAGTCCTTGGTTCAAGAGCATTTCAAAGCATGACCTATAACTCAACAAACAAGTACAAGCTACACTTAAACCATCAAAACTAAACAAGAGCAAGCATGGAATAAAGTAATGATTAGCTTGTTAGAGAGTTAGGATTTTAAAGAATCCATCATCATGAGCCATCAATGGCTCTTGCAAGAGCAAGGCCAAGTAGAGGCTATTAAATTCATGTGGATTATCAAGTAAGGAGTTAGCATAGTTAGCGGTTAGTAGTTAGTTGCCATAAGAAGGAAATTAGCTAAGCATGTAAAGAGTTGGAGAGAAGAAAACCAATAGAGATAAAGGGAGAACCATTCATAGATTGTCACCTTCCATTAAAGAACTCTTGCTTTTATCCTATGTATTACTCTCTTCCCTATTACAAGATCTGCAAGAAATGAAAAATATAAAAGTGGAAGAAGAAGAACAGCTAACCGAAACAAAAAAAAGGAAACTACCCTAAAAAGAGGAAAACCATGCCAAAAACTCTCCTAAAAACTCTTCTCCCCTTTTGTTCTGGAATCCGGGGTATTTATATGCTAAGGGGGCACTAGGGTAGTTGTACGGAGTCGTGCATCGAAGATCGACGCATAACTCCACAACATGGCCACTTTTTCGCAACCATGCTCAACCAGAGCCACAGCGCCAGGGTGTGGCCCTTTTACCTACAATATGGGATAGGTTCTGACCTCTAGTTTATTATTTTCTGCTTTAAAATTTAGCAGATTGGGCTTCAAAAGCTTGGGCTTATTCTAGGCTTTAAAATATCAAATAATTTAGAGTTTTTGGCTTCTTCTTCTCCTCATGCCATGAAGTTAAAAATACACAAGAAAGCCATTATTTAGCAGAATTTTATACAGAATAAGTGTGAAAATGTGGTATGAAATATGTAAATATAGAGACCAATCACACTCCCACACTTATTTTTTGCTCGTCCCAAGCAAAATAGAAAAACTAACTAAGAAAATTATTATTACACCACTTTTGCAGGTGACGCGAATGCACTAAGCTTGTGCAGCAAGTTGTTAAACATCTAAATTTTCTTTAGAGGAGGTGTTTTGTCAATTGAGGATTTCTAGCGGATTACACCCACAAAATCCATAAAGAAAGAAATCAAATATTAGTATTTTTGAAAACACATTTTGAAAATAGAGAAAAATGTTAAAATATTTTTGTGAAAATTTAAGTGACTCAAGGTCATAAGTTAACTAAAAATTATTCTTCCTTAAACTAAGTTTAAATGCAATATCTTGTTATAAATTAAATGTAAGAATTTAAAATTTAATTGATTCTTTGATCATTCATAAAACTTTTAGAAAATATGCACTTTGTGAACTGTGAAGATTTTTAGGATATCGACTCTAACTTTTATGCCATTTATTTATATCAATTTTTTTCTTTTTTTCCTTTGTTTTCTTAGGCTTCTAACTTACCCAGGTAGTGAGCTTTTAGCCAGTTACTCCCACCGGATGGTTTTAGGGAACTAGATGAGAAAATATCCCTCGGACTTAAGGACTCAAGTATACAAGGCCACAAAACTAAAGAGGATTATTTATTTTTATCTACCGTTTTAGGCGTGAATAATTATGTTTCCTGAGGAATAACTACCCAGCTTCAATAAGTGATTTTTATCATCATTCTTTTTAAATATATATTTTATGGCATTTTCAGTTTTTGTTTCAATCCCAAAAGACTGTGTAAATGTGAAGTGCATATATCTAAGGCAAAAAATTTGAGATCAAAATATCTTTCTAATCTTACTTTCTTATCCTAAAATTTAAACAAAGATCTATTATTTTGACTCGGTTTAAGAATTCATAATTTTAGGTCTTCCTATTTCTTTAGATAATCTTAATTTTCTTAAAAATAAACTAAAATTATTTCTCTTACTTCAAAAAGTTTTGTAAAAAGAAAAGAAAAGAGTTTATATATAAAAGAAAAATCTAATAAATTTCTAAAAAAAGTGTAAAAGAAAGAAAGTTTAGAATAACCTACGTTAGTAAACCCTCCCCCACACTTATCTCATACATTGTCCTCAATGCATCGTGAATGTGTATATGCATGAAACAAATGGAGAGGGATGAAAAATTATCTCATAGTGGTGGTTACGGTGGTGGTCTAATTAGTCCACAAAATGCAACTCAATCCAAATATTGTGGATCTCGAAGGAACTCACCAGTGACCTCTCTAATATGACCCATTAAAAAAATGATTGAGTGAATGGTCTTATTTAAAAAATTATACCCATCCAATTTTCAATTTTTAAAAATAATTCTTGAGTCATTTTGTTCAACACATTTATCCAACAATGAAGTGAGATTATGAAAGATGATTGTTTTGGGCTCGAACGGTACAAGAACAAATACCACACAAGAATTTGACTTAGATTATTTAAAAGTGGGAGTCGAAATAGGTTCAAAAATGGGGTCCAAACTAAAAAATTGATATTCACACACTTTTCCCATCAATGGAAGATGATCGTAAAATATAAGTTACTCTATTTCACGGTGTACTGGTACATCATTCAATGTTGACTCTGGAATATAAAAAAAAAATCTGGTAAAGATACCGCAGTCATTATTGAATCAAAAGGTGAAATGAATTTATCAACTGGGGGATCAAGATCACATTCATGCCCTAGTTCAATTTTGAAAAAAGGATAACTTACCAAAATGTCAAGGTGGTTCTCAAAATTTTGGGCAAGTTATAATGAAATTGAATCTTGATTTTCATCCACAGAAGGAATATGAATGGGTGAAATGATCGATTCAAGTCCATAAATTATGGGAATCAAAATGGCTTAAGAATGTTACTTAGTTTAGGCAACACTACAGGAGTCGATATTAATTCAAAGATTGGACTCGAGTCGCCAATTGAAGCTCAGATTCACATTTATCTTCAAGTTCAATTTCAGAAAATGGATAACTTGCTAAAATATCAAGGATTTGATTTTGGTTAAGTTAAGGTTGGTATGATGAAATTGAAGCTTGATTTCCAAAATAACGTGATTCTTGAGTCATATAAAAATTTGGTAGACATTGGAAGTCAATCATATTTTGAATTAGTTGCTGGGACTCGTGCACGAATTCCATAGTTTTTTTCAACAATAATTTTTCTTTAGGTGGTTTTGGAAAAGAACTATATGGGTTTGGAAATTTTATGGATATGATGAGGCAGTCATGATTTCAAATTATTTTTAGGCCTCTAACATGGCTTCGATACTCTTTTATAGCTCTAATTTTTCTTCAATTGTTGGCTCTGAAAAAAGAGTATGTGAAGCAAAATGTGAGAAAGAAGATAGTGGACAAGGTGATTTATAATTTAACTCGAGGGAGGTGAATTCCCATGGACTTTGTGAAGAGTAGGAATTATTATAAAAATCTTGGTCATAGGATTAGGGGTATGGGTATTGAGTCGATAAACCTAATCTGGCCTATATAGTTGGTCCATGTTGTACATAGCTGAGTTGGAGTTATCCGAGTCAATTGAGGTCAGGGTGAAACATAGATTCATATATTAGGATTGAAAAAATTTTGTTGTTGAAATCTATTTAACGATTTACAAAAAAGAAAAATAAACAAACAAACAAACAAATAAAGAAAAAGAAAAAGAATCAGAAAACAAGCCTATGCTTGAGTTGACTTAGACCTAGTCGACTCTTAACTGGTTAGACTGTCCACGGGGGGTACCTTGTAGAAATCTGACCACAAGTTAATCGGTCGGTAGGGGCAAGACCAGTGGGAGGTATCCGTGCCGGAGCAACGGGCCTAATTAAGACAAGCCACTGTTCTTCGAGGTTTCGCTTCTCAATCCCCAACCTTTGACACCGATTTGACAAGAGTCAAATTCTAACAACTTTTCCCTTAGGTTAATCACTTAAATGAGTCCGAGATGTCCCTAGGGGCCAATGTCTAGCAAGTTTTATTAAGGCTTGGGTTGTGTTAGTGGGTAGGTAATTTTTGGGCTAAGAGAGGGTAATGACTTCCCCACCATATCTTATATTGGGTTTTACCCTTAATTTCAATTTATGCAATTATGCAATATAGATAAGATTGAATATACAAAGCGAGTAAATCACCCACGTGTTTGTCCTAACTATATGCAATGCAACATGTACACCTCAGTCTAGATCACAATAACAGAAGAACAAAATATAGTATATTGGAAAGAAAATTGACACGTACCTAGATGCAAATGTCTAAACCATTTTAAAACATCCAAATACTGTATTTTAGTTCTTAATTATTATAGTACACAGGTAATCTAAATAGAAACTAGCCGCAGAATATAGCAATATACAAGAATTTACCCAATTACTGACCGTAATAAATCTGCTAATTTCCTTGTCTTAAATATCTATTTTGCAGAAGATAATAATGAAGAGAAAGAGGATTAAACCAAATAAATACAAGTTAAAATCAGATTTAACTGGATCTATTTGGTTAGCTGAGGATGATCCCAGAGCTAGTTAGAACAAATCAAGGATTGGGGCAAATATTCAGCTGAAGATCAGAGCAAATCAGAAAGATAACACCAAATGGAAACCGGTAAAATTCAAATTTTTATAAATCCATTTTGGTTAGCTAAAGATCAGCCGAGGATAATATCAAATGCAGAGAGATAAATGGATAGAGAGAAGATCAACAGATGAGAAGAAGCAAGTTTGACTCAGATTCTGACTGGATACATTTTAGTATTTGACTCATAACTTTCACTACCGAATCTCACATCTAATGATTCAAGATGATCTAAAAAGTAGACTTACAGGGTTACAACTCTTATGTTGATCACTATTTCTAACTCTATCATTTGATAAGTGATATTCAGCAATCAACACGGCAACAAACTGCAGATCAGAACTGAATATCCACATCAAATCAAGTTTAGAGATAGGGGGGATTCAAATTCAAAATAGCCAGCTTTCCCTATCTTCATACTACTCTAACCTCTGCATTTCTTCTATAAATACCTACAATCTCAAGAGCAAGGGGAGGACCATGCAGAGATAGGATTTAGTCCATTTTTTCATTTTTTAGTGTAGGTTTTTGTTTTTCTTTTTCATGTAATTTTTAGTTTTAATTTATGTAAATCAGAGGAGATCAGAGTTTCATAGGAGAATGAGAACGAAGCTTGTGCTGAGAGTGACACCGGTGTAAGATTTCCTTCTTTTCTCTTATTGTTATGAAATCGAATCTGTAGTTTCCTTTTATATGTACTTTGTTTTTGTGTTCTTCTTCTTCTTCTCTACTTTTCTTCTTTTGGTACAATTGCTATCCAAGTGAGTCTAAAAGCATCGAAAGAGCCTTGCCTTTGCGAGTGCCACCAATAGCTCATGACGATGGATTTTGAGTTTCATTCTGTATCACTTCATACTTGCAATGTCTTGATGATATAATGTGGAGGAAACGGGAATCAACTCTGATGGGCTATACGTTGATCGCCTCACTTCAAGGTAACATCATTGCAAAAGATTCAAGGTAGGTATTTAGCCAAAAGAAGTAAGTAATTTTTAGTTTCTTTTCTTTTAATCATTTAGTTTAGAACACCACAATACACCAAATCTTTTATCACTCTTTTTCAATCTCATTTATACAAATCACTTCTTATTTCTCCACCGTCTTATTCTACCGCTTTCTTTCTAACTCAACTTTAACTAAATTTTTCCTTTTTTTTAATGAACTAAAGAAGAACTTTAACCATTAATTGTAGCCTAAAAGAGAACTTACTAAAAAGCTTCCATCGTTAGTCCCTCCTTGTGGATCACGACCCGCATAGCCACTTACTATCGTGGTAGAATTGAGCACTTGCACATCTCTATTTTAAAGTTCTAAAATTCTGTATTTGTGTGCAGGTTCTAACTCAATCAAATTTTGGCGCCGTTGCCGGGGAGGGAACGGTGTATTTGTTTTTTAACAAGTTTGGTGTGTTATTTCAGGGACTTCAAGATTCAGATCTAGCATTCAAGCTTTGCAAGAGGAGACTTGCAAATTTTGTGCCCCTACTCTCGAAAGTAGGAAACAAAATTTCAAGAAATTGTGTTACAAAAGTTGAAAATTTCATTGGACTACTAAAACTCTTTTTTGAAGGAAATCGTGCTCGCAAAAAATTAAGTTTTTGTACGTTATATTCTTGCTATATCTGCTATCTACCATCCCTGTTTTAATCCAACAGTAATTTGAGTGATTGTTAATTGCTTAAAAAACGTTTAGACTTGCATTCTAGGCATTTGTCTAATTACTTTTATTTTACAATTACTGTTGAAGATAGCTGGAGACAAGGTATGTATGCATAGCATATAGTTTAGAAAACATTCTTGGGTAATATTTGCTTTTGAATGCTACTTTTCTATATCTTGCACACTTTGCACAAATTAATTCTAAGGGCAAAACCCAAGTCAAGATAAGGTGGGAAAGTTATTATCCTTCCTTAGCCCACAAACCATCTCCAAGCACGCACAACTTAAGCCTAAGTAAAATCTAATAGACGTTGGCCTTAGGGACATCTCGAACTCATTAGGAGATTATCCTAAGGGGGCAGATGTTAGAATTTGACTCCTGCCAAATCAGTGTCTAGGAAGGGGATTAAGGGCCGAAAGCCCTAAGGTTGGTGGTTACTTAATTAAGGAATGTCTTTGACAGATAACTTCCCACCAATCTTGCCCTGACCTGCTGATTAGCTTGTGGTCAAAGTCTACAATATACTGAAAAACAACTTGAGGGGGGGTGAATAGGTGTTAATGCTAATCTAATGATCTTTTAAAACAAGAATGTATGTATGATGCAACCGGTCACTTAAAATAAGAAATTTAAGCCGAATTCCTCGTGAAGGACTCTAGAACTTCTCCTCTTTGATACTTCTAGATTATGAGTTAAGACGCGTAATTGCTTTCTTGTTGAGATGAGTAGAGACCGAAAAATGCAAGTGAATGAAATGGAAGCAATGAAGTGCAAGCAAGAGGTATCACAAGATAAAAATGTAAAGCAATGAAAGAAAATAAGGAAATCAATCGCAAACACAAGTAATTTGTTTCGAGGTTCGAGCCACCGCTCTACGTCCCCACCTCCACCACCGTGAAGGATTTCCACTAAATCCACAAAGAAAATTACAAGAGGTCTACGAAAGACCGGAGTACCGAACTCCCACCAATCCAACCTCTACACAAGAGGGATCTCAACACAAAGAAAATACAAGTAACAAGGTGATCAAAAAGGACCACAAACTTCTCTCTTATAACTCCTTATAGAATGGGAAAGACTTTTGGCTCAAGAAGTGAAGTGAGAAAATTCAGTTGTAAAGAAGTAAGAAAGAGCTTGAAAATAGCTGAAAAACTTTAACCAAGAATGCACTTTAGAAAGTGAGAACTTTGAAAACTTTTCTTTCTTTTTGGAAACTAAAACAATGGGAATTTTTCTTGAATTTAACAAGGGACCAATGTCATCTATTTATAGGGATTTTCCATGAGCAAATCATCATATAAACTAGGTTAATAGGTCAGGAATTAGCCTCCAGAAATTCAGAGATAGCTGACATAAACATCACAATCAAATCCTGAAAACAAATCTTAAGAAACTAGCCGTTGGGGTTGCTGGCGGCTGTCGGTCGATCAGCCCGGTCGACCGGCAGTCTAACTGGCAAACTAGCCATTGGACTCGGTCGACCGGTCGGTCGACCGGAGGCTAAACAAAAAACATAAGTTTGTTCTGTCGGTCGACTGGCCCGATCGACCGACAAAACCCGAGAGCATGGGTCAGTCGGTCGGTCGACCGGTCCGGTAGACCGGCAGACGTGTACAAACGTGCATGCCAAAACTACAAGGCCCGGTCGACCGGTGCGGTCGACCGATCAGGCCTGAAATAGATGCAGTCGACCGTTGGGCCTGAAACAGTATTTTTATAGGAAAATTTTTGAATTTAGAAGAATTTTTAAAATATTTTTAAATGACTAGATGTTTAAGTAGCATTCTATAAGGGTTGGTATACATGATATAAACAAGATGTAAAAATATGAAATAGTTAGAAACATGTATATCTACCAAGACAGTACCTAATTCAACTATCCAAAACAAAAACCGTATTTTGAAAAAATGAAAGTGTGTGTGTGTGTTTTCTTGAGCCAACTTATCATAACCTCATTGTTTAACAAACTAATTCTTACAATGGTTCTAGGTGGCTACAAGATCTTCAAATTAGGGCTTCCCCATATGGAATGTTGAATAGCTTGAATCCTTGAACCCGAATTGAGTCAACTTGAGTCAAAAATACCTTCATTTAGGGAAGAACATATCTTGAATCCTTAGAACCCTGAAACACACTTAAACACTAAAATATGATTAGTACAAATAGCTATATATGTTTTGTAATCATCAAAACTCAAAAACCGGGTGATTGTAACTTTGGGCCAACAATTTCCCCCTTTCTGATGATGACAAAAACATATGAGTTATTTAACAAAAAATGTGAAAAATGGGAAAAGAGCTTGGAAGCTCCCCCTCAAAACATGCTATATATATAAGTGGCTATATACATGAATAGATAGTAAAAACAAGAACTCGGCATAAAAAGGACATAAGAGTTCAACACACATAGCTCAACAAACAATAACTCAAAACATAAAGCACATAACTCAAAATTCAAAACTCATAACTCAAAACTCAAAATAATAAACTAACTTTTTCTCCCCCTTTTTGTCATACATCAAAAAGGGTAAACATTTTCCTTTTAAAAAAATTTTAAGATTCCATAACATTCAATTCTCCACAAATAAAAGAAAATCTAGTATAGTCTAGTGATTTTGTAAAAACATCGGTAAGTTGAAAATCGGTAGAAACATAATCAATGTCAATATCACCTTTCTCATAATGATCTCTAAGAAAGTGATACCGAATGTCAATGTGCTTAGTCTTACTATGTTAATTTGAATTTTTAGTCATATGAATAGTACTAGTATTATCACAAAATATTTTAATATGGTCAAAATGCAAATCATAGTCAAGGAGAGTATGTTTCATCCAAAGGATTTATGCACAACAAGCCCCCGCCGCAACATACTCCGCCTCGGCGGTTGAGAGGGCTACCGAATTTTATTTCTTGGAAGACCATGAAAAAGACAATTACCGAGAAATTGACATGTTCCACTTGTACTCTTCCTATCCACTCTACAACCCGCATAGTCGGCATCCGAAAAACTCATCATGAAAAATTGTCCGGTCTTCGGATAACACAAACCCATTTCAATTGTGCCCTTAAGGTATCTAATAATGCGTTTTACCGCAATCAAATGGGACTCTTTAGGACACGATTGAAATCGAGCATAAAGACATACACAAAACATAATGTCCGGCCGACTAGCCTTTAAATACAACAAACTACCAATCATGCTACGATAAAGTTTAATGTCTACATTTGTACCTTGTTCATCCTTGTCAAGCTTTGTGGTGGTAGCCATGGGGGTTTTGCTTGTCTTAGTCCCTTCAAGCCCAAATCTCTTGATAAGTTCCTTCGTGTACTTGGCTTGATTGATGAAAATCCCATCCTTCCTTTGCTTAATTTGGAGACCAAGGAAGTAGTTAAGCTCGCCCATCATAGACATCTCAAATTCCTCCTTCATGCATGATTCAAAAGCTTTGCAAAGATTTTCATTAGTAGAACCAAATATGATATCATCAACATATATTTGAACTACAAGTATATCATTATCAATATGTTTGGTAAATAAAGTAGTATCTATTTTTCCTTTATTAAAACCATTAGAAATAAGAAATGAAGAAAGTCTTTCATACCAAGCCCTAAGAGCTTGTTTTAAACCATAAAGAGCTTTGTCTAGTTTGAAAACAAAATCCGGATGTGTAGGATCAACAAACCCGGAGGGTTGTTCAACATATACCTCCTCTTCAATAAATCCATTTAAGAAAGCACTTTTTACATTTATTTGAAAAAGTTTAAAATCTTTATATGAAGCAAATGCAAGTGTCACCCGTATGGCTTCAAGCCGTGCTACGGGTGCAAAAGTTTTCTCAAAATCGATACCTTCGACTTGAGTGTAACCTTGGGCCACTAACGTAACTTTATTCCTAACAACATTTCCCGACTCATTCAACTTGTTCTTAAAGATCCACTTAGTACAAATTGTTGGTCTATCGTGGGGCCTAGGAACAAGATACCAAACTTGGTTGCGTTCGAATTGATTGAGCTCCACTTGCATGGCAAGTAACCAATATGAGTCGCCCTCAGTTTCGAGGATGTTCTTTGGTTCAAAGTGAGAAATAAATGCATAGTGCCCACAAAGATCATGAAGTTTAGAATGAGTAGTTACCCCTTTTGATACTTCACCTATAATGAGATCCTTGGGATGATGTGGATTGAATCTCCAATCTTTTAGAAGTGGTTGAGTAGTCTCCACTTCAACTTCTTGAACTTCATTTTCTTCATCACCCTTTGGCATGTCTTCAAGAGTAGGTGAGTCCTTCAAAGAAATTTTCTCCATGACTTCATTTAGGGAATCTATTTCTATAACATTCTCAACAAACACATTAGATTCCTCAAACTTTACATGTATAGATTCTTCAATAGTCAAGAATGACTTATTTAAAACTCTATAAGCTTTACTAGTGTTAGAGTAACCAACAAAAATTACTTCATAAGACTTTGCATCAAATTTACCTAAATTAACTTTAGTATTCAAAACAAAACATTTACAACCAAAAACTTTAAAGTATGAAACATTTGGTTTTCTTAAAAAATAAATCTCAAAAGATGTTTTAGAAGTGTTTTTGCATAAGAAAACCCTATTTGATATGTAGCAAGATCTGTTAACGGCCTCGGCCCATAGATAATGAGGGAGACCGTACTCATTTATCATTGTCCTAGCCATCTCTTGTAATGTACGATTTTTCCTCTCAACGACTCCATTTTGTTGTGGAGTTCTAGGACATGATAGTTCATGCTTAATTCCATGTTCTTCACAAAAAGTGGTAAAGGGTTGGTTATTGAATTCACCACCTCTATCACTTCTTATTCTTAAAATAGAAGAATCTTTTTCCTTTTCAACTCTTTTCTTAAAGGCTTGAAAATATGAAAAGGCTTGATTTTTCTGTTCTAAAAAGAAAACCCAAGTAAAGCGAGAGAAATCATCAACTAAAACGAAAGCAAAATGATTCCCACTTAGACTTTTGGTTTGTGTAGGACCAAACAAATCCAATGGATCAACTCCAAAGGTCGTGATGTCATGATATCCTTGATTGACTTGAAAGAGGACTTGGTTTGTTTCCCAAGTTGGCACGCATTGCAAATGCGGTCCTTTTCAAATTTCAAGTAAGGAATACCTTTCACCATTTCTGTGTTGTTTAATTTAGATAGATGGTCAAAAGAAATGTGACCTAATCTCCTATGCCACAACCAATAGTCATCATCGAGGGCTTTCAAACAAGTAGCATTGCATAGCCTATTAGACATGTCAATCATGTATACATTGTTTTCACGAAATCTGAAAAATATACATGTATTGGATTGTCTATCAATAACACTACATGCTAGGTCATCAAAAATAACATTAAAACCTTCATCACAAAGTTGACTAACACTCAAGAGATTATGCTTGAGGCCATTAACCAAAACAACATTTTCTACTAAAGGAGATGTACCAAGTTTAACATTACCTATACCAATGATTTTTCCTTTGGCGTCATCTTCGAAAGTGACGGTGCCACCTTCATGGTATCTTGATAGGGTTGCGAAGTTGGTGATATCCCAAGTTATGTGCCTTGAGCAACCATTATCAAGATACCACAACTCCTTACGTCTTGGGCTTTGGAATGTACCTACATCATTTAACATATTTGTTGACTTTGGTACCCAAACTTTCTTGGGTCCTTGAATGTTAGTATTCTGAACCCAAACATGATTATGCGATGCATTAATCCTATCATAGCAAAATTTAATAAAATGACCTTTACGGCCACAATATGTGCATGAAAAAACTTTACCATACATGAATGCATGATGAGTGTGTGGAGTGTGGGCATGTTTAGGGTGCTTAGCATGATGTAAAGGTTGTGATTTATGAACATGAGCATGAATAGCATGTGAATGTTTCTTTGGGACAAGTTTCTTAGGAAACATAGCCTCTAGTCTATTTTTATCAAATTCACATTTCTTCAAAAGTACTCCTAATGAATCAATTTTCTTCTTTAGCAAAGAAATCTCATTTTCATCAACTTGTGAAAATTTACCTTTGTAAGAAATCTTATAATCATCAAAATCCTTTTGAGTAGAAGAGAGAGTTGAAAACAATTAATCCCTTTCTTTTGTGAGAATGAAAACTTTATGATTGAGTGATTCATTTTCCTTTTTCATTTTCAAATATTTCTTTTTAAGAAAATCATAGTTATGAGATAGTTCTTCAAAAGCTTCTCCTAGTTCATCTATAGATAGTTCACAATCAATGGAAGTATCGGGAGTTACCTTGCTTGTGCTTTGATTGGGAAAAAAACAGAGATATAGTTTAAGAGTTAGAAGGATGTTATCTGGATGGATGCGTGTCTCTGTTTTCCATAATATATCCGTGGTAGCAAGGGCTATGCGGGTCGATCCACAGGGAAGGATGCGATGGAAGCGTTTCGGCACGTTCTTCTCTTTAATTTGCTTGGACAGGAAAAGAGAGATTGATTAGATTTGATTAAGTTTGAGAAATATAATTCACTAATTATCTACCACAACCCATAGTATTAGTCTCAAATAGTGAATATCATATTGAAAGAATAAACATCCATCCTAGGTTATTAATTGCTATTCAAGCAAAATGAATAATGTTGGAACCCTAACTAGTGTGCACTAATAAAGATTAAACAGTCGTTCATCCTAATTTCAAAGCATAGCATAAGAAAAGTTTTTACTTAAAATTATGCTATCAAAGTTTTTAAGTATGAACTTATGAAAAATCATTTAAAAAGTGTAAACTGAATTAAGAAAACCTAATCATCAATTCATCTTCAAGAAGACCATTTTAATTCTAGGATTTCTAACAACAATGGATATCAATCAATTCACCTTTTAAACTAGACTAGGGTTGATCGAGAGATTAGCAAACTATAGATAGAATTTAGTTATTCATTTTTTTATGTTATTTTCAAGTTTTTATGTGGAATCAAAAGAATTGCAAGAAAATAAGAGAAGGAAATAAGACAATTAATCTAAGCAAGAAAGCGGAATTAAATTGCAAAGAAGAAAAGAGTAACCTTTTATTGGGTGTCACTGACCAATTTATAAAGCTCCTCCTTCTTCAAAATAATCTTCTTCAAATAAAACGAAAATACAAGAAATTTAGAAGGAAAAGAAAATCTAAAGAAAACCCTAAATTTGAGCCTCTGAGAGCTGCCCTTCCTCTGCTACTATGCAGGTGTATTTATAGGAGAAAACTAGAGGATAAGAAGTGTATGAAGTTAGAAGGAGCAAAATATCTCTGAATTTGAATTCTTCTTTTATCTCTAAACTTGTTTTGACTTATCCGTAGAAGTTCAATTCTGTCCTGCAACTTATTATCATGTTGATTGCTGAATATGGCTTATCTTTCGATAGAACTGAAAAGTTTAATCAACATAAGAGTTGTAGTCCTTCACGTTTTCTTTCTGGAGCATCTTGAATCATCGGATTTGAATATCTGTAGCGAAAGTTATGATCTGAATACTAAAACGTGTACAGTCTGAATCCGAATTTTTCTCTCCTTTATCTTCATCTTGTGGTGCAAGCAACCTTGTTCAAATAGAAGTTCATCTTATCCTTTTCCTCCTCCTTTTAGCAATTAGGAGTTCTATTTTATCCTTCCTCTTCCTCCCTTAGATTTTAAAATCTAATTTTAGATTAGGTTAGATAAGGCAGAAACTTCTAAATTACTACAATTAATTTTGCATGTGGGCTTTTTGGGCTTTTGGGCTTCACTCAGGCTTTATTTCTTTATATTTTTAATTACTCAAGGCCTGCACACATTAAACAATAAAACATTATAGTAGTGCATAATAAAAGAATAAATAGGGAAATATGATGGTAAATGTGATGATAAATATGCACTTTTTACTACCTATCACATCCCCACACTTATCTTTTTGCTCGTCCTCGAGTAAAAATCAAAAAGAAAGAGAAAAAGAAAAGAAAAACTAATCTATCCTAACTCACTTTCGTAGGAATCACGATTGCACTTAGCACATGCAACAAGCCGTTAAACCTCTAGGTTACCCTAGAGGACAAGTGTTGTCTCGTGAGGGTTTTCAGCAGATTACACCCACAAAATCCATAAAAGGAAATGTTAGAGATTTAATTAATTAATTAATTTATTATTTATTTATTTATTTTATTTTGAAAAAGGAAAGAAATATTTGAAATCCATTTGAAGAAACTAAGCTATTCTATAAGTTTTAGGATTATCATTTTTATTCATTCTTGAACTTAGTCTTTATATAATAATTTGTTATCAATTTTAGGTAAGGATTAAAATTGAATTTTTGTATAGTCTCTTTCGTTACCCTAAGTCATATGCATCATTGTGAATCTTTACTAGGAATTCTTTAACTTGGACTCTCATGCCTCTTTATTATTATTTTCTCTTTTTTTTTAATATGTATAACTCATCTAGTTTTCTTTTATGTAAGAATCAAGGCTTCTTGAGGCCCTCATACCTAACTAATTGACTATTAGATGTGTTAGTACATATATAAATAATATTTTTTAATTTTCTTAGGCTTTCTAATCCACCCATGTAGCGAACCTAAGGTCGATGGCTCCCAAACTGGTTGGTTTTAGGGCACCGGGTGAGAAAACACCCCACGGACTTAAGGATTCGAGTGAACTAGGCCACAAAATCAAGGTCTTAATTTATAAAATCACTGTAAAGCGTGAATACTTATGCTTCTTGAGGCACATGTATCCAGCTTAATTAGTGAATTTCTTCTTTTTATTATTTATATATATATATTTTATACGGCACAAGAATCTTTGTCTTAGAATCCTAGATGTGAACGTGTATTAGGTATGCACATTTCATTAAGGTAAAAATTAAGACTAATTAATTATTCAATTTTTCCTCCTATACCAAAAAAATCCAACAATTTATTTTATTTTGACCAAGCTTTTAGAAATCCTAATCATGATTTTCCTAATTTTTAAGATTAACTTAGACTTCTTTCAAAATATAAGTCAAAATATTGTTTTCTTTTTCAAAAAGTTTTTTTTTAAAAATTTGTTAGTTAGTATTTACCTATGTTAGTATGTTAGTAAATCCTCCCCCACACTTATCTCATGCATTGTCTTCAATGTATGAATTAATGCATAGATGCATGAAAAAGAAGAAAGGGAAGGAAAAATGTGACCTCAGGGTGGTGGTTCCGGTGATGGTCTGATTGGTCCACGAAATGCGGCCCAATCGAAATCTTGTGGATCATCAAGAAACCCATCTTTTAGGACCTCTTTATTATGCACATTGTTATTATCCCCCAAATGAATATGATCATGCATGACCCTAATAGTGAAACTATCTTGGTTGTATGACCAATCTTGGATTATCATCTCAGAGTATCATTGTCTACGTCTTGATCTAACAATAGAATTTGATTTGATAAAGTGATTGATTTGGGCTTAAGAATAATAAGATTGGGAACCAATACCAGCTCAGGAAAATCAAATTTAAGTTCAAGAGTCTGGTGTGGTTCAAGAGTGAGCTCCAAATCAAAAAATTTAAGTTTGTATTTATGATCCATTAAATGAATGTGACTATCCAAAATAGGTGATCCAATTTCATAATATACTGGTACTGGAATTAAGTTGGCTCGGGAATTGGGTCCAAATTAGCTAAAGACACCGGAGTCAACATAGATTCAAAGTTTGGAATTAGATTATAAGTTGAAGATCGGGTTAACATTCACAATCTAATTCAATCTCATTAAAATTAAAACTAGGCAATTTGTTCAATGATTGGGATTAATCAAGTTCATATTGATGTGATTAAATTGAATCTTGATCAAGGTCTTCTAGACACATGATTCTTGGTTCCTATCAACTTGGTTGGTTAGTTCAAGGATGTTTAAAAGTCTAGAAATTTGCTCATTCATTAAACCTTGCAAATGATCCATTTTTTCTTCTAACTTATCGAATGGATCATTTGGCGACTGAATCATGGATTCTATCTTCTTTTCCAAGTAGATAGGTTCTTCTATTGGTGGTAGGGGAAAAGAAGTATATGAAGATGATGGTTGGAAAGGTGGTTGACAATATGGCTCAGGGTATTGTATCCCAATTGACTCGGTGAGGAGTATAGATGATTATTCCAATTCGTTTCATGAAATTGAGGTTGGGGCATGTGTTGATTCGGATAAGGCCAACTAGGCATGCACGGTTGGTTAAAATTATGATATGTCGGGTTGGAAATATCCAATTCAAAAGAGGTCCGGGTGTAATATGGATTACCATTAAAATGGGAAGAATTATTGTTATAAGCCATATCACACAAACAAAGCAAAACAAATAGGCAAACAAACAAAAAGAAGAAAAAGAAAAAAAAATCTAACCTAAGTTAGGGTAAACCTGGACCTAGACGACTCCTAACTTTAGACTTTCTTTAGGAGGTATATTGCCGACCTTAACCACAAGTTAATCGGCCAGGTAGGTGGCAAGGTTGGTGGGAGGTTATCCGTCAAAGACGTTCCTTAATTGAGTAACCACCAACCTTTGGGCTTTCGACCCTTAATCCCCTTCCTAGACACCGATTTGGCAAGAGTTAATTTCGAACAACTCCTAATGAGTCTGAGTTAACCTAAGGCCAGCGTTTAGTCAATTTTTATTTTTAAGGTTAGGGTTGTGAGTGCAACGGAGATGATTTGTGGGCTAAGGTGATGAAATCCCCACCTCATGTTATTTATGGGTTATGCCCTTAAAGTGATTTAGTGCACGTGTAAAGAAATAGACAAGTAGTCACTCAAAAGTAGTAAATCAGCCAAGGGTGCTTCCTAGTCTATATGCAATGCGAACGTACCCCATCTCCAGCACTCTTCAACAGAAATTAAAAAAATTAAATAGACACGTGCCTATGATGCAAGAGTCTAATTTTTTTTTATCAACCAATAGGTTACTGTTAATTAGTTAGCAGTATGCAGGGTGATCTCAGAGAAAACTTATCAGAGCAGTAAACAGAACTTCCAATTTGCAGAAACCTGCAAAAATTCAGTCAGTAATTCACTACTATAACTGCGGATCCGCGGCTATTTCCTCATTTGCGCGGTTAGATAGTAGGCTCTGCTGCTCTGCTTTCTAGGACAGAGGCACAAAGTTGCTATATGTCCTTAACTGCACCTAATTTTCCTGTTATCAGATCCTGTAAACAGAAAAAAATAATTAGTTTTTTTTTTAGAGAATATCGTACCGTTCCCTCCCCGGCAACGGCGCCAAAATTTTGATTGGGAAAAAATAGAGATATAGTTTAAGGGTTAGAAGGATGTTATCTGGATGGATGCGTGTCTCTATTTTTCACAATATATCCGTGGTAGCAAAGGCTATGCGGGTCGATCCACAGGGAAGGATGCGATGGAAGCATTTTGGCACGTTCTTCTCTTTAATTTGCTTGGACAGGAAAAGAGAGATTGATTAGATTTGATCAAGTTTGAGAAATATAATTCACTAATTATCTACCACAACCCATAGTATTAGTCTCAAATAGTGAATATCATATTGAAAGAATAAACATCCATCCTAGGTTATTAATTGCTATTCAAGCAAAATGAATAATGTTGGACCCTAACTAGTGTGCACTAATAAAGATTAAACAGTCGTTCATCCTAATTTCAAAGCATAGCATAAGAAAAGTTTTTACTTAAAATTATGCTATCAAAGTTTTTAAGTATGAACTTATGAAAAATCATTTAAAAAGTGTAAACTGAATTAAGAAAACCTAATCATCAATTCATCTTCAAGAAGACCATTTTAATTCTAGGGTTTCTAACAACAATGGATATCAATCAATTCACCTTTTAAACAAGACTAGTGTTGATCGAGAGATTAGCAAACTATAGATTGAATTTAGTTATTCATTTTTTTATGTTATTTTCAAGTTTTTATGTGGAATCAAAAGAATTGCAAGAAAATAAGAGAAGGAAATAAAACAATTAATCTAAGCAAGAAAGCGGAATTAAATTGCAAAGAAGAAAAGAGTAACCTTTTATTGGGTGTCACTGACCAATTTAAAAAGCCCCTCGTTCTTCAAAATAATCTTCTTCAAATAAAAATGAAAATACAAGAAATTTAAAAGGAAAAGAAAATCTAAAGGAAACCCTAAATTTGAGCCTCTGAGAGCTGCCCTTCCTCTGTTGCTATGCAGGGGTATTTATAGGAGAAAACTAGAGGATAAGAAGCGTATGAAGATAGGAGGAGAAAAATATCTCTGAATTTGAATTCTTCTTTTATCTCCAAACTTGTTTTGACTTATCCGTAGAAGTTCAATTCTGTCCTGCAACTTGTTATCATGTTGATCGCTGAATATGGCTTATCTGTCGATAGAACAGGGAAGTTTAATCAACATAAGAGTTGTAGTACTTTAAGTCGTCTTTCTGGAGTATCTTAAATCATTGGATTTGAATATCCGTAGCGAATGTTATGATCTGAATACTAAAACGTGTACAGTCTGAATCTGAATTTTTCTCTCCTTTATCTTCATCTTGTGGTGCAAGCAACCTTGTTCAAATAGAAGTCCATCTTATCCTTTTCCTCCTCCTTTTAGCAATTAGGAGTTCTATTTTATCCTTCCTCTTCCTCCCTTAAATTTTAAAATCTAATTTTAGATTAGGTTAGATAAGGTAGAAACTTCTAAATTACTACAATTAATTTTAGATTAGCCTTTAAAGATTTCTTTTTGTATGGCTTCTTGGAGGTGGAGGGTTTGCCTTTGTTTTTCGGACATTCCGCCACAATGTGACCCAGCTTCCGGCAATTAAAGCAAATGATTTTCTTCTCTTCTTTACCTTGCCATCTCCTTCTATTTTGAAACTTTGCCTTGTTGTATATTCTCCAAACGTTCTTTACAAGAAGAGAAAGATCTTCATCATCCTCTTCTTCATCATCCTCGTCGGAGTAGGTTGAAGAACTCTTGAAGGCAATAGCTTTCTTCTTGGGAGGAGCCATCTCTTCTCTTACTTTTCTTTACATCTCATGGGGCTTGAGATTCCCAATGAGACCGATAAGCTCCATCTCTTCCTTTTCATTGAGCTCCTTTAAAGTTGTGGCTTTGACTTCCCAAGATGGAGGGAGTGCACAGATGATCTTCCTCACTTTTTAGTCATTGTCAATGCCGTCACCTAAAGAAGAAAGTCCATTAGTAATCTTTGTAAACTTAGTAACCGTATCATCTATGGTTTTATTCTCTTGCATAGAAAAATTTTCATGTTGGGAACAAAGAAGGTCGATTTTTGCCCTCTTTACTTGTGAAGTTCCCTCATGAGTGATAAGTAAGTGAGTCCAAATCTCATGTGCGAATTTGCAATGAATGACTCTAGAAATATCATCGTCATTAAGAGCTTGAAGCAAGGCGTAGTGTGCCCTAGCATTAGCGTCAAACTCTTTCGTGGCAATATCGGACCAAGTGTCCTCATCACCAAGGGGTGCACTAAAAGGTTTGGTCACCGCCTTTGCAACCCGGCTCCCTAAGGATTGCAAAAACACGGTCATCTTAACCTTCTATATGGGGAAAGTTAAGGCCATCAAACTTGGGTGGGGTCTTAATTCCTTCGGCCATTTTTACTAAGTGTATGAGGATGAAAAATGAATATAGTGATTAGCAATATAGGATCTCTCTAAGGTTGTTAAGCCAAGAGCCTAGAGACCAAAGTTCTGATACCAATTGAAAAACACCTAGAGGGGGGTGAATAGGTGTTAATGCTAATCTAATAATCTTTTAAAACAAGAATGTATGTATGATGCAACCGGTCACTCAAAATAAGAAATTGAAGCCGAATTTCCCGTGAAGGGCTCTAGAACTTCTCCTCTTGATTTCTCTAGATTATGAGTTGAGGCGCGTAATTGCTTTCTTGTTGAGATGAGTAGAGACCAAAAAATGCAAGTGAATGAAATGGAAGCAATGAAGTGCAAGCAAGAGGTATCACAAGATAAAAATGCAAAGCAATGAAAGAAAATAAGAAAATCAATCGCAAACACAAGTAATTTATTTCGAGGTTCGAGCCACCGCTCTACGTCCCCGCCTCCACCACCGTGAAGGATTTCCACTAAATCCACAAAAGAAATTACAAGGGGTCTACACAAGACCGGAGTACCGAACTCCCACCAATCTAACCTCTACACAAGAGGGATCTCAACACAAAGAAAATACAAGTAACAAGGTGATCAAAAAGGACCACAAACTTCTTTCTTACAACTCCTTATAGAATGGGAAAGATTTTTGGCTCAAGAAGTGAAGTGAGAAAATTCAGTTGTAAAGAAGTTAGAAAGAGCTTGAAAATAGCTGAAAAACTTTAACCAAGAATGCACTTTAGAAAGTGAGAACTTTGAAAACTTTTCTTTCTTTTTGGAAACTAAAACAATGAGAATTTTTCTTGAATTTAACAAGGGACCAATGCCATCTATTTATAGGGATTTGCCATGAGCAAATCATCATATAAACTAGGTTAATAGGTCAGGAATTAGCCTCCAGAAATTCAGAGATAGCTGACACAAACATCACAATCAAATCCTGAAAATAAATCTCAAGAAACTAGCCATTGGGGCTGCTGGCGGCTGTCGGTCGACCGGCCCGGTCGACCGGCAGTCTAACTGGCAAACTAGCCGTTGGACTCGGTCGACCGGTCAGTCGACCGGAGGCTAAACAAAAAACACAAGTTTGTTCTGTCGGTCGACTGGCCCGGTCGACCGACAAAACCCGAGAGCAAGGGTCAGTCAGTCGGTCGACCGATCCGGTCGACCGGCAGACGTGCACAAACGTGCACGCCAAAACCACAAGGCCCGGTCGACCGTGCGGTCGACCGGTCGCCCGGTCAGGCCTGAAATAGATGCGGTCGACCACCCGGTCGACCGTTGGGCCTGAAACAGTATTTTTATAGGAAAAATTTTGAATTTAGAAGAATTTTTAAAATATTTTTAAATGACTACATGATTAAGTAGCATGCTATAAGGGTTGGTATACATGATATAAACAAGATGTAAAAATATGAAATATTTAGAAACATGTATATCAACCTAGACATGTACCTAATTCAACTATCCAAAACAAAACCGTATTTTGAAAAAATGAAAGTGTGTGTGTGTTTTCTTGAGCCAATTTATCATAACCTCATTCTTTAACAAACTAATTCTTACAATGGTTCTAGGTGACTACAAGATCTTCAAATTAGGGCTTCCCCATATGCAATGTCAAATAGCTTTAATCCTTGAACCCGAATTGAGTCAAAAATACCTTCCTTTAGGGAAGAACATATCTTGAATCCTTAGACAAACAAACTTAAACACTAAAATATGATTAGTATAAATAACTATATATGTTTTGTAATCATCAAAACTCAAAAATCGGGTGATTGTAACCTTGGGCCAACATATACCTCCAGTGGACAATCAACCAGTTAGGAGTTGTCTAGGTCAAGGTTATCCTAGACTAGGCTTGGTTGTTTTCTCTTCTTGACTATTGGTGAACTTATTTGTGATAGTGTTTGTGTATGCAAGTGTGGTCAAGAGACCCTAATTCATCTAGGTTAACTAGAAACACATCACCACCCAAGTTTAAAACAAGACCAGATTTGGTTATGGATCGACCGACATCTTTGCAGGATAGGTTCTATCCCATTAGAACATCACTTCCATCCTGCATCCAACTTCCATCGGTTGGTGAACACATCTTTGAGCTTAAGCCACAGTTCATCAATACACTCCCTAAGTTCCATGGCTTAGAGTCCGAAGATACTTATTTCTTCATAAGAGAATTTGAGGAAGTATGCTTAATGACGAAAATCCCACACCTTGCAGATGATGCTATTAGGTTGAGATTTATCCCATTTGCTCTTAAGGACTTAACCAAGAAATGGCTCTATAGCTTAGCGGCCGGCTCTATCACATCTTGGGATGGTTTCATCAAGGTCTTCTTGAAGAAATTCTATCCAATCCACAAGACCGCTCTCGTTAGAAAAAACATCATGCAGTTCAAGTAAGAACCTAGTGAACCGTTTTGGAGGTACTTTGAACGCTTCAAAGACCTCCTTGTCCAATGTCCTCATTATGGAATAGAGAAATGGCGACAATGCCAAATTCTTTATGACGGTTTAGACTACTCGACTAAGCCCTCTTAGAAAGCATGTGCCAAGGGGATTCTTATAGAAGGATGAGCATGAAGGATGGGATTTATATGAGAATCTAGCTGAAAAGACCATACAATGGGAACCTACTAGTGAAAGCTTTAAGAATTCAAACTCTATCTCTTCAAAAGGAGGTCTCCATTCAATTGAATCATCTATAGCTAACGAGGCTAAGTTAGCTAACCTAGCGAGAAGATTGGAAGCTTTAGAAACTAGGAAACCAAGTCCAGTCAATCAAGTAAGCCCGAACCAATTCCCAACTCCAGGTTGTACTTACTGTCAGGCCATGAATCATGTGTTTGAGGGGAGTCCTGTATTTTCTGAATCGATGAATGCGGCCTTTTCAAGGCCGAACAATGATCCTTATGCTCCAACGTACAATCCTGACTGGAGAAATCACCCAAATTTCTCATGGAGCCAACAAAATAATGACCACCCACGGTCAAACCATGCAAGCCACTTCCATCATTCCAATAATTCTTTCAATCATCAACCCAACTTTTCCAATCACCCTCACAATTCTCCCAACAATTTTTCAAATTATCAACAAAATTTTCCCAAGCAAGCTCCACCATCTTCCTTCCAGAATCCTCAACTCGAAAGGAGAATAACTGATTTTGAAAGAAACATGGAAAGGTACATGAAGAACCAAGATTCCCTCATGCAAACAATACAGAGGCTAGAGGGTCAAATAAGCCAGTTAGCCAACCCACAACATGAGAGGCAAAAGGGTACCTTGCCCAGTCAACCAATTATGAATCCTAGGAATTCACAACAAGCTTATTTGGTTGAGGATCAATCACTCAATCAATGTAATGTTGTTCATACATTGAGGTCGGGAAAGAAAGTTGATAACCAAGTGTCAATACCACCTAATCCTAGTCAGCACAATCACACTTCAACATCCACCTCATCTAATCCCACTCCTCCTAAATTTGATGAATTTGAAAAAGATAAGTCAACCAGTCATGTGCACCAGCTTATAGCACCATTTCCTAGTAGGCTGAAAAACAACAAGCAAAATCCACACATGGATAAGATAATTGAGATATTTAATCAAGTGAAGATAAATGTGCCACTTCTTGATGCCATCTAACAAGTCCCATCTTATGCTAAGTTTCTTAAGGACATGTGCACCAAGAAGAGAAAGACTAATGTACCTAATAAGGTCTTCTTAGCCACTAACATTAGTGAGCTACTATCGGGTCCGATCCCTGTTAATTACAAGGATCCAGGTAGTCCAACCATTGCTTGTACAATAGGACAAGCTGAGACTAGTCGTGCACTTCTTGACTTGGGAGCAAGTATCAACTTGCTTCCATTCTCAGTTTATCAACAACTCGGGTTGGGCGAACTTAGTCCAACTCAAGTCACGATCCAACTGGCTGACCGTTCAGTAAAAGTTCCAAAAGGGGAGATTAATGATGTCCTTATCCGGGTTGGGGAGTTTATTTACCCTGTTGATTTTATAGTTCTAGAGACACAACCTGTGTCTAACTCCAATCATAGGGCTCAAATTCCTGTTATCCTAGGGCGACCATTCCTTGCTACTGCCAATGCCATCATCAATTGTAGGAATGGGTTCATGAGGTTAACTTTTGGGGACATGACTAGAGAAGTCAATATCTTCAACCTAGAAAAATAACCTCGTAAGATAAGAGATCAAACATTTGAGGTAAACTTTGTTGAAAATAATTGTGATGAAGAGAGTGAAGATATAGAAGATGAGTCGCTGTTTCTTAATGAATTATTTAAGAATGAATGCGATTATCTTGATGAGAAGGCATAGATTCTAATGTTAGAGTACCCTTTAAAAAGGGAAAATTTGATTTGAATATCTTCACTTTCGATGAGCCAACCAATAATGTATCGCATGAGAATATAATTCAAGAATCTCCGATTGACATACTCTTTGAAAACCTCTTCGAAGAAGAACTGATGTATTTGGATGAATCAACTAGGGATCTTTTGGTTAATTACACATCTCTAGGGGAAAGTGTTGACCTAAACTTTGAGGAGATCTATGGAACTGAGTTAGAATTCCTAGGCATTCATAGTGAGGAAGTTCCAACTGAGAAGTGTGGTGGTGATCAATTTTTGAATAATGAATGTAGAAATATGAGGAAGGAAAACCTAAAGAAGTTGAGACTGGGGAGGAAGAGAGCTAAAATGATAGAAAAATTGGCCTCCCCACTATGCCCTATAAAGAGGACCCATTGGAATGACGGGAAGAGAGCTAGAGGGATAAGCCCGAAAAAGATCTAGGTGTGGGAGAAACTTGTTGTTGTACATATTTCTGTATAATATATGCACCTCTTTTACATTTCATTTCATGCATGTATACATTTCTTTCATACATTGGAGACAATGCATGAGATAAGTGTGGGGGAGGGTTCTAACATGACTAATATAACTAAAAAAAACATTTTGAAAGGTAAGAACAATATTTTGATATATTTTTGTAAGAAATTAAGTCAAATTTAAGGAATAGGAAAATCATAATTAGGATTTCTTACACTTGGTCAAAATAAGATGACTTGTTTGATTTTTAGGGTTAGGAAGAAAGTTTGTGAAAGTAATTTAGTCTTGATATTTACCTTGATGAAATATGCACACTAAATACACTTACACACTTAGGGTTTAAAAATAAAGACTCTTAATGCCTTATAAAAAAAAGTATATACGTATGGAAAAAAATAATAATAAACAAATCTAATTATTGATTAGCTAGGTGCTTTGACCTAAGCAAGCCTTAGTATTTATGCAAAAGATAATTAGATAAGTTTGAAAATATATATATATATATATATATATATATATATATATATATATATATATATATATATATATATATATATATATATATCCTCTGATTAAGCTGAGTATTTGTGCCTCATGATGCATAAGTATTCACGCCTAAAAGGGGTACATTTTATAAATAAAAACCTTGGTTTCGTGGCCTTGTCTGCTCGAGTGTTTAAGTCCTTAGGGGTGTCTTCTCACCTGATGCCCTAAAACTGTCCGGTTTGGGTGTCACCGATTAAAGGCTCGTTACATGGGCAGATTAGAAAACCGAATGAAATTGAGGTATAAATTCCACCAATAAATAAATATAAATAAGGCATAGGAGTTAATGTTAAAGAACTGATCAGCATTATTTTATACAATTTTTATACTCCTAATTATCTATTATTTGTATATAAATAATGCTACTTGGGTATATTTGATTATATTTTGCAGGGAATAGGTAAAAGAAAGAGAAAGAGGAATCTGAATACTTTCAGCAATTAAATGCCGCAATTTGTAAAAGATTGGAGGATGCTTTTTGAGCATGCTGCGGTATTTTGATCATAACTTTGGCTACAGGATCTCAAAAACAGTCATCCAGGTGTCTACGGAAAGAGAATCCAAAGATCTACAATTTTGCTGTTGATAACTTTTGCTGATTTGACTGTTTGAATGCCCGTATTGGCCAATTATAGAATCAGCCTGAAACAAAACTGAATTAATATGTAATATTTTTTTATCTGAGGGGGTTTTCTGTAAATATTCCTTATTATATAAGGAATACAAAGGGCTGCTGTATGGAGGCAGCGGATGATCTAGGGTTTTGCTTTTAGGTTTTATTTTATTTTTTTTTCTTCTTGGAGACAAAAAAAAAAAAAGTGATGAATATTTTTTTTGCCGCAACCTTTGTTGCCTTGCAAGTTTGATATATTTGTGTTTTCACTGTGATTGGATTCCTTTGTTGTTGGCTTGTGATTGGAGAAAAGTCCCTTTGCTGTTGGCTTGTGATTGGAGAAAGATCTTTGGTGGTGGCTTTTGATTGGCTGCAGGTCCTTTGATTGGTGCCCTCTGTTGAGAGAAGGCCGGCCACATCTCCACCCGCAGGTGCCCTCAGCCGGCCACTGCAAGGTAAGTTTTTTTTTTTTTAATTTTTTTTATTTACTTATTTTTAGTTACAGCTTCATTAGTTCAATCAAGTTTTTAATTAAAGTTAGATGATCTTTAATTGATTAAATAGTTTAGTTGATTATGAACTTGGACATGTGTAACTAAATTTTCCTCATGTACCTAGGAAGATGAACCTAGGCTAAACTCTTGTGAATCAAGTTAGTTCTCCTATCTAGGGATGTACACTCATCTATTGACCTACAACTTCTAGGGTGCTAATTTCTAAAACCACTAGATATTTGACAGGGTATGTGTTGAGAATTAATGATCCATGCTTAGAGTTGTAACATTCTTTTTCATATTTCATTGAAGTTGTCAATTTATCTATCTTTGATGGATCATGTAATTGAACAATACCCTGTGCTTAGATCTAGTATTCAGAATTAATACCCCTGTTAGAAGTAGGGATTTGGTGATTTGTAACGATCTAGTAGGTAGACTGAGCTTGACCGCTTGAGGCTAGTTTAGGGAATTCAACCCTAGGTACATGACTCTTCTCTTTAACTAAGTTCACATCAACCTATCATCATTTCTCCACCAATTCGGTTCGTTTGTGTTAGGACTCTTAAAGCACCATCCCTGTGGACCGACCCTCAAGTGCTACAATCGAACGACCGTGCGCTTGCGGTAATTTTAAAACGAGGAGACAGAATCTCCCCATCAAGTTTTTGGCGCCGTTGCCGGGGATCGGTGTCCTCTTTAGTCTTAGCACGTCTACCGAAAAAAAAATTTAAAAAAAAATTAAAAAAATAAAAAAAATATTTAAAAAAAATTCAGTGCTACCTAAGCATCACACATTCCAACTCAATTCCTACGCTGATACATGTCAGCTTGGGAACGCGACTCAAAAGGACGTCTTTTCAGCAAAGATACGAACGAGATCAAGATGACGGACCCTGTTCCACCAATGGTCCTCATGGACCGATGTTACCCTCCTCGATCCTCACACCCGTCATGCATCAGATTGCCAGAAGCCACTGAGAACAACTACGAGTTGAAGCCACAATATATCACTATGCTCCCCAAATTCTCCGGACTGGAATCTGAAGATGCATATATGTTCATCAATGAATTTGAGGAGGTGTGTGCAATGATGAGAATTAGGCAGCTGAGTGAAGATGGAGTCAAACTAAGGTTCATCCCTTTCTCACTCAGGGACAATGCAAAGAAGTGGCTTTACAGCCTCACAACAAACTCAATTACTACATGGGAAGAGTTTGTTGCTGTTTTTCTAAAAAAATTCTTCCCAATGAACAAGACTGCAAGGATTCGATCTGAGATCAATCAATTCAGACAACGGGACAAAGAACCATTTTGGAGATATTTAGAAAGGTTTAAGGACCTTCGAGCTCAATGTCCCCATCATGCCATAGAAAAGTGGTGTCTCTGTCAGATTATCTACGAGGGTGTTGATTACAACTCGAAAACTCTTCTTGAATCCATGAGTCACGGTGACTTCATGAGGATGACAGAAGATGATGCATGGATATTCCTCGAAGAGATGGCAGAGAAAACCATGCAGTGGGAAGGGTTTAATGAGAAGCCACCAACTACAAATTCAACCACCACATCATGGAGTGGCATACATTCGATCGAAAACTCCATTGCAGCTGAAGCAAAGATGGCCGCACTGATGAGAATGATTGAAGTGTTGGAAAGCAAGGGGACTCCTCCTCAGCAGTTCGATCAAGTGAATCAGAACTCTGTACCAAGTTGCTTTAACTGTCAATCTCCAACCCATGTCATGGAAGATTGCCCATTCCTTCCAAACTCACTAATGAATAGTCAGGGACAACAGTTAAACGCCACTTATCAGCGACAAAGGAATGATCCATTTGCACCAACATACAATCCAGGGTGGAAGAATCGCCCTATTTTTTCATGGAATCAAGGAGGAGGATATCAAGGAGGGGCAACAAGCACCTCCCAACCAAGTGGTTCACAGTCCACGAGGCCAAACACATTTCAATATCAACAACAACCGGCCTTTGTGGCACCACAATCCACTCCAACATATGCAAATCCATCAATGCCGCCACCAGGATTTGGGAGTGATCAGAAGTTGAACGCCATGGAGAAGAACTTTAACTCATTTATGCAATCGACGAATCTGATGTTCCAGTCCAATCAACAGATGTTGCAGTCTAATCAACAAGCCATACAACAACTCACGTTGCAAATGAGTAAGATGTCTTCTCAAATGAGTGAAAGAGAAAGAGGGACTTTCCCCAGTCAACCTGAGATCAACCCCAGGGATACCAGAGCTAACAATAACACTTCAAATTCAGCTCAACTGAATGCAATCCACATATTACGGTCTGGGAAAGAGGTGGACAATCAGGTGGAAGTCTACGATCATACAAAATCAACTGACCCGGTGGCAGATCCATCACCCTCAAGCTCTAGCAAAGCAAGTGAAAAGGAAACTGAGGAAGTTATTGAGCCTACATATGATCCACCGGCTCCCTTTCCAAATAGGCTCCGATCTAAGAAGAACACAATGCAGATGAAGAAGATCTTAGAAATTTTCAAGCAAGTCAAAGTGAATATTCCTCTCCTTGAAGCTATTGAACAGGTTCCATCATATGCAAAGTTCTTGAAGGACCTATGCACAAAGAAACAAGCTCATCAAACTCCTAAGAAGGTCTTCCTTTCTGCAAATATTAGTGAGATCATAAAGAGCACAATGCCAGTGAAATACAAGGACCCTGGATGTCCTACTCTATCTTGCACTATTGGGACTACAGTGATTGACAAGGCCTTACTAGATTTGGGGCAAGTGTCAACTTGCTTCCATATTCAGTTTACAAGCAGTTAGGAGTGGGTGAGTTAAAACCTACAAGGATTACCTTGCAACTGGCTGATAGATCGGTAAAAATCCCAAAGGGCGAGGTAGAAGATGTGTTGATCAAGGTTGGAGAATTCATATTCCCAGTCGATTTTGTTGTCCTTGAAACTGCACCGGTGGAAAACCCGAGAGGACAAATTCCAGTGATTCTTGGCCGACCTTTCTTGGCAACATCAAATGCTTTGATCAATTGTCGCAGTGGGTTAATGAAACTCACCTTTGGGAACATGACTTTCGATCTCAATATTTTTAATCTTGGGAAGCAACCATGCGATCACTCTGACCAACCTTTTGATGTCAACATGATCCAAGGGTTACCAAGTGCACATTTCGAAGATGAAGGATCTGACATCAAGTATATTAATCAAGAGTCAGATTTTGATGAAGTAGAAAGCTGGTTTGATGAGATAAACCAACATGTCAGTCAGGCTTCATTACAATGGCGAGAATCGTATCTTGAGCCAAATTGTGCAGTATCTATACCCCGACCTTGTTTACCTGAGGAAGAACCATTTGAGTTAGAATTTGAGCCCTCGTTGAAGGCTCATCAGGATAATATGATTCATGGCATGGAAAACAATCATAGTGATTATAACTATAGGAGGCCAGATTATGGGAAAGTATTTCGAAGTTTTGAAGAAATCTTTGATGACGAATTCAAGATGTATGAGAAAGCTCAAAAAGAAATTCAAATCAACAACGATCTTGGTGAATCTCATTTAGCATACTCTGATCAGAGTTTTGAAGATATTTGCAATGAAGAGATAAGGATATTTGAAGAATTAGAGTTAATGCTACACTCTAAGTGTCTCGACTCATATCTTGAACCTTTCATTAAGGAGTGTGCACCCCAGTCTCATCCACCTGTGGAGGAGCCACCTGAGCTAGAGCCTGTGGTTAGCAAAGTTGAGATAAATATGATTCATGGCATGTCTAGAATTCATATTAATGAAAATCTTAAGAGCCACTTCAAGCAAGCTGAGTGGATGTTCGACAATGAAAGTGTGTTCTGTGAGAACAAAAACTCTTGCTCAAGCCACAATGAGAAAATGAGATGGGATAATGACACCAAAGATAATAGTAGAGCATGCGAGGATGATTTTAACAATGATGTTGTTGAGTTGGTTAAATATGAGGGAAATGAAAATGATACGGGACCTAGTGCTTATGTTAAGAGAGTGAGTCCTCTGTATGATTGGCTGAAAAGAAGAAAATGGAAGAAAAAGAAGTTAAGGAAGAAGAGTATGAAAATCAAGTTTGACGGAGGTTGTGCTGAAATGATGAAGGGTTCTAATAGTCATGTCAACTCATTGAAGAGAACCCACCTCGAAAGTGGAAAGCGATCAAGGGGGAGGAACCGTCATAGCTTAAGGCATGTGTGAGGGAAGATGTAACTTTATACATTTGTATACTAATTTTAATTTTATTTATTCAATTTTTTTCTCTTTTCTTTTGAGTCTGTGAAATGTAGTTTTGGTGTCTAAAGAGTTGTTTTATGTATCTTTTTCTCTAACCTTTGTGCCGAGTTTATTACAAGTAATACAGGATAAGCAAGGAGGCATCCACCACACACATGGAGAATTTTCATGGATTCGACAACTTGATTTCCTAATGCACTGTGAGTATTTCTAATTCTAGCATACTGTTTATATTTGTATATCTTTTGTATGCTTGGAATGTATGGTCATCATGATTGTGTGCACGGTTTGGTTATGTAAATTGCATGCCATATTCATTTTATCTCTGTATTCAAGTATATGCATGAGGACATGGCACAGTTTAGGTGTCGGGGGGAGATTCATATTTCTTTTGTTTTAGTTTTAGTTTTAGGGTTTTCACTTTATTTCTCTTTTCACTTTAGAGTCTTTAAAAAAAAAAGTGAAAAATTTGAAAATTTTCTGAAAATGAGTAGCTAGTATGTGAGTGATTTAGTATCCATGAGTGGATTTTAAGGGTAAGATCAAGACGAAAGAATTATAAAATCTTAAAATAAAGATTAGAATCTTAAATGGACATACCATCTAAACTTAGTCTAAGTGATTATGTACCCAACAGCACTTACACTATTAGTTCATAGGCTTGGGATATTGATTGCAACCTTAAAAAAAAAAATTTATTATTATTATATAATAAAATAAATATTAATAAGTCTTGTCTTATGGCCTCAGTTGCTTGAGTAATTAAGTCCGTAGGAGTGTCTTTACACTTATTGCCCTAAGACCATCTGGTTTGGGAGCATTGACCCAAAGCTCGCTATATGGGTAGCTGAGAAAGCCTAAGAGGACAAGACACTATAAAAATATAATAATTTTGATTATCAATTAGCTAGGTACCTTGGCCTCAGGAAGCCTCGGTATTTACGCGAAAGATAGTTAAAAAAAAGAAAAAAATTTTAAAAAAAAAAGAAAAAAAGAAAAAAAAGAAAAAAGAAAAGAAAAAAAATATGGAAGTTGTAATTAAATATTCCCAAGCTTAAGAACTACATCACGATCACGGGGTACATAGGATCTGAAACTTAGGACAAGTGGTGTAAAGTTTTGGATTTGAGACTTTATTTTATAGCCAATATGATTTCTGGAATTGAGATTTTACTTGAAAATGAAACTCATGGGAACTGATGATCTTACTAACTAGTTATCACAAAAAAAAAAATTTAAAAAAATAAAAAAAAGAAAAAAGAAAAAATTTTGATTTGTTTTTCTTTTCTTGATTTTCGGTTATCCTTATTTTTACTTTTATTTATTTCTTAATCTCTAACTTTCTTGGATTTTGTGGGTGTAATCCACTGAAAACCCTCACGAGACAAAACTCGTCCTCTAGGGTAACCTAGGGGTTTAACGGCTTGTTGCACATGCTAAGTGCAACCGTGATTCCTACGAAAGTGAGTTAGAGTAATTTAGTTTTTCTTTTTCTTTTTATAAGTTTTGCTCGAGGACTAGCAAAAGATAGGTGTGGGGGTATTTGATCAGCATTATTTTATACCATTTTTATACTCCTAATTATCTATTATTTGTATATAAATAATGCTACTTGGGTATATTTGATTATATTTTGCAGGGAATAGGTAAAAGAAAGAGAAAGAGGAATCCGAATACTTTCAGCAATTAAATGCCGCAATTTGTAAAAGATTGGAGGATGCTTTTTGAGCATGCTGCGGTATTTTGATCATAACTTTGGCTACAGGATCTCAAAAACAGTCATCCAGGTGTCTAGGAAAGAGAATCCAAAGATCTACAATTTTTCTGTTGATAACTTTTGCTGATTTGACTGTTTGAATGCCCGAAGTGATGAATATTTTTTTGCCGCAACCTTTGTTGCCTTGCAAGTTTGATATATTTGTGTTTTCACTGTGATTGGATTCCTTTGCTGTTGGCTTGTGATTGGAGAAAAGTCCCTTTGCTGTTGGCTTGTGATTGGAGAAAGATCTTTGGTGGTGGCTTTTGATTGGCTGCAGGTCCTTTGATTGGTGCCCTCTGTTGAGAGAAGGCCGGCCACATCTCCACCCGCAGGTGGCCTCAGCCGGCCACTGCAAGGTAAGTTTTTTTTTTTTAATTTTTTTTATTTACTTATTTTTAGTTACAGTTTCATTAGTTCAATTAAGTTTTTAATTAAAGTTAGATGATCTTTAATTGATTAAATAGTTTAGTTGATTATGAACTTGGACATGTGTAACTAAATTTTCCTCATGTACCTAGGAAGATGAACCTAGGCTAAACTCTTGTGAATCAAGTTAGTTCTCCTATCTAGGGATGTACACTCATCTATTGACCTACAACTTCTAGGGTGCTAATTTCTAAAACCACTAGATATTTGACAGGGTATGTGTTGAGAATTAATGATCCATGCTTAGAGTTGTAACATTCTTTTTCATATTTCATTGAAGTTGTCAATTTATCTATCTTTGATGGATCATGTAATTGAACAATACCCTGTGCTTAGATCTAGTATTCAGAATTAATACCCCTGTTAGAAGTAGGGATTTGGTGATTTGTAACGATCTAGTAGGTAGACCGAGCTTGACCGCTTGAGGCTAGTTTAGGGGATTCAACCCTAGGTACATGACTCTTCTCTTTAACTAAGTTCACATCAACCTATCATCTTTTCTCCACCAATTCGGTTCGTTTGTGTTAGGACTCTTAAAGCACCATCCCTGTGGACCGACCCTCAAGTGCTACAATCGAAAGACCGTGCGTTTGCGGTAATTTTAAAATGAGGAGACAGAATCTCCCCATCAAGAACCCTTGGTCAAACTTCACAGTCACGATGGTGCATATGACTCAGGGTAAAGTAATAAACTATATGAGAAAGACAATTTGACTCCTTACTTTGATTGATAATAAATTTTTGAATAGAGACTAAGTTTATGAATGAAAAATTCAATTTTCTTATAACTTATAGATTACTTAAAACTTACAATAATATTTCAAATATTTTTATTTCAAAATGTGTTTTCAAAATACTAATATTTTTCTCTTTCTTTATGGATTTTGTGGGTGCAATCCACTGAAAACCCTCACGAGACAAAACTCGTCCTCTAGGGGTAACCTAGAGGTTTAACGGCTTGTTACACAAGCTCAGTGCAATCGCGTGACCTGCAAAAGTGGTCTAATAATCTTTGGTTTAGTTTTATTGTTTTGCTCGAGGACGAGCAAAAGATAGGTGTGGGGGTGTGATCGTACATATATTTTGTATTCTTTTCATTACACTCCTACATTTATCGTGTAATAAATCTGCTAATTTCCTTATCTTAAATATCTATTTTGCAAAAGATAATAATGAAGAGAAAGAGGATTAAACCAAATAAATATCAGTTAAAATCAGATTTAACTGGATCTATTTGGTTAGCTGAGGATGATCCCAGATCTAGTTAGAACAAATCAAGGATTGGGGCAAATGTTCAGCTGAAGATCAGAGCAAATCAGAAAGATAACACCAAATAGAAACCGGTAAAATTCAGATTTTTATAAATTCATTTTGGTTAGCTAAAGATCAACCGAGGATAATATCAAATGCAGAGAGATAAATGGATAGAGAGAAGATCAACAGATGAGATGAAGCAAGTTTGACTCAGATTCTGACTGGATACATTTTAGTATTTGAATCATAACTTTCGCTACCGAATCTCAAATCTAATGATTCAAGATGATCCAGAAAGTAGACTTATAGGGATACAACTCTTATGTTGATCAATATTTCTAATGCTATCATTTGATAAGTGATATTCAGCAATCAACACGACAACAAACTGCATATCAGAACTGAATATCCACATCAAATCAAGTTTGGAGATAAGGGGAGGATTCAAATTCAAAAATAGCCAGCTTTCTCTTTCTTCATACTACTCTAACCTCTGCATTTCTTCTATAAATACCTGCAATCTCAAGAGCAAGGGGAGGACCATGCAGAGATAGGATTTAGTCCATTTTTCCATTTTTTAGTGTAAGTTTTTGTTTTTCTTTTTCATGTAATTTTCAGTTTTAATTTATGTAAATCAGAGGAGATTAGAGTTCCATAGGAGAATGAGAACGAAGCTTGTGTTGAGAGTGACACCGGTGTAAGATTTCCTTCTTTTCTCTTATTGTTATGAAATTGAATCTGTAGTTCCCTTTTATATGTACTTTGTTTTTGTGTTCTTCTTCTTCTTCTCTACTTTTCTTCTTTTGGTACAATTGCTATCCAAGTGAGTCTAAAAGCATCGAAAGAGCCTTGCCTTTGCGAGTGCCACCGATAGCTCATGATGATGGATTTTGAGTTTCATTCTTTATCACTTCATACGTGCAACGTCTTGATGATATAATGTGGAGGAAACGAGAATCAACTCTGATGGGCTAGATATTGATCGCCTGACTTCAAGGTAAAATCATTGCAAAAGATTCAAGGTAGGTATTTGGCCAAAAGAAGTAAGTAATTTTTAGTTTCTTTTCTTTTAATCAATTAGTTTAGAACACCACAATCCACCAAATCTTTTGTCACTCTTTTTCAATCTCATTTGTACAAATCACTTCTTATTTCTCCACCTTCTTATTCTACCGCTTTCTTTCTAACTCAACTTTAACTCAATTTTTCCTTTTTTTTTAAAGAACTAAAGAAGAACTTTAACCATTAATTGTAGCCTAAAAGAGAACTTACTAAAAAGCTTCCATCACTAGTCCCTCTTTCTGGATCACGACCCGCATAGCCACTTACTATCGCGGTAGAATTGAGCACTTGCGCATCTCTATTTTAAAGTTCTAAAATTCTGTATTTGTGTGCAGGTTCTAACTCAATCAATTACACAAAAGAAAGTGTGGATTTCTGTAATGTTAAAAATTTAACCTGCACTCCAAAAGCAAAGAAGAAAAATTAACAAAAATATGAGATCAAACCGTTTCTATCCCCAGCAACGGCGCCAAAATTTATTCAAGGAAAAATCGTGCACAAAAAGGGTCATTTTGAAATCACTAATTAAAGTGTGTGTGCTTTGGCTTTCTCGATACTTCTGTTATAGCATAGTGGCTAAACGGATCGAATCCACAAGGATGGGAGGCGATAGAAACTTTCACGATATGTTCAGGTGTGTGTTAAATTTTCTTCAATGTTTTAAAGAATCAAAAGAAAATAAAATAAAAAGTGGAAAGAGAAGAGTACGGTGAAACACGAAGAAGTGAAACATAGAAGAGAAGATAATTGTGATTTTTGATAGTATTTCTAAAACAAAGTGAAAAAGAAAAAAAACTCATGACTACTAACTACTAATTGCTCCACTAATCATGCTAACCTCTTAGTGATATTTGCCTCACATGTATCCTTTTTATCACTAGTCCTTGATTCAAGAGTGTTTCAAAGGATGACCTATAAGATAACTCATCACATCCAAACTTAACAAACAAGTGCAAGCTACACTTAAAGCATCAAAACTAAACAACAGCAAGCATGGAATAAATTAATGTTAGCTTGTTAGAGAGTTAGGATGTTAGGGTGTTAGAATCCATCATCATGAGCCATCAATAGATCTTGCAAGAGCAAGGCCAAGTAGAGGTTATTAAATTCATGTGGATCATCAAGTAAGGAGTTAGTATAGTTAGTGGTTAATAGTTAGCTGCCATGCGAAAAAAATTAGCTAAGCATGTAAAAACTTAGAGAGAAGAAAACCAATAGAGATAAAGAGAGAACCTTTCATAAATTGTCACCTTTCATCCCATGTACTACTCTCTTCCCTATTACAAGATTTACAAATGAAAAATATAAAAATGGAAGAACAAGAATAGCTAACCTAAACTATACAAAGGAAACTATCCTAAAAGGAAGAAAACCACACCAAAAACTCTCCTAAAAACACTTCTCCCCTATGTTTTGGAACCAGGGGTATTTATATACTAAGGGGGCACCAGGGGAGCTAAAGGAGTCATGCGTCGATCGATCTCCATAACATTGTCATGAAAATGCGGCCATGGTCGCGTTTCTGCGGCCATGCTGCGACCAGAGCCGCAGCACCAGGGTGTGGCCCTTGTACTTGTAGTATGGGATGGGTTCTGACCTCTGGTTTCCTATTTTCTGCTCCAAAATTTAGCAGATTGGGCTTCAAAGGCTTGGGATTCTTCTAAGCTTTAAAAAATCTCCAAATAAATTAGAGTTTTTGGCTTCTTCTTCACCTCATGCCATGGACCTAGAAACACACAAGAAAGCCATTATTTAGTGAAATTTTATACAGAATAAGTGTGAGAATGTGGTATGAAATATGCAAATATAGAGACTAATAAAATAGTTAGTAGGTTTCATCCAAAGCACTTGTGCACAACTAGCTCCCGCTGCAATATACTCTATATCGACGGTTGAGAGTGCTACTGAATTTTATTTCTTAGAGGACTATGAAATAAGATAATAATCAAGAAATTGATATGATCCACTAGTACTCTTTCTATCAACTCTACAACCCGCATAATCAGCATTCGAGTAACTCGTCATTGTAAATTGACCGATTTTCGGATACCATAAACCTATATTAATTGTGCCCTTTAAATATCTTATAATGTGTTTTAACGCAATCAAATATGATTCCTTAGGGCAAGATTGAAAATGAGCATACAAGCAAACACTAAACATGATATCCGGCCTACTTGTCGTTAAATACAACAAGCTACCTATCATGCCTCTGTAAACTTTAATATCAAAACACTTACCTTGGTCGTTCTTATTAAGCTTTGTAGCGGTGACCATGGGAGTTTTGCAAGGTTTAGCATTTTCTATACCAAACTTCTTGATTAACTCCTTTGTGTAGTTTGCTTGATTCAAGAATATCCCATCTTCTTTTTTGCTTGATTTGGAGTCCAAGAGAGTAGTTGAGTTCGTCCATCATGCTCATCTCGAATTCTTCTTTCATGCAACTTTCAAAATTTTTACATAAACCATTGCTAGTAGTATCAAAAATTATATCATCTACGTAAATTTGAACAATTAAAATATCTTTATTAACATGCTTAGTAAAAAGTGTAGTATCTACCTTACCTTTAGTAAAACTCTAGTTAATAAGAAAATTACTAAACTTATCATACCAAGCTCTTGGAGCTCATTTTAAACCATAAAAGGCTTTATCCAACTTGAATAATTAGTCATGATATATATGATCAACAAACTCGGGGGGTTGTTCAACATATAACTCTTCTTCTATGAACCCATTTAGAAAAGCACTCTTTACATCTATCTGATATAATGTGAAATCCTTAAATAATGCATATGCAAGAGTCATTCTAATGGCTTCGAGTCGTGCAACCAGTGCAAAAGTTTTCTCAAAATCAATTCTCTCGACTTGATTGTAATCTTGGGCCACCAGTTTAGCCTTGTTTCTAATTATATTGCCGGATTCATCTAGTTAGTTTCTGAACACCCACTTTGCACCAATAGTTGGTCTATCTATCCTGGGGTCTAGGAACAAGCCTCCATACTAGATTACACTCAAATTGATTGAGCACCTCTTGCATAGCAAGTAACCAATAGGAGTCTATCTCGGCATTATGAATATTTTTAGGTTCAATGTATGAAATAAAAGCAACAAAACCATATAAATTATGAACATTAGATCTAGTAGATACTCCCTTAGATACTTTACCAATGATGAGTTCGTTTGGATGACTTGAGGCATACTTCCAAGCTTTTTGAAGAGGTTGAACTTGTTCTTCTTGACATCCTTTTACATTCTTGCTTGGTCTTCATCTTTGGATTCTTCTCGAGTGGGAACTTCGTTAAGTGTAGCTTTATCCAAATCTTCACCTAAGGAATTTATGTTAACATCTACAACATTCTTAGCAAGCTTATCAGATTCTTCAATAGTCAATGTAGATCTATTAAAATTCTATACGCTTTACTATTAGAAGAATAACCAATAAAAATATCTTCAAAAACCTTTGAATCGAATTTACCCAAAACTTCTATAGTATTTAAAATAAAACATTTGCAACCAAAAACTTTTAAATAAGATAGATTTGGCTTTTTCAAATGGTAAATTTCAAAAGGAGTTTTCTCAATTTCTTACAAAAAGAAATTCTGTTATTATTGTAATATGACGTATTATTGACCTTAGCCCATAGATATTGAGGGAGGCCATACTCGTTTATCATGGTTCTTGCCATTTCATGGAGAGTCCTATTTTTTATTTCGACTACCCTATTTTGTTTTGGGGTTCTGGGCAAGAAAACTTATGCTTTATTTTATGTTCTTCACAATAGGTAATGAAAGATTGGTTGATAAACCCACCACCTCTATCACTAAAAATTTTTTTTTTTGAAAATCTTTTTACATTTTCAACTCTTTTACAAAATAGATTAAAAAATGAAAATGTTTCATCTTTATGTCCAAGAAAAAAAACCCAAGTAAATCTCAAAAAATCATCGACTAAAACAAAAACATATCTATTATTATTTAAACTCTTGACTTAAGTAGGACTAAACAAGTCCATATGTATTAATTCTAAGGGACGAGTAGTCATAACATCCTTAATTCACTTAAAAGATGATTTAGTTTGTTTACCATGTTGGCGTGCATTACATAAATGGTCTTGTTCAAACTTTAACTTTAGAATGTCTTTTACTGCATCCTTAGAACTAATGCATGCAAGATGGTTGAAAGAACATGTCCTAGTCTTCTACGCCAAAGCCAAGAATTTTAATTTAAAGCCGAAAAATATTGTGCATTACAATCAAGATTAAGTAAATCAATAATGTAAACATTATTTTCTCTAAATCTGGAAAATATACAACTTTTTTATCATCTACAATCATGCAAGAGTTGGAATCAAAAATCAATTTAAAACCTTTATCACAAAGCTAACTAATACTTAAAAGATTATGCTTTAAACCATTTACTAAGGCAACATTTTCTATAGTAGGAGATGTACCTATTTTAACATTACCATAACTGATTATGTGTCCTTTCAAATCATCTCTGAAGCTGACTGATTGAGATTTTCCTGCACACAAAATATAGAATATTAGATTTAGAAGTAAAGATGTGCAGGGTGCTCAATTCTAATCCACGGTAGCAATGGCTATGCGGGTCGTGATCCTCAGGGAGGGACTAGCGATGGAAGCGTTTAAATAAGTTATCTCTTTTTTTATTTATTTTGTTATTTACAAGGTATTTACAATGAGAAGTGTGAAAGAAATTGGAAAGATGTGGAAGATATGGTGATCTATACTAAAGAAATAAAAGAAAGAAAATTAAACACATACCTACCTCTTCTGCCCTGCTTACCTTTGCTCTATTGCACATACCTACCTCTTCTGCCCTGCTTACCTTTGCTCTGTTGCAACGACTTACCTTGTCTTGGAAGGCATTCAAGTATGGCGTATAGGATCTTCCACCTTCGTGATCTACACTACGAAAAGAAAAGACAAACTAAAGAGAAGGCTTGTTCATCTCCGTAGGCCATCAAGGCCACTTCTTCGGCTAGGCAGTCTCGAAGTGACCAGTTCTCACGGTTTGCAAGACATCAGAGAAAATAAACCAAAAATAGAAGAACAAGAATAAAACAACAATAGAAGAATAAAAAGAAACAAACTTCGAATTGATTTTATTAACAATGAAAGAATGGACTACTTACACCGATGTCACCTCAATACAAGCTGGTCTCCTTCCTCCATGAAAATATCCTCTCCTCTCAGTTAAAATTACAAAAAGAAAAATAAAAACCTAAACTACAACTAGAAGAAAGCCTAAAACCCTAGCTTTTAGCTCTGTATTTTCTGTACTTGAACTTCTGAGATCTGCCCTTCCTCTGTTGCTATGCAGGGGTATTTATAGGAGAAAACCAGAGGATAAGAAGCGTATGAAGATAAGAGGATCAAAATATCTCTGAATTTGAATTCTTCTTTTATCTCCAAACTTATTTTGACTTATCCATAGAAGTTCAAATCTGTCCTGCAACTTGTTATCATGTTGATCGCCGAATATGGCTTATCTGCTGACTGAATTGGAAAGTTTGATCAACATAAGAGTTGTAGGCCTTCAAATCTTCTTTCTGGAGCATCTTGAATCATCAGATTTTCATATCTGTAGCAAAAGTTATGATCTGAATACTAAAACATATATAGTCTGAATCCGAATTTTTTGAATTTTTATCTTTGCACTCTTCTCCTTTTATCTTTAGCCTTGTCTTGCAAGCAATTAGGGTTGAGTAGAAGTCCATCCCTTTCCTCTTCTTTTAGCAATTAGGAGTTCTTTCTTATTCTTCCTTTTCCTCCCTTAGATTTTAAATAAAGAATTTAAAAATCTAAGTTTAGATTAGGTTAGATAATATGAAACTTCTAAATTACTATAACCTTTGAACATGGGCTTGCCCATGGGCTTTTTGGGCTTCTGGGTTTCATTTAGGCTTTATTGTTTATTTAAATAATTACTCAAGGCCTGCACACATTAAATAATAAAACATTAGTAATAGTGCATAATTATTGGATTAAATATGAAAATGTGATAGTAAATGTAATGATAAAAATGCACTTTTCACTACCAATCACACCCCCACACTTATCTTTTTGCTCGTCCTCGAGTAAAAATCAAAACGAAAAGAAAAATTAATCTATCCTAACTCACTTTCGTAGGAATCACGATTGCACTTAGCACGTGCAACATGCCGTTAAGCCCCTAGGTTACCCTAGAGGACGAGTGTTGTCTCGTGAGGGTTTTCAGCAGATTACACCCACAAAATCCATAAAAAGGAAAATATTCGAAGTATATTTGAAGAGACTAAGTAGTCTATAAGTTTTAGGATTATCATTTTTATTCATTCTTGAACTTAGTCTTAATAAAGTCAATTGTTATTCATTTTAGGTAAGGATCAAAATTGAATGTTTGTATAGTCCTTTTCGTTACCAAAAGTCATACACATCCTTGTGAATCTAAGAATTCCTTAACTTGGACTCTCATGCCTCTTTATTATTATTATGATTTTTTTAAATATATATAACTCATCTAATTTTCTTTCGTGTAAGTATTAAGGCTTCTTGAGGCCCTCATACCTAACTAATTGATTATTAGATGTGTTAATACATATATAATATTTCTTAGTTTTCTTAGGCTTTCTAATCGACCCATGTAGCGAACTTAAAGTCGGTGACTCCCAAACTGGTTAGTTTTAGGGCACCAGGTGAGAAAACACCCCTCGGACTCAAATTCGAGTGAACTAGGCCCCAAAACTAAGGATGCTTATTTATACAATCACCTTTAGTCGTGAATACTTATGCTTCTTGAGGCACATGTATCCAGCTTAATCAGTGAATTTCGCTTTTTTTTTTATTTTTTTAATTTTTTATAGGGCACAAGAGTCTTTGTCTTAGAATCCTAGATATGTAAATGTATTAGGTATGCACATTTCATTAAGGTAAAAATCAAGACTAATTACTTATTCAATTTTTCCTCCTATACCTAAAAATTCAACAATTTATTTATTTTGACCAAGTTTTTAGAAATCCTAATCGTGATTTTCCTAATTCTTAAGACTAACTTAGATTTCTTTCAAAAGATAAGTCAAAATATTATCCTTTTTTTTCTTCTTTTTTTTAATTTTTTTAATTTTTTTATTTTTAGCAAATTGTTAGTTTCTACCTATGTTAGTATGTTAGTAAAACCTCTCCCCACACTTATCTCATGCATTGTCCTCAATGTATGAATGTATGCATGTATGCATGAAAAAGAAGAAAGGGAAGACAGATATTACCTCAAGGTGGTGGTTCCGGTGGTGGTCTAATTGGTCCACGGAATGCGGCCCAATCAAGATAATGTGGTATTCGGAGGAACCTACCAGAAATTTCCCTTGTATAACCCACTAAAATGTATGTATGATCATTTTTTAGCAATTTCACCCCATCAAATTTTCATAATTCATAATTATATTCAGAGTCAATTGTGTCAACCGCCTTGTCCCAAAATGGAGTGTGAAAAGATGGAATGATTGACTTAGACGTCGTAAGTATGGGAACGAATACCGACTCAGGAAAGAAACTTAAATCAAGTAAGGGTTCAGGAGTCGGGCTAGGTTCAGGAAGTGGGTCCAAATCAATAAGCTGAAACTCAAGTCCACAATCAGTTTCCCAAAATGGAATGTGACTCAATGTTGGTGATTCAAGTTTAGGAATGATAGGTGTGGGAATCAAAACTGACTCTAAAAGATTACCTAAGTCGGGTAACAAAACAGGAGTCAATAATGATTCGGGAATTTGAACTTGATAACAGATTTGAGAATCTAGGTCACATTTCTCATTGAGCTCAATGTCATAAAAATGAGAACTTGCCAATTTATCCATGGGACTTTCAAAATTGCAAAATTGGTCAAGTTCAATATGATCATCAAAAATGGGTGATTCAATTTCATGATGAATTGGTACAGGATCGAATATTAACTTGGGAAAAGTAAAATCAGGTGGAGACACTGGAGTCATTATTGAATCAGGAAGTAAAATTGAATCACCAAGTGGGAGATCAGGATCATATTCATGCTCAAGTTCTATTTCAGGAAAGGAATAACTTGCCAAACTATCAGAAATTAGAGTTTCAGCAAGTTCAAATGATGGTACTGAATTAGAATCTTGTTGTCCAAAGCAACGTGGCTCGTCGGCTCTAAGAGAGTGGTCAGCGAAAGCAGAATTGGCCGGACGGTGAGAACGTAAAGATTGAACCATCATATCTATTTCATGATCACGAGCTAATCTAGCCTGAGTCATGATTTTAAGCATCTTTTCATAGTCAATTGGTGACTCATTTTGTGATTGGACTTGAAAAGAGGAAGTGTAATCATGATGAAGTTGTGAGTCGGTGGACTCACGCATCATCATGTCTAAGATTGATGGTGATTGTTGCTTGGACTCCTGCATACTCATCATTTTTCGGATAGATGGTTTTCTATTCTGAATGGGTGGATCTGATTATGAATCTTGGGAATATTGTGGACAAGGTGGATATGGAGGACAAGTTGGTTGAAAATTAGACTCGGGGGAAGCGAAACCCCATGAACTCTGTGAAGAGTTGAAAGTGGTATGAAAATTATGGTCATAAGATGGGGGGTATGGGTTATATTCATTCGGATAAGACCATTCCGGCACACTAGGTTGGTCAAAATTATGATATGCCGGGTTGGTAATATCTGAAAAAGAAGATGGTGTGTCATATGGATTAAAGTTGAAAAAATTATTATATGCCATATCACACAAACACAATCAAAGAAAAACAAAACAAACAAACAAGCAAACAAAAAAAAAAATTTCTAACCTAAGTTAGGGTAGACCTATGATCTAGACGACTCCTAACTGGTTAGACTGTCCACGGGAGGTAGGGTGTAGACTTTGACCACAAGTTAATCAGCCAGGTCAGGGCAAGAGTGGTGGGAGGTTTTCCGTCAAAGACCGTCCTTAATTAAATAACCACCAATTTTCGGGCTTTCGGCCCTCAATCCCCTTCCTAGACACTGATTTGGCAGGAGTCAAATTCTAACACTGTTCCCCCTTAGGATAATCTCCTAATTGAGTCCGAGATGTCCCTAGGGCCAACGTCGACTAATTTTTAGTTAGGCTTGGGTTAGTGAGTGCTTGGAATATGATTTTTGGGCCAAGGAAGGGTGATTAAATCCCCACCTTATCTTGTTATGGGTTAGTGCCCTTAAGATAAGTTTGTGCAAGTGTACAAGATATGTAAATAAGATTCACTTAAAGCAATGAAAATCAACCAAGAGATGAGTCCTATTCTACATGCAATGTGAACGTACCTTCCTCCAGCACTCTTCAACAGTAAAAATAAATGAATTGAAAAGACACGTGCCTAAAATGCAAACGTCTAATCAATTTTTTATCTTTTTCAACAAGTATTTTACTGTTGATTAATTAGCAGTGTGCAGGTTTATCACAGAACAAATATAACAGAGCTGACAAATCAAATTTCAGATTGCAGCAACCTAGTGAACTACTAAGGCTGCGGAAACGCGGCTCTGTAGTAGGCCCTGTTGCTCTGCCTTCGAGGACAGAGGCACAGAGTTTCTATATGTCCTTGCTGCTGTTTCCTGTTCTCCAAACTTGCAAACAGAAAGAATAAAAGAATTAGTTAATAATTTTTTTTTAGAGATAAACTTACTATCCCTCCCCGGCAACGGCGCCAAAATTTTGATTGAGATTTTCCTGCACACAAAATATAGAATATTAGATTTAGAAGTAAAGATGTGCAAGGTGCTCAATTCTAATCCGTGGTTACAAAAGAAATATAAAAACCTAAACTACAACTAGAAGAAAGCCTAAAAACCCTAGCTTTTAGCTCTGTATTTTCTGTACTTGAACTTCTGAGATCTGCCCTTTCTCTGTTGCTATGCAGGGGTATTTATAGGAGAAAATCAGAGGATAAGAAGCGTATGAAGATAAGAGGAGCAAAATATCTCTGAATTTGAATTCTTCTTTTATCTCCAAACTTATTTTGACTTATCCATAGAAGTTCAAATCTGTCATGCAACTTGTTATCATGTTGATCGCCGAATATGGCTTATCTGCTGACTGAATTGGAAAGTTTGATCAACGTAAGAGTTGTAGGCCTTCAAATCTTCTTTCTAGAGCATCTTGAATCATTGGATTTACATATCTGTAGCAAAAGTTATGATCTGAATGCTAAAACATATACAGTCTGAATCCGAATTTTTTGAATTTTTATCTTTGCGCTCTTCTCCTTTTATCTTTAGCCTTGTCTTGCAAGCAATTAGGGTTGAGTAGAAGTCCATCCCTTTCCTCTTCTTTTAGCAATTAGGAGTTCTTTCTTATCCTTCCTTTTCCTCCCTTAGATTTTAAATAAAGAATTTAAAAATCTAAGTTTAGATTAGGTTAGATAATATGAAACTTCTAAATTACTATAACCTTTGCACATGGGCTTGCACATGGGCTTTTTGGTCTTCTGGGCTTCATTTAGGCTTTATTCTTATTTAAATAATTACTCAAGGCCTGCACACATTAAATAATAAAATATTAGTAATAGTGCATAATTATAGGATTAAATATGAAAATGTGATAGTGAATGTAATGATAAAAATGCACTTTTCACTACCAATCACTGACAATACCACCTTCCTTTGATCTTGATAGTGCTGCAAAATTGTTGATATCCCATGTCTATCAAGGTACCACCATTCCCTACGTCTTTGGGGTTTGGTGTGTACCTACAACAACAAAAGTAGAAGATTTTAATTTTTGTATCCATATTGTTTTGGGTCCTTTGGGATTAGTATTTCGAATTCAAATATTTCTTTCTTTTAAATTCAACTTATTGTAACAACATTTAGCTAAATGCCCATTTCTACCACAATACATGCATGTGAAAATTTTTGAATACATAGAAGCACGATGATGAAAATGTTGTGCTTGATGTGTATGCTTGTTGTATTGTGCTTTGTGAACATGTTTTGTGTTATTAGTATGCAATGAATTCCTATTTGAAAACCAAGTTTCAATTTTAGTTTAGTTAAAAGCACGAATATTTGAATCTATAACGCCCCGAAATCGAAGGTACGGAGGCTTTATTGTAACGTATATACATTGGTCAAAAATACTCTCTCTCTCTCTCTCACACACACACACAATATGCTAAGCATCAGTATAAGTAAGAATCAGAATTCAAAAATATGTGGTACGTTATACATTCGAACATATGAGTACAATTACAAAGTTATCACTGATGTGTCACAATATTATAAGAACATTACTTCACTGATAGGTGCAATTACAATAACAAAAAGTAATATACAAGTATGAACATTACAAAGGGCTCTTACGAGTTACAGAAGGAAAATTTGAGAGATGAGCAGACAGTTTGCCGATGCTCCATGCTACCGCTGCGCTACTCTGATCAGCAATTAGAAGAATCTACAAGCTCCAAGTTTGGGATCTGGACATGAGGATCTAGGGGAGTCAGAAACTCCCTAATGAGTGGTATGGTGAATGCCAAGTGGCGTGCATGGATAAGCACACGTGTATCGATAAATCCGAGTCAAAAGAGCATGTATTGAAAAACTGTGTTATGAGCACAGGCATATAGAAGCAGGCAGATATAGTAAGTGATATAAAGTAGGGAGCATGCATGATATAATATGATAAGAACAGGAGACTGGTGGAATAGAACACAAGTGGTAAGTCAAGATGTAAACATATATGATATAATAAAAATATTAAAAATAAAACTAGAAATCTCAAGTAAAACCTGATGAAAGCAAATACAGCAAAACAAGTGGTACAAACCCAGTATATGGCTTCATGAGTTAGCACATCGAACGAATTATTCAAATAAGAAAACCCTCATCTATATACCCTAAGTCTCATGTTACCATAATCTGAGTTCATACAACTTGTTGCCTCAATGTAATAGAATAAGAATGTCAGCAATAGTTACAATGCCACGAAAATCATATACAGGTAATTGATAGGATGACTTAATCGTACAATAATAACAATCAGTGTCGCTTGTTATTCTAGTCATTTTCTTTCAGTGTCCCATACACTGGCAGTTCACACCAGGTTGATTAGTCTCTAATTTTGCATAATTTTCATCAAATTCTCATATTTATTTAATGTAAAATTTTGCTAATAAAACCTTGCTTGCTTGATCCTAGGTCCATGGTGTGCAAATGAAGAAGAAGACCTAAATCACCATTTAATTGGTGATTAAAATCCTACCAAGTAGCCATTGACTTTAGAGTGAAGATTTTGTCAGCCCAGGGTATCAAATCGCAAATCCAGGAGATCAAGGCATCAGAAGACAGTCTAGGTGACGTGCTGCCCGAAGCCAGGCACGTGCCACCCTGGTAGGGCCGCGAAAACGCGGCCCAGGCCGCGTTTTCGTGGCCCTTTGGGCGCGCGCGCCTGCGTTTTGGGCCACGTGCCGTTCACGTGGCCCCCTTTCCCCTGGTGCCTTTAAATACCCCCCAGGGGTCTTCAGTTTGAGCAGATCCAGAGCTTTAGCAAGTTTTTGTAAACTTATTTTTAGGTTTGTAGTTGTTGTTGTTGTTGTTCTTCTAGTTGTTGTTTTAGCCATTAGAGTGAAAGAGAGAGAGTGTGTGTGTAAGTGTTGCATTTGAAGGGTGACAAGCTAATACAAGTACTACTTCTCTTCCTTCTTTCAATTTACTTGTGCTTTCCTTTGCTTTTACTTCATTGTTGTAGCGTAAACTCATTGCTCTTTACTTCTTCCTTTGGTTGTTTCTTGTTGTAGTGTAGCTCCCTTCCTCTCCACTTCTTTTCCTTCGTCGTTTCTTTTACTTTTATAGCTAACTAACTTTTTCATAGCATGGCTAACTAACTACTAACCCACTAATCTCTAACTACTTGATTGATAACCCGCATGAGTCAATAGTGTCAAACAAGCCTTATGCAAACGAGAGCTATGGCATCTTAAGACGAGGGTTCTAACTCTAACTTACCTACTTACCTTCTTATATTTCATATTTAAATGGTTTTTTGATGATATATGGGTTTTGTACTTTGCTTGTTGTTGTAAGTTAGAGACTTTCCTTTTAACTTTGCTGATACCATTAGTGCACTCGTGTCTTCCCGTATTCTCGCCTTCTATTGGATCTTGATATGGGAATGTCCGAGTTTTTGCCGTGTAAAGCAAAGTTATAGGAAGAATTTTCACTCGATTTTCACGTGAATAGTTCCAATGCACAAGGGTTGTGTTCGCCTATGATCCATCGTGAGGCTATCTTCCAAAAGTTAGAAATTAGTGGGAACACTTAGTAGAAAGTTAGCCATGCATTGTTATAACTAAGAATAAAAAATTCACTTTTACAAACGACTAAAACATTTTTCAACAACTCTTAAAAACAACTTGTTTTCACTTTTCAATTCTTTATTTGGAAACAAGAACTTTCTTTCTTCTTGAACTTTGAAGACGCATCAAGCTTCCATCGCTCTCCCTCCTTGTGAATACGACCCGTATAGCCACTTCGCTACTACGGAAGAATCACAAAAGCAGTAACATCAACCCAAACTTTCTTCTCTTATTTTAGGGCTTGCTTTTTGCCAATCAAATTTTGGCACTGTTGCCGGGGAGGGAACGGATTTGTTGTTCAATACTAAAGATTGTTCTTTTTTTTTGTGTGTAGGGGAAGTACCAAGGAGCTTACTATCACGGGAAGCGAAAGAGGTGGCCAAGGACATTGCGCGAGGATTCATTTGCCCTCGGAAAAATTTCTATAAAAGCGAGTTTTTCCGATTGAAGTACTAACAAACTCGTTTGCAGGGTTGCCGAAAGCCGCTAATAAAATTACTTTCTATATTTTTAGTTTCCTTGGATGCTTCACCTTTATGCATGTATAATAAACTCAATAGAAATTCACTTGTTGCTTAATTGAAATATTGGATTAGACTTTGCATTTACGGCACGTGTCTATTTCAATTCATTTCAATTTCTGTTGAAGAGTGCCGGAGAAAAGTTACGTGCGCATTCATATAGAATAGGACCAACATTTTGAAGTGATGTACCGCTTTGAATGTTAACTTGTTGTGAATAAATTGCACACTTGCACAATTGACATTAAGGGCAAAACCCAAATAAACAAGATAAGGTGGGGATTTCATCACCCTTCCTTAGCCCAAAAACCATCTCCAAGTGCACTCACACTTTCCCAAGCCTGAACTAAAAATCAATAGACGTTGGCCCTATGGACATCTCGGACTCACTAAGAGATTAACCGAGGTTGGAAATTGCAAGAACTATACTCCTGCAAAATCAGTGTCTAAGGAAAGTGGATTGAGAGGTAAACCTCGAAAGCTCCGTGGTTTGGCGTAATTAGGCCCGTGGCTCCGCCCGGATACCTCCCCTCGAGCTTTGCCATTTCAAGGCTGATTAGATTGTAGTCGAGTTCATGCAACAACTTTCCCCGGAGAATCGACCAGTTAGGAGTCGTCTAGGTCCAGGTACCTTAGACTAAGGCTTGTGGTTGTTTTTCTTTCTTTTGTTTGTTTTTTGTTCTTTTTCAATTGTTTATTGTCTTCACGTTGTTTGTGGTGTGCTGCATGCAAGAGTGGGTGAGGGATCCGTCAACTTTCAGATTAACAAGAAACACCTCTCTACCCTTGCATCCAGAATCGGTGATGGCATCACTTCAGGATAGATTTTACCCGATCAAATCTTCACTTCCATCTTGCATAAAACTTCCTGAAGCAAACGGTAATAATTTTGAGTTAAAGCCCCAATTCATTAACACTCTTCCCAAATTTCATGGTTTAGAATCGAGGACACATACTTCTTTGTTAGGGAATTTGAAGAAGTATGCCTCATGATGCGTATACCTCAGCTAGGAGACAATGTCGTTAGGTTACGTTTCATCCCTTTTTCCCTAAAGGACCTAGCTAAGAAGTGGTTGTATAGCTTGGCAGCAAATTCAGTCACGACCTGGGATGATTTTATCAAGGCCTTCTTGAAGAAATTCTACCTAATTCACAAAACTGCCCTCATTAGGAAGAACATCATACAGTTTAGGCAAGAATCGAGCGAACCATTTTGGAGATACTTTGAGCGATTCAAAGATCTCCTAGCTCAGTGCCCTCATCATGGCGTGGAGAAATGGCATCAGTGCCAGATTCTCTACGATGGTCTAGATTATCAGACGAAGACCCTGTTAGAAACGATGTGTCAGGGAGGGTTCTTACAGAGGGATGAGAATTAGGGTTGGGATTTATTTGAGGATTCAGCGGAGAAAACCCTGCAATGGGAGCCAGCCTCGGAAAAACCTAGGAATTCACAGTCTATAGCTTGAAGAGGAGGGCTCCTATCTCTAGAATCATCCATAACAGCCGAGGCTAAGATTGCTACCCTAATGAGAAGGATAGAGGCTCTGAAAACTAAAGAGCCTGCCAATGTCAACCTGATCAACCCATCCCCAATTCACAATCCGGGTTGTTCGTACTGTCAAGCACCAAACCATGTCTTTGAAGAGTGCCTTATTTTCACACTCAACAAGTGCCACCGGAATACCTGAACGCGGCTTATTCACGGTCGCCACACAATCCCTACTCACAAACATACAATCCCGGCTGGAGAAATCACCCCAATTTCTCCTGGGCCCAAAACAATCCTCCCGGCGTAATTTTTCAAACAATTTTCACCATCTTACTCCTCCGCCAACTTTTCCCAGTCAAGCCCCAGCTTCCTCCTCCCAAGGCTCACCAATGGAAAAGAAAATCAGTAAATTAAAGGAGAGCATAGAGGCTTTCATAAAGTCCCAAGCCGCTTTCATGCAGAATTAGGGACAGACTCTGAACAATCATTCATAGGCTATATCAAGATTAGAAATGCAGATGAGCCAGCTAGCTAGCTCCCTAAGTGAAAGACCAAAAGGTACTTTGCCTAGTCAGCCGCTAGTTAACCTAAAAACCTCCAATCAAGCATATGAAATTCAGGATCCATCAATTAACCAGTGCAATGCTGTTCACACACTGTGATCTAGAAAGAAGGTAGACAACCAGGTCTACCAACAGAAAAGTCCAGTCCATCCTGATCCCACTCCAGCCTCCACCTCTGCTAGTTCCTCCCAATCCGCTCCACAAACATCTGACGAGGAAAAAGCTGCTGAACAACTTCATAAGCCTGTAGCACCCTTTCCCAATAGGCTTAGGAACAACAATAAGAATATGCACATGGAGAAAATGCTTGAGATGTTCAACCAGGTCAAATTGAATGTGCCACTTCTTGACGCTATCCAATAAGTCCCAGCTTATGCCAAATTTCTTAAGGATATGTGTACGAAGAAGAGAAAGACCAATGTGCCCAAGAAAATGTTATTGGCAACCAATATAAGCAAAATTCTGTCTGGTCCCATTCCGGTGAAATATAAGGATCCCGAATGTCCTACCATTTCCTGCACCATAGGACAGACCGAAATCAGTAGAGCACTTCTTGACCTGGGAGCAAGTATCAACTTGCTACCTCTCTCAGTATATCAGCAACTCGGGTTGGGCGAGCTAAGCCCAATTCGAGTCACCATTCAGCTAGCTGACCGATCTGTGAAGATCCCGAAGGGGAAATCACAGACATCCTTATCCGGGTCAGGAATTTCATTTACCCCGTTGACTTCATTGTGCTTGAGACCCAACCTGTGTCCAATCTTAGGTCTCAAACTCCCGTCATCTTAGGGCGCCCATTCCTTGCTACAGCCAATGCCATAATCAACTATAGGAATGGGTCCATGCGATTGACTTTTGAAGATATGACGAAGGAAGTCAATATCTTCAATCTTCAAAGACAATCTAGGGATGTCAATGATCAGATGTTGGAGGTCAATTCTATTGAAAACCTGACCAGTGAGCATGAGGAAAGTATGGAGACAGAAACTGAGGCAGAGTTTGATCTGGAGGCTGAGGATCTTAATCTAGACCAGATCGTAGATTCCGCAGTGGATTGGGCATCAAGCCCAAGTGTACCTCATCATAGGATTGAAAACCCAGAGATTGCCTCCAATGAAGCAACACCTTCCCTAGAGCTAAAAGCCTTGCCTGAACACCTCAAGTATGCCTACCTGGGCGGAAAGGACACCTTGCCAGTCATCATAGCATCCCACCTGACTGAGCAACAAGAGGACAGCTTAATGTCTATTCTGAAAAGACATAGGGAAGCCATTAGATAAACGATGAAGGACATTATGGGAATAAGTCCAGCCATAGTGCAACATAGAATCCATTTAGTCGATGAAGCAACCCCTAGGAGGGACCCACAACGCAGGCTTAACCCTCTCATGCAAGAGGCAGTTAAGGCTAAAATTCTGAAACTATTAGATAATGGGATCATTTATCCCATTTCTGATAGCCAATGGGTTAGCCCTATTCATGCGGTCCCAAAGAAGGCTGGCTTTACGGTGGTAGAAAATGTGGAAAAAGAGTTGGTACAAACAAGACTGCCTACCAAGGTTCGTGTTTGTATCGACTACAGGAAGTTGAATGCTGTTACCCGTAAAGACCACTTCCCGCTACCCTTCATCGACCAAATGCTTGAGCGTTTGGCTGGACATGAGTACTACTGCTTCCTAGATGGGTACTCGGGATACAATCAAATCTCCATTGCTGCAGAAGACCAGGAAAAGACGACGTTCACCTGCCCGTTCGGAACCTTTGCTTATTGGCGCATGCCTTTTGGATTGTGCAATGCTCCCGCAACGTTCCAACGGTGCATGCTTAGTTTGTTCTCTGACATGGTAGAACGTTTTCTTGAGATTTTCATGGATGACTTCTCCATCTATGGAGATTTATTTGATCATTATCTTCATCACCTAGAGTTAGTGCTACAAAGATGCAAGGAGAAGAACCTAACTCTAAACTGGGAAAAATGTCACTTCATGGTGAGACAGGGGATTGTCTTGGGCCATGAGATTTCGAGGAGAGACATAGAAGTGGATAAGGCTAAAGTAGAAGTGATTGCTAAGCTTCCACCACCTAAAAGCATTAAGGATATTAGATCCTTTTTAGGGTATGCTGGGTTCTCATTAAGGACTTTAGCAAAATCGCGAGGCCCTTAACCAACCTGCTCGTTAAGGACGTGCCCTTTTATTTCAACGATGAATGTTTCAAGTCATGGGGGAAGCTTAAGCAAGAACTTATTTTTGCGCCTATTATTTCTGCTCCTAATTGGGCCCAGCCATTTGAAATCATGTGTGATGCATCTGATTTTGCTATTGGCGCTGTTCTAGGACAGTGTATTGATAATAGGCAACACGTGATTTGCTATTCGAGTAGGACCTTGAATGACACCCAACAGAATTATACAACGACTGAGAAGGAATTCTTGGCCGTTGTCTTTGCGTTAGAAAAGTTCCGGCCCTACTTGTTAGGTTCGAAGACGGTGATTTTTACGGATCACTCGGCTCTAAAATACCTCATGACCAAAAAGGAAGCAAAAGCCTGACTGATTCGGTGGATCCTTTTGCTTCAAGAATTTGACTTAGAAATCTGGGATAAACGAGGTATAGAAAATGTGGTCGCTGATCATCTCTCATGAATTCCGAATGCACCAACCATCCAAGCTCCAATCAACGAGGATTTCCCAGACGAGCATATCCTAGCCATTCTTAAGGAACCATGGTATGCAGACATTGTTAATTACCTGGCCATGGGACAATTACCCGCTGACAGGACAAAGCAAGACCAAGACCGCTTCTTTGCCTAAGTACGGTACTTCTTCTGGGAAGAACTGTATCTTTTTAAGTATTGTCCCGACAAAATTATTAGACAATGCATACCAGAGGAGGAACAGAGGAGTTTGCTCAGCTTTTGCCATGACCTTGCATGCGGAGGACACTTCGGTCCCCGCAAGACTGCAGAGAAGGTTCTACAAAGTGGGTTCTACTGGCCCACTTTGTTCAAAGACTCATATCATTTTTGCAAGTCATGTGCAAATTGTCAAAAAATTGGGAAAATTTCAAGAAGAGACATGATGCTCCTAAACCCGATCCTGGAAGTTGAAATTTTTGATGTTTGGAGTATCGATTTTATGGGGCCATTCCCCAATTCCTTCGGCAACCAGTTCATTTTGGTTGCTGTAGATTATTTCTCTAAGTGGGTAGAAGCTGTGCCAACTAAGACGAATGACAATAAAGTGGTTGTCAAATTTCTCAAAGAGAACATCTTCTCTCGATTTGGCACCCCTAGAGTGATAATTAGTGATAATGGATCGTATTTCTGCAATAGAGTTTTTGAAGTTCTGATGCGAAAATATTCCATCAATCACAAGTTATCTACTATGTATCATCCCCAGACAAATAGGTAGGTCGAAGTCACCAACCGACAGATCAAGCTCATTCTAGAAAAAGACTGTCGGACAAAACCGAAAGGATTGGTCGGTTAAACTCAATGATGCATTATGGGCTTACCGCACTGCTTTTAAGACAGTTCTGGGGATGTCTCCTTATAGAATCGTGTTTGGAAAAGCCTGTCATCTGCCAGTAGAGTTAGAACACTGGGCCCTCTGGGCAATTAAGCAACTCAACTTTAATCTGACCAAGGCCGGTGAACTTAGGAGACTGCAGATTTCAGAATTAGAGGAGATACGGAATGAAGCCTATGAGAATGCCCGAATCACCAAGAGCAGGACTAAACTTTTTCATGACCAAATCATAACCCGAAAGAACTTTGCGCCGGGAGATAGGGTTCTGCTGTATAACTCTAGGCTTCATATTTTCGCGGGGAAGCTGAAAACCCGTTGGTCAGGACCGTTCGTTGTGCGCACTGTTTTCCCACATGGTGCTGTGCTTATTACAGACCCTAAAAACAACACGGAATTCAAAGTGAATGGGCAAAGACTGAAGCCCTTTTTGACCACTGAGCCTATGACTCTGGATGATAGTGTGCTGACTCTTTTTGCCCTATCATACACCTAACCACAACAAATAAAAAAATTGTTTATATGCTTACCCCTTCTACATTCTTTTTGATATGTCTTTAGCCTATTCGCACCTGGCTGGCCCGAGTCCACGAAGACGGTGACATCAATTCTTCCCCCTATTTATTACATTTGCATTTCCATATGCATTCATTGAGGACAATGCATTAGATAGGTGTGTGGGGGGGGGGGGGTGCTAATACTTTTTCTTTTTCCTTTTATTCTGTCTTTTTCTTTAAAAAAAATCTCCAGATTGAAAAGAAATTTCATACTCTTTATAAAAATACCAAAAGAATGTAGAAATTACGGGAACCTTATTTATGAATCTTTATTTTTGCCTAAATAAATAAGAAAGATTGGTTTGACTAAAAAGTTAGAAGGGATAAGGAAAGTAACTCATACCGTTTATTTAGCCTTAGTGGAATATGCATAACCCACACACACATGCTTGGGATTTAGAGACACAACTCTGAAAAAAAAGAAATAAAAGCTGGATAATTGTGCCTCAAGAAGCATGATTACTCACGCCAAAAAAAAAATTCTATATACAATAATGTATAAATAAATCTTGATTTCGTGGCCTACTCCACTTGCATATTTGACCTGAAGGGTGTTTTTCCACCGGTGCCCTAAGACCATCTGATTTGGGAGTCATTGGTTTGATATGTGTTACATAAGTGAAGTAGAAAGCCTAATGGAATCAAGAATAATAAGTAAATATTAATAAAATTAAATGATATTCAAAGTTGAGTTAAAAAATCCCAAATACATCACACTTACACATTATGCATATCTATCTAAAGCAAAATAAAAGAATGAGTTAGAAGTACAAGATCCTTTCTAAATTTAAAGAAAAATCATAGTTTCTTCTTTTATGAAGGCTAAAGTAGAAGAGGAATTATGAGGGTTAAACCTAATTCTTACATCATTCGGTCATTTTTACTTAGATGATTAAAAGTTCTTTTTTATTAAAAAAAATTCTTTCTAAACAACTAACTTCTTTTCTTTACTTACTGGATTTTGTGGGTGCAATCCGTTGAAAACCCTCAGGAGACAACACTCCTCCTCTAGGGAAAACTTAGAGGTTTAAAGGCTTGTTGCACATGCTCAGTGCAATCGCGTCACCTGCGAAAGTGGTATAATAATTTTCTTATTTTTGTTTTGCTTGGGACGATCAAAAAGATAAGTGTGGGGGTGTGATTAGTCTCTAATTTTGCATAATTTTCATCACATTCTCATATTTATTTCATGTAAAATTTTGCTAATAAAACCTTACTTGCTTGATCCTAGGTCCATGGTGTGCAAATGAAGAAGAAGACCTAAATCACCATTTAATTGGTGATTAAAAGCCTACCAAGTAGCCATTGACTTTAGGGTAAAGATTTTGTCAGCCCAGGGTATCAAATCGCAAATCCAGAAGATTAAGGCATCAGAAGACAGTCTAGGTGACGCGCTGCCCGAAGCCAGGCGCACGCTTGCGCTTTGCGCCACATGCCGTTCACGTGGCCCCCTTTCCCCTGGTGCCTATAAATACCCCCAGGGGTCTTCAGTTTGAGCAGATCTAGAGCTTTAGCAAGTTTTTGTAATCTTGTTTTTAGGTTTGTAGTTATTGTTGTTCTTCTTCTAGTTGTTGTTTTAGCTATTAGAGTGAAAGAGAGAGTGTGTAAGTGTTGTATTTGAAGGGTGACAAGCTAATACAAGTACTACTTCTCTTCCTTCTTTCAATTTACTTATGCTTTCCTTTGCTTTTACTTCATTGTTGTAGTGTAAACTCATTGCTCTTTACTTCTTCCTTTTGTTGTTTCTTGTTGTAGTGTAACTCCCTTCTTCTCCACTTCTTTTCCTTTGTTGTTTCTTTTACTTTTATGGCTAACTAACTTTTTCATAGCATGGCTAACTAACTACTAACCCACTAATCTCTAACTACTTGATTGATAACCCGCATGAGTCAATAGTGTCAAACAAGCCTTGTGCAAAGGAGAGCTATGACATCTTAAGACGAGGGTTCTAACTCTAACTTACCTACAAGTATTTACCTTCTTATATTTCATACTTAAATGGTTTCTTGATGATCTATGGGTTTTGTACTATGCTTGTTGTTGTAAGTTAGAGATTTTCCTTTTAACTTTGCCGATACCATTAGTTGTGCAATAAAGAATTTCAGATTTAGAATGAAGATGTGCAAGTGCTCAATTCTTACCGCTATAGCAAGTGGCTATGCGAGTCGTGATCCTCAAGGAGGGTTTTGCGATAGAATCGTTTACGTTTCTTTATTGAAATCCAAATGAAGATAAAACGAAGATTCTTCTTTGGTTAAAGTTAAGAAAATGAAAAAGAGTTAATAGTTAAAGTTAAGAAGAAAGTGGTAGAATAGAAAGTGGAGAAAAATCAGAAAACGATGAAAGCGATTATGTACAAATGAGTTGGGAAAAAGAGTGAAAACGATTTGGAAGAGGTGGTGATCTATACTAAAGAAATAAAAGAAAAGAAAGAAAGAAGAGTGAAGAAATACTTACCTAGTTTGATTGATGACTTACCTGGAAGCCTTTGCATGTTCTACCTTTGTTTAGGAGGCGTCAACGCATAGATCATAAGCCCGAGCTCAGTCCCCGTTCGCATTATATCATCAAGTCTAGCACAAGCATGAAGTGATACGTCTTGAGGAGGAGAACGTCTTCATGAACTATTGTTGGCACTCACATAACATCATTATACTTGTGCTTTAGAATTCACTTATAAACTCAACAAAAACAAACGAGGCAAAGTAGAAGAGGAAGACGAAAACAAAAAAAAATGAAAGTAAAGAAGAACATAAAAATGTTACCTTTTATTGCTTGAAAGGATGGAAGAAAGGAGAAGGGTACATCGGTGTCACTCTCAACATATGCCTCTCTCTCTTACTTACATGAATCATCATCTAATCCTAAGCTTACATACACATTACAATTACATAATAAAGAAAAGAAAAACCTAAACTACAAATGAAAACTAGGCTAAATCCTATCTCTGCATGGTCGTCCATTTTCAGCACAAAGAATGGCCTTTTATAGGCAGAAAACCCAGTAAGCAGGATCCGGGGAGGTCAGGGGAGCAAATGCTCCCCCTAACTCCCCAACAATGCCGCGGAAACGCGGCTTTTGCCGCGTTTTCGCGGCCAGGGTGTGGCCATGTGGCCACACCCTGTTGGTGGGTCGCGCTGGTTTGGCCTTCTGACTTTATCTGGAGTTAGTTTTTCAGTTTGAGTCCAGGATTCTGACGAAATGGCCTTGGATTCTTGGCCTTAACCGATCGATTCTGAGAGGATTCTTCTCAACCGGTTTTCTACCTCTTGATTTTGCCCTGATTTACTTAGTGCGAATTAATTCTGATTTAATTCAGAATTTTGGTGGGCTTTGGGCTCATTTCTGTTCATCTCCTTAAAGATTGGGCCTGCAAATAAATTAAGCAATTAATTAAGACAATGCAAAGTTTTATTCAAGAATAAGTATGGAAATATGATACTAAATATGCAACATTAGCGACCAATCAGCTGGCTAACAAAGAGCCTAAATCCTAAGAAAATAAATACAAAACTTAATCCTAGTCTTCGCTGCATTTTTCTTTGCTGAAACTCATATTTATAGCCAAAAACCAAACGAGGAGGATCCCGGGAAGATTGGGGGAGCAAACGCTCCCCCAACAAACTCCAAACAGCCACGAAAACCAGCTAGGGCTGCGTTTACGCGGCCCTGGTGTGGCCAGGTGGCCACACCCAAAGGGGAGAGTTCCTGGTTTGGTGTTTGGCCCGTATCTGCTGCTAGTTTTCTTGTTTCTGCTCCAACCGTTGACGAAACAGCCTTTGATTGTGTGGCTTCAATCGCTCGATTCAGGGAGGATTCTTCTTAACCTCTTGATATGCCAAGATTTACCCCTGATTTCTTCATTTCGAATTTATTCTGAATTAATTCAGAATTTGGTGGGCTTTTGGGCTTGTTTCTCTTTTCTTTCTTTGAGCACTTGAGCCTACATTTAGCAAAGAAAAAGAAAACTTATTAAAAGGATTTATTAGCTAAAAAGCATGGTAAGGTGACAATGTAAATGCAATATATGTGACTAATCAACCATTAATAGAAGAATAGATAAACTGACAAGTAGGTAATTTAACAAGCAAGCGAACATCCAAGCAGAGCTAAGCAAGCTGGAGGCATGAATAGCAATCAATGTTTAATCACTAGAGCGCTTGATGGAGCTACTGGAATGAATCAGTTTAGAAGGCGAGTCAAAAAATCTTGTAGAGTTCTACTAGACGAATCTAGTGATAAAGCACAGAGTGCTAAGCATGCCTACCAGGCGGAGCTTGAGAGACCTGACGGTTTAAGCGCACACCTCTTTCGAGAATGTAGGCGAGAAAGCCTGAGGGCTAGAGTACGCTAGGGGTCTAGGTGCACTCTCAGTAGCTACCACGAAACCCATAAGGGTACAGGCCTAACACCAATTAGGTAGCCATCCCAGGAATGAGCAAAAACTTAGAGTCGGTACAAAGGCACCTGCACTGTTAGTACCACGCATGCATACATATATACATGAGAATATTTAGGCTACCGTGGAGTGATGAAGCCTAGAGGCTGAGTAGAGAGCCCGGAGGCTCATCAACCATGAAGGCTCAACCACGCATGGTACGAAGCAGTAAAAGAGCATATCTCGGGCATGGCATATGTGCAGGAAATAAACTATCCTAGTACAAACATTCATCACAGGCATGTACATGTTCAATCCTGGGCACTCGGCTACATACAAATATGAGGGCACAGCCAAATACACAATATGAATTCTAATACAATCAAATACTGAATAATATACATCATCAAGCCGTCGAAACAGGGAAATCCAAAATGAGGTGAGGATACTCGCCTGAATCTCTGAGAATGCCATGAAATTCAGAACTCCAGAAACCCATGCACGCACCATAATATATTAAAATATAAAAATATATATTTTTAGAGAGAGAAACAGGTAAGAGAGAGCAGGAGAGAAAGACTTTAGAGAGAAAAATAGGTGAGAGAGTAGGAGAGAGAAACAGATCTAAAGAGAAAGAGAAAGGGAGCTAGAAGGAAAGAGGCCTAGAAAGAAGGTCTAGAGAGAAAGAGAGAGCTAGACAGTGAAAGAGAATAGGAGAGAGAGAGAGACAGCGGAAGAGAGACAATAAAGAGAGATGAGAGAGCAGGAAAGAGCAAGATGAGGGAGGCTGTTGCCCCTGCTGCTCACGGCCGGGCCACTGGCCCTGACTGGCCGAGCCCTGGCCGCAGCCATGCGGCCAGATGGTGACGTGAAGGGCAGCGCCGGCCATTGCCGGCGTCAGAGGCCAGGGGTGGCCGCTGGTCACCCCAAAGTGAAAGCGAAGGGGGATGGGAGGTGATTGTGAAAGAGGAGGAGATGGTGCTAGAAGGAGGAGATGGTGGTGTTGAGGAATTTGGAGGAAAAGAAAGGGGAGATGATGGCCAGGGTAGGGACTCACCGAAGTTGGGGCTCGGGTGGTGTTGAAGGTTGCCATCTTGTAAAAGAGGGAGAGGTAGAGAGATGAAATTGAGAGGAGATAGAGAGAGGAAGAGAAGAGGAAAAGAAATTGAGAAAGGGAGAGACTTTATAAGGGAGAGAGAGGGAATTTGGGAGGAGAAAGGGAGGAGGAGGAGAAGGGGTTGCGTCAGTGCCAATGGAAGAAGAGAAGGAGGAATAAAAAGAAAGGAGAAGAAAGAAAAAGAAGAGAAGAGAAAAGAAAGAAAAGGGAAAAGGGAAAAGAAAAAGGAAAGGAAAAAGAAAGAGAGAGTATGAAGCGAGTGAGGGAAATGGGGAAGTAAATGAAGGGGCCGGTTCGGCTGGTGATGGGATCAGGGAAAGGAAAAGGAAAAGGAAAGAAAGAAAGAAAAAAATGAAAAGATTCCGTAAAATAATGTCAAGAAATATTTACTGTTCCATAAAAATAATGTCAAGAAATAATATTATAATAATGTCAAGAAATATTGACTGTTCCATAAAAATCACCAAAAATACCTAGAGGTAGAAAATATCTTCTTGAGGAATAATATGAAATCGGTTTTAGAAATAAAACTCATTTTTAAAATAAAAATTATGGAATCTACCAGCAATACTGGCCGACGCCAAATCCGGCCGAGTTCTGATAAATTCAGAAAATTCACCAAAAATATATTAAGATAAAAAATATGATTTTAAGAGATAATGTGAAACCAGATTTTAGAAATTCAATTCTATTTATAAATTAAAAACTCTGGAACCGACCAGCGATACCGGTTGACACCAAAATCGGTCGAAGTTTGATAAATTCAGAAAAATCTCAGAAATGCATTAAAGTTTAAAATGTAATTCTAAGAATCATTGTGAAAGCAAATTCAAGAAATTTAACTCTGATTGTAAATTAAAAATTGTGGAATCGACCAGTGACATAGTCGACACCGATTTTGAAGATTTTATAAATTAATTTGGAAAATTTTCAGAAAATCACGAAAAAGCTAGAATATTGAAAAATTCTAGAATATTGAAGATTTTAACTCTGTTTTTGTATTCTTCTTCTTCTTTTCTACTTCTCTTCTTTTGTACCAATTGCTATCCAAATGAATCTTATAGCATCGAAAGAGCCTTGCCTTTGTGAGTGCCACCGATGGCTCATGACGATAGATTTTAGTCTCAATCTGTATCATTTCATACTTATATCATTTTGATGATGTAATGTGGAAGAGATGAGAATCAACTCTTATGGGCTATGCGCTGATTGCCTCCATCTTAAGGTAACATCGTCGCCACAGATTCAATGTAAGTATTTAGCCAGAGGAGGTAAGTATTTCTTTTAGATTTCCTTCTTTTAATTCTTTAGTTTAGATCATCAACACCATCAACACCCAAATTCTTTATTACTCTTTTAAATTTTTTGTATATATCCATTTTCTCTTTTCTCCACCTTCTCATTCTACCACTTTCTTTTTAACTTAACTGTAACTTATTTTTCCTTTTCTTTTAAAGAACTAAAAGAAGAACTTTAACCATTGATTGTAACTTAAAAGCGAGCTCGCTAAGAAAAGCTTCCATCGCTAGTCCCTCCTTGCGGATCACAACCTGCATAGCCACTTGCTATCGCGGTAGAATTGAGTACTTACAAATACTATTCTTAAGTTTTTAAATTCTATATTTTTTGTGCAGGTAAAAACTCAATCAAATTTTGGCGCCGTTGCCAAGGAGGGATGATAGATTATTCTCTTTTTAGTACATTTTTGCTTAACTTTCTTCATTGTTCTTGATGTACAGGTTTAACAAGAAGGAAACTTTTGCTCCAGGGGACATATAAGTGGTTCTGGACTCTACTCTATAAAGTAGAGCCCAGAATCCCTCAGATTTGCTATATTCTAGTGGCAATCTGAGTGAACTACTAACCTGTATTTTTGCAGGTTGGCTGAATTGCAAAGCTAAAATTCTGTAGCTATTTATTTTCTTATTTGTCTCACTATACATATTTTCTAACCGCAATAGTAAAATGATGTTTGTTAAATGCTAAAAATAGTTTAGACTTTACATTTAGGCACGTGTCTAATTCATTTACATTTTACATTACTGTTGAAGAGTGATGGAGCAAAAGGTACGTATTCATAGCATATAGTTTAGGAAACATTCTTGGGTGATATTTTCTTGTGAATGTTACTTTTCTATATCTTGTACACTTTGCACAATCAACCTTTAAGGCTTGTCCTATAAACAAGATAAGGTAGGGAAGTTATTACCCTCCCTTAACCCATAGACCATCTCCTCACTCACTATCCTAACTAAAACTGAGTAGACGTTGGCCCTAGGGACATCTCAGACTCATATAGGAGATTGGCCTAAGGGGAAAGTTGATTTGAATTTAACTCTTGCAAAATCGGTGTCTAAGATTGGGGATTGAGGGGCGAAACCCCGAAGGTTGGTAGATTAGCATAATTAGACCCGTTGCTTAGGCACGGATACCTCCCAATGATCTTGCCCCTACCTAGCCAATTAACTTGTGGTCAGATTCAGCAATATACCCTCCGTGGACAGTCTAACCAGTTAGGAGTCGTCTAGGTCTAAGGTCTACCCTAACTTAGGTTAGATTTTTTCTTTTTATTTTGCTTATTTGTTTGTTTTTCGTTTGTGTTTGACATTTCTTATGTGATATGGCTTATAACAATAATTTTTTCAATTTTAATGGTAATCCATGTTACAACCCATTTGACTCGGATAATTCCAACCAGATTTTTGCACCGGGTTAGACTTATCCAAATCAATACAACCCATGCCCCCAATTTTATGACCATAATTTTTAAAGTAATTCCAACTCTTCACAGAGTCAATAGGGATTCACCTCCCCTGAGTCTAATTTTCAACCAACTTTTCCTCCTTATCCACCTTGTCCACAATTTTTACAATATTAATTCTTTGATTTTGCTTCCTATACTCCTTTTCTAGACTAACCCATTGAAGAAAAAACTGAGCTAGAAAAGAGTATAGAAGCCATGCAGGAGGCCAAACAAAATTTCAAGCCTCCCCAATTTCATAATATTTCCAGGATTCATACTCGTTCCACCAGTTCAAAATAGAAAACCATCAATTTTGGAAATGAGTATGGGTGAGTCCGAGCAACAATCACAAAATCTGATGAACTCAAAGTTTCACCACAAATTTCAAAACAAAACTTCATCTTTTCAAGTCCAATCGCAACAAAACGATAAACTGACTATGAAAAGCTGCTTGAAGTCATGACTCAGGCTCAAATCAATCATAATCATGATATAGATATAATGGTCAAAGCTCTCCATTCTCACCATTTGACCATTCTTGATGTCACAAACCATTCTGTTAGAGCCAAAGAATCATGTTGTTTTGAAAAACAAGATTTCATTTTAGCACACCCATTTGAACTTGCCCAAACTCTAAATTTTGAAAACCACATTGATATTTTGGCAAGTTATCCCTTTCCTGAAATTGAACTTGAGAATGAATATGATCCTGAACCTCAACTTGGTAATTCAATTCTACTTCCTTATTTAATAATGACTCCGGTGTTTTCACCTGATTTTAATCCTTCTCCAGAGTCCACATTGGATCCTGTGCCTGTCATCACCAACCTTGTATGATCATCATATTGAACTTGGCCAATTTCATACTTTTGAAAGTCCTATTGACAAATTGGCAAGTTCTCATTTTTACGAAATTGAACTCAATGAGGAATGTGACCTTCAGTCTCAAATTTGTGATTCAGTTCAAATTTCTAAATCAATATTGACTCTTGTTTTGCTACCTGATTTGAGCAATATTTTAGAGTCAGTTTTGATTCCCATACCTGTCATTCTTGAACTTGAATCACCAATCTTAGAAAGTCACATTCTATTGTGGGGAAATGAATGTGGACTTGAGTTTCAACTTCTTGATTTGGATTCACTTTCAGAACAAAATTTGACTCCTGAACCTTTACTTTACTTCAGTCATTTTCCTGAGTCGATTGTAGTTCATACCCTTCCTGATTCCAGATCAATCATTCCATCTTTTCATACTCCATTTTGGGACAGAGGTGTTGATAATAATGACTCTGAAATTAGTTTAAAAATTTAAAAATTAGATGAGTAAAATTCTTAATAAAAATCATTCATATATACATTATTTTAGTGGGTTATATTAGAGAGATTTCTGGTGGGTTCCTCCGAACTCCACGCAAATTAGATTGGGCTGTACTTCGTGGACCAATCAGACCATCACCGGAACCACCACCTTAATGTAATATTTTCCTTCCCTTTCTTCTTTTTCATGCATCTATGCATTAATTCATACATTGAGGACAATGCATAAGATAGGTGTGTGGGAGGGTTCTAACATAACTTAGATTTTCTTTTTATTATTTTAAAAAAATTATTATTAACATTTTCTTTACTTTTTTAAAAAAACTTTTAGAACATAGAAACAATATTTTGACATATTTTTTGTAAGAAATTAAGTCAATTTTAAGGAATAGGTGAATCATAATTAGGATTTCTTATACATGGTCAAAACAAGATTATTTGGTTGATTTCTAGGTGAGGAAGATAATTTGAAAATGTAATTTATTCTTGATTTTTACCTTGATGATATATGCATACTTTATACACTTACACACTTAGGGTTCAAAAATAAAAATTCTTATGCCTTATTAAAAAAATGGAAAAAGAAAAAAGAAAAAGAAAAAATATAAATAAAACTCCTCTGATTAAGTGATCGGGGCGGAACTAGCACTCAAAAGTGTGTATTATGAAATCAATATAAAAGCTCTTATGTGCTAATGTGCCCTTGATACTTCCGTTATAGCATTGGCTCAACGGGTCGAATCCACAGGGACGGGAGGCGATAGAAGCATTAACAGTCTCTATTCACGTCGTATGTTAACAAGTCTTCTTTGTTAAAGAATTACAAAAAGAAAATAAAAGAAAAGGAAAATAAGCATGTGGTAGGTGGAGAAGGCGATGAAAACGGCAAAGAAAACAAAAGAGAAGTGGTTTGGGAAACAAAAACAAATGGAAGATGAAACAAAGGTGAACTAAGAGGATGGTGAAAACATCGATAGAAAAATGAGAAAAACAGTTTGAAAATGATTTTCAAAACAAAGGAAAATAAAACTCATGGCTACTAACTACTAATTGCTCCGCTAACATGCTAACCTTTAAGTGATAGTTGCCTCACATGGATCCTTGGCCATCACTAATCCTTGGCTTCAGGAGACGATACATAGCATGGCAAATAAGATGGTTCTTCACATTCAAACTTGCATCAAGAGCAAGCTAATACAAACATTAGATCATCAAAATCATTAGAAGCAAGCATGAAATAAGAGAGAGTTAGCTTGGTTAGCAAGTTAGCAAATTAGATGTTAGAATCCATCATCATGGCCATCAATGGCTCTTGCAAGAGCAAGGCCTTGTGAGGCTACTAGATTCATGTGGATTATCAAGTAAGTGGTTAGATGGTTAGTGGTTAGAAGTTAGTCACCATGAGAGAAAAATCTAGCTAAGCATCATGTAGAAGATGGAGAAGATTACATTGGAGAAGAAAGGAGGCACCTTTACATAGATTGTTACCATCTATTACATCAATCCCTCTTTATCTCTCTCTGAATCTCTCAGCCCTACTACAAGATCTAAAAATGAAATACAAATACAAAGTAAAAGAAATGAAGAACACCTACACTAAAACATAGAAACCCTAGTCTAAAATAAAAAACTACTCCTAAAATCAAAAACTGCTTCGTTCTGGACCTATGCAGGGGTATTTATAGGCATAGGAGACTTCTGGAAGACGAGACGGGGCCACGCGTCGAAGATCGACGCATGGCCCCACCATAGGGCCACGGATCCGCGGCACTAGCCGCGGATCCGCAGCCAAACTAGGGAGTTAGCTCCCTGATTTTGGTGCGGGGATGCGTCATGCTTCTAGGAGTTTCCTAGTATATCTCAATTCTGGTATTTTTGCCCGAATATTCGTCTGACGTGCGCAAGAGTCTAGGTTCAACGTATCTTCTAGAAGATCCCTTGCTTGGCCTCCAAGAATTGTGGATTTAATTACCCTAAAATAGATTTAATTAAGCTCTTATTACTCCTTTACCCTTAAACTCTTGATTTACCTACAAGAGAGACCAGAACACGGTTTAGACTGACATTTTATTAATAAATCGGTGGGAAAATGCGATATAATAATGCAAAATTGTAGACTAATCACACCCCCACACTTATCTTTTGCTTATCCTGAGCAAAACAAGAAAAAGAAAACTATACTACAAATGTTATTACACCACTTTCACAGGTGACGCGATTGCACTGAGCATGTGCAACAAGCCGTTAAACCTCTAGGTTACCCCCAGAGGAGGAGTGTTGTCTCCTGAGGATTTTTAGAGAATTGCACCCACAAAATCCATAAAGAAAGAAGACAAATGTTAGTATTTTGAAAACACATTTTGAAAGAGAGATAAGTTTTCAAAATATTTTTGCATAAATATAAGCGATCTAAGGTCATAAGTCCACCAAAAATCATTCTTCCTTAAACTTAGTCTCTATGCAAGATCTTGTCTTCAATTAAGGTAAGAATTCAAAATTGGATTGAATATTTTATCTTTCATAAAACCTAGATAATATGCACTTTGTGATATTGAATATTTCTGGGATTTAAACTCTAACCATCAAGCCATTTATTTTATATTTTTTTTCTTTTTCTTCTTTTTTTCTTCCCTTAATTTTCTTAGGCTTTCTAGTTCACCCATGTAGCGAGCCTATAACCGATGACTCCCAGACCAGACAGTTTTAGGGCACCAGATGAGAAAACATCCGTCGGGTTTAAGGACTCGAGTAAACAAGGCCACAAAACTAAGGGGGGGATTATTTATTTCTTTTGACCACCATTAGGCGTGAATAATCATGCTTCTTGAGGCATTGTTATCCAGCTTAATAAGTGTTGATTTTTTTTATTTATTTTTTTAGTTATATTTTTTTCTTTCTATTTATGGTATTTTAGGTCTTTGTTTCCATCCCAAAAATGTGTAAGTGTGATGTGCATACTATCTAAGGCAAAAAATTCAAGAAAAAACATCTCTCCAATTTATCTTACTTAGCCTATAATTTTAAACAAGATCCATTATTTCGACTAGGTTTAAGATGTCATAATTAAGGCTTCCTTAATTTCTAAGATCATCTTAATTTTCTTAAAAATAGATCAAAACTTTGTCTCTTGTTTCAAAAAGTTTTTAAAGAAAGAGAAAATTCCTATACAAAAGGGAAGATTTCTAAAAATATCCTAAAAGAAGTGTAAAAGAAACTAAAAATGTCCTAAAAAAATGTAAAGGAAAGAAAATCTAAAAACTCTATGTTAGTAAACCCTCCATCACACTTATCTCATGCATTGTCCTCAATGCATCGTGATGTATGTATGCATGAAATAAATAGAGAGGGAAGGAAAAATCACCTCAAGGTGGTGGCTCCGATGATGGTCTGATTGGTCCAAGAAATGCGGCCCAATCCAAAGTACGTGGAGTCCGGAGGAACCCACAAGAGACCTCTATAATATAACCCACTAAAATGATGTATATATTTATGATTTTTATTAAAAATTTAACCCTCTCTAATTTTCAAATTTTCAAAATAATTTCAGAGTCAAATTTATCAAGACCCTTGTCCTAGAATGGAATGATTGATTTGGACTCAGGAAATACAGGAACTAATACCGACTCAGGAAAAAGACTTAATTCAAGTAAAGGTTCGGGAGTCGAGATTGGCTCAGGAAGTGGGTCCAAATCAAGAAGTTGAAACTCAAGTCCACATTCATTTCCCCATGATGGAATGTGAGTTTCTAGGATTGGTGATTCAAGTTCAAGAATGACAGTTATGGGAATCAAAACTGACTCTGAAATGTTGCTCAAATTGGGTAACAAAACAGGAGTCAATATTGATTCAGGAATTTGAACTAGATCACAAATTTAAGGATCAAAGTCACATTCCTTATTGAGTTCAATTCCATAAAAATGAGAACTTGCCAATTTATCAATGGGACTTTCAAAAGTATGAAATTGGTCAAATTTAATATGATGATCATAAAAGATTGGTGATTCAATTTCACAATGGACTGGCACTGGATCCAATACTGACTCGGGAAAAGACCTGAATTCAGGTAAAAACACCTCAGTCAATACTGAATCAGGAAGTGAAATTGAATTTCCAAGTGGAAATTCAGGATTATATTCATGCTCAAGTTCAATCTCAGGAAAAGGATAACTTGCCAAAATATCAATAGAATTTTTAACATTTGAAGTTTGGTCAAGTGCAGATGGATGTGCTGAAATTGAATCTTGGTTTTCAAAACAACATGACTCTTTGGATCAAACAGAATGGTTAGTGACATCATGAATGGTCAAAGGATGAGAATGAACACTTTTGACCATCATATCTATGTCATGATTATGAGCCATTTGAGCTTGAGTCATGATTTCAAGCATCTTTTCATAGTCGATTGGTTCATCATTTTGTTGCGACTGGGCCTGAAAAGATGGAGATTTGTTTTGAAAATTGTGGTGAAATCGGGAGTCCATCAGATTTTGAGATTGTGGCTCGGACTCACGCAAGAATTCCATACTCGTTCCCCAGGCAGATGGTTGTTCATTAGGAGGTGGAATTGAGTAAGACTCTTGAAAATATTGTGGAATTGGAGAGGCCATCATTTTTTGAAGTTGTTGCTCGGCCTCTTGTAGATTAGCTTCTATACTCTTTTCTAATCTAGATTTCTCTTCAATTGGTGGTTGATTGAGGCTTTACCTGCACATAAAATACAAAACTTTAGAACTTCAGAATAAACATGTGCAAGTGCTCAACTCTAACCGCTATAGCAAGTGGCTATGCGGGTCGTGATCCACAAGGAGGGTTTTGCGATAGAAGCGTTCATGGTTCTTTATTGAAATCATAATGAGACAAAACGAAAGTTCTTCTTTGTTTTTAAGAAATGAAAATGAAAACGAGTTATGTTAAGGTTAGAGAGAAAATGGTAGAATGAGAAAGTCGAAAAGAATGGAGAATGACTATTTACAAAAAAATGGGAAAGAAAGCGACTATGAACAAATGAGTTGGGAAAGAAGTGATTTGGAAGATATGGTGTTGGCGATTTAATTTACAGAAATAAAAGAAAAGAAATAAAAACAATTGTTGGCCCAAAGGCCCATCACTCTAGTTTTGATGATGATAAACTCATGTAATTATGTTTACTAATGATCTTGTGTTTAATTAGTGACAGATTTATGATCAAGATCTTAGTAGGTGCATAGCTTCAACAAAGGATTTGAAGTCAAGTTTTGGAGCTAGCACGGTGTTTGGACCAAGTCTAAAAGATGAGAAGGCTTCAAGTCAAGACTTCAAGAAGATAAAGACTTGTGTCTAGATTTGTTTTTAGAAGATTTTTTTTTTTAGATAAAATGTAAAGGATAGAGTAGTTGGTGGATTGCTCAAGTACATATACACACACACATTCTTGATAGTTTTGTTTTTACAAAAGATTTTTACTTTGGAAAAATACTTTTTGGTTTTGGAATTTCTTATATACATGTTTTAAACCAAAACCATATTTAGAGCTTAATGCCAAAAACATAGATATTTCATCTTAATTGCGTAGTGAATCATATCCATACACACTATGCTTTAATGAATTCAAAATATCTTGTTTTTATATCATGAAGAAGTTTGAAAAACAAGTTTTAGAAAAATACTAGTTTTCATTTAAGCCAATATTTCCAACTTACAAAAATATTCCAAATCTTTTATAACATGCCTTGATTTTGTGCAAGCATGTTTGTTTATCAAAGTATATTGGTAAAACTATTTTTTTATATTTTTCAGTTTTTATGGGATTTTTAGTGAGCCAAAAAAACAAAGTTTTAATCCCTAGATTTTCTGTTCCTGGCTTTAGCAAGTCGACTAGTCGACCGACCAAGTCGACTAGGGCTGAAGTCGGTCGACCGACTCGGTCGACCGACGTGTACAGACGTGCACGCTAGTTCTGCAGGATGGCCGGCCGACCGACCCAGTCGACCGTCCAGAGAGCTCTGCTCTCTGGAAAGGCCCCGGCCGACCGCGCGGTCGACTGGACAGAGAGATTGCTCTCTGTATCCTGGCTCGGTCGACCGCCCGGTCGACCGATGGCTCAAACGGTCTGAAATATGACCGTTGGCCAGTCGGCCGGACTGTCGACCGACAGGCCTGACAGAACCCCAACGGCTAGTTTTTCTGAGCCTATAAATTTGGGGGTATAGGCATTGTTTTCACCAAGATTTGGAGAGTATTTTTGAGCCAGTTTTTCCAATCCTTTTTAGAGGTTTTTCTCCACAAAATTGAGAGCTAATTCTTCCAATCAAAAGGGGACTTTATCAAGAGTGTTTAAAAGAGATTCTTTGAGTTTTTCTCCACAATCTCTTTCCTTGTTTTTCTCACAAACACTTGAGCAACCCATTGAGCTATTCATTCTATAGGAGTGTTTTTGTGAGAGGATTTTAGGTGATCAAGAGTTGTGATCACCAAAGTTCTACTTTGTTCCTTTGAGAAGGCGGACGGTTGTGTTCGCATTGTTTCGGGTCCTAGTGTGGATTCGGTGTTTCAGGTTCGAGTGCGAACTCTTTGTTTGAGGTGCGGCCTCGGCGAGCCGGTGGGCTTGCAGTGTGTACGGGACTAGGGAGTCCGAGGGATTGTAGGTGTTGCGGCACCAAGGAGAGATCCATTGGGATCGTGCATAGTGGAAATCCTTCGTGTGTCGAAGGCGGGGATGTAGAGCAAGTGTGCTCGAACCTCGAAACAAATCCCTTGTGTTTGCGATTGCTCTCTCTCTCTCTCTCTCTTTGTCTCTTGTTTATATCTTGCATGCTATTATTGTGTTAATCTTTATATGCTTGATATACTTGTGAGCTCATATTGATATACTTGCTTGGGTTTGTTTGCTAACACTTGTATTCAACCAAGAGAGCCAACGCGGCACCTCAACCCTTATCAAGGAAAATCTAGAGGAGTTTGTCCAAAGCCCTTCACGGGGAATTCGGCAACACTCTTGTGTTATACGTGGTGTTTAGTGTAAAAGACTAGTTTAGGTCATAATAGTTTATACTTCCGCATTATTTGGCATTAAGTGACCATTAGATTAGCCATCACCTATTCACCCCCCACTCTAGGTGAACTTACAATTGGTATCAGAGCTTGGTACTCTGATTTGGGTCTTACAACCCAGAGTTAAAGATCCTCATTTTTAGGCTAATCACAATATTTGCACGCACTATGGACTTCATGTCACCACCCATGTTTGACATTCTTAACATCCATATATGGAAGGTGAAGATGTCCTTGTACCTCAAAGCCTTAGGTATTCATGTTTATCTTGCCACAACTAATAATGCATATTGTTTAAATGGTAAGAATATTGAGGCTAATGCAAAAGCCCTACATGCTTTAAGATCTACCCTAAATGATGATTATTTATGTAGGGTTGCTAATCTTGATTTTGCTTTTTTAGTTTGGAACACCCTCATCTCCCTTGGCGAAAAGGATCAATACTATGCGGGGAGTGACTCGGATGTTGGAAGCAACACCTCCAACTTGTGCTACATGGTCCAAGGGGATAACCCCCTTGAGGTAACTACCGAATCCGAGGATGAGGATGTTAACATGTCATATGAAGAGCTTTCTACATTTTGTCAATTATTGCTTGAAAAATATGACATGATTAAGAAAGATAATAAAAATTTGAAAGAGAAATTTGATTGCATGCATATAGAACAAGATTCATTTAAATCTAAGATTGCATGCTTAGAAAAGGAAAATAAAGATTTGAAAGATGAAAATGTTTTCCTTATGTCTAAAGTAAATGATTTGTGTGAAGGGAACACTATTTTGAAGGATAAAATTGATTTGGTGGAAAAATAAAGAGAAGTTATTTTTCAAGAAAATAAATCTTTGAAAAGAAAAGTTTTTGAAAAGGAAAAAGATTTTGTTTCTAAAAAGAAAAAGAAAAATGATTCTTTATCTCATCATGCTTTACATGCCACCACCTATGAGATTAAAGATTTGAAAAATAAAATGGATTGTTTGAGTTCAACTTTGAACTCTTGTGCATTTAACCATACTAGGTTGGAGTCAATGTTTTCAAAGAAACAAACTCCACACATTCATGCACAACATCATCATGCATATGCTTATATTGCACGTCATGATCACACTCCTACACATAAGCATCCTAAGGTGTACACATGTACACATTGTGGCCGCAAAGGTCATTTAGCAAAATTTTGTTATGACAAGTTGCATCATTTTAATTTTGCTAATAATAAGAATTTTTGGGTTCCTTACAAGACTAACCCCAAAGGACCCAAGAAAATATGGGTACCAAAATTCCCACCTTGTGTATTTGATGTAGGTGAGGGCTTTCACAAAACGTGAGAGATTTGGTGCCTTGATGGTGGGTGCACTTGAACTAAAAGGACATATATTTGGAGCACCGCTATCAAGGAGGTTTTGGTGGGAAAGACCACCAAGCTTGGAGCTTTGGAGTTGGTAACAATCTCTAAACTCCTACTTTTTATGTACATGCTTTTTACATATATCATATTCATAGCATGTTCATGTTTTATTTGTTTTTGTACTTCATGTGGTAAATTCATGCTTAGATGTAGTTTTTATCAAAACTTGTATTATACATGTATAAATAGTGAGCTACATTTGTTTTATATAAGATTGCACTTCATGCTCATTTGTACCCACTATATGCATATGTATAGACTAGTTTTGGTGATTCTCATTTATACATGCTTTGCTAATTTTTATGCATTACTTCATGTATATGTATTATTAATTCAAATCTAATAAATATACATGTATACCCGTGAGTCTCTTGCCTTCATGCAAATACATTTGATAGACTCTTTTATGTTTGGGATATGTATGTGTATTGTTAGTTTTGGATAAATCATACATATACCATGAAGATTAGTGTTTTAATAAAAAATTTTTTTTTTTAAAATATGACTTATGATCTTTTTGAGCTTAAATGACTATTTTCATAAAAATGCTATTTACATGATATTTTAACACTCACATCTTCATTTATTATTTCATGACTTAGTTTCATGATCATTTTGAGCTTTATAGTACATGAGTGATTAAACCTTTATGTACTTAGTTATGTTTTATGAAAAACATATGATTTGATGTATTTGAAGGATTTTTAACTAGTTGTTCAAAAACTATTTTATACTAGTTATTTATTCTTCAATTAGTCTATAAGTTATACACATGATCCTATTTTTAATCCATTGGATAAATTCTTTTGTATTCTCAAGATTTGATGCTTCATGAATTGAATATTAGTTTAAATGTTAGTTTTTGTCAACACTAGAATTTATACTTGTACATATTATGGGCCACAAATAAATCTATATATGTTGGGTTTGATTGCTTATTTGTGCCTATTAGATGTGCTAGTATAGCCTAATTATTGATGATCCTTACATTTTTAAACTTGTATTCCCATTTTGGATTTGTGTGATGATCATGTGCTTTCATTTCATGTATATGTTTATTTTGCTAAACTTTAAGATATACATGTATACCTCTTGAGTCATTTGCCTTTCATGAAAATCTATATATATGAACTCAATTGTGTTTAGGGATATGTATGTATACTTCTTATGTTGTCAAAACATACATATACCTTGAAATGTAATTTTTTAATAAAAAAAATTTTTGTGGTGATTTCTATGTTTTCAAAATTTATGATAATTTTCACATTGTCTTATTTAAAGGAATATTGAGCTTCATTGCCTTTTTCATGTGATTTACACATATTTCATGAAAAATATTTTTATTTTATTCCTTGATTGAAGGATTCCATACTAGTTTTCAAACATTTTCATTTAACTAGTTCGAGTTCTTCATGTGGTAGATTATATGATGTATACACTTAAGCTTATTTTTCTATTGGTATCATTAGATATTTTCAATTGGTATCAATATGAACTTCTTTTGTATATACTCATATTTTGTTTTCCCATATATGTATGTATCAATTTCATTTGGTATACTCATTTTTCATACATATATATGAGTTATTTGTGCTTGAGTTAAAATTATTTTACATGTTTAAAGCACAAAGTTGTTTATGATAAGAAAAAAAATATTTGAAGAAAAATTCTCAAGTTTTGTTTTATAAGAGAAATTCAAAATTTTTGATTTGTATTGCCTATATGCAAGGAGAGCTTAACATCTCTTCTACATATAGATTCATATTGAGTGTATTGTATATTGAGGAGCTTGACAACTCTTTTTTATGTGGTACACGTGTGTAGGGGGAGCTTCACATCTCCTCTTATGCATTACATATTATATGTTATGTGAATTAGGGCTTGTCATCCCTCTTTCATGTAATATATATGTGTAGGGAAGTTACTTAACCGTCTTCCTCTTCATGAATGTATATCGCATATAACCTTTTATTGATATGTTTGATTTGACCCCTTTATTGGTTTCTTTGTTTATGACAAAAAGGGGGAGAAAATTTTGATGATTTTGTTTTTACTTTAACCCCTTTGTTGATGATTGACAAAAAGGGGAGAAGTATGTGAGGTTTATATGCATGTTAGTAGAATTTATGTTTTATGCATATATGTTTTGTTTTGCAAATAGGAGAAAAAGAATTTGATTTTGTTTTATGCCTATTAGCATGTTTATCTCCTTGATTTGCATACATGTCATGTGCTTCATTTCCATATTATATTATTTATTTGTTATGCATGAGTTAAGGGGGAGCATCTTTGAAGCTTTACTTTAATCCATGCATATATAACTTTATGAGTTTTGTCATCATCAAAAAGGGGGAGATTGCTGGCCCAAAGGCCCATCATTCTAGTTTTGATGATGATCAACTCATGTAGTTATGTTTACTAATGATCTTGTGTTTAATTAGTGACAGATTTATGATCAAGATCTTAGTAGGTGCATAGCTTCAACAAAGGATTTGATGTCAAGTTTTGGAGCTAGCACGGTGTTTGGACCAAGTCTAGAAGATGAGAACGCTTCAAGTGAAGACTTCAAAAAGATGAAGACTTGTGTCTAGGTTTGTTTTTAGAAGATTTTGTTTTTTAGATAAAATGTAAAGGATAGAGTAGTTGGTGGATTGCTCAAGTACATATACACACACACTCTTGATAGTTTTGTTTTTACAAAAGATTTTTACTTTGGAAAAATACTTTTTGGTTTTGGAATTTCTTATATACATGTTTTAAACCAAAACCATATTTAGAGCTTAATGCCAAAAACATAGATATTTCATCTTAATTGTGTAGTGGATCATATCCATACACACTATGCTTTAATGAATTCAAAATATCTTGTTTTTGTATCATGAAGAAGTTTGGAAAACAAGTTTTAGAAAAATACTAGTTTTCATTTAAGCCAATATTTCCACTTACAAAAATAGTCCAAATCTTTTATAACATGCCTTGATTTTGTGCAAGCATGTTTGTTTATCAAAGTATATTGGTAAAACTATTTTTGTATATTTTTCAGTATTTAAGGGATTTTTAGTGAGCCAAAATGACCAAGTTTTAATCCCTAGATTTTCTGTTCCTGGCTTCAGAAAGTCGACTAGTCGACCGACCAAGTCGACTAGGGCTAAAGTCGGTCGACCGACTCGGTCGACCGACGTGCACAGACGTGCACGCTAGTTCTGCAGGATGGCCGGCCGACCGACCCGGTCGACCGTCCAGAGAGCTCTGCTCTCTGGAAAGGCCCGGCCGACCGCGCGGTCGACCGGACAGAGAGATTGCTCTCTGTATCCTGGCTCGGTCGACCGCCCGGTCGATCGATGGCTCAAACGGTCTGAAATATGACCGTTGGCCGGTCGGCCGGACGGTCGACCGACAGGCCTGACAGAACCCCAATGGCTAGTTTTTTTGAGCCTATAAATTTGGGGGTTTAGGCATTGTTTTCACCAAGATTTGGAGAGTTTTTTTGAGCCAGTTTTTCCAATCCTTTTCAGAGGTTTTTCTCCACAAAATTTAGAGCTAATTCTTCCAATCAAAAGGGGAGTTTATCAAGAGTGTTTAAAAGAGATTCTTTGAGTTTTCCTCCACCAACTCTTTCCTTGTTTTTCTCACAAACACTTTAGCAACCCATTGAGCTATTCATTCTATAGGAGTGTTTTATTGAGAGGATTTTAGGTGATCAAGAGTTGTGACCACCAAAGTTCTACTTTGTTCCTTTGAGAAGGCGGACGGTTGCGTTCGCATTATTTCGGGTCCTAGTGTGGACTCGGTGTTTCGGGTTCGAGTGCGAACTCTTTGTTTGAGGTGCGGCCTTGGAGAGCCGGTGGGCTTGCGGTGTGTACGGGACTAGGGAGTCCGAGGGATTGTAGGTGTTGCGGCACCAAGGAGAGATCCATTGGGATCGTGCATAGTGGAAATCCTTCGTGTGTTAAAGGCGGGGATGTAGAGCAAGTGTGCTCGAACCTCGAAACAAATCCCTTGTGTTTGTGATTGCTCCCTCTCTCTCTGTCTCTTGTTTATATCTTGCATGCTATTATTGTGTTAATCTTTATATGCTTGATATATTTGTGAGCTCATATTGATATACTTGCTTGGGTTTGTTTGCTAACACTTGTATTCAACCAAGAGAGCCAACGCGGCACCTCAACCCTTATCAAGGGGAATCTAGAGGAGTTTGTCCAGAGCCCTTCACGGGGAATTCGGCAACACTCTTGTGTTATATGTGGTGTTTAGTGTAAAAGATTAGTTTAGGTCATAATAGTTTATACTTCCGCATTATTTGGCATTAAGTGACCATTAGATTAGCCATCACCTATTCACCCCCCCCTCTAGGTGAACTTACAACAATGACTTACCTTCTTTTTACCAAAAGCTTACCTTGAGTCTTTAGCGAAGATGTTACCTTGAAGTGGAGGCAATCAGCGCATAGCCCATAAGAGTTGAGTATTGGTCTCTTCCACATTACATCATCAAGACAACTCAAGCATGAAAAGATACAGAGAGAGACTCAATTCCATCGTCATGAGCTATCGGTGGCACTCGCAAAGGCAAGGCTCTTTCGATGCTTTTAGACTCACTTGGAAGACAATTGTACCAAAAAGAAAAGTGAAGTAGAAAAGAAGAAGAAGAAGAAGAAAACTAAAAAGAAGTACATACAAATAAAGAACATAGATTCGATTTCATAACGATCAAAGAAATGAAAGAAACCTTACACCGGTGTCACTCTCAGCTCAAGCTTCATTCTTGTTCTTCGATGAAAGTCTGATTTCCTCTGAATTACATAAATTAAAACTAAAATTACGTGAAAAAGAGAAACAAAAACCTAAACTAAAAAATGAAAAACTAGTCTAAATCCTATCTCTGCATGGTCGTCCCATTTTCAGTGAAAATACTGGCTTTTTATCGGCAAAAACCCAACCTACAAGATCCCGAGGAGATCGGGGGAGTAAATACTCCCCCTAACTCCACAACCAAGCCGCGAAAACGCGGCTTTGGCCGCGTTTTCGCGGCCAGGGTTTGGCCAGGTGGCCACACCTGTTGGTGGGTCTCCCCGGTTTCACGTTCTGCTTTTATCTTCAGTTAGTTTTCTCGTTTGAGTCCAGGATTGTGACGAAATGGCCTTTTATTCTTGGCTTTAACCGATCGATTCTGAGAGGATTCTTCTCAACCGGTTTTCAACCTCTTGATTTTGCCCTGATTTACTGATTGCGAATTAATTCTGATTTAATTCGGAATTTGGTGGGCTTTTGGGCTCATTTCTCTTCATCTCCTTAAAGAATGGGCCTGCAAATAAATTAAAAATTAATTAGGACAATGCAGATTTTATTCTATAATAAGTGTGGAAATATGATACTAAATTAACAACATTAGCGACCAATCAGTGGTTCTAGAAAAGGAGTATAGGAAGCAAAATTGGGAAATGGATATTGTGAAATTTGTGGACAAGGTGGATACGGTGGAAAAGGAGGTTGAAAATTTAACTCGGGGGAGGTGAATCCCCATTGACTCTGTGATGAGTTGAAATTATTTTAGAAATTATAGTCATAAGATTGTGGGTATGGGTTGTATTGATTCAGATAAGGCCAACCCGGTTTATTTGATTGGTTAATATTGTAAAAGGTCGGGTTGGAATTATCTGAAATGAATGGGGTCGGTGTGAAATATGGATTCATATTAGGATTGAAAGAATTGTTATTGTTGAAATCCATTTCGCAAACAATCACAAAAAAAAACGAAAAATCAAACAACAAACAAAAAGAAAGAAAATCAAAACCAAGCCTACACTAATGTTAACCTAGACCTAGACGACTCCTAACTGGTCGATTAGCTGGGGGAGGTTGTTACTTGAATCTGACCACAAGCTAATCAGCCAAGTAGGGACAAAATATGGTGGGAGGTATCCGTGCGTAAGCAACGGCCTTAATTACGCCAAACCACGGTATCTTCGAGGCGTAACCTCTTAATCCCCAACCTTAAACACCGATTTCACAAGAGTAAGATTCAAAACAAGTTCCACCCTCGGTCAATCTCTTAATGAGTCTGAGATGTCCCTAGGGGTCAACGTCTATCAATTTTTATTAGGGCTTGGGTTGTGTGAGTGGGGAGGTGATTTTTGGGCTAAGGAAGGGTGATGAAATCCCACCTTATCTTGTATGGGTTTTGCCCTTAAGTTCAATTCGTGCAAGTGTGCAATATAGACAAGAATATAACACAAAGCAATAAATCACCTACGTATTTGTCCTATGCTAGATGCAATGCCATATGTACACCTCAATCCAGATCACAACAACAGAACAAAATACAGTATATTGGAATTGAATTTACACGTGCCTAAATGCAAAATTCAAACCATTTTAAAAGCGTCCAAATACCGTATTTTAGTTCTTTAGTTTATTGTGGTGTGTAGGCAATCAAAGCAGGAAAGTAATAATACAAATCCACTAGCTATTACAATGAACACATCCCAGCACAACAAGATATACAATTATCACAACATGGCCGCGTTTTCGCGGCAAAAGTCGCGTTTGCGCGGAGGTTCTTTAGAAGCTGGGTCCCTGCTTTCTAGAGCAGGGAGATGCAAAGCTAGTGTTTATTCTGCAATGTTAACTACCTGTAAAGATTGTCCTGCACACCAAAACAGAGAAGAAAATGTTAACAAAAACGTGAAGTCAAAACCATTCCCGTTTCCCGGCAACGGCGCCAAAAATTTGATCGGGGCGGAACTAGCACTCAAAAGTGTGTATTATGAAATCAATGTAAAAGCTCGTATGTGCTAATGTGCCCTCGATACTTCCGTTATAGCATTGGCTCAACGGGTCGAATCCACAGGGATGGGGGGCGATAGAAGCATTAACAGTCTCTATTCACGTCGTATGTTAACAAGTCTTCTTTGTTAAAGAATTACAAAAAGAAAATAAAAGAAAAGGAAAATAAGCATGTGGTAGGTGGAGAAGGCGATGAAAACGGCGAAGAAAACAAAAGAGAGGTGGTTTGGGAAACAAAAACAAATGGAAGATGAAACAAAGGTGAACTAAGAGGATGGTGAAAACATCGATAGAAATATGAGAAAAACAGTTTGAAAATGATTTTCAAAACAAAGGAAAATAAAACTCATGGCTACTAACTACTAATTGCTCCACTAACATGCTAACCTCTAAGTGATAGTTGCCTCACATGGATCCTTGGCCATCACTAATCCTTGGCTTCAGGAGACGATACATAGCATGGCAAATAAGATGGTTCTTCACATTCAAACTTGCATCAAGAGCAAGCTAATACAAACATTAGATCATCAAAATCATTAGAAGCAAGCATGAAATAAGAGAGAGTTAGCTTGGTTAGCAAGTTAGCAAATTAGATGTTAGAATCCATCATCATGGCCATCAATGGCTCTTGCAAGAGCAAGGCCTTGTGAGGCTACTAGATTCATGTGGATTATCAAGTAAGTGGTTAGATGGTTAGTGGTTAGAAGTTAGTCACCATGAGAGAAAAATCTAGCTAAGCATCATGTAGAAGATGGAGAAGATTACATTGGAGAAGAAAGGAGGCACCTTTACATAGATTGTTACCATCTATTACATCAATCCCTCTCTATCTCTCTCTGAATCTCTCAGCCCTACTACAAGATCTAAAAATGAAATACAAATACAAAGTAAAAGAAATGAAGAACACCTACACTAAAACATAGAAACCCTAGTCTAAAATCAAAAACTACTCCTAAAATCAAAAACTGCTTCGTTCTGGACCTATGCAGGGGTATTTATAGGCATAGGAGACTTCTGGAAGACAAGACGGGGCCACGCGTCGAAGATCGACGCATGGCCCCACCATAGGGCAGCGGATCCGCGGCACGAGCCGCGGATCCACGGCCAAACTAGGGAGTTAGCTCCCTGATTTTGGTGCGGGGATGCGTCATGCTTCTAGGAGTTTCCTAGGATATCCCAATTCTGGTATTTTTGCCCGAATATTCGTCTGACGTGCGCAAGAGTCTAGGTTCAACGTATCTTCTAGAAGATCCCTTGCTTGGCCTCCAAGAATTGCGGATTTAATTACCCTAAAATGGGTTTAATTAAGCTCTTATTACTCCTTTGCCCTTAAACTCTTGATTTACCTGCAAGAGAGACCAAAACACGGTTTAGACTGACATTTTATTCATAAATCGGTGGGAAAATGCGATATAATAATGCAAAATTGTAGACTAATCACACCCCCACACTTATCTTTTGCTTATCCTGAGCAAAACAAGAAAAGGAAAACTATACTAAAAATGTTATTACACCACTTTCGCAGGTGACGCGATTGCACTGAGCATGTGCAACAAGCCGTTAAACCTCTAGGTTACCCCCAGAGGAGGAGTGTTGTCTCCTGAGGATTTTTAGAGAATTGCACCCACAAAATTCATAAAGAAAGAAGACAAATGTTAGTATTTTGAAAACACATTTTGAAAGAGAGATAAGTTTTCAAAATATTTTTGCATAAATATAAGCGATCTAAGGTCATAAGTCCACCAAAAATCATTCTTCCTTAAACTTAGTCTCTATGCAAGATCTTGTCTTCAATTAAGGTAAGAATTCAAAATTGGATTGAATATTTTATCTTTCATAAAACCTAGATAATATGCACTTTGTGATATTGAATATTTCTGGGATTTAAACTCTAACCATCAAGCCATTTATTTTTATATTTTTTTTCTTTTTCTTCTTTTTTCTTCCCTTAATTTTCTTAGGCTTTCTAGTTCACCCATGTAGCGAGCCTATAACCAAAGACTCCCAGACCAGACAGTTTTAGGGCACCAGATGAGAAAACATCCCTCGGGTTTAAGGACTCGAGTAAACAAGGCCAGAAAACTAAGGGGGGATTATTTATTTCTTTTGACCACCGTTAGGTGTGAATAATCATGCTTCTTGAGGCATTGTTATCCAGCTTAATAAGTGTTGATTTTTTTTCATTTATTTTTTTAGTTATATTTTTTTTCTTTCTATTTATGGTATTTTAGGTCTTTGTTTCCATCCCAAAAATGTGTAAGTGTGATGTGCATACTATCTAAGGCAAAAAATTCAAGATAAAACATCTCTCCAATTTATCTTACTTAGCCTATAATTTTAAACAAGATCCATTATTTCGACTAGGTTTAAGATGTCATAATTAAGGCTTCCTTAATTTTTAAGATCATCTTAATTTTCTTAAAAATAGATCAAAACTTTATCTCTTGTTTCAAAAAATTTTTAAAGAAAGAGAAAATTTCTATACAAAAGGGAAGATTTCTAAAAATATCCTAAAAGAAGTGTAAAAGAAAGTAAAAATGTCCTAAAAAAATGTAAAAGAAAGAAAATCTAAAAACTCTATGTTAGTAAACCCTCCCTCACACTTATCTCATGCATTGTCCTCAATGCATCGTGATGTATGTATGCATGAAACAAATAGAGAGGGAAGGAAAAATCACCTCAAGGTGATGGCTCCGATGATGGTCTGATTGGTCCACGAAATGCGGCCCAATCCAAAGTACGTGGAGTCCAGAGGAACCCACAAGAGACCTCTATAATATAACCCACTAAAATGATGTATATATTTATGATTTTTATTAAAAATTTAACCCTCTCTAATTTTCAAATTTTCAAAATAATTTCAGAGTCAAATTTATCAAGACCCTTGTCCTAGAATGGAATGATTGATTTGGACTCAGGAAATACAGGAACTAATACCGACTCAGGAAAAAGACTTAATTCAAGTAAAGGTTCGGGAGTCGAGATTGGCTCAGGAAGTGGGTCCAAATCAAGAAGTTGAAACTCAAGTCCACATTCATTTCCCCATGATGGAATGTGAGTTTCTAGGATTGGTGATTCAAGTTCAAGAATGACAGTTATGGGAATCAAAACTGACTCTGAAATGTTGCTCAAATTGGGTAACAAAACAGGAGTCAATATTGATTCAGGAATTTGAACTAGATCACAAATTTAAGGATCAAAGTCACATTCCTTATTGAGTTCAATTCCATAAAAATGAGAACTTGCCAATTTATCAATGGGACTTTCAAAAGTATGAAATTGGTCAAGTTCAATATGATGATCATAAAAGATTGGTGATTCAATTTCACAATGGACTGGCACTGGATCCAATACTGACTCGGGAAAAGACCTGAATTCAGGTAAAAACACCTCAGTCAATACTGAATCAGGAAGTGAAATTGAATTTCCAAGTGGAAATTCAGGATTATATTCATGCTCAAGTTCAATCTCAGGAAAAGGATAACTTGCCAAAATATCAATAGAATTTTTAACATTTGAAGTTTGGTCAAGTGCAGATGGATGTGCTGAAATTGAATCTTGGTTTTCAAAACAACATGACTCTTTGGATCAAACAGAATGGTTAGTGACATCATGAATGGTCAAAGGATGAGAATGAACACTTTTGACCATCATATCTATGTCATGATTATGAGCCATTTGAGCTTGAGTCATGATTTCAAGCATCTTTTCATAGTCGATTGGTTCATCATTTTGTTGCGACTGGGCCTGAAAAGATGGAGATTTGTTTTGAAAATTGTGGTGAAATCGGGAGTCCATCAGATTTTGAGATTGTGGCTCGGACTCACGCAAGAATTCCTTACTCGTTCCCCAGGCAGATGGTTGTTCATTAGGAGGTGGAATTGAGCAAGACTCTTGAAAATATTGTGGAATTGGAGAGGCCATCATTTTTTGAAGTTGTTGCTCGGCCTCTTGTAGATTAGCTTCTATACTCTTTTCTAATCTAGATTTCTCTTCAATTGGTGGTTGATTGAGGCTTTACCTGCACATAAAATACAAAACTTTAGAACTTCAGAATAAACATGTGCAAGTGCTCAACTCTAACCGCTATAGCAAGTGGCTATGCGGGTCGTGATCCACAAGGAGGGTTTTGCGATAGAAGCGTTCACGGTTCTTTATTGAAATCATAATGAAGACAAAACGAAAGTTCTTCTTTGTTTTTAAGAAATGAAAATGAAAACGAGTTATGTTAAGGTTAGAGAGAAAATGGTAGAATGAGAAAGTGAAAAAAAATGGAGAATGACTATTTACAAAGAATTGGGAAAGAAAGCGACTATGTACAAATGAGTTGGGAAAGAAGTGATTTGGAAGATATGGTGTTGGTGATTTAATTTACAGAAATAAAAGAAAAGAAATAAAAACAATTGTTGGCCCAAAGGCCCATCACTCTAGTTTTGATGATGACAAACTCATGTAATTATGTTTACTAATGATCTTGTGTTTAATTAGTGACAGATTTATGATCAAGATCTTAGTAGGTGCATAGCTTCAACAAAGGATTTGAAGTCAAGTTTTGGAGCTAGCACGGTGTTTGGACCAAGTCTAAAAGATGAGAAGGCTTCAAGTGAAGACTTCAAGAAGATAAAGACTTGTGTCTAGATTTGTTTTTAGAAGATTATATTTTTTAGATAAAATGTAAAGGATAGAGTAGTTGGTGGATTGCTCAAGTACATATACACACACACTCTTGATAGTTTTGTTTTTACAAAAGATTTTTACTTTGGAAAAATACTTTTTGGTTTTGGAATTTCTTATATACATGTTTTAAACCAAAACCATATTTAGAGCTTAATGCCAAAAACATAGATATTTCATCTTAATTGTGTAGTGAATCATATCCATACACACTATGCTTTAATGAATTCAAAATATCTTGTTTTTATATCATGAAGAAGTTTGAAAAACAAGTTTTAGAAAAATACTAGTTTTCATTTAAGCCAATATTTCCAACTTACAAAAATATTCCAAATCTTTTATAACATGCCTTGATTTTGTGCACGCATGTTTGTTTATCAAAGTATATTGGTAAAACTATTTTTTTATATTTTTCAGTTTTTATGGGATTTTTAGTGAGCCAAAAAGACCAAGTTTTAATCCCTAGATTTTCTGTTCCTGGCTTCAGCAAGTCGACTAGTCGACCGACCAAGTCGACTAGGGCTGAAGTCGGTCGACCGACTCGGTCGACCGACGTGTACAGATGTGCACGCCAGTTCTGCAGGATGGCCAGCCGACCGACCCAGTCGACCGTCCAGAGAGCTCTGCTCTCTAGAAAGGCCCCGGCTGACCGCACGGTCGACCGGACAGAGAGATTGCTCTCTGTATCCTGGCTCGGTCGACCGCCCGGTCGACCGATGGCTCTAACGGTCTGAAATATGACCGTTGGCTGGTCGGCCGGACGGTCGACCGACAGGCCTGACAGAACCCCAACGGCTAGTTTTTCTGAGCCTATAAATTTGGGGGTTTAGGCATTGTTTTCACCAAGATTTGGAGAGTATTTTTGAGCCAATTTTTCCAATCCTTTTCAAAGGTTTTTCTCCACAAAATTGAGAGCTAATTCTTCTAATCAAAAGGGGACTTTATCAAGAGTGTTTAAAAGAGATTCTTTGAGTTTTCCTCCACCATCTCTTTCCTTGTTTTTCTCACAAACACTTGAGCAACCTATTGAGCTATTCATTCTATAGGAGTGTTTTTGTGAGAGGATTTTAGGTGATCAAGAGTTGTGATCACCAAAGTTCTACTTTGTTCCTTTGAGAAGGCGGACGGTTGTGTTCGCATTGTTTCGGGTCCTAGTGTGGACTCGGTGTTTCGGGTTCGAGTGCGAACTCTTTGTTTGAGGTGCGGCCTTGGCGAGCCGGTGGGCTTGCGGTGTGTACGGGACTAGGGAGTCCGAGGGATTGTAGGTGTTGCGGCACCAAGGAGAGATCCATTGGGATCGTGCATAGTGGAAATCCTTCGTGTGTCGAAGGCGAGGATGTAGAGCAAGTGTGCTCGAACCTCGAAACAAATCCCTTGTGTTTGCGATTGCTCTCTCTCTCTCTCTTTGTCTCTTGTTTATATCTTGCATGCTATTATTGTGTTAATCTTTATATGCTTGATGTACTTGTGAAGTCATATTGATATACTTGCTTGGGTTTGTTTGCTAACACTTGTATTCAACCAAGAGAGCCAACGCGGCACCTCAACCCTTATCAAGGAAAATCTAGAGGAGTTTGTCCAAAGGCCTTCACGGGGAATTCGGCAACACTCTTGTGTTAAACGTGGTGTTTAGTGTAAAAGACTAGTTTAGGTCATAATAGTTTATACTTCCGCATTATTTGGCATTAAGTGACCATTAGATTAGCCATCACCTATTCACCCCCCACTCTAGGTGAACTTACAATTGGTATCAGAGCTTGGTACTCTGATTTGGGTCTTATAACCCAGAGTTAAAGATCCTCATTTTTAGGCTAATCACAATATTTGCACGCACTATGGACTTCATGTCACCACCCATGTTTGACATTCTTAACATCCATATATGGAAGGTGAAGATGTCCTTGTACCTCAAAGCCTTAGGTATTCATATTTATCTTGCCACAACTAATAATGCATATTGTTTAAATGGTAAGAATATTGAGGCTAATGCAAAAGCCCAACATGCTTTAAGATCTACCCTAAATGATGATTATTTATCTAGGGTTGCTAATCTTAATTTGGCTTTTGTAGTTTGGAACACCCTCATCTCCCTTGGCGAAAAGGAACAATACTATGCGGGGAGTGACTCGGATGTTGGAAGTAACACCTCCAACTTGTGCTACATGGTCCAAGGGGATAACCCCCTTGAGGTAACTACCGAATCTGAGGATGAGGATGTTAACATGTCATATGAAGAGCTTTCTACATTTTGTCAATTATTGCTTGAAAAATATGACATGATTAAGAAAGATAATAAAAATTTGAAAGAGAAATTTGATTGCATGCATATAGAACAAGATTCATTTAAATCTAAGATTACATGCTTAGAAAAGGAAAATAAAGATTTGAAAGATGAAAATGTTTTCCTTATGTCTAAAGTAAATGATTTGTGTGAAGGGAACACTATTTTGAAGGATAAAATTGATTTGGTGGAAAAACAAAGAGAAGTTATTTTTCAAAAAAATAAATCTTTGAAAAGAAAAGTTTTTGAAAAGGAAAAAGATTTTGTTTCTAAAAAGAAAAAGAAAAATGATTCTTTATCTCATCATGCTTTACATGCCACCACCTATGAGATTAAAGATTTGAAAAATAAAATGGATTGTTTGAGTTCAACTTTGAACTCTTGTGCATTTAACCATACTAGGTTGGAGTCAATGTTTTCAAAGAAACAAACTCCACACATTCATGCACAACATCATCATGCATATGCTTATGTTGCACGTCATGATCACACTCCTACACATAAGAATCCTAAGGTGTACACATGTACACATTGTGGCCGCAAAGGTCATTTAGCAAAATTTTATTATGACAAGTTGCATCATTTTAATTTTGCTAATAATAAGAATTTTTGGGTTCCTTACAAGACTAACCCCAAAGGACCCAAGAAAATATGGGTACCAAAATCCCCACCTTGTGTATTTGATGTAGGTGAGGGCTTTCACAAAACGTGAGAGATTTGGTGCCTTGATGGTGGGTGCACTTGAACTAAAAGGACACATATTTGGAGCACCGCTATCAAGGAGGTTTTGGTGGGAAAGACCACCAAGCTTGGAGCTTTGGAGTTGGTAACAATCTCTAAACTCCTACTTTTTATGTACATGCTTTTTACATATATCATATTCATAGCATGTTCATGTTTTAATTGTTTTTGTACTTCATGTGGTAAATTCATGCTTAGATGTAGTTTTTATCAAAACTTGTATTATACATGTACAAATAGTGAGCTACATTTGTTTTATATAAGATTGCACTTCATGCTCATTTGTACCCACTATATGCATATGTATAGACTAGTTTTGGTGATTCTCATTTATACATGCTTTGCCAATTTTTATGCTTTACTTCATGTATATGTATTATTAATTCAAATCTAATAAATATACATGTATACCCGTGAGTCTCTTACCTTCATGCAAATACATTTGATAGACTCTTTTATGTTTGGGATATGTATGTGTATTGTTAGTTTTGGATAAATCATACATATACCATGAAGATTAGTGTTTTAATAAAAAAAAAATTTTTTTAAAATATGACTTATGATCTTTTTGAGCTTAAATGACTATTTTCATAAAAATGCTATTTACATGATCTTTTAACACTCACATCTTCATTTATTATTTCATGACTTAGTTTCATGATCATTTTGAGCTTTATAGTCCATGAGTGATTAAACCTTTATGTACTTAGTTATGTTTTATGAAAAACATATGATTTGATGTATTTGAAGGATTTTTAACTAGTGGAGAAGGCAATGAAAATGGTGAAGAAACCAAAAGAGAAGTGGTTTGGGAAACAAAAACAAAAAGAAGATGAAACAAAGGTGAACTAAGAGGATGGTGAAAACATCGATAGAAAAATGAGAAAAAGAGTTTGAAAATGATTTTCAAAACAAAGAAAAATAAAACTCATGGCTAATAACTACTAATTGCTCCACTAACATGCTAACCTCTTAGTGATAGTTGCCTCACATGGTCCTTGGCCATCACTAATCTTAGGCTTCAAGAGACGATACATGGCATGACAAATAAGATGGTTCTTCACATTCAAACTTTCATCAAGAGCAAGCTAATACAAACATTAGATCATCAAAACCATTAGAAGCAAGCATAAAAAAAGAGAGAGTTAGCTTGGTTAGCAAGTTAGCAAGTTAGATGTTAGAATCCATCATCGTGAGCCATCAATGGCTCTTGCAAGAGTAAGGCCTTGTGAGGCTACTAGATTCATGTGGATTATCAAGTAAGTGGTTAGATGGTTAGTGGTTAGTAGTTAGTCACCATGAGAGAAAAATCTAGCTAAGCATCATGTAGAAGATGGAGAAAATTATATTGGAGAAGAAAGGAGGCACCTTTACATAGATTGTCACCATCTATTATATCAATCCCTCTCTATCTCTCTCTGAATCTCTCAGCCCTACTATAAGATCTAAAAACGAAATACAAATACAAAGTAAAAGAAATGAAGAACACCTACACTAAAACATAGAAACCCTAGCCTAAAATCAAAAACTACTCCTAAAATCAAAAATTGCATCGTTCTGGATCTATGCAGGGGTATTTTTAGGCATAGGAGACTTCTGAAAGACGAGATGGGGCCACGCGTCGAAGATCGACGCGTGGCCCCACCACAGGGCCGCGGATCCGCGGCAATAGCCGCGGATCCGCGGCCAAACCAGGGAGTTAGCTCCCTAGTTTTGGTGCGGGGATGCGTCATGCTTCTAGGAGTTTCCTGGTATATCCCAATTCTGATATTTTTGCCCGAATATTCGTCTGACGTGCGCAAGAGTCTAGGTTCGACGTATCTTCTAGAAGATCTCTTGCTTGGCCTCCAAGAATTGCGGATTTAATTACCCTAAAATGGGTTTAATTAAGCTCTTATTACTCCTTTGCCCTTAAACTCTTGATTTACCTGCAAGAGAGACCAAAACACGGTTTAGACTGACATTTTATTCATAAATCGGTGGGGAAATGCGATATAATAATGCAGAATTGTAGACTAATCATTAAGCTAGGTATTTGTGCCTCATAAAGTATAAGTATTCACACCTAAATGTACTTCAAATAATAAAATTCTTTGTTTTGCGGCCTTATTTGCTCGAGTTCTTAAGTCCTTGGGGTATTTTCTCATCTGGTGCTCTAAGACCGTTTGGTTTGAGTGTCACCGATTAAAAACTCGTTACATGCGCAGATTAAAAAGCTTAATAGAACTAAGGAATAATATCACAAAATAAAATAAAAAAATAAAAGAGAAAAATAATAAGGCATAAGAGTTAGAGTTAATGAACCCCGAGTCAAAATTTCATGGTCACAAAGGTGGATATGACTTAGGGTAAAATAATATATTAGATGAGAAATATAGTTTGACTCCATGCTATAGTTGATAAACAAGTTTTTGAACTAAGACTAAGCTTAAGAATGAAAAGTTCGGTTTTCCTATAACTCATAGATTACTTGAACTCTTACAACAATACCTCAAATATTTTCTCTCTTTTCAAAATGCTTTTCGAAAATTCTAACATTTTTCTCTTTCTTTATGGATTTTGAGGGTGTAATCTATTAAAAATCCTCACGAGACAAAACTCATCCTATAGGGGAAAACTAGAGGTTTAACAGCTTGTTGCACATGCTTAGTGCAATCGTGTGACCTACTAAAGTGATCCAATAATTTTTGATTTAGTTTTGTTGTTTTACTCGAGGACGAGCAAAATATAGGTATGAGGGTGTGATCGGTCGCTGATATTGCACATTTATTATCACATTCTCATACTTATTATATAATAAACTCTGCTCTTAATCCTAATTATTGTCTAATTTATATACATGCCTATTGCTAAAGAAAGGGAAAGAGAAACAAGCCCAAAAGCCCATCAAATTCTGATTTAATTCAGAATTAATTCAAAATTAGAAGATCGGGGCAGATCAAGGCAGATCAGAGAAGATAAAATCAGTTGAACATCGGTTAGAACAAATCTTTACAAATTGATTGGTTAAAGCCAAAGATCAAAGGCAGTTTCGTCAAATCCAGGAGCTGAAACAGGAAATCTAGAATGAGATAAAAGGAAATCATTAAAACCAGGAGTTGTACTCCCCGGGTGTGGCCATCTGGCTTTGTTATGTTTGTTGGGGGAGCGTTTGCTCCCCCTATCTTCGTACGCTCCTCCCCGTTGGGTTGTGCCTATAAATACTAGGTTTTTCATAGACCACAGAGAGCGACCATGCAGAGATAGATTCTAGGCCAGTTTTTCTTTCTTTTTAGTGTAAGTTTTTTCTTTCTTTTTATATAATTTTCAGTTTTATTTATGTAATTCAGAGGAGATCAGAGTTTCATAGGAGAACGAGGGTGAAGCTTGTACTAATAGTGACACCAGTGTAAGTTGTTCTTCTCTCTCTTATTTTTACCACATTAAATCTAAAGTACATTTTTTATGTTCTTCTCTGTTTTTGTATTCTTCTTCTTCTTTTTGACTTCTCTTCTTTTGGTACCAATTGTTATCCAAATGAGTCTTATAGCATCGAAAGAGCCTTGCCTTTGCGAGTGCCACTGATAGCTCATGACGATGGATTTTAGCCTCAATCTGTATCATTTCATACTTATATCGTCTTGATGATGTAATGTGAAAGAGATGGCAATCAACTCTTATGGGCTATGCGCTGATTGCCTCCATCTCAAGGTAACATCTTTGCCATAGATTTAAGGTAAGTATTTGGCCAGAGGATGTAAGTATTTTTTTAGTTTTCTTTCTTTTAATTCTTTAGTTTAGATCACCAACACCATCAACACCCAACTCCCTTATCACTCTTTTCAATTTCTTTGTAAATATCCATTTCTCTTTTCTCTACTTTCTCAATCTACCACTTTCTTTTTAACTTAACAGTAACTTATTTTTTCTTTTCTTTTAAAGAACTAAAGGAAGATCTTTAACCATTGATTGTAACTCAAAAGAGAGCTTGCTAAAAAAAAGCTTTCATCGCTAGTCTTTCCTTGTAGATCTCTACTTGCATAGCCACTTGTTATCGCGGTAGAATTGAGTACTTACACATACTATTATTAAGTTCTTAAATTCTGTATTTTTTGTGCAGGTAAAAACTCAATCAATAAATCTTTGAAGATGCCAAATAATACTGACCCGATATCACTTCTTTATCTGAGAGGCATGCAGCTGTACTTGATGAAAAATCTATAGTAGTATTCCCAATGTGCTATATACTTAATATTACTCTGAGAATATATCGTAATCCCGAAGATAAAGAAAACTATGATAATGTTGATCATAAAAAAGAAGACCGATAATTAAGAATTCTGAATACCAAGCGTCGATCACTCTGAAAGATGTAGCCAAGAATAAAGAATACCCGTAGAGAATCCTGACTACAGACTTTTGAAAGATAACCCGATTCTAAATCAATTCTGAGAATACTCGAGCTCCATAGAGTTGGTCGAAGAGATCGTATAGTAGCTGCGTTCTGCCCTCTGCCACCACATCTCCAAATTATCCCTATCTTAAGTTAGAATAAAGAAGACGATAATGGAAAAATGAAAAGATGGAAAGGACTCAGGAATCAAGGAAAAATTTATCAAGAAGAAATAGAAAACTCTATGCTTATAGTTGGATTGTATAATCAGGATCTATACATTCCAGTTGCAAATTTATTTATTATTAATTTGCCGTCTGGACGTACAGAGGATGTGAGAACCTAAGCTCTAATACCACCCTGAAACGCCCCAAAACTGAGGGTATAGAGACATTACTATGATATATATATGTAGGTTAAAAATACCCTCACATATATACGCTATGCATCAGTACAGGCAAGAATCAGAGTTCGAAAATACGTGGTGTATTATACATTCCAACATATGAGTACAATTACAAAATTATCACTTAATGTGATACAATATTATAAGAATATTATATCACCGATGGCGCAATTGTGAGAATACAAAGAGATATACAAGTATGAATAGTACAAAGGGCGCTCACGAGTCACAGAAGGAAAACTCGAGAGATGAAAAGGGGACTTGGAGGGATAGGGCCTCACAGTTTGATGATGGTCTACACTACCGTTGCACTACTTTGATCAGTAACCAGGAGAATCCTCAAGCTTTAAGTTCTGGGATCTGGACATGAGAATCCAGGGAAGTAAGAAACTCCCAACGAGTGGTGAGGTGAATGCCAAGTGGCATGCATGGATAAGCACACGTGTATCGATAAATTTGAGTCAAAAAAGCATATATTGAAAAATTGTGTCTGAGTACAGGCATACAGGAGCAGGCAGACATAGCAAGTTATATCAAGCAGGGAACATACATGATATAATATTATAAGAACAAGATACTGGTGGAATAGAACACAAATGGTAAGCCAGGATGTAAACATATATGATATAATAATAATATTAATAATAAAATCAAAAATCTGAAGTAAAACTCGAAGAAAGCAAATACGGCAAAACAAGTAGTACAAACTCAGTTTACGGCTTCATGGGATTAGTACGTCGAAGGAATAATCCAAACAAGGAAACCCTCATCTATATACCCTATGTCTCATATCACCATAATCTGAGCTCATACAACTTGAATTACCTCAATGTAACAGAATAAGAATGTCAGGAATAATTACAGTGCCACGAAAATTATATACAAGTAATGGATATGATGACTTAATTGTATAATAATAACAATCAGTGTTGCCTATTATTCTAATTATTTCTTTCCAGTATCCCATACCACAGGAAGTTTACACCGGGTCCGCACTTCGATAAAACCTAATCCGAACTCTAATATATGGACACCATTATTCAAATGAGGATGTGATTCAATAACACCCTCTACTGACTTTATTATTGTTTGCTAATTAAGTCATATCTGATACAGGCTCATATGTTGAGTCACAAGCATGCCGATACAAATTAGTAAACAAGAGGTCAGGAAATCCAATAATAAACATCAGTATCGTTTGAAATTTCAATCATCTCCCTACCAGTATCTCACACTGCTAGTAGTCCGTATTAGGATGTGTACTCAGTAGAACTCATCTGGATCTGATATGTGAGTACCAATATCTGAATGAAGGAGAGATAAAAAATCCTACGTTCCTAACTTTATTACTATTACGTGTCAGGTGCTGGATCAGGAAGGTAGGAAGCCACAGATGTGGTAGTGGGTACCTAGAGGTGGCCCTCACGGATACCAAGAGATGGCCCCCACCATGTGTGTGGTGTGGCACTTTCCTCCGTGTGGTACTTAGCTCCATGCCATATGCATTCCGGGTAACAGATGCAAAGAGGACGCGATGTGGAAACCTAAAGGTAGCCCCATGGATACCAAGAGGTGGCCCCCACCATGTGTGTGATGTGGTACTTTACTCCATGTGGCACTTAGCTCCGCTCACCATCCTTCTAAATTCAGGTACAAGAGATGTGATACCGGTTACAAGTCAGGAGTCAGGTATCAGTTGTCGGGTGAATAACAGGTCAGGTGACAGGAGACAACATGGTAAATATTAGCAGATCAAATGAAAGCATGTCAATCGATACAAGAAAATAGTACCAATATAAGAGATTAGTACGAAAATCAGGAAACCATGTAGTCTTAGGAAAATAATATAAATAAGATTTCAACTCTTCACAACTATTAATAGAAGAATAGTTAAACTAGCAAGTAGGTAATTTAGCAAGCAAGCGAACATCCAAGCGGAGCTAAGCAAGTTAGAGGCACAGACAGCAAACAGTGTTTAATCACTAGAGCGCTTGACGGAGCTACTGAAATGACTTGGCTTAGAAGGTGAGTCGAAAATCTGGTAGAGTTCCGCCTAGACGAATCCAGTAATAAAGTGCTGAGCACTAAGCATACCGACCAAGCGGAGCATGAGAGACCTCACGATCTAAGCGTACTACCCTTTCGAGGAAATAGGCGAGAGAGCCCGGGGCTAAAGTACACTCAGGGTCTAGGCGCACTCTCAATAGCTACCACTAAACCCATAAGGGTGCAAGGCCTAACACTGATTGGGTAGCCTGATTGCACATATTTATTGCATTATTCTTTATTACATTTCACATTTATCATTTAATAAATCTGCTAAGTTCCTTATCTTAAATGTCTATTTTGCAGAAGATAATCATAAGGAGAAAGAGGATAAAATCAAATAAATATCAGTTAAATTCAGATTTAACTAGATCTATTTGGTTAGAGGAGGATGATCTCAAATTCAGTTGGTTAAATTCAGTTTTGGTAAATCAGGTGGTTAAAGCTAAAGATCAACCGAGGATAACGTCAAATACAGAGTCCAAATCCAAAGGGATAAATGGATAGAGAAAAGATCAACAGATGAGATGAAGCGATTCTGACTCTGATTCTGGCTGGATACATTTTAGTATTTGAATTATAACTTTCACTGTAAGAATTTAAATATGATGATTCAAGATGATCCAAAAAGAGCACTTAAAGTGCTACAACTCTTAAGTTGATTATTATTTCTAATTCTATCATTTGATAAGTTATATTTAGCAATTAATACGCCAATAAGCTGCAGATCAGAACTGAATATCCACATCAAATCAAGTTTGGAGATAAGGGAAGGATTCAAATTCAGAAATAGCTAGCTTCCCTTATCTTCATACTCCTCTACCCTCTGCATTTCTCCTATAAATACCTGCAATCTCAAAGGCAAAAGGGAACGACCAAGCAGAGAGCAAAACTTAGGCTAATTTGTAGTTTGTAACTTAGGTTTTTAGTTTTTTTTATGTAATTTTTGTTTTATTTATGTAACTGAGAGGAGAAGAGACTTTCATGGAGGAATGAGAGCAACCTTGTACTGAAGATGACACCGTGTAAGTGATCTTTTCTTCCATTGTTATTTGATCGAATCGAGGTTTCCTTTTCTTTTCTATTCTTGTTTTTGTTCGCTTTCCTCTTTTGTGTTTGTGGATCCAAATGAAACCGATAGCCTCGAAGTTGCCTTCTTCTTGCAAGTGCCATTGATGACATATGGTGATGGATATCCATTTCTATGGTAGTATAGCTCGCCCCTTCATTTTATAGTGTAAATCGGGAATGCGGAAGATCTAATCTGCCATGCTTCGCTCGCCTTCAAGTAAAGGTATGTCATCGATACGGGTAAACAGTAAGCAGGCGCCGAAGAGGTAAGTATATTTTTTAGGTTTTAGTTTTTCTTTCTTTTCTTTTAATTTTTAGTATAGATCACCAACACCATAATCACACAAATCTCTTTCAATTTACAATCAAATTTTGGCGCCGTTGCTGAGGAGGGACGGTAAGTAATTCTCATTAAATTTTATATTTTTGGTTAACCTTGGTTGGATATCAACAAGGTATGTGAAGTTCTTGCACAAGAATTAGGTATTAAAGATAAGGTTTAGAGTTCACCTTTGATCTTGTTCACTTCAAATATGTAATTGATATACCTTGTCCAATCTTTCGCTATAGCATATAGCTATACTGAGTCGAACCACAAGGAGAGCTAGCGTAGAAGCGTTACGATATGAGTGAGAAAAAGAAATGAGATCTCTTCTTTGTTAATTACACAATTGCAAGAAATGTACAAGAAATGGTGGATTGGTTCATTGTGGAAAAAGAAATTAAATTGTGGAAAAAGAAATGAAAAGAATGAAGTGTAATGTAAAGAAAAGAATGCTAGAAGAAAGTGTGTAAACTCTTTTGATAGAAAGATACATGGCTAGCCTAACTACACCTCATTGCTAACATACTAACTCTATGTTGATTGCAAGATTGCCTCATATTGAATCATAGGCAATTGAAGATAGCTTGCATATTCAAGTGTTGTTTCCCTTGTTGAAGACTAGTGTTCCTTTGTTGTTAACTTGAAGCCTCATCTTGAATCATAGGCTCTCTTAATAGATGTTCATTGAGGAACTCTAGGATTAGTACTCAATTAGTGCTAGGGTTAGAAGAATCAAAAACTCTTTTGAACATTCATAGCTTAACTACAAAGTTAGCTTGAAGTACATGAGTTGATCTTGCTACACAAGTGACACATCCTTGGTGATCCATCCTTATGTTTCATCAAAGGCTCTTATAAGAGGCACATAATTCATATGGAGATCTAACAAGCCATTACCAAAGGATACAACCATACTTCATTGGAATTCACAAGAAACATAGAATTATGCAAGAATTGAAGTAGACAATCAACCAAGAGATAGTAGTAGCTAGGTGAGTCTTAGCTAGCCATGCAACAAGAACTTAGCCCTCCATTAGACTAATAACAAAGCTATAATTCTCCATAAAAAGCAAAGATCTAAGCAATTAAACTAGAACTAGAATTAAATGCAAGAAATTAAAGCATATGAAAAGAAAGCATACTCAAGTCTTGCAAAGAGAAGAAGAAAGCTCCATTGATGAATCCTTGATTCAAGAGTGTCACTCTCTTGATTACAAGCTCTCAAACTGAAATCTCTCTCTCACTTTGTCTAGAACTCAAGGAGGAAGGAGAAGAGAACTAAAAACCTAGAACAAAAATTACAACAAATCCCTAATTTTCTCTCTCTCTTCACTGCCTGCACGCACGAACCCTGGTCACCTATTTATAGACATTTTTGAGAAGCTTCTGGAGCCTTGGTGGTTGCCACAAAATCCGGGCCCCAACGGCCTCTCAACTGCCGCAGATACGCGGGAAAATCCCGGAATCTGCGGCAGAATCTGGGCCGTTGGGCCCAGATTTTCTGGTGGGATTTGGTAGTTGGGTAGTTAGCCACGTGGACTACTTGGATTCTCCAATTGGCGCGCAGATCTTGGTGAGATCTGATTTGATCTTTTTGGCTCTTTTTGATTTAACCCCTTTAATTATCACTAATTAAAGTGGTTAATGACTTCTTCTCTTTAAAGTGTGGATCTGCAAAAATAGAGAAACTAGGGATTAAAAATCACATTTAATATACAATATGCAAGGTATAAAGGTGGTATAAAATGCAAATATGTGTAACAATCACACCCCCATACCTAGCTTTTGCTCGTCCTCGAGCAAAAATGAAAGAAAAAGAAAAAATAAAATCCTAACTAATTATTACACCACTTTCGTAGGTGACACGATTGCACTGAGCATGTGCAACAAGCCGTTAAACCTCTAGGTTACCCTAGAGGAGGAGTGTTGTCTCCTGAGGGTTTTCAGCGGATTGCACCCACAAAATCCATAAAAAAGAAAACAAATGTTAGTGTTTTGAAAATGCATTTTGAAAGAGAGACATGTTTTCGAACTATTTTTGCAAAAATATAAGTGATCTAAGGTCATAAGTCCACCTATAATCATTCTTCCTTAAACTTAGTCTCCATGCAAGATCTTGTTCTTAATTAAGGTAAGAATTCAAAATTGGATTGTATATTTTATCTTTCATAAAACCTAGGTAGTATGCACACCGTGTTCAGTGAAAATTTCTGGGATTTCAACTCTAACCATAAAGCCATTTATTTATTCTCTCTTTTTTTTTCTTCCCTTAGTTTTCTTAGGCTTTCTAGTTCACCCATGTAGCGAGCCTATAACCGATGACTCCCAAACCAGATGGTTCTAGGGCATCAGATGAGAAAACATCCCTCGGGTTAAAGGACTCGAGTGAAAAAGGCCACAAAACTAAAGGGGATTATTCTTTTTGATCACTGTTAGGCGTGAATAACCATGCTTCTTGAGGCACAATTATCCAGCTTAATAAGTGAGATCACCGTTAGGCGTGAGTAACCATGCTTCTTGAGGCATAGATATCCAGCTTAATAAGTGATGTTTTATTCTTTTTTTTTTTATATTTTTTTTTATGGCATTTTAGGTCTTTGTTTCCATCCCAAAAATTGTGTAAGTGTGAAGTGCTTACTATCTAAGGCTTAATTCAAGATAAAAATATCTCCCCAATTTTACTTACTTATCCTATAATTTCAAACAAGATCTATTATTTCAACTAGGTTTAAGATGTCATAATTAAGGCTTTCTTAATTTCTAAGATACATCTTAATTTTCTTAAAAATAGATCAAAACTTTGTCTCTTATTTCAAAAAGTTTTTTTTTATATTTATTATTTTTTTTATTTTTCTAAAAGAAAAGTCAAATCTAAAAAGAAAGTGGAAAATCTAAAAGAAAAGATAAAATCTAAAAATAAAATGGAAGACCTAAAAAAATAAAAATCCTATAAAAAAAATAAAAAAGTCCTATGTTAGTACATACCCCCCCATACCTATCTCATGCATTGTCCTCAATGTATGCAAGATAAAAATGATGCATGAAATAGGTAAGGTAAAAAGTCACTCCCTCCTCCTCTTTGGACCCGCAGTAGTACTGGGTCCTGCCGACTGTGTCCTCCTCAACGTCGCCTCAATATCATCTAACCTGGAGGATAACCTGGATGATTCCTCCTCCACCTTCTTCCTCAACCTCACCTGCCCCTTAAAAATCTTCTTCATGCCCTTCCAGATGGTGGACATGAAGGAACGTGTATCGGTGGGGGGCTCCTGCCTCCAAAACTGTGGGTCATCTCTTTCCTCCAAACTCTCCTCCGAGGAAGACTCCACAGGTAAATCCTCTAGCTGTGCACTAGGTGTCCAGAGTGCGTGCAAGCAGCTATTATAAGAACTTGTGGGTCTCTCTATAGTAACAGGCACTTGGTCAAATGAATTAAAGACAGCATCTGATAGGAAATGTCTACACAGACGTGTGATTAGTATGGCATGAGAATGCTTTGCTCCCCGAGTGCGGGAGGAGTTGTCAATAATAGCACGGAAGATAGCCCTATTTAAACAGACCGTGTGGTTTTGTGTCATTAAATCATGAATTACTTGTAACACGGGCCTGTTGAAGGAAGATTGGTGCTCAATTCCAAAAATGTTGCGTTGGACCCATCGTCCAACGCAATGAACATTTCGAAAGGTCGTGTTGGCTTTGAGCCCACGATCCTGAATTGTACAGCGAGCCCCCATGATAGGCATGTAATCGATCAATGGTAGGGGTTCGCTGTGGTGGGGATAACTGGGGACATTTGTGCATTCAGCAATAAGTGGAATGGTGACAAAGATGTCACCGAATGGCATGTGCGATACAAATTGGTACGTGTCATGGTGCACAGATGCATAATCAATTGCATTGTAAAATGTCGTGACAAGCTCGGGGCAATAATACACATCATAGTCGTTATTATCATAGACTAATGAATACCAACTCCATGAACGTATCCTATCCACTAAAATATGTCCATATCCCATACTATCATTCAATAGCACTGAAAAATCTCTTTCCGCATACAAATTTGGTGCCATCTATGCTAAGGAATTGTAACACAAAGGATTTAGAGAGAGAAAGTTGCAAACCACCCCCGGAGATCTTGGGGGGAAATCCAAACAGCAGTGCAGAAGGCACTCGGGAAAGAGGTTGAAAAAGTTATTCTGGATCTACAACCAGCAGAGGAAATCGGCCGATCAGACTTTTTCTGAACACGAGAGATGGCCGGAATGCAGTGGATCTGCGGCCAGGAAAGGGTTTTTGCGGCAGAGTTGAAGAATCTGGGGAAGGGAATTTTGACAGAGGTCGGGTTTGGAAGAGGCTTCTCAGATCTGAAGGGATTCGGCGTTTGAGGGAGAAGAGGCAAGTAAAGAGTGTTTTTATAGGGGTGGTAAAAAGGGACTTCCAAAAATATCCCTAGGTCAAAGGTAATATTACAACCCTTGGTCAAAGGAATTTGAAAAAGAATCCTAAGGAAAGAGAATTCTTAGGAATGTGAAACTAAAATAAACCAAAAAATCCTAAAAAAATTGTATTTACAAAAAGTGTAAAAGAAAAGTATTTACAAATGTGGACCCCAAAATGATATTCAGGAAAGTATGCAGGGAACTATACAGATGAAAATGTCACAAATAAACTGGGTCACAAAGACCCAATTCGTGAACTTCGTGTGACATATCTTCCGTGGTAAAAAATGGCTTGAGACGTTGACCGTTAACAGTAAATTTGTTGCCATTAGTTGGGTCAAGAATCTCGACTGCACCATGAGAGAAGACAGTTTGAACAATAAATGGCCCTGACCACCTGGTCCTCAACTTGCCAGGGAAAAGGTGGAGTCTTGAATTGTATAACAGAACCTTCTGTCCAGGAACAAAGATTTTCCTGTGAATGGATCTATCGTGAAATAGCTTGGTTCTGTTCTTCGTGATCCGAGCGTTATCGTATACCTCGTTTCGTAACTCTTCAAGCTCGGATAGCTGCAGCTTCCTTAGAACACCAGCTTTATCCAAATCTAGATTCAGCTGCTTTAAAGCCCATAGTGCACGGTGTTCTAACTCAACGGGCAAGTGACATGGTTTTCCAAATATAACTCGGTATGGGGACATACCGAGGACAGTCTTGTAAGCGGTCCTGTATGCCCATAAGGCATCAGTCAGTTTGATGGACCAATCCTTACGATTCTGTCCTACAGTTTTCTCCAGAATGAGTTTTATCTGTCTGTTTGTTACCTCAACTTGCCCATTGGTTTGAGGATGATAAGCCGTGGATAGTTTATGTGTAATAGAGTATTTTCGCATCAAGGCTTCAAAAGCCCTATTGCAGAAATGACTCCCATTGTCGCTCAGTATCGCACGGGGGGCTCCGAAACGCGAAATGATGTTCTCTCTTAAAAACTTAATGACAACTTGGTTGTCATTTGTCCGTGTAGGAATCGCTTCAGCCAACTTAGAAACATAATCTACGGCTACCAAGATGTATTGGTTACCGTAGGACAGAGGAAAGGGTCCCATAAAATCGATGCCCCAGAGGTCGAAAATTTCGACTTCCAAGATGGGTGTGAGGGGCATCATGTTTCTTTGTGTAATACGACCCGTCATTTGACATCTATCACAAAGCTTGCAAAAGGTATAGGCATCCTTAAAGAGAGTGGGCCAATAGAATCCACTCTGAAGCACTTTTTCCGCAGTTTTCCGTGGACCAAAGTGTCCACCGCAAGCTAACTTGTGACAGAATGTCAAAATACTTTGATGTTCATCCTCTGGAAGGCATCTCCGTATAATTTGGTCAGGACAGTACTTAAATAAATACGGTTCATCCCAAAAGAAGAACCGCATTTGTCTCAAGAAACGATGTTTGTCTTGTCCTGACCAATGGGAAGGAATTTGCCTGGTAGCCAGGTAATTCACTATATCGGCATACCAGGGCTCTCCACGTATCTCGAGAATGTGCTCGTCAGGAAAGTCTTCATTAATCGGTATTTTCTCATGAGGTGCGTTCGGGATTCTTGACAAATGATCCGCAACCACGTTCTCAACGCCCTTTTTATCTTTTATCTCCAAGTCAAACTCTTGCAAAAGAAGGATCCATCGAATCAATCTTGCCTTAGCGTCCTTCTTTTGCATCAAGTACCTCAGGGCGGAGTGATCAGTAAAAATTATGGTCCTGGACCCTAGCAGATATTGTCGAAATTTCTCCAACGCAAAAACAACCGCTAAAAATTCCTTTTCAGTGGTCGTGTAATTGAGTTGGGCATCGTTTAGCGTTCTGCTAGCATAATAGATCACGTGCTGCCTATTATCAATACGCTGTCCTAAAACAGCGCCTATAGCAAAGTCAGAGGCGTCACACATGATCTCAAACGGTTTGGTCCAGTCTGGTGCAGAGATGATCGGCGCAGAGACAAGTCTATCCTTAAGCTCTTTCCACGATTTGTGACATTCCTCATCAAAAATGAAGGGTACATCTTTCCCTAGGAGATTTGTCAAAGGTCTCGCAATGTTGCTAAACCCTTGAATGAATCTCCTATAGAAACCAGTGTGCCCTAAGAAAGATCTAATGTCTTTTAAACATTGTGGTTCAGTGAGCTTGGTAATAACCTCCACCTTCGACTTGTCAACCTCGATTCCTATTTTTGATATCTTGTGTCCCAGTACAATTCCGTGCTTGACCATGAAATGACACTTTTCCCAATTAAGTGTCAAATTCTTTTCCGTGCATCGTTGCAAAACCAACTTCAGATGGTACAAGCACTGCTCAAATGAATCCCCATATATCGAAAAGTCATCCATAAAAATTTCTAAAAATTTCTCCACCATGTCCGAGAACAGGCTCAACATGCAACGTTGAAACGTTGCTGGAGCATTGCAAAGGCCGAAGGGCATCCTTCGGTATGCAAATGTTCCAAACGGACAGGTGAAGGTTGTCTTATCTTGGTCCTCGGGAGCAATTGGGATCTGATTATATCCTGAATATCCATCCAGGAAACAGTAATACTCGTGCCCCGCCAATCTTTCCAGCATTTGATCGATAAATGGAAGAGGAAAGTGGTCTTTACGTGTGGCGGTGTTCAGTTTCCTATAATCAATACAAACTCGAATCTTCGTTGGAAGACGTGTTTGTATTAGTTCTTTATTCTCATTTTCCACCACCGTAAATCCAGCTTTCTTAGGCACAGCATGAACTGGACTAACCCATTGACTATCGGATATGGGATATATGATCCCATTGTCTAAGAGTTTCAGAATCTCCGATCTAACAGCTTCTTGCATATTTGGGTTAAGTCTCCGCTGTGGGTCTCTTTTAGGCTTAGCATCTTCCGTCAAGTGAATTCTATGTTGGACAATGGAAGGACTAATCCCCTTGATATCAGCCATAGTCCAACTAATGGCTTCTCTATTTTCCCTTAGCACTTTCAGAAGGTCCTCTTCTTGTTGTTCCGTGAGATTGGATGCAATGATAACAGGAAAGGACTCTTTCTCACCCAAGTACTTGTACTTGAGATGGTCGGGAAGAACCTTAAGCTCAGTAGAAGGGACTGGATCTATCAATGATTGCTCATGGTGCAAGGGAAGAATAGGGGTGGAATTAGTAGTCCTTTCAACAATTTGATCAAGAGTTAGGTCATCAGATTCTAACTCAAATTCCTCTTCAGATTCATATTCCATCTCCTCCACGTGTTCGCTGGTTAATCCCTCTATCAAGTTTACATCAAAAGACTCATGTTCCACATCCCTTGGCTGCTTCCCCCAGATGGAAGACATTCACCTCCTTCGTCATATCTCCGAACGTCAGCCGCATTGATCCATTTTCGGCAGTTGATGATCGCATTTGCGGTGGCTAAGAAAGGACGTCCTAGAATGACAGGTGTCTGCGCTCTGTGATTGTGTACGGGTTGTGTCTCAAGAACGACAAAGTCCACGGGGTAAATGAATTCCCCGACCCGTATCAAAACATCTGTAATCTCCCCCTTGGGAATCTTTACAGAGCGGTCAGCCAACTGTATGGTCATCTGGGTTGGACGAAGATTGCCTAACCCTAACTGCTGGTATACGAAAAAGGGAAGAAGATTGATGCTTGCGCCCAAGTCTAGCAAAGCCCTATTTACAGTGGTCTGCCCTATGATACAAGAAATGGTAGGGCTCCCTGGATCTTTGTACTTTACAGGGATTGGACCATTAAGCAATTCACTCAGGTTGGAAGCCAAAAAGACTTTCTTAGGGACATTTGCCTTTCTCTTCTTAGTACACATCTCTTTCAGAAACTTGGCGTATGATGGGACCTGTTGAATAGCATCTAAGAGAGGGACATTGATTTGTACTTGGTTAAATATCTCTCTTATCTTCTCCATGTGAGCATTATTCTTATGATTATTGAGCCTGTTTGGAAAGGGTACAACAGGCTTATATGTTTGCTCATTAACTTTCTCTTTTCCTTTAGACTGGGATGTGGATGGTTGTGAACTCGAAGAAGAACTATTTTGCATGGGTTGGATTGGAACAGAAGGTGGTGGTATTGGCACAGATTTTGGAGACTGATTTGAAACCTTATTGTCTATATGTTTCCCAGACCTAAGGATATGAATGGCTTGGCATTGGCTTTGGCTGGGTCCCGAGTTTTCAACTTCGTGCAGAGGAAAATGAGCTTTGGGATTAGGCACAGGTTGGCTAGGCAGCATTCCTTTTTGCCTTTCAGTTAGGGAATTAGCCAACTGTCCTATTTGGATTTGCAGTTTATTCATATCCTGCTGCTGATTGTTCATCATAGCTGCTTGGGTTTTCGACAAGGTTTCAATCATTTTCTCCAATTCGGAAATTTTTTTATCTGAAGGATTGGGTGGTTGATGCTGTTGTTGTTGTTGATACTGGGGTTGAAAATTAGCTTGATATGGCACAGAATTTTGATATGGTTGGAATCTGGGTGGACTATGATATGAATTGAAATTTGGTGGGTTTTGGTGGTAAATCGGTGGATGTGCCTGAGCAGGGTATTGTTGATGTGGAAATGGTTGTCTCGGCTGCTCAGGGCCAGACTGACTCCAAGAGAAGTTCGGATGGTTTCGCCATCCCGGATTATAGGTTTTGGAGTAAGGATTGTAGGTGGGTCTGGTGTACATGGCATTCGTATTCTCCTGAAAATTTTGAGAGTAATACACTGGACACTCTTCCAACACATGATTCAAATCATGGCAGTAAGTACAACCCGGGTGGATTATAGGTGCAGGGCTAGCCATAGATGATTGGCTAGCTACTGATGATGGGTTGACTTGACTAACAACAGAATTTTCCCTGGATTCTAGCAATTCAATCCTCTTCATCAACTGAGTTATCTTAGCCTCTGCAGCTATCGAGGATCCTATAGAATGTAAACCAGTTCTGGAAGTTGTTGGTGTGGGTTTCTCAGAGCAGGATTCCCACTGGATAGTTTTCTCCGCTAGAGCCTCAAAAAGGTCCCAACCCTGGTCTTCATCCTTTTTAAGAAATTCTCCTTGACACATAGTTTCAAGGAGAGTCTTAGTCTGATAGTCCAGTCCATCATAGATAATCTGGCATTGGCGCCATTTCTCTATACCATGATGGGGACACAGGGCTACTAGGTCCTTAAAGCACTCAAAGTACTTCCAGAACGGCTCATTGGGTTCTTGTTTGAATTGCATTATATTCTTACGCATGAGGGCTGTTTTATGGATAGGATAGAATTTTTTAAGGAAGACCTTAACGAACTCATCCCATGAAGAGATTGAGCTGACAGGAAGACTGTACAACCACTTCTTTGCAATATCTTTTAGTGTAAACGGGATGAATCTAAGTCTTACAGCATCCTCTGTCAACTGGGAAATCCTCATCATGAGGCATACTTCTTCAAACTCTCGTATGAAGACGTAAGCATCCTCAGAATCTAATCCATGAAATCGTGGAAGAGTGTTTATGAACTGAGGTTTCAACTCAAAATTATGGTCATTAGTGTCCGGGAGGAGAATACAAGAAGGAATTGATGTGCGGATAGGATAGAACTTGTCCTGTAGCGACACGTTATTGGTCATGATTGTGTCGAGTGGTGGTGTATGTGGCAGTGTAGAAGTTCTCACAAGCCTAGAAGAAATTGGTTCTCGATACCACTCTCGCATACAATTACACAATCAACGTGCACCTTTCACACAGTCGGAAAATGAAAAATAACAATCAAGAAAAAAGAAAAAATCAATCCAAGCTTCTAAGTTTCCTGCCCTAGACGACTCCTAACTGTAGATTGTCCACAGGAGGTTCAGTGTAGACACTGACTATAAGCAAATCAGCCAGGGAAGGGTAAGGTTGTTGGGAGGTTTTCCGTCCGAAGACGTTCCTTAATTAAGTAACCAACAATCTTCGGGCTTTCGGCCCTCAACCCCTTTCCTAGACACCGATTTTACAAAAGTCACTTTCCAACACTTTTCCCCCGTAGGAAAATCTCCTAGATGAGTCCGGATGTCCCTAGGGCCAACGTCTAGCAATTTTTTATTTAGAATCTTAGGATTGTGAGTACGTGGGGAAAATGGTTTGTGGGCTAAGGAAGGGGTGATAAAATCCCCACCTTATCTTGGTTATGGGATTTGCCCTTAGAGTTGATTCGTGCAAGTGTACGATGTAAACAACCAAAGATCACTCAAAGCTTAATTAAATCAAACAACGAGTGAATCCTAGTCTATATGCTTATGCGTACGTACCTTGTCCCCCGCGCTCTTCAACAGTAAATGTAAAGTAATTGAAAGACACGTGCCTATAATGCAAGATGTCTAAACAATTTTTAACAATTTACACCAAATTTTTTTACTGTTGATTAGCAAATATCAGGTGAAGAATACAAGATTTCAGGTATATCAGCAGAAGTAATTAGCAGAGAGCAAAGCCCTGCAGAAAACAGATTAGTAGTGAACTCCTCTGTGCCGCGATTCTACGGCAAAAGCCAGGAATCTGCGGCACTTTGGAGGGATCCTGGTCTCTGCTTTCGAGAGCAGAGGCCCAGGTCCACTTGTATGTTTCTGATGTGCAAAAATTTCTGAATCTTCAACCTGTACCTGCAACAGAGAAGATATATCGTTTAGTTTCTCACTTTTAAAAATACCGTTGCTCTCCCCGGCAACGGCGCCAAAAATTGGTTGGATATCAACAAGGTATGTGAAGTTCTTGCACAAGAATTAGGTATTAAAGATAAGGTTTAGAGTTCACCTTTGATCCTGTTCACTTCAAATATGTAATTGATATACCTTGTCCAATCTTTCGCTATAGCATATAGCTATACCGAGTCGAACCACAAGGAGAGCTAGCGTAGAAGCGTTACGATATGAGTGAGAAAAAGAAACGAGATCTCTTCTTTGTTAATTACACAATTGCAAGAAATGTACAAGAAATGGTGGATTGGTTCATTGTGGAAAAAGAAATTAAATTGTGGAAAAAGAAATTAAAAGAATGAAGTGTAATGTAAAGAAAAGAATGCTAGAAGAAAGTGTGTAAACTCTTTTGATAGAAAGATACATGGCTAGCCTAACTACACCTCATTGCTAACATACTAACTCTATGTTGATTGCAAGATTGCCTCATATTGAATCATAGGCAATTGAAGATAGCTTGCATATTCAAGTGTTGTTTCCCTTGTTGAAGACCAGTGTTCCTTTGTTGTTAACTTGAAGCCTCATCTTGAATCATAGGCTCTCTTAATAGATGTTCATTGAGGAACTCTAGGATTAGTACTCAATTAGTGCTAGGGTTAGAAGAATCAAAAACTCTTTTGAACATTCATAGCTTAACTACAAAGTTAGCTTGAAGTACATGAGTTGATCTTGCTACACAAGTGACACATCCTTGGTGATCCATCCTTATGTTTCATCAAAGGCTCTTATAAGAGGCACATAATTCATATGGAGATCTAACAAGCCATTACCAAAGGATACAACCATACTTCATTGGAATTCACAAGAAACATAGAATTATGCAAGAATTGAAGCAGACAATCAACCAAGAGATAGTAGTAGCTAGGTGAGTCTTAGCTAGCCATGCAACAAGAACTTAGCCCTCCATTAGACTAATAACAAAGCTATAATTCTCCATAAAAAGCAAAGATCTAAGCAATTAAACTAGAACTAGAATTAAATGCAAGAAATTAAAGCATATGAAAAGAAAGCATACTCAAGTCTTGCAAAGAGAAGAAGAAAGCTCCATTGATGAATCCTTGATTCAAGAGTGTCACTCTCTTGATTACAAGCTCTCAAACTGAAATCTCTCTCTCAATTTGTCTAGAACTCAAGGAGGAAGGAGAAGAGAACTAAAAACCTAGAACAAAAATTACAACAAATCCCTAATTTTCTCTCTCTCTTCACTGCCTGCACGCACGAACCCTGGTCACCTATTTATAGACATTTTTGAGAAGCTTCTGGAGCCTTGGTGGTTGCCACAAAATCCGGGCCCCAACGGCCTCTCAACTGCCGCAGATACGCGGGAAAATCCCGGAATCTGCGGCAGAATCTGGGCCGTTGGGCCCAGATTTTCTGGTGGGATTTGGTAGTTGGGTAGTTAGCCACGTGGACTACTTGGATTCTCCAATTGGCGCGCGGATCTTGGTGAGATCTGATTTGATCTTTTTGGCTCTTTTTGATTTAACCCCTTAATTATCACTAATTAAAGTGGTTAATGACTTCTTCTCTTTAAAGTGTGGATCTGCAAAAATAGAGAAACTAGGGATTAAAAATCACATTTAATATACAATATGCAAGGTATAAAGGTGGTATAAAATGCAAATATGTGTAACAATCAAACCTTCTTCTTGATTTTTGGTGTACAGATTTAACAACAAGGAACTTTTGCTGCAGTGGACATATAAGTGGCCTTGGACTCTGCTCAAGAAAGCAGAGCCAAGAAGCCCTCATATTTGCTACATTCTTGTGGCAATCTGAGTGAACTACTAACCTGTAATTTTTGCAGGTTAGCTGAATTGCAAAGTTTAATATCTGTATCTATTAATTTCCTTGTTTATCTCTTTGTACTTCCTTTCTAATCTCAACAGTAAAATGATGTTTGTTAAATGCTAAAAACGGTTTAGACTTTACATTTAGGCACGTGTCTAATTCGTTTACATTTTACATTACTGTTAAAGAGTGCTGGAGTAAAAGGTACGTTTGTATGGCATATAGTTTAGGAAACATTCTTGAGTGATTATTTGCTTGTTGAATATTACTTTTCTTTATCCTGCACACTTTGCACAATCAATCTTAAACGCTTGTCCTCTTAACAAGACAAGGTGGGGAAGTCATTACCCTCTCTTAGCCCACAAACAATCTCCTCACTCACTAACCCAAGCCTAATTAAAACTGAGTAGACGTTGACCCTAGGGACATCTCAGACTCAAATAGGAGACTGACCTAAGGGGGAAGTTGATTTGAATCTGACTCTTGCCAAATCGGTGACTAAGGTTGGGGATTGAGGGGCGAAACCCTGAAAGCTGGTGGTTTGGCTTAATTAGGCCCATCGCTTCTGCGCGGATACCTCCCACCAATCTTGCCCCCACCTGGCCGATTAACTTGTAGTCAGATTTGGCAATATACCCCCGGACAGTCTAACCAGTTAGGAGTCGTCTAGGTCTAAGGTTTACCCTAACTTAGGTTAGATTTTTTTTCTTTTTATTTGTTTGCTTATTTGTTTGTTTTTTTCTTTGTTTGTGTTTGACATTTATTGTGTGATATGGCTTATAATAATATTTTTTTCAATTTTAATGGTAACCCATATTACACCCCGACCTCTTTTTCGAATATTACCAACCCGGCATATCATAACTTTAACCAACCTAATGTGCCGGATTGGTCTTATCCGAATCAATATAACCTATGCCCCCAATCTTATAATCATAGTTTCCAGAATAATTTTAACTCTTCACAGAGTCAATGGGGATTCACATCTCCGAGTTCAATTTTCAACCAACTTGTCCTCCTTATCCACCTTGTCCATAATGTTTCCAAGATTTATACTTAGTTCCTCCAGTCCAAAATAGAAAACCATCAGTTTTTGAAATGAGTATGCGTGAGTCCAAACAACAATCACAAAATCTGATGGACTCACAATTTCATCACAAATTCAAAAATAACACTTCATTTTTTCAAGTCCAATCGCAACAAAATGAAGAACTAATAAACTATGAAAAGATGCTTGAAGCCATGACTCAGGCTAAAAAACATGACATAGATATGATGGTCTAAACTCTACGTTCTCACTGTTTGACCAGTTCTCATGTCGCTAACCATTCTGTTAGAGCCGAAGAGTCATGTAATTTTGGAAAACCAGGTTCCATTTTAGCACAATCATTTGAACTTACCCAAACTCCAAAATTTGAAAATACATTGACAGTTTGGCAAGTTATCCCTTTCCTGAAATTGAACTTGAGAATGAATATGATCCTGAACCTCAACTTAGTGATTCAATTCTACTTCCTGATTCAATAATGACTCCGGTGTCTTCACCAGATTTTAATCTTTTTCTCGAGTTAATATTGGATCCTGTGCCAATTCATAATGAAATTTAATCGCCCATCTTTGATGGTCATTATATTGAACTTGACCAATTTCATACTTTTGAAAGTCTCATTGACAAATTGGCAAGTTCTCATTTTTATGAAATTGAACTCAATGAGAAATGTGACCTAGATTCTCAAATCTGTGATCCAGTTCAAATTCTCGAATCAATATTGACTCCTTTTTTGTTACCCTACTTGAGTAATATTTTAGAGTCAGTTTTGATTCTCACACCTATCCTTCTTGAACTTGAATCACCAATATAAATCATATTCTATTGTGGGGAAATGAATGTGGACTTGAGTTTCAACTTCTTAATTTGGACCCACTTTCTGAACCAATCTCGACTCCTGAACCTTTACTCGACTTAAGTCACTTTCCTGAGTTGGTATTAGTTCCCGTACTTTCTAAGTCCAAGTCAATCATTCCATCTTTTCACACTCCATTTTGTGACAAGGCGGTTGACAAAATTGACTCCGAAATTAATTATGAAATTTGGAAATTAGATGAGGTTAAATTTTTAATAAAAACCGTTCATATATATATCATTTTAGTGGGTTATATAAGAGAGATTTCTGGTGGGTTCCTCCGAACTCCACGAAAATTCAATTGGGCCGCATTTCGTGGACCAATCAGACCCCTATCAGAACCACCACCTTAAGGTAATAATTTCCTTTCCTTTCTTCTTTTTCATGCATCTATGCATTAATTCATACATTGAGAACATTGCATGAGATAGGGGTGCGGGAGGATCTAACATAACTTAGATTTTTCTTTTCATTTAAAAAAAAGAAGAAAAAATTAACATTTTCTTTACTTTTAAAAATTTTTTGAAAATAGAAATAATATTTTGACATATTTTTTGTAAGAAATTAAGTCAATTTTAAGGAATAGGATAATCATAATTAGGATTTCTTATACTTGGTCAAAATAAGATTATTCGTTTGATTTAAAGGGTTAGGAAGATTTATCAAAGTAATTTAGTCTTGGTCTTTGCCTTGATGAAATATGCGCACTTTATAAACTTACACACTTAGGGTTCAAAAATAAAGATTCTTATGCCTTATTAAAAAATATATATATGTATATCTATGAAAAATAAACAAATCTAATTATTGATTAACTAGGTGCTTTGGCCTAAGCAAGCCTTGATAATTATGCAAAAGATGATTAGATAAGTTTTAAAAAAGAGAAATATATATATTTATAAAAATCCTCTGATTAAGCTGGGTATTTGGGCCTCATAAAGCATAAGTATTCATGCCTAAAAGCAGTTCATATAATAAAATTCTTAGTTTTGTGGCCTTATTTGCTCGAGTCCTTAAGTCCTTGGGGTGTTTTCTCACTGGGTGATTAAAGACCGTTTCGTTTGGGAGTCATCGATTAAAGGCTCGTTACATGGGCAGATTAGAAAGCTTAATAGAACTAAGGAATAATACCACTAAAAAAATAAATAAATAAATATATAAATAAATAAATAAGACATAATGTTTAGAGTTAAAGAACCCTTAGTCAAAATTTCACGGTCACGAAGGTGCATATGACTTAGGGTAAAGTAATAGACTAGATGAGAAGCACAAGTTGACTCCTTACTTTGATTGATTACAAATTTTTGAATGGAGACTAAGTTTAGGAATGAAAATTTTGGTTTTCCTATAACCTATAGATTACTTAAATCTTACAATAATATTTCAAATATTTTTCTTTCAAAATGTGTTTTCAAAATATTAACATTTTTCTTTTTCTTTATGGTTTTGTGGGTGCAATCCACTGAAAACCCTCACGAGACAAAACTCGTCCTCTAGGGGTAACCTAGAGGTTTAATGGCTTGTTGCACAAGCTCAGTGCAATCGTGTGACCTGCGAAAGTGGTCTAATAATCTTTGATTTAGTTTTGTTGTTTAGCTCGAGGACGAGCAAAAGATAGGTGTGGGGGTATGATTGCACACATTTATTGCATTATTCTTTATTACATTCCACATTTATCTGCAATAAATCTGCTAAGTTCTTTGTCTTAAATGTCTATTTTGTAGAAGATAATCATGAGGAGAAAGAGGATAAAATTAAATAAATATCAGTTAAATTCAGATTTAACTAGATCTATTTGGTTAGAGGAGGATGATCCCAAATCCAGTTAGTTAAATCAGTTTTTGGTGAATCAGGTGGTTAAAGTTAAAGATCAACTGAGAATAACGTCAAATACAGAGTCCAAATCTAAAAGGATAAATGGATAGAGAGAAGATCAATGGATGAGATGAAGCAATTCTAACTCAGATTCTGGTTGGATACATTTTAGTATTCGAATCATAACTTTCGCTACAAGAATTCAAATCTGATGATTCAAGATGATCCAGAAAGAGGACTTAAGGGCTACAAATCTTAAGTTTATCAATATTTATAATTCTATCATTTGATAAGTTATATTTAGCAATCAATATGCCAATAAGCTGTAGATCAGAACTGAATATCCACATCAAATCAAGTTTGGAGATAAGGGAAGGATTCAACTTTAGAAATAACCAGCTTCCCTTATCTTCATACTCCTCTACCCTCTGCATTTCTCCTATAAATACCTGCAATCTCAAAGGCAAAAGGGGACGACCAAGCAGAGAGCAGAACTTAGGCTAATTTGTAGTTTGTAACTTAGGTTTTTAGTTTTCTTTTATATAATTTTTGTTTTATTTATGTAACTGAGAGGAGAGGAGACTTTCATGGAGGAATGAGAGCTAGCATGTACTGAAGGTGACACCGTGTAAGTGTCTTTTTTTCCATTGTTATTTGAATCGAATCGAGGTTTCCTTTTCTTTTCTATTCTTATTTTTGTTCACTTTCCTCTTTTGTGTTTGTGGATCTAAATGAAACCGATAGCCTCGAAGTTGCCTTCTCCTTGCAAGTGTCGTTGATGGCTTATGGTGATGGATATCCATTTCTATGATAGTATAGCTCGCCCCATCATTTTATAGTATAAATCGGGAATGGGGAAGATCTCATCTGCCATGCTTCTCTCGCCTTCAAGTAAAGGTACATCATCGATACGGGTAAATGGTAAACAGGCGCCGAAGAGTTAAGTATATTTTTTAGGTTTTAGTTTTTCTTTCTTTTCTTGTAATTTTTAGTATAGATCACCAACACCATAATCATACAAATCTCTTTCAATTTACAATCATAGCCATCTCTTGAGTAGGCAGAAACCCAGAGTCAGTACAAAGGTACCTGCACTGTTAGTACCTCACATGCATACATATATATGTGAGAATATCTAGGCTACCATGGAATGATGAAGCTTGGGGCTGATTAGAGAGCCCGGAGGCTAAACGACCATGAAGGGTTGACCACATATGGTATATAAAGCAGTAAAAGAGCATATCTAGGGCATGGCATATGTACAAAATAAAAATACACCTAGAGGGCGGGTGAATAGGTGTAATGCTAATCAAATGCAAATACTTAACAATTTATAATGAATGATGCAAACTGATCACTCGAAACAAGAATTGATGTCTTATTCCCCGTGAAGGGCTCTGAACTTCTCCTCGTGATTTCTCTGGATAAGAGTTGAGGTGCTCAATTGCTTTCTTGTTGAGATGAGTAAAGATCGATAAAAATGAATGAATAATAATCAAGTAAATTAAATAGAGACAATAAGGCAATCGCAAACAAGAAATATTTATTTCGAGGTTCGAGCCGCTGCTCTACGTCTTCACCTTCACCACTGTGAAGGATTTCACTATCCACTAACGGATCTTCCTCAAAGAGACCTTACGACAAGGAATTAAAACCACTTAGAGTATATAACTTTCAACTCAATCCTCTTCACAAGAGATAGCACAAAACTAATTAAGATTGCAAGCTCTTGGTGATCAAGAGATCACAAACACTCTCTTACAACTCTCTTACAAATTCCTATAGAGTAAAATGTAAATTTGAGACTCAAGGATGTATGTAAGTAGAAATTAAAATAGAGAGAATATAAGAGCAGAAAACTCAATTAAAAACTTTAAAATTTAAAGCATAAAAAAACTTTGAAAATTTTCACTTTGAACGCAAACTTAGATTTTCAAGAGAATTTGTTGTATGTTAAATCCAATCCCAATGACCCTTTATATAGGCTTTAGAAAAACATATTTAGAATTGTTTACTAGGTCATAAAGGGAAGAATTTGACCCTCAGAATTCAAATAACCGCATTTTAAAAACTTGTTGAAATACAAAAATTTGAAATCTGGCCATTACTATCTTACTGGCAGTCTGTCGGTCGACCGCTTAATCGACTGTCCGATTTAAAAAATTTGACCGTTGGCTATCAGTCGACCGGTTTTAACCAAGGCTAAAGCCATTACAGTTAGTCAGCCGTAGAGGAGAGCGGTCGATCGTGAACATGCACAACATGCACACTCTTCTGCTAGAATTTCGATTTACCGTGCGGTCGACCATCCTGGCCTAAAATAGGTACGGTCGACCGCCCTATCGACTAACCTAGGCCAAGAATAGTACCAAGGTTAATTTGAAACTATTAAAATTTTGTAAATGAATTTGTATGGGTTTTAAAGGGGAAAACATGTATGGACAAGGAGATACAAGTTCTAAAACTAAGTTATAAATTTTGAGAAAATGTGGAATCTTGCATCAAAACCAATCATATCAAAACACCAATACAAAATAAATTGTATTTTTAAAAATGTGTATTTTGTGTATGTATATCTTTAAGCATCAAATCTATAATTCTACACTTTAACACACTATGTTCTTACAAGATTCTAAACGACTACAAGTATCTTCAAGTGGGCTTCTCTGATAGCGATGTTGAGTGCTAGCGATGTTGAGTGCTTTGAGCTTCAATGCCATTCTTGAATACCCTTTAGCCCTCAACACCTTCCTCTAAAGGAAGAAATCTATTTGATCTTCTTGAACCCTAAAATACACTTAAAGCACTTGAACTTGATTAGTACTAAATAACTACATATGTTTTGTTATCATCAAAATACAAAACTGTTCATTGTAACCATTGGGCCAACAATCTCCCCCTTTTTGATGATGACAAAACATATGAGCTATTTAAAAGAAATGAAAGAAAAGAGCTTTGAAAAAATTCCCCCTCTAATTATGCTTATAAATCAAGTACAAGATATCAAGATGACTATAAAGACGAAAAGTGAATTTTAAACATGTCAAATGAATGCATATATGAAAGTTTGGAATAATATGCATAAAACGGCATTGCATATGATCATAAACAAACTAAGGTTAAAAACAAATAAATACTCGACAATACTCGATAAATTCCAATCAATAAATACCAATAAATACTTAATACTTCTCCCACTTTTTGTCATGCATCAAAAAGGTTAAGCAAAATTTTTTTTTTTTAAAACAAACAAAAAATTCAAAATAATGAAAACTCCTGACTCTATAATGTAAACATTTAGCTCACCACAAATGAAAGAAAATCTGTTAAATCAAGTGGCTTAGTAAAAATATCTGATAGTTGAAAATCAGTTGAAACATAATCAATTTCAATATCTCTTTTCTCAAGTTATCTCTAAGAAAGTGATATCGAATTCTATGTGCTTTGTCTTACTATATTGATTTGTATTTTTAGTCATACAAATAGTACTAGTATTATCACAAAATATTTTAATATGATTATAATGCAAATTATAGTCAAGGAGAGTGTGTTTCATCCGAAGGACTTGTACACAATAAGCCCCGGCCGCAACATACTTTGCCTCGACAGTTGAGAGGGCTACAAAATTTTGTATCTTAGAAGACCATGAAACAAGATAATTTTCTAGAAATTGGCAAGTTCCACTTGTGCTCTTCCGATTCACTCTACAACCAGCATAGTCAGCATTTGTGACGCCCCGATCCCGCGGGTACGGGGACGCCACTGCGACGTATATACGCAGGTCAGAAATACCCTCACGTATATACGCTAAGCATCAGTACAGGCAAGAATCAGAGATGGAAGCACAGTGATACATACATTCCAACAGAAATAGCGCAAGTACATGGTTATCACAGAGAATAATACAACATTACATGAATGTTACATTATCAGAAAATACAAAAGTACATAATACATGAAGAGATATACAAAAACAGAAAGGTGCTCACGAGTAGCAAGAGGGTCTCGGGAGCCAAGCAGGAGAAAAGCTAGGAGGAAGAACTACGGCATGATCAAGCTTCCGTTGCACTCTGATCTGCTACAGCCAAGCCACCATGATCCAGGCTCTAAAATCTGGACATGAGAATCCAGGGTTGTTAGCAACCCCAGCGAGTACATATAATAAAACCAGGTGGCGTGCATAACAGATACATGTGTACAGGAAAGGTGTATCGTGAATATAACATGTATGAACATGAAGTAAGACTGTAAGTAGATAACTATAGGAAATCAGTTATATAAGCTCACATTACCGATCAGTGAGATTAGTACATCGAAGGAATAATCCAAAGAAGGAAACCCTCATATATATACCCTATATTTCACGTCACTATAATCTGAGTTTATATAATCTGTCTTTGCCTTCACAATATAATAATGAAATAGTATAGAAGCAATTAAGTAATCCTACAAGATAACACATGTCTAAGTAGTGAGCAGTATAAACCAAGAGTATACCTAGTCATGTATCAGGAACATGTTATTATTAAATTATTAAGACTCATCTGATTTGTATACGTCGGTTTGTGTCCTATCCCACATACCTCAGCATACAGATCCGAGAGTAAGTTATTAGAAACTGATGGGGATCGACGAACCATGCTTAGAATGGGTCCCGTACATGCCCGGGACAACGGTCAAGGAGTATCCGGTACTGAGCCGGAACGTACCGCTAGGTACCGGGACTTATTGTACGCCCGAACAGGAATAGGATGTCACCGCTCCCACAGGAATAGGCCCAGAGGCTTATGGTACAACCGGCAGGCAAGGGAGTAGGGGTGCCAGTACACCCCACGGAAACGCCTGGTGGGCTCCAGGTCGAATCCAAGTACATGGCCGCGCGACACTATAAGACCATCATAAACATGGAAACTATATCGGTACTCATCAGTTTCCCCTATCCCGGTGTAAGTTGTCTAATTATTATAATTTGTCCGGTGATAATGTCCACAGAGTATTCATAGTAATCCCATATTCATGATTATCCTATTACGGGGATCAACAGGAGTATGGTATCAGGAGTAATGTCAGGAGCCTCCATATTTCAGGGGTTCAAGTATACAGGAGTACAGGAGTACAGGAGTACCAAATATATGGTAATAATATAATAATCAAGTCCCCGTAAAAGTGATAGCCATGAATATGTCATATAAATACAGGTATCAGGGGTAGTAATGTCCGGTCAAAGGTCAAGATGTCAAGTCCAGGTATTTGTACCACGTGAAAGCATATCATATACCGGGTGTCAGGAGCAGGTATCAAGTACGACATATCAAGTATCGGTATCTAATATCAAGTGATAAGTGTAGTAAGACAAGAACCGGGGTCGGGTATCACATTTCAAATATAGCATGGCAAGTATCAGTATCAGGTCTCACATATCACATATAGCATGGCAAGTATCAGTGTCAAATATAGCATGGCAAATATCAGTGTCAAATATAGCATGGCAAAATCAGCGTTAAATACCGTGTGCCGGTGTAAATATCAAGTGCCGGTGACATAAATCATATATCTAGTGTAACATGCCAGGTGTCGGTATAATTACCGTATATCGGTGTCATAAATCGTATATCAAGCATAACATGTACAGGGTCGGGTAAAATACTGAGTGCAACATAATATATAAACTCGCATAGCATGATATCATATATTAAATTTACGGTAACAAGTGCTAAGCATGCTAACATATCCACATATCAATTCCATGCTTAAAATAAAAGAGTATTTATTTTTAAGTATATTAAAAGTACTCGCAAAATGATAAATTAGATGCATGTTAAAAATAACTGTACTCGCCTGAAACCGGGGTAAAATACCGGTTAAATTCCAGAAATCGGCGAACAGTTCGAGTAAACCTCTAGCCCACAAATATATATTAAAATATATAATTATAAATATTTATATAAATATTAGAGAGGAGAGAGAGGAGAGAGAAAGTTGTAGAAAAAGAGAGAGAAAAATAAGGTGTTTTTAGAAATAAATTTGGGATTAAAAGGAGGAGGGTATTGATGTAAATAGGGGGAAGTAGTTTGAGAAAAGAGGTGGGGGTATTTTAGGAAAGAGGGGATATGATGTTTTATTTAGGGAAGGAATGAAAAAAAAAAAGGAAAGAAAGAAAAAGAAGAAAGAAAGAATGAAAGGAAAAGAAGGAGGAAGGAGGTGGGTGGGGGTGGCCGGCCGGCCACTGCCGGCGCCGGCGGCCTGCCGGCAGCGGCGCCGCGGGCGGGGAGGAGGGCGGCGAGCGCGCAGGTGGAGAGGAGGGAGTAGGTTGGATATTTCACTTTTTTGTTGTTGTTGTTGTTGTTGTTGGGTTAATGGTGGTGGTAGATGGTGGTGGTGGTTGTGGTGGTGGTGATTGGTGGTGTTGGGAAGTTAGAGGAGGTGGAGGAGGTGGTGATGAGTTAGTTGGAGTGGGGAATTTGGTGGTGGTGAGGGGGAATTTTGGAGAAGATGAAGGTGGATGGTGATGGGTTTTGGGTTGAATTGAAGGTGGTGGTGGAGTTTTTTGAGGTTGATGGAGGTATGGAAGGGTGGTGGGGTGATGGGGGATTCGGCGGCGTGGCTTGGGCGGCGCCGGAGGTGGCGGCGGTGATGGTGGAGGCGGCGGTGGTGATGGGTGCGTGAGTTGGGTGAGAGGTTGAAGATGAAGTGAGTTAGTTGGAATGGAAAGGAAAAGAAAGGGAGGAAGAAAGAGTTTAAAGGAGAAGGAAATTGGGAAAAAATTGATGAATGGGGGGTTGTTCACCTGCTCCCTCTGCTGCCACTGTTGCCGCTGCTGCGTTGGGGGAGTGACAGGGTATGGGTGTTGGAGTGAAGGAGAAGAAAAGAAAAGAAGAAAATGAAAGAAAATGAAAAGAAATTAGAAAAATTAAAAAGAGATGAGAAGAAATAGTTAAAATTTTATAAATAAATATTTTATTAAATAATAAAATTGATAAAATATTCTGGGAGTAATAAGTAGAGGAGTTGAGAGGGAAAAACAAGAAAAAGAAAGAACGACAATTTATATTATTATTTTAATAAGGTGAAAATTTGACTGTTTCAGAACCGTTCCGAAAAATTCTCAAAAATAGAAAATATTATTCTAAGATGTTTTGTGAAATTGGATTTGAAAAATATAATGTAGTTTTCAAAATAAAAATCCTGGAATCATCCGGCGATACCGGGGGACATCAGAATCGGTCAAATTTTGATAAATTCTGAAAAATCCCAAAAAATGTTTTTAGATAGAAAATGAAATTATAAGATGTATTGTGAAAGCCGTTTTTGAAAATTTAATCCCATTTGAAAACTAAAAATCTGGGAATCAGTCAGCGATGCCGACCGACACCGGTTTTGGAGATTTTGCAGAAAAATTTCAGAAAATTCCAGAGAATCATGAAAAATCTAAAATATTAGAAAACAGTCTTTGAAACTGAAATCGATCAAATCGGACTACCAGAAAGTCAAATCGGGCTACTGGCTTGTATCGGGTTCCCGGTCCGAGTCAGGACTTACACTAGATCTGAGAATCCAGATCTGATACTCAATAATATGAGAAATCACAACTTAAAAACTAATATTAGAAGAAAATTGTAATAACATGATCGAAAAAGTTAGGACACGTATCTGGGTACGTATCCCTAGAATGGGGTGCTACAGCATTTGAAAAACTCATCATGAAAAATTGTTCGCTCTTCGATTACCACAAGTCCATTCCAATAGTGCCCTTAAGATATCTAATAATGCGTTTTACCGCAATCAAGTGGGACTCTTTAGGACAAAATTGAAATCTAGCAAGAAGACACACACTAAACATAATATCCGGCCTACTAGCTGTTAAATAAAGTAATCTACTAATCATGTTCTCATAGAGTTTAGTGTCAACATTTATACCTTGTTTATTTGTCAAGTTTTATTGTGGTAGCCATGGGAGTCTTTCATGACTTTGCATCTTCAAGTCTAAATTTATTGATGAGTTTCCTTATGTATTTGGCTTGATTTATAAAAATCTCATCACTCTTTTGCTTGATTTGGAGTCCAAGGAAGTAGTTCAGCTCGCCCATCATAGACATCTCAAACTCATTCTTCATGCATGATTTAAAATCTTTACAAAGCTTTTCATTAGTAGATCCAAATATAATATCATCATCATAAATTTGAACAATTAGGATATCACTATTTAGATGCTTTGTAAACAAAGTGGTATCTACTTTACCTTTTATAAAATCATTTGAAATAAGAAAAGTTGAAAGTCTTTCATACTAAGATCTTGGAGCTTGCTTTAGACCATATAAAACTTTGTCTAATTTTAAAACAAAATCCGGACGTGTAGGTCAACAAACCCGGGGAGTTATTCAACATACACTTTCTCTTAAATAAAACTCTTTAAAATGTGCTTTTGATATCTATTTGAAAAGGTTTGAAATATTTAAAGAAGCAAAGCAAGTGTAATCCGTATGGCTTCAAGCTGTGCTACGGGTGCAAAGGTTTCTCAAAATCGATACCTTTAATTTGGGTGTAATCTTGGGCCACTGATCTAGCTTTATTTTAACAACATTATCCGACTCATCCAGCTTATTCCTAAAAATTCATATAGTACCAATGGTTGGTCTATCATAGGGTCTAGGAATAAGGTGCCAAACTTGGTTACGCTCAAATTGATTGAGCTCTCTTGCATAGGAAGCAGCCAATATGATTTGTCCTCAGCTTCGTGGATTTTTTTTTGTTCAGTATGAGAAATAAAAACAAAATGGCCATAAAAATTATAGAGTTTGGAGCGAGTAGTTACCCCCTTTAATACATCACCTATGATAAGTTCCTTGGGACGACTTGTAGCATATCTCCAATCTTTTGGAAGTGGTTGTGTTGGTGCCACTTCAACCTCTTGAACTTCACCTTTTTCATCAAGCTTTGGCTTATCTTTTTGGATGGATGAGTCTTTCAAGGTTATTTTCTCCATATCTTCATTAAAGAATCAATCTCTACAATATTCTTAACTACTAGATTCTTTAAACTTAACATGCATAGATTCTTCAACAGTCAAAGTAGATTTAGTGAAGACTCTATAAGCCTTTCTAGTGTTGGAATAACCAACAAAAATAGCTTGAAAAGCTTTTGCATCAAATTTTTCTAAGTTACCTTTTGTGTTTAAAACAAAATATTTACATTTAAAAATCCTAAAGTAATAAACATTAGGCTTTTTCAGAGAGTAAATTTTAAATGAAGTTTCAAAAGAATTTTTACAAAGATAAATCCTATTTAAGATGTAATATGAGGTGTTTATGGTCTCAGCTTATAAATATTGAGGGACTCCAATTCACTAATCATTGTCCTAACCATTTCTTGAAGAGTATGATTCTTCCTTTCAACTATTCTATTTTGTTGTGGAGTTCTAGGACAAGATAGTTCATGCCTAATTTCATTTGCTTCACAATAAGTGATAAAAGAATGGTTAATGAATTCACCACCTCTATCACTTCTTATGCACAAAATTAAAAAATCTTTTTTTTCAACCCTTTTCTAAAAACATGAAAATGTTAAAAGGCCTGATCTTTATGTTCCAAAAAGAAAACCCATGTAAAATGAAAAAAGTCATCAACTAAAGCAAAAACAAAATAGTTTTCATTTAAACTCTTGATTTTAGATGGACCAAACAAATCCATGTGTATTATCTTTAAAAGCCTTGATGTCATGATATCGTTGATTATTATGAAAGAGGACTTGGTTTGTATCCCAAGTTGGCACACATCACAAATACGGTCCTTTTCAAATTTCAACTAAGGAATACCTTTCACCACTTTCTTAGTGTTAATTCTAGATAGATGGCCAAAAGAGACATGGCCTAATTTTCTATGCCATAACTAATAATCCTCATTGAAAGCATTTAAACAAGTAGCATTGTAATATAAATTAGACAAATCAAACATGTATACATTATTTTCATAAAAATCGAAAAGAATGCATGTATTTGTTTTACTATCTAAAACATTGTAAGACAAATCATTAAAAATAACTTTAAAATCTCTATCACAAAGTTGACTAATACTCAAGAAATTATGTTTGAGACCATCAACTAAAATAACATTTTCAATTAATGGAGATGAGCCAATTTTAATGTTACCTATACCGATAATCTTGCCTTCTGAGTCATCTCCGAAGGTGACGGTGCGACCTTTATGGTTTCGTGATAGGGTTGCAAAATTATTGATATTCCAAGTCATATGCCTTGAGCAGCCGCTATGAAGATACCACCGCTCCTTACGTCTTTGAGCCTTGGTGTGTACCTATATCAAAAGAAGGTGTCATTGATTTTGGTACCCATATTTTCTTGGGTCCTATAATGTTAGTCCCTTTGATCCAAACATGATTATTAGAAGTATTTATGTGATCAAAATAAAATTTAACTAAGTGACCCTTTCGGCCACAATAAGTACATTAATAAACTCTATATATAAAAGAATGATGAGTATGTGGGGAATGAGTATGCTTATGTGTATGAATGTATTGTGATTTCAAGGTGTGAGCATATGTAGCATGAACATGTTTTTTTGAAGTATTTTCTTAGAAAACATTGCCTCTAATCTAGCCTTATCAAACTCACATTTCTTTAAAACATTTCCCAAAGTGTTAATTTTATTTTTTAAAGTAAAAAATTTCATTTTCATCAATCATAAAAAATTTTTCTTTACATGAAATTTTGTATGCATCAAAATCATTTTGTGTAGATATGAGTGTGGAACATAAAGCATCTTTTTCTTTAGAAAGAGTGAGAATTTTATCTTGAAGAGTTTCGTTTTTTTTTATATTGAGGTATTTCTTATTTAGAAAATCATAATTATTGAAAGTTCTTCAAATGCCTTACCTAATTCATCTATAGTTAATTCACAATCATCTAAGAATGGTTTAGATCTTACCTTAGATGTGTTATCATTTGCCAGGAAACACACATTGGCCGTGCCTACCTCTTTATCGAATTCACTCTCCGAATCTCATATTGCTTTAAGAGATTTCTTCTTGTAAGGCTTCTTTGAGGTAGATGGCTTGCCTTTATTCTCGGGGCAATCTGCAACAATGAATCCCGACTTACGATAATTGAATCAAATGATTTTCTTGTCTTATTTTCCTTGCCATCGTCTTCTATTATTGAACTTGGTCTTGTTATACATCCTCCTTATATTTTTCACTAGGAGAGAAAGCTCTTCATCATCATCTTCTTCATTATCACCGTCAGAGGGAGTAGACTTGAAAGCAATCATCTTTTTCTTTTGGGGCGCCATTTCTTCTCTAACCTTCCTCTCCATCTCATGAGTCTTAAGGTTGCCGATAAGACCTATGAGCTCCATTTCTTCCTTGTCATTGAGCTCTTTTAGAGTTGTAGTCTTGACCCCCCATGAATGACCTTCCCACCTTTTGATCATTGTCTATAGTGTCACCTAGAGAAGCAAGATAATTGCACACATTTATTGCATTATTCTTTATTATATATCCACATTTATCATGTAATAAATCTGCTAAATTTCTTGTCTTAAATATTTGTTTTGCAGTAGATAATCATGGGGAGAAAGAGGATAAAATTAAATAAATATTAGTTAAATTCAAATTTAACTAGATCTATTTGGTTAGAGGAGGATGATCCCAAATCCAGTTGGTTAAATTCAGTTTTTGATGAATCAAGTGGTTAAAGCTAAAGATCAACCGAGGATAACGTCAAATATAGAGTCCAAATCCAAAGGGATAAATGGATAGAGAGAAGATCAACAGATGAGATGAAGCAATTTTTACTCAGATTCTGGCTGGATACGTTTTAGTATTTGAATCATAACTTTCGCTACCAGAACTCAAATCTAATGAGTTAAGATAATCCAGAAAGAGGACTTAAAGGGATACAACTCTTAAGTTTATTATTATTTCTATTTCTGTCATTTGATAAGTTATATGTAGCAAACAATACGCCAATAAGGTGCGGATCAGAACTGAATATCCACATCAAATCAAGTTTGGAGATAAGAGGAGGATTCAAATTCAAAAATAGCTAGCTTCCCTTATCTCCATACTCCTCTAGCCTCTACATTTCTCCTATAAATACCTGCAATCTCAAAGGTAAAACGGGGAATGACTAAGCAGAGAGTAGAAATTAGGCTAATTTGTAGTTTGTAACTTAGGTTTTTAATTTTTTTTCATGTAATTTTAGTTTGAGAGGAGAGGAGACTTTCATGGAGGAATGAGAGTAAGATTGTATTGAATGTGACACCGGTGTAAGTGATCTTTTCTTCCATTGTTATTTTAATCGAATTGAGGTTTCCTTTTCTTTTCTATTCCTAATTTTGTTCGCTTCCCTCTTTTGTGTTTGTGGATTCAAATGAAACCGATAGCCTCGAAGTTGCCTTGTCCTTGCAAGTGCCATTGATGATTTATGGTGATGGATATCCATTTCTATGGTAGTATAGCTCGCTCCTTCATTTTATAGTGTAAATCGGGAATGGGAAAGATCTCATCTGCCATGCTTCGCTCACCTTCAAAGAAAGGTACATCGTCAATACGGGTAAAAGGTAAGCAGGCGCCGAAGAGGTAAGTATGTTTTTTAGGTTTTAGTTTTTCTTTCTTTTCTTGTAACTTTTAGTGTAGAGCACCAACACCATAACCACCCAAATCTCTTTTACTCTTTCAATTTCTTTGTACATATCACTTCTATTTTCTCCATCTTCTCATTCTCCCACTTTCTTCCTAGCTTGATTTTAACTCAATTTTTCACTTTTCTTTTTAAGAACTAAAAATAAGATCTTTAACTATTCTTTGTAACCTAAAAGAGAACTTATTAAAAAGCTTCCATCGCTAGTCCCTCCTTGTGGATCACGACCTGCATAGCCATTTGCTATTGCGGTAGCATTGAGTACGATGCACCTCTATTTTGTATTTCTAAAATTTTGTATTTGTGTGCATGTAAAACCTCAATCAAATTTTGGCGCCGTTGCCGGGGAGGGACGGTAATTTATTCTCTTTTTAGATTTACATTTTTGGTTAACTTTCTTCTTAATTTTTGGTGTACAGATTTAACAATAAGGAATTTTTGCTGCTGTGGACATATAAGTGGCCCTGGACTCTGCTCAAGAAAGTAAAGCCCAGAAGCCCTCAGATTTGCTACATTCTTGGGGTAATCTGAGTGAAATGCTACCTGTATTTTCTGTAGGTTGGCTGTATTGCAAAGTTTAATATCTGTAAATATCTATTTCCTTATTTGTCTCACTGTACTTACTTTCTAACCTCAACAGTAAAATAATGTTTGTTAAATGTTAAAAATGATTTAGACTTTGCATTTAGGCACGTATCTAATTCGTTTACACTTTACATTACTGTTGAAGAGTGCTGGAGCAAAAGATACGTATGCATGGCATATAATTTAGGAAACATTCTTCAGTGATTATTTGCTTGTTGAATGTTACTTTTTTTATCTTGCACACTTTGCACAATTAATCTTAAGGGCTTGTCCTATAAACAAGATAATATGGGGAAGTCATTACCCTTCCTTAGCTCACAAACAATCTCCTCACTCATTAACTTAAGCCTAACTAAAATTGAGTAGACATTGGCCCTAGGGACATCTCGGACTCAATTAGGAGATTATCCTAAAGTGGAAGGTGTTAGAATTTGACTCTTGCCAAATTAGTGTCTAAGGAAAGGGATTGAGGGGCGAAACCCCGAAGGCTAGTAGTTTGGCTTAATTAGGCTCATCGCTTTTGCGTGGATACCTCCCACCAATTTTGCACTGACCTGGCTGATTAGCTTGTGGTCAAAGTCTGCATTATAGCTCCCGTGGACAGTCTAACCAGTTAGGAGTCGTCTATGTCAAAGGTCTTCCCTAACTTAGTATAGAATTTTTTTCTTTCTTTTATTTGTTTGTTTTTATTTGTTTGTGTTTGATATTTCCTGTATGATATGGCTTATAACAATAATTTTTTCAATTTTAATGCTAATCCATATTACACCTCGACCTCTTTTTTAAATATTACCAACCCGACTTATCATAACTTTAACTAACCTAGTGTGCCGGATTGGTCTTGTCTGAATCATTACATGCCCCAGTCCCAATACTATGAATAAGACTGGAATAATCATCACTACTCTTCATAGAGTTAATGGGGATACAACTCCCTCGAGTCATATTGTCAACTACCCTACCAACATCCAGCTTCATATACTCTTTCTTCCGAACAACCATTAGAAGAATCCATTGACTGGGAAAAGAGGATGGAAGCCTTAGATGAGCTTGAGTGACGAATTCAAATTTTAGAAGACTCAAAATCCCGTTAAAATTTTCAAGTCGCAGATCCTTACTCTATTTTTCAAGGAGAGCATGCCAACTTAGAAAAGAATATAGAAATTATGATTCAATGCTAAAATGATCCACTCAATATGATAGAAGCAAGATTAGTAGATTGGAGACCATGCGTAGGAATAAGGAAACTCTCCATATTAAATCTTTGACTATTCCCAACACTCTAACCATATTGATGAAAACTAAGAATCATGATATCTTGAAGACTTTGACCAAAATTCAGTTTCACCACTGATTGAGGCTAAACCTGCACAAAAATTACGAGATTAAAGAACTTAAAACAAATATGTGCAAGTGCTCAATTCTTCCGCTATAGCAAGTGGCTATGCGGGTCGTGATCCACAAGGAGGGTTTGCAATGGAAGCGTTACAGTTCTTTATTGAAATCGTTATGAAAACAAGCGAAAGTTCTTCTCTGTTTTATGTTATGAAAATGAAAAATAGTTATAGGTTAAAGTTAAGAAGAAAGTGGTGGAATAGAAAGTGGAGAAATCAGAAAACAATGAAGCGACTATGTACAAATGAAGTGGAAAGAAGAATGAAAACGATTTGGAAGAAGTGGTGTTTGTGATTTAATTTACAGAAATGAAAGAAAAGGAATAAAAACAATTGCTTACCTTCTTTTCGTCAAAAGCTTACCTTGAGTCTTCAGCGATGATTTTACCTTGAAGTGGAGGCATTCAGCGCATAGCCCATAAGATTTGAGCATTGGTCTTCGTCCACATTACATCATCAAGACTACTTCAAGAATGAAATGATACAGAGAGAGACTCTATTCCATCGTCATGAGCTATCGGTGGCACTCGCAATGGCAAGGCTCTTTCGATGCTTTTAGACTCACTTGGAAGACGATTGTACGAAAAAGAAAAGTAAAATAGAAAAGAAGAAGAAGAAGAAGACTAAATAGAAGTACATACACATAAAAAACCTCGATTCGATTTCATAACAATCAAAGAAAAGAAAGAAAACCTTACACCATTGTCACTATAGCTCAAGCTTCATTCATGTTCTTCGATGAAAGTCGATCTCCTCTGAATTACATAAATGAAAATTACAATTACATAAAAAGGAAAAACAAAAACCTAAACTAAGAAATGGAAAACTAGTCTAAAATCCTAACTCTACATTGACGTCCCATTTTCAGCGCAAGTACAGGCCTTTTATAGGCAAAACCCTAACCACCATGATCCCGGGGAGGTCGGGGGAGCAAACGCTCCCCCTAACTCCCCAAGATTGCCGCAGAAACGCGGCAAAAACCGCGTTTCCGCGGCCAGGGTGTGGCCAGGTGGCCACACCCTGTTGGTGGTTCTCCCCGGTTTCTCCCTCTGACTTTATTTGGAGTTAGTTTTGCAGTTTGGCTCCGAGATTTTGAAGAAATGGCCTTGGATTCTTGGCTTTAACCGATCGATCCTGAGAGGATTCTTCTCAACCGGTTTCAACCTCTTGATTTTACCCTGATTTTGTTTGTGCGAATTAATTCTGATTTAATTCAGAATTCTGGTGGGCTTTTGGGCTCATTTCTCTTCATCTCCTTAAAGATTGGGCCTACAAATAAATTAAACAAATAATTAGGACAATGCAGGCTTTTATTCTAAAATAAGTATGAAAATGTGACATTAAATATGCAACATTAGCAACCAATCACACCCCCACACCTATCTTTTGCTCGTCCTCGAGCAAAACAACTAAATTATACTAAGGATTATTAGACCACTTTCGCAGGTCGCGCGATTGCACTGAGCATGTGCAACAGGCCGTTAAACCTCTAGGTTCCCCCTAGAGGACGAGTTTTGTCTCGTGAGGGTTTTCAGCGGATTACACCCACAAAATCCATAAAGAAAGAGAAATAAAGAGTTAGTATTTTCGAAAAGCATTTTGAAAGAGAAAAATATTTGAAATATGATTGTAAGATCTAAGCAATCTATAAGTTATAGGAAAGCCGAATTTTTCATTCCTAAACTTAGTCTCTATTCAAAAATTTGTTATCAATCAAAGTAAGGAGTCAAATTGTGCTTCTCATCTTGTCTATTACTTTACCCTAAGTCATATGCACCTTGTGAATGTGAAAATTTGACTAAGGGTTCATTAACTCTAACTCTTATGCCTTATTTATTTTTATATATATACTTTTTTTTTGTGGTATTATTCCTTAGTTTTATTAGGCTTTCTAATCTGCCCATGTAACGAGCCTTTAATCGATGACTCCCAAACCAAACGGTCTTAGGGCACCAGGTGAGAAAACACCCCCAAGGACTTAAGGACTCGAGCAAACAAGGCCACAAAACTAAGGATTTTATTATATGAACCTCTTTTAGGCGTGAATACTTATGCTTTATTAGGCACAAATACCCAGCTTAATCAGAGGATTTTTCTTTTCAAACTTATCTAATCATCTTTCGCATAAATACTAAGGCTTGCTTAGGCCAAAGCACCTAGCTAATCAATAATTAGACTTGTTTTTTTTTTTTTCAAACTCATCTAATTATCTTTTGCATAAATACTAAGGCTTTCTTAGGCCAAAGCACCTAGCTAATCAATAATTAGATTTGTTTATATATAAATTTTTTATAAGGCATAAGAATCTTTGTTTTTGAACCCTAAGTGTGTAAGTGTATGAAGTGTGCATATTTCATCAAGGTAAAGATCAAGACAAAATTACTTTGACAAATTATCTTCCTAACTCTATAAATCAAACAAATAATCTTATTTTGACCAAGTATAAGAAATCCTAATTTGGATTTTCCTATTCCTTAAAATTAACTTAATTTCTTACAAAAATAAGTCAAAATATTGTTTCTATTTTTCAAAAAGTTTTTAAAAGTAAAGAAAAATGTTAAATTTTTTTTTTAAAGAAAAAGAAAAGTTATGTTAGACCCTACCCCACACCTATCTCATGCATTGTCCTCAATGTATGAATTAATGCATATATGCATGAAAAAGACGAAAGGGAAGGAAAAGGTTACCTTAAGGTGGTGATTCCGGTGGTGGTCTGATTGGTCCACGAAACATGGTCCAATCAACTTTTCTTGGGTCTCGGAGGAACCCACCAGAAATTACTTTACTATAACCCACTAAAAAGATGTATCCATAAAGGATCTTTATTAAATATTTAACCCCATCTAATTTCCATATTCCATAATTGATTTCGGAGTCAAATTTGTCAACCACCTCGTCCCAGAAAGGAGTATGAAATGATAGAATGATTGACTTGGACTCGGGAAGTACAGGAACTAATTGTTGGCCCAAAGGCCTATCACCCTAGTTTTGATGATGATCAACTCATGAAGTTATATTTACTAATGATCTTGTGTTTAATTAGTGACAGATTCATTATCATGATCTTAGTAGGTGCATAGCTCAACAAAGGATAAAATGTCAAGATTTGGAGCTAGCACGGTGTGATCCAAGGAGCTTTTGGATCAAGCTTGGACCAAGTCAAGAAGATGAGAAGCCTTCAAGTGAAGACTTCAAGAAGATGAAGACTTGTGTCTAGGTATAAGATTTTGTTTTTGTTTTAGTTAAAAATGTAAAGGATAGATAGTTGGTGGATTGCTCAAGTATACCATGCACACACACTCTTGATTTAGAATTATTTTCATAAAAGATTTTTTAGTTTAGAAAAGATTTTTCTTTTTGAAAAATATAAGTTTGGTTTTTGGTATTTCCCATATACTTATCTTTCAACCAAAACCATATTTAGAGCCTTATGACAAAAACATAGATATTTCATTATGATTGTGTAGTGGATCTTATCCATACACACTATGCCTTAAAAGTATATCTTATTTTTGTATTTGATGAAGATTTGGAAAAATATGTTTTGGAAAATATTGTTTTAGAAAAATACAGTTTTTATCATGGGCCAAATATTTCCAAGTTACAAAAATAGTCCAATCTTTTATAACATGCCTTGATTTTGTGCAAGCATGTTGGTATATCAAAGTATATTGGTAAAACTATTTTTGTAGATTTTTATGTATTTTATGGGATTTTATATGAGCCAAAATGACTAACTTTTTAATCCCAGAAAAACTGTTTCAGGCTTCAGCCAAGTCGACTAGTCGAATTAATTAGTCGACTAATCCTGAAGTCGGTCGACCGGGCCGGTCGACCGACGTGCACAAACGTGCACGCCTGTGTGTACTGATGGTCGGTCGACCATGCCGGTCGACCGCTCCAGAGAGCAGTGCTCTCTGGAAAGTTCGGTCGACCGCACCGGTCGACCGTAGCTCCAACGGTCAGAAATCCGACCGTTGGCGGTCGACCGGGCCGGTCGACCGGCAGTACTAACAGATCCCAACGGCTATATTTTTCTGGCCTATAAATTGGGGGGTCTTGTCATTGTTTTGGAATAAGATTTTAGGAGAGCTTTGAGCCAGTTTTTCCCAGACTTTTTAAAGGGTTTTCTCCACAAAATAGTGAGTAAATATTTCCTATCTAAAGGGAAGATTTTGTAAAGAGTGTTAAAAGAGATTTCTTGAGTTTTTCACCAAAATTTCAATCCTTGCTTTTTCTCACACCACACTTGAGCATCCATTGATTATACATCCTATAGGTGTGTTGTAGTGAGAGTGCTTTAGGTGATCAAAGTGTTATGATCACCAAAGATCTTTTCCTTGTTCTTTGAGGAGACGGGCAAGTGTGCTCGTGGCTTGTTTAGGGTTCGGGTGCGAACTCTTGTTGTTTGAGGTGCGGCCTCGGCGAGCCGGTGGGCTTGCGTTGTGTACGGGACTAGGGAGTCCGAGGGCTTCTAGGTGTTGCGGCACCGAGGAGAGATCCATTGGGATCTTGCATAGTGGAAATCCTTCGTGTGTCGAAGGCGGGGATGTAGAGCAAGTGTGCTCGAACCTCGAAACATACCCTTGTGTTTGCAATTGCTATTCTCTCTCTCTCTCTTTGTCTCTTGTTATATCTTGCATGTTATTTATTGTGTTCATCTTTATATGCATGATATATTCCTTGTGCTCATATTGATATACTTGCGTGGGATTGTTGACTAACACTTGTATTCAACCAAGAGAGCCAACGCGGCACCTCAACCCATTCAAGGGGAATCTAGAGGAGTTTGTCCAGAGCCCTTCACGGGGAATTCGACAACACTCTTTGGTTATACGTGGTGTTTAGTGTAAAAGATTTAATTAGGTCATAATTGTTTTTAGCTTCCGCATTATTTGCATCATTCATCATTAAGTGACCATTAGATTAGCCATCACCTATTCACCCCCCTCTAGGTGATTTACAATTGGTATCAGAGCTTGGTACTATGATTTTGGTCTAACAACCTAGAGTAAAAGATCCTTATTTTTAGGCTAATCACAATATTTTTGTACACACACCATGGACTTCATGTCACCACCCACCTTTGACATTCTTAACATCCAAATTTGGAAGGTTAAGATGTCATTGTACCTCAAGGCCTTAGGCATTCATGTTTATCTTGCCATATCTAATGATTCATATTGTTTAAATGGTAAGAATTTTGAGGCTAATACAAAAGCCCTTCATGCTATCAAGTCTACCCTAGATGATGTTTATTTATCTAGAGTTTCTAACTTTGATTCGGCTTTTGTAGTTTGGAATACCCTCATCTCCCTCGGTGAAAAAGATCTATACTATGCGGGGAGCGATTCGGACGTTGGAAGCGAAATCTCCAACGTATGCTATATGGTCCAAGGGGATAACCCCCTTGAGGTAACTTTCGAATCCGAGGATGAGGATAATAATATGTCATATGAAGAGCTTTCTACCTTTTGTCATCTATTGCTTGAAAAATATGACATGATTAAAAAGGAAAATAAAAATTTGAAAAAGAACATTGCTTGCATGCATGTAGAACAAGACTCTTTTAAATCTAACATTTCATGTTTAGAAAAAGACAACAATAATTTGAAAAAGGATTTTGATTGCATGCTTAAGGAAAATGATTCTTTCAAATCTAAGATTGCATGCTTAGAAAAAGAAAATAAAGATTTGAAAAATGAAAATGTTTCCTTATTTTCAAAATTGAATGATTTGTGTGAAGGAAACAATACATTGAAAAATAAAATTGATTTGGTGGAAAAACAAAAAGAAGTTGTTTTTCAAGAAAATATTTCTTTGAAAAGAAAATTTGTTGAAAAAGAAAAAGAATTTGTTTCTAAAAAGAAAAAGAAAAATGATTCTACATCTCATCATGCTTTACATGCCACAACTAATGAGATAAATATGTTGAAAAATAAAATAGATAATTTGAGATCTAATTTGAGCACATGTGCATTCAATCATACTAAATTGGAGTCAATGTTTTCAAAGAAACAAACTCCACACATTCATGCACATCATAACCATGCATTTGCTTATGTTGCACAACATGATCACACTCCTACACATAAGCATACTAAGGTGTACATATGTACACATTGTGGCCACAAAGGCCATTTAGCAAAGTTTTGTTATGATAATATTAATTCTCTAAATTTTGCTAATTATAAAAGATTTTGGGTTCCTTACAAGTCTAACCCCAAAGGACCCAAGAAAATATGGGTACCAAAACCCCCACCATTTGCTTGTGATGTAGGTGAGGGCTCTCACAAAACGTGAGAGGATTGGTGCCTTGGTAGTGGATGCAATAGACTTGATGGACATACTTTTGGATGCATCGCTATCAAGGAGCTTTGGTGGAAAGACCACCATATTTGGAGCTTTGGAGTTGGTAACAATTTCTAAATTCCTAGTTTTATGCACATGCTTTTAATTTCATATATCATATAGCATGTTCATATTTTTGTGTGCTTCATGTGGTATTTACATGTTTAAATGAAGATTTTATCAAAACGTGCATGTATACATATACAAATAGTGAATTACAATTGATTCATATATGATTGAACTTCATACTCACTTGTACCCACTATTTGCATATGCATAGTCTAGTTTTGATGATTCTTTCATTTATACTTGTTATGCCTATTTTTATGCTTTACTTCATGTATATGTATTTTTAATTCAAATCTAATAAATATACATGTATACCCGTGAGTCTCTTGCCTTCATGCAAACATCATTAATAGACTCTTTTAGATTTGGGATATGTATGTGTATTGTTAGGATTGGATTAATCATACATATACCATGAAGATTAGTGTTTTGATTAAAAATGATTTTTCGTGTTTTTGTTTAAAAATGTGACTTATGAGCTTCATTGACTATTTTCATAAAAATGCTATTTACATGATCATTTAACACTCACATTTTTATTAAAAACATTTTGAGCCTTATAGACCATGAGTGCTTAAATTTTTATGTACCTAGTTATGTTTATGAAAAACATAAGATTTGATATATTTGAAGGATCTTTGACTAGTTTTCAAAAACAATTTATACTAGTTATTTATTCTTCAAATAATTTTTTTTGAGATTGACACATGATTCTAGTTTTTCTCAAAATTTGATGCTTCATGATTTGAATATTAGTTTATATGTTAGTTTTTGTCAACACTAGGATTTATACTTGTACATGTCGTGGGCCACAAATAAATCTATTTATATTTGTGCTTGAATGCTTATTTGAACCCATGAAATGTGCTTGTATTGCTTGGTTTTGATAATACATACATTTTTAAACTTATATTCCCACTTTTTGGATTTGATTTATGATCATGTGTTTTTCATTTCATGTATATGTGTATTTTGCCAAACTTTAAGATATACATGTATACCTCTTGAGTCATTTGCCTTTAATGCAAATCTATTTATATGGACTCAATTGTATTTAAGAGATATGTATGTATACTTATTGTGTTGTCAAAACATACATATATCTTGAAATATTTTTTTTAATAAAAATAAAAATAAAAATTTGTGATGATTTTCATGTTTTCTTATTTAAAGGAATATTGAGATTAATTGACATTTTTGCTTTATTCCTTGCTTGAAGAATTTCGTACTAGTTTTAAAATATTTTTATATTATCTAGTGCAAATTCTTCATTTGGTAGAGTTTTTCAAACTAAGCTTATTTTCAAATCTATTTTTTAAACCCCTACCATCAATGGGAGGATGGATGGGCGATTATGCCTTGTATGCTTCATTAAAAATCTTCTATCTTGAGAATATGAAGGGTGGTAGGTTATGAGATATACACTTGATTTTATTGTTATGTCAATTGGTATCATTGAATCGTTTCAATTGGTATCAATATGAACTTATTTTGTATATACTCATATTTTATTTCTTATATATATGTATGTTTCAATTTCACTTGGTATACTCATTTCTCATACATATATATGATTTCCACGTGCTTAACTCACAATTGGCTCACATTTTTAAAAGCACAAAGTTTATGATGAAAAAAAAAAATTCATATGTTTACTATTGATATCAAAATAAAAAAATATGTTGATTTGATATCTCAAAATGTGTTTTATTAAGTAAGTTCAAAATTTTAAAGAAAAATTCAAAATATTTGATTTGTATTTTCTATATGCAAGGAGAGCTTAACATCTCTCTTACATATGGATTCATGTTGAGTATATTATAAATTGAGGAGCTTGACAACTCTTCTTTATATGATATACGTGTGTAGGGGGAGCTTCACATCTCCTCTTATGCATTACATAATATGTGTTATGTGAGTTAGGGCTTGTCATCCCTTCTTCATGTAATGCATATGTGTAGGGAAGCTAACTTAGCGTCTTCCTCTTCATGAATGTATATCGCATATAAATCTTTATTGATTGATTTGTATTACCCCTTCTTGATCTTTTTGTTTTTGACAAAAAGGGGAGAAAAATTTGTTTGATTTGATTTTACTTTGAACCCTTTGTTGATGATTGACAGAAAGGGGGAGAAGTATTTGAGTATATATATGCATGTTTTCATTACTAAAGGGGGAGTAGTATTTGTCTTCCTTGCTATTTATGCATATATGTTTTGTTTTGCAAAAAGGAGAAAAAGATTTATTTTGTTTCATCTCCATCATTTGCATACATATTCATAAGCTTCATTGTCATATATTATTATTTATGTCTATGCATGAGTTAAGGGGGAGCTTCCTTGAAGCTTTACTTTAATCCATGCATATATAACCTCATGAGTTTTGTCATCATCAAAAAGGGGGAGATTGTTGGCCCAAAGGCCTATCACCCTAGTTTTGATGATGATCAACTCATGAAGTTATATTTACTAATAATCTTGTGTTTAATTAGTGACAGATTCATTATCAAGATCTTAGTAGGTGCATAGCTCAACAAAGGATAAAATGTCAAGATTTGGAGCTAGCACGGTGTGATCCAAGGAGCTTTTGGATTAAGCTTGGACCAAGTCAAGAAGATGAGAAGCCTTTAAGTGAAGATTTCAAGAAGATGAAGACTTGTGTCTAGGTATAAGATTTTGTTTTTGTTTTAGTTAAAAATGTAAAGGATAGATAGTTGGTGGATTGCTCAAGTATACCATGCACACACACTCTTGATTTAGAATTGTTTTCATAAAAGATTTTTTAGTTTAGAAAAGATTTTTCTTTTTGAAAAATATAAGTTTGGTTTTTGGTATTTCCCATATACTTATCTTTCAACCAAACCATATTTAGAGCCTTATGACAAAAACATAGATATTTCATTATGATTGTGTAGTGGATCATATCCATACACACTATGCCTTAAAAGTATATCTTGTTTTTGTATTTGATGAAGATTTGGAAAAATATGTTTTGAAAAATATTGTTTTAGAAAAATACAGTTTTTATCATGGGCCAAATATTTCCAAGTTACAAAATAGTCCAATCTTTTATAACATGCCTTGATTTTGTGCAAGCATGTTGGTATATCAAAGTATATTGGTAAAACTATTTTTGTAGATTTTTATGTATTTTATGGGATTTTATATGAGCCGAAATGACTAACTTTTTAATCTCAGAAAAACTGTTTCAGGCTTCAGCCAAGTTGACTAGTCGAATTAACTAGTCGACTAATCCTGAAGTCGGTCGACTGGGCCAGTCGACCGACGTGCACAAACGTGCACGCCTGTGTGTACTGATGGTTGGTCGACCGTGCCGGTCGACCGCTCCAAAGAGCAGTGCTCTCTGGAAAGTTCGGTCGACCTCACCGGTCGACCGTAGCTCCAACGGTCAGAAATCTGACCGTTGGCGGTCGACCGAGCCGGTCGACCGGCAGTACTGACAGATCCCAACGGCTATATTTTTCTGGCCTATAAATTGGGGGGTCTTGTCATTGTTTTGGAATAAGATTTTAGGAGAGCTTTGAGCCAGTTTTTCCCAGACATTTTAAAGGGTTTTCTCCAAAAAATAGTGAGCAAATATTTCCTATCTAAAGGGAAGATTTTGTAAAGAGTGTTAAAAGAGATTTCTTGAGTTTTTCACCAAAATTTCAATCCTTGCTTTTTCTCACACCACACCTGAGCATCCATTGATTATACATCCTATAGGTGTGTTGTAGTGAGAGTGTTTAGGTGATCAAAGTGTTGTGATCACCAAAGATCTTTTTCTTGTTCTTTGAGGAGACGGGCAAGTGTGCTCGTGGCTTGTTTAGGGTTCGGGTGCGAACTCTTGTTGTTTGAGGTGCGGCCTCGGTGAGCCGGTGGGCTTGCGGTGTGTACGGGACTAGGGAGTCCGAGGGCTTGTAGGTGTTGCGGCACCGAGGAGAGATCCATTGGGATCTTGCATAGTGGAAATCCTTCGTGCGTCGAAGGCGGGGATGTAGAGCAAGTGTGCTCGAACCTCGAAACATACCCTTGTGTTTGCGATTGCTATTCTCTCTCTCTCTCTCTCTCTTGTTATATCTTGCATGTTATTTATTGTGTTCATCTTTATATGCATGATATATTCCTAGTGCTCATATTGATATACTTGCGTGGGATTGTTGACTAACACTTGTATTCAACCAAGAGAGCCAACGCGGCACCTCAACCCATTCAAGGGGAATCTAGAGGAGTTTGTCCAGAGCCCTTCACGGGAAATTCGGCAACACTCTTTGGTTATACGTGGTGTTTAGTGTAAAAGATTTAATTAGGTCATAATTGTTTTTAGCTTCCGCATTATTTGCATCATTCATCATTAAGTGACCATTAGATTAGCCATCACCTATTCACCCCCCCTCTAGGTGATTTGCACTAATACCGACTCAGGAAGGTAACTTAAGTCAAGTAAAGGTTCAAGAGTCGAAATAGGTTCAGAAATTGGGTCCAAGTCAAGAAGTTGAAACTCCAGTCCACATGTATTTTCCAACAATGGAACGTGACCTAATATGGGTGATTCCAGTTCAGGAATGATAGGTGGAGGAATCAAAACTGACTCTAAAATATTACTCAAGTTTGGTAACAAAACGGGAGTCAAGATTGATTCAGAAAGTTGAACTGGATCACAGATTTGAGAATCTAGGTCACATATCTCATTGAGTTCAATATCAAAAATTGGAGAACTTGTCAATTTATCCATGGGATTTTCAAAATTGTAAAGTTGGTCAAGTTCAACATGATCCTCAAAGATAGGTGATTCAATTTCTTTATGAATTGGTACAGGATCCAATGTTGACTCCGGAAAAGATTGAAGTCAGGTGAAGATACCGGAGTCATAATCGAATCAGGAAATAGAATTGAATCACTAAGTTGGGGTTCAGGATCATAATTATTTTCAAGTTCTATTTCAGGAAAAGGAAAACTAGCCAAACTATCAATATCACTTGGAGTTTGGGTAAGTTCACATGGTTGTTCTGAAATAGAATCTTGATTTTCAAAACTACATGACTCTTCGGCTCTAACAGAATAGTTAGTGACATCAGGACGGTGGGAACGTAGAGATTCAACCATCATATCTATGTCACGATTACGAGTGTTTTGAGCCTGAGTCATGGCTTCAAGCATCTTTTCATAGTTGATAGGTTCATTGTTTTGATGACAAGATGAAGAATTGTCTTGGAAGTGGTAGTGAAATTGTGAGTCCATCAGATTTTGGGATTTGTGTTTGGACTCACGCATACTCATTTCCATAATTGATGGTTTCCTACTTTGGACGGGTGGAACTGAGCATGAATCTTGAACATAATGTGGACTGGGTGGAGAAGGAGGACAAGGTGGTTGGAAATTATGCTCGGAGGAGGTGAATCCCCACTGACTCGGTGAAGAGTTGAAATCATTATGGAAATTATAGTTATTAGATGGGGGGTATGGGTCATATTGGTTCGGATAAGACCAATCCGGCACACTAGATTGGTCAAAGTTATGATATGCCGGGTTGGTAATATCCGAAAATGAAGTCGGTGTGTAATATGGATTATTATTGTAGTTGAAAAAATTATTATTATAGTCCATATCACACAATAGAATACAAACAAAGAAAAACAAACAAATAAACAAACAAAAAAGAAAAAAAATTCTAGCCTAAGTTAGGGTAGACTTAGGACCTAGACGACTCCTAACTGGTTAGACTGTCCACGGGAGGTCTAATGTAGACTTTAACCACAAGCTAATCAGCCAGGTCAGGGCAAGGTTGGTGGGAGGTTTTCCGTCAAAGACGTTCCTTAATTAAATAACCACCAACCTTCGGGCTTTCGGCCCTCAATCCCTTTCCTTGACACTGATTTTGCAGGAGTCTAGGGAGTCCGAGGGATTGTAGGTGTTGCGGCACCGAGGAGTGATCCATTGGGATCAAGCATAGTGGAAATCCTTCGTGTGTCGAAGGCGGGGATGTAGAGCAAGTGTGCTCGAACCTCGAAACAAATCCCTTGTGTTTGCGATTGCTCACTCTCTCTCTTTGTCTCTTGCTTATTTCTTACTGATTGGTCGCTAATATTGCATATTTAGTAGCATATTTCCATACTTATTTTAGAATAAAAGCTTGCATTGTCCTAATTAATTGTTTAATTTATTTGCAGGCCCAATCCTTAAGGAGATGAAGAGAAATGAGCCCAAAAGCCCACCAGAATTCTGAATTAAATCAGAGTTAATTCGCACACACTAAATCAGGGCAAAATCAAGAGGTTGAAACCGGTTGAGAAGAATCCTCTCAGAATCGATCGGTTAAAGCCAAGAATCCAAGGTCATTTCGTCAGAATCTGGGGCTCAAACGAAGAAACCAACAAAGGATAAAGCTAGAAGAAACTCCCAGGATGACCCACCAACAGGGTGTGGCCATCTGGCCACACCCTGGCCGCGAAAACGCGGCCAAAGCCGCGTTTCCGCGGCTCGGTTGAGGAGTTAGGGGGAGCGTTTGCTCCCCCGATCTCCCCGGGATCCTGGTTGTTGGGTTTTTGGCCTATAAAAGGGCATTCTCTGTGCTGAAATTGCACGACCATGCAGAGATAGGACTTAGCCAAGTTTTTCATTTCTTAGTTTAGGTTTTTCTTTTCTTTTCATGTAAATTGTATGTAGGCTTAGGTTAGATGATGATTCATGTAAGTAAGAGAGAGAGGCTGATGTTGAGAGTGACACCGATGTACCCTCCTCCTTTCTTCCATTGTTTCAGTAAGTCATAAAGGTAAATGCTTTGTTTTTATGTTCTGCTTTACTTTACTTTTCTTTTGCTTTCTTCTTCCTCCTTCTACTTTACCTCGTTTGTTTTTGTTGAGTTTACAAGTGAATTCCAAAGCACAAGTACACCGATGTTGTAACGCCCCGATCCCAATGATACGGGAACGTCACTGCAACGCATATACGTAGGTCAGATGGTGCCCCCACGTATATACGCTAAGCCTTAAGTACAACAAGTATCAGAGTACAACACACAGCGTGGTATATTCATATGCCAACTTACAAAAGATAAATACAAAGTTATACAAGTTATGATAAACAAAATCACTTTACAAGTGTCCTTTATCACAACCCAAGTCCAAAATGAATCCTATACAACCAAAAATACAAAAATGCTCACGAAATGGATGGAGATCCCGTGAACCAAAAGGAAGAGTCGGCACGATGAGACTAGAGCTGGTCAGCCTGCTCAGAAAGATAGGCCCGGTCCTCTGTGGAAGGCTCCACTTCGTTCCAAGCCTCAGAATCTGAATATGCAAATCCAAAGGGTCAAGACATATAATAACAAATAAAAGATAGTCAAGTGACATAAGGATCATGAATAAAGGCAATGAAGTTACAATAAATAGCAATGAATAACAAGCGATGTAAACTCAATAAGGTAAGATCATATGCAACAAATCTACAATTAACGTCTTATTATTATTACTTGTCTTACCGTGATATCTAGCTATGTGACCCAGCGTCCCAGAGCACATAGATCCATATCCTGGTGAAACAAGGTTGTTATTGGAAACAGCGGTTGTATCGACGAACTATGTTTACAGTGGGTCCCGTGCATACCCGGGACCACGGCCCAGGATTGTTCCGTTGCTTGAAGACGGAACCTGCCGCAAGGCTAAACAGGAGGGACTTATGTATGCCCTTGTCATGACAGTAAACAGGAAAGGGAGCAAGCACTCCCCTCGGTCCCCTGGAGTACCACAGGTAAGACCGGAACAGTAATTGTACAATATACCTAAAACCACTGTAAACACGAACACATATCGATATTCCGCATATTTCCCCCCGACCCATATGTAAGTTGGTGCTTTTTATGTAAAGGTCAAGTGTATCATGCTTAGTTTTAAGAGATGGCATGATAAGTGGTGATATTACTATTTAACATGTCATGAAACGAGTATATGCAATAGCAAGTCATGAGGCATTAAGAGATACATTCATTCAGTAATAGATCATGTAGTGCCAGTATTGAAGCATGAACAAGCAAGATATAATACACATGTAACAAGCATAAGAACCAAATTCAGAACAGAAATTAACTATGACACACAGTCAGAATTAGTCGACTAGGGGTAAGGGTTAGTCGACTAATAGGGGCTTTTAGTCGACTAACAGTCTGGGTTAGTCGACTAAAACAGGGATACAGGGAGTTGGAATTCTGTTTCAGGGAAAGTTAGTCGACTAGGGTTGTAAGGGTAGTCGACTAACAGGGAACTATTAGTCGACTAATGGATACTTAAGTCGACTAAGTTTGTTGATGCAGAAAGTTGGATTTCTGGTCCAGGGAGGATTAGTCGACTAGGGGGATTCAGGAGTCGACTAATATTGATTTCCAGAGAGTTGAGATTTATGTCCAGAAAAGATTAGTCGACTGATAATTGGGGTAAGTCGACTAATACTGTGTTTTTCAGAAAAATTAAGTTTCAGCTAAGTGTTCTAGTCGACTAGTTCTTAGGGTAAGTCGACTAATCGTGGGGAAAAACAGTGAACAGAACAGAATTTCTGGAAGTGTGTTTGATGGTCCAAATCATGGTTTTTAGGTGACCTAGGTGTACAAGGAGTGTAGATACAAGTGTTCTAGGGCTAATTCAAGTCTTGGTGAGTGAAATACTCACTTGGAACCGTTAGATCGAAGCTCTACGAGTCCGGGAAACGGGTAGTCGTCAAAGGCACCTATGAGATCCTTGGCGACGAAGTGAGCCACGATCCAAGCTTCAATTCAGTTGCTTGGGCTGGAGGGAAAGGTCTTGAAGTGTTCTTGGAGCTAGGGTTCAGTTTGAGAAGAAGAGGGTTTGGGAGAGAGTTTTCTCTTTTGCTTGAAGTGAAGGAGAAAAAAAGGTAAATTGCAAATGAAAAGCTATATATAAGATGGGGATTTTGTGAAGGAGGTGTAATAATGCAATTGAGGGGGGGGTTTTGTGTAAAAAGGGGGTGAGGTGAGTGTCCTCTCCTTGGCCACTTGGCCGGCCATGGGAGAGAGAGAGAGTGAGTGGGGTTAGGTGGGAGGGTGAGTGGGAAATGAGGTGGAAATGAAGTGGAATTGGAATTTTGCAATAATTGAAAAAAATGTCCGAAATTCAAGTATCTCGGATTGGTCTGAAAATTTTACCAAAAATCAAGAAAAATATTTGAAGACTCATGGTGAAATTCGTTTGAAGAAATACTGTATAGATTTTTAATTAAAAATCCCGGAATCAGTTATTTACCGACTCCGAAAGAATTTTCATAAATTTATAAAATTCTCAGAAAAAGTGTATAAGTAAGAAATATGATTCTAAGTAATAAAGTCTAAGGGACTTTCTAAAAATTCCTAACAGTTTGGGAGATAAAAATTCGGGAATCGGTCAGCGGCACTGGCCGACACCGTTTTTGAAGAAATTCATTTTAATTCCAGAAAATCTCATAAAATCTTAAATATTGAAAAATGATATTTGAAATTAAAATCGGTCAAATACGGAAGGTAAATCGGAAAATACGATCGGAAGACTGAGTACGTAACTAAGTACGTATTCCGGGAGAGGGGTATTACAATCTACCCACCTTACAAAAATTTCGTCCTCGAAATTTCATAAGGTGAAAGATAACAGGAAAAGCAACAGATAGATACGGATACAAGGAAAGATAACGGTAGAGAGAGTAGAAGAAAAGAGTCTTACCCAGTCAAGATGTGAAAAGTTGAGGATAACGCTCCCGGATAGCGTCCTCACGCTCCCAAGTGGCCTCCCCTGGCGCTTGCCTGTTCCATGACACCAATACCAATGGAATAGCTCTGCTCTTCAGTGTCTTGACACTCCTATCCAGAATGGCCAACAGCTGCTCTTGGTATGAAAGATCCGGTTGTAGCTCCAGCTCGGAATGGTCCAGAATATGGCCGTCATCCCTGACATACTTCCTCAACTGAGACACGTGGAAGACATTATGCACCCCGTCCAAAGATGGCGGTAATGCCAATCTATAGGACACATCTCCCACACGATCCAGGATCTCGAATGGGCCAATATACCTCGGACTTAGCTTCCCACGTGAACCGAACCGGATTACACCCTTGGTAGGTGATATCTTCAAGAACACATGATCTCCGGTCTGGAATTCCAATGGCCTCCTCCGAGTGTCTGCCCAACTCTTCTGTCTACTCTGAGCAGCCCTGAGATGATTTCTGATAACCCTGACTTTCTCTGTCGCCTGCATCAGGATCTCTGGTCCCAAAAGACTCCTCTCACCGACTTCATCCCAACAAATCGGTGATCGGCACTTCCTACCATACAATGCCTCAAAGGGTGCCATCTTAATACTTGCCTGATAGCTGTTGTTATATGAAAACTCAGCCAAGTGAAGATGATCTTCCCACGATCCTCCGAAGTCAATCATGCAAGCCCTCAACTTATCTTCAAGGATCTGGATAGTCCTCTCAGATTGTCCGTCTGTCTGAGGATGGTATGAAGTACTGAATTTCAGACGAGTTCCCAGACTCTCTTGGAGACTTTCCCAGAAATGAGATCTGAATCTGGTGTCTCTATCTGATACAATACTAACTGGAACTCCATGCAGACGAACTATCTCCTTCATATACTTATCTGCCAAAACCTCTGTCGACTGGCCTACCCTGAATGGTATGAAGTGAGCTGACTTGGTGAGGCGATCAACTATCACCCACACCGCATTATTACCTTTGGGACTCCGAGGCAATGCCGTCACAAAATCCATGGTGATGTGCTCCCACTTCCATTCGGGTATCGGCAAAGGTTGAAGAAGTCCAGCTGATCTCTGATGCTCGATCTTTATCTGCTGGCAAACCAAGCACTTGGCAACAAACTGGGCTATCTCTCTCTTCATAGCATTCCACCAAAAGTGCTTCTTCAGGTCCTGATACATCTTGTTCCCCCCAGGGTGTATAGAATAAGCTGAACTGTGTGCTTCCTCCAAAATCTTCTGTCTGACTTCTCCCTGGGGAACACAAAGTCTATCCCCAAAATACAATGCACCATCTGGATGGATACAGATATCAGTCCTCAAACCAGCCTCCACCTGAGCTCTGAATGCCTTTAATCTGGGGTCCTCTTTCTGAGCTCCCTTGATCTCCTCTATCAATGATGACTGGATCTGTAAAGTCATAAGCTGCCCTGCCTTATCACCTCCTTGCACCAACATCAAATCCAATCTGATGAAATCTCGAATCAATTCCCTCTGCTGAGTAAGGTGGACTAGCACTCTGTTCTCTGGCATCCTGCTCAGTGCATCTGGAACGGTATTGACTTTGCCTGGATGATACTGCAAGTCAATATCGTAGTCCGCCATAAGCTCCAACCACCTCCTCTGCCTCATATTCAACTCCTTCTGCGAGAAAATATACTTGAGGCTCTTGTGATCTGTGTATATCAACACTTTGTCTCCCAGAAGGTAGTGTCTCCAGATCTTCAAAGCAAATACCACAGCGGCCAACTCCAAGTCATGAGTTGGGTAATTCCTCTCATGAGGCTTCAATTGCCTAGATGCATATGCTATAACATGATCACGTTGCATAAGTACACACCCCAGGCCTTTACCTGATGCATCACAGAAAATGACTATCCCTCCTCTTCCTGAAGGAGTCCTCAAGATTGGAGCTGAAATAAGCCTCTGCTTCAACTGCTCAAATGCTGCATCACATTCTTCTGTCCATATGTATCTCTCCCCTTTTCTGGTGAGCCTGGTCAACGGAGCTGCAAGTCTAGAGAAATCCTGGACAAAGCGCCTGTAATATCCGGCTAGTCCAAGAAAGCTCTTTATCTCAGTCACCGTCTTCGGAACTGGCCAATTCTTCACTGCCTGGACTTTACTAGGATCAACTGAAATTCCTTCTGCTGAAACTATGTGTCCAAGGAAAGCTATGCTGTCCAACCAGAATTCACACTTGCTCCTCTTGGCATGAAGCTGCTCCTGCTGAAGAGTCTGCAACACAATCCTCAAGTGCTCGGCATGCTCCTTATCATTCCTTGAATAGATCAGGATGTCATCTATAAATACAACTACAAACTGATCCAGGTAAGGAGAGAACACTCGATTCATCAAGTCCATGAAAACTGCAGGGGCATTTGTGACTCCGAAAGGCATAACCAGAAATTCATAGTGGCCATATCGGGTCCTAAATGCCGTCTTCGGAACATCCTCCTTCCTCACCCTCAGCTGATGGTAACCCGACTGCAAATCTAATTTAGAAAATACACGGGCTCCATGAAGCTGATCAAACAAGTCATCAATCCGGGGCAAGGGATACTTGTTCTTGATGGTGACCTTGTTCAACTCCCTATAATCAATACAAAGCCTCTTACCACCATCCTTCTTATTTGCCAAGAGCACTGGAGCTCCCCATGGTGAAGTGCTTGGCCGAATCAACCCCTTGTCTGAGTACTCCTGTAGTTGCTTCTTCAAGATCTCCAACTCTGTCGGTGCCATCCTGTACGGAGCCTTGGATATAGGAGCTGCTCCTGGAATTGTATCAATGGAGAACTCAATTATCCTCTCCGGTGGAAGCCCTGAGACCTCAGCAAAGACTCCTGGAAATTCATCCCACACTGGCACTCCCTTCTGAACCTCCGAAGTGGTCATCTGAATCTTCTTCTTAGCAGGCTTCACCTCTCCACTAAACTGGAACTCCGGCTGATGAGGGATTCTGAAATTGATCCTCCTCCCTCTACAGTCGATCACTGCATAGTACTGACTGAGCCAGGTCATGCCTAAGATTACGTCGTACCCTTTGGTGTCTAGTACGAGCATGTCTATGGCCAAGATCTTCCCACAAAGCTCCACTGGACAGTCAGCACAAACTCTAGAAGATACAACTACCCCATTCCCTGTACTTATCTCCCATTTGCGGTCTAAAGCCTTAACAGGTATAGAATGTAAAGCCACAAAATGATCGGAGATATAACAGTGGGATGCACCTGAATCGAAGAGAGCGAGAACAGGTATTGAATGAACTCTGATGTTACCTGGAATCACTTCCTCAGAAGCCTCAGCCTCCTCTGCTGTCAGGTTGTAGGCCTGACCTCTGCCACGCCCTGCTGCTGTCCGGGCTCCTCTCTGCACTGGGCGAGCAACATGCGGTGGAGGAAGGGGAAGGGCTCTCCTCATCACTGGTCCCTGATGCCTCTGCCCAACTGGCCCTGGTAGTACCCTCTGCACATTCTGCCCCTGAGGTGCCGGCAAGGTTTGGTTAGCAAATCCCATCCTCCTGTGCGGACAGGTCTCCACGGCATGGTCTCGTGCTCCACACACCAAACACCATCCGTTTGCCCTCCGGCAATTCTGCTGGGAGTGTCCTGGCTTCTGGCAGAAATTGCAGATAAGACCTGGTCGAGCCACCTGGTAAGGAACTGCCCTGAATGGTTGCCTGGCCTGGACCTTCGCTGCTCTGGATGGTCCTCCTCTGCCCACCGGTACAAACGGCCTCTTCATGGCCTGGTCCTTCCTCTGATCTCCTTGCTTCTTCTCAAACCCACGCTCCACCTCTCGAGCGCTGGTGAGAACTTCTGCATAGGTCTTCAGATGATGGGGCATTAGGAACATCTGAATGTCCATTTGCAGACCTTGCTGGAACCGGCTTGCCCTCTGCTCCTCATCTGCTATCATGTACGGGGCGAAGCGACTCAACCTGAGAAATTCTGCAGCATACTCATCTACGGATCTATCCCCCTGTTGAAGCCTGATGAACTGCTCCTCCATGTCCTTCTGAGCAGTGGCGGGGAAGAAACGACTGTAGAAGCTCTTGGAGAAAGTATCCCAAGAGATAGGTTTCTCCAAGCGAGCCTCCTCTGCAAGCCACCAAGTCCTGGCTATGTCCTTCAGCTGGATCTTGGCAACCTCCACTTGGTTCTCCTTAGGCACCCTGGCGGCGTTCAGCAGATCGGTGGTGTCTGTTAACCACTGTTCAGCCTCCAATGGCCTCTCGACTCCCGTGAATACGGCCGGCTGTAGCCGTCGGAAGTCTGAGATGTTCCCCGGCCTCTGCTCCTTCGGGGCTGCCAACTCCTGCCTGAGGAGCTCAGTCTGCTGATGCTGATTCTCCATCTGCTGTTGCTGGTTTCCCAGCATAGTCTGAATGATCCTCAGGATATCAGCACCCTCTCCTCCTACGGGTCCATTCGGTACTTGCCCGACATTGTTGCGACCCGAACGTCTCTCCATACCGAAAGGGATAAGATCTGGAATTGGAAACAAAGGGAAGGAGTTTTAGGATACGAGGAATGAATCAAGGACGAAGTCAAGAAGGACTATATAACTTTGTACATTGTAGTTGGCATTAGCAAATCACTAGAATTTGCCACTTGGTTGTACTTTTAGGTTTGAGAGCCTAGGCTCTGATACCAACCTGTAACGCCCCGATCCCAATGATACGGGAACGTCACTGCAACGCATATACGTAGGTCAGATGGTGCCCCCACGTATATACGCTAAGCCTTAAGTACAACAAGTATCAGAGTACAACACACAGCGTGGTATATTCATATGCCAACTTACAAAAGATAAATACAAAGTTATACAAGTTATGATAAACAAAATCACTTTACAAGTGTCCTTTATCACAACCCAAGTCCAAAATGAATCCTATACAACCAAAAATACAAAAATGCTCACGAAATGGATGGAGATCCCGTGAACCAAAAGGAAGAGTCGGCACGATGAGACTAGAGCTGGTCAGCCTGCTCAGAAAGATAGGCCCGGTCCTCTGTGGAAGGCTCCACTTCGTTCCAAGCCTCAGAATCTGAATATGCAAATCCAAAGGGTCAAGACATATAATAACAAATAAAAGATAGTCAAGTGACATAAGGATCATGAATAAAGGCAATGAAGTTACAATAAATAGCAATGAATAACAAGCGATGTAAACTCAATAAGGTAAGATCATATGCAACAAATCTACAATTAACGTCTTATTATTATTACTTGTCTTACCGTGATATCTAGCTATGTGACCCAGCGTCCCAGAGCACATAGATCCATATCCTGGTGAAACAAGGTTGTTATTGGAAACAGCGGTTGTATCGACGAACTATGTTTACAGTGGGTCCCGTGCATACCCGGGACCACGGCCCAGGATTGTTCCGTTGCTTGAAGACGGAACCTGCCGCAAGGCTAAACAGGAGGGACTTATGTATGCCCTTGTCATGACAGTAAACAGGAAAGGGAGCAAGCACTCCCCTCGGTCCCCTGGAGTACCACAGGTAAGACCGGAACAGTAATTGTACAATATACCTAAAACCACTGTAAATACGAACACATATCGATATTCCGCATATTTCCCCCCGACCCATATGTAAGTTGGTGCTTTTTATGTAAAGGTCAAGTGTATCATGCTTAGTTTTAAGAGATGGCATGATAAGTGGTGATATTACTATTTAACATGTCATGAAACGAGTATATGCAATAGCAAGTCATGAGGCATTAAGAGATACATTCATTCAGTAATAGATCATGTAGTGCCAGTATTGAAGCATGAACAAGCAAGATATAATACACATGTAACAAGCATAAGAACCAAATTCAGAACAGAAATTAACTATGACACACAGTCAGAATTAGTCGACTAGGGGTAAGGGTTAGTCGACTAATAGGGGCTTTTAGTCGACTAACAGTCTGGGTTAGTCGACTAAAACAGGGATACAGGGAGTTGGAATTCTGTTTCAGGGAAAGTTAGTCGACTAGGGTTGTAAGGGTAGTCGACTAACAGGGAACTATTAGTCGACTAATGGATACTTAAGTCGACTAAGTTTGTTGATGCAGAAAGTTGGATTTCTGGTCCAGGGAGGATTAGTCGACTAGGGGGATTCAGGAGTCGACTAATATTGATTTCCAGAGAGTTGAGATTTATGTCCAGAAAAGATTAGTCGACTGATAATTGGGGTAAGTCGACTAATACTGTGTTTTCCAGAAAAACTAAGTTTCAGCTAAGTGTTCTAGTCGACTAGTTCTTAGGGTAAGTCGACTAATCGTGGGGAAAAACAGTGAACAGAACAGAATTTCTGGAAGTGTGTTTGATGGTCCAAATCATGATTTTTAGGTGACCTAGGTGTACAAGGAGTGTAGATACAAGTGTTCTAGGGCTAATTCAAGTCTTGGTGAGTGAAATACTCACTTGGAACCGTTAGATCGAAGCTCTACGAGTCCGGGAAACGGGTAGTCGTCAAAGGCACCTATGAGATCCTTGGCGACGAAGTGAGCCACGATCCAAGCTTCAATTCAGTTGCTTGGGCTGGAGGGAAAGGTCTTGAAGTGTTCTTGGAGCTAGGGTTCAGTTTGAGAAGAAGAGGGTTTGGGAGAGAGTTTTCTCTTTTGCTTGAAGTGAAGGAGAAAAAAAGGTAAATTGCAAATGAAAAGCTATATATAAGATGGGGATTTTGTGAAGGAGGTGTAATAATGCAATTGAGAGGGGGTTTTGTGTAAAAAGGGGGTGAGGTGAGTGTCCTCTCCTTGGCCACTTGGCCGGCCATGGGAGAGAGAGAGAGTGAGTGGGGTTAGGTGGGAGGGTGAGTAGGAAATGAGGTGGAAATGAAGTGGAATTGGAATTTTGCAATAATTGAAAAAAATGTCCGAAATTCAAGTATCTCGGATTGGTCTGAAAATTTTACCAAAAATCAAAAAAAATATTTGAAGACTCATGGTGAAATTCGTTTGAAGAAATACTATATAGATTTTTAATTAAAAATCCCGGAATCAGTTATTTACCGACTCCGAAAGAATTTTCATAAATTTATAAAATTCTCAGAAAAAGTGTATAAGTAAGAAATATGATTCTAAGTAATAAAGTCTAAGGGACTTTCTAAAAATTCCTAACAGTTTGGGAGATAAAAATTCGGGAATCGGTCAGCGGCACTGGCCGACACCGTTTTTGAAGAAATTCATTTTAATTCCAGAAAATCTCATAAAATCTTAAATATTGAAAAATGATATTTGAAATTAAAATCGGTCAAATACGGAAGGTAAATCGGAAAATACGATCGGAAGACTGAGTACGTAACTAAGTACGTATTCCGGGAGAGGGGTATTACAGATGTTATGAGAGTGCCAACGATAGTTCATGAAGACGTTCTCCTCCTCAAAACGTATCACTTCATGCTTGTGCTAGACTTGATGATATAATGCGAACAGGGACTGAGCTCGAGCTTATGATCTATGCGTTGAACGCCTCCAAAGCAAAGGTAGAACAAACAAAGGTTTCCAAGTAAGTCATTAATCAATCTAGGTAAGTATTCTTCACTCTTCTTTCTTTCTTTTCTTTTATTTCTTAGTTTAGATCACCAACCACCTCTTCCAAATCATTCTCTTTCGACTCACTTGTACATAATCGCTTTCTTTTGCCGTTTTCTGATTTTTTCCACCTTCTTCATCTCTCACTTTCTTCTTAACTTTAACTATTACTTCTTTTTCTTTTTGTTAACTTAAAGACAGAGAAGAACTATCATTTTGTTTTCTTAACGATTTCAATACAAGAACGTAAATGCTTCTATCGCAAAACCCTCCTTGTGGATCACGACCCGCATAGCCACTTGCTATAGCGGAAGAATTGAGCACTTGCACATCTTCTTTCTTAAGTTCTATAATTCCGTATTTTGTGTGCAGGTTTAGCCTCAATCACTTGCATGCTATTACTTGTCTTATCTTTACATGCTTGATATATTGTGTGCTTAATTGTTATACTTGCTTGGGTTGTTTGCTAACACTTGTATTTAACCAAGAGAGCCAACGCGGCACCTCAACCCTTATCTAGGGGAATCTAGAGGAGTTAGTCCAGAGCCCTTCACGGGGAATTCGGCTACACTCTTGTGTTATACGTGGTGTTTAGTGTAAGAGTTTAGTTTAGGTCATTATAGTTTTTAATTCCGCATTATTTGGCATTTAGTGACCATTAGATTAGCCATCACCTATTCACCCCCCCTCTAGGTAAACTTACAGTATTCCTTTCCAAGGGATGCTAAGGAATTGGTAATGTCGGTGAATCTTGTAACCATTTCTGATATGGTTTCATTCTCCTCCATTTTGAATAATTCAAACCTGTGGACAGGAATAGATATCTTAGATTCTTTAACTTTATTTTGGCCTTCGTGTGTTACCTGAAGAGTATGCCATATTCGATTTGCAGAACAAGGCATTCATCGCTTTGGCGTCAAGGTTCGCATTCTTCTTTTGATCATCACTCCAAGCGTTGTAGTTGGTTGTTAGCTTGGTGTACGGTGCTTCTACGATGTTCCAAAGTTCGTAGTTCAGTGATTGCAAGTAGATCTTCATTCTACACTCCCAATAGTTGTAGTTGGATCCGTCAAATAGCGGTGGACATTGTGTAGAATGTCCTTCTTTGAATTGTGACGAAGGGAACTCCGTTGCCATCCTTGCTTGTTGTTGACTAGGTATGCAAGGCTTGTATGCCGGTTCAGGGCTCTGATACCAATTGTTGGTCCCGAGATGATGCCAATTGTTAGACTTGCTCTGTTGGCACTTATGGATCTAAAATACGAAGTCAACACAAATACTAAACAAAGAAGGATTAAAGTTAAACAAATAATAAACTTGCAATAAAGGAAATCAAATCTCAGAAAAGTTTAGACAAACGCAAACACGAGAGATTTATCCTGGTTCGGTCCTCGTGACCTACATCCAGTTCCCAAGCCACCCGCTTGAGATTTTCCTTTATCCTTGATTTTGTACACCCAAAATCAAATACCATGCACACCACTTGACAAATCCCCTTTGCCAAATGTGTACACCTTCTCTTCAACCAAGAGAACAATCACCACCTTGTACAACTTGCTTCTACACCAAGAAGACACCCGTGTACAATGATATCTTTGAGGATTACAACACTTCCTATAAGCCTTGGTACAATATGTGGACGTGGACAAGGTCTAGTATAGGAGAAACTTCAGAGAACTTCACAAGAGAATAGTATTTTGGTGAAGAACTGAAGTGGGAACAGTTTTCAGGAATTGGCAGAATTTTTGATTAGAAAACTGAAGATTAGAATTGGTATTTTGCCTTAGATTAATAACCCTATTTATAGCTGCCCTCTAGGAGTAGTTAGGGTAGTTAATATATGCCTTTTGAATGTTCAAACGTTGAAGAACGTTGCAAAAAATACCAGAATACAGAAACTGTCCAACAGTCAGAAACTACCTATAGTCGACTTGCCTTTTGTGTTAGTCGACTATACTAGGTAAATTTCCATAGGGTAGTCGACTAGTATTGACTATAAGTCGACTAGGTCAAGATAAGCTCAAGTGACAGGTTTCTGGATAACTGAACCAAGTCGACTGCAACTTCTTTATAAATCGACTAGGTCAATGATTAGTCGACTAGGGGAATAGGGTTAGTCGACTACAAGGTCTATTAGTCGACTACACATACTGTCAAGTCGACTAATTGACAAACAGAGAGTTGGGTATAAATTGAGACACAGGATTAGTCGACTAGGATTTGGTCAAGTCGACTACACTATGGGTTAGTCGACTTGAAAGAGGTATTAGTCGACTAATTGACTCTGATATGTGTGTGTGCATCAAGGCTTTTGACATGCTATTTCATATTTACAAAACACATCATATCAACTCTCTTTGGGAAGTCTTGATCATGAGGAACTCTTGATTAGTCTTGTGTTAGAGCTCCAAATGAAATGCTTCACAAAGTCTTCATCAAAACAAGTTCCAACAATTGGAGCCTATCTGATGAAAATCTGGATGGAAATACCCAGATCCAAGAACATCTGGCAGGTCCCCGAAAATGAGACGATCTGCGCGCTAAAACCAGGGACCTAAGACATAGTATTGCCGCGAAAACGCGACAAAAATCGCATTTTCGTGACCTTATGGTGGGCCCACGCGTCGATCTTCGACGCTTGGCCTCTTTTCGCCTTCCAAATTCTTCTTTACCTATAAATACTGCAGGGTTTGGCCAGAAACAAAGCAGATAAGCGAGGAGGCTACGTTTTCTCTCTTTTAGTGTAGTGTAGTGTAGTGTAGGTGTTTTTCTTTTCTTTTCTTTTGTATTTTCATTTTGTTTTAGATTCATGTATTAGGGCAGAGATGATTATGAGAGAGAAAGAGAGAGATTGATTAAGAGATGGCGACAATCTATGTAATCTTCCTTCTTTCTTTAATAGTTTCTTCTCTAACCTCTAACATGACTAGCTAACTTTCTTCTCATGGTAATCTAACAACTAACCACTAACCATCTAACCTTTTACTTGATAATCCACATGAATCAATAGCCTCTACAAGGCCTTGCTCTTGCAAGAGTCATTAATGGCTCATGATGATCAATCTAACATTCTAACATCCTAACATCTAACCCACTAACAAGCTAACTTGCAATGTCTTCTTTATTTCACGCTCACCTCTAACCGGTTTTGATGATCTAATTGTAACTTGCAACTTATTTTGTGGAATGGATGTGTTTGAATGTAGAAAAATAATCTTATGTGCCATGCTTTGTATCCTCTCTTTAAGCCAAGGACTATTGATGGCCAAGAATCCATGTGAGACAACTATCACTAAGAGGTTAGCATGGCTAGTGGAGCAATTAGTAGTTAGTAGCCATGAGTTTTTTTTTTCTTATTTTAAAAACTATTTCAAAAATCTTTTATCATTATTTTTACCATCCTCTTAGTTCACCTTTGTTTCATTTTCGTTTTGTTTTCAAAACCATTTCTCTTTTATTTTCACTTCGCCGATTTCATTGCCTTCTCCACTATTACTTTAGAATTTCTTTTTTTTTTCTCATTCTTTAACAAAGAAGAAATTGTTAACAATCGACGTGAATAAAAACTGTTAATGCTTCTATCGCCTCCTATCCTTGTGGATTTGACCCGTTGAGCCAATGCTATAACGGAAGTATTAAGAGAACGTTAGCACACACATAAAGCCATTTATTTCAAAATACACACGTTTTCGAGTGCTGGTTTCGTCCCGATCAAAATCTGATTTTTCAGAACTTGTACAAATACAAAAATAAGATATTTAAACACATTTGAAGTATAATGTGTATGATAGAATCCAATACACATATAAATGATATATCAATGTTTTTGACAATAAATCCAAAACTAAGTTTTGGTTAAAAACAAAACTTTGAAACCATGAACTAGAATCATCAAAATAATTTTCTAAACATTATGAGCCAAACAATGTATATGGATGAAATCCAATATACACATACATGTAAACTTGTTTTGATTCTATCTATTTATGAAATCTGAAAGATATATTCTTGAAAATCTGAAATGGTTAAACCGAAACTAAAACTATTGAACTTGTGTGTGTACTTGAGCATATTAAAACTAACATGTTTACACAAGATCTAAACTCTAAGCTAAACATACCTAGACCAAAGTCTTTTCGTCAATCTTTATCTCCAAGATTACTCGATCCAATAGAGCTTGACTCCACCGAGTACTAGACGCGATCTTGACGAGCGATCTCATGAATCGACACGTTTTAGCTCTAAAACTTGACTTTAAATTCTTTGTTGAAGCTAAACACCTACTAAGATCTTGAACAATATCTGAACTTATTAAACACAAGATCATTAGTAACTTAACCTCATACGTTAGTCATCATCAAAACTAAGGTAAAGAACTTTTGGGCTAACAATCTCCCCCTTATTTCAATTGATAGTTTTTATTAGTATAAAAATATATTTTTATTGGTATTGTTTGATTATTCTCACTCCTTTGTTCATGAGTGACAAAAGGGGGGAGAGAAATGAAGGGTTTATACATGCATGTTTTATTAATTGTGAAAGTACACCTAGAGGGGGGTGAATAGGTGTACGGCTAATCTATGAACAATAATGCGGAAATTAAAAACTTAATTGCAACACACTTAGTGTAACCAAAGAGTGTAGCCGAATTCCGGATGAAGGGCTCTGCACTAACTCCTCTTCATTCCTCTGAATAAGAGTTGAGGTGCTATATGAAGCTCTTTTGGTTAAACACAAGTGAGGGCACACACAAACAACACAAGCATGTATATAATATGACAATATGAATTAATGCACAAAGTAAGAGAGAGAGTTAGAGCAAGTGGATCAAACGCAAACACCGAGAATGTTTCGAGGATCGAGCACCCAGCTCTACGTCCCCGCCTTCACACAGAAGGATTTTCACTAACTCGTCCACACAGGACTTGTTGGTCCCGCTCTGATGCCAAATGTGGATCTAATATACGAAGTCAACACTCACAAGAATATTAGTATAAAGGAAATAAATATACTTGCAAATAAAGAAAAACAAATCACAGAAAAATTAACAATCGCAAACACGTGTGATTTATCCTGGTTCGGTCCTCGTGACCTACATCCAGTCCCCAAGCCTCCCGCTTGAGATTTTCCTTTATCCTTGACTTTGTACGCCCAAAATCAACACCTTGCACACCACTTGACAAATTCTCTTTGCCAAATGTGTACAACTTCTCTTACAACCAAGAGAACAAACACCACCTTGTACAACTTCTCTTCTACACTAAGAAGACGCTCTTGTACAATGATTCCTTTGAGTGATTACAACCTTTTCTATAAGCCTTGATTCAGTATGTGATCGTGGACAAGGGCTAGTATAGGAGAACTTTCAGAGATCTTCACAAAAGAATAGGAATTGGTGAAGAACTGGAAGTGGGAACAGTTTTCAGGAAACCAGAATATTTTCAGGATTTTGGTCAGAAAACTGAAGATTTGAATTGGTACTTTTACCTAAGATTAACAACCCTATTTATAGATGTACTCTAGGGTTAGTTAGGGTAGTTATTAGGTCTATTTTGAACATTCAAATGTTAGAAAACGTTGCAGAAAATACCAGAATAAAGAAGCTGTCCAACAGTCAGAAACTGCCTATGGTCGACTTGAGATATGGGTTAGTCGACTAGGGTAGGCAAAATTCTCAAGGTTAGTCGACTAGAGACAAGACCAAGTCGACTAGGTCAAGTTAAATTCAAATGACAAGTTTCTGAAAAATTAAACCAAGTCGACCACAACTAACTTATAAGTCGACTAGGCTAGGGATTAGTCGACTAGGGGAAAGGGTCAAGTCGACTACAAAACTCTATTAGTCGACTATGTTTTCTGTTAAGTCGACTAACAGGACAAACAGAGAGTTGGGATCAGTTTGGACACAAGGCTAGTCGACTAGGGAGTTGGTCAAGTTGACTATACCTAGTATAAGTCGACTACAGAAAGCAATAAGTCGACTATAGGCTATGATATGTGTGTGTGCATCAGGGCTTTTAACATGCTATTTAATCATTACAAAACATATCATTAGCAACTCTCTTTGGGAAGTCTTGATCATGAAAACTCTTGAATTGGCTTGTGATAGAGCTCCAAATGATATGCTTCACAAATGTCTTCATCTAAAGTAAGTTCCAACATTCTCCCCCTTTTTGATGATGACACTTTGTGTGCACAAGTTCTCCCCCTGCAGAAAATAAGTTATATTTTCTCTCCCTGCAGAAAATGAGTTATAACAGATATAGAAATACTTGTGTTCTCCCCCTGCAACAAATATATCATAAAATATATATATATATGAAGTATTATTCTCATCAACTTCTTATATGGTACCTGAAAGATAAACGTTAGATGGTACCAATCATGAGAGAAAACATTAACCTTTAGGAGACCAAACCCAATTTGAATTTGGTTTCCATCTGTTAGTATACACATAATTGCATGAATTACATATATCATGTATGTATGATGCAATATAAGTATTTTTATCAATAATGCTTAAATTTTTAGGAATCCATATAAACTTATTCTTAATTCTTTTTGAAATAATATCGGACTTTCTTTTCACAAAAGAATTATATGGATTACTAACATATGAAGATTTTTCAAAAAATCCAAGACCATAATGATTATGTGACATCTTTTGATATGATAACAAATCATTCAATTTTTCTTTTCCTTGATTAAACTTAGTCACATTTTTCAAAATCTCTTCATATTTCATTTTGAAAACTGACATGTCTTTATCTAATACAGATATTCTTTCATTCAAAGACACAGTTTCCTTTTTAAGCAACATATTTTCTTTTATAAATTTCTCATTATCCTTTTTTAATGATGATATTACTTTTTCAAGATCATCTTTTTGAGAATTTATAGAAGAAACTTGTGAAACATAACATGAATTTTCTTTGAAAAGTTTTTCATTTTCCTTTGATAAAACTTTATTTTTCATTTTTTCATTCTTTAGATCATTGAATAATTCATGGAATGCATCTAAAAGTTCAGTATATTGTACCTCATCTTCTTCTAGTGCCATGTAACAGATGTTGGCATGTTCAGTGGTTTCTTCTTCGTTAGAAGAAGAGGAATCACTGTTTTCCCATGATGCTTGGTAGTCTTTCTTCTTTCTGAACTTTTTGCTCTTGAATTTACCTTTATTTTTGAGCAAAGGGCAATCCTTCTTCATATGAACTATTTTATTACAATTTAAACATTTGAATTGACCTTGCTTTAAGAATCTTCTGAATTTTCTTGAAAGCATTGTCATCTTCTCTTCATCATCATTTGAATTATCCGTGTCTGAGGATGCATGGAAGGCAAGTTCTTTCTTCTTTGAGCGAGGTTGTTGTTCATCCTTCTTTCTTTCTTCAAGTTGCACTTCATATGCCATTAGATTACCAATAAAGTTTTCTATTGACATTGTTGAGAGATCATTCGCTTCTTCAATTACGGTTGTCTTCTTCTCCCAATCTGATGTGAGTGCGCGAAGGACCTTGCGAACTTTTTCGACTTGGGTGTATTCCTTTCCAAGGGATGCTAAGGAATTGGTAATGTCGGTGAATCTTGTGACCATTTCTGAGATGGTTTCATTCTCCTCCATTTTGAATAATTCAAACCTGTGGACAAGAACAGAAATCTTAGATTCTTTAACTTTATTTGTGCCTTCGTGTGTTACCTGAAGAGTATGCCATATTTGATTTGCAGAAGTGGCTGTTGACACACGGTTGAACTCTTCTTTGGTTAAGGCACAGAACAAGGCATTCATCGCTTTGGCGTCAAGGTTCGCATTCCTCTTTTGATCATCACTCCAAGCGTTGTAGTGAGTAGCCGGTTTGGTGTACGGTGCTTCTACGATGTTCCAAAGTCCGTAGTTGAGCGATTGCAAGTGGATCTTCATTCTACACTTCCAATAGTTGTAGTTGGATCCGTCAAATAGCGGTGGATGTTGTGTAGAATGTCCTTCTTTGAATTGTGACGAAGGGAACTCCGTTGCCATCCTTGTAGATTGTTGACTAGGTATGCAGGGCTCTGATACCAATTGTTGGTCCCGCTCTGATGCCAAATGTGGATCTAATATACTAGTCAACACTCACAAGAATATTAGTATAAAGGAAATAAATATACTTGCAAATAAAGAAAAACAAATCACGGAAAAGTTAACAATCGCAAACACGTGTGATTTATCCTGGTTCGGTCCTCGTGACCTACATCCAGTCCCCAAGCCTCCCGTTTGAGATTTTCCTTTATCCTTGACTTTGTACACCCAAAATCAACACCTTGCACACCACTTGACAAATCCCCTTTGCCAAATGTGTACAACTTCTCTTACAACCAAGAGAACAAACACCACCTTGTACAACTTCTCTTCTACATCAAAAAAACACTCTTGTACAATGATTCTTTTGAGTGATTACAACCTTTCCTATAAGCCTTGATTCAGTATGTGATCGTGGACAAGGGTTAGTATAGGAGAACTTTCAGAGATCTTCACAAAAGAGTAGGAATTGGTGAAGAACTGGAAGTGGGAACAGTTTTCAGGAAACCAGAATATTTTTAGGATTTTTGGTCAGAAAACTGAAGATTTGAATTGGTATTTTTACCTAAGATTAACAACCCTATTTATAGATGTACTCTAGGGTTAGTTAGGGTAGTTATTAAATCAATTTTGAACATTCAAACGTTAGATAACATTGCAGAAAATACCAGAATACAGAAACTGTCCAACAGTCAGAAACTGCCTATAGTCGACTTGAGATATGGGTTAGTCGACTAGGGTAGGCAAAATTCTCAAGGTTAGTCGACTAGAGACAAGACCAAGTCGACTAGGTCAAGTTAAATTCAAATGACAAGTTTCTGGAAAACTGAACCAAGTCGACCACAACTAACTTATAAGTCGACTAGGCCAGGGATTAGTCGACTAGGGGAAAGGGTCAAGTCGACTACAAAACTCTATTAGTCGACTATGTTTTCTGTTAAGTCGACTAACAGGACAAACAGAGAGTTAGGATCAGTTTGGACACAAGGCTAGTCGACTAAGGAGTTGGTCAAGTCGACTATACCTAGTATAAGTCGACTACAGAAAGCAATAAGTCGACTATAGGCTATGATATGTGTGTGTGCATCAGGGCTTTTAACATGCTATTTAATCATTACAAAACATATCATTAACAACTCTCTTTGGGAAGTCTTGATCATGAAGAACTCTTGAATTGGCTTGTGATAGAGCTCCAAATGATATGCTTCACAAATGTCATCATCAAAAGCAAGTTCCAACATCTTCCCACACAGGGAACCTCCACTGAGAATTTTGGGCATTACAATAACCGAGAGTACACAACTCTACTCTCCAACAAATACAACCTCTACACTTAGAGGCAAGGCACAAAGTCACTCAAACACAATCACCTCACACTTGAGGGATTCCAACACAATCTCCACCTCTCACTAGAGGGAGCCAAATACCACTTCCACTATCACCTCACACTTGAGGGATATCAACTCAATCATCTCTCACTAGAGGGATATCACAATCAATGGAAGGTTTATAACTTGGCGGTCTAACAACCACAAATCAAATCTTTTCTCACTAAACAAAGATCCTAATAGATAGGATAGTAGATAAGCTCAAGTGTGAGAAAACAAAGAGTTTAAAAATCAAAAACTCAAAGAAAAACTCTTGAAAAAACTTCTAGAATTGATATAAAAATGAAGATCAAAAACTATCCCAAAGTCTTTCTTTTTCTTTGAATTTTCCAACCCTTTTAAAACAAATGAAGATAGATCTTTTGGCTCTAAAGAACTCTTTTGAAAACTTGTATTAAAACACTTTGAAAGATAGAATTTTTAGATGGAGGTATTTATAACCCCATTTGTAATCTGCCCGTTGGCAGCTAAAAAGGGCATTTTTGCCCTTCCAGTCGACCGGCCGGTCACCGGCCAACGGTCAAAAAATCGACCGTTGAGCCTTCCGGTCGACCGCCCGATCGACCGTGCCAAATTCAGAGAGCAACTGCTCTCTGGCCTGTCGACCGCCCGGTCGACTGAGCTGGAAACAGAGAGCAGACTCTCTACCCGGTCGACCGCTCGGTCGACCGGAGACTTTCCAGAGAGCAGGGCTCTCTAGAGGTCGACCAACCCGGTCGACCGGCCTCCCCAGCAAGGCAGCGTGCACGTTCTGTGCACATCGGTCGACCGGGCTAATTAGGGTCTTAAAAACTTGTGTTTTTATCTTCAATTAAATCCCATAAAATCACATAAATTTCACAAAAATCAGTTCATGTTATATCCTTGAAATACAAACATGTTTGAGTAAAAATCAAATTATGTTACAAACATTTTGAACTATTTTTGTGACTTGAAAATTTTGCCTTAAACCAAATTCTGTATTTTCTAAAAATAGAATTTTTGAAATGGAAATCCGATTTTTTCAAAACACTTGTAAATATAAAAACATGATATTTAAACAACTTTGAAGCATATAGTATATGGATAGAATCTAATATACATGAAAGGTATTATTTCTATGTTTTTGACATTAAATCCAAAAATAAGTTTTGTCTAAATACAAAACTCCAAACACATGAATAGTGTACCAAAATAAGTTTTTCTAAGTATGTGAAGCATAGATGTATATAGATCAAATCTAATATACATTAAATCATATAAACTTGTTTTGATTCTGTCTATTAATGAAAACAAAGATCGGTTAAACCGAAAACCAAACAAATAAATATGAAACTTAAAACAAGTGTGTGTGTTGTGAACTTGAGCATATCACACTATCTAACTTTACAATGGATCTAAACTAAATCTTAACTAAACAAACCGAAACCTTCTTGTAGAACGCCGTCTCCAAGTCGACTCGATCCAAACGCGATTCCCCGAGCTTGACTCAAACGAGTGCTAGATGTGAACTTTAACGCTCGAGCTCTTGAATCACCATATGAAAGCTCAAAAACACCTTTCTTGAAGCTAATCACCTACTAATATCTTGGTTAAATATCTGAAACTAAATATTACAAGATTATTAGTAAATTATAACTACATGAGTTAATCATCATCAAAACTAGAGTGGAAGGCCTTTGGGCCAACAATCTCTCCCTTTTTGATGATGACAAAACTCATAGAGTTATATATGCATGGATTAAAGTTAAGCTTCAAAGAAGCTTCCCCTTAACTGTAACGCCCCGATCCCGCGAATACGGAGACGTTACTGCGACGTATATACGCAGGTCAGAAATACCCTCACGTATATACGCTAAGCATCAGTACAAGTAAGAATCAGAGTACGGAAGCACGTGGTGCATTATACATTCCAACATATGAGTACACTTACAAAGTTATCACCTGAGGTGACAAATATTACAAGAATATTGCATCACTGATAAGCGCAAATGCGAGAATACAAAGAGATGTACATGTATGAACAGTACAAAAGGGGCGCTCACGAGATAGCTGGAGAAGCCGCGAGCCAACTAGGGGGAGCAAGGATGGGACTGGAGCTACAGCTAGTCTGTCTGCTCCGCAGAAGTAAGCTTGGTCCTCAGCAGGAAGATCCCCTTCAGTCCAAGCTCGGAGACCTGAACATGAGGATCCAGAGGAGTCAGTACTCCCCGGCAAGTGGTGATGTGTATGCCAAATGGCGTGCATAGATAAGCACAAGTGTGTCGACAAATCCGAATCATAAACATGCATTAGAAAAATCATGTCGTGAGCGCAAGCATGCAAGGACAAGTAGATATATAACAAGTAATATCAAGCAGGAACTACTCATGATATGATAAAATAAGATCAGGAGACTGGTGGAATAGAATATAAGATAAAGGCAGGACATGAACAGGTATAATATAATAATCATAAAACCGGAAATCCGAAGTAAAACCTGATGAATGCAATTGTGGCGAAACAAGTGGTATAACCAAGTTGTAGGACAACATGACAGCGAAACAAGTGGTATAACCAAGTTGTAGGACAACATGACAAGTTATTATCTTGCCATTTTATTATTATTACTCGTCCGACCCATATATCTAGGTATGTGTCCTGGTGTACATCTCAACACACATACATCCATATATAAGTAAGTCGAGGTTGGTTATTGGAAGCTGATGAAGAACTGATAGCTCATACTTATAGTAGTTCCCGTCCGCCCGGGACACAGCCATTGGGGGCCTTAAATCCCCCTAACACGCATCTTCTGGGGGCCTAAAATCCCCCTAACACGAATCGTCAGTTTTGTATTCCATTACTATAAGCAAGGCATCATACTGGCATCCATCACTTCCTCCCATTCCCGTGCAAGTTATCCTTTTTATGGCTTATTAACATAATTATCGGATTACGGGAATGAGTAGGATCATAACTGGTCATAACAGGAGTACATAATAAGCATAACGGGAGTTCATAATAAGAGATCAAGTACTATTTTCCCATAAGGTGATAATCATGGGTAGAGAGTTAAGCATAACAGGTATCAGGTTTTAATCATGACAGTGATAAGTGATCGACAGGTGACAGGTAATAAGTCATGTCATAATAAGTGACAAGTGATAAGAGATAACATAGCAGGAACATGCTTCAAGTAGTAACATGTTAAGTGATACATAATGCCAATACAAGTCGACCCGACGAAGCGGGGAAAATCGAATGGAGGCGAGGACACTCGGCTAAATACGAAAAATACTATGAAATCCCCGATCTCCAGAATTCAGATAACTTACGTGTAAACACGTTCAATAAAGTAAAGATTGTATTATGTAGATGAGGAGAGAGAATGAGCCAGAAGGAGAGAGAATGAAGACGCGGGAATCGCAGACGCCGGAGCAGCGTTGCGTAGAGATCACAAACGCGGGGTTCGAGAACCGCGTTCTAGCAAGGACACGAGGAGAACACGGACGCGAGCATGAACTCCGCGTCGTATTGATATAAGAACGCGAAGGTCGCGTTAAATAATTACTTGGACGCAGGGGGGTGAAATCCGTGTCTAGTAATCACACAACAAGAGAAAGGGGGAGACAGGGAAAAAGGGGAGACGCAGGAAATGAGGGAGAAGTGGGAGACGCAGGGTAAGGGAGGAGATGCAAGAAAGGAATTAAAGGAAAGGAAGAAAGAAAGAAGGATAGAAAATAGAAGGGAAGAAAGAAAGAAAGAAAGAAGGGAAGAAAAGAAAGAAGAAAGGAAAGAAAAGAAAGAAGAATGGAATGGGGGGATGGTCGGTTATGTTGGCGGCGGCGGCCGAAGGTGGCCGGAGATGGCCGGAAGTGGCCGGAGGCGGGCGGCCAAAGACCCCAAGCCCAAGCAATGATGGTGCAACTCTAGTTGAAATGGTGAAAATGGAGTTTTGGAAACGAGGCTTCGGAGAACGAAGCTATACCTCGTTAGAAGGAGTATTCCGAGGAGAGAAAAATGGCGTGGTTCGTGGTGGTCAAGGTGGTGTAGGTAGTGGTGGGGAAGGTGGTGAAGTTGGTGGTGAGAATGGGTTCTTTGGTGTAAAGAGAGGAAGAAGAAGGTGGTGTGGCGGTGGTGTTATGGTTGTTGTTGTTGTTGGAATGAAGGAGGAAATGGTGGAGAAAATGGTGGAAGAAGTTAGTGGAGATGGAGGGGAGAGTGGCCGGCCAAGGAGGGAGGCAAGGTGGTTTTGGGCTGCTAGTGGACATTGGCTGCTATTGGAGAAGAAAGAAGAGAGAAAAAAATGAAAGAGAAGGAAAAAAAGGGGTGTATATATAAGGGGTTTGTTAGATAATTACAAGTGTGCCATTCCACAAAATGAAACATGCGTTTTCATTCAAAAAAGGAGCTGCGTCTCATATAATGAAAATATGCCTCCAGCAGTTGTCCAGACGCAGTGATGGAAATTTGCGTTCAGGGAAAAATGCGAAAGTTGCGTTTAACAAAAGGACAAAAGTCATAATGACTTGATTGAGATTGATTAGCAGTGCATTAAATGCAGTATGGAGAGGATCTCTATATTAAATGTTGAATCCAGGTTAGGTGAAACTCGCGTCTAGCAAGGAGAGAGAAAATAGAATAAGGAGGAAATAAAATATCTGGATAAAATTCCGGTATCTGGGAAAACACCGAAAACTCCGGAAAAGTCAGAAAAATGAAGTAGCTTGAAAAGCTTCCCAAAAATTCTCAAAAATAATAAATATTATTTAAAATTTTTTGATGAAATCAGTTTTTAGAAATTCAATCCCATTTTCAAAATAAAAATCCTAAAGTCAACCGTCAATACCGGTCTATACCGGGTTGGCCGGAATTTTGATAAAATCTGAAAAATCTCAGAAAATCCCTAAAAGGAGAAAATATAATTCTAAGAAGTAATATGAAAGCAGAATCCAAAAATTTGATTTCAATTGTAAGCTAAAATTCCTGGAATCAACCAGCGATACTGGCCGACACCAAATCCAGTGGAATTTTGATAAAATTAGAAAAATCCCAGAAAAAGTATTTAAATAGAAAATGTGATTTTAAGAAGTTATGGGAAAGTCATTTCTTAAAATTCAACTCCGTTTGTAAATTAAAATCCGAGAATCGGTCAGTGGTACTGGTCAACACCGGTTTTGAAGATTTTCAATTTAATTCTGAAAAATTCCAGAAAATCATGAAAAATATAAAATATTGGAAAATGATATTTGAAACTGAAATCGGTCAAATCTGAATACTAAAAAGACTAAATCAAGAAATAACCTGAGATCGGGTCCCCGGTTCAGACTAAGGCTGAATCCGAGTCGACGAATCCGGATCCAAGGTAAAATGATCATATAAACAATTCATAATACAAAACAAATACAGGAAGTAAATCAAAAAAAATACGATCAAGAAATCTGAATACGCAACTAAGTACGTATTCCGGGAACGGGGTGTTACATTCCACCCACCTTACAAAAATTGCGTCCTCGCAATTTCGATAAGGGGAAGATGATCACAGGAGAGACAAGGGTCGACAATAAGAGAATGTTAAAGTGGAATAAAATACAAAAGATCAGGGGTAGCGGTTACAGTGACATCCTCAAGGTTCCTGCTCTGGATACTGGGCTTCACATTCTGCTGCTGCTGCGTCTGATGCCTCTGTCGTCATGTTGTAGACTTGGCCTCTACCATGATCTGCTCTAGTTCTTACTCCTCTCTGTGGCTGATCATACTGCTGGGGCGAAAATGGAGCTCTTCGGTCAACGGGTTCTGGGTTTCCTCTCAGTGGTGGGGCTGAAAGTACTGGTCGGACTGGTGCTGTATTTCCTACCCTTCTGAACGGTCAATCCCTTATTGCATGACTCCCGGTCCCACATGCTAAGCATAGTCCGTTAGCCATCTGACAGTCTTTCCTATAATGTACAGGCTTGTGGCAGAAATTGCATATGATCTGAGGAAGAGAAGGTTGGAATGGTCGCTTGACTATCGGGCCATTGATTGTCCTGGCTGCGTCTTCTTCATTCATCAACTGAAAGGGTCTCTTTACTGATTTGTTCTGAACCTGGTTCTCATTCTTCCTCTCCAGTCCTCGTTCTACTTCACGGGCAATGGAGAGAACCTGGGGAGTACGTCTTCAACTGTTGAGAAATAAGATACATCTGGACGTCCATCTTTAGCCCTTGCTGAAATCTGCTAGCCCGTTTTTCTTCGTCTGCCACCATATAGGGAGCGAATCTGCTGAGCCTCAAGAATTCGGCTGCATATTCATCAACTGACCGGTTTCGCTATTGTAACCGGATAAATTGTTCTTCCATGTCCCTTTGAGCTGTTACAGGGAAGAATCTCTCGTAGAAACCCTTTGAGAACTGGTCCCAAGTGATGGGTTTCTTCAGTGTCGCTTCTTCTGCCAACCACCATGTTCGGGCCACATCCTTAAATTGTATCTTGGCCACTTCTATCTGGTTCTCATCGGGGACTCGGGCTGCCTTCAAAAGATCTGTCGTGTCTACCAGCCACTGTTCTGCATCCAGGGGCTTCTCTGTGCCCAAAAAGATAGCCGGCTGTAATCTCCTGAAGTCCGACACATTGCCTGGCCTTTGGTCTCGGGGTGCAACTAACAGTCCTTGACGTAGAAGCTCTGTCTGTTGTTGTTGACTCTGCATCATCCCTTGAAGTATACTCATCAGGCCATCATTGTCTCTGTTAGATCCATCTTGAGAAGTACCAGCACCATTACGTGTTCCCCGTCTTTCCATATTTGAGTTGGTTGAAGTGGGTAACAAGAAGAAGCTGGAAGGTAAAAGATTGAAGGTCTTAGGATTCAAGAAATGGATCAGAAGGAAGAGATAGATAACTCTGCACTTGTAGTTGGTTTGTATAACCCAAGACTCTTGTATTCCAGTTACAAATTTCTTTACCATTAATTTGCCGTCTGGACGTACTGAGGATGCGAGAGCCTAAGCTCTGATACCACCCTGTAACGCCCCGATCCTGATAATACGGAGACGTTACTACGACGTATATACGCAGGTCAGAAATACCCTCACGTATATACGCTAAGCATCAGTACAAGCAAGAATCAGAGTACGGAAGCACGTGGTGCATTATACATTCCAACATATGAGTACACTTACAAAGTTATCACCTGAGGTGACAAATATTACAAGAATATTACATCACTAATAAGCGCAAATGCGAGAATACAAAGAGATGTACATGTATGAACAGTACAAAAGGGGCGCTCACGAGATAGCTGGAGAAGCCGCGAGCCAACTAGGGGGAGCAAGGATGGGACTGGAGGTACAGCTAGTCTGTCTGCTCCGCAGAAGTAAGCTTGGTCCTCAGCAGGAAGATCCCCTTCAGTCCAAGCTCGGAGACCTGGACATGAGGATCCAGGGAGTCAGTACTCCCCGGCAAGTGGTGATGTGTATGCCAAATGGCGTGCATAGATAAGCACAAGTGTGTCGACAAATCCGAATCATAAACATGCATTAGAAAAATCATGTCGTGAGCGCAAGCATGCAAGGGCAAGTAGATATATAACAAGTAATATCAAGCAGGAACTACTCATGATATGATAAAATAAGAGCAGGAGACTGGTCGAATAGAATATAAGTGGAAAGGTAGGACATGAACAGGTATAATATAATAATCATAAAACCGGAAATCCGAAGTAAAACCTGATGAATGCAATTGTGGCGAAACAAGTGGTATAACCAAGTTGTAGGACAACATGACAAGTTATTATCTTGGCATTTTATTATTATTACTCGTCCGACCAATATATCTAGGTATGTGTCCCGGTGTACATCTCAACACACATACATCCATATATAAGTAAGTCGAGGTTGGTTATTGGAAGCTGATGAAGAACTGATAGCTCATACTTATAGTAGTTCCCGTCCGCCCGGGACACAGCCATTGGGGGCCTTAAATCCCCCTAACACGCATCTTCTGGGGGCCTGAAATCCCCCTAACACGAATCGTCAGTTTTGTATTTCATTACTATAACTAAGGCATCATATCAGCATCCATCACTTCCTCCCATTCCCGTGCAAGTTATCCTTTTTATGGCTTATTAACATAATTATCGGATTACGGGAATGAGTAGGATCATAACTGGTCATAACAGGAGTACATAACAAGCATAACGGGAGTTCATAACAAGAGATCAAGTACTATTTTCCCGTAAGGTGATAATCATGGGTAGAGAGTTAAGCATAACAGGTATCAGGTTTTAATCATGACAGTGACAAGTGATCGGGCAGGTGACAGGTAATAAGTCATGTCATAACAAGTGACAAGTGATAAGAGATAACATAGCAGGAACATGCTTCAAGTAGTAACATGTTAAGTGATACATAATGCCAATACAAGTCGACCCGACGAAGCGGGGAAAATCGAATGGAGGCGAGGACACTCGCCTAAATACGAAAAGTACTGTGAAATCCCCGATCTCCAGAATTCAGGTAACTAACGCGTAAACACGTTCAATAAAGTAAAGATTGTATTATGTAGATGAGGAGAGAGAATGAGCCAAAAGGAGAGAGAATGAAGACGCGGGAGCCGCGTTGCGTAGAGATCACAAACGTGGGGTTCGAGAACCGCGTTCTAGCAAGGACACGAGGAGAACGCAGACGCGAGCATGAACTCCACGTCGCGTTGATATAAGAACGCAAAGGTCGTGTTAAATAATTACTTGGACGCAGGGGGGTGAAATCCGCGTCTAGTAATCACACAACAAGAGAAGGGGGAGACAGGGAAAAAGGGGAGACGCAGGAAATGAGGGAGAAGTGGGAAACGCAGGGTGAGGGAGGAGACGCAAGAAAGGAATTAAAGGAAAGGAAGAAAGAAAGAAGGATAGAAAATAGAAGGGAAGAAAGAAAGAAAGAAAGAAGGGAAGAAAAGAAAGAAGAAAGGAAAGAAAAGAAAGAAGAATGGAAGGGGGATGGTCGGTTATGTTGGCGGCGACGGCCGGAGGTGGCCGGAGATGGCCGGAAGTGGCTGGAGGCGGGCGGCCAAAGTCCCCAAGCCCAATCAATGATGGTGCAACTCTAGTTTAAATGGTGAAAATGGAGTTTTGAAAACGAGGCTTTGGAGAACGAAGTTATACCTCGTTAGAAAGAGTATTCCGAGGAGAGAAAAATGGCATGGTTCGTGGTGGTCAAGGTGGTGTAGGTAGTGGTGGGGAAGGTGGTGAAGTTGGTGGTGAGAATGGGTTGTTTGGTGTAAAAAGAGGAAGAAGAAGGTGGTGTGGTGGTGGTGTTATGGTTGTTGTTGTTGTTGGAATGAAGGAGGAGATGGAGGAGAAAGTGGTGGAGAAAATGGTGGAAGAAGTTAGTGGAGATGGAGGGGAGAGTGGCCGGCCAAGGAGGGAGGCAAGGTGGTTTTGGGCTGCTAGTGGATGTTGGCTGCTGTTGGAGAAGAAAGAAGAGAGAAAAAGATGAAAGAGAAGGAAAGAAAAGGGGGTGTATATATAAGGGGTTTGTTAGATAATTACAAGTGTGCCATTCCACAAAATGAAACATGCGTTTCGTTCAAAAAGGAGCCGCGTCTCATATAATGAAAATATGCGTCCAGCAGTTGTCCAGACGCAGTGATGAAAATTTGCGTTCAGGGAAAATGCGAAAGTTGCGTTTAACAAAAGAACAAAAGTCATAATGACTTGATTGGAATTGATTAGCAGTGCATTAAATGCAGTATGGAGAGGATATCTGTATTAAATGTTAAATCCAGGTTAGGTGAAACTCGCGTCTAGCGAGGAGAGAGAAAATAGAATAAGAAGAAAATAAAATATCTGGATAAAATTCCGGTATCTGGGAAAACACCGAAAACTCCGGAAAAGTCAGAAAAATGAAGTAGCTTGGAAAGCTTCCCAAAAATTCTCAAAAATAATAAATATTATTTAAAAAATTTTGATGAAATCGGTTTTCAGAAATTCAATCCCATTTTCAAAATAAAAATCCTAAAGTCAACCGTCAATACCGGTCTATACCGGGTTGGCCGGAATTTCGATAAAATCTGAAAAATCTCAGAAAATGCCTAAAAGGAGAAAATATAATTCTAAGAAGTAATATGAAAGCAGAATCCAGAAATTTGATTCCAATTGTAAACTAAAATTCCTGGAATCAACCAGCGATACTGGCCGACACCAAATCTAGTGGAATTTCGATAAAATTAGAAAAATCCCAGAAAAAGTATTTTGATAGAAAATGTGATTTTTAGAAGTTATGGAAAAGTCGTTTCTTATAATTCAACTCCGTTTGTAAATTAAAAATCTGAGAATCGGTCAGTGGTATTGGTCGACACCGGTTTTGAAGATTTTCAATTTAATTCTGAAAAATTCTAGAAAATCATGAAAAATCTAAAATATTAAAAAATGATATTTGAAATTGAAATCGGTCAAATCTGAATACCAAAAGACTAAATCGAGCAATAACCCGAGATCTGGTCCCCGGTTCAGACTAAGGCTGAATCCGAGTCCACGAATTCGGATCCAAGGTAAAATGATCATATAAACAATTCATAATACAAAACAAATACAGGAAGTAAATCAAAAAAAATACGATCGAGAAATCTGAATACGCAATTAAGTACGTATTCCGGGAACGGGATATTACATTAACTCATGCATAGCAATAAACAATAAGATATGCAATGAATGTTAAACATGAATATGCATAAACATGCATAAAACAATGAAATAAACATGCTCTTGATACCAAATTTTTAAAATAAATTACTTCTCCTCCTTTTTAAAATAAACATGTTCTTTAAATACCAATTGAAAATATAAACTTAAAATAAACATGTTCTTAAATAATTGCTCTTGATACCAATAAAAATTTCAATTGATAGATAATCAATAAAAGCTCTTGATACCAATTGAAAGATAATCAATGAAAAGATAATCAATGAAAGCTCTTGATACCAACAATAATAATTTTAATAAAAGTTCTTGATACTAATAAAACAAAACAATAAAACATGTTCTTGATACTAATATCCATGCTCTTGATACTAATATCAACAAAACATAAAACAAACTCTCCGATACCAATATGAAACAAACTTTGATATAAACTTATAAATAAACATGCATATATACTCAAATACTTCCCCCCTTTTTGTCAATCATCAACAAAGGGTTAAAGAAAATAATAAAACAATGTTCTCCCCCTTTTTGTCCGAAACAAAAATCAACAAGGGGTGAAATCTAATCAAAATTAAAACATTATGATACCAATTGAAAAAAATATCAATTTAGTGCATCATGATACCAATTGAAAATAAATAAAACATACCAATTGAAAGTACATAAAACATTTTGAAGAAATTTTTTTTTTGATATCAATTGAAAGATGTAAACATATAGGTAATCTTGATACCAATTGTAAAAATTAGTACCAATTGAAAATATTTTATACTTTTGATACCAATTTGAAAAACATAAACCAATCCTTTCGGTTAAACACTAAACTCATTTTACAATAGAGATACCAAATAGAGAATAATATCAATTTAATGTGTTTGATACCAATATTGAAAATGAAACATATATCAATTAAAAATAATGAAAACATATGCCAATTGAAAATGATTTTCATTAGGAGCGTATGATACCAAAAAAAATCAATATCATTTTTCAATCATTTTTCAATCATTTTTCAACATAAAGTGTGGGAGTAAAATACCAAGGGTAAACAAAACTAATTGAAAGGTGAAATATGAATTTTCTCCCCCTTTATGAAATACCAAACAAAATGATGCATAAGCTTGTATAAGATACCAATTGAAAAATAATCAATTGAAATATAATAGTCATTTATGGAATCAAGCTTAGCATAACCAAAATTTGTGCTCAAAGATAAAGAGATATAGTAAGCATAAATAAAATACATATATATGTTGAAAAATTAAATACCAATCGAAATTGATACTATTTGAAGTGTAAGCATACATATATAAAAACATATATGAGTATACAAAAAGAATGTCAATAGTGATACCAATTGAAAAGATACAATGATATCAATTGAAAACAAAATAAGATCAAGTGTATAACTCATACTTCCTACCACCCATTTCATGCACATGTTTTAAATAGATTTTCAATAATGAGCATACAAGGCATGGTCGCCCAACCAGCCACCCTTTGAAGTGGGTAGGGGTTTTCAAAAATAAGTTTGAAAATATTATAACACATTTGAAAACTCTATCATATGAAGAATACGAACTAGTTATATGAAAAATTTGAAAACTAGTACGAAATCCTTCAAGCAAGGAATAAAGCAAAAATATATTCCATGAAACATGAAAATCACATGATCATCAAACACTCAAAATCTATATAGCACATATTATACTCATGAAAATAAAATCATGAGAAAATATTAAGTAAAGTGAGTGTATAAGAGTTATGTGAAACACATCATCATGAAAATAGGCAATCAAGTTCAATATGAAATTCCTTAAAACATGAAAATCATCAAAAACAAGAATCCTTCAAGGTATATGTATGTCTTGTACAAACTAGAGTATACATACATATCCAAATATAAACGAGTCCACAAAAGTATATGCATGAAGGCAAGTGGCTCAAGGATGTATATGTATAACTAATAGTTTAGACAAAATGGATATATACATGAAGTTTAACATAATTATGAAAAATATGTCAAAAATATAGAATACAAGTCAAAATGTATGAATCATCAAAACTAGACTATACTAGTACATCTAATGAGTACAAATGACAAGCACAAACATATAATAATTTATTTGTGGCTCACTAGTTGTACAAGTATATATCCAAGTTTTAATGAAAACTAACATCTAAACATGTAATAAAAACATGAAGCGTAGAAATCAAAACAAAACTCTTATGATCATTATGTAAATGAACATGCATTAGATCTATGATATACACAATAGCTAAAACAAATGTGAGAACACAAAAGTATAAGTCCGTATTAAACATGGGTGATCTCAAATACTAATCAAGCATATCACAAGTCTAATAATCATGATATTTAACATACTAATCATGAAATATCAAAACATGCTAAAAATGAATAATATGAAAGCATGTAAATATAATGGGAGTTAGAGATTGTTATCAAAAACCATGAGGGTACATCTCTATGTCTCCAAACCGAGGTGGTCCTTCCACCAAACACCCCTTGAAAGTGATGCATCCAAATTGTCATCGTTAAGCTCGGAACGCATCCACCTCAAGGCACCATCACTCTCACGTTATGTGAGAGCCCACACCTACATCAAATAAAATAAGAGTGGTGTTTGGTACCCATACTCTTTTGTGTCCATGGGGGTTAGCTCCTTTCCTAACCCAAACAAATTTTGTTGCTAAATTTGAATCATGTATACGATCATAACAAAACTTAGCAATGTGGCCCTTACGTCCACAATGTGTACATGTGTACACATGAGCATACAATGTGTGATGAGTGTGAACATGAGGAGCATGTGTATGTCGTGATTTGTGTGCATGCATAGGAGGAACTTGTTTCTTTCGAAACATAGATTCCAAACGTGTATGGTTCATGGCACAATGGCTCAAAGTGGAGCCCAAACATTCAACACTCTTCTTAAGCATACAAATATCATTTTCAATTATAGAAGAGGAGGTGCATGCTATAGATAAGTTAGAAGGTGAAGCTATACTAGCATGGCAAACATGTGTATCAATATCAATTTTCAAAGATTTATTTTTATTTAAGCAAACTTCTAAATCTTTTGAAATCAAATCAATTTTCTTTTTCAAAGAAATATTTTCTTTTACAACAAAATCAAGTTTTGAAGTTAAGATCTCATTTTTCTTCAAAACCTCATTGCAATCATTTTTATTTTTCAAAATTTTGTTTTCATTAAGGGCAAGTTCAAGTTGGGAATTAAGTGAGTCACGTTCACTTAAAATCTCATCCCTCTCTTACAAAGCAACATCAAGCTTAGAAGACAAGTTTTCATTTTCTTTGTTAAGTTCAAAACTCTTCTTTTTAAAAGCTTTATATTTTTCTAACAATTTTTCACAAACAATTGAAAGTTCTTCATTCAATGCATCGGCATCAATATATTCATCACAAGAAGAACTAGCAAAATCTAGTTGAGCATCCGAAAGTACCTCAAGGGAGTCATTCCCTTGGACCATGAAGCAACGTAGGTCGGACTCGTCTCGACTAGATTTCCTCTTCTTATTGATAAGCGTTGGTAGCTCGGGAGTTGTCAAAATGTTCCACACTGCAAAAGCGGAATCATAATGAGAAAACACATGTAAATATTTTTTATTAAGAGATGCTCTAAGTGCCTTTAGGGCTAGTGCATTGGCCTCTATATGCTTGCTATCACAAAAGTAGGATTCCTTGGTAATGGCAAGGTATATAACCTATGGCTTTTAAATGACAACTCATCATAACCTTCCATATATCAATTCTAGAGACATCAAACATGGGAGGGATATCCATGAGTGCAAACTATATGTGTGCAAATGCAAATACAAATGCAAATGTATATTAGCAACCAAGATCACACTCCTAGGTGGTTAAACCTAATATCAGGAGCGTAGGCTCTGATACCAATTGAAAGTACGCCTAAAGGGGGGTTGAATAGGTGTACAGTTAATGTATGAACAATAATACGGAAATTAAAAACTTAATTGCAACACACTTAGTGTAACCAAAGAGTGTAGCCGAATTCCCGGTGAAGGGCTCTGGACTAACTCCTCTTGATTCCTCTGAATAAGAGTTGAAGTGCTATATGAAGCTCTGTAATATCCCTAATCTAAAATACTGTATTTTAATTTTCCTAAAGTATTTATTTTGATTTACTGATTATTTTTATTTACTCCACTTAATTTACTATTTTTCCTGTGAATTATTATTATTAAATATGCAAATTATTTATGAGATAGTAATTAGCAATTTGACATTTTATATTTACCATTATTATTATTGATTGATATTTAATTATTATTTCCATTATTTCATTAAGGTCATTCTTCTTTATTAATATTTTTATTCCATTATGATTATTATTTATTGTTATTACTATTAGTGTTATCTTTATTTTTATTGTCGGTGTTTATTAAATATTAGAAGTGTTAATTTTATATTATTTATTTATTTTTAATATTAGTATAAGTACTAGTGGTAGTAGTAAATGCTAATTATTATTTCTATTATTATTATTGTTGTCGTTTATTAATATTATTATTTATCTTGATTAATTAATATTGTGATTGCTAACCTGATGATTATTTATGTCATGGTTAATTATTTTTAGTGTCATTATTAATTGTTAATATTATTGTAGTTTGTATTTATTTATTATTGTTTGTAGCATTATCTCTTTTCCTTGTATCCTTGATCTTTTCCCAATAATTATTCTCATTATCTAATCCTACCCATACCCATTTAGGTTCAACCCAATACCCATTATTTGCACCTCCTATATAATCCTTTCTTAAATCCTAAACCTAGGATTAATAACCTAATCTTCTTCTCTACTCCCAACACAGCCGCCACCACTCAGATCTCCACGCCCTCACCTTGCCCACCTCGGCTTCCACGAGCACACGCAGCCAACAAAACCTCCCACCTCCGGCGAGACCCGGCAACGTCCGCGGCCTCATCCAAGTCCTCGGCAGCGTGGCCCATCTCCTCCACCGTGCCCTTACTCCGATCAGCCCCAGGCGCCGTGCATTCCGATCATCGCCGATCAATCGCTTCCTGGGTTCTTGACAGCGCCCAGGTCCCCATGCGCGAGATCCCTCCTCCATGGAGCCACGCCAGCAGACCTTCCCCCCTCTTGCAGACCATCAACCAGCATCTCCCCCACCTGTGCACCTCTCCTTCACCTCCTTGATGGCTGCCGCAGATATATTCGGATCTATGGCCGCATCTCATCCCGAATCCCCTCCTTGTTGTCGCAACTCCAGGAGCACGCAGCACATCCCCTCTATGCCGAGCTTTCCTCCCCTGCTGTGAGACTACTTTGTTCATCTCCCATTCATTATTTTTCTTCCCTTCATTTTATGTTCATGTATAGCTATTTGTTTGGTAAATGTTAATTAACTTGTTGGATAGTTTTAATTAATGTGGTTGTGCTGTGAAGTTGTTCGGTTGTGGTTATGTACCTTATTTTCTTTGGGATATTCCTTTTGAAGTGTAGCTGTAGCCCATGGCAACAATTGGAAGGCAAGCACCGAGCTTCCCCATTGGCCAAGCCAACGTGAGCTCCTCTCTCTTCCATTCTCAGTTTTCAAATGCTATTTATTTGATAAAGTGTGTATTAATTTGTACTTGGTTGTGTGCGGCCAAATCTTACTCCGAGCCGTTTTTCGGCTCTCCGCGGGACGCCGTCGATCGCCGTCGTCGAGCGCGAGCGCACCCCACGCCCTTCACGGCGAGTTGCTCTATCCAACGACACTCTCCGCGGCCCCGTATGCCTCCGTCGGAGCCTCCGTCGGCGTGCCGCAAATCACTCGGTTGTGTGAGTAATTTTTCCCTCTTTTCTAATTATTTCCCTTTTCATAAATTATATTGTGAGTTCTTTTTACATGCTTGGTGTGTTGTGTAAATATTTGCATGTTGGTGGGTGAATTATTGTGCATGCATGGATGTGAATTATTTAATATGTATAGATATTTATAGTTAATAATAGATATTTATTAATTTGGATATTTATGCATGGTACATATATTTGCATGAATTCATTCCTTAAGCATTTATGTGTATAGTTTATTAATTAATGTATAGGTATATTTATTAATTTGGATGCATGCATGTGTTTATGTATAACCATGTATGTGTATGCATGATTTATATGCATGGGTTCCTATTTATTTGTGTAGATGGGTATGCCATTTAATTAAGTGTATGTACTTAAAATAATATGTGTTGGCATTTATTTAAGTATGCATGTATGTATGTATGTATGTGTATGCTTGTATACGTGTATATGTACGTGTACGTGTATATGTTCGTATGCACGTGTGGGTGTTTAGCGTATATTTATAATTATTTGTATGTATTGGTTGCGTGTTACAGCATTTTGGATTTGTTTGGTGAGATCCGGACCAGCAGCCCAGGAAGGAGAGCAGCAGCATGGCAGCGAGCGAGCAGCGAGTTCTCCCGATTCACGCAAGCCCATCGTTGGAGACCGGCACGGTGGCCTTCTCCAGCACCCTGGCTACCCCCCTATGCAGTCCAACAGCGAAGATCGGCACCACAACGACTGTAACGGCGACTCGCCCGGCGACGACCAGATTCCCCAAGGTGAGTGTTTTAATTGATTTTCAATTATGATTGATTATTCTCCTATTCAATTATTGCTGTTTATAATTATTACCGTTGTGACGTCATGATACCATTATACTGATGCATGTTATTTAGTTATCGTCACTGTTATCGTGTTGTCTAAGTATTTTAGGTTAAGAATATGATAGTCTCGTTCATATGAGGATTGATTAAATAAGAATGTCGCTTCATTGATATATAGGATCTTATATGTTGGGGCCTGCTAGTGAACTATATGGGAAGGAGATTTGACTTGGGAATGGTAATGATAGATTTGATATATCATTTATGTTTAATATATGTGGATACAATGTTGTCATGAAGAAGTAGATATTCCCCTTTCTCACTTTTAACATTATTTGATTTATTGGATATGTATATATTGGATCGGATAATGAATTACAGAGGATTATAATATCATGAGAGGAGTATGGGTGCATTTGATAGAATGGGGATATGTGTTATGGTGCATTTCAGTATTAGGTTGCAGCTTGATTAGTCGACTTACCCTGTTAGTCGACTTAGTCAACTTGTTAGCGACTAGTGCATGTCTCGCTGCTGTGTATAGTTTCTTTATTTGATGGAGACTTGCCCTTAAATCATGTATTGACTACAGATGAGTGAGTATGATTTCGAGGATGGATATTAGTTGGATTGACTTGTCATGATGGGTCTTATATGCATGTATCGGATATGTTGCCAAGTGTTGGGGTCTGATGTTCGACATTAATAGAAATGTGAACTCTTGAGGATTTGAGATTTAGAGTTGTATGTTAGAGTGAGGGGATTAGTGCTGATATTGATATATGTTGGAATGACAATTATTATATCAAATTCATTGATGTATATTGATACTTGACGATCATGTAACTGTTGGGAATGTAAGTTAGATAGGATGACTTTGGATTGATCTGGGACTTATGCTATTTACATTGTATGATGATCAGTAATTAGACCTGACTTTATTAGTTGAGTATTGAGGACATATCAGATATGACTGGATTAGTTGAGTTGTGACTTAAATTGATCTTGAGTTAGAGGTTATCCAGGATCTATATTCCTTTTTATTGTAGCCTGTCCTGTATTGTGGTGAGATTGACGTTGCAGGCATTTGGGATCTGTTAGATGCTATGTTGTTGATGTTGATTATCAAGAGTAGATATTCTAGATTACTTATTGAGGATGTTCACTGTTTAGATATAATTCAATATGTATTGACTTGTTGATCTCGAGGACATACCATATACTTCATGATTGGTTATTGATTATTTCAGTTAATAGAGATGACTCATTATGATGGTGATCTACATCTTGGAGTTTGATAATAGTTATTATTTGATCTCAGTTATTGAGGGTTATAGGATTAGGACATATTGGTATTGAGGAGAGGACTAATTACAGATTCATTGATATGGTAGTTTACCGTTTTGGCTTACACTGATACGGACTGATACTTAACGATTTACGAGGATGGTATTGGGAATATAAGTTGATGGAATAGTTTATGATATCTCTTTAGTATGGATGGATGAGATTATGATCAGCTTTAGTTGAGACTATTTATTGGGCAGTAGCTAGACTGTTACTGTTATTTTATCCATGTTATTGAAGTTACTGGGAAATGATTGTTTGACCGTAACCACGGTACAGTCCTATTGTTCATCGTATACACGGTTACCGTTACTGTTCACTGTTATTGATATTGTTTACCGTGTATACGATCACCGATTGACTGTTACTGTACTGTTATTGTTACTGTCACCGTATCGTCCTAGTACTCTGGATAATATTGTCATTGACTGGTTTAACTGAATTGAATAAATAATAATATAAATGGACAACTTACACTGGGATTGGGGAAATTGATGGAGGAGACAGCGTCTGTATTTTGGGTGGACCTAGGATACAGGTTGCGCAGCCGACTGAGGGTTCCACTGCAGGGTTCCTGGGGGATGACTGGCATCCCATCTGTATTGTTACTGTTCCACTGTTTTCACAGTGAGATTACTGTTACTATTACTGTTACTGAGTACCTAGAGGTACGGCCTGGTTCAGTGCCAGGAAACTGAGGCCGTGGTCCCGGGTATGTACGGGACCCACCTAAAACATGGACAACGTCTCCAACCAATCAGTTTCAATAACTTAGGACTCTGGTTGACACGTGTAGTAGGCGTAGTATGGGATGCGTCTATTACAGGTGGCAATTGGTGTTCGCTGACATAATAAATAAAAATAAACTGTTAATGTATTGTGACTGACATTAATCACCTGACTGTATATTTATATTACTATGATAGACATATAACCATAACCCTGACCAGACTTGGATACCAGCCTAGTGACATATGATAGGTTACCTATTGAGACATCAATTGCTTGCTTATTATTGATCAGTTGTTGCCTATCTTTATTCGTGTTGTTATTATGTTTATTACAGTTCTTTTATTTATCTGTTATATGGTCTCTTTTATCTGTAGTTGCTCTTATTACTAATTATGCACATTGTTTCTTCTGCACGAGCTGTTTCCCCTTTACACACACACACTCATTATGGTCGCGTTCTGACGACCCTGGGTTTGCACGTCCAGCTATTGGACGGTTGGTTTCCTTTGTGCAGGTGTTCGTTGAGGCCGTATGCTTCGCGAATAGCTGGAGCTTCTTCCTATTCTATTCTGGTACTCTTATCTTTTTAGCTTTCATATTACTTCCTGATTCTTGTCATATCAGTTCAGTTCTTATTCCAGTCACTATTCTAGCTCTTGATTCATATGATATCATGCGTGGTTGACTATATGTATTATTGCAGTGATCGATGATTATTTTAGTTCTGATTTATAGCTTGTTCAGGTTACAATTGAGGCTTAGCGTGTATACGTGGGGTATTTTCCTCGCGTATATGCATCGCCATAACGTCTCCGTATCTTTAGGATCGGGGCGTTACAAGCTCTCTTGGTTAAACACAAGTGAGGGCACACACAAACAACACAAGCATGTATATAAATGACAATATGAATCAATGTACAAAGTAAGAGAGAGAGAGTTAGAGCAAGTGGTTCAAACACAAACACCGAGATAAGTTTCAAGGTTCGAGCACCCAGCTCTACGTCCCCGCCTTCACACAGAAGGTTTCCACTAACTCGTCCACACTGGACTTCCTACACAGGGAACCTCCACTGAGGATTTGGGGGAATACAATAACCGGGAGTACACAACTCCACTCTCCAACAAATACAACCTCTACACTTAGAGGCAAGGCACAAAGCCACTCAAACACAATCACCTCACACTTGAGGGATTCTAACACAATCTCCATCTCTCACTAGAGGGAGCCAAATACCACTTTCACTATCACCTCACACTTGAGGGATATCAACTCAATCACCTCTCACTAGAGGGATATCACAATCAATGGAAGGTTTACAACTTGGTGGTCTAACAACCACAAACAAAATCTTCTCTCCCTAAACAAAGATTCTAATAGATAGGATAGTAGATAAGCTCAAGTGTGAAAAAACAAAGAGTTTGGAAATCAAAAACTCAAAGAAAAACTCTTGAGAAAACTTCTAGAATTGATATAAAAATGAAGATCGAAAACAATCCCAAAGACTTTCTTTTTCTTTGAATTTTCCAACCCTTTTAAAACAAATGAAGATAGATCTTTTGACTCTAAAAAGCTCTTTTGAAAACTTGTATTAAAACACTTTGAAAGATAGAATTTTTAGCTCTTGAAATTCTTTTTAAAAACCAACTCAAATGGGGGTATTTATAACCCCATTTGGAATCTGCCCGTTGGCAGCTGAAAAGGGCATTTTTACCCTTGCGGTCGACCGACCAACGGTCAAAAAATCGACCGTTGAGACCTCCGGTCGACCGCCCGGTCGACTGAGCTGGAAAAAGAGAGCAGAGCTCTCTGCCCGGTCGACCGGAGACTTTCCAGAGAGCAGGGTTCTCTGGCGGTCAACCGACCCGGTCGACCGGCCTCCCTAGCAAGGCAGCATGCACGTTTTGTGCACGTCGGTCGACCGGCCCGGTCGACTGCTTACTGCCACGATTGACCGGCCCGGTCGACCGGCACCCTGCCTGCCTAACTAATTAGGGTCTTAAAAACTTGGGTTTTTATCTTCAATTAAATCACATAAATTCCACAAAAATCAGTTCATATTATATCTTTGAAATAAAAACATGTTTGAGTAAAAATCAAACCATGTTACAAATATTTTGAACTATTTTTGTGACTTGGAAAATTTGCCTTAAACCAAATTCTGTATTTTCCAAAAATAGAATTTTTGAAATGGAAATCCGATTTTTCCAAAACACATGTAAATACAAAAACATAATATTTAAACAACTTTGAAGCATATAGTATATGGATAGAATCCAATATACATGAAAGGTATTATATCTATGTTTTTGACATTAAATCCAAAATTAAGTTTTGTCTAAATACAAAACTTCAAACACATGAATAGTGTACCAAAATAAGTTTTTCTAAGTATGTGAAGCATAGATGTATATAGATCAAATCTAATATACATTAAACTATGTAAACTTGTTTTGATTCTATCTATTCATGAAAACTAAGATCGGTTAAACCGAAAACCAAAACCAATAAGCATGAAACTTAAAACAAGTGTATGTGTTGTGAACTTGAGCATATCACACTATCTAACTTTACAATGGATCTAAAATAAATCTTAGCTAAACAAATCGAAGCCTTCTTGTGGAACACCGTCTCCAAGTCGACTCAATCCAAACGCGATTCCCCGAGCTTGACTCCAACGAGTGCTAGATGTGAACTTTGACGCTCGAGCTCTTGAATCACCATGTGAAAGCACCAAAACACCTTTGTTGAAGCTAATCACCTACTAATATCTTGGTTAAATATCTGAAACTAAATATCACAAGATTATTAGTAAACTATAACTACATGAGTTAATCATCATCAAAACTAGAGTGGAAGGCCTCTGGGCCAACAAATAGTTTATGCATATATACATGTATTTTATTAGTTTTATTGCATATTGTTTTATTATTGTTTATTGGTGGTTGAGCTACATTGAATATCTTCTTGATGATGACAAAACTTATGAGGTTATATATGCATGGATTAAAGATAAGCCTCATAAAAGCTCCCCCTTAACTCATGCATATCATAAAACAAGAAGATATTCAATGTAGCTCAACTCCCAATAAACAATACTAAAATAATATGCATAAAACACATGTATATATATATAAACAATTAATAAAACATACATATATAAACACTACATTTTGAAAGATCACCTAGAGGGGGGTGAATAGGTGATTATGCTAATCTAGTCAACTCAATGCGGAATTAAAAACTAATTTGCAATTTCAACAAGAGATGCACACAACCAAGCCAAGCATATAAGTATGTATGAGCAATATGAATAGATGCAAGGCACAAAGTAAAGAGAGAGAGTAAGAGTCAATGAACAAGCGCAAACACCAAGATATGTTTCGAGGTTCGAGCACCCAGCTCTACATCCCCGCCTTCACCCAGAAGGATTTTAAGTCCACTAGCTTATCCACAAAGAACTCCCACAAAGGGAACCTCCACCGAGGATTTGGGCAATCACAATACAAGGAGTACCCAACTCCTCTCCTTACAAACACAACCTCCTCCTTGAGGCACAACTCCAAGCCAACAAACAATCACCTCACAACCCGAGGGATTAGCACAAAGCCAAGCAAGGATCACCTCACAACTTTGAGGGATACAAACCATTTGCACAAACAACCTCCTCAACCCAAGAGGGAAAAGCACAAAGCAAAGTATAGAGGGTTTACAACTTGGTGGTTCAACAACAACCACAAACAATCTCTTTTCCCACACACAAAGATCCTATAGAAAAGATAGTAGATTTTTGCTCAAGTGTGGAGAAAACCAAGGGATTTGAAACCAGCAACTCAAAGAAAATCTTTAGGAAATAATAGAAAATGAAGATAGTGAAGTTCAAACAAAAGCTTTTCCCAAAATCCCTTTTCTTTGATTTTTCAAACCCTAATAAAAACACCAAAAAGATTGTTCAATTTGAATCCAAAAACCTCTTTTAAATGCTGTGAAAACACCAGAGAGTAGGGAAAAATTCGCACAAAAAATCTTGGAGAAAAACTCTTTCCAATGGGGTATTTATAGACCCCAGAAAAATATAGCCGTTGGCAGCAGAAATGCCAGAAATACACTGCCGGTCGACTGGTCCGGTCGACCGTCCAACGGTCAATTTCTGCCCGTTGGCAGCTGCGTGTCGACCGCCCCGGTCGACCCAAACAAATAGAGAGCTCTGCTCTCAGATCGGTCGACCGATCCGGTCGACCGTCCCAGTGTCTCCAAACGTGCACAGATCTGTGCACGTCGGTCGACCGGCCCGGTCGACCGACTTCATCCTAGTCGACTTGGTCAGTTGACTTAGTCGACTGGTGAAGCCCGGAACAGAAAACTGGGTTAGAAACATATTTAAAAATTCTTTTATCATTTCTAAAAATCACCAAAAATAGTTTTATCATTTTGCATTGATATATAAACATGTGGTAAAAAGTTTAGCTCAAATATCAATCAATATGAACTATTTTTGTGTCTTATCATTTTTAACAAAAACCAAAAACTGTATTTTCTAAAACTTGAATTTTGAATGAAAAATATGTTTTGTCCAAAAACTCTTCCAAATACAAAAATATGATATTTAAACATTTTGAAGCATGATGCATATGCATAGAAATCCAATATACATAAAACAAATATATATCCATGTTTTTGTCATTAATTCCAAGATATGTTTTGTCAAAAATACCAAAACATAAAACACATGAATAAGTGAGTCAAAACTAAGTTTGTCTAGGAAATTAAAGCATGTATGTATATAGAACAAATCATATATACATTAAACCATGTAAACTTGTTTTAATCTATCTATTCATGAAAACCAAGATCGGTTAAACCTAAAACCGAAAAACCAAAAACCAATATTCAAAACATGAAACGTGTGTGTTGTGAACTTGAGCATTATCATACTATTCTAATCTTTACAATTTGGATCTAAACACAAAACTAAACTATGGTACCGAAGTCTTTTTGTAGAGCGCAATCCCTAAGCCGACTCGATCCAAAACTCCTTGATCCATCGAGCAAGTGCTATATGTGATCTTTGACGCTCGGGCTCTTGAATCAACATGTGAAAGATGTGTGGAAGCTTTCACCAACTAATAACTTGATTAATGATCTAAAACTGAACTCACAAGATTATTAGTACACATAACTACATGAGTTAATCATCATCAAAATTAGGGTGGAAGGCCTTTGGGCCAACAATCTCCCCCTTTTTGATGATGACAAAACTCATGGAGTTATATATGCATGGATTAAAGGTAAGCTTCAAAGAAGCTCCCCCTTAACTCATGCATAACCAAATAAACATAATGAATATGCAATGAAGGCTCTTAAACATGAAACATGAAACATGCATACCTATGCATAAACAATAAAGGGTTCTAGATACCAATGAAATGTTTAAAATAAAACACGCTCTAGATACCAATTACACTCTAGATACTAATTACAAAACATCCAAGTACAAAACATGCTTTACATACCAATTAAAATTAAACTAAATTAAACTTAATATGTGCAAAACAAAAACATGCATATATAAACTAAAATTCTTCTCCCCCTTTTTGTCAATCATCAACAAAGGGGTAAAAACCAAAACAAAACAAAATCTTCTTTCTTTTTAATACAAGGAATCGATCTTTAATAAGGGGTAAAAGCAAAACCAATATCAATTGAAAAATCAATAAATATTTCTCCCCCTTTTTGTTCGAAATAAAAGGTTGAAAAAAGGAAAAATAATATTCTCCCCTTTTTGTCTAAAACAAAAACAAGACGAATTAGGGGTGACAATCAATTAAGGTACCAATTGAAAATATGTCAAAGAATAGCATTTTGATACCAATTTAAAAGGAAACAAACAAAAATATTGATACCAACTATAAATAAAACACATGACAATCTTGATACCAATTTGAAATTTTCAATCATAAAGTAAGGGAGTGGGAATCAAATACCAATTGAGAAATCACCAATTGAAAGACAAAATCAAATTTTCTCCCCCTTTATGAAATACCAACTAAAATGATGCATGGACTTGATACCAATATAAAAATAATCAATTGAAACAAAATTGAAGCTCAAGCACTAGCATAAACAAGATTTTGTGCTTAAAGATATAGGGATATAATAAGCACAAATAAAACATATATATGTATGAAAGATAGATACCAATAGAAATTGATATTCTTGGAATAGAAAGCATACATACATACAAAATATATATGAGTATACAAGAAATGTCAAGATTGATACCAATTGAAAGAATTCAATGATACCAATTGAAAAAACAATAGTATCAAATGTATATCTCATATTATCTACCTCCCAATCATGGTTCAAGTTTTAAAAGATTTTCATTTTAAAACATATATGAACATGATCTCCCATCCATCCTCCCATAGAGGGTAGGGGTTTTCAAAAATAGGTTTGAAAATAAGCTTTGTTCGAAAATCTCTATCATAGTGAAGAATACGAACTAGTTATAGGTAAAACTTTTAAAGACTAGTACGAAATCCTTCAAGTAAGGAATAAAACAAAATTGTTTTTCATGAAACACATGTAAATCACATGATCACTAAACACTCAAAGTCCATAAAGCTCATTCAAATTCTCATGAAAACAAATCATGAGTAAACTAATAAAGTGAGTGTACAAGTATAATGTGACACATATCAACATGAAAATATTCAATTAGGCTCATATGAAATTCCTTGAAAACATGAAATTTATCTAGGATGTGAAATCACCAATTGAAATCATCTTAAAAACAAGAGATTCATTATAAATGTGAAATCACTTAGCAAACATGAAATTCATCCAAACGATTTAAACTTCAAGGCATATGTATGTCATGTACAAACTAAAGTATACATACATATCCTAAACATAATGAGTCCACAAGAGTATATGCATGAAGGCACGTGGCTCAAGGATGTACATGTATAATCAATAGTTTGGATAAGATAAACATATACATGAAGTTAAACAAATAAACACGAAATCAAGAAAAAACTAAATTTTCACCAAAACTAATTTCATTTCAAGGTATATGTATGAATTGTCAACACAATAAGTATACATACATATCTCTAAACACAATTGAGTCCATATATATAGATTTGCATGAAAAGCAAATGACTCAAAGGGTATACATGTATATCTTAAGGTTTGGCAAAATAAACATATACATGAAATGAAAACTCATATACATAAAATAAATCCAAAAGTAGGAATACAAGTTTAAAATGCATGAATCATCAAAACTAGGCTATACTAGCACATTTAATGGGTACAAATAAGCATCCAAGCACAAACATATATAAAGATTTATTTGTGTCCCACTACATGTGCAAGTATAAATTCTAGTCTTAATGAAAACTAACATCTAAACAAGTAATCAAATCATTAAGCATAAAATGGGAATCATAATCCAACATGATAAACATAATAATCAAAACATGAATTATTAAAACAAAAAGTCATAGTCAACCATATGATTTGCATGACAAAGACATGTGCATTAAACCTTGCTGAGGCACTTGTATGCCCACCGAAGGAGGGTGGCAAGGAGCAGCCTCCACTCGATGCTTAGGCTATCCTTCCGTACGGAGCTTTGTTTGCATGACCTCCTAATTTTTCAGTTGGACTGATAGTTGACGAGCCATCAATGCAGGGTCGACGGCCTCGATCACCAACTTTTCATACGGATTAAGAGGTCGGGGGAGATGAACTAGCCAGTCAAAGAGCTATCTAAGAAGTGCCTACGTAAGGAGAAGTTGGAGCTGGTTACTGATCTCCTGTTAGGTTGGAGGAGTTGAAGAAGGTAGGAGAAGACATCTCTCTTGTGTGAAGCCATCAACGAGAGGGCAACTGAGATTGACTTGCTTTGATCGCAGCTGGATAAAGAGCGCAAGGAGAAGTTGGAGCTCCATGGCAAGGTTCAAGAGCTGGAGGTGATCGATGAGCTGAGGGAAGAGGTGGTGGATCTGAGTGATCGCAATAAAAAATATTGGCAAGAAGCTCAAGGTTGGCGCTATGAGTCGGGGCAGAGGTACACTCAAAGCAATGCAAGAAGTTCAAGGTGACATCGTTGAACTGTCCCTACTCCTCTGAATCATTCACTAATATTGCATATTTATTATCACATTTTCACATTTTAATTGTAATAAAACTTTGCTATTTTACCTATTATTGTCTAATGGTTTTAGGTCATAATTAATGGAGAAGGAGAAGAAAAGCCCAAAAATATGCCAATTAATTCGAATTTTTATAGATTTATTCTCTTAGCTTAGAAATCAACGAGGATAATCTTAAATCCAAAGATCCAGGGATGATTCTATCAGTGTATAATGGGATAACAGAAAGAGAAGAGGATCATGCACGAACCACTGCTCCAACGAAGCAGGGATTGTCGCAGTCCACGGCAAAAGCTGCGGAAACGCTGCAATCTCCTGGCTATTAGGTTAGTGATTCCTTCCTTATCTTTGACACATTTTGTACACTGGGTTTCTCCTATAAAAACCCCACTACAGGCAGAGAACAGGCAGAGAGCTTAGGCTAGGATTCTCACCTGTAATTTAGCTTAGGATTTTCTTTTCTTTTCTCTTTTTATTTTCATGTAATTTTCTGTTTTAGATATCGCTCAGTTTAGAGAGAGATTTATGAGAAAAAAGAGGGAGAAAATTGTATTGAGAGTGACAATCAATGTAATCTTTCTCCTTTATCTTCATAGTTTCTCAATTTAATTGATCTTGTTTTTATATTATTCTTCTTTTACTTTTTCTTCATGACTAACTACTATTAATACTCTAGTCTACTTCTTGTTTGATTTCTAATCCATATAAATCTAATAGCATCGAGCCACTGAGTCTAATTAGGCCTTGCTCTTGCAGGAGCCACTGATAGCTTATGATGATGGATTCTAACTCCTACATTTTGTAACATTTTATGCTTACTATTCTAGTCTTGATAATATAATGTGATAGGGATTCGAATCAAATCTTATATGTCATGCGGTGAACGCCTTCGAATCAAGGTCAGTTGTTGCTAAGGATCAATTGTGAGGTAATCATCCAAAGAGGTAGTACATCAGTGGGAGCACTTAGTAGGATGTTAGCCATGATGTTTTATTTCTTTAGATTTCTTTTTAAAAACTGAACTGTAAAACACCAACGTTTTCTTTTTTATTTCTTCTTCTCTTTCCCCTCCTTCTAATTTAGTTATTTCTTTCTTTTCTCTTTTCGAAAGAAAGAAGTCTCTTTAACCAATTTAGTAATTTAACAGTACGAATATGCTTTCATCACATCCCTCCTTGTGGATCACAACCCGTATAGCCACTTGCTTGAGTGGTAGAATTGAGAAAGCCAAAGCACCATTCTTAATCTCTGATTTCAGAACCTGTTTATATGCTTGGTTTAAGCCCAATCATATGTTGTATCTGAGTCTTTTGTACTCATCAATTAATAAGATGCTACTTTGTGAACTACTTGGTTATTGGCTGTTGTATCTTTATTGATATTATCTGAGTGTCGTGCTAAGACTCGGTTGAGTGAATCATCAAGAGTTTTATCAGAGCCAAACATTTGGCATGTGAGCTTGAGAGTTGCTAACCAAGTGTCTGATCCAGGTAGTTGGCATCCCCTAGCCCAATCTCTGAGACTGAAGTCTTCTGAATGGTAACGATCCCGTAGGATATCTTTGATGTTGAAGTCTTCAGAGAGGCAGTGCCTCTGGGAGATGTTGGGATTCATATTGCACGAGTGTCTGATCATGTTTGACTCTCTGGAGAGAGTTGACATTTGCTGGAATCCCCCTCAGGGTGATTCTTTCCACTGTCTCCGTGGTGTCCTTCAGTTGAGAGCCCGACGTGGGTAGTTGGGAATTAGCCACCAGGAACTCTTCCATTTTTAAGCCTTTATATAGGCTGAATTGTTAGACAAGGGCCCGATCTATGACATGAGTTGGACTATTAGAGGCACATCTATCTTTCAGGATAGCGTCCATTGTAGGTCAATTTTGAGCGTAGCAGCGTCCCTGTCTTTCAGGAGAGCGGCCATTGTAGGCCAAGTTTGACCGTAGGAGCGTGTTTGTCTTTCAGGAAAGCATCCATTACAGGTCAAGATTGACCGTAAGAGCATCTTCATCTTTTAGGAGAGCGTCTATCATAGGTTAAGTTTGACCATAGGAGCGTCTTCATCTTTCAGGAGAGCATCCATCATAGATTGAGTTTGACCGTAGGAGCCTCCTCGTCTTTCAAGATAGCGTCCATCGTAGGTTAAGTTTGACCATAGGAGCATCTCCTTCTTTCAGAAGAGCATCTATTATAGGTCGAGTTTGACTATAAGAGTGTTTCTGTCTTTCAGGAGAGCATCCATTGTCAGTCGAGTTTAGCCATAGGCGTCTTTGTCTTTCAAAAGGGAGTCCATTGTAGGTCGAGTTTGACCATATCAGGAGAGCATGGAGAGCATCCAACGTAGGTCGAGTATGACCATAGAAGCCTTCATTTTTCAGCAGAGTATCCATCGTAGGTCGAGTTTGACTGTCACGCCCCGCTTCCCAAAATACGCTGGAGCGGAGTCGCGACGAAGGTCAGCGACATATATACTCGAGGAAAATACCCCATGTATACACGCTAAGCCTAAATTAGCCTGAACAAGCTATAAATCAGAACTATAATAATCATCAATCACTGCAATAATACATATCCATGACAATCACAATGATAGCAGTTGAATAATGACAAGAAAATGGCAGCTGAATGCGGTAAAGGGAAAATCATGAAAGTAATAGGAATATAACAAAAATGAGGATACCAGAAACAGAGAGGGACTCAAGCTCCTCGCATTATATATGAGAGCAATGAACATCTGCACAACAGAAACAAACCGTCCAATATCTGGACGTGCAAATCCAGGGTCGTCAGAAAGCGACCATGGTGAGTGTGTGTGTAAAAGGGAAAAGCTCGTGCCGAAGAACAATGTGCATAAATAATAGAAAGAACAACTGCAGATATAACAGACTGAATAACAAGATAAATGACTACACTGTAATATAACTGATAATCAACATGAATAAAGACAGAAGACAACTGTCACAATAGTAAACAAGCATCTGATGTCAAAATATATACCTATCACATGTCACTAAACTGGTATCCAGGTCTGGTCATGAATCTGGTCATGGTTACAATCATGTGGCTAACATAATGATATATAAATATACAACCAGGTGATTACAGTCAGTCACAAAGCATCAACAGTTTATTATTAATTATGTCAGCGAACACCAATTGTCACACGTAATAGACGCATCCCATACTACGCCTACCACACATGCCAATCGATGCCCTAGATTATTGAAACTGATCGGTTGGAGATATTGTCCATGCTTTAGGTGGGTCCCGTGCATACCCGGGACCACGGCCCAGACTCCTGGCGCTGAACCAGGACCTAGCGTAAGGTAGTCAGGAACATGTAAACAGGAACAGGTACATGTATAACATGCATAACAGGAAACATGACGGGGTGCCAGTCACCCCACGGGAACCCTGCAGTGGAACCCTCTTTCGGCTGCGCAACCTAAATCCTAGGTCCACCCAAAATACGGACGCTGTCTCCTCCATCAATCCCCCCAATCCCAGTGTAAGTTGTTTAATATCATGTTTTAATTTATCAGGATTATTTAGTATACATGTTACTTGAATCTCTGGGATGACTCAGTGGTGGTCACGGTAACAATATCAACATGTGAAAGTCAGGGTACCGGTATAATAGGAGTATAAAATATCAAGGAACAGGATACCGGTATAACAGAAATATATAACAAGTGAACATGCGGGTGTTGTTACCGTGTAATAATATTTTCCCAGCAAATTTCAGTAACATGAACAATAGTTATCAGGTAGATATCATGTATAAATAATCAAGTTTCTCATGTAAATCAATATATACAAGGTGAGTAATAACCTAATGTCATGAATAGAATAATCCAAGCAAATTATGGAATCAACATATATCCTCAAAGTCGTCAATAAATGATCTCACCAACTGATAAAGTAATGACTGCTATCTAATAACTCAGAAGTACAACATTACTGATATCAAATAGATCACTAACACAATAACTAAATCTCTCAAAGTAATCAATGTCTAACATCATAACAAGTCCATATCAACATCTGAATGAATCATCATCAAGTCATCACCAATAAATGAATATTAAGTCTGGAAAGTACTCTACTTGAATATATCATCTCATCTTAATGCAGATCGGGCTTTATCATAAAATATGTAAATCCAATGACCTATAACTCAAGTTCAGTCCAACTCACAGTCCAACTCTGAAATAGTCCATGTACCCATCCAATCGTCATAATCTTTTAGTAAAGTAAGATCACATCCAACATATCCTCGATCAGCTACTCTATAGAATATCTATTACTGATACTTAACATCAACGACATATTATCTAATGAATCTCAAATGCCAACAACGTCAATCTCATCTCAAAACAAGTCAAGTTCCAATATAAGAAATATAGATTCTGGATAACCTCTAACTCAAGATCGATCTAGAGCACAACTCAACTACTTCAGTCATATCTGTTATGTCCTCAAATACTCAACTAATAAAGTCATGTCTAATTACTAATCGTCATTCAATGTAAATAACATAAGTCCCAGATCAATCCAAAGTCATTACAACCAACTCATGATTCCAATAGTTCAATAACAATCGAGTATCAATACACATCAAGCAATCTGATACATTAATCGTCATTCCAACATATCAGTAATCAAGCTCAGCTCTCTCACTTAACAATCTAGTCTGATTCATAAGTATTCACAATCACCACTTCTATTAAGATCATTCATAATATCCCAACACTCGGTGATATAATATGTCAGATACATGCATCTATGAGATCTATAAGATCAAGTCATTACCACCCATATCTATCTCTTGAAGTCATATACATCGATCAATAGTCATTACATAACCCAAGGTTAATGTCTACATCCAATAAAGGAACTATACATAGCTGACAGACTTATATTAGTCGACTAAGGAAAGTGAATAGTCGACTAGAGGGATGACTAGTCGACTAACATAGTGGGCCAAGTCGACTGACAGAGAAACAGAGAACCACACAGTTTCCAGGACAACCTATTAGTCGACTAGGGGCAAGCTATAAGTCGACTAGGCATACTGTTAGTCGACTACTAACACTGTCAAGTCGACTAACAGAGATATACAGAGAGCTGCTATTCTCCTGGGAGGTAAGTTAGTCGACTAGGGGTCTGGGTGTAGTCGACTAGCAGAGTCATTAGTCAACTAATCTCAGGGATTAGTCGACTAATCACCCTGCCAGAACACATATCAGAGGCATACAGAAATCTATTCTCCCACACAACAAAACATGAATATGTCCTCTCTTGCACACATCAATAAACATAATCTCTACACTAACTCTATATTCACAATAGAATCATCATTCATTAAAATATACGTAAAACGAGAGGAATCGAAGGAGAAAGGAGAGTACACTTACATCGGGAAATCTAATCGTTGCCGGGCGTGTCGCCGTTACGGTTGCTGTGGTGTTGTTCCTCGCTGTTGGACTGCAGGGGAAGGTGGCCAGGGTGCTGGAGAAGGCCACCGTACTGGTCTCCGACGACGGCCTGGCGTGGATCGGATCTGAACATCACTCGCTGCTCGCTGTTGAATCTGGGCGTGTGCTGAATCTGGATCTGCGGCCTGGAGATGGGGGTGCTCGGCCTGCTGGTGGCACCTGCTGTTGATGTTGCCGGCCAGGAGAGGGGCTGCTGCGCGGAGGAGATCCGGCCAAGGGCTGTGCTGCTGTTGGTGCGCCAGGTTGCAGGGCTTGTGATTAGTCTACGATTATGCATTATTATATCGCATTCTCTCACAGATTTATGAATAAAATTGTCGTCTAAATCGTGTTTTTGTCTTTATTGCAGGTAAATCCAAAGTTCAAGGGCAAAGGGGTAATAAGAGCCAAATTAAACCTCTTTAATGGTAATTAATCCCGCATTACTTGGAGGCCAAGCCAAGGATTATCTAGAAGATTAATTGAACCTAGCCTCCTGCACATGTCAGACGAATATTCGGGCGAAATTACCAGAAACAGCATATACCCTGCACATTCTCGAAGCCAGAGGGAGCGACTGACAAAAACCTGGGACCCCTCTTCCTGCTATTGCCGCGGAAATGCGGCAATAGCCGCATTTCTGCGGTGATTCTTCTGATGCCCATATATAGCCCTGCCTCTGGCCAAAACGCAAGCAGTCTTCGTTTTTAGGAGTAGGTCCAGATTTTAGTGTAGTGTAGGTGAGTGTTCTTCATTTCTTGTATTTTTCATTTCTTTTTCTTAGATCATTGTAGTAGGGCTGAGTGATTTCTAGAGAGAGAAAGCAAGGGATTGATGTAATAGAGAGTGACACTCTATGTAAAGATGCCTCCTTTCTCTTCCAATGTAATCTCCTTCACCTTCTACATGATTTCTTGCTAGTTTTTCTTCTCATGGCATTCTAACTACTAACCACTAACCATCTAACCACTTACTTGATAATCCACATGAATCAGGTTGCCTCTACAAGCCTTGTTCTTGCAAGAGCCATTGATGGCCAAAGATGATGGGTTCTAACATCTAACTTGCTAACTTGCTAACCTGCTAACCAAGCTAACTCTCTTTTATTTCATGCTCTTTTATTTCATACTAGTAGTGTAATGAGTGATGCTTGTATTAGCTTATTCTTGATGCAATGTTTTGAATGTGATGAACCATCCATGAGCCATGCTTTGTACCGTCTCTTGGAGCCAAGAATTGTGATGGCCAAGGATCAAAATGTGAGGCAACTATCTCGAAGAGGTTAGCATGGTTAGTGGAGCATTTAGTAGTTAGTAGCCATGAGTTTTCTTTTAGCTTGATTTAGAAATCGTTTTCCAAACTCTTTTCTCATTTTTCTATCGGTGTTTTTACCATCCTTCTTAGTTCAACCTTGTTCCATCTCTTTTTCTATTTTGATTTCCAAAGCACTTCACTTTTGTTTTTACATCACCGTTTTCATCGCTCTCCTCACCTACCACATTCTGGATTTCATTTTCTTTTCTTTTTCACTTTCTTTTTCATTCTTTTAACAAAGAAGAAGTGTTAACAACTGACGTGAATAGAGACTGTTAATGCTTCTATCGCCTCCCTTTCCTGTGGATTCGACCCGTTAAGCCAATGCTATAACGGAAGTATCGAGGGTACATTAGCACATTCGAGCTTTTCATCGATTTTACATAAAACACATTTTTGAGTGCTAGTTCCGCCCACGATCAAATTTTTGGCGCCGTTGCCGGGGAAGGGAATGATTTTGTTTTCATGTTTTTGTTAACATTGTCTTCTCTATTTTTGTGTGCAGGGCAATATTTACAGGTGCTTAACATTACAGAATAGACCCTAGCTTTGCATAACCCTGCTCTTGAAAGCAGGGCCCCAGATTCTAAAGACAAGCCGCGGAATCGCGACATTTGCAGCGAAACCGCGGCAATTTTGTGAACATTGTAAATTTTGTTGTTCTGGGATGTGTGAATTGTAATAGCTAGTGGATTTGTGCTGCTATCTTTCTTGCTTTGATTGCCTACACACCATAATAAATAAAAGAACTAAAATACAGTATTTGGACGCTTTTAAAACGGTTTAGACATTTGCATTTAGGCACGTGTCAATTCAATTCCAATATACTGTATTTTATTCTGTTGTTGTGATTTGGATGGAGATGTACATATGGCATTGCATATAGCATAGGACAAACACGTGGGTGATTTATCACTTTGTGTTATATTCTTGTCTATATTGCACACTTGCACGAATTGAAATTAAGGGCAAAACCCAAACAAGATAAGGTGGGGATTTAATTACCCTTCCTTAGCTCAAAAATCATCTCCCCACTCACACAACCCAAGCCCTAAATAAAATTTGAATAGACGTTGGCCCCTAGGGACATTTCATCTAGGTCTAGGTAAACCCTTCTATCGGCCTGGTTTTGATTTTTCTTCTCTTTTTGATTGTTGTTTGTTTTTTCCTTTTTGTTTGTGATTTTTTTTTGTAAAATGGCATTCAACAAAAATAATTCTTCCAATTCGAACATGAATCCATATTTCACACCGACTCCATTTTATTCGGATAATTCCAACCCGGCGTTTTACAATATGCACGAACCAAATACACCGGGTTGGCCTTATCCGAATCAATACAACCCATACCCACATTCTTATGACTATAATTTCCAAAATAATTTCAACTCGTCACAGAGTCAATGGGGATTCAAGTCCCCCGAGTTTAATTATCAACCTCCTTGTCCCCCATGCCCACCTTGTCCATCATATTCACCTTATCCCCAATACTCATTCCCCGATTCCGCTTCATACATTCCTTTTTCTAAACCTCCAATTGAAGAGAAATCTGAGTTTGAAAAGAGAGTAGAAGCCAATTTACAAAAGGCCAGGCAAAGCATTCAGCAAACATTGGCCTCTCTAAAATATCTTCAAGAGTCTTGCTCACTTCCACCTCTGCATAATGAACAACCATTTGCCTTGGAAACGAGTAAAGGACTCTTGTGTGAGTCCAAGCTTCAATCTCCACACATTTTTGACTCACATTATATACAAAATTTTCAAAACCAAGATTCTTATACTCCCATTCTAGAGCAACCACTTGGAGATACATCAAGTCTAGAAAAGAGTATAGAAATCTTGGAGGAGTCTATGTTACAATATCAAAGATCACATGCAGAGTCTGTCAATAGATTGGAAACACAATTGAGTCAATTGGTTAGCATTTATAGGAATGAGGAAACTCTATCTTATCAACCTTTGACCAATTCAGCTATGCCAAACTCTATTGATATGACCCAAGACTCTTGTCATTTTGGAAATCAAGATTCAATTTCAGCACACCCACCTGAACTTGTCCAAACTTCAAATCCCATTGACATTTTGGCAAGTTATCCTTTTCCTGAAATTGAACTTGAGCATGAATATGATCATGAACCTCAAAACAGTGATTCAATTCTACTTCCTGATTCAATTATGACTCCGGTATCTTCACCTGATTTCACTCCTTTTCCCGAGTCTGTATTGAATCCAGTACCTATTCATTGTGAAATTGAATCACCAATCTCTTATGATGATCATATTGAACTTGACCAATTTCATACTTTTGAAAGACCCATTGATAAATTGGCAAGTTCTCATTTTTGTGGAATTGAACTCAATGTGGAATGTGACTTTGATTATTAAGTTTGTGATCCAGTTCAAATTCCTGAATCACTATTGACTCCTGTTTTGTTACCAAATTTGAGCAACATTTTAGAGTCAGTTTTGATTCCCATACCTGTCATTTCTGAACTTGAATCACCACTCATAGAAAGTCACACTCCATCATGGGGAAATGAATGTAGACTTGAGCTTCATCTTCTTGATTTGGACCCACTTTCTGAACCAATCTCGACTCCCGAACCTTTACTTGACTTGAGTCATTTTTCTGAGTCGATATTAGTTCCTGTACTTCCTGAGTCCAAATCAATCATTCCATTCTGGGACAAGGATTTTGAAAAATTTAACTCCGAAATTATTTTGAAATTTTGAAAATTAGATGGGGTAAAATTTTTAATAAAAATCATAAATGTATACATCTTTCTAGTGGGTTGTATCATGGAGGTTTCTGGTGGGTTCCTCCGGACTCCACGCGAGAATGATTGGGCCGCCTTTCGTGGACTAATCAGGCTGCCACCGGAACCACCACCTTGAGGTAATTTTTCCTTCCCTCTCTATTTATTCCATGCATACATATATCACGATTCATTGAGGGCAATGCATGAGATAAGTGTGGGGGAGGGTTTACTAACATAGAGTTTTTAGATTTTTCTTTCTTTTACACTTCTTTTAGGATACTTTAGAAATCTTCCCTTTTGTATAGGAATTTTCTCTTTCTTTAAAAACTTTTTGAAATAAGAGACAAAGTTTGGATCTATTTTTAAGAAAATTAAGATGATCTTAGAAATTAAGAAAGCCTTAATTATGATATCTTAAACCTAGTCAAAATAATTGATCTTGTTTAAAATTATAGGCTAAGTAAGATAAATTGGGGATATAATTTTATCTTGAATTTTTTGCCTTAGATAATATACACTTCACACTTACACTTTTTTTGGGATGGAAACAAAGACCTAAAATGCCATAAAAAAAAAGAAAAATATATATATATGTGTGAATAAAACATCACTTATTAAGCTAGGTAATTGTGCCTCAAGAAGCATGATTATTCACGCCTAACGGTGGTCAAAAGAATCAAATAATCCCCCTTAGTTTTGTGGCCTTGTTTACTTGAGTCCTTTAACCCGAGGGATGTTTTCTCATCTGGTGCCCTAGGACCATCTGGTTTGGGAGTCATCGGTTATAGGCTCGCTACATGGGTGAACTAGAAAGCCTAAGAAAACTAAGGGAAGAAAAAGAAAAAATATATATATATATATATATAATATAAATAAATGGCTTGATGGTTAGAGTTGAAATCCAGAAATCTTCACTATCACAAAGTGCATATTATCTAGGTTTTATGAAAGATAAATTATTCAATCCAATTTTGAATTCTTACCTTAATTGAAGACAAGATCTTGCATAGAGACTAAGTTTAAGGAAGAATGATTTGTGGTGGACTTATGACCTTAGATCACTTATATTTTTGCAAAAATATTTTGAAAACTTGTCTCTCTTTTCAAAATGCGTTTTTAAATACTAACATTTGTCTTCTTTCTTTATGGATTTTGTGGGTGCAATCCACTGAAAACCCTCAGGAGACAATACTCCTCCTCTAGGGTAACCTAGAGGTTTAACGGCTTGTTGCACACGCTCAGTGCAATCGCGTCACCTGCGAAAGTGGTGTAATAACCCTTGTAGTATAAGTTTTTCTTTTCTTGTTTTGCTCGGGACGAGCAAAAGAATAAGTGTGGGGGTGTGATTAGTCTACGATTATGCATTATTATATCGCATTCTCTCACAGATTTATGAATAAAATTGTCGTCTAAATCGTGTTTTGGTCTTTATTGCAGGTAAATCCAAAGTTTAAGGGCAAAGGGCTAATAAGAGCCAAATTAAACCTCTTTAATGGTAATTAATCCCGCATTACTTGGAGGCCAAGCCAAGGATTATCTAGAAGATTCATTGAACCTAGCCTCCTGCACATGTCAGACGAATATTCGAGCGAAATTACCAGAAACAGCATATACCCTGCACATTCTCGAAGCCAGAGGGAGCGACTAACAAAAACCTAGGACCCCTCTCCCTGCTATTGCTGCGGAAATGCGGCAATAGCCGCATTTCCGCGGCAAAGCTATGGAGCCATGCGTCGATTTTCGACGCGTGGCCCCGTCTCGTCTTCTGGATTCTTCTGATGCCTATATATAGCCCTGCCTCTGGCCAAAACGCAAGCAGTCTTCGTTTTTAGGAGTAGGTCCAGATTTTAGTGTAGTGTAGGTGAGTGTTCTTCATTTCTTGTATTTTTCATTTCTTTTTCTTAGATCATTGTAGTAGGGCTGAGTGATTTCTAGAGAGAGAAAGCAAGGGATTGATGTAATAGAGAGTGACACTCTATGTAAAGATGCCTCCTTTCTCTTCCAGTGTAATCTCCTTCACCTTCTACATGATTTCTTGCTGGTTTTTCTTCTCATGGTATTCTAACTACTAACCACTAACCATCTAACCACTTACTTGATAATCCACATGAATCAGGTTGCCTCTACAAGGCCTTGTTCTTGCAAGAGCCATTGATGGCCAAAATGATGGGTTCTAACATCTAACTTGCTAACTTGCTAACCAAGCTAACTCTCTTTTATTTCATGCTCTTTTATTTCATACTAGTAGTGTAATGAGTGATGCTTGTATTAGCTTGTTCTTGATGCAATGTTTTGAATGTGATGAACCATCCATGAGCCATGCTTTGTACCGTCTCTTGGAGCCAAGGATTGTGATGGCCAAGGATCAAAATGTGAGGCAACTATCTCGAAGAGGTTAGCATGGTTAGTGGAGCATTTAGTAGTTAGTAGCCATGAGTTTTCTTTTAGCTTGATTTAGAAATCGTTTTCCAAACTCTTTTCTCATTTTTCTATCGGTGTTTTTACCATCCTTCTTAGTTCAACCTTGTTCCATCTCTTTTTCTATTTTGATTTCCAAAGCACTTCACTTTTGTTTTTACATCACCGTTTTCATCGCTCTCCTCACCTACCACATTCTGGATTTCATTTTCTTTTCTTTTTCACTTTCTTTTTCATTCTTTCAACAAAGAAGAAGTGTTAACAACTGACGTGAATAGAGACTGTTAATGCTTCTATCGCCTCCCTTCCCTGTGGATTCGACCAGTTAAGCCAATGCTATAACGGAAGTATCGAGGGTACATTAGAACATTCGAGCTTTTCATCGATTTTACATAAAACACATTTTTGAGTGCTAGTTCCGCCCACGATCAGCTTGCTGGCTGTCGGGCTCGGTCTGGATGGTGATGGCCGGCCTGGGCTGCTGGTGGGTGGTCCGGCCAAGGAGAGAGATCCAAGGGAAAGGAGGAGAGGCTGTTGGATCTGGGGTGCGGCAGCATGAGTTGAGGGAGAGATTAGGGTTAAGATTAGGTTAGGGTTTCTTGCTTAGGTTAAGGAATATATATATAGGATGTGTTATGGGTCTAATGGGTATTCGGGTTAGGGTCTAGGCAAATGGGTTAGGATCCGAATGATAAATATTAGGTATTAGTTTATTGGGCTAATGGGTAGGATTAGGAATTCAATAGGTTAATGGGTAGTCAAGATAATGGGTAAAGAATCCAAATAGAGTAATGGGTATCGGATCACCAATGGGTAATGGGTTTATGGTGTGATGGGTTGGATCAAAGAATAAGACATGACTGGAAATCAAGGGAAGGGAATACACCTCTACAAAATAATAATCCAACATTAGTAGTAACATTACTTAACCAAAATAATAATATTAATAAAACCAATACATTACATGACCAAACTAATAATAATAAATAACAGTAACAATATAGATATCACTAACAACGAGTAATATTATATCATATGATAAATAAATACATGTACACATTTAAATACCAGTATATTTTATTTAAATACCGTACTAAAAAAATAGGGATATTACATTGACTGTAGGAGCATCTCTGTCTTTTAGGAGAGCATCCATCGTAGGTCGAGTTTGACCATAGGGGCGCTTTAATCTTTTAGAAGATCATCCATTGTAGGCTGAGTTTGATCATAGGAGTATCTTCATTAGGAGAGTATCCATTGTAGGTTGAGTTTGACCATAGAAGCATCTCTATCTTTCAGGAGAGCATCCATTTGTAGGTCGAGTTTGACCGTAGGAATGTCTTCGTCTTTCAAGAGAGCATCCATTGTATGTCCAGTTTGATGATAGGAGCATCTCTATCTTTCAAGAGAGCGTCCATTGTGGGTTGAGTTTGATCGTAGGAGCATCTCTGTCTTTCAGGAGAGCGTCCATTTAAGTCAAGTTTGATCATAGGAGCATCTTCATCTTTCAGGTGAGCATCCATTGTAGGTCATGTCCATGAGGAGAGACCCGAGACCATGCCATTGAAGGGGATGTCAAAGACCCCAAATAAGCCATTGGAGGAGCAGTGGGGGGAAGGAGTCGTATGCAGTTGAAGTGTTTATTAAGAAGATCAAGTCACAATAAGTCTTTTCATCGAAATATGTTTGAGTTTCATACATAGTACCATTTCAAATAAAAATAATTCTATGGCTTGTTGAATATCTCCTGTCTTGATCAGCCAGTGTGTATGATCCTTTGCTCCCTCTGAAGACCACCGTGTATAGACCTTCCTAAGTTGGTACTGAGTTTCCCGACGTTCTTTTCTTGAGTACTCTGGATGACGCGCTGTAGGATCAGGTCACTGATATTGCATATTCATTGCACATTCCTGTATTTTATCTTAAATAAACTCTGCTATCTAATCATATTTATCATTTAAGTTTGTGCAGGCCTTTACTGAAGGAAATGGAAAAGAAATGAGCCCAAACGCCCATTTGAATTCTGATTTAAATGAAAAACAAGAATTGGGACAAATATTCAGAAGATCAGCTAAAGATCAAAGGAAAACAGAAGATCACACTAAATGAAAGCTGATTAAAATTTGGATTTCTCTAAACCTATTTTAGTTAGCTGAAAATTAATAATGATATCGTCAAATCCGAAAACTAAATTGAAAAACTAGTTGGATAAAAGGAGCCAACAGGAGATATGAAACTGCGCTCCCTAGATGTGGCCGCGAAAATGCATCCCAAGTCGTGTTTTTGTAGCTTTATTATGTTGTTAGGGGGGCGTTTGCTCCCCCCATCTTCTTACTCCTTCACCTTTTCCATTTCTCTTATAAAAGAAGGGATTTCAGAAGGCCAAATAAACATTGAGCAGAGATAGATTCTACGTTAGGTTATTGTTCTAGTTTAGTGTAGGTTTTTATTCTTCATTTCATGTAATGTTTGTTTTTATTTATGTAACTCAGAGGAGAGAAGAGTTTCATAAGAGAATGAGAGTGAAGCGTGTACTGAGAGTGATACCAGTGTAAGTGTTCTTCTCTTCTTTCATCGTTACTTTATTTAATCAAAAGTTGCATTCTTGTTCTTCACTTTTATTTTTCTTCTACTTTCCTTTAAGGAGCTTGTAAATCCAAATGATTCTGATAGCCTCGAATTTGCCTTACCCTTGCAAGTGTCGTTGATAGCTTATGGTGATGGATAGCCATTTCTAAATTAGTTTTAGCTTGCACCTTTATTTCATAGTTTAGAATGGGAATTGGGAAGATCCTGGACACCATACTTTGATCACCTTCAAGCAAAGGTAAATAGTTACAACAGATCCAAGGTAAGAAAGCGCCAAAGAGGTAAGTGTTTTAGTTTTTTTCTTCTTTTCATTTCATAGTTAGAAACACTTCCAAAAACAACTCTTTCTTTACCATTTTAATTCTTACTTTTTAACTAAGTTTTTCTTTTCCTTTTAAACGATCACCATCTTCTTTTATCTCCCACCTTCTTCCTAATTTAACCATACATTTATTTTCTTTTCTTTTTTAAAAACAAAGAAGAACTTTTAACCGATTTCAGTAACTTAAAAAGGAAGACTTAATTACCGCTTTCATCGCAAGTCCCTCCTTGTGAATCACGGCCCACATAGCCACTTGCTATAGAGGTAGAATTGAGAACCTTGCACTATTCTAAACTTTGTATTTTTCTACAAAGGTTTAATCTCAATCAATTTTTGGCGCCGTTACCAGAAAGAATGGTAAGTAGTTCGTTTTAAGTTTTTAAACGGTTAAGCCTTCTTCTTTGTTTTTGTGTGCAGGGGCTGAATTCTAAAAACAAACAAATATAGTGGGCATATTGCTACTATATACCTCAGCCCAAAAAGGCAGAGCATCAGAGCCCACAATTGTGTCATGCAAATGCGGCAAAAGCCACATTTCTGTGGCATTTATGGTAAGCTACTGACTATAGTTTCTTGCAGGTTGCTGTATTTGAATGTATATAGCTTTTGTATTATCGAGTTTTCTAGTATAACTTACTCTGCACATACTATATAACTCTAAATCATTGACAATAAATGTTAAAAATTATTTAGACTTATATTTAGGCACGGGTCTAATTCGTTTACCTTTTACATTACTGTTGAAGAGCGCTGTAGCCAAGGTATGTGTGCATTGCATGTAGCTTAGGAAACACATTTGGTTGATATATATTGCTTCAATTATTCATTTTTTGCTATATACTTGTACACTTGCACTAATATGAATTAAGGGCTTGACTATAAATAACTTAAGGTAGGAAGTCATTACCCTTCCTTAGCCCAAAAACTATCTCTTCACCCGCTAACGAAACTTAAATTAAAACTGAGTAGACATTGGCCCTAGGGACTTCTTAGACTCAATAGAAGACTGACCTAAGAGGAAAGGTGTTAGAATTTAACTCTTGCCAAATCGGTGTCAAACGTCGAGGATTGAGAGGCAAAACCTCGAAGGCTGGTGGTTTGGATTAATTAGGCCCATCACTTTTGGCGCGGATACTGCTCACCAATCTTGCCCGATCTTGCTGATTAACTTGTGGTCAGATTTTGCAATATACCTCCCGCGGATAGCCTAACTAATTAGGAGTCGTTTAGGTCTAAGGTCTACCCTAATTTAGGCTAAATTTTTATTTCTGTTTGTTTGTTTGTTTATTTGTTTGTTTTTTTAACTTCTTTGTGATAGGAATTACAGTGGAAATTATTCTAATGCATATTGTGATCCATACTTCACCCCGACCTCTTTTGACTCGGATATTACCAACCTGACATTTCATAACTTTAACCAACAAAGTATGCCAGCTTATTCTTATACGAATCAATATCTGTCCCATCCTAATATTATGAAAAAGACTGGAATAATTATCACAACTCTTCATAGAGTCAGTGGGAATACAACTTCCCCGAGTTATATAGTCAACCAACAACATTCAGCTTCTTCTTTTCTAGAACAATCTATAGAGGAAAAACCAGATTTTGAAAAGATTCATCGAACTTTACATGAGTTTGAGCAACAAGTTCAAAACATGAAGGACTCACAACCCCTCAAAATTTCCAAATCCAAGATCCCTACTCGATGTTCCAAGTCCCACAATAAGAAGAAGAACTATTGACTTGGAAAAGAGAATGAAAAACATGATTCAATACCAAAATAATTTCATCCAGTCAAATCTAATTTTACCTAGTCTATCAATAGGTTAGAAGCAGAAATGAGCCATTTGATCAACACAATTAATGATAGGAATGAGAAAACTCTCCCTACCCAATTTCTGACAATTTTCAATTTTCCTAGCCATATTGATAGGAACCAAGAATCATGATACTTGGAGACTTTAACCAAAATTCAATTCTACCATAACATAATAAACTTGACCAATCCCAAACCTTTGGACAAATTGGCAAGTTTTCATTTTAAGAAAATTGAACTTGAATAAGAATGTGGCCCCGACCCCCAACTTTGTGATTCAATTCTAATTTTTGAATCTATGTTCACTTCGGTGTCCTTACCCGATTTGGACCCATTTTCTGAGCTAACACTAATTCATGTATTCATAGATTTTGAATTTGAACTACCTATTGTAGAAAGTCGCATTCTATTGATGGGAAAAGAATGTGAATTTCAGTTCTTCGATTTGGACACAACTCTTGAACTAAAACCGACTCTCGAACCCAAACTTGACTTTCCCCGAGTTGGTATTGGTTCCCGGACCTTTCATTCTTGAACCCAAGTCAACCATTTCTTTAAATCATATTCTACTGTTGGACATAGGTATAGACCACAATGACTCCGTGATGATTTTTCAAGATTGGTCATATAAAGTGGATAATTTTTATGTTAGGATCTTTCATGATCCTATTCCATTTGGGGATTGTAAAAATGTAATTAACAAAGAGGTCATCTAAGGTGGGTTCTATGAAAATTCATATTATTTAGATTGGGTAGCAACGCTTGGCCCAATCCAATCACTACCGGAACCACCCCCTTGAGGTGACATTTTTCTTTCCCTTTCTTCTTTTTCACGCATATATGCATTCATTCATACATTGAGGACAATACATGAGATAAGTGTGGGGGAGGATTCTAACATAACATAGGTTTTCTTTTAATTTATAATTTTTTTATATTTTCTTTCCTTTTAAAAACTTTTTGAAAAGAGAAATAATATTTTTACCTTATTTTTTGTAGGAAATTAAGTTAATTTAAGGAATAGGAGAATCACAATTAGGACTTCTCATACTTGGTCAAAATAAGATTATTTGTTTGATTCTAGGGTTAGAAAGAAAAAATGAAAAAGTAATTTAATCTTAATTTTTACCTTGATGAAATATGCATACTTTATACACTTACACACTTAGGGTTCAAAAATAAAGATTTTTTTGCCTTATATAAAAAAAAAGAAAAAGAAATATATATATATATATTAAAAATCCTCTGATCAAGCTGGGTATTTGTGCCTCATAAAGTATTAGTATTCACGCCTAAAAGTGGTCCATATAATTAATAAAATTCTTAGGTTTTGTGGGTTTGTTTGCTCGAGTCCTTAAAGTCCTTGGGGTATTTTCTCACCAGTTGCCCTAAGACTGTCCGGTTTAGGAGTCACCGATCTAAGGCTCGTAACATGAGTATATTAGAAAGCCTAATAGAACTAAGGGTTACTACTACCAAAAATATGAAAAATAAGGCATAAGAGTTAGAGTTGAAGAACCCCAAGTAAAAATTTTACTGTCACAAAGGTGCATATGACTTAGGATAAAATAATAGATTAGATAAGAAATATAGTTTGACTCCTCACCTTGATTGATAATAAGTTTTTGAATAGAGACTGAGTTTAGGAATGAAAAGTTCAGTTTTCCTATAACATATAGATTGCTTAATTCTTGCAAAGATACTTCAAATAATTTCTCGTCTTTTCAAAATGCGTTTCGAAAATACCAACACTTTGTTTCTCTTTCTTTTTGGATTTTGTGGGTGTAATCCACTGAAAATCCTCACGAGATAAATCTCATCCTAACCTAGAGGCTTAACGTCTTGTTGCACATGCTAAGTGCAACCGTGATTCCTACGAAAGTGTGTTAGATTAGGTTAGCTTTATTTTTCTTTGTTTTCTCGAGGACAAGCAAAAGATAGGTGTGGGGGTGTGACCGATCAATGATATTGCATATTCATTGTCACGTTCTCATATTTTATACTAAATAAACTTTGCTATTTAATCATATTTATTATTTAATTTTGTGCAGGCCTTTAGTAAAGAAAATGGAAAAGAAACAAGCCCAAATGCCCATTTAAATTTTGATTTAAATGAAAATTATGGATTAGGACAAATATTCAGGAGATCAGCTGAAGATCAAAGCAAAATAGAAGATCACATCAAATGGAATCTAGTGAAAATTTAGATTTATTTAAATCCATTTCCGTTAGCTAAAGATTAATAGTGATATCATCAAATCCAGAAACCAAATTGAAAAACCAGTTGGATAAAATGAGCCAACAGGAGATTTGAAAGTTGCACTCCCTGGATGTGGCCACATGGCCTCATTCAGGCCATGAAAACACGGCCCAAGTCGCGTTTTTGCGATTTTGTTATGTTGTTAGGGGGGACATTTTCTACCCTTATCTTCTTACTTCTTCACCTCTTTCATTTCTCCTATAAAAGCAGGAATTTCAGAAGGCCAGAAAAACGATTGAGCAGAGATAGATTCTAGGCTAGGTTTTTGTTCTAATTTAGTATAAGTTTTTTTTCATGTAATTTTTATTTTTATTTATATAACTCAGAAGAGAGAAGAGTTTCGTGAGAGAATGAGAGTGAAGTCTTCACTGAGAGTGACACCAATGTAAGTGTACTTTTCTTCTTTCATCATTACTTTATTTAATCAAAAGTTGCACTCTTGTTCTTCATTTTTCTTTTTCTTCTACTTTCCTCTGAGGAGCTTGTAAATCCAAATGACGATCGCCTTGAATTTGCCTTGCTTTGCAAGTGTTATTGATGGCTTATGGTGACGGATAGCCATTTCTAAATTAGTTTTAGCTTGCACCTTTATTTCATAGTTTAGAATGAGAATCGGGAAGATCCTATACGCCATACTTTGATCGCCTTCAAGTAAAGGTAAATCGTTACAACAGATCCGAAGTAAGCAAGCACCAAAGAGGTAAGTAAGTATTTTAGTTTTTCTTTCTTTTCATTTTATTGTTAGAAACACTTCCAAAAATAACTCTTTCTTTACCATTTTAATTCTAACTTTTTAACTAAGTTTTTCTTTTCCTTTGAAACGATCACCATCTCCTTTCATTTTCCACTTTCTTCCTAATTTAACCATACATTTATTTTCTTTTCCTTTTAAAGACAAAAAACTTTTAACCGATTTCAATAACTTAAAATGGAAGACTTAATTAATGCTTTCATCGTAAGTCCTTCTTTGTGGATCACGACCCGTATAGCCACTTGTTATAGCGGTAGAATTGAGAACCTTGCACTATCTAAACTTTGTAATTTTTGCACAGGTTTAATCTCAATCAGTCACTGACTTGAAAGTTGTGAGTTTTTGCCTTCTTGGGGTGTGAGCCCCATATTTATTATTGGTAGGTGGTGATGCGGATCTGCACTTGTTATCATCTTTCCTCTGAATGATCTTGAGCCAAGCGTAGCTAAGTAGCATTCTAACCCCACTCGACTCCTTTCGTTCGGAGCATTGGCATGCACACATCGACGGGAATGATGGTCAGTTTCATATGCCAGGGAGAATGGAGTTTCGCCTGTCGGGATACGCTTTGTTGTGGGTATGCCCAGAGCATCCCGAGTAATTTCTCCACCCACTTGCCTTTTGCTTTGCCCAAACTCTTGCACAGGCTGTCGAGAATTGTGTGATTGCTAATCTCGTCCTGGCTATTACCTTGTGGGTAGTAGAGGTGGAGAATCAATGAATGATCTTATACCCAGTGCAGAAGTTCGCCACATGTTTGCTGGCAAAGTTGGTTCCATTGTCAGAGACAATGGCATGGGGAAGCCCGAAGCGATAAACGATGTTCTGCCAGAGAACTTCACTATTTATTGTCCTGTGATCTCAAGGAGCATCACCGCCTCTATCCACTTGGTGAAGAAGCTGGTGGCTACCAGGAGGAACCTGAACTGGGCAGAGCTCATGAGAGTGGACCCACCACATCAAACCCTCATTGCAAGAAGGGCCAGAGGCTCTGCAGAGTGTGAAGATTTTCGTTCAGCATGTTGGAGGAGGGAGCGAACCTTTGACATTGTGGGCACTTCCTCACATATTCCTTGGCATCATCGAATATCTTGGGCCAGTAGTATCCCTGGCTGATGGCTTTATGAGCGAGGGATCATCCTCCGACATGGTTCCTACTGTCCCATCATGAATCTCCTGTATTATGCTCTGGGTCTCCTCGGGTCCAAGGCACCTAAAGTATGGGTCAGAGTGTAACTTGGAGTAGGATTTCTTGTACAAGAGCTCCCTGATGAGTATGTAGCTAGTGGACATATGATGGAGCTTTTGTGTTTCTGCTTCGTCTTTGGGGAGGTCCCATTCTTCAGATAGGTGATAATGGGATCCCTCCACCCCAGTAAGGTGTCTAGATGGAGGATTTCCCAGTTGGATCGTGGATGCTCGGAGTCAAGATATACTCAACTGGAGTCTCTCACCGAAACTGGAACTCAGTTGCTTAGGCTAGCTCTGCCAAGCAGTCAGCATGGTTGTTCTCGAGCCTCGAAACTCACTTGAAGTCGCAACGGGGAAACTTGACCTTTAAATTGAGGACGAGTTTCAAGTACGCCTCCATCCGCTTGTCTTTGGCCGCATACTCCCTGTTGACTTGGCCGACCACTAGCACCGAGTCGCATCAGACTTCGAGCTCAATGATTCCAAGAATCGTTGCCATTATTAGCCCAGCCATGACAACTTCATACTCGGCCTCGTTGTTAGTAGTAGGGAAGCTGAGTGTGAGGGACTGGTTGATGATGGAGGCTATTGGGGTGGTGAGGATAAGTCCAATGTCTACTTCCTTATAGTTTAAGGCCCCATCGACATTGAGGATCCACCCCTCCCACGAGTCGCTTTGTGTAGGAACTCCCAAGGTGAATTCAGCAATGAAGTCTGCCAGCACCTGTCCCTTTATGGCTGTCTGGGGCTCGTACTTGATGCCGTATGGATTCAGCTCTATCATCATTTTGCTATCATCCAAGTGGCTTTTGGGTTTTCATTAATGTTTTGTAGAGGGTACTTGGTCAGCACGGTAATCAGAAAGAATTGGTAGTGTTTTAGCTTTCTCAAAGTGATAAAGAGAGCTAGAGCCAGTTTTTCCATCCTTTGATACTTGGTCTGGGATCCAGTTAGCAACTTGCTGGCGTAGTATACCGATTTCTGGATGCCTTTATATTTGCAAAGAAGAGCTCTGCTTACAGCGAATTTCGGACGGTGAGGTAGAAAAACAGTGTTTCCTAGTGACTGGTTTGGACAGGATTGGCGGGGAGGTCAGGTATCTTTTTAATCCTTGGAATGCAGCCTCGCATTCTTCATCCCAACAGAAGTCTACTCTATTTTTTTCAATGCTTGAAAGAATTGTTTGCATTTATCTGTGGATCAACTGAGGAACCTGCTCAGGGGTGTGAGGTCCAATCAATATTTGTACCTCCTTCACGTATGTCGATGACTTCATATATAGGATTGCAGATATCTGGTCGAGGTTGGCCTCTATACCCTGCTGAGTGACTAGATACCCGAGGAACTTCCCGGAGGCTACTCCGAAGGTGCACTTCTCTGAGTTCAGCTTCACCTGGCACTTATCGAATGCTTCACCCAGGTGACTGAGATGGTCCGAACGTTGGACACTTTTCACAAGCACGTCATCGATGTATGCTTCCATGGTATGCCTAATTAGATCCTTGAACACCTGGTTGATCATCTACTGAAAAGTGGCTCTGATGTGCTTCAATTTGAAGGTTATGACTTGTAGCAGAAGATCCTTCGACCAGTGGTGAATGCAGTTTTATCCTCTTCAGGCGATTACATCTTGATCTTATTATAAACTGATAGGCATCCATGAAGCTACATAGCTCGGGCCCTGTCGTCGCCTCGATGAGTTGGTCTATCTTTGAAAGTGGGTAGCTGTCTTTTGGGCAAGCTTCGTTGAGGTTGGTAAAGTCAAAGCACACACTCCATTTGTCATTCTTTTTCTTTACTAGGGCTGGATTGGTGAACCATTGCAGATAAAATGTCTCTCGAATGAAGTAAGCTCGGAGCAGTCGGTTGACCTCATTGCTGAGAGCTTGCTCCTCTCCTCATTCATCTTTCGCGTCTTCTGCTTCACCAGCCTAACTCCAGGCTCAATGGCTAGTCGGTAAAAAATGATGTCAAGGTCGATGCCAGGCATGTCAATGGGAGCCCATAAGAACACATCCAGATTATTGGTGAGGAATTGCTTGAGTAGGGCCTTCTAATTGGGGGGAAGTCTCATCCTAATCTGGAGAGCTTGTTTCGGATGCTGGGGATCCACTTGAAATTGCTCGGCTTCCTCATCTGACTTGTTGTCTTGATCCTTCATCTCGTCGGTGGAGTCAGAGTCTTGGCTTTTGCCACTCTGTGATTGCTATTAGTCACCAATCTGCTTCTATTTCTTTCCCGTAGGGGAATCATTGTCAGAGGCTATCTTGGTGACCTTCGTCACCCAGCCTGACTTTTTCTTGGCGATGGTGCTGATGGTGTGGGACATCACCTGGTCTCTCCATATCTCCACGGTCCCTGTCGGAGTAGGGTACCACAAAAGTTGATGGTAACTCGATAGGATGGCCTATATCCTATGGATCCAAGGCCTCTTGAGAATGGCATTGTGCGAGGATTCAATGTCAATCACATAGAACTTCGTGACGACGTTATACAGATCTGGTCGCATTGGGAGTGAGACCATGCCAGGCGACTGGGTCTCATTGCCATCAAATTCGTATAGGTGGGAATGAGTTTTTGGATTGATCATTGTCTGAGCCAACTCCGGGGTGTCCTCCATCCTATCCAGGGCGCCTCCATACATGATGTTTATGTTGTTGCTGACATTAATGAGGATCTTAGACATCCGACAATTCCCGATTTGTAAGGTAATGACCAGAACATCATTGTGCAGGAAGAGGACAGCGTGGGTGTTCGCATTAGAGAAAGTTATAGGCCTAGTCGCGGTCGAGGATAGACCCATCAGGACCATGCGACGAGCCATGTTAACATAAATGTCTCTCTCCTTCACGGTGGTTCCCTCTATCGGGGAGGCACCAAAGATGGCGTTAACCTCCCGATAGTGGATGAGGGCTTGTGTTGTTTGTCTCTCCAGTCATGAAGTCTCGGGGCTTTCTCTGTACACTCTGACCTCCGAGGGTTTCTTGTGGTCAATGATGAATTCCTTGAGGTATCCCCAGTTCACTAGCTCTTGGAGCTACTTTCGGAGGTACCGACAGTCAACAGTTCAGTGGCCCATCCCATTATGAAAGGCACAGTACTTACCGGCTCCTATCCCTTCAGGGTTAGACGGGAGTAGCCTCGGGCGTCTCAGCCAGTCTCAGCCATTCTTGAACTTTGATGGCTACGAAGACGTGGTCGACAGAGATTTTGAAGGGCGTGAACTCTTCTTCTCCATTGGCCTTCGTCTGGTTCCAAAGGGGCTTCTTGTTAATGTTGCCAGAAGCTCGATTCTGGCAATTCTAGGGAGCGATGATGGAGGCTTGGGCTTTTCCTCCTCACCGCCCTTCTTAGGGGAGCGATTTCCTGCACTCCAGATGGCATCTTCAATCTGAATGTACTTTTGGACCCAGAAGAGGATATCTCTCATCTTGATGACTTGTGCTTCACCAAGTGCTTGTAGAAAGAGTGGGTGACCTGCAACCCACTGATGAACATTGTTGTTGCAATGTCCTCATTGCATTTATAAACCTAAACCATCTAGCTCTAGAAATAACTGACGGCATCAGACTCTCCCCAGGTTTCATCTTGATGGTGAGGAGATGATTGTAGTTCTACTAGGAGGCAAATTGGTTGTAGAAGACTCACCTCACCTCCTCGAAGTCTCAGAGTGAATGACTCGAATATGAATAGAACCAGTCGAAGACGACCCCCTTAAGGCTGGAGGGAAACACTTTGCTGATGAGGGGATCATCATGTAAGCAGACCGCCATTTTATCGTGGTAGTATCGCAGATGTTGGATGGTGTCTGTTGCTCTAGAGTAGAGCTTGATGCTCAGCATCACAAACTTTCTCGGGAAATAGTGGCCATGATCTGTTCTGAAAGTGGGGTGTTGGATGATTAGTCATCATTAGTGTATTTTATATCACATTTCTCTACCCAGTTTTTAAATAAAACACTACTATTAACTCATTTTTAGTCTCTTGTGTGCAGATTACAAATGATAGGGGTAAAGTTAGAATTAAGAGCTTAATAAACCCACTTTTAGGTAATTAATCAAGATTTCTTGGATATCAAGTCAAAAGAACTTCTAGAAGATACATTGGATTCCCAAACTGAAGACTATCCGCTAAAAGTACAAAATCAAATACAAGAAACCAAGGGTATACAGAAGTGTAGGCTGTCTAAAAATCACTAAAAGACAAGCCATTAAAAAGCAGAATTCCAAGTTCTAGACGCAAAGCCAATTTTGGCCGCGTCTCAGCCGTACCAAGGCGCGAGGGTCGAAACCCGCGTCCCAGCCGCACCAAGGCGCGTGGGTCGAAACCCGCGTCTCAGCCGCACCAAGGCGAGTGGGTTGACACCCGCGTCTCAGTTGTAACCGTCCCGGTTTCGGGGCCAATCACGGCCCACATAACGGGGAAAGTTAGCCCCCATTATGGAGTGTTTTTAGGAGGCACGTACGCCCCTGAAACCCCTATAAATAGCCCCGTCGCTATAAAGAAGGAGTCAGATTTTCGGTCGGAGGATTTCTGGGAGAAAAGAGCTCTGAGAGAAAAGAGAGAGAGAGTTTAACCCTTCAGAGAACTTGCTGTGTTCAAGTTGCTCTTTGCCTATCTTCTCTTTGAGAGTTTTGGTAGACAGAGCAGTGTTACTCCGTCAACCACCTGAAGAGAAGAGCCCCGGAAGATCTCGACGCTCACCCGGTCAACGGAGAACAAGATTCACTCTCCATCGTCACTTGAAGAACCCAGCCTTAAACAAAGGGAGGATTCTAGACTCAACATCCTCCCTCCCTTGTAATCGGAAGACTGATCTGTTGTAATTTTCTATCCAATCAAAAGAATTTTACAATCGAATCCTCCTTTTCTGACGTATACAAGAGATGGCGACTCCGCTGGGGATTACATTTGTCACTGACGAACAAATCGTGGTGCAAGGTGACGATGGTCGAATCGCTTGTCGTCGAGTTCGACTAGGCAAGGTATGAAGAGTTTCTCTCTTCCGGCTCCAAGAGCCCAAAGACCCGCGTCTGTCGCAGGGTCTCTACGGGGACTTGCCCTGAAACCCGCTCTGAGACTCTCAGGCGCGGCTGCTGTGAAGGGTGTCGCGGCCAACCGCGCCAAGTGTGACACACGCGCCAACGTCTTTCAGGAGACCCGCGTGACCTCAGGCGCAGCTACTGAAAAGGGTGTCGCTGCCAACCGCGCTATACGAGATACACGCGCCAACGTCTCTTAGGAGACCCGCGTGGTCAAGCCCTCCGGTGCCCAGCCAGTCCACTCTCTCCCTCAGCACCAGGTCGTTGTTGGTTTCTTTCCACCTCCACGACGCAACCGAAACGCTGAGCGCCGACAGAGGAGGCGTGCGCGTCAGCTACAAGTTGGAACTTCTGATCGTCCAACTGAGGCAGGACGCAAGGTTCAAACTGGCATCTTGGCTGCGCCGCATCTAGCACGCGAAGTCCGTGTTTAGCGGCCCAAACGCGAGACTCCCCAAATTAGTTCCTCTGAAACCCTACTCACCAGACGTCAAGGCGAAGCTTGCGCGCCTCGTCAAGTACAAGAGGCACGCCCCCTTAGGCGCAGGGCCCAGCAGCCCACTCCCTCTCAAACATCCCTGCTCCGACGCACTAAGCAGCAACGCGACAGCCACGTCTCTTCTCAACAGAGACGCCAGGCACGCGTCCTAAAGCTGCGACGCGAGAACCACGTCTCTGAATCCTGCGTCCAAGCTATACAGCGCAAGGATGCCTCCCGCCCTCGAAGTTGCGAGACTAATCTCTTCGATCCTCTTCTCATGGATCTAAGGGATTACTTAACAAAGAAAAGAAGTGCTAATCAAATCACTTCATCATGTTGCTGCCAATGGCTCACCTCCATGCTCTCTGAGTGCCGTTGCGGTTCAGGCGCGAACCAGCAGTCCTTAGTTAGACAGCTGACACTGATTCCCCCATCAGCCAAAAAAAAACGCTCTTACAGGCGGAGGATCTTCTCTGACACTGAGTATCCAGAGCTCACTGCTAACATGGCGAGCAAGAGCAGGGGAAAACAGCCTGTAGTCAGCTCCGACGAGTCTGACTCTGAACCGGAAGGAGTGTACCGACACACTCGCACCCGGACCGGGGCCACTCCCCCGATCAACTACAATGCCTTAGCCCGGGGCATTGAGATTAATAACTCGCACTCTGCCATTGCAGAGTCGCAGGCCTCAAACTCTTCTATAGAGAAAGAGGCCTTCACATACATGACGAGCACTCCTGAGGAGACCGCTAAGCGCTTGGAGCTTCAAGCCCAGGTCCAGAAGGAACAACTCGAGATGATTCGTGCTCAGCAAGAATCCATCGACTCTCTCAAGCAGATGCTCGCACAGTTGCTCGAATACAGGAGAAAATCTCCCCCTAGAAAGTCTAAGGGCAAACGAAAAGAGGGAGAAAGCTCATCTTCTGAACACTCCGAGAAGAAAGAGCAACCCACCTCTGGTTTGTCTAAATCCTCGTCGCAGGAAAAGAACGATCAAGACCAGGGAAAGGTTCATTCTAAAAGAATGAATCAGTTGGAGTAGCGCCTTGAAGCCCTTACCAATCGGAAAGGTCTCCAAGAAGCAGGAGTGGTCCGCCCATATCCAGCCGAATGGGACCTGGTTCCATACCCGCCCAAGTTCAAGGCTTTAACCCTCCAAGCATTTGATGGGAAAGGTTCACCGAACCAACACATCTACTATTTCAAGTCCCAAACTGGGAATGTGGTAGATAACGACGCCATCCTGGCGCGTTTATTCATCGGCACCCTAAAAGGGCTGGCCTTTGAATGGTTCATGAAGCTCCAAGAAGGTTCCATCAAGAACTGGGGTGATTTGGAGAAGCTTTTCTTAACACGCTTCTTTGAAGATGACTCGGAGGTCAACATGCCTACCCTTTTAGCCACCAAGCAGCGAAAGGGAGAGTCCGTTAAGTCTTTCGTGAAAATATTTCAGAACGTGACACTCCGATGTCCGAGCGGTATGACCCAGGTTACCCTGGTGGAAACATGCCGCCACAATCTTCAAACCTCACTCCTTGCTCAAATAGGAGTTGCTGAAAGCCGCACCTGGAAGCAATTAGTCTAACAAGGTGAACAGGCTGAGGAGATTGTCGCCCGCGTCAGAGCAGAAGAAAACAAACCCAGGCCTGAGAGGTCATCAAGGCGCGCGCCAGACACATCCGTCCAAACAAGAAGGAAGGATAACTTGGCAGCAGAGACCAAGTCCCCTGTCAAACCTCAACCGGTCAAGGGAAGTGGCTCTTCAAGCCAACCACGGCCCAACAAGCAGTATTCCTTCAAGGATGAACATGTCGACTCGCTCTTCAAATTACTCAACAAGAGCAATCGACTGAAGCTTCCTGAAGCTAAGCGCCCCGAGGAAGTCGGTAAAACCGACAATCCCAGCTACTTCATGTACCACAGGATGTTTGGACACCCTACCAAGAGCTGTTATGTCTTCAAGGACATCCTTTAGGCCCTGATTGACGCGGAGGTATTGAAACTCCGACCAGAGCAGAAGAAGGTGACGGCTAATATGACGTCAGTTCTCCAGTTTGGGAGACAACCCCCAACACCCTCTGGAGTAGTCCCTATCCCAAGAGGAGAGCTGAGAATGGTCAACACAGACCCTCACCAGCAGCAAGAAAAGGGCTTGGTACCTATTCCCACACCTCGGGGAGAAGTCATGTGGGTTCATCCCGACCTTATTGATGGCCAGCAATGGACTACTGTAACCAGCAGAAAGTCCAAAGGCAAAGCAAAGGCTTCATCCTGCAACATGGTGTGTTCCTCTTCTCGAGAAGCGGAAACTGATATTCCCTCGCTAACCGACTCAGAAGAGGAGACAATAGTTCTGGCCGCAGAACCCAGTCAGCTGGTGGCAGAAACCCGTTCGGGGCAGCCATATTTGAAAAAGTATGGTGAAACGGCGGTAACTCCTCCAAGACCCGCTGCAGAGCCAGCCAAGCCCTCCATGAAGCAACCCGGGGAGAAACAGAAAGAACTTCAGTTTTCTTGAGGTCTTTCAAAAGACATAGCGGAAGGATCCACAGCACCTTACCGCTTTGATGTCCTGGCTCAGTTAGCCAACATCCCAGCGCGGATTACGCTTTATGAGCTTCTCAGATTATCAAAATCAACCAGATAGGCTCTACAAGAAGCTCTAGCTAATGCTGAGGTCTTCATGACCCAACTACCAAGGGAGGAAGATGTAGAGGATTGCCTCCACGCCTCCCAAAATATTCCCTGCATCACCTTCACGGCAGATGATATGCAAGTCAAAGGGAAGCATGATCGACCCCTTTACTTCGCAGGGTATATTGGATCATCTGAGGTGAACCGCATTCAGGTAGATCCCGGGTCTGCATTGAGCATTATGCCTCGCAGGGTCATGCAACATCTCGGGATTCATACTCACCGTTTGAGCCCTACCCAGATGACCATTTATGGGTTCAATGCCAATAGTACCCGTCCAATGGGAAAGGTCAAGCTCAAATGCCAGATTGGAGACCTAAGGTCAGAGGTGACATGCTACGTCATAGATGCTGACACCTCCTACAATCTACTGCTGGGAAGACCCTAGATTCATCGCAATTCTATCGTTCCCTCTACCCTCCACCAGGTCATGAAATACATTGACGGGAGTGGAAAGGTGCAAATGTTGATTGCCAAGAGGCATCCGTTCAAGGGAGTGGAGAATTATTTCACAGATTCCCTCCTATATCAGGAATCTGTGAAAACAGATGAAATCCCGCAACCAGAGGAACCAGACTCTGGCAATGAAGCCGACACCGAGCTGAAGGAGGATGAGTGTGTGTGGGAGCTAGATCCACCTGTAACGGGCATTAATAGGCCCGATGTTGATAATACCTCCGCCGATGATGTAGGCGGATGGTATATTAATGAAGATTTAGATCTGACGTATTTTTATGTGTTTGCTTCTGATTCAGTGCCATCAGACACTAGTACCGACGTGGATGACGATCTCTATCCTTAATCGTTAAGGATGTCGGATAGGGGTCCGGGCTTGATGATGGAAACTTTCGAAAACCGTGTCAGGTTCGAAAGTATCCTCGTTCGACTCCGTGGTGTAGGAATCTACAGAAGCCTTGATCCTATCGGCAATCTCCTCGTCGGAGCTGGGTGCCAGTCGGGTCACTGGATGGTCTTTCTGATTGACGCCATTAAACAAGTAGCTTGCCCAAGACAGCTGCTTGACTCCCCTCGTCCTCCAAGAGGTTATCTGGCCGCAAATGTGGAAGTGACATAACACCTCCCAATAAGTCTCGTACACCCGAGGAGACTCTTTCTTCAAAAGGTGAAGCTCCTCAGTGGTCGGGACGTATTCCTCATAGGGAGAGTCCCCCATTACCAGCCCTGAGACTTCGTACAACTCGTGCAGGGCAAGACCCATCTCTCCGACCGGAGTGAAGAATGTCCCCGTCAGAGGATTGTAACGCTCCAGGATCCCAAAGAAGTTTTGAGAACTTGGTGGAATACCATACTACACGGCCCTGACCGCTTAGTACAATTCCACATGCTCCAACAGGCCTCCAAGATCGGCAAGGACGAAGCTCACCATCTTGCCCCACCAATACTTCTCAGTGGAATGGATCCACCCGGGCGAACAGAAGTCGACCGGAAAATCACCCCCCACTTTCAAGAATACGTTGAGGAAGGTGGTGCCGAGTTTAGGAGTTTCTCCTACTAGGTGATCGGTCCTGAACAGCCCGAAAAACAGGCCGATAGCCTCCTTATCATGACCAGCATGATATACCTTCTTGGAGCCTAAGTTGCCGAGAGTAACCTCAGGGACGGGTCGGGAAAGCTCCCATGTCATTTTTCAAGGGACGGACATGTGCTGGAGATAAGATAGTGGGTACATCCTCTTCATGTTCGGAAGAAAGAATCTTCTATCCCCTATCTGACGGAGCCATTTATAATCTCCGTCATGCAAAGAATAGCCGCCCTCGCTAATGTGGTCTCCAAAGAAGAAAGCAGGCTTCTCCATCAGAGCGCGAGCATTCGTTGTGAATGCCGCGTCAGTCATAAGCTCCCGAAAGGTTATCGCGTCAACGTTGGAGAGCCTCTCCCTTCGCTCCTTCGACTTGTCGACAGTCATAAGAGCAGTCCTTTGCAGCACAAAGGTTAAATCACGGTCAGCACCACCTATGTGCCCGAAGTGGCGCCTCTTGGAGAGTGGGCTGGAAGAGTGCGCACTATAGAAGAAAACGACACTTGATCAGAAATCTAATCAGAAATCTAAATGAAAACGTTAAGTGTCTATAATTCAGACGCAGAAGAGATACTGGACGCAGAAATTGTCAAAATCTGCGTCCAGACCTGAGGATCCGCGTCCAGACCTAAGGACCGTGAGGCCAGCAGGGAGTCTGCGTTTTCAAAATCCAAGACTTATGAAAAATCTCTAAGTACTTGGACTCGGTGCAAGATTCATAAAAACCAGCGTCTGATGTCACAGAACGCAAGAATCAAGTCTGCGTCCGGATCTTTCACAATTAGAAACATTCTAAGTGATGACTCCAGAATGCAAGGCTTACTGGCGCCCTATGTTCAACAAACAAGTACATCCTCAAGCGGATAAAAGCGGTAGGGTCATCAAACCCGCGCCTTGTTTGTTAACTCAAAGACCGCGTCTGAGAACCAAACACGGTTTCGAATCCACATTGGCGGTTCTCCTTCAAAGAAGGGATTTTTAGGGTTATAAGGACTCCATAAACCCCTCTAATGGCGAAGATCAAGCCTGATGGCGTTATACCTGAGATAGGGGCTTCCTGCATGGAGGAACCGCCCCTTTGGGCCTCAGTGACGACCGCCTTCGACGATGAAGCAGTTTGCTTGGCCTTGGGTGCCATTGCGAATCAATAATCTAATGCTAGACGGAAGAGAAGAGAACAAAGGAAATCCTTTTTCTCAAAACCCTAGCAGATACACCTGAAGACGAAAGAGAGACTAATGGTGACTCTCTTGATGACTGTTGCCATTTATAGGTACAGTGATTCGCAAAGATACACGGCGCTTGGCTCGATTGACTCGGTATCGAATCATCGTTTGACGCGTGGACAGCGCATTTAATGCAGCGTGAAGTTCGCACGCCAAAGAGAAGGTGTCCCGTCGGCTCCACAGGACACGTGGCAGTGCACTCATGGCATGGCGCGGATTCGCACCAAACAGCCGCCTTCTTCAATGGACGCATCCCTTCAGCACGTGATCGGGGTGGAAAACAAGCACTCAAAATTTGTATTATGTGAAATCAAATGAAAAGCTCGAATGTGCTTAGTATACCCTCGATACTTCCGTTATAGCATTGGCTCAACGGGTCGTATCCACAGGGAAGGGAGGTGATAGAAGCATTAACAGTCTCTAGTCACGTCAGATGTTAACAATTCTTCTATGTTGAAAGAATGAAAAAGAATGAGAAAATGAAAACAAGCATGTGGTAGGTGAGGAGAGCGATGAAAACGGCGATGTAAAAACCAAAAGAGAAGTGAAGAAGATGGAACAAGGTAAACTAAGAAGGCGATGAAAACACCGATAGAAAAATGAGAAAAGAATTTGGAAAACGATTTCTAAAACAAAGGTAAAAGAAAACTCATGGCTACTAACTACTAAGTACTCCACTAACCATGCTAACCTCTTCGAGATAGTTGCCTCACATTTTGATCCTCGGCCATCACAATCCTTATCTTCAAGAAGCAATACAAAGCATGGCTCATGGATGGTTCATAACAATCACAACATTGCAACAAGAACAAGCTATTACAAGCATCACTCATTACACTACTAGCATGAAATAAAAGAGCATGAAATAATAGAGTTAGCTTGGTTAGCAAGTTAGCAAATTAGATGTTAGAAATAAAAGAGCATGAAGTAAAAGAGAGTTAGCTTGGTTAGCAAGTTAGCAAGTTACCAAGTTAGATGTTAGAACCCATCATCTTTGGCCATCAATGGCTCTTGCAAGAACAAGGCCTTGTAGAGGCAACCCGATTCATGTGGATTATCAAGTAAGTGGTTAGATAGGTTAGTGGTTAGTAGTTAGATTGCCATGAGAAGAAAAACTAGAAACAAAACATCATGTAGAAGATGAAGAAGATTACAATGGAAGAGAAAGGAGGTACCTTTACATAGAGTGTCACTCTCTATTACATCAATCCCTCTCAATCTCTCTCTCTCTATGAATCACTCAGCCCTACTACAATGATCTAAAAACAAAGAAAATAAAATAAAAGAAATGAAGAACACTCACCTACACTAAAATCTGGACCTACTCCTAAAAACGAAGACTGCTCTCGGTTTGGGCTACTGCAGGGCTATTTATAGGGCTCAGAAGGATCCAGAAGACGAGACGGGGCCACGCGTCGAAAATCGACGCGTGGCTCCCTAACTTTGCCGCGCCTTTGCCGTGGATTTGCGGCCCAACTGAAGCCGTTGGCTAACAGCTTTCTGGTACAGGTTGGTTACGAAGTTGTTAGCCACGTGGCCTTCTAGAATCTTGGGTTGTTGCGCGGATCTCTCTGGATCTTGGATTCAAATTTGGCTTTATCTTAATCTTGGAATTAATCACATTTAATTATTGCTAATTAAAGTGATTATTGGCTTTCTCTCCATTAGAGTGTGTACCTGCAAATATATAGAGAGGATGAGTAAAAATCATATATTTATTTATTAAATGCATGGGAATTATGAGGTAAAATATGCAATATTGAGTTACAATCACACCCCCACACTTATTCTTTTGCTCGTCCCGAGCAAAACAAAGAAAAGAAAAGAAAATCCTAACTACCAATTTTATTACACCACTTTCGCAGGTGACGCGATTGCACTGAGCGTGTGCAACAAGCCGTTAAACCTCTAGGTTACCCTAGAGGAGGAGTGTTGTCTCCTGAGGGTTTTCAGCGGATTACACCCACAAAATCCATAAAGAAAGAAGACAAATGTTAGTGTTTTGAAAATGCATTTTGAACAAGAGACATGTTTACGAACTATTTTCGCAAAAATATAAGTGATCCTAGGTCATAAGTCCACCTATAATCATTCTTTCTTAAACTTAGTCTCTATGCAAGATCTAGTCTTCAATTAAGGTAAGAATTCAAAATTGGATTGAATACTTTATCTTTCATAAAACCTAGATAGTATGCACACCGTGTAAGTGAAGATTTCTGGGATTTCAACTCTAACCATCAAGCCATTTATTTATCTATATATACTTTTTTATGCTTTTTTCTTCCCTTAGTTTAGGCTTTCTAGTCTACCCTTGTAGCGAGCCTTTAACCGATGACTCCCAAACCAGACGGTCTTAGGGCACCAGATGAGAAAACATCCCTCGGGTTTAAGGTCTCGAGTAGAAAAGGCCACGAAACTAAAGGGGATTATTTATTTCCTTTACCACCGTTAGGCGTGAATAATCATGCTTCTTGAGGCATAATGATCCAGCTTAATAGGTGATAATATTTTTCTCTTTTTTTTTTAATTTTATTTATGGCATTTTGGTCTTTGTTTCCATCCCAAGAAATGTGTAAGTGTGAAGTGCATAATATCTAAGGCAAAAAATTCAAGATAAAAATATCTCACCAATTTTTCTTACTTAGCCTATAATTTCAAACAAGATCTATTATTTCAACTAGGTTTAAGATGTCATAATTAAGGCTTTCTTAATTCCTAAGATACATCTTAATTTTCTTAAAAATAGATCTAAACTTTGTCTCTTATTTCAAAAAGTTTTTTTTTAATTATTTTTTTATTTCTAAAAGAAGTGTAAAAGAAAGAAAATCTAAAAACTCTATGTTAGTAAACCCTCCCCCACACTTATTTCATGCATTGTCCTCAATGCATCGTGATATATGTATGCATGAAAAAAATAGAGAGGGAAGGAAAAAAAATTACCTTAAGGTGGTGGTTCCGGTGGTGGTCGGATTGGTCCACGAAACATGGCCCAATCAACTTTGCTCTGGGTTTTGAGGAACCCACCATAGACCTCCATGATACAACCCACTAGAAAGATGTATGCATGTGTGATTTTTATTAAAAATGTTACCCCATCAAATTTCCAAAATTTCAAAATAATTTCGGAGTCAAATTTATCAAGATCCTTGTCCCAGAATGGAGTATGAAAAGATGGAATGATTGATTTGAACTCAGGAGGCACAGGAACTAATATCAACTCAGAAAAAATACTTAAATCAAGTAAAGGTTCAGGAGTTGAAATCGGTTCAGGAAGTGGGTCCAAATCAAGAAAATGAAGCTCAAGTCCACCATTATTTCCCCATGATGGAATGTGACTTTCTATGAGTAGTGATTCAAGTTCAGGAATGACAGGTATGGGAATCAAAACTGACTCTAAAATGTTGCTCAAATTGGGTAACATAACAGGAGTCAATAGTGATTCGGGAATTTGAACAAGATCACAAATTGGAGGATCAAAGTCACATTCCTCATTCAGTTCAATTCCACAAAAATGAGAACTTGCCAATTTATCAATGGGTCTTTCAAAAGTATGAAATTGGTCAAGTTCAATATGATCATCATAAAAGATTGGTGATTCAATTTCACAACGAATAGGCACTGGATCCAATACAGACTCGGGAAAAGGAGTGAAATCAGGTGAAGACACCAGAGTCATAATTGAATCAGGAAGTAGAATTGAATCACTAATTTGAGTTTCATGATCATATTCATGTTCAAGTTCAATTTCAGAAAATGAATAACTTGCTAAAATGTCAATGGGATCTTTAACATTTGAAGTTTGGACAAGTTCAGATGGGTGTGCTGAAATTGAATCTTGATTTCCAAAACAACATGACTCTTTGGCTCTGTCAGAATGGGTAGTGACATTATAAATAGGATGAGAATGAAGAGTTTGGATCATCAACTCTATGTCACGGTTACGATCATTTTGAGCCTGAGTCATGATTTCAAGCATCTTTTGACAATTTACTGGTTCATCATTTTGTTGAAAAGATGAAGTGTTGTTTTGAAATTGGTGGCAAAATTGTGAGTCCATCGGATTTTGTGAGTGTTGTTTGGACTCAAGCAAGAATTCCTTACTCGTTCCCCAAGCAGATGGTTGTTCATTATAATAAGGTGGAACTGAGTAAGACTCTTGAAAATACTGTGGAATTGGAGGGGCCAATGTTTCTTGAAGTTGTTGCTCGGCCCTCTGTAGATTGGCTTCTAAACTCTTTAGTAACTCAGATTTTTCTTCAATTGGTGGAGTATAAGAAGCAAATTTGGGGAATGAATATTGTGGACAAGGTGAATATGGTGGACAAGGAGGTTGAAAATTTGGCTCGGGGGACTTGAATCCCCATTGACTCTGTGACGAGTTAAAATTATTTTGGAAATTATAGTCATAAGAATGTGGGTATGGGTTGTATTGATTCGGATAAGGCCAACCCGGTGTATGTGGTTGGTGCATATTGTAAAACGCCGGGTTGGAATTATCCGAATCATATGGAGTTGGTGTGAAATATGGATTCATGTTCGGTTTGAAAGAATTGTTATTGTTGAATGCCATTTCACACAAAAAATCACAAAAAAGAAAGAATCAAACAACAAACAAAAAGAAAAGAAAAATCAAAACCAAGCCAAGAGGAGGGTTGACCTAGACCTAGATGAAATGTCCCTAGGGGCCAACGTTTATTCAAATTTTATTAGGGCTTGGGTTGTGTGAGTGGGGAGATGATTTTTGGGCTAAGGAAGGGTAAGTAAATCCCCACCTTATCTTGTTTGGAGTTTGCCCTTAAGTTCAATTCGTGCAAGTGTGCAATATAGACAAGAAGATAACACAAAGCGATAAATCACCCACGTGTTTGTCCTATGCTATATGCAATGCCATATGTACATCTCCATCCAGATCATAACAACAGAACAAAATACAGTATTTTGGAATTGAATTGACACGTGCCTAAATGCAAATGTCTAAACCGTTTTAAAGGCGTCCAAATACCATATTTTAGTTCTTTTATTTTTATGGTGTGTAGGCAATCAAAGCAAGAAAGATAGCAGGACAAATCCACTAGCTATTACAATTCACACATCCCAGAACAACAAAATTTACAATGTTCACAAAATTGCCGCGGTTTCGCGGCTTTTCTTTTGAAGCCGGGGCCCTGCTTTCAAGAGCAGGGAGATGCAAAGCTAGCTTATGTTCTGCAATATTAAGCACCTGTAAATATTGCCCTGCATACCAAAACAGAGAAGACAATGTTAACAAAAACGTGAAAACAAAACCATTCCCTTCCCCGGCAACGGCGCCAAAAATTTGATCGGGGTGGAAAACAAGCACTCAAAATGTGTATTATGTGAAATCAAATGAAAAGCTCGAATGTGCTTAGTATACCCTCGATACTTCCGTTATAGCATTGGCTCAACGGGTCGTATCCACAGGGAAGGGAGGCGATAGAAGCATTAACAGCCTCTAGTCACGTCAGATGTTAACAATTCTTCTATGTTGAAAGAATGAAAAAGAATGAGAAAATGAAAACAAGCATGTGGTAGGTGAGGAGAGCGATGAAAACGGCGATGTAAAAACCAAAAGAGAAGTGAAGAAGATGGAACAAGGTAAACTAAGAAGGCGATGAAAACACCGATAGAAAAATGAGAAAAGAATTTGGAAAACGATTTCTAAAACAAAGGTAAAAGAAAACTCATGGCTACTAACTACTAAGTACTCCACTAACCATGCTAACCTCTTCGAGATAGTTGCCTCACATTTTGATCCTCGGCCATCACAATCCTTATCTTCAAGAAGCAATACAAAGCATGGCTCATGGATGGTTCATAACAATCACAACATTGCAACAAGAACAAGCTATTACAAGCATCACTCATTACACTACTAGCATGAAATAAAAGAGCATGAAATAATAGAGTTAGCTTGGTTAGCAAGTTAGCAAATTAGATGTTAGAAATAAAAGAGCATGAAGTAAAAGAGAGTTAGCTTGGTTAGCAAGTTAGCAAGTTACCAAGTTAGATGTTAGAACCCATCATCTTTGGCCATCAATGGCTCTTGCAAGAACAAGGCCTTGTAGAGGCAACCCGATTCATGTGGATTATCAAGTAAGTGGTTAGATAGGTTAGTGGTTAGTAGTTAGATTGCCATGAGAAGAAAAACTAGAAACAAAACATCATGTAGAAGATGAAGGAGATTACAATGGAAGAGAAAGGAGGTACCTTTACATAGAGTGTCACTCTCTATTACATCAATCCCTCTCAATCTCTCTCTCTCTATGAATCACTCAGCCCTACTACAATGATCTAAAAACAAAGAAAATAAAATAAAAGAAATGAAGAACACTCACCTACACTAAAATCTGGACCTACTCCTAAAAACGAAGACTGCTCTCGGTTTGGGCTACTGCAGGGCTATTTATAGGGCTCAGAAGGATCCAGAAGACGAGACGGGGCCACGCGTCGAAAATCGACGCGTGGCTCCCTAACTTTGCCGCGCCTTTGCCGTGGATTTGCGGCCCAACTGAAGTCGTTGGCTAACAGCTTTCTGGTACAGGTTGGTTACGAAGTTGTTAGCCACGTGGCCTTCTAGAATCTTAGGTTGTTGCGCGGATCTCTCTGGATCTTGGATTCAAATTTGGCTTTATCTTAATCTTGGAATTAATCACATTTAATTATTGCTAATTAAAGTGATTATTGGCTTTCTCTCCATTAGAGTGTGTACCTGCAAATATATAGAGAGGATGAGTAAAAATCATATATTTATTTATTAAATGCATGGGAATTATGAGGTAAAATATGCAATATTGAGTTACAATCAGCACGGTCATAGTTGCATCCAGAAAGTCGCGTCTTTACTCAAAAAAGATGCGAAGTTCGCATCCTTCCAATCCGGCCTAGATCGCGTCTGCCTTATGGAATATTAGTCGCGTCTTTAAAGCAGTACTATCCCTGCATCCAAAAAAAAGGCTGGCGTTCAGTCATTGCTTCTGCAAATCAGTTCAACAGTACACTGGCACAAGCAGACGACCGTCCACTCCTGGCTTTAAAGTGCACCCACGACAGACTTAAAGCAATCGGGGAGGTTTAGACTGTGTATCTAGACACTCAACACGATCAACTTTGGTGGCTTCAAAGAGTTCCACAGTACACTCACGAAGACCATACTCCAGACAAGATCAAACCCGGAGCATTGACAGTCCAGTCATAAGGGTGAGTTCAGCTAGAGTCCAAAGTATTTCGAAATCCGTCCCACTTAACTGCGGAATATCGAAAACTTTAGAGGGGGTTCTGTAGGCTGTCTAAAAATCACTAAAAGATAAGCCATTAAAAAGCAGAATTCTAAGTTCTAGACGCAAAGCCAATTTTGGCCGCGTCTCAGCCGCACCAAGGCGCGAGGGTCGAAACCCGCGTCTCATCAGCATCAAGGAGCGAGGGTCGAAACCCGTGTCCCAGCCGCATCAAGGCGCGAGGGTCGAAACCCGCGTCCCAGCCGCACCAAGGCGCGTGGGTCGAAACCCGCGTCTCAGTAGCATCAAAGCGCGAGGGTCAAAACCTGCGTCTCAGCCGCACCAAGGCGCGTGGGTCGAAACCCGCGTCTCAGCAGCTCCAAGGCGAGTGGGTTGACACCCGCGTCTCAATTGTAACCGTCCCGATTTCGGGGCCAATCACGGCCCACATAACGGGGAAAGTTAGCCCCCATTATGGAGTGTTTTTAGGAGGCACGTACGCCCCTGAAACCCCTATAAATAGCCCCGTCGCTATGAAGAAGGGGTCGGATTTTCGGTCGGAGGATTTCTGGGAGAAAAGAGCTCTGAGAGAAAAGAGAGAGAGAGAGAGAGAGTTCGACCCTTCAGAGAACTTGCTGTGTTCAAGTTGCTCTTTGCCTATCTTCTCTTTGAGAGTTTTGGTAGACAGAGCTGTGTTACTCCGTCAACCACCTGAAGAGAAGAGCCCCGGAAGATCTCGACGTTCACCCGGTCAACGGAGAACAAGATTCACTCTCCATCACCACTTGAAGAACCCAGCCTTAAACAAAGGGAGGATTCAAGACTCAACATCTTCCCTCCCTTGTAATCGAAAGACTGATCTGTTGTAATTTTCTATCCAATCAAAAAAATTTACAATCGAATCCTCCTTTTCCGACGCATACAAGAAGCCTCTCAAAGCGAGATGAATCAGTGGCAAAAGATCATAGGCCCTGGTTAGTGGCATAGTCAGGCCATAGGCCCTAATTTTTGACACCTATCTTTGTCTCCTTATCCAACATCTCCCAGTGCCTATAAATACCACTCCATGAGGCCAAAATACGAAAGGACGAGAGCAGAATTAGGGTTTTTTGTCTTCTTTAGATTAGGATTTTCTTTCCTTTTCTTTTTCTTTTCTTGTATTTTTCTCTTTTTTATAGATTTAGGATTGGATCAGAGATAGATTTATAAAAGAAAGAGAGAGTTATTGTAATAGATAAGTGACAATCTATGAAAGTTTCCTCTTCTCTCTTCATTGTTCTTTCTTTAATCATTTTCTAAATGGCTTGGCTAGTTTCTTCTTCATGGCTAACTAACTACTAACCCACTAAACATCTAACTTTTGATTGATAACCCACATGAATCTAATAGCATCAACTAACGGCCTTGTTCTTGCAAGAGCCATTGATGGCTCATGATGATGGGTTCTAACTCCTAACTTGCTAACAAGCTAACTTGCAAATTTACTTCATTTCATGCTTCCTCTCTTGTAGTTTTGATGGATTAATTATAGCTTGTACTTATTAACCAAGTTTTGATATGGAGAACAATCTTATGGGTCATGCTTTGAATGCTTTGAAGTCTAGCCTAATGATTGCTAAGGATCCAATATAAGACACCTATCACTCTTAGAGGTCAGCATGAATAGTGGGCGCAATTAGTAGTAAGTTTAGGTATGAGTTTTGTTTCTTTTTTACTTTGTTTTTGAAATCATTTTCCAAACCACTCCACTATATTTTTATCTTCGTTATCATCTTCTTCTACCTCTACCACTTCTTGTATTCTTTTATTTTCTTTTTGATCCTTTTGAAACACAAAAGAACACTTTAACACAATCGTGAAACACCGAAAAAGCTTCTATTACCTTTCATCTCTATGGATTCAACCCAAATAGCCACTATTGCAATCGAGGAGTATCGAGGAAGCCAAATCACATAAACTTAAAACCTTGATTTTCAAAATATACATTTTTGTGCTTGGTTTCTCATCGTTCACTGGAGATCTTCAGGTCCTACGAGTCCATTCGATCTTTCAATGTGCTTCTAAACTAACTTGGCGATATCCCTGATGTAGGAATCTTTGAACCCTTGTATGCTTCAGAAGATTCAGAACATTCACCATCACTGGGGATGTAGGATTGGTTTTGACTGGTTTCGGCGTTGGTAGAGTTGTTGGGTGAGGTAATGACTGGTTATCTAGTCCCATGGTCATGGGAGAACTGGGACCTTCTTCGGACCTCTAGTTGGGCGAGGAGTTGGTTCTAGATTCGGTTTGATGCATCTCTCTCTAATGCGGCCTTCTCACGCTCATGGGCACGCTCGCGGGCCGCCTCTAACCGATCATGCTCGCGGGCCACCTCTACCCGCTCATGCTTGCGGGCCGCCTCTGCCCGCTGCTTGTCCAACTTCTTTCGGAGACTGGTGAGCATTTGAAGGAGTTGGGCCTACTGGGGAAGATAAGCTTTGAGCTCACTGGCTCCCGCCACTGGTGAATTAGTTAAAGATGATTGCGCTTCCCTGACTTCTTGATTAGTCTACAATTCTGCATTATTATTTCGCATTCTCCCACCAATTTATGAATAAATTGTTGATCTAAATCGTGTTTTGGTCTTTATTGCAGGTAGATCCAAAGTTCAAGGGCAAAGATGTAATAAGAGCTTAATTAAACCCAATTAAGGGTAATTAAATCCGCATTACTTGGAAGCCAAGCAAGGGATTATCTAGAAGATACAATGAACCTAGCCTCTTGAGCATATCAGACGAATTTGCGGACTAATTTACCAGAAACAAAATATACCAGGAAGTGTCTCGAAGCAGACGGAGCCCCAGACCAAAACCAGGGAGTTCTCTCCCTGGTTTGGCTGCGGATCCGCGGCAAGAGCCGCGGATCCACGGCTTGTTAGTGGAGCCACGCGTCAATTTTCGACGCGTGGCCCCGTCTCGTCTTCTGGAAGTATCTTTCGCCTATAAATAGACCTGCATAGGCCCAGAGCGCAAGCAGTCTTCATTTTTAGGAGTAGGTGCAGATTTTAGGAGTAGTGTAGGTAGGTGCTCTTCATTTCTCTTGTATTTTTATTTCTTTTTAGATCATTGTAGTAGGGCTGAGTGATTCATAGAGAGAGAGATAGAGAGGGATTGATGTAATAGATAGTGACAGTCTATGTAAAGGTGCCTCCTTTCTCTTCCAATGTAATCTCCTTCATCTTCTACATGATTTCTTGCTAACTTTTATTCTCATGGCAATCTAACTACTAACCATCTAACCAATTACTTGATAATCCACATGAATCGGGTAGCCTCTATTAAGGCCTTGTTCTTGCAAGAGCCATTGATGGCCAATGATGATGGGTTCTAACATCTAACTTGCAAGAATGATTGGGTTGCATTTCGTGGACCAATCAGACCGCCACCGGAACCACCACCTTGAGGTGATTTTTCCTTCCCTCTCTATTTGTTTCATGCATACATACATCACGATGCATTGAGGACAATGCATGAGATAAGTGTGGGGGAGGGTTTACTAACATAGAGTTTTTAGATTTTCTTTCTTTTATACTTCTTTTAGGATACTTTTAGAAATCTTCTCTTTTGTATAAAAATTTTCTCTTTCTTTAAAAACTTTTTGAAATAAGAGACAAAGTTTTGATCTATTTTTAAGAAAATTAAGATGATCTTAGAAATTAAGAAAGCCTTAATTATGACATCTTAAACTTAGTTGAAATAATGGATCTTGTTTAAAATTATAGGCTAAGTAAGATAAATTGGGGAGATAATTTTATCTTGAATTTTCTGCCTTAGATAGTATGCACTTCACACTTACACATTTTTGGGATGGAAACAAAGACCTAAAATGCCAAAAAAAAATAAAAAGAAATATATATATATATGTGTGTGTGTGTGTGTGTGTGTGTGTGTGTGAATAAAACATCACTTATTAAGCTGGATAATTATGCCTCAAGAAGCATGATTATTCACGCCTAACGGTGGTCAAAAGAATCAAATAATCTCCCTTAGTTTTGTGGCCTTGTTTACTTGAGTCCTTAAACCCTAGGGATCTTTTCTCATCTGGTGCCCTAAAACCGTCTGGTTTGGGAGTCATCGGTTATAGGCTCGCTACATGGGTGAACTAGAATGCCTAAGAAAACTAAGGGAAGAAAAAAAAAGAAAAAAGAAAGAATATATATAAATAAATAAATGGCTTAATGGTTAGAGTTAAAATCCCAGAAATCTTCACTATCACAAAGTGCATATTATCTAGGTTTTTTGAAGGATAAAAAATTCAATCCAATTTTGAATTCTTACCTTAATTGAAGACAAGATCTTGCATAGAGACTAAGTTTAAGAAAGAATGATTTTTGGTGGACTTATGACCTTAGATCACTTATATTTTTGCAAAAATAGTTCGAAAACATGTCTCTTTTTCAAAATGCGTTTTCAAAATACTAACATTTGTCTTCTTTCTTTATAGATTTTGTGGGTGCAATCCGCTGAAAACCATCAGGAGACAACACTCCTCCTCTAGGGTAACCTAGAGGTTTAACGGCTTGTTGCACACGCTCAGTGCAATCGCGTCACCTGCGAAAGTGGTGTAATAACATTTGTAGTATAGTTTTCTTTTCTTATTTTGCTCGGGACGAGCAAAAGAATAAGTGTGGGGGTGTGATTAGTCTATAATTCTGCATTATTATTTCGCATTCTCCCACCGATTTATGAATAAATTGTCGATCTAAATCGTGTTTTGGTCTTTATTGCAGGTAGATCCAAAGTTCAAGGGCAAAGATGTAATAAGAGCTTAATTAAACCCAATTAAGGGAAATTAAATCCGCATTACTTGGAGGCCAAGCAAGGGATTATCTAGAAGATACAATGAACCTAGCCTCTTGCGCATATCAGACGAATTTGCGGACGAATTTACCAGAAACAGAATATACCAGGAAGCCTCTCGAAGCCAGACGGAGCCCCAGACCAAAACCAGGGAGTTCTCTCCCTGGTTTGGCCGCGGATCCGCGGCTTGTTAGTGGAGCCACGCGTCGATTTTCGACGCGTGGCCCCGTCTCGTCTTCTGGAAGTATCTTTCGCCTATAAATAGACCTGCATAGGCCCAGAGCGCAAGCAGTCTTCGTTTTTAGGAGTAGGTGCAGATTTTAGAAGTAGTGTAGGTAGGTGCTCTTCATTTCTCTTGTATTTTCATTTCTTTTTAGATCATTGTAGTAGGGCTGAGTGATTCATAGAGAGAGAGATAGAGAGAGATTGATGTAATAGATAGTGACAGTCTATGTAAAGGTGCCTCCTTTCTCTTCCATTGTAATCTCCTTCATCTTCTACATGATTTCTTACTAACTTTTATTCTCATGGCTCTAACTACTAACCACTAACCATCTAACCAATTACTTGATAATCCACATGAATCGGGTAGCCTCTATTAAGGCCTTGTTCTTGCAAGAGCCATTGATGGCCAATGATGATGGGTTCTAACATCTAACTTGCTAACTTGCTAACCAAGCTAACTCTCTTTTATTTCATGCTTTCTTTTAGTAGTCTAATGAGTTGATGCTTTTATTAGCTTGATCTTGATGCATGTTTGAATGTGATGAACCATCTATGTGCCATGCTTTGTATCGTCTCTTGAAGCCAAGGATTATTGATGGCCGAGGATCAAAATGTGAGGCAACTATCATAAAGAGGTTAGCATGGTTAGTGGAGCATATAGTAGTTAGTAGCCATGAGTTTTTCTTTTCTCTTGTTTTAGAAATCATTTTCAAAACTCTTTTCTCATTTTTCTATCGATGTTTTCACCGCCTTCTTAGTTCATCCTTGTTTCATCTCCTTTTCTACTTTGTTTTCCAAACCACTCTTCTATTTGGTTTTTACATCGCCGTTTTCATCGCTCTCCTCACCTACCACATTCTAGATTTTCTTTTCCTTTTCTTTTCACTTTCTTTGTCATTCTTTCAACAAAGAAGAATTGTTAACATACAACGTGAATAGAAACTGTCAATGCTTATATCGCCTCCCTTCCCTGTGGATTCGACCCGTTGAGCCAATGCTATAACAGAAGTATCGAGGGTACATTAGCACATTCGAAATTTTCATTGATTTTACATAAAACACACTTTTGAGTGCTAGTTCTGCCCCGATCACTTCTTCGATAAGGATATCAGGGTGGGAAGGAGAGGGGTTGGCACCCCCCATGCCTCTAGCGAAAATCTATTTGCCCTTAGAGGAGGCGATGGCAATGGCTTGAGAGAAGCTTCTTCTAGGTGACATCATCTCCGTCTGATGAGGTTTTTTAAGAAACGAGTTGAAAAAGGGGAAGGGATCTCGAGTGAGGACTCAAAAAATCTCAATGAAAGCACCAAATGCGATAGAAAATTCTTCAACGACTTTCGCATGTGCACCAAATTGTAAGGTACGCACAGATCACTGAATCATAACAAATGCAAGAGATTTAATATGGAAACCTGAAAAGGAAAAAATCACGAACAGAGAGATGTTTTACTTTAATCTGAAAGAATTATAAGAAGTAAAAGTGTTATGTATGATTACAGGTGTACTAGGATTTGTTTGTTCAACCCCCTTCTCGTTGGAGAGCATGGAGTATTTATATCTGCCTGAGCTATCTTTGTGGGTGATGATATTTTGGCGCTTCTTAACTGCATGATTTGCGCGTTATAATTTTCTTGTAACCGCCTAGATCGTGTCACTTTATTATAGGATCGCCATGCAGATATATCTACCACTATCAATAATTAATCGCATTGATATAAGAGCATTACAACATTTAGAACGTAGGGATAATGATTCGTAATGATTCGTAGTAAAAAGTACCGTGCAGCCTAGGGCTAATGGGTCATTTCCACGAGGAGAGATGCGATTCAAATATTTCAGCACTTTCATTGAGAAAACAAGTTTAGATTCTCTATTTTTTAAGAAGAAAGGAAAAGAAAAGAATATGATTGGTATGGAGTAGGTTTAAAGAGAACTAAAAAATGAAATTAAGAAAAAGATTTTGAAGAATTTGAAGAAAAGCTAGAGTAGAGAGAAAATGAGTATGCTTTTAAAAAGAGGGAAGAACCGGGCTCACTAATCTTTTACTCAACTCTATATTCTTCTCTTGAAAGTTAAGTACCTTAATGTGATCATAGGCAACAAGTCAATCTTGTAATTCAAGAGAATTCAAGTAAAGAAGATAAGATAGATTTTGAGAATTTAACTATGTTTTGAAATTGTTCTTATGTTGAATGTTAAACCATCAAGCCAAACAAGCATGCCTGGAATAAAAACAAGTTTAAGAATTAACTTCGAAATGTTAGTTCAAAAACCATTACCCATCCTCATGTGCCTTTAAGAACACTCGCAAAATGCAAGGCTTGGACTTAGCCATTCAAATAATTCAATTGGGGTGTTTAAAGTAAAAATTAATCAAGAGTAAAAGGCAGAGAAGAGCAGATTAGTGAGCCTAGAACCAAATTATTAAGCAAAGCAAATAAAAGAATGCACAAATAATACTAACATACCAGATGATCGAGAAGTGTTGAAAAACAAGATGAATCTCCTTTGATTGTCACTTCAATGGTGGATTACACACTCATTTCCTCTCTCTCACTTTTCTGGTCTAAGCTGTTGGATATTCTGCTTAACAAGAATCAATCTGACAACTAATCAAGATCACTGATATATCAATAATCTAATTGGCCAGGTCGGCAAATATCAGGTGGGAGGTTTTCCGTTCAATAGAACGTTCCTTAATTTTAGAACCACCTTTCAATTTCCTTCCTTGGTTAAAGCACCAATTAGACTAAATCTAAGTCAATCTCGATATACTGTAAAGTATATCCCCTGTATTAAAGGATTTAATCCACTTATACAGTATTTAGAGTGAGGTACGCTTAGAGCGAATCTCCTTAAGACAATTACGTCTCCCGCACCGATGCTAACGAGATAATGGACGCTGGTCTCCCAAGAGACAACACTCTTTCACGGTATTTGGATAGCACTACCAAATCACCGTACGGTCGAACCATAGTCAACCAGTACCTTCACAAGATCGTTGAAGTAGTGGTACAAGGACAAGTTTCAAACGAATATTTGCCTCTACTTTGGAGGAGCACCCACTGTTGAGGACGATGGAAGGTTGAAGAATATTCTTCTTCAGAAGTACCAGATTCAGACAACAATTCTATAAAAGAATATGTTGAATTTTCTGATTCCTCTTTCAGAATGAATTTTTGCAAAATCTTCTTTGGAAGTCGCTTTGGAAACCGAGTTACAGATTTCCCACTTCCCTTTTGGAAGTCACTTCACTTCAGAACTCTACTTCCTAGTTCAGAACGCAGAAACTTGAAGTGTTCAGAACTCAGAGAGAGAGCAGAGAAGTTGTTTATTTTTTGGTGTGTTGTTGTATTTTCTATTGAGAATATGGAGTCCTTTATATAGCCTTCCAGGAGGGGCCAACAGGTTCGAACCCAAACGAAAGGTTGCAACCTATCGACCCAACAGTCATGACTGTTGGCTGTCCAATTGGTTCGCAACCTTTGGCAGTCAACTGGCTGGTTCGCAACCGTTGGCGTCCGTTGGCGGGGAGGAGCGGGTTTGGTTCGGGTAGCGGCCGATACCCTTGAGACCTGATTCAAAAAGAACCAGCCCAGGTAGGGAACCCAAACCCAAACCCAAACCCGAACCAGGACCAGGACCCGAGCCCGGCCCGGTACCGGCACCGGCACCGGCACCGGCCGGCCGCCGCCGCCGCCAGCGGCGGCGCGCGCACGCAAGATAGGGCATGGTTCCCTCCCAATCGCGCGCGAAAACTCCAAGTACCCAAAGGGCACGCCCTTTGTTCTCAATTTTCTCTATTTATACACCACAAACTTTCATCCCACGGCCAATGTGGGACTAAATGCTTTTAGCTACCTTTAGTCCCGTTTTGGCTTTGAATTAGGCAATCTTTAGACTTGAATATCTCATTCATTCGAAGTCAGAATTGAACATGTGAATATACCACGTTCATCCTCAATGGAAGGAGAACACACTCCAACCATCATCCAGTTGATTTGATCAACGGATCTCGCCATAATTCAGCTCAAAGATTCGCTTTCATATTCTTCAATTCCAACAATCTCCCACAATGAATGGAGATTCAAGGAAATGACACACAAAGAGACTGACTCTATTGTGAAAGGTACTTGAGAAAAGAAACTGCATAAGGATAGGTGAACTAGGTCTTGAACCTTCCATAGCGAAAGCTTTATCGGACTTACTGGCTAATCAGTGATCTAGGTCTTGAACTATTAGCCGTTAGTGTAAGCGAAGTCAACAAGCTTCACACAATGACTTTCCAAATTAACTTTGGTTCTCGGTTGTGTCCGTTCTGGCCCTGGACATTCTTGGTTTCAGAGAGTATCTTTAGGGAATAACAGCCTTCATAGAAATTCCCAAAGAGCCGACCCAACTCTATACTCACATAGGTGATGGACCTATTAAGAGTAGTCTACTCTACTCCACTTGTTTAGTAATAAGATATAGGCATCATTAAAAGCGTTAAGTTTATCCTTAATCCACTTGTAGAAAAGCACTTATGTGCACCTTAGGAATGGATTGGAGTCAAGCTCCCAAGTGCTTACTTGCTGAGTCAATCATAACTAGTTTTTCCTCTTGAACTTAGTTCATGGGATCTCCAGTCGCTAAGTGAGGTTTCCATTAAGCTGAATCGGTAAGGTTAGGCTTTTAGACCCATTCCCCTCGATGCGCAGTTTATACGCTCTCCACTTAAACCTTTAGTAAGCGGATCCGCTAAATTATCCTTTGACGATACAAAGTCAATAGAGATAATTCCATTTGAGAGCAACTGCTTCACAGTATTATGTCTACGACGAATATGTCTAGACTTACCATTGTATATAACATTTTGTGCCCTAGATATAGCTGCTTGATTTTCGTAGTGTATACATATAGCGGGCACTGGCTTTTGCCATAATGGTATATCTTCTAAGAATTGTCGAAGCCATTCTGCTTCTTCTCCGGCCTTATCTAAGCCTATGAATTCCGATTCCATAGTGGAACGGGCAATACATGTTTGCTTAGAAGATTTCCAAGATACCGCTGCTCCTGCTAGAGTAAATACGTATCCGCTAGTTGATTTTGATTCCTCAGAATCTGCAATCCAATTAGCATCACTGTATCCTTCTAGTACAGGTGGATACCGTCCATATCTCAAGGCATATTCCTTGGTATGTGATACGTAACCCAATACTCGTAGTAGAGCGGTCCAATGTAGATCACTAGGATTGCTAGTGTATCTACTTAACTTGCTACAGCGTAAGCAATATCGGGTCTAGTGCAATTCATCAAATACATTAGACTTCCGATAATCTGCGAATACTCCAACTGGCATATTCCAGTTCCTGTATTCTTATGAAGGTGGAAGTGTGGGAGAAAAGGATTTGTATTCTCTTTTATCCCATGATCCTTGAATCTTTCTATCATCTTATCCACGTAGTGAGATTGAGATAGACTGATTCCATCTGGTGTTCTGGTAATTTTAATTCCTAAAATTACATCAGCAACCCCCAGATCCTTCATATCAAAACTGTTGGATAACATTCTTTTAGTGGACTTAATAATTTCAATATTAGTCCCAAGTATCAACATGTCGTCTACATAAAGACAAACAATGATACATGCATTTCCAACTGTTTTAGTGTACACACACTTATCGCATTCATTGATAGTGAATCCATCTTTGATCATAACACTATCAAATTTCTCATGCCATTGTCTTGGAGCCTGCTTTAAACCGTATAAGGATTTTACCAATTTACACACCTTGTGTTCTTGTCCCTTGACTTTAAATCCTTCTGGTTGCTTCATATATATCTCTACATTTAATTCACCATTTAAGAATGCAGTCTTGACATCCATTTGATGGATATCTAAGTTGTGCAATACTGCAATTGCAATTAACATCCGTATGACGTTATTCTTGTTACTGGTGAATAAGTATCAAAGTGGTCAAGTCCTTCTTTTTGCCGATAACCCTTGGCTACTAATCTAGCCTTGTACTTATCGATAGATCCATCGGGTTTTAATTTTCGTTTGAAAATCCACTTACACCCAATTGGTTTACTGCCAGGAGGCAAGTTTACCAATTCCCAAGTATGATTACTTAGTATGGATTCTATTTCGCTATTTATAGCTTCTTTCCACATTTGTGCTCTGGGGTTGACATAGCCTCTTTAAATGTTTGAGGTTCGCTCTCAATAGCATATGCTATGAAATCTGGACGAAAAGATTTTGAGATTCTAGATCTCTGACTTCTTGGTTCAGTTTCCGCATTAACAATTGGTTCCTCGGGGCTTTCATCCATGAACGCCATCTCGTGTGTTCTTTTCCCAGAAGTCTTATCTGCTTCCCGTTTGTACGTAAAGATGTCTTCAAAGAACACAGCATCTCGAGATTCGATAATCATGTTTACATGAATATCTAGTATTTCTGATTTATGAACCAGAAATCTGTAGGCACTACTATTCAAGGCATAGCCTATGAATACGCAGTCCATAGTTTTTGCTCCCAACTTAGTCTTTTTAGGTAATGGTGCTAGCACCTTTGCAAGGCACCCCCACATTTTGAGGTAATGGTAGGAAGGTGTCCTTCCATGCCATAACTCAAATGGTATAAGACCAAGTTTCTTGTGGGGTACTCTATTTAGAATCTAATTTGCAGTTAATAGAGCTTCCCCCCACAAGTTCTGCGGAGCTCCAGAACTTACGAGCATGGAATTAACCATCTCCTTCAAAGTTCTGTTCTTCCGTTCAGCAATTCCATTCTGCTGAGAAGTGTATGGTGCTGTAGTTTGATGAATTATACCAAAACTAGCACATAACTCACTAAAATCATTTGATTCATATTCTCCGCCTCTATCGGATTTTAGAATCTTGATTTTCTTGTTGAGTTGATTCTCAACTTCGGCTTTATACGTTATAAACATATTTATTGCCTCATCCTTACTGTTTAAAAGATACACATAACAGTATCTTGTACAGTCATCAATAAAAGTAATGAAATACTTTTTACCGCCTCTAGTTGGCATAAATTTCAAGTCACACAGATCGCTATGAATTAACCCTAAAGGTTCTGTATTTCGATCAATTGAGTGAAATGAATTTTTCGCCAACTTAGCCTCAACACAAATCTCACACTTGCGAATTTCTTCCAAGTTGAGTTTAGGAATATATCCCAGATTAGACAAGTTCTTTAATGACTTGTAATTTACATGCCCTAATCTAGCATGCCACAAATTAGGAGACTCAAGCAAATAAACAGAAGATTTTCCTTTATTTATAAGCTTCGGGTACGAATACACAGACTTTTTATCTACCACTGCAACATTGGCTTTAAAAAGTCCATCAACAAGATAACCCTTTCCCACATACATCCCTCCTTTAGTAAGTACAAATTTATCGGATTCAAACACCATTCTAAATCCTTTCTTACTAAGTATTGATCCGGAGATCAAATTCTTGCGGATGTCTAGAACATGAAGCACATCGTTAAGAGTAAGCTCTTTCCCCGATGTCCACTTCAGAATGACCTTGCCCTTTCCTTCAACCTTTGAGACGGCTGAATTTCCTATGAATAGTTGCTCATCTTGCTCCAGTATTTGATATTCAGAGAATAATAATTTCTCAGAGCAGATGTGCCGAGTAGCCCCAGTGTCTACCCACCAATCCTTATTGTTGGTTGTCAGATTCACTTCTGACACCACAGCTGAAAGGCTTGGAGACTCATGGTCGGTCAAGTTTGCCTGTGGGTGGCTTTTCTTGTTCTTCTTGAGACGGCTGCGACATTCATTCACCTTATGCCCCTCTTTGTTGCAGATGTAGCAGGTTCCTTTGAAGCGCATGTTCTTGCCTTCTTGGACCTTGCCTTTGTACCCCTGGGAAGTCTTCTTCCGCTTTAAGCCTTTGGAAGTAGACGCTTTCCCCTTTGAGTCTTCGATCACATTGGCTTTTGCTTCATAGGAGTTCTTACTGCTCCTTTTCTCGGACTTTCGGTTGTCCTCCTCGATTCGAAGCCTTAGAAATAGAGTGTATGAGCTCAAATTTGAGCAATTATGCTTTTAATCATAATAGATTGGAATCCACATTTCACAAGAAATAAATTCCACATATTCATGCACAAACCCCACGGCATACATATGCACCCGTGCTCACTCTCACACTACTCATATGCATGCTAGAGTGTATAAATGTACATATTGCGGCCGCAAAGGCCATTTAGCAAAGTTTTATTTTGATAAGATAAATCATGTAAATTTTACAAATAAAAATGTTTGGGTTCTTTATGATGCTAACCCCCGTGGACCCAAAAAAGAAATGGGTACCAAAATCTTCACCTCTTGTATTTGATGTAGATGTGGGCTCTCACATAACGTGAGAGGTATAGTGCCTGGGTGGAGGATGCATTTTGAGCTTATGGACATACCCAATTGATGCATCACTATCAAGGAAGCATGGTGGGAGGACCGCCTTATGTTTTGAAGAAATGAATTGGGTACATCGTTTTGGTAACCATTTCAACCTCTTTTTTAAAAAAAATGATTTAAATGTATATATGCTAGTATAAGTAACCTAGACTCTATCTTGTGTTGTTTTGTGCCTATAGTTGAGTTGATTGGTTGCCTAGCTATGCATGTATTTTTAAAAAACTTTATTTACATTTTCAAATAGATTTACATGCCTATCTTATGATTCATATTTTGACTTATATGTCTATATTATGTTCATATGCATATTCTATTAAAACTTGTATTATACATGTATAATTTTTGAGATACATGCTTTACATATCTTATTCTTTTTGTGTACTCAATTATTTGTTTAGATATAATTTTTGTTAAAACTCATGTTTATACTTGCACAAGTAGTGAGCTACACTTGATTTTTATGTTTATGCTACATTGCTCATTTGTACTCATTACATGTACATGTATAACCTAGTTTGATGATTATTTCATTTATACTTGTTTTCCCAATTCTTGTACATATTTTGATTCAAGTATATATTTTTTTGTTTAAAACTAATAAATAAACATGTATACTCTTGAGTCACTTGCCTTCATACAAATTCTATTATGGACTCGTTTGTGTTTGGGATATGTATGTATATTTTTAGTTTTGATAGAACATACATATACCTTGAAGTTAGTTTAATTTTGATGAAAAATAAATTTTTATAATTTTCATATGTTTTGATGTTTTGAGCTTCATTGTTTATTTTCATGAATATGCTATTTACATGATTCTTGTGCACTCACATTTATTTTGTTTACTCATGACCTTATTTTCATGAGCATTTATGAGCTTTATAGATTTTGAGAGTCAACTCTTGTGCATTTAGCAAGCTTCATGGGATACATGATTTATTTTTATATTTGAAGGATCTTTAATAAGTTTGTTTCAAAAAATACTTTAAACTAGTTATTTATTCTTCATTTGGTAGTATTTTCAATTTATAACTACTTTTAAATCTTATTTTTTGAAAACTTCTACCCTTAAAGGGCGATTGGATGGGCGACCATGCCTTGTATCCCTTATTGAATATCTTTTGTCATGTACATGAAAGAGAGGTAGCTATGAGATATACATGATTTTAATGAAAATTCTATTTTTGTATACTCATATTTGTTTCCTATATATGTATGCTTCAAACTTCAATTAATATCAATTTCAATTGATATTTTCATTTTCGTACATACATATATATGATTTGATTTTGCTTGTTTTACAATATATTTACATTTTAATGCATAAATAATGTTTATGGTAAGCTTGAGTTTATTTCAAATGTTAATTGGTATCTATACAAGCTTATACATTGATTTCAATTGGTATTTCAATTCGTATTTATTTGATATCAAAATAACTTCATGTTTCACCTTCAATTGGTATTAAAAATCTACTATTGGTATCTTAAAAAAAAATTTACAACTGGTACCAACTTTTATTTTTGACAACTACTATTTGATTTCATTGGTATAAAAATTTATTTTATTGACTTAAGAAATTTCAAAATTTTGTTTTAAGTATTATCAAGAATTTTGTTTCAAAATTTGTTGATATATATTGCCTATATGCAAGGGGAGCTTAACATCTCCTCTATATATAGATTCATGTTGAGTGTATCTCACATTGAGGACCTTGACCTCTCTTCTTTATGTGGTACACGTGTGTAGGGGGAGCTTAACATCTCCGCTTATACATTGTATATTATGTTTTATGTAGGTTAGGGTCTAGTCATCCCTTCTTCATGTAATACATGTATGCGGGGGAGCTAACTTTACGTCTCTCCTCTTCATGAATGTATATCGTATATACATCTTTATTGTTTGTTTATCTTCACCCCTTTGTTGATGAATTGACAAAAAGGGGGAGAAGAATTTTAAGAGTTTATATATGCATGTTTATATCTCTGTTTATGCATATATGTTTGTTTAGTTTATGCACTTTATTGAATATCTTTATTGTTTATTACTATGCATGAGTTAGGGGGGAGCTTCAATGAAGCTTATCTTTAATCCATGCATACATAACTCCATGAGTTTTGTCATCATAAAAAAGGGGTAGATTGTTGGCCCAAAGGCCGATCATTCTATTTTTGATGATAATTAACTCATGTAGTATAGTACTAATGATCTTGTGCTTAATAAGTTTCAGATATTTGATCAAGATCTTAGTCGGTGTATAGCTTCAACAAAAGATTCAAAGTCAAGTTTTAAAGTTAGCACGTGTTAATTCAAGAGCTTGCGCATCAAGATCGCATCAAGTACTCTAGAGGAGTCTAGTTCATGGATCAAAGTTTAGACCAATTCAAGAAGGAGAAGAAGATTTTCAAGAGAAATTTTTCAAGACTTGTGTCATGTTTGTAAGTGTCAAGATTTATCTTTAAATAAAATATAAAAGATAGATTAGCTATGAATTGCTCAAGCTCATACACACATACACAAGATTTACATGTGTTTTCATAAGAATAGTTTTGACTTTAGAAAATACCGTTTTGATTTTTGAGCTTCAAAGTGTATATCTTTATATTTCATGAATAGAGTTCATCAAAACAAGTTTATATGGTTTTTATGTGTTTTCATTTTCATCCATATACATTGTTGGTTCTAATGTTTAGAAAAACTTATTTGATGTTTCTATATCATGTGTTTGAGTTTTGGATTTATCAAAACCTATTTTAGAGCTTATTGTCAAAAACATAGATATTTCATATTACATGTATATTGGATCATTTTCATACACACTAAGCTTCAAAAGTATTTAAAATATCTTATTTTTGTATTTGGAGAAGTTTTAGAAAAATCATTTTTCAAATTAAAGATGAATTTTGAAAAATACAGATTTTTGTTTAAGACAAAATTGCTATATTACAAAAATGGTTCAAAACATTTGTAATATGTGTTGATTTTTGATCACACGTATTTGTACTTAAAAGTATTTCAATGAACTTATTTTTGTAGATTTTATGTAATTTTATGGGAATTTATAAGATTTTATTAAACCAAGTTTTAATACCCAAAATGTCTGACCAGGCCTTCTGCCGGTCGACCGGCGGGTCGACCGTGACAGAAGTTGGTTGACCGGGCGATCGACCGATATGCACGGAACGTGCATAGCAATTTGGCTTAAGGGCCGGTCGACCGGGCGGTCGACCGCTATGGCCCCGGTCGACCGTCCAGAGAGCTTTGCTCTCTAGACTGGCCACAGTCGACCGGTAGGTCAAAGCCCAGGCACGGTCGACCGGGCGGTCGACTGATAGGCTGCAACAGTCAAAAATATGATCGTTGGCTAGTCGACCGACAGCAGTATCTGCTGCTGAGTTGGCTGTCAACGGCTATATTTTGAGAGGCTATAAATAAGCCATCTCTTGGGGCTGTTTTATATAAGATTTTTAGTGGATTTCAAAGCCAGTTTTTCCCATATCTATTAGAGGTTTTCTCCACTTGTTTTAGGGCTAATACTTTCATATCAAAAGAAGAGTTTTCAAGAGTGTTTTTCAAAAGAGATTTCTTGAGTTTTCCTCCACAACTCTATCTTATTTTCTCACACATACTTGAGCTATCCATTGCTATATCAATCCTCCAGGGATCTTTGTTGTGAGAGTGTTTTTAGGTAATCAAAGTGTTAAGATCACCAAGTGTTCATCTTTGTATTTAAGGAGGCAAACTTGCTGGTTCGTGTTTGTGACGAGTTCTTGTGGGAGCTCGGTGTAAAGGTGCGGCCTCGGCAAGCTAGTGTGCTTGCGTGTATTTGTTCTTGTAGGAACAAGTGAGGGACTTGCAGGTTCGGAGTTCTAGTGTGAACTCGTTGTAGGTGTTGCGATACCGAGTGATCTTGCGGGATCGATTTTAGTGAAAATCATTCATAGTGTTGAAGGTGGGGACGTAGAGTAAGGGTGCTCAAACCTCGAAACAAATCTCCCGTGTTTTCGATTGCTCTCTCTCTCTCTCTCTCTTTCACGCTTATGTTTACATGCCTTGCATGCTTACATTGCTTATATCTTTATATACTTGTTATATCTTGTGCTTTATTGTTATATGTTTGGGATTGTGTGCTCACACTTGTATTCAATCAAGAGAGACATAGTGGCACCTCAACTCTTAATCTAAAGTAATCTTGAGGAGATAGTCCATAGCTCTTTCACTGGGAATTCGTCTACACTCTTATGTTATACCTTGTGCGTTAGCTTAATAGCTTTAGTTTGTTTAAATAGTTTTTAATTCCACATCATTAGTATTAGATTAGCTAGTACACCTATTCACCCCCCTCTAGGTGTATTTTCATGCCTTTAATGACCTGAATGCCCGCTCTACAATCGTCCGAAGGGAGGAGTGCCAGTAGTTGTATATTTCCTTGTAATTACTCGGAGCTCTCCCACTAAATTCGCTCAAGTGGTATTGAACTGCGTGGTACGGGGCTAAGAAGTCAAGCCTTATGTTGTACCCAGCATCGCAAAGATAAAATTTTCCTATGGTCCACAACAAAAAAGGTTAACGATCGCATCAATGTAAATTCAAAGTTTATGCTAATAAAAAAAACTGGCAAGCACCCCGGTAGTACCTTCAGGGACTCTCAGACCATTGGGTCATTGCAGTGCGTCATGTAGTATGTGAGATCGTGCCTTGATCCTTCCCATCCCGCAAGGATGTATGTGAAGCTAAGATCAAAGTTAACTACTACCAACAAATTCTATGTTTGATATGGCTGCCTTTCGTAGAATGGGGCCACCATCGCAGCGGGCATTATTGCGTGGACATGAGTGCCATTAATTGCTCCCACACAGTCCTACCTATAATGTAATTAAGTGGTTAATCAATGTAACATACGTATCTCTTACTGTTTAAGAGGATTATTAGGAAAGAACATGTATCTTAAAATAACCACTAAACCTAGGGTCACCACTAATTTTTTCATGCACATCCATGCTTGGCCCACGAATATAATCCCCTCTAATTTCTCCTATTGCATGTAGAACAAGCTGAAAATAGCGGCTTATGGTCTCACCAGAACGTATAAAGTTGATGCCTAATACTCTGTTGCAGACATTGTTGCCCACAGTGTGCAAGAACAAGGCTAGTTGCTCTTCGACAATTACATATTGTGTGCCATGCAAGAGGTCCCTACTCGTTAACAAGGATGAGAGGTTGAAGAACACTTCTTTGTCCATCCTGAACATATTGTAGTGGTTGGTATCTCTTGACTTTAAAACTCGATGAAGGTACATTCCCCTCTCAGTATCCCTAATGCCTCTAGGTATGTGTTGCATGAAATCCAAGCATCCAGTCATCCACATGAGGACAACATAAGCACATGAGCAAATAATAAGAAGTCTGATTTTCTCATCGTCATTGTCAAGAACGAAATCCAAGAAGGTATCCATGAACTACAATAAGGTATAGGTAAATTTGGTTAGCAAAATAAATTCTTCATTTGTTAGTGACAGTTATTCAAAATGAACCAAACATTTGTAGTGGCAAGAACATAGGGCATAATAACATACATATAACTAAGTCAAAAATTAAAGACATGTAAATTTAACATTAAAGACCTGTAAAATATCAAATTCAACCTTTCACTATCAACATTGCTATGGTACCAGAAAAAGAAACTATGGAGGGCTGAAGAAAGTAGAATGAATAGTATTAATAGCCTGAGAAGCTCGGCCAGTCCCTCAACTATCACAGAAATTAACACCGATGAAATCTGGGCATCACTGGCTTCTAACCAAATCAAAATAGTGGTGTTTATAATTAAAAGGGGAACTTACAAAATATGCGAAGTTATCAGCCGTAGATTCATGATCTTAAAGAGCCACATGTGCTTTCTTCCTCAATCGTTCATAATGAACACACCAAGGCAAAGAAGCAGGGAGAAGGTCCATGCCCTATTTATGAAGGCAAGCAACAAGAACTGTAATTATTAAAAAAAATTCAAAGGGACAACCTCTGTTATCTCGTGAAGCGAAGGAGGGGGTGGGCAACAAGCCACGCCAACGACCAGGAGAATGCAGATCTGGGTCGCGGTTGCTTGTGGGAGACTGTGTCTACAGGAGCAGAGGGGACGTCATGAGGTCAGGACACACAGCCTGTGTCCTTAGGGGTGGTAGCGATGGCGACAGAGCTCTGAAAAGTTTGGTCAAAAGGAGGAGGCCGTATAGGGAAAGGATGTTGCGGGCTTGAAGAACGAGAAAGAGAGTTGACGAGAATCCAGATCTGAATCTCGAGACAGCAGCAAAGAAGGAAAAAGTAAGCTAGGAAAGTGGTAGGGGACAGGTACTGTTGGTGAAACTTAGGCTATCAATGTGGACCGGACGAGAACAATGGTGGCATTGGAAGCTGTAGAGGAGGAGAGGGAGGGATTCGATCTCCGGTGAATCTAGACAGGGGGGAGAGAGCGAGAGAGATAGAGAGAGAGAGAGAGAGAATGAAAGAGGGAGGAATAGAAAGAGAGAGGGAATTGATGGTGAAGGAGGACGAATCTGCAGGGGAATTACCGAAAATTCATCGGAATCGCGATGGAAGCCAACGGCCGGAAGAGAGATCCAAGAAGAATCCAAAGAGAATTGGGGGAGAATGGGAAGCGTGAGGGCCACTGCTGCTGTGAAATGTGAAAACCTCTTGGGCAAACAACGGCCTACTTCACACAAATCCAAACACACGATAGCGATTATCAAGGAAGTGGGTTTTCCTTTTCTGCCCACTTCCTTAAATCCAAACAGGCCTTTAAATGACTATTCTTTTGACATGTGTATGTAGGTTGATAATTTCAATGAGTTATACACATGATTCATATGATGTTTGAATTTTGTATACTCATTTTTTTATATATGTAAACCTCATATTTCAATTGGTATCATACATACATATGATTGACTATGAAAGTTTAACAATGTCAATTCATGTTCTTATAGCACAATTATTTTTTTGCTAAGCTTATATCATTTCAATTGGTATTATTTCAATTGGTATATGGATTGATATCATCATTTCTAAAGCTTATGCATCAGTTTTGTTGTTAATTCAAAAAAGGAGAGGAATCCTTTGATTTAAATTGGTGTTTTAATCCCCTACTTTTGAGAAAAATATTTTGTTTTGGCAAAAGATCATAATTGGTATCTACTTTTCAAAATTGGTTAGAATTTCAAAATTGGTACCATGGGCTTTCCCTTTCTATTCTATTTGAAAAACACCTAGAGGGGGGGTGAATAGGTGTAATTGCTAATCTAACAATCTTTTTAAAACTAAGATAGATGAATGATGCAACGATCTCTCAAAACAAGACTAAGAGCCGAATACCCCGTGAAGGGTTCTGAACTCCTTCCTCCTGATTCCCCTTGAATGGGTTAGAGGTGCGCAATGCAACCTTGCTGTATGAGAATTGATCGAATAAAGAATGAATAATATGCAATAATGAAATGCACACAATATATCACAAGGAATGAAAAACAAGATCTCAAGCAAGTAATTTGAAAGCAATAGAGTGCAAGAGAAATTTAAAGCAAAATGGACACAAAGTAATCGCAAACACAAGATGTTTGTTTCGAGGATCGAGCCACCGCTCTACTCCCCGCCTTCACCTCCGTGAAGGGTTTCCACTATCCACCGAGGACGCTTACAACGGTCTACCAAAGACCCGAGCACCGAGCTCCACCACTTACAATAACCTCTACCGAAGAGGTGTCTCCACAAGAACAAGATGAACACAAGTAACCAAAGTGATCACAACAAGATCACTAAACTTCTTACAAACTCTCACTCTTTTACAACTTCCTTATAGATTGAGTAGGGAATTTTGGCTCAAAGAAGTGTAGTGAGAAAACACTCAGTTGTAAGATGATTTTTGCTAGAGAACACAACTGAAAACAAGCTCAAGAAAGAATGGAAAATGGAGAGCATAAAAACTTTTCTTCTCTTTGTAAACTTAGGTATTTTTCTTGGTGATTTTTCAAGAGACTATTCTCCTCTATTTATAGGGAGAGGAAAGGGTTAAAAACAATTTATTTTAAGCTTATTTGATCTGGAAAAGATCTCCAAAAACTTAGAAAAAGTCTGCCAAAAAACAGTCCAAAAAACAGATTTCAGAATAGCACCAAAGAGGAAAGAGCCGTTGGAGCTCTGCAGGCCTGGCGGTCGACCGGTCCGGTCGGCCGTCCGCCCTGCTGGCAGTAGCCGTTGGGCTCGGGTCGACCGCTCGGGTCGACCGTCCTCAAAACAGAAACACAGTTTTCTAAAGGCGGTCGACCCAGAAAACCCGAGAGCAAAGCTGCTTACAGTCGGTCGACCCGGCGATCGGCTGACAGACATGCACAAGCGTGCACGTCCTGATACAAGCGCCGGTCGACCGGTCCGGTCGGCCGGTCTTGCCTGAAACAGAAAAACAGCAGCAAGACAGAACTTTGAAATTTTTGTTGTAAAAATATTTTGAAGTAAAGATAAAAGTATCATGATGGAAAGAGTATACATGATTTAAATATGATATATGTCTTTGTAAAACTTGGAGTCCTGTATATTTGTCAAGTCATGAAAAACTTAGAAACAAAAACTTTAACTATGAAAACTTGTATACGTAAATGTGTGTGTGTATCCTAGAGCCACTTTCCAAAACTCAAACTTTAACAAGCTATTTCTTACATTGGTTCTAAAGGACTACAAGTTCTTCAAGAGGGCTTCTCCATATGATCTTGCAAGCTTGATACTTGAGCCCGAATTGAGGCGAACTTGAGTCAAAACACCTTCTTTTAGGGAAGAAAGCTTCTAGTTTTATTAGAACCCTGAAACACACTTAAACAACAAACATTATTAGTACAAATAACTAATATGTTTTGTAATCATCAAAACACACTAAAAACGGGTGATTGTAACCTTAGGCCAACAATCTCCCCCTTTTTGATGATGACAAAACATATAAGTTATTTAAAAAAAAATGGAAGAAGAGCTTTGGAAAGCTCCCCCTCAAATAATGCTATGTATAAAAAATGACAATGAGAAGTAAGATACATAAAGCATTGAAAACACAATAGTTTTGTCAAAAGCTTAAATAAACAATAAACAAACTTATCCTTTTTCTCCCCCTTTTTGTCATACATCAAAAAGGGTTAAACAAAACAAACAAAACAAAAAAAAATTTATCTTTAAGAATCCATAATGCAAACATTCAACTCACCACAAATAAAAGAGAATCTAGCATAATCTAATGGTTTAGTAAAAATATCGGCAAGTTGAAAATCGGTAGAAACATAATTAATATCAATATCACCTTTTTCATAATGATCTCTAAGAAAGTGATATCTAATGTCAATGTGCTTAGTTTTACTATGTTGATTTGCATTCTTTATCATATGAATTGTACTAGTATTATCACAAAATATTTTAATATGATCAAAATGCAAATCATAGTCAAGGAGAGTATGTTTCATCCAAAGAACTTGTGCACAATAAGCTCCGGCTGCAACATACTCCGCCTCGGCGGTTGAAAGGGCTACCGAATTTTACTTTTTGGAAGACCAAGATATAAGACAATTACCAAGGAATTGACATGTTCCACTTGTGCTCTTCCTATCTACCCTACAACCCGCATAGTCGGCATCCGAAAAACTCTTCATTTCAAATAGTCCGGTTTTCGGATACCACAAACCCATTTCAATTGTACCCTTAAGGTATTTAATAATGTGTTTTACCGCTACTAAATGAGACTCCTTAGGACATGATTGAAAACGAGCCCAAAGACAAACACAAAACATAATATCCGGCCTACTAGCCGTCAAATACAATAAACTACCAATCATGCTACGATAAAGTTTAATGTCTACACTTTTACCTTGTTCATCCTTATCAAGCTTTATAGTTGTTGCCATGGGAGTTTTACTCACTTTAGCTCCTTCAAGCCCGAACCTCTTGATTAGTTCCTTTGTGTACTTGGCTTGATTTATGAAGATCCCATCCTTCTTTTGCTTGATTTGGAGTCCAAGGAAATAGTTGAGCTCACCCATTATAGACATTTCGAATTCATCCTTCATGCATGATTCAAAAACTTGGCAAAGGGATTCATTAGTAGAACCAAAAATAATGTCATCAACATAAATTTGCACAATAAGAATATCTTTTTCTACAAATTTTGTAAACAAAGTTGTGTCAATTTTACCTTTCTTAAAACCATTTGAAATTAAGAATGAAGAAAGTCTTTCATACCAAGCCCTAGGGGCTTGTTTTAAACCATAAAGAGCTTTGTCTAATTTAAACACAAAATCCGGATGTGTAGGATCAACAAACCCGGGGGGTTGTTCAACATACACCTCCTCTTCAATAAAACCATTTAGAAAAGCACTTTAAACATCCATTTGAAATAATTTAAAATCTTTATATGAGGCAAATGCTAGTGTCATCCGTATGGCTTCAAGCCGTGCTACGGGAGCAAAGGTTTCTTCAAAATCGATTCCTTCGATTTGAGTGTAACCTTGGGCAACTAATCTAGCTTTATTCCTAACAACGTTACCCGATTCATCCAACTTGTTCTTAAAGATCCACTTAGTACCAATTGTTGGTCTATCGTGGGGCCTAGGAACAAGGTGCCAAACTTGGTTGCGCTCAAATTGATTGAGTTCCTCTTGCATGGCTAGCAACCAATATGAATCGGCCTCGGCTTCGAGGACGTTCTTGGGTTCAACATGAGAAATAAATGCATAATGTCCACAAAAATTATGAAGTTTAGAGCGAGTGGTTACCCCTTTAGATACTTCATTTATGACGAGGTCCTTGGGATGATGAGGATTGTATCTCCAATCCTTTGGAAGTTGTTGAGTAGGCTCCACTTTATTTGTTTGATTTTCATTTTCTTGAGCCTCTTCTACTTTAGCTTCACTTCCTTCATTATCCTTTGGCTTGTCTCCCATAGTAGGTGTATCCTCCAAGGTCACTTTCTCCAAGCCTTCATCCAATACATCTATTTCTACAACATTCTTAACAAACAAGTTAGATTCTTCAAACTTAACATGTATAGATTCCTCAATAGTTAAGGATGATCTATTGAAGATTCTATAAGCCTTGCTAGTGTTAGAATAACCAACAAAAATAGCCTCATAAGATCTAGCATCAAATTTTCCTAAATTATCTTTCGTATTTAAAACAAAACATTTGCATCCAAAAACCTTGAAATATGAAACATTTGGTTTTCTAGAAAACGTACATTTCAAAAGAAGTTTTTGAAGTATTTTTACACAAGAAAACACGATTTGATATATAGCATGATGTATTAACGGCCTCGGTCCACAAATAATGTGGTAGACCATATTCACTTAGCATTGTCCTAGCCATCTCTTGTAAGGTTCGATTTTTTCGTTCAACTACTCCATTTTGTTGTGGAGTTCTAGGACAAGAAAGTTCATGCTTAATTCCATATTCTTCACAAAAAGTGATAAAGGGTAGGTTAATGAACTCACCTCCTCTATCACTTCTTATTCTTAAAATGAAGAATCTTTTTCCTTTTCAACTCTTTTCTTAAAGGCTTGAAAATGTGAAAAGGCTTGATTTTTGTGTTCCAAAAAGAAAACCCAAGTAAAACGTGAAAAGTTATCAACCAAAACAAATGCAAAACGATTCCCACTTAGACTTTTGGTTTGAGTAGGACCAAATAAATCCATATGGATCAACTCCAAGGGACGTGATGTCATGATATCCTTGATTGACTTGAAGGAGGACTTGGTTTGTTTCCCAAATTGACATGCGTCACAAACCCGGTCCTTTTCAAAATTCAAGCAAGGAATACCTTTCACCATTTCCTTTGTGTTTAACCTAGATATATGGTCAAAAGAAATGTGGCCTAATCTTCTATGCCACAACCAAGAGTAATCATCGAGGGCTTTTAAACAAGTAATATTACAAGACATATTAGACATATCAATCATATAAACATTATTTTCACGAAAACCGGAAAATACACAAGTATTAGATATTCTATCAATAACTTTACAAACTACATTATCAAAAACAACATCAAAACCTTTATCACAAAGTTGACTAACACTCAAGAGATTATGCTTGTGGCCATCAACTAAAACTACATTTTCTATTAAAGGAGATGTACCAAGTTTGACATTACCGATACCGATGATTTTACCCTTGGCGTCATCTCCGAAGGTGACGGTGCCACCTTCATGATATCTTGATAGGGTTGCAAAGTTGTTGATGTCCCAAGTCATGTGCCTTGAGCAACCACTATCAAGATACCACAACCCTCTACGTCATTGGGCCTTGGAAGATACCTACATCAATTAACAAATTCATTGACTTTGGTACCCAAATTTTCTTGGGTCCTTGAAAGTTAGTGTTTCGAACCCAAACATTATGACGAGATGCATTTAGTCTATCATAGCAAAACTTAACTAAGTGACCTTTACGGCCACAATATGAACTTGAAAACACTTTACCATACATGAATGCATGATGTGTGTGTGAAGTGTGAGCATGTTTGTGGGGTTTGGCATGATGTAAAGGTTGTGTGGTATGAACATGAACATGAACATGAGATTGTTTCTTAGGGGCTTGTTTCTTAGGAAACATAGCCTCAAGTCTATTTTTATCAAATTCACACTTTTTCAAAACTACTCCTAAAGAATCAATTTTGTCTTTAAGCATGGTGATCTCATTATCATTAACTTGTGAAAACTTGCCTTTACAAGAAATTTTATAAATGTCAAAATCTTTTTGGGTGGAAACAAGAGTGGAAAGTAATTCATCTTTTTCTTTAGAAAGAGTAAAAACTTGATGATTAAGAGACTCATTTTCCTTTTTCATTTTTAAATACTTTTTCTTAAGAGAATCATAGTTATGTGAAAGTTCTACAAATGCTTCTCCTATTTCATCCGTGGAAAGTTCATCATCAAAAGAAGTGGAAGGGGTTACCTTGCTTGTGCTTTCATTAGCCATGAAGCACATGTTGGCGGTGTCAATTTCCTCCTCGGATTCGCTCTCGGAATCCCATGTAGCCTTCAATGCTTTCTTCTTGTAAGGCTTCTTTGAGGTGGAGGGCTTTACTTTATCCGAGCATTCCGCAGCAATGTGTCCCAGTCTTTGGCAATTGAAGCAAATTATCTTTCTTTCTTCCTTGCCTCCTTGCCATCTCCTTCTTCCTTGAAACTTAGCCTTGTTATACATCCTCCGGACGTTCTTAACGAGAAGTGAGAGCTCTTCATCATCTTCTTCTTCATTGTCTTCGTCGGAGTATGAGGATTGACTCTTGAAGGCAATTGATTTCTTCTTGGAAGGAGCCATGTCCTCCCTAGCTTTTCTCTCCATCTCATGGGTTTTGAGGTTCCCAATGAGACCTATAAGCTCCATCTCCTCCTTGTCATTGAGTTCCTTCAAGGTGGTTGCTTTGACTTCCCATGAAGGAGGAAGAGCCCGGATGATATTTCTTACTCTTTGGTCATTGTCGATACTATCACCTAGAGAAGAAAGTCCATTAGTGATCTTGGTAAATCTTGTAACCATATCATCTATGGTTTCATTTTTTTGCATGCAAAAATTCTCATATTGGGACCGAAGAAGGTCTATTTTAGCCCTCTTCACTTGTGAAGTCCCCTCATGTGTAACTAGCAAATGTGTCCAAATTTCATATGCGGACTTGCAATGAATAACTCTAGCTATGTCATCATCATTAAGGGCTCGAAGTAGTGCATAATGAGCCCTAGCATTGGCATCAAATTCCTTAGTCTCAATTTCGGACCAAGTGGATTCATCACCGGGGGGTGCACTAAAGGGTTTGGTCACGGCCTTTGCAACTCGACTTCCCAGAGATTGCAAGAAAACAGTCATCTTAACCTTCCATATGGGAAAGTTAAGTCCATCAAATTTTGGGGGGGTCTTAATTCCATCGGCCATTTTTACTAAGAGATAGTGAATGAAAAATGAATGAGGTGATTAGCAAATATAGGATCTCTCTAAGGTTGTTAAGCCAAGAGCCTAGTGACCAAGCTCTGATACCAATTGAAAAACACCTAGAGGGGGGGTGAATAGGTGTAATTGCTAATCTAACAATCTTTTTAAAACTAAGATAGATGATGATGCAACGATCTCTCAAAATAAGACTAAGAGCCGAATACCCCGTGAAGGGTTCTGAACTCCTTCCTCCTGATTCCCCTTGAATGGGTTAGAGGTGCGCAATGCAACCTTGTTGTATGAGAATTGATCGAACAAAGAATGAATAATATGCAATGATGAAATGCACACAATTTATCACAAGGAATGAAAAACAAGATCTCAGGCAAGTAATTTTAAAGCAATAGAGTGCAAGAGAAATTTAAAGCAAAATGGACACAAAGCAATCGTAAACACAAGATGTTTGTTTCGAGGTTCGAGCCACCGCTCTACTCCCCGCCTTCACCTCCGTGAAGGGTTTCCACTATCCACCGAGGACGCTTACAACGGTCTACCAAAGACCCGAGCACCGAGCTCCACCACTTACAATAACCTCTACCGAAGAGGTGTCTCCACAAGAACAAGATGAACACAAGTAACCAAAATGATCACAACAAGATCACTAAACTTCTTACAAACTCTCACTCTTTTACAACTTCCTTATAGATTGAGTAGGAAATTTTGGCTCTAAGAAGTGTAGTGAGAAAACACTCAGTTGTAGGATGATTTTTGCTAGAGAACACAACTGAATACAAGCTCAAGAAAGAATGAAAAATGAAGAGCATAAAAACTTTTCTTCTCTTTGTAAACTTAGGTATTTTTCTTGGTGATTTTTCAAGAGACTCTTCTCCTCTATTTTAGGGAGAGGAAAGGGTTAAAAACAATTTATTTTAATCTTATTTGATCTGGAAAAGATCTCCAAAAACTCAGAAAAAGTCTGCCAAAAAACAGTCCAAAAAACAGATTTCAGAATAGCACCAAAGAGGAAAGAGCCGTTGGAGCTCTGCAGGCCTGGCGGTCGACCGGTCCGGTCGGCCGTCCGCCCTGCTGGCAGTAGCCGTTGGGCTCGGGTCGACCGCTCAGGTCGACCGTCCTCAAAACAGAAACACAGTTTTCTGAAGGCGGTCGACCGGGCTGTCGACCCAGAAAACCCGAGAGCAAAGCTGCTTACAGTCGGTCGACCCGGCGGTCGGCCGACGACATGCTCAAGCGTGCACGTCTGATACAAGCGCCGGTCGACCGGTCCGGTCGGCCGGTCTTGCCTAAAACAGAAAAACAGCAGCAAGACAGAACTTGAAAATTTTTGTTGTAAAAATATTTTGAAGTAAAGATAACTAAGTATCATGATGGAAAGAGTATACATGATTTAAATATGATATATGTCTTTGTAAAACTTGGAGTCATGTATATTTGTCAAGTCATGAAAAACTTAGAAACAAAAACTTTAACTATGAAAACTTGTATACATAAATGTGTGTGTGTATCCTAGAGCCACTTTCCAAAACTCAAACTTTAACAAGCTATTTCTTACATTGGTTCTAAAGGACTACAAGTTCTTCAAGAGGGCTTCTCCATGTGATCTTGCAAGCTTGATACTTGAGCCCGAATTGAGGCGAACTTGAGTCAAAACACCTTCTTTTAGGGAAGAAAGCTTCTAGTTTTATTAGAACCCTGAAACACACTTAAACAACAAACATTATTAGTACAAATAACTAATATGTTTTGTAATCATCAAAACACACTAAAAACGGGTGATTGTAACCTTGGGCCAACACTATTGGTATCTAAGTTGGTTTCAAAATTATTTTAATTTTTTATTAGTATATGGTTGTTTACAATTGGTATTCATTATTTTGATTTCTTTCTCGTACACCATATATTTGTTTTTGATATGTATTGCTTATATGCAAGGGGAGTTAACTTAACGTCTCTTCTATATATAAATTTATGATGAGTGTATTGTATAAAGAAGAGGTTGACCTCTCTTCTCTATATCAAACATATGCAGACGGAGCTTAGTATCTCCGTCTATACATTGTATATTATGCTAATGTGGGTTAGGGTTTAGTCATCTCTTTTTCATGTAATGTATGTATGCAGATGGATCTAACTTAATGTCTCTCCTCTTCATAGATTTATATCGCATATACATTTATCATATTTTCTTTACCCTTTTGTTGATGAATTGACAAAAAAGGGGAGAGCAATTTGCAGTTTATATATACATGTGATTATATGTTTTTGCATATGTTTTATATTCATGATTTGTTAGGTATCTAGAGCTTTTATTAAATATCATATTGTTCCTTTATTTGCGCATGAGTTAAGGGGAAGTTTTATTGAGCTCTTCTCTATTCATGCATATATAACTCCATGAGTTTTGTCATCATCAAAAAAGGGAGATTGTTGGCCCAAAGGCCTATCACTCTAGTTTTGATGAAAATTTACTCATATAGTTATAGTAAAATAATCTTGTGTTTATTAAATTTAAGGTATTCAATTAAGATTTTAGTTAGTTTTTAGCTTTTTCAAGCTAACACACATTCATTCAAGAGCTCAAGCATAAAGAACACATCAAGTATTCAAGATTGAGTCTAGCTAAAGAATCAAGTTTGTATTAAGTCTACATGGAGAAGAAGATCTTCATGAAGACTTGAATCTAGAAGTTTGTGAGTTTAGGTCTTGTGTATAGAATAGATTTCGATTGCTCAAGCTCACACACACGCACACACACACAAAGTTTGATATTGGTTTTCAAGAGCAAAAGTTTTTTATTTCAGTTTAACACGTTTACGTTTTTTGGTTTCATGAATAGATTTCATCAAAAACAATGTACATTGGTTTATATATGTACTAGATTTCATCCATATACATTGTTGCTTCAAACTTATTTAAAAAACTTATTTTGATGAAATGAATTCATGAGTTTAAGTTTTGAATGTGTCAAAACTTATTTTGCCATATATTGTCAAAAATAAGTATATATCATTTAATGTGTGTATTAGATTCTATTCATATACATTGGACTTCAACTGAGTTTTAATTTCTTGTTATAGTATTTATACAAGTTTTTGGAAAAACTAGATTTTACAATTTAAAGTGTAGTTTTGTAGTTTTGGAAAAATAATTTATATATTTTCTAAATGGTATTTAACATGTCAAAAATAATTCACATATTTATAATATGTATTGATTTTTAATCACGCATATTTGTACTTTAATGTATTTACGTAAACTTATTTTTGTAGAATTTTTTTAGATTTATTGGGATTTAATTAGATTTAAAAAGTATATTCAAAAATACAAAATATTGCTTTTGGGCTAAGCCCAGTCGAGCGCCTGGTCGACTGGATGTGCACGAGCCTAAAGTTGTCCATGTCGACGGACCGACCGATCAACCGCAAAGTGGCTCAGTACTCTCTATTGTTTTTGGTTGATCAGCCGATCGACCGCCAGAGAGCTTTGCTCTCTGGATGTTCGGTGCAGTCGATCGCCTGGTCGACGGGCAAATCCCAATGGTCAAAAATTTGACTGTTAGTGATCGACTGTCCCTCTTTGACCTGGGTTTTGACCCCAACGGCTATTTTTAGTAAGGATCTATAAATAAGGGTTTTGGCTGGTTTTTCTCCAAGATTTTTAAAAGCAAAAATTTCTACTTTCAACAGAGTTTCTCAACAAGATTTTCAAAAAAATTTGGGCTCAAAATCCATAACTCTATTGTGTTTCAAAGTTTTGAAAAATAAAAAAAATAAGTTTGAGAGATTCAAGTTTTAAGTTTTTAGTTATATATCTTTCAAAAAGTTTTTACCAAGTATTTTCTTTTGTGCTTTATTTCCAAAATCTTTATTTTCTCACAAGCTTGAACTATTCATTACAAAATCTATCCTCTAGGATCTTGTATTATGAGAGGTGTGTATGATATTTGTGAACACTAAGTGTTATACCATTGTCTTCTTCTTGGCTTTTAGCCCTCCCTCTTGTGTAGAGGTGTATTTGGCTTTGTGCCTTTGCTTTGTGCCATCCTCTTGTGTAAGGGATTATATTATTTGTTAAGTTATTTAGTGGAGAGAGTTGAAATACTTTTAGGTGAAGGCGCGGATGCAAAGCTTGGTGCTCGAGCCACAAAATATATCTTTATGTTTGTGTTAGCTATCTCTCTACTCTACTCTCTCTTATATCATGCATTGCTTTTATTGCTCTTATATGTATATACATGCTTGATATTATTATTGTGCATACACTTGTATTGAACCAAGAGAGCTATTGAAGAACCTCAACTCTTATAAAAGAGAAATCTTGAGGAGAAGTTTTAGAGCCCTTCAAAGGGAATTTAGCTTCACTCTTTGGTTATTTATTGCATATTTGTTTCATTAGTGTAAAAGTTTTAAATTTTTTATTTGATTAGTACTATACCTATTCACCCCCCTAGGTATACTTTCAAATGACTCCCCTACTTTCTCTTTTTTATTAAATTTGTCCTTAAGTCTTTTTAGTGAAATGTGTACAAATATTCAGCAAAAATAACACTCAAGCAATATAAACCACTCAAAAAGTGTTGCCTACACTGAATGCAATGCAGACGTACCTTGACTCGAGTACTGTTCAACAGTAATGAAAAGAAACGAATTCAACGGATGCCTTAGAATGCAAAGTCTAACTGTTTTTTAAGAAATTACAAGCACGAGTTACTGTTAAATTAAAAATAGTATACGGTGTTAGATAAAAAGAGAAACTAATAGCTTCAAAGTATATATTTTGCAGAGAAGCAGGCCTAAAAAAATTGGGTCAGTAGTCAACTGTACTGCCGCAGAAATGCGGCTTTTGCTATGTTTTAACGGCAATACAGTAAGTCCCTCTGGTTTCTTGAGCAGAGGCACACGGCATATGGGTTCTTCTACAGCTAATATTTTCTTGAGTTTGTTCCCTGCACACAAAAACAGAGAAGAAAAGTTAACTAATTTAGTAAAAACAAAAATATCATTCTCTCCCCAGCAATGGCACCAGAATTTGATTGGGGAAAATCTTGCATAGAAAATAGGTTTTGATATCAGAGATTAAGATTGTGCTGTAGCTTCTTCAATTTTACTGCTGTAGAAAGGTAGCTAAGTGGGTCGTGATTCACAAGGAAGGATGCAATAAAAGCATTACGATATTGTTTTTGATTACGAAATCTATTAAAATATTTCTTCTTTATTTTGATAAAAAAGGAAGAAAAACTAAGTTAGAGGAAGATTAAGAAATGAAGAAGAAGTAACAAGGAAAAATGTTTGTGTTTTTAGTTTTTACAAAGAAATTAAAAGAAAAAAATAACATGGCTAAAATCTATTAAGTGTTCCTACTAGTGTACTTACCTCTTGAAGCTTGACTCACCTTGGATCTTTAGCAATTTACCGAGCTTGACTGGGAGGCGATGACTACATGGCACATAAGATTATCCTCTCATTCAAAACAGTATATAATATATCATCAAAACATCAAAAGGTAGAATGAAATGATACAAATCTTATACATTTAGAAATGGGGATCCATCATCATAGGCCATCAGTGGCATTCGCAACAGCAAGGCCTACAATCAGTGGCACTCGCAATGGCAAGGCTTATTCGATGTTATCAGATTCATATGGTTCGCAAAAAAATCAAAGAGGAGAAAACTAGAAGGTTAAAAAGATTTAAGCCATTAAGTAAAAACAAAGAAAAGAATAACATAAAAATAAGCTTTGATTAAATTGAGAAACAATAAGGAAAAGGAATAAGCTTACATCAAGTATCACTCTTGAAACCACTATCTCTGTTTTTTTATGAATCTCTTTCTAATCTTAGCTATGAAAAAAACAGAAAATTACATTAAAAAGAAAAAGAAAACAAAATCTACACTAAACTAAGAGTCGCACTCTAGCCTAAACTTCTCTGCCCTTGTATCTTCTGCATTGTGTTATATTTAAAGGAAAAATAGAAGTGGAGAAATCGTGTAAGATAGCGGAGAAATCGCTCCCAAACCAAATATAGATTGCCATAGAAATGCGGCTCTGGCGGCAGATCCACGGTAATGCAAGTTATTCACGAGCATAACCTTCCGTGAACTTCTATTTCTGAGTTCCCGAGGAGGAAAGCCCCCCACTCGAGAACGATAATGCGAGTATTCATCCACTGAGATCGCTCTGGCTCATCATCGGCGGGAAACTACTATCTAAAAGGTTCATCTTCACCGGGCGACTACCATTTAGAAGGTTTTGGGCAACTGCCTTTGGCTCATCCCTGATTAGGCAACGGCTCTCCGAGAAGCTCATCTCCAATCAAACAATTGTCACCCTTATGGCTCATCCCTGATCGGGCAACTATCGTCCGAAAGGTTCATTCCCGATTAGGCTACCACCAGTTTATCTGTGTTCGAAGGAGGAAAGCTCACACTCGAGAATCATAGTACAAATATCTATCTCTTGGTTCTAAAGGTTCATCCTCAATTGGGAAAATGTCTCTCTGAAGGCTCATCCCAAATTTAGAAACTTCCTTCCCAACTCTGTGATTGAGTTGGAATCTGCACATAGAAAATAATAGTTTAGAAATTAAGATTGAAACATGCAAGGTACTCAATACTACCTGTTAGCCCAAGAGGTTACACTCTCCAATTGTTTTTGTGTTTTGATGATGACAAACCAAATTAGTGCTATTTGGTACTAATGATTTTGTTTAAGATAAGTTTCAAGTTTTGTACCATGTTTAGAGTTCATTCACTTCGCTGTTGCAAAAACTTCTAAGTTCCACATAGCAATGAAGGCAATTTGCTCATCAAGGAAGGATCATAGAAGAGAAGGCACTAGCAAGGCATTGGATGGCTCAAAGACGTGAAGATTGCTCAGAGGTCCTTAGGTTTTGTATTTTTAGTTTTATAGCTTGTTAAAGAATAGAGATTAGGTTTGAAGCTCAATCACACACGTTTTTGCGCATATACTATTTCTTAGTTTATTTCCTATAAAATATACAAATATATTTTAGTACAAAATCTTTCTTCTACAAATTTCTTTTTATGTTACATACTGAATTCCTGTTTAAAATAGTTTTGTTAAAAATATTTTTCTTCTCAAAATTCTGTCTTTATTTCATTTTCTGACCTGATCCGGTCGACCGGCAGTCTACCGACAGTCGACCGAGTCTGTGTCAGGCTGGTCCGGTCGACCGGACCAGTCGACCGAGGTCCTGGCAGAATGCACGTATCCGTGTGCATGTCTGTCGGTCGACCGGGGCAGTCGACCGATATTTATTTTTGAGTCACAGTTTGTATCAGTCGACCGGGTCGGTCGACCGATAGCCTGTAACGGTCGGAATTTTGTACTACCGGTCGACCGGCCCGGTCGACCGATGTAGCCGTTGAACAGTAACGGGCAGATTTTTAATTGAGCTGTTATTTTGTAATTTGAGTTTTAAAAATCCGTTTAAGGTTTTATTTTGAATTAATCACCTCCTAAACTTCAGTAACTATTTCTTATCCCTAAACCCTAGCCCTCTCCTATAAATAGGGGTGTTTGGGGAGAGATTCTTTACAACAATTTTCAAGAGAAAAATTCAAAAGTTTGAGAAATTCAAAAGAGCTTGTTTCTTGGTTTTTGTGCTAATATTCTCACTCTTTTTCTGAATTGGTTTTTGTGATACTCTCTGATTTAATTTTTCTTTTCACCTTACACAAGAGCTTCATTCCTACTCAATATTCTCTAAGGACCTTTGTAAGGGAAGAGATATTTGAAAGAGAGAGTTTGTGGTCTTTTGACTACTCAGAGATAATTTGTACTTGAGCTTTGTGAAATTGGGTACTCCTGTGTGTTGGGTACTGCAGTGATTGTGTAACTGTCTGTGTGATAGTGAAGTAGCTAGAATCCTTCTGGGGAAGGCGGGGAGTAGAGCTGGGTGCTCGAACCTCGATAACATATCCTTGTGTTTGCGATTGGTTTACTTTCTTGCACACTTTACTTTACTATACTTGCTCTTATTCTTGCTCATCATAATCATTGTCATACTTACTTGCTTGCATTCATCTTGTGATTCTTGTTTGGTGACTGTTGTAGCTTTAATTTTTAAATTGCCCTTTGATTAGCATATTCACCTATTCACGCCCCCCCCCTCTAGGTGATTTTCAATTGGTATCAGAGCTTGGACTCTAGGTTTGGCTTAACATCCATAGAGAGATCCTTAAAATATTGCTAATCAACATTTTCATTCATCCATTCATACACTAGTAAATATGGCCGACAACATTAAAACCCCACCTAAATTTGATGGCCTAAATTTTCCCATTTGGAAGGTTAGGATGACTATATTTTTGCAATCACTAGGTAGCTTGGTAGCTAAGTCCTTGACCAAACCCTACATAGCACCCGATAGTGATGAGAGCACTTGGACCGACTTCAACTTTAGAGAATATGAGGCTAACTCAAAAGCCCAAAACTCCCTTTTAACCGCCTTGAATGAGGATGACCTTACACGGGTAATTCATTGCCAATCCGCCCATGAGATTTGGCAACACTTATTGGTCACGCATGAAGGGACTTCACAAGTCAAGAGAGCTAAAATAGATCTCTTGAGGTCCCAATATGAATCATTTAAAATGCTTGATGATGAATCCATTGATTGTATGATTACTCGTTTCACTAAAATTACAAATGGTCTTTCTTCCTTAGGTGACGTCATCTCCAACGATCAAAAGGTGCGCAAAGTGATACGAGCTCTTCCTCTATCTTGGGAGATAAAGGCCACCACCTTGAAGGAATTAAACGACAAGGATGAGATGGACATCATTAGTCTCATTGGGAACCTAAAGACCCATGAGATGGAAAAGAAAGCAAGAGAAGAGGTTGCTCCAACAAAGAAGAAGTCCATAGCTTTCAAGTCTTCATCCACTCTTGAAGATGATGATGAAGATGAAGAAGAAGATGAGGAGCTCTCCCTCCTTATACGAAACATGAAGAGATTGTACCGAAGGAAAAAGTTTAACTTCCAAAGAAAGTTTGAAGACAAAAGGGAGGAAAGAGTTTGCTACAATTGCCGAAAGCCCGAACACATGATAGCGGATTGCCCGGAGCTCAAAAAGAAGATAATTTCCTCCTTCAAGCATAGGAAGTCGGAAGAAAAGAAAGCCTACAAGGCAACATGGGATTCGGAAAGCGAGTCCGAAGAAGAAGAAGCGGATACCGCAAATATGTGTTTCATGGCAAACACACCCAAGGTAAACCCTCAATCTCTTGATGATAATGATGATGATTTGAGTAAGGAAGTTCTAGTTCATGCTTTTGTAGAACTTTCCGAAACTTATGATAACAAGAAAATGGAATGCTTTAAATTACAAAAAGAAGTTGCTTTTCTTAAAAATCAACTTGCTTTGGTTTCAAAAGAAAAAGATGATCTTTCTTCCAATCTTGTTTCTATTCAAAATGAATTTGACGCTTATAAGATTTCTTGTAAGGGTAAAACCCCTATTGTTGATAATGAAGAAATTTCTTCCTTAAAAACCAAAATGGTTGATTTTGAAAAGGTTTTGAAAGATTGTGCTTTTAACACCAAGAAGCTTGAAGAAAAGTTTTCCAAAAAGCACACTTCTCATGTTAAAGATTCTCATGCTAAAATTTCACATGCTCACACTTCAAATAATACTTCTCATGCTAAATCTTTTCATGCTCACAATGCCCATGCTCACAAATCACACACTCACTATGCTTTTAAATATGGTAGAGTGTATAGATGTACTTATTGTGGCAAAAATGGACATTTAGCTAAATTTTGTTATGATAAATTGCATAGTTCAAATAATCTTGTTTGGGTTAATGGCTCTAACCCTCATGGACCCAAGAAAATGTGGGTACCAAAATCAAGTCCTAAAATGTTTGATGTAGGTACACACCAAGGCTCCAAGACGTAGGGAGCGGTGGTACCTTGATAGTGGTTGTTCGAGACACATGACGTGGGATATCAACAACTTCACAACCCTATCAAGGTACATGGAAGGTGGCTCCGTCACCTTCGGGGATGATTCCAAAGGCACCATCATCGGTATTGGTAATATTCAAATTGGTTCATCTCCTATTATAGAAAATGTAGTTCTTGTTGATGGTTTAAAGCATAATTTACTTAGTATTAGTCAATTTTGTGATCGTGGCCTTAAAGTTGTTTTTGATGATTCTACTTGTAAGATTTTTGATGTTAAATCGAATGATTGTATTTTAACCGGTTTTCGTGATGATAATGTTTATATAATTGACATGCTTAATGTAGAGTGTTCTACTAAATGTTTAAATGCTTTTGATGAAAATTCTTGGCTTTGGCAAAGAAGATTAGGACATGCATCTTTTGAACATCTTTCTAGAATTAATTCAAAGGAATTGGTGAAGGGTATTCCTTGCTTGAGTTTTGAGAAAGACCGCATTTGTGGTGCGTGCCAACTTGGGAAACAAACCAAGTCTTCCTTCAAACCAATCAAGGATATCATGTCAACTAGACCTCTAGAATTAATTCATATGGATTTATTTGGACCAACTAAAACTAAAAGCTTAAATGGAAGTAGATTTGCATTTGTTTTAGTTGATGATTTCTCTCGTTTCACTTGGGTTTTCTTTTTGCAAAATAAAGATCAAACTTTTTCTCACTTTAAGATTTTTAGAAAAAGAGTTGAAAAAGAAAAAGGTTTTCCGATTTTGAGAATAAGGAGTGATAGAGGTGGTGAGTTTGTTAACCAACTCTTCATGACTTATTGTGATGAAAAGGGAATTAAGCATGAAATGTCTTGTCCTAGGACTCCACAACAAAATGGAGTTGTTGAAAGAAAAAATAGAACACTTCAAGAGATGGCTAGGACAATGATAAGTGAGTACGACCTCCCTCAATATTTATGGGCCGAGGCCGTAAACACCGCATGCTATATATCGAATCGTATTTATTTATGCAAAAATTCTTCTAAAACATCTTTTGAAATGTATCTTTCTAGAAAACCAAATGTGTCATATTTCAAAGTTTTTGGATGCAAATGTTTTGTTTTGAACACTAAAGAGAATTTGGGTAAATTTGATGCTAAGGCTTATGAGGCTATCTTTGTTGGATATTCCTCTACTAGCAAAGCATATAGAGTTTTTATTAGATCTTCACAAACTATTGAAGAAACTATGCATGTTAAGTTTGAAGAGTCTAATGTGTTTGTTGAGAATGTTGTAGAGATTGAACCATTAGGTAAAAGCATGGAGAAACTATCCTTGAAGGACTCACCCGCTCAAGAAGATAAGCAAGAACCTTTAGGTGAAGTTCAAGAGGATAATGAGGAAAGCGCTCAACCGCTTCCCAAAGCTTGGAGATACGCTACAAATCATCCTAAGGAGCTCATCTTGGGTGATGCTTCCAAAGGAGTCACAACGCGCTCCAAACTCCATGACCTATGTGGTAACTTTGCTTTCATTTCTCATTTTGAACCCAAAGGCATTCTCGAAGCCGAGAAGGACCCATATTGGTTGCTTGCCATGCAAGAGGAACTCAATCAATTTGAGCGCAACCAAGTTTGGCACCTTGTTCCTAAGCCCCACGATAGACCAATAATTGGTACTAAGTGGATCTTTAGGAATAAGTTGGATGAGTCCGGAAATGTCATTAGGAATAAAGCTAGGTTAGTAGCCCAAGGTTACACTCAAGTTGAGGGAATCGACTTTGAGGAATCCTTTGCACCCGTAGCACGGCTTGAAGCCATACGGATAACCCTAGCTTATGCATCTTTTAAAAATTTTAAACTTTTTCAAATGGATGTAAAAAGTGCATTTTTAAATGGTTTTCTTAATGAAGAAGTTTTTGTTGCTCAACCTCCCGGTTTTGTTGATCATGTTCATCCCGATTTTGTTTTCAAACTTGATAAGGCTTTGTATGGTTTAAAACAAGCTCCAAGAGCTTGGTATGAAAGACTTTCAAGTTTTCTAATTTCAAATGATTTTATTAAAGGTAAAGTAGACACTACTCTATTCACTAAGCATGTTGATAATGATATTTTAATTGTCCAAATTTATGTTGATGATATAATCTTCGGTTCTACTAATGAAGTTTTATGCAAGGATATTGAAAAGGTAATGCAACAAGAATTTGAAATGTCCTCCATGGGTGAGCTCAACTTCTTTCTTGGACTCCAAGTCAAGCAATTGCATGATGGGAACTTCATCTCTCAAGCCAAATACGCGAAGGAACTCGTGAAGAGGTTTGGACTTGAAGACGCTAAAGCTTGCAACACTCCCATGGCAACTACAACCAAGCTTGATAAGGACGACCAAGGTAAAAATGTTGATATTAAATTGTTTAGAAGCATGATAGGTAGTCTTTTATATTTAACGGCAAGTAGGCCGGATATCATGTTTAGTGTGTGTCTTTGTGCTAGATTTCAATCGTGTCCCAAATAGTCTCATTTAATTGCCGTAAAACGCATTATTCGATATGTTAAGGGAACGATTGGATTAGGTCTTTGGTATCCGAAAACCGGAGATTTTTCTATGATTAGTTATTCGGATGCCGACTATGCGGGTTGTAGAGTAGATAGAAAGAGTACTAGTGGGACATGTCAATTTCTTGGTAATTGTCTTGTTTCATGGTCCTCTAGGAAGCAAAATTCCGTAGCTCTATCAACCGCCGAGGCGGAGTATGTTGCCGCGGGGGCTTGTTGTGCACAAGTCCTTTGGATGAAACATACTCTCCTTGATTATGATTTGCATTATAAAAATATTAAAATATTTTGTGATAATACTAGTACTATTCATTTAACCAAAAATGCAAATCAACATAGTAAGACCAAGCACATTGAGATTAGATATCACTTTCTTAGAGATCATTTTGAGAAAGGTGATATTGATATTGATTATGTTTCCACCGATTTTCAACTAGCCGATATTTTCACTAAACCACTTGATTTTGCTAGATTTTCGTTTATTTGTGGAGAACTAAATATGTGTATTATTGATTGAACATATTTTTCATAACCCTTTTTGATGTATGACAAAAAGGGGGAGCGTAAGTTACATGGACAAAAATAAGTTCATTTGGTCTTGGTTCCATATGAATTTATATGTTTTATGAGTTTTTGTATTTTAGTTTAAATTGGTATCTAGAGCATATTATTGTTTGTTTCAATTGGTTTCAATAATTGGTGCATCATTTCAATTATTGGTATCTAGAGCATATTATTGTGTTTTTAATTATAGCATAATTTGAGGGGGAGTTTTCTCCTCCCTATATTTTTGTTAATAGCCTATTTGTTTTGTCATCATCAAAAAGGGGGAGATTGTTAGCCCAAGAGGTTACACTCTCCAATTGTTTTTGTGTTTTGATGATGACAAACCAAATTAGTGCTATTTGGTACTAATGATTTTGTTTAAGATAAGTTTCAGGTTTTGTACCATGTTTAGAGTTCATTCGCTTCGCTATTGCAAAAACTTCTAAGTTCCACATAGCAATGAAGGCAATTTGCTCATCAAGGAAGGATCATAGAAGAGAAGGCACTAGTAAGGCATTGGATGGCTCAAAGACGTAAAGATTGCTCAGAGGTCCTTAGGTTTTGTATTTTTAGTTTTATAGCTTGTTAAAGAATAGAGATTAGGTTTGAAGCTCAATCACACACGTTTTTGCGCATATACTATTTCTTAGTTTATTTCCTATAAAATATACAAAAATATTTTAGTACAAAATCTTTCTTCTACAAATTTCTTTTTATGTTACATACTGAATTCCTGTTTAAAATAGTTTTGTTAAAAATATTTTTCTTCTCAAAATTCTGTCTTTATTTCGTTTTCTGACCTGATCCGGTCGACTGGCAGTCTACCGACAGTCGACCAAGTCTGTGTCAGGCTGGTCCGGTCGACCGGACCAGTCGACCGAGGTCCTGGCAGAATGCACGTATCCGTGTGCATGTCTGTCGGTCGACCGGGGCAGTCGACCGATATTTATTTTTGAGTCACAGTTTGTATCAGTCGACCGGGTCGGTCGACCGATAGCCTGTAACGGTCGGAATTTTGTACTACCGGTCGACCGGCCCGGTCGACCGATGTAGCCGTTGAACAGTAACGGGCAGATTTTTAATTGAGCTGTTATTTTGTAATTTGAGTTTTAAAAATCCGTTTAAGGTTTTATTTTGAATTAATCACCTCCTAAACTTCAGTAACTATTTCTTATCCCTAAACCCTAGCCCTCTCCTATAAATAGGGGTGTTTAGGGAGAGATTCTTTACAACAATTTTCAAGAGAAAAATTCAAAAGTTTGAGAAATTCAAAAGAGCTTGTTTCTTGGTTTTTGTGCTAATATTCTCACTCTTTTTCTGAATTGGTTTTTGTGATACTCTCTGATTTAATTTTTCTTTTCACCTTACACAAGAGCTTCATTCCTACTCAATATTCTCTAAGGACCTTTGTAAGGGAAGAGATATTTGAAAGAGAGAGTTTGTGGTCTTTTGACTACTCAGAGATAATTTGTACTTGAGCTTTGTGAAATTGGGTACTCCTGTGTGTTGGGTACTGCAGTGATTGTGTAACTGTCTGTGTGATAGTGAAGTAGCTAGAATCCTTCTGGGGAAGGCGGGGAGTAGAGCTGGGTGCTCGAACCTCGATAACATATCCTTGTGTTTGCGATTGGTTTACTTTCTTGCACTCTTTACTTTACTATACTTGCTCTTATTCTTGCTCATCATAATCATTGTCATACTTACTTGCTTGCATTCATCTTGTGATTCTTGTTTGGTGACTGTTGTAGCTTTAATTTTTAAATTGCCCTTTGATTAGCATATTCACCTATTCACCCCCCTCTAGGTGATTTTCACTACCGCTATAGCAAGTGGCTATGCGGGTCGTGATCCACAAGGAGGGACTAGCAATGGAAGCTCTATAGTAAGTTCTCTTAGTTCACTTGAAATGGTTAAAGTTCTTTTAGTTCTTGAAAAGAAAATGAAAAAAAGAGTTATAATTAAGTTAAGAAGAAAGTGGTAGATTGAGAAGGTGGAGAAAAATAGAAAATGATTTTGTATAAAGAAAGTGAAAATAATGAATGGAGTTGAGAGGTAGTGATGTCGGTGATCTAAACCAAAAATTAAAAGGAAGAAAGTTAAACCCTAAAAATACTTACTTACCTCTTTGGCGCCTGCTTACCTTTGACCCATATTGACGATGTACCTTTGTTTGAAGGGGAGCGAAGATGACAAATAGGATCTTCTCCATTCCCGATTTACACAATGAAATGAAGGGGCAAGCTACACTAGCATAGGAATGGATATCCATCATCATAAGCCATCAACAGCACTTGCAAGGGCAAGGCAACTTCGAGGCTATCGGAGTCATTTGGATTCATAATAACAATGAAAGAAAAGACTTACTTACACCGGTGTCACCCTCAGTATAAACTTTACTCTCATTCGTCTATGAAACTCTCCTCTCCACTTAATTACATAAATATAACAAAAATTACATAAAAAATTAAAAAAACCTAAGTTACAAACTATAGAATAGCCTAACTTTTACTCTTTGCTTCATCGTCCCTCTGCCTCTGATGTGTGGGGTATTTATAGGATAGAAATGGATAAGAAAATGAGTCAAAAAATAGGGGGGGCTATTTCTGAATTTGAATCCTCCCCTTATATCTAAACTTGATTTGATGTGGATATTCAATTCTGATATGCAGCTTATTGGCGTTTTGATTGCTGAATATAACTTATCAAATAATAGAATTAGAAACATTGATCAACATATGCGTTGTAGCCCTTTAAGTCGTCTTTCTAGATTATCTTGAATCATCATATTTGAGTTTCGGTATCGAAAGTTATGATTCAAATATTAAAATGTATCCAGTCTTAATCCGAGTCTAAATTGCTTGATCTCATCCATTAATCTTCTCTCTATCTATTTATCCTTTTGAATTTTGAATTTCAGCTTTAGATATGACGATCTATCTCTTTATCCTCAGTGAAACCAATAGGGTCTTTTTCTAATCCGTTTCTCCTTTGAATTTGAATGATATTATCTCATCTGATATACCCGGTCTTCAGATAAGATGACCTTTAGAACCTCTGAATTTGAGTCGATCCCCTTTCTTTAAACTTTTAGATTTAATTGGATAAATCTGTCTATCTCTCTTTTTTCTTTCTTAATTACCCGACACGCCATTAAACATGAAAATACATTAATAGCAGAGTTTTATTTAAATAAAAATGCAGAGTGTGACACATATGATATGAAAAATGCAACGCATGTGTGTGATCATACCCCCATACCTATCTTTTGCTCGTACTCGAGAAAAACATCAAAATTAAATCTAAAAATTTATTAGACTACTTTCGCAAGTCACGCGATTACACTGAGCATGTGCAACAAACCATTAAACCTCTAGGTTACCCCCTAGAGGACGAGTTTTATCTTGTGAGGGTTTTTAGTGGATTCCACCCACAAAATCCATAAAAAAAAAGAAACAAAGTGTTAGTATTTTCGAAAAGCATTTTGAAAAAGAAAGAAAATATTTGAAATATTATTATAAGAGTTCAAGTAATCTATAAGTTATAGGAAAATCAAATTTTTCATTCCTAAACTTAATCTCTATCCAAAAACTTGTTATCAATTAAGGTAAGAAGTCAAATTGTATTTCTCATCTAGTCTATTACTTTACCCTAAGTCATATGCACCTTCGTGACCATGAAATTTTGACTAATGTTTCTTTCACTCTAGCTCTTATACCTTATTTAATTTATTTATTTTTTATATTTTTGGTGCTATTATTCCTTAGTTCTATTAGGCTTTCTAATCTGCCCATGTAATGAGCTTTTAATTAGTGACTCTCAAAACGGACGGTCTTAAGGCTCCGGATAAGAAAACACCCCAAGGACTTAAAGACTCGAGCAAATAAGGCCACAAAACTAAGGATTTTATTATATGGACCACTTTTAGGGGTGAATACTTATGCTTTTTGAGGCACAAATACCCAGCTTAATCAGAAGATTTTTTATATAAGTATATATTTTTTTCTTTTTTCTTTTATTTTTATATAAGGCATAAGAGTCTTTGTTTTTAAACCCTAAGTATGTAAGTGTATAAAGCGTGCATATTTCATCAAGGTAAAAACAAGACTAAATTACTTTTCCCAATTTTCTTCCTAACTCTAGAAATCAAACAAATAATCTTATTTTGATCAAGTATAAGAAATCCTAATTATGATTCCCTATTCCTTAAAATTGACTTAATTTCTTACAAAAAAAATATCAAAATATTTCTCTCTTTTCAAAAAGTTTTTTTTTAAGATAGAAAAATGTTAATTTTTTATTTTTTAGATAAAAAGAAAACCCATGTTATGTTAGAACCCTCCCCCACACCTATCTCATGCATTATCATCAATGAATGCATAAATACATGAAAAAGAAGAAAGGGAAGAAAAATATTATCTTAAGGTGGTGGTTCCGGTGGTGGACGGATTGGGTCACGCGTTGCTACCCAATCAAGATAATGTTACCAGTTCACGGAACCCACCTTTATTGATCTCTTTTCTATGTACCTTTATTGATCTCTTTTCTATGTACATAATTACAATCCCCAGTATGAATAGGATCATTAAAGATCCTATTATAAAATTTATTCTCCTTACATGACCAGTTTTGAAAAATCATCACTGAGTCATTATGGTCAATACCTATGTCCAATAAAAGAATGTGACTTAGTGGAATAACTGACTTAGATTCAAGAGTGATAGGTTCGGGAACCATTACTAACTCAAGAAAATCAACTTTGGGTTCTAGAGTCTGTTTTAGTTCAAGAGTTGAGTCCAAATTAAAGAATTGAAATTCACATTCTTCTCCCATCAATGGAATGTGACTATCCAAATTTGGTTATTCAATTTCTAAATCTGTGGGTATGAAAATAAATGTTGGCTCTGAAAATTGGTCCAAATTGGGTTAGGATACCGGAGTCAATATAGATTCGAAGATGAAAACTGAATCACAAGGTTGGGGATCGGGGTCACATTCACATTCAAGTTCAATCTCATTGAATGAAAAACTTGTCAATTTGTCTAAAGTTTGGAATTGGTCAAGTTCAAATTTGTGTGATGAAATTGAATCTTGGTCAAAGTCTCCAAGATTCCATGATTCTTTGTTTCATCAATGTGGCTAGAATTATCGGGAATAGTCAATGATTGGGTAGGGAGAGTTTTCTTATTCCTACGCATATTTCCATTCGACTAAGTCTTACTCTATCATATTTAAAGGTTCACTTTGGAATACTCTTTTCTAAGTCAGTATAATCTTCTTGAAAATTAGAGTAAGGATCTTTGATTTGAAAATTTTGACGGGATTTTGAGTCTTTTAGAATTTGAATTCGTCGCTCAACCTCTTCTAAGGCTTTCATCCTCTTTTCCCAATCAATTGATTCTTCTAATGGTTGTTCAGGAGAAAGAAGAGTATATGAAGCTGGATGTTGGTAAGGTGGTTCACTGTATGACTTAGGAGAGTTGTATCTCCACTGACTCTGTGAAGAGTGGTGATGATTGTTCCAGTCTTGTTTATAATGCTGCGACTGGGGAATATATTGATTCGGATAAGACCAATCCGGCATACTTAGTTGATTAAAGTTATGATATGTCGGGTTGGTAATATCTGAGTCAAAAGAGGTCAGGGTGAAATATGGATCACTATTTGTATATGAATAACTGTAATTATAATTCATATCACCAAGATGTCAAATACAAAGAAATAAAAACAAGCAAACAAACAAACAAATAAAAAGAAAAAAATCTAGCCTAATTAGGGTAGACCTTAGACCTAGACGACTCCTAACAGGTTAGACTGTCCATGGAGGATATATTGCAGAATCTGACCACAAGTTAATCAGCCAGGTAGGGGCAACATCAATGGAAGGTATCCGTGCCTAAGCAATAGGCCTAATTATATTAAACCACCAATCTTCGGGGTTTCACCCCTCAATCCCCAACTTTAGACACCGATTTGGCAAGAGTCAACTTTTAACAACTTCCCCCTTAGGTCAATCCCTATTTGAGTCCGAGATATCCCTAGGGCTAACGTCTACTCAGTTTTAATTAGGTTTAGGTTAGTGAGTGAGGAGATTGTTTGTGGGCTAAGGAAGGGTAATGACTTCCCCACCTTATCTTGTTTATAGGACAAGCCCTTAAATCAATTTAGTGCAACGTGTACATGTATATGAAAAGCAACACTTAAGCAATATAAACAATTCAAAAGTGTTACTATACAACATGCTATGTGCACGTACCTTTGCTCCAGCACTCTTCAACAGTAATGTAAAAGATAAATAAATTAGACACGTGCCTAAATGCAAGTCTAAACCATTTTTATAATTTACAACCAATCTTTTACTATTGAATTAGAAATTTATGTACAGTGAGTCAAACAAAGAAACAAATAACTGCAAATATTTAAACTTTACAATTAAGCCAACCTGCAAAAAATATAGGTTAGAAGTTCACTCAGATTGCCACGGGAATGTATCAAATCTGAGGACTTCTGGGCTCTGCTTTCTTGAACAGAGTTCAGGGCCACTTATATATCTACTGCAGCAAAAAATTCCTTGTTGTTAAACTTGTACACAAAGAACAAAAAAGAAAGTTAATCAATAAAGTAAACAAAAAAAGAGTTACTTACCGTCCCTCCCCAGCAACGGCACCAAAATTTGGTTGAGTTGGAACCTGCACAAAGAAAAAATAGTTTAGAAATTAAAATTGAAACATGTAAGGTACTCAATACTACTGCTATAGTAAGTGGCTATGCGGGTCGTAATCCACAAGGAGGGACTAGCGATGGAAGCTTTTTAGTAAGTTTTCTTTGTTCACTTGAAATGATTAAAGTTCTTTTAGTTCTTGAAAAGAAAATGAAAAAAAAGAGTTATAGTTAAGTTAAGAAGAAAGTGGTAGATTGAGAAGGTGGAGAAAAATAGAAAATGATTTTGTAGAAAGAAAGTGAAAAATAATGAATAGAGTTGAGAGATATTGATGTTAGTGATCTAAACTAAAAATTAAAAGAAAGAAAGTTAAATCCTAAAAAATACTTACTTACCTTTTTGGCGCTTGCTTACCTTTGACCCGTATCGACGATGTTCGTTTGTTTGAAGGCAAGCGAAGTATGACAAATAGGATCTTTCCTATTCCCGATTTATACTACGAAATGAAGGGGCAAGCTATACGAGTATAGGAATGGCTATCCATCACCATAAGCCATCAACGTCACTTGCAAGGGCAAGGCAACTTTGAAGCTATTAGAGTCATTTGGATTCACAAACAAAGAAGAGAGAAGCAAACAAAAACAAAAGTAAAGAAGAAAAGAAACTTCGATTTGATTCAAATAACAATGAAAGAAAAGACTTACTTACACAGTGTCATCCTCAGTATAAGCTTTGCTCTCATTTCTTCATGAAACTCTCCTCTTCTCTCAGTTACATAAATAAATAAAAAATTACATAAAAGAAAATAAAAAAACCTAAGTTAAAAACTACAGAATACCTAACTTCTACTCTCTACTTCATCGTCCTTTTGCCTCTGATGTATGGGGCATTTATAGGATAGAAATGGATACGAAAATGAGTCGAAAGATACGAGGAGCTGGCTATTTTTGAATTTGAATCCTCCCCTTATCTCCAAACTTTATTTGATGTGGATATTTAATTCTGATCTGCAGCTTATTGGCGTTTTGATTGCTGAATATAACTTATCAAATGATAGAATTAGAAACAGTAATCAGCATTAGAGTTGTAGCCCTTTAAGTCTTCTTTCTGGATTATCTTGAATCATCAGATTTGAGTTTTGATAGTGAATGTTATGATTCAAATACTAAAATGTATCCAATCTAAATCCGAGTCTAAATTGCTTCATCTCATCCGTTGATCTTCTCTCTATCCATTTATCCTTTTGGATTTTGAATTAAGCTTTAAATTTGACGGTCTATCTCTTTATCATTAGTGAAACTAATAGGGTCTTTTTACTAATCCGTTTCTCCTTTGAATTTGAATGATATTATCTCATCTGATACACCCGGTCTTCAGATAAGATGACCTTTAGAACCTCTAGATTTGAGTCGATTCCCTTTCTTTTGAACTTTTGGATTTAATTGAATAAATTTATCTCTTTTTTTCTTTCTTAATTATCCTACACGCTATTAAATATGAGAATACATTAATAGCAGAGTTTTATTTAAATAAAAATACAAAAGTGTGACACATATGATATAAAAACATGCAATGCACGTGTGTGAACACTCTGCAGCTGAGGGCTCCCCCCACTCGGAGTCTTATTCTTGTGCGTTTCGAAAAGAGAAACCCCCGCTCAAGAATAATGGCACCAACATTAGCTCCGGGCTTTCGTCGACTTGCCTTCCCAGTTGGGCGGCCATCCAAACAGTTCATCTCCGCGATTGAAGTCCTTAATTCACTCGAAGTCTAGCGCCTAGATACCCAATTCATCTCTACGACTGAAGTCCTCACTTCACTCGGAGTCTAGCGCCTAGCGGCTCATTTCTTCTTCGCGACTGAAGTCCTCATTTCACTCGAGTCTAGCGTCTAGCGGCCCAGTTCATCTCCGCAAGTGAAGTCCTTACTTCACTCGAAGTCTACCACCTAGCTGCCCAGTTCATCTTCGCGATTGAAGTCCTCACTTTACTCGGAGTCCAGCGCCTAACGGCCAAAATCATCTCCGCGACTGAAGTCCACACTTCGCCCGGATCCAGCGCCTAGCGGCCCGGTTTATCTCCGCGACTGAAGTGCTCACATTACTCAGAGTTCAGTGCTTAGCAGCCCAGTTCATCTCCACGACTGAAGTACTCACTTCACTCAGAGTCTAGCGCCTAGGGCGCAGATCGTCTCCGCGACTAAAGTCCTCACTTAGCCCAGAGTTCAACGCCTGGCGGCTTGGTCCATCTCTGCGATTGAAGTCCTCACTTCACTCGGAGAAAAAATGTCTGCATGCTAAGAGATGAAGACACGATCTGGAGACGGTATCGCAGACATCACATTCTTGCCAACCAAAGTCACACCTCCAAGGGGAAATACAAGAGATCTGAGAACCTGTCCTACCACCATTTACAGACCCCCAATGCAGAAACAGTAAAGACTTGTTCATTGGAGGAGATCATTTGGGGGCAGCCTTCATCCTTGCAGCAGTCCTTGAAGCAGGTTGTCATACCTCATCAGTAGCTTTTTACTCCTCCAAAGAATACAGACAAACACCACCCACTACGGTGATCCCCGAAAATCCCTCGAGGAGTGAGGCAACAACTTTTGACCAGACAAACTTTGACAGAACACACCAAAAGGAGAAAATATTTTTCTCTACTGTGGTGTCCTGAGGAAAAGGATCAAGCTCCGAGGTGAAAGACGACTCCCCTACACACTTGTTTAGCATCCTCCACCTCTTCCTTCCGTATATGCCCTACATGGAGGGAGGGTCAGATTTTTTTAGAATGATCCACCCCCTAAAAAATAGGCGACTCGGAATTAGCTCATCGGCTCCAATCGAGATGGGCCATCAAGCTATCGCCCCTGTTGGCAGAGCCCCGTCACGATGACTAATGTATCATGACAGGCACATCACGATGGCTGACATATCACGACGGACAGGCTCCTGAGCAGCGAGAGCTCAGGAACTGTCCTCTCCACCTTTCCTTTCTCCATCTAATGAAAAGGAGAGATGGATCCATGGCAGCTCAGTAGAGATGACAAAGGAGGAATCCAAAAACAAGACTTTTTGGAGGAGAAAATAGAGGTTACTTCTGCATGAAGTATTCTGCAATTTAATATATGGAGGAGGAACAAAATCAATTCCAATTTGAACTCTCGATCACTAAAGAATCGGATCACATCCCAAAAGTTTCAGTACACTAGAGAGGCATGATATCAATTGCTGCTCCCCCATGATCTTTTTCATCATAGCACCAGCATCTGAAAGAACGCCAGTTACCAATCATGAGAAGCCTGATCAACCCGCACGCCAGTTGTCGGCAAACAACGCAATCTTTACATCAATCCAAAAGATCTGCATCAAACAACCGGATCTTCATTTGCATAAACTTCCATAAGAACTCAGAGGTACTTAAAGCCTCCTACCAACTTTCTTCTTTTGATTCCCCCTCGTCAAGATCTTGACACATATCCCACCGCATCAGGAGTGTCTCAAATGAACAGCACACTCGACACACCAGTTGGGCCATACAGGTCCGAGGAGAAAGCCTCGGGTCCTCTCGAGTCCACACTCGACCGAGGTCCCTCTCTGACATACACAACTACCAGGTCCCTCTCCAAGTCCGCACTCAACTTGAGGTCCTTCTCTGACCCCACAGCAAAGGCCCTTCTCAAAGACTCTCGCCTTCGTGCTGGATACGGCACAACAGAAGGGTTTCCCGATTCATGGAGTCTGTTACGCAGTCAGATTATTCCCACGTTCTAAATGTGTAAACACCTATATTTCAATATGGATGATTATAGATAGTGTGGATATCTTGTAAGTACACCTAGAGGGGGGTGAATAGGTGTACGGCTAATCTAATGAACAAAATGCGGAAATTAAAACATAAAAGGCAACACACTTAATGTAACCAACGAGTGTAGCCGAATTCCCGGTGAAGGGCTCTGTACTAACTCCTCTTGATTCCTCTGAATAAGAGTTGAGGTGCTTTATGAAGCTCTCGTGGTTAAACACAAGTGAGGCACAAACAAACAACACAAGCATGTAAATGATATGGCAATATGAATAGATGCACAAAGTAGTAGAGAGAGTTAAGAGAAAGTGGATCAATCGCTAACACTCAGATATGTTTCGAGGTTCGAGCACACAACTCTACGTCCCCGCCTTCACACAGAAGGAATTCCACTAACTTGTCCACACAGGACTCCCACACAGGGAACCTCCACTGAGGATTTGGGACAAATACAATCGGGAGTACACAACTCCTCTCTCAACCAAATACAACCTCTACACTTAGAGGCAATGCACAATCTACAACAAACACCTCTACACTTAGAGGGTTAGGCACTTAGCCAACAAACACCAATCACCTCACACTTGAGGGATTCCAAACACAAACTCCACCTCTCACTAGAGGGAGCCAACCACCACTCCAAAATCAACCTCTACACAAGAGAGATATCACAAGTTAGGAGGGTTTACAACTAGGTGGTCTATCTCAACCACAAACAACTTCTTTTCCCACAAAATAAAAGATCCTAATAGATAGGATAGAATGATATGGCTCAAGTGTGAGAAATCAAGATGTTGGAAAACAAATCACAAGGAAAAATACTTGGGAAAAATAACTTAGTATTTGATAGAAATGAAGAACAAAGCAAATATCCCAAATCAATATTTTTCTTTGATTTTTTAACTCTTGAAAACAAATAAAGAATGATCTTTAAAAATCAATAAACTCTTTTGAAAACTTGCTTTTAAAACACTAGAGAATAGGAGAAATTTTGCTCTTGGAAATCTTGAGAAAAACCAACCTCAAATGGGGTATAAATAGGCCCCACTTGAAATCTGCCCGTTGGCAGAGAAAAAGGCCCAGTTTGGCCTTCTGGTCGACCGGCCGGTCGACCAGCCAACGGTCAAAAAAGTGACCGTTGAGCCCAGCGGTCGACCGCCCGATCGACCATGCCAGATCAGAGAGCAATGGCTCTCTGGCTGGTCGATCACTCGGTCGACCGAGTCTGGAAACAGATAGCAGTGCTCTCTGCCCGGTAGACCGCCCGGTCGACCGGAGGCTTTCCAGAGAACAGAGCTCTCTGGCGGTCGACTGTCTCGGTCGACCGGCCTCCCCAGCTTGGCTGCATGCACATTCTGTGTACGTCGGTCGACCGGTCCAGTCGACTGCCCACTGCTACGGTCGACCGGCCCGGTCGACCGGCAGTCAGCCAGTCTGACATTTCTGGGACAGAAAAACTTGGGTTTTTAATTTAAATAAAATCTCATAAAACCTCTAAAATTTCACAAAAATAGTTCTTATATTCTTTTGAAATACAAACTTGTTTGAATAAAAATCAAACCAAGTTACAAATATTTTGAACTCTTTTTGTGTTATGAAAATTTTACCGAAAACTAAATTCTATATTTTTCAAAACTAGGATTTTTGAAATGGAAAATCGTTTTGTCCAAAACTCATCCAAATACATAAACATGATATAGAAACAACACTTTAGGCATATAATATATGGATATAATCCAATATACATATAAAGATATATATCAATGTTTTTGACATTAAATCCGAAAATAAGTTTTATTAAAATACAAAAACTCCAAACGCATGAAATAGACTATCAAACTAAGTTTGTTTAAATAGTTGAAGCATACATGTATATAGAACAAATCTAATATACATTAAACTATGTAAACTTGTTGATTCTATCTATTCATGAAAACCAAGTCGGTTAAACCAAAAACTGAAAACCAAAACATTAAACTTAAACAAGTGTGTGTGTTGTGAACTTGAGCATACCACACTATCTAATCTTTAACAATGGATCTAAAATATAAACTAAATACTGTACCGAAGTCTTCTTGTAGAGCTCCGTCTCCAAGTCGACTCGATCCAAACGTGATCCACCGAGCTTGACTCCAACGAGTGCTAGATATGAACTTTGACGCTCGGGCTCTTGAATCACCATGTGAAAGCTCCAAAACACCTTTGTTGAAGCTAATCACCTACTAATATCTTGGTTAAGTATCTGAAACTAAACACCACAAGATTATTAGTAAACTATACCTACATGAGTTAATCATCATCAAAACCAGAGTGGAAGGCCTCTGGGCCAACATATCTCTGCATATCAATCCCAATAATCAGATGCAGTAGAGAAAATCGCAACGTGCGAATCATACAGTTATGGAGATTCGGAATATCCGGACCATTAATCACAACACCACAGAGTATTTATGCACCTGGACGTCCATCGACAAAGTGGATGGAACCCCAGAGGATGAAATTTGTAATAGAGTGTTGAGAATTCCTCGTAATCTCTTTGATATAGTGGAACCTCTCTCTCTCTCTCTCTCTCTTCGCCCCGTTATTTTTTCCTCCTTGAGTTTTTCACGTAATTCTCTGGTGTTTGCGTTTCATTTACATTCTCATTTACAATTTAAGTGCAGATAAATTTCCAAGTAGAATTTACCTCTACATTTTGGAATTTACCTTTACATCGTGTTTTATAAAAAAAAAATTAATAAACATACTTTCTATAAATATGAATTATTTTCATTGACTAATGTTGAATAACTATTTCAGAAGAAAACAAATGTTAAAGAATCCTTTAGAGGCAAAAGGCAAATTCCATTTTGCTTTAGCTTGAAAATAGACCTTTTGGTTGGTTTTGAGAGAGAATCAATGTTTACTTTTGTTTTTTTTTCTTTTCCCCTTTCCTTTCCTTTCCCTCCTTTTGGCTAGTTGAGAGAATTAGTAGTTATGTATGATATTTATTTGGGAGAGTTTAGAGCTAACACTCAAAGATTCCAAGTATTGGAATCTATACTTGCATTGGAGTATAGTTTTAAATCATGTTTTTCCTCCTCCAAATAATATTTGAACTTTTAAAACCTTATTTTTTGGAATCAAACTACTATTCATAAAATTAATTATTGACCAAAAATATCCTAGTACCAAACACTGATACACATCACTCTTATTTGGCTGAACCTTGTTTAATTACTGATTGGAAACATGTGAGCCCAATCACTCACTAGTGCACCCACGTACCTGATCTATAGAAATTTCCCACTTATTGCTTTTAGCAAGAGTTCATAATCTTTCCGTTTAGCTTACGAAATTGATAAAGACATGCAGAAACAAGTTAACATCGGGTTTCCTCTTTACATTAACCAATATAAAAGAAGCCACACTTAGTTCAACTCTTATCTCCTTCCTTATCTTTTTCCCTTTTTCTTCTTGTTTTTTCCCCTTGGGTTTGATATTGGGCAAGAGCACTACGCTTTATTCCCTCCAGTGATCAATATCAGTTGCACAAGGCTGTAATCTCCAGTCTCAAGATTAAGTGCGTGATATTTTCTTCTCATATTGTTTCTTGTTGAATGAAGTTCATGGATCATCGCTTCTCATCTATTCCCAACTCTATATTAACTCGAAAGGACAGAGTAATGTTTAAACATGCATAATCATGTCTATAAAAAGAGAGAATTACAGTAAAAGGAAGCATCTATAATTGTGATTTGTGATGATAATGATGACTGATCATATCTCAAAATAGGGGGGAAAATGTGTCTTTACTGTTCTTTCCTCTCTATGATTCTTTACACTTTATACATACAAAACACAGGCATAAAATTCAGCAAGTAGAAAGTCATCTTGCCCATCTTTCCTTTGATTAGATTTGCTAATCCCCTTGATTAGATTAGGCTAATGTATAAAAGGGTTGTTGGACGAAGTAGAGCTTTTCTACGTGAAATGACCTTACCCGTTTTCGCTATATCCGCACTTCTAACAGTCAAAAAGTATGGATCAAAACTTAACCTGCTAACTTAAGCTTTTAGATTAAAGTGACTTTTAATTCATATTCAATACCTATTATACTCTTAAGATGATTCCAGTTTCTTTCCAATATTCTGACTGTCTCTACTACCATAACATTGTCGCCGCCAAGGCTTCTATTTTGTAGACGTAAATAAAGAGAAAAGACTACTAAGTTTTCGCTTCACACTTTTTTGTGATAGTTCTTTCTATACTACATCTACTCTTTTAAACGTATTCTTGATAATTCATGAGATCTAATAATATTTTTCATAATTGTGTTGATTTCTACTATTAGATTTGTTGGTGTCTAGGATCAATCTGACAACTAATTAATATCACTGAAATATCACCGATCTAATTGGCCAGGTCGGTTAATATCAGGTGGGAGGTTTTCCGTTCAATAGAATGTTCCTTAATTAAAGAACCACCTTTCAATTACCTTCCTTGGTTAAACACCAATTAGAAAGTCAATCTCAATATACTGAATATTAGTATAACCCCTTTATAAAGAAATTAATTCACTTATACAGTACTTGGAGTGAGGTACGCTTAAAGAGAATCTCCTTAAGACAATTACGTCCCCCGTACTGGTGCTAACGGGTTACTGGATGCTAGTCTCCCAAACTACAACACTCTTTCACGGTATTTGGATAGCACTACCAAATTACCGTATGGTAAAACCGTAGTTAAACAGTATCTTCATAGGATTATTGAAGTAGCGGGACTAAGACAAATTTCGGGAGAATATTTGTCTCTACTTTGGAGGAGCACCCACTGTAGAGGAAGGTAGAAGAATATTCTTCTTCATAAGTCCCAGATTCAGACAACAATTCTACTAAAGAATCTGTTGAATTTTCTGAGCCATCTTTCAGAACAAATTTTGCAGAATCTCTTGGAAGTCACTTCGGAAACCGAGTTACTGATTTCCCACTTCCCGTTAGAAGTTACTTTAAGACAAAGAGAGAGAGAAAGGATCTCACTTCAAAACGCAGAGAGAGTTGAGTTGGTGTGTTTTGATTGAGAGAAGCAGAGCGCTATTTATAGCGCTCCGGAAGGGGTAATTGTTGGCCCAAAGGCCATTAGCCCTATATCTTAGTGGATATTTTGATGATAACAAAACATATCTAGTTATGTATTTAACAAGTTTTTGTTTACAAGAATTTCAGGTTAAAAGATCATTTTTGACGGCTCCGCAAATAAGACTCACACGTTTGGAGTTCGCCAAAAATTTCATTCCCAAGCCAAGCACAATAGGATGCTTTGGGAACAAGATGTTAAAGAGAAGACCAAGCCAAAGATCAAGTTTATGAAGAACATCAAGATTTGTATTTGTATTTTTGTTATTTTAGATCTTTTTGTCAAAACCTAAATGATAGAAGTAGAGTTATGGGATTTACACTTACACACACTTTTTATATTGGTTCTAGACTTCAAAATAAGTTTCAAAATTTTATTTCCAAGTTAGAGTTAAAGATAAACATGTTTTTGGAAATAAGTTTTAGAAACTCCAAAGTTTTGGAAAAATAATATTTGGAAAAACAAGTTTTTATCAAAGGAATTTCTATCAAAATGTTTTAACCTATTAGAGTAGTGACATGTGCTCACACTCTAGTGTTTACAAGATCCAAAACTTTATATCCTAGACCTATACCCAAAAACCAGGTTTTCTGGATTCTGGCAGTTCTGATTTTTCAGAACTGACAGCATCCGGTCGACCGTACGGTCGACCGATGCACACATTCTGTGCATGTGTGTATCAGCCGACCGACCCGGTCGACCGAGCACTCTGCAGTGCTCTCGCCTAAATTGGGTCGACCGGGCGGTCGACCGGAGTACCCCAACGGTCATATTTTCGACCGTTGGCGGTCGACTGACCGGTCGACCGGTAGCTGTCAGAATCTCTGACAGATTCCAACAGCTAGTTTTTCTGACAGATTCTTTTTTGTTTTTTAATCCCAACGGATCTATGGTGTAGTTTTTGACCCCTATAAATAGGAGGTCACTTCATATTGATATGACAACTATTTTAGAAGAATATACACATCATTTTTAAAAGATTTACAAGTTTTCAAAAGATTTCCTTTTAACAAAAGATTTTCTCTCCAAAAGCCCTAAAGTTTTAGACACCTACTTGAAGTCTTTACCTCTACTTCTCTCCAGCCTTTGCACTACACAATCCCATAATTCCACATCTACATTTTGGTTTTAGGATTGTGCAAGTGAGCGTATTTGTGATCAAGTGTGATCAATCTTCTTTTGAGTGAAGTTGTAGAGGCATCGGCCTCAAGGCGAGCTAGTGTGCTCAAGGTGGTGTTGCGGCATCACGAGAGACGGGACAAGTGTGTCCTTGTATTGGTGATCCAGTGGGATCTTCAATAGTGGAAATCCTTCAAGTGTGAAGGCGGGGACATAGAGCGTGGCTCGAACCTCGGAAACATATCTGCGTGTTTGCGTTTGCTCAAATATCTCTAAACTCTAAACTCCTTAATTCTTGCACTGTTGATTGCTTCATTTATTGCAAGTCTTTCATTTGAGCTTATTGTGTTGGTTAAATTTTTAAATTCCGCATTTGTGACCATTTACATATAGCCATCACCTATTCACCCCCCCTCTAGGTGATTTCAATTGGTATCAGAGCCTAACCCTACATTTTTGGTCTAACAACCTTAGGGAGATCCTTATTTGGCTATATTCATTTGTTGCATTCATTTGTTATATTCATACTTATTGTGCATTCATGGCTTCACTCGACTTTTCTAGCATCAAGTCCCCACCCAAGTTTGATGGTTTGAACTTTCCTATTTGGAAGGTCAAAATGAACCTATTCCTTAAGTCCCTAGGAGTTAGAGTAGCTAGGGCCATAACCAAAGATTTCATTGAACCTACCACCGATGAGAGCTCATGGTCCGAGGACACCTCCAAGGATTATGAAGCTAATGCTAGAGCCCAATATGCATTAACCCAAGCATTAAATGAGGATGATTTGTCACGCATTATAAATTGTAAATCCGCATTTGAGGTTTGGAACATTCTAATTGTGACTCATGAGGAACGTCACAAGTCAAAAGAGCCAAGATTGACTTGCTACGTTCTCAATATGAGAACTTTTATATGTTTGAAAATGAGAGCATTGATGACATGCTCACTCGTTTTACTAAGATCACTAACGCTTTATCTTCTTTAGGAGACAAGATCGACAATGACCAAAAGATTCGCAAGGTCATTCGGGCTCTTCCCAAAGCTTGGGAAGTCAAGGCTACAACTCTCAAGGAGCTAAACGACAAAGAGGAGATGGACTTCTCTGGCTTCATTGGTAATCTTAAAACCCATGAGATGGAGATGAAGGTAAGAGAAGAAAGGGAGGCACCCAAGAAGAAAACAATCGCCTTCAAAGCCACTCCAACCACTATTGAAGAGGACGACTCATCGGACGATTGCGATGAGGACTTTGCCATGCTTATCCGGAAGGTAGGCAAAATGTTTTATAGGAAAGGGAGGCAAAGCAACTTCCGGAGAGGGAAACCTCAAGGGAGATATGAGAAGAAAAGAGAAGAACCCGGTCCTTGCTTCCATTGCAAGAAGATCGGACACCTTATTGCGGATTGCCCCGCTCTCCAAGCCACAACCTCCAAGAACGGTCATAAGAAGAAGAAAGCTATGGTGGCCACGTGGGATGACACGGAGTCGGAATCCGAGGAGGAAAACGACGCCGCGCACATGTGCTTCATGGCACATGGGGAGGATGCAACCAAGGTAACTCTTGACAACTCAATAGATGATGATGAGCTAACCATGGATGAGTTAGCCCAATTCTTTGAAGAACTACAACATAGATATGAGATTTCTCAATCTCATAATAAAAAGTTGAAAAAGGAAAATGATGCTTTGAAAAATAAGATGGATATTGTAGTTAAAGAAAAAGATGATTTAACTAAGGCTTTTAAGAATCTAAAAATTGATTTTGAAAAATATAAACTAGCTTGTAAAGGTAAAACCCTTATTGCATCATGTAATAAAAATGAATTTGTAGAAATTCAAAAACGTGTTGAAAATTTGGATAACACTTTAAAGAAGTGTGCTTTTGATCTTAACAAATTCGCATCTAGATTTCCTAAGGGAGTAACCCAAGGGAAACATGCACACACACATAAACATGCATACATGTATGGTAATTATAGAATTTATATTTGCACGCATTGTGGCCGCAAAGGCCATTTAGAAAAGTTTTGTTTTGCTAAAAATAATGTGCATAATAAATATGTTTGGGTTCGTCCCGGTACTAACCCTAAAGGACCCAAAAAGATATGGGTACCAAAAGACCCACCAATTTTAGATGAAACAGGTGGATCTACTTCCTCCAAGACTTAGGGGGAAACGGTGCCCGGGTGGTGGATGCAACAAAGCCCAAAGATCACATCAAGCTTGCATCGCTATCGTGGAGGCACCTATATTTTGGAGATTGCCCATGTTCGGTAACTTCTCCATTTAAAAGTTTTTGACTTTTGTGTATGTATACAATTGCATAGAATTGTTAGCTTACTTTTATGCTACAATGAAACATGTTAACTATACATCTCTATCATGATTGTGTACATGCCATGCTTATTGTAATTTTATGTCTTTTATGTTACTATATGTCCACATGTACAATTTTGATGATATACCGATACACCTTTTATTTCAAAATTAAAAATAAATTTTGTAAGATTTCATGTTTAATGCAAATACCTTAGAGATGGCAATTGCGCACCTCAACTCATTCAAGAGGAATCAAGAGGATGAAGTTCAGAACCCGTCACTGGGTATTCGGCTTCAACATCTCTAAAACTTTGTCTAAAATATGAAAAATAAAATAAAAAGGATTATATATAATTTTGGATGATATGTTAACTTAATCAAGACTAAAACATATGTTTGATCCTGTATGTTAAATATATCATACTTACATTTAATTAAATTCCCTTTAAAAAAAAATTTTGGGCTGCTGCTTCAGACTGCCTTTCAGGCAAAGACGGTCGACCGACGCTAGCTGCGGTCGACCGACTTTGCTTGAAATAAATTAACTTTATTTCTGTTCTTTTATCGGTCGACCGAAAATAGGTCCCGATCGACCGCTGTAAGTCTGCAGAACTCTCGGGTTGTTCGAGTCGACTGACCGGTCGACCGCTCTGAGATTAAAGAGCTCTCGGGTTTTCTGGGTCGACCGACCGGTCGACCGGGCATCGTAATCAGGTCCAGATTGGCTATTTATTTGACTTTTCGCTCTCTCTCTCTCTCTCTCCTCACTCGCTGGCGACGGAACCCGAAGGTTTTCCTCCTCCAAAATTTTCTATCTCTCAAATCTCTCATCCGATCTCAAATTAATTTAAAACCCACTTGTATTTCCTACTTCTAGTGCCGGATCTTCAATTTCAGGTGCATCCATCCGCTGGATTCGAAGAAATTCGGCTTTCTCTGTTCTAGGGTTTCATCCTTCACAGTTAAGGTAAAAATTTGATTTTTCTCCTTGTTCTTCACTTCTAGCTTCTAGATCTACTATCTTTTGTCAAGATTTTAGGTTGCTAAAACTTTCTAGATCGTGCCCTAACTTGTTTTGACCTAAAAATCCTATTTTTACTCAAAAATGTCAAAGAGAACTAGGACTGAGAAGGGGAAAGCTATTGCTAAACCCACTTCATCTACACCCAAACCCAAGAAACTTTTTATCAATGAAACTGCTGAAAATCGGTTCATCCATCTTTCTAAAAGAAATATCAATTCGGGGAGATTTGTTGTAATTCGAGATTTTGAGCACTTGGACATCCCCCGCATCTTGCATAACAATTCCTTAGACGAGTTCTTAACCATTCGAGAACAAGTCTATACCCCTCTTGTGCCCTACTTTTATACCAATTTTTCTTTTGATGGAAACCGTATCTCTACTAGAGTTCTAGGTAGGGATATTAACATTAGCATCAGTCAATTTGCTGATATCCTTCACCTACCCACTGGTGGTGCTGATGTGTACTCCTTTGATCTTCTTGACTTTGAGTTTCCGGAGGGTGAGTCTTCCCTCACCGCATCCACATTGATTCACGGGGATAATAACCCCGGTTTGGTTAGAAATGAAGTTGTGAGTAGATACACCCTCACTTCTCAAGTTCTGGCCAAAATCATTTTCTTCAACATTGTCCCCAAATCTGGTGAATACAGCCATGCTAGGGGTCCTGTGCCCTTGATCATCTATTGCCTTCTGCGAGGCATTAGAATAAATTTTTCCCGTCTCATAGCTTCACATATGGCTTCTGACCAGATCCGTCTGTCCGGTAGGACCTTGCCCTATGGCATGGTGATTACCCATATCCTTAAAGCTCTTGATTTTGATCTTTCCTCTATCGATTCCGATGAGCCTACAGTAGATATTGACGGCTCTCTTTTGAAGAGGATGGAAGCCCAGTTGCGTAGACACGCTCTTGAGCAACCTCCTGCTCCTCCAGCTGTCCCAGGTTCATCTGCCCCAGGGTCATCTTCGGCCCCAGGCACTTCATCTGCTTCTGCCCCAGTTTTACCTCCTGACCTTCCGGCTCTTATATCCTCTGAGGTCCGCTCTCAGTTCGAGGCACACCAGTCCTGGATTGAGCAGCGAGAGGCAGCTTTTCGTGCGGAGATGGACGCCCGTTTCCAGCAAGAGGCAGCTTTTCGTACTGAGATGGACGCCCGTCTCAAACAAGAGGCCGCTTCCCGTGAGGAGTTGAACTCTCAGATCCAAGGAATTCGTAACGACATGTCCTATTTTGCTGACTCCATGAGATTCATGGATATGCAATTTGAGGCGCTCTTTACGAAATTTGATATGTTTACTCCTGATCCCACTACCATTGCTCGTCCCCTTCCCTCCACCGGTCCTCCATTTCCTACCAGAGCTCCTTCTTCAGTTCCCCCACCTCGGCCGAAGGTGCTCGGCGTTGATCCCGAGGAGGTAGCTTCTTCTTCTTCTTCTTCGGAGGAAGACGATGATGGTGATAAGAAGATGGCTGAGGACACTGCTGCTGGTGATACGACGATGGCTGAGGGTACTCCTGCAGGGAACTCTTCTGAGGACGATGACGATGAGGAGGATGACGATGACAGTGACGATGGCAGTGATGCTGCTGCTGAGGAGTGACCTCCCCTTTTGATGATGTCAAAAAGGGGGAGAGTTAGTTAGTGGGAGAGTTATTTAGTGATTGGACATATTTTGTGTTTTGTATTGGACATACTTTGTGTGATGTGGACATGTTGCTTTTCTTTTTATGTATCTCTTTTATTTATGTCATGTATGAACCCTAGTGTTATCCGTATCTATGACATGAGTATTTGTTCTATGACATGAGTATTTTTTTTAGTATATGCATGTGTTGAGGGGGAGCTTCATTTGAAGACTCTACCCAAAATATTTGTGATAACTAAATATGTTTTGTCATCATCAAAAGGGGGGAGATTGTTGGCCCAAAGGCCATTAGCCCTATATCTTAGTGGATATTTTGATGATAACAAAACATATCTAGTTATGTATTTAACAAGTTTTTGTTTACAAGAATTTCAGGTTAAAAGATCGTTTTTGACGGCTCCGCAAATAAGACTCACACGTTTGGAGTTCGCCAAAATTTTCATTCCCAAGCCAAGCACAATAGGATGCTTTGGGAACAAGATGTTAAAGAGAAGACCAAGCCAAAGATCAAGTTTATGAAGAACATCAAGATTTGTATTTGTATTTTTGTTATTTTAGATCTTTTTGTCAAAACCTAAATGATAGAAGTAGAGTTATGGGATTTACACTTACACACACTTTTTATATTGGTTCTAGACTTCAAAATAAGTTTCAAAATTTTATTTCCAAGTTAGAGTTAAAGATAAACATGTTTTTGGAAATAAGTTTTAGAAACTCCAAAGTTTTGGAAAAATAATATTTGGAAAAACAAGTTTTTATCAAAGGAATTTCTATCAAAATGTTTTAACCTATTAGAGTAGTGACATGTGCTCACACTTTAGTGTTTACAAGATCCAAAACTTTATATCCTAGACCTATACCCAAAAACCAGGTTTTCTGGATTCTGGCAGTTCTGATTTTTCAGAACTGACAGCATCCGGTCGACCGTACGGTCGACCGATGCACACATTCTGTGCATGTGTGTATCAGCCGACCGACCCGGTCGACCGAGCACTCTGCAGTGCTCTCGGCTAAATTGGGTCGACCGGGCGGTCGACCGGAGTACCCCAACGGTCATATTTTCGACCGTTGGCGGTCGACCGACCGGTCGACCGGTAGCTGTCAGAATCTCTGACAGATTCCAACAGCTAGTTTTTCTGACAGATTCTTTTTTGTTTTTTAATCCCAACGGATCTATGGTGTAGTTTTTGACCCCTATAAATAGGAGTTCACTTCATATTGATATGACAACTATTTTAGAAGAATATACACATCATTTTCAAAAGATTTACAAGTTTTCAAAAGACTTCCTTTTAACAAAAGATTTCTCTCCAAAAGCCCTAAAGTTTTAGACACCTACTTGAAGTCTTTACCTCTACTTCTCTCTAGCCTTTGCACTACACAATCCCATAATTCCACATCTACATTTTGGTTCTAGGATTGTGCAAGTGAGCGTATTTGTGATCAAGTGTGATCAATCTTCTTTTGAGTGAAGTTGTAGAGGCATCGTCCTCAAGGCGAGCTAGTGTGCTCAAGGTGGTGTTGCGGCATCACGAGAGACGGGACAAGTGTGTCCTTGTATTGGTGATCCAGTGGGATCTTCAATAATGGAAATCCTTCAAGTGTGAAGGCGGGGACGTAGAGCGTGGCTCGAACCTCGGAAACATATCTGCGTGTTTGCGTTTGCTCAAATATCTCTAAACTCTAAACTCCTTAATTCTTGCACTGTTGATTGCTTCATTTATTGCAAGTCTTTCATTTGAGCTTATTGTGTTGGTTAAATTTTTAAATTCCGCATTTGTGACCATTTACATATAGCCATCACCTATTCACCCCCCTCTAGGTGATTTCAGTAATTTGGTCCGAACCCAACCGAACAGTTGCAACGGTTTAGAGTTCGGATCCAGATGGCAAAGCGGGTATGCTCCGCGTAACTAATACTCGTGAGACCCAGTTCAAAAAGAACTGGACCGGGTAGGGAACCCGAACCCGACACAGGCCGCCGCTGCTGCCGCCACCGGCGGCGCGCATGTGCGGACATGGTTTCCTCGCAATCGCGCGCGAGAACTCCAAGTACCCAAGGGCACACCCTGTTCCCATTTTTCTCTATTTAAACACTTCAAACTTCCATCCCGTGGCTAATGTGGGACTAAATGCTTTTAGCTACCTTTAGTCTAATTTTGGCTTTGAATTAGGCGAACTTTAGACTTGAATATCTCACTCATTCGAGGTCGGAATTGAACATATGAATATACCGTTCATCCCCAATGGAAGGAGAACACATCCAACTATCTTCCAATTGATTCGATCAACGGATCTCACCGTAATTCAATTCAAAGATTCACATATATTCTTCGTATTCCCAACAAGATTAGTCTAAATGAAGTATGCTTATGTAAATATCTAGATTGATTGATGGAATTGTATATGGCGAGGTTAATAAGAAAATATCTATTAAAATATCCATTATAATTGGGAGTAGTGTTTATCTTCTTTCTTTCTTTTTTTTTTTCCCCCTTCTTTTCAAAGTGTGATGATGGGTCTCTAATACACATATCTTATATAAGACTGATAAAGTGTGGCCAAGCAAGAATAGTGGGAACAAAGTACTGAAATAATAGCTGAGTAGAGAGTAAGGCTCCTACTCAGAGGATGGGATTACTTGCCAGCACTGCTTTAATGATGGTTAATCTTCTTGCCACGGAGACGTGCGTCTGTTTCCAGTTAGCAAGGTGATGGTGGCAATTTGAGGTCTGTTTAACAAACCATGTTTCTTTTGTTGATGAGCACATATAGAGACATCTAGACAGATATAGCTGCATGCTTCCGCCACTTCTAGTTCACATTCACCCAGCACCTTGTAAACTCAGCTATTAGGTGGTTCTTCTTTGCTGATGGATAGAGCAGTAGTGGAGGAGATAGGGCGAAAGGAATTAATATGGTCCACGGATGAGATAAAGGCGAAAGCGATGGAGAGTGTTGCGACAGATCTCGTGAAGGAGAGGGAGAGGGGAGATATGGCGGATTTGATAGCAGATCCTAAGGCAGATCGGCGGCAGATGGCGTCCGATCGAAAACAAGAGATGAGGGGGAGAGGCATACTATTTTTTTTTTTTTTCCTTTCTTTTTCTTTCTTTTCCTCTTTGCTATTGCTTGGAAGATTTCCATTTTAAATCAACAGATGAAAATTTTAGGGTTGAATCAGCTGTGAGTCCTTTTGGTATTTTTCATTATGATAGATCCTACTTGAAACTGATGATGGCTGCTCATATCTATGAAGAAAAAGTGTTTTACTACTCTTTTCTCACTCAGCGATTCTTTACACTTCACATGTAAAATACAAGGGCATAAAATTTAGAGTGTAGGAAGTTATCTCGCCCCCCTCTCCTTTGTTTAGATTGCTAATCTCTTAGTCAAGGCATCTCTCTCTAGAAAAGATGGAGGCGGCCACACCAATATCACAAACTAATGTATAAAAGCGTGGTTGGACAATGTGAAGGTTTCCTATTTCAAATAACTTCACTAGTTCAAGTGGATGAAATATTGCCTTTTTCTGCCATTCTCACTCTCATGGTTAAAAAAATTAGGCTCAAAACTCAATATGGAACAAAGCTTAACCTACTAATTTAAGCTTTTAGATTGAAGTGATTTTCAATCCATATCTAATAGATCCCAGTTTCTTTCCAATATTCTAGCGTCTCTATTATTAGAATATTGTAGCCATCGTTGCTTCTACTTTGAATTATCTAATCGGTTCTGAAATGGAAAAGGATAGAAGACAACTATGTTTTTCACTTCACACTTTTTCGTGATAATTATTTTTTCTATACTACATCAAGCCTATTAGACATACTCTTGCTAATTTGGTTAGCCCTAAGGTTATGGCTTAGGAGAGATAATAATATGTTTTATAATTGTGATTTTTACTATTAGATGAATCTAAGTTTAAGTATGTTTATGTAAATGCCTAGATTTATTCTTGGAATTGTATCAGGCCAGATGAAGAAGAAAATATATATTATATTTTAGAAAAATGTGTAGTTTTCTTTTTATTTTATCAAAGTGTGATTGATTCTGTGATCCACGTACCTTGAACAACGTCACGCTTCAACTCTGGTGGTGATTTAATACCTGAAATTATTTAAAAAAAAGGGAAAGAAAGAAGTTTATGCTTGGGGGTCCAAGGAGTTGGAGGCTTTGAGCTCGACTTATCGGTCAAAAATGAATTTAAGGTAGGTCTGGGCCAAAGCCCATAAAAGTGGGCCTGACAGGGGTTTCAATTCAAGTGTCATGTTTTTTGAATAGGAACTCAACATTTCACGCAAAAAGCATTATTGGGTGCTAGTAGGCCCTTGATTCACTGGTAAGAGATGGGAGCAGGTGGTGGGAGATTCCCATGTTCAAGTTTGGATGTAGCCTAATGCAAAGGGGAAAAAAATGGGGGTCATTGTCAGGCACAAAAAATCTTAAGACCATATTTTAACATTATATAAATAGTTCATATAGAGAGAGACTTTTGTTCTTAACATTTGAGCTCGAATCCTTCTCACTCAAATTTAACCCTCTGACATTCGAATAGAAGACCCACTCCATTGAAGTTGATCTATATTATTTCAATTATTTATAAACCAAAAATCAAGTATTTTGAATACTTTTTACCCATCCATCGAGTAAGGAAAAAATGGACGGCCTAAATAATGAGTTGATAGTTTAACGGTGTAGAATTTGAAACCTAACAAAAATTGGTTTGTAAGAGCTCTTAAATGTTTAGATCACAATGAAATGGCCGGATCGAGAATTTAGACGTTTAAAGACATAGATCTAACTAACTCACTACTTTCGGCCGTCCATTTTGCGTCGCGTGATTGATGGGAAAAAAGTATTAAAAATACTTGATTATTGGTTTATAGATACTTGAAATAATATAGATCAACTTCAACGGAGTGGGTCTTGTATTCGAATGTCGGAGGGTTGAATTTGTATAGGAAGGATCCGAGCTCAAATCCTTTTGGAAGGACACAAGTCTTCTCTCTCTCTCTCTCTCTTCTCTCTCTCCTCTCTCTCTTTATATATATATAGAGATAGACTTGTATCCTTTCAAAAGGATTTGATCCCGGATCCTTCCCACTCAAATTCAACCCTCCAACATTCGAATACAAGATCCACTCCGTTGAAGTTGATCTATACTATTTCAAGTATCTATAAACAAAAAATCAAGTGTTTTAAATACTTTTTGCCCATCCATCAAGCGACGCAAAATGGACGGCCGAAAGTAGTGAGTTGGTTAGATCTATGTCTTTAGACATACAAATTCTCGATCCGGCCATTTCATTATGATCTAAACATTTAAAAACCCCTATAAACTAATTTTTGTTAGATTTCAAATGTTCTACACCGTTAAACTAACCAACTCACTATTTAGGCCGTCCGTTTTTCCCCTACTTGATGGATGGGCAAAAAGTATTTAAAACACTTGATTTTTGGTTTATAGATACTTGAAATAGTATAGATCAACTTCAACGGAGTGGATCTTGTATTCGAATGTTGGAGGGTTGAATTTGAGTGGGAAGGATCCGGGATCAAATCCTTTTGAAAGAATACAAGTCTATATATATATATATATATATATATATATATATATATATATATATATATATATATATATATATATATATATATATATATAGACTTATGTCATTTCGGAAGGATTTGAGGCCGAATCTTTCCCACTCAAGTACAACTCTACGACATTCGAATATAAGATCCATTCTGTTGAAATTGAACTATATTATTTCAAGTATCTATAAAACAAAAAATAAGTATTTTAAATATTTTTTACCCATGCATCAAGTAGGAGAAAAACGGACGGCCTACATAGTGAGTTGGTTAGTTTAACAGTATAGAATACTTAAAACCTAACAAAAATTAGTTTGTAGGGGTTTTTAAACGTTTAGATCATGATAAAATAGCTGGATCGAGAATTTGGATGTCTAAAGACATAGATCTAATCAACTCACTACTGTTGACCATCCATTTTGCGTTGCTTGATGGATAGGCAAAAAGTATTCAAAATATTTGATTTTTGATTTTTATTTACTTTAAATAATAAAGTCAATTTCAACAGAGTGCATCTTGTATTTGAATGTGAATATAAGATCCATTCTGTTGAAATTGATCTATATTATTTCAAGTATATATAAATCAAAAATCAAGTATTTTAAATACTTTTTGCCCATGCATCAAATAGTAAAAAAATGGATGGTCTAAATAGTGAGTTGGTTATTTTAACAGTGTAGAACATTTGTAACCTAAAAAAATTGGTTAGTAGCGGTTTTTAAATATTTAGATCATGATCAAATGGCCGGATCGAAAATTTGTCTATCAAAAGATTTAGATCTAACAAACTCACTACTTTCGGCCGTCCATTTTGTGCCGCTTGATGGATGGGCAAAAGATATCAAAACACTTATTTTTAATTTTTTAGTTACTTTAAATAATATAAATCAACTTCAACAGAGTGGATCTTGTATTCAAATGTCGAATGTTGATATTTGAATGGGAAGAATTCGGTCTCGAATCCTTACGAAATGACACGAGTATATATTTGAATGACATGGCCATGTGAGAAATTACATGGCGAAAATAGAATTGTACTGAGCTTTAGAGGCCTAAATGTATTTGGCGATCCCTACAACCTTGAAATCTATACTTTATATTCAGTTTAATCATTTGAATAAATAAATTTCCTTAAATATGTCACATGCTTAACACATGGCCTCCTGTATAAAATGTCCTTGCAGGTTAATTAAGTTTAAGTAAGGTTGTATATAATAATATAATAACATCTTATATAATAAAATACGAAATATGTACAAAATCTCATCAGATGGCGACTGATTTGAGGTATTTTTCAAATTTTTTTCTTTTGATCCAATCTTATCAATTTGTAATTCTTCTCCTAAGATGTGTATTTATAAAAAATTATGTGTTTTAGAGTCTGTTTAGTTATGTATCTAATGATTGTGAAAGTTCGTATTATTAAAAAAATGTTACAATTTGAGCCATTAGATGCATGATCAAATGGATTTCAAAACACGTGATTTTTTGTAAATACACATCTTAAAGATGAGTTACAAATTTATAAAATCGGATCAACCCAAAAATTTGAGAAATATCCCAAATCAGCCGCTATCTGATGGGATTCCGTTAAATGACAGCTAATACACATTTTTTCTAATAAATTATGTATCTATGTTCTTTATCTAGATGACATGCTAATCTACTTTCTATCTCTACCCACATTCTCTTGTTTAGATACGTTTGATGAATCGGAAGATCCAGGAGACCATGTAAGAAATTACAGACAGAAAATGAGATTGTACAGAGTTTTAGAGGCCCAAATGTATTTGGCATTCCTGACAAACCTGTAGTCTACAACTCATATTCAGTTCAATCGTTTGAATAATTTCTCGATGAAATTCCCTGAAATATGCCACATGCCTTACACATGGCCTCCTGTATGAAATTCCTTGTAGAGTAATTAAGTTTATGTGAGTGTATATAATTATACAATAACATCTTACATAATATAATTTGTATATATGTTCTTTTTCTAAGGCTCTTTCTAATCCCACTTTTGTCTCTGCCCACTTTCGCTTCTTTAGATACCTGTGATGGATGGAAGATCGGTGAGGCCATCTGAAAAATTAAAGGGTGAAAAAGGAGTTGCACAGAGCACTCTAGAGTCCCAAATGTTGGCTTCCCCTACAAGCTACGACTCTACAACTCGTATCCGCTGCAATCGCTTCAATAACTTCTCGATGAAATTCTCTTAAATATGTCACATGCTTTGTTGCGAAATTGATATGCTATGTTAGCAATTATTATTTTCAGGATTGATATTTACAAAACTTGACAATATGATTAATACTTGTAAAGAAAAACTATTGTAAAACAAACTAGCAACATCTAAACAAAAAAGTAATAAAAAAGAACACGAGGATTTAACGTAGTTCAGCCCAAACTTGATCCACGTCCATGAGGAGAGACTTAAGAGAGTTTTATTAATAAATTTGATACAAAGAGATCTAACCTTCCTCTTGATGCAATAAGAGTGTGTTGAATCAAGAGGAAAGTTATATCTCTTTGTATTAAGTTTATTATTAAAACTGTCTCAAGTTCTTTCTCTGGGGAATGGATAAAGCATTAGGGGGCTCAAATGTTTTTGGCAAACCTGAAGTTTACAACTCATATCTGGTTCAATCATTTGAGGCCAAAAAACATAAAATCTTTCAGACAATTGGTTATGACATTTGTCTAAAATTTTTCTATCTTGATGATCCGGGGGAAATAAAAATTCCCTGATGAAAACAAAATAGGAGAACTAATTAAGAGGTTTGTGATAACGATGACGGAGCTGCAATTGCCGCGGTGGGAACTGTGATAATATTCAGAGGTTTGAAAGGCTCCCTAGTTAAATCAACGTCTCAAACATGAGATTAGAGTAAACAAGCATATCCCAGTGGAGAAACAGTGCAAGAAGTCAAGCAGTAAGGTTTCACTGCCCTTAATACTCAGCGCGTGAATATCTTGATTGTGTTCATGTGTAAATATATTTTATTGTGTTCGATTATGTGATATATATGATAAAATGAACGCTAGACACGATAAATGATCTCTCTTTTGTTCAACATGTTGAAATACTTGATCTGTGCGTTTAAGCAAATATGATGAAAGTTTAGTAATCTCTCTCTTTTCCAATGTCATACACCGTCATCTTCTCATTTACACATAATTTAATTCCTCCATGCATAACTTCAGAGTGACAATGGCGTCAGAGAAATAAGAAGCATTAATGTACTGCCGAGAATGATGAGGCGAAGAAGGGGCCCGAGTCGGCTGAGTGAAGTTCCTTCACAACTTAGTCCCTCCGCTAATCCCTGGAGAATGATGAGCCGGCAAAGAGGCTTAAGTCAGCTTATTATTGTTATAACTTGGTACTCTGGGTACAATACGCTCCTTGCATGATGAGGAGGCAAATTGAGTCATAACAGTGCGTCGAATACATTACACTCCCGGTACTCTGCTCGAAAAAAATATGTCGAATACATTACAATCCTAGTGCTCTACTCGATAAAAGCAGGTCTAAGTACATTACACTCCCTACGCATTATTCAGTAAAAATAAGTCGAGTACATTACAATCCCTGTACTCTGCTAAGATATAAACAGGTAGAGTACATTGTACTCCCTTTACTTCGGTCAAATAAAACACGTTGAGTATATTACACTTCAGTAATATCTCTATTTTATAATACCATATAGATAATAGTATTTCAATATTTACATATATAATTTGTATTAATTATTATTTGATATCTGATGTAAGATATTATTATTAATTGTTATTATTCCTTTTTATAATCATTATCATTATTATTATTATATAAAATTTAGATTATCATCTTTTTCATTTTTCTCTCTTCCATTCTTTCCCTTTTCATTCTATTATTTTCTAAACCCAAGCCCAGCAAACTACTTTTCTCCTTGTATTTTCTAGCAAAACCCAATCAAATCCCAAGCCATTCCGAGGCCAACAACCAAGCCCGCTTCACTTCCCTTTCTCTCTTTTTCCTTTCAATTTTATTTCATTTCCCAAGCTCAATTCCTAAGCCCAAATCCTTTTTCTTTCATTTTCTAGTTTCATTAGGGGGTTGTTTGGTTAGGAAGGAAGTGAGGAGGTAGTAATAGTTTCCTTTGAAGCTTGAGAATTGTTTAGTAAGTTTTCTGGTATTTGGAGGTTGTTGGAAAGTGTGATTTGAAAAATGTTATGTATTTTCCGGTGTTTAGATGGTAATGTGAAAGTGGAAGTAAAAAAGTTGACTACAAAGTTGACGAGAAACTAATATTAAAATAAAAATTAATTAAGAAAATAAAAATTGGACTGTAATTAGAATCCAAGTGAGATTTACATGATCACAAAATTAATTGTTTTTGCAACAATTTATTACAAATGAGATTTACATGACCACAAAATTAACTATAGCACCGTGAAAGTGAGAAAATGGTTGTGTAAAAGAGAAAAGAGATGAGAAAAAGGAGTTTCCTCATTTTTCTTTTTCGGTGTTTTGATAGATAAGGAAGTGAGAAATGACACTTCTCCATTTTCTTACTTCCGTCCACTTCCTTGAATCCAAATAGCCTCTAAATCAACTTGGACCCAACCCATCCTCTCTCTCTCTATATATATATATATATATATATATATATATATATATATATATATATATATATATATATATATATATATATATATATATATATACACACATATATATATATATATATATATATATATATATGTATATATATATATATATATATATATATATATATATATATATATGTGTGTATATATATATATATATATGCACATATATATATATACACACACATATATATATATATTCCTTTCTCTTACCCTTCACCATAACCCTAACCATAATCTTACAAGTCGCTGCCGCCCATAACCACTCTCTCCACCACCACCCACGGTATTCTTCTCCACCTCTTCCCTTCCTCGTCGCCATCACCTAGGCCAAGCCGCAACGCCCCCTCGACGGCCACCGCAACCCCCTCGACTGCACCCGACCACCCTCGGTCGCACCCGACCACCCTCGGCCAGCCCCACATGTGAGGACCACCCTCCTCCTTCCCTTCGTGCACGAACCCGTCGCCACCTCGTCCTCCTCCCTCGCCGCAACCACTGCGCATCGGAGCTCCGCCATGCCTCACTACACCATCGCCACCAAAGCCTCCACCTGCACTTGTTGCGAGCACTTCCTCTTTCTCCACATCCACCGACCTTTCTCTATCGTGTCGACGGCAACCACCTCCCCACTTGCCACGTGCGACACCGGCCAGCCTCCACTTACCTCCTCTCTCCAACCTACAAATTCACCAAAACCCATCACCCATCAACACCACCGCCACCTTTTTCCTCCACCTGCACCTCCCAGGTCGCTTGCGAGCAACCATCACCACACACATGAGCTTCGCCATCACCCTTGCAGTGCTCATTGTCCTACGTCGTGGCCTCCACCTTGCAACTGCGAGCACACACTCCTCCCCTTACCGCCGCTCGCGTCCCATCACTGTCTCATTGTCCTCATTGGTCGATGCCGCCACCGCACACCACTAGCCCGAGCTCAACCACCACCCATGTCCTCTCTTTTTCATTCTCTCTCCCTATGTCTCTCTCTATCTCTCTCACTTTCTTTCTCCCTTTCTGCAACTCTCTCCCCCTCATCTTCTCTCTCTTTTCTTCTCTTTCTATGTTGGATCTCCAACATCCAAACCTGACCCGATTCACCTTTAAACTGATCCAAACATATATCCTATGTGACTGAAGTTCAGTGGGTTGGGTCATTGGGTCATCTCTAACCCAAACCAATCCAGCTCCAGACCCTTCAGTATTGGTTTCGTGATCAGGCCATTTCTCAGTTGTCTGGTCTCCGATTTGGGTGATTCTGGAGGCGTTGGAATCGTAGAGATGAGAGCTACGTAACATGGCTACTCCAGGGCACTGAGGTTGTAACCCTTGGTTTTAGTTACTGGTATTTCTATTGGTGATCGGTACGGCATAAATACCTGTTCTGGTGGTCTAAACTAAGTCTACTTTAACTCTAATAAAATTTTCTAATATTTCAGAATTTTCTTGATTTATTCAAAAAAATTTGAAATTAATTGAAGATTCTCGAAATTCGTGACCCATCTGTGTCGCTATGTGACTTCTGAATTTTTAATTTGCAATTGGCGATGAATTTCATGAATCTGATTTCTCAATAATGCTTAAAATAATATTTGTTATTTTAAGAATTCTTTTAGGAATTTTTCTAAATTAAATAGGAATTTAATTGAGTTAAAAAAAGCAAAAATTAAAATAAATAAAAATAAAAAATAATAAAACCCTACAATAATTCTTCCAAGTTTAGAACCACTAACCTCCTAATTAAAACCCACAAGCTCCCACCACTATGCCACATTGGCGTATGGTCTAAAAGCCCAAGCCCATTTATTTAAACCTCCCTTTAACTCCCCATCTTCTCCAACTTCCCCTACTCTCTCTAACTTCTCACACTTTTTCCCCTCATTCTCACTCACCTAAACTGAACCCACTACTCCTCTCATGTAGCCTAACTCTCAGGGAGGCTTAGGGGTGTGCGTGGTGCCTATAAAAGGGATATCTCACTATCTCAAGTCACTTGCAAAACCTAAACTTCTCTCTCTTTCTTTCACTACACTATCTCTTCCTCTTTCAAACTTTACGAGATTCTGAAGTGCTGGACGAGGGGAGGAAGATTTAGCTGAAGGGAAGTGTTCTAGGCATTTTTTACATTTTTGTAGAATTTAGTTTGTTGTGGCATTTCACCGAACACGTAGTATGCAATACATGTTAGCTTTAATTTCGCCATGTAAAACGCATGCTAAAATCACAATAAAATTTTGTAGAACACCTAGGATATGCCTCCTAATTATCATGATTTTTAATTTATTTTTAAAAATTTATTTTCTATCAAATAAATAAAAAGGCTGGACTGTGCTGTACACTGCACTGTGCACAGCACAGTGCGGACCAGGGCGGCCCTAGCTGAGCCCGACCCGACCTGGGTTTGGTCGAGCCAGACCAGGCTGGCCTGGGCCTGGTCGGGCCAAACCAGACTCGACTAGGTCTGTGCTGGGCACAGACCCAGTCCGGGTCTGTGGTTTTTACAGACCCGGGTTCGGGTCTGTTTTACAGACCCGAACCCGACCTAATTAAAAAAAAGGAAAAAGAAAAAGGAAAATAAATAAATAAATAAAAATATGTAGAAAATTACTATAGCATTTTACTATAATGAACTCAGACCCAAACCCCTTACTGTAGCAACAGATCCGTTACTATTGCAACAGACCCGTTAAGCTTTTTATTTATTTTTATTGATTTTTAGGTTTATTTTAATTCAGAAAATTCCAAAAAATTCACAGAAAATCACAAACTAAATTTGAAACTCTATAAAATTATTTTGATGTAATATTACTTAGAATAACATGAAATTAAATATTTTTGTAATTACTATTCAATGATAATTTATTTAAAAATGATCAATACATTTCTAAATAGCACAAAAAAATATAAAATTCATAATTCAGTAATATGTAAATATTATACATCAATTTATTAGTTTATGCATGTATTTTAGTATGAAATTATATTTTTAAATAGTTGCTATAACTTCAGAAATTGAATTATTTGAAAATATTAACCATCCAAAATTATAATAAATAGTAAAAATACATTATCACTTATCACTGAATAAATAACATGTCAAGTCTCTAATTAATTCACGTAATATTTAGGCTGTGAATTTTACCCAGAGCCGGTTGCAGTTACGGGAATTCAGATTCCTACAACATCAGGCAAGTACACATACTTTCTCTCCTCCCTTTGTGCCCCTTTGTTAGTTTATAAATTCCTTTCGATCTCAATTTTCATATCCTTCTCTGATCACATGTATTGTAAGACATGCATGCATAGAATATTTGATACATAAATGATCATTCAAATATAACTATAAATTAGTAAATACTGTACAAGTAAGTTGACGCCACCCTATGTCATGATTAATACTTTATGATTATGTCTACATCCTAATACACTGGCATTACTTATATTATTATGCATTTGTCACTCATTGTTGTCACCATGTTCTATATTTCCCGAAATTTTGATATGTAATGTAACTACTAGTTGATACTAAATACTCTTGATACTGGTCCCTAATCCTGTCACGCTGAGTCACACATTATCTTGCATTTATATTGATTAATAAAATTAACCAAGCCGGGATTATTGGGGGAGACTATAGCAGGAAAAATTCAGGGAGGTGTGCTTGGAAGGGCGACCCCTTGTGGGTTTGGATGCCACACGTGATATTGTTATTTATGCGCGCTCCTGTTATTACATGTTCATGATACCTGAGTACAATGAATTATTTCTCCCTGCTATCAGGATCCACTAACACATCACTTGTTTGATATGCAGTTGTCCTGTGGGATAGGGCACAGGATAGCTGCATTACTTAGGATAATAAAACATACTAGAGTTAGAATTATCATTTGTGACATGGATAATCTTGATTACATGATGTTCCTGGACTTGCCATATGGTTCTTAACATGTGATCTTGTGACCTGATGATTATGATATATGACATCGCTCGTTCAGGGTGCTTCATGCTCATTATATACATGTCATGGTATACATACATGACCTTATTTCACCTGATTGTTCTGTTACTCTCATTGGTATCTTACCTGTCAGTTTATATTACCGTTAGATTTATTATTCATTGATTCCAGTGCTCTACTTATATTGTTCTTTACTTTCAAATTTTCATATTATTGTTTCCCCTTCTCATGTGTGCACTTGCTGGTCCGCTTCTGACAGACCTTGATTTTTCAACACCAGAGCTTGAGGAGACTGACGAGCCACTTTTGAAGGAACCCAGGAAGACTACCAGGCGTGAGTCCGAGTTTCTTATCTTTGTATTTTGGCATTTTGTCTTGTTATGATGTCCCGATGCCAAAATTGTATCTTTTTTTTTAATTTCTACTTTGTTATATTTCCAATCTTTATCCGTACAAAGACTATTGTAGATGTATGTCTTTGAAACTTCTGGTTGTCTTTTGAATATGTGTGTGAGAATTTGGCTCATTTACTACAGCGTAAGATATTCACGGAAGAGATTCCCTCTTCGTGAGTATCGTTGGCCATCGTCACGTACCCGTATTCTGTATTTTGGGAAGCGAGGCATGACAGAGGTTCACATAATCTGTAGTAAATTTTCAGAAACCCAATGTGAGTGTTTTAACTTTTTCTTTTTAATTAATGTTATTTTGTATTTAAATTATTGTTCATATTTAATTATGGTTTATGCACGTTAATTACTGTTCACGTTCACATGTACTAAACACAAAATGAATTGCCTTATGAGTGTTTTATTTATATTCATTAATGTTTAATTGTTATTATGTTTAGGTATTGTACGCACATGTTAATTACTGTTCATGTTCTCATATATTTTAATATAAACTAAATAGCCCTGCGAGTGTTTCAAATTATTCTTTTAAATATAGTATGTTTATTGTTGATAAAATGTTTATTGGTGATTATTGATTAAATGTAAGTATTTAATTATTTATAATATGGACCATTAAAGTGTTTAGTAGAGAATTTTATAATCTTAGTTGTTCGAGTTTATCGATAAATTGAGAGTCGAAGTTTAGAAATGTCTGTATTCTCTGTATTGGATATGTTTGTGGGCTTAATTGAAGCTGAGTTGGACTTGGGGTTGGAGGCACACTAGAATAGTCGAAGAATAAATGTTACAGATATGTATAGTAGGGTAGTAGTCTCAGATTATTATATTGTGAGAGAGTAAAGTATTTTGGTGATGATAGATCTGATATGTAGTTGATCTTTAATATATGTGGATTTGGTGTTTGTCATGGAGAGGTCGGTGTTTCTCTTTTTCAATTTTAATATTATTGATTCATTGGATCTACTGGTGTTTGAATTGATCAGGGGACTTTTATTAAAGTGGAATTGACTTAAAGTTAGGGATGAGTGTAGATCGGGATAGTGAGAATCAGTGGGTTGCATGGATATATAGTGGATTCACTCTCTTAGTCTTTGGATGCGTGGGTTTTACTTGAGATATTTACTAGATTTGATCTTTTCATGTTTGGCGATAATTTAGAAAATAATTTAATTAGATTTTGAGGTTGATTAGTTAGTGATCATAGATAAATGAGTGGTTTCTCATGTGAGTTGTTTATCAGATTTGATCTCGCATATTTGGTGATAAGTTAGACGAGAATTAAATTAAATTATGAGTATTTACTTAAATGTACTATAGCTTTGTTGAAAGATTGAATCTTGAATTTGGATTATCAGTAGACTGGATTGAAGTATAGTTGACTTGAATTTAAAGAATATGTATAGATTGGATTTGTTTGAATTAGTGGGTATATATTTATACAGTTGAGTTGTTACCGTGCTTTTGGACCTTGCGATTGAAATCGGGTGAAGTGGGAGTGGATTGATGATCTTGATTGGATTTGATAGTGATGATTGATTTGAGATAGCTTAGTATTTATTTTATTATTTTGAGATATGTATAGACTGATGAATATAGAAGATTAGAGTAGATTAATAGAAATGAAAGAACAGATTTATTGGTCTATTAAACTATGGTTTTTTCTGTCAGATTACTTTGACGACGAATTCTATATTTGATGTTTACAGTGATTGTATTGAGATTATGAGTTAATGAATCCGTTATTGATATAGCCTAGTGCAGGCGGATGGGACCTTGATTAGTTCTAGATGAGACTGCATATTATAGAATTAGTACATGCCATATTATTAGTATTGTTTCATGTTACTGAAAAATTACTGAAAAAATTTTGTTAGACTATAACACGATGATATTGTTCTACTGTTTTACTGTTTACACAGTTATATTGTTTCTATTATTACTGTTTCTATCATTATCATTGTCACTGTATTATTGCAATAATCTAGGTAAAATGGATATTATTTTATTTAAATAATAATATAATTGGACAACTTACACTAGGATTGAAAAAATTGATAGAGGAAACAACGTCTATATTTTGGATGGATTTAGGATACAGGTTGCACAACCAAAATACGGCTTCACTGCAGGGTTCCGGGGGATGACTAATGTCCCATATGTTATTGTTCTATTGTTCCACTGTTTCACAGTGAGTACTGTTTACTGTTATTGACTACCTAGCGGTAGGGCCTGGTCAGTGATCAGTCGTCAATATTGCATATTTATCATCACATTCCCGTATTATTTTATTTAATAAACTCTGCTATTTAATTATTTCTTGTCTAATTATTTGCAGGACCTTTACTAAGGGCCTGTTTGTTTCGTCGCAAAACGTCGCAAGTCGTAAGTCGTAAAATGAGAATGGAAAAAGTGAACTGTAGCAGAGAAAATATATTGTGTTTTACAGCGTTTGGTTGGTAAAGTGAAATTGTAAATGAAAAAGTATATTTGTTTTACGGTGTTTGGTTGGTAAAGTGAAAGTGTGAATGAGAAAGTATATGTGTTTTACGGTGTTTGGTTGGTAACTTAAAAGTGTAAGTGAAAAAGTTGGCCACAAAATTAACCGTAGCAGTGATTTAAATATTATAAATACTATTAAATTAAATATACTATTGAAAATTAAATTGTACTAATAAATTTGAGATAAAATATTAATAATTTTAATATTTTAATTATAACAATATTATTAATAAAATATTAGTAAAATTAGTAAAATATTACTAAAATATTAACTAAATAAATAATTATAAAATTTTAAGAAAATATAAAGAACATTAATAAAATTTTAAGGATACTAATAAAACATAAATATTAAAAAAATCTTAAGAAAAATAATAAAATATAGTTATAATATTATAATATTATAAAATACTTAAGATTATTATAATATTAAATTTTATTATAAAATATTATAATATTATAAAAATATAAAATAAACAAAGTAAAATATAATTATAAATTTAATAATAAAATATTATTATGATATTGTTATAATGAATTATTACAATATTAACATAATAAAATATTAATATAATTTTAAAATATATTATAATATTAATAAAGTAATTATTTATATATAATAATTTTATATTAAAGCATATTATTGTTATATTAATAAAATATTAAATCTAAATAAAATATTAAGAAAATTGGTGTAAATATTAATAAAATAATAAAGTATTAAATAACAATATTAAATTAAAATATTAAATTAAAAAAATTAAATATTAAATATTAAAAAAATATTAAAAATAATAAAAAAACTAAAAAATACAAATATAAAATAATTAGATAAGAAATTAAACACTATTAAAAATATTAAATATTTAATAATATTAAATTATATATTGATTATCAAATAATTGCTTTGGGACTGCAAGTGTACTACAAGTAAAATTTATATGACCACAAAATTAACTGTAGCAATTTCAAGTGGGAAAATGTGAGTATAAAAATGAGATTTACATGACCACAAATTTAACTGTAGCAACTGCAAGTGAAAAATGAGAGTTGTATTTTGCAAGTTGTTTTGCAGCGAAACAAACAGCGAAAAATGAAAAAGAGGTTTTACGACTTATGATTTTGCGGCCTTTTGCGGGGAGACAAACAGACCCTAAATGAAAAAGGAGAGAAAATGAGCCCAAAAGGCCACTGAAATTCAGAGTAAATCAAAATCAAGAATGAGGGCAAATGTTCAGCTGAAGATCAGAGCAAATCAGGAAGATAACACCAATTGAAAACTGATTAAATTTGGATTTTTATGAATCTATTTCGGTTAGCTGAAAATCAACACTGATATCGTCAAACTATAGCTCAAATAGAAAAACCAGATAGATAAATGGATGAAACATCAAAGAGGGACCTGCACCTCCCGGGTCTGGCCATTTGGCCAAAAAACTGCTGTCGATCTGCAGCTTTTACTGCGGATCCGCCACATTCTTGTTAAGATATTGTAACGCCCCGATCCCGCGGGTATGGGGATGTTATGGCGACGTACATACGCAAGGCGAAAATACCCCATGTACGTACGCTAAGTCTTAGTACAGGAAATAGCCTCCATATATATAAGAGTTTCAGCATTAAATAAGTACAAGAATACCTGCAAAAAGAGATTAGTGATCATGATAAATAAAATAAATATGGATAGATAAGACAATGAAAACAAATAATAAAATACCGGTGAATAGGAAAGAGTGGTAGTCTCGAGATCATATCTCGAGAAATCTTAGGTGATTTCCCGGATCTCCAACCTGGGTACGCAAACCCAGGGTCGTCAGAAAGTAACCTAGTCAGTGGTAAAATGAAGGAAGCAGTAATATATACTATAATAATACAGTCACGATAATGATATATAACACATGTGGATACCTTATGATAGTAATATGTATAATCAGTAGAAATATAACAATGTCATATGGAATACCATCAATACCTAGCATATTCTAATCGGGTCATTTCTACAGTAATATCCAATGTTGTATACTATATGTTCAGACTATGCTACCACCAATAATAGATAAATCACTGTGGGGACTTATGTTACTACTGCCAATAGAGTTACACCATTTAAGTATACAACACAATCATACTACCGTGTTATGAATATACAATGATGATGTCTGCAAGGTATACATAAAGAAGAATATATGCAATGCAGAGTATACATGTACATGAATAGTGTATTACGACATGGAGTGTAACAAATATCAGAAAGTGTAACAAGGTATACAAATGACATGATCGTAGATAAAATATCAGGAATAGTAACAAGTATAAAGGGACAATAATATACATGTGTCGAGCATGTCATGAGACCTATACAATAATAGCAATCAGTACCGTCTGGTATTTTAATCAATCTCCTCCAGTGTCCAATACCACTGGTAATTCATACCGGAGCCTGCACTCCGGACGAACCCATCCGAATATGGCATACGGGTACCATGATCCGAACGAGAGAGTGACTAAATAACAAGTATTCCTGACGTCACTATTGTTTATGCCATTTTATTATGTTAATTGGAAACCCAATGGTCAAGGAGCGCTTATCGGGTAGGTGTATCCCGTGCATGCGGGGATCACAATCTTAAACAAACCCTGGCTGCTGAGACCAGGGCCCTCCGCTAAGAGGGGAGCAGGAAATGGAAAACAGGAGCTCATGTAGCTATATGCAATCAGTAGGTTGCACAACCATTCCCTACAGTGGAACTAATAATGTGGATCCAGTACATCCACCTGATAAGATCTAATCAACCATCAAATTTCCTCCATCCCCAAGTTAACTTTATTATATTTAAAGTACACAGCGTAGCAGGAAAAAGTATGATTGAAGCAAAACCTGCACAAAAAATACAGAATTTTAGATTTAGAAATAAAGATGTGCAAGTGCTCAATTCTACCGCGATAGCAAGTGGCTATGCGGGTCGTGATCCACAAGGAGGGTTTGCGATAGAAGCATTCAAGGTTTTTTAATTGAAATCTTAATGAAGATAAAACGAAGATTCTTCTTTGTTTAAAGAAATGAAAATGAAAAAAGAAAGTTATGTTAAAGTCAGAAAGAAAACGAGAGATGAAGAAGGTTGAAAGAAATGGAGAATGACTATTTACAAAGAAAGGGGAAAGAAAGCGACTATGTACAAATGAGTTTGGAAAGAAGCGATTTGGAAGATATGGTGTTGATGATTTAATTTACAGAAATAAAAGAAAAGAAAGAAAATTGAAGAAATACTTACCTTAGTTTGGTTGATGACTTACTTGGAAACCTTGCATGTTCTACCTTGCTTTGGAGGCGTTCAACGCATAGGACATAGGATGGAGCTCAGTCCCCGTTCGCATTATATCATCAAGCCCGGCAAGAATGAAGTGATACGGATTTGAGGAGGAGAACATCTTCATGAAGTATCGTTGGCACTCACAAAGACTTTGTTATACTTATGCTTCAGAATTCACTTGCATTCTCATCAAAAACAAACAAAGGTAAAGTAGAAAGAGGAAAAGAAAAAGAAACTAAAAGAAAAGAGACGAACATAAACAAATATTTACCTTTATTGCTTGAAACAATGGAAGAAAGGAGGAGGGTACATCGGTGTCACTCTCAACATCAGCCTCTCTCTCTTACTTACATGAATCTTCATCTAACCTAAGCTTAGATACAAGTTACATAAAAAGAAAAGAAAACCTAAACTAAGAAATGGAAAACTTAGCTAAATCCTATCTCTGCCTTCTCCCCATTTTTGCTCAGCTAAAACCAGTATTTATAGGCAAAAAAAACCTAAAGGAGAAGATCCCAGGAAGATTGGGGAATCTCCTGGTCTGATGCATTTCGAGTATCTTCTTCTGATTTTCTTGTTTTTGCTTCAAAAGTTGACAAAACAGTCTTTGATTGTGCTTGATTCAGGGAGGATTCTTCTCAACCTTCCTTATATACCAAGATTTTGCCCTGATTTCTTCATCTTGATTTAGGGAGGATTCTTCTCAACCTTCCTTATATGCAAAGATTTTGCCCTGATTCCTTCATCTTGATTCAGGGAGGATTCTTCTCAACCTTCCTTATATGCAAAGATTTTGCCCTGATTTCTTCATCTTGATTCAGGGAGAATTCTTCTCAACCTTCCTTATATGCCAAGATTTTGCCCTGATTTCTTCATCTTGATTCAGGGAGGATTCTTCTAAACCTTCCTTATATGCCAAGATTTTGGCCTGATTTCTTCATTTCAAATTTATTCTGAATTAATCAGAATTTGGTGGAAAATATGATAATAAATGTGCAACATTAGTGACCAATCACACCCCCATACCTATCTTTTGCTCGTCCTCGAGCAAAACAACTAAACTATACTAAGGATTATTAGACCACTTTCGCAGGTCACGCGATTGCACTGAGCATGTGCAACAAACCGTTAAACCTCTAGGTTTCCCCTAGAGGACGAGTTTTGTCTCGTGAGGGTTTTCAGTGGATTACACCCACAAAATCCATAAAGAAAGAGAAATAAAGAGTTAGTATTTTTGAAAAACATTTTGAAAGAGAAAAATATTTGAAATATAATTGTAAGATTTAAGCAATCTATAAGTTATAGGAAAACTGAATTTTTCATTCCTAAACTTAGTCTCTATTCAAAAATTTGTTGTCAATCAAAGTAAGGAGTCAAATTGTACTTCTCATCTGGTCTATTACTTTACCCTAAGTCATATGCACTTTGTGATTATGAAAATTTTGACTAAGGATTCTTTAACTCTAACTCTTATGCCTCATTTATTATTATATATATATAATTTTTTTTTGGTATTATTCCTTAGTTCTAATAGGCTTTCTAATCTGCCCATGTAACGAGCCTTTAATCGATGACTCCCAAACCAAACGGTCTTAGGGCACCATGTCAAAAAACACCCCAAGGACTTAAGGACTCGAGCAAAGAAGGCCACAAAACTAAGGATTTTATTATATGCTTTTAGGCGTGAATACTTATGCTTTATTAGGCACAAATACCCAGCTTAATCAGAGAATGTTTATATATATATATATTTTCAAACTTATCTAATCATCTTTCGCATAAATACTAAGGCTTGCTTAGGCCAAAGCACCTAGCTAATCAATAATTAGATTTGTTTATCTTTTTTCTTTTTCTTTTTTTATAAGGCATAAGAATCTTTGTATTTGAACCCTAAGTGTGTAAGTGTATGAAGTGTGCATATTTCATCAAGGTAAAGATCAAGACTAAATTACTTTGACAAATTATCTTCCTAACCCTAAAAATCAAACAAATAATCTTATTTTGACCAAGTATAAGAAATCCTAATTTGGATTTTCCTATTCCTTAAAATTAACTTAATTTCTTACAAAAAATAAGTCAAAATATTGTTTCTATTTTTCAAAAAGTTTTTAAAAGTAAAGAAAATGTTAATTTTTTTATTTTTTATTTTTTTATAAAAAGAAAAACCTAAGTTATGTTAGAACCCTCCCCACACCTATCTCATGCATTGTTCTCAATGTATGAATTAATGCATAGATGAATGAAAAAGAAGAAAGGGAAGGAGAATGTTACCTTAAGGTGGTGGTTCCGGTGGTGGTCTGATTGGTCTACGAAATGCGACCCAATCGACTTTTCGTTGGGTTCGGAGGAACCCACCAGAAATATCTTTAATATAACCCATTAAAAAGATGTATCCATAAAGGATCTTTATTAAATATTTAACCCCATCTAATTTCCAAATTCCATAACTAATTTCAGAGTCAAATTTGTCAACCACCTCGTCCCAGAAAGGAGTATGAAATGATAGAATGATTGACTTGGACTCAGGAAGTACAAGAACTAACACTGACTCAGGAAGGTGACTTAAGTCAAGTAAAGGTTCAGGAGTCGAAATAGGTTCAGAAATTGGGTCCAAGTCAAGAAGTTGAAACTCAAGTCCACATGTATTTTCCAACAATGGAATGTGACCTAATATGGGTGATTCCAGTTCAGGAATGATACGTAGGGGAATCAAAACTGACTCCAAAATATTACTCAAGTTTGGTAACAAAACAGGAGTCAATATTGATTCAGAAAGTTGAACTGAATCACAGATTTGAGAATCTAGGTCACATATCTCATTGAGTTCAATATCAAAAAATTGAGAACTTGCCAATTTGTCAGTAGGATTTTCAAAATTGTATAATTGGTCAAGTTCAATATGATCCTCAAAGATGGGGGATTCAATTTCATGATGAATAGGCATATGATTCAATGTTAACTCGGAGAAAAGATCGAAATCAGGTGAAGATACCGGAGTCATAATCGAATCAGGAAGTAGAATTGAATCATTAAGTTGGGGTTCAGGATCATATTCATATTCAAGTTTCTATTTCAGGAAAAGGATAACTTGCTAGACTGTCAAAATTGGGAGTTTGGGCAAGTTTAAATGATTGTTCTGAAATGGAATCTTGATTTCCAAAACTACATGACTCTTCGGCTCTAACAGAATGGTTAGTGACATCAGAACTGGTCCAACAGTGAGAATGTAGAGACTCAACCATCATATCTATGTCACGATTAAGAGTGTTTTGAGCCTGAGTCATGGCTTCAAGCATCTTTTCATAATTGATAGGTTCATTATTTTGATGAAAAGATGAAGAATTATCTTGGAAGTGGTAGTGGAATTGTGAGTCCATCAGATTTTGGGATTTTTATTTGGACTCACGCATACTCATTTCCAAAATTGATAGTTTTCTAGTTTGGACTGGTGGAACTGAGTATGAATCTTGAAAATATTGTGGACTAGGTGGAGAAGGAGGACAATTTGGTTGAAAATCTGACTCGGGGTAGGTGAATCCCCACTGACTCTGCGAAGAGTTGAAATCGTTATGGAAATTATAGTCATACGATGGGGGGTATGGGTCATATTGATTCGGATAAGACCAATCCGGCACACTAGGTTGGTCAAAGTTATGATATGCCGGGTTGGTAATATCCGAAAAAGAATTTGATGTGTAATATGGATTATTATTGAAGTTGGAAAAATTGTTATTATAGGCCATATCACACAATGGGACACAAACAAAAAGAAAGAAAACAAACAAATAAACAAACAAAAAAGAAAAAATTCTAGCCTAAGTTAGGGTAGACCTATGACCTAGACGACTCCTAACTGATTAGACTGTCCACGGGAGGTTCAATGCAGACCTTGACCACAAGCTAATCAGCCAGGTCAGGGCAAGGTTGGTGGGAGGTTTTCCGTCAAAGACGTTCCTTAATTAAATAACCACCAACCTTCGGGCTTTCGGCCCTTAATCCCTTTCCTAGACACTGATTTGGCAGGAGTCAAATTCCAACACTTTTTCCCCTTAGGATAATCTCCTAATTGAGTCCGAGATGTCCCTAGGGCCAACGTCTACTCATTTTTAGTTAGGCTTGGGTTAGTGAGTGCTTGGAATCTGATTTTTGGGCTAAGGAAGGGTGATTAAATCCCCATCTTATCTTGTTAATGGGTGGTGCCCTTAAAATCAATTTGTGCAAGTGTACAAGATAAATAAGATTCACTCAAAACGATATAAATCAACCAAGAAGTGAGTCCTATGCTAAATGCAATGCATACGTACCTTGCTCCAGCACTCTTCAACAGTAAAAATAAATGAATTGAAAAGACACGTGCCTAAAATGCAAACGTCTAATCAATTTTTTATCTTTTCAACAAATGTTTTACTGTTGATTATTAGCAGGCTTATGTGATGGCATATAAGAAAAAGTAAAGTTGCAGAAAACTACAATTTTGTAAAACAAGCTGCCCTGCAAGAAAGACAGTTAGTAGTGAACTCTTCCTTGCCACGGAAATGCGGCTAAAGCCGAGCAAACGCGGCAATTCAGAGGGTACTTAGTCTCTGTTTTCTAGAACAGAGGCCCAAGACCACTTATATGTTTCTGTAATCCTTTTTTCCTGCTTTGCTTGCCCTATAACCTGCAACAGAGAAGAAAATTCATTTTAGTTCTAAAAATTCAATATAAATTAGATTTCAATAAAAACCATTACCCTCCCGGCAACGGCGCCAAAATTTGAATGAAGCAAAACCTGCACAAAAAATACAGAATTTTAGATTTAGAAATAAAGATGTGCAAGTGCTCAATTCTACCGCGATAGCAAGTGGCTATGCGGATCGTGATCCACAAGGAGGGTTTGCGATAGAAGCGTTCAAGGTTTTTTAATTGAAATCTTAATGAAGATAAAACGAAGATTCTTCTTTGTTTAAAGAAATGAAAATGAAAAAAGAAAGTTATGTTAAAGTCAGAAAGAAAACGAGAGATGAAGAGGTGGAGAGAAATGGAGAATGACTATTTACAAAGAAAGGGGAAAGAAAGCGACTATGTACAAATGAGTTTGGAAAGAAGCGATTTGGAAGATATGGTGTTGATGATTTAATTTACAGAAATAAAAGAAAAGAAAGAAAATTGAAGAAATACTTACCTTAGTTTGGTTGATGACTTACTTGGAAACCTTGCATGTTCTACCTTGCTTTGGAGGCGTTCAACGCATAGGATATAGGATGGAGCTCAGTCCCCGTTCGCATTATATCATCAAGCCCGACAAGAATGAAGTGATATGGATTTGAGGAGGAGAACATCTTCATGAAGTATCGTTGGCACTCACAAAGACTTTGTTATACTTATGCTTCAGAATTCACTTGCATTCTCATCAAAAACAAACAGAGGTAAAGTAGAAAGAGGAAAAGAAAAAGAAACTAAAAGAAAAGAGACGAACATAAACAAATATTTACCTTTATTGCTTGAAACAATGGAAGAAAGGAGGAGGGTACATCGGTGTCACTCTCAACATCAGCCTCTCTCTCTTACTTACATGAATCTTCATCTAACCTAAGCTTACATACAAGTTACATAAAAGGAAAAGAAAACCTAAACTAAGAAATGGAAAACTTAGCTAAATCCTATCTATGCCTTCTCCCCCTTTTTGCTCAGCTAAAACCAGTATTTATAGGCAAAAAAAACCTAAAGGAGAAGATCCCAGTAAGATTGGGGGAATCTCCTGGTCTGATGCATTTCGAGTATCTTCTTCTGATTTTTCTTGTTTTTGCTTCAAAAGTTGACAAAACAGTCTTTGATTGTGCTTGATTCAGGGAGGATTCTTCTCAACCTTCCTTATATACCAAGATTTTGCCCTGATTTCTTCATCTTGATTTAGGGAGGATTCTTCTCAACCTTCCTTATATGCAAAGATTTTGCCCTGATTTCTTCATCTTGATTCAGGGAGGATTCTTCTCAACCTTCCTTATATGCAAAGATTTTGCCCTGATTTCTTCATCTTGATTCAGGGAGGATTCTTCTAAACCTTCCTTATATGCCAAGATTTTGGCCTGATTTCTTTATTTCAAATTTATTCTGAATTAATTAGAATTTGGTAGGCTTTTGGGCTTGTTTCTCTTCATCTCCTTAAGGAATGGGCCTGCAAATAAATTAAACATTTAATTAGGACAAAGCAGATTTTATTCAATAATAAGTATGGAAATATGATAATAAATGTGCAACATTAGTGACCAATCAAAGTACAATGTATGGTACATGTAACATAATAACAGGACATGAGCTCTGTTGATAGCATAAAATAAGATAACGGGAAACAGAAAATAATAGATGTAGGATCTAGAGGTGGCCCTCGTGGCTTGGATCCACGTGGCACTGAGTTTCATACATCGCACATCAACAGCTCACATGTCCAGTAACAGGAATCTCAATATCAGTAACGGAAAATATTCATGTAACGGGAATACAGGACCACTAATGTAACAATAATCCATGTGATATGAACAGTGGTCAATGTAAGGGGAATATAAAGACAATCATCACATACACACAGGTGAGTCTATGCAACAGTAAGATATGATTATAATAACAATATCAGTGCAATACATGATCCGTGTCATATGTCCTTAAGTACATGCAATAACAGTGTCAAGTGTATCGGTGGGTCGGTAATAGTGACAGTGTAATAGTGACAATGTCTGGTATAATGATTACACGTGTATCAGTGTACATGTAGTAGTATTGCATAATCATAATAGATGTCCATGAAGTGAAAATGTCCAGTGATGTAATAGATGTGACTAAAACATGTGGAATAGATAATAATTCTTACAGTATTTATTAAAATGAAATTTCTCTAATTAATCATCTATCACGTATATTTTATATTAAATTATGAAGCAGATGAAAGTATTAATACAAGACATGACTTCTCTATAATTAAGTTATTAATTAACATTTATAGTGATTTACCCATATCCACGATTTAATAACTAAAGCAATCACTCAATTTATTAAACATGAATAAATATAACTTATAAAATGAAAACACTCACAACACTAGCCATGAGTGTAAGTTCACCTAGAGGGGGGGTGAATAGGTGATGGCTAATCTAATGGTCACTTAATGCCAAATGATGCAAATAATGCGGAAGCTAAAAGCAATTATGACCTAATTAAATCTTTTACACTAAACACCACGTATAACCAAAGAGTGTTGCCGAATTCCCCGTGAAGGGCTCTGGACAAACTCCTCTAGATTCCCCTTGAATGGGTTGAGGTGCCGCGTTGGCTCTCTTGGTTAAATACAAGTGTTAGTCAACAAACCCAAGCAAGTATACAATATGAGCACAATGAATATATCAAGCATATAAAGATAGACAATAAAGCATGCAAGATATAAACAAGGGAGAGAGAGAGAGAGAAATGGCAATCGCAAACACAAATGTATGTTTCGAGGTTCGAGCACACTTGCTCTACATCCTTGCCTTCGACACACGAAGGATTTCCACTATGCAAGATCCCAATGGATCTCTCCTCAGTGCTGCAACACCTACCCTCGGACTCCCTAGTCCCGTACACACGCAAGCTCACTAGCTTGCCGAGGCCGCACCTCAAACAACAAGAGTTCGCACCCGAACCCTAAACAACCACGAGCACACTTGCCTGTCTCCTCAAAGAACAAGAATGAAATCTTGGTGATCTAAACACTTTGATCACCAATGAAAGCTCTCACTACAACACACCTATAGGATGAATAATCAATGGATAGCTCAAGTGTGGTGTGAGAAAAACAAGGATGAAAGTGATGGAGGAAAACTCAAAGAATCACTTAAAACACTCTTGGTAAAATCTTCCCTTTAGATAGGAAATATTTGCTCTCTATTTTGTGAAGAAAAACTTCTGAAAAGAGTGGGAAAAACTGGCTCTAAAAACTTCTCCAAATCTTGTGTAAAACAGTCCACAAACCCCCAAATATATAGGCTGTCAAAAACTAGCCGTTGGGGCTTTGTCAGAACTGCCGGTCGACCCGTGCGGTCGACCGCCAACGGTCGGATTTCTGACCGTTGGAGCCACGGTCGACCGCCTGGGTCGACCGACCCACTGGAGCTGAGAGTCTAACTCTCTGTCGGTCGACCCGTGCGGTCGGCCGAACTTTCCAGAGAGCTCTGCTCTCTAGAGCGGTCGACCGGCACGGTCGGCCGTCCTCCAGTGCACAAAGGCGTGCACATCTGTGCACGTCGGTCGACCGGTCCGGTCGGCCGGCTCCAGGATTAGTCGACTTATAAAGGCTATTAGTCGACTTATCCGAAGCCTGAAACAGTTTTCTGAGATTAAAAAGTTAGTCTTTTTGACTCAAATAAAATCCCATAAAATACATAAAAATCTACAAAAATAGCTTAACCAATATACTTTGATATACAAATATGCTTGCACAAAATCAAGGCATGTTATAAAAGATTGGACTATTTTTGTAACTTGAAAATATTTGGCTCATGATAAAAACTGTTTTTCCAAAACAATATTTTTCCAAAACATGTTTTTCCAAATCTTCATCAAATACAAAAACAAGATATACTTTTAAAGCATAGTGTGTATGGATATGATCCACTACACAATCAAGATGAAATATCTATGTTTTTGACATTAAGCTCTAAATAAGGTTTTGGTTGAAACATATAACTTTGAATATAAAAAATCAAAACTATGTTTTTCCAAAATGAAAGTCTTTTCTAAATCTGAAAATCTTTTATGAAAAGACAATTAAATCAAGAGTGTGTGTGTGATATAATACTTGAGCAATCCACCAACTATCTATCCTTTACATTTTACTCTAAAACAAAAACAAAATCTTATACCTAGACACAAGTCTTGATCTTGAAGTCTTCACTTGAAGTCTTCTCATCATCTTGACTTGGTCCAAGCTTGATCCAAAAGCTCCTTGGATCACACCGTGCTAGCTCCAAATCTTGACATTTCATCCTTTGTTGAGCTATGCACCTACTAAGATCTTGATAATGAATCTGTCACTAATTAAACATAAGATCATTAGTAAACATAACTTCATGAGTTGATCATCATCAAAATTAGGGTGATAGGCCTTTGGGCCAACAATCTCCCCCTTTTTGATGATGACAAAACACATGAAGTTATATATGCATGGATTAAAGTAAAGCTTCAAAGAAGCTCCCCCTTAACTCATGCATCTCAAATAAAACAATAATATATGACAATGAAGCTCATAAACATGTATGCAATGTATGGAGATAAAACATGAAATCCTTTTTCTCCTAGTTGCAATACAAAACATATATGCATAACTAACAAGGAAAGACAAATACTTCTCCCCCTTAAGCAATGAAAACATGCATATAAACTCAAATACTTCTCCCCCTTTTTGTCAATCATCAACAAAGGGTTCAAAGTAAAATCAAATCAAACAAATTTTTCTCCTCCTTTTTGTCAAAAACAAAGAGATCAAGAAGGGGTAATACAAATCAATCAATAAAGATTTATATGCGATATACATTCATGAAGAGGAAGACGCTAAGTTGGCTTCCCTACACATATGCATTACATGAAGAAGGGATGACAAGCCCTAACTCACATAACACATATTATGTAATGTATAAGAGGAGATGTGAAGCTCCCCCTACACACGTATATCATATAAAGAAGAGTTGTCAAGCTCCTCAATTTATAATATACTCAACATGAATCTATATGTAGAAGAGATGTTAAGCTCTCATTGCATATAGGAAATACATACCAAAACATTTTTAAATTTTTCCCTTTTTTTTTTAAAATTTTAAAGGTATCAGAGCTCTTGTAAAACAATCAAATTTTAAGATACCTAATTGAAAAATAATCATTATCATAGTGATACCAATTGAAATTTAACAAATATGAAGTTGAAGCATTTTGATATCAATGGTAAACATAATGATCAAAAAAAATTTATTCTTTTTATCATAAACTTTGTGCTTTTAAAAATGTGAGCCAATTGTAAGTTAAGCACATGAAAATCATATATATGTATGAGAAATGAGTATACCAATTGAAATTGATACATACATATATAAGAAACAAAATATGAGTATATACAAAATAAGTTCATATTGATACCAATTGAAACGATTCAATGATACCAATTGACATAACAATAAGATCAAGTGTATAACTCATAACCTACCACCCTAATCATGTTCAAGATTAAAATGATTTTCACTATTAAGCATACTTGAGCATAATCGCCCAGCCATCCGCCCATAGAAGGTAGGGGTTTTCAAAAATAATGTTGAAAATAGTTTAGCATTGAAAATCACTACCAATTGAAGAATAAATAACTAGTTAAAGATATTTTTTGAAAAACTAGTTAAAGATCCTTCAAAACATGAAATCAAAACATATGTTTTTCATGGGTCATACCAAATACACAAAATTCAACACTCAATGACGATAAAGCTCAAAAATATATTCATGAAACAACGTCATGACAAAATAAATAAAGTGTGAGTGTACAAAAGTCATGTAATTAGTATTTTCACGAAAATAGGCAATGAAGCTCAAAAAGATCATGAATCTCATTAAATCATGAAAAATTATTTTTCATTTTAAAACACAAACTTCTAGGTATATGTATGATTTATCCAAATCTAACAATACACATACATATCCCAAACATAAAAGAGTCTATTAAAAGTATTTGCATGAAGGCTAGAGACTCACGGGTATACATGTATATTTATTAGATTTGAATTAAGCATGCATATACATGAAGTAAAATCATAAAAATTGGCAACGCATGTATAAATGAGAATCATCAAAACTAGTCTATACATATGCAAATAGTGGATACAAATGAGCATGAAGTTCAAATATATATGAGTCAATTGTAGTTCACTATTCATATTTGTATAAATGCAAGTTTGACACATTCTACATCTAAGCATGTAAATACCACATGAAGCACACAAAAATATGAACATGCTATATGATATATGAAATTAAAAGCATGTACATAAAAAGTAGGAGTTTAGAGATTGATATCAACTCCAAAGCTCCAAAAATGGTGGTCTTTTCACCAAAGCTCCTTGATAGTGATGCGTCTAAGATGTGCCCATAAAGTCCATTGCATCCACTACCAAGGCACCAATTCTCTCACGTCTTGAGAGATCCCTCACCTACATCAAAAACATGGGGTGGGGGTTTTGGTACCCATTTTTGCTTGGGTCCTTTGGGGTTAGACTTGTAAGGAACCCAAAATCTTTTATAATTAGCAAAATTTAGAGAATTAATATTATCATAACAAAACTTTGCTAAATGGCCTTTGCGGCCACAATGTGTACATACGTACACCTTAGTATGCTTATGTGTATGTGTATGATCGTGACGTGCAACATAAGCATATGCATGATGATGTTGTGCATGAATGTGTGGAGTTTGTTTCTTTGAAAATAAGGACTCCAATTTCTTATGATTAAATGCACAATTGCTCAAAGTTGAGCTCAAACAATTAATCCTATTTTTCAAAACATTTACTTCATTTTGATCAATAGAAGTGGTGGCATGTAAAGCATGATCAAAAGTCTTTTTCTTTTTAGAAACTTTTTCTTGTTCTTTTTCTTTTTCAAAAATTTTTCCTTTTAAACAAGAGTTTTCTTGAAAAATAACTTCTTTTTGTTTTTCCACCAAATCAATCTTATTTTTCAAAGACATATTCCCTTCACATAAATCATTCAATTTTGACATGAGGGAAACATTTTCATTTTTCAAATCTTTATTTTCTTTTCTAAGCATGTAATGTTAGATTTAAATGAATCTTGTTCTATATGCATGCAATCAACTTTCTTTTTCAAATTTTTATTTTCCTTTTTAATCATGTCATATTTCTCAAGCAATAATTGACAAAATGTAGAAAGCTCTTCATATGACATGTTATAATCCTCATCCTCGGATTTGGAAGTTACCTCAAGGGGGTTATCCCCTTGGACCATATTGCACTTGTTGGAGATGTCGCTTCCAACATCCGAATCACTCCTCGCATAGTATTGATCATTTTCGCCAAGGGAGAGGAGGGTGTTCCACACTACAAAAGCCAAATCAAAGTTAGAAACTCTAGATAAATAAACATCATCTAGGGTAGACTTTAAAGCATGAAGGGCTTTTGCATTAGCCTCAAAATTCTTACCATCTAAACAATATGCATTATTAGTAGTGGAAAGATAAACATGATAACCTAGGGCTTTGAGGTACAAGGACATCTTCACCTTCCATATATGGATGTTAACAATGTCAAACATGGGTGGTGACATGAAGTCCATGGTGTGTGTACAAAATATTGTGATTAGCCTAAAATGAAGATCTTTTACTCTAGGTTGTTAGACCAAATCAGAGTACCAAGCTCTGATACCAATTGTAAGTTCACCTAGAGGGGGGTGAATAGGTGATGGCTAATCTAATGGTCACTTAATGCCAAATGATGCAAATAATGCGGAAGCTAAAAGCAATTATGACCTAATTAAATCTTTTACACTAAACACCACGTATAACCAAAGAGTGTTGCCAAATTCCCCGTGAAGGGCTCTGGACAAACTCCTCTAGATTCCCCTTGAATGGGTTGAGGTGCCGCGTTGGCTCTCTTGGTTAAATACAAGTGTTAGTCAACAAACCCAAGCAAGTATACAATATGAGCACAATCAATATATCAAGCATATAAAGATAGACAATAAAGCATGCAAGATATAAACAAGGGAGAGAGAGAAATGGCAATCGCAAACACAAAGGTATGTTTCGAGGTTCAAGCACACTTGTTCTACATCCCCGCCTTCGACACACGAAGGATTTCCACTATGCAAGATCCCAATGGATCTCTCCTCAGTGCCGCAACACCTACAAGCCATCGGACTCCCTAGTCCCGTACACACGCAAGCTCACTAGCTTGCCGAGGCCGCACCTCAAACAACAAGAGTTCGCACCCGAACCCTAAACAACCACGAGCACACTTGCCCGTCTCCTCAAAGAACAAGAATGAAATCTTGGTGATCTAAACACTTTGATCACCAATGAAAGCTCTCACTACAACACACCTATAGGATGAATAATCAATGGATAGCTCAAGTGTGGTGTGAGAAAAACAAGGATGAGAGTGGTGGAGGAAAACTCAAAGAATCACTTAAAACACTCTTGGTAAAATCTTCCCTTTAGATAGGAAATATTTGCTCTCTATTTTGTGGAAAAAAACTTCTGAAAAGAGTGGGAAAAACTGGCTCTAAAAACTTCTCCAAATCTTGTGTAAAACAGTCCACAAACCCCCAAATATATAGGCTGTCAAAAACTAGTCGTTGGGGCTTTGTCAGAACTGCCGGTCGACCCGTGCGGTCAGCCGCCAACGGTCGAATTTCTGACCGTTGGAGCCACGGTCAACCGCCTGGGTCGACCGACCTAGTGGAGCTGAGAGTCTAACTCTCTGTCGGTCGACCCGTGCGGTCGGCCGAACTTTCCAGAGAGCTCTGCTCTCTGGAGCGGTCGACCGGCACGGTCGGCCGTCCTCCAGTGCACAAAGGCGTGCACATCTGTGCACGTCGGTCGACCGGTCCGGTCGGCCGACTCCAGGATTAGTCGACTTATAAAGGCTATTAGTCGACTTATCCGAAGCCTGAAACAGTTTTCTGGGATTAAAAAGTTAGTCTTTTTGGCTCAAATAAAATCCCATAAAATACATAAAAATCTACAAAAATAGCTTAACCAATATACTTTGATATACAAACATGCTTGCACAAAATCAAGGCATGTTATAAAAGATTGGACTATTTTTGTAACTTGGAAATATTTGGCTCATGATAAAAACTGTTTTTCCAAAACAATATTTTTTCAAAACATGTTTTTCCAAATCTTCATCAAATACAAAAACAAGATATACTTTTAAAGCATAGTGTGTATGGATATGATCCACTACACAATCAAGATGAAATATCTATGTTTTTGACATTAAGCTCTAAATAAGGTTTTGGTTGAAACATATAACTTTGAATATCAAAAACCAAAACTATGTTTTTCCAAAATGAAAGTCTTTTCTAAATCTGAAAATTCTTTTATGAAAAGACAATTAAATCAAGAGTGTGTGTGTGATATAATACTTGAGCAATCCACCAACTATCTATCCTTTACATTTTACTCTAAAACAAAAACAAAATCTTATACCTAGACACAAGTCTTGATCTTGAAGTCTTCCCTTGAAGTCTTCTCATCATCTTGACTTGGTCCAAGCTTGATCCAAAAGCTCCTTGGATCACACCGTGCTAGCTCCAAATCTTGACATTTTATCTTTTGTTGAGCTATGCACCTACTAAGATCTTGATAATGAATCTGTCACTAATTAAACATAAGATCATTAGTAAACATAATTTCATGAGTTGATCATCATCAAAACTAGGGTGATAGGCCTTTGGGCCAACAATGAGAAGGTAGCTCTCTTTCCCACGATCACAACGGTTCCAGAAGCATCCAAATCGGACTCCGGATGCTCCAGATATAGCCCGAACACTAAAAGTAATAGAAATGGGCTAAATTGTAATAAAGATATTTCGAATGCAAATATTATAAATTATTAGGGGGTTTTCTGTAGTTTTACCTTTATTTCATTTGGATGCGGGTATGGGTTGCTTATTGGGTCGGGTTTAGATCTGAACCCAAACCCAGAACTTAAATACATGAGTAATGGGTGAGTAGATTTGGGCAGTGGGTTATTGGGTTTAGATTATTTGGTTAACGGTTTGGGGTTTAAAATATTAGGTTTCAAAACCCACCCAATAAGGTTAATGGGTTCGGGTTCATACTCGAACCAATCAACAGAGAGCAGCAGCGACAGCTCTAGTGGCGGTCTGGCCCTGAGAGGGTAAGGGAGAGTGAAATGTAAGAGACTTAGAGAGAGAGAGAGAGAGAGAGAGTAAGTGATGGAGAAAGAGGGAGAGGGAAAGAAAGAGAGAGAGAGGGAGAGAGACAAAGAAGAAAGTTAATAGAAAGAGGGATGGAGAAATAAGGTGGTTAATGAGTCGGTGGAGGAAGCTTGTTGAAGAAGAAAGGGAAAAAATAAGAAAAAAATAGTTTAATAAGATTTAATTGGTATTATTTTAATTAGTCAAAATTTGACTGGTTCTGAACAGTTTACAAAAATTATGTAAAATAGAGAATATTATCTTGAGAAATAATATAAAAACTATTTAAAGAAATTCAGTCTAATTTGCAAATTAAAAATCCTAGAAGGTTTCGCCGGTACCAGGCGACACCGATTTGGCTTGATTTTGGAATAATTCTGAAAAATTTTCAAAAATACCAGAACGTAGATAATGTGATTTTAAGACATAATGTGAAAACAGATGCTCAAAATTCAACTCCATTTGTGAGGACCGATTATTGGTATTGGTCGACACTGATTTCGGAGATTTTCCAAAATAATCCAGAAAAATTCCAGAAAATTTTGAAAAATCTATAATATTGAAAAATAATATCTAAAACTGAAATTGGTTAAATCAAACTATCAGGATGGTCAAATCAACTTTGTACGTTGTATCGAGTCTGATACTGTGATACGTACATCAAGGATCAGGGGGTTACATTTCTCCCTACCTTACAAAAAAAATTCGTTCTCGAAATTTCAGTTCGAGGAGGGGAACAATATCTACAGTCATGGAGCCTGAATGTTAGGGCCCATAACGCTTCCGCTGCGCACTCTGATATCTATAGCGAAGTTGAGACTGGGTGACTAGTATCTATATCAAATTAATAACGAAAGAATCAAAAGTGTGAAGGAAAAGTTATTAGAAATCAGACTATTCAGACTGATTATGAAAGTAAGAATACTAGAAGACAAGGAAGGGATTATCAACAAACTGAGATATTCTTGTACTCATAGCTGGAATTCCTAAGTTCATATACAGATGAGTTTTAATCTGAATCTGATTGTACTGTTGGTAAGAGCCCAAACATTGACCCAGGTGGTTACCCGCACTAGGTGTGAACCTAGGCTCTGATACCACGATGTAACGCCCTGATCCCGCGAGTAGGGGGACCCTATGGCGACGTTGAAAGTACACCTAGAGGGGAGATGAATAGGTGTAAGGCTAATCTATGACAAATAATGCGGAATTTAAAAACTAATGCAACACACTTAGTGTAACCAGAGGTGTAGCCGAATTCCCGGTGAAGGGCTCTGGACTATCTCCTCTAAATTCTTCTAAATAAGAGTTGAGGTGCTATGTAAAGCTCTCTTAGTTCAACATAAGTGAGGCACACACACAATTAATACCAAACATATAAATGATATGAACAATATGAAATGATGCGAGGCACAATATAAAAGAGAGAGAGCTAGAGAAAGTGGATCAAACACAAACACAAGCATATGTTTCGAGGTCCGAGCACCCAGCTCTACATCCCCGCCTTCACACAGAAGCATTTTCACTAACTTGTCCACATAGGACTTCCCACACAGGCAACCTCCACTGAGAATTTGGGTAAATACAAACCGGGAGTACACAACTCCTCTCTCAACCAATACAACCTCTCACTAGAGGCAAAGCACAAACCAACACAATATCAACCTCACAAATGAGGGATAGGCACAAAGCCAACACCAACAACAATTACCTCACACTTGAGGGATTCCAACTCAACCTCCACAATCATCTCTACACGAGAGGGATACCAACAACAAGGAAATGAGGTTTACAATACAAGGTGATCACAAAGACCACAAACCAAATCTTTTCTTACTAAACAAGATTCTAATAGATATGATAGATATAATAAGCTCAAGTGTGAGAAAATCAAGGTGTTTGAAAATCAAATAACAAAGAAAAATACTTGGGAAAACAATTAGAATTTGATAGAAATGAAGATCAAAACAAATATCCCAAATACTCTATTTTTCCTTGATTTTTCCAACCCCTGAAAAAAATAAAGATGAATCTTTTTGGCTTGAAAACTCTTTTGAAAACTTGCATTAAATACTGGAAAGAATGAGAATTTTTGCTCCTGAAAAACTTGTTAAAAATCAACTCAAATGGGGGTATTTATAGCCCCAAAGGAATCTGCCCGTTCACAGCTGGAAAGGGCAGATTTGCCCTTCCGGTCGACCGACCGGTCGACCGGTCCAATGGTCAGATTTCTGACTGTTGTGCCTCCGGTCAACCGGCCCGATCACCGAGACTGGATACAGAGAGCAGAGCTCTTTGCCGGTCTACCGGCCCAGTTGACTGAGGCCATATCTAAGAGAGCAGAGCTCTCGGGACGGTCGACCGCCCGGTTGATCAGCCCACCAGCCCTGGCTGCGTGCACGTCCTGTGCACGTCGGTCGACCGGTCCGGTCGACTGACTTCTACCTCGGTCGACCGGTCCGGTCGACAGCCTAGTCAACATTTATAGGATTTAAAAACTTATCTTTTTATTATCAAATAAATCCCATAAAATCACATAAATTCCACAAAAATATGTTCTTATTTTATCTTTGAAATACAAATATGTGTGATAAAAATTTAACACATATTTCAAACAATTTGAACCATTTTTGTGTGATAGAAAATTTGCCTTAAAACAAAATCTGTATTTTTTGAAATTAGGATTTTTGAAATGGAAAACTGTTTTCTCCAAAACTCATGTAAATACAAAAACATGATATTAAAATAACTTTGAAGCATATTGTATATGGATAGAATCCAATATACATGAAAGGTATTATATCTATGTTTTTGACTTGAAAACCAAGATCGGTTAAACTGAAAAATCAAAACATGAAACTTATGTATGTATTGTGAACTTAAGCATATTACACTATCTAATCTTTACAATGAGATCTAAACATAATCTTAACTAAACAAACCGTTGTCTTCTTGTAGAACTCCGTCTCCAAATCGACTCGATCCAAACGTGATCCACCGAGCTTGACTCCAACCGAGTGCCAGATGTGAACTTGACGCTCGAGCTCTTGAATCACCAAGTGAAAGCTCCAAAACACATTTATTGAAGCTAATCACCTACTAATATCTTGGTAAAATATCTGAAATTAAATATCACAAGATCATTAGTAAACTATAACTACATGAGTTAATCATCATCAAAACTAGAGTGAAGGGCCTCTGGGCCAACAAATGAGTTTTAATCTGAATCTATAGCGAAGTTGAGACTGGGTGACTAGTATCTATATCAAATTAAAAAAGGAAAGAATAAAAAGTGTGAAGGAAAAGTGATTAGAAATTAGACTATTCAGACTGATTATGAAAGTAAAGAATATTAGATGACAAAGAAGGGATTATCAACAAACTGAGATATTCTTGTACTCATAGCTAGAATTCCTAAGTTCAGATACAAATAAGTTTTAATCTGATCTGATTGTACTGTTGGTAATAGCCCGAACATTGACCTAGGTGGTTACCCACACCAGGTGTGAACCCAGGCTCTGATACCACGATGTAACACCCTGATCCCGCGGGTACGGGGACGCTATGGCGACGTATATCGCAAGACAAAAATACCCTCACGTACGTACGCTAAGCCTTAGTACAGGAAATAGCCTCCATATATACAAGAGTTCCAACATTAAATAAGTACAAGAATACATGCAGAAAGAGGTTAATAATGATGATAAATAGGAAAAATATGGATAGATAAGAAAATAAAAACAAATAATAAATACCGATGAATAGAAAAGAGTGGCAGTCTCGAGATCATATCTCGGGAAATCTCAGGTTTTACGAAATCCCGGATCTCCAATCTGGGCACGCAAACCCAGGGTCGTCAGAAAGCGACCTATTGAGTGGCAAATAAAGGAAGCAGTAATATGTACTATAATAATACAGTCATGATAATGATATATAACACATGTGGATAACTTATGATAGTAATATGCATAATCAGTAGAAATATAACAATGTCATATGGAATACCATCAATACCTAGCATGTTCTAATCAGGTCATTTCCACATTAATATCTAGTGTTGTATACTATATGTTCGGACTATGTTACCACCAATAATAGGTAAATCATTGTGGGGACTTATGTTACTACTGTCAATAGAGTTACACCATTTAAGTATGCAACACAACCATACTACTGTGTTATGAATATACAGTAATGATGTCTGCAAGGTATACATGAAGCAGAATATATGCAATGCAGAGTTTACATGTACATGAATAGTGTATTGTCTCATAGAGTGTAACAAATATCAGGATGTATAACAACGTATACAGATGACATGATCGTGGATAAAATATCAGCAACAATAACAAGAATAAAGGGACAATGATATATATGTGTCGAGCATGTCATGTGATTTATACAATAATAACAATTAGTACCTCCTGGTATTTTAATCAATCTCCTCCAGTGTCCCATACCACTAGCAGTTCATACCGGAGCCCGCACTCCAGACGAACCAATCCAAACATGGCATACAGGTACCATGATCCGAACGAGAGAGTGACCAAATAACAAGCGTTCCCGATGTCACTATTGTTTATATCGTTTTATTATGTTAATTGAAAATTTAATGGTCAAGGAGCTCTTATCAGGTAGTGCATAACCGGGATCACGGCCTTAAACAGACCCCTGACTGCTGAGACCAGGGCTCTCCGCTAAAAGGGAAGCAAGAAAAGGGAAACAGGAGCTCATTGAGCTATATACAATCTGTAGGTAGCACTACTATTCCCTGCAGTGGGACTAACAATTCCAGTACATTCACCCGATAAAATCTAATCAACAATTAAGTCTCCCCCATCGTCAAGTTATCTTTATTATATTTAAAGTACACAGCGTAGAAAGAATAAGTACAGTGCATGACACATGTAACATGATAATAGGACATGAGCTCTGTTAATAGCATAAAACAAGATAATAGAAAACGGAAAACAATAGATGTGAGATTCTAGAGGTGGCCCCATGGCTTGGATCCACGTGGCACTAAGTTTCACACATCGCACATCAACAGCTCACATGTCCAGTAATAGGAATCTCAATATCAGTAACAGAAAATATTCATGTAACGGGAATACAGGACTGCTCATGTAACAATAATCCATGTGACATGAATAGTGGTCAATGTAATGGGAATACATAGACAATCATCACATACACACAGGTGAGTCTATGCAACAGTGAGATATCATTATAATAACAATACCGGTGCAATACATGATTCGTGTCATATGTCCTCAAGTGCATGCAATAACAGTGTCCAGTGTATCGGTGGGTCGGTAATGGTGACAGTGTAATAGTAAAAATGTCTGGCATAATGAAGTATGCGTGTATCAGTATACATGTAGCAGTATTGCGTAAGCATAATAGATGTCCATGAAGTGACAATGTCCAGTGATGTGATAGATGTAACTAAAACATGTGGAATAGATAATAATTCTTACAGTATTTATTAAAATGAAATTCCTTTAATTAATTATCTATCACTTATATTTTATATTCAATCATGGAGCAGATAAAGTATTAATACAAGACATGACTCTCTATAATTAAGTTATTAATTAACATTTAAAGTTATTTACCCATATCCATAATTTATTAACTAAAGCAATCACTCAATTTATTAAACATAAATAAATATAATTTATAAAATTAAAACACTCCAACACTGGTAATAGAAAGGTAGCTCTCTTTCCCACGATCGCAACGGTTCCAAAAGCGTCCAAATTGGACTCCGGATGCTCCAAATATAGCCCGAAAACTATAAGTAATAGAAATAGGTTAAATATGTAATAAAGACATTTTGAATGCAAATATTATAAATTATTAGGGGGTTTCTGTAGTTTTATCTTTATTTCATTTGGATGCAGGTATAGGTTGCTTATTGTGTCGAGTTTAGATCCGAACTCAAACCCAGAACTTAAATACATGGGTAATGGGTGAGTGGATTTGGGCAGTGGGTTATTGGGCTTAGATTATTTGATTAACGGGTTTGGGTTTTAAAATATTGGGTTTCAAAACCCACCGAATAGGGTTAATGGGTTCGGGTTCACACCCCAACCCATCAATAGAGAGTAGCAGGGACAACTCTAGTGACGGTCTAGCCATGAGAGGGTAAGGGAGAGTGAGATGTAAGAGACTTAGAGAGAGAGAGAGTGATGGGGGGAGAGGAGAGAGATAATGAGAGAGGGAGAGACAGAGAGGGAAGTTAATAGAAAGAGTGATGGAGAAATAAGGTGGTTGATGAGTCGATGGAGGAAGCTTGTAGGTGAAGAAAGAAGAAAGGAAAAAAAATAAGAAAACAACTGTATTACGCTTGGGCATCCTTAGGTTAGACACTAGGGGCCCTTACGAAATGTAAACAACTGTTGTATGCACAGTTATCCATTCTGGTGCAACAAATACTCGGTCATATGAATTGAAGACTTCGCTGGCAGGAAATTCTTACATAAACGAGTCACTAATATGGGATGCCAATACTTGGCACCTTTAGTGCGTGTAGAGTTAGTGATGAGACAGTTGAGTATGATCGTGTTAATGCAGACTGTGTGCTACTTTGTCATCAGATCATGAATAATCTGCAACACTGGCCTATTGAAAGAAGTAGTATGATCAAGGCTGAGAATATTGCATTGGATTCAGCGTCCAAAGCAATATATATTCCTAAAGGTTGTACTACTTTGAGCCCACGGTCCTGCTCAGTGCAACGAGCACCCATGATGGTCATGTACTCTATCAAAGGAAGGGGCTCGCTATGTGTGGGTTGCTCGGGACTTGCGTGTAATCCTTTATCATATCAGTGTGACAATGACGTCCCAGTCTCTAGATGCACAGTAAACTGATGAGCATTGAGGTCTGTGGTGGTATGGTCAATACTAGAGTAGAAGATCTTAACGAGTTCAGGACAATAATAGGCTTCATACTCTAAATTATCATAACCAATGTGAACTAATTCCAATCCCTAATCCTATCAAGAAACACATAGTCATACCCATTGATATCACTAAGAATCCTAGAAAAATTCTTTTCTGCAAAAATAGTAGGTGCCATAAATTGAAATTCAGATAAGAAGATAGGAATTTGCAAACCTTCCCCAGAATTCGAGGGGGATCAAAAACCAAATTGCACAAAGCAATCCACGCAGAAATGTACAGAGCTTACTGTAGATCTGGGATTTACAAAGGGAAGGCGGCCATGTAGAAATTTCACGGCGCGCAAGAGGAACCTGTATCGTCGTGGATGCATGGCTTTGGCAGAGAAAATACGACAAAGTTTGGGAGGCAGAGGATTTGATTTTTTTAGAGGCGGCGCGCTCGTCTCTCCTCTCCAGATCTAATCTCAAAATTAGGGTAAAGGCATGAGAGAGGGTTGAAGGTGTTATATAGAGGTCTGAAAAGGGTGCTTTCCCTTTTTTGACCCTAAGTAATAACGTAAATAGTTTACCTAGGGTTTATTTCTGAATTTTTATTGGTCAAGAATGGATATATTTATAAGAAAGATAGCCTAGGTGTTATTTATCAATTAAATCCTATTTTTCTATGTTTATTTTTATATTTCACTCTAAAAATTTATATTATTTTATTTATATATATTTATATAAATTATTTTATAAGGTAAAAGAAAGTAAAAGTTGGTGGTATTTACAAGAAGGGCCCCAAAAGATTTACAATGAATGATAGGGAAATTCGAAGGAAGGCCTAGTCACGTGTAGACTAGGTTGCAAAGAACCAGTTCAAAAATCCCTGTGACTCAGGCTCAGTGGTGTAGAATGGTTTCAATTTTTGACCATTGACTTTAAAAGTGTTACCATTCTTGGGATCAGAGATTTCTACTGCACCATGAGGAAAAACTGTATGCACAAGATATTATCCTGACCACATGTCTTTAGTTTACCAGAAAAAAGGTGGAGGCTGGAGGTGTAAAACAAAACCTTTTGTCAAGGGACAAAATTCTTCTTATTTATGGATTGGTCATGGAAGAGTTTGGTTCTGTATTTAGAAATCTGAGCATTATCATAAGCTTTAATTCGTATTTCTTTAACCTCAAAAATCTGCAATTTTCTTAAGTCACCAGCTTTCTTCAAGTCGAAATTCAGTTATCTAATAGCCCACAAAGCACGGTTTTCAAACTCCACAGGCAAATGACATGATTTTTCAAATATCACTCGATATGGAGACATTCTTAGGACAGTTTTGTAGGCGGTCTGATAAGCCCATAGTTCATCGACAAGCCTGATAGACCAGTCCTTCCTATTCTTTCCTACGGTCTTCTCCAAGATGAGTTTAATTTGTCTATTTGTCACCTCCACTTGTCCATTCGTCTGATGATGATAGGCCATAGATAATTTGTGAGAAATAGAGTACTTCCGCATTAGGGCTTCAAAAGCCCAATTGCAGAAACAACACTTTAAGCAATATACATCACTCAAAATATATTTTCTAAACTATGTGCTATGCACACGTACCTAGACTCCAGCACTCTTCAACAGTAATAGAAAATGTAACAAAATAGACACATGCCAAATGCAAAGTCTAAATCATTTTTAGCATTTACAATCACTTTTATTATTAAGTTAGATAATATATGGAGAGTATATTAAATGAGAAATTAAAGCATGTAGAAGCTAAATTATTGAAGTTCAATCCCCCTGCAAATAAGCTGGTGAGTAGTCCTCTCAGATTGTCGCGTTTGTGTGACAATACCTTTTGGGTTTTGCTTTCTATAGCAGAGTCCAGAGACACTTATATGTCCACTGCAGCTCTTGTTTTCTTGATATCATTCACTACACACCAAGAACAAAAAATAAAATTAATCAATAAAGTAAATAAAATGAGATTTACTTACCGTCTCTCCCGGGTAACGACGCCAAAATTTTGATTGAGGTAAAACCTGCACACAAAGATACAGAATTTCAGAATTTAAGAATAGAAAGTGCAAGATACTCAATACTACCGCTATAGCAAGTGGCTATGTGGGTTGTGATCCATAAGGAGGGACTAGCGATGGAAGCTTTTAATAAATTCACTTTTAGTTCACTAAAGATGGTTAAAAGTCTTCTTTGTTCTTTAAAAAAAAAGAAAGAGGAAAAAACTATGTTAATTTGTATGGGTGGTAGATAGAAGGAGATGGTGATTTTGAAAATTTAGAAAACTTAGTTAAAGAAAACAAATGAAATGAGTAAAGAAAAGAGTTGGTGATTGAAAGTGATTTAAACTAAAGTATTAAAAGAAAAGAAGAAAATCAAAAAGAAATACTTACCTCCTTTAACCAAATGCTTACCTTGAATCTTTGGCGATAGTGTTACCTTGAAGTGGAGGCAATCAGTGCATAGCCCATAGGAGTTGATTCCCGTCTCTTCCACATTACATCATCAAGATTACACAAGTGTGAAATGATATAGACTGAGACTAAAATTAATTGTCATGAGCTACATGCATAAGATAGGTATGGAGGTTGGGGAATAACTTAGATTTTTGAATTTTTTTTTAGGATTTTACATTTCTTTTAGAGCTAACTTAGATTTAAACTTTTTTCTTTTAGAGCTAACTTAGATTTTTTATTTTTTTTACGATCTTATTTTTATTTTAGAACTAACTTAGATTTTGATTTTTTTTAAATATATAAAAAAATTTCTTTTTGATCTATTTTTAAAAAAATTAACTTGATCTTAGAAATTAGGAAAACTCTAAACTAGGATTTCTTAAAATAAGTTAAAATAAGAAGAATCGTTGGAGTTTTAGGTTAAGAAAGAAAAAATAGAAAGATAATTAGATTTTGAATTTTTTCTAAGTATTATATACTTTTACATGTTGAGGGATTAAATCTAAGACTAAATACCTTTATTTATTTATATAAAAAAAGAAAAAAATTTAGAAATAAAAATTTTAAATATAAATAAACACTTAATCACCAATTAAGCTGGTTAGTTGTGCCTTAAGAAGTATGAAGTCACGCCTAAAGATGGCTAAGTTCTTAACATTCGTGGCCTTATTTACTCGAGTCCCTGAATCTTAGGGATGTATTCTCATCTGGTGCCCTAAGATCATCTGATCTAGGAGTCATCGGTAAAAGGCTCGCTACATGGGTAAATTAGAAAGCTTAATAAAGCTAAGAAAAATAATAAGTGTACATACATGTTTATAAGAAAAATAAGAAATAAAAATTAATAATGAATATAAGTAAAGGAATCATAGTCTAAGAGCAATTCCTCATACAATAAATATAAATATTTTAGGCTTGATACAAAATCTAATGCTATCTATTTTTTATATTTAACCTTGACAAAACTTCAAATAGAGACTTATAATAAGAAAGAATAGTTTGGGGTAACCTAAAACCAGAAGATCACTTAAATTTTTACAAAAATAGATCGTAAACTTTCTTTCTCTTTCTTTTTCTTTTTCTTTTTCTTTGTGAAAAATCACTAACATGTTTTTTTCTTTTTTATAGATTTTGTGGGTGCAATCCACTGAAAACCCTTAGGAGACAACACTGCTCCTCTAGGGTAATCTAGAGATTTAACGGCTTGTTGTACATGCTCAGGCAATCGTGTTACCTACAAAAGTGGTGTAATAATTTATGTTGAAACTTGTTTTGATGATAACAAATGTAATTTGGCTATTTTGTGTATTTTATATAGAATGTTAAAAGCCTTGAAACTTACACACACAAATAGTCCTATTAGTCGACTTGACTCTTCTTATAGTTAACTAATACAATGTCTAGTTGACTTATTAAAGTCCTGTAGTTGACTAATTCTGTCCAGAAAAGATATCCACTCTCTATTTGTTGACGAAAAGTTGTATTAGTCGACTTATATACACGGTTAGTCTACAAATCCTTAATGTAGTCGACTTATAATTTCTGTTGGTCGACTAATTCCAGTTTACAGAGACTTGCATATTTGTATCAGTCTTGATATAATTCACTTGCTCCATTGACTAGTCGACTAACTCAGGCAAATCTTGTTCCCCTAGTCGGCTACCCTCCCTTCCCTAGTCGACTTATAACAATTTCTGACTGTTAAACAGTTATTGGTTTTCTGGTGTTTATCCAACGTTTTAATATTCAAATTTGTCCTGATAACTACCCTAACTGACCATAGATTTCAGTTATAAATACGTATATTTTTCTAAGCTAAAAACACCAATTCATATGATTAGTTTTCTGTCCAAAATCCGTTGAAATATTCTGTTTTCTAGAAAACTAGTTTCACTTTTTATTCTTCACATAAATTTCAATCCTCTAGTGAAGAATTCTGAGAGTTCACCTATAAGAGACCTTGTTCACGATCACATACAGATTCAAGACTTATAGGATTGGTTGTAATCACTCAAAGTGAAGAATTATACAAGAGCGTCTTCTTGGTGTAGAAAAAAGTTGTACAAGGTATTATTATCTTCTTGGTGTTAAGAAGTGTTGTACACATTTGGCAAAAAGGTATTTTGTCAAGTGGTGTACAGGTGTTGATTTTGGGTGTACAAAATCAAGGATAAAGGAAAATCTCAAGTGGATTGCTGGGGGACTGGTGTAGGTCAAGAGGACCAAATCAGGATAAAAGCTCTTGTGTTTGTGTTTGCATTTTCTGAGATTTATTTCCTTTCTTACAAGTTATTTTATTAACCTAATTATCTTTGTTTGAATATTGTGTTGACATAATTTTTAGATCCTACAATTGGTATCAGAGCCCTGCATACCCTGTCAACACCCTACAAGGATGGCAATAGAGTTTCCTTCATCACAACTCAGAGAAGGACATTCTACACAATGTCCACCACTATTTGATGGATCCAACTAAAACTATTGGAAGGTAGAATGAAGATCTACTTCCAATCACTCAACTATAAACTTTGAAACATAGTAGAAGCATCGTACAACAAGCCGACCACCAATTACAGTGCATGGAATGAAAAATAAAAGAAGTCTGCAAACCTTGATGCCAAAATAATGAACGCGCTTTTCTGTGTCTTGAACAAAGAAGAATTCAATCGCATATCAACAACCAGATCTGCAAATCAAATATGGCAAATTTTACAGTAGAACATGACAATTTCAGAAATGATTACAAGATTCACGAACATGACAAATTTCTTAGTAGCCCTTGGAAAGGAATACACTTAAGTGAAAAAAGTTAGAAAGATTCTTCGTGCACTTACATCAGATTGGGAAAAAAACTACTGCAAAAGAAGAAGCAAAAGATTCTCAACAATGTCATTAGAAAACCTTATTAGTAATTTAATGGCATATGAAGTGCAATTTGAAGATCGAAAGAGTGATGAACTTCAACTTCAATCAAAGAAGAAAGTACTTGCCTTTCATACATTCTCAGATATAGAAGATTCAGATGATGATGAAAAGGAGATGACAATGCTCTCAAGAAAATTCAGAAAGTTCTTGAAGCAAGGTAAGTTTAATCCTATATGTTTTAATTATAATAAAACAGGTCATATGAAGAAGGATTACCGATTGCTAAAAAGTAAAGAAAAATTTAAGAGCAAAAAGTTCAAAAAGAAGAAAGACTATCAAGTATCATGGGAGAATAGTGATTCATCTTCCTTAGATGAAGAAGAAGTCACTGGACATGCAAACATTTGCTTTATGGCTCAAGAAGAAGATGAGGTACAATATACTGAACTATTAGATGTTTTTCATGAACTTTATAATGATCTTAAGAATGAAAAGATGAAAAATAAAGTTTTATCAAAAGAAAATTCTGTTTATGTTTCTCACATTTCTTCTGTAAGTTCTCAAGAGGATGACTTTGAAAAAGTTATATTATCATTAAAAAGGATAATGAGAATTTTTTAAAAGATAATGTTTTGCTTAAAAGAGAAACCATGTCTTTAAATGAAAGAATTTCTATTTTAAATAAAGACATGACAAGTTTCAAAGATAAATATGAAGAACTTTTGAATAAAGTGACAAAGTTTAATAAAGAAAAACAAATTTAAACGATATATTGTCATATCAAAAGGTTTCATATAATCATTTTAGACTTGAATTTTCAAAAGATAAGCATATTGGTCTTGGTTGTTCAAAAGATAATGTTGAAAGAACTACACGTCTACAAAAAAAATAATGATAATTTTTTTATTAAGAAGATCATGAAATCAAAATATAAATATATTTTGATTCTTAAAAATCTAAATAATATGGATAAAAATGCTTATATTACATCATATGTACATGATATATGTAGTTCATGTAATTATGTTTATACTAACAGATGGAAACCAAATTCAAATTGGGTTTGGATTCCTAAAGGTTAATATTTTGATCATGTTATGATTGGTGCCATTAACAATGTTTTATCTTATAGGTTCCATACAAAGAAAAGAGAATACCTGATGATATAAATTATTTCTAACATTTGAAATTATATCATATGTATGTTATGATGCAGGGGGAGAACACTTGTTATGTATATTTGTTTTAACCTGTTTTCTGCAGGGAGAGTTTCTCTAAGGGGGAGCTTGTGCATACACACATTGTCATCATCAAAAAAGCGAAAATGTTGGAACTTATTTTGATGATAACAAATGTAATTTGACTATTTTGTGTATCTTATATAGAATGTTAAAAGCCTTGAAAGTCATACACACAAATAGTCCTATTAGTCGACTTGACTCTTCTAATAGTCGACTAATACAATGTCTAGTCGACTTATCAAAGTCCTGTAGTCGACTAAGTTCTGTCTAGAACCCCTCTCTATTTGTTGACTGAAAGCAGTATTAGTCGACTTATATACACGGTTAGTCAACTAATCCTTAATGTAGTCGACTTATAATTTCTACTGGTCGACAAATTTCAGTTTTCAGAGACTTACATATCTGTATCAGTCTTGATGTAGTCCACTTGCTCCATTGACTAGTCGACTAACCCAGGCAAATCTTGTTCCCCTAGTCGACATCCTCCCTTCCCTAGTCGACTTATAACAGTTTCTGACTATTAAACAGTTATTGATTTTCTGGTGTTTATCCAACGTTTTAATATTCAAATTTATTCTGATAACTACCCTAACTGACCATAGATTTTAGTTAAAAATATGGATGTTGTGCTAGGCTAAAAATACCAATTCATATGATTAGTTTTCTATCAAAACTCTGTTGAAATATTCTGTTTTCCAGAAAACTAGTTCCACTTTCTGTTCTTCACACAAATTCCAATCCTCTAGTGAAAAATTTGAAGAGTCCACCTTTAAGAGACCTTGTTCACGATCACATACAGATTCAAGACTTATAAGATTGATTGTAATCACTCAAAGAGAAGAATTGTACAAGAGCGTCTTCTTGGTGTAGAAGAGAAGTTGTATAAGATGTTGTCTTCTTGGTGTTAAAAAGAGTTATACACATTTGGCAAAGAGTGTTTTGTCAAGTGGTGTACAAGTGTTAATTTTGGGTGTACAAAATCAAGGATAAAGAAAATATCAAGCGGGTTGCTTGGGGACTGGATGTAGGTCAAGAGGACCGAACCAGAATAAAATCTCTTGTGTTTGCGTTTGCATTTTTTGAGATTTATTTCTTTCTTGCAAGTTATTTTATTAATGCTAATTATCTTTATTTGAGTATTGTGTTGACGTAATTTTTAGATCCTACAATTTAGTTAGAATTTTTTTTTCTTTGCTTATTTTGCTCGAAGACGAGCAAAAGTTAGGTTTAAGGGTGTAATTAGTGTTCAATTTTGTATCATTTTGCTTCACATTTTCATGCATATTATCCATAAAAATGAGGTTGTTAATGGTTATTTCACTTAAATTTCAGGTCCACTCTTTAATGAAGAAGAAGGCCCAAATCCAAGCTAATTAAAAGATTAAAAAGAGATTAAAAAGAGGCCAATCCAAAGAAGCACAAATCTGCAATGAACCAGGGAATATTCTCTCGGTTGTAGAACCTCCCATAGTACACCTGGGTAAAGACAGCCTGTCAGCACGATCGCTGGCATAACAGCCTACATTCTAATGCGGAAACGCGACTTTTGCCGCGAATCTGCGACAAATCTTGAACTGATGATGTAGCGTTTGATCCTGCAGCTATGATTGAAAGCAATGAGCTGTTGGTGCCTATATAAAGACCCCTAGGGCCTCTGTTGTTAGTAGGTGGTGATAACCATAAATTTTAGGAGAAAAATTAGGATTTATTTAGGTTATTCTTTAGTATTCTCTTGTAATTTTATGTTCTCCTTTTTAGACTCCATAAAAGAGAGAGGGTGAGAGTGAAATATCTATAATTAAGAGTGACAATCAAATGCAAAGCTCATAATCTTTCTCCTCTAATTTTTTGCTCTTTTAATTCTTGCTCTTTTACTTTCAAGCTTTTAATTCATTGCACCTTAGTCCACCATTCTTTCTTCTTTGTTTTACTTCTCCATGGCTAACTAACCTTCTAACATGACTAACTAACCTCTAACAACTACTAACTACTAACTCTTGGATGATACTAACTCATATGATTCATTGGATGTTTATAATTTTTAGTCATGTGCTTAACAAGTCACTTTGATTCCCAATGAAAATGAGTGTTGTTTTTTATCTTAATGAAGGTTTTATGATTTCCTCCTTTTGATTCAAGTGTGCCTCATTTAGAGTCTTATTTCTTTAGTAAGAGTCTTGATGGAACATGATGATAGGATCACCTTAATATGCTAATAAATTAATGCACTTGCTTCTTATTTCATGCTAGCTAAATCATGACTTTGATGATCTAATGAACTTAACATTCTTCTTATGCATACCTAAATTGTGAAGCTCAAATTCTTACATTTCATCTTGTGAACCTATTGGGAGCTATGATCCAAGGAGGCCACCTAACCAAGTTAAGAGAGGAACACCTCAACAAATTAGGCCAACTCTTTGACTTGATGAATCAAGATGGACAATTAGTTAGTCTCTAAAACTGCATATTTCATACAACATCTTCACATTTATTTAATATTAAATTCTGCTAATAACACCTCTCTTGCATGTATCTAGGTCCATGGTGTGCAATGAAGAAGAAGACCCTAAATCACTATTTAATTGGTGATTAAAGGCCTATAAAGATAGCCATTGACTTTGGAGGGTGATTTCGTCAAAACCAGGGACCCAAATCCAAAAATCAGCAAGTACATCCAACAGGGGGACATCCGAAAAGCGTGCAGCAGGCGGTGCTGCGCGCGCCTCCCAAGTATTGCCACGGAAGCGCGACAATCATGTGGAGCCGCACGCCGAGATTCGACGCGCGGCTTCGTACAGCCCCTTTGGTGCCCCTTTTGCCTATAAATACCCCCTTTTTGTTCTGAAGAGGGAGATATGCAGAGTTTAGGGTAGTTTTCATTTTCATTTTATAGTTTAGGGTAGTTTAGTTTAGGTTAGTTCTTCCTTTCCTTTGTATTTTCTATTTTGTTTTAGATCTTGTAATAGGAGAGAGAGTGATACATGAGTGGAATGCAAGAGTGCTTGTAATAGAAGGTGATAAGTTATGAAAGGTGCCCCCTTTACCTCTCTTTATTTTCTATCTAACTCCTTTTACATGTTTAGCTAACTTTTCTCTCATGACAACTACTAGTTTAACTTCTTATTTGATAATCCACATGAATCTAATAGCCTCCTCTTGCAAGAACCATTGATGGCTCATGATGATGGATCAACACTCTAGTTTTCTAACTCTCTAACAAGCTAACATTACTATACTCCATACTTACTTTTAGTTTTGATGCTTTAAGTGTACCTTAAACTTGTTTTGTTGAATTGGGATGTAATGAGTTACATATGGGTCATGCTTTGTAATGCTCTTGAGCAAAGGACTAGTGATTGCCAAGGATACATGTGAGGCAACTATCACTAAGAGGTTAGCATATTAGTGGAGTCATTAGTAGTTAGTGCCATGAGTTTTCTTTATCTTTTCACTTTATTTTAGAAATATATTAAAAACCTGAAAAATCATTTCTTTTATGTTTCCCACTTCTTTGTGTTTTACCGTACTTCTCTTTCCATTTTTTGTTTTTCTTTCTTTTCATTCTTTCAAACATTGAAGAAATTTTAACACACACGTGAATCAACCGTGTAAGCTTCTATCGCCTCCCGTCCTTGTGAATTTGACTCGTTTTAGCCTCTATGCTATAACGAAAGTATCGAGGAAGTCAAAGCACACACACTTTAAATATCAATTTCAAAACATACACTTTTTGTGCGCGGTTTTCCCCCGATCAAATTTTGACGCCGTTGCGGGGGATGGAAACGGTTTGATTTCATGTTTTTGTTAACCTTTCTTCTATGTTTTTTGTATGCAGGTTAAATTTTTAGCGTTGCAGAAGTCCACACTTGCTCTTGTGTGGTTGGGTAAATTCTTGTATATTCTTATACTCTGCTGCTAATTTCTTTTATATTACCTATACACTGTAAATAATTTTAAGAACTAAAATACGAAAATTGGATGCTTTAAAACGGTTTAGACATTTGCATCTAGGCACGTTTCAATTTTCATTCCAATATACTGTATTTTGTTCTTATGTTGTTGTGATATTGATAGGAGGTGTACATATGGCATTGCATATAGCAGAGGACAAACACTTTAGTGATTTACTCGCTTTTTTGTGTTCATTCTTATCTATATTGCACACTTTCACAAATTTAACTTAAGAGCAACACCCAATACAATATAAGGTGGGTAAGTCATTACCTCCCTTAGCCCAAAAATCACCTCCCCACTCACACAACCCAGACCTAAATAAAAATTGCTAGACATTGGCCCCTAGAGACATCTCGAGCTCATTTAAGAGATTGACCTAAGGGGAAAGTTGTTAGAAGTTGACTCTTATCAAATCAGTGTCTAAGGTTGGGGATTGAGAGGCGAATCCTCAAAAAACAGTGGTTTGACATAATTAGGCCCGTTGCTCCGGCACGGATACCTCCCACTGATCTTACTCCTACCTGGCCGATTAATTCGTAGTCAGATTCTAACCCTGTGGACAGTCTAACCAGTTAGGAGTTATCTAGGTCTAAGCAACCCTAGCATAGGCTTGTTTCTTTTTCTTTGTTTGTTTGTTTTATTTTTTTGTAAATTGTGATATGAATTTTAACAACAACAATTTTTTCAATCCAAATATGAATCCATATTTCACTCTGACCTCATTTGACTCGGATAACTCCGACCCGGCTATGTACAACATGAATTAACCATATATGTCGGGTTGGGATTATCCGACTCAATATGACCCGTACCCCCAATCTTATGACCATAATTTTCAAAATAATTTCAACTCTTCACAGAGTCAATGGGGATTCACCTACCCCGAGTCAAATTCTCAACCATCTTGTCCACAATTTCCACAATATTGATTCCCCAATGTTGATTCATATACTTCTTTTCCTGAACCACCAATTGAAGAAAAATCATCATTGGAAAGGAGTTTGGAAGAAGTAATAAAGGCCCAAAAATAATTTGAAAACATGATGGCCTCATCATGTCCACAAAATTTTCAAAATTCATGCAGTTCTTTCCCAGAATGACTCAAAGGAAAATCATTGTGGGAAAACTATGGAATTCATGCAAGAGATCGAGCGCATAATGCAAAATACGATTGACTTCCCATGTCCATCAAATGTTCGTACGACTCACGAATCATGTCATTTTAGAAATCCAGCTTCAATTTCATCATACCAACCTGAACTTGACCAACTTCAACCTCTTGATAGTTTGACAAGTTATCCATTTCCTGCAATTGAACTTGAAGATGAATGTGAACCGCAGTTTCAGTTTAGTAATTCAAGTCCAATCCTTGAATCAATATCAACTCCTGTAGTGTTACCTGAACTAAGTAACGTTCTTGAGCCAGTTTTGATTCCCATACTTCCTGAACTTGAATCAATCATTTCACCCATTCACATTCCTTCTGTGGACAAAAATCAAAATTCAATTTTATTACATCCATTTGAACTTGCCGAAAATCTTGAAAACCACCTGGATATTTTGGCGAGTTATCCTTTTTCTGAAATTGAACTTGAGCATGAAAGTGATCATGAACCTCAAGTTGGTAATTTCATTTCACTTTTTGATTCAATAATGACTCCGGTATCTTTACCAGATTTTTTTTCTCTATTCTAGAGTCAACATTGAATCCTGTACCAGTACACCGTGAAATGGAATCACTAATGTCTTATGATCACACTTTATTGCTGGAGAAAGTGTGTGAACATCAATTCTTTGATTTGGACCCCATTTTTGAACCAATTTCGACTCTCATTGCGGACTCTCGACTTGATCTGAGTCAAATTCCCGAGTCGGTGTTGGTTTTTGTTCCCGTTGAGTCCAAATCCATCATCTCCCAGCACCACACTTCTTTGTTGGACAAGAAAGTTGAAGAACATGACTCAGTAATTCTTTTTGAAAATTGGCAATTGGATGGGGGTAAATTTTTCAATAAGATCATACAGTTCTCCAACATTTTACTAGGTCATATTAGAAAGGTCACTGGTGGGTTCCTTCAAGATCCACATTATCTTGATTGGGTAGCAACGCTTGGTCCAGTCAGACCACCATTGGAGCCACCACCATGAGGTAATTTTCCTTCCCTTCTCATTTGTTTCATGTATATACACATTCACGACGCATTAAGGACAATGCATGGATAAGTGTGGGGGAGGGTTCACTAACATAGGTAGTTTTAAATTTTTCTTTCTTTTACACTTCCTTTTAGAAGCTTTTTAAAATTTTCTTTTGTATAAAAAACTTTTTCTTTTCTTTTTACAAAACTTTTTGAAATAAGATAAATAGTTTGATTTATTTTTAAGAAAATTAAGATTATCTTAGGAATTAGGAAGACCTAAAATTATAAAATTTTAAACCGAGTCAAAATAATAGATCTTGTTTAAATTTTAGGATAAAAAAGTAAGATTGGAAAGATAATTTGATCTTGAATTTTTTTGGCTTATATTTATGCACTTCACATTTACACAATTTTTGGGATTGAAACAAAGACTGAAAATGCCATTAAAAAAATATATATTTAAAAAAATTTAAAACCACTTATTGAAGTTGGGTAATTATGCCTCAGGAAGCATGATTATTCACACCTAAAATGGTGGACAAAAATAAAATAATCCCCTTTAGTTTTGTTGTCTTTTTTACTCGAGTCCTTAAGTCCGAAGGATGTTTTCTCATCTAGTGCCCTATAATCATCTGGTTTGGGAGTTACCGGCTAAAGGCTTACTATCTGGGTAAATAAGAAAGCCTAAGAAAAATAAGGGAAGAAAAGAAAAAAAGAAAAAAAATATTTATATATAATAATAATATAAATAAAAGGCATGAAAGTTAGAATCGATATCCCAAAAACCTTCATTGTTCACAAAGTGCATATTTTTCTAAAAGTTTTATGAAAGATCAAAGAATCAATTCAATTTTAAATTCTTACATTTAATTTATAACAAGATTTTGCATCTCGACTTAGTTTAAGGAAGATTAATTTCTGGTTAACCTATGACCTTGGATCACTTATATTTTCACAAAAATACTTCAACACTTTTCTCTATTTCAAAAATATATTTTCAAAATATTAACATTTAATTTCTTTCTTTATGGAGTTTGTGGGTGTAATTTGCTGAAAACCCTCAGAAGATAAAACTCCTCCTCTAAGGGAAACCTAGAGGTTTTAACGGCTTGTTGCACATGCTCATTCACGTCACCTGCGAAAGTGGTGTAATAATTTTCTTAGTTTTTTGTTTTGCTCGGAACGAGCAAAGGATAAATGTGGGAGTATTATTAGTCTCTAAAACTGCATATTTCATACAACATCTTTACATTTATTTAATATTAGATTCTGTTAATAACACCTCTCTTACATGTTTCTACGTCCATGGTGTACAATGAAGAAGAAGACCCTAAATCACCATTTAATTGATGATTAAAGGCCTATAAAGATAGCCATTAACTTTGGAGGGTGATTTCGTCAAAACCAAGGGCCCAAATCTGAAAACCAGCAAGTACATCCGACAGGGAAGCGCGCAGCAGGCGGCGCTGTGCACGCCTCCCAAGTATTGCTGCGAAAACGCAGCAAATTCCACGTTTCTGCGGCAAACTTGTGGAGCCGCGCGCCGAGGTTCGACGCGCGGCTCCGTACAACCCCTTTGGTGCCCCTTTCGCCTATAAATACCCCCTTTGTGCTCTGAAGAGGGGGATATGCAGAGTTTTGGGTAGTTTTCATTTCCATTATAGTTTAGGGTAGTTTAGTTTAGGTTAGTTCTTCTTCTTCCTTTATATTATTCATTTTGTTTTAGATCTTGTAATAGGAGAGAGAGTGATACATGAGTAGAATGCAAGAGTGCTTATAAGAGAAGGTGACAAACTATGAAAGGTCCTCTCTTTACCTCTCTTTGTTTCTATCTAACTCCTTTTACATGTTTAGCTAACTTTTCTCTCATGGCAACAACTACTAACCACTAACTACTTTAACTTCTTATTTGATAATCAACATGAATCTAATAGCCTCTACTTGGCCTTGCTCTTGCAAGAGCGATTGATGGCTCATGATGATGGATCTAACACTCTAATTTTTTAACTCTCTAACAAGCTAACATTACTTTACTCCATGCTTACTTTTAGTTTTGATAGTTTAAGTGTAGCTTGAACTTGTTTTGTTGAGTTGGGATGTGATGAGTTACATATGGGTCATGCTTTGTAACGCTCTTGAACCAAGAACTAGCAATTGCTAAGGATACATGTAAGGCAACTATCACTAATAGGTTAGCATGTTAGTGGAGTCATTAGTAGTTAGTGCCATGAGTTTTCTTTATCTTTTCACTTTATTTTAGAAATATATTAAAAACCTCAAAAATCATTTCTTCTATGTTACCTACTTCTTTGTGTTTAACCGTACTTCTCTTTCCATTCTTTATTTTCCTTTCTTTTCATTCTTTCAAACATTGAAGAATTTTTAACACACAAGTGAATCAACCGTGTAAGCTTCTATCACCTCCTGTCCTTGTGAATTTGACTGATTTTAACCTCTATGCTATAACGGAAGTATCGAGGAAGCCAAAGCACACATACTTTAAATATCGATTTCAAAACATACACTTTTTGTGCGCGGTTTTTTCCCGATCAATAATATGCCAATGAATCTACATAAGGCACAATTCATCAAAGAGATTAGTAAGTTAGTAGTGTAGAGTTGTTAGTTAGTCATAACTTTCCTTCTATTTAATAAAAACTTCCCTCATTTCTAGGAAACTTTCTTTCTCAAACAAAGTCCATTATTTCTTTTCTACTTTTTCAAATATCATTTCATTCACCGTTTTCAATCTATCTTCCTCGTTTTCATGTTACTTTTCTTAACACAAAAGGATTCATTATCTTCTTTTTTAATTTATTTTCTTTTTCAATTTTTAAACAAAGAAGAACTTTCGTTTCCTTTCCAAAAATAAGAACAACAAGAACTAAGAAATCTTCCATCGCAAACCCTCCCTACGGATACGACCCGTTATAATTTTTACTACAAACGGTAGTTCGAAGGAGCACATTAACTCAACATACATACCCAGAGCTTGAACATTGACATATGAACCTGCATGGTTTACTCTAAACTTCTGCTCTTTCTTTTTTTCAAATACTTATATATACATGTGTTGTTTGGTACTGACATCTCCTATAGGTACTTATTCAGCCTCCGGGCTTAACCACTTCGTGGTTTTATACCATAACCTTTGAGTTTAACCTCTCGAGGTTTTAAAAGTCCTTTGGACTTTTTATATGCTATGCCTGGTAGGCAGACCTAGCGTCAGCACTAGATTGCTAACTCCGTTCGAGCGCAGTTACCCTGTAAGTACAGCTGTGCCGTGAGCGGTAGTATGATGTTCATACGCATGCTACGACACGTGCGTTTAGCTATGCAACGAGCGGTAACCACGCCAAGCATGATAGCATCTAGTATTGTACATTAGCTTCGCTCCAGCTCATTTAACTTTGTTTGAATGTTCACTTACTCATTTACTCGTTTTAACTTTTTTATGGATGAATATGAAGAGTTTGAAACCCTTACTTTTACTATTTTCCCATGACTATATTGTTGGCCCAAAGGTTACAATGACCAGTTTTGTGTTTTTATAATAACAAAATATATGTAGTTATTTAGTAATAATCAAGTTCAAGTATTTTAAGTGTGTTTCAGGGTTCAAAAAGATCTAATAGGTTTCTTCCTCTAAAAGAGGGTGTTAATGGCTCAAGGGTACTCTAGAACGGGATTGAAATTCGAAGCACTCAATGTCGCTATCAAAGAAGCCCGCTTGAAGAATCTTGTAGTCGCTTAAAACCTTATAAGAACTTAATTTGCTAAAGAGTAGAATATAGATTTGATGCTCAAAGATATACACACACAAAAATGCACATTTTTGAAAGAACATTTTATTTTGTATTGGTGCTTTTGACATGTTTAGTCTTGAAACATGTTCCACATTTTCTTAAATATTTTTATTGAAGTTTAGAATTTGTATCTCATTGTTATACATGTTTTTTCCCTTTCAAACCCCATAAAAAATTATTTAAAAATTTTCTTTATTTTTAAAAACTGATCTTGGTTCTGGTTTTGGCATAGTAAGTCAACCGGGCAGTCGACCATGCCTATTTCAGGGCTGAACGGTCGATCGCACGGTCGACCGAACATCTGGCATAGGGGTGTGCATGATGGTGCACATTTACGGTCGACCGACCGATCGACCGCTCTCCCGTGCGGTCAACCGATGTGTCGGCCGACTGTAATGAGTTTGGTCTCGCTTAGAACCAGTTGACCGAGCGCCAACGGTCGACCAACAGACTGCCAGAAAGGCAGCAACATGTTTTTAAAATGTGGGTTTTTGAATTTTAAGGGTCAAATTCTTCGCTTTATGATCTGGTAAACTATTCTAAATGTGTTTTCTACTATATAAAGAGTCATTGGGATTAAATTTAAAAAATAACAAATTCTATTGAAAATCAAAGATTTTCTTTCAAAGTGAAAAAGATTTCAAAGTTTTCTTTTATGCTTTCAATTTCAAAGTTTTTAATTGAGTTTTCTGCTCTTAAAATCTCTCTATTCTGATTTTCACTCTCATATACATTCTCGAGCTTCAAATTTATTTTTTACTCTATAAGGAATTGTAAGAGAGTATTTGTGATCCCTTGACCACCAAGAGCTTGTAATATTAATTGGCTTTGTGCTATCTCTGGTGTAGAGGATTGAGTTGGAGAGATTTGTACTCCGAGGTGTTGTAATTTCTTATTGTAAGGCCCCTTTTGTGGAAGATCCATTAGTAGATAGTGAAATCCTTCACAGTGGTGAAGGCGGGAACGTAGAGCAGTGACTCGAACCTCAAAATAAATCTTTATTATTTGTGATTGCCTTGTTGTCTCTATTTTATTTACTTGTTCATTCATTTTATCGATCATTACTCATCTAAATAGGATAGCAATTGAGCACATTAACTCTTATCTAGAGGAATCACGAGGAGAAGTTCAGAGCCCTTCACGGGGAATACGACTTCAATTCTTATTTTGAGTGATCGGTTTGTATCATACTTTATAAATTGTTTAGAATTTGCATTTGATTAGCTTTACATCTATTCACTTCCCCCCTCGGTTGTTTTTCAATTGGTATCAAAGCTTAAGTCTCTAGAGTTTGGCTCAACCACCTTAGAAAGATCCTATTTGCTAATCACTTTATTAACATCTTCATTCTTATCCACTATAGTAAAGATGGCTGAAGGTATTAAAACCCCTCTCAAGCTTAATGGTCTTAACTTTCCTATATGGAAGGTTAAGATGACCGTGTTTTTGCAATCCCTAGGAAGTCGGATTGCAAAGGCGGTGACTAAACCCTTTAATATACCCGCTGGTGATGAGGACACTTGGTCTGATATTGCCACCAAGGAATTTAATGCTAATGCAAAGGCACAATATGCATTACTTCAAGCCTTGAACGATGACGACATAGTTAGGGTCATTCATTGCAAATCCGCCTGAGATTTGGTCACACTAAGTGGTCACTCACGAGGGAACATCACAAGTCAAGAGGGCTAAAATTGATCTCTTGCATTCCCAGTATGAGAATTTCACTATGCATGAACATGCTTCTATTGATGATATGATTACAAAATTTACTAAAATCACTAATGGTCTTGCTTCTCTAGGTGATGCTATAGACAACGACCAAAAGATGAGGAAGGTCATTCGTGCTCTACCACCATCATGGGAGGTCAAGACTACAACTCTAAAGAGCTCAATGACAAGGAAAAGATAAAGCTCATAAGTCTTATCGAAAACCTTAAGACTCGTGGGATGGAGAGGAAAACTAGAGAAGAAACAACGTTGCAAAAGAAAAAGATGATTGCCTTCAAGTCTATTCCCAGCATCTTCGACGATGATGAAGAAGAAGAAGATGATGAAGACCTTTCCCTCCTTGTGAAAAATGTTCGGAGGATGTATAACAAAGCCAAGTTCAACAATAGAAGACGATGGCAAGGGAAGGAGGACATGAAAATCATTTGTTTCAACTGTCGGAAACCCGGACATATCATTGCCAAATGTCCGGACATCAACAAGATGTCTACCTCAAACAAGCCATTTACCTCAAAGAAGCCATATAAGAAGAAAACTCTCAAAGCAACATGAGATTTGGAAAGTGAATTCGAAAAAGAGGTGGACACGACAAACGTGTGTTTCATGACAAGTGATAACACACCTAAGGTAATCTCTGAACTATCCCTTGATGAATGTGAATTAACTATGGATTAATTAGGAGAGGTATTTGAAGAACTTTCAAACAATTTTGATTTTCTAAAGAATAAATGTCTAAAAATGAAAAAAATGAAACTCTTCAAAATAAAATTATTACTCTTTCTAAAAAAAAATGATGCTTTATCTTCCACTCTCATATCTACACAAAAAGATTTTGATGCATACAAGATTTCATGTAAAGCAAAATTTCTCATGATTGATGAAAATAAAATTTCTATTTTAAAGACTAAAATCAATACTTTGAGAAATATTTTAAACAAATGTTAGTTTGATAAGGCTAGATTAGAGACCATGTTTTCTAAGAAAATTTTGTCAAAGAAACATATTCATGCTACATGTTCACACATCTAAATAACAACACATTCATACACATAAGCATGCTCATTCCCCACATACTTATCATGCTTTTATATATAGAATTTGTTCATGTACTTATTATGGTCGAAAGGGTCACTATATATAGATTTTGTTGTAATCATATAAATGCTACTAATAATCATATTTGGGTTCGAAGTACTAACGTCATAGGACCCAAGAAAACAGGGGTACCAAAATCAACAACTTCATTATTTGATGTAGGTACAAATCAAAGCTCCAAGACGTAGGGAGCGGTGGTATCTTGATAGCAGTTGCTCAAGGCAGACGACTTGGGATATCCATAATTTTGCAACCCTATCAAGGTATCATGAAGGTGGCACCGTCACCTTCGGAGATGACTCAAAAGGCAAGATTATCGGTATAGGTAACATTAAAATTGGTTCATCTCTATTGATTGAAAATGTTGTTTTAGTTGATGGTCTCAAGCATTACCTCTTGAGTATTAGTCAACTTTGTGATAAAGGTTTTAAAGTTATTTTAATGATTTGTCTTGCAATGTTTTAGATAGTAAAACCAATGCATGCATTCTCTTTGGATTTCATGATAATAATGTATATATTATTAATATGTTGAATTTAAATTGCAATGCTATATGTTAAATGGTTTCAATGAGGATTCAAGATTATGGCAAAGAAGATTAGGCAATGTCTTTTTTGACTATCTATATAGAATTAACTCTAAGAAACCGGTGAAGGGTATTCCTTACTTGAAGTTTAAAAAGGACCGCATTTGTGATGCGTGCCAACTTGGGAAACAAACCTAGTCCTCTTTCAAACTAATCAAGGATATCGTGACATCTAGACCATTAGAGTTAATCCACATAGATTTGTTTGGTCCAATTAAACTCAAGAGTTTAAATGGAAACAATTTTTTTTTGTTTTGGTTGATAATTTTTCTCATTTTACATGAGTTTTCTTTTTGGAACATAAAGATCAAGCCTTTTCATATTTTAATATTTTTAGGAAAAAAGGTTGAAAAAGAAAAAGGCTTTCTGATTTTGCGCATAAGTAGTGATAGAGGTGGTGTATTCATTAACGATGCTTTTGTCACTTATTGTGAAGAAAATGAAATTAGGTATGAATTATCTTGTCCTAGAATTCCACAATAAAATGGAGCAGTTGAAAGGAAGAATCATACTCTTCAAGAAATAGTTAGAATAATGATTAGTGAATAAAGACTCCCTCAATATTTATGGGCCGTGCCCATAAACAATTCATGTTACATCTCAAATCAGATTTATTTTTTGTAAAAATTCTTTCAAAACTTTATTTGAAATTTACTATTCGAAAAAGCCTGTTGTTTCTTATTTTAGAGTTTTTTAATGTAAATATTTTATTTTAAATACAAAAGATAACTTAGAAAAATTTGATGCCAAAATTTTTGAAACTATTTTTATTGGTTATTCTAACACTAGTGAACTTATAGGATCTTTAAAAATCTACTTTGACTATTGAAGAATCGATGCAATTAAGTTTGAAGAATCTAATGCTTTTGTTAAGAATGTTGTACAAATTGATTCTTTAGGTGAAGATATGGGAAAATAACCTTGAAGGACTCACCCATCCAAGAAGATAAGCCAAAGCTTGATGAATAAGGTGAAGTTCAAGAGGTTGAAGTGGCACCAACACAATCACTTTCAAAAAATTGAAGATATGCTACAAGGCATCCCAAGGAACTCATCATATGTGATATATCAAAGGGGTAACTACTCTGCAAACTCCATGATTTTTGTGTCCATTTTCCTTTTCTTTCTCATATAGAACCAAAGAACATCCTCGAAGCCGAAGGCGACTCATATTGGTTGCTTGCTATCCAAGAAGTGCTTAATCAATTTAAGCGCAATCAAGTTTGGCACCTTATCCCTAGACCCCATGATAGACCAACCATTGGTACTAAATGAATTTTTAGGAACAAGATAGATGAGTCGGGTAATGTTGTTAGGAATAAAACTAGGTTGGCCTAAGGTTACACCCAAATCGAAGGTATCAATTTTAAGAAAACCTTTGCACCCATAGCACGACTTGAAGCCATACAAATTACACTTACTTTTGTTTCTTTTAAATATTTCAAACTTTTTCAAATAGATGTCAAAAGCACAATGGTTTTATTGAAGAGGAAGTGTATGTTGAACAACCCCCCAGGTTTGTTGATCCTACACATCTGGATTTTGTTTTCAAATTAGACAAAACTTTATATGGTTTAAAACAAGCTCCAAGAGCTTGGTATGAAAGACTTTCAACTTTTCCTATTTTAAATGATTTTGTAAAAGGTAAAATAGATACTACTTTGTTTACAAAGAATGTAGATAGTAATATTCTTATTGTTCAAATTTATGTTGATGATATTCTAATTTGATCTACTAATAAAAAGCTTTGTAAAGATTTTGAATCATGCATGAAGAATGAGTTTGAGATGTCTATGATGGGTGAGCTAAACTACTTCCTTGGACTCCAAATCAAGTAAAGGAGTGATGAGATTTTTATAAATCAAACCAAGTACACAAGGGAACTCATCAAGAAATTTAGGCTTGAAGATGTAAAGTCAAGCAAGACTCCCATGGCTACCACAACAAAACTTGATAAGGACGAACAAGATATAAATGTAGACATTAAACTTTATAGAAGTATGATTGGTAGTTTACTTTATTTAACGGCTAGTAGGCTGGATATTATGTTTAGTGTGTGTCAATATGCTAGATTCCAATCTTATCCTAAAGAGTCCCACTTGATTGCGATAAAACGCATTATTAGATATCTTAAGGGCACTATTAGAATTGGCTTGTGGTATCCAAAGACTAGACAATTTTTCATGATGAGTTTTCTGGTGCTGACTATGCCGGCTGTAGAGTGGATAAGAAGAGCACAAGTGAAACTTAATAATTTTTAGGTAATTGTCTCGTTTCATGATCTTCTAAGAAACAAAAGTATGTGCCCTCTCAACTGCCGAGATAGAGTATGTTGCGGCTAGGGCTTGTTGTACACAAGTCCTTTGGATGAAATGTACTTTCCTTGACTGTGATTTGCATTATGATCGTATTAAAATATTTTGTGATAATACTAGTACTATTCATATAACTAAAATTATAAATCAATATAGTAAGAAAAAGCATATAAAAATTCGATATCACTTTTTTAGAGATCACCATGAAAAAGAAGATATTGAAATTGATTATGTTTCAACTGATTTTCAACTAGCAGACATTTTTACTAAGCTACTTGATTTTAACAGATTTTCTTTCATTTGTAGTGAACTAAATGTTTATATTATAGATTCATGAGTTTTTTCTTATGTTGAAATCTATATTTATTTTAAAAAAAATTTGGTTGTTTTGTTTATCCTTTTTGATGCATGACAAAAGGGAAAGAAGTATTTATTGAGTATTTATTGAGTATCTATTATTAGTTTGATTCATGCTCATATGTAATGCCTTTGTTATACATTGTCATAATAATCATATAACTTGTTGATATCTTGTACTTGATAGTTAAGCATAACTTGAGGGGGAGCTTTTTCAACTCTTTCCTTTCATTTCTTTTAAATAGCTCATATGTTTTATCATCATCAAAAAAAAAATTGTTGGCCCAAAGGTAACAATCACAGGTTTTGTGTTTTGATGATAACAAAATATATGTAGTTATTTAGTACTAATTAAGTTCAAGTATTTTTAAGTGTGTCAGGGTTCAAAAAGATCTAATAGGTTTCTTTCTCTAAAGGAAGGTATTGATGGCTCAAGAATACTCAAGAACGAGATTGAAGCTCAAAGCACTCAACGTCACTATCAGAGAAACCCGCTTGAAGAATCTTGTAGTTACTTAGAACCTTATAAGAACTCAGTTTATTAAAGGTAGAATATTGATTTGACGCTCAAAGATATACACACACAAAAATGCACGTTTTTGAAAGAACAATTTATTTGGTATTGGTGTTTTTGACATGTTTAGTCTTGATACATGTTCCACATTTTCTTAAATATATTTATTGAAGTTTAGAACTTGTATTTCATTGCTATACATATTTTTTTCCCTTTCAAAACCCATACAAAACTATTTAAAAACTTTCTTTATTTTTAAAAACTGACCATGATTCTGGTTTTGGCCTAGGTCGGTCGACCGGGCGGTTGATCGTTCCTATTTTAGGCCAGAACGGTCGACAACACGGTCAACCGAACCTCTGGCAAAAGGGTGTGCATGTTGGTGCACATTTACGATCGACCGACCGGTCGACCGCTCTCCCCTACGGTCGACTAATCTGTCGATCGATTGTAATGACTTTGGTCTCGGTTAGAACCGGTCGACCGAACGCCAACGATCGACCGACATACTGCCTGAAAGACAGTAACGACCGGATTTCAAAATCTATCTTTTTAACATGTTTTTAAAATGTGGGGTTTTAAATTCTGAGGGTCAAATTCTTTCCTTTATGATTTGATAAACTATTCTAAATGTGTTTTTCTACAGCCTATATAAAGGGTCATTGGGATTGAATTTAAAAAACATCAAATTCTATCAAAAATCAAAGATTTCTTTCAAAGTGAAAAAGTTTTCAAAGTTTTCTTTTGTGCTTTCAATTTCATAGTTTTTAATTGAGTTTTCTGCTCTTAAATTCCTCTATTCTGATTTTCACTCTCACATACATCCTTGAGATTCAAATTTACTTTTTACTCTATAAGGATTTGTAAGAGAGTATTTGTGATGTCTTGATCACCAAGAGCTTGTAATCTCAATAGTTTTGTGCTACCTCTGGTGTAGAGGATTGAGTTGGGGAGTTTTGTACTCCGAGATGTTGTAATTCCTTGATGTAAGGTCCCTTTGTGGAAGATCCATTAGTGGATAGTGAAATCCTTAACAGTGGTGAAGTTAGGGACGTAGAGCAGTGGCTCGAACCTCGAAACAAATCTTTCTTATTTACGATTGTCTTATTATGTCTATTTTATTTACTTGTTCATTCATTTTATCGATCATTACTCATCTAAACAAGATAGCAATTAAGCACTCCAATTCTTATCTAGATGAATCACAAGAAGTTCGAGCCCTTCACGGGGAATATGGTTTCAACTCTTTTTTTGAGTGATCGGCTTGCATCATACTTTATAAATTGTTTAGAATATGCATTTGATTAGCTTTATAACTATTCACCCCCCTCTAGGAGTATTTTCATGTATCATTTTTCAGTATTTGCACCGATCTTTTATATCGGTACTTCTTTCCTGTATTACATTTGCTTGATGTGCTAACACTTAACATGCGGTCACTTGGCACTTGACACCTGCATTCTATCACCTTCATGATATTACCTGACATCTAGCATATGATCACCTGCCATGCCTTATACTTAACTTTGATAATTATCACAATACGGGAATGATAACCTGACATGCTAATTATATCTTGATATATTCCAGTACAAACCATACTCCTGATACATCATGTACCTATGATACACCTGACATTGTCCTGCACATTTTCGTACACTGATAACAGGATGGGGGAACTGATGGATACTGGTGTGACATGATATTTATTGTGGTCACTGAACTGACGATTCGTTTTGGGTGTCTTAATCCCCAAAACTAGGCGACACGTGTATGGGTGTAATATAATTCCTGAGGAGAAAGAGTAGTTGTGGGCCATTGTCCCGGGCAGAGGCGGGACCCACTATAAATATGGTCCATCAATCTTTATCAGTTTCTAATAACCATTCGCCTTACTCATATATGGATGTATGTGTGTTGAGATGCATACTAGGACACATACTTAGATATATGGGTCGGACAAGTAATAATAATAAGATGTTAATCAATAAGTCGTTGTTCATTTTGCAATTCGGGTTGTGTGAACTCAGGCTACAGTGACATGAGACATAGGGTACATGAAAATACACCTAGAGGGAGAGTGCATAGGTGTATGGCTAATCTAATGACAAATGATACAGAATTAAAAACTAATTGCAATACACTAAGTGTAACCAAAGTGTATAGCCGAATTCCCGGTGAAGGGCTCAAGACTATCTCCTCTAAATTTTTCTAAATAAGAGTTGAGGTGCTATATGAAGCTCTCTTAGTTCAACATTAGTGAGGCACACAAACAATATCAAGCATATAAGATATGAGTAATAAGATGCAATGCAAGATATAAAAGAGAGAGAGTTTAGAGATAGTGGATCAATGCAGACACCAAGATATGTTTCGAAGTTTGATTGAAGCTTTACCTGCACACAAAATACAAAATTTTAGATCTAAGAATAAAGATGTGCAAGTGCTCAATTCTTACCGCTATAGCAAGTGGCTATGCGGGTCGTGATCCACAAGGAGGGTTTGCGATAGAAGCGTTCAAGGTTTGTATTGAAATCTTTATGAAGAAAAACGAAAGTTCTTCTTTGTTTTTAAGAAATAAAAATGAAAAAAAAGTTATGTTAAAGTTAGAAAGAAAACGGTAGAATGAATAAAGTGGAGAGAATTAGAAAGTGACTATGTACAAATGATTATTTACAAAGAAGTGAAAAGAAGTGATGAAGGAAGTGGGTGTTGTTGATCTAAACTAAGAAATAAAAAAAGTGAAGAAAGAAGATGAAAGAAGTACTCACCTAGTTTGGTTGATGACTTACCTGAAATCCTTGCATGTTCTACCTTGCTTTGAGGCGTTCAACGCATAGATCATAGGATCGAGCTCAGTCCCCGTTCGCATTATATCATCAAGCGGAGCAAGAGTGAAGTGATACGAATCTTGAGGAGGAGAACGTCTTCATGAACTATCGTTGGCACTCACACAACATCGTTATACTTATGCTTCTGGATTCACTTGCAAGCTCATCAAAAACAAAAGAGGTAAAGTAGGAAGAAGAAAAAGAAAAAGAAAGTAAAGAAGAACATAAACATATTACCTTTTATTGCTTGAAACGATGGAAGAAAGGAGGAGGGTACATCGGTGTCACTCTCAACATAAGCCTCTCTCTCTTACTTACATGAATCTTCATCTAACCTAAGCTTACATACAAATTACATAAAAAGAAAAGAAAAACCTAAACTACAAGAAATGAAAACTAGGCTAAATCCTATCTCTACATGGTCGTCCCATTTTCAGTGCAAATACAAGGAGAATCCCGGGAAGATTGGAGGAGCAAACGCTCCCCCAATAACCACTAAACAGCCGCGGAAATGCGGCTTTAGCCGCGTTTCCGCGGCCTGGCCACACCCTGTTGGTGGGTCTCCCCGGTTTTTCCTTCTGCTTTTATCTTCAGTTGGTTTTCTCGTTTGAGTCCACGATTGTTACGAAATGGCCTTTGATTCTTGGCTTTAACCGATCGATTCTGAGAGAATTCTTCTCAAATGGTTTTCAACCTCTTGATTTTGCCCTGATTCACTGAGCTCGAATTAATTCTGATTTAATTCAGAATTTGGTGGGCTTTTGGGCTCATTTCTCTTCATCTCCTTAAGGAATGAGCCTGCAAATAAATTAAACATTTAATTAGGACAATGCAGATTTTATTCTATAATAAGTATGAAAATATGATACTAAATATGCAACATTAGCGACCAATCACACCCCCATACCTATCTTTTGCTCGTCCTCGAACAAAACAACTACACTGTACTAAGGATTATTAGACCACTTTCGCAGGTCACGCGATTGCACTGAGCATGTGCAACAAGCCGTTAAACCTCTAGGTTTCCCCTAGAGGACGAGTTTTGTCTCGTGAGGGTTTTCAGCGGATTGCACCCACAAAATCCATAAAGAAAGAGAAACAAAGAGTTAGTATTTTCAAAAGACATTTTAAAAGAGAAAAATATTTGAAATATAATTGTAAGATTTAAGCAATCGATAAGTTATAGGAAAACTGAATTTTTCATTCCTAAACTTAGTCTCTATTCAAAAATTTGTTATCAATCAAAGTAAGGAGTCAAATTGTACTTCTCATCTAGTCTATTACTTTACCCTAAGTCATATGCACCTTGTGATCGTGAAAATTTTGATGAAGGGTTCATTAACTCTAACTCTTATGCCTTATTTATTTATATATATATATTTTTTTTGGTGGTATTATTCCTTAGTTCTTTTAGGCTTTCTAATCTGCCCATGTAACGAGCCTTTAATCGATGACTCCCAAACCAAACGGTCTTAGGGCACAGGGTGAGAAAACACCCCAAGGACTTAAGGACTCGAGCAAACAAGGCTACAAAACTAAGGATTTTATTATATGAACCACTTTTAGGCGTGAATACTTATGCTTTATTAGGCACAAATACCCAGCTTAATCAGAGGATTTTATATTTTTTTCTCAAACTTATCTAATCATCTTTCGCATAAATACCAAGGCTTACTTAGGCCAAAGCACCTACCTAATCAATAATTAGATTTGTTCATTTTTTATAGATATATTTTTTTCTTTTTTTTATATATATATAAGGCATAAGAATCTTTGTTTTTGAACCCTAAGTGTGTAAGTGTATGAAGTGTGCATATTTCATTAAGGTAAATATCAAGACTAAATTACTTTGACAAATTATCTTCCTAACCCTAAAAATCAAACAAATAATCTGATTTTGACCAAGTATAAGAAATCCTAATTTGGATTTTCCTGTTCCTTAAAATTAACTTAATTTCTTACAAAAAATATGTCAAAATATTGTTTCTATTTTCAAAAAGTTTTTAAAAGTAAAGAAAATGTTAAAAAAAATTTAATAAAAAGAAAAAAAAACTAAGTTATGTTAGACCCTCCCCCACACCTATTTCATGCATTGTCCTCAATGTATGAATTAATGCATAGATGCATGAAAAAGAAGAAAGGGAAGGAAAATGTTACCTTAAGATGGTGGTTCCGGTGGTAGTCTGATTGGTCCACGAAATGCGGCCCAATCGACTTTTCGTGGGGTTCGGAGGAACCCACCAGAAATGTCTCTAATATAACCCATTAAAATGATGAATTCATAAAAGATTTTTATTAAATATTTGACCCCATCTAATTTCCAAATTCCATAATTAATTTCGGAGTCAAATTTGTCAACCGCCTTGTCCCAGAATGGAGTATGAAAAGATAGAATGATTGACTCGGACTCAGGAAGTATAGGAACTAATACCGACTCAGGAAGGTGACTTAAGTCAAGTAAAGGTTCAGGAGTCGAGATTGGTTCAAGAAGTGTGTCCAAGTCAAGAAGTTGAAACTTAAGTCCACATTTATTTTCCAACAATGGAATGTGACTTAATATTGGTGATTCAAGTTCAGGAATGATAGGTGTGGGAATCAAAACTGACTCTAAAAGATTACCTAAGTCGGGTAACAAAACAGGAGTCAATATTGATTCGAAAATTTGAACTTGATCACAGATTTGAGAATCTAGGTCACATTTCTCATTGAGTTCAATGTCATAAAAATGAGAACTTGCCAATTTATCCATGGGACTTTCAAAATTATAGAACTGGTCAAGTTCAACATGATGATCATCAAAGATGGGTGATTCAATTTCATGATGAATAGGCACAGGATTCAATGTTGACTCGGGAAAAAGATTGAAATCAGGTGAAGATACCGGAGTCATTATTGAATCAGGACATAAAATTGAATCACTAAGTTGGGGTTCAAGATCATATTCATTCTCAAGTTCTATTTCAGGAAAGGAATAACTTGCCAAACTGTCAATATCTTTTTCAAAATTTTGAGTTTGGGCAAGTTCAAATGATTGTTCTGAAATGGAACTTTGATTTCCAAAACAACCTGACTCTTCAGCTCTAATAGAATGGTCAGTGACATCAGAATTGGTCAAATGGTGAGAACGTAGAGATTGGACCATCATATCTATGTCACGATTACGAGCGTTTTGAGCCTGAGTCATGGCTTCAAGCATCTTTTCATAGTTGATAGGTTCATTGTTTTGATTAAAAGATGAAGTGTTGTCTTGGAATTGGTGGTGAAATTGTGAGTCCATCAGATTTTGTGATTTTTGTTTGGACTCGCTCATACTCATTTCCAAAATTGATGATTTTCTATTTTGGACTAGTGGAACTGAGTATGAATCTTGGAAATATTGTGGACAAGGTGGAGAAGGAGGACAAGTTGGTTGAAAATTTGACTCGAAGGAGGTGAATCCCCATTAACTCTGTGAAGAGTTAAAATTATTATGGAAACTGGTTATAAGATTGGGGGCATGGGTTATATTGATTCGGATAAGACCAATCCGGCACTCTAGGTTGGTTAAAGTTATGATATGCTCGGTTGGTAATATCCGAAAATGAAGTCGGTGTGTAATATGGATTACTATTAAAATTGAAAAAATTGTTATTATAAAGCATATCACACAATAGAACACAAACAAAAACAAACAAATAAGCAAACAAAAAAGAAAAAAATTCTAACCTAAGTTAGGGTAGACCTATGACCTAGACGACTCCTAACTGATTAGACTGTCCACGGGAGGTCTAATGCAGACTTTGACCACAAGCTAATCAGCCAGGTCAGGGCAAGATTGGTGGGAGGTTTTCCGTCAAAGACGTTTCTTAATTAAATAACCACCAACCTTGGGGCTTTCGGCCCTTAATCCCTTTCCTAGACACTGATTTGGCAGGAGTCAAATTCCAGCACCTTTCCCCCTTAGGATAATCTCCTAATTGAGTCCGAGATGTCCCTAGGGCCAACGTCTACTCATTTTATGTTAGGCTCGGGTTAGTGAGTGCTTGGAATCTGATTTTTGGGCCAAGGAAAGGTGATTAAATCCCCACCTTATCTTGTTATGGGGTGGTGCCCTTAAGATCAGTTTGTGCAAGTGTAAAAGATATGTAAACAAGATTCACTCAAAGCGATGTAAATCAACCAAAAGATGAGTCTTATTCTAAATGCAATGCGAACGTACCTTGCTCCAGCACTCTTCAACAGTAAAAATAAATGAATTGAAAAGACACGTGCCTAAAATGCAAACGTCTAATCAATTTTTTTATCTTTTTCAACAAGTATTTTACTGTTGGTTTATTAGAAGGCTTATGTGATGGCATATAAGAAATAAAGTTTACAGGAACTCTAATTTTTGCAAAGCTAGCAGCCCTGCAAAAAGACAGTTAATAGTGAACTCTTCCTTGCCGCGGAAACGCGGCTAAAGCCGAGCAAACGCGGCAATTCAGAGGGTACTTGGTCTCTGTTTTCTGGAACAGAGACCCAAGACCACTTATATGTTTCTGCAATCCTTTTTTTCCTGCTTTGCTTGCCCTATAACCTGCAACAGAGAAGAAAATTCGTTTTAGTTCTAAAAATTCAATAAAAATCAGATTTCAATAAAAACCGTTACCCTCCCCGGCAACGGCGCCAAAATTTGATTGAAGCTTTACCTGCACACAAAATACAGAATTTTAGATCTAAGAATAAAGATGTGCAAGTGCTCAATTCTTACCGCTATAGCAAGTGGCTATGCGGGTCGTGATCCACAAGGAGGGTTTGCGATAGAAGCGTTCAAGGTTTGTATTGAAATCTTTATGAAGAAAAACGAAAGTTCTTCTTTGTTTTTAAGAAACAAAAATGAAAAAAAATTTATGTTAAAGTTAGAAAGAAAACGGTAGAATGAAGAAAGTGGAGAGAATTAGAAAGTGACTATGTACAAATGATTATTTACAAAGAAGTGAAAAGGAGTGATGAAGGAAGTGGGTGTTGGTGTCTAAACTAAGAAATAAAAAAGTGAAGAAAGAAGATGAAAGAAGTACTCACCTAGTTTGGTTGATGACTTACCTGGAATCCTTACATGTTCTACCTTGCTTGGAGGCGTTCAACGCATAGATCATAGGATCGAGCTCAGTCCCCGTTCGCATTATATCATCAAGCGGAGCAAGAGTGAAGTGATACGGATCTTGAGGAGGAGAACGTCTTCATGAACTATCGTTGGCACTCACACAACATCGTTATACTTATGCTTCTGGATTCACTTGCAAGCTCATTAAAAACAAAAGAGGTAAAGTAGGAAGAAGAAAAAGAAAAAGAAAAAGAAAGTAAAGAAGAACATAAACATATTACCTTTTATTGCTTGAAACGATGGAAGAAAGGAGGAGGGTACATCGGTGTCACTCTCAACATAAGCCTCTCTCTCTTACTTACATGAATCTTCATCTAACCTAAGCTTACATACAAATTACATAAAAAGAAAAGAAAAACCTAAACTACAAGAAATGAAAACTAGGGTAAATCCTATCTCTGCATGGTCATCCCATTTTCAGTGCAAATACTAACTTTTTATAGGCAAAACCCACACGAGGAGAATCCCGGGAAAATTGGGGAGCAAACGCTCCCCCAACAACCACTAAACAGCCGCGAAAACGCGGGGGCCACACCCTGTTGGTGGGTCTCCCTAGTTTTTCCTTCTGCTTTTATCTTCAGTTCGTTTTCTCGTTTGAGTCCACGATTGTGACGAAATGGCCTTTGATTCTTGGTTTTAACCGATCGATTCTGAGAGGATTCTTCTCAACCGGTTTTCAACCTCTTGATTTTGCCCTGATTCACTGAGCTTGAATTAATTCTGATTTAACTCAGAATTTGGTGGGCTTTTGGGCTCATTTCTCTTCATCTCCTTAAGGAATGGCCTGCAAATAAATTAAACATTTAATTAGGACAATGCAGATTTTATTCTATAATAAGTATGGAAATATGATACTAAATATGCAACATTAGCTACCAATCAAGGTTCGAGCCACTGCTCTATGTCCTCACATTCACACAGAAGGACTTTCACTATACGTCCACACAGGACTTCCCACACAGGGAACCTCCACTGAGGATTTGGAATATACAACTAGGAGTACACAACTCCTCTCTCCAATAAAACAACCTCTATATAATAGGTAAGGCACAACAACAATCACCTCTTACTAGAGGGATAAGGTAATAAGCCAAACAATAACAATCACCTCTAAACTTAGAGGGTTAGGCACAAAACCAAACAATAATCACCTCACACTAGAGGGATACCAACAAACCTAAAACATAGCCTCCACAATCACCTCTGCGCAAGAGGGTTAACAACAAACACAAAAAAGGTTACAACTCTTGGTGATCTCAAAGACCACAAACCAATTTTCCTCACAAAACAAGATCCTATAGATAGGATAGATATGATAAGTGTGAGAAAATAAAGAGTTCGAAAAACAAATCACAAAGAAAAATACTTGGGAAAACAACTAGAATAAGATAGAAATGAAGATCAAAACTAATATCCCAAATACTCTATTTTTCTTTAATTTTTCCAACCCTTGAAAACAAGTAAAGATAAAAATTTTTAGCCCAAAAACTCTTGAAAACTTGTTGCTAAAACATTTAAGAAAATGGGAAAATTTGCTCTTAAAATTCTTATAAAAATAGCCCAAGAGGGATGGGTATTTATAACCCATTCCAAAAACTAGCCATTGGATCAAAGTCAGCAGAAAAGTCTGCTTCTGGTCGACCGGCCGGTCGACCGGCCAACAATCATATTTATGACCGTTGCGGCCTGTCGGTCGACCGCCCGGTCGACCGATCCCAGGCTTTGACCTATCGGTCGACCGCCCGATCGACCGGGGCCAGAACCAATGAGCAGAGCTCTCTGGCCGGTCGACCGGCCCTCAAGCCATTTGGTCATGCACGTTTGTGCACATCGGTCGACCGACTTTTGTCTCGGTCGACCGTCCGGTCGACCGGAAGGCCAGGTCAGACAAATTATAGGGATTAAAACTTGGTCTTTCTAACTTCTAAAAAATCCCATAAATTACACATAAATTTCACAAAAATAAGTTCTTTTAAGATCTTTGAATACCAAACATGTGTGATCAAGAATCAACATATATTACAAAATATTTGAACCATTTTTGTGATATTGAAATTTGCCTACTTGAATTTTTGAAATGAAAACTCTTTTTCTCCAAAACTTGTATAAATACAAAAACATGATATTGAAACAACTTTGAAGCATATTATATGTGGATAGAATCTGTTGGCCCAAGAGGTTACACTCTCCATTTGTTTTTGGTTTTGATGATGACAAACCAAATATGAGCTATTTGGTACTAATAAGTTTGTTAAGATGAGTTTCAGGTTTGTACCAATTTTGGAGGCCATTGCTTGCTATTGCAACAACTTCTAGGTTCATAAAGCTATGAAGGCATATTGCACATCAAGGAAGGATCATAGAAGAAGAAGGCTCTAACAAGGATAGCATGGCTCAAAGATTGTGAAGATTGCTATGCATACTTTATTTTTAGTTTTATAGTTTAGAAGTTTGTTAAAGAATAGTGGATAGGTTTGAAGCTCTATCACACACGTTTTTGCGCACATGTTCAATCCAAAATGTTTTCCTATAATTTATACAAAAATATTTTGCATACAAGATTTTGCCTACAGATATATATTTGTGTTTTATACTAATCCCTGTTCAAAAGTATTTTTATCAAAATCTTAATCTTTTCTTAAATTCCTTCTAAATCTGATTTTTGACCAGTTCCGGTCGACCGGCCGGTCGACCGAATCTGTGTCAGGTTATACCGGTCGACCGTCCCAGTCGACCGAGGTTCTGGCAGATGCACGTATCCGTGTGCATGTCTGTCGGTCGACCGACACGGTCGACCGGACTATAGTTTTTGCTCTCTGGTTTTTCCGGTCGACCGGGCGGTCGACCGTATGCCTGTAACGGTCATAATTTTGAACTAGCGGTCAACCGCACCGGTCGACCGATCTGACCGTTTGAACAGTAACGGGCAGATTTTTAAGAGCTGTTTTATTTTGTCTTTTGTGTTTAAAATTTGTATTAAGGATTTATTTCAAATCTAATATTACTTAATTAGCCTTAAGTTTGTTTTTATCTCTTAACCTAGCCCTCTCCTATAAATAGGGGTGATTGGGGAGAGATTCATAACAACAATTATTGCTACAAAATTCAAAAGTTTAAGGCTTTCAAAAATTCTTTGTTTTTGTGCTAAATTCTCTCAATTTCCTGAAGGGTTTTCAAAAGATTTTCTCTGATTTCAATTTCTTTTCCTTACACACAAAAGAGCTTCAATTCTACTCATTATTCTCTAAGGACCTTTGTAAGGGAAGAGATTTTTGAAAGAGAGAGTTTGTGGTCTTGTGACTACTCAGAGATTCTTGTGATTGTAATTGTGGAGTTGGGTACTCCGGTTCTAATTGTTCTTTGTGATAGTGGAAGTAGCTAGAATCCTTCTGGGGAAGGCGGGGAGTAGAGCTGGGTGCTCGAACCTCGATAACATATCCTTGTGTTTGCGATTGGTTTACATTCTTGCATTCCTTACTCTACTTTGCTTGCACTTATTACTTGCTCATCATATTCATTGTCATACTTACTTGCTTGCATTCATCTTGTGATTCTTGATTGTGATTGTTGTAGCTCTAATTTTTAATTTGCCCTTTGATTAGCATTGTCACCTATTCACCCCCCCTCTAGGTAACTTTTCAATTGGTATCAGAGCTTGGACTCTAGGTTTGGCTTAACATCCATAGAGTGATCCTTAAAACTTGCTAATCAACTTTTTCATTTCATTCATTCATCACTAGTAAACATGGCCGACAACATTAAATCCCCACCTAAATTTGATGGACTCAATTTCCCAATTTGGAAGGTTAGGATGACTATATTTTTGCAATCTTTGGGTAGCTTAGTAGCCAAGTCCTTGACCAAACCCTATGAAGCACCCGATGGTGATGAGAGCACTTGGACCGACCTTGACTTTAAACTATATGAGGCTAACTCCAAGGCCCAAAACTCCCTATTAACCGCCTTGAATGAGGATGACCTTACACGGGTAATTCATTGCCAATCCGCCTATGAGATTTGGCAACACTTATTGGTCACACACGAGGGGACTTCACAAGTCAAGAGAGCTAAGATAGATCTCTTGAGGTCCCAATATGAGTCATTTAAAATGCTTGATGATGAGTCTATTGATAGTATGGCTACAAGGTTTACTAAAATCACTAATGGTCTTTCTTCCTTAGGTGATGACATCTCCAACGATCAAAAGGTGCGGAAAGTAATTCGGGCTCTTCCTTCATCATGGGAGATCAAAGCCACCACCTTGAAGGAGTTGAATGACAAGGACGAGATGGACCTCATTAGTCTCATTGGGAACCTAAAGACCCATGAGATGGAGAAGAAGGCAAGAGAAGAGGCCACTACTTCAAAGAAGAAATCCATAGCCTTCAAGACTTCATCCACCAATGATGACGATGAAGATGACGAAGAAGAAGATGAGGAGCTTACTCTACTTGTTCGCAACGTCAAGAGGATGTACCAGAAGAACAAGCTCAACTTCCGGAGAAAATTTGAAGGCAAAGAGGAGCGGAGGATCATATGCTACAATTGCCGCAAACCAGGACATATCATGGCGGATTGTCCGGAGTTCAAGAAGAAAATGACTTCCTCCTTCAAGCCAAAGAAGCCGGAGGAAAAGAAAGCTTACAAAGCTACGTGGGATTCGGAAAGCGAGTCCGAAGAGGAGGTGGATCAAGCTAATATGTGTTTCATGGCAAACACACCCAAGGTAACCCCTCAATCCCTTGATGATGAAGATGATGATGTAAGTAAGGAAGTTCTAGTGCATGCTTTTGTAGAACTTTCTGAAACTTATGATAACAAGAAACTTGAATGCATAAAATTACAAAAAGAAGTTGCTTTTCTTAAGAATGAACTTGCTATGGTTTCTAAAGAAAAGGATAATATTTCTTCTAATCTCATTTCTATACAAAAAGAATTTAATGCCTACAAAGTTTCTTGTAAAGCAAAATCTCCTATTATTGATGAAAAAGAAATTTCTTCCTTTAAATCAAAAATGAATGATTTTGAAAAAGTTTTAAATGATTGTGCTTTTAATACCAAGAAACTTGAGAACATGTTTTCTAAAAAGCACACTTCACATGCTAACACTTCACAAGCTAAGAATTCTCATGCTCACACCACTCATGCTAAAGTTTCTCATGCTCACAAATCACACACTCACTATGCTTTTAAATATGGTAGAGTGTATAGATGCACATATTGTGGTAAAAATGGACATTTAGCTAAGTTTTGCTATGATCAACTAAATAGAACAAATAATCTTGTTTGGGTTCATGACACTAACCCTAGAGGACCCAAGAAAATGTGGGTACCAAAATCAAGTCTTAAATTGTTTGATGTAGGTACACACCAAAGCTCCAAGACGTAGGGAGCGGTGGTACCTTGATAGTGGTTGTTCAAGACACATGACATGGGACATCAACAACTTCACAACCCTATCAAGGTACATGGAAGGTGGCACTGTCACCTTCGGGGATGACTCCAAAGGAACTATCATCGGTATATGTAACATTCAAATTGGTGCATCTCCTATTATTGAGAATGTTGTTTTAGTAGATGGTTTAAAACATAATTTGCTTAGCATTAGTCAACTTTGTGACCGTGGACTTAAAGTTATTTTTGATGATTCCTCTTGCAAGATTTTTAATGTTAAATCTAATGATTGTATTCTTACCGGTTTTCGTAATAATAATGTTTATATTATTGACATGCTTAATTTAGATTGTTCTACTAAATGCTTGAATGCTTTTGATGAAAATTCTTGGCTTTGGCATAGAAGACTAGGACATGCATCTTTTGACCATATTTCTAGGATTAATTCAAAGGAATTGGTGAAGGGTATACCTTGCTTGAATTTTGAGAAAGACCGCATTTGTGGTGCGTGCCAACTTAGGAAACAAACCAAGTCTTCCTTTAAACCAATCAAGGATATCATGTCAACTAGGCCTTTAGAATTAATTCATATGGATCTTTTTGGACCAACTAAAACTAAGAGTTTAAATGGAAGTAGATTTGCATTTGTTTTGGTTGATGATTTCTCCCGTTTTACTTGGGTTTTCTTTTTGCAACATAAAGATCAAACTTTTTCTCATTTTAAGATTTTTCGAAAAAGAGTTGAAAAAGAAAAAGGTTTTCCGATTTTGAAAATAAGGAGTGATAGAGGTGGTGAGTTTGTTAACCAACTCTTCATGACTTATTGTGATGAAAAAGGAATTAAGCATGAAATGTCTTGTCCTAGAACTCCACAACAAAATGGAGTTGTAGAAAGGAAAAATAGAACACTTCAAGAGATGGCTAGGACAATGATAAGTGAGTATGACCTCCCTCAATATTTATGGGCCGAGGCCGTAAATACCGCATGCTATATATCGAATCGTATTTATTTGTGCAAAAATTCTTCAAAAACATCATTTGAAATGTATCATTCTAGAAAACCAAATGTTGCATATTTCAAAGTTTTTGGATGCAAGTGTTTTGTTTTAAATACTAAGGATAATTTGGGTAAATTTGATGCTAAGGCTTATGAAGCTATCTTTGTTGGATATTCTTCTACTAGCAAAGCATATAGAGTGTTTAATAGATCTACACTTACCATTGAAGAATCCATGCATGTTAAATTTGAAGAATCTAATGTGGTTGTTGAGAATGTTGTAGAGATTGAACCATTAGGTGAAGACATGGAGAGACTATCCTTGAAGGACTCACCCGCTCAAGAAGAAAAGGTAGATTCAATTGGTGAAGTTCAAGAGGATAAAGAGGAAAGCTCTCAACCGCTTCCTAAAGCTTGGAGATACGCTACAAACCATCCGAAGGAGCTCATCTTGGGTGATGCATCTAGAGGAGTCACTACGCGCTCCAAACTCCATGACCTATGTGGTAACTTTACTTTCATTTCTCATTTTGAACCCAAAGGCATTCTCGAAGCCGAGACGGACCCATATTGGTTGCTTGCCATGCAAGAGGAACTCAATCAATTTGAGCGCAACCAAGTTTGGCACCTTGTTCCTAAGCCCCACGATAGACCAATAATTGGTACTAAGTGGATCTTTAGAAACAAGATGGATGAGTCCGGAAATGTCATTAGGAATAAAGCTAGGTTAGTGGCCCAAGGTTACACTCAAGTTGAAGGAATTGACTTTGAGGAGACCTTTGCACCCGTAGCACGGCTTGAAGCCATACGGATGACACTAGCTTTTGCATGTTTTAAAAATTTTAAACTTTTTCAAATGGATGTAAAAAGTGCATTTTTAAATGGTTTTATTAATGAAGAACTTTATGTTGCTCAACCTCCCGGTTTTGTTGATCATGTTCATCCCGATTTTGTTTTTAAACTTGATAAAGCTTTGTATGGATTGAAACAAGCTCCAAGAGCTTGGTATGAAAGGCTTTCTAGTTTTCTCATTTCAAATGATTTTGTTAAAGGCAAAGTAGACACAACTCTTTTTACTAAGCATGTTGATAATGATATTTTAATTGTGCAAATTTATGTTGATGATATAATTTTTGGATCTACTAATGAGCTTTTGTGCAAGGAGTTTGAAAAGGTAATGCAACTAGAATTTGAAATGTCTTCCATGGGTGAGCTTAATTTCTTTCTTGGACTCCAAATCAAGCAATTGCAAGACGGAACCTTCATTAACCAAGCCAAGTACGCAAAGGAGCTAGTAAAGAAGTTTGGGCTTGAAGGATCAAAGGCTTGCAACACTCCAATGGCAACTACAACCAAGCTTGATAAGGACGATCAAGGTAAAAATGTTGATATTAAATTATATAGAAGCATGATAGGAAGTCTTTTATATTTAACGGCAAGTAGGCCGGATATCATGTTTAGTGTGTGTCTTTGTGCTAGATTTCAATCGTGTCCTAAAGAGTCTCATCTTATTGCGGTAAAACGCATTATTCGTTATATTAAGGGCACAATTGGAATGGGTCTTTGGTATCCGAAAACTAGAGATTTTTCAATGACTAGTTATTCGGATGCCGACTATGCGGGTTGTAGAGTAGATAGAAAGAGTACTAGTGGGACATGTCAATTTCTTGGTAATTGTCTTATTTCATGGTCCTCTAGGAAGCAAAATTCCGTAGCTCTCTCAACCGCCGAGGCGGAGTATTTTGCCGCGGGGCTTGTTGTGCACAAGTCCTTTGGATGAAACACACTCTCCTTGATTTTGATTTGCACTTTGATCATATAAAAATATTTTGTGATAATACTAGTACTATACACATGACTAAGAATGCAAATCAACATAGTAAGACCAAGCACATTGAGATTAGATATCACTTTCTTAGAGATCATTTTGAGAAAGGTGATATAGATATTGATTATGTTTCCACGGATTTACAACTAGCCGATATTTTCACTAAACCTCTTGATTTTGCTAGATTTTCGTTTATTTGTGGAGAACTTAATGTTTGTATTATTGAATAGACATGTTTTCATAACCCTTTTTGATGTATGACAAAAAGGGGGAGAGTAAGTTTACATGGACAAAAATAAGTTCATTTGGTCTTGGTTCCATATGAATTTATATGTTTTGTTTTTAATAAATTTTGTTATGAGTTTTGTGAAATTGAGAAATCTTGTATACTGTTTCTATTGGCATTGTTTCAATTTGGTTTCATTTGATATCAAGAACATGTTTTCATGTTTTCTATGAATTCTTGTGTTTTGAGTTGTTTTGAGTTTAATTATATAGCACAATTTGAGGGGGAGTTTTCTCCTCCCCTATATTTTTTTTATAGCCTATTTGTTTTGTCATCATCAAAAAGGGGAGATTGTTGGCCCAAGAGGTTACACTCTCCATTTGTTTTTGGTTTTGATGATGACAAACCAAATATGAGCTATTTGGTACTAATAAGTTTGTTAAGATGAGTTTCAGGTTTGTACCAATTTTGGAGGCCATTGCTTGCTATTGCAACAACTTCTAGGTTCATAAAGCTATGAAGGCATATTGCACATCAAGGAAGGATCATAGAAGAAGAAGGCTCTAACAAGGATAGCATGGCTCAAAGATTGTGAAGATTGCTATGCATACTTTATTTTTAGTTTTATAGTTTAGAAGTTTGTTAAAGAATAGTGGATAGGTTTGAAGCTCTATCACACACGTTTTTGCGCACATGTTCAATCCAAAATGTTTTCCTATAATTTATACAAAAATATTTTGCATACAAGATTTTGCCTACAGATATATATTTGTGTTTTATACTAATCCCTGTTCAAAAGTATTTTTATCAAAATCTTAATCTTTTCTTAAATTCCTTCTAAATCTGATTTTTGACCAGTTCCGGTCGACCAGCCGGTCGACCGGCCGGTCGACCGAATCTGTGTCAGGTTATACCGGTCGACCGTCCCAGTCGACCGAGGTTCTGGCAGATGCACGTATCCGTGTGCATGTCTGTCGGTCGACCGACACGGTCGACCGGACTATAGTTTTTGCTCTCTGGTTTTTCCGGTCGACCGGGCGGTCGACCGTATGCCTGTAACGGTCATAATTTTGAACTAGCGGTCGACCGCACCGGTCGACCGATCTGACCATTTGAACAGTAACGGGCAGATTTTTAAGAGCTGTTTTATTTTGTCTTTTGTGTTTAAAATTTGTATTAAAGATTTATTTCAAATCTAATATTACTTAATTAGCCTTAAGTTTGTTTTTATCTCTTAACCTAGCCCTCTCCTATAAATAGGGGTGATTGGGGAGAGATTCATAACAACAATTATTGCTACAAAATTCAAAAGTTTAAGGCTTTCAAAAATTCTTGGTTTTTGTGCTAAATTCTCTCAATTTCCTGAAGGGTTTTCAAAAGATTTTCTCTGATTTCAATTTCTTTTCCTTACACACAAAAGAGCTTCAATTCTACTCATTATTCTCTAAGGACCTTTGTAAGGGAAGAGATTTTTGAAAGAGAGAGTTTGTGGTCTTGTGACTACTCAGAGATTCTTGTGATTGTAATTGTGGAGTTGGGTACTCCGGTTCTAATTATTCTTTGTGATAGTGGAAGTAGCTAAAATCCTTCTGGGGAAGGCGGGGAGTAGAGCTGGGTGCTCGAACCTCGATAACATATCCTTGTGTTTGCGATTAGTTTACATTCTTGCATTCCTTACTCTACTTTGCTTGCACTTATTACTTGCTCATCATATTCATTGTCATACTTACTTGCTTGCATTCATCTTGTGATTCTTGATTGTGATTGTTGTAGCTCTAATTTTTAATTTGCCCTTTGATTAGCATTGTCACCTATTCACCCCCCCTCTAGGTGACTTTTCAGAATCCAATATACATATAAGAGATATATCTATGTTTTTGATATAAAATTCAAAACCGGTTAAACCGAAACCAAAACCAATAAACTTGTGTGTGTATGTGAACTTGAGCATTATCAACACTATCTACCTTTACACAAGATTTAAACATAAACTAAACAAACAGAGATCTTCTTATAGAACTCCTTCTCCAAGTCGACTCGATCCAAACGCGATCCAATGAGCTTGACTCCAACCGAGTGCTAGATGTGATCTTGACGCGCGAGCTCTTGAATCAACAAGTGTAAGCTCCAAAACTCCTTTGTTAAAGCTAAACACCTACTAATATCTAGGTCAACAACTGAAACTATATAAACACAAGATTATTAGTAAACTATAACTGCATGAGTTAATCATCATCAAAACTAGAGTGATGGGCCTTTGGGCCAACAATCTCCCCCTTTTTAATGATGACAAAACTCATGGAGTTATATATGCATGGATTAAAGTTAAGCTTCATAGAAGCTCCCCCTTAACTCATGCATAGCAATAAACAAATGAATATTCAACGAATGCTCATAAATTAAAAACAAACATATATGTATAAATGGAAGTAAACATGCATAAACTCACAAATTCTTTAATCATGCATATAAAACTCTTCAAATACTTCTCCCCCTTTTTGTCATTCATCAACAAAGAGGCAAAAATAAATTAACGAATAAAGTTATATATGCGATATACATTCATGAAGAGGAGAGATGTAAAGTTAACTTCCCCTACATACATGCATTTATATGAAAAGAGATGACTAAACCCTAACCTAATAAAGCATAATATACAATGTATAAAAGAAGATGTGAAGCTCCCACTACACATGTGTACTACATACCAAAGAGAGGTCAATCACTTCAATATGAAAAGTATACTCAACATAAATCTATATATAGAGAAGATGTTAAGCTTCCCTTGCATATAAGCAATATATATCAAAACATTATGAAACCTCTTTAAAACAAATTTATGATACCAATTTATGACACCAATTGAAAATAAACAAAATTTTTAAGATACTAAAAGATACCAATTGAAAATATACCAATTTATGATAAAGTTATATATATCGAAACATTATGATGCCAATTTATGATTCAATTGAAAATAAACAAAATTTTTAAGATACCAAACGATACAATTGAAAATATCTTATAAATTTTTGATACCAATAGAAAATGAAGCATTATACATTTTTGATATCAATTGAAATATATACTGTAAATATTGATACCAATTGAAAGTAAAAACCAATTGAAAATACAAACCAAATTTTTTGGGTAAACACAACTCATTTTGCAATAAGGATATCAAATTGAGAATATACTAATTTAAGATTATTGATATCAATATTGAAAATGTTAGCATATGCCAAAATAAAGCATTTTTCATCATAAAGAGTGGGTGTAAGATATCAATTGAAAATAAAACCGATTAAAGATAAAACATGAATTTTTCTCCCCCATTTTGAAATACTAATAAAAATGATGCATAAGCTTGTATAAGATACCAATTGAAAAATAATAGACATTAAGGAATAAATCAAGCTTAGCTTAAACATAATTTGTGCTTTAAGATGTAAAGATGTTGTAAGCACAATCAAATCATATATATATATATATATATATATATATATATATATATATATATATATATATATATATATATATATATATATGAAAATGTAAATACCAATCGAAATTGATACTATTTGAAGTTTGAAGCATACATATATAGAAAACAAAAATATGATTATACAATCATAAAAATATCAATTGTGATACCAATTGAAAATATAATGAGAATCAAGTGTATAACTCATACCTACCACTCTATTCATGCACATGTTAAAAAGATTTTCAATTTGAGCATACAAGGCATGGTCGCCCATCCATCCACCCTTTGAAGGAAGGAGTTTTCAAAAATATGAATTTGAAAATAATTTTAACATAATTGAAAACTCTTCCAAAATGAAGAAATATGCAAGTAGTTTTATGATAATCTTGAAAACTAGTACAAAGTCCTTCAAGTAAGGAATAAAAAAAGAATATATTCCTGAAAACATGAAAATTACTCATTAATTGACAGTCAAAGTCTATATAGCACATATAAGACTCATGAAAATAAAGTTATGAGAAAACATCAAGTAATGTGAGTATACAAGAATTATGTGAAAAGCATAATCATGAAAATAGGCAACAAAGCTCATATGAAATTCCTTATCAAAATCATAAAAACTAAATAGGCTTCAAGATACATGTATGTTTAGTTAAAACTAGAAGTATACATACATATCCCAAACATAAATGAGTCCATAATAAAAATTTGCATGAAAAGCAAGTGACTCAAGGGTATACATGTATATCTAAAGTTTTAAATAAAATTAACATATACATGAATCTAAACACATTATCATGAAACATGTACAGAAAATAGGGAATACAAGTTGAAATGCAAGAATCATCAAATTAGGTTATACTAGTACATCTAATGAGTACAAATGAGCAACATAGCACAAACATATAATAATTAAATGTGGCTCACTAGTTGTACAAATATATACACAAGTTTTAATGAAAACTACATCTAAACATGTAATCAAAAACCATGAAGTGCAAAATTATAAACAAAGCCAATATGATCATTATGTAAATGCACATATCTTAGAACTAGCATATTCATAGTAGTTAAACAATAGTGAGAACACAAAAGTAATGGTCCATATAAATATGGGTGTATCTCAAATACTACATATGTATATCACAAATCTAATTATCATGGTATTTAACATAATAATCATGAAAAACATGAAAACCAATGCATGCTAAAAGTCAATAATATGAAAGCATGTAAACTAATAAGAAGTTAGGATAGTTACCAAGACCATTAGAGCTAATATCTAGATCTCCAAACCATGGTGGTCTTCCCACCAAACTCCCTTTGAAAGTGATGCATCCAAAAGTGTCACTATTTAGCTCGGAACGCATCCACCATCAAGGCACCAACACTCTCACGTCATGTGAGAGCCCACACCTACATCAAATATAATAGGAGTGGCTTTTGGTACCCATATCTTATTGGGTCCATAGGGGTTAGCACCTCTCCTAACCCAAATAAATTTATTTACAAAATTTGAATCATTTATTCTATCATAACAAAATTTTACAAGGTGGCCCTTACGTCGACAATGTGTACATGTGTACATATAAGCATACATGGTGTCATGTGTGTGAGCATGAGAAGTATGTGTATGTTGTGGTTTGTGTGCATGCATGGTGGAGTATGTTTCTTTCGAAACATAGTTTCCAAACATGTGTGGTTCATGGCACAATGGCTCAAAGTGGAGCCCAAACAATCAACACTCTTCTTTAACATACATATATCATTTCAAAATTAGAAAAAGAAGTGGAGCATGCAACACTAGATGATGAAGTTATAGTAGCATGGCAAACATGTGAAGAAAAATTATTTTTTAAAGAAATATTTTCCTTTGAAACCAAATCTAACTCTTTTGAAATTGAAGCAATTTTATTTTTTAAAGATTGGTTCTCTTTTAAAACAATTTCAAGTTTTGAAGTTAAAGCCTCATTTTTCTTCAAAATAATGTCACAATCATTTTTATTTTTCAAAATTTTGTTTTCATTAAGAGCAAGTTTAAGTTGGAATTTCAATGTGTCTCTTTCATTTGAAATCTCATCTCTCTCTTGCAAAATAATATCAAGTTTAGAAGACAAATTTTTATTTTCTTCTTTTAATTCAATGCTTTTCTTTTTCAAAACTTTATATTTTTCAAGCAAGTTTTCACACACAATAGATAGTTCTTCATTTAAAGCATCGGCATCCAATAGTCATCACCGGAAGGACTAGCACTATCATCTAGTTGAGTTTCGAGTTTACCTCAAGTGAGTCATTCCCTTGGACTATGTAGCAAGGTTGATCGGACTCATCTCCACTAGATTCCTTCTCTACATATTTTGTCGTTTGTAGCACGAGAGAGGTCAAAGTGTTCCACACTGAAAAAAATGGAATGACAATGAGAAGCCATAGATAAATATTCTTTACTTAGAGTGTGCCTAAGTGCCTCTAGGGCTTGTGCATTGGCCTCTATATGCTTATCATTATCAAGATAAGGTTTCTTGGTAGTGGCAAGTTACACATGCATTCATAGGGTCTTTAGATACAAACTCATCTTAAGCTTTCATATATGATGTTGAAAACATCAAATATAGGAGGGGCAAGGTGATTCATGAGTGTGTGTAAACAAATAGTGTGCAAATGCAAATACTAGATTAGTTGACCAAGATCTCACTCCTAGGTAGTTAAACCTAATATCAGGAGCGTAGGCTCTGATACCAATTGAAAATACACCTAGATGGGGGTGAATAGGTGTATGGCTAATCTAATAAAAAATGATGCGGAATTAAAAACTAATTGCAATACACTAAGTGTAACTAAAGAGTGTAGCTGAATTCCCGATGAAGGGCTCTGGATTATCACCTCTAAATTTCTCTAAATAAGAGTTGAGGTGCTATATGAAGCTTTCTTGGTTCAACACTAGTGAGGCACACAAACAATATTAAGCATATAAAATATGTGCAATAAGATGCAATGCAAGATATAAAAGAAATAGTTTAGATAGTGGATCAATCGCAAACACCAAGATATGTTTTGAGGTTCGAGCCACTGCTCTATGTCCCCGCCTTCACACAGAAGGAGTTCCACTATACGTCCACACAGGACTTCCCACACAGGGAACCTCTATTGAGGATTTGGCAAATACAACTAGGAGATACAACTCTCTCTAACAAAACAACCTCTATAGGAGAGGCAAGGCACAACTACAATCACCTCTCACTAGAGGGATAAGGCACTAAGCCAAACAACAACAATCACCTCTACACTTAGAGGGATAGGCACAAAGCTAAATAACAATCACCTCACACTAGAGGGATACCAATAAACTCAAAACACAACCTCCCCAATCACCTCTACACAAGAGGGATAAATACAAACACAAAAAAGGTTACAACTCTTGGTGATCTCAAAGACCACAAATCAATTTTCCTCACAAAACAAGATCCTATAGATAGGATAGAATGATAGCTCAAATGTGAGAAAATAAAGAGTTTGGAAAATAAATCAAAAAGAAAAATACTTGGGAAAATAAGTAGAATAAGATAGAAATGAAGATCAAAACTAATATCCCAAATACTCTATTTTTCTTTGATTTTTCCAACCCTTGAAAACAAATAAAAATAAAATCTTTTAGCCCAAAAACTCTTGAAAACTTGTTGCTAAAACACTTAAGAAGATGGGAAAATTTGCTCTTAAAATTCTTATGAAAACAGCTCAAGGGGACAGGTATTTATAACCCATTCCAAAAACTAGCCGTTGGGTCAAAGTCAGCAGAAAAGTCTGCTTCCGGTCGACCGGCCAGCGGTCATATTTATGACCGTTGCAGCCTGTCAGTCGATCGCCCGGTCGACCGATCCCTGGCTTTGACCTATCGGTCGACCGGGGCCAGATCCAGAGAGCAGAGCTCTATGGACGGTCGACCTCTCGGTCAACCGGCCCTCAAGCCATTTGGTCGTGCACGTTCGTGCACATTGGTCGACTAACTTATGTCTCGGTCGATCGTCCGGTCAACCGAAAGAAGGCCAGGTCAAACAAATTATAGGGATTAAAACTTGGTCTTTTTAAATTCTAAAAAATCCCATAAAATCATATAAATTTCACAAAAATAATTTCTTTTAAGATCTTTGAATACCAAACATTTGTGACATTGAAATTTATGATATTGAAATTGTCTTAAACATAAAATCCGTATTTTTTGAAACTTAGATTTTTGAAATGAAAACTCGTTTCTCCAAAACTTGTATAATATAAAAACATTATATTGATACAACTTTGAAGTATATTGTATATGAATAGAATCCAATATACATATAAAAGATATATCTATATTTTTAATATGAAATTCAAAACCGGTTAAACCGAAAACCAAAACCAATAAACTTGTGTGCGTATGTGAACTTGAGCATTATCAACACTATCTACCTTTACAGAAGATCTAAACATAAACTAAACAAACTGAGGTTTTCTTGTAGAACTCCTTCTCCAAGTCGACTCCATCCAAACGCGATCCAAGGAGCTTGACCCAACCGAGTGCTAGATGCGATCTTGACGCGCGAGCTCTTGAATCAATACGTGTAAGCTCCAAAACTCCTTTGTTGAAGCTAAACACCTACTAATATCTTGGTCAACAACTGAAACTATATAAACACAAGATTATTAGTAAACTATAACTACATTAGTTAATCATCATCAAAACTAGAGTGTTGAGCCTTTGGGCCAACAGTATATAGGTGAAGGTTACCGTATTTGGATTATTCCTTCGATGTACTAGTCGCATGAAGCCGTAATCTGAGCTTATACAACTGATTTTGTTTGCATTCGGTATTATCAATTTCATTAGTTTTCTATCAATTTTATGATGTTTTCATAGTTTAGGAGTCAACTCTGGTTATATAAACTCAGGGTACGGAGATGTGGGGTATTCGGTGTATATATGAGGGTTTTCTTATTTGGATTATTCCTTCAACATACTAATCTCATGGATCTGTAATTTGGGCTCGTATAACAGGTTTTGCCATATTTGTTCTACTTATTGCTTCCTTGCCCGTTCCTGCATACTTGTGCTCACGACACGATTTTAATACAAACTTATGATTCGAATTTATCGATACATCTGTGCTTATCTATACTCGCCACTTGGCATTCACCATACCATTCTTTGGGGAGTTCTGACTCCCCTGAAACCACATGTCCAAATCCTAGAGTTTGGAGCTTGTGGATTCTCCTTGTTGCTAACTAGAGTGATGGAATAAAAGCGTAGATCTCTGGCAGACCATCCAGAGTACTTTTCTTCCAGGCCCCCTGCTCGCCTCTTGAGTTTTCCTTTCATCACTCGTGAGCACTTTCTTGTACTGTTCATATTGTGTATATCTCTTTGTATTCTCGCTTTTGTACCTATCGGTGAAGTAATATTATCGGTGAAGTAATATTCTTGTAATATTGTATCGCATCATGTGATAACTTTATAATTGTACTCATATGTTGGAATGCATAATGCACACGTACTTCGTACTTTGATTTTTGCCGGTACTAATGCTTAGCGTGCATATGTGAGGGTATCTCCGACCTATGCATATATATCGTATTAACGTCTCCCTACTCGCGGGATCAGGGCGTTACATGTGATCATCATAACCTATCAATTCATAAGCTATAAAGGCAAGTAAGATATTGATTTCTAAAAGATGATTAAGTTAAACAAAATAGTGATTTGAACAACCTTAAATCATTTTCTCTAAGCATGAATTAGAGTAATATTACTCATTTTTAATTTATCAAAGTTCTTGAATAATTTAACGATTGTTTAGATGTTGTTTAATATAACAAAATCATGGCAATAAGTACAACATAAGTTACTAGCTACTTAAGTATTCTTTAACTTAATTTCATCCTACCGTGTATATCAGATTAGTTACACATAATGTTAAGTAAATCAAAAATGAAGTAGAATGAAGAAGAAGAAGACATTATAAAGAAAAAAACAACTTTATTGATACTTCAAAAACTTCTATTACATGTACTCTCCATGTTCTTTTGTTGCATCAAGTTTCCATTCAGGCTTGGAGGACACAAAAAGCACCTCTTAGCTCGCCCCTCCTTCCTCATTTATACTCAGATTTTGTTACAATTATTTGTTAGGATCGTAACAAAGAACTATATCTCCTATAATTACAACAACTTGATAAGATCAAGAAAACATTTCAAACTTGTTTAAGATATGGATTGATTTATACTGAAGATGACTCTCTACTATTCAAATCTGAATTAGAGAAATTTAGCTTGGTTTTTCCAAATTTAATAGGCTTCTTCCATTCATTGTTGGGCTTCACTCCTTGAAGTGTGGCTTCAATATCGCTTAACCACGAGTCTGAATTCACAAGCTTTTCTTTGGTTCTTTTATTTTATTAAACCACACTCTTTTTTAGAATATTGCATTTAGGCATGTTTTCTGCAAAATTAACTAAAAACACCCAAGTAATATTATTCTAGATACAAATTGATAAATATAGGCATTAAAAGTGCATGAAAATTGTGTTTGCTCAAACAAGGAGAAAAGTCAAAAACTCCTGGATCTCCAGAAGTAGCTTCCAAGTAATGGAACTGAAGAAAAAAAGAGGTGTCAATGATCATTTGAGTTTCGGAACAAAGGCCCCTAAATCCTAACACTATCTTATAGGCATTTTGATAAAATCCAACATGTGTGAGGGCGAAGGAATCTAATAAGATGTTTAATAAGAAGGAAAAGGAAGATGAAATCTAATAAGTTTTTTAATAAGAAGAAAAGGGAAATGAAGACCATTATTCGAATAGATGTTAAATTGTTGATTTGAAGATTCTATTTGTTAGATCTATTTCTTTTGGGATGTCGTATTTCTTGTGGATCTCAATAAGTTCTTATTTTTTTCTTTATGTTCTTGAAACCATGAGAACAATATGGCAATGAAGCAAGTGTCGAGGGACGCTATGAAGGAAGGGGTAGATGAGAAGAGATGAGAAGAAGGAGGTGAAGGGATGCGAAAACCCTAACGCCAAAAGGGAGAATAGGCAGCAAACACGTGAGTGATTGATTAGATATTATGGAATTGTTTTTATTACTTCTTCACTAGAATTTGTTCACCCAATGGCACAATCATCCGATTTATTTGATGATTCCAAAATTCAATTAGTTAAGTACTAATATATTTGTCTAGTGATTATAAATTTCTCAGGAATTCAAATTTAACTACAACCAACTCTTAAGATGGAGAAATTGAAATAAAGACTCAAGAACTAGTGAAATCAAGTTTTTGGATGCGGAGAAGCACCACATGAAGAAGACTTGTAACTTTGTCTTGTGTTTATGCTATTTGAGATGTTAGTTTGCTAAAATCCAATTTAGTTGATTAGAATGCTCAGAGACACACACGCAAATACACAAAAAAATTTTCTTATGTGATTTTTCAAAATATAATTTTGACAAGTTTTTTTATTATTAGTATATAAGCGTTGACTTTACAAAAAAAGGATTTCTCTATGAAATAACTTATTTATATAGTCTATAAAAACAATATATATTATCTTGTACTTGGTTTTAAGAGTTCATCAAAATAATTGAAAAGATTTTCATAAATTTAAAATACCTTATGTTTGGGCTGAAACCGGTCAACTATCCGGTTGACCGAGTATGCACAGTCGTGTACAGAGTGATAACTCTAAGACCAATCAACCGCGGGGTCGACCGACTGCTTCATGCTCAGTTGGCTAGTTCTGATCAATCGACCTCTGGGTCAACTAACTGGCAGAGTTCAAAGAACTCTGAGCTCTGGCCATTCGACCGCCGAGTCGACCCACGGCAATGGCAATAATTTTGCCTGAAGCCAGTCGACTGCTGTGTTGACCGCCAAAGCTACATATTGTTCTCTTTTTGCCTTTTACAACTATTTATAAGTTCTCTCAACTTATTTCTAACAGCTATTTTTGGTATGAAACATCTATATTTGGTTTCCCTACAAATAAATGTATAGTAGATAGTCATTTAATTAATTATCATCAAGAAAATCAATTACACTTGTTTTTGCAAAAAAAATTCAAGAGACTTTTTCAAAATTTCAAAGTTTACATTGTGCTACCACTTTCACATTCTTCAAGTTTTCTCATTTACAATCTTTGAGTTTCTATCTCTACATTGAATTATAGGATTGTTGAAAAGTCACCTAGAGGGGGGGGTGAATAGGTGACAATGCTAATCTATGAACTAAATGCGGAATATAAAAACTTAATGCAAATTACACTCAAGTGTGATCAACAAATGATTCACACACAACCAAGCCAAGCAAATATGAATGCACAATATGAATAAGGCAAGGCACAAAGTAAAGAGAGAGATAGAGAGAGAGTCAATGGATCAAGCGCAAACAAAGAGATATGTTTCGAGGTTCGAGCACCCAGCTCTACATCCCCGCCTTCGACACACAAAGGATTTTCACTAGCTAGTCCACAAAGAACTCTCACAAGGAGTACCCAACTCCTCTCTTTACAAATACAACCTCCTCCTTGAGGCACAAATCCAAGCCAACCAACACAACCTCCTCCTTGAGGCAAACTCCAACAATCACAACCTCCTCCTTGAGGCAAAAACTCCCAATCACCAATCAATACAAGGATCACCTCTCAACTAGAGGGATACAACCCAAAGCACAAAGCTAAGAAAAGATTGGGTTACAACTTGGTGGTCACAACAACAACCACAAACAACTTCTTCTTCTCCCACACAAATATCCTATAGATATAGATAGTAGATTATAGCTCAAGTGTGGAGAAAACCAAGGGATTTGAAACCAGCAACTCAAAGAAAATCTTTGGGAAATAAATGAAACCAAGATAGAGAAGTTCAATTCAAAAGCTTTTCCCAAAACCCTTTTCTTTGATTTTTCAAACCCTAATGAAAACACCAAAAAGATTGTTCAATTTGAATCCAAAAACCTATTTTGATTGCTGTAAAAACACCTGAGAGAATGAAAAAATTCGCACAAAAAATTCTTAGAGAAAAACTCTTGCAAAAGGGGTATTTATAGGCTAATCCAGAAAATAGCCGTTTGGCAGCAGTTTTGCCAAAAATAGCCTTCCGGTCGACCGGCCCGGTCGACCGTCCAACGGTCAATTTTTGACCGTTGGCAACTAACGGTCGACCGGCCCGGTCGACCGAATAATCCCGAGAGCAGATTATTCTGCTCCGGTCGACCGTCCCGGTCGACCGCTGACTGTGCCAGAAACGTGCACAGGTTTGTGCACGTCGTCGGTCGACCGTGACGGTCGACCGGCTACATGCGGTCGACCGTTACGGTCGACCGAACTAGCCTGGCAGGCAGAAAATGGGTCAGAAAACTGAGGTAAAAAATATTCCAATAAATCCCACAAAATCTCTAAAATTCCACAAAAATAGTTTTATTATTTTATATTGAAATACAAACTTGTGTTAAAAATCCTAACACAAATTTCAAACATTTTAGACAATTTTTGTGTCATAGAAATTTTGCCAAAAACCAAAAATCGTATTTTCTAAAACCTTGTATTTTGAATAGAAAATACACATTGTCTAAAACTCATCCATGATACAAAAATATGATATTTAAACACTTTGAAGCATATTGTATATGAATAGAAATTCAATATACAAGAAACATATATATATCATGATTTTTGTCATTAAGTCCAAAAATATGTTTTGTTGTAAATACCAAAACATAAAACACATGGAATAGATTATCAAACAAAGTTTGTCTAAACAATTGAAGCATGCATGTATATAGAACAAATCTAATATACATAAACCATGTAAACTTGTTTTGATAAAAATCTATTCATGAAAACCAAGATCGGTTAAACCTAAAACCGAAAATCAAAACATGAAAGGTGTGTGTTGTGAACTTGAGCTTATCATACTATTCTAATCTTTACAATTAGGATCTAAACTTAAAACTAAAACTATGGATACCTAAGTCTTCTTGTAGAGCGCAATCTCCAAGTCGGCTCGATCCAAAAACTCTTGATTCACCGAGCAAGTGCAATGTATGATCTTTGATGCGCGGGCTCTTGAATCAACAAGTGAAAGATGTGTGGAAGCTTTCACCAACTAATATCTTGACAAATATCTGAAACTTAAACATTGCAAGATTATTAGTACACATAACTACATGAGTTAATCATCATCAAAACTAGAGTGGAAGCCCTTTGGGCCAACAATCTCCCCCTTTTTGATGATGACAAAACTCATGGAGTTATATATGCATGGATTAAAGTAAAGCTTCAAAGAAGCTCCCCCTTAACTCATGCATAACAATAAAACATATAAGATATGCAATGAATGTTCTTAAAACATGTTTATATGTGTTTAAGACAATATCAAAACATGCTCTTGATACCAATAAAAATGAAACATAAAACATGCATAGACATGCATATAAACAAGGCTTCTTTTCATCAAATGTAAACTATATGCAAACACAAATATGCATATAAAACTCAAATTCTAAACATGCTCTTGATACCAATAAAAATGAAACATAAAACATGCATAGACATGCATATAAACAAGGCTTCTTTTCATCAAATGTAAACTATATGCAAACACAAATATGCATATAAAACTCAAATTCTTCTCCCCCTTTTTGTCAATCATCAAAAAGGGTTAAAACAAATATGATACCAAAAAAAATGTGGCAATGAAGTGTATATTGATACCAATTGAAAAACAACAAATCAATTGAAATCAAAAACGAGAACATATACCAATGAAAATCTTGATACCAATTAGTAAGTAAACAAATAACCTACCAATTGTAAACAAACAAGCTAGATACCAATTTTGGAATTAAACAATGCTAATTTTGAATTTCCTTAAAAACAAATCTTGATATCAAATGAAACTATTATTCTTTAAAACACAAGATACCAATTGAAAATTAAATCAATTGAAAATTTGCTTTAACATTGTTTCAATTTGAAAAGTTCAAGCTAAGCATAAACAAAATTTGTGATATCTTGAAGCACAAATAAATCATCTATATATATATGTAAGAAATAGATACCAATTGAAATTGATACTATATGAAGTGTAAGCATACATATATAAAATACCAACATATATGAGTATACAAAAAGATGTTATATCGATACCAATTGAAAGAATTCAATGATACCAATTGAAACAACAATAAATACAAGTGTATGACTCATATAACCTACCACCCAATCATGTTTCAAGATAAAAGGATTTTCATTATAAAGCATACAAGAACATGATCTCCCATCCAACCGCCCATTGATGGTAGGGGTTTTCAAAAAATGATTTGAACAATATAGTATGTTTGAAAGTCTCTACCAATTTGAAGAATACCAACTAGTTTATGAAAATTTGAGAACTAGTAGAAATCCTTCAAGATAAAACAAAAAGGATTTTTCATGAAACATGAAAATCACAAGATCACTAAACACTCAAAGTCCATAAAGCTCATATCATACTCATGAAAAACACAATCATGAGAAACATAATAAAGTGAGTGAACAAGTGTAATGTGAAATACATTTCATCATGAAAATGGACAATTAAGCTTAATATAGAAATTATCAAATCTTGATATAATAGTGAATCATGTAATTTATTGAAATCATCATAATGATTTAAACTTCAAGGCATATGTATGTCATGTACAAACTAAAGTATACATACATATCCCAAACATGAAGAGTCCACAAAAGTATATGCATGAAGGCACGTGGCTCAAGGATGTATATGTATAAACAATAATTTGGACAAGATAGACATATACATGAAGTCAACCACAAGATCATAGAAACACATTAAAAATGAGGAATACAAGTCAAATGCATGAATCATCAAAACTAGACTATACTAGTACATCAAATGACTACAAATGAGCGTTCAAGAACAAATATATAAAGGTCTATTTGTAGCTCACTAGTTGTACAAATATAAATCCTAGTCTTAATGAAAACTAACATTCAAGCAAGTAATCAAATTATGAGGCATAAAACGGGTCAAAAATCAATATGATCATATTAATCAAAAATATGAAGTATTAATGACCTTTTAAAACTAAGATGGATGTATGATGCAACGATCTCTCAAAACAAGACTAAGAGCCGTATACCCCGTGAAGGGTTCTGAACTCCTTCCTCCTAATTCCCCTTGAATGGGTTAGAGGTGCGCAATGCAACCTTGTTGTATGAGAATAGATCGAACAAAGAATGAATAAAGTGCAATGATGAAATGCACACAAGATATATCACAAACATCCATATAATCATCTAAACAAAAGTCATGGAATCATGAACATCATATGATCATTATGCATATGCATGTGCATTAGATCTAGGGCATACATGTTAGCTTAAACAAGAAGTGAACACTAAATATAGATCCATATGAAACATGAGTGCTCAAGTAACTAAACATGTATATCTCAAGTCTAATGAACAAGGCATAATCATAATGAACATCAAAATACAACATGCTATAAATGAATGATCTAAGAAGCATGTAAATAATAAATGGGAGTTAGAGAATGATACCAAAACCAATGACGGTGCATCTCTAGTTCTCCAAAACATGGTGGTCATCTCCACCTAATCTCCTTGAGAGTGAAGCATCCAAATAGTTTTCATTCAAGCTCGGAACGCATCCACCTCAAGGTACCTCCACTCTCACGTGATGCGAGAGCTCCCACCTACATCAAAAGTCAAAGAGGTGGATCTTGGTACCCATTTCTTTGTGGGTCCACGGGGGTTAGTATCTTTTCTAACCCAAACATAATTAGCTGCTAAATTTTCATGATAAATGCGATCATAACAAAATCTAGCAAGGTGGCCTTTTCGACCACAATGTGTACATGTGTACACGTGAGCATACATATGATGGTGGTGATCATGAAAAGCATGTGTATGCCTAGATGGGTATGCATGCAAGGTTGGAACTTGTTTCTTGCGAACCAAGGTTTCCAATCGTGTGTGATTCATGGCACAAAGGCTCAAAGTGGAGCCCAAACTATCAACATTTTTCTTCAAAACAAGTATATCATTTTCAATGTTAGAAGATAAAGTGGAGCATGCTATAGGAGTGCAAGAAGTAGAAGCTACATTAGCATGACAAACATGAATATCAATCTCATTTTGTAAAGATTTATTTTTAATCAAAACCAAATCCAATTCTTTTGTAATTGTATCAATTTTATTTTTCAAAGTAAGATTTTCTTTGAAAACAAGATCCAATCTAGAAGACAAAACCTCATTGTGTTCTACAACATCATCAAAATCATTTTTGTTTTTCAAATCTTCAATCTCTTTAAGTGCAAGTTCAAGTTGAGATTGTAGTGAGTCACGTTCACTAGTGATCTCTTCTTTCTCTTGCAAAATCAATTCAAAATTAGAACATAAATCCTTTAATTCATTTTTCAAAACAAGATTATTCTCTTTCAACAAATTATGTTTTTCCAACAAATTTTCAAGCTTATGAGCAAGTTCCATATTTAAAGTTTGAACTTCAAAACATCCATGACAATAGGAACTAGAGCTATCATCAATATGAGAATCCGATTGTACCTCAAGGGAGTTCTTCCCTTGGACCATGAGGCATTGCTCTTCGGACTTTTCTCTTTTAGATCTCCTCATCTTGTTAATTATCCTTGGAAGCTCGGGAGACGTCAAGATGCTCCAAACTGCAAAAGCCGAATCATAGTGATCAAAAATGGGTAATAGAAATTCATTTAGAGATGCTCTAAGTGCTCTAAGTGCTAATGCATTGGCCTTCTTATGCTTGCTACTGTTTGGGAGGGTTTCTATAGTGATGGCTTGATAAACTAGATGACCTAGAGTTTTTAAATGCCTAGTCATGTCCACCTTCCAAGCATCAAGTCTAAAATGGTCAAACATGGGAGGGCTAGCCATGAGTGCAACTATATGTGTGCAAATGAACAATGCAAATGAAGATTAGCAAACCAAGATCACACTCCTAGGTGGTTAAACCTAAATATCAGGAGCGCTAGCTCTGATACCAATTGAAAAGTCACCTAGAGGGGGGGGTGAATAGGTGACAATGCTAATCTATGAACTAAATGCGGAATTTAAAAACTTAATGCAAATTACACTCAAGTGTGATCAACAAATGATTCACACACAACCAAGCCAAGCAAATATGAATGCACAATATGAATAAGGCAAGGCACAAAGTAAAGAGAGAGACAGAGAGAGAGTCAATGGATCAAGCGCAAACAAAGAGATATGTTTCGAGGTTCGAGCACCCAGCTCTACATCCCCGCCTTCGACACACGAAGGATTTTCACTAGCTAGTCCACAAAGAACTCTCACAAGGAGTACCCAACTCCTCTCTTTACAAATACAACCTCCTCCTTGAGGCACAAATCCAAGCCAACCAACACAACCTCCTCCTTGAGGCAAACTCCAACAATCACAACCTCCTCCTTGAGGCAAAAACTCCCAATCACCAATCAATACAAGGATCACCTCTCAACTAGAGGGATACAACCCAAAGCACAAAGCTAAGAAAAGATTGGGTTACAACTTGGTAGTCACAACAACAACCACAAACAACTTTTTCTTCTCCCACACAAATATCCTATAGATATAGATAGTAGATTATAGCTCAAGTGTGGAGAAAACCAAGGGATTTGAAACCAGCAACTCAAAGAAAATCTTTGGGAAATAAATGAAACCAAGATAGAGAAGTTCAGATCAAAAGCTTTTCCCAAAACCCTTTTCTTTGATTTTTCAAACCCTAATGAAAACACCAAAAAGATTGTTCAATTTGAATCCAAAAACCTATTTTGATTGCTGTAAAAACACCTGAGAGAATGAAAAAATTCGCACAAAAAATTCTTAGAGAAAAACTCTTGCAAAAGGGGTATTTATAGGCTAATCCAGAAAATAGCCGTTTGGCAGCAGTTTTGCCAAAAATAGCCTTCCGGTCGACCGGCCCGGTCGACCGTCCAACGGTCAATTTTTGACCGTTGGCAACTAACGGTCGACCGGCCCGGTCGACCGAATAATCCCGAGAGCAGATTATTCTGCTCCGGTCGACCGTCCCGGTCGACCGCTGACTGTGCCAGAAACGTGCACAGGTTTGTGCACGTCGTCGGTCGACCGTGACGGTCGACCGGCTACATGCGGTCGACCGTTACGGTCGACCGAACTAGCCTGGCAGGCAGAAAATGGGTCAGAAAACTGAGGTAAAAAATATTCCAATAAATCCCACAAAATCTCTAAAATTCCACAAAAATAGTTTTATTATTTTATATTGAAATACAAACTTGTGTTAAAAATCCTAACACAAATTTCAAACATTTTAGACAATTTTTGTGTCATAGAAATTTTGCCAAAAACCAAAAACCGTATTTTCTAAAACCTTGTATTTTGAATAGAAAATACACATTGTCTAAAACTCATCCATGATACAAAAATATGATATTTAAACACTTTGAAGCATATTGTATATGAATAGAAATTCAATATACAAGAAACATATATATATCATGATTTTTGTCATTAAGTCCAAAAATATGTTTTGTTGTAAATACCAAAACATAAAACACATGGAATAGATTATCAAACAAAGTTTGTCTAAACAATTGAAGCATGCATGTATATAGAACAAATCTAATATACATAAACCATGTAAACTTGTTTTGATAAAAATCTATTCATGAAAACCAAGATCGGTTAAACCTAAAACCGAAAATCAAAACATGAAAGGTGTGTGTTGTGAACTTGAGCTTATCATACTATTCTAATCTTTACAATTAGGATCTAAACTTAAAACTAAAACTATGGATACCTAAATCTTCTTGTAGAGCGCAATCTCCAAGTCGGCTCGATCCAAAAACTCTTGATTCACCGAGCAAGTGCAATGTATGATCTTTGATGCGCGGGCTCTTGAATCAACAAGTGAAAGATGTGTGGAAGCTTTCACCAACTAATATCTTGACAAATATCTGAAACTTAAACATTGCAAGATTATTAGTACACATAACTACATGAGTTAATCATCATCAAAACTAGAGTGGAAGCCCTTTGGGCCAACAATTGTGTATTAAGGATTTATAGTCTTGTGAGAGGTCATCTCTTCTTGTACTTCTTTGAGTTGATCCTCTACGAAAGAGGACAGAGTAAGGAGTTACGGCTCCAAGGTCTTGCGGGATCCAGTGTGAGATTGTATTTGATTCAAGTATCACAGTGGAAAGTTAGAATCCTCCAAGAGAGTGGAGGCGGGGATGTCGGTCAAGGGGACCGAATCTCAAGAACATATCGCTCGTGTTTATATTTGTCAAATTATCTCTCAACTACATCTCCTCTTATTTATAATGGCTAATATATTGCTTGCATTGTCTTTATTACATCTTGCTTATTTGGTTAATTACTTCGATATCACTCTTGTGTTATATTGCTCTATTATTGATATAGCTGTTATGTAAGTTCACCTAGAGGGGGGGTGAATAGGTGATGGCTAATCTAATGGTCACTTAATGCCAAAAAATGCGGAAGTAAAAACTATTATGACCTAAACAATCTATTTAAACTAAACACCACGTATAACACAAGAGTGTTGCCGAATTCCCCGTGAAGGGCTCTGGACAAACTCCTCTAGATTCCCCTAGATAAGGGTTGAGGTGCCGCGTTGGCTCTCTTGGTTAAATACAAGTATTAGCAAACAACCCAAGCAAGTATAACAATTAAGCACACAAGTATATCATGCATGTAAAGATAAACACAATAGAAGCATGCAAGATGTAAACAAGAGACAAAGAGAGAGTGAGCAATCGCAAACACAAGGGATTTGTTTCGAGGTTCAAGCACACTTGCTCTACATCCCCGCCTTCGACACACGAAGGATTTCCACTATAATTGATCCCAATGGATCACCCGGTGCCGCAACACCTACAAGCTCTCGGACTCTCTAGCCCGTACACACGCAAGCCCCACAAGCTCGCCGAGGCCGCACCTCAAACCAAGAGTTCGCACCCGAACTCGAAACACCGAGTCCACACTAGGACCCGAAACAATGCGAACACACACGTCCGCCTCCTCAAAGAGCAAAGATGAACTTTGGTGATCACAACTCTTGATCACCTAAAATCCTCTCACAACAAACTCCTATAGGTAGATATAGCAATGGATAGCTCAAGTGTTTGTGTGAGAAAAACTAGGAAAGAGATGGTGGAGGAAAACTCAAAGAATCTCTTTTAACACTCTTGATAAAAACTCTCCTTTTGATTGGAAGTATTAGCTCTCAATTTAGTGGGAAAAACTCTTTTAATGAAGTAGGAAAAACTGTCTTAAAACCCACTAGAAATCTTGAAGAAAAACAATGCCCAAACCCCCAAATTTATAGGCTCAGAAAAATTAGCCGTTGGGGTTCTGTCAGACCTGTCGGTCGACCGTCCGGCCGACCGGCCAACGGTCATATTTCAGACCGTTTGAGCCATCGGTCGACCGGTCGGTCGACCGAGCCAGGATACAGAGAGCAACTCTCTGTCCGGTCGACCGCTCGGTCGGCCGGGGCCTTTCCAGAGAGCAGAGCTCTCTGGACGGTCGACCGGGTCGGTCGGCCGGCCTTCCTGCAGAACTGGCGTGCACGTCTGTGCACGTCGGTCGACCGGGTCGGTCGACCGGCTGAAGCCAGGTCAGGTCTGAACTAGGGATTAAAAAATTGGTCTTTTGGCTCACATAAAAATCCCATAAATTCACAGAAAATCTACAAAAATAGTTTTACCAATATACTTTGATAAACAAACATGTTTGCACAAAATCAAGGCATGTTACAAATGATTTGGACTATTTTTATAATATGGAAAAATTGGCTTAAAAGAAAACAGTATTTTCCAAAACTTGATTTTTCTAAAACTTGCTTTCCCAAAACTTCTCCAAATACAAAAACAAGATATTTAAACAACTTTGAAAGCATATGGTGCATGGATATGATCCACTACACAAACATGGTAAAATATCTATGTTTTGACATTAAGCTCTAAACTTGTTTTTGGATAAAAGATATGTAAACTTGAAAACCAAAATCCAAACATGTATTTTCTAAAATAGAAAATCTTTTATAAAAATAAAACTATCAAGAGTGTGTGTGTAATATGATACTTGAGCAATCCACCAACTGCTCTATCCTTTACATTTTAACTAAAACAAAATCTTACAAAAACAAACCTAGACACAAGTCTTCATCTTCTTGAAGTCTTCACTTGAAGCCTTTTCATCTTCTTGACTTGGTCCAAACACGATCCATAGAGCTAGACTCCTCTTGAGTACTTGATGTGGTCTTGATGCACAAGCTCTTGAATCAAACCGTGCTAGCTCCAAAACTTGACTTCAAATCCTTTGTTGAAGCTATGCACCTACTAAGATCTTGATCATAAATCTGTCACTAATTAAACACAAGATCATTAGTACTATAACTACATGAGTTGATAATCATCAAAACTAGAGTGATGGGCCTTTGGGCCAACAATCTCCCCCTTTTAATGATGACAAAACTCATGAAGTTACATATGCATGGATTAAAGTAAAGCTTCAAAGAAGCTCCCCCTTAACTCATGCATAACACATAAACAAAATAAATATGCAATGAGGCACATAAACATGTATGCAAATGTAGGAGTAAACATGCTAATCAAGCATAAAACAAAATTTCCTTTTCTCCTATTTGCACAACAAAACATATATGCATAAACATAAATCCTTTAACCACAAGAGCATGCATATATACCAAATACCTCTCCCCCTTTTATCAATCATCAACAAAGGGGTTAAAGTAAAACAAAATCATCAAATTTTTCTCCCCCTTTTTGTCCGAAACAAAGAACCAAAGAAGGGGTAAACCAAACAAATCAATAAATGGTTATATGCGATATATATTCATGAAGAGGAAGAAGGTAAAGTAACTTCCCTACACATATACATTACATGAAAGAGGGATGACAAGCCCTAATTCACATAACGTATAATATGTAATGCATAAGAGGAGATGTGAAGCTCCTCCTACACACGTGTATCACATAAAGAAGAGTTGTCAAGCTCCTCAATACAAGATACACTCAACATGAATTTATATGTAGAAGAGATGTTAAGCTCTCCTTGCATATAGGCAATATACATCAAAACATTTTTAAAGGTATCACTTGAAAAAAAATTTTAAGATACCAAATGTAAATAAACAAATTATAAATAAACATTACAAATTTTTAAGTTTTCAAATAGATAAAACATATTGATATCAATGTAAACTTATAACAAATTTGAAGCATTTTGATACCAATTGAAACAAAACATGCATAAGCTTAAAAATGTCAATTGAGATACCAATTGAAAATAAAGTTTTAGATCAAACTTAGCATAAACATACTATGTGCTTTAAAGATGTATACCAAATGTAAAGCAAGCACACGAAAATCATATATATATGTATGAGAATAGATAATACTAATTGAAAATTAGAGCATACATATATAGAAAACAAAATATGAGTATATACAAAAATAGAGTCAAATTGATACCAATTGAAACGATTCAATGATACCAATTGAAACAATAATAGGATCATGTGTATATCTCATAAACATTGAAGAATAAATAACTAGTTAAATTAATTTTTGAAAAACTAGTTAAAGATCCTTCAAAAACATGAAACCAAATCATGTGTTTTTCATGAATCATACCAAGTACACAAAAATTGACACTCAAAATCGATGAAGCTCAAAAACATGTTCATGAAACAAGGTCATGACAAAACAAATAAAGTGTGAGTGTACAAGAATCATGTGTTTAGCATTTTTCATGAAAATAATCAATGAAGCTCAAAACACAAATATCATTTTATCAAACAAATCATAAAAATTCATTTTTCATTAAAACAAAACAAACTTCTAGGTATATGTATGATTTATCTAAATCTAACAATATGCATACATATCCCAAACATAAAACGAGTCTATTAAAGGCATTTGCATGAAGGCAAGAGACTCACGGGTATACATGTATATTTATTAGATTTGAATAAAAATTACATATACATGAAGTAAAAACACGAAAATTGGCAAAACAAGTGTAAATGAGGAAATCATCAAAACTAGGTTATACATGTGCATATAGTGGGTACAAATGAGCATGAAGTGCAAACATATACGAATCAATTTGTTCTCACTATTTGTACATGTATAAATCCAAGTTTTAATAAAAACTACATTTAAACTAGTATTTACCACATGAAGCACAAAACAAAAATGAACATGCTATATGATGTCAAAAATGAATAAGCATGTAAATAAACTAAGAGTTTAGAAATAGTTACCAACTAAGGAACTATGTTCCAAAACTCCAAACATGGTGGTTGTCTCACCAAAACTCCTTGATAGCGATGCATCTATATATGTGTCCATTAAGTCCAAGTGCATGCACCATCAAAGCACCATCTCTCTCACGTCGTGTGAGAGCCCTCACCTACATCAAAAACACAAGGTGGGGGTTTTGGTACCCATTTTCTTTTGGGTCCTTGGGGGTTAGCGTTTTAAGGCACCCAAACATTTTTATTTTTAGCAAAATTAATATGATGTAATCTATCAAAACAAAATTTTGCTAAATGGCCTTTGCGGCCACAATGTGTACAAGTGTACACCTTAGGATGCATATGAGTGTGTTTGTGATCATGGAGTGCAAAGTGTGCATATGCATGATGATGTGCATGAACATGTGGAGCTTGTTTCTTTGAAAACAAAGACTCCAATCTAGTGTGGTTAAATGCACATGTGCTCAAGGTAGAGCTCAAACTATTAATTTTATTTTTCAAAAGTTTAATCTCACTAGTGGTGGCATGTAAAGTATGGTGAGATATAGAATCATTTTTCTTGTTCTTTTTAGAAACAAAATCTTTTTCTTTTTCAACAATTTTTCTTTTTAAAGAGTTATTTTCTTGAAAAGCAATTTCCTTTTGTTTTTCCACCAAAACAATTTTATTTTTCAAAGATGTGTTTCCTTCACAAAGATTATTTAATTTGGACATCAAGGAAACATTCTCATTTTTCAAATCTTCTTTTTCTTTTTCTAAGCATGCAACCTTATTTCTAAATGAATCATTTTCCTTATGCGTGCAATCAAATTTCTTTTTCAAAATTTTATTATTTTTTCTAAGCATGTCATATTTCTCAAGTAATTGTTGGCAAAATGAAGTGAGCTCATCATATGACATGTCTTCATCATCTAACTCGGATTCGGTGTTTACCTCAAGGGGGTTATCCCCTTGGACCATATAGCACTTGTTGGAGACGTCACTTCCAACATCCGAATCGCTCCCCGCATAATATAGATCCTTTTCGCCGAGGGAGGTGATGATGTTCCAAGCTACAAAAGCCGATTCAATGTTAGAAACCCTAGATAAATAGTCATCATTTAGGGTACTCTTCAAAGCATAAAGGGCTTTTGCATTAGCCTCAAGATTCTTGTCATTTAAACAATATGCATCATTAGTGGTAGCAAGATAAACATGAATTCCTAGGGTTTTGAGGTACAAAGACATCTTAACCTTCCAAATTTGGATGTTAAGAATGTCAAAGGTGGGTGGTGACATGAAATCCATAGTGTGTGTGTACAAATATTGTGATTAGCCTAAAAATGAGGATCTTTAACTCTAGATTGTAAGACCTAAAATCAGAGCACTTGGTTCTGATACCAATTGTAAGTTCACCTAGAGGGGGGGTGAATAGGTGATGGCTAATCTAATGGTCACTTAATGCCAAAAAATGCGGAAGTAAAAACTATTATGACCTAAACAATCTATTTAAACTAAACACCACGTATAATACAAGAGTGTTGCCGAATTCCCCGTGAAGGGCTCTGGATAAACTCCTCTAGATTCCCCTAGATAAGGGTTGAGGTGCCGCGTTGGCTCTCTTGGTTAAATACAAGTGTTAGCAAACAACCCAAGCAAGTATAACAATTAAGCACACAAGTATATCATGCATGTAAAGATAAACACAACAGAAGCATGCAAGATATAAACAAGAGACAAAGAGAGAGTGAGCAATCGCAAACACAAGGGATTTGTTTCGAGGTTCGAGCACACTTGCTCTACATCCCCGCCTTCGACACACGAAGGATTTCCACTATAATCGATCCCAATGGATCACCCGGTGCCGCAACACCTACAAGCTCTCGGACTCTCTAGCCCGTACACACGCAAGCCCCACAAGCTCGCCGAGGCCGCACCTCAAACCAAGAGTTCGCACCGGAACTCGAAACCACCGAGTCCACACTAGGACCCGAAACAATGCGAACACACACGTCCGCCTCCTCAAAGAGCAAAGATGAACTTTGGTGATCACAACTCTTGATCACCTAGAATCCTCTCACAACAAACTCCTATAGGTAGATATAGCAATGGATAGCTCAAGTGTTTGTGTGAGAAAAACTAGGAAAGAGATGGTGGAGGAAAACTCAAAAAATCTCTTTTAACACTCTTGATAAAAACTCCCCTTTTGATTGGAAGTATTAGCTCTCAATTTAGTGGGAAAAACTCTTTTAATGAAGTAGGAAAAACTGGCTTAAAACCCACTAGAAATCTTGAAGAAAAACAATGCCCAAACCCCCAAATTTATAGGCTCAGAAAAACTAGTTGTTGGGGTTCTATCAGACCTGTCGGTCGACCGTCCGGCCGACCGGCCAACGGTCATATTTCTGACAGTTTGAGCCATCGGTCGACCGGTCGGTCGACTGAGCCAGGATACAGAGAGCAACTCTCTGTCCGGTCGACCGCTCGGTCGGCCGGGGCCTTTCCAGAGAGCAGAGCTCTCTGGACGGTCGACTGGGTCGGTCGGCCGGCCCTCCTGCAGAACTGGCGTGCACGTCTGTGCACGTCGGTCGACCGGGTCGGTCGACCGGCTGAAGCCAGGTCAGGTCTGAACTAGGGATTAAAAACTTGGTCTTTTGGCTCACATAAAAATCCCATAAATTTACAGAAAATCTACAAAAATAGTTTTACCAATATACTTTGATAAACAAACATGCTTGCACAAAATCAAGGCATGTTACAAATGATTTGGACTATTTTTGTAATATGAAAAAATTGGCTTAAAAGAAAACAGTATTTTCCAAAACTTGATTTTTCTAAAACTTGTTTTCCCAAAACTTCTCCAAATACAAAAACAAGATATTTAAACAACTTTGAAAGCATATGGTGCATGGATATGATCCACTACACAAACATGGTGAAATATCTATGTTTTTTAAATTAAGCTCTAAACTTGGTTTTGGATAAAAGATATGTAAACTTGAAAACCAAAATCCAAACATGTATTTTCTAAAATAGAAAATCTTTTGTAAAAACAAAACTATCAAGAGTGTGTGTGTAATATGATACTTGAGCAATCCACCAACTGCTCTATCCTTTACATTTTAACTAAAACAAAATCTTACAAAAACAAACCTGCACAAGTCTTCATCTTCTTGAAGTCTTCACTTGAAGCCTTTTCATCTTCTTGACTTGGTCCAAACACGATCCATAGAGCTAGACTCCTCTTGAGTACTAGATGTGGTCTTGATGCACAAGCTCTTGAATCAAACCGTGCTAACTCCAAAACTTGACTTCAAATCCTTTGTTGAAGCTATGCACCTACTAAGATCTTAATCATAAATCTGTCACTAATTAAACACAAGATCATTAGTACTATAACTACATGAGTTGATCATCATCAAAACTAGAGTGATGGGCCTTTGGGCCAACATGTTATTGCTCTTGAAGTATATTGTGTTTGTGATAAAAACAAGAAAGCTATTTTAGCACCTCAATCCTTTTAAAGAGGAGTCTAGAGGAGAAGTTCTATAGCCCTTCACGGGAAATTCGTCTTCACTTCTTGGTTTTTCATTTGGTGGTTATTGTGATAGTTGAAGTTTTAATTACGAAATTTTTTATTAGCCATCACCTATTCACTCCCACTAAGTGATTTCAGAATTGGCGCAATAAAGATTAGTTTTGAATGACATAAAGTGTAGGCATATAATGAATATAAGATCAACTAGATATTTAGAGTCTATGCTCAAATAAGCGGTCCCGAGCTATTCGAGCAGGATAGGATCTGATTAGGATAAGATAGTCTTGTCTTCTCCGATTAAGATATCGAACAGAGTCTTCTTCTTAAAGACTTCATGCATCTATCTCAGCAATTCCTATAGCCTGTCCTAAGAGCCTAACTGCCTCATCTTGCCTAAAGAATCAGAGTAGCAGTGTCTTGAGGTATGAGATTCTCACTGGTTCTCCTTACTTTTCTAAACATATTCACACACTGGCTTGATCTCGGCGGGCTACGTCAAACTAAGCTCGTGACGTTCGGATTCGGTTCATGTATGAGAGTCACACACATATTATAAGATGGAAAATCCCGCATTAATACGTGGATAAGATATCAGATTTTAAGGGAACAAAGCTTTAAATTCTTTGTATCTTTTATAATATTATGAGAGAGTCAACCTCACGTGTCAACACAAGATTAGTTCTCTTATAATATGTGTCTGTGGCTCACACACGTAAACCGAACTCGCGAGATTTACCTTATTTGATTGAAGGCGCCAGAAGAAACCTGAAGGTGATCAAGAAATATGCTTCCTCATTTCTCTATAAATTAGCGTCTCATCAGTAATCTATAATCTATAACAAAAATTAGCATATTGCTTTGCTAAGATACAATGAACTCCAGCGAGAGCTCTAAATAGGTTTCATTAATTTTTTAACAGAAAAAAAGTTTGTCTCGTCTGTCCCCTTCGTAAAGGGGAGAGATTTTCTCGCCATATTGGTTGTGAAATATCTTAAATTTATGATGTCTCTATCAAAAAATACCTGTCTTACCAATTGTCTTCAAATTTCTTTCTTTTAAATACCAAATAGAATTGTTGAATAATAATTACATCTATCTTTTAGAGAAGTTTTGTTTCTTTGTAAAACCTTTTTCTTCTCTGTATTGGCTTTCCTCTCTTCTTTTTTTTTTTTTTTTAGAGTCGCTCTCTTCTTTAATAATTTTGATCCTCCTCTCTCTGGGGGTTCAAAGGGGCTGGTCCGACCTCAGGGGCCCACACGGACCAGGCCCGGTTTGGCCGGGGCCAGTCTCGGCCCAGGCCTGCCCCCAAACCTGGGGGCGCGCATGAGTTTGGAAACAAGGCCTGCGGCCCAGTCGGGCCGGCTCGCACTTGGTCCTGGGTGCCCAATGACTATTTTCTTGCCGTTAGGTCAAAATTGTGGGGGGTTTGTAATTTGTTTTTTTACAAAACCCCCTGAACGGGATTATTGCCCTATAATATAGCCGTTAGGGGCGGCTAAGATTGGCTCGATGCGGAGGCAGAAGGCAGAATAAAACAGTAGATGGAATTATTGAAGTCTCTTCAGAAGATGAGTGAACAAAAGAAGATTTTTTGTATTTGTATTTTTATCAATTTAAAGTTCAATTTCAATCTACAAATTGTATCAATTTGGATTATTAATAAAAAAATTTACATTTGTATTTACAACTTGTATCAATTTTGTTCAAAATTATGTGAATTTTTTTAGAATTTTAGTACATTATTTTATTTTTTTAAAATATCTGGGCCGTCTCGGCCCGGATCTAGCCAGGCCTAGCCCGCGCCCAGCCCCGCCGGGTCTCCGGGCCGTGCCCGAGTCCCCCTTAGGGGGGCCGGGCCGGGCCGGGCTGGGCCGCTCGGAATTTGGGAGCAGGCCTAGGTTTGGCCTGGCGCGCTCTCCAACTCGTCGGGCCCGGCCAGGCCCGACCCGCTTCGCATCCCCCCCTCTCTCTCTATAAATGTCATGGTCTTTCCTCGAAAATGAAAAAAGGAAAAAGAGATAACTTTATATAACAAATTGATTTAAAAAATAACACAATCAAGACAAAGATACGTGCCCCTTTTTTTTTCCGGTTTTTATTTATTTTTTCTTGTTTATTTAGATAGGAAAGTTAAATATATCAAAAATAAGACAACCAATTGAAAATTCATAAGAAAATCCTCGGTGAAAAATAACTAAATATCATAAAAATTCTTTAATGATCAAGCTAGCTCATCAGCACGTCATGTTATAGTCACAACATTCTTGAAACTACAAGCACAAACATGCAACGGGAAAAACAGAACATGGGATAATGAATCAAAAAGATAAATGAAGGCCGACTGATGGGGACACATGTGAAATTGTCTCCCGCTGTATATAATAATTACCACGGTTTGTACTCTCAAGGGTTTGCACTCAAACTGTATCATAATTGTGTCACAGTGAGAGTGGCTATGTAAGCCCCAGTTCCGTTTTGCTCGCCGCGTGATTCGTTCACCGCGGTCACCGTGGCTTGGGAGCAATTCAACCGAGTAGGCCCACTGGGTCTCACCCAGAGGCCGCCGAAATCAACGGCTCAGTTGAGCGCAAGGCCACCGAAATTAACGGCTCAGATAAACGCGGTGACCACGGTGCGAGTAGGCCCACTGGATCTCACTCAGAGGCCGCTGAAATCAACGGCTCAGTTGAGCGCGAGGTCACCGAAATCAACGGCTGAGATAAGCGCGGTGATCACGGTGACGAAAAACGCGGTGAGAAAAAAAAAAATTTCATGTAAGCCCTTACCACGGGATGGTGATCACAAGAGTCACGTCATGCTTACTTGATAATTGATTAGACCATATAACCTGAAAACAGTAGTAGATGCGTTAATGGAATTTGTCTTGATCCAATTATTTCGTTAATATCTGAAATTGTCACAGGACGTTCATTTTACTGGATTTGGATTTGGCATTACTGGGACCTTTTTATGCTCATTTTAATAGTACAACTAGTTTTTCTTTTTCTTTTTTTTATGTTTATTGTTACTCTATTGGCTAAGTAGAAGGCTTGTGTTACTGTGAGGCTGAATTTTTTTTCACCCAAATATAACTTTACAGGTATTTGAATGTAATATTCACTCTGTTGAAGTTGATCTGCATTATTTTAAGTAATTAAAAGTTAAAAATTATTTATTTTGAATATTTTTTGTCTATTTATCAAGTAGGCAAAACATTGACGGTCAAAATAATGAGTTGGTTAATTTAATGGTATAAAATATTTGAAATCTAACGATAAATTGTGTGTGAGGGATTCTTAAGTGTTTTAGATCATGATGAATGGTCTGATCGAAAATTTGTATGTCTAAAAACGTAGATCTAACAAAAAATGCTATTTTCGGTCTATTTTGGGCCTACTAGATGAATGTGCAAAAAGTATTCAAAATATATGACTTTTTATTTTTGATTACTTGAAATAATATAGATCAACTTCGACAGAATGTCATAGGATTGTATTTGAATGGAAAAGATTTAGCCGTGAATCCTTCCAGAATAACACAAGAGTGTCCCAGCTAACTGCACAAAATTGTTCGGTAAAGTTATTTCTGACACTGTACTGGAATTATACGTTTTATGAGGACTTGGTTATTATTATTGCTCGCTCTAGACCAATTGAAGGCCTTTTTCACGTATGCTCACACGAGACAGTAAGCTTTTAGATAAAGTAATTCTAGGCATATCAAAATGTCATTATAACTCTATAATTTCACGTTGTAGTTACTTTTTTTTTCTATTACTTTTTATAAAATGTGAGGGTGTTTTGGCAGGAATAATTCTTATTTTGATGTAATTACATCCCTTGTTCTCAAATCAAGAACAGTGTTTAATACATATCTGATTACATTTGTGGAAGTTCCACCTAAATATTTTGCAAGATCAAAATATTTACTCACCAGAGGCGTAGCCCGGCCCATTTTTTCAAATATTGTAATAAATTCATTTTTATTTTTGTTCTTTTTCAGATATTGTGTTAGACCCTCTTCTATTTTGACTTTCTTTTAGCAAATTTACTACTAGTTCCACTCCTGATTTAGTGAAGAATACTGTTTTATTCTTTTGAGAAATGCATACAATTTATACGTATATGTTAAAAAAAATTACAGCTCACCCTAAAATTTATACCTGGTTCCGTCACTGCTCACCATTGGACATTGGTGTCTAACTCACTGATAAAAAAAAGATATACTTAGGTGTGTTAAAGTTTCGAATTTAATTAACGGGTACAGTCTTTGTCCGAAGATAAAGAACAAAGAAATGAAAACAAAGACGAAGAAAAGGTGGCCCATTTGGTTTTGGTCCCAATTCCACTCAAACATTTCCAAATGGAATTGATTGATCCAAATGGACCCAACAAAAGTTGGCTCAAGTTTTGAGGTCCAACCTATCAAAACCACACCTCCTTCCAAAATGAAATGAGTCACACATTGAGGTCCCCGGAGTAACTGAAACCCTAAAAAAACCCAGTGCAAAAAGATTTGATCAGCATTGCATCAGCATGATGCCATCCCGAGTGAGAGAGAGAGAGAGAGATTCATTGCTGTCGGCTTCCATGCCCTACAATCAAAGCAACAGACTTTGACCCAACGCACAAAAGAGCAGGCAAAAAGTCCCAACTCTCTATAAAAACCCAGCCTCCTCTTCTCTCTTCTCCTCAAATTTCCATTCCATTCAAATTCTCTCCTCACAAATTCTAAGCTCTAGAGATGAGTGAAATAAACTCTCAATGCAGTGTCCATAAGCCAAGGCAAGTGGTGAGGAAGTTTCAGGCCAAGCCCCAGCATGAAGGCCAGGGTGCCATTGTCAGAAGAAGCATTGGCAGGTGATTGAATGATTCATTATCAGTGCTTTGTGATTTTCCTAAATATTTTGATTTGGGTTTTGATAGTCTTGGCTGATTAAATGAGTAATTTTCGCTTTTGGTAGGTTTGAATTGAAGTACTTTGATCCATTCCTTGTGCTAGATGAGTTTTCAGGTATTGTAAACTTGGACTGTAATGAGATGCTTAAATTGAGAGACTAATTCTAAAAATTTTGGATTTTAATATATTTTGTTTTGACTTCATTTTTGCAGTTACAGCTCCTGCTGGATTTCCTGATCATCCACATAGAGGTAGATATAACTTGGGAGATTAATCTTTTTTAAATACTTACATTTATTTATGTACAAAGTCTAATTTTTCCCCTTAACTTCTTTTATTTTTTTCATTTTTCAGGGTTTGAGACTGTCACCTACATGCTAGAGGTACATTCTTTGTGCTTTGTCTGACTCTCTCTCCCTCTCCCTCCCCCCAAAATGCCTGATGTAAACACTTGCAAATGTTTGTGCCTTGTGGGCCCACCAACACCATTGTTATTTGTTAGCATCATTTGGTAGGCAGTTGTCACCAGGCCAAATTAAACATGCCTTTTAAAATCTTTTTGACTCTCTTAAAAATGGTTTTGCTCCAACAAGACATGGTTTGTTTTATGTGGACCTAGCCTTGACATAGTATACATACATCATCTTTCTTGATTCATCTTCTCAATTAAGAACAGGCTAAAATTACACTACCAAGTACATATTTTATGTAAAATATATTGCATATTTGATTCCATCTATAAATCTATCTTTTTCTCTACGAGTTTGATAAAAATTTTACTTATATGAACTTGTTTGTGTCGATGAAAACTGTTTCAGGGAGCAGTCACACATGAAGACTTTGAGGGCCACAAAGGCACTATCAAAGCCGGCGACCTCCAGTGGATGACGGCCGGCCGCGGCATCATGCACTCGGAGATGCCGGCCGGGCCGGGCCTCTCCAAGGGCCTGCAACTCTGGATCAACCTAGCATCCAAGAAGAAGATGTGAGCATACATACAAACTAACAAACTTGTTAAAAGTGTCTCTTTCAGCTGATCTTTTAAGCCCACACGAACTTTTAATTAATTAGCATTAGTGTAGGTTGGGGCCCTCAAATGCAATCACATTAACCTATTAATGTATAGAAAGCAACATGATTCCTATCTGACTAGTTGGCAGGGAATTTGGTGCTCAGAATGATGGGAACCTACATTAAAATACTTATTCCTTTCTCTTGTGCTCTCCATGACCACTTTATGATGTCATGGTGATGCAAAGCTCGTACTACGTTTTGGGCCTGAATGTGAATGTTGGGCCTAACAAACTCTCCTCTTGTGGGACATGCAGGATTGAACCAAGATATCAAGAACTACAAAGCAGGGAAATTGGATGCACTTCCAAGAACGGCGTCGAGGTCAGGGTCATCGCCGGCGAGTCTATGGGAGTCCAGTCTCCAGTCTACACCCAAACTCCAACCATGTTCTTGGACTTCACTCTCGGGCCCTCGGCCCACCTTTGCCAGCCCCTCCCACCAACTTGGAACTCCTTTGTTTACGTTCTTGATGGTGAAGGGGTGTTCGGGTCAGAGAAGTCCAGCCCGGTCGGCCCGCACCACCTTCTTCTTCTGGGCAGTGGTGATGGGCTTGACGTGTGGAACGAGTCCGCGAAGCCCCTTAGGTTTGTGCTCGTCAGTGGAGAACCTTTGGGCGAACCGGTGGCCCAGTTGGGCCCATTTGTGATGAACACCGAGGAGGAGATAGATCAGACGATCGCTGATTACCAATATTGCGTCAATGGGTTTGAGAAGGCCAAGCATTGGAAGTCTGAGGCCATAGTGGAAGTCTAGTTATTATTTCATTCTTCAAATGCAATAGTTTCTTCTGAACTGATGAAATAAAAATTTGAAATTATCATTTTTCTTTTTTGTTTCTGAATTTGTAATTGTTATTGATATCATGGTTTTTTATGTTTTTTCTAAACTCGGTAATGATACTAATTATGGACAGTCTATTTTAAGAACTCCATAATAGTATCTTGTTGAGATAATCCACAATGATGTTCATGCATTAGTTCAAAGAAATCACAATCTTAGGGGTGTCAATTGGGTCGTGCCGGACCAAACCCGGCCCGGGCACAGCAGACTAAAGGCCAGGCCGTGCCCGGCTCGGCCTGCCCGACCAAAAGGGGGGCGGCCCCAGCCCGGCCCGGCCTGGGTTCCATGAACCCGGGCATGGCCCAAGGCCCGAGTGCCCCGGGCCAACCCAAGCCGCCCGACAATTAATTAAAAAAATTAAAAAAACATAAAAAACTTTAAAAAAAACTTTAAGAATTCAAAAAAAATTCTTAAAGAAATCTTTAAAATGTTCAAAAATTACTTATTCAAGTTGTGATAAAAATAGCAAAAAACATTATAAGGCGTGGAATGAAAATATATATTTTTATTAATGATCCAATAAAATGGATAGAAACAAATACAATTGAAGTATAAATCAATTTTTTTCAAATTTATCATTAATACATAAAAAAAATTACAAGTCTTTATTCTTCATACATTTTATCAATCATAAATAAAAAATTCAAGTCTTCATTCATTTTCTGGGGAGTCTTCTAGAGATTCTTTAATGAGATCGTCAATTATTTTATTTTGACTTCTCTTTTCCGCATTCAGACAATCCTTCCCGTATATTGTCATCTCGATCACATCCGATACTAGGCGATTCCTCATATCAGTCAGCACTCACCACCTGTACTAAAAGTAGACTCTGAAGCAACTGTAAATGTCGGAGGAGTTAGTAAATCACGTGCCATGATGAAAAGCACAGAATAATTTGATGCATGTGATTTTCACCATGTCAATATCAAAAATTTTAAATCCTGAGTCTTGGGTTTGTCGTGGTTGGTGTTCGTGGTGCTTGCTCTTAATATGGCGGGCAAGTGGATCAGTTCTCACATTTTTAGGAAAAGAATATGAAACACCTGGGCACAACTTGCATTGAGCCCTCCTAACTCCATTAACAGTTAATTTATCAAAATATTTCCAAACTCCAGACCTAAGAGTTGTGGAGGTAGTTGATACCTTAGGGGGAACTAATAGGTATATGAGAAACAGTGCTAGGTACATCAATAGAAGCATTAAAATCTATGCATTGTGTAATTATGTGGAAGCTATGGAATGTTGTCTAGTGGCATATTTAGGGCGTCCCAAGTATCATTACTAATACTAAAATTATCACGAATTCTAGAACTAGAAGGTTGGCTAGATCCAGCTTGACTAGAATTGGCATCCATTTTTTTATAGGAATATAGATACCGGATTGAAGAGCTTGAAGAGCTATAGAGAAATATTTTATAGAGCTTATAGAAAGAGAGCTTGTAGAGCTTGAAAACTTGAGGCTTGAGAGCTTGTAGAGAGACCTTGAGCCTTGAGGAGCTTGTAGAGATAATAGAGAACTTGTAGAGCTTAAGAAAGATGAAGAGGAGTAGTTTTTGTTGTGTGAAATGAAGTGGGAAAGTTCAAGTATTTATTGTCACGCCCCGCTTCCCAAAATACGTGAAAACAGAGTCGCGACGAGAGTCGGCGACGTATATATGCGAGGAAAGTACCCCACGCATACACGCTAAGTCTAAAGTGATCTGATGTGTGTGTGTAAAGAGAAGGTGCTCGTGCATAAAAACAACATAAGTAATAAAAACATAATAACTGAAAAGAAGGATAATAAGATAATCAATGCCAAGAATAAGAATGAACGATATATAACTGGTTTTATGACAAAAAGAAACAACATGTCAAAATGTGTAACGTAGCATATGTCATTAGTCTGATATACAAATCTGCTCATGTGTACAATCATATGTCTAACCTAGATATATATACATACATGCATTGGAAGTGGCCTGGTCCAATGACCAGGCCCAGTAACATTTTTATTTTTATTTCACTCCTTTTGGGCTGGGTCATTGACGGCCCAGTTCTTTTTTCTTCTTCTTTTTATTTTTTTTTTCTGAACCAGGCCCATAAACTGGCCCAATTCCTTTTTCTCTTTCTTTTTTTTCTTTTTATTTCTTTTCTTGGGCTGAGACCAGTGCGGCCCAGTTCTTTTCTTTTCTTTTTTTTTTTGCAATGGACTTGGCCCAGTGGCAGCCCAGGCCACTAGGCCTGGTCAATTCGGGTGCGGGTCTGCACCCGGGTCGAGTGCAGACCCGGCTGCACAGACCTAGCTGGGTCTGTGCAGCGCCTGCTGCTCTCGGCCTTTTGGCCGAGAGTAGTTTAACCTTTTTTTAATTTCTTTTGTTTCAATTTAAAATTGAATTTCTTTTTTTTAATTTTCTATAATCTAATTAAGGTAATAATAAATTACTTTTATATGTCTTATTTAAACAAAGGTGATGTACTAGATGAAGAAGAGATTCCTGAAAGGGAAGATCTTTAATTTAATTAGAATTTTTAATTCATAAAAATTTAGTTTATTTATATTATTGTATAAAATTACTTTGGTTTCACAAAAGAAGGGATTTTAAATCATGATATGTTATTAAACCTTAATTCATGTAAATTTACATACTAGGGGAGATCTAGGTTTCATAATAAGAATAGAATTTTAATCATGCTATTTCAATTAAATATTTTAATTCATAAAATTAAAATTTTCTTACTTGGATTTGATCTCCTTCGCCTGCTCCTCAATCTCCAAGCCTCGGAAACAGCCTCGGACATCCTCCCACGATAAATTCCAAGAAGCGGTGAAGGGAAGAGGAAGAATGTCGTTCTTTTTTCTTTTCTGACTGTCATTCTTTCTTCTTTTCTTAGAAGCAGGAGAGGGTTACATTAGAGTTATGTTAATAAAAGATGAAAAGATTTTAAGGTACGTAGATTTCAACAGAAGAGATAGGTAATAAAGATAAAGATCCATAAAGATCTCAAGAGATCTTTCAGTTGAAATTTGAAACTTATATTTGGCTTTAGGTTTGTTTAAATACTTTAGATTTCTATCTTAAATACACGCCAATGTGGCATTATGGTTCAGGTATTAAGATTTGGTAAAAGGACAAGGGTTTAAAAATTGGAATAAACAATTTAAGCACATATTTATATTTTATTATTATTATTACTATATTTTGTTTAACCAATTTATTTATTTATTTATTTTATTTTACTTTATTTTTGGGTAAGAGTTAAATGGGTTATGGTTTATTAGATAATTGGATTATGGGTTGGAAAAGAAGATCAATTAAGAATAATACCAACAATAACATAATAATAATAATAGTAAGACTAATAATAATGTATAAGAAAAAGAAAAATGAACTAAGCCATCATTGACCCAGCCCAAAATGAGTGAAATAAAAATAAAAATGTTTCGTGTCCTGGTCATTAGACCAGGCCACTTCTAATGCATGTATATATATATATCTAGGTTAAACATATGATTGTACACATGACCAGATTTGTATATCAGACTAGTAACATATGCTAGGTTATACATTTTGACATTAATTGTTTCCTTTTGTCATAAGATCAGTTATATATCGTTCATATCTTGTTCTTGGCATTGATTATCTTATTATCCTTCATTTCAGTTATCATGTTTTCATTGCTTATGTTGTTGTTATATATAAGCACCTTTCTCTTTACACACATACTCATCAGGTCACTTTAGGCTTAGCGTGTATGTGTGGGGTATTTTTCTCGCGTATATACGTCGCTGACTCTCGTCGCGAATCCGTTTTCACGTATTTTGGGAAGCGGGGTGTGACAGGTTTTTTTGGTATCAGAGCCAGGTTCGACATAAAATGGACTTGATTCTTACCGGTAACTTGAAACAAGTTATAATTACACTGCAATATACGTATACTATCTGTTGTGATATTCAGTCTTTTTGAAATTGACCGTCCTTCCTTTGGAAATCCTTATCTTTGATCTTTGATATCCTTGATTTTCTACTCTTCTGCTAGAGTGATCCGAATTTTTATCTTGCTTCTCTTCCTCCTTTTCGATTCTATTCCCTGATTTTGTCTTTTGAGTCTGGTCACTCCATGTTGATGCCGATAACAGATATCAGAGCGCGCAGTAAAATCGTGGTGTCCAGGCGAGGCGACGTGGAAGCTAGTTTGTTCTCTCACTGGACTTTAATTCTTTCATCATTCCCTACTTTATTGAAATTTTGAGGACGAAATTTTTTATAAGGTGGTTAGAATGTAATATCCCCTAACTGATAATATTGTATTCTACTTTTATTAATTTTATGTAGAAAAAATAGAAAGAAAGAAAAATCTATTTTTTTATTTTTCATTTCTTTTCTTTTATACCTTCTTGGTCAGGTCTCCATAGTAGCAATGACTCCCCTCAAATGTCAGACCGGTATGCTATGGAATGAATTGGCTTAGGTTTTATTCATTAATTTACCATAGTCACTCTCTATAACTAAAAGGGTGAATTGCAGGAAACCCTTCTGCACTATCAAAGGTATTGCACCAACCCCCTGAACTATAAAAACTTTCATATTGATCTTCTGGATCTTAATGCCATTAACTTTTTCATCCAAATCAGTCATGTGCTCAACACATGACCTGCTTAGTATTCCTAATTATTCCAGTAACTCATTTTTTAATTAAATGTTATTAAGTCAAATTTTTTTTAAGTACCTTCCTTCTAAGAAATATCAAAGTAGTAGAGAGAAGGAGAAGATGAGGGGGTTGTGGTGATGATGGTAATGGTGGAAAGGAGGAGGTAGAGGGAAAGAGGAAAGAGATTCGGGCAAATGGGTTGGTTGGTTGGTCGTGGTGGAGGTGAAGGAGGAGGTGGTTGGGGGGCGTGCATGAGGAGGTGGAGGATGAGGTTGGGTGGGGGTGGATGAGGAGGAGGAGGAGGTGGTGGGGGGTTTGAGAACAAAGAGGTGGTGGAGGAGGTGGTAGTGGATGTGATGGTGATGGGGTTTATGAGGAGCTAATTGTGGACGAGAAGGTAATGATGAAAGTGGGTTTTAGCAGGAGGAGGAGGTGATGGTGGTGGTGTTAATGGTGGTGGTGGGTTTAAAAAAAGAAGAGAAGGGAAGTAATGGTGGGATTTGATGCACAAACTAGCAAGTGTACTAATTGGAATAAGTAATAAAGTGATAAGTAGAGTATCGTCCCACGAGTATTGTCTATCTTACTAAGTACCGAAATTAATCAACTCTAATTTTAATTGAAGAATTTGAAATTTGGAAGAAAAAATAAATTGAACAAAATAAACAACCAAAATAAAGTTAATTAAAACAAATGAGAAAGCACTAGGGCATCTGATTTCACTATGACTATACTAAATTCTTTTAATTATGCTACCAAAGAATCATTATCTATGTTGACAATTGAAAATCCCTAATTTATTCAATATCCTCTCTCGAGTGATATAAAAAATACTCTCTAAATATTAACTCACCACATCTCTATGTAAATTTAAATAATTGAGAGCCCAGTACGATCTATAAAATTTCTCAAAGTAATTGCACAAATCATGTAAGCACATCTCTGTCAAACATGAAATTTATGGTGTACATCACAAGAAGCAAACATTACATATCACCTCTCGATCTCAATATAATCATCAAATTATTTAAATAATGATCAGGCATTCAAAATTATTAAGAAAAGAGATGAACACTGAACATAAAATAGCAAACTTTGAATAGTAAAAATTATTATAATTGAAATATCATAGCCAAGCTACATCATAACCCTAGCAAGGTAAATTAGTTTATAATTAAATTAATAAAATTTATAAACTTAAACATAAATATTCAAGAAGAGAATGAGAGGAAGAATAATACTATTTGAAGCTTCAAAGGCTGAAACCTAGTTGCCCCTTCACTCTTGCTTCATGATTGATTTCAAAACTTTACACAGAAAATACAAAATTTTAAGAATATAAAACAGAAGTGCAAGTACTCAATACTACTGCTATAGCAAGTGGCTATGCGGGTTGTGATCCACAACTAGCAATGAAAGCTTTTTGTAAGTTCTCTTTAGTTCACTAAAATGGGTTAAACTTCTTCTCTTATTCTTTAAAAGGAAAGGAAAATAAAATTATGTTAATTTGTGAAGGTGATAAATAGAAGGAGATGATGATTTTGGAAAATAGAAAACTAAGTTAAAGAAAAAAAGAGTGAATAAAAGAGTTGGGAGATGGTGGTGATCTAAACTAAAGGATTTTAAGAAAGAAAAAAAAAACTAAAGAGCTTACTTATCTCTTAAAGTTGATGACTTATATGAAATCCTTGTCAACGATATACCTTTTTCTTGAAGGCGAGCGAAGCATGATAGATGAGATCTTTCCTATTCCCAATCTACATTATGAACTGAAGGTGCAAACTATACATCCATAGAAATGATTGTTCATCACCGTAGGCTATCAACGACACTAACAAAGGCGAGGTAACTTTGAAGCTTTTGGAATTATTTGGATTCACAAACACAGAAGAGAGAAGAAACAAAAATAAGAGTAAAAAATTTTTTTGATTGAATTGAGTAACAATGAAAGAAAGAAAGAATACATATACCAGTGTCACTCTCAATACAAATATCACTCTTGTTCTCTCATGAAACTATTGTTCAATTTCAGTTATATAAAAATATAAAAATTACATTTAAAAGAGAAAGAAAAACCTAAGTTAAACCTATACAAAAATCTATTCTATTCTCTACTCGATCATTCCTCTGCCTCTGATGTGTAGGATATTTATAGGGTAGAAATGGATATGGGAGACGAGTGGAGAAATAGGGGGAACTGGCTATTTCTGAATTTGAATCCTTTCTTATCTTCAAACTTAATTTGGTTTATCCAGATTTTGTGTGAAAATTCAATTCTGATCTGCAACTTGTTAGCGTGTTAATTACTGAATATTACTTAATAAATGATAAAATTGAAAAGAGTGATCAACATAAAATTATAGCACTTTAAGTCCGCTTTCTGTATCATCTTGAATCATCAGATTTGATTTTCAATTAAAAAATTATGATTAAAATACTAAAGAGTATTCAGTCTAAATCCGAGTCTAAATTAATTTAAAACTCTAAATTTACTTAGATTTTCCTCCTTATCTTCAAATATGATTGATTCATATCATCCGTTGATCTTCTCTTTATCCATTTATTCCCTTGAATTTTCAAGTTGTCTTCTAGAATTAATGAGATATCCATTTATCTTCAGCAAAATCGATAAGGTTTCAAACAATCCATTTTCTCCTTGAAATTATATGATATTATCTTATCTGATATATCCAGTTTTCAGATAAGATAGCTTCAAGAACCTTTAGATTTAAATTGGTCCCCTTTATTTGCTTGATCTTTTAAATTATTTAGATTTAATTGGATAAATTTGTCAATCTCTTCATTTTCTTCGTTAATTACACTGCATACCACTGAACATGAAGTATATTAAAAAGCAGAGTTTTATTTAAAATAAATGAAGAAAATGTGATATATGTGATATAAAATGTGCAATGCATGTGCACAATCAAATATATCCAGTTATTTTTTCTTCTTTATTCTTATTTTCTTTCACTTCCTCTTTTGGCTTTTGGTGAGTATCTAAGAGAATTTAGTAGCATCGGTATAGCCTCATTGTGTGTTTGCCACTGATATTTCATGATGATGATCTCCTCCTCAATATTTCGTATCATTTCATTCTTATTCGTCTTTATGATATAATGCGAATGGGGCATGTATTGATTCGGATAAGACCAATCTGGCACTCTATATTGGTTAAAGTTATGATATGCCGGGTTGATAATATCTGAGTCAAAAGAGATCAGGTATAATATAGATTACCATTAAAATTGAAAAAATTATTGTTATAAGCCATATCACATAAGAAATGTCAAAAACAAACAAAGAAAAATAAACAAATACACAAAAGAGAATAATCTAGTTAGGATAAATCTTAGACCTGAATGACTCCTACTGGTTAGACTATTTAAGGGGGGTATATTGTAGAATCTGACCACAAGTTAATCAGCCAGGTAGGGACAAGATCGGAGGAGGTATCCGTGCCTAAGCAATGGGCCTAATCATACCAAACCACTATTCTTTGAGGTTTCGTCTCGTCAATCCCCAAGCTTTGACATCGATTTGGTAAGAGTCAAATTCTAATCAACTTTCCCCTTAGGTAGTCTCATATTGAGTCTGAGATGTCCCTAGGGCCAACATCTACTCAATTTTAGTTAGGCTTTGGTTAGTGAGCGAGGAGATTATTTACAAGCTAAAGGAAAGTAATAAATTTCTCACCTTATCTTGTTTATAGGACAAGCTCTTAAGTCAATTTAGTGCAATGTGTACATGAAAAGCAACACTTGAGTAATGTAAACAATTCAAAAGTGTTCCTATACTATATGCTATGCACACATACTTTTGCTCCAGCACTCTTTAATAGTAATGTAAAATATAAACGAATTAGAACATGTCTAAATGCAAAGTCTAAATCATTTTTAGCATTTAACAAACATCAATTTACTGTTGAGATTAGAAAGTATGTACAGTGAGTTAAACAAAAAAATAAATAGATGCAAAATTTTAGCTTTGTAATTCAACCAACCTGCAAAAAATACAGATTAGTAGTTTACTCAGATTGTCGTGTTAATATAGCAAATCAGAGGGCTTTTGGCTCTACTTTTTTGACTAGAGTTCATAGCCACTTATATTTCTACTGCAACAAAAAAATTCCTGTTGTTAAACCTGTACACCAAGAACAGAGAAGAAGTTAATCAATAAAGTAAGTAAAAAGAGTTATTTACCATTCCTCCCTGGCAACAGCGCTAAAATTGATTGAGTTCAAACCTGCTCACAAAATATATAGAATTTCAAAAAATAGAACATAAGTGCAAGTTCTCAATACTACCGCTATAACAAGTGGCTATGTGGGTCGTGATTCACAAGGAGGGACTAGTGATGGAAGCTTTTTGTAAGTTCTCTTTAGTTCACTAAAAATGGTTAAAGTTCTTCTCTTATTCTTTAAAAGAAAAGAAAAATAAAACTATGTTAATTTATGAAGGTGATAGATAAAGGAGATGATTTTGGAAAATAAGTAAGAAAAAATATGAAGAGTGAATAAAAGTGTTGGGAGATGGTGGTGATCTAAACTAAAGGATTAAAAGAAAGAAAAAGAAAATTAAAGAACTTACTTACCATTTTCGGTTGATGACTTACCTGGAAACCTTGTCAACGATATACCTTTGCTTGAAGGCAGCGAAGCATGACAGATAAGATCTTCTCCATTTTCAATCTACACTAAAAAATGCAGGTGCAAGCTATACTACCATAGAAATGATTGTTCATTATTATAGGCCATCAATGACACTTACAAGGGTGAGACAACTTTGAAGCAATGGAGTTGTTTGAATTCACAAACACAGAAGAGAGAAATAATAAAAATAAGAGTAGAAAAGATACTTCAATTGAATTGAATAACAATGAAAGAAAAGAAGAATACTTACACTGGTTTGACTCTCAGTACAATCATCACTCTTGTTCTCCCATGAAACTATTCTTTGATTTTAGTTACATAAAGAAAATAAAAAGTATATTTAAAAGAGAAAGAAAAACCTAAGTTAAATCTATACAAAAATCAATTCTATTCTCTACTTGATCGTTCCTCTGTCTCTGATGTGTGGAGTAATTATAAGGTAGAAATGGATAGGTGATATGAGTGGAGAGATAGGGGAGCTAGCTATTTCTAAATTTGAATCCTCTACTTATCTTCAAACTTGATTTGATTTATCTAAAATTTTACGTAGAAATTGAATTCTGATCTGCAACTTGTTGGCATGTTGATTGCTGAATATCACTTATCAAATGATAGAATTGAAAAAAGTAATCAATATAATAATTGTAACCCTTTAAGTATTCTTTCTGGATTAGCTTGAATCATCAGATTTGAGTTTCGGTAGCGAAACTTATGATTAAAATACTAAAAAGTGTTCTGTTTGAATCCGAGTCTAAATTAATTTAAAACTCCGAATTAATTTAAAACTCCAAATTTACTTGGATTTTTCTCTTTATCTTCAAATATGATTGATTCATCTCATCCGTTGATCTTCTCTCCATCCATTTATCCTCTTGAATTTTTAATTTGCCTTCTAGAATTGATGAGATATCCACTTATCTTCAGCGAAACCAGTAGGGTCTTCAAACAATCCATTTTTCCTTTGAAATTAGATGATATTATCTTATTCGATATATCCAGTTTTTAGATGAGATAGCTTTTAGAACCTTTGGATTTGAATTGATCCCCTTGATTTGCTTGATCTTTTGAATTATTTGGATTTAACTAGATAAAACTGTCCCTATTTTCTTTGTTAATTACACTGCATACCACTAAACATGAAAATATATATAAAAGTAGAGTTTTATTTGAAAATAAATGAAGAAAATGTGACATACATGATATAAAATGTGCAATGCATGTGCACAATCAAATATATTCAGTTATTTTTTCTTCTTTATTCTTATTTTTTTCACTTCTTCTTTTGGTTTTTGATGAGTATCTAAGCGAATCTAGTAGCATCGGTATAGCCTTGTTGTGTGTTTGCTACTGATATTTCATGATGATAATCTCCTCAATATTCTGTATCATTTCACTCTTATTCGTCTTGATGATGTAATGTGAATGGGGCATGTATTGATTCGGATAAGACTAATCTGGCACACTAGATTGGTTAAAGTTATGATATGCCGGGTTGATAATATCTGAGTCAAAAGAGATCGGGGTATAATATAGATTACTATTAAAATTAAAAAAATTATTGTTATAAACCATATCACACAAGAAATATAAAAAACAAACAAAGAAAAATAAATAAATACATAAAAGAGAAAAAATCTAGTCTAAGCTAGAGTAGATCTTAGATCTAGACGACTCCTAACTGGTTAGACTACCCACAGGGGGTATATTGCAGAATCTGACCACAAGTTAATCGTCCAGGTAGGGGTAAGATCAGTGAAGGTATCCATGCTTAAGCAACGGGCCTAATTATACCAAATTACTGTTCTTCGAGGTTTCGCCTCATCAATCCCTAACCTTTGACACCAATTTGGCAAGAGTCAAATTCTAATCAACTTTCCCCTTAGGTCAGTCTCCTATTGAGTCCGAGATGTCCCTAGGGCTAACTTCTACCCAGTTTTAGTTAGGCTTGGGTTACTAAGCAAGGAGATTATTTGTGGGCTAAAGGAGGGTAATGACTTTCCCATCTTATCTTGTTTATAGGACAAGTTCTTAAATCAATTTAGTGCAACGTGTACATAAAAAGCAATACTTAAGCAATGTAAACAATTCAAAATTGTTCCAATACTACATGCTATGCACTTGTATCTTTACTGTAGCACTCTTTAACAATAATGTAAAATATAAACAAATCAAACACTTGCCTAAATGGAAAGTCCAAACCGTTTTTGGCATTTAACAAACATCAATTTACTGTTGAGGTTAAAAAGTATGTACAGTGAGTTAAAAATGAAAATAAATAGCTACAGAAATTTAGCTTTGTAATTCAACCAACTTGCAAAAAATACAAATTAGTAGTTCACTCAAATTGCCGCATGAATACAACAAATCTGAGGACTTCTGGGCTCTGCTTTCTTAAGCAGAGTCCAGGGCCACTTATATGTCCACTGCAATAAAAAATATTCCTTGTTGTTAAACTTGTACACCAAGAACAGAGAAGAAAGTTAATCAATAAAGTAAACAAAAAGAGTTACTTACCGTCCCTCTCTAGCAACGACGCCAAAAATTGATTGAGTTCAAACCTGTATACAGAAAATACAAAATTTGAGGAATATAGAACAGAAGTGCAAGTACTCAATACTATTGCTATACCAAGTGGCTATGTGGGTTGTGAACCACAAGGAGAGACTAGCGATGGAAGTTTTTTATAAGTTCTCTTTAGTTCACTAAAAATGGTTAAAGTTCTTCTCTTGTTCTTTAAAAGAAAAAGAAAATAAAACTATGTTAATTTGTGAAGGTGATGGATAGAAGGAGATGATGATTTTGAAAAATAGAAAACTAAGTTAAAGAAAGAAATAACATAAGTGAATAAAAGAATTGAGAGATGGTGGTAATTTAAACCAAAAAATTAAAAGAAAGGAAAAGAAAACTAAAGAACTTACCTACCTCTTCTGGTTGATGACTTACCTGGAATCCTTGTCAACGATGCCTTTGCTTGAAGGCGAGCGAAGCATGACAGATGAGATCTTCCCCATTCTCGATCTACACTGCAAAATGAAAGTGCAAGTTATACTATCATAGAAATAATTGTTCATCACCATAGGCCATCAATGATGTTGGCCCAAGGTTACAATCACCCTTGTTTAGTGTGTTTTGATGATTACAAAACATATTAGTTATTTGTACTAATATTGCTTATTGTTTAAGTGTGTTTCAGGGTTCTAACTCTACTAAAAAGTTTACACCCTAAAAGAAAGTGTTTTGGACTCAAGACAACTCAAAGTGGGCTCAAGACTCAAGTGTTGAAGATCATATGGTGAAAAGCCCTTCTTGAAGAACTTGAAGTCTTTAGAACCAATGTAAGAATTAGAATGTTAAAGTTTGAGTTTTGGATATTGGCTCTAGGATACACACACAAATTGGCTTTGTTAAAATGTGTGTTTTGTATTTGAGTTTTCATGTTTTAAATTAGGTTTCATGCCTTAAAAAAATTATTTACATGACTCTATATTTTACAAAAATAAATACCATGTTTAGATCTTGTTTATATACCCTAGTATATTACTTAAGTTTCCTTAAAGTCAAAAATTATTTTGCAAAATTTTTCAAGTCAAAATATACACTGTTTTCCTATTTCAGGCTGACCGGCCGACCGGCCCGGTCGACCGGCCACTGTGCCTGGACGTGCACGTCTGTGCACGTCCTACAGTCGACCGAGCAGTCGACCGTCTGAGAGCAGGAGTGCTCTCGGGTTTTCTGGGTCGACCGTCCGGTCGACCGCTAGAGAAAGACTGAGAGCAGTTTTGTTCTCGGGTCTTCTGGGTCGACCGGCCGGTCGACCGCCAGAAGACCCGAGCCAACGGCTCTCTGACCAGCTGAGCTGGCGGTCGACCGGCCCGGTCGACCGCCAAGCCTGCTGCTGCCCAACGGCTCTTTCCTCTTTTGTGCAATTCTGAAATCTGTTTTTTGATCTGTTTTTTGGCAGACTTTTACAGGGTTTTTCAGTTCTTTTTCAGAGCAAATAAGCTCTAAATAAATTGTTTTAAACCTATTTTTCTCCCTATAAATAGAGGAGATGACTCTCTTACTAAACACTAAGAAAAATCCTCTAGTTTTCAAAGTTTTCAAAAGAGAAAAGAAAAGTGTTTAAGCTCTCCATTTCCAATTCTTTCTTGAGCTATTTTTCAGTTGTGTTCCCTTGCAAAATCATCTCTACAACTGAGTTTTTCTCACTACACTTCATAGAGCCAAAAATCCCTAACTCATTCTATAGTGAAGTTGTAAAAAGAGTGAGAGTGTTGTAAAAGAGTTTGGTGATCTTGTTGTGATCACTCTTGTTCTTGTTCCTCTTCTTGTTCTTGTGGAGACACCTCTTCGGTAGAGGTTATTGTATTTGGTGGAGCTCGGTGCTCGGGTCTTCGGTAGACCATTGTAAGGCGTCCTCGGTGGATAGTGGAAACCCTTCACGGAGGTGAAGGCGGGGAGTAGAGCGGTGGCTCGAACCTCGAAACAAACATCTTGTGTTTGCGATTGCCTTGTGTCCATTCTTGCTTTAAATTTCTATTGCTCTATATTGCTTTCAATTACTTGCTTGTGATCTTGTTTCTTCCTTTGTGCTTTTATTTCAAGCTTGTGATACTTGTGATATATTGTGTGCATCTCACTATTCATCCATCATACTTTGCTTTGTTCGATCAATTCTCATACAACAAGGTTGCATTGCGCACCTCTAACCCATTCAAGGGGAATTGGGAGGAAGGAGTTCAGAACCTCTCATGGGGTATTCGGCTCTTAGTCTTGTTTTGAGAGATCGTTGCATCATTCATCATACTTAGTTTTAAAAATATTGTTAGATTAGCAATAACACCTATTCACCCCCCTCTAGGTGTTTTTTAATTGGTATCAGAGCTTGGACTCTAGGATTTGGCTTAACAACCTTAGAGAGATCCTAATTTTGCTAATCATTTCATTCATTCTCACTTAGTAAAGATGGCCGATGGTATTAAGACACCCCCTAAGTTTGATGGACTTAACTTTCCCATATGGAAGGTTAAGATGACCGTTTTCTTGCAATCTCTAGGTAGTCGAGTTGCAAAGGCCGTGACCAAACCCTTTAGTGCACCTCCCGGTGATGAATCCACTTGGTCCGAAATAGAGACCAAAGAATTTGATGCCAATGCTAGGGCTCACTATGCACTACTTCAAGCCCTTAATGATGATGACATAGCTAGAGTTATTCATTGCAAGTCCGCATATGAAATTTGGACACATTTGCTAGTCACACATGAAGGGACCTCACAAGTGAAGAGGGCTAAGATTGACCTTCTTCGGTCCCAATATGAGAATTTTTGCATGCAAGAAAATGAAACCATAGATGATATGGTTACAAGATTTACAAAGATCACTAATGGACTTTCTTCTCTAGGTGATGCTATCGACAACGATCAAAGAGTAAGAAAGATCATCCGGGCTCTTCCTCCTTCATGGGAAGTAAAAGCAACAACCTTGAATGAACTCAATGACAAGGAGGAGATGGAGCTAATTGGTCTCATTGGGAACCTCAAAACCCATGAGATGGAAAGGAAAGTAAGGGAGGACATGGCTCCTTCCAAGAAGAAGACTATAGCCTTCAAAAGTCAATCCACACACTCCGACGAAGACGATGAAGAAGAAGATGACGAAGAGCTCTCACTTCTTGTGAAGAACGTCTGGAGGATGTACAACAAGGCTAAATTTCAGGGAAGGAAGAGATGGCAAGGAGGCAAAGAAGAAAGAAAGATCATCTGTTTTAATTGCCAAAGACCGGGACACATAGTGGCGGAGTGTCCGGATAAAGTGAAGCCCTCCACCTCAAAGAAGCCTCACAAGAAGAAGGCAATGAAAGCTACATGGGATTCCGAGAGCGAATCCGAGGAGGAGATTGATACCGCCAACATGTGCTTCATGGCTAATGAAAGCACAAGCAAGGTAACCCCTTCCACTTCTCCTAATGATGAACTTTCCATGGATGAGTTAGGAGAATCTTTTGTAGAATTATCACATAACTATGATTTTCTTAAGAAAAAGTATTTAAAAATGAAAAAGGAAAATGAATCACTTAATCATCAAGTTTTTACTCTTTCTAAAGAAAAGGATGAATTACTTTCGACTCTTGTTTCCACTCAAAAAGATTTTGACAAGTATAAGATTTCTTGTAAAGGCAAGTCTCCACAAATTGATTCTAATGAGATTACCATGCTTAAAGAAAGAATAGACTCTTTGGGAATTGTTTTAAAAAATTGTGAGTTTGATAAGAAGAAGATAGAGGCCATGTTTCCTAAGAAACAAGCCCCTAAGAAAAATGTTCACCATGCTCATGCTCATGTTCATTCCACACAACCTTTACATCGTGGCAAACTCCCAAAGCATTCTCACACTTCACACACACATCATGCATTCATGTATGGGAGAGTGTTCTCATGTTCACATTGTGGGCGGAAAGGACACTTAGCCAATTTTTGCTATGATAGACTAAGTGCATCTTATCATAATGTATGGGTTCGAAACACTAACTTTCAAGGACCCAAGAAAGTTTGGGTACCAAAGTCAACAATTTTGTTAAATGATATAGGTACCTTCCAAAGCCCAACGACGTAGAGGATTGTGGTATCTTGATAGTGGTTGCTCAAGGCACATGACTTGGGACATCAACAACTTTGCAACCCTATCAAGATACCATGAAGGTGGCACCGTCACCTTCGGAGATGATGCCAAGGGTAAAATCATCGGTATTGGTAATGTAAAACTCGGCACATCCCCTTTAATTGAAAATGTAGTTTTAGTTGATGGACTCAAGCATAACCTCTTGAGTGTTAGTCAACTTTGTGATAAAGGTTTTGATGTTGTTTTTGATCATATAGCTTGTAAAGTAATTGATAGAATTTCTAATACTTGTGTGTTTTTCGGTTTTCGTGAAAGTAATGTTTATATGATAGATATGTCTAATATGTCTTGTAATATTACTTGTTTAAAAGCCCTCGATGACGACTCTTGGTTGTGGCATAGAAGATTAGGCCATATTTCTTTTGACCACATATCTAGGTTAAATACAAAGGAAATGGTGAAAGGTATTCCTTATTTGAGTTTTGAAAAGGACCGAGTTTGTGACGCATGTTAATTTGGGAAACAAACTAAGTCTTCTTTCAAGTCAATTAAGGATATCATGACATCACGTCCTTTGGAGTTAATCCATATGGATCTATTTGACCCTACACAAACCAAAAGTCTAAGTGGGAATAGATTTGCATTTGTTTTGGTTGATGATTTTTCTCGGTTTACTTGGGTTTTCTTTCTTGAACACAAAAATCAAGCATTTTCATATTTCCAAACTTTTAAGAAAAGAGTTGAAAAAGAAAAAGAGTCTTCAATTTTAAGAATAAGAAGTGATAGAGGAGGTGAGTTCATTAACCTACCCTTTACCACTTTTTGTGAAGAACATGGAATTAAGCATGAACTTTCTTGTCTTAGAACTCCACAACAAAATGGAGTAGTTGAACGGAAAAATCGAACTTTACAAGAGATGGCTAGGACAATGCTAAGTGAATATGGTCTACCACATTATTTGTGGGCCGAGGCCGTAAATACATCATGCTATATATTAAATCGTGTTTTCTTGTGTAAAAATACTTAAAAGACTTCTTTTGAAATGTACTTTTCTAGAAAATCAAATGTTTCATATTTCAAAGTTTTTGGATGCAAATGTTTTGTTTTAAATACAAAAGATAATTTAGGAAAATTTGATGCTAAAGCTTATGAGGCAATTTTTGTTGGGTATTCTAATACAAGTAAGGCTTAAAGAATCTTCAATAAATCATCTTTGACTATTGAGGAATCTATACATGTTAAGTTTGAAGAATCTAACTTGTTTGTTAAGAATGTTGTAGAAATAGATGCTTTGGATGAAGGCTTGGAGAAAGTGACCTTGGAGGATACTACTACTATGGGAGACAAGCCAAAGGATGATGAAGGAAGTGAAGCTAAAGTAGAAGAGGCTCAAGGAAATGAAAATCAAACAAATGAAGTGGAGCCTACTCAACAACTTCCAAAGGGTTGGAGATACAATCCTCATCATCCCAAGGACCTCGTCATAGGTGAAGTATCAAAAGGGGTAACCACTCGCTCTAAACTTCATGATTATTGTGGACATTATGCATTTATTTCTCATGTTGAACCCAAGAACGTCCTCGAAGCCGAGGCCGATTCATATTGGTTGCTAGCCATGCAAGAGGAGCTCAATCAATTTGAGCGCAACCAAGTTTGGCACCTTGTTCCTAGGCCCCACGATAGACCAACAATTGGTACTAAGTGGATCTTTAAGAACAAGTTGGATGAATCGGGTAATGTTGTTAGGAATAAAGCTAGGTTAGTTGCCCAAGGTTACACTCAAATCGAAGGAATCGATTTTGAAGAAACCTTTGCACCCGTAGCACGGCTTGAAGCCATACGGATGACACTAGCATTTGCATCATACAAAGATTTTAAATTGTTTCAAATGGATGTTAAAAGTGCTTTTCTAAATGGTTTTATTGAAGAGGAGGTGTATGTTGAACAACCCCCCCGGGTTTGTTGATCCTACACATCCGGATTTTGTATTTAAATTAGATAAAGCTCTTTATGGTTTAAAACAAGCCCCTAGGGCTTGGTATGAAAGACTTTCTTCATTTTTGATTTCAAATGGTTTTAAGAAAGGTAAAATTGACACAACTTTGTTTACAAAACATGTAAAAAAAGATATTCTTATTGTGCAAATTTATGTTGATGACATTATTTTTGGTTCTACTAATGAATCTCTTTGCCAAGCTTTTGAATCATGCATGAAGGATGAATTTGAAATGTCTATGATGGGGGAGCTCAACTATTTCCTTGGACTCCAAATCAAGCAAAGGACGGATGGGATCTTCATCAATCAAGCCAAGTACACAAAGGAACTCATCAAAAGGTTCGGGCTTGAAGGATCTAAAGTAAGCAAAACTCCCATGGCAACAACTACCAAGCTTGATAAGGATGAACAAGGTAAAAGTGTAGACATTAAAGTTTATCGTAGCATGATAGGTAGCTTATTGTATTTGACGGCTAGTAGGCCGGATATCATGTTTTCCGTTTGTCTTTGTGCTCGTTTTCAATCATGTCCTAAGGAGTCTCATTTAGTAGCGGTAAAACGCATAATTAAATACCTTAAGGGTACTATTGAAATGGGTTTGTGGTATCCGAAAACCGGACTATTTGATATGAAGAGTTTTTTGGATGCCGACTATGCGGGTTGTAGGGTAGATAGGAAGAGCACAAGTGGAACATGTCAATTCTTAGGTAATTGTCTTGTATCTTGGTCTTCCAAAAAGCAAAATTCGGTAGCCCTTTCAACCGCCGAGGCGGAGTATGTTGCGGCCGGAGCTTGTTGTGCACAAGTTCTTTGGATGAAACATACTCTCCTTGACTATGATTTACACTTTGATCATGTTAAAATATTTTGTGATAATACTAGTACTATTCACATGACAAAGAATGCAAATCAACATAGTAAAACCAAACACATTGACATTAGGTATCACTTTCTTAGAGATCATTATGAGAAAGGTGATATCGATATTGATTATGTTTCTACCGATTTTCAACTTGCCGATATTTTTACTAAACCTTTAGATTATGCTAGATTTTCATTTATTTGTGGTGAGTTGAATGTTTGCATTATGGATTCTTAAAGAAAAATTCCTTTATCTTATTTGTTTAGCCCTTTTTGATCATGTTTAACCCTTTTTGATGTATGACAAAAAGGGGGAGAAAAAGTATGAGGGAGGTTGTTTGTTTTTGTTTGTTTGTTTGTTGATGCATTTAAGTTTTTGATAAAACTATATGTTTTGCATTTGCGTTTTTGAAAAAATTATGTGTCTTTTAAATGCCTTATGTATTTAGCTCTTCATTGACATTTTTGATTCATAGTATTATTTGAGGGGGAGCTTTCCAAGCTCTTCTTCCATTTTTGTTTAAATAACCTATATGTTTTGTCATCATCAAAAAGGGGGAGATTGTTGGCCCAAGGTTACAATCACCCTTGTTTAGTGTGTTTTGATGATTACAAAACATATTAGTTATTTGTACTAATATTGCTTATTGTTTAAGTGTGTTTCAGGGTTCTAACTCTACTAAAAGGTTTACACCCTAAAAGAAAGTGTTTTGGACTCAAGACAACTCAAAGTGGGCTCAAGACTCAAGTGTTGAAGATCATATGGTGAAAAGCCCTTCTTGAAGAACTTGAAGTCTTTAGAACCAATGTAAGAATTAGAATGTTAAAGTTTGAGTTTTGGATATTGGCTCTAGGATACACACACACAAATTGGCTTTGTTAAAATGTGTGTTTTGTATTTGAGTTTTCATGTTTTAAATTAGGTTTCATGCCTTAAAAAAATTATTTACATGACTCTATATTTTACAAAAATAAATACCATGTTTAGATCTTGTTTATATACCCCTACTAGTATATTACTTAAGTTTCCTTAAAGTCAAAAATTATTTTGCAAAATTTTTCAAGTCAAAATATACACTGTTTTCCTATTTCAGGCTGACCGGCCGATCGGCCCGGTCGACTGGCCACTGTGCCTGGACGTGCACGTCTGTGCACGTCCTACGGTCGACCGAGCAGTCGACCGTCTGAGAGCAGGAGTGCTCTCGGGTTTTCTGGGTCGACCGTCCGGTCAACCGCTAGAGAAAGACTGAGAGCAGTTTTGTTCTCGGGTCTTCTGGGTCGACCGGCCGGTCGACCGCCAGAAGACCCGAGCCAACGGCTCTCTGGCCAGCTAAGCTGGCGGTCGACCGGCCCGGTTGACCGCCAAGCCTGCTGCTGCCCAACGGCTCTTTCCTCTTTTGTGCAATTCTGAAATCTGTTTTTTGATCTGTTTTTTGGCAGACTTTTACAGGGTTTTTCAGTTCTTTTTCAGAGCAAATAAGCTCTAAATAAATTGTTTTAAATCTATTTTTCTCCCTATAAATAGAGGAGATGACTCTCTTACTAAACACTAAGAAAAATTCTCTAGTTTTCAAAGTTTTCAAAAGAGAAAAGAAAAGTGTTTAAGCTCTCCATTTCCAATTCTTTCTTGAGCTATTTTTCAGTTGTGTTCCCTTGCAAAATCATCTCTACAACTGATTTTTTCTCACTACACTTCATAGAGCCAAAAATCCCTAACTCATTCTATAGTGAAGTTGTAAAAAGAGTGAGAGTGTTGTAAAAGAGTTTGGTGATCTTGTTGTGATCACTCTTGTTCTTGTTCCTCTTCTTGTTCTTGTGGAGACACCTCTTCGGTAGAGGTTATTGTATTTGGTGGAGCTCGGTGCTCGGGTCTTCGGTAGACCATTGTAAGGCGTCCTCGGTGGATAGTGGAAACCCTTCACGGAGGTGAAGGCGGGGAGTAGAGCGGTGGCTCGAACCTCGAAACAAACATCTTGTGTTTGCGATTGCCTTGTGTCCATTCTTGCTTTAAATTTCTATTGCTCTATATTACTTTCAATTACTTGCTTGTGATCTTATTTCTTCCTTTGTGCTTTTATTTCAAGCTTGTGATACTTGTGATATATTGTGTGCATCTCACTATTCATCGATCATACTTTGCTTTGTTCGATCAATTCTCATACAATAAGGTTGCATTGCGCACCTCTAACCTATTCAAGGGGAATTGGGAGGAAGGAGTTCAGAACCTCTCACGGGGTATTTGGCTCTTAGTCTTGTTTTGAGAGATCGTTGCATCATTCATCATACTTAGTTTTAAAAAGATTGTTGATTAGCAATAACACCTATTCACCCCCCTCTAGGTGTTTTTCAAATGATACTTACAAGAGCGAGGTAACTTCGAAGCTATTGGAGTCATTTGGATTCACAAACAGAGAAAAGAGAAGTAACCAAAGCAAGAGTAGAAAGAAACTTCAGTTGAATCGAATAACAATGAAAGAAAGGAAGAATACTTATAATGGTGAAACTCTCAGTACAAGCATCACTCTTGTTCTCCCATGAAACTATTCTACCATTTCAGTTACATAAAAAAATAAAAATTATGTTTAAAAGAGAAAGAAAAACCTAAGTTAAACCTAGACAAAAATCTATTCTATTCTCTATTTGATCGTTCCTTTGTCTCTAATGTGTGGAGTATTTATAGGGTAGAAATGGATAGAAGAGACGAGTGAAGAGATGAGGGAGCTGGCTATTTCTGAATTTGAATCCTCTCCTTATCTCCAAATTTGTATTGATTTATCCAGAATTTTATGTAGAAATTCAATTTTGATTTGTAACTTGTTGACATGTTGATTGCTGAATATCACTTGCAAATGAAAGAATTGGAAAGAGTAATCAACATAAAAATTGTAGCCCTTTAAGTTCACTTTCTGGATCATCTTGAATCATCATATTTGAGTTTTGGCAGCGAAAGTTATGATTAATACTAAAGAGTATCCAGTCTGAATCCGAGCTAAATTGATTTATTCTCCAAATTTACTTGAATTTTTCTCCTTATCTCTAAACATAATTGATTCATCTCATCCGTTGATCCTCTCTCTATCCATTTATCCTCTTGAACTAGATTTGATGAGATATCCATTTATCTTCAGCGAAACCGATAAGGTCTTCAAACAATCCATTTTTCCTTGAAATTAGATGATATTATTTTTTTGATATATTCAGTTTTCAGATAAGATAGCTTTTAGAACTTTTGAATTTGAATTGATCCCTTTGATTTGCTTAATTTTTTGAATTATTTGGATTTAATTGGATAAATCTGTCAATCTCTTTATTTTCTTCATGAATTACACTGCTTACCACTGAACATGAAAACATATTAAAAAGCAGAGTTTTATTTGAAAATAAATGAAAAAATGTGAAATATGTGATACAAAATGTGCAATACACGTACACAATCACTTCACGCCGATCTTCTCTCCAAAAGTCTCCCATCCGTCTCCCAAGGTCTCCTCTAATTATATACACATTGATGATGGTTAATTTGATGACCTATTTTCGAATCAATTTGCTTTGTAGTTGGGTGATTTGATGACAGTTGGTTTAAAAATATAGGTTTTCAAAAGAAACTAAGTTTCTACTCTGACACAATGTACTCCTTGATGACAGTTGATTTGGACAAAATCTTAAACATATAAATTTAACTCTATAAATTAGTTTTTCGTAGCCACAAGAATTGCATCATTTGGACTTCTAAAATGAAAGTTATACCAAAATAATAAAAAATGTTCAGAAAATAATGAGAGAGAATATTGAAAAAATTATCAAGATGGAAGGATTGCTTTGTTGCATGAATATCTTCCGATTTTGTGTTATTGATTAAGTCAAGAATCCTTGATAGCTTTGACATTCTTTTCTTTCTCTTTTAGCTTCATTTTAGCCTCCTTTTGCTTGATTTATTCATTTACTGTTCAAATTAAACAAAGTAAAAAATATTAAAATAAAAACTAATAAAACAGAGAAACAAACAACAAGTAGAGATTAAAGGGTATGGGAATGATGTATAAAATTAAGCATATTGATACCCTCAAGCTTAACATTTTCTAGTCCTCGAGTAAAAAGAAAAAGTTAAAATTTAAAGTAATCTAGTAAAGCAGGAAAATTCTATCTCACGTTCGCAGGAATTGTGGTTGCACTTAGCATGTGCAACAAGTCATTACAACTCTAGGTCACCCCTAGTGGATGACTTTTATATCATGAGGATTTTGCAGTTGATATACCCACAAAATTAAGAATAAAAGTAGAAAAAAATAAACAAAAAATAAACTGAAGGAAAAAAGAAGTATTAACAAAAAGAAAAAAGAAATAAAAATCTTTTTTATGTTATCTTAAATAAGTTTTACCTAGTTTTGAGTGATGAAATTTCATAAGAGTTATCATTCTCTAGATTCGTTCACGTTAATAACTCTTTCATCTAACGGTAGGGATTAGACCATAGTTTTCACTTTTTCCATCATGTAACAACGCTCAATTGTACTTGTGTATGTGAGTAAAGTTTCAAGCATAGGATATAAAAGTCAAACCCTTCAACACTTAGTTGTTAGAACTTATTTTGATGATAACAAATGTAATTTGTAATATTTTTGTGTATTTTTTAGATATTTGTTAAAAGCCTTGATCACACACAAAATAGTCTTATTAGTAAACTTGACCCTTCCTATTAGTAGACTGACATGATTGTTAATCGACTTATCAACTTTATTAGTCAACTTATACATGTTGTAGCCGACTAATAGTTCTCTGCTGGTTGACTAATAACAGTTTCCAGAGACTTGCATATCTGTATGTCTTGATGTAGTCAACTTGCTTTCTTTATTAGTCGACTAACCCAGTCAAATATGCCTATACTAGTCGACTAACTCCCAACCCCTAGTCGACTTATAGCAGTTTGTAACTATTATATAATTATTGAATTCTGGTATTTTATCTAGCATTTTAATATTCAAATTTGTCCTGATAACTGCCCTAACTGATCATAGATTTCACCTATAAATAGAGATGTTGTCCTAAGCTAAATCACCAATTCACATCAATAGTTTTCTGCCCAAAACTCTGTTCAAAATTTTTTTTCAGAAAATTATTTTCACTTTCTATTCTTCACACAAATTTCAATCCTTTAGTGAAGAATTCTGAGAGTCCACCTATAAGAGTCCTTGTTCATGATCACATACAGATTCAAGGCTTATAGGATTGTTTGTAATTACTCAAAGAAAGTAGCTGTACAAGGTGTCTTCTCAGTGCTGAGAAGTGGTGTACAAGAAAATTGTCTTCTTGGAGTAAGAAGAGTTGTACGGTTTGGCAAAAGTTGTTTGTCAAGTGGTGTACAAGGTGTTGATTTTTGGGTGTACAAAATCAAGGATAAGGAAAATCTCAAGCGACTTGCTTGGGGACTGGATGTAGGTCAAGAGGACCGAATCAGGATAAAATCTCTTGTGTTTGCGTTTGCATTTTCTGAGATTTATTTCCTTTCATGCAATTTATTTTATTTAACGCTAATTGTCTTTGTTTGAATAGTGTGTTGACATAATTTTTAGATCTTACAATTGGTATCATAGCCCTGCATACCTAGTCAACAACCTACAAGGATGAAAACGGAGTTTCCTTCATCACAATTCAGAGAAGGACATTCTACACAACGTCCACCACTATTTGATGGATCCAACTAAACTATTGGAAGTGTAGAATAAAGATTTACTTGCAATCGCTCAATTACAAGCTATGAAAAATAGTAGAAGCAGCGTACACCAAACTGACTACCAATTACAGTGCCTGGAGTGAAGAACAAAAGAAGTTAGCAAATCTTGATGCCAAAGCAATGAATGTGTTTTTCTATGCCTTGAACAAAGAAGATTTCAATCGCGTGTCAACGGCCAGATCTACAAATCAAATATGGCAAACTCTACAGGTAACACATGAAGGCACAAATAAGATTAAAGAATCTAAAATTTCTATTCTTGTCCATAGGTTTGAACTCTTCAAAATGAAGGAGAATGAAACCATCTCAGAAATGGTTACAAGATTCATCGACATTACAAATTCCTTAGTAGCCCTTGGAAAGGAATACACTCAAGTCGAAAAAGTGAGAAAGGTTCTTCGTGCACTCACACCAGATTGGGAGAAGAAGACTACTGCAATTGAAGAAGCAAATGATCTCTCAACTATATCATTAGAAAACCGTATTGATAATTTAATGGCATATGAAGTACAACTTGAAGACAGGAAGAATGATGACCTTCAACTCCAATCAAAGAAGAAAGTACTTACCTTCCATACATCCTCAGACATATATAATTCTGATGATGATGAAGAGGAGATAGCAATGCTCTCAAGAAAATTCAGAAAGTTCTTAAAGTAAGGTAAGTTTAATCCTATATGTTTTAATTATAATAAAACAGGTCATATGAAGAAGGATTGTCCATTGCTCAAAAATAAAGGTAAATTCAAGAGAAAAAGTTCAAAAAGAAGAAAGATTATCAAGCATCATGAGAGAATAGTGATTCATCTTCCTCTGACGAAGAAGAAACAACTGAACATGCCAACATATGTTTTATGGCTCAAGAAGAAGATGAGGTACAATATACTGAACTCTTAGATGCATTTCATGAGTTATTTAATGATCTTAAGAATGAAAAGATGAAAAATAAAGTTTTATCAAAGGAAAATGAAAGACTTCACAAAGAAAACGAACTTCATATTTCTAAGTTGTCTTTCTTAAATTCTCAAAAAGATGAATTTGAAAAAGTTATATCTTCATTGAAAAAGGATAATAAGAATTCCTTAAAAGAAAATATTTTGCTTAAAAAAGAAACTATGTCTTTAAATAAAAGAATTTCTGTTTTAGATAAAGACATGACAAGTTTCAAAGATAAATATGAAGAACTTTTGAATAAAGTGAAAAAGTTTAATAAAAGAAAAGAAAATTTATATGATATATTGTCATATCAAAAGATTTCATATAATTATTTTGTACTTAGATTTTCAAAATATAAGTCTATTGGTCTTGGTTATTCAAAAAATAATATTAAAAGAACTGCACATGTGTACAAAAAGAATAATGATAATTCTTTTGTTAAGAAGACCACGAAATCGAAGTATAAATATATTTGGATTCCTAAAAATCTAAATACTATGGACAAAAATGCTTATATTATATCATATGTACATGATATATGTAATTCATGCAATTATGCTTATACTAACAGATGGAACCAAATTCAAATTGGGTTTGGATTCTTAAAGGTTAATATTTTGATCATGTTATGATTGATGCCATCAACAATATTTTATCTGATAGATACCATAGAAAGAAAAGAGAATATCTGATGATATAAGTTATTTCTAACATTTAAAAATATATCATATGTATGCTATGATGCACGGGGAGAACACTTGTTATATATATTTGTTATAACCTGTTTTTTGCAGGGGTAGTTTCTCTAAGGGCGAGCTTGTGCATACACACATTGTCATCATCAAAAAGGGGGAGAATGTTGGAACTTGTTTTCATGATAACAAATGTAATTTGTACTATTTTTGTGTATTTTTTAGATATTTATTAAAAGTCTTGATCACACACAAAATAGTCCTATTAGTAGACTTGACCCGTCCTATTAGTAGACTTGACCTTTCTTATTAGTAGACTTGACCATTGCTATTAGTAGACTTGACCCTTCATATTAGTAGACTAACATGATTATTAGTCGACTTATCAACTTTATTAGTCGATCTATACATGTTGTAGTCGACTAATAGTTCTCTGCTAGTCGACTTATAGCAGTTTCCAGAGACTTGCATATATGTATGTCTTGATGTAGTCGACTTGCTTTCTTTATTAGTCGACTAACCCAGTCAAATATGCTTAACCCTTAGTCGACTTATAGCAGTTTGTAACTGTTGTACAGTTATTAAATTCTAATATTTTATCCAACATTTTAATATTCAAATTTTGTCCTGAAAGTTTACCCTAACTGACCATAAATTTTACCTATAAATAGGGATGTTGTCCTAGGCTAAATCACCAATTCACATCAATAGTTTTCTACCCAAAAATTCTGTTCAAAAATCTGTTTTTCAGAAAACTATTTTCACTTTCTATTCTTCACACAAATTTCAATCCTTTAGTGAAGAATTCTGAGAGTCCACCTACAAGAGTTCTTATTCACGATCATATACAGATTCAAGGCTTGTAGAATTATTTGTAATTACTCAAAGAAAGAAGTTGTACAAGGTGTCTTCTCGGTGTTGAGAAGTGGTGTACAAGGAAATTGTCTTCTTGGAGTAAGAAGAGTTGTACGAATTTGGCAAAGGTTGTTTTTCAAGTGGTGTACAAGGTGTTGGTTTTGAGTGCACAAAATCAAGGATAAGGAAAATCTCAAGCGGGTTGCTTGGGGACTGGATGTAGATCAAGAGGACCGAATCAGGATAAAATCTCTTATGTTTGCGTTTGCATTTTCTGAGATTTATTTCCTTTCCTACAATTTATTTTATTTAACGCTAATTATCTTTGTTTGAATATTGTGTTGATATAATTTTTAGATAGCATATTTGTTATTCTCATAACTAAATAGGTTTTATTGTCTAACATCTTTAGGTATTAAGGTACCCATTAGCTAGTGTTGGGCTAGTAACTCCCAAGTCAGATGGCTTTAGGGCACAAGACTTAAAACCCCTTGAGCTTAATTACTCAAGTAATTTAGACGAAGCTTTAGACTTATTTATAAAGGCTATCCATGCAAACTTGTCTCTCTTTTTATGTGAGTATTTGTGCTTCCTAAGACCTCAACAACCATCTACTCATTGACAAGTAACACTTCAAGTAACAATTTTTTCTTTTTGGAATTTTTTTATTATTATGCTTAATTGTATTAGCTTCTTCTTAATAAATCCCATACTTAGAACTTTATGACGTAAAAAATGTGAAGTGGCAAAACAGCTTCGACTCAGTCAAGATCAAATTATTTTTCAAGTTTCACCCCTACTTCTAAGAATTCAGAAATCCTATCAATTTGACTTCAGTTTTCGAATTTTAAACTCAAATTAGTTTACCTGCTTATAGTTTACTAACTATTTAGGGAGATAAGACGAGAATTCTCTATTTCCTATCCCCAAAATTAAGATGAACATTGTCCTCAATGTGAAAGAAAAAGAGAGATTGACAAGAGATTCTCCCTAGGTTTGCAATTGAAGATCGAGTTTTGAAGATGAAACTTTTGAAAGCTTGTGTCAACTCTAAGACTTGCGCAAACCTGATCCAACAAAAAATAAAATAAAGTAATAAAAAAAGATGATAATAAAAAAAATGATGAAGAAAAAAGTTTAGAAAACTTGGGTTGCCTTCCAAGAAGTGTTTTAAGATATAGTTATTAGCTAGACTTCCTCTGATTCACCTTCAGGGTTTCTTAGGTTGATAGAGGTTTTGTTTGTTGAATTCTCCATCCAAGTAAGGCTTCACCCTCTGGCCATCAACTTTGGAAGTTCCTTTGGTGTCATTGTGAACATCAACCACTTTACAAGGGAAGACCAAGGTCACAATGAAAGGTCCTCACCACCTAGATCGCAATTTTCCCGGAAAGAGTTGAAGTCGGGAGTTGTAAAGAAGGATTTTCTGACCAGCCACAAATTCATGCCTCAGTATGTGTTTGTCATGCCATCTCTTTATTCATTCTTTGTAAATTCGGGCATTCTCATAAGCATCATGGCAAAATTCATCTATCCCGTTGATTTGCAACAAATACTTCTCTCCCGCGGCTTAAGTATCAAAATTGAAGACCTTCATAACCCACTATGCCCTATACTCAGTTCTATAGGTAGATGACAAGCTTTACCGAACACTTGAAGATATGGTACATCTCAATAGAAGTCCCAAAAGTGGTCTTATATGCCCAAAGTGCATCATCAAGTTTTTTCAACCAATCCTTTCTTGAAGCATTAACTGTTTTCTCTAAAATTCGTTTCAATTCTCTATTCAAAATCATTACTTGCCACTTGTTTGCGGATAATAAGAGGGCAACATGGTGAGTAATTCCATATTTTCTCAATAATGCCTCAAATTGCTAGTTGCAAAAGTGTTTCCCTCCATCACAAATGATTGCTCGTGGGGTTCCAAATAGGGTGAAAATATTTTTTCATAGGAAGTGCACCATAACTTTTGCATCATTAGTAGGCAATGCAGCAGCCTCTACCCACTTGAAAACATAATCCACAGACACTAGGATGTATTAATTAGAGAAAAAAAGATGGAAACGGTCCCATGGAATTATTGGCCCAAAGGTTCATCACTATAATTTTGATGATGATTAACTCATGAAGTTATAGTACTAACGATCTTGTATCATTTAAGTTTCAGATATTCAATCAGTATCTTAGTTTTTGATTAGCTTCTTTAAAAGACTCAAAGTCAAGTTTTAAAGTTAACTCAAGTTAATTCAAGAGCTCAAAATTCAAAAGAACACATGTAGCACTCAACGATGGAGTCGAGCTTAAGGAAACAAGGATGGATGCATTGAAGCACAACCAAGAAGAAAAAGAAGAAAAAGAAAAAAGAAGAAAAAGAAAAGTATTTTTCTATGTAAGATTTAGTTTTGTTAAAATCGAGTTTAGAGATTTGAATTGTATATGAGAACACATACACACACAAAAGAGTTACTGTGTTTTAATTCCAAAAGCTTGAAAAGATTTTTGATAGTATAGATCATTTACAAAATCGTATTCTGGATCGATGGATTTAGAAAAGAATATTTTGAAAAAAATCTCAAGTATTTACAAACAAGTTCAACTTCATTCTTTGTGTTGATCTATGATCACAAATGTTTGAGCTTCAAAGATCTACATGAACTTATATCTGTATAGAGATTTCAAAGCATTTAAACATAAAATCAAAAAGGTTTTTCAAAATATTTTTATTTGTGTTTTTGGCCCTGTGCCGGTCGACCGCCCAGTCGATTGACAGCCAAACCTGTTTGCTTTGCCGGTCGACCGATTGTGCACGACTTGCACAAAAATAGCTTGTGCAATCGGTCGACTACCCGGTCGACCGAGTATAGGGCCTGCTCTCTGTTTGTCTTCATCGACCGACCGACCGGTCGTCTGACTGAGATATAGGAAGTCCCAGTTGGAATCGGTCGACCGCCCGGTCTACCAGTGTTCCCCAACGGTCAGAAACTTGACCGTTTGCTATCGACTGACAGGCTTGTTAAACCTGGATTAACCCCAAACGACTATACGACTATATTTTGAATTCTGTCTTTTCTGAGTTAATCCACAATGGCTATTTTGGGTTTCTATCAATTATGTTCATCCCCAATAAATAGTGGGACTGTAAAGAAGTCCAAATATATAATTAGTGATGAAAATCCTATTTTGTAATTATTGCTCACTCGAGGAGTTGCGGCACCAAGTGAGGGACTTGCAGGTTCAAAAGAGTTCTTGAGAGAACTTGTAAGTGTTGCGGCACCGAGTGAGCTTCCAGGATTAATTCTAGTGAAAATCCTTCATTGCGATGAAGGCGGGGACGTAGAGCAAGTGCCTCGAACCTCAAAATATTTTTTTCATGTTTGTGATTGCTTATCTCTCTCTACTCACTTGTGTTTATATATCTTGTATGCTCATATCGTTCATATCTTTATATGCTTGAAATTACTTGTGTTCAATTGATATACATGCTTGGGATTGCCTAATTGTTTTATATTATTTACTTGCTTTATTTAGTGTAAATTATTAGTTTAAATTTTTAATTCTGTATTTGATTAACACATCATCTATTCAGCCCCTTTAGGTGATTTACAGAACTCTATGCCCCAAACATCGAACAATTCAACTTCAAGAATATTATTTAGAGGCATCTCATTTTTCTAGAAAATATTTCCACTTCGTATGCACTGATCACAAGCAACCACATAATCATAAGCATTTTTGAATGTTCAAGGCCAATAATATCCGGATTGGAGTACCTTGGCCATGGCTTTTGTTGCACCAAATTAGATGCCAACTTTTAGAGAGCGGTAATGTCAAAGGATGCTCTCCATCTTTTCTTCTGACACACATCTTCGAATTATTTGGTCCGAGCAATATTTATACAAGAAAGGATCTTCCATAGGTAGTGCTTAACATCATAAAAGAATTTCTTCTTTTGCTGATAAGAGAATTCAGGAGGAATGGCATTGTGATTGCTAAAACAAATGAAACAACCAATGAAGTTAAGAATGTACCGTGTAGCTTGTGGCTAACGGGTCGAGTCCACGAGGAGGGATGCGATAGAAGCGTTTCGGTGAAGTAAATAGAAACAAAGAAGTGTGTTCGTTTTTTTAGAAAAAGAGAATGGAAGGAAAAGAGATGAAAAAGAGAAATTTCAACTTTCAGAAAAGGATTTGGAGAAAGTGATTTGTAAAAAGCTTTAAGAGTTGTGATGTTGTTTTATAATATGAAATCAAATCTGGGCTTACTATCTTCCTACTCACTTGTTCATTCTTCTCTTAAAATATTAAGTCCCTCGGGTTCATTTGCAAGACTTACAGTTGATTCTTTTTAGAGAGCTTTGAGTAAAGCACATAAGATGTAGAGGGGTTGAGTTCTTTATCTTCAAGAAAGAGTTGGAATCAGATATTAAAACATAAAGCGCGAAGAAGTAAGAATGAATTAAAAATGATTCACAAGAAGATCAAGAGAGAATAGTGAATTCAACTATCTATGCCCATCCTCATATGTGCCTTCAAGAACACTTTCAAAAAGAAAGGCTTGTAAGGGAGGCATGCATATGAGTCATCGGGACTTTTTCTTTAAAAAACAGAGGAGAAGAAAACAAGAGAGAGGAGATAGCTAGCCCAGAAAACCCTTTAGTTATTCATGGAAAACGACAAAGCAAAAATAAACATGCGCAACATACCGAAACACGAGTGGAGAAAAGATGGCTTGCTCTTGAATTGCTGTCACTTCAATCTTTGATTACAAGCTCTCAGTCCTCTCTCTCACAAGCTTTTTAAACTGAACTACAAAGTAAACAACAGAGTTACAACTTGTGTTCTAACTAACAATGAACCTAGATCCTAAGAAAATAAAAGCAAGGTTTAATCCTAGTCTTCGCTGCTTTTTGCCTTGCTGAAAGAGGTATTTATAGCCAAAAACCCAACAACCACGATCCCGGGGAGGTCGGGGGAGCAAACGCTCCCCCTAACTCCCCAAGATTGCCGCAAAAACGCGGCTATTGCCGCGATTTTGCGGCAATGGTGTGGCCAGGTGGCCACACCAAGAGGGGGGAGCTATCTTGGGTGAAGGACTTCTCGCATATCCAGCTGATTTTCTTGTTGCTTCTTCAACCACAGACTGAATCAGCATTTGATTTTCTAGCTTCGATTCCTCGATTCAAGGAGGGATTTTCTCAACTCCTTGATAGCCCAGATTTCTTCACTTCGAGTTTATTCTGAATTAATTCAGAATAAAGTAGGCTTTTGGGCTTGTTCCTCCTTTCTTCCTTTAAGCACTTGGGCCTACATTTAGCAAAGAAAAAGACAACTTATTAATAGAATTTATTAGCTAACAAGTGTGGTAAAGTGACAACATAAATGCAATGTATGTGACAAATCACACCCCCACACTTATCTTTTGCTTGCCCTCGAGCAAAAACATTAGACTAACTTGAATCAATTATTAGACCACTTTCGCAGGTCACTCGATTGCACTGAGCATGTGCAACAAGCCGTTAAACCTCTAGGTCACCCCTAGAGGACGAGTTTTGTCTCGTGAGGGTTTTCAGCGGATTACACCCACAAAATCCAAAAAGGAAGAGAAAAGGTTAGTATTTTCGAAAAGCATTTTTATTTTTATTTTTATTTTTATTTTTATTTTTATTTTTTTTGGAAGGCGAAAATATTTGAAGTATATTTGTGAGAGTTTAAGTAATCTATAAGTTATAGGAATATCAAATTTTTCATTCCTAAACTTAGTCTCCACTCAAAAACATGTTGTCAATTTAAAGTAAGGAGTCAAACTGTACTTCTCATCTAGTCTATTAATTTACCCTGAGTCGTATGCACCATCGTGACTGTGAAGTTTACTAAGGGTTTTTCAACATTAACTCCTATGCCTCATATTTATTTATTTATTTATTTTTTTTGGTGAAATTTTATCCCTTGATTTCATTAGGCTTTCTAATCTGCCCATGTAACGAGCTTTCAGTCGGTGACACCCAAACTGGACGGTTTTAGGGCACCGGGTGAGAAAACACCCCTAAGGACCTAAACACCCGAGCAGATAAGGCCACGGAACCAAGGTTTTTATTTATACTATGTAACCCTTTTAGGCGTGAATACTTATGCTTCCTGAGGCATAAATACCCAGCTTAATCAGAGTATACACATTATTTATACGAGGTACCCCTTTTAGGCGTGAATACTTATGCTTCATGAGGCATAAGTACCCAGCTTAATCAAAGAATACTTCTTTTTTTTTCAAGCTTGTCTAATTATCTTTTGCATAAATACTAAGGCTTGCTTAGGCCAAAGCACCTAGCTACTCAATAATTAGACTTTTTTTTTTATAAGGCATAAGAGTCTCTGTTTTCAAACCCTAAGTGTGTAAGTGTATTTTGTGTGCATATGTCATCAAGGTAAATATCAAGACTAAATTACTTTCCCAGATTTTCTTCCTAACCCTAAAAATCAAACAAGTTATCTTATTTTGACCAAGTGAAAGAAATCCTAATTATGATTCTCCTATTCCTTAAAATTGACTTAAATACTTACAAAAAATATATCAAAATATTGTCTACCCTTTTTCAAAATTTTTTTTTTTTATATATCCATTTTTTTCTCTTTTTTTTTTTTTATCAGCTATGTTAGAACCCTCCCCCACACTTATCTCATGCAGTGTCCCCAATGTATGAAAGAAATGTATAATTGCATGAAATAAAATGGAAAGGAGGAAAGTTACTGATACACTGGGTCAAAAAGACCCATTACCGTTACCGTTTCATCTACCGGCACCGATTCCAAGAAAGGTTTAAGGCGTTGACCATTTACCTTAAAGTCATTTCCATTCTTGGGGTCACTGATCTCAACTGCGCCGTGTGGAAACACGGTCTTTACAACGAATGGCCCAGTCAATCGTGATTTCAATTTTTCTGGGAAAAGATGAAGCCTAGAATTGTAGAGTAAGACTTTTTGACCAGGGACAAAGGTTTTTCTTATGATGTGCTTGTCATGGAAAATCTTCACTCTATCTTTAGTGATCCTAGCATTTTCATAGGCCTCATTTCTCAATTCCTCCAATTTGGAAATTTGTAATTTCCGAAGGTCACCGGCCTTAGTCAAATCGAAATTCAACTGCTTGATTGCCCATAAGGCTCGGTGCTCTAACTCAACGGGCAAGTGACAAGGTTTGCCGTAGACTAACCTATAGGGAGACATTCCTAAAATTGTCTTGAAAGCGGTCCTGTAGGCCCATAGAGCATCTACAAGTTTTAAGGACCAATCTTTCCGGTTTTGGTTCACAGTTTTCTCCAATATAAGTTTGACTTGTCTATTTGAAACCTCAACTTGCCCACTAGTTTGAGGATGATATGGTGTGGACAACTTGTGAGTTATGGCATACTTTCGCATAAGGGCTTCAAAAGATCTATTGCAAAAGTGGGTGCCATTATCACTGATGATAGCACGAGGGGTTCCGAAGCGGGAAAAAATGTTCTCTCTCAAAAACCTTATGACAACTTTGTTATCATTAGTTTTACAAGGAATGGCTTCTACCCACTTGGACACGTAGTCCACAGCAACCAATATGTATTGGTTCCCAAATGAGTTAGGAAAAGGACCCATAAAGTCGATGCCCCAAACATCGAAGAGTTCTATTTCTAGAATTGGGTTGAGGGGCATCATATTTCGATGTGAGATCCTACCTACCATTTGGCATCTAGGGCACGTCTTGCAATAATCATAGGCATCCTTGAATAGAGTGGGCCAATAAAACCCGCTTTGTAGCACCTTTTCAGCAGTCTTGCGGGGACCAAAGTGTCCACCGCATGCAAGTTCGTGACAAAAGGACAGAACACTCCTAACCTCCTCATCGGGAATGCATCTCCTAATAATTTGGTCGGAACAGTACTTGAAAAGATACGGTTCCTCCCAAAAGAAATACCGGACTTGGGATAAGAACCGGTAAACATCATTTTTGGACCAATGAGATGGAGTTTGGTTTGTGACTAAGTAATTCACTATATCAGCAAACCAAGGTTCCCTAGAGATAGCTAAGAGATGTTCATCAGGAAAATCCTCATTGATGGGTAATTCGTTGCATGGAGAATTGGGAATCCGTGAGAGATGGTCAGCAACGACATTTTCTACACCTTTCTTGTCTCGAATTTCTAGATCAAATTCTTGAAGAAGGAGGATCCAACGAATGAGTCAGGCCTTGGCATCCTTCTTCATCATGAGATACCTAAGTGCAGAATGATCGGTGAAGATGGTAGTTTTGGACCCTAGTAGGTAGGGGCGAAACTTCTCTAAGGCAAACACTACTGCCAAGAATTCCTTCTCGGTCGTAGTGTAGTTCAGTTGAGCGTCATTGAGAGTCCTCCTAGAGTAGTAGATCACATGCTGCTTGTTATCAGTACGTTGTCCTAGGACAGCGCCTATGGCAAAATCAGAAGCATCGCACATAATCTCAAACGGCTTAGACCAATCCGGGGCAGATATGATTGGTGCAGAAATCAGCTCTCTCTTAAGCTTCTCCCAAGAAGTGATGCAGTCAGCATCGAAAGTGAAGGACACATCCTTAGCTAACAGATTAGTCAAGGGCCTAGCAATTTTGCTAAAATCCTTGATAAATCTTCGGTAGAATCCAGCGTGTCCTAAGAAGGATCTAATGTCCTTAACGCATTTGGGCATGGGGAGCTTAGCAATAACCTCGATTTTGGCTCTATCCACTTCTATTCCTTTCTTGGATATTTCATGACCCAAGACAATTCCATGTTTCACCATGAAGTGGCATTTCTCCCAGTTTAGTGTCAAATGTTTTTCAGCACAACGTTGGAGGACGAGTTCAAGATGGTGGAGACATTGAGTGAATGAATCTCCGTAGATGGAGAAATCATCCATGAAGATTTCTAAGAAGCGCTCTACCATGTCAGAGAAAAGACTCAACATGCAACGTTGAAACGTTGCTGGGGCATTGCATAAGCCGAATGGCATCCGACGATAAGCAAATGTCCCAAATGGACAGGTCTCTAGTTTTTGGCTTAACAACCTTAAAAAGATCCTAATTGCTAATCAGTTCTTTCACAATTTCATCTTCATCTACTTACGTAAAAATGGCCGAAGCTAATAAGACCCCTCCCAAATTTGATGGCCTTAACTTCCTATATGGAAGGTTAAGATTACCATATTTTTGCAATCCTTAGGAAGTCGGGTTACAAAAACGGTAACTAAACCCTTTAGTGTACCCATTGGTGATGAGGACACTTAGTCCGAGATTCTCACTAAAGAGTTTTATGCAAATGCTAAGACACACTATGCCTTACTTGAAGCTTTGAACGATGATATATTGCTAGGGTCATCCATTGCAAATCCGCCTACAGATTTGGACACACCTAGTAGTAGCACATGAAAGAGCATCACAAGTTAAGAGAGCAAAAATTGATCTCTTATATTCCTAATATGAAAATTTCACCATGCATGATAATGACACCATTGATGACATGATAACAAGATTTACTAAAATAACTAATGATTTTGCTTCTTTAGGTGATGCCACTGACAATGATCAAAAAGTAAGAAAAGTCATTCAGAAACTTCCACCCTCATGGGAAGTCAAAGCTATTACATTGAATGAGCTAAACAACAAAGAAGAGATGGAGCTCATCGATCTTATAGAAAACCTTAAGACCCATGAAATGGAGATGAAAACAAGAGAAGAAATGACACCATAAAAGAAGAAAGTGATCGCTTTCAAATCTACTCCCACCATGTCCGACGACGATGATGAAGAAGAAGAGAATGATGAAGAATTCTCCCTCCTAGTGAAAAATATAAGGAGGATTTACAATAAGGATAAATTTAACAATAAAAGAAGATGGCAAGGAAAAGAAGACAAGGAATAGAAGACAAGAAGGTCATATGCTTCAATTGCTGGAAGTTGGGCCACATGGTTGCGGATTGTCCGGAGACCAAGAGTAAACTTTCAACCTCCAAAAAGCCCTACAAAAAGAAGGCTCTCAAAGTCACTTGAGACTCGGAGAGTGAAACCGCTGAAGAAGTGGATACAGCACATGTGTGTTTCATGGCTAATGATAACACACCTAAGGTAACATTCAAACCCTCACTTGATGATAGTGAATTAATAATGGATGGGTTGAGTAAGGCTTTTGAAGAGTTGTCTAACAACTATGATTTCTTTAAAAAGAAGTATTTAAAATTTAAAAAAATGAAACTCTTCATAATAAAAAGATTTTGATGCATATAAAATTTCATGTAAAACAAGATTTTCATTAATTGATAAAAATGAGATTTCTATTTTAAAAGATAAAATTAACTCTTTATAAGATGTGTTAAAGAAATGTGAGTTTGACAAAGATAGATTGGAGGCAATGTTTTCTAAGAAACTTATTCTAAAAAAATATGTTCATACCACACATGCTCATCATACTACACATAATTACGCTCCTAAATCAAAATATTTACATACACACCATGCTAGACATACTACACGCACCAAACATGTTCACACCTCACACTCCCATCATACTTTTATTTATGATAGAGTTTATTCATGCACTTATTGTGGCCAAAATGGTCACTTAGTCAAATTTTACTTTGATAGAATAAATGCTTCAAATGATTACATTTGGATTCGAAATGCTAACATTATAAGACCCAAGAAAATTTGGGTACCAATATCAACCTTCGTTACTTGATGTATGTACACACCATGACACTAAGATGTAGGGAGCGGTGGTATTTTGATAGTGATTGCTCAAGGCATATGACTTAGAATATTAATAATTTTGCAACCCTATCAAGATATCATGAAGATGGCACCGTCACCTTCAGAGATGATTCCAAAAGAAAAATTGTCAGTATAGGTAACATAAAAATTGACTCATCTCCCTTAATTGAAAATGTTGTTTTAGTTGAAGGTCTCAAGCATAACCTCTTGAGTATTAGTCAACTTTGTGATAGAGGGCTCAAAGTGATTTTTGATGATTTAGCTTGCAATGTTTTAGATAGACAAACCAATACATGTGTACTTTCCGGTTTTCATGAAAATAATGTGTACATGATTGATATGTCAAATTTAAAATGCAATTCTATATGTTTAAATGTCTTTAATGAAGACTCTTGGTTATAGTATAGGAAACTAAGTCCTGTTTTATTTGACCATTTATCTAGAATTAACAATAAGGAAGTGGTGAAAAGTATTCCTTATTTGAAATTTGAAAAGGACCGCAATTGCGATGCGTGCCAACTTGAAAAATAAATTAAGTCCTCTTTTAAAACAATCAAGGACATCATGATGTTAAGACCCTTGAAGTTAATTCACATGGATTTGTTTGGTCTAACTAAAATCAAAAGTCTAAGTAAAAACCGTTTTATTTTTGTTTTGGTTGATGATTTTTCTCAATTTACATGGATTTTCTTTTTAGAACACAAAGATCAAGCCTTTTCATATTTTCAAGTATTTAGAAAAAGAGTTGAAAAAGAAAAGGATTTTTAGATTTTACATATAAAAACTGATAGAGGTGATCAATCATTAACCACTCCTTTATCACCTATTGTGAAGAACATGGATCAAACATGAACTATCATATCCTAAAACTCCACAACAAAATAAAGTCGTTGAAAGAAAGAATCGCACTCTTCAAGAAATGGGTAGGACAATGATAAAAGAATACAGTCTCCCTCAATATTTATGGGTCGAGGGCGTAAACACTTCAAGTTACATCTCAAATAGAATTTATTTTTGTAAAAATATTTCTAAAACTTTATTTGAAATTTACTATTTGAGAAAACCTAATGTTTCTTACTTTAAAGTTTTCGGCTGTAAATACTTTATTTTAAACACTAAAGATAGAAAAATATGATGTCAAATCTTATGAAGCCATATTTGTTGGGTATTCAAATACTAATAAGGCCTATAGAGTCTTTAATAGATCTACTTTGACTATTGAAGAATCTATACATGTCAAGTTTAAGGAATCTAATGTTTTTGTGAAGAATATTATAGAGATTGATTCCTTAGGTGAAGATATGGAGAAGATAACCTTGAAGGACTCACCTATAAAAGAAGAAAAGCCAAAGATTGATGTATTAGGTGAAGCTCAAGAGGTTGAAGTGGAGCCAACACAACCACTACCAAAGGATTGGGGATTTGCTACAAATCATCTCAAGGACCCCATCATAGGTGATGTATCCAAGGGGATAACAACTCGATCCAAACTGAAAGTACACCTAGAGGAGGGTGAATAGGTGTACGGCTAATCTATGAACAATAATGCAGAAATTAAAACTTAATGCAACACACTTAGTGTAACCAACGAGTGTAGCTGAATTCCCGGTGAGAGGCTCTAAACTAACTCCTCTTGATTCCTCTGAATAAGAGTTGAGGTGCTATATGAAGCTCTCATGGTTAAACACAAGTGAGGCATACAAACAAACACAACCAAGCATATAACTGTGATATGACAATATGAATCAATGCAAGACACAATATAAGAGAGAGTTAGAGAAAGTGGATCAATCGCAAACACCAAGATATGTTTCAAGATTCGAGCACACAGCTATACGTCCCCGCCTTCACATAGAAGGATTTCTACTAACTTGTCCACACAGGACTTCCCACACAGGGAACCTCCACTGAGGATTTTGGGCAATAAATAACCGGGAGTACGCAACTCCTCTCTCAAATACAACACAACCTTTACACTTAGAGGTTAGGCACAAAGCCACTACAATATCAACCTCACAATAGAGGGATAGGCACTTAGCCAACAACCACAATCTCCTCTACACTTAGAGGGATTCAAAACCAAACTCCACACTCACCTCTACACAAGAGGGATTCAACAATAAGGAAAAGAGGTTTACAACTTAAGGTGATCACAAAGACCACAAACCCAATCTTTTCTCACTAAAAAAAGATCCTATAGATAGGATAGAAATGATAAGCTCAAGTGTGAGAAATAAAGAGTTTGAAAATCAAAATCACAAAGAAAAATTCTTAGAAAAACTTCTAGAATTGATATAAAAATGAAGATAAAAAATAATCCCAAAGACTTTCTTTTTCTTTGAATTTTCCAACCCTTTAAAATAAAATAAAGATGAAATCTTTAGGCTTAAAAACTCTTTTGAAAACTTGTATTAAACACTTATAAAATGAGAGAAATTTTGCTCTTGAAATTCTTATTGAAAACAACCAAAAAATGGGATATTTATACCCTCATTTCAAATCTGCCCGTTAGCAGCTGAAAAGGGCATTTTTGCCCTTCCGGTCGACCAACCAGTCGACTGGCCAACGGTCAAATTTTTGACCGTTGAGCCCAGCGGTCGACTGCCTGGTCGACCGTGCCAGATCTAGAGAGCAATTGTGCTCTGGCCGATCGACCGCCTGGGTTGACCAGGCCAAAGCTCACGGTCGACCGCCTGGTCGACCGCCTACACACGAGAGTGGGGTGACTTCAGTCGGTCGACCGCACGGTCGACCCTCCAAGCCAATTTGGCCTTTGTGCACGTCTCGTGCACATCGGTCGACCAGTTCGGTCGACCGACTACTGGTCAGATCGACCGTCCTGGTTGACCGCCAGACCTGGCAGGTATTTTTTCAGGATTCAAAAACCGGTCTTTTTAACTTCAATTAAATCCCCATAAAATCACATAAATTCCACAAAATCAGTTCTTGTTATAACTTTGAAATACAAACATGTTTGAGTAAAAATCAAACCGTGTTACTGAAATCACCTAGAGGGGGGTGAATAGGTGATAATACTAATCAATGCACAAATTTAAAATGTTATGATGCAACGATCACCCGAAACAAGATAGAAGCCGAATACCCCGTGAAGGGTACTGAACTCCTTCCTCATGATTCCTCTAGATAAGAGTTTGAGGTGCGCAATGCAATCTTGATGCATGAGTATTGATCGACAATATAGCAATGAATATAAAGCAAGTAAATAAAGAAAATAAACCACTCGCAAACACTGAGATTTGTTTCGAGGTTCGAGCACCCAGCTCTACGTCCCCGCCTTCACCCAGAAGGATTTCCAACCACTATAACTTTCACAAAGAATTACAACCATAAGAGAGTACCCAACTCCTCAATCACACTCCTCTAGTCCAGAGGTAGTGGAGCCACAAATACAAGAATATCTTGGCAATCAAAAGACCACAAACCCTCTTTTGAAAAACTTTTTTCTTACAAAAACTCTAGAGAATAATGTGTAGGATTGAAGCTCAAGTTTTGTAAGTGAAAAAGAAAATGAAATTAAAGAGAGTTTTGAACCAAAAATTCAGTAAAAAGAGAGAATTTTGAGCACAAAAACTGAGAGAAAAAACTTCTTTTGAAAGCCTTTAAACTTGATTTCTTTTGCAAAGGATTGTTGTAATCACCTTAACCCTAATCATCCCTATTTATAGGATAAAGGTAGGGATTAAAGAGTAAACTGTTATAATGAATAATTAGGAAAGATTAGACCCAAATCCAGCCCCCAAATTCGTTTAGAGAGAAAAACTACGTTTTAAAACGTGTTTAATAAACTAGCCGTTAGGGCTAAAATCAAGCTCATGGTCGACCGACCGGTCGACCGATTTTTCAAAAATTATAACCGTTGCCAGCCCACGGTCGACCATAACAAACAAAAACATGGGTACTTACAGTCGGCCGAAGGTCGGTCGACCGATATGGGGTCCGGTCGACCGCCAGGTCGACCGGGAAACGTGTACACATGCACGCACCCAAACGGTCGACCGCCCGGTCGACCGCCCGGTCGACCGTTCTGACCTGAAACAGAGCTGGTCGACCGTCCGGTCGACCGCAACAGGTCAAAAACAGTCATTTTGAAAATGATTTTGAAAATCTTGATATTTTTCAAGTTAATTTTGATCAAAATTTTGTACATTTTATTAAATAAAGTTTATAAGTATTAAGATATTTTATAAAACTATTTTATATAAAAGAGAAATATCTTTCAAAAATCGTGTGAAAAACTTGTGTGTGGGGAAATATTGAGCTTCAACACTGCACATTATCCTTTAACGAACTAAAAATAATAAAAAATGAAAGTCCCTGAGCCAAGTGACACCAAGCTAGAGCCTTCTCTCTTATGAAAAACGTCCTCTTACGCCATTTGCATTTAAGTGCCATTATCTTTACAAAGTACTTCAAAAAGCCATCATGACTAGTACAAACCTGAAACTCATTTTAAATAACTTATTAGTACCAAATAGCTTCTATGTGTTTTGTTATCATCAAAACTTAAACAAATAGAGAGTGTAACCTTTTGGGCCAACAATCTCCCCCTTTTTGATGATGACAAAACATATAGGCTATAAAACAAGATATAATAAAAGAGAGGTAAAAACTCCCCCTCAAATTATGCTATATTACACAAGTATAAAACAATCTATTTATGAGAGAATTTTAGAAACAAAAAAATACACAAACAAGTCATGTCATACACAAACAAGTCATGTCATGTAACAACAAACCATACCACAAAATCAAAACATAAATCAAAACATAAACTACATATTTCTCCCCCTTTTTGTCATACATCAAAAAGGGACAAATTTGCAAGAAAACTTTCTTATTCAACAACACAAACATTAAGTTCACCACATATAAAAGAAAATCTATTATAATTAAGTGGTTTAGTGAAAATATCGGCAAGTTGCAAATCGGAAGAAACATAATCAATCTCAATATCACCTTTCTCAAAATGATCTCTAAGAAAGTGATATCTAAGCTCAATGTGTTTGGTCTTACTATGTTGATTTGCATTCTTAGTCATATGAATAGTACTAGTATTATCACAATATATTTTTATATGGTCATAATGCAAATCATAATCAAGGAGAGTATGTTTCATCCAAAGGACTTGTACACAACAAGCCCCCGCCGCAACATACTCCGCCTCGGCAGTTGAGAGGGCTACTGAATTTTGTTTATTGAAAGACCATGAAATAAGACAATTATCAAGAAATTGACATGTTCCACTAGTACTCTTCCTATCCACTCTACAACCCGCATAGTCGGCATTCGAAAAACTCGTCATTGAGAAATCTTTGATTTTCGAATACCATAGACCCATTCCAATAGTGCCCTTAATATAACGAATAATGCGTTTTACCTCAATTAAATGAGATTATTTGGGACACGATTAGAATCTAGCACAAAGACACACACTAAACATAATATCCGGCCTACTAGCTGTTAAATACAACAAACTACCAATCATGCTTCTATACAATTTTATATCAACACACTTACCTTGGTCATCCTTATCAAGCTTGGTGGTGGTAGCCATGGGAGTGTTGCAAATTTTTGAGTCTTCAAACCCAAATTTCTTGATGAGTTCCTTGGAGTACTTAGCTTGACATGTGAATATCCCATCGCGCATTTGATCTGATACTAATTGAAATCACGTAGAGGGAGGTGAATAAGTGATAATGCTAATCAATGCACAAATTTAAAATGTTATGATGCAACGGTCACCCGTTAATGACATCTCAAATTCACGTTGCATGCATTGTTCAAACTCCTTACAAAGTAACTCATTAGTAGAACCAAAGATTTTATCGTCAACATATATTTGAACTAAAAGAATGTGATTATCAACATGTTTAGTAAATAATGTGGTGTCTACTTTGCCTTTAACAAAATCATTTGAAAGAAGAAAACTAGAAAGCCTTTCATACCAAGCTCTTGGAGCTTGTTTTAAACCATAAAATGCTTTATCAAGTTTGAAAACAAAATTTGGATGTTCATGATCCACAAAACCTGGAGGTTATTCAACATAAACTTCCTCATTAATAAAGCCATTTAAAAATGCACTTTTTACATCCATTTGAAAAAGTTTAAAATTTTTAAAAGATGCATAAGCTAGTGTGATCAGTATGGCTTCAACCCATCCTACGGGTGCAAAGGTCTCCTCAAAGTCGATTCCTTCAACTTGAGTGTAACCTTGGGCCACTAACCTAGCATTATTCCTAATAACATTTCCTGACTCATCCATCTTGTTCCTAAAAATCCACTTAGTACCAATTATTGGTCTATCATGGGGTCTAGGAATAAGGTGTTAGCCCGAAGGCCCATCACTCTAGTTTTGATGATGATCAACTCATGTAGTTATAGTACTAATGATCTTGTATTTAATTAGTGACAGATTTATGATCAAGATCTTAGTAGGTGCATAGTTTTAACAAAGGATTTGAAGTCAAGTTTTGGAGCTAGCACGGAAGAGCCATTGGATCGTGTTTGGACCAAGTCAAGAAGATGAGAAGGCTTCAAGTGAAGACTTCAAGAAGAGGAAGACTTGTGTCTAGGTTTGTTTTTAAAAGATTTTATTTTTAGATAAAATGTAAAGGATAGAGTGGTCGGTGGATTGCTCAAGTATACATATACACACACACACTCTTGATAGATAAGTTTTCATAAAAGAATTTTAGTTTTAGAAAAAGACTTTTCATTTTGGAAAAATATCGTTTTGGTTAAAACATATAACTTTGGTTTTTGGTGTTTCTCATATACATGTCTTTTATCCAAAATCATGTTTAGTGCTTAATGTCAAAAACATAGATATTTCACCATGTTTGTGTAGTGGATCATATCCATACACTTTATGCTTCAAAATTTTTTAAATTTCTTGTTTTTGTATTTGGTGAAGTTTTGGAAAAACATGTTTTGAAAAATCAAGTTTGGAAAAATACTGTTTTTCATTTGAGCCAATTTTTCCATATTACAAAAATAGTCCAAATCATTTGTAACATGCCTTGATTTTGTGCAAGCATGTTTGTTTATCAAAGTATATTAGTAAAACTATTTTTGTAGATTTTCTGTGATTTTATGGGATTTTATGTGAGCCAAAAAGACCAAGTTTTTAATCCCTGACCTGGCTTCATCCAGTCGACCGGGCAGGTCGACCGGGCGACGTGCACAGACGTGCACGAGTCTGGCTGGAGGGCCGGTCGATCGGGACGGTCGACCGTCCAAAGAGCTTTGCTCTCTGGAAAGTCTCGATCGACCGGGACGGTCGACCAGCAGAGAGTCTGCTCTCTATTCCAGAGGTTCGGTCGATCGGGCCGGTCGATCGATGGCTCAATGGTCTAAAATATGACCGTTGGCCGGTCGACCGGGCGGTCGACCGATAGCTCTGTCAGGCCTCTAACGGCTAGTTTTTGGAGCCCTATAAATTGGGCCATTTGGGGGCTGTTTTGATTAAGATTTTGGGAGAGTTTTCAAGCCAGTTTTTCCTACTCTATTAAGAGGTTTTCTCCACAAAATTGAGAGCAAATATTTCCTATCAAAAGGGGAGTTTATCAAGAGTGTTTAAAAGTGATTCCTTGAGTTTTCCTCCACAATTTCCATTCTTGTTTTCTCACACAAACACTTGAGCTATCCATAGACATTCATCCTATAGGAGTGTTGTAGCGAGAGTTTTTATTTGTTATCAAAGTGTTTAGATCACCAAGAGTTCTTTCTTGTTTCTTGAGGAGGCGGATGAGTGCGTTCGCGGTTGTTTCGAGTTCATGTGTGAACTCTTTGTTTGAGGTGCGGCCTCGGCGAGCCGGTGGGCTTGCGGTGTGTATGGGCTAGAGAGTTCGAGAGCTTGTAGGTGTTGCGGCACCGAGGAGTGATCCATTGGGATCGATTATAGTAGAAATCCTTCGTGTGTCGAAGGCGGGGATGTAGAGCAAGTGTGCTCGAACCTCGAAACAAATCCTTTGTGTTTGCGAATGCTCACTCTCTCTCTCTTTGTCTCTTGTTTATATCTTGCATGCTATTATTGCTTTCATCTTTATATGCTTGATATACTTGTATGCTTAATTGTTATGCTTGGGGATTGTTTGCTAACACTTGTATTTAACCAAGAGAGCCAACGCGACACCTCAACCCTTATCTAGGGGAATCTAAAGGAGTTTGTCTAGAGCCCTTCACGGGAAATTCGGCAACACTCTTGTATTATACGTAGTGTTTAGTGTAAGAGTTTAGTTTAGGTCATAATAGTTTTTAATTCCGCATTATTTGGCATTAAGTGACTATTAGATTAGCCATCACCTATTCACCCCCCTCTAGGTGATCCTTCAATTGGTATCAGAGCCAAGTGCTCTGAATTTGGGTCTAACAACCTAGAGTTAAAGATCCTTATTTTTAGGCTAATCACAGTATTTGTACACACACCATGGAATTAATGTCACCTCCCACTTTTGACATTCTTAACATCCATATATGGAAGGTTAAGATGTCTTTGTACCTCAAAGCCCTAGGCATTCATGTCTATCTTGCCACAACTAATGATGCATATTGTTTAAATGGTAAGAACTTGAGGCTAATGCAAAAGCCCTTCATGCTCTAAAGTCTACCCTAAATGATGATTATTTATCTAGGGTTTCTAACATTGATTCGGCTTTTATATCTTGGAACATCATCACCTCCCTTGGCGAAAAGGATCTATATTATGCCGGGAGCTATTCGATGTTGGAAGTGACGTCTCCAACAAGTGCTATATGATCCAAGGGGATAACCCCCTTGAGGTAACTACCGAATCCGAGGTAGATGAAAATGATATGTCATATGATGAGCTTAGCACTTTTTGTCAACTTCTTCTTGAGAAATATGACATGATTAAGAAAGAAAATAAAAATTTGAAAAAGAATTTTGATTGCATGCATAAGGAAAATGATTCATTTAGAAATAAGGTTGTATGCATTGAAAAAGAAAATGAATTTTTAAAAAATGAGAATGTTTCCTTGCTTTAAAAATTGGATGATCTTTGTGAAGGAAACACTAATTTGAAAAAATGAAATTATTTTGGTGAAGAAACAAAAGGAAGTCATTTTTAAAGAAAATAATATTTTAAAAAGAAAAATGATTGAAAAAGAACAAGAAAATGTTTTTCAAAAGAAAAAGAAAATTGTTTCACAATCTCACCATGCTTTACATGCCACCATTGATAATAGTGAGATTAATGTTTTGAAACATAGGGTTAATTGTTTGAACTCCACCTTAAGCTCTTGTGCATTTAATCATTCTAGATTGGAATCTTTGCTTCAAAAGAAACAAGTTCCCCATGTTCATGCACATCATCATCATGCATTTGCTTATGTTGCACGTCATGCTCACACTCACACACATAAGCATACCAAGGTGTACACTTGTACACATTGTGGCCACAAAGGCCATTTAGCAAAATTTTATTTTGATAGAATACATCATTTTAATTTTGCTAAAAATAAAAATATTTGGGTGCCTTACAAAGCTAACCCCCAAGGACCCAAAAGAAAATGGGTATCAAAATCCCCACCTTTTGTTTTTGATGTAGGTGAGGGCTCTCACAAAACGTGAGAGGAATGGTGCCTTGGTGGTGGATGCATGGACTTGAAGGACATATAATTGATGCACCGCTATCAAGGAGATTTGGTGGGTCAACCACCATGTTTGGAGTTTTTGAACATAGTTTCTTAGTTGGTAACATTTCTAAACTCTTATTTTATTTACATGCTTGTTCATATATCATATTTTTAGCATGTTCATGTTTTATTTGTTTTATGCTTCATGTGGTAAATACTAGTTTAAATGTAGTTTTTATCAAAACTTGTACTTATACATGTACAAATAGTGAGAACAAATTGATTCATATATGTTTGCACTTCATGCTCATTTGTACCCACTATATGCACATATATAGCCTAGTTTTGATGATTCTCTCATTTACACTTGTTTTACCTATTATCATGTTTTGCTTCATGTATATGTATTTTGAATTCAAATCTAACAAATATACATGTATACCCTTGAGTCTCTTGCTTTCATGCAAATACTTTTAATAGACTCTTTTATGTTTGGGATATGTATGTGTATTGTTAGGATTGGATAAATCATACATATACCTTGAAGTTTGTTTTTAAATTGAAAAATGAATTTTCATTTTTGTTTGATAAAATGATATTTGTGTTTTGAGCTTCATTGATTATTTTCATGAAAAATGCTAAACACATGATTCTTGTACACTCACATTTTATTTGTTTATTCACGACCTTATTTCATGATTCTTTTTGAGCTTTATCGATTTTGAGTGTCAACTCTTGTGTATTTAGTATGATTCATGAAAAACTTATATTGTGGTTTCATGTTTTGAAGGATCTTTAACTAGTTTTTCAAATTACTTTTAACTAGTTAATTATTCTTCATTTGGTAGTGAGTTTCAATGCTATACTATTTTCAAATCTATTTTTGAAAACCCCTACCTTTGATGGGCGGATGGCTGGGCGAGTATGCCTTGTAAGCTTTATTGAAAAATCTTTTACCTTGTGCATATAAAGGGTGGTAGGTTATGAGTTATATACTTGATTTACATTGCTATTTTCAATTGGTATCATTGGATCTTTTCAATTGGTATCTAAATTGATAATTTTGTATATACTCATATTTTATTTTCTATATATGTATGCTTCATTACTTCCATAATATCAATTGCTATTGGTATTCTCTTTTCATACATATATATGATTTTCATGTGCTTGCTTTACAATGGGTTTGTATATTTAAAGCACAAAATTAGTTTATGCTAAGCTTGATTTAAAACTTTATTTTCAATTGGTATCTCAATTGACATTTTAATAAAGCTTATGCATTAGTTTTTCAATTGATATCAATATGCTTCAATTTCAAATTTATTATAAACTTACAATTGGTATCAATATGTATTGCCTATTTGGAAAATTCAAAATTTGTAATGTTTAATTTACAATTGGTATCAACATGATTTTTTTTAATTGGTATCTTAAAATTTGATTACAAGTGGTACCTTAAATTTTTTTTGATATCTCAAAATTTGAGAAAAATTCAAAATTTTGTTTGAACAATTAATAATCAAAATTTTTTTGATTTGAATTGCCTATATGTAAGGAGAGCTTAACATCTCTTCTACATATAGATTCATGATGAGTGTATCTTGTATTGAGGAGCTTGACAACTCTTCTTTATGTGATACACGTGTGTAGGGGGAGCTTCACATCTCCTCTTATGCATTACATATTATACGTTATGTGAATTAGGGCTTGTCATCCCTCTTTCCTGTAATGTATATGTGTAGGGAAGTTACTTTACCGTCTTCTTCTTTATAAATGTATATCGCGTATAAACTTTTATTGACTTATTTGTTTACACTCCTTATTGGTCTCTTTGTTTATGACAAAAAAGGGGGAGAAAAATTTGTTGATTTTGTTTTTACTTTTACCCCTTTGTTGATGATTGACAAAAAAGGGGAGAAAGATTTTGGATTTATATGTATGTTTTGTGTAAAAGGATTGTTTATGCATATATATTTTGTTTTGCAAATAGGAGAAAAAGAATTTGATTTGTTTTATGCTTGATTAGCATGTTTACTCTTACATTTGCATACATGTTTATGTACCTCATTGCATATTTATTTTGTTTATTTGTTATGCATGAGTTAAGGGGGAGCTTCTTTGGAGCTTTACTTTAATCCATGCATATATAACTTCATGAGTTTTGTCATCATCAAAAAGGGGGAGATTATTGGCCCAAAGGCCCATCACTTTAGTTTTGATGATGATCAACTCATGTAATTATGTTTACTAATGATCTTGTGGTTAATTAGTGACAGATTTATGATTAAGATCTTAGTAGGTGCATAGCTTCAACAAAGGATTTAAAGTCAAGTTTTGGAGCTAGCACGGTTTGATCCAAGAGCCATTGGATCGTGTTTGGACCAAGTCAAGAAGATGAGAAGGCTTCAAGTGAAGACTTCAAGAAGATGAAGACTTGTGTCTAGGTTTGTTTAGTAAGATTTTGTTTTTAGATAAAATGTAAAGGATAGAGTAGTTGGTGGATTGCTCAAGTATCATACACACACACACACACTCTTGATTTAGTTTTTCATAAAAAATTTCATTTTAGAAAAGTGGTTTTAAATATGGTTTTGGTTAAAGTCTATATAAACCTTATTTAGTGCTTAATGTCAAAAACATAGATATTTCACCATGTTTGTGTAGTGGATCATATCCATACACTCTATGCTTCAAAGTTGTTTAAATATCTTATTTTTGTATTTGGTGAAGTTTTGGAAAAACATGTTTTGAAAAATCAAGTTTGGAAAAATACTGTTTTTCATTTGAGCCAATTTTTCCATATTACAAAAATAGTCCAAATCATTTGTAACATGCCTTGATTTTGTGCAAGCATGTTTATTTATCAAAGTATATTGGTAAAACTATTTTTGTAGATTTTCTGTGATTTTATGGTATTTTATGTGAGCCAAAAAGACCAAGCTTTTAATCCCTGACCTGGCCTTATCCGGTCGACCGGGCGACGTGCACAGACGTGCACGAGTCTGGCTGGAGGGCCAGTCGACCGGGACAGTCAACCGTCCAGAGAGCTTTGCTCTCTGGAAAGCCTCGGTCGACCGGGACGGTCGACCGGCAGAGAGTCTGCTCTCTGTTCCAGAGGCTCGGTCGACCGGGCCGGTCGACCGATGGTTCAACGGTCTGAAATATGACCGTTGACCGGTCGACCAGGCGGTCGACCGACAGCTCTGTCAGGCCTCCAACGGCTAGTTTTTGGAGCCCTATAAATTGAGCCATTTGGGGGCTGTTTTGATTAAGATTTTGGGAGAGTTTTCAAGCCAGTTTTTCCTACTCTATTAAGAGATTTTCTCCACAAAATTGAGAGCAAATATTTCCTGTCAAAAGGGGAGTTTATCAAGAGTGTTTAAAAGTGATTCCTTGAGTTTTCCTCCACAATTTCCATCCTTATTTTCTCACACAATCACTTGAGCTATCCATTGACATTCATCCTATAGGAGTGTTGTAGTGAGAGTTTTTATTGGTGATCAAAGTGTTTAGATCACCAAGAGTTCTTTCTTATTTCTTGAGGAGGCGGACGAGTGCGTTCACGGTTGTTTCGAGTTCGTGTGTGAACTCTTTGTTTGAGGTGCGGCCTTGGCGAGCCGGTGGGCTTGCGGTGTGTACGGGCTAGAGAGTCCGAGAGCTTGTAGGTGTTGCGGCACCGAGGAGTGATCCATTGGGATCGATTATAGTAGAAATCCTTCGTGTGTCGAAGGCGGGGATATAGAGCAAGTATGCTCGAACCTCAAAACAAATCCCTTGTGTTTGCGATTGTTCACTCTCTCTCTTTGTCTCTTATTTATATCTTGCATGCTATTATTGCTTTCATTTGTATATGCTTGATATACTTGTGTGCTTAATTGTTATATGCTTGGGGATTGTTTGCTAACACTTGTATTTAACCAAGAGAGCCAACGCGGCACCTCAACCCTTATCTAGGGGAATCTAGAGAAGTTTGTCCAGAGCCCTTCACGGGGAATTCGGCAACACTCTTGTATTATACGTAGTGTTTAGTGTAAGAGTTTAGTTTAGGTCATAATAGTTTTTAATTCCGTATTATTTGGCATTAAGTGACCATTAGATTAGCCATCACCTATTCACCCCCTCCTCTAGGTGATCCTTCATAAGGTGCCAAACTTGGTTGCGCTCAAATTGATTGAGCTCTTCTTGCATAGCTAGCAACCAATATGAGTCACCCTCGGCTTCGAGGATGTTTTTAGGTTCAAAATGAGATATGAATGCAAAATTATCACACAATTCATGGAGTTTAGAGCGAGTATTACCCTCTTTGATACATCACCTATGATGAGATCTTTGGGATCATTTGTAGCGTTTCTCCAATCTTTAGGAAGTGGTTGAGAGTTTTCCACTTCATCCTTTAAACTTCACCAAAGGGTTCTTGCTTGTCTTCTTGGGTGGGTGAGTCCTTCAAGGATATTTTCTCCATGTTCTCACCTAATGAGTCAATCTCTACAACATTCTCAATAATAGCATTAGTTTCTTCAAATTTAACATGCATAGTTTCTTCAATAGTATGAGATGATTTGTTGAATACTCTATATGCTTTTCTAGTACTAGAATAGCCAACAAAGATTGCTTCATAAGCCTTAGCATCAAATTTACCCAAATTATCTTTAGTATTCAAAACAAAACACTTGCATCCAAAAACTTTAAAGTATGAAACATTTGGTTTTCTTAAATGATAAATTTCAAAAGAAGTTTTGAAAGTATTTTTACACAAATAAATACGGTTTGATATGTAGCATGCGGTGTTTACGGCCTTGGCCCATAAATATTGAGGGAGCTCATATTCACTTATCATAGTCCTAACCATTTCTTGAAGAGTTCTATTCTTCTTTTCAACTACTCCATTTTGTTGTGGAGTCCTAGGACATGACATTTCATGCTTAATTCTCTTTTCATCACAATAAGTCGTGAAGAGTTAGTTAACAAACTCACCACCTCTATCACTTCTTATCCATAAAATCGAAAATCCTTTTTCTTTTTCAACCCTCTTTCGAAAAATCTTAAAATGCGAAAAAGTTTGATCTTTATATTCCAAAAAGAAAACCCAAGTGAAATGAGAAAAATCATCAACTAAAACAAAAACATATCTATTTCCATTTAAGCTTTTAGTTTTAGTTGGTCCAAAAAGATCCATGTGAATCAATTCTAATGGCCTAGTTGATATGATATCCTTAATTGGTTTGAAAGAAGACTTGGTTTGTTTCCCAAGTTGGTACACACCACAAATGCGGCCTTTTTCAAACTTCAAATAAGGAATACCCTTCACTAATTCCTTAGAATTAATTCTAGCAAGGTGATCAAAAGATGCATGTCCTAATCTTCTATGCCATAACCATGAAATCTCATCAAAAGCATTCAAACATTTAGTAGAACAATCCAAATTAAGCATGTCAATAATATAGACATTATTTTCACAAAATCCGTTAAGAATACAATCATTGGTTTTACAATCAAAAAATTTTGCAAGAAGATTCATCAAACACAACTTTGAGACCATGATCACATAGTTGACTTATACAAAGCAAGTTATGTTTAAGCCCATTAACAAGAACAACATTTTATATTAAAGGAGATGCACCAATTTAAATGTTACCTATACCGACGATGATGCCCTTGGAGTCATCTCCGAAGGTGACGGTGCCACCTTCATCGTAACTTGATAGGGTTGTGAAATTATTGATGTCCCATGTCATATGACTTGAACAACCACTATCAAGGTACCACCGCTCCTTACGTCTTGGAGCCTTGGTGTGTATCTACATCAAATAATTTAGGACTTGATTTTGGTATACATATTTTCTTGGGTCCTAGAGAGTTAGTGTTTCAAACCTACACAAGATTATTATTCCTATTTATATGATTTTAGCAAAATTTAGCCAAATGGCCATTCTGGCCACAATAAGTACATTTATAAATTCTACCATATTTAAAAGCATAATGAGCATGTGGCTTACGAACATGTGAATTGTTAGCATGAGTAGTTTTAACATGAGTGACATGTGAAGTGTTGGCATGATGAGCATGTGAATTATTGGCATGAGTTGTTTTATCATTTTTAGCATGTGGAGTGTGCATATGCTTCTCTGAAAACATTTCTTCTAATTTATTAGTGTTAAAAGCACATTCTTTTAAAACATTTTCAAAATCATTAATTTTAGTTTTTAACATGGATAATTCATTTTCATCAATTTTTGGATATTTAGCTTTACAAGTAATTCTATACTCATCAAAATCTTTTTGCGTTGAAATAAGATTAGAAGATAGCTCATCATTTTCTTTTGAAGAAATAGCAAGTTGATTTTTAAGCATTTCAATTTTCTTTTTCAATTTTGAACACTCTTCCTTTTTATCATCAAAACTTTCTGAAAGTTCAATGAAAGCATGTACTCACATGTCTTTACTTATTTCACTTTCATCATCAAGTGGTTGAGTGGTTACCTTAGGTGTGTTTGCCATGAAACACACGTTTGCCGTGTCGACTTTATGTTCGGATTCACTTTCTGATTCACAAGTTGCTTTGTATACCTTCTTTTCAACAGGCCTCTTTTACTTCAAGGAGGAGGTTATCTTCTTCTTGAAATCTGGACAATCGGCCATGATGTGTCCGGGTTTCCAACAGTTGTAGCATATGATCCTTTTCTCCTCCTTCCCTTCCCATGGTCTTCTATAGTTGAGTTTATTCTTGCGGTATATTCTCTTTACATTTCTTACAAAGAGAGATAGCTATTCATCATCTTCTTCATCTTCTTCATCATCGTATTTGGAGGAGGAAGACTTGAAAGCTATTGACTTTTTCTTTTGAGGTACCGCATCTTCTCTAGCCTTCTTCTCCATCTCATGAGTCTTAAGGTTTCCGATAAGACTTATGAGCTCCATCTCATCTTTGTCATTCAACTCCTTTAAGGTGGTAGCTTTGATTTCCCATGACGAAGGAAGAGCACGAACCACCTTACGCACCTTTCGGTAGTTGCTTATTTCATCAACTAGAGAAGAATGAGCATTAGTATTCTTAGTAAACTTGGTAATCATATCATCAATAGATTCATCTTCTAGCATTCTAAAACTTTCATATTGGGAACGCAAAAGATATATTTTAGTTCTCTTGACTTGTGATATTCCCTCATGAGTGACCAATAAGTGTTGTCAAATCTCATAGGTGAATTTGCAATGGATAACCCGTGTTAGATCATCCTCATTCAAAGCTAAAAGTAGGGCATTTTGAGCCTTTGAATTAGCATCAAATTCCTTGAAGGTGAGTTCGGACCAAGTGTCCACCTCACTTTCGGGTCTACTATAAGGCTTGGTCAAGGACTTTGCAACTAGACTACCTAGAGATTGTAGAAAAATAGTCATCCTAACTTTTCATATGGGAAGTTGAGTCTATCAAATTTAGGAGGTCTTAATGTTATCGGCCAACTTTACTAGTGTATAAATGAAGATATGAAAATAGTGATTAGCAAATTTTAGGATCTCTCTAAGGATGTAAAGCCAAAAACTAGAGTCCTAACTCTGATACCAATTGAAATCACCTAGAGGGGGGTGAATAGGTGATAATGCTAATCAATGTACAAATTTAAAATGTTATGATGCAACGATCACCTGAAATAAGACTAAAAGCCGAATACCCCGTGAAGGGCACTGAACTCCTTCCTCGCGATTCCTCTAGATAAGAGTTTGAGGTGCGCAATGCAATCTTATTGTATGAGTATTGATCGACAATATAGTAATGAATATAAAGCAAGTAAATAAAGCAAATAAACCAATCGCAAACACTGAGATTTGTTTTGAGGTTCGAGCACCCAGCTCTACGTCCCCGCCTTCACCCAGAAGGATTTTCAACCACTATAACTTTCACAAAGAATTACAACCACAAGGGAGTACCCAACTCCTCAATCACACTCCTCTAGTTCAGAGGTAGTGGAGCCACACATACAAGAATATCTTGGTGATCAAAAGACCACAAACCCTCTTTTGAAAAAACTTTTTCCCTTACAAAAATCCTAGAGAATAATGTGTAGGATTGAATGTCAAGTTTTGTAAGTGAAAAAGAAAATGAAATTGAAGAGAGTTTTGAACCAAAAACTTCAATAAAAAGAGAGAATTTTGAGCATAAAAACTGAGAGAAAAAACTTCTTTTGAAAGCCTTTAAACTTGATTTCTTTTGCAAAGGATTATTGTAATCACCTCAACCCTAATCATCCCTATTTATAGGATAAAGGTAGGGATAAAAGAGTAAACTGTTATAATAAATAATTAGGAAAGATTAGACCTAAATCCAGCCCCCAAATTCGTTTAGAGAGAAAAATCACGTTTTAAAACGTGTTTAATAAACTAGCCGTTAGGGCTGAAATCAAGCTCACGGTCGACCGGCCGGTCAACCGGTTTTTCAAAAATTATAACTGTAAATCACCTAGAGGGGGTGAATAAGTGATATGGCTAATCTATAAACTAAATGCGCTAAATGCAGAAGCTTAAAAACAAATTTGCAATCACACTTAATACAACTAACAAGTGTAGCCGAATTCCCCGTGAAGGGCTCTGGACTAACTCCTCTTGATTCCCCTAGATAAGGGTTGAGGTGCTATATGAAGCTCTTGTGGTTAAATACAAGTGAGGCATACAAACACACAAGCATATAATAGATATGGCAATATGAATTAATGCTCAACACAAGCAAATATGATATGATGATATGAATGATGCTTTGCACAATATAAAGAGAGAGTTAGAGAGACAACGGATCAAACGCAAACACAAAGATATGTTTCGAGGTTCGAGCCCGTAGCTCTACGTCCCCGCCTTCACCGAGAAAGATTTCCAATCCACTATCTTGTCCACCAAGGACTCCCACGAGGGAACCTCCACCGAGGAGGATTTGTACAACAAGGGAGTACCGAACTCCTCTCTCAAACACCGCCTCACAACCGAGGGTGTAGGCCCGTAGCCAAACAACAACCAACACCTCTACTGAAGAGGGTTACAACCAAACTCCAACTCCACCTCACCAAGAGGGAGTAAATAACAATCTCCACCTCTACCAAAGAGGGAGCAAACACCAACCCAATACAACAACCTCAACCTCTACCAAAGAGGGAGCAACACAAGAAATCAAGGGTTTACAATAAGTGGTATGTCTCAACCACAAACCTCTTTCCTTTTTCCACAAACAAAATCCTAAATAGAATAGGATAGAAAATAAGCTCAAGTGTGGAAAACTAGGTGTTTGGAAAACAAAAACTCAAAGAAAAATACTTGGGAAAAACTCTTGTAAAAGATAGAAAATGAAAACTAAGACAAATCTCCCAAAATACTCTTTTCTTTGATTTTTCCAAAAACCTAAAACAAAATAAAGATAGATCTTTTTGGCACTTAAACTCTTTTGAAAACTTATTTAAAACAGTAGAGAAAGTCTGAAAATTTTGGCTCTAAAAATCTTCTCAAAATCCCCAAAGAGATGGGGTATTTATGGCCCCAAAAGAAAACTAGCCGTTAGGCTGATCTGGCAGCCTGACAGGCTTGCAGTCGACTGGCCGGTCGACCGCCAACGGTCATATTTTTGACCGATGGGGCAATCCGGTCAACCGCCCGGTCGACCGCCCAGATACAGAGAGCAGAGCTCTCTGGTCCGGTCAACCGGTCGGTCGGCCGGCCCACTGTGCTGCCAGACGTGCACAGCTCTGTGCACGTCGGTCGACCGCAGGGTCGACCGGCCCTTGGTTCGGTCGACCGTGCGGTCGGCCGACCTGGCCTGTCAGCCACTGTCCTGGGTCAGAAAATCATGTTAAAAATATTTTTAAAAATTCTTTTATCTCTTCTAAAATTCCCCAAAATAGTTTTACCATTTTGCATTGATATATAAACGTGTGATAAAAATTTCAACTCAAATATTAAGCAATTTGAACTATTTTTGTGTCTTATCATTTTACCAAAAACCAAAACTGTATTTTATCAAACTTTGATTTTTCAATACATAAATAGGATAGTCAAAATAAGTTTGTATAAGTCATGTAAGTATGTATGTATATAGAGCACATCTAATATACATAAAAACAAAGTAAACTTGTTTTGATCAATCTATACATAAAACGTGTGTGTTGTGCACTTGAGCATATCAACTATACTAAGCTTTACAAATGGATCTAAATACACTAAACTAAAACTAGGATACCTAAGTCTTCTTGACGATCTTCATCTTCAAGTTGACTCGATCCCAAACGTGATCCAACGAGCAAGGCTATGAATGATCTTGATGCTCGGGCTCGGGAATCACCAAGTGAAAGCTTCAAAACTCATCTGTTGAAGCTAATCACCAACTAATATCTTGATTAATGATCTGAGACTAAAAATGCAAGAATATTAGTAAACATAACTACATGAGTTAATCATCATCAAAACTAGAGAGGAAGGCCTCCGGGCCAACAATCTCCCCCTTTTTGATGATGACAAAACTCATGGAGTTATATATGCATGGATTAAAGTTAAGCTTCAAAGAAGCTCCCCCTTAACTCATGCATAAACAAATAAACATAATGAATATGCAATGAAGGCTCTTAAACATGAATGCATATCTATGCATAAATAATAAAAGGCTCTAGATACCAATGAAATGTTCAAAAACAAAACATGCTCTTGATACCAATTAAAATTAAATTAAATTAAACTTAATATATGCAAAACATAAACATGCATATATAAAACACAATCAAACTCAAAATCTTTCTCCCCCTTTTTGTCAATCATCAACAAAGGGGTAAAAACTAAAACAAAACAAAATCTTCTCCCCCTTTTTAATACAAAGAAACAATCATCAATAAGGGGTAAATAAAGACAATGTTCTCCCCCTTTTTGTCTAAAATAAAAACAAAATCAAATAGGGGTGACAATCAATTAAGATATCAATTGAAAATATGTCAAAGTAGCATCTTGATACCATTGAAAGTAAACATAAATCAATAAAATAAATGGTATATGCGATATACATTCATGAAGAGGAAGATGTGAAGCTTCCCTACATAGATACATTACATGAAGGAGGGATGACAAGCCCTAATTCACATAACGTACACTATGCAATACATAAGAGGAGATGTGAAGCTCTCCCTACACACGTGTACCACATAAAGAAGAAGTTGTCAAGCTCTTCAATACAAGATACATTCATCATGAATCTATATGTAGAAGAGATGTTAAGCTCTCCTTGCATATGTGCAATCAAAACATTTTGACTATTTTCTTTAAACAAAATTTTGAGATAACAATTTTAAAACATTCAAATAAACATCTTGATATCAAAAGAGAGTATTTTTTTCTTTTTAAATATATGATATCAATTTAAAATTTTTATTTTCTATCATAAAGCAAGGGAGTGGAGATACAAATACCAATTGAAATATGAAAATCGAATTTTCTCCCCCTTTATGAAATACCAACAAAAAAAAATAATGCGTAGGCTTGAAATAAGATACCAATTGAAAATTGAATCAATTGAAACAAAGTTAAAACTCAAGCTTTAGCATAAACAAAATTTTGTGCTTAAAGATATAGGGATATAATAAGCACAAATAAAACATATATATGCATGAAAAGTTGATACCAATTGATATTCTTTGAAAAGCAAGCATACATATATGAAAATATATGAGTATATAATTAAAGTCAAAATTGATACCAATTGAAAGAATCCAATGATACCAATTGTAACAACAATAATATCAAGTGTATATCTCATATTATCTATCCTCCCAATCATGTTCAAGTTTTAAAATGATTTTCACTATAAAGCATACATGAGCATGATCTCCCATCCAACCGCCCTTGGATGGTAGGGGTTTTCAAAATTAGGTTTGAAAAATATAGTTTGTTTGAAAACTCTACCATATGAAGAATATCGTAACTAGTTATATGAAAAATTTGTAAACTAGTACGAAATCCTTCAAGTAAGGAATAAAAACAAAATTATATTTCATGAAAAATGAAATCCACGTGATATTCAACACTCAAGTCAATAAAGCACATATAGGACTCATGAAAACAAAACATGAGCAAACAAGAAATGTGAGTGTACAAGTTTAATGTGAAGAACATGATCATGAAAGTATTCAATTTAGCTCATTATTCCTTAAACACGAAAATCATCAAAACTATTTAATCTTCAAGGTATATGTATGTCTTACAAAAACTAAAATATACATACATATTCAAAACATAATGAGTCCACAAATGTATATGCATGAAGGCACGTGGCTCAAAAGGATGTATATGTATAATAATAGTTTGGACAAGATGGACATATACATGAAGTTTAAACATAAACACATGGATAATCATAAAAAAAAACTAAATTTTCATCAAAACAAATTTCATTTCAAGGTATATGTATGATTTGTCAACACAAGAAGTATACATACATATCCCTAAACACAATTGAGTCCATATATATAGATTTGCATGAAAAGCAAATGACTCAAGAGGTATACATGTATATCTTAAAGTTTGGCAAAATAGACATATACATGAAATGAAAACACATGATCATAAAACAAAACCAAAATGGGAAATACAAGCTTAAAATGCATGAATCATCAAAACTAGACTATACTAGCACATCTAATGGGTTCAAATAAGCATTCAAGCTCAAACATATATAGATTTATTTGTGACCCACTATATGTACAAGTATAAATCCTAGTCTTAATGAAAACTAACATTTAAACATATATTCAAATCATGAAGCATCAAAACAAGATATAAATCATCATCATAAACATGATTATTAAGAAAATCCACATGTTATTAAACCTATGATAAACATGATAGCTAAACAAACGGTGAGAACACAAAAATAATGATCCATATTAAACATGGGTGTCTCAAATACTATACATGAATGTCAAGAGTCTCATAAACATGGCATTTTCATAATGATCATATAAACAACAAAACATGCTACAAATAATGAACATGAAAAGCATGCATAAATAAATGGGAGTAAGGGTTCGTTACCAAAACCTAGAAGGCAACTCTCCTTATCTTCAAAACATGGTGGTCCTCTCCACCAAACATCCCTTGAAAGTGATGCATCCAATTGATTTCTATGAAGCTCGGAACGCATCCACTCCAAGGTACCGCTACTCTAACGTCATGTGAGAGCCCACTCCTACCAAATACAAGAGGGGTGGTCTTTGGTACCCATATCCTTTTGGGTCCATGGGGGTTAGTACCTTCTCTAACCCAAACAAAATTATTTGGTAAATTTACATCATGTAATCTATCAAAACAAAATTTAGCAAGATGGCCCTTACGTCCACAATGTGTACAAGTGTACACATGAGCATACATGTGATGGGTGTGTCCGTGAGGAGCATGTGTATGCCGTGAGGGTGTGCATGAATAGATGGAACTTGTTTCTTTCGAAACAAAGTTTCCAAATGTGTATGGCCCACAACACATTGGCTCAAAGTGGAGCCCAAACAATCTACACTCTTCTTCAAAATATTTATATCATTTTTAATCAAAGAAGAAGTAGAGTATGTAAGGGGTGATCTAGGTGAAACTACCCTAGCATGGCAAACATGGGAATCAATCTTATTTTTCAAAAACTTATTTTTCTTTAAAGAAACATCTAAATCATTTGAAATAGAAATTATTTTATTTTTCAAAGCAACATTTTCTTTTAAAACAAAATCAATTTTTGAAGACAAGTTTTCATTTTTCTTCAAAATATTTCCACAATCATTTTTATTTTTCAAAAAATTATTTTCTTTTAGTGCAAGGTCTAGTTGAGATCTCAATGAATCCCTTTCATTATAGACCTCAACCTTCTCTTGCAAAACCTTGTCAAGTGTAGAATGCAAACTTTTATTTTCTTTTTCAATTCCTAGACTTTTCTTTTTCAAAACATTATATTTTTTAATCAATTTTTCACACACAATAGATAGTTCTTCATTCAAAGCATGGGCATCAACAAATTCATCACATGAAGAACTAGAATCAAAACTATCTAGTTGAGTTTCCGATTGTACCTCAAGGGAGTCATTCCCTTGGATCATGAAGCATTGTGACTCGGATTCTCCACTAGACTCCTCCTCTTGTTGGATTGGAATTTGAAGCTCGGAGGTGGTGGTTGTTGTCAACTTGTTCCACACTGCAAAGGCGGAATCAAGATTAGAAACATGCAAAAGATAATCTTTAGGTAGCGTGCTTCTAATGGCCTCAAGGGCTTGTGCATTGGCCCCTATATGCTTGCTATCACTAAGGAAGGATTCCTTGGTAATGGCAAGGTGAACCTTATATCCTAGGGTTAGTAAATAAACGGACATCCTAGTCTTCCAATCAATGATGTTGGAAGGGTCAAACATAGGTGGGGTCAAGAAGTCCATGGTATAAACTATATGTGTGCAAACAAGCAAATGCAAACAAGATTAGCAAACAAGGATCTCATTCCTAGGATGTTAAGCCTAAGTATCAGGAGTGTGGGCTCTGATACCAATTGTAAATCATCTAGAGGGGGGTGAATAGGTGATATGGCTAATCTATAAACTAAATGCGCTAAATGCGGAAGCTTAAAAACAAATTTGCAATCACACTTAATACAACCAACAAGTGTAGCCGAATTCCCCGTGAAGGGCTCTGGACTAACTCCTCTTGATTCCCCTAGATAAGGGTTGAGGTGCTATATGAAGCTCTTGTGGTTAAGTACAAGTGAGGCACACAAACACATAAGCATATAATAGATATGGCAATATGAATCAATACTCAACACAAGCAAATATGATATGATGATATGAATGATGCTTTGCACAATATAAAGAGAGAGAGAGAGTTAGAGAGATAATGGATCAAACGCAAACACAAAGATATGTTTCGAGGTTCGAGCCCCTAGCTCTACGTCCCCGCCTTCACCGAGAAGGATTTCCAATCCACTATCTTATCCACCAAGGACTCCCACGAGGGAACCTCCACCGAGGAGGATTTGTACAAGGGAGTACCGAACTCCTCTCTCAAACACCGCCTCACAACCGAGGGGTAGGCCCGTAACCAAACAACAACCAACACCTCTACCGAAGAGGGTTACAACCAAACTCCAACTCCATCTCACCAAGAGGGAGTAAACAACAATCTCCACCTCTACCAAAGAGGGAGCAAACACCAACCCAATACAACAACCTCAACCTCTACCAAAGAGTGAGCAACACAAGAAATCAAGGGTTTACAATAAGTGGTATGTCTCAACCACAAACCTCTTTCCTTTTTCCACAAACAACGATCCTAAATAGAATAGGATAGAAGGTAAGCTCAAGTGTGGAAAACTAGGTGTTTGGAAAATAAAAACTCAAAGAAAAATACTTGGAAAAAACTCTTGTAAAAAATAGAAAATGAAAACCAAGACAAATCTCCCAAAATACTCTTTTCTTTGATTTTTCCAAAAACCTAAAACAAAATAAAGATAGATCTTTTTGGCACTTAAACTCTTTTGAAAACTTGTTTAAAACAGTAGAGAAAGTCTGAAAATTTTGGCTCTAAAAATCTTCTCAAAATCCCCAAAGAGATGGGGTATTTATGGCCCCAAAAAAAAACTAGCCGTTAGGCTGATCTGGCAGCCTGACAGGCTTGCGGTCGACCGGCCGGTCGACCGCAACGGTCATATTTTTGACCGTTGGGGCAATTCGGTCGACCGCCCAGATACAGAGAGCAGAGCTCTCTGGTCCGGTCGACCGGTCGGTCGGCTGGCCCACTGTGCTGCCAGACGTGCACAGCTCTGTGCACGTTGGTCGACCGCAGGGTCGACCGGCCCTTGGTTCGGTCGACCGTGTGGTCGGCCGACCTGGCCTGTCAGCCACTGTCCTGGGTCAGAAAATCATATTAAAAATATTTTTAAAAATTCTTTTATCTCTTCTAAAATCCCCAAAAATAGTTTTACCATTTTGCATTGATATATAAACATGTGATAAAAATTTCAACTCAAATATCAAGCAATTTGAACTATTTTTGTGTCTTATCATTTTACCAAAAACCAAAACTGTATTTTATCAAACTTTGATTTTTCAATACATGAATAGGATTGTCAAAATAAGTTTGTATAAGTCATGTAAGCAAGTATGTATATAGAGCACATCTAATATACATAAAAACAAAGTAAACTTGTTTTGATCAACCTATACATAAAACGTGTGTGTTGTGCACTTGAGCATATCAACTATACTAAGCTTTACAAATGGATCTAAACACAACTAAAAGTAGGATACCTAAGTCTTCTTGACGATCTTCATCTTCAAGTTGACTCAATCCCAAACGCGATCCAATGAGCAAGGCTATGAATGATCTTGATGCTCGGGCTCGGGAATCACCAAGTGAAGGCTTCAAAACTCATCTGTTGAAGCTAATCACCAACTAATATTTTGATTAATGATCTGAGACTAAAAATACAAGAATATTAGTAAACATAACTAAATGAGGTACTCATCATCAAAACTAGAGAGGAAGGCCTCCGGGCCAACAATAACCGTTGCCAGCCCACGGTCGACCGTAACAAATAGAAACATGGGTGCTTACAGTCGGCCGAAAGTCGATCGACTGATATGGGGTCCGATCGACCGCCTGGTCGACCGGGAAACGTGCACACATGCACGTACCCAAACGGTTAGAAGTGCGGTCGACCGCCCGGTCGACCGTTCTGACTTGAAACTGAGCCGGTCGACCATCGGTCAACCGCAACAGGTCAAAAATAGTCCTTTTGAAAATGGTTTTGAAGATCTTGATATTTTGCAAGTTAATTTTGATCAAAATTTTGTACACTCTATTAAATAGAGTTTATAAGTATTAAGATATGTTTATAAAACTATTTTATATAAAAGAGAAATATCTTTCAAAAATCGTGTGCAAAAACTTGTGTGTAGGGAAATATTGAGCTTCAACACTACACACTATCCTTTAACAAACTAAAAATAATAAAAACTGAAAAAGAAAGTGATTGAGATTTAAGAATTTGTAAATAATAAGAATGAGTTGTAGAGTTCTTAGTCTCAATGCTATCCGCTGTAGCAAGGGCCAAAGCGGGTCGTGATCCTCAGGGAAGGATGCGATGCAAGCTTTTTGGCCGATTCCTCTGTATGCTTTGAATAAAACAGAGAAAGGATTAGATTTGAAGTGTATATGAATAAAGAAGTATGGTTTTACTGATCTACTACCACAACCCATCATGCAAGTCTTGGATGTTGAATTTCATCTTGAGATATATGTGATTCATCATAGGTTATTAAGAATGATTCAAGTAAGAAAAGACGATACAAGATTCTAACTAAGTTACATTATTAAAAACTAAACAATGTTTCATCCTAACATCTAAGTACAGCTTAAGAAAAGATTAATCTTAAATTTAGGCTGTCCTAGTTCTTAAGTATGAAATCATGAGAAGTCTTTTAAATGTGCAACCTAGATTAAGAAATCTAATTATCAGTTTAATCTTCAAGAACAATAATCATTAAACCTAGGGTTTCTAAAAAATGGTCATCAATCAATTCAAATCCTAACTTGCCCTAGGGTTGCTTAAGTGATCAGCAAACCACACAAAGAATTAGTTAGACATCATTTTTTTTATAATTTTTTTATAATTTTTTTTATTTTCTTTTTTTTTATTAGACGAAAAGAAGAAGAAAGAAAACAAGAGATTGCAGATGAAAACCGAAGCAAATAAACACAGAGAAAAGAAATAAAAATTGACAAGAATTAAATATGCAACAGAAAGTAACCTTTATTCGAAAGTACGTCTCCAAATACAAGCTCCTTCTTCTCCACAAAGCCTTAAAAATGAAATTACAACGTGCAGAATTTTAAGAAAAAGCTAAAGAAAAACCCTAATCTTCTCTGGATGCCCTCTCTGCTGCGCCTGCAGGGGTATTTATAGGTGCAGAAGGCGATAGAGTCCCGGATAAACTCCTCCACGAAAACTGGTAGATGGATAAGGCAGGATTGCCGCGAAAACGCGGCTTGGGCCGCGTTTCCGCGGCAACAGTCTGATCTTTGGCCGCGCGCTTTCGCGCGTGGCCTCCTCTGGTCCGTCCATCTGGGCATATGCTTCTGGATGCTGGATCCTGGCTCTTCATTTTATATTTTCGAGATAACTTAGAAATCAAGTTACCCTAAATCCAAATCCCTTCAAAAATGAATCTCATCCTTGCACTCTAATTTATCCTCATCCACCAAGCATTTAGGGTAGAATAGAACTCTATCCTTTCCCTCTTTGTAGTAGTTGCAATTTTTACACTTTGTATTTGCACTTTTGACTTCTTGTAATTGCACTTTTACACCTGGGCTTGGACTTGGGCTTGGATATGGGCTTTTGGGCTTCATTAAGCTTTAATTCTTTATTTAATTCAAAACTCAAGGCCTGCACACATTAAATAACAAAATATTAATAAATGTGCATTATTATATGAATAAATGTGAAAATGTGATAGTAAATATGATGACAATTATGCATTTTTCACTACCAATTACACCCCCACACTTATCTTTTTGCTCGTCCTCGAGTAAAAATTAAAGAAAAAGAAAATCTAATCTAGCTAACTCACTTTCGTAGGAATCACGGTTGCACTTAGCATGTGCAACAAGCCGTTAAACTCCTAGGTTACCCTAGAGGACGAGTGTTGTCTCGTGAGGGTTTTCAGCGGATTACACCCACAAAATCCATAAAAAGGAGAATATTCGAATTATATTTGAAGAGACTAAGTAGTCTATAAGTTTTAGGATTATCATTTTTATTCATTCTTAAACTTAGTCTTAATAAAGTGAATTGTTATTTATTTTAGGTAAGGATCAAAATTGAATGTTTGTATAGTCTTTTTCGTTACCAAAAATCATATGCATCCTTATGAATTTTTACTAGGAATTCCTTAACTTGGACTCTCATGCCTCTTTATTATTTTTATAACATCATCTAATTTTCTTTCGTGTAAGTATCAAGGCTTCTTGAGACCCTCATACCTAACTAATTGACTAATAGATGTGTTAATATAATTTTTTTTTTTGGCATGTATAACTCATCTAATTTTCTTTCGTGTAAGTATCAAGGCTTCTTGAGGCCCTCATACCTAACTAATTGACTAATAGATGTGTTAATACATGTATAATATTTCTCAGTTTTCTTAGGCTTTCTAATCCACCCATGTAGCGAACTTAAAGTCGGTGGCTCCCAAACCGGTCGGCTTCAGGGCACCAGGTGAGAAAACACCCCGCGGACTCAAATTCGAATGAACTAGGCCACAAAACTAAGGACTTTATTTTATTTAGAACTCACCTTTAGGCGTGAATACTTATGCTACTTGAGGCACATGTATCCAGCTTAATTGGTGATTTTTTTTTTTATGAGGCACAAGGGTCTTTGTCTTAGAATCCTAGATATGCATTAGGTATGCACATTTCATTAAGGTAAAAATTAAGACTAACTACTTATTCAATTTCTCCTCCTATACCTAAAAATTCAACAATTCATTTATTTTGACCAAGTTTTTCGAAATCCTAATCATGACTTTCCTAATTCTTAAAACTAACTTAGATTTCTTTCAAGAAATAAGTCAAAGTATTATCCTTTTTATAATAATATATATATATATTTTTTACAAAAAATAAAGAGAAAAAGAAAAATATTTCTATTTTTTTTATTTTTATATAATTTTTTTAATTTTTTTTAATTTTTTTTGATATATTACATATTTTTTTATATATTACATACCCTTCCCCCACACTTGTTTCATACATTGTCCCTAATGTATGAATGAAATGCATGGATGCATGAACTGGCAGAAAGATATAGTTACCGATACAGTGGGTCAAAAAGACCCATGGCTGCATTTACTTCCGGTACTGACTCCAAAAAGATTTTAGGACGTTGACCATTTACCTTGAATGCATTTCCATTTTTGGGGTCGTAGATCTCTATGGCTCCGTGTGGAAACACAGTCTTAACAATGAAGGGCCCTGTCCATCTTGACTTCAACTTGCCAGGAAAGAGATGAAGTCTAGAGTTATAGAGTAAAACTTTTTATCCTTGGACAAATGTTTTTCTCGTGATGAACTTGTCATGAAAAACCTTAACTCTATCCTTCGCAATCTTCGCATTGTCGTATGCTTCATTCCTTAATTCCTCTAGTTCAGAAATTTGCAATTTCCGAAGCTCACCGGCCTTATCTAGATCGAAATTTAGCTGCTTAATTGCCCATAGGGCCCGGTGCTCTAGCTCAATAGGAAGGTGGCAAGCCTTTCCAAAGACTAGTCTATAGGGAGACATTCCTAGAATCGTCTTAAAGGCAGTCCTATATGCCCATAGGGCATCCACCAGTTTGGTGGACTAGTCCTTCCTATTCTGATTCACAGTTTTCTCCAAGATGAGCTTAACTTGCCTATTGGAAACTTCTACCTGTCCGCTAGTTTGAGGATGGTAGGGCGTAGACAACTTGTGAGTTATGGCGTATTTTCACATAAGAGCCTCAAAAGTTCTATTGCAAAAATGCGTACCATTGTCACTAATAATGGCACGAGGGGTTCCAAAGCGCGAGTTGATATTTTCTTTCAAGAATTTGACAACAACTGTGTTGTCATTTGTCTTGCAAGGAACGGCTTCAACCCATTTTGATACGTAGTCTACGGCCAACAAGATGTATTGGTGTCCAAACGAATTAGGGAAGGGTCCCATAAAATCAATGCCCCAGACATCGAAAAGTTCTACTTCTAGAATTGGATTTAGGGGCATCATATTTCGTTTGAAAATTCTTCCTATCATTTGACATCTTGTGCAAGTTTTGCAATACTCGAATGCGTCTTTGAACACAGTTGGCCAATAAAAGCCACTTTGCAGAATCTTTTCGGCAGTTTTACGGGGACCAAAGTGTCCACCGCAAGCGAACTCATGACAAAAGGTTAGAACGCTTCTAGTCTCCTCATCGGGGACACATCTCCTAATAATTTGGTCGCTACAATATTTGAAAAGGTATGGATCTTCTCATATGTAATACCGGACTTGAGACAAGAACCGGTATCTATCCTGTTTTGACCAATTAGGTGGTGTTTGGTTTGTGACTAAGTAATTTACTATGTCAGCAAACCATGGTTCCTTAGAGATGGCTAGAAGTTGTTCATCGAGAAAATTGTCATTGATGGGCAGATCGTCGGAGGGTGCATTAGGCACCCGAGAGAGATGGTCTGCAACAACATTTTCAACACCTTTTTTATCTCGAATTTTGAGATCAAATTCTTGAAGGATGAGGATCCAACGAATGAGTCGGGCCTTCGCATCCTTTTTTAGCATAAGGTATCGAAGTGCAGAATGGTCGGTAAAAATCGTGGTCTTGGTCCCAAGTAGGTATGGGCGGAATTTCTCCAAAGCGAACACTACTGCCAAGAATTCCTTTTCGGTTGTAGTATAGTTCATTTGGGCGTCATTGAGCGTCCTACTCGAATAATAGATCACGTGCTGCTTGCTATCCTTACGCTGTCATAAGACAGCACCTATCGCAAAATCTGAGGCATCGCACATGATCTCAAAAGGTTTGGACCAGTCCGGAGGTGAGATGATAGGTGCAGAAATAAGTTCCACTTTCAACTTTTCCCACGCACTATTGCACCTATCGTCAAATATGAAGGGCACGTCTTTAGCTAGAAGGTTTGTAAGGGGTCTAGCAATTTTGCTAAAATCCTTAATGAACATACGATAAAACCCAACGTGTCCTAAGAAAGACCGAATGTCCTTCACACATCGTGGAATTGGAAGTTTGGCTATGATATCCACCTTAGCCTTGTCCACTTTTATCCCTTCCCTAGATATCTCATGACCTAGGACAATCCCATGCTGCACCATGAAGTGGCACTTTTCCCAATTGGGGTCAAGTTCTTTTCGGTGCATCTACTCAGTACTAGCTCCAAGTGATGGAGACAATGGTCAAATGAATTTCCATAGACGGAGAAGTCGTCCATGAAAATCTTTAAAAAGCGCTCAACCATATCAGAAAACAGGCTTAACATACAACGTTAGAATGTGGCGGGAGCATTACATAGGCCGAAAGGCATTCGACGGTGGCAAATGTTCCGAATGGTCACGTGAACGTCGTCTTTTCTTGGTCCTCCGGGGCTATAGGGATTTGGTTATACCCTGAATAACCGTCCAAGAAACAGTAATACTCATGACCGGCTAATCTTTCCAGCATTTGGTTGATAAATGGGAGGGAAAAATGATCTTTCCTAGTGGCGGCGTTCAACTTGCGGTAGTCTATGCATACTCTAACCTTGGTAGGCAATCGTGTTTGCACTAACTCATGCTTGTCATTCTCTACCACAGTAAAGCTAGACTTCTTAGGGACCACATGTATTGGGCTAACCCATTCGCTATCAGAAATGGGATAAATGATCCCATTATTTAACAGTTTCACTATTTCGGCGTGTACAGCCTCCTGCATGAGTGGGTTTAGCCTACGCTGTGGATCCCTCTTCGGTCTAACCCCTTCCTCTAGATGTATACGATGCTGGACTATCGTAGGGCTCAGTCCCTTGATATCTGCCATAGTCCAACCAATGGCTTCTCTATGTCTCCTAAGGGTTGCCAGTAGGTCTTCCTCTTGCCTATTAGTCAAATTAGATGCAACTATGACCGGTAACGTCTCTTGTTCACCTAAGTAGGCGTACTTAAGATGTTTAGGCAAGGCTTTTAACTCCAAAGAAGGAGGTGGCTCGATGGGTGGAGGAGTTAAGCTAGAATCTCCCATCTCTATAGAACTCAGATTTGATTCCCATTCGATCTCATAAAGGCTGAGATCACTTGCTTCTAAGTCTTCCTCTTCCTCTGACTCTAGTGTGATCTCCTCATTATGCTCACTCGTCATGTTCTCAATGAAGTTAACCTCAAAGGGTTGGTCGGTCACATCGTAGGGATGCTTACCTAGGTTGAAAACATTGACTTCCTTGGTCATATCCCCAAAAGTCAGTCTCATGGATCTGTTTCTACAATTTATGATTGCATTTGCGGTTGCTAGGAACGGTCTTCCTATGATGACGGGAGTTTGGGACCTAGGATTAGACACAGGTTGTCTCTAAAACAATGAAATCGACTGGGTAAATAAATTCTCCCACCCGTATGAGAACGTCATTGATCTCTCCCTTAGGAACTTTGATTGAGCGGTCAGCCAACTGAATAGTAACTTGGGTCGGGTTGAGTTCACCTAATCCAAGTTGTTGATATACGAAGAAAGGGAGCAAATTGATGCTAGCTCCTAAATCGAGGAGTGCTCGATTGATTTCGGCTCGACCTATGGTGCAAGAGATGGTGGGGCAACCAGGATCCTTATACTTGACAGGGATCTGGTTGGACAATAGCTCACTAATGTTAGTGGCTAGAAAAACCTTCTTAGGCACATTAGTCTTTCTTTTCTTGGTGCACATGTCCTTAAGGAATTTGGCATAACTAGGGACCTGTTGGATTGCATCAAGAAGTGGAATGTTGAGCCTAACTTGATTGAACACCTCTAATAATTTCTCCATATGTGCATTGTTGTTGCTTCTAAGCCTATTTGGAAATGGAGCTATAGGCTGGTACACTTGACCTGCTGACTTTTCAACATCAGTTTCATTGGAGCTGGATGGAGAAGGAGTGGAGCTAGATGGAATGGATGGCAGAGATGGATCCTGTGGCATGGATACTTGATTATCAACTTGTTTCCCCGATCTGAGTGTATGAACCATGTGACACTGATTTGGGTCTTGAGCCTCATTGGCTGGCCTAGGATTCCTAGGATTTGGCAATGGTTGACTCGGAGGGTACCCCTCTGTCTTTCTTGCTGATTTAATTAGACCTCTATCCTGGTCAAGACTTGAGCTAGTGTGTCATGGCTTTTAACAAGAGTGTCCACCTTTCTTTTCATGTTGGAAAGCCTTGTTTCCATTTGTGAATATTGGAAAGATGGTGGAGGATTTTGACTAGGAAAACTTTGCTGATAGGGCGGATTTTGGAAATTGTTGGAGAATTTGGGCCTACTTTGATCATTGTTGCTTGGGCCCCATGAAAAATTGGGATGATTTCTCCAACTAGGATTGTAGGTGGGTGAATAAGGATTGTTGGCGGGCCTTGTGAAGGCCGCACTCATATGTTCGGGCAAGCTTTGATGCGCGAAAAAGACAGGACATTCCTCGAACGCATGGTTCGTATCTTGACAATAAGTACAGCCCGCCGAAGGTGTTGGGCGGACTTGGTTCACAGAGACTGGCTCTTTAGTTTCAAGGGCCTCTAGTCTTCGCATAACAGCAGCTAACTTAGCATCGGTTGCTATGTTGGCCTCAATGGAATGGATACCTCCTTTAGAAGAAGTAGGGTCATTAGTCCTAAATTTTTCCGGAGTAGGTTCCCATTGGATGGTATTTTCAGCTAATTCCTCATACAATTGCCATCCTTCATTTTCGTTCTTTTTCATAAATCCTCCTTGGCACATGGATTCTAACAACGTTTTAGTTTGATATTCTAATCCATCATATAGAACTTGGCAAAGTCGCCATTTCTCTATCCCATGGTGAGGGCATTGGGCAAGGAGGTCCTTAAAACGTTCTAAATATTTCCAAAAAGGCTCATTTGCTGTTTGCTTAAACTGTAGGATATTCTTCCTAATCAGTGCAGTCTTGTGAAGGGGATAAAATTTCTTTAAGAAGGCCTTAACAAAATTATCCCAAGAAGATATAGAACCGACCTCTAGACTGTAGAGCCATTTCTTTGCTAAATCCTTCAAAGCAAAGGGGACAAACCTAAGTTTGATGTCATCTTTTCCTAACTTAAGAATATTCATCATGAGACATACTTCCTCAAATTCCCTTATGAAGAAGTATGCATCCTCGGAGTCATGTCCATGAAATTTCGGAAGGGTGTTGATGTATTGTGGCTTAAGCTCAAATGGGTCAACACCTTCATCGTTAAGCTTGATGCAAGAAGGAAGAGAGGTCCTGATAGGATAGATCCTATCTTGGAGTGATGGCGGTTGTGCCATGTATGAGTCGGGCTTGAGCTCGGGTGGTGAACTAGTTCTAGTTAGCCTGGATGTAAGTGGGTCTCTCGACCAAGCGGACATGCACAATTAGCAAACAAGTTCACCCAATCAATCAATAAAAAAGAAAAACAATCAAAAATCCTAATCTAGGGTAAGCCTTGACCTAGACGACTCCTAACTTTAGACTGTCCTTAGGAGGTCTACTGTCGACGTTAACCACAAGCTAATCGGCCAGGTAGGTGGCAAGACCGGTGGGAGGTTTTCCGTCAGAGACGTTCCTTAATTAAATAACCACCGTTCTTCGGGCTTTCGACCCTCAATCCCCTGCCTAGACACCGATTTGACAAGAGTTAATTTCGAACAATTTTCCTCCTTAGGTCAATCTCCTATTGAGTCTGAGTTAACCTAGGGCCAACGTCTAGTCAAATTTTACTTAAGGTTAGGATTGTGAGTGTGACGGATATGATTTGTGGGCCAAGGAAGGGTGATGAAATCCCCACCTTATCTTGTTTATGGGTTATGCCCTTAAGATATTTTTGTGTACGTGTAAAACTGTAGAAAAGTAATCACTCAAGAAAACAGTAAATCAGCCAAGAGTATTTCCTAATCTATATGCTATGCAAACGTACCTTGTCGCCAGCACTCTTCAACAGAAATAAAAAAAGATTAATTGACACGTGCCTAAGATGCAAGAGTCTAATTTTTTTTTATTTATCAACAAATGAGTTACTGTTAATATGCAAGGTGATCACAGAGAATATTTAATAAAGCAGAAAATAAGTTTTTGCAGATTGCAGCAACCTGCAGAAAAATGAATTAGTAGTGAACTACTCTTGTCGTGTTTCTGCGGCTTTTGCCGCGTTTGCGCGGCACAGAAGTAGGCTCTGTTGCTCTGCCTTCGAGGGCAGAGGCACAGAGTTGCTATATGTGTTTTCTGCTATTAGTTTTCTTGTTCTCTGTACCTGCAAACAGAAAGAATAAACAAGTTAATTTTGAGAAAATCGTGCTGTTCCTTCCCCGGCAACGGCGCCAAAATTTTGATTGAGATTTAAGAATTTGTAAATAATAAGAATGAGTTGTAGAGTTCTTAGTCTCAATGCTATCCGCTGTAGCAAGGGCCAAAGCGGGTCGTGATCCTCAGGGAAGGATGCGATGCAAGCTTTTCGGCCGATTCCTCTGTATGCTTTGAATAAAACAGAGAAAGGATTAGATTTGAAGTGTATATGAATAAAGAAGTATGGTTTTACTGATCTACTACCACAACCCATCATGCAAGTCTTGGATGTTGAATTTCATCTTGAGATATATGTGATTCATCATAGGTTATTAAGAATGATTCAAGTAAGAAAAGACGATACAAGATTCTAACTAAGTTACATTATTAAAAACTAAACAATGTTTCATCCTAACATCTAAGTACAGCTTAAGAAAAGATTAATCTTAAATTTAGGCTGTCCTAGTTCTTAAGTATGAAGTCATAAGAAGTCTTTTAAATGTGCAACCTAGATTAAGAAATCTAATTATCAGTTTAATCTTCAAGAACAATAATCATTAAACCTAGAGTTTCTAAAAAATGGTCATCAATCAATTCAAATCCTAACTTGCCCTAGGGTTGCTTAAGTGATCAGCAAACCACATAAAGAATTAGTTAGACATCATTTTTTTATAATTATTTTTTTAATTTTTTTATTTTCTTTTTTTTTTAATTAGACGAAAAGAAGAAGAAAGAAAACAAGAGATTGCAGATGAAAACCGAAGCAAATAAACACAGAGAAAAGAAATAAAAATTGACAAGAATTAAATATGCAACAGAAAGTAACCTTTATTCGAAAGTACGTCTCCAAATACAAGCTCATTCTTCTCCACAAAGCCTTAAAAACGAAATTACAACGTGCAGAATTTTAAGAAAAAGCTAAAGAAAAACCCTAATCTTCTCTGGATGCCCTCTCTGCTGCGCCTGCAGGGGTATTTATAGGTGCAGAAGGCGATAGAGTCCCGGATAAACTCCTCCACGAAAACTGGTAGATGGATAAGGCAGGATTGCCGCGGAAATGCGGCTTGGGCCGTGTTTCCGCGGCAACAGTCTGATCTTTGGCCGCGCGCTTTCGCGCGTGGCCTCCTCTGGTCCGTCCATCTGGGCATATGCTTCTGGATGCTGGATCCTGGCTCTTCATTTTAGATTTTCGAGATAACTTAGAAATCAAGTTACCCTAAATCCAAATCCCTTCAAAATGAATCTCATCCTTGCACTCTTATTTATCCTCATCCACCAAGCATTTAGGGTAGAATAGAACTCTATCCTTTCCCTCTTTGTAGTATTTGCAATTTTTACACTTTGTATTTGCACTTTTGACTTCTTATAATTGCACTTTTACACCTGGGCTTGGACTTGGGCTTGGATATGGGCTTTTGGGCTTCATTAAGCTTTAATTCTTTATTTAATTCAAAACTCAAGGCCTGCACACATTAAATAACAAAATATTAATAAATGTGCATTATTATATGAATAAATGTGAAAATGTGATAGTAAATATGATGACAATTATGCATTTTTCACTACCAATCAGAAAGTCCCTGAGCCAAGTTACACCAAGCTAGAGCCTTCTCTCCTATGAAAAACGTCCTCTTGCGTCATTTGCCTTTAAGTGCCATTATCTTTGCAAAATACTTCAAAAAGCCATCATGACTAGTACAAACCTGAAACTCATTCTAAACAACTTATTAGTACCAAATAGCTTCTATGTGTTTTGTTATCACCAAAACTTAAACAAATAGAGAGTGTAACCTTTTGGGCCAACAGTTACAAACATTTTGAACCATTTTTGTGACTTGAAAATTTTGCCTTAAACCAAAAACCATATTTTTCAAAACTTGGATTTTTGAAATTGAAATCCGATTTTTCCAAAATACATGTAAATATAAAAACATGATACTTAAACAATTTTGAACATATAGTATATGGACAGAATCCAATATACATGAAAGAAATATATATCAATTTTTTGATATTAAATTCAAAAATAAGTTTTGTTTAAATACAAAGCCCAAATACATGAGTAGATTATCAAAATAAGTTTTTCTAAGAATATGAAGCATACATGTATATAGATCAAATCTAATATACATTAAACCATATAAACTTGTTTTTATTCTATCTATTCATGAAAACCAAGATCGGTTAAACCGAAAATCAAAACCAATAAACATGAAACTTAAAACTAGTGTGTGTATTGTGAACTTGAGCATATCACACTATCTAATCTTTAACAATCGATCTAAACTAACTATTCTAAAACAAACTGGGGTCTTCTTATAGGACGCCGTCTCCAAGTTGACTCGATCCAAAAGCGATTCCCCGAGCTTGACTCCAACGAGTGCTAGATGTGAACTTTGACGGTCGAGCTCTTGAATCACCATATGAAAATTCCAAAACACTTTTGTTGAAGCTAATCACCTACTAATATCTTGGTTAAATATTTGAAACTAAATATCACAAGATTATTAGTAAACTATAACTACATGAGTTAATCATCATGAAAACTAAAGTGAAAGGCCTCTGAGCCAACACAAACTCCATAATTTATGTGAGCACTTTGCTTTTATTTAAGATATTGAGCCCAAAAACATCCTCAAAGCCGAGGCCGATTCAATTGGTTGCTTACAATACAAGACGAGCTCAATCAATTTGAGCGCAACCAAGTTTGGCATCTTATTCCTAGACCCCATGATAGACCAACTATTGGTACTAAATGGATCTTTAGGAATAAGTTGGATCAGTCGGGTAATGTTATTATAAATAAAGTTAGGTTAGTGGCCCAAGGTTACACAAAAATCGAAGGTATCAATTTTGAGGAAACCTTTGCACCCGTACACGACTTGAAGCCATACAGATGACACTTGCCTTTACTTCTTTTAAAGATTTCAAACTTTTTCAAATAGATGTCAAAAGTGTGTTTTTAAATAGTTTTATAGAAGAGGAAGTGAATGTTGAACAACCACCCGGGTTTGCTGATCCCACACATCTGAATTTTGTTTACAAACTTGATAAAGCTTTATATAGTTTAAAACAAGCTCCTAGAGCTTGGTATGAAAGGCTTTCAACTTTTCTAATTTCAAATGATTTTAATAAGGGTAAAGTTGACACCACCTTGTTTACAAAACATACAGATAGTGATATCCTAACTGCTTAAATTTATGTTGATGATATAATTTTTGGATCCACTAAAGAAAAGCTTTGTAAAGAATTTGACTCATGCATGAAAAATGAGTTTGAGATGTCTATGATGAAAGAGCTAACTACTTTCTTAGACCCTAAATCAAGCAAAAGAGTGATGGAATCTTCATCAATCAAGCCAAGTACACAAGAGAACTCATCAAGAGATTTGAACTTGAAGATGCAAAACTAAGCAAGACTCCCATGTGTTGGCCCAGAGGCCTTTCACTCTAGATTTTTTGATGATTAACTCATGTAGTTATAGTTTACTAAAATCTTGTGATATTTAGTTTTAGATATTTGATCAAGATTTTAGTAGGTGTTTAGCTTCAACAAAGGAGGTTTGGAGCTTTCACATGTTGATTCAAGAGCTCGCACATCAAGATCGCATCTAGCACTCGGTTGGAGTCAAGCTCGTTGGATCATATTTGGATCGAGTCAACTTAGAAAAGGAGTTCTACAAGAAGACCTCAGTTTGTTTAGTTTAAGGTTGTTTAGATCTTGTGTAAAGAATAGATAGTGTTGATATGCTCAAGTTCACACACACAAATTTAAAGTTTATTGGTATTGGTTTTCGGTTTAACCGATTTTGGATTTCATGTCAAAAACATAGATAGATATCTTTATATGTATATGAAGGTACACCTAGAGGGGGGATGAATAGGTGTACGGCTAATCTAATGAACTAAATACGGAAATTAAAACTTAATTGTAACTACACTTAATACAACCAATGAGTGTAACTGAATTCCCGGTGAAGGGCTCTGGACTAACTCCTCTTGATTCCTCTGAATAAGAGTTGAGGCGCTATATGAAGCTCTCGTGATTAAGCACAAGTGAGGCACACACAAATAAACCAAGCATATAATGAATGTATGACAATATAAATGATGCAAGGCACAATATAAAGAGAGAGAGTTAGAGTCAATGGATCAAGCGCAAACAACAAGATTTGTTTCGAGGTTCGAGCACCCAGCTCTACGTCCCCACCTTCACCTAGAAGGATTTCCAATCCACTAACCTGTCCACACAAGACTCCCACACAGGGAACCTCCACCGAGGATTGGGGGCAATTACAATATGGAGTACACAACTCCTCTCTCAACCAAAACAACCTCTACACTTAGAGGCTAGGTACAAAGCCACCACAATATCCACCTTACAAAAGATGGATAAGCACAAAGCCAAACAAGGATCATCTCACACTTGAGGGATACAACCCAATTGCACAACCTCCTCTACACTAAGAGGGAAAGGCACAAAGCCAAGCAATGATAAGGGTTTACAACTTGGTGATCAAAAGACCACAAACCAATTTCTTTTCCACAAAAACAAGAATCCTATAGAGAGGATAGAATGATAAGCTTAAGTGTGGAAAACAAAGTGTTTTTAACAAAGAAAATCACTTTGGAAACTGTCCAAAAAGATATAGAATTTTTAGATCAAAAACAATTCCCAAAAACTATTTTCTTTGAAATAACAAAACACTTTAAAAACAAATAGAGAATAGGAATTTGAACTCAAAAACTTTTTGCTGAAACACTTAGGAAGTAGGAAATTTTTGCTTTGAAAATTCTTGAAGAAAACCTCTCTCAAATGGGGTTTTTATAGCCTCTTTAAAAAACTAACCGTTGGCTGCAAATATGGTCAGATTTGACCATCCGGTCGACCGGCCGGTTGACCGGCCAACGGTCGAATTTTGACCGTTGCCAATCACCGGTCGACCGCCCTTAACCGAGAGTAAGGGGACTTCAGTCGGTCGATCGTCCGGTCGGCCGGCCAAAACCTATGGCCTTTGTGCACGTCTCGTGCACGACCGGTCGACCGTTCCGGTCGACCGGCTCTTGGTTCGGTCGACCGGCACGGTCGACCGCCAGGGCCTCGCAGAAACAGTAAAGGGACTGAAAAACAGGGTTTTTAATTACAAAATAAATCCCATAAAATCTCTAAAAATCCACAAAAATAAGTTCAGTATAATACATTGATATACAAAATTGTTTGAGTAAAAATCAAATCAAGTTACAAACATTTTGAAGTCTTTTTGTGTTATGAAAATTTTTAAAACCAAAAACTGTATTTTTTAAAACTTAGATTTTTCAAATGGAAATCCGATTTCTCTAAAACTCATCCAAATACAAAAATATGATATTTAAACAACTTTTAGGCATGTAGTATATGGATATACTTCAATATATATATTAAGATATATATATCAATGTTTTGATATTAAATCCGAAAATATGTTTTGTTAAAACACAAAACTCCAAACACATAAATAGGCATATCAAAATAAGTTTGTCTAAGATATGAAACATACATGTATATAGAACACATCTAATATACATTAAACATTGTAAACTCGTTTTGATTTTATCTATTCATGAAAACCAAGATCGGATAAATCAAAACCGAAAACTAAAACATAAAAACTTAAACAAATGTGTGTGTTGTGAACTTGAGCATATCACACTATCTAGTCTTTACAAATGAATCTAAAACATAAACTAAACTAAGTACCAAAGTCTTCTTGACAAACTCCGTCTTCAAGCCGACTCGATCCAAACCGTGATCCACCGAGCTTGACTCCAACGAGTGCTATATATGATCTTGATGCTCGGGCTCTTGAATCACTATGTAAGAAGCTCCAAAACACCTTTATTGAAGCTAATCACCTACTAATATCTTGGTTAAGGATCTGAAACTAAACATCACAAGATTATTAGTAAACATAACTTCATGAGTTAATCATCATCAAAACTAGAGTGGAAGGCCTCTGGGCCAACAATCTCCCTCTTTTTGATGATGACAAACCTCATGGAGTTATATATGCATGGATTAAAGTAAAACTTCAAAGAAGCTCCCCTTAACTCATGCATCACAATAAAGAAATAAATATGTAATGAAAGCTCATAAACATGTATGCAAATACAAGGAGATAAACATGCATGAACAAAGAGATAAACATGCATGAACAAGCATGAAACACATCAAATTCTTTTTCTCCTATTTGCAAAACAAAACATATATGCATAAACATAAATCCTTCTCCCCCCTTATGTATAAAGTAAGGAAAAAAAACATGCATATATACTAAAATACTTCTTCCCCTTTTTGTCAATCATCAACAAAGGGGTTAAGTAAACATAAAAACAATGTTTTCCCCACAAAGAGGTGAACTCAAATTAATTAATTAAGAGATATATGTGATATACATTCATGAAGACGCTAAGTTAACTTCTCTACATACATGCATTACATGAAAAAAGGATGACAAGCCCTAATTCACAGAACACATAATATGCAATGCATAAGAAGAGATGTGAAGCTCCCCCTACACACGTGTACCGCATAAAGAAGAGTTGTCAAGCTCCTCAATATAAGATACACTCAACATGAATCTATATATAGAAGAGATGTTAAGCTCCCTTGCATATAGGCAATATAAATCAAAACATTTTTAATTTTCTTATTAAAACAAAATTTTGAGATATCTTAGTAAATCAAATTTTAAGATATCAATTGTAAATAAACATTACAAATTTTGAATTTTTCTTAAATTAAGATATCACAAGATATAGATACCATATGAAATAAAGTCATTGGTGATACCAAATTGTAGGTAAACAAATAAATATCTTAATGCCAATTGAAAGTATTTTTCATTTTGAACATATGATACCAAATTAAAATCAATATTCATTTCTCAATTATTTTTCATCATAAAGTATGGGAGTGGAAATCAAAGGTAAACAAAATACCAATTGAAAGATAAAATACGAATTTTCTCCCCCTTTATGAAATACCAAATAAAATGATGCATAAGCTTGTATAAGAAACCAATTGAAATATAATCAATTGAAATATTTAAAATCAAGCTTAGCATAATCAAAATTTGTGCTCAAAGATATAGAGACATAGTAAGCACAAATAAAACATATATATGAGTATACAAAAAGAATGTCAATAGTGATACCAATTGAAAGAATCCAATGATATCAATTGAAAACACAATAAGATTAAGTGTATAACTCATATTACCTTTCCACCCATTTCATGCACAAGTTTAAAAGGATTTTCAATATTAAGCATACAAGGCATGGTCGCCCAACCAACTGCCCTTAAAATGGAAAGGGTTTTCAAAATAGGTTTAAAAATAATTTAGCATAATTGAAAACTCTACCAAAATGAAGAATACGAACTAGTTATAAAAAAATTTTGTAAACTAGTACGTAATCCTTCAAGTAAGGAATAAAATAAAAAATATTTCATGAAAAACATGTAGATCACATGATCACCAAACACTCAAAATCTATATAGCACAAATTGTACTCATGAAAACAAAATCATGAGAAAACACTAAATAAGATGAGTGTACAAGTGTTATGTAAAGTACATTATCATGAAACTGGGCAATCAAGCTCAATAAGAAATTCCTTAAAACATGAAAATCATCAAAATGATTTAATCTTCAAGGTATATGTATGTGATTGAGATTTTATCGATTGAAATAGAGTTCAGAATTCTTAGTCTCAATGCGAATCCGCTGTAGCAAGGGCTCGAGCGGGTCGTGATCCTCAGGGAAGGATGCGATGCAAGCTTTTGCGGCAGATTCCTCGTATGCTTTGAGTAAACACAAAAGAGATTAGATTTGAAGAGAATATGGATTAAGAAACATGGTTTTACTGATCTACTACCACAACCCACTATGCAAGTCTTGGATGTTGAATTTCATCTTGAGATAAATGTGATTTACCCTAAGTTATTAAGAGTGATTCAAGTAAGAAAATACGATACTAGATTATAACTAAGTTACATTATTAAAAACTAAACAAGTTTCATCCTAACATCTAAGTACAGCTTAAGAAAAGATTAATCTTAAATTTAGGCTGTCCTAGTTCTTAAGCATGAAGTCATGAGGAGTCCTTTAAATGTGCAACCTAGATTAATAGATCTAGTTATCCGTTTTATCTTCAAGAAAAACAATTACTAAACCTAGGATTTCTAATGGATGGTCATCAATCGATTCAAATCCTACTTGCCTTAGGGTTGCTTAAGTGATCAGCAAACTATACAAAGAATTAGTTGGACATCATCTTTTTTTTTAATTTATTATTTTTTTTTATTTTTGATTAGAAGAAAAGAAGAAGAAAGAAAACACGAGATCACAGATGAAATCGAAGAGAATAAAAACAGAGAAAATAAAATAAAATAACAAGAATTAAATGTGCAAAAGAAAGTAACCTTTATTGCAGATGAGATATCCAATTACAAAGTTCCTTCTTCTTCCACAACGAGCATGAAAATAAAAATTACAACTTTGAAATAAAAGTGGCTAAAGAAAAACCCTAATCGTCTCTGCATGCCCCTCCCTGTTGCGACTGCACGGATATTTATAGTGTAGAATGTAGAGGAGTCCCGGATAGAAGTGCCAACGAAATCTGGTACCCATCTCTATCCAAACTGCCGCGGATGCGCGGCTTTTGCCGCGCCTCCGCGGCAGTTTAGTGGCTGCTGGCCACGCGCTTTGGCGCGTGGCCTCTCCTGGTCCGTCCATGTGGGCTCCTGCTTCTAGAAGTGTGATCCAGGCCTTTTAATCTAGATTTTCGAGATAACTTGGTAATCAAGTTACCCTTAATCCAGATTTCTTCAAATCTTCTCTCCACGAAATTCCTCTTTATCTTGGCCTTTTATCCTCATCCTGCAGGTGTTTAGAGTTGGATAGAAGTCTATCCTTCCCTAATCTCTGATATTTGCAACTTTTAGCCCTTGTATTTACATTTTGACTCTTTGTATTTGCGCTTTTTCACCTGGGCTTCAAACATGGGCTTGGATCTGGGCTTTTGGGCTCTTTAAGCTTTATTTATTATTAAAATAATAATTCGAGGCCTGCACACATTAAATAACGAAATATTAATAAATGTGCATTATAATATGAATAAATGTGCAAATGTGATGGTATATATGATGACAATTATGCATTTTTCACTACCTATCACACCCCCACACTTATCTTTTTGCTCGTCCTCGAGTAAAAATCAAAAAGAAAGAGAAAAATCTAACTAGCTAACTCACTTTCGTAGGAATCACGGTTGCACTTAGCATGTGCAACAAGCCGTTAAACCCCTAGGTTACCCTAGAGGACGAGTGTTGTCTCGTGAGGGTTTTCAGCGGATTACACCCACAAAATCCATAAAAAGGAAAATATTTGAATTATATTTGAAGAGACTAAGTAGTCTATAAGTTTTAGGATTATCATTTTTATTCATTCTTCAAACCTGGTCTTTATAAAGTCAATTGTTATTCATTTTAGGTAAGGATTAAAATTGAATTTCTAATATAGTCTTTTTCGTTACCAAAAGTCATATGCACCCTTGTGAATCTAGGAATTCCTTAACTTGGACTCTCATGCCTCTTTATTATTTTTATAACATCATCTAATTTTCTTTCGTGTAAGTATCAAGGCTTCTTGAGGCCCTCATACCTAACTAATTGACTATTAGATGTGTTAATATAATTTTTTTTTTTTTCAGCATGTATAACTCATCTAATTTTCTTTCGTATAAGTATCAAGGCTTCTTGAGGCCCTCATACCTAACTAATTGACTAATAGATGTGTTAATACATATATTATATTTCTTAGTCTTCTTAGGCTTTCTAATCCACCCATGTAACGAACTTAAAGTCGGTGGCTCCCAAACCGGTTGGCTTTAGGGCACCAGGTGAGAAAACACCCCGCGGACTCAAATTCGAGTGAACTAGGCCCCAAAACTAAGGACTTTATTTTATTTACTCACCTTTAGGCATGAATACTTATGCTTCTTGAGGCACATGTATCAGCTTAATTGGTGATATTATTATTATTATTATTTTTTTTTTTTTTTTATGAGGCACAAGGTCTTTGTCTTAGAATCCTAGATATGCATTTGGTATGCACATTTCATTAAGGTAAAAATCAAGACTAATTATTTATTCAATTTCTCTCCTATACCTAAAAATTAAACAATTTATTTATTTTGACCAAGTTTTTAGAAATCCTAATCATGATTTTCCTAATCCTTAAAACTAACTTAGATTTCTTTCAAAAAATAAGTCAAAATATTTCCTTTTTATAACATTTTTTTTATTAGCAATTTTTTTTTAAATGTTAAAAAAAAATTTTTTTGTTTTTTTTTTAAAATGTTAGAACAAATAAAGAGAAAAATATTTTTTTTTTTAATCTTTTCTATGTTAGTAAACCCTCCCCCACACTTATCTCATGCATTGTCCTCAATGTATGAAATGTATGAATGCATGAAGAAAAATGTAAAGAGAGGCAAAGAATAATAGTATACCATAATATGTACAACACATGTATCACTCTCACCTAGAGCTGCTTAGGATTCATCCCTCTAGCTCGTTTCCCATCATTCCAATGGGTTCTCTTTATAAGGCACAATGGGGAGACCAACATTTTTGTTTTAACTTTCTCTCCCCCCAGTTTCATCTTCTTTAGGCTCTTCCTCATCATATGTCCACCTCCATTATTCAAAAATTCATCACACCTTTCAGTTGGAACTTCCTTGCCGAGAAATTCTAGCTCAGTTCCGTACATCTCCTCAAAACTTAAATCAACACTTTTCCCTGGAAGTGAATAATTAACCAACATCTCCTTAATCGGTGTATCTAAACATAGGAGTTCTTCTTCAAAGAGACTTTCGAAAGTTAAGTCAATCGGAGTTTCTTGAACTATATTCTCATGCGATATTTCAGTGCTTGGCTCTTTGAAGATACTTAGATCAAATCTTCGTTTTTTAAAGGGAACTTTAAAATTATAATCCTCAACATGTGTCATCTTATCACTAAAATCGCACTTATCCTCAAATAACTTGTCAAGAAATAGAGACTCATTTTCACTTTCTTTTTCACAAATGTTCTCGATGAAGTTCACCTCAAATGTTTGGTCTTTAATCTTACGAGATTGGTTTTCCAGGTTGAAGACATTGACCTCTTTAGTCATGTTTCCAAAGGTCAACCTCATTGATCCATTCCTACAATTTATGATTGCATTTGCAGTTGCAAGGAACGGACGCCCTAGGATAACGGGAGTTTGAGACCGAAGAGTGGATACAGGTTCGGTCTCCAGAACAACAAAATCTACTGGGTAGATAAACTCCCCAACTTGGACGAGCACATCGGTAATTTCTCCTTTGGGAATTTTTATGGATCGGTCAGCCAATTGGATTGTAACCTTAGTCGGACTAAGTTCGCCCAACCCCAGTTGTTGGTAAACTGAGAAGGGGAGTAAGTTGATACTTGCTCCCAAATTAAGAAGTGCATGCTTAATTGCAGTTTGACCTATTGTGCAAGAGATGGTGGGGCAACCAGGGTCCTTATACTTGACAGGGATCTGGTTAGACAATAGCTCACTAATGTTAGTGGCTAGAAAAACCTTCTTGGGCACATTAGTCTTTCTCTTCTTTGTGCACATGTCCTTAATAAACTTGGCATACTTAGGGACTTGTTGAATTGCATCAAGAAGAGGTATATTGATCTTGACTTGATTAAAAATCTCTCGTACCTTATCCATTTGTGCACATTGCTTATCTTTAAGCCTATTTGGGTAGGGTGCGATGGGCTTGTGCATATCTTCGGCTGACTTGTTTTTTTTCATGTTGTTGGCATTAAGTTGGGATGGAGTGGGATCAGGCAAGCTGAATGCTTGTTTAGAACTTGATGGTGTTGATACTTGGTTATCAACTTGTTTTCCCGACCGTAATGTATGAATCGCATTGCACTGACTCATATGATTCTCTTCAGCCAAGTGAGCTTGACTAGAGTTCCTAGGGTTTGGGAATGGTTGACTAGGTAGAGTACCCTTTTGCCTTTCTTGCTGATTCATTTGCATCTCTATCCTAGTCAAGACTTGAGCCAGCGTGTCATTGCTTTTAACGATGGTGTCCACCTTTCTTTCCAGATTGGAGAGCCTTGTTTCCATTTGTGAATATTGGAAAGAGGGTGGAGGATTTTGATAGGGCGGATTTTGGAAATTGTTGGAGAATTTGGGCCTAGTTTGATCATTGTTACTTTGGCCCCAAGACAAATTGGGATGGTTTCTCCAACCGGGATTGTAGGTGGGCGAATATGGATTGTTGGCGGGCGGATTGTTGGTGGGCCTTGTGAAGGCCGCACTCATATGTTCGGGCAAGCTTTGATGCGCGATAAAAACAGGACATTCCTCGAACACATGGTTCATATCTTGACAATAAGTACAGCCCGCCGAAGTTGTTGGGCTGACTTGGTTCACAGAGACTGGCTCTTTAGTTTCAAGAGCCTCTAGTCTTCGCATAACAGCAGCTAACTTAGCATCGGTTGCTATGTTGGCCTCAATGGAATGGATACCTCCTTTTGAAGAAGTAGGGTCATTAGTCCTAGATTTTTCAGGAGTAGGTTCCCATTGGATGGTATTTTCAGCTAATTCCTCATACAATTTCCATCCATCAGTTTCGTCCTTTTTCAGAAATCCTCCTTGGCACATGGATTCTAACAACGTTTTAGTTTGATATTCTAATCCATCATATAGAACTTGGCATAATCGCCATTTCTCTATCCCATGGTGAGGGCATTGGGCAAGGAGGTCCTTGAAACGTTCGAAGTATTTCCAAAAGGGCTCATTGGCTGTCTGCTTAAACTGTAGGATATTCTTCCTAATCAATGCAGTCTTGTGAACAGGATAAAATTTCTTTAAGAATGCCTTAACAAAATTATCCCAAGAAGATATAGAACCGGCCTCTAGACTGTAGAGCCATTTCTTTGCTAAATCCTTCAAAGCAAAGGGGATAAACCTAAGTTTGATAGCATCGTCTCCTAACTTAGGCATATTCATCATTTGACATACTTCTTCAAATTCCCTTATGAAGAAGTATGCATCCTCAGATTCAAGTCCATGAAATTTGGGAAGAGTGTTGATGTATTGTGGCTTGAGTTCATATGGGTCAACACTTTCGATAGTGAGCTGGATGCAAGAAGGAAGAGAGGTTCTAATAGGATAGAACCTATCTTGGAGTGACTGTGGTTGTGTCATGTGTGAGTCGGGCTTGAGCTCGGGTGGTGAACTAGTTCTAGTTAGCCTGGATGTGAGTGGGTCTCTCGACCAAGCGGTCATGCACAATCAGCAAACAAGTTCACCCAATCAATCAAAAAGAAAAAGAAAAACAAACAAAAATCCTATTCTAGGGTTATCCTTGACCTAGATGACTCCTAACTTTAGACTGTCCTTAGGAGGTCTATTGTCGACGTCAATCACGAGCTAATCGGCCAGTTCAGGGCAAGACCGGTGGGAGGTTTTCCGTCAGAGACGTTCCTTAATTAAATAACCACCGTTCTTCGGGCTTTCGGCCCTCAATCCCTTCGCTAGACACCGATTTGGCAAGGGTTAATTTCGAACAACTTTCCTTCTTCGGTCAATCTCCTATTGAGTCCGAGTTACCTTAGGGCCAACGTCTAGTCAAGTTTTAATTAGGGTTAGGGTTGTGAGTGTGACTGGTATGATTTGTGGGCCAAGGAAGGGTGATGAAATCCCCACCTTATCTTTGTTATGGGTTATGCCCTTAAAATGGATTAGTGTATGTGTAAAGCGGTAGAAAAGTAATCACTCAAGAAAGCGGTAAACAACCAATAGTGCTTCCTAATCTATATGCTATGCAAACGTACCTTGTCGCCAGCACTCTTCAACAGAATTAAAGAATTAAAAATAGACACGTGCCCTAAAATGCAAGAGTCTAAAAATATTTTTTTTTTATTCAACAAATAGGTTAATGTTAATTATTAGCAGTTGCAGTGTGATCACAGAGAGATAATAACACAGCAGAAAATATACTTTTGCACTGCAGAGCAACCTGCAGAAAAATCCGTCAGTAGTGCACTACAAGTGCCGCGGATTCGCGGCTTTTGCCGCGTTTCTGCGGCAAACTTGTAGGTCCAAGTGCTCTGCCTTCGAGGGCAGAGGCACTGGATAGCTATATGTGCTTTCTGCTGCTCTGATTTTGTTTCCTGTTCTCTGTACCTGCAACAGAAAAGAAAGAATGATTAGAACGAGGAGATCGTGCCGTTCCTTCCCCGGTAACGGCGCCAAAATTTGATTGAGATTTTATCGATTGAAATAGAGTTCAGAATTCTTAGTCTCAATGCGAATCCGCTGTAGCAAGGGCTCGAGCGGGTCGTGATCCTCAGGGAAGGATGCGATGCAAGCTTTTGCGGCAGATTCCTCGTATGCTTTGAGTAAACACAGAAGAGATTAGATTTGAAGAGAATATGGATTAAGAAACATGGTTTTACTGATCTACTACCACAACCCACTATGCAAGTCTTGGATGTTGAATTTCATCTTGAGATAAATGTGATTTACCCTAAGTTATTAAGAGTGATTCAAGTAAGAAAATACGATACTAAATTATAACTAAGTTACATTATTAAAAACTAAACAAGTTTCATCCTAACATCTAAGTACAGCTTAAGAAAAGATTAATCTTAAATTTAGGCTGTCCTAGTTCTTAAGCATGAAGTCATGAGGAGTCCTTTAAATGTGCAACCTAGATTAATAGATCTAGTTATCCGTTTTATCTTCAAGAAAAACAATTACTAAACCTAGGATTTCTAATGGATGGTCATCAATCGATTCAAATCCTACTTGCCTTAGGGTTGCTTAAGTGATCAGCAAACCATACAAAGAATTAGTTGGACATCATCTTTTTTTTAATTTATTATTTTTTTTTATTTTTGATTAGAAGAAAAGAAGAAGAAAGAAAACACGAGATCACAGATGAAAATCGAAGAGAATAAAAACAGAGAAAATAAAATAAAATAACAAGAATTAAATGTGCAAAAGAAAGTAACCTTTATTGCAGATGAGATCTCCAATTACAAAGTTCCTTCTTCTTCCACAACGAGCATGAAAATAAAAATTACAACTTTGAAATAAAAGTGGCTAAAGAAAAACCCTAATCGTCTCTGCATGCCCCTCCCTGTTGCGACTGCACGGATATTTATAGTGTAGAATGTAGAGGAGTCCCGGATAGAAGTGCCAACGAAATCTGGTACCCATCTCTATCCAAACTGCCGCGGATGCGCGGCTTTTGCCGCGCCTCCGCGGCAGTTTAGTGGCTGCTGGCCACGCGCTTTGGCGCGTGGCCTCTCCTGGTCCGTCCATGTGGGCTCCTGCTTCTAGAAGTGTGATCCAGGCCTTTTAATCTAGATTTTCGAGATAACTTGGTAATCAAGTTACCCTTAATCCAGATTTCTTCAAATCTTCTCTCCACGAAATTCCTCTTTATCTTGGCCTTTTATCCTCATCCTGCAGGTGTTTAGAGTTGGATAGAAGTCTATCCTTCCCTAATCTCTGATATTTGCAACTTTTAGCCCTTGTATTTGCATTTTGACTCTTTGTATTTGCGCTTTTTCACCTGGGCTTCAAACATGGGCTTGGATCTGGGCTTTTGGGCTCTTTAAGCTTTATTTATTATTAAAATAATAATTCGAGGCCTGCACACATTAAATAACGAAATATTAATAAATGTGCATTATAATATGAATAAATGTGCAAATGTGATGGTATATATGATGACAATTATGCATTTTTCACTACCTATCAGTATGTCATGTTCAAACTAAAATATACATACATATCCAAACATAACAAGTCCACAAAAGTATATGCATGAAGGCAAGTGGCTCAAGGATGTATATGTATAGCTAATAGTTTAGATAAAATAGATAATACATGAAGTTAAACTATAAACATGAAAACATGTATAAAATGGGAATACAAGTCAAATGCATGAATCATCAAAACTAGACTATACTAGTACATCTAATGAGTACAAATGAGCGTTCAAGTACAAACATATAATGGTCTATTTGTGGCTCACTAGTTGTACAAGTATATATCCTAGTTTTAATAAAAACTAACATTCAAACAAGTAATCAAAACATGAAGCATGGAAGTGAAAAACAAAACTCATAAACATCCATATGATCAATATGTATATGCACATGTATTAGATCTAAGACATACATATTAGTTAAAAAAAAAAGGTGAGAACACTAAATATAAATCCATATAAAACATGGGTATCTCAAATAACTAAACATGTATATCACTAATCTAATAAATATGGCATATGACATAATGATCATAAAACATCAAAACATGCTAAAAATGAATAATATGAAAGTATGTAAACATAATGGGAGTTAGATATCGTTACCAAAATAATGAAGGCAACTCTCCAAGTCTCCAAAACAAGATGGTCCTCCCACCAAACTCCCCTTGAAAGTGATGCATCCAAAATGTCCTCATAAAGCTCGGAACGCATCCACTTTAAGGTATCATCACTCTCACGTCATGCGAGAGCCCACACCTACATCAAATACAATAGGGGTGGTCTTTGGTACCCACACTCTTTGGGTCCATGGGGGTTATTACCTTTCCTAACCCAAACAAATTTAGTTGCTAAATTTACATCATGAACTCTATCATAGCAAAATTTAGCAAGGTGGCCCTTACGTCCACAATGTGTACAGGTGTACACATGAGCATAAAATGTGTGATGTGCATGAGCGTGCGAAGCATGTGTATGCCGTGTATGGTGTGCATGCATAGAAGGAACTTGTTTCTTTCGAAACAAAGATTCCAAACGTGTATAGTTCAAAGCACATTGGCTCATAGTGGAGCCCAAACAATCCATACTCTTTTTAAGCATACAAATATCATTTTCAATTGTGAAAGAAGAGGTGCATGCAATAGGTGAGCTGGATGGTAAAGCTACACTAGCATGGCAAACATGTGAATCTATATCAATTTTCAAATATTCATTTTTCTTTAAACAAACTTCTAAATCCTTTGAAATTGAAGCAATTTTTATTTTCAAAGAATCGTTCTCTTTTACAACAAAATCAGGTTTTGAAGATATAAATTTATTTTTCTTCAAAACATCATTACAATCAGTTTTATTTTTCAAAATCTCATTTTCCTTTAGGGCAAGGTCTAGTTGAGATTTAAGTGAGTCACGTTCACTAGACATCTCTTTCTTCTCTTGTAAAACCAAATCAAGTCTAGAAGACAAATTTTTATTTTCTTCTTTTAAACCAAGACTTTCCTTTTTCAAAAGTTTATATTTTGAAATTAAATTTTCACAATTTTTAGCAAGTTCATCATTCATGGCTTGTGCCTCTAAACACTCATTGCAATATGAACTAGAGCTAGCATCTAATTGAGTTTCTGATTGTACCTTAAGGGAGTCATTCCCTTAGACCATGAAGCAACGTTCATCGGACTCGTCTCTCCTAGATCTCCTCATCCTATCGATAATCTTTGATAACTCGGGAGAAGTCAAAATGCTCCATACTGCAAAAGCCGAATCATAGTGAGAAAACACATGTAAGTAATCTTTATGAAGAGATGCTCTTAGTGCCTTTAAGGCTATTACATTGGCCTCTATATGCTTGCTATCTTTAGGGTAGGATTCCTTAGTGATGGTAAGGTAAACATGCAAACCTAGGGCTTTTAAATGCCAACTCATCAAAATCTTCTATGTGTCAATTTTAGAGAAATCAAACATAGGAGAGCTATCCATGAGTGCAAACTATATGTGTGCAAAGCAAATGCAAATGTAGATTAGCTAACCAAGATCACACTCCTAGGTGGTTAAACCTAATATTAGGAGCGTGGGCTCTGATATCAATTGAAGGTACACCTAGAGGGGGTGAATAGGTGTATAGCTAATCTAATGAACTAAATGCGGAAATTAAAACTTAATTGTAACTACACTTAATGCAACCAACGAGTGTAGCCGAATTCTCGGTGAAGGGCTCTGGACTAACTAATCTTGATTCCTCTGAATAAGAGTTGAGGCGCTATATGAAGCTCTCGTGGTTAAGCACAAGTGAGGTACACACAAAAAAACCAAGCATATAATGATTGTATGACAATATAAATGATGCAAGGCACAATATAAAAGAGAGAGTTAAAGTCAATGGATCAAGCGCAAACAACAAGATTTGTCTCGAGGTTCGAACACCCAGCTCTACGTCCCCGCCTTCACCCAGAAGGATTTCCAATCCACTAACTTGTCCACACAGGACTCCCACACAAGGAACCTCCACCGAGGATTTTGGGTAATTACAATATGGAGTACACAACTCTCTCAACCAAAACAACCTCTACACTTAGAGGCTAGGCACAAAGCCACCACAATATCCACCTCACAAATAAGGGATAAGCACAAAGCCAAATAAGGATCACCTCACACTTGAGGGATACAACCCAATTGCACAACCTCCTCTACACTAAAGGGAAAGGCACAAAGCCAAGCAATGATAAGGGTTTACAACTTGGTGATTAAAATACCACAAACCAATTTCTTTTTCACAAAAACAAGGATCCTATAGAGAGGATAGAATGATAAGCTCAAGTGTGGAAAACAAAGTGTTTTTAACAAAGAAAATCACTTGGGAAACTCTCCAAAAAGATATAGAATTTTTAGATCAAAAACAATGTCCAAAAGACTATTTTCATTGAAATAACAAAACACTTTAAAAATAAATAGAGAATAGGAATTTGAACTCAAAAACTTTTTGCTGAAAACACTTAGGAAGTAGGAAATTTTTTCTTTGAAAATTCTTGAAGAAAACCTCTCTCACATGGGGGTTTTATAGCCTCTTTAAAAAACTAGCCGTTGGCTACAAATATGGTCAGATTTGACCATCCGGTCGACCGACCGGTCGACTGGCCAACGATCGAATTTTGACCGTTGCCAACCATCGGTCGACCGCCCTTACCCGAGAGTAAGGGGACTTCAATCGGTCGACCGCCCGGTCGACCGGCCAAAACTTATGGCCTTTGTGCATGTCTCGTGCACGTCCAATCGACCATTTCGGTCGACCGGCTCCTAGTACGGTCGACCGGCACGGTCGACCGGCAGGGCCTCGCAGAAACAGTAAAGGGACTGAAAAACAGGGTTTTTAATTACAAAATAAATCCCATAAAATCTCTAAAAATCCACAAAAATAAGTTCAGTATAATACATTGATATACAAACTTGTTTGAGTAAAAATCAAACCAATTTGCAAACATTTTGAACTCTTTTTGTGTTATGAAAATTTTGCCTAAAACCAAAAACTGTATTTTTCAAAACTTAAAATTTTCAAATGGAAATCTGATTTCTCCAAAACTCATCCAAATACAAAAATATGATATTTAAACAACTTTTAGGCATATAGTATATGGATATACTCCAATATACATATTAAGATATATATCAATGTTTTTGATATTAAATCCAAAAATATGTTTTGTTAAAACACAAAACTCCAAACACATGAATAGGCATATCAAAATAAGTTTGTCTAAGATATGAAACATACATGTATATAGAACACATCTAATATACATTAAATAATGTAAACTTATTTTGATTTTATCTATTCATGAAAACCAAGATCGGTTAAACCAAAACCGAAAACCAAAACATGAAAACTTAAACAAATGTGTGTGTTGTGAACTTGAGCATATCACACTATCTAGTCTTTACAAATGGATCTAAAATATAAACTAAACTAAGTACCGAAGTCTTCTTGACGAACTCCGTCTTCAAGCCGATTCGATCCAAACCGTGATCCACAAAGCTTGACTCCAACGAGTGCTATATATGATCTTGATGCTTGGGCTCTTGAAACACCATGTGAGAAGGTCCAAAATACCTTTGTTGAAGCTAATCATCTACTAATACTTGGTTAAGGATCTGAAACTAAACATCATAAGATTATTAGTAAACATAACTTCATGAGTTAATCATCATCAAAACTAGAGTGGAAGGCCTCTAGGCCAACACATTCTATCCATATACAATATGCTTCAAAGTTCTTTAAGTATCTTATTTTTGTATCCATATGAGTTTTGGAGAAAATAATTTTTCATTTCAAAATCCAAGTTTTGAAAAATACATATTTTAGTTTAAAGCCTAATTTTCATATAACAAAAATGGTTCAAATTATTTATAATATGTGTTGAATTTTTGTCACACATATTTGTATTTGAAAGATTTTATAAGAACTTATTTTTGTGGAATTTATGTAATTTTATGGGATTTAATTAAAGTTAAAAAGACAAGTTTTTAATACCCAAAATCCCAACTTGACTGCACTGGCGGTCGACCGGACGGTTGACCAGAGAGGAGTCGGTCAACTGTCACGGTCGACCGATGTGCACGGGACGCGCACAAAGGCCAGCCTATTTGGCCGGTCGACTGCGCGATCGACCGACTGAAAGCACCCCACTCTCGGGTGGGGGCCGGTCGATCAGGCAGTCGACCGTTGGCTTTGCCCCGGTCGACCGGGCGGTTGACTGGAGGCACAATGGTCATAAAAATGACCATTGGCCAGTCGACTGGAAGGGCATTTCTGCCCTTTCCAGACTGCCAATGGGCAGAATTTTGAGAGGCTATAAATATGCCTTCTCTTGAGTTGTTTTCAACGAGTTTTTAGAGAGCAATTTTTTCCACCTTTAAAAGTGTTTAACAACAAGTTTTTAAAAGAGTTTTTAGGCTAAATGATTTTATCTTTATTTGTTTTAAAGTGTTAAAAATTCAAAGAAAAGAGAGCCTTTGGGAAAATGTTTTGATCTTCATTTCTATTTCATTCTAGAGTTTTTCCCAAGAGTTTTTCTTTGTGATTTGTTTTTCAAACTCTTTATATTCTCACACTTGAGCTATCTATCTATCCTATCTATTAGGATCTTATTTTGTGAGAAAAAGTTGTTTGTGATCTTTGTGATCACCGAGAGTTGTAAACCTTCTTTTATTTGTGTTTGTTGGTATCCTTCTAAGTGTAGAGGTGATTATGGAGGTTATAGTGGTATCCCTCTAAGTATAGAGGTAATTGTGGTTGGAGTGTTGGCTAAGTTCCTTATCTCTCTAGTGTGAGGTAATTGTTGTTTGGCTAAGTGTCTTATCCCTCTAGTGTGAGGTGATTGTTGTTTGGCTAAGTGCCCATCCCTCTAAGTGTAGAGGTAATTGTTATTGTGCCTTACCTCTTGTGTAGAGGTTGTTTTTATTAGAGAGAGGAGTTGTGTACTCCTAAATTGTATTACCCAAATCATCAGTGAAAGTTCCCTGTGTGGGAAATCCTATATGGACGCTATAGTGAAAATCCTTCTGTGTGAAGGTGGGGGCGTAGAGCTGGGTGCTCGAATCTCGAAACATATCTTTGTATTTGCATTGATCCACTATCTCTAACTCTCTCTTTATATCTTTCATTAATTCATATTGTTCATATCATATATATACTTGGTATTGTTTGTGTATCATACTTGTGTTGAACCAAGAGAGCTTTATATAGCACCTCAACTCTTATTTAGAGGAATTTAGAGGAGATAGTTCAGAGCCCTTCACCGGGAATTCGGCTACACTCTTTGGTTACATTAAGTGTGTTGCTATTTATTTTTAATTTCGCATCATTTGTCATTAGATTAGCCGTACACCTATTCACCTCCCCTCTAGGTGTACTTACAATCGATATTAGAGCCTACGTTTCTGATATTAGGTTTAACCACCTAGGAGGGTTTGCTAATCTATCATTTGCATTTGCATACATATTTGTTTACACACATTCATGGACTTCATGACCCCTCCTTTGTTTGATGTTTCTAACATTGATGTGTGGAAGCTTAAGATGAGCATGTACCTAAAAACCTTAGGAATGCTTGTTTATCTTGCCGCTACCAAGAAATCTTATCTTGGTAATAGCAAGCATATAGAGGTCAATGCACATACCCTTGAGGCACTTAGATGCACTCTTAACAAAGAATATTTATCTATGATTTCTCATTGTGATTCCGCCTTTACGGTGTGAAATACTTTGACATCTCCCAAGCTTCAAACACCAAAATATGTGGAGGAGGAATCTAGTGGAAATGAGTCCGACGATGCTTGCTACATGGTCCAAGGGAATGACTCCCTTGAGGTAAAGTCGGATACTCAACTAGATGATGCTAGTTCTTCTTGTGATAATTATATGGATGAAGATGCTCTTAATGAAGAACTATCTATTGTTTGTGAAAACCTATTAGAAAAATATAAAGTTTTGAAAAAGAAAACTTTTAAGATAAAAGAAGATAATAAAAATTTGCCTTCTAAACTTGATTTGGTTTTATTAGAGAGGGATGAGATTTCAAATGAAAGGGACTCATTGAAATCCCAACTTAACCTTGCCTTAAAAGAAAATAAATTTTTAAAGAATTAAAATGATTGTGATGATGTTATGAAGAAAAAAAAATTTGTCTTCAAAATTTGATTTTGTTTTGAAAGAAAATGAAACTTTGAAAAATAAAATTGCTTTAATTTCAAAGAAACTAGATTTGGTTTTTAAGAAAAATATTTCTTTTAAAAATGATATTGATTCAAATGTTTGCCATACTTCACCATCTAGTGCTCATATTGTATACTCTACCTCTTCTTCTCATGTTGAAAATGATATAATTATGTTAAAGAAGAGTGTTGATTGTTTGGGCTCCACTTTGAGTCAATGTGCTATGAATCACAAGAAATTGGAATCCATGTTTCGCAAGAAACGTGCACCACATATTCATGCACACCATACACGGCATACACATGCTTCTCACGTTCATACACATGACACTATGTATACTCATGTGTACACTTGTACACATTGTGGACGTAAGGGCCACCTTGTAAAGTTTTGTTATGATAGAGTACATAATGTAAATTTTACAAATAAGTTTGTTTGGGTTAGGAAAGGTGCTAACCTCCATGGACCCAATAGAGTATAGGTACCAAAATTTACCCCTATTCTATTTGGGTAGGTGTGGGCTCTCACATGACGTGAGAGTTTTGGTGTCTTGATGGTGGATGCTCAAGCTTGATGGACACAACTTTGGATGCATCACCTTCAAGGAAGTTTGGTGGGAGACCTAAAGATAAGCCCTATTGGTTTTGGTAACTATCTCTGACTCCTATTTAGTTTACATGCTTTCATTGATGATTTTTAGCATGTTTTAATTTTTCATGATTATTATGTTAAATACCATGATAATTAGACTTGTGATATACATATGTAGTATTTGAGATATACCCATATTTATATGGATTCATATTTGTGTGTTCTCACTTTAGTTTAACTATTGTGTATATCCTAATTTAAAACATGTGCATTTAGCCTTCATATTGGTTTTTATTTATAATTCTTTTGCACTTCATATTTTGATTACATGTTTAGATGTAATTTTCATTAAATCTTGTGTTTACACATTTGATTTTTGTATATTTGTGCGTAATTACTCATTTGTACCCATTAGATGTAATAATATAGCCTTGTTTTGATGATTCGTGTATTTTGACTTGTATTACTTATTTTTTGTGCATTTTTTTCATAGATATGTGTTTTGCTTCATGTATATGTTAATTTTGCTAAAAATTTAATATATATGTATACCCTTGAGTCACTTATTTTTCATGCAAATTCTATTATGGACTCATTTGTGTTTGAGATATGTATGTATACTTTTAGTTTTAACTAAACATACATATACCTTGAAGCATATTTAGTTTTGATGATTTTCATAGATTCATTCATATTTTATTCCTTTCTTGAAGGGCTTCATACTAGTTTACAAAATTATCATAAAACTAATTACGTTATTTTGATAGAGTTTTTCAAATATGTTAAAATTATTTTCAAAAATTATTTTTGAAAACCCCGCCATCAAAGGGCGGATGGATGAGCGACCATGCCTTATATGCTCTAAATGGAAAATCCTTTTAATATGTGCATGAATAGGGTGATAGGTATGAGTTATACACTTGATCCTCATTATATTTTCAATTAGTATCACAACTAATATTTTTTTGTATACTCATATTTATGTTTTTTATATATATGCTTCAAATTTCAAATAGTATCAATTTTGATTGGTATTTAAATTTTCATACATATATATATGATTTGATTGTGCTTACAATATCTTTACATCTTAAAGCACAAATTATGTTATGCTAAGCTTGATTTAGACCTTAATGTCAATTATTTTTTAATTGGTATCTTATACAAATTTATGTATCATTTTAATTGGTATTTCATAAAGGGGGAGAAAATTCATGTTTTATCTTTCAATCGATTTTTATTTTTAATTGGTATCTTACTCCAATTCTTAATGATGAAAAATACTTTGTTTTGATATACTAACATTTTCAATATTGGTATTAATAATCTTAAATTGGTATTATTCTAAATTTGGTATCTTTATTGCAAAATGATTTGTATTTATCCAAAAATTTGATTCTTACTTACAATTGGTATCAATAAATTTGGTTTTTACTTTCAATTGGTATCAAAATTTATAATATATATATATTTCAATTGGTATCAAAAACGTCCAATGTTTCATTTTCTATTGGTATCAAAAATTTACAAGATATTTTCAATTGGTATCTTAAAAATTTTGTTTATGTTCAATTGGTATCATTTATTTTGATTGGTATATTTTTCAATTGGTATCATAATGTTTGATATATATTGCTTATATGTAAGGGACTTAACATCTTCTCTATATATAGATTCATATTGAGTGTATTTCATATTGAAATGATTGACCTCTCTTTGATATATAGTACACGTGTGTAGTAGGAGCTTCACATCTCTTTTTATATATTGTAGATTATGCGTTATATGATAAGGGTGTAGTCATCACTTTTTCATGTAATGCATGTATGCAGGGGGAGTTAATTTTACGTCTCTCCTCTTCATGAATATATATCACATATACAACTTTATTGCTTGATTTGATTTGACAAAAAGAAAAAGATTTTTTTGAGAGTTTATTTATGCCCCTTTGTTAATGATTTGACAAAAGGGGGAGAGAAATTTGGAGTTTTATATATGCATGTAGAAATTTGGAGTTTTATATATGCATGTTTATTTGAGAAATTTGGAGTTTTAAATATGCATGTTTATTTGAGAAATTTGGAATTTTATATATGTGTTTATTTCATTTTCTTATTTTATACAAAACGGGGAAGAAGAATTTTTGAGATTTATATATGCATATTTATTTTTCCAATTGGTAGCAGAGCATATGTGTTTTGTTTATGCAAAAAGGGAGAAGTATTCTTCGTTTATGCATATATGTGTTATTTGGTTTATGCATTCATTGAATATTCTTATTGTTATTGCTATGAATGAGTTAAGGGGGAGCTTCTATGAAGCTTAACTTTAATCCATGCATATAAAACCCCATGAGTTTTATCATCATCAAAAAGGGGGAGATTGTTGGCCCAAAGGCCCTTCAATCTAATTTTGATGATGATTAACTCATGTAGTTATAGTTTACTAATAATCTTGTGATATTTAGTTTCAGATATTTGATCAAGAATTTAGTAGGTGTTCAGCTTCAACAAAAGAGTTTTGAAACTTTCACATATTGATTCAAGAGCTCGCGCGTCAAGATCGCATCTAACACTCGGTTGCAGTCAAGCTCGTTGGATCTTGTTTAGATCGAGTCGACTTGGAGAAGGAGTTCTATAAGAAGACCTCAATTTGTTTAGTTTAAGATTGTTTAGATCTTGTGTAAAGATTAGATAGTGTTAATATCCTTAAGTTCACACACACACACACACACACACACACACACACACACACACACACACAAGTTTAAAGTTTATTGATTTTGATTTTCGGTTTAACCGATTTTGGATTCACATTAATAACATAGATAAATATCTTTATATCTATATTGAATTCTATCCATATATAATATGCTTCAAAGTTGTTTAAGTATCTTGTTTTTGTATCCATATGAGTTTTGGAGAAAACGATTTTTCATTTCAAAAATCTAAGTTTTGGAAAATACAGATTTTGGTTTAAAGCCTAATTTTCATATCACAAAAATGGTTCAAATTGTTTATAATATGTGTTGAATTTTTATCACACATATTTTTATTTCAAAGAGTTTATAAGAACTTATTTTTGTGAAATTTATGTGATTTTATGGGATTTAATTGAAGTTAAAAAGACAAGTTTTCAATACCAAAAATCCCAGCCTGACTGCACTGGCGGTCGACCGGACCAAGAATCGGTCGACCATCACGGTCAGCCGATGTGCACGGGACGTGCACAAAGGCCAGCCTATTCGGTCGTTCAACCGCACGGTCAACCAACTAAAAGCACCCTACTATCGGGTGGGGGCCGGTCGACCGGGCGGTTGACCGTTGGCTTTGGCCCGGTCGACCGGGCAGTCGACCGAAGGCACAACGATCATAAAAATGACTGTTAGTTGATCGACCAAGTAGTCGACCAGAAGGGCATTTCTACCCTTTCCAGGCTGCCAGCGGACAGAATTTTGAGAGGCTATAAATATGCCTTCTCTTGAGTTGTTTTCAACAAGTTTTTAGAGAGCAATTTTTTTCACCTTTACAAGTGTTAATAGCAAGTTTTTAAAAGAGTTTTTGGGCTAAACGATTTTATCTTTATTTGTTTTAAAGTGTTGAAAATTCAAAGAAAAAGGAGACTCTTTGGGAAAGTGTTTTGATCTTCATTTGTATTTCATTCTAGAGTTTTTCCCAAGAGTTTTTCTTTGTGATTTGTTTTCTAAACTCTTTATAATCTCACACTTGAGCTATCTATATATCCTATCTATTAGGATCTTATTTTGTGAGAAAAAGTTGTTTGTGGTCTTTGTGATCACCAAGAGTTATAAACCTTCTTTTATTTGTGCTTGTTGGAATCCCTCTAAGTGTAGACATAATTGTAGAGGTTGTGGTAGTATCCATCTAAGTATAGAGGTGATTGTGGTGGAGTATTGGCTAAGTGCCTTATCCCTCTAGTGTGAGGTGATTGTTATTTGGTTTTGAGCCTTATCCCTCTAGTGTGAGGTGATTGTTGTTTGGCTAAGTGCCCATCGGTCTAAGTATGATGATTGTTGTTGTGTCTTACCTCTTATGTAGAGGTTGTATTTGTTAGAGAGAAAAGTTGTGTACTCATAAGTTGTATTACTCAAATCCTCAGTGGAGGTTCCCTGTGTAGGAAGTCCTGTGTGGATGATATAGTGGAATCCTTCTATGTGAAGGTAGGGACGTAGAGCTGGGTGCTCGACCCTCGAAACATATCTTTATGTTTGCGTTTGATCCACTATCTCTAACTCTCTCTTTATATCTTGCATTGATTCATATTGCTCATATCATTTATATGCTTGGTATTATTTGTGTGCTATATTTGTGTTGAATCAAGAGAGCTTTATATAGCACCTCAATTCTTATTTAGAGGAATTTAGAGGAGATAGTCCAGAGCCCTTCACCGGGAATTCGGCTATACTCTTTGGTTACACTTTGTGTGTTGCAATTTGTTTTTAATTCTGCATCATTTGTCATTAGATTAGCCGTACACCTATTCACCCCCTCTAGATGTACTTACACCATGGCCAATACTACAGAGCTTGACAAGGATGAACAAAGTACAAATGTAGACATTAAACTTTATAGAAGTATGATTGGTAGTTTACTTTACTTAATAGCTAGTAGGACGGATATTATATTTAGTGTGTATTTATGTGCTAGATTTCAATCATGTCCTAAAAAATCTCACTTAATTGCTGTAAAAAATGCATTATTGGATATCTTAAGGACAATATTGAAATGGCCTTGTGGTATCCAAAAACCGGACAATTTCCCATGACAAGTTATTCAGATGCGGACTATACAGTTGTGGAGTGGATAGGAAGAGCACTATACTTGTCAATTTCTAAAAAATTGTCTTGTTTCGTGATCTTCCAAGAAACAAAATTCTGTAACCCTCTCAACCGCCGAGACGGAGTATATTGTGGCCGGGGCTTATTGTGCACAAGTCCTTTGGATGAAACATACTCTTCTTGACTATGATTTGCATTATGACCCTATTAAAATATTTTGTGATAATGCTAGTACCATTAATATGATTAAAAATGTAAATCAACATAGCAACACCAAGTACATAGATATTTGATATCACTCTCTTAGAGATCACTATGAGAGAAGAGATATTGAAAATGATTATGTTTTCACCGATTTTTAACTTGCGGACATTTTTTCTAAACTACTAGATTATAATAGATTTTTATTCATTTGTGGTGAGTTAAATTTTGTATTATAGATTCATAAGTTTTGAAATTGTTTCTTTTATACATGTATTCTTATAAATATCTTTTTCATGTTGATGTCTTTTCCCTTTTTGATGTATGACAAAAAAGGGGAGAAATATTTGAGTTATTTAGTTGTTTTGATATTCTATATCCATTTTGATGCTCATATGCCATGATTCATTATTTTTATTCATTGCATATTTTATTTTGATATTCTATATCCATTTTCATGCTCATATGCCATGATTCATTATTTTTATTCATTGCATATTTTATTTTTGGAGGAAGGAGGATTGGAAGGATGGTAGGCTATATATGCATCTTATTCTATATTGATGTCATCTTTTTATATGCATATATGTGTGACTTGCTTATATTATCAAATCCATTTAAAGTCATAATATTTTTCTTGGAGTTGATAGATAGCATAACTTGAGTGGGAGCTTTTCCAAGCTCTTTCCTATCTTTTATATTAAATAACTCATATGTTTTGTCATCATCAAAAAGGGAAAGATTGTTGGCCCAAGGTTATACAATCACCCAATTTTATGGTTTTGATGATAACAAAACATATGTGATTATTTAGTACTAATCAAGTTCAAGTGTTTAAGCTTATTTCAGGGTTCTAAAGATTCAAGGAGTTTTCTTCCTCTAAATAAAGGTATTAAAGACTCAAGAAGATTCAAATATGGGATTAAAGCTCAAAGCATTCAAACATCGCTAAAGGAGAAGCCGGTTGAAGATCTTATAGTCACCTAGAGCCTTATAAAATATTAGTTTGTTAAAGTGCAAAATATAATTGTGATGCTCATGAAATTACACATATAAAACACATGATTTTGAAAATTACAAGTTTCGGTAGTATTTATATTTTGCGTGTTTAATTTTGATACATGTCTCATCATTTTTTCAAAATTTTATAACAAGTTCAGAAAAATATTTAGAAACTCAAAAGATTTCATAAAACTCTTTCAGGCCAAAACGGTCGATCGGACGGTCAACCGGTGACTGCTTCAGACCAAAATGGGTGACAGCCTTGTTGACCGAGCCTTTAGCTAGGGGCATGCATTGTTTGTGCACGTTGTTGGTCGACTGACCGGTCGACCGCTAACCCTTGCGGTCGACTGACTGAGAGACCCTAACTCTCGGTTGACTAGATCGACCGACCGGTCGGTCGACCGACGGTTTAAGTTTCGATCGACCAACGGTTTAAGTTTTCCATTTGCGTTAAGCTAATACAAGATATTTAGAAAAATATTTGAAACTCAAAAGATTTCATAAAACTCTTTCAGGCCAAAACGGTCGATCGGACGGTCGACCGGTGACTGCTTCAGACCAAAATGGGTGACAGCCTTGTTGACCGAGCCTTTAGCTAGGGGCATGCATTGTTTGTGCACGTTGTTGGTCAACTGACCGGTCGACCGCCAACCCTTGCGGTCGACTGACTGAGAGACCCTAACTCTCGGTTGACTAGATCGACCGACCGGTCGGTCGACCGACGGTTTAAGTTTCGATCGACCAACGGTTTAAGTTTTCCATTTGAACTACCGAGCGATCAACCGAAGCCAATGACTCTTTTTTGGATGACCTGACGGTCGACCGGTCGGTCGACCAACAGGCTGCCAGATGGCCCATAAGGCTAGTTTTTGAATCAATTTTGTTTTTAGTGGATTCCAATTGGCATTTTTGATTTCCAAGTGTCTAAACACACCCCCAAATGACTTGGTATGATTTATAAATGATATTTATTCATTACTTATATAAGTGGGTCATTGGTTTTGATTTTAAATAAGAAAAATACATAAGTTTACAAGTTTTCAAATTTGTTTCAAAAGATAAAAGTTTTTCTAACTTTCAATTTTCAAGTTCTTTCTTTTCAAAGCTATTTTTAATTGGTTTTAAAGTTCCTCTATTTTTTCTAACTGAATTTCATCTCTCACTTAACTTCTTGAGCAACACTTTATATTCTACTATATAAAAAGTTATAAGAGAGAGTATTTATGATTTTGTTGGATCACCAAGTGTTTTGTAACCTTAATTGGCTTTGTGCTACATCTTGTGCAGAGGATTGAGTTGGTAGAGTTGTGTACTCCGATCTTGTTTAGACCAAATTGTAATTCTTTTGTACAAGGTCCATTTGTGAAAGATCCCTTAGAGGATAGTGAAATCCTTCATAGTGGTGAAGGCAGGGACGTAGAACGATGGCTCGAACCTCAGAACAAATTCATTTGTGTTTGCGATTGCTTGTGTCTTGCTCTCTATTGCTTTTCATTTCTCATACTTGTGTAATTGTTCATCTTACATTCTATAATTGCTTTCATTCCATCACTTTTATTACCGGTCTATACTCATCTCAAAAAGGAGGCAATTGAGCACCTCAACTCATTATCTAGAAGAATCAAAGCGGAGAAGTTTTAGAGTCCTTCACGGAGAATTCAGCTTTAATTCTTGTTTTGAGTGACCGTTTGCATAATTCATTATAAATGATTTTAAAATTGCATTTGTTTAGCAAAACACCTATTCACTTCCCTCTACGTGTATTTCACTTTCTTTCTTGGTTCATCTTGGCTAAGCTAATTCTATTACCCCCCTGTAACCCCCTGCTTCCCGGTGTACGTATCACAGTATCAGTACGCGATACGACGTATAAAGTTGATTTGACCTTTCTGGTAGTCATATTGAGCCGATATCAGTTTCAAAAATTATTTTCTAATATTGTAAATTTTTCCGGATTTTCTGGAATTTTTCTGGATTATTTTGGAAACTCTCCGTAGTCGGTGTCGACCGATACCGATAACCGGCCTTACGATTTTTATTTCCCAAACGGAGTTGTATTTTAAGAATCCGCTTTCACCATGTATCTTCGAATCATATTATCTACGTTAAGGTAGTTTTGGGGATTTTTTTGAATTTATCGGAAATCCGGCCAAACCGGTGTCGCCCGATATCGGCGAGACGTTCCGGGATTTTTAATTTGCAAACCGGATTAAATTTCTTCAAACTGTTTTAATATTACGTCTCAGAATAATATTCTCTATTTTTTGTAATTTTTGGGCACCGTTCGAAACTAGACGAATTTTGGGCCGAATTAAATAATATTATTTTAATAATTTAAAATCCTTTTCTTTTCTTTTCTTTTTCTTTCCCCTTCTTCCTTTCTCTGGACGATTCCTCCACCGCCTTTGACTCTCCCACCGCCTCTCTCCCTCCTATAAACTCCTCTCCCCTCTCTCTCCTCACTCTCTCTTTCTCTCTCTCTGCGTGCTCGGTGGGGCCACCACGACCGGCGCGCCGCCGGTGGCCGGCAACCCCAACCGGCGGCCGCCCCCTCTCCTCTTCTTCTCCTCCTCCTGCTGCTGTTGCTTTTCTTCTCCTCCTCCTTTTTCTTTCCTTTCTTTTTCTTTCGTTTTCTCTCTCTCTCTCTCTCCATCTATTTCTCTTCCCCTCTCTCGTGTTCTCTGGGAGCCGCCGCCGGCGAGGCGAGGCGGTGAGGCGCGGCTGGCCGCCGCCAGCCGCCGCCCCTTCCTTTTCTCTCCCTCCTCTTTTTATCTCTCTCTCCCTGGCGCGCGGCTTGACTTGCCGCCGCGCCGCCGGCGGCCGGGGTCGCCGCCGGCAGACCTCCAGCGCCGTCGACCAGCGGAGCTGGCCGGCCGGCCCACTTGGAGGCGCGGCAGCAGCAGGTTGTCGCTGCCGCTGCCTGTTGATTAGTGTGGGTTCGGGTCTAACCCGAACCCATTACTCCTATTGGGTTGCAACCCAATTAACCTCCAACCCGACCCGTTAACCCTATAACCCATTTACTTAAGTTAATGGGTTTGGGTTGTGGATCTGAACCCGACCCGTTATGAGCCAAACCCGCATCCGAAAACCAATAAAGGTATATTTACAGAAAACCCCTTGTACATTCAGTATTTGCATTTAATATTTTATTTACATAATTAACCCTTTTTGTATGATTTAGTATTCGGGCAATATCGGGAGCACCCGGACTCCAATTTGGACGATTCTGGATCCGTTGCGATTGTGAGAAAGAGAGCTACCTCCTCATGACTAGTTTGTAAGTGTTTTTATTTTATAAATTGTCTTTTTAGTATATTAATTGAACTTGGTTGCTTTATTGAAATAAAACATGATTACCGGTAAATCCTCATTGGTCATATTTACTAAATTGTAAACAATGTTAAAACACTGTAATAAATAGGAAAGGACGTTGAGTGTGACACTGGATATCTATTAGGTCATGTTCATGTACCACAGACATCTGGGCCACTATTTCACCATATTCTTGGACACTATTATGACATGTATTGTATCACAGTTCCGTTACATGTCTATTGATCCACCGATACGCTATGACACTACCCTGCCATTAGACATGCATGCTAGACACCGTTACTGTAATTCAGAGGACATGGTATTACATGATACACGGACTACCGTTATTACATGTACTAGTGCTACGTAGATATGGTACACGGATTATGGCTACACATCTATGTTCCACTAGTACACGGATAAGTACTGCATTTCATATTATTGTTATCATCATTACACGGATACTGTAGTTTACTTTGCATGAGATTAGACACGGACCACTGTGATTACATGAGACGTTACATTCTTATTTCGTAGTCATGTCCTACCGATATATCACTGCACCACTTCATGGATACCGTTATGAAATATATTGTTATCATCGTTACATGAATTCTCGACATATCACTGTTACACATGCATATATGGTTTCTGTATTCTTGTCATATGGATCCCCGTTCATATTACACATATTATTGTTCCATGTTACCGTATTCATGTTATATGATTGTTTTCGGTTATTGATATGGATATTCCCGTTACTGGACATGAGAGCTGTTGATATGCAATATGTAGGAATCCCACATCTATTGTTCCCGTTTCCCGTTATATTGTTCCCGTTATATTGTTCCCGTTCCCGTTATATTGTTCTATGCTATCAACAGAGCTCAGGTCCAGTTATCATGTTACCCGTATCATATACTATATTTATTCATTGTATACTTGACATATCAGATCATAAATTTAACTGGGGTATGGGGAGACTCGACGGTTGATTAGATCTTATCGGGTGATGTACTGGATCCATATTGTTCTCCCACTGTAGGGGATGGTAGTGCTACCTACCAATTGCTGCATGAGCTCTCGTTACTTGATTATTGTTCCCCTCTTAGCGGAGGGCTCTGGTCTTAGCAGCCAGGGGTTTGATAAAGGCCGTGATCCCGGGTATGCACGGGATACACTTACCCGATAAGAACTCCTCGACCATGGGTTTCCAATTAACATAATAAAACAGTATACACACAATAGTGACGTCGGGAGCACTTGTTATTTGGTCACTCTCTCGTTTGGATAATGGTACCCGTAGGCCATGTCCGGATGGGTTCGACTGGAGTGCGGGCTTCAGTATGAACTGCCAGTGGTATGGGACACTGGAAGAGATTGATTAAAATACCTGGTGGTGCTGACCTACCTGATACATGTATTCACTTGTTTAGTTGTACTTGTTTCTGTACCTGATCATTTATCCGCTATCATGTTACATGTATATCTGTTACTTTGCCTGGTACATGTTACTTTTTGTGGTGGCATACTACGCATGTTCTGCATTGCATCTATTCTGTTTTCATATGCCCACCTGCATGTTCATATTGCATATGCCCACCTGTATGGTCACTGCTATCACGTCACCACTAGACGACAGTATTTATGATATCAACCGGACACGCCTAAAGACATGACCCGATGATAACCGGCTAGGTAGTGATGGTATTAAAAGATAACATTTATGATATCAACCGGACACGCCTAAAGACATGACCCGATGATAACCGGCTAGGTAGTAATGGTATTAAAAGATAACATGCTTATAACTTTCATGTTTAGATACTTCTGCTGCTACTTATATGCTTATTATATGCTTAGGATATGGTATCACTATCACAACAGTATGTATTATCTATTATTATTGTGCTTGTATTACTATAGTACATATTATTGCCTCCTTCATTTTACCACTCACTAGGTCGCTTTCTGACGACCCTGGGTTTGCATGCCCAGGTTGGAGATCCGAGCTACCGTATTATCAGATAGTGCCTTGGAGTCACATAGGAGATTCCTCATCGAGGCTCTTTATAGGTATCTTGGTAATTTTATTTCTGTTATCTCATTTATCCCTGTTTTTATATCTGTTATGATCACTAACCCCTTTCTGCAAGTATTCTTGTACTTATTTCCTGCTGGAACCATTATGTCTATGGAGGTGATTCCCTGTACTGAGGCTTCACGTACGCGTGAGGTTGTTTTCACCTCGCGTATGTACGTCGCCATAACGTCCTCCTACCTACAGGATCGGGGCGTTACAGAGTGGTATCAGAGCTTAGGTTCACACCTGGTGTGGGTAACCACATGGGTCAATCCTTGAGCTCTTACCAACAGTACAATCAGGTTCAGATTAATTGATCTGTATCTGAATTTGGGGATTCCAGCAACGAGTACAAGAATACCATGACCTTGACAATTCATTCCGTGACTCGTTTGTATTCCTTCCTTCCTTTCTGTTGTCCCCCAGAACATTCGATTTCCTTCTCGCTTTCCATGCATTGTCTTGCTTCCAATCCGTTAGAATTAGTTCACTACCATACTTCTCCATCCCGAGTTCCTTATAGATAGCAGAGTGCGCAGAGAAGGTGTCGTGGACCCGTAACATTTCGGCTTTGGGGTTGAAAATCTTATTCTCACACCTGATTGAAATTGCGAGGACGCAATTTTTTGTAAGGTGGGAAGAAATGTAATCCCCTGCTTCCCGGTGTACGTATCACAGTATCAGTACGCGATACGACGTATAAAGTTGATTTGACCTTTCTGGTAGTCATATTGAGCCGATATCAGTTTCAAAAATTATTTCCTAATATTGTAGATTTTTTCGGATTTTCTAGAATTTTTCTGGGTTATTTTGAAAACTCTCCGTTGTCAGTGTCGACCGATACCGATAATCGGCCTTACGATTTTTATTTCCCAAATGGAGTTATATTTTGAGAATCCGCTTTCACCATGTATCTTCAAATCGTATTATCTACGTTAAGGTAGTTTTGGGGATTTTTTTGAATTTATCGGAAATCCGGCCAAACCGGTGCGCCCGATATCGGCGAGACGTTCCGGGATTTTTAATTTGCAAACCGGATTGAATTTCTTCAAACCGTTTTCATATTACGTCTCAGAATAATATTCTCTATTTTCTGTAATTTTTGGGCACCGTTCGAGCTAGTCGAATTTTGGGCTGAATTAAATAATATTATTTTAATAATTTAAAATCCTTTTCTTTTCTTTTCTTTTTCTTTCCCCTTCTTCCTTTCTCTGGATGATTCCTCCACCGCCTTTGACTCTCCCACCGCCTCTCTCCCTCCTATAAACTCCTCTCCCCTCTCCTCCTCACTCTCTTTCTCTCTCTCTCTGCGTGCTCGGTGGGGCCACCACGGCCGGCTCGCCGCCGGTGGCCGGCGACCCCAACCGGCGGCCGCCCCCTCTCCTCTTCTTCTCCTCCTCCTGCTGCTGTTGCTTTTCTTCTCCTCCTCCTTTTTTTCCCTTTCTTTTTCTTTCGTTTTCTCTCTCTCTCCATCTATTTCTCTTCCCCTCTCTCGTGTTCTCTGGGAGCCGCCGCCGGCGGGGCGAACCGCCGCCGGCGGGGCGAGGCGGTGAGGCGTGGCTGGCCGCCGCCAACCGCCGTCCCCTTCTTTTTCTCTCCCTCCTCTTTCTATCTCTCTCTCCCTGGCACGCGGCTTGACTTGCCGCCGCGCCGCCGGCGGCCGGGGTCGCCGCCGGCAGACCTCCAGCGCCGCCGGCCAGCGGAGCTGGCCGGCCGGCCCGCTTGGAGGCACGGCAGCAGCAGGCTGCCGCTGCCGCTGCCTGTTGATTAGTGCGGGTTCGGGTCTAACCCGAACCCATTACTCCTATTGGGTTGCAACCCAATTAACCTCCAACCCGACCTGTTAACCCTATAACCCATTTACTTAAGTTAATGGGTTTGGGTTGTGGATCTGAACCCGACCCGTTATGAGCCAAACCCGCATCCGAAACCCAATAAAGGTATATTTGCAGAAAACCCCATGTACATTTAGTATTTGCATTTAATATTTTATTTACATAATTAACCCTTTTTGTATGATTTAGTATTCGGGCGATATCGGGAGCACCCGGACTCCGATTTGGACGATTCTGGATCCGTTGCGATCGTGGGAAAGAGAGCTACCTCCCCATGACTAGTTTGTGAGTGTTTTTATTTTATATATTGTCTTTTTAGTATATTAATTGAACTTGGTTGCTTTATTGAAATAAAACATGATTACCGGTAAATCCTCATTGGTCATATTTACTAATTGTAAACAATGTTAAAACACTGTAATAAACAGGAAAGGACGTTGAGTGTGATACTGGATATCTATTAGGTCATGTTCATGTACCACTGACATTTGGGCCACTATTTCACCATATTCTTGGACACTATTATGACATGTATTGTATCACAGTTCCGTTACATGTCTATTGATCCACCGATACGCTATGACACTACCCTGCAACTAGACATGCATGCTAGACACCGTTACTATAATCCACAGGACATGGTATTACATGATACACGGACTACCGTTATTACATGTACTAGTGCTACGCAGATATGGTACACGGATTATGGCTACACATTTATGTTCCACTAGTACACAGATAAGTACTGCATTTCATATTATTGTTATCATCATTACACGGATACTATAGTTCACTTTGCATAAGTTAGACACGGACCACTATGATTACATGAGACGTCACATTCTTATTTCGTAGTCATGTCCTACCGATATATCACTGCACCACTTCATGGATGCCGTTATGAAATATATTGTTATCATCGTTACATGGATTCTCGACATATCACTGTTACACATGCATATATGGTTTCTCTATTCTTGTCATATGGATCCCCGTTCATATTACACATATTATTATTCCATGTTACCGTATTCATGTTATATGATTGTTTCCGGTTATTGATATGGATATTCCCGTTACTGGACATGAGAGCTGTTGATATGCAATATGTGGGAATCCCACATCTATTGTTCCCGTTTCCCGTTATATTGTTCCCGTTTCCCGTTATATTGTTCTATGCTATCAACAGAGCTTAGGTCCAGTTATCATGTTACCCGTATCATGTACTGTATTTATTCATTGTATACTTGACATATCAGATCATAAATTTAACTGGGGTATGGGGGAGACTCGACGGTTAATTAGATCTTATCGGGTGATGTACTGGATCCATATTGTTCTCCCACTGCAGGGGATGGTAGTGCTACCTACCAATTGCTCCATGAGCTCTCTTTACTCTATTATTGTTCCCCTCTTAGCGGAGGGCTCTTGTCTTAGCAGCCAGGGGTTTGATAAAGGCCGTGATCCCGGGTATGCACGGGATACACTTACCCGATAAGAACTCCTCGACCATGGGTTTCCAATTAACATAATAAAATAGTATACACACAATAGTGACATCGGGAACACTTGTTATTTGGTCACTCTCTCGTTTGGATAATGGTACCGTAGGCCATGTCCGGATGGGTTCGACTGGAGTGCGGGCTCCAGTATGAACTGCCAGTGGTATGGGACACTAGAAGAGATTGATTAAAATACCAGGTGGTACTAATTGCTACTATTGTATAAATAACATGACCTGCCTGATACATGTATTCACTTGTTTAGTTGTACTTGTTTCTGTATCTGATCACTTATCCGCTATCATGTTACATGTATATCTGTTACTTTGCCTGGTACATGTTACTTTTTCTGTGGTGGCATACTACGCATGTTCTGCATTGCATCTATTCTGTTTTCATATGCCCACCTGCATGTTCATATTGCATATGCCCACCTGTATGGTCACTGCTATCACGTCACCACTAGACGACAGTATTTATGATATCAACCGGACACGCCTAAAGGCATGACCCAATGATAACCGGCAGGTAGTAATGGTATTAAAAGATAACATTTATGATATCAACCGGACACGCCTAAAGACATGACCCGATGATAACCGGCTAGGTAGTGATGGTATTAAAAGATAACATGCTTATAACTTTCATGTTTAGATACTTCTGCTGCTACTTATATGCTTATTATATGCTTAGGATATAGTATCACTATCACAACAGCATGTATTATCTATTATTATTGTTCTTGTATTACTATAGTACATATTATTGCCTTCTTCATTTTACCACTCACTAGGTCGCTTTCTGACGACCCTGGGTTTGCATGCCCAGGTTGGAGATCCGAGCTACCGTATTATCAGATAGTGCCTTGGAGTCACATAGGAGATTCCTCATCGAGACTCTTTCTAGGTATCTTGGTAATTTTATTTCTGTTATCTCATTTATCCCTATTTTTATATCTGTTATGATCACTAACACCTTTCTGCAGGTATTCTTGTACTTATTTCCTTCTGGAACCATTATGTCTATGGAGGTGATTCCCTGTACCGAGGCTTAACGTACGCGTGAGGTTGTTTTCACCTCGCGTATGTACGTCGCCATAACGTCCTCGTACCTATGGGATCGGGGCGTTACACCCCCCGATTTCCAAGGGTGCCTTTGAAAGTATAGTTTCGCCATTATCACCTGATATATGCCCTGCGGGCTCATTGAAACCAGTTTCATAAACTCATTAACTTTTATATCGCTTTTGTATCAACTATCCCTATAAATCAGGGGTTAGTTTGGGAACCAACTTGTAAGGTTGTTCCTAATGTATCGTAAAAGGTCATTGACAGAAAAATCTTGACTATGAAAGTGGTTAAGTCTGCTTTCTTTGACAAAGGGCATGGCTTTTATTTGACAATTCTGGAACTTCTCACTAGGCAAAAAGTTGGACGCTATGCTTCTTTCCCTTCCTCTAGCCGTGGCATGGCAAGAGAGCTTTATTATCTAAGAGCAGGTGTTACTAAGGTAGAAGACCCACTCTTTCTTCGAGATGGTATATGGAAAGCGGATACTCCTAGGGAAAGAGGAGGTCGACCCATTTCTCCTAGATTCACGTGAAAGGTTATCCCTCTTCATTGGGTGCTCTGGATGCTAGAATAAGTCTCATCAAGGGGTTCATTCATTCTTTCTTCTAGTCGTGGTAGGAGAGGGTTGAACACTCTAACGGGCGGTTGGCTGGCAAGCCAATCTTAATATCCGAACATAAGGTGAATGAAGTTAGCCAATAGCTCATCTCTTTGAGATGAGAGGGAAGTAGGCGTCCGACTCAAGACCATTATTTGTATTGCTTCTAGCTCAGTCAAGACAAGTTCATGTGAGCATGCCGGCTAATCCACCTATTCACTCTAACTAGAAATTCAATTAATATGAACTAGTAGTTTTCCACTTTCACCTCATATGGCTCCTCTAGCAGAGCAACTCTATCAGTTTTTCGAGATTGGAAGCAAGGTCGGCTGGCGAATTCGCTGCTCAAAGGAGTGTAAGGAGAACTTTTGTTGCTTGCTTCCCTAAATAGCTTTGCACATTCCTGTAGGCACCTAAAGGCTAAACCTTCCCTATTTTTTGGTAGCATGATAATATCCCAGGTGATAGGGTATAAATGCTGACATGACTATTTGTCCTAGAAAATTATCGGCATTGTTGTTCCAAGCGAGTAATCAACTTAGCAAGGATGTGGGAAGAGCAAAGAATGTAAGTTGGTAAAGACATCAATACTGCAAGGACAAGTGTTCTTTAATTCGTGAGTGAGAGTTTGTGTAATAATTGAGTTTGAACCTGCATAGAAAAGTATAAAGTTTAGAAATGAAGAATAAGAACGTGCTAAGTTGCTCAATATTACTACTATAGCAAGTGGCTGTGCGGGTCGTGATCCACAAGGAGGGACTGCGATAGAAGCGTTAAGTAAATCTTTCTAAGTTACTAAAAACTGGTTAAAATCTTTCTTCTTAGTTTTAAAAGAAAAGAAAAGAGTTAAGAGTTAGAAGAAGAGAAGATAGAAGAAGATGGTATTGGTGTTTTGATTAAAATGAGAACTAAGTTAAAAAAAGAAAGAAATGAAAAGAGTAAGGAAAAGAATTGGCTTAAAATGTGTTTCTAAACTAAGAAATAAAGAAAGAAAAAAACTAAAGAATATTTACCTCTTTTGACAGATTACTTACCTTGATCTTCAGCAACGGTTTTACCTTGAAGTGGAGGCGATCAGGACATAGCCCATAATATCAGATTTAGTCTCCATTCTTATTACATTATCAAGACTACAAGAAGCAAGCATGAAATGATATAGACTTTAGGAGGAATCCATTGTCATGAGCTATCGGTGGCACTCGTAAGGGCAAGGCTCTTTCGATGCTATAAGACTCATATGAATAGTAATCAAAACTGAAAAGAAACAAGAAAAGAATAAAAAGGTAAACTTTAGATTCAATTTAAAAATGATGAAAGGAAAAAACATTACATTGATGTCATTCTCAATACAATTCTTCATTTTATTGTCTCATGAATCACTTCTCTAACCTAATTTTACATAAAAACAGAAAAATTACATAAATAAAAACAAACCTAAGTTAAAATTAAAGCAAAAGTCTAATCTAAACTTTCTGCTGGAGTGATACCCGTTCTTCTTTGAATTTTGCAGTAATTATAGGAGAAATAGAGTGAAAAAAAAAGGGAGTAAACTCTCCCCTAACTGACTTAACAGAGCCATGCAAATGCGGCTTTTACCGTGTTTGCGCGGCCAGGGTTTGGCCAATTGGCCAAATCCGAGGGCGCGTGAATTCTTTCATTTGGATACCTTCTGATTTTCATTGGTTTTCAGTTTGAGTTCTAGATTTGGCGATATCTCCGTTGATCTTCAGTTAACCAAATAGATCCATATAAATCTGATTTAAATTGTTTTTATTTGGTATTATCTTCACTGATATGTTCTGATCTTCTGTTAGATTCCCTCTGGATTTTTGGATTCAATCTAATCTTCATTGATTCTTCAAAAATTTGATTTAACTGATTCATATCTGGGATTATCCTCTCTCCCTCCATTAATAATTACCTGCACAATTCAGATATTAAGACAAGTAAGTAGCAGATATTATTGCAAGATAAATATGCGAATGTAATAATAATAAATGCAAAATATGTGTACGATCACACCCCCACACCTATCTTTTGCTCGTCCTCGAGCAAAACAAATCAAAAAGAAAAATAAAGATAACCTAATCTAATTCACTTTCGTAGGAATTAAGGTTGCACTTAGCACATGCAATAAGCCATTAAACTTTTAGGTTACCCTGACGAGTTTTGTCTCGTGAGAGATTTCAGTGAATATCACCCACAAAATCCAAAAAGAAAGAAAAACACATTGTTAGTATTTTTGAAACATATTTCGAAAAAAGGGAAAACATATTTAAAGTAATGTTGCAAAAAGTCAAGCAATCTGTAAGTCATAGGAATACCAAACTATTCATTCCTAAATTTAGTATGTTATCAATTAAGTTAAAGATAAAAATTATATTTCTTATCGAGTCTATTATTTTAGTTTAAGTCATATGCACCTTTGTGACCGTGAATATTTGACTAAGTATTCTTCAACTCTAACTCCTATGCCTAATGTTTACATATTTTACCAGAAATATCCTTTAGTTTTATTATACTTTCTAATTCGCTCATGTAACGAGTCTTAGGTCGATAACTCCCAAACCGAACAATCTTAGGACACTAGGTGAGAAAGTAATTCAAGGACTTAAGGACTCAAGCAAACAAAGTCACAAAACTAAGAGTTTTTATTTATAATATGGACTACTTTAGGCGTGAATACTTATGTTTTATTAGGCACAAATACTCAGCTTAATCAGAAGATTTTTATTATATAATTTCTCTTTTTTTTTTCCTTTTTTCTAATAAGGCATAAGAATCTTTATTTTTGAACCCTAAGTGTGTAAGTATATAAAGTATGCATATTTCATCAAGGTAAAAATCAAGACTAAATTATTTTTTTAATTTTCTTTCTAACCCTAAAAATTAAACAAATAATTTTATTTTGATCAAGAATAAAAAATCCCAATTATAATTTCTATTCCTTAAAATTAACTTAATTTCTTATAAAAAATAAGTGAAAATATTATCTTCCTTTCAAAAAGTTTTTTAAAAGCAAAGAATTTTTATATATATATTAAAAGAGAACATATGTTATTTAGAACCTTACCCCACACCTATCTCATGCATTATATTCAATGTATGAATGAATGCATATATGTGAAAAGCACACCTAGAGGGGGGGTGAATAGGTGTACTTGCTAATCTAGAAACTAAATGCGCTAAATGCGGAAGTAAATGCAAATTTTGCAACACACTTAATGCAACTCACAAGTGTAGCCGAATTCCCCGTGAAGGACTCTGGACTAACTCCTCTTGATTCCCCTTGAATGGGTTGAGGTGCTATGTGAAGCTCTTGTGGTTAAGTATAAGTGAGGCACACACAAACAACCAAGCATATAAGATATAGCAATATGAAATATGCAAGGCACAACACAAGCAATGAATGATATGAATGAAGAATGATGTTTTGCACAAAATAGAGAGAGAGTTAGAGAGACAAGTGGATCAAATGCTAACAACAAGATATGTTTCGAGGTTCGAGCACCCAGCTCTACATCCCCGCCTACACCACCGTGTAGGATTTCCAATCCACTATCTCCCACCGAGGGAACCTCCACCGAGGAGGATTTATTACAACACAAGGAGTACCGAACTCCTCTCTCAAACACCGCCTCACAACCGAGGGGTAGGCCCGTAGCCAATACAACAACAACCATCTCTACCAAAGAGGGATCCAAGCCAATACCACTCCGATCAACCTCTACCAAAGAGGGATACACAAATAAGGAGGGTTTACAACTTTGGAGGCTTAACCTTAAACACTTCTCTTTTTCTCTTTTCCACAAAACAAAGATCCTAATAGATTAGGATAGAAGATATAGCTCAAGTGTGGAAAATAAGTGTTTTGATCAAAGAAAAACTCTTGGGAAAATACCAAATGGATATGGAAATGAAGAACAATAAACTAGTTTCCCAAAAACCTATTTTCTTTGAAAATAACAAAACACTTGAAAAACAAATAAGATTGATCTTTTGGCACTTAAAACTCTTTTGAAAACTTATTTAAAACACTGAAGAAGTCAGGAAATTTTAGCTCTCAAAATCTTATCAAAACAGCCCAAGAGTTGGGGTATTTATAGCCCCAAAACAAAGCTAGCCGTTAGGCTGATGTGGCAGCCTGACAGGCTTGGCGGTCGGCCTCCCGGTCGACCGCCAACGGTCAAAAATGTGACCGTTGGGCAAACCCGGTCGACCTAAATAAACAGAGAGCACTGCTCTCAGTTACGGTCGACCGTTTGGGTCGACCGCCCTTGTGTCTGCCAGACGTGCACGGCTCTGTGCATGTCGGTCGACCTCACGGGTCAACCGGCCCTTGGTGCGGTCGACCCATGCGGTCGACCGACCTGGCCTGTCAGTCACAGTTCAGGGCAGAAAAACATAAGTTAAAATATTTCTAAAAATTCTTTTATCTCTTCTAAAATTCCATAAAACTTGTTTTAACATTTTGTATTGAAACACAAACTTGTGATAAAAATTTCAAGACATATATCAACATATTCAAATTATTTTTGTGTCTTGCAAGTTTTATCAAAAACCAAAACATGTATTTTTATCAAACTTGGATTTTTCAATACATGAATAGGAAAGTCAAAATAAGTTTATTTAAAAGTTAAGCATGCATGTATAGAATGAAACAACTATACATATATCAATTAAACTTGTTTTGATCAACTATTCATGAAAATCAAAAACCAAACATAAAACGTGTGTGTTATGTGCACTTGAGCATATCAACTATACTAAGCTTTACAAATGGATCTAAAACACACTAAACTAAACTAAACTAGGATACCTAAGTCTTCTTGACGATCTTCCATCTTCAAGTCGACTCGATCCCAAACCGTGATCCACCGAGTGCAAAGGAATGATCTTGATGCTCGGGCACGGGAATCACCATGTGAAGGCTTCCAAACTCATCTTTTTGAAGCAATCACCAACTAATATCTTGATCAATGATCTATAACTAAAATCACAAGATAATTAGTAAACATAACTACATGAGTTAATCATCATCAAAACTAGGGTGGAAGGCCTTTGGGCCAACAATCTCCCCCTTTTTGATGATGACAAAACTCATGGAGTTATATATGCATGGATTAAAGTTAAGCTTCAAAGAAGCTCCCCCTTAACTCATGCATAAACAAATAAACAATAGGTATGCAATGAAAGCTCTTAAACATGAATGCATACATAGATATGCATAAACAATAGAAAGGTTCTAGATACCAATGAAATGTTTAAAAACAAAACATGCTCTAGATACCAATTAAAATTAAACTAAATTAAGCTTAATATATGCAAAAACATAAACATGCATATATAAACCACAATCTTTCTCCCCCTTTTTGTCAATCATCAACAAAGGGGTAAACAATCAAAACAAAACAAGATCTTCTCACCCTTTTTAATACAAAGAATCAATAAAGGGTAAAAGCAAAACTAAATCAATAAATTTTTCTCCCCCTTTTATTGTTCGAAACAATGAATCAATAAAGGGTTAATAAAAATAATATTTCCCCCCTTTTTTTTGTCTAAAACAAAAACAAAACCAATTAGGGGTGACAATCAATTAAGGTACCAATTGAAAATATGTCAAAGAATAGCATCTTGATACCAATTGAAAGGAAACAAACAAAAAATATTGATACCAATTTTAAACTTTCAATCAAAAAGTATGGGAGTACAAATACCAATTGAAAGACAAAATCAAATTTTCTCCCCCTTTATGAAATACCAACTAAAACAATGTTCACTTTTATTTTAACAAGCTTAGCATAAACACAAACATATATATGTATGGAAAATAGATACCAATTGAAATTGATATTCTTGGAATTGAAATCATACATACATACAAACATATATGAGTATACAAGAAAGGTCAAAATTGATACCAATTGAAAGAATTCAATGATACCAATTGAAACAACAATAAGATCAAATGTATATCTCATATAACTACCTCCCAATCATGGTTCAAGTTTTAAATGATTTTCATTTTAAAGCATACATGAACATGATCTCCCATCCAACTGTTGACACTTAAAAAAGACAAGATTCTTATTGGTCCGAACAATGTCTAAACTTGTTGACATTTACAAAAGACAAGTGACAGACGAGCTGAAGACCAGTTTTCACCCATCTCTGAGGGACAAGGAAGCAACTTGGACTCCACTGATCCAGCAAGCAGACAGTGAACCCGGATTGTTTCTAAACAGACCTCAGTAGGTCTAAAGGTGCTAGCACTTAGCATCACACGAGCCCAAAGGGATAGCCTCGCTTGAGAGGCTAATATCACTTGACTTCGCCTCGAAGCCATCCAAAGCCTCGCCAGGAAGCTAACTCGCAACTTTGCCACAGAGAACTTCCAGCTCCGCCAAAGGGTTTCTTTCGGACTTCACCAGAAGCTGCCTCTAGCTCCGCTATGAGTTCAATACGGGCAGCTCCGCCATTGGTCTGCTATGGTCAACCTTTGACCAATCAAATCTTCAGATGAGATCAGATCTAATCAGATCAAATCCAATCAAGATTAAATCAGAGATCAAATTTGGCAGTTGATTGCCACAATCTCTTAACTCTCCTAAAAGAGTAAGAAGATCAGGGGAAATCCTCCAACGATATGGAAAGGATCAAGAAGATCAACCGACCTGCCAATTCTAGCTTCGCAGAAGCTGATCTTAGCCTCACAGCAAGGCTACTTTCCGGATTCAAACAGATTCGATTCAATCTATTTCTATATTTTCAAGGGACGATTATACCCTTGCTCTCCCTATAAATAGCCCGCCAGGGGCACAAGAGAGGAGACCGGCTCAAGAGAGAGGACTCGACAAGCAGAGACTTCTTCATAACGCACCGTGCGTTCTCGAATTCAGAGACCTTTTAGAGAATTGCTTTCTCTATCCAGGGTGTTGATACCCTAACATCGTCCTTTTTTTTAAGGAATCTCCGGAACCAGGCGAGAAGGAATTCCTAATTGAAGGCGATTTTGAGAAGCAGCAAGAGGGTTCTACCAACCTTCTATTCTCTGATTCCCGGAACCAGGCGAGAAGGGAATCTCATCGCTCGCATCGTCAAAGGGACAAAGTGGTCGCGCGCTGACCAGACTCCTATCGGCACACTTCTCCAGAATCTCTGAGGAGATCTACTTGTAATCTTTTTAAGAATACTTGTAATTTAGCTCCTTAACCCTTTTTATTGTAAGTTTTCCCCCTTTGCGAACACAATGGAAAACAAGATGGCGACTCCGCTGGGGAAGAAATTCTCCACTGCCGAGAATCAAGTGTCGCAATGCGACGAACAGACCTTCGGGTCTAACTCTGAATTCAGAAAAGCCGGTGCAGCCAGAGCCCCTCTGGCTAAATCTTCAAGGAAAGTCTCTGCGGAGACAGAAAAGGTTCTCTGCGAACCTACTGCGGTTATTTGGCGCAATAAGGAAGCACGTCCGCAGTCTGATTCCTTTACTTGTGAGAACTTGGTGGTTCAGTTCGATTAAGGAAGATTCGAAGAAGTCCTCTCTGGGGGTGGCCCAATGCATCGAGCACGGAAGCATAGGAAGGTTTCCACGACCAAGGTTTCGAAGCAGAAACCGGAAGCAGAATTCTGCCAACACCCCTCAGCCTCACGTGTGGCTAATCAGGTTCCTTGCGAACCTAAGTCTCCTCTGCTAAGGCGGGTATGGAAGCCTAAACAGAAGTCTCCAACCGAAGCTTCAGGCGTAGCTACGCCTAAACCGCGCCTCTCTCGCGAAGAAAAAGGCAGGATGCCTGTCTGCTCCAATCATAAAGCTACGACGGCAATCATACCGTCGTCTAATTTAAGAGCAGCAATGCCTCGCGCCGGCCTTGTTCTCATGAGCAAAGCTACTGTACCACAGCGTACGCACAGGGTCCATAACCGCGAAGCTGAAGCCAAAGTACTATCTAAGGCTAATTGCCTTCGCAGCAGCATAGCGGGTAAAACACCACAGCGTGCTCCGCTTTCCAGTGCGTCAAGCAATAAGCTCATGCCTGATGGCGAAGCTAGAACCAAAGCGCTATTCAGTGCTAATCCCATCTGCAGGGATAAAAGAAGCAGGACATCGTCCTATGTGCGATCCAAAAGAGCCTTTGCGCTCGATTGCAGAGACCCAACCGGGTCTGATTTGAGGAAATCGTTGACGGATAGACAAACCTCTTCCCCCTGTTATCAACAAGTGGGATGTCAGCTGGTGACACTCCACTCGGTCCATTGCCGGCTGGGACCAATCCCCGCCACGCCTCCAAGACGACGGTCAGTTTTTGATCGGCTATCGGTACAGGCCCCGAGGAAACACCGCAAAAGGAGCACCTCACGAGATCCAGCCTCCGTATCTGTCAACATGACCGGAAGAGGACGAGGGTCCCCAGATCCAGATTATAGCCCAGGCTTAGGCGGAGTCTTGGTGCATGAAGAAGGTGTTTTTTGAAACACCAGATCCAGGGTGGCGATACCCTACACTTATGAACAGCCTTCTTCCTCGACGGCCCTAGCCTCGCCAGAGCCCGGGAGATCACTCCAATCATCGGACAAAGAAGATGAAGATAGTGGATACGCCTCTTCGGCGACAGTTAGCTCGGTGCGAACGGGCAGAGCATCAGTCAATATGGCTGATAATGTTAACGACGACCTTTGTCGGCGCCTGGAAGCTCAAGAGCAAACTTCCAAAACCCAGTAAGAATCCTTGGACAATATTCAACAGATGCTTGCTCAACTCCTCAGTAACCGGAATAACAATGATGCCAGGAGCAATCACGATGAGGAGGAACACTTCAGCAATGAGCAACCAAAGCCGGAGAAATCCAAGGAGGGTTCTTCCTTAGACGCCGAAGTCCTTAAGGGCCTTTAGGCTCAAATCGCATCCCTAACTCAGAGGGATGAATTAAAGAAGGTAGGGGCAGTCCGTCCTTATCCGCTGGAGTGAGATTCGGTGCCATATCCATCGAAGTTCAAACCACCAACGTTGCATACCTATGACGGAAAGAGCTCGCCAAATCAGCACATCTACTATTTCCGGTCTCAAACTGGTAATGTTATAAGCAATGACGCCATCATGGCTAGGCTATTCATTGGCACCTTAAAGGGGGTGGCATTTAACTAGTTCCGAAGTCTCCCTCCAGGCTCTATCAACTCTTGGATCGACCTGGAAACTCGGTTCCTCTCTCGTTTCTATGAGGACGATACCGAAGTGACCATGGACAAGCTCCTTTCCACTGTGCAGAGGAAGGGCGAATCTGTCCGTGACTACATTAAACGGTTCAGAAATTTATCCTTGATGTGCCCAGCAGGGATGCCATTACCTATGCTCTTACAGACATGCAGACACAACTTCTTAGACCAAGTGGAAGTTCGCATGGGGGTTGTCAAAGCCCACACTTGGAAGGAATTGGTCGAACAAGCAGAGATAGCCGAGAAGTCGGCTAAAAAGTTCGAACCATCCACCCCTAGAGGCAAGTGGGGGATGAACAAAAAAGGGCGTAGCGACCTACCGCAATCTTCTCAAGCTAAAGGCAAAGAGACTATGTCTGTGGAGTTATCTGGAGATGTGCAGTCGAAGGCCAAGAAGAGCGGCTTTAACAATCAGGAGCCTAAGTTCCCTCCAAAGTAGTACTCCTTCAAAGACGATCAGGTGGTCACGATATTCCATCTGCTCCACAAAGGGAACAAAATGAAACTGCCAGATGCTCGGCGCCCCAATGAGATAGGGCGCACAAACGACCCTAAATACTGCCTCTACCACAGGATGATCCACCATCCTACTGACAAGTGTTATGTCCTCAAGGACAGAATACAAGCCCTGATCGATGCCGGGGTTCTGACATTGAAGACGGAGCAGAAGAAAGTCACTGCCAATATGGTGACCCTCGAGTTCGGCAAAACTCCGAAGGTCACAGTTTCTGACGGAACTTATCCAGTCCCCGCTCCACGGTTGGACGTCAAGCATCCTCCAGCTACAACTCAAAACAATAAGGGTCTTGTTCTCTTAACATTGCAGACAGGAGAAGTCATGTGGATACACCCAGACCTCGTCCAAGACGTGCAGTGGGATTCAAAGAAGCCCAAGTCAAAGGGCAAATCTTGCAATGTCATTTCCATCCTGCCAGACGATGGGAACTTTACATCGGCTTCTCTCAGTGATTCAGAAGGGGAAAAGCTTGCTTGCACGGCGTAAGCCGATACGCCTCAACAGACGGGCACCCGATCCGAAAAATCATACTTGAGGCAGTATGAAAAATCTACTGACGAGACACAACAGCAAACGACGTCAGTACAAGTACAAGCATCCACTCCAATCCCAACCAAGGGAAAAGAGAGACCTAAGGAGGTACGATTCGACCACGTGTTGAAGAAACCACCAGGCCAAGGGTTCGATACACCCTTTCGGTTTGACATATTGGCTCAGCTGGCCAATATCCCAGCTCATATCACTATACACGAGCTCCTTCGTCTCTCTAAAGAGACAAGAGAAGCACTCAGGGAGGCGCTAGCCAATTCAGAATCCTTTCTAACATGCATGCCTGAGGTCCCTAACAACAACGTTCAGTCTCCTTGCCCAGAATGTCATCATACATAATCCAAGGTGCTTGCTATTACATTCACGGCGGAAGATATGCTTCTCATAGACAACAAGCACGATCGACCTCTGTACTACACCGGATATATCGGCTCAACGTGCATTGAAAGAGTACAAGTCGACCCAGGGTCTGCACTCAGCATCATCCCCAAAAGGCTTCTTTACTTCCTCGGCATACCACTGTACAGGTTGTCCGCAACCACTACTACAATATACGGTTTCAACGCCGGGAGCATGCATCCACCAAGGAACCTCAAAGAGCTCAGAGGCTTGTAAGGCAGGCTAGCTTATATCAGAAGATTCATTGCAAATCTCTCGGGCCGCTGTCAACCGTTCACCCGACTTATGAAAAAGGGTGCTTCCTTCGTATGGGATCAAGCTTGCCAGGAAGCTTATGAAGACATCAAGAGGTACCTCACAAAGCCTCCAGTCTTAGTGGCCCCTACATCAGGGAAACCATTTTTGCTTTATGTAAAAGCTCTGGACTATTCCCTCGGTGCCCTCCTCGCTCAAAAGGACGACAATGGCCACGAGCAGGCCATTTATTATCTGAGCAGAACTCTCATAGGAGCAGAATCTCGCTACAACCCTATCGAGAAAGAGTGTTTAGCTCTCGTCTTCGCTGTTCAGAAGACACGACATTATTTGGTCGGCCAGACCATACATGTCATCTCCAGAGTAAACCCATTGCGTCTTCTTATGACGAAGCCAGGATCATTGAATTCAAGATTGGCTAAGTGGGCACTTTTATTGTCTCAATACGACATGATCTTCACGCCTCAGAAGGCGGTTAAAGGCCAGGCCCTTGCAGAGTTCTTGGCTGCTCATCCAGTTCCGGAGCATTCAAAACTTTACGAAGATATCCCTGATGAAGTCTTCGAGTCTTATACAACCTCAGAAGAGGAAGTGTGGCAGATGTTCTTTGATGGAGCATCGCGAATGGGCCCTAAAGGCAAGATTATTGCCGGAGTGGGGGTTGTGTTTATCTCCCCACAGAATCATGTCCTTCCCAGAGCATTTTCTCTGACAGAATCATGCTCCAACAACGTAGCAGAATATAATGCTCTGCTCATCGGTCTTCAACTCGCCCATGGAATGGGGGTACGCTACCTTGAAGCCTATGGCGATTCAAAACTGATCATCAATCAGGTTAAAGGCGAATACGAGGTCCGCCACGAAGACTTGGTTCCTTATTACCACACGGCCGTTGAATTGGCCAACCTATTTGAAGGCTTCTATATCGGGCATGTGTCTTGATCTCAAAATACCAAGGCGGACGCTCTTGCTGCATTAGCAACAACACTAGCCTTGCCAGCCGACACCGAGTATCACCTCACAGTCGCAACTCGACATCTTGTATGCTCCAAGCACATGCTAAGAACTCGAGAAGTCTATAATGTCTCCACGGATCTTGAGCCGAGAGATTGGCGCTTTCCTCTCATTGACTATGCTTTGCACGGTCTGCTCCCAGACGATCCTAAAGAAGCGGCGTCCGTCAGACGAAGGTCTCTTCGTTTCTACTACGATCCAACTCTGAAGACACTTTACCGTCGTTCATATGACGGTGTCCTCCTCCGTTGCCTTTCTCATTCAGAGGCACAGGAAGCGCTCCAAGAAGCGCACGATGGCATTTGCGGCGCTCATCAGCCAGGTCCAAAACTTAAGGACAGGTTGCACAGACTTGGATACTATTGGCCAACTATGATAGCCGATGCCATCCAATATGCACGAAGGTGTAAAGCATGTCAGATTCATACGGATTTCATACACCAGCCTTCGGATTTGCTCCACCCGACTGTTGCTTCATGGCCATTTGAAGCATGGGGAATCGACGTCATAGGGCCAATTAGCCCCTCTTCGACAAGAGGTCACCGGTTTATCCTTGCAATAACTGACTACTTTTCAAAGTGGGCGGAGGCTATACCATTAACTGAAGTCAAGACCTCTAATGTGGTTAACTTCATCAAGCACCATGTCATCCATCGATTTGGTGTACCTAGGCGGATCATCCACGACAACGGTCCCCAATTCATAAGCCAAGTATTCTATCGGTTCTGCGATAAATACCGAATTTAGAATATGGCTTCAACTGCCTATAATCCTGCCGCTAACGGTTTGGCGGAAGCGTTCAACAAAACGATCATCATGCTACTCAAGAAATTCGTCTCCTCGAACAAGCGAGATTGGGACGAAAAGCTTGGTGAATGTCTTTGGGCCTACCGAACAACGGTTCGGACACCGACAGGCAATACGCCTTTTTCCTGGTATATGGGTGCGAAGCAGTCATCCCGTTGAAAATCCAGATGCCATCATTGCGAGTCGCTCTGACCACTAAGATCACATTAGAGGACAATGATCGATTGCGTCTTCAAGAGCTCGAAGCCCTAGATGAGAAGCGGCTACAAGCTCAACAGCATATTGAGCTATATCAAGCTCGAATCTCAAAGGCCTTCAATAAGAAGGTCAAACAGAGGGTCTTCCAGAAAGGAGACTTGGTTTTAGCCGTCAGACGACCGATGATTATGACGCACAAGACCAAGGGCAAATTTCAGCCTAAATGGGAAGGACCGTTTGTAATAGAAACAGTCTATTCAAACGGAGCATACCGCCTCGTGACTGTAGATGGCGACTTACTCATGATGCCGATCAATGGCAAGTTCTTAAAGAAGTACTATCCTTAATCAAGGATTCTTCTCATGATCAAGTTAACACTACACCTCTGATCAAGATCTCCGTGTCCAAAGTACACATAAAGAGAGCCTTTCTCTTCCTCCAAGCGAGATCACACAACCATAAACCAGTAGGAACCTGGCCGTATACTGGTTATCTTAAAGGAGAATCAGGGTTACACATATGTTAACCAGACAATCCAATATCCTTAACGATTAAGGACAGAGGAAAATGTTGGCTTTTAAGCCCAACATAAGTCCTCGACAACTCATCATGCTGAGGAGAATAGCATGGCTAGCCCAATTCAAACAGTAGTTGGTAAAGGCATATCAAACCCGTTGACAGCTGGGGATTTGCTAAAAATCCTAAGGGACCAGTTCCCATTTGGTTCCCTCTCCAAAATCACTTACCAATTCTCATCCACAGAATGGTAAGGCCACATATGCATTTCGCTGTTACGTTAACATTAAACCTATGACAGTGATTCCCTCATTTTTCCCCTTGAAAACGAGACCTCCAAAATCACTTACCAATTCTCATCCATAGAGTGGTAAGACCACATATACATTTCGCTGTTACGTTAACACTAAACCTATGACAGTGATTCCCTCGTTTCTCCCTGTGAAAATGAGATCTCCAAAATCACTTACCAATTCTCATCCATAGAATGGTAAGACCACATATACATTTCGCTGTTACGTTAACACCAAACCTATGACAGTGATTTTCTCGTTTCTCCCCGTGAAAACGAGACTTTTTCCCGAATTCCATTACAACCTTGAGCTTGGTGGCGTCTCAATGGTTATGTCATTGCGACCTCTGAACCAGCAGACAGCCAAGTCTCAACCTTGAGCCCTGTTGACATTTACAAAAGACAGGCCTCGATACTCGTTGACATTTACAAAAGACGAGTATCACCAACCTTGAGTTTGGTGGCGTCTCAATCGGTTATGTCATTGCGACCTCTGAACCAGCAGACAGCCAAGTCTCAACCTTGAGCCCTGTTGACATTTACAAAAGATAGGCCTCGATACTCGTTGACATTTACAAAAAAACGAGTATCACCAACCTTGAGCTTGGTGGCGTCTCAATCGGTTATGTCATTGCGACCTCTGAACCAGCAGACAGCCAAGTCTCAACCTTGAGCCCTGTTGACATTTACAAAAGACAGGCCTCGATACTCGTTGACATTTACAAAAGACGAGTATCACCAACCTTGAGCTTGGTGGCGTCTCAATCGGTTATGTCATTGCGACCTCTGAACCAGCAGACAGCCAAGTCTCAACCTTGAGCCCTGTTGACATTTACAAAAGACAGGCCTCGATACTTGTTGACATTTACAAAAGACAAGTATCACCAATTTTTGAAGCTTGGTGGCGTCTCAATCGGTTATGTCATTGCGACCTCTGAACCAGCAGACAGCTAAGTTTCAACCCTGAGCCATGTTGATATTTACAAAAGATAGGTCTCATCTTTCGATCCGACAAGGACCGGTTTCGGGCTTGGTGGCGTCTCAACCAGTTATGTCATCGCGACCTCTGAACTGACAGATAGCCAAGTCTCATTATCCAACCCAACAAGAACTATGGTCTCAAGAAATTACAATACAATTTGGAACCGCAATTCAGAAAGAAGAACAAGATTGGAGATCGACAAAAGAAGAAAAAAATTTTCATTCACTCCAAAAGGATAAAGTACATGGAGCTACAGGCGCACACTGTAAGATCTGAGCCGCTCTCCAAGGGAGTCCAGCCTCGTCCTCCTGTCATCAGCAGCCTGGGCAAGCGCTTGCGACCTCAGCTCGGCCTCATTGAAATCCATTGCCTGGGTCAGACGAGCTTCAACCTCCGCCAAAGTTGCCCTCTGTGACAGTCCCTGCTGTGAGAGCTCTTCATTTTGAGCCTTAAGCTGCTCAAGCCGCGCAGATTCTTCAAGACCCACCAGTTTAGCCTTGGATAAAATAAGATTTGCTTTCCTGATCATTTCCTCGGCCTTCCCAATCTTGTCTTCAGCGTCAAGAAGAGCACTGGTGGAGGCGTCAATCGCACTTCCGACCTCTGCCTGCCTTGTTTCCAAGGATTTCAAGTCAGAAGAGATAGCCTTAGTAGCCTCTTGTGCGGCAAGCTGGTCCTCGTGCTTTTGAGCGACAAGACGCGCAAACCGCTCATCAACTAAAGACTCCAGGTCCGAACAGCGGAGACGGCGCCATTCCTCTACATCCTTCTCAAATTCATCCACCATGAGTTCCAAAGCAGTAGCCTGGTGATACCCCTCGAAATCCCGAATACTTTCGATGCCACAGGAGAGGACCACCTTTAACTTTGAGAACGGCATAGTCGAACCCTTCAAAACCAGGTCGATAGTTCGCCCTAAGCCTTTATAAAAGTTATCGACGAGGTCACCTATATAGTCGTTCTCAACCTCAGCCACTTCTGGTAGAGAGGTAACTTCAGAAAAATCCACCGGCCTGTGTTGGCCCAATGGCCTTCCACTCTAGTTTTGATGATGATCAACACTCATGTAGTTATGTTTACTAATATTCTTGTGTTTCTAAGTTTCAGATCATTAACAGGATATTAGTTGGTGATTAGCTTCAACAAGATGATTAGAAGCTTATCATGGTGATTCCGGTGCCAAAGCTTAAAGATCATACGTTTGCACTTGGAGAATCACGGAGTTTTGGAGCAAGTCTACTTGAAGATGAAGATCGTCAAGAAGACTTAGGTATCCTAGTTTAGATAGAGTTTTAGATCCATTTGTAAAGCTTAGTTTAGTTGATATGCTCAAGTGCACTAAAACACACGTTTCATGATTTGGTTTTTTGGTTTTCATGAATAATAGATCAAAACAAGTTTACCTTATACCTATGTATATTAGATATGTTCTAGATATACATACATGGTTTAAACTTGCTAGACAAACTTATTTTGATATCCCTATTCATGTTTTGGAAAAATCAAGTTTGATAAAAATACAAGTTTTGTTTTTGATAAAATTGGCAAGACACAAAAATGAATTGATATGATTGATATATGTCTTGAAATTTTTATCACAAGTTTGGTTATCAAAGTAAAATGATAAAACAAGTTTTAGAAAAACATATTTTTAGAAAAACAGTTTTTATTGTGATTAAAACTATTTTTTAGATTTACTGTGAATTTATGGGATTTTTATTGAGTGAAAAGACCTATTTTCAAATCCCGTATCTGTGCAGAACTGAGGACTGGCTGACAGGCCAAGTCGGTCGACCGGACCGGTCGACCGCACCATAGGCCGGTCGACCGGGACGGTCGACCGACGTGCACAAGTCTGTGCACGTTTTGGAGTCTCTGGGACGGTCGACCGGGCCGGTCGACCGAGATGAGAGTTCTGCTCTCAGGATGTTTCGGTCGACCGGGCCGGTCGACCGCAGTTGCCCAACGGTCATAATTCTGACCGTTGGCGGTCGACCGGACCGGTCGACCGGCAGTCTGTCAGACTGCCAACTCAGCCTAACGGCTAGTTTTGTATAGGGGCTATATAAACCCCATCTCTTTGGGGATTTTGGCCAAGATTTTTAAGAGGAAAAATTCCAGTTTTCTGAAGTGTTTAAAAGAGTTTTAAAAAGTAGTTTTTGGGCTTTAAACTTCTAATCTTTATTGTTTTGGGTTTTTGAAAAATCAAAGAGAACTAGGTTTTGGGATTTTGATTTGATCTTTTATTTCTATCATATACAAGAGATTTCCCAAGTAGTTTTTCTTTGTTGCTTGTTTCTAAAAACACTTAGTTTCCACACTTGAGCCATATCTTCTATCCTAAACTATTAGGATCTTGTTTTTGTGGAAAAAGATAAGAGAAAAAGAAAGAGAAGTGTTTGAGGTTGTTTGTTGTGAACCTCATTGTTGTAAACACCCTTATACTTGTGAATCCCTCTTCGGTAGAGGTGATCGGGTGATTGTGTTGTGGATTCCTCTTAGGTAGAGGTGATTGAGTTTGGTTGTGAGCCTCTTCGGTAGAGGTGTGTGGATTGGTTGTTGTATTGGCTACGGGCCTAACCCCTCGGTTGTGAGGAGGTTGTTGTTGAGAGAGGAGTTTGGTACTCCTAGAGTTGTAAGAAATCCTCTTCGGTAGAGGTTCCCTCGGTAGGAGTTGAGATAGTGGAAATCCTACACGGTGGTGTAGGCGGGGATGTCGAGCAAGGTGCTCGAACCTCGAAACAAATCTTGGTGTTTGCGTATTGATCCATTGTCTCTCTAACTCTCTCTCATTTATATTGTGCAAAGCATCATACTTCATATCATCATATCATATTTGCTTGTGTTGAGCATAACTCATATTGCCATATCATATTGCTTGTGTTGCCTTGCATTATTTCATATTGCTATATCCTTTATTGCTTGGCTTGATTGTGTGTGCACATTGCTTGGATTGCTTGTGTGTGTGTGCCTAACTTATACTCATCCAACAAGAGCTTCACATAGCACCTCAACCCATTTCAAGGGGAATCAAGGGGAGTTAGTCCAGAGCCTCGCAAGGGGAATTCGGCTACACTTGTTGTATTGTATTAGTTTGTGCATAATTTGCATTAGCTTCCGCATTTAGCGCACTTAGTTTGCATTGAGTTTCTTAGATTAGCAATTACACCTATTCACCCCCCCCTCTAGGTGTTTTTCAATTGGTATCAGAGCTAGTGCTCCTGATACTTAGGCTTAACATCCTAGGAGTGATCCATTTACTTGCTAATCTATATTTGCATTTGATTGTTTGCACATATTTAGTTTATACCATGGACTTCATGACCCCACCTAGTTTTGACCCTTCCAACATTGATGTTTGGAAGTATAGGATGTCCATGTACCTAAAGACCCTAGGTTTGCATGTTTTCCTTGCGGCCACCAAGAGATGTTATCTTGGTGATTGCAATCATATAGGGGCCAATGCACAAGCCCTAGAGGCCATTAGAAGCACTTTATCTAAAGATTATCTTTTATGTGTTTCTAACTTTGATTCCGCTTTTGTAGTGTGGAACAAATTGACAACCACCAACTCCTCCAAGCTTCAAGTACAAATTCAAGAAGAGGAATCTAGTGGAGAATCCGATCCACAATGCTTCATGGTCCAAGGGAATGACTCCCTTGAGGTACATTCGGAATCCCACCTAGATAGTGATTATGATGCTAGTTCTTCAAGTGATGATATCGTTGATCCCCATGTTTTGAATGAAGAACTATCTATTGTTTGTGAAAAGTTAATTGAAAAATATAAGATTTTGAAAAAGAAAAGTCTAGATATTGAAAAAGAAAATAAAAGTTTGCATGCTAGACTTGATTGTATTTTGCAAGAAAAGGTTGAGGTCTATAATGAAAGGAATTCATTGAGATCTCAATTGGAACTTGCTTTAAAAGAAAATAAATTTTAAAGTCTAAAAATGATTGTGAAATTCTTTTGAAGAAAATTGAAAATTTATCTTCTAAAGTTGATTTTGTTTTAAAAGAGAATGTTGTTTTGAAAAACAAAATCATTTCTATTTCCAATGATTCAAATGTTTGCTTAGAGAAAAATATTATTTTACAAAATAAGATTGATTCTCATGTTTGCAATGCTAGGGTAGTTTCACCTAAATCACCCATTGCATGTTCCACTTCTTCTATGCTCGAAAATGATATAAATTTGTTAAAGAAGAAAATGGATTGTTTGGGCTCCACTATGAGCCAATGTGCCATGAACCACTCACGGTTGGAAACCTTGGTTCGAAAGAAACAAGTTCCATCCTTTATGCATGCACACCCATCACGGCATACACATGCTCCACACGGACACCATCAACACATGTATGCTCATGTGTACTCATGTACACATTGTGGACGTAAGGGCCACCTTGCTAAATTTTGTTATGATAGATTACATACTCCTAATTTAGCAAAGAATTTTGTTTGGGTTAGAGAAGGTACTAACCCCCATGGACCCAAGAAGATATGGGTACCAAAGACCACCCCTCCTATTATTTTTGATGTAGGTGTGGGCTCTCACATGACGTGAGAGTGATGACACCTTGGAGTGGATGCGTTCCGGACTTAAAGGAAATCTATTAGATGCATCACTTTCAAGGGAAGAGTTGGTGGAGAGGACCACCAAGTTTTGGAGACAAGGAGAGTTGCTTCTTCGTTTTTTGGTAACAATCCTTTACTCCCATTTATTGTTTACATGCTTTCCACTTCATTGTTTATAGCATGTTTTGATAATTTATAGCATATTTTCATTGTCTATGGATTAGTATGTTCATTCCATGTTTATTAGATCCTTGACATACATGTATAGTATTTGAGACACACATGCTTATTTGATTCACATTTAGTGTTCTCACCGTTTGTTTAGCTATAATGTACATCATGGATCTATTGCATGTGAATTTACATAGTAATCATGTTTTAGTTCTTATGATGATGATTTCTAGCTTGTTTTGATACTCCTTGTGGTTATGACATGTTTAAATGTGGATTTTGTCAAAACTTGTGTTATACATGTACAAATAGTGAGTTACATTTGTTTTATATGCAATTGAACTTCATGCTCATTTGTATTCACTATATGTACACGCATGAGCTAGTTTTGATGATTCGTTCATTTATACTTGTTATACCTATTTGCATGTATATGTAGTTTAAAATTCAAATAAAAGAATTTTGATGGATTTTGTATGTGTTTTAGTTAGAAATATGGTATTCGTGTTTGTTTTGATGCTCAATGACTTGATTACATGTTTAAGTGTTAGTTTTCATTAAGACTAGGAATTATACTTGTACATATAGTGGGCCACAAATAAATCTATGTATGTTTGGGCTTGATTGCATATTTGTACCCATTAGATGTGCTAGTATGGTCTAGTTTTGATGATTCATACATTTCAAACTTGTATTCCATTTTTGAATTTGTTTTGTGATTGTGTATTTCACTTCATGTATATGTTTATATTGCCAAACTTTAAGATATACATGTATACCCCTTGAGTCATTTGCCCTTCATGCAAATCTATATTATGGACTCAAAGTGTGTTTAAGGGATATGTATGTATACTTCTTGTGTTGACAAATCATACATATACCTTGAAATGAAAATTGCTTTGATGAAAATTTAGTTTTTTCATGTTTCATGTATTTATGTTTAACTTCATGTATATGTCTATTTAGTTCAAACTAATCTTATACATATACATCTTTTGAGCCACGTGCCTTCATGAATATACATTTAGTGGACTCGTTGAGTTTTGGATATGTATGTATATTTTAGCTTGTATTAGACATACATATGCCTTGAAGATTAAATAAGGAGTTTTATATGATTTTTCATGTTTTTGATGGAATTATGTTTTAAGGAATAATTGAGCTTAATGAAATATTTTTCATGATTATGATCTTCACATATTATTTGTACACTCATATCTATTGCTTATGTTTTGTTTCTCATGAGTTATGCTTTATTGGTTAGAGTGATGATTATCATGTGAATTTCAATTTTGTTTTATTCCTTACTTGAAGGATTTCGTGCTAGTTAACAAGTTTTCCATTTAACTAGTTGCGGTGTTCTTCATTTTGGTAGTGATTTTCAAACAAAACTACATTTTCAAATCTATCTTTGAAAACCCCTACCTTCCAAGGGCGGTAGGATGGGAGATCATATTCATGTATGCCCTAAATTGAAAATCTTTAAAACTTGAATTATGATTGGGTGGTAGATAATATGATGTATACACTTGACCTTATTGCTATGTCAATTGGTATCATTGAACTCTTTCAATTGGTATCATTTTGATCTTCTTGTATACTCATATATGTTTTGTATGTATGTACGCTTTAAATTCCAAGTATATCAATTTCTATTGGTATCTATTTTTTCATACATATATATGTTTGTGTTTATGCTAGTGCTTGAGTTTCAATTTTGTTTAAATTGATTACTTTTAAATTGTTATCAAGACTATGCATGACTTTAGTTTGTATTTCATAAAGGGGGAGAAAATGAGTATTTCATATTTTGTCTTTCAATTGGTATTTGTACTCCCATGCTTTATGATTGACATTTCGAATTTGGTATCATATGTTTTCAAAATGAAATATATTCTTACAATTGGTATCAAAATTTGTGTTTAGACATTCAAAATTTGTTATGTTGTTTTACAATTGGTAATTTGTTATGTTTAATTACAATTGGTATCTCAAAATTTTGTTTAAAGAAAATATTCAAAGTTTTGATTTGTATTTCCTATATGCAAGGAGAGCTTAACATCTCTCTTACATATAGATTCATGTTGAGTATATTATAAATTGAGGAGCTTGACAACTCTTCTTTATATGATATACGTGTGTAGGGGGAGCTTCACATCTCCTCTTATGCATTACATAATATGTGTTATGTGAATTGGGGCTTGTCATCCCTTCTTCATGTAATGCATATGTGTAGGGAAGCTAACTTAGCGTCTTCCTCTTCATGAATGTATATAGCATATAACATATATTGATTCTTGTTTATTGGTATCAAGATGCTTCATTGACATATTTTTAATTGATATCATGTTTGTAGTCACCCCTTATTGATTTTGCTTTTTGTTTTAGACAAAAAGGGGGAGAACATTGTTTGCATTGTTTTGATTGACAAAAAGGGGGAGAAAGATTTTTACCCCTCATTTTATCTATGGTTTTGATTGTTTACCCCTTTATTGATGATTGACAAAAAGGGGGAGAATTATTTGAGAGTTTAACATGCATACATAAAACTCAAATTACTTCTATGCATGATTGGTACATGTTTTTTTTTATATGCATGATTGGTACATGTTTTTTTTTATATGCATACTTATGTTTTATATGCATATATTATGTTTTAATATCAAGAATATTAAGTTTAATTGTTTATTAAGTTTAATTGATATCCAAATCTTGCTTTGTAATTGTTGTACTTGGTATCTAGAGTTTATATATGCTTCTTTATGTTTTTACATATATTGAGTTCATGCATAAGCAAATAAACATAAATATATGAAAAATATGTATGTCTCTTGTTTAGAATCATAAGCTTTCATTGCATATTTATTTATTCATTTGTTATGCATGAGTTAAGGGGGAGCTTCCTTGAAGCTTATCTTTAATCCATGCATATATAACTCCATGAGTTTTGTCATCATCAAAAAGGGAGAGATTGTTGGCCCAATGGCCTTCCACTCTAGTTTTGATGATGATCAACACTCATGTAGTTATGTTTACTAATATTCTTGTGTTTCTAAGTTTCAGATCATTAACAGGATATTAGTTGGTGATTAGCTTCAACAAGATATTAGAAGCTTATCATGGTGATTCCGGTGCCAAAGCTTAAAGATCATACCTTTGCACTTGGAGAATCACGGAGTTTTGGAGCAAGTCTACTTGAAGATGAAGATCGTCAAGAAGACTTAGGTATCCTAGTTTAGATAGAGTTTTAGATCCATTTGTAAAGCTTAGTTTAGTTGATATGCTCAAGTGCACTAAACACACACGTTTCATGATTTGGTTTTTTGGTTTTCATGAATAATAGATCAAAACAAGTTTACCTTATACCTATGTATATTAGATATGTTCTAGATATACATACATGGTTTAAACTTACTAGACAAACTTATTTTGATATCCCTATTCATGTTTTGGAAAAATCAAGTTTGATAAAAATACAAGTTTTGTTTTTGATAAAATTGGTAAGACACAAAAATGAATTGATATGATTGATATATGTCTTGAAATTTTTATCACAAGTTTGGTTATCAAAGTAAAATGATAAAACAAGTTTTAGAAAAATATATTTTTAGAAAAACAGTTTTTATTGTGATTAAAACTATTTTTTAGATTTACTGTGAATTTATGGGATTTTTATTGAGTGAAAAGACCTATTTTCAAATCCCGTATCTGTGCAGACTGAGGACTGGCTGACAGGCCAAGTCGGTCGACCGGACCGGTCGACCGCACCATAGGCCGGTCGACCGGGACGGTCGACCGACGTGCACAAGTCTGTGCACGTTTTGGAGTCTCTGGGACGGTCGACCGGGCCGGTCGACCGAGATGAGAGTTCTGCTCTCAGGATGTTTCGGTCGACCGGGCCGGTCGACCGCAGTTGCCCAACGGTCATAATTCTGACCGTTGGCGGTCGACCGGACCGGTCGACCGGCAGTCTGTCAGTGTAACGCCCCGATCCTGGCGATACGGGGACGTCACTGCAACGTATATACGTAGGTCAGAACTACCCTCCCGTATATACGCTAAGCATCAGTACAGACAAGAATCAGAGTACGGAAGCATATGGTGCATTATACATTCCAACACATATATATATACAATTACAGAGTTATCACCAGAGGTGATGAATATTACAATAATAATACATCACAGATATGCGCAAATGCGAGAGTACAAGAGGTATACATATATGAACAGCATAAAAGGGCGCTCACGTACAAGTATATAAGGAAATGTACGAATATGAATAGAAAAAGGGCACTCACGAGTTTGCTAAAAGGAAACTCGAGAGGCTCACAGGGGGCCTGGAAGGATGGAGCTCTGGATGATCAGCTGGGGATCCACGCTACCGCTGCGCCACTCTGAGCAGTAACAGGGGAAATCCATACGCTCCAAGCTCTGAAACCTGGACATGAGAATCCAGGGGAGTCAGTGAAACTCCCCAGGCGAGTATGATACAATGCCAGGTGGCGAGCCAGGATGAGTACGAGTGTCAAGTACAGAAGACAGAGAGGTTAGAACACAAATGAAGTATATATGAACGGGTATGACATAAACATCGTAAAACAGGAAATCCGATATAAAACCGATTACGAGTAAAACCGATCGTACGAGTTTAGGTCACGGTTCCATGAGACTAGTACATCGAAGGAATAATCCAAACAAGGAAACCCTCATCTATATACCTTTATCTCATATCATCGTGATCCAAGCACATACAATCACAAGTCACAAAGTGGTCATAACAGAAGTACATAACAGGCATGACAGGAGTACATAACGGGAGTCATAACAAGAATCATAACAGGCATCATAACAGGAGTCCAATACAGGTGTCATAACGGGAATCATAACAAGAGTCATATCAGGAATCATAACAGGCATAACAGGAGTCTTTTATTATTATTATTACTCGTCTGACCCATATATCTAGGTATGTGTCTTGGTGTACAGTCCAACACACATACATCCATATATAAGCAAGCCGAGGGTTGTTAACGGAAGCAGATGGAGAACTGATAGCGCTTCTTATAGTAGTTCCCATACACCTGGGACCAGTTTGGAGGCCCAAAGTCCCCCTAACAGTAATCTGTGGGCCCAAAGTCCCACTAACAGTACCGCCAATATGTCATATTCCCATACTATAAGCAAGATATCATTCCGGCATCCATCACTTCCTCCCATACCCATACAAGTTGTAGCTTATTAAGATTATCAGGTTACGGGAATAAACAGTCATAACAGTAATAGCCCTACAGATTCAAGAGGTGGCCCCCACCGTGAGGTGTGGCACTTTGCTCCGTGTGGCACTTAGTTCCATAAAAACAGGACAGGATTCCCGTAAACATAATAATTACAAAGTCAAGTACATCATGCTTGGTGTCAGGAGATAGCATGACAAATGGTGATATGAGCAAGCAACCTAACATAACAAGAGATTGATAAAGTCCGGGTAAGTCTTGCCAAAAAGTAGCATGTCAAGATGGTCAGGTAATAACACAGTTGCCAAAGTGATATACATGTGTTAAAAGGTAGCATATAACTGACAGGTCTGAGATAATAGTAGGGCAAGTGATAACATATCAGAAACCAAGAATACAACGACCACGAAGGGTCTGCCACGCATAGTATATGATAAAGAAGTAAGCATATCAATAGCATGGCACAAGTACAAGATGAAGCTACCAAAATATGAGCAATTGTAGTGCAATACATGAATATGGAAATAAGAAGCGAAATACTTATCGACCGATGAAACGGGAAACTCAAATAGAGAAGAGCGAGACTACTCGCCTAAATCACCAATATGCCAAAAGATCCAAAATCCACGGAAGCTCGGGATGCGCCATAACCTGTGATATGAATATGTAGAGAGAAGGGGAGAGAGAAAGAGAGAAGGGAAGATGATGTTTGTCAAGTGACAAGTCAAGTAATACATATCAAGTAACGAGTCATGAAGTACAAGATACAAATACATGAACCAAGTATAAGATCCAAAGTTAAGAAGATAAGCAACTATAACAGACAGCCAATAATTAGTCGACTGGGTGGACAGGGTAGTCGACTAATAGAGGGGTTAGTCGACTAGGAAGATGGGGTAGTCGACTAATACTGTGTTCCAGAGAGTTGGATTTCTGTTTCAGGAAAAGGTTAGTCGACTAGGGTCATATGGGTAGTCGACTAACAGACATGACAAGTCGACTAACAGTTATGTTAAGTCGACTAAATCTGAGATACAGAGAGTTAAGGTTTCTGGTTCAGGAAAGGTTAGTCGACTAGGGTCAAGGGTGTAGTCGACTAAGGGCCTCTAGTCGACTAGGAACTAAGGTAAGTCGACTAATACTGTGTTTCCTAGAATTGTGTTTCACAGGACAGAATAAGTTAGTCGACTAATGTCTAGGTCTAGTCGACTAATCGTCTGGAAACAGCAAAAAGAACAGATTTTCTAGGGTTGGGTTTGATGGCTAAATAACAAGAATTGAAGACACAAATCAACAAGAATATGCAAACATAAGTAGACTAAGAGTTGTACAAGTCTTGGTGAGGGAAATTACTTACCAAAAGGAGTGGTGGTGGTTGATGATGAAGAAGAAGAGGAAAGGTAGAGATGGTGATGATCCTTGAGGAAGAAGGAGATGGAGGAGTTGTTGTTGTTGGTGTTGGAGATGAAGAGGAGTTGAAGGAGGTTAGGGTTTTGGTGGAGAAGAGATGGTGGAGAGAAGAAAGGAAAAATGAAATAGAAATGTAAAGGAAAAGCATTTATATGTTTTGGATTTTATGAAGGAGATGCAAATCAAATGGAAGTGAGGGGGTTTTGTGTAAAAAGAAGGGGAGGTGAGGTGTCTCTCAAGTGGACACTTGGCCGGCCATGAGAGAGGGTGAGGTGGGGTGATAATAATGAGGAAGTAGGTGGGAGTTGGTGGAGTTGATGGAATTTTGGAAAATTGGGGAAATTGGAAAAGCTTTAGCTTGTAGAGGAAGGAAGAGAATTAAAGGAAAAGGAAAAAAGGAAAAGAAATTATAATGAGAAGATATTTTCTCAGGAGAGAAGACGAAAATAATGGAAGTGGCGGATTCCCGGGATTCAGTTGCGGATGCGGAAATCTTTCGGGAAAACACCGGAATCGTCCGAAATTCAAGTATCTCGGAACGACCCGAAATAATTATCAAAAATCAAGAATATTAAACTAAGAATTATAGTGAAATCCGTTTTAAGAAATACTTTATAGTTTTAAAACTAAAAATCCCGGAATCAGCTACCTACTGACTCCGATGGAATTTTCATAAATTCATAAAATCCTCAGAAAAAGAATGTAGGTAGAAAATATAATTCTAAGGAATAAAGCCTAAAGGACCATCATGAAATTCCAAACTGTTTGAGAATTAAAAATCTAGGAATCGGTCAGCGGCACTGGCCGACACCGGTTTTGAAGACTTTCATTTTAATTCCAGAAAAATCTAGAAAATCATAGAAAATATATAATATTGAAAAATGATATTTAAAACTAAAATCGGTCAATTCTAATTATCAGAATGTCTAAATCGAGTAATACTCTAGGATCGGGCCTTCGGTTCAGACTAGGGCTGACTCCGAATCCACGAATCCAAATCCAAGACAAAACAGTCATATAAGGAATTCATAATACAGAATAAATACAGGAAACAAATCGAAAAAATACGACCGAAAATCTGAATACGCAACTAAGTACGTATTCCGGGAACGGGGTATTACAGTCAGACTGCCAACTCAGCCTAACGGCTAGTTTTGTATAGGGGCTATATAAACCCCATCTCTTTGGGGATTTTGGCCAAGATTTTAAGAGGAAAAATTCCAGTTTTCTGAAGTGTTTAAAAGAGTTTTAAAAAGTAGTTTTTGGGCTTTAAACTTCTAATCTTTATTGTTTTGGGTTTTTGGAAAATCAAAGAGAACTAGGTTTTGGGATTTTGATTTGATCTTTTATTTCTATCATATACAAGAGATTTCCCAAGTAGTTTTTCTTTGTTGCTTGTTTCCACACTTGAGCCATATCTTCTATCCTAAACTATTAGGATCTTGTTTTTGTGGGAAAAGATAAGAGAAAAAGAAAGAGACGTGTTTGAGGTTGTTTGTTGTGAACCTCATTGTTGTAAACACCCTTATACTTATGAATCCCTCTTCGGTAGAGGTGATCGGGTGATTGTGTTGTGGATTCCTCTTAGGTAGAGGTGATTGAGTTTGGTTGTGAGCCTCTTCGGTAGAGGTGTGTGGATTGGTTGTTGTATTGGCTACGGGCCTAACCCCTCGGTTGTGAGGAGGTTGTTGTTGAGAGAGGAGTTTGGTACTCCTAGAGTTGTAAGAAATCCTCTTCGGTAGAGGTTCCCTCGGTGGGAGTTGAGATAGTGGAAATCCTACACGGTGGTGTAGGCGGGGATGTAGAGCAAGGTGCTCGAACCTCGAAACAAATCTTGGTGTTTGCGTATTGATCCATTGTCTCTCTAACTCTCTCTCATTTATATTGTGCAAAGCATCATACTTCATATCATCATATCATATTTGCTTGTGTTGAGCATAACTCATATTGCCATATCATATTGCTTGTGTTGCCTTGCATTATTTCATATTGCTATATCCTTTATTGCTTGGCTTGATTGTGTGTGCACATTGCTTGGATTGCTTGTGTGTGTGCCTAACTTATACTCATCCAACAAGAGCTTCACATAGCACCTCAACCCATTTCAAGGGGAATCAAGGGGAGTTAGTCCAGAGCCTCGCAAGGGGAATTCGGCTACACTTGTTGTATTGTATTAGTTTGTGCATAATTTGCATTAGCTTCCGCATTTAGCGCACTTAGTTTGCATTGAGTTTCTTAGATTAGCAATTACACCTATTCACCCCCCCTCTAGGTGTTTTTCAGCCTGGTCATCACTATCGTGGAAGGAGCAATGGGAACATCAACAGCAGGACAGGTCAGTGATTTCTGCGGAGTCTTCATGGAAATCAGTGCGCTAGCCACCGCTGAGGTAGGGCTGACAACCATCTCCTGAACAGCAGGCTCAACTATCAGAGTTGGGGAAGTAGGGCTTGTAATCACCCTCAGCTCCACACTTGGCAAAATTGTCGGCACCTCACTCGTTGATATAGTTGGGAGTGAGGACACCTTCGGAACTGCTCCCCCTTCAGCCTCTGATCCTTCGGCTGACTTGGGCCGATAAGAAGGCAGGTCGCCGTACAGCGCATCCAGCACAGCAGCATCAGCCGTGGTCGAAGCGCTCATGTCACCCCTTGACCCTTCGGGGAAATCTTCTGGCTCTCTTAGAGCTGATGCATCTTGAGGCCGAACACCTGTAACAAGACTGTGTTTAGACAAGACACAACATGCAATAGATGCCAAGAGGTCAGGACAGTACCATAAGATGATGTCGCCTCAAACATCTCGTCAGCCACATCAGTCTCCAGGGGCTCCATCGGAAAATTCTTGGCAGAATCAGCACGAATAGCCACCTCGCTTTCGCTCGCTGAGTATCCCGTGGACCACCCAATAGAGCTCGACGCCGCAGGACTTCCTTTAGAAGTCCCAGCGCCCGAGGGACCAATGTCGGCCACATCATTTCCGGACTCCTCCGGACGGGCAAAAGAACCAGCTTCGGTTCCATAAGTAAATAGGGGATCATAATGTTCCCCTTACTCTTCAGCTGCCTCAGCTCCTACAATCAAGAAGAATTGATAATAAGACAATGGGAACACACAAAAAGGCGTATTATATGGACGGGGTTAATCTTACCTAGACCCGGAGCGAATTCACCGCTAGTCGGTTCAGCAACCGACGGTTCAGCCGCTAATGGGGCAGCAGGAGGAATCGCTGTAGAGGGATGACCCTCTACGACAATCGTAGGAGCTTGCGACGGGGCTTCTTCGCCAACGATTTCCTACGAGAGCTACCTGCCCGCTTTCTTTTGAAGTGGACTTCAGAATCCTCTTCCTCCACTTCTTCTACACAATGACGGGGAGCCATCCCCATCACACCAGAGCCAGTTGCAGGAGTCGCAGCCCCCGCTCCCACCTCGAAGCGAGGACTCTCGGCATCTGAGGCCTCGCTGTCTTCCACAGCAATAAACTCCTCTATACCTGGGGTGCGAACCCTTTTGCCCTCCCTTTTCTCAGAGGCCTTCTGTCTCAGCCGCTGAGAAATTAACTTCACACCAGAACTGTTCACCTTGAATTCGAGAGGTGTGGAGTTGGAAGTGGCATACCACTGACAGAAGCACAGGGTCATTAGAAGATTGGGATTCTTCCACGGCGTATGCAGCCGCGCCCCAGTATCGCCTGCAGTAAAGAATCGCTAGGCACGGGCCCCATCAATAAGGCTCCCCATGAAAGCCAGATTGAGATTCGGGTTGCCCACGTACAGTTGGTCATATCCAAACTGTCGAGCAAACCGACTTGGGACGTAAGGCTCCAAGTAGCAGCTATCCCCGCTCCGGTACAATAGATGTGAAGGCCGGATACTGACCAGCCACTCAAAAATTCCCCAGCTCAGGGACGAATGCCCCTCCCCCGCATCTTTGAACTCTTCCCCATAGCCTGCACCCTGAATACGGGGAAAACAGCGGAAGAGACTATAGATGTCATAGCGACGTACTAATTTACAGGCCTCAGCCACGTAAGTCTTCTGCCATGAGCATCCTTCGAATCGGCGGAGGAGCGCCATTCGAACATCTTACGGGGGATCCTCTCCAGCTTCGATTAGAGAAGGACAATGCAAGGCGAACTACGCCATCAAGTAAGTATACGGCAGACCTATTCTGGGGTTAGGTCCGTCGCAGGACGAAATGGTCCCCTTTCCATGCTTTATTGTTGGTGGCCTGCAAAAAGCCTCCGTCAATGCACGAAGGCCTCTCTGGATACAGCACACCATGGCCAAAAGAAGTCCCAGAGGGCGACCATGAACCAAACGAACAGCGGGCAGCAAGACATTCGGATGAACGATGTCACCCGAAGAAGACTGCACCACGCATCTCTTTAGCCAGACTGTTAGGAAACAAGTCAGAAGTGCCTTCCGGGACATCGGCCTACGAGCCTGATGATGGAAGCTTCGAAGAACATCACCCTGCTTATAGGGACCATCGTCTTCCTTCACAACTAGATCCCCTTGGGAGTGCTTTTGCATCCGGTCAAAGATGACTTCATCAGCAACTTCGCAATGTGCTGCCTCAGGAGCATTCTCCATATCTGGGAACAAATAGTCTCCTCAGCTTTTCAAGCTACAAGAGGTTCCCTTACTGCCCCCATGCATACTGGAGCAAATATACAAGTGGCACATTAACTCCCTGTAGGTCTCGAACAAGGCAGGCTCCTGCTTCTCCAGAAGAGCCAATTCTGCCTCGCACGGGAAGTATTCTTCATAAGGGAGAGACCCGAAAGGCAAAGCAGAGACTTCCCACATCTCATGCAAGGCCATACCCAACTCACCGATAGGGGTGAAGAAAGTCCCCGAAGCTGGGCAATACAATTCAAAAATGGCATAAAAGCATGCCACGTTCATCTCAATACCGTGGCAGGTCGCCCTGACGGCCTCGTAGAGGTTCAGCCTCTCCAAATCCTCCTCGAAATGAGCAAGGATGTAAATAGTCAAATCCACCCACCATGCCTTCGGAGGGTGAATCCAGCCTGGAGCCCTGAAATCAGTGGCCGGGCAGTTCCCATTAACCTTGAAGAATTGGTTGCCAAAGGTCAACGCCACTGCAGGATTTTCTCCCACTGGGATCTCTCGTGACACATTCCCAGGATGTAGGCCCATATGCAATGAGGCCCCGCTCTTGCATAACCAGGAGATTGAAGCATCAATTTTTCTATGTGAACAGAGTCGGTACTCCGGCTCACTTCCCACGACATCTTCCGAGCCTGCGTCACGCACTCGAAGGAAGACAAAGAAAAATGACGCTTGATGGACGGAAGGTAGAACCTCTCGCCATCCAACTGGAAAATCCACTACCCTTCCCCTGCATGTAGTTGGTGGTCAGGGTCTGGTGCGGCATCCCCGAACATGAAATCGGGCTTCCTATAAACTCGACGGTCGACATCTTCAAGGTGAGCTGTGGTCAGGATACTCCTCGTGGTATATTGATCACCACCATGAATAAGCGTGTCTCTGACGAGAGAACTTCGCTCACTGAACAGAGAAGCCTGTCCTTAAAATTGCAAGCTAATATTGCCATCCGATCTCATGGTCATCCCGAACAGGTTGTTTGAAGGACCAGGAGTATAGTGTACTGCAGGAACAAAGAGAAATTATGATTAGTTCATCAGCCGAAAGAGGGCTAAAATCAGAACGCAAAATTTGACAAGGCATAGCCTCGCCCTCTGAGCAAGGATTGGCCTAAACGATAGCTTCATCCCGAAGCTTAGCTTCGCAGCTGCAGTGTAACTCCGCCTCCCACACGAGGACATGATGCAGGAAAACATCCAAGTGTTAGCTTCGCTTTGGAAGCTTAGCTTCGAACAACAGGATATGACAAAACCTCGAAGGATAACTTCTTCAGAAGGGCATTACGGTCCTTTTCTGTCAAATATCAAAGGACAACTTCGCATCCTGTCATTCAACAGGATGTGAACCGCCTAAAAGTTAACTTCGCTTGGAAGCTTGAGGAAGAACTCTTCAGTTCTTGGATTCCCGATCAAGAAATCAAGGTAAAATCAGGGAATTGGACTCATGTTGGATTTATCCAAGGACAGCCAGAAGTCGGCCTTAAAAGAGAGACGACAGTCTCTAATCAAAAGGGAAAGTTCCCTACCGGCGATTGGTCGTTCGATGACCGGAGGAGGAGAAGGACCCTCCGCTGCAGAAGTTGCCACTTCTTTTCCCGCTCATCTCTTGGGCGCCATTGAAGAACTATGGATGTTCTTGAATTCTTGAAGAAGAAAGAGGAAGAAGAAGAGTCAAAGGTCTCTAAAAAATTTCAAGTAAAGAGATCTGCTCTTTCTCAGCCCGATCGGGCTTTTATAGGCCAATCAGCGCCTGAAACGACGCCTCGAAAAAAGTACAGGCTGTCATTTCAAATTAATTTGAAACGCCGCCTAAAGCGCCTTCCCGAGAAGCGCTGATTCAGCCACAAAGGCTTAACCTCGCCAATGAGCCGAAGTGCGGACTTCGCACAAGTTCATCAAGAACTTCGCCAAAAAGGTGGCCTTAGCCTACTAAGGGCATAGTTCACCGATATGTCAGCATCGTTCGAAGCTCATTCAAAAAGGACCCTGTCCTTAACTCTGCACAAAGTTTAGCCCTGCTATGGCCAAATTCTCAATGAAGGCAGGCAAAAATCAGATGAGCAGAAGATAAACTTTCATTGATTTAAAAGGAAAGGTACATTGATACTACATCAAGATTTTGTTTCATACAACAGATTCAGTTGCTCAGTAAGATCATTTGCGCAAAAGGCATACAAGTGGTTTTATTTGCTTCCAGACCAGACAAACTGGACACGAAAGGCCTTCCTCCTGCACAAGGCCGTAACCAGTTGTGCCACGAGAACACGGCCATAATTCTCCACAAAAATGGCAGATTTTGCCACCAGGAAGCTAGATTACCTTTGATGAAAATTGGCAATGAACTTATCACCGCCAACACGATAGATCACCTATAATGGGAATTGGCAGTGATGTCAGTGATCTCACAGGTGTGACATCCGCCTTCCCGAAGTGGATCATCTTGGATAAGCAGCTACCAGCCTCACCTCAGAACGAATCATCTCGGATAAGAGGCTGCCAACAGCCTCTGGGACACACATCAGCTGCCCCAAGTTGTTCCTCCTGCTTAAAAGTAAAGCTTCAACCGGGGAAGCATAAGGCAACTTTTCGGTCTCTTTCATCAAGACACAAGATTGGCGAACATAGCTCACTGCAATGCAAAATTGGAGCAAGTTAGCAGTTAAACACAGAAAACACTGCAAAAGCGCTAAAGCCGAATTCTTTGGGGCGAAGCAATCTGATTCAGTCAAGCATTGATTTCAGTTAAATCAGAGGATATCCTCGCTTGCACAGCAGTGATGGGCTAGCTCAGCAAACGCCTAGTCCTAGCCTCGCCTATATGGCTAAGCCAGACTGATCCTGAGGGACACAATCTTAGCCTCACCTATATGGCAAGACTGGCTCAACCTTGAAGATACCAGGTCCCAAGTTCTGCCTATGTAGCGGACTTAACATACAATGATCTTTCTGTGATCAAGTCAGAATGATAGCTTCGTTGGGGAAGCTATGTCAAAATCCTTCTCTGCAGACCAGTCAATTGCAAGATGAAGAGTAAGGGAAACTAATCCCTGAAGCAGCCGCCAAAGCTAAATTAAGGGAGAAGAATTCCCTAAAATCGGTGAAGTCGTTGAATGATCAAGACTTACCGGTCCTTGGCCGGATAACGACCAGAGTGGGCATTCCCACTAATTCAGAGATCTGAGTATCTCTCTCAACTAAGAGAAGAGAAGAAGAAGAGCAGATCACTTCTCTCTTCAGAGGACCTCAAGTGTCCTATTTATAGGCCCCATGGCCCGAGCGCTGCCGCCTCAAGCGTGGAAGCACGAGCACATTTAAGGCATTTACTGCGCCTTGAGAAAAGGGACGGTTTCCCTTGGAACCGTGCGAAGGGAGAAACGTCTCCCTCATAGAGGCACTTATTGCGCCTTGAAGAAAGGGAATATCCTCCCTCGAAAACGTGCAAATCAGAGAATATCTCCCTCGATCAGCACGAAGAAAGGAGTAATCCTCCTCGTAACCGGCCCACGGCAGTTAGCCTCGGGAAAGCGACAGATGTTCCAGAGCGAACTTATCTAGCTGCGAAGCTACCCAGATGCGAGTCTACATGATTCCCCAACGAATCTACATCCCAAAGCAGGATTTAAAGCGAAGCTGAACTCAACCATCATGGCGACGTTCATACTCCACATACCACCGATCAAAGCAGTTCAAAGTGTTCTGAAGTCTGAGCCATTGCAGACTTTCGAAAACTTTGAAGGGGGTCTTGTTGACACTTAAAAAAGACAAGATTCTTATTGGTCCGAACAATGTCTAAACTTGTTGATATTTACAAAAGACAAGTGACAGACGAGCTGAAGACCAGTTTTCACTCATCTCTGAGGGACAAGGAAGCAACTTGGACTCCACTGATCCAGCAAGCAGACAGTGAACCCGGATTGTTTCTAAACAGACCTCAGCAGGTCTAAAGGTGCTAGCACTTAGCATCACACGAGCCCAAAGGGATAGCCTCGCTTGAGAGGCTAATATCACTTGACTTCGCCTCGAAGCCATCCAAAGCCTCGCCAGGAAGCTAACTCGCAACTTTGCCACAGAGGACTTCCAGCTCCGCCAAAGGGTTTCTTTCGGACTTCGCCAGAAGCTGCCTCTAGCTTCGCTATGAGTTCAATACGGGCAACTCCGCCATTGGTCTGCTATGGTCAACCTTTGACCAATCAAATCTCCAAATGAGATCAGATCTAATCAGATCAAATCTAATCAAGATCAAATCAGAGATCAAATTTGGCAGTTGATTGCCACAATCTCTTGACTCTCCTAAAACGAGTAAGAAGATCAGGGGAAATCCTCCAATGATATGGAAAGGATCAAGAAGATCAACCGACCTGCCAATTCTAGCTTCGCAGAAGCTGATCTTAGCCTCGCAGTAAGGCTACTTTCTGGATTCAAACAGATTCGATTCAATCTGTTTTTATATTTTCAAGGGACGATTATACCCTTGCTCTCCCTATAAATAGCCCGCCAGGGGCACAAGAGAGGAGACCGGCTCAAGAGAGAGGTGCAAGAGAGAGGACTCGATAAGCAGAGACTTCTTAATAACGCATCGTGCGTTCTCGAATTCAGAGACCTTTTAGAGAATTGCTTTCTCTATCCAGGGTGTTGATACCCTAACATCGTCCTTTTTTTCAAGGAATCTCCGGAACCAGGCGAGAAGGAATTCCTAATTGAAGGCGATTTTGAGAAGCAACAAGAGGGTTCTACCAACCTTCTATTCTTTGATTCCCGGAACCAGGCGAGAAGGGAATCTCATCGCTCGCATCGTCAAAGGGACAAAGTGGTCTCGCGCTGACCAGACTCCTATCGGCACACTTCTCCAGAATCTCTGAGAAGATCTACTTGTAATCTTTTTAAGAATACTTGTAATTTAGCTTCTTAACCCTTTTTATTGTAAGTTTTCCCCCTTTGCGAACATAATGGAAAACACCAACCTCCCATAGAAGGTAGGGGTTTCAAAATAGATTTGAAAATAAGCTTTGTTTGAAAAACTCTACCAAAATGAAGAATACCGTAACTAGTTATATGAATAATTTGAAAAACTAGTACGAAATCCTTCAAGTAAGGAATAAACTAAAAATAATTTTCATAAAACACATGTAAATCACATAGCACTTAAAACACTCAATATTCAATAAAGTCCATACATGCTCATGAAAACATACTCATGAGAAATATTTTAAAAATGGTGAGTGTACAAGTAATGTGTGACATGGCATTATGAAATTTCCAATTAAGCTCAAAATTCCTTGAAACAAGAAAACATGAAAATCATTAAAAACTTATTTAATCTTCAAGGTATATGTATGTCTTATACAAATTAAAGTATACATACATATCCAAACACAACGAGTCCACAAAGATATATGCATGAAGGCACGTGGCTCAAAAAGGATGTATATGTATAACAATAATTTGGATAAAATGGACATATACATGAAGTTAAACATAAACACATGGAAACATGAAAAACTAAATTTTCATTAAAAAAAAATTTCATTTCAAGGTATATGTATGAATTGTCAACACAATAAGTATACATACATATTCCTAAACACAATTGAGTCCATATATATAGATTTGCATGAAAGGCAAATGACTCAAAGGGTATACATGTATATCTTAAAGTTTGGCAAAATAAACATATACATGAAATGAAAAACTTATACACATAAAACAAATCCAAAAATAGGAATACAAGTTTAAAATGTATGAATCATCAAAACTAGACTATACTAGCACATCTAATGGGTTCAAATAAGTATTCAAGCTCAAACATATATAGATTTATTTGTGGCCCACTATATGCACAAGTATAAATCCTAGTCTTAATGAAAATTAACATCTAAACAAGTAATCTTAACATGAAGCATCAAAACACGATAAAAATCAACATGATAAACAAAAACATGATTATTATGAATGTCCACATGTTATTAGAAATATGATATACGCAATTGCAACCATATAGAGAGAACACAAAAGAATTTATCCATATTAAACATGGGTGTCTCAAAATAACTAAACATGTATATCACTAATCTAATAAGCATGGCATTTTCATAGTAATCAACACACATCAAAACATGCTATGAAAGATAAACATGGAAAGCATGTAAACATAAGGAGTTAGAAATTCGATACCAAAACCAATGAGGGCACCGCTCTAGTTCTCCAAACCAAGGTGGTCTTCCCACCAAACTTCCCTTGAAAGTGATGCATCCAAATAATATCCTTTAAGTACGGAACGCATCCACTCCAAGGTACCGCTACTCTCACGTCATGTGAGAGCCCACACCTACATCAAAAATACGAGGGGTGGTCTTTGGTACCCATATCTTCCTGGGTCCATGGGGGTTAGTACCTTCTCTAACCCAAACAAACTTATTTGCTAAATTACAATCATGTATACGATCAAAACAAAATTTAGCAAGGTGGCCCTTACGTCCACAATGTGTACAAGTGTACACATGAGCATACATGTGATGGGTGTGTCCGTGTGGAGCATGTGTATGCCGTGGAGAGTGTGCATGCATAAAGGATGGAACTTGTTTCTTTCGAACCAAGGTTTCCAAACGTGAGTGGTTCATGGCACATTGGCTCATAGTGGAGCCCAAACAATCCATTTTCTTCTTAATTAAATTTATATCATTTTCAATTAAAGAAGAAGTGGAGCATGCAATGGGTGAAGTGTGTGATACTACCCTAGCATGGCAAACATGTGCATCAATCTTATTTTGCAAAACAATATTTTTCTTTAAACACATATCTAAATCTTTTGAAATAGAAATAATTTTTATTCTCAAAACAACATTCTCCTTTAATACAAAATCAATTTTTGAAGACAAGTTTTCATTTTTCTTCAAAATATTTTCACAATCATTTTTATTTTTCAACAAATCATTTTCTTTTAGTGCAAGGTCTAGTTGAGATCTCAATGAATCCCTTTCATTATAGACATCAACCTTCTCTTGCAAAACACAATTAAGTTTAGAAGACAATTTTTCATTTTCTTTAGTTAAAGCAAAAGTCTTCTTTTTCAACAAATTATATTTTTCAATTAATTTTTCACAAACTATAGATAGTTCTTCATTTAAAGCATGGGGATCAACAAAATCATTTGAAGAACTAGCACAATCATCACTATCTAGTTGAGTTTCCGATTGTACCTCAAGGGAGTCATTCCCTTGGACCATCAAGCATTGTGACTCGGATTCTCCACTAGACTCCTCCTCTTGTTGGATAGGCATTTGAAGCTTGGAGGTGGTGGTTGTTGTCAACTTGTTCCACACTGCAAAAGCGGAATCAAGGTTAGAAACATGCATAAGATATTCTTTCGAAAGCGTGCTTCTAATGGCCTCTAGGGCTTGTGCATTGGCCCCTATATGATTGCTATTACCAAGATAGCATTTCTTGGTAGCGGCAAGATATACATGCAAGCCTAGGGTTTGTAAATAGATGGACATCTTAGTCTTCCAAATAAGAATGTTGGAAGGGTCAAAACTAGGTGGGGTCATGAAGTCCATGGTAAACTATATGAGTGTGCAAACAAGCAAATGCAAACAATAGATTAGCAAACAAATGGATCTCACTCATAGGATGTTAAGCCTAAGTATCAGGAGCGTTGGCTCTGATACCAATTGAAAAGCACACCTAGAGGGGGGTGAATAGGTGTACTTGCTAATCTAGAAACTAAATGCGCTAAATGCGGAAGCTAATGCAAATTTTGCAACACACTTAATACAACTCACAAGTGTAGCCGAATTCCCCGTGAAGGGCTCTGACTAACTCCTCTTGATTCCCCTTGAATGGGTTGAGGTGCTATGTGAAGCTCTTGTGGTTAAGTATAAGTGAGGCACACACAAACAACCAAGCATATAAGATATAGCAATATGAAATATGCAAGGCACAACACAAGCAATGAATGATATGAATGAAGAATGATGCTTTTCACAAAATAGAGAGAGAGTTAGAGAGACAAGTGGATCAAACGCTAACAACAAGATATGTTTCGAGGTTCGAGCACCCAGCTCTACATCCCCGCCTACACCACCGTGTAGGATTTCCAATCCACTATCTCCCACCGAGGGAACCTCCACCGAGGAGGATTTGTTACAACACAAGGAGTACCGAACTCCTCTCTCAAACACCGCCTCACAACCGAGGGGTAGGCCCGTAGCCAATACAACAACAATCACCTCTACCAAAGAGGGATCCAAACCAATACCACTCCGATCAACCTCTACCAAAGAGGGATACACAAATAAGGAGGGTTTACAACTTTGGAGGCTTAACCTCAAACACTTCTCTTTTTCTTTTTTCCACAAAACAAAGATCCTAATAGATTAGGATAGAAGATATAGCTCAAGTGTTTTGATCAAAGAAAAACTCTTGGGAAAATACCAAATGGATATGGAAATGAAGAACAATAAACTAGATTCCTAAAAACCTATTTTCTTTGAAAATAACAAAACACTTGAAAAACAAATAAGATTGATCTTTTGGCACTTAAAACTCTTTTGAAAACTTGTTTAAAACACTGAAGAAGTTAGGAAATTTTAGCTCTCAAAATCTTATCAAAACAGCCCAAGAGTTGGGGGATTTATAGCCCCAAAATAAAACTAGCCGTTAGGCTGATGTGGCAGCCTGACAGGCTTGGCGGTCGGCCGCCCGGTCGACCGCCAACGGTCAAAAATGTGACCGTTGGGCAAACCCGGTCGACCGCCCGGTCGACCCAAATAAACAGAGAGCACTGCTCTCAGTTACGGTCGACCGTCCGGGTCGACCGCCCTTGTGTCTGCCAGACGTGCACGGCTCTGTGCACGTCGGTCGACCTCACGGGTCGACCGGCCCTTGGTGCGGTCGACCCATGCGGTCGACCGACCTGGCCTGTCAGTCACAGTTCAGGGCAGAAAAACATAAGTTAAAATATTTCTAAAAATTCTTTTATCTCTTCTAAAATTTCATAAAACTTATTTTAACATTTTGTATTGAAACACAAACTTGTGATAAAAATTTCAAGACATATATCAACATATTCAAATTATTTTTGTGTCTTGCAAGTTTTATCAAAAACTAAAACATGTATTTTTATCAAACTTGGATTTTTCAATACATGAATAGGAAAGTCAAAATAAGTTTGTTTAAAAGTTAAGCATGCATGTATAGAATGAAACAACTATACATATATCAATAAACTTGTTTTGATCAACTATTCATGAAAACCAAAAACCAAACATAAAACGTGTGTGTTATGTGCACTTGAGCATATCAACTATACTAAGCTTTACAAATGGATCTAAAACATACTAAACTAAACTAGGATACCTAAGTCTTCTTGACGATCTTCCATCTTCAAGTCGACTCGATCCCAAACCGTGATCCACCGAGTGCAAAGGAATGATCTTGATGCTCGGGCATGGGAATCACCATATGAAGGCTTCCAAACTCATCTTTTTGAAGCAATCACCAACTAATATGTTGATCAATGATCTGTAACTAAAATCACAAGATAATTAGTAAACATAACTACATGAGTTAATCATCATCAAAACTAGGGTGGAAGGCCTTTGGGCCAACAATATGCATGAAAAAGAAGAAAGGGAAGGAAAAATACTAACTCAAGGTGGTGGTTCTAGTGGTGGTCGGATTGGGCCAAGCGTTGCTGCCCAATCTAAATAATATAGAGTTTCAAAGAACCCATCTTTTATATCCTCTATTCTATTTCATTATTATAACCCCTACACTGAATAGGATCATACACGATCCTATCATTAAAAACATCTCGGTTATATAACCAATCTTGAAATATCATCTCGGAGTCATTACAGTATATCCCTTGGTCCAACAATAGAATGTGATCCGATAAATGGTTGACTTGATCTCAAGAATGAAAGGTTCAGGAACCAAGACTTAAATCAAGTTTACATTCAAGAGTTAGTTTTGGTCAAGAGTTAGTTCCAAATCAAAAAATTAAAATTCACATTCTTTTTCTATCAATGAAATGTGACTTTCTAAAATCGCGGTTTATGTGTAAAAATTATAGGTACAAGAATCAGTGTTGGCTCGCGAATTGGGTCCAAATTGGGTAAGAATACCAGAGTCAACATAGATTTAAAATTGAAACTGAATCACAAAGTTGGGGATAGGAATCACATTCACATTCATGTTCAGTTTCATTAAATAGAAAACTTGCCAATTTGTTAAAGGATTGATATTGGTCAAGTTTAAGATGTTGTGGTGAAATTAAATCTTGGTTTCCAAAATAACATGAATCTTGAGCCAGATCAATAGGGTTAGAGATAGCAGAATTGGCCAAATATTGATAATAGATAGTTTTCTCTTTCCTATAAATGTTGGCCAATTGACTAATTTTTGCTTCTAACCTATCGATAGATTGGGTAAAAGAATTTTGGTTTTGAATCATATATTCCATACTCTTTTCTAAAGTCACTAGGTCATTCTTATTGTGGTGGGACTTGAAAAATTAAGTATGGATCTTGTATTTGAAAATTTTGTGAGATTATTGAGTCTGTCAAGTTTTGAACTTGTCTCAGAGTCATACAAGGCTTCTAGAATCTTTTCGTTTGCGAACTAAATCAAGGCTTCCATTCTCTTTCTGAAATCAAAATTTTTCTTTATTGGTTGTTCTAGAAAAGAAGTATATGAGCTGAATGTTGGTAAGGTGGTTGACCATATGACTCGGGGTAATTGTATCTCCACTGACTCGGTAGAGAGTGTTAATGATTACTCCAATCTTGTTCATAATATTAGGGTTGGGGCATATGTTGATTCGAATAAAACCAATCCGCCATACTTGGTTGGTTAAAATTATGTAATATCGCGTTGATATTATCCAAAAAAGAGGTCGGGGTGAAATATGAATTTGCATTTGCATTGAAAAAATTATAGTTATAATTTATATCACACAAGAACAAATAATAACAAACAAATAAAGAAAGAAAGAACAAAGAAAAATCTAGGCTATGTTAAGGTAGACCTTAGACCTAGACGACTCCTAACTAGTTAACTATCTACAAGGGTATATTGCAGCAATATGACCAAAAGTTAATCGGCCAGATAAGGGTAAGATAAGCGGGAGGTATCCATGTATGAGCAACAAGCCTAATTATGTCAAATCACTGTTCTTTGAGGTTTCACCTCTCAATTCCCAACCTTTGACATTGATTGACTAGAGTCAACTCTAGCAACTTCCTCCTTAGCTCTATCTCCTAATGAGTTTGAGATATCCCTAGGACCAACGTCTATTAGATTTTAATTAGGCTGAGTTAGTGAGTGAGGAGATGATTATTTTGGGCTAAGAAAGGATAATGACTTTCCCACCTTATGTTGTTTAACAGTTATATCCTTAATCATTTTAGTGCGCGTGTGCAGATATTTAGCAAAAAAGTAACACTCAAGCAATATAAATCATTCAAAAGTGTTCTCTATTCTAAATGCTATGCACACATACCTTTACTCCAACACTCTTCAATAGTAATGTAAAGGTAAACGAAATTAGACAGATGTCCTAAAATGGAAAGTCTAAATTGTTATTTTAGGATTGACAAAATACAAGTTATTTTGAGTTAATACAGTATGCAGAATATATCAGATAGAGAAAAAAAGTTGCAGAATGTAGAACATTGAAGTTCAATTACCCTGCAAGAAAGTGGGGTGAGTTAGTCAACTCAAACAGCAGTAGAAACACGGCTTTTGTCGCATTTGCACGGCTGTATTGAGAGCTTTTGGGCTCTACATTCTAGAGCAGAGGCTCAAAGCTAGTTATTTGTATTTGTAATAGTTTGTTTATGATTAGTCTCTAATATTGCATTTTTTATCACATCTGCACATTTATTTTATATAAAATACTGCTAATAATGGTTTGCTTGTGTGATCTTAGGTCCATGGTGTATAATGAAGAAAAAACCCTAAATCACCATTTAATGGGTGATTAAAGGCCTACAAAGTAGCCATTAATCTTAGGAGGAGATTCTGTCAGACCAGGGGGCTCAAATCCAAAATCGGAAAGTACAACCGACAGGGGACCAAAGCGACAGCGCACAGCAGGCGGCGCACACTGGTACAGCCGCAGAAACGCGACTTTTGTCATGTTTTCGCGGCCGTACTGGCACAGCCGCTCTAGCGCTTGGGGCCAGGTTTTGCCCCTCTGACCCCCTTTCTCCTGGTCCTATAAATACCCCCCTTTGGGGTCCTTCAGACCACATATCCAGAGAGTTTTTAGGATCTTTATGTTAGTTTGTTTTTAGAGTTGTAGTTGCTTTATGTTTTCTTCTTCTAGTTTAGTTTAGCCATTAGAGTGAAAGAGAGAGAGTGTGTACAAGTTTTATTTGAAGGTGATAAGCTTATACAAGTAATACTTCTCTTTCTTCTTTCCGTTACTTGGTATTTTCATTTGCTTTTACTTTCTTATTTTAGTGTAATACTCCTTCTCTTTACTTTTTCTCTCTTATTGTTTTCTTTTCTTACTCATGTCTAACTAGCTCTTTCATTGCATGGCTAACTAATTACTAACCCACTAATCTCTAACAACTTGATTGATAACCCAAATGAGTCAATAGTGTCAAACAAGCATTGTGCAAATGAGAGCTATGACATCTAAAAACGAGGGTTCTAACTCTAATTTACTTACAAGTATTCCTTTCTTATATTTCATGCTTAACGGTTTTTGATGATTTATAGATTGTAAGCTTTACTTATTTTCATAAGTTAAAGATATTCCGATTAATCTTTGTCAATACCATTAGTACACTTGTTTCTTCTCTTATTCTCGCCTTCAATTGGATCTTGATAAGGGAATGTTCAAGTTTTTGCTGTGTAAAGCTAAGTTAAAGAAAGAACTTTCATTCGATCTCCAACGTGAATAGTTCCTATGCATAAGGGTTATGCTTGCATTTAGTAGAAAGTTACCCATACGTTTTTACCTTTAACAAAACTCTTCTTTACAAACATCAACCAAATTCAAGAAATCTTTCAAATATCATTTGTTTTCTTTCTCAATTCTTTATTTGAAAACAAGAAACTTTTTCTTTACTTTGGACAAAGCAGCCGCACCAAATCTTTCATCGCTTTCCCTCCTTGTGGATACGACCTGTATAGCCACTTTGCTAGTATGGAAGAATCGCAAAAATAGTAATATCGACTCACATTCCTTTACTTATATTTGTGCATGGCTTTTTGCCGATCAGTTTACTGAAATCAACACCTGCACACATAAACAGAGAAGAAAGAAGTTAACTAATTAAGTAAATTAAAAAGAAAAAAATTACTGTCCCTCCTCGGCAATGATGCCTAAATTTGATTGACTTTGAACCTGCACAAAAAGTGTAAAGTTTAGAAATGAAGAATAAAAATGTGCTAGGTTGCTCAATACTACCGCTATAGTAAATGGTTATGTGAGTTGTGATTCATAAGAAGGGACTGCAATCGAAGTGTTAAGTAAGTCTTTCTAAATTACTAAAAATTGGTTAAAATTTTTCTTTCTAGTTTTTTAAAAAAAGAAAAGTATTAAGAGTTAGAAGAAGAGAAGATAGAAGAAGATAGTGTTGGTATTTTGATTAAATAAGAACTAAGTTAAAAAAGAAAAAAAATGAAAAGAGTAAGGAAAAGAGTTGGTTTAAAATGTGTTTCCAAACTAAGAATAAAGAAAAGAAAAACTAAAGAATACGTATCTCTTCTTGGCTGATTACTTACCTTGATCTTCAGCAACGGTTTTACCTTAAAGTGGAGATGATCATCACATAGCACATAAGGATCAAATACAGTCCCCATTCATATTACATAATCAAGACTATGGAGTGCAAGCATGAAATGTTACAAACTTTAGGAGGAATCCATTGTTATGAGCTATCGGTGCCACTCGCAATGGTAAGACTCTTCTGATGCTATAAAACTCATATTGATAGTAATCATAACCAAAAAGAAATAAGAAGAAGAATAAAAAGGTAAACTTTAGATTCGATTAAAAAATGATGAAAGAAAAGAAAAAAGATTATATCAGTATCACTCTCAATACAATTCTTTCTCTCATTCTCTTATGAATCTCTTCTCTAACCTAAGTTTACATAAAAGCATAAAAACTACATAATAAAAACAAAAACCTAAGTTAAAACTAAAACAAAAGCCTAATCTAAACTCTCTGCTGGAGTGGCGCCCGTTCTTCTCTGAATTTGCAGTATTTATAGGAGAAATAGAGTGAGAAGAGTGTACGAAGATAGGGGGAGCGTAACAGAGTTATGCAAATGTGGCTTTTGCTGCATTTGCGTGTCTAGGATTTGGCCAATTGGCCAGATCACTGGCCAAATCCGACGGTGCGTGGCTTTTCTTGTTTAGATATCTCCTGATCTTCATTGGTTTTTCAGTTTGAGTTCTGAATTTAGCGACACTTCGTTAATCTTCAGTTAACCAAATAGACTCATATAAATCTGATTTTAACTGTATTTATTTGATATTATCTTCAATGATATGCTCTGTCCCCTGTTAGAATTCCCTCTGGATTTCTGAATTTAATCTAATAATTATTGATTCTTCAGTTAACTGATACATCTTTAAAAATTCGATTTAACTGATCCAGATCTGAGATTATCCTCTCTCCCCCCATTAATAATTACCTACATAATTCAGATATTAAGATAAGTAAATAGCATGGATTATTGCAAGATAATGTAAGAATGTAATAATAATAAATGCAAAATACGTGTATAATCAGTAATCGTAGTATGATAAATATCCTTCTATCATTTAAATTATTGGATCCAACAGGTGATGAAGCTTTCTTGGAGCGGAGAGAGTGGAATAACTGCCTCACTCTGATAGGAACGCTAGAGGCACTTACTCGATGTTGCAATAGATGACTGATTTATTGATGTTGATTTTTTGCCCAAAAGTGGTCTGATGGACCTGAAAGAGGTGCAAGATAGCTTAGAGGTTCATATCTGAAACCTCTCCAAAAAAAATTGTGTCATTCACAAATAGAGTGTATGTGACTTGTTCAACCATTCACACTAACATAGACATAAGAGGGCAACACTGAGAACCTTCATTAAGATCACAAAGATCACAAAGAGAACAGGGGCAAGTGAGTCGCCCTGTCGAAGGTCATTAGTTGGTATAATCTTGTCGGAGTAATGTCCATGCCACTTGATGAAAAAGGAGAAATTTGTTGTGCATGCCATGTTCAATTCTACCCATTATGCGCCAACCATAGTTTTTGAAGAATTTGAGAAGTCTCATCTAATTCTGTCATATGCCTTTTCCATATCGAAATTAGAAACAAAGAATTGCTTATGACTAGATTTTCTGGTTACTATGCAGTGCCAAACTTATTGGACAAATATGATGTTATCAGTGATGTCCCCCCCCCCCCAAAGTCATTTACTTTGGGGCGATGACTGGAGGCAATACCGTCTACCACCGATCTACCTAAATTCTAGTGATAACCTTTTAAAGGATAATGCAGATGCTTATCGGTTGACACTGATTGATAGTGGTTGGGGAGTTTGTCTTGGGGATTAGTGTAATCTTCATGATATTCCACTCTGAGGGAATCCGATTAGTTACGAAGAACTGCAATACAACATTAGTTTGGTCCTCTTTGATCAATGGCCATTGGTGTTGAAGAAATTCACTAGAGAAGCCATCTCGGTGAGATGCTTTGTTTGCCCGTGGTTGAAAGACTGCAACCTCAATCTCATTCGTTGTTTTAAGTCGTAGGAGTGTCGCATTCTCGACACTTGAGACCTCATCAGAATTAACCAGAGGAACCATTGCTGATTGGTTTTATCTTCCTCAGATGGCGGGGAAGGTGCCAGTGTTGAAATCTCTTAGAAGGGGGAATAGGTGATAGCTAACACTAATGACAAACTATGAAAAATAATGCGGGAATAAAACTAACTAATCACAATATATAAAATAATGAGAAAGTATTAGCACAAGCAAGTAAAGAAAGTTGAGTTGAGAGAAAAAATTAAAACGCAAACACCAATATGTGTTTTGTGGTTCGAGTCACTTGCCCTACATCTCCGCCTTCATTGTGATGAAGGATTTTCATTATACTTGACTCTTTTTCAACTAATGTCTGATCCCACAAGATTCGGAGCAACTCGAGCCCACAAGCTCTATCGAGGCCGCAACCTCAACAAACTTCAATATTACAAAGGAATGATGATCTCTTCAAGCTCACAAATGCTTAACAAACATAATCCTATAATATGGAGTAGAGAATGGAACCTCAAGATTGTGTGGGTAAGAAAACTTGTAATGGATTTACAGAGTAAGCCCAAAGCACAACGGAATTTGGATTTTAAGGCTCTAAAATTGGAAAATCTATAATCTCTTGATTTAAATCTTGTAAAACTTATTTCTAGGGTTTTCTACAGTGACCCTATTTATTGAGGACTAAAAATAGACATTTGAAACCCAAAATAGCTGTTTAGAGATAATTCAAAAAAGTCCAAAACAGATTATAGTAGTTAAAGACAAAAAACACAGTTGCCAGTCGACCAGGTGACCGCCAACGGCTAGTAAAAGAGCCGTTGGAGTCTCCGATCAATTGAGCTCAAATAGAGAGCTCTACAGTTCTACCGGTCACCCGAGATTGACTAACAGAAAGCAAGCTCTGCGATCGACCTATCGGTAGACCGACATGCACAACTCAGATATGTGCACAATCCTGCGCATATCCAGTCGACCGGGCTCTCGATTGGCAGAGCAAGCTCAACTGGCTCTACAGGCGATTCACCGACAGTCGATCGATCTAACCAAATTTTCCAAGCATTTTGTATTTTAAAACCACTTTGAAAATTCTTTAATTACATTTTGTTAAACCTTGAAAAATGAGTTTATATAAATTCTTTGATAAAGTCCATGAGATCAAAAATCAACTTGACATATAAACTCCTGAAATTTCTCTTTGCAATCATAAAATCATTCATAAATAAATCTTTTGAAATTTATTTTTCTCAAAAATGAATTTCTATACAAATGAAATCCAAAACTAAAAATCTTTTGATCTTATACAAAAGATCTTGAAATCAATTTTGTGTGTGTGTATATTTAAGAGCCTTCCAAACTCCAAAACAAGATTTTGCCAAACTAAATTTTACTTATAAGAAAATCTTCTATTCTTGAGATGCTTCAGCGCATCCAAACTTGATTCCTCAAGCTTGACTCCTGCTTGATTATATGGTGCGTTCTTTGCGCTTGAACTCTTGGATCAACTTGTGTTAGCTTCAATCTTGACTTTGAGTTTTTTGTTGAAGCTTAACATTTATAAGATCGTTAGTATTATAATAACTACATGAGATAAGCATCATCAAAACTAGAGTGATGGACCTTTGGATCTACAAGATGTTGCAACTTAGAGGATTGTCAACAAGTAATTTATCCACTGATTATCTAGGCCCGTTTTCTTTTTAGCTTAATGAGGTATTTGCATATCATAGCTCCAGTCATGAACCTATTCATGTTCATAGAGAAGAGATATCTAGCCTGCCTGAACGTACTGCTGCTTTTAGTTCCTCAATGTGAACAATCTATCAAGGTTTAACAATGGAAGCCATAAAATACTGCTTTTGCAGAGAATATGTGTGCATGAGAGGATCCGATCGAACAAGTAGAAATATGAAGACACTTCATCAAAGAGTATTTTCCCACGTAGCAAGGCAGTCAAGATGGAGAAGGCACCATCAAAGAAATAGGAGTTTGTGCGTCAAAAGAAGAAATCGTTTAGTTCTTTTACTCTGAAGCTGATTCAATTATTTTCGTCCGAGCAAACATTCCTTTATATTTATTTGGTTGCTCGTTGGACTCAAGAACTTTCCTTCTCGTTATCTTAGGGCGTGTTTGGTTGCAAGGAAGTGGGGGGAAGTAAGAAAACGGGGAAGTATAATTGCTCACTTTCCTATTTATTCAAACACCAGAAAAGAAAAATAAGAAAACTCTTTTTCCTTTTCTCTTTTTTCTTTTACACAACTATTTCTTCACTTTCATAATGCTACAGTTAATTTTGTGATTATGTTAATCTCATTTGTAATAAGTTGTAGTACAAAACAGTTAATTTTTTGATTATGTAAATCTCACTTGTATTGTAATTACAGTCCATTTTTTATTTTTCTTAATTAACTTTTATTTTAATATTATTTTGCGGTCAACTTTGTCCTCAACTTTTTCACTCTTCCACTTCACATTACCATTCAAATACAGGAAAAGATATAACATTTTTCAAATCACACTTCCTAACAATATTCAAATAATAAAAAATTTACTAACTAATTATCAAGTTTCAAAGGAAACTATTACTACTTCCTTGCTTGCTCACTTCCACCCTTAACCAAACAGACGACTAGGGCCAATTGGAGGCAACGAAAACGGAGCGCCGCAATTATTTCCTTCTTCGTCTGTCTTGAACAACAATGAAAGGATCGCAAGATAGTGCTTTAAGATTAGTGTCCCAAACAAATGAGCTACTGCTATTCAGTGGTGAGGTTGCCCCCCGTATCAGAATGGTGAAGTTCCTCCGATTTGTTTACTACTATTCTTTTTGAATGTCAACACTTTGATAGCAGGGTTGGTTCAAGTGAAAGAATTCTTTCATTATGGAGAAGTCTGTCAACAAACAACAGAAGGAGTATAATAATTAATGCCGATAATATTCCGATTGTTGATAGTGTAATTTTTTTTTTTTTTTGATTTAGACACATAGTTTTCTTTTCTAGTTTGACTCGTGGTTTTAAACTACACAATGAATGTTAGATTTTTTAAAATCTTGAGTTTTGTAAGTAATCTATAAAGTTCTAAAAATCTAAATCTTTTGTTAAAATATCGAAACATAGAAATATTAAGTTTACGAAGAGTGAACAATGACTCAGAGAAAATTTTTCTAAGTCTTTAATAGGGACGTGAAATAGGATGGGCAGGATCCGCCACGGGACGGGCGGATCAAAGATCAAACCGGGCCAAACTCGGACCTGCCCGCAAATCCCTGGTGGCCTGGGCCCCCTAAGGGGCACTGAGGCACTGTCTGGAGACCTGGTCGTGCCGGTCCTATTTTTTTAAAAAATAATATAAATGTATTAAACTTCTAAAAAATCTAAAAAATTCTAAAATTCTAAAAAAAAATCACACAATTTTTGGACAAAATGATACAAGTTGATAGAAGAAGAAGAATTACTACAGCTTGCTGAGGAAGAGTGTGCGTCCATTATTAAATTAAATTGATAAGAATATAAACATCAGCATGTTAAAGAGCTTGAGAGTTTGAGGAACATGAATACTGAAGAGAGCTTGAGCGCTTGAAGAACTTTAGGGAACGTGAGAACTTGAGAGAGCTTGAGGAGCTTGATAGAACTTGAGAGCTTTAGTACTTGAAAATCTAAGAGATTTTTTAGAGTTTTTTAGAGAATTTTTTTGGTGATGAAATGGAGTGGAAAAGAGTGAACATGTATAAAGAAAAAAAATAGTTAACATGTAATTTTTTTTTTTTTGCCAAAAAAAAATTTCGGCCACTGTTCCATTATAACCCCTACAACCCCAGAATTTTGACCCAAATGAGCCGTAGGCTCTCCTGGCTGAGTCGGGCTCGGCCCGGGTTCGGCTCGTGCCCGAGTGCGGCCGGACCGCGGGCCATGAACCCCAAATCCTGGGCTTGACGGGCCCGGGCCAATCCGGCCCGCGTCCGTGCGGGGCAGGCCGGCCAGGGCCCGTTCTCACGGTCGGACCCCTAAGTCTTTAATAAGAAAAATGAAATCTAGAAAAAACGAGGCGCTGAGACCAGGATCGTACCCGCCAGCAGCGGGGTCAAACCCCTTGATCCATCGTCTCCTTCTTTTCGCTAACCTTAGTCCTCCCCTCTTCATTTTGTCTATGTTCCTTCAACCACCATGAGCCGGAGGCAGCGAGTTCTCCTCCTCAGAACCCTCCTCTTCCTCTTCTTTCTCAACGCCATTTCCCTCTCTCTTTACTTCCTTCTCAGCTCCCAAAACCCAACCCAATCCGCCGACGATCACGCCCAAACCCATACCCAAACCCAAACCCAAATCCAATCCCAAATCGAAACCCAAACCAAAACCCTAAAACCCTGGCCTACTCTCCCTTCCTTCCTCCCATGGACCAACCCAAACCCTAACCCTCGCCCTAAATCCTGCGAAGCCTACTTCGGCAACGGCTTCTCCCACCGGATCCAGGTCGTCGGACACGAATCCAGACCACCGGAAGATAACCACGGCTTCCTCAGGTGTCTCCACAGCGAGACGCTGGCGAGCTCCATATGGGAGATGGGCCGGGTGCGGATGGATCCGGGCCGGATCCGGATGTCGCAGGGCGGGGAGCCGCTGGAGGCGGTGATCGGGAGGACGGAGGAGGAGGAACTGCCGAGGTTCGAGGACGGGGCTTTCCTGATCGAGGGGGACGCAAAGGAAATCACTGATGGGAAAGGGAAAAAAGCAGTAGATGAGGGTTTTCTTGACAAGTATTGTCCTGTGGGCCGTGTGCAGGATCATACCATGCGTGCATTGATGGATTCGATCCGGGTGGTTGAGCCCGGCAAGCTCGAATGCTCTCAGGTTGGTTATCTATTTTGTCATTGTATTTACATGTTGATAATTGCATAATGCCTTGAATCCCATATGTATACTAGTTAATGATTGCTTATGCTCCCTTCTCCCTTCCCTCTTCTACTCTGAACTGCCCTACCCTATCACTGACCCATCATTCACTCTTTGAGTGTGAAAGCACTGGAGATAGAGAAAGTAAGAGGGGCGACTATATTGGAGAAGGATGCTGTGAGATAGATGACTTGATGGGAAAGGGAAGAATGTGTGGTATTGGAGATGAATAGATTCAAGAGGAAAAAAGGGTTGATAGAAATGGAGGGGGGAAGAAGATAAAAATAGCCTATGGGGTTTGGGGTTTTTCAAGATAGAGCTTGGTGGAGGAAAAAAGCCTTTGAGAGGAGGCCAAAGTTTGATGTGTATGGTAGAAAACCTAATAAAATTAGTATAAATGAAATGTTTCATGCCTTTGAGATGGCTTTTGACCAAAGGGCTCATAATAGGGCGATCTTATTACTTTTTTGGGGGAATAGCAAATCAAGTTGTTTTTGGGATTTATGCCCCAAAAACTGACTATAAAATATATTTGTATTGATGTAAATGATAGGTAATAATATTTGTTAATTTTTGCATGCAAGGAAGGACAACAAATTGTACGCAACATTCAAAAAGCAATGTGAAATCATAAATAGCTTAGTGTTGAGTAATGCTGTTAACAAACCTCAAACTAAAATAATAGCATAATCATCTTTCATTTGCATTGACATCCCTTCACTTCTTTTCTCTTCTTTTGTTCAACAAACTGCACAATTAAATTTATTAAATTAGTTGAGCAACTCTCACAATCTTAATTCTTAGAGACCATGAAATAAAAAGTCATCTTTACTTTTTGACACACTTACTCAAACTATGATCCTAACCAGATAGGTAATTTTATGAATTTAGAAAACAAAAATTGAAAACTTAGTGACTTGCGTGTTTTTAACAGAATGAAGAAACTCTCATACTCCTTTCTTTAACAAAATTTTCAAGATATGCTTTTTTAGAATGAACGTATTCTTGGTAGGAACATGATATAACTAATATTAGACCTTAATCTTGCCATTTTGTTTGTTATAACCTTAAATCTATAGAACACATAGGGCCCATAAAAATAAATATATTCGAGAAACGAGTGCATGATATATCAACTAGGATTCTGTATTGATGGAAACTGCAATCTCGTTTGGCAATTGGAGTGAAGGAGTAAGAGTTATGATTTTTAGGAGAGATATTGTAGTAAAAGTTGGGATTTTGTTCTAGTTAGTTGTTTGTGAGAGGAGTGTAGGGATAAGAGTAAGGAGCTTTTATATGGGATCATATAGAGTTCCTAATCAAGCTTTTTGCTTGAATTATTACTCTAGAGTCAAACAGTTAGTGGGTGGCGCTCAAGGTCGTTTTACATGGTTTCTAGATAACTCCAAGTCCCATGATTACATGCTAACTCATGGTCTTTTTTGACCATTCTGCATGAGTTAGCAAGAATTAACCTCTAACTCTTGCAAATTTTTGTTACCAAAATCTTATTACTAAATGGGGGCCAAGGGTTCATTTTAAATGATAATTATTTTTTATTGATTTATTTAGTTTTAGAAGAATCTGACAGTTGCTATGAAAGAGAAAAGGGCAATAAGATTTCTTTAGGTGGTGCGGGGCCTACCTATGCCAATTGACAATAGAAAAGTTTGGAACCTAACGAAAAAGGTTTGACCTACCTGCCCTTGTGGCTGCCCCCTTTTTGGCCACCATGAGCATCAATTATTTGAAGTAGTGCCAAATTCTTGGTCTTGAAACTATTGGTAATCAGCGAGTTGGCATCAGTGATAATCCATCTAAAACCTAGTATGCCTTTAAAAATTTTCCTTGATTAGCAAGGAGTATAGATGGTGCAAAATTTTTGGTCTTGAAACCGTTGGTAGTACGCCAACAGCGTCAGTGATAAACCATCTAAAACCTAATATTCCTTTAAAAATTTTTAAACTCTATCTATGGCCTCAGAGATGTATCCCATTGCGGGATTCTCATTATCCACAAGCTCAACACTCGAACCAAGGGAGCCGTTAGCTTGAGAACATATGCAACATTGTTCCAAAAATAGTTTATTCCAACACTTTTCTCAGCAACTCTTCCCTTTTTTCTTTAGCCCATCTACTTTCCTCGAGTTGAGATGAACATTTTCCTTAACTTCACTTTTTGCTTATGCAAACTCGACACTGTTAAGTATGATGTGGCAAAACGAGTAACAACTGGCCTAAGAAGCTCTCTTTTGTCTGTCTTCTTTCTCATTAAGTTCAGAATCCAACCATGAAAATAAATATAGCCTATCACCTCCAAGGCGCGAGTTAATAGCATCTTCACAATTGGTAGTTTCCCAATGTTTTTAAGCATTAAACTAATGCAATGGGCCGCACAAGGTGTCCAAAACATGTGGGGATGTTTTTCCTCTAAGAAAGGACCTAGAAATGACAAATTGTAGAATTCATTCAACATTCATTGTCTTGCACATCAATAAAAAAATCAAGTTTCCAAATACAACTTTCAAATGTAGATTTTTACCTGCGAGCTTAAGGCTAGAATGGTTATCCGTGGCAAGTTGGATGATATTTTCAGCCATGATCTCTTGCGCCTTCTTATCCAAGATTTCAAATATTTTCTCACTAGTTTTGATCTCATCAAAAGCTTCAATTGATTTAACAAACCATGATTTAAGAGGACAATTCACCAAGAAATTGATAAAAGTTCGATCATTCCTGTCACTCCAACTATTAGACATCAAAGAACATCCACTAGCAACCCACATTTTGTGGTTCTATTAATCCCTCAGTGTATGTCACCTCTTTCTTAAGAAGAGGCACCCGCAATTGGTGGTAAGACAGGGGTGGCAAGTATTGCCCAAATTGTATTGCTGATTTCAATAGTATTCTAAAAGATTTCAATTTGGCTGCATTAAATGCAATACCTGCTTGATACTAAAAATGAGCAATGTCTTGCCACACACTAGCAACTGCCTCTTTGTCGAGGCCCTCTTTGATGTTTGTTTTCCTCAACTTCCTTCTCCTATCATATTTGGCCACTTCTAGTGCCGGATCAAAAGCAAGAAATGCATTCATAGGTCTTCTCTTATTCAAAGGACCACCAATACTATCGGAGCACATGCTGCTTTTCATTGATAAGACCTTGCTAGTTGCACTTGTTGCATGGGCTCTTCCTTTTCTAATGATACTTGTTGGCCCCAAACTTTGACGACATTCTCTTCCTCATTAATTTCTAGCATATTTTTTTCCATCATCGAAGTCGCCTGTTATTTGTTTGTTTTTGTCATATGCCTTGAGTTCTTTCACCTCAATGGGGACTTTTCACAGAGTGACATTCTTACGCTTCCTTGTTGTGCCAATTAGATATTCTTTTGCCCTTGTAAGCCCTCTCTTCAATATCTTGCCACAAAAAGGACACTTATGCTTAAATATATCAGGAGGATCAACCAAAATGGTGTGTTTCCACGTTGGATCCTTCTTCCTACTGTCCTCATTCATATTTGTCAAATATCTTCAACCTACACATCTCATAGATAGATCACATCACCAAGACAATCCAAGATTCCAAATGACATTAAACAATAACAAATACTATATTTTAATCAAATGTTCTAAGTTCAGACTTCTAAATTGTAGTTCTTTGTAGATAACAGGCACCAACAAAAGAAGCAACAGTAACAACAACAGAAGGAAGAAGAAGCAGTAACAACAGTAGAAGAGAGAAGAAGAATAAGAAGCAACAAAGCAGAAGAGAGAAGAAAAAGCAGGCTACGATGATAGAAGAGAGAAGAGGAAGCAACAACATAGAAGAAGCAACATACATAGCAAGATTAGGGAAGAAGTAGCAAAAGAAGAAGAAGGAACAACAGAAGAGAGAAGAAGAAAAGCACTAGGAGGCTAGCAATAGTAGAGAAGTAGCAGCAACAACAGACACAACAATATAGAGCAAGAGGCTAGCAACAACAACATAGAAGAAGCAGTAGTAGACGCAGTAGCAGGGAAGAAGCAACAATAGCAGCAGAAGATGCAGTACTGCAGAAGGAAGCAAAAATAAAAAAATGAAAAGAAAATACAAAGTCTGTAAAAATAAAATTTTGCCCTGAATCCTTGCCAGAGATTATTGCCGGAGAAAGCTCCATGACTTCACGTCACCAGAAATTGCTCGTCGTCGTAGGGATCTCTCTTGGAATATCTCGTTGTCGCCATTAGCTGTCAAGAATTAGGTTGTTGCTGTTAGGGGGAAGGGATATGGTTTCTTCTTTTTTTCTTTAAGAAAAGCGGGTTCACCCGCTTCATTAGCGGGTTGTGAACCTACTATATCAAATCAGGGCCCAAAAACAAATAGCATTGTGAGGCGCGCGCCTCACACGAAGCGCACGCAAGGCGCAGCCGGGCGCGCGCTTGGCATCAACCACGCGCCTTGAGGTCGATGTTGGGCGCAAGGGGGCGCATCGCTTCGCCTTGCGCCTCGCTCGCTCGCCTCGATGCGCTTTTAACATCACTGATTACATCACGTCTCGTCTAACTATTCTTATAGGCATCACCCCGGTGCACTTTTAACATCACTTATTACATCATGTCTCGTCTAACTATTCTTATAAGCATCTTTCATTGTTTCGGGTTTCTTATTAAAAACAAATAAAGAAATAAGCTTTTCTTTCAAGTAATGAATGGGGAAATTCATCAAGCATATAAATGTTTTGTTGGTTCATGCATATGTTAGTGTCTCTCACAACATATATATTCCAGTTATTCTTGTAAATAATTCTTGTAAATTATAGTCATTTGTTCTTTGCCTCTCACCTAAAATAAACAATGAAACAAACTTTGCATTAGGTGTGACAATTGGGTCGAGTCTGGTCATATTCAGGTCGACCATATATACCTGACCCAGAACTAACCCGATTATTAAATTGGTCAAAATGCTAAACCCAAAGCCGATCCTGAGTTAAATGGGTGACCCCACCTCACCTGGCCTGATCCATTTATTAAATGGGTCAGGTGCTTCAGATTGACCCATTTAGACCCAATTAGAGTTTTAAACCATTTTAAAAATATATTGTAGTATAATTAACATCTAACTTTATAAAATAAGTTAAAAAGTTATAATTCCATCAAAAAACAAACAAAAAGCATTCATAACATCAACCAAGACCAAAGTAATAACATATTTAGCATCCATAACATATGTACATAATACTTGTTATATTTTTTTAAACGGGTCTAATCGGGTTGTAATCAGGTTAAGATAAAACCCAGACCCCGACTCATTTAACTATTGGGTCTAGCGGGTCGACCAGATTACCACCCAAACCCTATAGGATAAATCCAGGCCTGAAAATTTCGGGTCGTGATCGGGTCAGTTTAGCGGGTCTGGTCAACATTGCCACCCCTAATTTGCATTCAATTGAAGTATTGTTAAGAAATGATTATTGAAATTTTGAAACAAACATTGAATGAAAATTTGACTCTTATCTCTTAAATGGTTTTCTTAATCAACATTATGTTAATTTGAAGCTGATCCATTATCTTGTAATAGCCACACCATCTTTTTAAAAAATTTCACCCTTTAATGTGCCATAATATAACCACTTACCCAAAAGCTTAAGCTGATGGATCGTGGGTCAACAATGTATATAAAGCATGAACTTGTGCTTTCTTATCAGGATTCTTTCGTGTAGTAGGTAAGCATGTCAGGTCAGGAAAGTCGGAAAGGGGATAGCGTATACTCGTCGTCGGATGATTAAGTTCTGCAGAACGCTACAAATCTATTTATTTGGCTTTAAGATCTATTCTCCGACTGAAAAAAGCTTAAGCTGGTGTGTCATGGGTCAACAATGTATATAGAGCATGATCGTCCACTCCAATCCGCTCGATGATGGATGCAGAAGAGTTTGGAAATTAGGGGTTCATGAGTAGAAAATCCCCACCACTCGATTTATTACATTGAACTTTCTTTAACAGATCTTTTTTCTGATAAGTACAATGAGTAAAAGATGTTATTCCTACACGTGCTCACATCTCTTCCTACAAGGTATAAGACACATCTTGTTTATCTCTCGAGGATTGTGTTTCTAGGTTTACATAGGGTTTTGTTCAGTTAAAGGGTGGCAATGTGTCAAATTCGGGTCAGATCTAACAATATCCACTTGCAGCTCCATTACAAACCGGTAGAATCCACCCGGGGATCCAAAACCACTAATAAAGATAGGATCTAACAGAGAACTTAAATTTACTTTCTAATCGGACTAGAATTGTACATCCAGATCCAATTTTAAGGATCCAAACCCAAAAATTTAAGTTAGATGCAAATTGGGTTATTGATAATGGATCTCCATTGCCACCTTATCTAGAGTGCGTTTTCCCTACTGAGTTTTGATGGTTTTTCATGAGGGATTAATTGTTGACTGGTTTTGAATTGATTTTACTATAAGGAGCTTACCTCTGTGTTTTCCATTGATTTTGCAAAGGGGAAAACTTATAAAAAAAAGGGTCGAGGAGCTAAATTACAAGTAATTCTTTAAAAAAAGAAAATTACAAGTAGATATCCTCTGAGATTTCTGGGAAAGTGTGCCGGTAGAAATCTGATCAGCGCGCGATCACTTTATCCCTTTGACAATGCGATCGATCAGACAATCGGATTGCTGCCTGATGGGATTCTCTTCTCGCCTGGTTCGGGGAATCGGAAAACAGAAGGTTGGTAGAACCCTCTTATTACTTCTCAAACTGCCTCAACTTGGGAATTCCTTCTCGCCTGGTTCCGAAGATTCCTTGAATGGGAGGAAGATCTTAGGGTATTAGCACCCTGATTAGAGAAGTAGTTCTCTAAATGCTTGGAAGTAAGAGAGTAGGTCTCTGTCTTTTTTCCTCTCTTCGGGGGTCTCGGTCCGTCCTCTGTACGCTTTTGGTACGATATTTATAGAGAGAGCAGGGGTATAATTGTCCCTTGAAAATCTGAAAACAGATTGAGTCAATCTATTTTTAATCTGGAAAGTAGCCTCGCCGCGAGACTAGAGATAGCTTTTGTGAAGCTAGAAATAGCAAGTAGTGCTGATCTCTTGATCCGCTCTGCTAAATGAGGGATGCGCCCTTGATTCTTTTCAAATAACTGAAAGATTTCTTCTGATCTCCTTACCTGATTGAGAGAGTCAAAAGATTATGACAAGCAACTGCCAAATCTGATCTCAATTAGATTTGATCTCATCTGGATTTGATCTCATCTGGAGATTTGATTGGTCAAAGGTGACTATAGAAGACTCGCAGCGAAGCTGCCGCGTCGAGCTCACAGCGGAGCTGGAAGGAGCATCTGGCGAAGTTAGAAGAAAGCTCTTCAGCGGAGCTGGATAACTTTGTGGCGAAGTTATCTTATCAATTACCCTTTTGCGCAGCTGTATGGGTGCTTCGAGCGAAGCTAACTCTCTGCGGAGTTAACTGAGCATTTCTGTGCGAAATTGTAAGTTAGCTCGCAGTGAGACTGTGAAGGAGCTTTCTGCAATGCTAAGCACCTTTGGCTTCTTATGCGAGACTTTATCTCGTGGGCTCGTGCGAGACTAAGTGTTGAGCTAACTTAGTATCTCTGGACCTGCCTAGGCTTTCTCACGAGCTTTTCCTGGCTTACTGTCTACTTCGCTAGATCAGTAGAATCGAAGTTGTTGATTTGTCCCCTTTGAGATGGGTGAAGAACTGGTCGTCAGCTTGTCTGCCGCTTGTTTTTTGTAGATGTCAACAAGTTAGACATTGTTCAAGATAGTTAGGAATCTTGTCTTTTTAGAGTGTCAACAAGACCCCCTTCAAAGTTTTCGTAAGTCTGCAATGGACTGGTTCAGACTCCGAAATACTTTGAACTGCTTTGATTGATGGTATGTGAAATGCGAACGTCGTCATAGTGGTTGAGTTCAACTTCGCTTTCAATTCTGTTTCCGGATTGGAATAAGTTCGCCGAGGAATCATGTAGATTCGCGATTCTGAATAGCTTCGCGTCTGGATTGCTTCGCGTCTGGATAACTTCGCGTTAACTCGGTGTTTGGAACGACGTTCCTTTCCTGAGGCTAACTGCTTTTCGGCTAGTTACAAGAGGGATTATTCCCTTTCCTGAGGTTGAAATAACCTCTCTTTCTTTTGTCGAGGGAGATTATTCCTTTCCTCGAGGCTAAGCATTTAAATGCTTTAAATTTGCCCCGCGCTTCCAAGTTTGAAGTAGCGGCGGTGTGATCTGGCCATGAGGCCTATAAATAGGACACTTGAAGTCCTCTTTAGAAAACATGCTTTTCATGACATCCCCTCGTTGCCCAGGGAAGGAGACTCAGATCTCTGAAATAGTGGGCGCGTCCACCCTGGCCACTATAACCGGCCAAGAACTGGTGAGTCTCGATCATCTAGAGACTTTTACCAATAGAATGGCGACTTTAGGGAGTTATCTCCCTTAATCTTAGCTTTACCAGCTACTTCAGGGATTGATTTTCCTTGTTCTTCATTCTGTATCTGAGAGAAGGGTTTCGGCCCTATTTTTCAGTTTCTCGGCGAAGCTATCGTTCTCGCTTGATTAGAACAGACTTCCCATGCAGGGTTCCTATCTTGATCTATTGAATCTGCCTGTTAAATCCGCCACGTAGGCAAGAATTGAGACTTAGTCTCTTCAAAGTTGAGCCAGTCTTGCCATATAGGTGGGGCTAAGACTGTGTCCCTCTGGACCAGTCTGGCTTAGCCATATAGGCGAGGCTAGGACTTGGCCCTTTTTGATGTTTCTTCAGTCTAACTGCCTTATGCGGGGCTAAGACTTGGCTTATGCTGAGCTAGCCCATCATCACTGTGCAAGCGAGGCTATCCTCTGCTTAATTGAAGTACTACTGGATCGGATATGAACTGATTCGCCCAAAGAATTCGACTTAGCATTTCATCTTTACAGTTTCTCTTTGATTTAATGCTAACCTGTTTCCAGTTTGCATTGCAGTGAACTGTGTCTGCCAGTCTTTTGTCTTGATGAAAGAGACCAGAAACTTGCCTCTTGATCTTTCAGTTGAAACTTTAATTCTAAGCAGGAGGAACATACTGGAGCAATTGATGCGTGTTCCAAGAAGAGGTTGGCAGTTGCTTATCCGAGATGATCCACTTCGAGAAGGGGCTGGTAGTCGCTTATCCGAGATGATCCACTTCGGGAAGGCGGATGTCACCTGTAAGGTCTCGGATCCTTCCTTTGCCAATTTTCATCAAAGAAGATCCAACTTTTTGGGGGCAACCGGTCCTTTGCCAATTTTCATCAAAGAAGATCCAGCTTCTTAATGGCAAAATCTGCCATTAAGCGGAGGATTACGGCCTTGTGCAGGAGGAAGGCCTTTCGTGTCCAGTTGGTTTGGGTTATCACCTTGGAAGTAGATAGGACAACTTGTATGCCTTTGGAGCAATGATTCGGTTGTACGAAAGATCACCTTGATGTAGCGTCAATGTATCCTCCCTTTTGAATCAATAAAAATGTTTATTTTCCGCTTATCTGCTCTGTTTCCCTCCTCTTTCTTTTGAATTTTGAAGGCAACTGGAATGGACCGGCGGAGCTAAACTTCCTGCGAAGTTAAAGACAGAATCCCAGCTAAATCAGGAACGAGCTTCCAGCGAAGCTAGCATGAATTTTTTGCAAAGTTAGAGCCAAGCTTTCAGCGGGGCTAAGGTTCATTTTTCAGCGAAGTTACTCAAACGTCGCATGAGGTTGACGCTGAACTCACGGCGGAGTTAGCCCTTAGCGGGGCTGAAGCAACGCTTCTCGGGAAGGCGCTTAGGCGCCGTTTCAAATTAATTTGAAACGACTGCCTGCGCTCCTTTCGAGGAGGCGACATTTAGGCAATCATCCGCCTATAAAAACCCGATTAGGTTGAAAGAGAAGGCACCACTTCCCTTTGAATTTTCAGAGAACTCCAAATCTCTTCTTCTTTCTTCTTCGTTCAAGCACCTCTTCAGTTCTCCAATGGCTCCCAAAAGACGGGCAGGAAAAGAGGTAGCAACTTCTACGACGGAGGGTCCTTCTCCTCCTCCGGTCATCGAACGACCTATCGCGGGTAGGGATCTTTCCCTTTTGTTCAGAGATTTTTATCTCTCTTTTAAAACCAATTCCTGGCTATTCCCTAAGGAACTACAACGATTCATTGTGATCCAGTGATCTCAGGGGGTTCAACTCCCTTAATTTCCCTTGATTTCTTGATTGGGAATCTAAAAACCGAAGGGGTTTTTTCTCCAAGCTTCTATGCGAAGCTAACCCTTAGGCGGTTCACATCCTATCGAACGATAGGATGCGAAGCTAACCCTCAGAGCGTAGCTGAAAATGATCTTAATGCCCTTAAAATAATTTTTAGGCAGCAGTACCCTTCTGACGAAGTTCGCCCCTGGGGCTTTGTCGCGCTCTGTTGTCCGAGGTCAAGCTTCTAGAGCGAAGCTAATACTTAGATTCTTTTCTGCATCCTGCCTTCATGTGGAGTGCGGAGTTAAGCTGTAGCTACGAAGATGAGCTTCGGGGCGAGCTAAAGCTAGGCTTGTCTCGCTTGAGGGGGCGAAGCTATGCCTTAAAATTTTTCTGGATTTGGTTTTCTCTTGCCAACTGAACTAATTTAGTTTCGTCTTATCTCTGCAGTGCACTATACTCCCGGTCCTCTGAACAGTCTTTTTGGAATGGCCAGAGGGCTGGACGGTAATGTTAGCCTGCAGTTCCAAGGACAGGCTTCACTATTCAGCGAGCGGAGTGCTCCTGGTCGGGATGCACTTATTCATGCTGGGGATCAGCGCACCATGAGGAGCATCTTAACTACTGCTCCCCTTGAAGATTCCGACCAAAGAATCTATCGAAAGTCCGGCTTCATGTTTGGAGATGCAGTGCCAGACAATGATCACCAGCTGCTAGCCGGAGAGGGGCAGTGGATTTTCAAACTGGATGGCGAGAAGTATTATCTCCCATCTAGCAAGCGTCACTTCCCTTGTCCTTCTTTTAATGTGTGACGAGGGCTCGAAAGATGCAGTGGCAAGTGACGCGGACTACCGATTCCGTTCATGTGGGAAAGTTGATAGCTCCGTCTCCTGGTTATATACAAGGGCGGGTCCTCCTCGCTGCATATTGGGTCTCCACCTGGGAATGTACTTCCGGACATCCCAGTGGGAGAAAATCCCGCGATGGCTCAGACTTTTGGAAATCAGTTCTTTAAGGCTCATGGTAATTATCCAGCCACTGATTTCAGGACCCCTGGGTGGATTCATCCTCCCAAGGCATGGTGGAGGGACTTGACTTTATACGTCCTTGCCCATTTTGAAGAGGAGCTGGAGAGGTTGGGACTTTACGAGGCCGTCAGGGTGACCTGTTACGGCATTCAGATGAGCGTAGCGAACTTCTACGCCATCTTTGAGTTATACTGCCGAGCTACAGGGACCTTCTTCACCCCTGTTGGCGAATTGGGCATGACTTTGCACGAGATGTGGGAAGTCTCTGCTCTGTCTTTGGGGTCCTCCCATATGAAGAATATTTTCTGTGCGAGGCGGAATTGACACTTCTAGAGAAGCAGAAGCCCGCTTTGTTTGAGACTTACTGGTAGTTGATGTACCACCTTTACATTTGCTCAAGCATGCATTGGAGCCATAAGGGAGCTTCATGCAGTTTGAAGAGCTGGGAAAATTATTTGTTCCCTGACCTGGAAGGTACTCCCGAAACAGCTCATTGTGGAGTTACAGATGAAGACATTTTTCGCTGGATGCAAGAGCACTCTCAAGGGGATTTGATTCTGGAAGAAGATGACGGACCCTATGAGAAAGGTGATATTCTTCGGAGTTTTCACCACTAGGCTCGTCGACCAACGTCCCGGAAGGCACTTCTAGCTGGCTTTTTAACGGTTTGACTGAAGAGATGCGTGGTGCCATCTCCGTCTAGCGACGTCATTAATCCAACTGTGTTATTACCGGTTGTTCGTCTAGTCCATGGTCGTTTTCTTGGACTTCTTCTAGCAATGGTGTGCTGTATTCAAAGAGGACTTCGTGCATTGACGAAGCTTTCTGTAGGCCATCAACGACAAAGCGGGGAAAGGGGACTATCTTGCCTTGCGACGGATCAAACCCCAGAATTGGTTTGCCATATACTTATTTGATGGCATGGTTCGCCCTTCACTGCCCCTCTATCATCCAAGCCGGTGAGGAGCCCCCAGAAGGTGTTCGAATGGCGCTTCTCCGTTGATTCGAGAGGTGTTCGTGGTCACGGACTTATGTGACGCGGTCTGCAAACTGCTGTGCCGTCATGACGTCTACAGCCTTTTTCGGTGCTTTCCCTATATTCGTGATGCAGGCTATGGCGAAGAATTCAAGGATGTAGGGGAAAGGCAGACGTCGTTGAGTCGGGGAGTCTTCGAATGGTTGGTTAGCATCCGGCCATCCCACTTGTATAAAAGCGGGGACACCTGTTACCTGGAGCCCCATGTTTCGAGTCGGTTTGCTCGTCAGTTTGGGTATGACCAACTGTATGTAGGTAATCCGAACAACAGCCTGGCCTTCATAGGGAGCCTCATCGATGGAGCTCGTGCCTGGCAGTTTTATATTGCTGGCTGTACTGAGACGCGACTGTGCATGCCGCTGAGGACTCTGAACCTTCTGACGACCCTGAGATTCTGCCAGTGGTATAGAATTTCGAACTCTACATCAACTGGGTTTTCTATTAATTCCTTTGGTGTGAAGTTGATCTCTCAGCAGTTGAAGCGGAAGGTCACTGAGAGAAGCGAGGGTAAGAGGGTCCGCGTGCCAGGCCTCAGGGAATTCATTACTGTTAATGATAACGAGGCTTCGGACGCAGGAAGTCCCTGCTTCGAAGGGGATACAGGTGCTGAGGCTCCGGCAGCTGCTTCTGGTGGGAAAGGCACAACCCCCATGGAAGATGTAGAGGTGGAGGAGTTGGAGGATGAAGATCCCGATGTCCACTTCAAACGAAAACGGCAAGGCGGATCTTGCAGGAAGAGGGTAGTGAATAAGCCTCGTCGTTACGCTCCACTGTTATTGCAGAGGGCGAATCATCTGCAGTGCCTTCTCCTCCTGCTCCATTAGTCATTAAGCTGTCAGCTCCTAGGCAGACAGCTGGTAAAGCTGTTCCGGACCCGAGCAAGATCAGCGCCGTTCTTGCAATACACTCTTATATATTCCAAACAGCTCATTGTTTATTTCATGACTCAGGAACCGAGGCGGTGAGGGACCCGGGAGCCGAGGTCGCAGGAGAACAGGGGGAGCATTATGATCCCCTGTTCACTTATAGAGAAGGCGATGAGGCTAGCTATTTTGCCGTCTCAGAAGAATCTGGAGGTGATGCGGCCGATGTAGGTCTTTCAGGTGCTGGGACCTCAAAAGGAAGCCCCATGACCTTCAGCTCTATAGGATGGACCACCGAGGGTTCGGCGAGCGAAGGTGGGCCGGCCATCCGTGTTGACTCTGCCAAAGACTTTCCTATGGAGCCTGAGGGGACTGATGCCGCGGTTGAGGAAGTTCGGAGAGAAACTGCGGCCAAGGCGACTGAGGCGATATCATCTTTTGGTAGTGCTTTGACCTTTTGTGAGTAATTCTTTCCTGATATCGATCATACTTTGCTTAAACAGAGTCTTACTATAGTGTTCTGCCCTTGGGTGCATCGACTTCAAGAGAGCCAACCAATCTTCCTGAGGGAATTAGGAGTGAAGTACTTTGACTACGGCGGACGCTGCTGAGTTGGATGCTTTGTATCACGGCTTGCCCTTTTATCACCCTGAACCAGAAAGTGGCTTTAAAGAGACTGAGGGGATAGTGGTTACGGAACCAATTTCACTTCCAACTACATTGATAAGTGAACTGCCAGTGGTTTCACCAGCGCTGCATATCCTGCCAATTGCGAAGCTAAAGGTGATTGCCAGTCCTACTTCTCCAACACTGGTGGTTGAGCCAACTCTCCCAGAAGTCACCAGTCCTACGTCGATTGTGGCTAGTGTACTGGTTTCAATGAGGACTCCTCCGAGATCACTGGTGATTCTCATATTGCTCCAGCCAGTGCTTCTACTATTCCTTCCACAGTTATGTCAGTGAAACTGGTGGAAGCTTTGTCTTCAGAGGCTGCTCGTTCACCGGGAGTAGTTGAGGCCGAGAATGAATTCGTGGCTGAGCTAGTCGACAGCTTTTATAAGGGCTTAAAGCGCTCCATTGCTTTGGTCTTAAAGGGCTCGACTACCTCATTCTCTGCTTTAAAGGTGGTCCTCTCCCGAAGTATTGACAGTATCCGAGACTTTGGAGGGAACGACCAAGCCGCTACATTGGAGCTTCTGGTGGACAGGCTTGAGAGGGATGTGGACGAATGGCGCTGTCTTAGCCATTCAGATCTGGAGTCTTCAGTTAACGAACAGCTTGCACACCTTGCTGCTCAAATGCATGAAGCCCATCTCGCCGCTCAAGAAGCAGCGAAGGCAATTTCCTCTGACTTGAAAACCTTGGAGATGAGGAGAGTAGAACTTGGGGACGCCATAAATGCTTCTAACAACGCTTTTCTTGAAGCCGAGGATAAGATTGAAAAGGCCAAGGAAATGATCAGGAAGACTAATCTTCTTTTGTCCAAGGCCGAACCGGTGCGTCTTGAAGAGATTGCTTGGCTAGAGCAGCTTAAGGCTCAAAATGACGAAGTCCTGCGGTAAGAGCTAGCACAGAGGGCAACTTTGGCTGAAATTGAGGCTCGCTTATCCCAAACGGCGAGCTTTAATGAGGTTGAGTTGAAGTCGCAGACACTTATCAGGGCTGTTGAGGAGAGGAAGAATAGGCTGGCTACTTTTGAAGAACGGATCAAGTTTTACGAAGCGCCCTCGTAGCTTGAATCCGAGTATCCATGTATCCCTCTTTTGAAATAATAAAAAGTAATTTTATTTGATTCCCCTGTTGTATTTCCAACTTGTTGTATTTTTTCTGAATTTTCAATCCTTATTTTCTAGTTGTTACAATCCTCGAAAGGAAGTGGAATAACAGTATAACTAATCTAATTAGTGGTGATAAACTGATAGTGTTAGTCACACATTAAAATAAATAGTCCTTACTGGACTAAAAGGTGAGACTTGGCTATCTGTCGGTTCAGAGGTCGCAGGGACGTAACCGATTGAGAAGCCACCAAGCTCAAAGTTTTGTCATTCAGAGGTGACGAACTGGACATGATGACAAAGAAATAGTCCCTACTGGACTGGAAGGTGAGACTTGACTATCTGTCGGTTCAGAGATCGCAGGGACGTAACCGATTGAGAAGCCACCAAGCTCAAAATTTTATCATTCAGAGGTGACGAACTGGACATGATGACAAAGAAATAATCCCTACTGGACTGGAAGGTGAGACTTGGCTATCTGTCGGTTCAGAGGTCGCAGGGACGTAACCGATTGAGAAGCCACCAAGCTCAAAATGGTAACCGATTGAGAAGCCACCAAGCTCAAAATTTGTCATTTAGAGGTGACGAACTGGACATGATGACAAAGAAATAGTTCCACTGGGAGAAATCAGACTTGATTATTAACTCCATGTGGATTTTGGTATCTCTTTCGGATGTTATTTGGAAGAAATTGTCAGAGGTATATTGTTAACGTGACAACCAGAAAAGTCTACTGAGGACTGATTATTAGAAACCCACTAGGGAGTTAGGAAATGAATCCCAGAAGAGATTACATGTCAGAGGTGATCGTTAACGTAACAAAAAGAACTCCGTGGGGATTTGTAAAGCAGTTTGTCAGAGGTGTGATGTTAACTTGACAAAAATTCATTTACTGTTAGAGGTGCTTGAGCATAACAGTAATTTGAGTGGACCTGTCATTCTGTTGAAGAGAATGACAAGCGGGATCATTCACTGGGGATATTGGCTTTTATCCGTTGGGGAGTAAATTATAGTCTTGCTACCAGAGGTTTAGTGTTAACATGATAGGCTAGACTCGTCATCTTGTAAGGGATATGAATACTTTTATATGTGGTCTCACAATTCCATGGACGGGAATTGGTAAGTGATTTTGGAGAGGGAATCAAATGGGAACAGGTCCCTTAGGATTTTTAGCAAATCCTCAGCTGTCAACGGATTTGGTATGCCTTTACCAACTACCGTTTGAGTCGGGCTAGCCATGCTATTTCCCTCAGCATGATGAGTTGTCAAGGACTTATGTTGGGCTTAAAGGCCAACATTTTTCTCTATCCTTAACCGTTAGAGGTGTTGGATTATTCAGTTACTGTATTCGTAACCTTGATTCTTCTTTGAGACAATCAGCATACGATCAGCTCGATACTGGTTTACGGTCGTATGATCTCGTTTAGAGAAAGAGAGGAGCACTCCTTCAGCATATCTTGGATTTGAAGGTCTTGATCAGAGGTGTAATGCTAACTTGATCATGAGAATGATCTTATCAAGGATAATACTTCTTTAAGAACTTGCCGTTGATCGGTATCATGAGTAAATCACCATCTGAAGTCATAAGACGATATGCCCTGTTTGAATAGACTGTTTCTATTACAAACGGTCCTTCCCATTTGGGCTGAAATTTGCCTTTGGTTTTGTGCGTCATGATCATCGGTCGTCTGACGGTTAAAACCAAATCTCCTTTCTGGAAGACTCTTTGCTTAACCTTCTTATTGAAGGCTTTTGAGATCCGGGCTTGATACAAACCAATGTGTTGCTGAGCTTATAACCGCTTCTCATCTAGGGCTTCGAGCTCTTGAAGACGCAACCGATCATTGTCCTCTGTTGTCATCTTAGTCATTAATCGACTCGCAATGATGGCATGTGGATTTCTAATGGTATGACCGCTTCGCATCTGTACACCAGGAAAAAAAGGCGTATTACCTGTCGGGGTCCGAATTGTGCTTCGGTAGGCCCAAAGACATTCACTAAGCTTCTCATTCCAGTCTCGCTTATTTGAGGAAACGAACTTTTTGAATAACTTAATGATTGTCTTGTTGAATGCTTCTGCCAAGCCATTAGCGGCAGAATTATAAGCAGTTGATGCCACGTTTTGAATCCGGTACTTATCGCAAAACTGGTAGAACACCTAACTGACGAATTGGGGACCGTTATCATGGATGATCCGCCTAGGGACACCAAATCGATGGATGACATGGTGTTTGATGAAATTAACCACGTTAGAAGTTTTAACTTCAACCAGTGGTATAGCTTTTGCCCACTTTGAAAAGTAATCGGTTATCGCTAGGATAAACCGGTGTCCTTTTGTCGAAGAAGAGCTAATTGGTTCTATGACATCGATTCCCCACGCTTCAAATGGCCATGAAGCAACGGTTGGATGGAGTAACTCTGAGGGCTGATGTATGAAGTCCGCGTGGATTTGGCAGGCCTTACATCTCCGTGCATATTGGATGGCATCGGCTATCATGGTTGGCCAATAATATTCTAGCCTATGCAATCGGTCTTTAAGTTTTGGGCCTGACTGATGAGCTCCGCATATGCCGTCGTGTGCTTCTTTAAGCACTTCTTGTGCTTCTGAATTAGAAAGGTAACGGAGGAGGATACCGTCACGTGAGCGACGGTAAAGTGTCTTCAGAGTTGGATCATAGTAAAAGCGGAGAGACCTTCGCCTGATAGATGCCGCTTGTTTAGGGTCGTTCGGTAGCAAACCATGCAGAGCATAGTCGATGGGGGAAATTGCCAATCTCTCGGTTCAAGATCCGTCGAGATATTATAGACCTCTCTGATTCTCAACATATGTTTAGAGCAGACAAGGTGTCGAGTTGCTAGTAAGGTGATACTCGGTGTCGACTGGCAAGGTTAGCGTTGTTGCTAGTGCAGCCAGAGCATCGACCCTAGTGTTCTGGGATCGAGAAACGTGACCGATGTAAAAGCCATCAAACAGATTAAGCCATTTCGATGACTGCGTGGTAATAAGGTACCAAATCTTCGTGACGGACCTCATATTCGCCTTTAACCTGATTGATAATCAGTTTTGAATCACCATAAGCTTCAAGGTAGCGTACCCCCATTTTGTGAGCAAGCTGAAGACCAATAAGTAGAGCATTGTATTCCGTCACATTGTTGGAGCATGATTCCGTCAGAGAAAATGCTCTAGGAAGGACATGATTTTGTGGAGAGATAAACACAACCCCACACCGGCAATGATTTTGCCTTTAGGGCCTATTCGTGATGCTCCATCGAAGAACATCTGCCAAACTTCATCCTCTGAAGTTATATTAGATTCAAAGACTTCATCTGGAATCAATGTTTTAAAAAACCCATTATGGAACTCGTTATAACTCGTTACAGAAAATAACAACACTTAGCCGTTATATAACACTCGCAAAAAACGCAGTTCCCAGTAACGAGCGTTTTGGAGCGTTACGAACGTTACGTTATGAAAATAACATAACATTCGTAACTCGCGTTATTTACACAGATTACGAATATAAAACAACGAATTGATTTCTCTCGCAAGACCAAATTGACGTGAAACCCTAAATTGGCGAAGGCGAGTGAAACATAGAAGCACCCAAGTTCCTCCTCTCTCTGCAGTCGACGACGACAACGACGGTGACTCCTTCGTGCGGTTTCTCCTCTCTCTACAATTCCTCTTCAATTTCATCTCTCTCGTCGGCGAGCATCGAAGCATTCCAGTTTCTCTCTCTTTGATCTCTCTTCAATTGATGAGGAACTCATCATTGTAATGTTCGAAAAATTAAAAAACAACACGACTCTTCAATTGACGAGGAACTCGTCATCAATCTCTTTTCGATCTCTTTTCAATTGACGAGGAACCACATGACATCGGAGCACCTCAATTCCTTGATGCTCACTAAAATTTATTGTGAGACTTGCTAAATGTGTTATATATTATTTTTATATATTTTTAGATATTTGAAAATTATTTTTCTTTATAAAATTTTTAAATATAGTATATATATTTATTTTTATAAAATAAATATTAAATTGCGTAACCTACGTTATGCGTTACGTTATAACATATGTTAACATAACAAAAGAAAAACGTTATTGTTACGTTATCGTTATTTTAAACATTGTCTGGAATGTCTTCATGAAGTTTTGAGCTTTCCGGAACCGGATGAGCAGCCAAGAACTCTGTAAGTGCCTGGCCTTTAACCGCCTTCTGAGGGACAAAGAACATGTCGTACTGAGACAAAAGAAGCGCCCACTTAGCTAATCTTGAATTTAATGATCCTGATTTCGTCATGAGAAGACGCAAAGGATTCACTCTGGAAATGACATATATGATTTGACCAACCAAATAATGTCGTGTCTTCTGAATAGCAAAGACAAGAGCTAAGCATTCCTTCTCAATAGGATTATAGCGAGATTCTGCCCCTATCAAAGTCCTGCTTAGATAATAAATAGCTTGTTCGTGACCATTATCGTCTTTTTGGGCAAGCAGAGCACCGAGAGAATGGTCCATAACTTTACATAAAGTAGGAACGGTTTTCCTGATGTAGGAGCTACTAAGACTGGAGGTTTTGTGAGATAATTTTTGATATCTTCGTAAGCTTCTTGACAAGCTTGATCCCATACAGAAGAAACACCCTTTTTCATGAGTCGGGTGAACGGTTGACAACGGCCTGAGAGATTTGCGATGAATCTTTTGTATAAGCCAGTCTACCTGGCAGGCCTCTAAGTTATTTGAGATTCTTAAGTGGATGCATGTTCTGAATGGCTTTGACTTTGTTCGGGCCAAGATGAATTCCTTTTTATGTAACAATAAATCCAAGGAATTTGCCACTCGAAACCCCCAAGAAGGATTTTCTCGGATTTATTTTCAGCTGATGAGCCCGCATTATGTCAAACATCGTTCTCAAGTCACGAAGATGGTCATTCTTATCGCGACTTTTGACAGAAATGTCGTGGACATAACATTCTACCGTTTTTCGGAGATAATCACGGAAAATCATACTCATCACCCGCTAATAAGTTGCCCCCGCGTTCTTTAACCCGAAGGGCATCACGGTATAACAGTATATCTCCAACGGTGTCCAGAACGAAGTATGTTTTTTATCCTCTGGATACATCTTAGGGTCTGTTTGGTTGTCGTAACTGGCCGTAATTCGTAGTTGTAATTGGTAAAGTCTTTTACAATTGTAAATGAGTTACATGTATGTAAATTTTACGGTGTTTGGTTGGTAATATAAAATTGTAAAGTGAGAAAGTGTATTGTACTTTACGGTGTTTGGTTGTCGTAATGTATAAGTCGTAAGTGAAAAAGTTGTCCACAAAATTAACTATTTGGTGATTTTAAAAGTTTTAATACTGCAAATAAATATTAAAAAAGTTAAATATTAAAAATTTTTAATATTAATATAAAAAAATATTACAAATTTGTATGACCACAAAATTAACTGTAACTGGGCTGTAAGTGAGTGGTAACTGGGTTGCAAGTGAGTGTTAGTTAAGTTACGTAAGTCTTTTACGAATTACGGTCCAAACAAACGCTGTAGTTGTAACTGGGTAGTAAATCATTTACGAATTACGGAGTTTTACGCGAAACAAACGGCCCCTTAATTTGATTGTATTCTGAAAAGCCGTCAATGAAGTACATTCTTTCGAATCCGCAGGTATTGTCAATCATGACATCGGTGATGGGCAGTGGGAATTCGTCTTTAGGACAGGCTGTATTGAGATCACGGTAGTCGATGCAGATCAGTATCTTCCCACTCTTCTTGAGAACATGAACGATATTAGCAACCAATTTGGATGCTGTTCCTCCTGTATGAAGCCGCATGCAATGAGCTTATGAACTTCGATTTTAATAGCCTCCATAATGTTCGGACGAAACCGGCATTGCTGCTGCTTGACTGGCTTGGCGTCAGGTCTAATGTTCAGACGATGCATGGCTACTTGTGGATCAAGTCCGGGCATGTCTTCGTAGTTCCATGCAAAGACATCTATATACTCCTTTACGAGTACTATCAATTCTTCTTTTTCCATAAGTGATAAGCTTTCACTTATAAAGATGGGTTTAGGGTGATCTTAACTACCCAAGTTAACCTGGATCACCTTGTCTTCAGTAGGTGGCTCGCATTGTTCGAATCGCTTTTCCCACTAGAGAGATCCAATTGCTGAGCCCATGGTTCCTCATCAGTAGCTTCCGCTGGCTCCAATTGACTGCTTGTAGTCATATTAACGGTGAGATTCTCGAACATCGTTCCCATACTGACATCTGAGTCCCATCGGAGGAAGAGGCAGAGTGTGATGGGAGTGGTTTGTCAACCTTGGACTGAAAGGTTGTTGGTGGTGTAGGTGTAACGGATCTCAACCCCCTGCGCGTGTTATCATAGTAGTTTGCCGGTTTCCCTCTTGGCACGAAGTTGCGCAGAAAACCACGTCTTCCTTTTCCGAAATTCAGGCCCTTCCCATGCTGCAGGTTGTATCCCATTTTCCTCATCATATGGTGCGTTGATCGTGCGTAATGGAAAAATTGTGGGGTGTCTGAGTCTGAACTTGAATCCGCGGCTGTAGACCTTCGCAGTTGGGCTTTACCGAATATTATTGATAATTGACTCTCTTTGGATGAAGGAACCACCAAAACGGATCCTTTATAGATTCCACGAATGTACTTGATGCATTTAGTTTGTGCAAGGGCATGTGCAGAGAGCTATCCGTAGTGGATTCAAACAATTCAACACTCACAGGATAATCAAAGGAAATATTGTCATTAATTAGCCATTCGCCCTTATCTTCAGAAGGAGTGTTGCATTGGGGATTATTAAGACATGCTACAATCGGTTCGCCGATTAGAATGGCTGGCATGTCTGCTTCAGACTCTGAATCCGCCTCATTGCCATTATCATCGTCGTCAGGTAGTGATTCTTTCGATGTTTCACCGATCTCTTGATACAGGAGAGCGTCAGTAAAGTAATTCTCCAGCCCTTTGAATGGTTGCTTCTCGGCGAAGACAGTTCGTACTGTTTTGTCATCTTCAACATATTTGAAGCATTGGTGCAGAGTAGAGGGAACGATTCAGTTGGCGTGGATCTACGGTCGTCCTAGTAACAAGTTGTACGACGTGTCAGCGTCAATGACATAGCACATCACTTCTGACTTCAGGCTCCCTATTCGGCAACGGAGTCGAATCTTTCCAAGCGGATAACTACTTCCTGTATTAAAACGTATATTGTTGTAGTGGTTGCGGACAACATATATAGTGGTATGCCAAGGAAGTAGAGGAGTCTTTTGGGGATGATACTAAGTGCAGATCCCGGATCAACCTGTACCCTTTCAATGCATGTTGACCCGATGTATCCGGTGTAGTACAAAGGTCGATCGTGTTTGTTATCCTTGAGAAGCATATCCTCCACTGTGAAGGTAATAGCAGATACCTTTGATTGCACATGATGACATTCGGAGCAAGAAGACTGAGCGTCATCTTTAGGGACTTCTGGCATGTACGTCAGGAATGATTCTGAGTTAGCTACTGCATCTCTGAGTGCTTCTCTTGTCTCTTTCGAGAGACGAAGGAGCTCGTGTATGGTAATACGAGTTGGGATATTGGCCAGCTGGGCCAATATGTCAAAACGAAAGGGCATGTTAAGCCCTGGGCCTGAAGGCTTCTTCAGGACATGGTCGAACCGGATTTCTTTCTGCTTCTCTTTTCCCGTCGTCGGGAGCGGAGCCAGTGTGGATATTTGTACTGACGTCGTCTGTTGTTGTGTCTCGTCAGTAGCTTTCTCATACTATTTTAAGTATGATTTTCTGGATCGAGTACCTGTCGGCTGAGGTACACCAGCCTGCGTCGTGCAAGCGTGCTTTTCCCCTTCGGAATCGCTGAGAGAAGCTGATGTGAGATTGCCATCATCCGGCAGGATGGAGACAACATTGCAAGATTTGCCCTTCGACTTGGACTTCTTTGAATCGCATTGTTCGTCTTGGATAAGGTCTGGGTGTATCCACATAATTTCTCCTGTCTCCAGTGTCAAGGGAACAAGACCCTTATTCTCTTGAGTTTTAGCTGACGGATGCTTAACTTCCAGTCGCGGTGCAGGAATTGGAAAGGTCCCGTTAGGAATTATGACTTTTGGGGTTTTGCCGAATTCGAGAGTCACCATATTTGCAGTGACTTTCTTTTGTTATGATTTCAGAGTCAGAACTCCGGCGTCGACTAAAGCTTGAATTTTGTCCTTAAGGACAAAGCACTTATCAGTAGGATGATGAACCATCCTATGAAAGAGACAATAGTTGGGATCGTTTGTGCGTCCCACTTCATTAGGACGCCGAGCATCCGGTAGCTTCAATTTATCCCCTTTGTGGAGTAAATGGAATATTGCGACAACCTGTTCGTCTTTGAAGGAGTACTGTTTCGGAGGAAACTTAGACTCCTGATTAATGAAGCCGCTCTTCTTGGCTTTCAACTGAACGTCCCCTGACAATTCAACGAACATAATCTCTTTCCCTTTGGCTTGAGAAGACTATGCCATGTCTCTGCGTTCTTTATTATTCATACCCCATTTGCCTTTAGGGATAGATGGTTCGAACTCCTTAGCTGACTTTTTGGCTATCTCAGCTTGTTTGACTAGTTCCTTCCAGGTATGGGCTTTGACAGCTCCCATACGAATCTCCACTTGGTCGAGAAAGTTATGCCTGCATGTTTGAAGAGCATGGGTAAAATGACATCCCTGCTGGGCACATCAAAGACAAGTATTTGAACCGTTCAATGTAGTCGCAGATAGATTCGCCCTTCTTCTGTACGGTAGAGAGGAGTTTGTCCATGATCACCTCGGTATCATCCTCGTAGAAACGAGAAAAAAATCGAGTTTCTAGGTCGATCTAAGAATTGATAGAGCCCGGAGGAAGGCTTCGGAACCAGTCGAATGCTACCCCCTTCAAGGTGCCAATGAATAGTCTGGCCATGATAGCATCATTGTCTATGACATTACCAGTCTGAGACCGAAAATAGTAGATGTGCTAGTTTGGCGAGCTCTTACCATCATACGTATGTAATGTTGGTGGTTTGAACTTTGTCGGTATGGTACTGAATCCCATTCCAAAGGGTAAGGACGGACTGTCCGTACTTTCTTTAGTTCATCCCTCTGGGTTAGGGATGCAATCTGAGCTTGGATGCCTTTAAGAACTTCAACGTCCATAGAAGAACTTTCCTTTGACTTCTCAGTCTTTGGTTGTTCATGGCTACAATGTTCTTCCTCATCATAGTTACTCCCGGTATCATTGTTATTCCGGTAGGTGAGGAGTTGAGCGAACATCTGTTGAATGTTGTCCAAGGCTTCTTGCTGGGCCTTAGAGGTTTGCTCTTGGGCTTTCAACCATCGTCGGAGGTCATTATTATCGTTATCAGCCATATTCACTAACACTCTATCCGTTCGCACCGAGCTGACTGTCGCTGAAGAGGCATACCCGCTGTCTTCGTCCTCTTCATCAGACCATTGAAATAATCTTCTCATTGGTTCTGGCAAGGTTACTGTAGTTGAGGAGGATGGCTGCTCATAACTGTAGGGTATTGCGATCCTAGATCTGGTGTTTCGGAAGACACCTTCTTTGTGTACCAAGACTTCGCCAAGGCCCGGACTATAGTTCGGATCTGGAGAACTGGAGGGAGCGGTTTGCGACGTTCGTCTGTCCCTACGCGGTTTTCGTCCCCTTCCGATCATATTAACGGATGCAGAGGGCAGATTTTGCGATATGCTCCTTTTGCGATGCTTCACAGGATCTCGTTCCGATAGTCGATCAAAAACTGATCGTCGGTCTGGAGGAGTGGCGGGAATTGGTCCTAGCCGGCAATGGACTGAGTGGACGATCACCAACTGACATCCTACTTGTTGACAACAGGAGGGAGAAGTCCGGAAAGATTTTGACTTCCGTTTGTTTGTTTGTCAAGAATTCTCGCAAGTCAGACCCAACCGGGGCTGAGGGCTCAAGCGGTTTAGCGCAGAGGCTCTGTTGGATTGCGCATAGGACGATGCCCTGTTCCTTTCATCACTGCAGAGGTAATTAGCACTAAATAGTGCTTTAGCTCTAGCTTCGCGGTTAAGAACTTTGGGAATGCCCTTGGGTGTTGAAGCTGCATAAGCACCGCTATCAACACTTGGGGACGATCCTTTAGCTCCGCTGCGAAGAGCGAGCTTAGCGCTTGAGGAGTTAGGAGACGAAGTACGCTGTGGTGCTTTATCTGCTACTTTGCTACGAAGATAGTTAGCACTAGATAGTGGTTTAGCTTTAGCTTCGCAATTAAGAACTTTGGGAATGTCCTTGGGTGCTGAAGCTGCATAAGCACCGCTGTCAACACTTAGGGACGATCCCTTAACTCCGCTGCGAAGAGCGAGCTTAGTGCTTGATGAACTGGGGAGCGGAGCACACTGCGGTGCTTTGTCCGCTTCCTTGCTGCGAAGGTGATCAGCACTGTTAGGTGCTTTAGTTCCAGTCTGGCGGCTGGGAACTCCGCGCGTACCCTGAGGTACTAGCGTTGTGTTTGCCATGTCATCAGCAACTTCGCTCGGAAGAACGAGGTTGGTGCGAGGAGTCACTCTCTTGAATTAGGCGAAGGCATAGTCGCTGTTCTAGCCTCGCGGCTGATGGCCTCAGCGAAGCAAGCAAGCCTTTTGCCTTTGTCTTCGCATGATAGGCGAGCCTGTGGCAATGCTATGCCTGAAGCTTCATAGAGAGCTTTCTGCTTTGGCCTCCACATCTGCTTTGAAAAAGGAAATTTAGATTCGCAGGGAACCTGGCTAGCCTCGCGCGAGGCTGCTTGCCCGTCTAGGGCTGGTTCTGCTCTGAAACCTTGGTCACCGAGACCTTCCTATGCATCCATGTGTCGAGCATTGGACCACCTTCAGAGAGGAGCTCTTCAAAATTTTCTTGGTCGAAATGAATGACCAGGTTTTCGAAGGTAATAGGCTCAAGATCCTGACTCTTCTTGTTGCGCCAGAAGATCATAGTAGGCTTGCGGAGAGCCTTATCTGTCTCGACAGAGACTTGCTTCGAAGAATTAGCCAGAGGGGTTCTGGTTGCGCCGACTTCCTTGCACTCAGCAGTAGACCTGAAGGTCTGTTCGTCGCAATGCGACACTTGATTCTCAACAGTAGAGAATGCAATCCCCGGCGGAGTCGCCATCTTGTTTTCCATTAATTTTGCAAAGGGGAAAACTTACACAAAAAAGGGTCGAGGAGCTAAATTATAAGTAATTCTTTAAAAAAAAAATTACAGGTAGATCTCCTCTGAGATTTCTGGGGAAGTGTGCCGGGATGAATCTGATCAGCGCGCGATCACTTTATCCCTTTGACGATGCGATCGATCAGACAATCGGACTGCTGCCTGATGGGATTCCCTTCTCGCCTGGTTCGGGGAATTGGAGAACAGAAGGTTGGTAGAACCCTCTTGTTACTTCTCAAACTGCTTCCACTTGGGAATTCCTTCTCGCCTGATTTCGGAGATTCCTTGAAAGGGAGGAAGATGTTAGGGTATTAGCACCCTCATTAGAGAAGTAGTTCTCTGAATGCTTGGAAGCAAGAGAGTAGGTCTCTGTCTTTTTTTCTCTTCGGGGGGGTCTCGGTTCGTCCTCTGTACGCCTTTGATACGATATTTATAAAGAGAGCAAGGGTATAATTGTCCCTTGAAAACCTGAAAACAGATTGAGTCAATCTGTTTTAATCTGAAAAGTAGCCTCGCCGCGAGGCTAGAGATAGCTTTTGTGAAGTTAGGAATAGCAAGTAGTGCTGATCTCTTGATCCGCTCTGCTAAATGAGGGATGCGCCCTTGATTCTTTCCAAATAACTGAAAGATTTCTTCTGATCTCCTTACCTGATTGGGAGAGTCAAAAGATTATGGCAAGAACTGCCAAATCTGATCTCAATTAGATTTGATCTCATCTGGAGATTTGATTGGTTAAAGGTGATCATAGAAGACCCGTAGCGGAGCTGCCGCGTCGAGCTCACAGCGGAGCTGGAAGGAGCATCTGGCGAAGTTAGAAGAAAGCTCTTCAGCGGAGCTAGATAACTTTGTGACGAAGTTACCTTATCAATTATCCTTTTGCGCAGCTGTATGGGTGCTTCGAGCGAAGCTAACTCTCTGCGGAGTTAACTGAGCATTTCTGTGCGAAACTGTAAGTTAGCTCGCAGCGAGACTGTGAAGGAGCTTTCTGCGATGCTAAGCACCTTTGGCTTCTTATGCGAGACTTTATCTCGTGGGCTCGTGCGAGACTAAGTGTTGAGCTAACTTAGTGTCTCTGGACCTGCCTGGGCCTTCTCACGAGCTTTTCCTAGCTTACTGTCTGCTTCGCTTGATCAGTAGAATCCAAGTTGCTGATTCGTCCCCTTTGAGATAGGTGAAGAACTGGTCGTCAGCTTGTCTTTTGTAGATGTCAACAAGTTAGATATTGTTCAGGCCAGTTAGGAATCTTGTCTTTTTAGAGTGTCAACACTCTGCTTATAGAGTCAGAATACTCTTCTTTCCTTATTATTTGGTCCGGGCTTCTTAACCTTGGGGCATCACATCAAAAGGATCCCTAAATATCTTTTAAAATATCCAATCAAATCCTTTCAAAATGCAGACTGCTAATTCTAGATGGACTGATGCGTTTAACTTATTTGGCCCTTATCTCCTTCATTTGTTTATTGCTTGTGCAAGCTTAAACTCATCCTCAAAGATGACCAACAAGTTCTTCAATTTGTTAGTCTCTTCATAAGATTCTGTCTACTTTTGCCAGCCGTTCTCCAAAGTTGGCCTTTATTTGTTGGAATTTGTTGGAATTCATAATTTCTTTTCCTCTTAAATGCCTTGAGATCCTCCTGGATTAAAGCAAACTATCACTTGACGCTCACCCATACGCGGGCCGCTAGGTCATGTGGAAAGGCCCACAATGTAAATTGGAAGGGTAAATTGCAGAAACCCCCCTGTACTATTAGGGGTTTGGCACTTTACCCTCCAGAACTATGAAAATTGTCTTTTTACCCCCTAGAGTAACTTCTATTATGTTTTCCGTCCAAATGTCAGGTGAGTATCATATGACCCATTTGATCCCCTTAATTAATTCCGTGACTATTGTTTTTAATTAAAATGTTAGCAATATCAAATTTTCTCTGAATTATCTAATTTCCAAAAAACCCTAACCAAATTGATTGTCACATGGTCCCTCTTGATGGAAAACATTACTGAAATTAGGGGTAAAGTGATATTTTTATAGCTCAGGGTGGTAAAGTGATAATTTTTATAGTTCAGGGGGATATTTTTTACAGTTAGGGTAATTTTTATAGTTCAGGAGGGTATAGCCTAGGACCTCTAGAAATTTGATATGCTGATATAATCAAATAACCATATCACCTAAAAGCTAAAGCTGATGGGTCGCTGGTCAACAATGTATATCAAACAGTCTTAACAGTTATGCTGCATTAGAGGAATCCTTGCATGAAACACGAACCTTTCAATGTTTAGCATTACATATTCTCTCTTTCTCTTAAGTATAACTAAGTGCAAAGTAGGAAGGTAAAGTGAAGGTAGCTTGAATTCCCTCTACCACCACCCCGCCCCAAATGAACAAATCCATCCGTATGCTTACTAACTCTAGGTTTCTCCTAGGAAGAGACAATTTGAGGAACCCATCATTACCTTCTTAACTTTACTAGCAAATTATGATTAGCCTGCACTGCTGACTTCTCCAGTTATTCTTCATCTTCATCTAAGTTCATCATCTTGTGTCATTTTTCCTTAAGGTGTCTCAAACTCAATCTCTTAGTTTGCACTGTGTGGTACTCTCAAACAATTCATAACATTTTGCATCAACTTTGTCAATGTGTTGCTTATGTTGGATATTCACCACTAACTTTACCACAATAGGCACATTTCTCAGAGATAATCTCGTCAATGGTGGCATATCACCCATGCATCCTTTCCAGGATCTTTCGAGTTTGTTGGTCTTTATTGTGAGCCAGTGTATATTATCGGTGATGATATGATTCAGTATTGACTTGTTAACAAAATCCATGCAATTTTTAAATCGAAGTCTAGGTCAAAGTATAATAAGCAAAATAATCATATATGGTTGTAGTGGTCAGTTTCTGGCTTGCACCAGGATCAAGACACATGTCCAATCTCATCAGAAACTCCCGAAAATAGACAATAGGGTACGCCAAGCAGAGCTTCAACCTGAGAACATCGCCCAACTGTTCTCGAGGACACTCCTTCCAAGAAATCAACGGTCCCGAGGACACTCATCCTTCCGAGAAATCCACTACCTCGAGGACGCTTCTCCTTGCGAGAGCGTCGCCACTCCGAGATCAATCCTTCTCGTCTCGAGTAAGACGGCCGCGACAACCGACCTCGTTGATATTCGCATACATTCATGGAGTTTGTTACGCCGCCAAATCATCTTATGTTTTAAACGTTGCAACAACTCCTACTTCAACGCAGACTATTACAAAAGGTACAGAAATCACTCCCGTAATCAAGGGCATAATCCAGGCCGTTATGAAAGAATCGCAACGTGCAGATCATGCGGTTATCGAAATCCGCATGACCCGCACTGCCAATGAAGACCCTCTGGGTATATATACACTGGTCCAAACTTCCTAGGAAGGGCTGATACCTCCAACATTTCCCCACAAGGATCAGTCACCAGAAAAAAGAAAAGATCAGACCCTAAAGATCCAGAGAATTTTCTTCAAGCCACTGTCCCACTGTATTCTGAGACTACCACAGTTCTAGCTCTGAAGAATTCACTGTAATCTCTTGAAAATTGTGAATTCTTTCCCTTCTCCTCGTGGTTTCTCTCGAATTGGGTTTCACGAAAAATTATGTGTCTTTGCATAGTTTTCTTATTTTCTCTCGCAAATACTACAAATTGAGTGTAGATAAATTCCCCACTCGGAATTTACTCCTACATGTTTGGTGCTTTCATTGAGATTTGAGTCTCCATACTCAAGATCTCTCCCCCCGACAACCTTCCTCAAAAAGCTTCTTCCAGACCGACGATGGCCTCACACAAGCGAATCACCGACGGTGCAATCTTCAAAGGCAAGGCTAAAGCACCACGGGGGGTACGACCTCCAAACCAACCAACAATCATCCGCTCGCGGAGGGCACTGCCTCCTCGCCGTAGGAGTCGTCCGTCAGCGCTCATCCTTTTCAGCAGTAAGAAGGCCAGCTCTTTCAGATGCTCCACAAGATGATAGAGCAGACGAAGGAATAACAACTACAGTTAAATCGCGTGCTAGAGTAGATGACGCTCGATCGTGACATCCTACATGAAAAAGAGACGCTGAAGTTGCTCAACCGACATTTCTAGACCCAAGTCGCTGCCTCCCAGAACAACTTTCGCGAGCAGAGGGAGACCCTGAGAGCGGAGGTCCCCAAATCTCCATGCCCTTGACAAACTAATCCAGAAGCGAATCATGGAGGCCAAGTTACCTTAACACCTGATCCCAACCACCCGCCTCCATGACTCCCCACTTTCTAAGGATATCCAGGAGTGTGAGCTTCGAGGAAATTCTTGACTCCCACCTTCGATAACTACACCGGAGCGAGCAATCTAGCTCAGCACATCCGGCACTACCAAGACAAGATGCTATAACTACCACAACGACCCGATAATGTGCTTTACCTTCTTTTCAAGCTTGAGAGGTGCGACATCGGAGTGGTTCTACTCCCTGTCACTGCGCTCTCCACAACTTCTTGGAGGTTACCGAGGCCTTTCTCACACAGTACACCACTCGTCAAGAAGCCAAGAGTAGTTACCACCTCCTATCAGTCGGATGAGGCTGGGAGACAACTTCAAGTCTTATATCAACTTCTTCCAAAATCAGTTCACCAAAGTCTCCAACTGTGGTGGAAAGGTATCTGCACTCGTTCATCGGTTGACTGTATGTCACTCACTCTCTATACAAGCACCACTTGAAGCACGTCTCCAAGATGAGCGACGTCCTTTCCCGAGCACAACCGTACATCCAGCTCGAGGAGGCAATAAATGCTTTTCCTCCAACCACCCTGCAAAATCAAGCGATGATGGAGTAAAGTCGAAGTCAACTCGCGAAGCTCCTGACCACGCTCCAGACCGGAAACAGGGGCAGCCTTCTTACATGAATCAGGCGCTCTCTATCCTCTCCCCGAGTCCAACCCAGAGCTATAGACTAACTCAATACTTCACTCCATTAAAGCTTCCAATCAACGAAGTGTTCAATACCTTCAAAGATCAGCCATAGTTCAGACGCCCGAAGCCGATATAGCCTATATCCCTCACTGCCCCGGTCAGAGTACTACTACCACGACTATAACGGGCACTGAACCATCCATTGTTAAGCCTTTTGAAGATACCTGGAGGAGCTTATCTAGCAAGGCTTCCTCAAGGAGTACATCCAAACCCCTGAGGCGGTTTCCTGACAGCCAAATATACAGTCTCCCTGGGAGCAAAATGCGGTCGACCAGTACAAGATGATCGACTGATTTCCCGACTTCCATATATACAGTGTACACACTTCTAGTCTTACATTTATATATTGCATTTATGAGAATAAAATATTATTCAGTGCTTTACATTTTGTAGCACAACCATCCGTCCACGCGCAACACTGATGGGATATCCCCCACCCGGAGGCATCCAACAGAACCCTATGTGGAGGGGATGTGCCCCAACACAGAGGTGGTTCTGGCATACATCCAGCCATGTGCCCCGATGATGGGATGTGCCTCCACTCGAAGACAGCTAAAAAACCCCCCTTGGATGGGATGTAACCCCACACGGAGGTAGTTCTAACTTCCATTCATCCATAAGCCCCGATGATGGAATTTCCCCCACTCTGAGGTAAAATACGATCTTTCGTTGATAGGATGTGCCCCAACTCGGAGGATTGCGTCTGTACGCTCCTAGACGGGATGTGTCCCGGCGTGAAAGTGTTAACGCAGACATCTCGGTAGTCCTACTGGAGCCAAAACCCTGTTGTTGGATTTTCCCCGCTAGGAGTCACGCGCTCTGCTACTGGGATGTGCCTCCTCTCAGAGCACCTGATCTTCCGTTGATGGGATGTGCCCCCACTCGGAGGATCGCTTCTGTACGCTCCTAGATGGGATGTGCCCCCGCGTGGTAGTGTTAATGCAGACATGCCTACGGGCCTTTCGGTAGTTCTACGGGAGTCGAAATCCTCTGTTGTAAGATTTTTCCCACTTGGAGTTCCCCACTCTGCTGTAGGGATGTGCCTCCTCTCACAGGCCCCGTTTGTTCTACTGATAAGATGTGCCCCCATTCAGAATAGGCTAGTCTACAGGCTCCCTCATCTGAACTTACGGGCGGATGAACCCACGGTTGTTTCCCTCTACCGGATCTTTCCATATTCCGATGATGGGATGTGCCCCCACTCGGAAGACAGCTCCATTGACTGGATATCCCCCACACGAGAGGACAACTTCGCTGTTGGGCTTGTTCCCACGTTGGAGGTATCAGATCATCGACTGGGTAGGGCCCCCTATCCGGGTCAGACGCATCCAACTTGTTGCTAGGATTCCCCCACCTCAGACCAATTTTTGCAGGTACCACCAGACTATGGCTATATACGGGATCAGGTATATCTATGAGGGTTTCTTTGTTTGGATTATCCTCTCGACGTATCAATTTCGTATGGTCGTATGTCCAATACTTCTCCCGAGGACGTGACGCTACAAGTATAACTTCCCGACAACGAGGATCTCAAGTCTGATTTAAAGTTTGAGTATGCTTGATCTGTCTGGGGGCAACCCAGGTTGTGTATGCTCGGGCAATGATGATATGAGATATAGGGTATATCTGTGAAGGTTTCCTTATTTGAATTATCCCCTCGACGTACTAATCTCGTGAACTCGTAAACTAAGCTCACACAACTCGTTTTTCCTGTTGCATCTAACACTTTATTTAATGTCTCAATGCATGATTGTATGTATGTCCTAACGATTTTCATGCAGTCTATATCCTCAATTGTGAGATTTCCCCTATTCGGAGGCCAAAATGCGATCTTTTGCTGATGGGATGTCCCCCCAATCAGAGGATCCCTAGACAGGATGTGCCCTCGCGTGCAAGTGTTAACATTGATGTGCCTATAAGACTTTCTCAGCAATCTTACGGGAATCGAAATCCTTCGTTGCTGGATTTTTCCGCTTGGAGACCGGACTCTGTTGCAGGGATTTCCCCCTCACAGAGGCCCGACTTAGCGTCCCCTATCCGGATGTGCCCCGCTCGGAAGCAAACGTGAATCCAACTGCATTGTAGTGATTTTTCCCTCTCGGAGGCTCAATTCATAGCTAGATTTTTCCTACTTGGAGACAAGACTTACATGTACTGCTGTGGGACAAACAACCACACGGGAACTACACGCCAAATCAAGTTCCAAACATCTCGGAGTCAAACCAAATTTCTCCTAGCAGACATCCAATTCCATACAAAACAATCACTAGACAAAGGAGGCAAGATCTAAACAAAAACTTCTATTTCAAAAGTTACCGCTTTTATTATAAAAATTTCCAATTACATCCATTCAAATACATACTCGGTTACATCTAATAAGAGTGACACGAGGTCCCTCACATATTTGTATTTGATTTTTTTTTTTGAAAAGAAATACAGATAATCCAATCCTGACTCAGACTCGCCAACCAAGATCCTGATGCTGAAGCAAATAAAGCTCTGCCAGTCGGGAGACGCTTCGCAGAGTGCGATCCTATTATTCACACCTCCTTCATAAATCTCGAGGGAAGCCAGGGAGGTTCTTTCGCAAAAAGACAGGAGATTTTCTAGATGAGGAATCATCTCCTCCCTTTCAATCAGAACACGCCTCCAAGGCAGCCAGACAATTCCATCCAGGACGTGCAAGAACGTGATGATATCACATCACGGGCCTTCCATCCCGAACAAATGGCCCGAAGCCTTGAAAGCATGTACACCTCATCATCCCAGGTCATCCACCCGTGCTTTCTTCCCAGGCTTCACTTTCAGAAAAGAGTCTCCTAGTGCTCGGATCACGTGTTTCGGTTTAGAGTGAAGACTGCAAGACATGAAAGACGATGATGGAATCAGAATCCACCACCGCTGCCATCCGAGCAAGACCTCACTCCAGCCATACCCACCATTAGGGGAAAATATGTTTGAGCAAATCAAGTCAGAACTTGAGTCCAACGATCTCCCCTGACGACAAGGCCTCATCGCGAAAACCGAAGTGACATGACATGGTCATCACGAAAACTGATGTGGCATGTCTGCCATCTCCACCGTTCCATCCTCCCTTTCCTTCCTCCATCGGACGGAGGACATCACAATCTACCAGAACAAGGAATTTAGAGGGCAGAGAACTCTTGAGAAGATGAGCTAACTATTTCTAGGATCCTCCCTATTTATAGATGAAGCAGCCGACCGTCTCGTATTTAAATTTCAACCACATCCGAAGAGTGAGTTTGCACCTGGATTTTTTAGCATGTCAAATCCTCTGGATACGATCTGCCTCGGTCACATGATCTCATCCATCATGAAGTATTTTGGTCATTAATTTGTCAGCTGTCTTTACCCACTCTAATTTGCAAAGAGGGTTCATAATGCGAAAAAGTATTTTGACCAGTCTATTCAGAGTACAAGCGACGCTTCAACTTCCCGAGCCAGAGCCAAATCAGTCCGCTCCACCCTCTCTCTGGAGCTTGGAGAAAGAGGAAGCGAAGGAGGGCATCTGTAATAGTCAGTTTCTGAGCTGCATCAGGATCAACACACGTGTCCCATCTCATCAGAAACTCTCCAAGACAGACAACAAGGTACAAGCAGAGCTTCTCCCTGAGAACATTGCCCAGCTGTTCCCGAGAACACTCCTTTCGAGGAATCAATGACCCCGATGACACTCATCCTTCTCAGTAATACACTGCCCCGTGGATGCTCTTCCTTGCGAGAGCGTCGCCACTCCGAAATCAATCCTTCTCGTCCCGAGCAAGATGACCGCAACAACCCACCTCATTGTTATCTGCCTACATTCATGGAGTCTATTACGCTGCTAGGTCACCTCATGTTTCAAATATTGCAACAACTCTTTTTTAGCGCAAATTGTTACAGAAGGTAGTAGAAATCACTCCCGCAATCAAGGGCATAATCTAGACCGTTATGAAAGAATCTCAACGTGTAGATTATGCGGTTATTAAAATCTGCATGACCCACACTGCCAATGAAGACTGTCCAGGTATATATACACTGGGAGATCGACGAAGAAAGAGGACCAAGACTTCTCAGGAAGGGCTGACATCATTAACACTTTTCCACAAGGATCAGCCACCAGGAAAAAGAAGAGATTATACCCTAAAGATCCAGAGAATCCTCCTCCTCAAACCACTGTCCCACTGTAATCTTAGACTACCACAATTCTAGCTCTGCAGAATTCATTGTAACCTCTTGAAAATAGTGAATTCTCTCTCATCCCCGTGGTTTTTTCAAAATTGGGTTTTCATATAAAATTCTATGTCTTTGCATTGTTTTATTATTCTCTTTAACAAATTCTATTACAAATTGTGTGTAGGCAAATTCTCTCTAGGAATTTACCCCTACAATGGCTATGAACTTAATTGAAACCAAGAGAGTCTAAAAGCCAGCAACTCGGCAAAAACAGAAAAAACAAACAGAAAACATTAGTGGTGGCAGCGGCTAGCTAGCAACGGAGGGAGCAGAAGCTGCAGCAGCATCCACACTAAATGGCGGCATTTAGCTGGTAGCAGCACGATAAGCAAGCGAAAGCAGTAGGAGCAGCAAGCGGGAGCAGCAAACAGCAGAAATAAGAGAAAAAGAGAGGAGAAACCAGAAATTGCTGGAGGAAGAAGAAAGATTGGAAAAAAGAAAGAAGAAAACTGAAGTTAGAGGATAATTTCTGAGCTCCAAAGCCTTGAAAAAAGGGCCAGACAGCAGCGGAGAGCAGTGATGAACGAGTCAACTGAAGCAGCCAGCTGCTTTCTCTCCCTTTGCAATGAGATGATATGATTTGATCCCCATTTTATAGCCTTTGATATTCTCTCCCCGTAAAAGTTAACCATGCTAGTATATTACTATTTCTTGTACCTCTACAGTTACAAATGGTCAATAGATTTCAAAATAGTGTTAGGTTTAGCTACTGCCTGGGGCTGCTTTGAAGTGTCTGGGAATTTTCCTGGCATCCAGTGTTTTAAATATCGGTTATCGGTGATATACCGGTCGACAAAATTATATACCGGATACCGAATACCAGGTGATATATTGCGATATGTTACTAAATACCGGCGGTTGAAATATCGATAGTCAATACATATAAGATATTATTAAAAGAAAAAAAGTTATTATCCAAACATCATATAAAAACATCATTGAAATACCACAATGAACATTGAATAAAATAAAACGATCTTTCAAGCAAATAATAATAATAATTATCCAAATAAGTAACTATATCGGTCGATATATCAAATATTTCATCTCGGATATCAACTGATATATCGGCCATGTGACGATATATTGGCCCATATCGGCCCAAAATGATATCCGATAAATTTTTGCACTTATCGTATCGTTTTGGATAAAATAACCGGTATCTCGGCCGATATACCAGTACATCGGCCGATATTTTAAAACAATGCAGGCATCTTGGCTGGGTCAACTTGGTTTTGATTTGGAGGTATCTGAAAAGATGTGATTAGATTGATTTTGAGGTATCTGAATGATGCCAATCATGCAGACAATGACATGTTACTTGCTGGAGAGCCATTTTGAAAAGTCTCTTTTATCTCCCTGCGCACACACTTTCACTATTTGTTTGGTAATTTTGGGATCTTGATTGCAGTGGATTGAAGAGCCAACGGTCTTGGTGACGCGTTTTGAATATGCAAACCTCTTCCACACGGTTACAGATTGGTATAGTGCATATGTCACTTCAAGAGTTACTAACCTGCCTAGTAGACCACATTTGATTTTTGTTGATGGCCATTGCAAGGTATGATATATAATTCTTTCTTGTTTCATTTGATATTGTTGACAGTATTTCTTAAAAAATTTAGATAGTTGATATAATCATGACCATTTTGATTGGAATTCTAATTTGACAGCGACTGACGTTCATGTCACATCCAAACAAAATCTATCCATCCATTTACAAACTTTTAACATATCTTGAAATCTAGCCATACGTTTATATGCCCATCTCAAAAGAAATTTTAAAATAAAAAATAGCATTTATTAGAGAGAGAAATCAAGACATTTAGATCTCTCTTTATAATTACATAGCCAAAATTTCTCTGTATTATTCCTCTCTCCCTCATCTCTATGTCACAAAAAGAAAGTGAAATAAAAAAAAAGAGATTACAATACCAAAAAGTGTAGACATAGCGTTTACATTTCTATCTCAAAAAGAAGTTTGAAATAATAAAAAATAACATTTATTATGGATCCTTATTTAAAAAAAAATGAAATAAAATAAATAACATTTATTAGAGAGAGAGAACATAATAATTATCTTAAAAAAGAAGATGAAAGGTTCTTTTCTTTCCCATTCAAAATTAGAATTCTCAAGAATTAGATAAAAAGTCTAAAGAAAGGTAGAGAAGGAAACTCTTAATAAATTTTATTATACACCAATTCTCCTTTTGTTGCATGTGCACAACACGTGCCCGAAATCTAGTTTATATAGTTGACAAATCGAACTTTAAAATTTACTTGGAATAAATTTATAGAGCTGATGTGGAATTTGAACAATTTGCAAAAACAATTTATGCCAGCCTAAGGCAGAATCATTATGTGTATGTGTATCTTTTAAAATCTAGAGTCTTATGATGCAGTAACATAAAACTGATTTTGTATTCTTGAGTAAATGTGACAGAATCTCATTGCAGTGGTTCTCGAATTTCTGGAATTTGTAGTTTTTTCCCCTTAGATGCAATGACAAATGCTCACTTATTCTCAAGCACTTCTGGAAAAATTTGATTCCATATATTTTCAATTGTCTGAAATATGTAAATCCCTTGTGCTGAATATGAATCTGGAATAAATGATATGATAGGATGACAGGACTATCACTTTTTAGCACAAAAATTTGGTATATCAACTTCTCATGACAAAAAACTGAGGAGACCCTTGTTTGGTAAGTAGACCTTAGAATATTGCTTCATCACCCAAACCTTTTTCCTTCAAAATTAATTAGTTATGCAAGAATGGCATGTTGAGCAACTCGAACCTGTTATCAGTCTTATTCAAATTTTGTATGATTTGGTGTTAAGAGTTGTAGGATAAGCAACTTGAGCTGACTAGGGTTGCCATGAAGCTTTGAAAGGCACGGGTAAATAAACCTATATGTTTTTGTTATGCAATCATGCACCAAAATTTACAATATGTTGCCAACAAAATTTACAACATATGTTTTGATGAATATAGGATTATTGCTCAAATAGCTATTCGATGACCATGCTTGAAACCAAATCATTGGTTCGACCACACAAAGCTTCAAGCAAGTGATCTGCCTTAGCTGGCATATATCTTTGACGGGGACATCAATGTCATGAGAGAATTCGAACTGAGTCTGCATATTTCTTTGAAGAAGAAGATATGATAAAGGTGTATTTGAGTAGAGAGAATCTCAGCTCAAAGAGTTCCTACCGAGCAGCTATATTTAGATCGAAACTCGAGGACGAGTTCTTTTGAAGAGGGAGGGACTGAAGCGAGAGAGCAGGGCAACAAGCAACTGGATTTGCATCCGTCAACTAATCATCAAGAATAGTCGACTAATCCTTTCAGTAGTCGACTAACCCTCTCAGTAGTCGACTAATCAAATCTCAGTAGTCGACTAATTTAGTTCAACAAAGAGTTGGTAATTTTCTAAGTTTTTCATTAGTCGACTAATCACTTCTATTAATCGACAACTCTGTCACCAACCTCTGTATCAGAAAATTCGATTCTTTTTAGGACTTTGTTTTCGGGTCTAATTAGGATTCCAAATTGTTTTGTTTTTGTTTTTTTATTTTTAGTTTCCTAGTTAGATTACACTACTACTTTTAAAGCCTATAAAAGGCAATTGTATCTTTATTTTAGATATAACTTTTTGATTAATACAACTGAGTTTTTTCTCTTAATTTGCTCGTGGATTCGAGTTGTTATCTTTTGCACGTGGATTCGAGTTATTTGCTCGTGGATTCGAGTACTTCCTACCTAAAAATTTTAGGGTTCGTTGGCACTACAACGAGATCTAGTCGGCATTGTTTGCTTCTTTGTCTGCGTCAGAGTGCCACACCACGACAGACTCAAAGCCATCACCACTGATGCATCCAACTCTCCCTTCTTCGAAGGCATATTGGATTCTCAAGAAGTTTACGATCCTAACTTTTGACTGCTACTCCGGTCATAGCGGTGTGATCCAGCATCTCTGTCAATATCAGGTGAAGATGGTGATTTATGCTCAGAGCGACCTCATCTTATACTGCATCTTTTCCTCCAGCTTGAAGGGAGTAACTTCTAACTGGTTCTACTTTCTTCCTCCACGGCCGGTTCATAACTTCAAGGATCTCACCAAGTTGTTTCTCTCTTAACACTTCTGCCATGAGTTCAAGCAGAGCAATCACCACCTCCTTTCCATTAAGATAAGACTCTTTGACTGTCTCAAGGCGTACGTCGGCTACTTTCAGAGTTAGCTGGCAAAGGTGCACAACTGCATCGAAGATGTCACTCTCGCATTCATCAGCGGGCTGTGAGTCACTCGTTGTACAAACATTCGGTGAAGTACAACATCACCCGTTAGAATGACATCCTGTACCGAGCCCAACCGTACATCCAGTTGGAGGAAGTAATAAAAAACTCTGCCAATCAGTCTCTCAACAGTGGCGATAAAAGAGAGATTAAAGCTACATCACGGAGGTAGCTCTGTCGACAACTCGGGCCATGGGCAGGGCACTTTCTAGAAGCGTTCGTTCCCGAACCCTTAGCAAAGCCCATTCCGAGCTTATCGAGTGGGATGACAGCTTCACCCTGCTAAAACTCCCGATCCAGGATGTCTTCGAAGCCATCAAGGGTCAACCTTGGGTGAAGCGTCTATAACTGAAGCAATATGATCTTTTTCGTCCTAGAGTGAAGGACTAGTGCTATTTCCACGATTGCAAGGAACACCGGACTTCCTAGTGCTGGTCCCTCCGCAAGTATCTCGAAGATCTGGTCCAGCAAGGATATCTTCGGGAATATGTCTACACGCCTGAAGTCACGTCCGACATAGAAGGGCAGTAGAGAGCTCCATCTCTGACTCGATCGTTACAGATGGCCACTCAATACAAAGCGGTTGACTAACATCGACCCTACCAATAAGAACATGGAAGTTCCACTAGCAAATTATTCCCTCTGTACCTCATTTCATTTTCATGTATTTTATTAAAATCATTTAATAAAATTACATTTCGATTCTAAATTACTTTCCTACATCCTTCTCAGGATCTGTGAAACCTACTCACTGGCTTCCATCTACGAGCTCCTCTCTCTGTAGACCTATGATTGTCCGAGGAGGGATTCCCTCACTATGGATCAACAACATCAACATTCGCCTCCGGGTTTTTTCTAGCTCATCTCTTGTTGGGCAACGGTCGTTCGAAAGGCTCATCCCTAATTAGGCCACTGCCTTTCCAACTCCATAGCTGAGGGCTCCCCTCACTCGGAGACCTTTATCTGTGTGTACCGAGGGAAGCCCCCACTCGAGAACGTTAACATAAGCATTTACCTCTGGGCACTCTCTGAAATCACCTAGAGGGGGGTGAATAGGTGATGGCTATACTAAGAGGCAAATAATGCGGATTAAAAACTAATTAACAATAAATAACAACAATATTGAAACTTGCAAGGAAGTAAACAAATAATAGTGCAAGTAAATGAGAGTAGAGTTTAGAGATAAGTAGACAATCGCAAACACGAGAATATGTTTCGAGGTTCGAGCCACTGCTCTACGTCCCCGCCTTCAACACGATGAAGAATTTCCACTATGCTTGATCCCACCGGATCGTTAATACAAGTTCTCACTAGAACTCTTCGGACACACTTGTCCTCTCTCACGGTGCCGCAACACCGACTTAGAGCTCACTAGCTCCCTTGAGGCCGCAACTTCTACAACTTCTCAATATGAAGAAACGGTGATCAACACTTGACCACAAATAAAGCTCACATGTACAATCCTATAACCAAGATGAGGAGATGAAACTTTAGGGATTGTGTGGTGCTAAAACAAGTAGAAAAGTGGAAGAGAAAGCTTCAAGTTAAAACACAAAGGATTGAAGATTTTGGCTCAAGAAAAATTCTTTTTGCTAAAAAGCTAAACTTTGAGAAATTTTGATTTTACTCTTGTAAATGTTGTATTTTAATTTTATAACACTCCCACTATTTATCATGGTTCAAAGTCTCGGTCTCGGCTGCGGACTCGGCCGGCACCGAGACGGATCGGTCTCGGCGACTCGGATCGGACTCGGATGATACGCGCAAAACGCTACATAGAACGCCAAAAAAATTGTGAAAAAAACATGACAAATCATAAAAAATATAGACATCAAAATTCATGTACCACATATTCAAAACATATCATCTAGCACTCAAAACATAACGTGAAAGCATAAATACAAGCGTCGTTGGTAGCAAAATATTAAAATACATGCATAATGTAGTAAATTGCACAAAATAATTCATAAGTACCTGCTCATATAGTCATTTCCACATTGAATTACTAGGAGGCACAAAATTATCTGTTAAATTAAATTAAAACTAAAATTAACTAAATTAAAACAACATTAAATTAAACTCAATTAAATGATTATAATTACAAAATTTTATTAAATTAAATTAAGTTAAATTAAGTTTAATTAAACTAAATTACATTAAACTCAAATAAATTAAACTGAGGGAGAGAGGGAGAGACTGAGGGGGGAGAGAGAGAGAAACAGAGGGGGGAGAGAGGGACTGAGGGGGGAGAGAAACTGAGGGAGAGAGAGGAACAGAGAGAGACGGAGACAGAGGAGAGAGGGGGACATAGAGGAGAGAGAGGAACAGAGAGAGACGGAGACAGAGGAGAGAGAGGGGGACATAGAGGAGGAGAGAGAGACAGAGACAGAGAGGGAGAGAGAGGGACTGAGAGGGAGAGGGGGAGAGAGACTGAGAGGGAGAGGGGGAGAGTCCGACAGAGAGAGAGAGACAGAGAGAGACAGAGACAGAGAGGGAGAGAGGGACACAGAGAGAGAGATACAGAGAGGGAGAGGGGGAGAGAGAGGGAGAGAGAGTCCGGCAGAGAGAGACACAGAGAGAGAGACGGAGACAGAGAGAGGGAGAGGGAGAGAGAGAGAGACGGAGACAGAGAGAGACACAGAGGAGGAGAGAGAGACGAAACAGATAGGGAGAGAGGCACAGAGAGGGGGAGAGAGAGACTAGAGGGAGAGGGTCCGACAGAGAGAGAGAGACACAGCGGGAGAGAGACGGAGACAGAGAGGGAGAGAGGGAGAGGTACCTGCGAGGGCGACGGCGACGCGACGACGACGCGGGGGGACGCGAGAGTGAGGGGGCAGCGAGAGAGAGATAAGATCAGATCTCTCTCTCACTCAACCCCTTTAAATGAGGGTTCAAGGGCGCCGAGTCGACCCAGGTCGGGTCCGACTCGGACTCGACTCGGTCAACTCGGCCGAGTCGTCCACGACTCGGCCGAGTTGACCGAGTCGAGTCCGAGTAGGACCCGATCCGGGTCGACTCGGCGCCCGTTGGTCGACTCGGGCTTCCGAGTCACATCGGCAGCGGCCAAGTCGGATACGACTCGGCCGAGTCGTATCCGACTCGGCCGATACCTTGAACCATGCTATTTATAGTGGATGAAAACAGGGTTAAACAAGCCAAAATATTCGTTGGGAGAAGCCCCAACAAAAGACAAAAAAAATAGCCGTTTGAATCTGTCAGCAGACTCTGGCTGCTGTCGGTCGACCGGCCCGGTCGACCGTTGACAGTCGGATTTCTGACCGTTGGGAAAGCGGTCGACCGGGCGGTCGATCGAAGTCCCAAACAGAGAGTGACCACTCTCTGTCGGTCGACCGGAACAAACAGAGCTCTGCTCTTTCTGCCGGTCGACTAGAACGGTCGACTGATGTGCACAATGCACATTGGTGCATGTCGGTCGATCGCCCCGGTCGACCGACAGAGCAGTTCTGCTCTGCCAGCGGTCGACCGGACAAGGCCAATTTACAATTTTGAAAAACTTTTTGAAGTGTTAAATTTTTCGGTAAATTTTCTTTAGACGGGTAGATATAAAATCAAGTTCTAGGGCTTGAAAAGATCATAGTGTGATCATAGATCAACACCAAAATAATTTGAACTTATATTTTGATAAAAAATTCGTTTTCTAATCTAAAAACCGTTTTTCCAAAAACTTGTTTTTTCAAAAACTGATTTTTCCAAACTTCGTATTTCTGAAACTTGATAAGAAATATTGTCATAAAATTTTGTTTGAAAGCATGAAGCAATATCAAATGTGTGTGTGTGGCAATCCCAAGGTTATCAACCTCTATCATCTCGGTTTTGACAAATAGACTATAAATCCTAACTAAAAAGAAAAATGTAAAGATACAAATCTTGTATAGTCTTCTCAGCTTGTTTGATTGATCCTTGAGTTCTTCTAGTGTGATAGGTTCTGGGATCTAAATCTTCGCGGCTTCCAAATGTGTGAGTTTTGTGTAGGAGCTGTCAATCAACCTATGTTTTTACCTGAAACTCATTTAAAACAATCTTGTTAATTCCTAACTTCATATGGTTTGTAATCATCAAAACTTAGGGCTAATGGCCTTTGGGCCAACAATCTCCCCCCTTTTTGATGATGACAAACATATGGAGTTATTACAAATATTTTGGGTGGAGACTTCAAGTAAAACTCTCCCTTAACATATGCATATAAAAGAATATGATATAAAAATCTAAATGCATAACAAGGACATATATATGACATTACAATAGACACATATGCCAACCATTCATGCATACCAAAGATACAAAAATTTAAACATGTATGCATGTATGGTTACCTCCATCCATCCATAAATACCTCCAGCCTCCAAAGTGAGTGGTAGAAGGTTGGAACAAACATAGAACAATAAGCAATAGACAACCAACCAGATATATATAGCACATGGAGATAACAAAGATAACTGTCATATCATAATAAAAAGTTATCCATACAAGATAGGAGGTTCATGCCAACCTCAAAACTAAAAACGTAACACATGTCTACATGTCCATACAGAAAGCAAACTAATATCCAAATCAAGCATAGATAAACAACCCAGAAAACATAATACAGAAAACATAACACATAACATATGTCCAAAATAACATAATAACATAACCCAGAAATAACTCCCAGAAATCTCTCCCCCTTTTTGACATCATCAAAATGGGTCAATGTCTCTCAAAATTAGAGTCCTCCGGGGAAGTAGGTGGCGGAGCAGAAGGAGCAGAAGGAGCAGGAGCCCAGGCGGCGAACGGAGGGCCGGAAGGAGGAAGTGGCTGAGCACGTTCACTAGGAAGAGGAGCCAGCCAATCAAACCTGTTGTAGATGCCGCCGAGACAGGTATGCATATAGCGAATGGAGTCACATATATGGCTGAGATCATTGTCCAAACGCTACTCCAGCCGCCGATAGTGTGCGGTCATCTCAGTGGAAAGCTGCTGGCGATGCTCGGTCATCTCAGCTGAAATCTGCTGATGGTGGTCGGTCATCTCAGCAGAAAGCTGCTGGTGGTGCTCTCGAAGCTGAATAGATAAGGCAAGATAGGGGTCGAAGGGAGCAAAAGAGCCAGAGGATGATCGAGGAACAGCAGGAAAGAAAGGCTGCGGCTGAGGAGCTGGATGACGCTCCCTAGGACGCATCCTCTTGAGGAGGGTGCTGTTGATGTCTACTGACGGTTCAATAGACCGAAGATCAAAATTTAGCTGCTTCAAAAGACGGGTGATGAGCATCCCAAAGGGCAAGTGCCGGTTTGGGACAAAAAGATGATCAGAAGTCATGTAGTTGATGATGAGTTTAGGTATGTTGATTCTAATACCTTTTAGAAGGCAATAGATGACAAGAAGAACAGAACCCCTAGCGTGACTATATTCTCCCGATTTTGGCAGGAGGTTATAGAACACGATTTTGGTTAGGACCTGGGCGGTGAGTATAGTACTTCACCTCCTCGTTCCTAACGAAACCAGGGTTATCATCATGAAACAGTGTAGATGCGGTGTGGGCACTCACGGTCAGGATACTCAAAATCATGCAGATCGAAGTTATAAATGTCTATCCTCTCACAGGAGAGGTGTAGGTGACGTGCAAATTGTTGAAGTGAGATATCTATGTCTTTGCCCAAGACTCTGGATTCGATATGATTTTGTTCAAATGTGAGTTTTGAATAGAAATATTGCACCAAAGCAGGATAGACAGGTTCTTTAATAGTGACTTAATTTTCTAAGGAGCTAGATGCTAGGATAGATGCAAGATTAAGGTGCTCAAAATCACTAAGCACCACAGTTCTACCTGAATTCACATTTTTAGTGGAGATTATGACATGCCTATAGGATGCATTTTGAGACACAAAAGGAGAAGATGAAGATTGGGGGTTTTCCCTTTTTCAGATCTAGATCTTTTAGACATGATGGTGGATTTAGCAAGTTAGGCATGAAATATAGCAAGATCTAAACAAATAGACTTAGAAATTTTAAGGAAAAATAGGTTATTTAGAGAATATGAGATTATACCTTGAAAATATAGAGAAATACTGGAGAGAGAGTAGATCTGGAGCCTGAAACTAATTTTCCAAAATTTTGTGGAAGAAATTTGAGGTTGGGAGAGGTAGAGATGGGTTGGAATGGGTTTAGGGTTGAGAGAAGAGAGGAGGAAAGGAGTTGGAGGCGGTGGAAGGAAGAGATGAGGGAAAAATAGGGTTAGGGTTATTATATAGTCGGGTAAAAAAAACAGTTTACCCGACTGCCGGTCGACCGGGCCGGTCGACCGGTGGAAACCGAGAGCAAACTTGGTTTCAGTCGGTCGACCGGCTAGGGCAGAAAACTAATTTCTGTTCCAGGCTATATCGGTTGACCGCTCCGGTCGACCAGGCCTTATGCCAGGCCAGATCGGTCGACCGGGCCGGTCGACCGGTACAGCTGAAACCAGATCAAAAGCTGTGTTGAGTTTTAAAAAAAAAATTTCTTTTTAAAACAAAGGATATATTATATAAAAATAACATTGAAAATTTTATTTGGCATGAAAAACTCAGTAGAAGGTTTTAATTTTTATTTTCCTTTATTTTTATCAACAATATATTTTTATTTATTAATTAAGCGATAAACATGAGATGTTGAAGCCGAATATCCCGTTAAGGGTTCTGAACTTCTCCTCGAAATTCCTCTAGATAAGAGTTGAGGCGCGCAATTGCCATCTCTATTTATTTGCTTAATTTGGTTAAATAAATTTTTATTTTGACTATATTCATATAAAACATTAGGTTAACAAAATCTTGATTTATGGACAAACAAAAACATGGTAAGTGATAAATCTAAACAAATTGAATACACAATCCAATCATAGTTAAGATACAAAAATATGGATATGCAAGTTTACACATGTAAGCATATTATCACAAAAATGCAACCAGCAAATCTTATATGTTTAGGTGGAGAAGTTACCAAACTATGAGTAATCTCTAAAAATAGGTGCCTCTTTGATAGCGATGCAAGCGACGATGTATACATTGAGCCTTGATGCATCCACCACCCGGGCACCATCTCCCCCTAAGTCTTGGAGGAGGACGATGCACCTGTATCAATTAAGTTCGGCGTGTCTTTTGGTACCCAAATTTTTTTGGGTCCTATAGGGTTAGTGTTTTCTCGAACCCAAACATTTTTATTTGATAAGTTTAGCATAGCATAACAAAATTTAGCTAAATGGCCTTTGCGGCCACAATGTGCACATATATAAATTTTACCATACATAAATGCATGCTTGTGCGTGTGTGCATGTTTGTGTGTGTTAGATGCATGATGATGAGTATGTTTCCCTTGGGATTTTCCTTTAGGAAACATAGATGCAAATTTAGTCATGTCAAAAGCACATTTCTTTAAAATTGTATCCAAGACTTTAATACGTTTTTGGATATCTAAAAATTCATTTTTATTGCAAGTAGAAATAGGGCTTTTTTCTTTACAAGAGGTTTTGTATTTTTCACAATCCTTTTTCATTTTCTCAAAAGAATTTGATAATTCATTTTTCTCTTTTAAAACAAGCTCAAATTTATTCTTTAGGGAATCATTTTCCTTTTTCAAATTTTTATTTTTAGCAAATGATATTTCATACCTACTTTGTAATTCTTCAAAAAAAATGAGCAAGTTCATCCATTGTTAAGTCTTCATCATCTAAAGAGTTTGCTAGACATACCTTGGAAGCATCATCGTTATGTGCCATGAAGCACATGTGTGCGGTGTCGATCTCCTCTTCGGATTTCGACTCCGAATCATCCCACGTGGCCATCATTGCCTTTTTCTTCTTTTGCCCGTTCTTGGAGGTAGTAGCTTGTAGAGAGGGGCAATCGGCAATTAGGTGTCCCGTCTTCTTGTAATGAAAACATGGAACATGGACCCGGTTCCTCTCTCTTCTTTTCAAATCTTTCTTGAAGTCTCCCTCTTCGGAAGTTGCTTTGTCTACCTTTCTTATAGAACATTTTGCCCACTTTTCTTATGAGTATGGCAAAGTCTTCATCGTAGTCTTCTGATGAATCCTCTTCATCATAGGAGTATGGAGCCGCCTTGAAAGCAAGAACTTTCTTCTTTGGTGTCTCCCTTTCTTCTCTTACCTTCATCTCCATCTCATGGGTTTTGAGATTGCTGATGAAGCCGGAGAAGTCCATCTCCTCCCTATCATTTAGCTCTTTGAGGGTGGTTGCCTTGGCTTCCCAAGACTTGGGAAGAGCTCTAATGACCTTTCGGATCTTTTGATCATTGTCGATGTTGTCACCTAAAGAAGATAAGGCGTTAGTAATCTTGGTGAACCGAGTGAACATATCATCTATGCCTTCATTATCAAGCATATAGAAATTCTTATATTGAGAACGGAGCAAGTCAATTTTAGATCTCTTGACTTGCGACGTCTCCTCATGAGTAACAATAAGCACATTCCAAACTTCATAAGCAGATTTGCAATTTATGACGCGAGAAAGATCATCTTCATTTAATGCTTGAGTGAGTGCATATTGGGCTCTAGCATTGGCCTCATAGTCCTTAGAGGTTTCTTCGGACCATGTTCTCTCATCAGTGAGAGGTTCAATAAATTCTTTGGTGATGGACTTGGCAACTCTAACTCCTAGGGATTTTAGGAATAGGTTCATTTTGACCTTCCAAATAGGGAGTTCAACCCATCAAATTTGAGTGGGGACTTGATGGTAGAAAAGTCAACTGATGCCATGAATACAAGTATAGTGCACAACAAATAATAAATGCAACAAATAGATATAGCCAATAATGAGGATCTCCCTAAGGTGGTTAAACCAAATACTAGGGTTAGGCTCTGATACCAATTGAAATCACCTAGAGGGGGGTGAATAGGTGATGGCTATACTAAGAGGCAAATAATGCGGATTTAAAACTAATTAACAATAAACAACAATATTGAAACTTGCAAGGAAGTAAACAAATAATAGTACAAGTAAATGAGAGAGTAGAGTTTAGAGATAAGTGGACAATCGCAAACACGAGAATATGTTTCGAGGTTCGAGCTACTGGTCTACGTCCCCGCCTTCAACACGATGAAGGATTTCCACTATGCTTGATCCCACTGGATCGTCAATACAAGTTCTCACTAGAACTCTTCGGACGCACTTGTCCTCTCTCACGGTGCTGCAACACCGACTTAGAGCTCACTAGCACCCTTGAGGCCGCAACCTCTACAACTTCTCAATATAAAGAAACGGTGATCAACACTTGACCACAAATAAAGCTCACATGCACAATCCTATAACCAAGATGAGGAGATGAAACTTTAGGGATTGTATGGTGCTAAAACAAGTAGAGAAGTGGAAGAGAAAGCTTCAAGCTAAAACACAAAGGATTGAAGATTTTGGCTCACGAAAAATTCTTTTTGCTAAAAGGCTAAATTTTGAGAAATTTTGATTTACTCTTGTAAATGTTGTATTTTAGTTGTATAACACTCCCACTATTTATAGGGGATGAAAACAGGGTTATACAAGCCAAAATATTCGTTGGGAGAAGCCCTAACAAAAGACAAACAAAAAAATAGTCGTTGAAATCTGTCAGCAGACTCTGGCTGCTATCGGTCGACCGGGCCGGTTGATCGCCAACGGTCGGAGTTCCGACCGTTGGGAAAGCGGTCGACCGGGTGGTCGATCGAAGTCTCAAACAGAGAGTGACCACTCTCTGTCGGTCGACCGGACCGGTTGACCGGAACAAACAGAGAGCTCTGCTCTTTTTGCCAGTCGACCGACATGCACAATGCACATTGGTGCATGTCGGTCGACCGCCCCGGTCGACCAACAGAGCAGTTCTGTTCTGCCAGCGGTCGACCGGACAAGGCCAATTTACAATTTTGAAAAACTTTTTGAAGTGTTAAATTTTTCGATAAATTTTCTTTAGACGGGTAGATACAAAATCAAGTTCTAGGGCTTGAAAAGATCATAGTGTGATCATAGATCAACACCAAAATAATTTGAACTTATATTTTGATAAAAAATTCCTTTTCTAATCTAAAAACCGTTTTTCCAAAAACTTATTTTTTCAAAAACCGATTTTTCCAAACTTCGTATTTCTGAAACTTGATAAGAAATATTGTAATACCCCGTTCCCGGAATACGTACTTAGTTGCGTATTCAGATTTTCCGATCGTATTTTTTCGATTTGTTTCCTGTATTTGTTTTGCCTTATGAATTCCTTATATGATTGTTTTGTCTTGGATTTGGATTCGTGGACTCGGAGTCAGCCCTAGTCTGAACCGAAGGCCCGATCCTAGAGTATTACTCGGTTTGGTCTTTCCGGTGATTAGATTTGACCGATTTCAGTTTCAAATATTATTTTCCAATATATTAGATTTTCTGTGATTTTCTAGATTTTTCTGGAATTAAAATGAATTTCTTCAAAACCGGTGTCGGCCAGTGCCGCTGATCGATTCCCGAATTTTTATCTTACAAACTGTTTAGAATTTCTAGAGGGTTCTTTAGACATTTCTTCTTAGAATTATGTTTAATACTTAAATATTTTTTCTGAAGATTTTACGAATTTATGGATATTCTTCCGGAGTCGGTAGAAGACTGATTCCAGTATTTTTATTTCACAAACAGTTAGGAATTTCATGATGGTCTTTTAGACTTTATTTCTTAGAATTATATTTTCTACCTACATTCTTTTTCTGAGGATTTTATGATTTTATGAAAATTCCTTCGGAGTCGGTAGTTAACTGATTCCAGGATTTTTAGTTTACAAACGGAATTGAATTTCTGAATTCCGCTTCACTTTATGTCTTAAAATCATATTTTCTTCTTTAATACATTTTCTGGGATTTTTCAGAATTTATCAAAATCCGGCCGACCCGGTGTAGACCGGTATCGGCGGTTGACTTCCGGATATTTAATTTGAAAACGAGATTTTATTTCTGAAAACCGATTTCATATTATTCCTCAGGATGACGTTTTCTACCTCCAGGTATTTTTGGGGATTTTTCGGAGACAGTCGATTTTTCAACCTTATTATTATATTATTATTTTTTTGAATCTTTCTTTCTTTCTTTTCCTTTCTTTTCCTTCCTTTTTCTCACCAACCCCACCTACTCCCCTCCACGTGGGGAGACACACCCCTCTCCCATCCATCAATCTCTCTCTCTCTTTTTCCTTTTCTTTTCTTTCCTTTTTTCCTTACTTTTCTATTCTTTTCCTTTTCTTTTTTTCTTTTTCCTTTTTCTTTTTCCCTCTTCTCCCTTTCCTCTCCTGCTGGCGCCCACGAGACCGCCGCCGACCCTCTCCCTCTCTCTCTGTTGGCCTCGCCGGCGGCCAGGACCGCCGCCGGCGGCCACTGGCCGGAGAAGGGGGCCAGTTTCCCCCTCTCCCTTCTCTCTCTCAGATCTCCCTCTCTCCCCCTCTCTTCTCCCCTTCACTCCCCTCTCTTTCCCTCTCTGTTGAGCACGCCGGCGGCCAGGATCGCCGCCGGCGGCCCCTGTCTGTGGAGGGGAGGCGCAGCCTCCCCTCTCTCCCTCTGATTGGGCACGCCGGCGGCCCGGACAGCCGCCGGCGGCCACTTCGTGTGGAGGGGAGGCGCGGCCTCCCCTCTCTCCTTCTCTGTTGGGCGCGCCGGCGGCCAGGACCGCCGCCGGCGGCCCCTGTGCTGAGAGGGGGGCAGCAGCCCTGCTGCCCCCTGTTCCCTCTCTCTCTCTCATCTCTCTTCTCTCTCATCTCCCTCTCTCTCTCTCATTCCCTCTCACTGTTCCCTCTCTCTCTCTCATCTCTCTCATCTCTCTCATCTCCCTCTCTCTCTCATTCTCTCTCACTGCAACCTCTCTCTCTCTCCAGATTTTCTCTCTCCTCTCTTTTTCTCTCTCCTTCTCTTTCTCTCTCTACTTTCTCTCTCTAAAAATTCCCACTTTCTCTCTCTAGGTTTCCTCTCTCTAAAAATCCCCATTTTCTCTCTCTAGGATATCCCTTTCTCTCTCTACATTTTCTCTCTCTAGAAATCCCTTTCCCTCTCTAGACTTTCTCTCTCTACACTTTCTCTCTCTAAAAATCCCATTTTCTCTCTCTAGACTTTCTCTCTCTAAACCTCTCTTTCTCTCTCTAACTCTTTCTCTCTCCTCTTCACTCTACATATTTATATCACAGGTTATGGCGCATCCCGAACTTCAGTGGATTACGGATATTTCGGTATATTGGTGACTCAGGCGAGTGTTCTCACTCGCTACCCTCTTACTTCTTATTTCATTGATTATGCGCATGTTCTAGCTTTAGCTTTCATGTATTTTATTTCATGTGCTATGTCTTTTATTGCTTATACCATGCGTGGCCGACCCTTCGTGGTCGTTGGACTTTGGATTACTGTTATGTTTACACTTGCCCTACTACTACTTCAGACTTGTTAGTTGCATGTTTCCTTTTAACACATGTATATCACCTGACATCTAGAGTGTTATCACCTGACCACCTGACATACTACTATTTGGCTAGACCCTCTTGGTATGACCTGACTTACCCAGACTATTATCAATCTCTTATATGTTTGGTTGCTTATTCATTATCACCATCCTATCATGCTATCACCTTACACCCAGCATGATAACTTGACTTGTGATTGTCATCTTTACGGGAACTTGACTTATTATCCTGTATCATGATCAGTGACCTGTATATTGTATTCCTGCTTTACATGCAGTGACCTGACTATATAGTACTTATGTACTCCTAATTTCCTGATCATGCCTAGTTCCTGATTATTCCCGTAAAGTGATAATTAAACTATTGAATCTTAAAATGGACCAACTTGTATTGGGTCGGGGGAAACATGCGGATATCGATATGTGTTCGTGTTTACAGTGGCATTAGGTTGTGCACTTTATATCCGGTCTGACCTGTGGTACTCCAGGGGACCGAGGGGAGAGCTGGCTCCCTTATTCCTGTTATTATTATAAGGGCATACATAAGTCCCTCCTGTTTAGGCCTTGCGGCTGGTTCCGTCACCATGCAACGGAACACCCTGTGACCGTGGTCCCGGGCATGCACGGGACCCACTGTAAACATAGTTCGTTGATACAACCGCTGTTTCCAATAACAACCTCGACTTGCTTATATATGGATGTATGTGAGTTGGCCGTACACCGAGCCACATACCTAGATATATGGGTTAGACGAGTAATAATAAAGTGTCATAATAACCGGCTCTTTAAGTTGTAAGTAGAGGTATGTGGAATGGGACGCATACCAAAGCCTACATCTTAAATAGCTATGAATCTGTGATGTGCCTTACCGTATTTGCTTTTCCCGGACTTTATATCGGATTTTATGTTTTATGAGTATTATGTTATAACTACCTGGTAGCTCGGATTGGTTTTATTCGGATTTCCTGTTTTATGATTCTCATGCCATGTCTATTCTTACCTGCTCTATCCTATCTGCCTCCTGAGTATTTCCTACTTGATATATATGCATTATTGTGCTCTCCCTGCTTCACCACTTGGTTTTCCTTCTACACTCGCCTGGGGAGTATCATTTGACTCCCCTGGATTCTCACGTCCAGGTCTTGGAGCTTGGAGCGAGTGGATTTACCCCTTCGCTGCTCAGAGTGGCGCAGCGGTAGCGTGGATCTCCAGCCGACCGTCCAGAGCCACATCCTTCCAGACCCCCTCTGTGCCTCTCGAGTTTTTCCCTAGCAAACTCGTGAGTGCCCTTTTTCTATTTATGCTTGTACTTTCCTTGTATACGTGTATGTGAGCTTCCTTTTATACTGTTCATATATATTGTATATCTCTTGTATTCCCGCATTTGCGCATCAGTGATATAATATTATTGTAATATTGTAATCACATCTGGTGATAATTCTGTAATTGGATATATGTGTTGGAATGTATAATGCACCATTTGCTTCCGTACTCTGATTCTTGTCTGTACTGATGCTTAGCGTATATACGGGAAGGTAATTCGGACTTACGTATATACGTTGCAGTGACGTCCCCGTATCCGTGGAATCGGGGCGTTACAAATCCCTCCTTGACTATCTTTCCTTTGATTCCTAAATCCTTCCTATCCTTTCCCTGTTTTGGTTTTATGAAGCCTTATACTATTTTAAGATATGACTAGACTAGAGAGGTAGTGACTGGTTCAGAATGAAGCTCTTATGTGATCTCTTCGGCCAATTCTATGAAGCTTGGTATTCTCCAGATCGATCTTGATCTGGCTATCTTTCAGAGCTCAGCAGTCGGATTCTTAATTATCGGTCTTCTTTATTATGCTCAGGATTTTCGGGGTTTTCTTTATTACACAGCCACGACATCATCAGTATTATTCAGCATTATTCTAAAGATTTATTACACAGCCACGACATCATCAGCCGGAAATGCAGAGTATGATTATTATTCAGTTGACTTGAGAGCCCTACCTATAGTGCTTCATATCTTAATTGGTATAAATTCCAGCCCTTGTCCCCTTTGTATTCAATTTGCCCCTTAACGAAATTGCGAGGACGCAATTTTTTGTAAGGTGGGTGGATTGTAATACCCCGTTCCCGGAATACGTACTTAGTTGCGTATTCAGATTTCCCGATCGTATTTTTTCGATTTGTTCCTTGTATTTGTTTTGCTTTATGAATTCCTTATATGATTGTTTTGTCTTGGATTTGGATTCGTGGACTCGGAGTCAGTCCCAGTCCGAACCAGGAACTCGATTATAGTATATTATTCGATTTGGTCTTTCCGGTGATTAGAATTGACCGATTTTAGTTTTAAATATCATTTTCCATTATTATATATTTTCTATGATTTTCTAGATTTTTCTGGAATTAAAATAAAAGTCTTCAAAACCGGCGTCGGCCTGTGCCGCTGACCGATTCCTGGATTTTTAATTCTTAAACGGTTTGGAATTTCTAAATGATTCTTTAGACATTATTCCTTAGAATCATATTTTCTACCTACATTCTTTTTCTGAGGATTTTTGGATTTTATGAAAATTCCATCGGAGTCGGTAGATAACTGATTCCGGGATTTTTAATTTCAAAACTATAAAGTATTTCTTCAAACGGATTTCACTATTGGTCTTTATATATTATTATTGATTTTTGGTAATTATTTCGGGTCGTTCCGAGATACTTGAATTTCGGACGATTCCGGTATTTTTCCCGAAAGGTTTCCGCATCCGCAACTGAGTCCCGGGAATCCGCCACTTCCATTATTTTCATCTTCTTTCCCAAGAAAATATCTTCTCATTATAATTTCTTTTCCATTTTTCCTTTTCCTTTATTTCTTTCCTTCCTCCACTAACCAAAGCCTTTTCCAATTTTCCAATAATTCCAATTTTCCACATAATCCCACTCACTTTCACCTAATCCCTTTTTTAAATCCCACTCATTCTCTCTCTCCCCCATGGCCGGCCAAGTGGCCAAGAGAAGGACACTCACCTCACCCCCACTTTGCAATTAAGCCCTCCCCTTTCATTTAATTGCAACACCTTTACAAAATCCAAATCCCATATATACATTTCCTTTTCATTTCAACCCCATTCCTTTTCATTTCTCTTCATCAAGGGCCAAACCCTAGCCACCTCCATCTTCTTCATCTCCACCACCACAACTACTCCAACCTCTTCCCTCCATCTTCTTCCTCCTTCATCACCATGGAAGCAACCACAAGGGCATCAACAACACCAAAGGACTCCTCCATCTTCTTCATCATCAACTTCCATCACCTCCACCATCACTCCATCACCTTGTACTTCTTTAGGTAAGTGTTCTTCATCACCAAGACTTATTTCATTCCTAGTATACTTGTATCTTCTTATTTTGTGTACATATGCCATCAAAATCACATTTTGACCATCAAACCAAAACCCTAGAAAACCTGTTCTGTATGCTGTTTCCAGTCGATTAGTCGACTTGACCTAGAACCTAGTCGACTAGAAACCCTTAGCTGAAACTTAACCTTTTCTGGAAACACAGTATTAGTCGACTTACCTTAGTTCCTAGTCGACTAGAGGCCCTTAGTCGACTACACCCTTGACCCTAGTCGACTAACCCTTCCTGGACCAGAAACCTTAACTCTCTGTATCACAGTATTAGTCGACTTAGCCTAACTGTCAGTCGACTTGTCATGTCTGTTAGTCGACTACCCCTATGACCCTAGTCGACTAACTTCTCCTGAATCAGAATATCAACTCTCTGGAACCCAGTATTAGTCGACTGTACCAGACTGTTAGTCGACTAACCCCTTTATTAGTCGACTACTCATCCTACCCTAGTCGACTAATTCTGTCTGTTTGTTACAGTTATTTACCTCCTCAAACTTGGATCTTATACTTGGTTTATATGTTGTATATTATACTTCTTGACTTGTATCTTGACTAACATCATCTTCACTTCTCTCTTTCTCTCTCCTCTTCACTCTACATATATATATCATAGTTTATGGCGTGCCCCGGATTTCGTGGATTTCGGATCTTTCGGCGATTTGAGGTTTAGGCGAGTATTCTCACTCGCTACTTTCTTGTATGCGAGTAGTCTCGCCTCTATTTGAGTTTCCCGTTTCATCGGTCGATAAGTATTTCGCTTCTTATTTCCATATTCATGTATTGCACTACATTGCTTATATTATGGTAGCTTCATCTTGTACTTGTGCCTTGCTTATGATATGCTTGTTTCTTCATCATATACCATGCGTGGCCGACCCTTCGTGGTCGTTGGACTTGGAGTCACTTCCATGTTACTACTTGCTATTATTTCAGACCTGTCAGTTGCATGCTTCCTTTTAACACATGTATATCACCTGACATCTGGTATATTACCACCTGACCACCTGACATGCTATTATTTGACCAGACCCTCTTGTCATGACCTAGCTTACCTGACTGTTATCAATCTCTTGGTATGCATATTACTTGATATACATCACCGCTTATCATGCTATCTCTTGACACCAAGCATGATACACCGATTCTCATAATTATCATGATAAAGGGAATGTAGTACCTGATTACCGTTATGTACTGACCACTGTTATGTATCACTGTTATGTTATGACTCATTCCCGAACTCTGATAATTATGTTAATAAGCGATAAAATGGACAACTTGTGTGGGGTATGGGTGGAAGTGATGGATGCCGGAATGATACCTTGCTTATAGTAGGTGGGTGGAATATGGAGATTACTGTTAGTGGGACTTTGGGCCCACACTATATGACTGTTAGGGGGACCTTGGGCCTCCAAACCGGTTCCAGGTGTATGGAAACTACTATAAGAAGTGTTATCAGTTCTCCATCGGCTTCCGTTAACAACCTTGGCTAGCTTATATATGGATGTATGTGGGTTGGCCGTACACCAGGTCACATACCGAGATATATGAGTAAGACAAGTAATAATAATAATAATAATAAGTTCATGTCTTGATGCCTGTTTTGGACTCTTATTATGGACTCCTGTACTTTCATGTCATGATTTCCGAGATGTATTCCTGTTATGACTTTCATATGATTTGCAACTCTGATTCTATATGCTTGGATATTCGGTGGCATGAGATAAAAGTATATAGATGAGGGTTTCCTTGTTTGGATTATTCCTTCGATGTACTAATCTCATGGGACCGTGACCTAAGCATATACAATCAATCTTGCATACAGCTTTACTTGGGATTTCCGGTTTCCTGATGGTTTTGTTGTACTCGTTTACACATATACTTCATTTGTGTTCTAACCCTCCTGTCTTCTGTACTTGACACTTGTACTCATCCTGGCTCGCCACCTGGCATCATATCATACTCGCCTGGGGAGTTTCACTGACTCCCCTGGATTCTCATGTCCAGGTCATGGAGCTTGGAGCGTGGCTTCTCCCTGTGGCTACTCAGAGTAGCGCAGCGGTAGCGTGGATCCCCAGCCGACCTTCAAAGCCACATCCTTCCAGACCCCCTGTATGCCTCTCGAGTTTTCCCTTAGCAAACTCGTGAGTGCCCTTTTTCTATTTATGCTTGTACTTTCCTTGTATACGTGTATGTGAGCTTCCTTTTATACTGTTCATATATATTGTATATCTCTTGTATTCCCGCATTTGCGCATCAGTGATATAATATTATTGTAATATTGTAATCACATCTGGTGATAATTCTGTAATTGGATATATGTGTTGGAATGTATAATGCACCATTTGCTTCCGTACTCTGATTCTTGTCTGTACTGATGCTTAGCGTATATACGGGAAGGTAATTCGGACTTACGTATATACGTTGCAGTGACGTCCCCGTATCGCCGGGATCGGAGCGTTACAGGTGGACAACTCCACTTCGATCCAAGCTCCGGGATCTGAATATGCAAATCCAAGGAATCAAGACATATGGCAATAAATGAGCTACAGCCAAGTGGCTAAGAGACATGAATAGGGGTTAGAACACAAGTATAGAATATAAGGACGGGTATTAACATAAACATAAAACGGAAAATACAAGTAAAGCTAGTTACAAGCAAAAGTGATTGTATATGCTTAAGTCACGGTCCCATGAGACTAATACATCGAGGGAATAATCCAAACAAGGAAACCCTCATCTATATACCTCCATCTCATGCCACAGTAATCCAAGCATATAGAATCAGAGTTGCAAATCATACTATAATCATAACGAGAATACATAACAAGAAGACATGAATCATAATGAGAAGACGTAATCCAATAACCGGAGTCATCACTGGAATCACGACAAGTAAAGTAGGAGTCACAATATAACATGAGTCATAACAGGGACTAGGACAGGAATCATAGCTGGCGCTCATAACAGTAACTATAACAGAGAACATAACTGACATCTATTATTATTATTATTCGTCTAACCCATATATCTAGGTATGTGTCTCGGTATCGATCCCAACTCACATACATCCATATATAAGCTATTCGAGTTTTGTTAACGGAAGCCGATGGAGAACTGATAACACTTCTTATAGTAGTTTCCATACACCTGGAACCGGTTTGGAGGCCCAAAGTCCCCCTAACAGTCATATAGTGTGGGCCCAAAGTCCCACTAACAGTAATCTCCATATTCCGCCCACCTACTATAAGCAAGGTATCATTCCGGCATCCATCACTTCCACCCATACCCATACAAGTTGTAGTTTATTAAGGATTATCAGTTTACGGGAATAAGTGAACATAACAGTAATAGCCCTACAGATTCAAGAGGTGGCCCCCATGGATTCAAGAGGTGGCCCCCACCGTGTGGTGTGGCACTTTGTTCCATGTGGCACTTTGTTCTGAGGGAGTGGATTCTAGAGGTGGCCCCCACCGAGTATGGTGTGGCACTTAGTTCCATAAAACAAGGCAGGGTTCCCGTAAACAAGATAACCATGCGGTCAAGTGTGTCATGCTTGATTTTAAAAGATAGCACGACGAGGTGGTGATGTATAACAAGAAATGAAACATAACAGTAGTTTGATAATAGGCCGGGTCAGTCATGTCATAACAATAGGGTCTAGCAAGGTAGTGGCATGGTTAGGTGACATACATGTGTTAAAAGAAAATATAAAGTTGACAGTGGTTGATAATGTTAATTAACAAGTCATGAAGTAATATGAGGTGAGATCCAATAAGTAATAAGTCCTAAAGTACCAGTCATGAAGTACAAGAAACCATAATGCATAACACATAAACCAACGACAAGATCTAATTTTAGAAAAGAAATCATCTAAGACATACAGGCAGAATTAGTCGACTAGGTGGAAGGATTAGTCGACTACAAGTGGGATTAGTCGACTAACAGTCTTGTATAGTCGACTAAATCTGTGCACCAGAGAGTTGGGATTGTTTTAGGAGTCGACTAGGGTCAAGGGATTAGTCGACTAACATAGGTCTCAAGTCGACTAACAGACACACAAGTCGACTAATGTGGGATATAGAGAATTGGGGTTTCTGCTTCAGGAAACATTAGTCGACTAAGGAAAAATGGTTAGTCGACTAAGGGGTTCAAGTCAACTAATAAATTAGGCTTAAGTCGACTGGGGCCTAGAGTTGAGTTTCTGGTCTAAGGAGGGTTAGTCGACTAGGTGAAATCAGGAGTCGACTAATAGGGATTTCCAGAGAGTTGAGATTTGTTTCCAGGGAAGATTAGTCGACTAATATTTGGGGTAAGTCGACTAATACTGTGTTTTCCAGAAAAGTTAAGTTTCAGCTAAGTGTTCTAGTCGACTAGGTTCTAGGTCAAGTCGACTATTAGGGGTCGGGGAGCAGTTTACAGAACAGAACTTGGGGGTTGTTCTTGATGGTAAAAATGTGATTTTTATGACATGAGAGCACAAGATATGGGGGTACAAGTATACTAGGAATGGAACATATCTTGGTGAGTAAAGATACTCACTTGGAACCGTTTGATTGAATCTCTACGAGTCCGGAAAGAGGGTGGTCGACGAATAGCTCCCAAGCGATCCTTGGCAACGAAGAGAGCTACGATCCGAGCTCCAAATCAGAAGCTTGGGCTGGAAGAGAAGATCTGGTGGAGTTCTTGGAGCTAGGGTTTAGGTTGAGGTGAAGGAGAGACTTGGAGAGGGTTTTCTCTTTTGCTTGAAGTGGAGAAGAAAATGGGGTGAAATGTAAAGGGAAAATATATATATGATGGGGATTTTGTATAGGGAGTGAAATTAGGATAGGAGGAAGGGGTGTTCTTGCAAAAGAGGAGGAGGTGATGTGCCCCTCACCTTGGCCACTTGGCCGGCCATGGGGGAGAGAGAGGGAAGTGCATTTAATGGGGTAGGTGGGAAATGAGGTGGCATTTTGGAAAGGGTTTTGGAATTTGGAAAATTGGAAAAATCCATTTGTCTTGGAGAAAAAGGAAAGGAAAATAGAAAAAGGAAAGGGAAAGGAATTAATAAAGAGAAGATATTTTCTCTTGGACTCAAGATGAAACTGATGAAAAGACTGATACCTGGGTTAAAGTCAAAGATGTGGAAATCAGTTCGGAAAATGCCGGAATCGTCCGAAATTCAAGTATTTCGGAACGACCCGAAATAATTACCAAAAATCAATAATATTATATAAAGACTAATAGTGAAATCCGTTTGATGAAATACTTTGTAGTTTTAAAACTAAAAATCCCGGAATCAGTTACCTACCGACTCCGTTGGAATTTTCATAAAATCATAAAATTCTCAGAAAAAGAATGTAGGTAGGAAATGCAATTCTAAAAGATAAAGTCTAAAGGACCATCATGAAATTCCAAACAGTTTGAGAATTAAAAATCCGGGAATCGGTCAGCGGCACTGGCCGACACCGGTTTTGAAGAAATTCAATTTAATCCAAGAAAGATCCAGAAAATCACAGAAAATCTAATATATTGGAAAATAACATTTGAAACTGAAATCGGTCAAATCTACTCACCGGAAAGGCCAAATCGAATACTATACTATAATCGGGTCTTCGGTTCAGATTAGAGCTGACTCCGAATCCACGAATCCAAATCCAAGATAAAATAATCATACAAGAAATTTATAATACAGAATAAATACAGGAAACAAATCGAAAAAATACGATCAAAAATCTGAATACGCAGCTAAGTACGTATTCCGGGAACGGGGTATTACAATCCACCCACCTTACAAAAAATTGCGTCCTCGCAATTTCATTAAGGGGCAAATTGAATACAAAGGGGACAATGGCTGGAATAAAGGCCTCATAAAACCAAAACAGGGGATAGGATGAATACAGGAAGGACCAGAATGAACAATGATAAAATGACAAAAGAAATATTAAGAAAGATGATCAACTCAAATACAAGATATGGGGTAGAAGTTACCATGACGTCCTCAGGGCTCCTGGTCTGGATACTGGTCTTCCCACTCTGTTGCATCATCTGAGGCCTCTGCTGCCATGATGTGAACTTGACCTCTCCTCTGATCTGCTCTCGGTCTCATTCCCCTATACTGATGATCATACCGTTGGGGTGGAAATGGAACTCTTCGATCAACAGGTTCAGGGTTCCTCCTCAGTGGTGGCGCTGGAAGTGCTGGAGCTGGACGTGCTGGAGCTGGAAGAGCTGGTCTGACTGGTGCCGTATGCTCAAACCTTCTGTACCGGCAATCCCTGAGTGCATGACCTCTTGCCCCACATGCCAAACATAATCCATTGGCTACCCGACAATCTCTCCTGTAATGTCCGGGCCTGTGGCAGAAATTGCATGTGATCTGAGGAAGAGGAGTTTGGGATTGTCTCTTGATCATTGGGCCTTGGGTTGCCCTATCTGCATCCTCCTCATCCATCAACTCAAAAGGCCTCTTCTTGGCTTGGCTCTTCATCTGATTTTCCTTCTTCTTCTCCAGTCCACGCTCTACTTCTCGAGCTATGGTGAGAACCTCTGAATATGTCTTCAGCTGTTGGGGCATCAAGAATACTTGTATGTCCATCTGTAGGCCCTGCTGGAATCTGCTTGCCCGCTTCTCTTCATCCGTCACCATATACGGGGCAAAGCGGCTCAATCTGAGAAACTCCGCGGCATACTCATCCACGGACTTACTCCCCTGCCGAAGTCTGATGAATTGCTCTTCCATGTCCTTCTGGGCTGTGACAGGGAAGAATCTGCTGTAAAAACTCTTGGAGAAGGTGTCCCAAGTGACAGGCTTCTCCAATCTGGCCTCCTCTGCTAGCCACCAAGTCCTGGCTATATCCTTCAGTTGAATCTTGGCAACCTCAACTTGGTTCTCCTTTGGAACTCTGGCTGCATTCAGCAAGTCCGAAGTGTCGGTCAGCCATTGCTCAGCCTCCAAGGGTTTCTCTCCACCCGTGAATATGGCTGGCTGCAGCCTCCTGAAGTCTGAAATGTTCCCCGGCCTCTGTTCCTTAGGTGCTGCTATCTCTTGCCGGAGAAGCTCGGTCTGCTGCTGCTGGTTCTCCATCATCATCTGGATAACCCTCAATATATCCACATTCTCTCCCGCTGCTCCATTCGATGCTGATCCAGTGTTGCTGCGACCCGATCTCCTCTCCATACTAGGATGGCTAAAGATAACTGGAAGGAGTTGGAAAAATGGAAGGATTTCAGGATATGAAGGAAAGAATCAAGAAGGACCAAATGTAGAATCAAGAAGGACTAGATAACTTTGTACGTTGCAGTTGGCATAGCAAACTATTAGAATTTGCCACTTGCTTGTACTATAGGTGGGAGAGCCTAAGCTCTGATACCAACCTGTAACGCCCCGATTCCACGGATACGGGGACGTCACTGCGACGTATATACGCAGGTCAGAGAGTGCCCCCACGTATATACGCTAAGCATAAAGTACAACAAGAAAGGATCAGAGTGCAACACAAAGCGTGGTATACACACATATGCCAACATAAAAGTACAATACAAAGTCATCACAGTATGATAAACATTACATATTACATATGTCTTTTATCATAACAAGTCCAAAAGTCAAATATACAATAAGAAGACAAAAATGCTCACGAGTAGGATGAAGATCCCGTGAGTCAAAAGGAGTCAGGTGCAAGGAACTGGAGCTAAGATGCCTGCTCGCTAAGGAGAGCTCGATCTACGGTGGACAACTCCACTTCGATCCAAGCTCTGGGATCTGAATATGCAAATCCAAGGAATCAAGACATATGGCAATAAATGAGCTACAGCCAAGTGGCTAAGAGACATGAATAGGGGTTAGAACACAAGTATAAAATATAAGGACGGGTATTAACATAAACATAAAACGGAAAATACAAGTAAAGCTGGTTACAAGCAAAAGTGATTGTATATGCTTAAGTCACGGTCCCATGAGACTAATACATCGAGGGAATAATCCAAACAAGGAAACCCTCATCTATATACCTCCATCTCATGCCACAGTAATCCAAGCATATAGAATCAGAGTTGCAAATCATACTATAATCATAACGAGAATACATAACAAGAAGACATGAATCATAATGAGAAGACGTAATCCAATAACCGGAGTCATCACTGGAATCACGACAAGTAAAGTAGGAGTCACAATATAACATGAGTCATAACAGGGACTAGGACAGGAATCATAGCTGGCGCTCATAACAGTAACTATAACAGAGAACATAACTGACATCTATTATTATTATTATTCGTCTAACCCATATATCTAGGTATGTGTCTCGGTATCGATCCCAACTCACATACATCCATATATAAGCTATTCGAGTTTTGTTAACGGAAGCCGATGGAGAACTGATAACACTTCTTATAGTAGTTTCCATACACCTGGAACCGGTTTGGAGGCCCAAAGTCCCCCTAACAGTCATATAGTGTGGGCCCAAAGTCCCACTAACAGTAATCTCCATATTCCGCCCACCTACTATAAGCAAGGTATCATTCCGGCATCCATCACTTCCACCCATACCCATACAAGTTGTAGTTTATTAAGGATTATCAGTTTACGGGAATAAGTGAGGTCATAAAATTTTGTTTGAAAGCATGAAGCAATATCAAATGTGTGTGTGGCAATCCCAAGGTTATCAATCTCTATCATCTCGGTTTTGACAAATAGACTATAAATCCTAACTAAAAAGAAAAATGTAAAGATACAAATCTTGTATAGTCTTCTCAACTTGTTTGATGATCCTTGAGCTCTTCTAGTGTGATAGGTTCTGGGATCTAAATCTTCGCGGCTTCCAAATGTGTGAGTTTTGTGTAGGAGCTGTCAATCAACCTATGTTTTTACCTAAAACTCATTTAAAACAATCTTGTTAATTCCTAACTTCATATGGTTTGTAATCATCAAAACTTAGGGCTAATGACCTTTGGGCCAACACTCTCACGCTCATTCCTAATTGGGCAACTGCCCTCCGGAAGGCTCATCTCCTAAATCAGGCAATTGTCACCCTCAAGGCTCATCTCCGGTTGGGCAACTACCATCTGAAAGATTCGTCCCCAACTGGGCAACTGCCAGGCTTATTCCCAATCGGGCAACTATCGCCCGGAAGGTTCAACCCCGATTGGGCTACTACCTTTGTTTGTGCGTTCCGAAGAGAGAAGCCCCCACTCGAGAATCATAACACAAACATCTATCTCTGGGTTTCTAAGGCTCATCCTCAATTGGGCAACTGCCACGGAAGGGTCATACCCAATTGAGCAATTTCTCACCCAGCTCTGTAGCTGAGGGCTCATCTCATTTGGAATGCTTTGCTTGTGTGTTCCGAGATGGGAGGTCCTCACTTGAGAACAATAGACATAAACGTCTGCTTTCGGGCTCCCCTCGGCTCGCCATCTCTGACAACCATCCGAATAGACCAGTCCACCTCCGGAGCTGATGTTGTCACTTTACTAGAAGTTCAACGTTTGTACACTCAGAGATAGAGTCACCATCCTGAGACGGTAATGCAGACACATCGTATCCTTGTCATCCGGAAGCCAAGCCTTCGAAGGGGTATGATCATTCCACAATCCAAACAAGGTAAGATCTAAACATGAGTCAGTCATTTCTATTACAAAATATATGCCATTACATTTCATTAAGTTTCATTATGTCGTTACATCTGACAATGGAATACATGAATTTTGTTACATCCCTGTACACTTTTGAAGAGGAAATACAGAAGAGGGAGATCTGGAAACTTATTCCGCCATCGCGGCTAAACCCTCGATACAAGAACGAAGATTTGTTCATCGGAGGAGATCTTCCGAAAACAGTTAACCGCCATGTCTCCTGAGTAAAATGACCATACGCCTAGACAGCAAGTCACACCTTCAAGACAGGCAGACCAGCATCGCTCACCGTGACGGTCCCCAAGAAGCTCTCCAAGAACGAGGCAGCGACGTCTGACTAGACCGACTTCCACAAAACACTCCAGAACGAGAAAGCAACACTTCTCCCCTTCAGTGTTCTGAGAAAGAGGTCCATGCTCCATGGTGAAAGGCAATTTACCAGCACATCTGACCAAAGAACGATCCTCACCCTAAAAATCGGGCGACTGGGAACCAGATCATTTGATCCAAATTAAAGAGCGCCATCAAGCAATCACCCCTAGCGGCGGAGTCCTGTCACAATGACTGATGTATTGTGACATGCTCAACACAACGACTGACATACTACGCCAACCAGACTCCCGAATAGCGGGAGCTCAACCACCATCTTCTTCCTTCCCTTTCCTTTCTCCATTTGATGAAGAGGAGAAAAAGATGCTTGGTGACCCAGCAAAGCAACAATGGAGGAATACATATGTTTCTAAAGGGAGATGACAGAATTGACTTCTTCCTAATGAATCCAACCTATTTATAGATGGAGGGGGATGAGCCAAACCGTCTCCAATTCAAATTCTCAATCCCCGAAGAGTCGGGTTCACATCCCGAGAACTTCGGTCAATCGAAGAGGTATAATATTAACCTTCGCAACTATACAATCTCAATCATTATGACGCCAGTATATTTGAAGAGGCGCCAATTACAAATATCAAGAAAATCAATCGATTGTCAGGCAACAATGGATCTCCAAGTTAATTCTGACGATCCACATTTAGTTTCAAGATCCTCCTTTGCCCATAAGTATCAAGACAAAATGATATTTTACCAACTTCGCTCTTCCGACTTCTCTTCCACAAGCTCCAATAAGCGAAAAGAGTGGAGGGGGCATCTATAGTGGTCAAAAATTGACTACTCACAGGATGACACCACGTGTCCAAGCAACCAGGAGACTCCGTCACTCCATATCAAGGTTCAAAGACTCGGCCGATTCGGAGACGAGTCAGCCGAGTCGTATCCGTCTCGGCCCACTCCGAGACGAGTCCGAGTCATGAGTCGGTCGACTCAACTCAGAGGAGGCCGACACGGCCGAGAATCGGACTTCACTCGGTCGACTCGGCATTATGATGATGATTTTGTGTCTCATCACAATTCAATGTGGAAATAACTACATTAGCATATATTTATGAATGTAGTTTGTGTAAATTACTATATTGTGCATGTATTTTAATATGCTTATACTGACGACGCATGTATTTATACTTTCGCTTTATGTTTAGTGTGCTAGGTGATATATTTTGGACATGTGATACATGAATGTGGATGTCTACATTTTTTTTAAGATTTATCGTGATTTTTTATAGAATTTTTTAGCTTTCTATGTAGCGTTTTGCGCGTATTGCCTGATACCGCTCTGAGTCGTCGAGACCGATCCGTTTCAGTGCCTGCCGAGTCGACGGCCGAGATCGCGACTGTGAACCATGCTCCATATCCTCTCACAGAAGTTACTCTTCACCCCGAAGATGCATCCACATCAACAACTCTGATGCTCTGTGTCATCTCGAAGCTCAGCTCCACACAAAGGCAATCACAACACCAAAACATCCCTGATCTCCGCTGACTGTTATGCAATCTAATCTTCTCCCACATTTATAACATGTCACCCTTAAGCCTAAGCAGTTATGGACAGAGTCAGATTTCTCTGCATGTAATCCCAACATTCAAGCGCTAGTAATCACCATCGTTACAACAAATCAACACGTGCAGATCATATACGGTTACGAGGATCACGCATATACCATTCGCTACTAGGCACATAAATGAGTTAAGCATAAAGACACCCTCTCCTCCAACGAGAGGGGAGACATCTTGGGAAGACTTTTTGATCCTCCTTTCTTTCAGTTAAAGCCCAACACTGATAGACAATTCATGTAATTCTTGTAACTTGCGAATTATAGTGAGGGAAAATCCTCAGCTACCATGCCACCAGAAGAATCACCCACAGAATTGGACATATCCTCATCGAGCATGTCTTGGTAGAGAGGAAGAGAAATAATGTTTTCTCCAACACCAAGTGGAGCCTTGATTTCAAGAGGAGGATTTGCTGCAGGGGTAGCAGCAGGTTGGAGAAGGTCGAAAGGAGAGAAGTCCAGATTGCTATGAGAGGCAATGGACCCCCAGGGGACAATGGACCCTTAGGGGAAGAGATGAAATTGAAATCAGAAAAGTCAGAGGACTAGGATTAAGAAGGAAGTTCTAGAAAAACAGAAATTGCAAAACAAGCAGAAGGTCAATGAACAAAACAATGGAGCTCTTGAATTTATAATAGGCAAAAGTGCATTCGGGAGAAGATGCCATTGCGTAATTCAACAGTTGCTTCAATGATCTATTAATGATGGCAGATTCCAAGTCCCTTTGAAAAGATGTGATGGATCATTACCAAAAAACAAGGCAATGGGTATTCGGTGCTTGTCAAAAGATGTGATGAATCATTACCAAAGAACAAGGCGGTTGGGTATCTGAAGCGGACAAGCACAATAGTTCATATAGTAAAATAAATAAGGCCATTTATGGCTGGAATAGCTGATCATTGTTGAAGAAGGAAATGCAAGGTTGAATAACAAATGCACTGGGGGCACAACATTTTCCCGACGACAAGAGTTTGGATTACACTTGAAATTGCAAAAAGACTCAACCACAAACGAGTTACAGATATGAAATAAATACTCATTCTTTTTAGAAGCAGGATTGATATTGGTTCGAACAACATCAGTATTAGCTTGGGTGGTCCATGCCATCCCTTAATGACAAAACTACGAGTTCAAATTGGTGGGTTAAGATTTAATTGGTAGGCTTGACTCAATGTTTGTTTGATCAATATCCGTGCTTGTTCGAGGAGAACTTGTTAAGTCTAGGGTCTCCTTGCTCTTCCTAGTGCTCTTCGACAACGATACTTTCTTGAAGTATTTTTCTCGGAAGTAGAAATATTGGCTTTTACTACACCTCGAAATTCCGTGAGGGATTCATCAACGCGGGAGAGATTAAATTCTACTCTTTCTCCATCATCATTCCCCCTCATTGAGGAATTTGACACTTTTTTTTATAACTCTAAGAAAGAAAGTATTTGTGTTATCTAGGATACTTGAATTCTGATAAGGAAGATTTATTCAGCTGCTGAGTTACTTGGGTACCAAGATGATAGCCTAATTTGACTGCTATTTCCGTAGCAAAGGCCTAGTGCTCTTCGAATTTCTTATCTTTATTTTTCAGTTCAAAATCTTTCCCCTTCAATTTAGCTTGCAATGCATCAAGTGATGTGAAACGAAAGAGGATGGTTTAAGAATTTTTCAGAAAAGATGAGAGATGAAAAAAATAATGTGTTACCTAAGAGATAAATGAAAATGCCTTCCATGGTCTCACGATAAGCAGCAGTCGACTGAGAAGGAGCCGCTCTATAACTAGCTGTTGGACGAAGATGTGGACACGAACTGTCCTGCAGGGGCAACGAACTGAGGAAGAAGAGGAAGAGGATCCGGGGAAGGAGTTGATGGGTTATAAGCAAAAAAGGAAGAGATTGTTGTGGGCTGCGTAAAGACGAGGTAGAAGAACTAGAGGGAGAAAAGAAAAGGAACAATGCCAAACAGAGATAGAAAGAGGAAAGAGAGAAAGACCTTTGCGGCTAGGGTTTTTTTTCTTTTGGCTGAGAATTTAAGAGGGGGTTGAGATTTTTAAGTTGTGTTTGGGATTTGAGATACATGGTGATGATTTGAGATAAAATAAGAGATAATGGGGAGATTGAAAAGATTTTGTAATGTTTTTTAAATTTATGAAAAAGGAAATGAATGAATTATTTGATAAAAGAGATGAAAAGAAAAAAACAATGAATGACTCAAATGAAATTGTATCGACTTCACATCTGGAATCTTTTTACAAGAAATTTGTATTACAATTTTAATTTCATCACTCATTATTTTTCTCTAACCATGCTCTGATACTACTTTGATGTGAAACGGAAGAGAGGGTCTAAGGATTTTGAGAAAAGATGAGAGATGAAAGAAAACAAAGAGTTGCCTAAGAGAAATGAAAAGGCCTTCCACCTTTTTGGATCTCATGTCACTTCATGCCGCATATTCATCGATCTTGACCTCATGTCGCTTCACGTCGACGCTTGATTTTGACCTCACGCTGCTTCACGTAGCACGCTCGATTTTAGCTTCACAGTTAGGGTTTCACACCCTGCCATGGGGCACGCTCCTCAAGGAAAAACAACTGAAAACATTTTTTTCTCAAAATTCTAGTTTATTTTATTGAAAGCAATTGGGCCTATGAATATGCTTACTACTATTGACTTTTCTCCGCATACCCGATGTGGCACTAAAAAGAAACAAGGAATAAATAAAATAAAAGAAAAAGAAACATTCTAGGCTCAAAATAAAATACAAACTCGATTCAAATGGGAGGCATGGCATTGATATCCACAGTGCTTTTAGAATTCCATATCTTTATTCTTTAGTTCAGAGTCTTTCCCCTTCAATTTAGCTTGCAATGCATCAAGTTCTCGTAAATGACCTCTCTAAAGTTTCAACACACTCTGATATTCGCTGAACTCTTCATCAAAGGGCGTGGCCTAATAAAAACAGATGGAGTCAATAACTTCATCCAAAAGAAACTAAGAGCTGGATGGGCTTCCAATATCCTGTATGATTTGAGAAGAAATTACCTTTTGGGTTGAGGACTTGACATCACGAGTAACTCCAAGAAGGGGGACTTTCGCAGTATATTCCTCTCTCTCATCTCCTTGTTTATTCGAACTAGAGAGCTAGTTTTTTGGGTATGGGCTGTCATTTTCTAGGTGACTTTTGGGAACTCAAGCTGTTCTAGCTCTCGCCAAAAAAGTTGCTCGAAGCAATCTTTCTCTACTGTAACCCACACCCCAGTGAAACATCTTCTTCAAAAAAATTACTCTGACGTTCAACAAGTGATCAGAGTCTGGTTTATATTAGATCCTGAGAGAGGTTTCGTTTTCAGAGATAACAAAAGCGCGTTCGTGTAACAAAGGGTGTATTAATCCTTTCTTAAACAAGAAAGAGTTGTTCCTAAACAGGGAAAAGTCATTCTTCTCAGAAATGGTTAAATAACCGGTTAAGTGCTTGACGGGATTTATTGTCATGATTCCAGCTTCTTTTGGATGGAAATGATGGAGTTGCTCAAACTCGAAGGAACTGAAGTCTTGGTTTGGGAAAGACCCCACTCCTCGTCAAGAAAAGAATTTGATGTAACAGCGATGAAACCTTTACAAACATCCACAATCTTGTTTGGCTTTGCATGGCGTTCAAAGGGAGTATTCTTTGAAGATGTCTTGATATAACAGTGAGGGAATGATGATGATGAATTTGACCACTCATTAAGCTTCAAAATTATAAAAGATTTGAGAAAATAAGTTAGGCGTTAAGAGAAACTCCAGAAGTCGATATGGGCAAATAAGAAAGCTCCACCCAATAGGATGGGGCTGCACAGGGCAAATTCCACAAGAATTAAAGAAGTGAAGGAGATCTGGACACGGTGGAATCCAAAGTCCTAACCTAAAGGATTCCATAGGGATAACTAAACAGTTATCATCTGATTTCTTAACATCTACAAATACGAGTTGGCGAAAGCCCAAAATTGATTGATGGAGGAATAACATACCAATCCCTCGCCTCCTCTGTGCAATCTGGTGGAGATTCATTCAGGGAATCACAAATAGGAGAATTTGATTCGGACATTTTGTAATCACACAAAGATCAATTTCAAAGCGACACTGGAAGCAAACAAGGATATGAAGGAAATGTAATTTCTTTTTCACATAAGCAACATCGTCATGAGATTTGTGATACCCTTTACTTGCCTACAAGAATAAGAAGGGCGCCTCGAATTTCGCAACCGTCGCTAGGGTTTGAGAGCCCACGTGAAATTTTTTTGATAGGTATTATCGTGGAGATGGTTCGTATCGTACTTTCTTGCTTAGCCTATAGATACCCCGACCAAGAAAGTGGGAGGCATATGATGAGTATATGATCATTGGTCAAATAGCTATTTGAAGACTATAAATAAACAAAACCCTAGAAACTTGATTTATTAGAGAGATCTCATCTCAATATATAGGGATTACAAACGGGTATTGGGTAATGGGTAATGTAAACTCAATAACCCAATTACCTTATTCTCTATCTAAACTAACACTCCCCTTCAAGCTGGAGCATATATATCTAACATGCCCAACTTGTTACAAATTAGAAAACACCTGGGGTGAGGTAGTTTTGATAAGAAGGTCCGCTAGCTGTATCGAAGAATGTGTGAACCAGAAAGCAACCACTTTCTTGGTTCACGCATCTCTGACAAAATGAGAGTCAACCTTAATGGCTTGGTCCTTTCATGAAATATAGGATTCTGAGCAATGTAGATAGCAGGCAGGTTATCACAATCATAAACATAGGTCCAGACTGTCTAAAATCAAGCTCCATCAGTAGATATTTTAGCCAAACTATCTCATATGTAGTGTGAGTTATATCTCTATGCTCAGCTTCTGCACTTGAGCGAGGTACATCTTACTTCTTGCTTTTTCAGGTCACAAGATTTTTTCCAACAAAGGTACAATACCCAGTAGTAGTCTTTCTATCTTCACTGTCACCAGTATATCGTGAATCAGAGTATCCAGAGATGTATACGTGTCCATACTTATACACTAGGCGTTTCTCTGGACAACTTTTGATATAAGCCAAAATTTTTAGTGCAACTGACCAATGAGCCCTCTAGGTTCATGTATGAACCTACTTACTACACCAACAATGAAGGTTATATTTGGTATAGTGATCATTAGATAACAACTTCCCAATTAATCTCGTATACCTTTCTGCATCATCAAGTGGGTGACTGTCATCATACTTCCATTGGAGTGCTAGCAGGCTTGCACCCCAAAAGTCCTGTTTCTTCCAGAAGGTACAGAGCATACTTTCGTTGAGAAAGAAGTATACTCTGTTTTTTATATGCAATTTCAATTCCTAGAAAGTATCTAGGCCTCTCCATGTCCTTGGTCACAAAATGACAAGATACTATTTTGTCTCCAATAGCCCTCCAAGATTACTGTCATTTAGCAAAATATCATCAACATACACCACCAAAACTATAATACCAAACTTTGTACACCGAACAAAGACATAGTGATCTGAGTGACATCGGTGAAAACCAATGCCTGAGATGGTAATGTTGAACTTCTCAAACCACGCCCTTGGACTCTGTTTGAGACCATATATAGTCTTTTTTCTCCCCCTGAGTAACATACCTTGGAAGTTGCTTCATATACACTTTCTCTTGTAGGTCACCATATAAAAAGGCATTCTTGACATCCAGCTGACACATGGGCCATGACAAGTTAACAATATTAGAGAATATAATCCTGATAGAGTTCATTCGGTAAGTGCGAGCACGTTCCAAAATAATTTATGTCATACATCTGAGTATAACCTTTGGCTACGAGTTTGGCCTTATAGTGATCCACTGATCTATCTTGGCGATACTTCAAAGTATAGACCTAGCGACATCCCACAATAATAGCATTTGTGGGTGCCGACATTAAATTCCAAGTTCCTCGAGGAACAAGAGCATACATCTCTCCTCATTTATGGTCTGCTTCCAGGTAGGCACTTATAAAGCCTCCTCTCACAAGACTTGAGTATAAACTCAGAAGACAAGGATAGAGCAAACTGACGAAACTGTGAGTTAAGATCATAAGAAACAAAATTTGAAATAAAATGATCAGTGCAAAATCGTTTACCTTTTTGAAGGGCAATTGTGAATATCAAGATCAGATGGAGGTGCAGATGGTTGAATAGGAGGACCGTCTAACGTAGAGGGGTTGACCAGAATTGATTCAAAGGCATGTACTTTTTAGCGATGAGTGTATACGATTCAGAAATATTTAATTGTCGCCCGTACTGGCGTTGATGCAGTTGGATCTGAAGTTTCTTCAGGAGGCACTGACGAAGAAGCAGGAGAAGCAGGTGCTGGCCAAAGCACAGACACTGGAAGAGGAACAAACGCAGATGCAGTACCAATAATCAGTGCAAAGAAATATGAAACTGACTCAAATAACGTGATTCGACACACACGAAATACTTTTTGGTAGAGAAATTGTAACATCGGTATCCTTTTTGAGTTTGAGAATATCCAACAAAGACATATTTGATAGATCTAGGAGACAATTTGTCTAACCAAGGAGATAAGTTCTAGACAAAACAAGTATAGCAAAACGCCCGTGGAATCATGGAGAATATACTTTTGTGAGAGTAGAGACAAGAGAATTGGATTTTTCCACTAAGGACAGATGAGGGCATTCTATTAATCGGATGACAAGCACTTGAACAACGTCAGACCATAAATATTTGAGAACATGCATATGAAACATTATGGTCCTAACAACATCCAGAATATGCTTATATTTGCGTTCAACAATTTCGTTTGTTGGGATGTATGAGAGCAGAATGTTTGGTGAATAATCCCATTTTTGAACAAAAGATAGACACATCATTTTTAATATACTTCTAGGCATTGTCTATCTGAAGCACACGAATGGAAGTGAAAAACTGATTTTTTATTTCATTGGGGAACAATTCAATGACATTAGAAACTTATGACTTCTCTTTTAGTAAATATATAACCAAGTTATGTGGGAGAAGTCATCAATAAAGAGCATAAAATATCTGAAATTTTTAAGTGAAGGGACGCGACTGGGACCCCAAACATCAGAGTGGACTAACTCAAAAGGAGATCTACTACGAGTAGTGATTCGACTAGGGTAGGTAGCACGATAATGCTTACCTAACTCACAAGACTCACATCCTAAAGAAATAGAAGACGCAACATGGATAACTTATTTAAGTTTTTGCACCGAAGAATGACCCAAGCGCTAGTGCCAGAGTAGAACGAGATCAGGGTGATCTCCAACCAAGCCAGTAGGGGTCACTGTCATCTAAATAGTACATGCGTCCTCGTTCACGTCCTGAACCAATCCTCCTCCCAGAAGACACAATGAGAAGGAAAAAAGTTAGTTTTGCAGTTATTATACTTTGTAAATTGATTGATAGATAATGGGCTGACACGAAATTTTGGAACAAATAGGACATCAGTAAGTGTTAAGGATGGAGTATCGTGAACAACCCCATTTTTCAATAAGATGAATGAGAACCATCAGCAATTTTAACAGAAGGGTATGTATTTGACATGTTTAATGACATAAATTTTTCGTTGTTACTTGTCATAGAGGATGAGACTCCTGAGTCTAAAATTTAAGGTTTTTGAGGATATGTAGTATAGGCATGTATATTTGAAGAGGAGGGATGAGTTGCTGAATGACCGTTCTGAGAGAACTCTAGCTAATATAGTCGATCATATTTCTCCTGCGATAGTATAACAGTAGAAAAGCCAGAAGACCTAGGATGAGTAGATGGAGTTTGCGGAGTCTCACATCGGGCATGGGGATCAGAATTAGCTTGCTGTGCCCACTCCTGTCAGTCAAACTTAGTCCAGCACTTCTTAGAGATATGGTTATTTCAACCACAGTGTGTACAGCGCCTCGGTCCCTTATCAGACACATTCAGTTGTTCAGCAGGAGCATTGCGTCCCACGCCAAATGAGACACGTCTTCCATCAAAGTTGTGTCCGCGACCACGATTATGACCACGACCTCTACTACGTCCAAAGTACATAGCAGACTGATCAATACAGGATGCAAAAGATACATCAGCTCCAGTAGAAACACGCATGACTCCGGAGAAAGTGACAGTCAACGTGGGAATACTATCTCTATTCCTCCCAGTATCAGACCTTGCATCTGAGATCTGAGTGTAGGACTTAGGCCAGACAGAAACTTCGATACTGCGTGATCCTGACGAACCCCCGTAGTGTCGTTGCATCGGTTACAGCAAATTGATGCATCTCCAACTCATCAACCAAACCCTTGAGTTCTCCATAGAACTCGGCCACGGACTTATCTCTTTGTTTTAGTTCAAATAGACGCTCATAGATTTCAAAGACCCTCGAAGGATTCTTCTCATTGCCATATATCACCTTCAGGGTACCCCATATCTCTTTGGCAGCAGTTAAGAACATGACACTGTCACTAATTTTATCCTTCAAACTTTGAGGAGCCATGTCATAACAAAATAATCTCCAGTAAGTCAGGTCACATAAGTGGGATCTGTAGCAGCCAGTGAAGACTGTAGTAGATGAGCTTTCTGAGTACCAATGAATATGCGAAACGCCTAGGCCCATAACAAGTAATTAGCGCCATTCAACTTCATCATAGTTTCCAACATCGTCTTGGGTACAAAAGTCTAAACTATCGATGGTGAGATCAGAGTGGAGGAAGAACTCATTATCACTCGACTGAGCACCAATCAAGTATAAATACCAAAAGCAAGCAGTATTCGACTGAGCACAAGTCAAGTATAAATACCAAAAGCAAGCAGTATTAGTCAAACATCAGGTCAGATTATTCCTGATTTAATATCCAGAGGGAGGCAAGGATAGGCAGATCATAACCATGAAGCAAGGAGCTTAAAAAAATAGCCTGAAGGGCGTAGCAGAGTCTATGAAGACTCATAGATAGCCAAAGATAGCCTAGATAGGCTTAGCAGAGTCTATGAAGACTCAGAGGTAGCTTAGAAAGACTTAACAGAGTCTCTGAAGACTCAGAGATAGCTTAGAAAGGCTCAACAGAGTCTATGAAGACCCTTAGAAAGGCTTAAAGATGGCCGGTATCGCCGAACACAACTGAACAGATCGATCCAAATCAGAACAACCAAGAACAGATCAGAACAGAGGAGAACAGATCACAAATAGATCCATAGAATCTCTAAAAAACCAGATCTAGAGAATGAGAGGGGCGTGAGTGACCTTGGAGAGCATTTTGGGGGGCTTGCGGCTTCTTGCGGCAGTGCAGGGGACAGAAGGGGAGGGTGGCAACGGGTTTGGAAGAGCAGGGAGGGGGTGACGACAATGGCTGGAGAGAAGAGGAGAAGATGGGAGAGGTTAGGGTTTTGGTGGAGGGTTAGAAAGATGATGACGGCTAGGGTTTAGTTAATCTGATACCATGTAAATAAACAAAACCCTAGAAGCTTGATTTATTAGAGAGATCCCATCTCAATATATAGAGATTTCAAACGGGCATTGGGTTATGGGTAATGGGTAATGTAAACCCAGTTACCTTATTATCTATCTAAACTAACAAAGACCATGCTCAACACCAAATCATGGGTTCGACCACGCAAAGCTTCGAGCACATTATGGTTTCAAATAAGTCACTAGTCTTACCTGACATCATTCTTCTCCTAGAAGATTGCCAACTAACAGACCCAATGCCTATAAATAGGAGGTCCTAAGGGGCCTCCCGAAGGTATGTAACTCACTTTTACCCTCTCATATCTATTTCTTCTCTCTGAGGAGAACTAACTTCGAGGGGGGTTGCCAGAGCGATCTGACCCTCATACTGACCGTGTTCAATCTTGTTAGAATCATTGATCAAGACCCCACAAAGTTGAGAACGCATCATGTTCCTTATTAATACATCAGACCATTTCAAGCTTATAGGTTGTCCTATCAAGTTCTCTAAGATCTTCTCGAAGGCAAAAGATTGTTTGCATCTGGGGCATTAATCTTGTCTTTTAGGGCAATACACAACATGGGCATTAAGCTTCTCTTGCAGAAAACTATGCAACATATGCTGGAGGCGTATTTGCTGGGTTTCTAGTATTCAGTTCGTCGAGGGCAGTTGATTAATGTTCTTTTTAGTGTTCGTGTTAATTAAGATGGTTTTAAACAATATGATTCTTGTTTTGTTTTTGTTTTTTAATTTTCTGCTCATACTTGTTGAGTTCCTACATTTTGCCAGTACTTCGAATTAAGCTCCGGTTTCTTGTTTAGTGTTTCATTTTGCATCATGTAAAAGGTGATATATAATGTTGGCAGGCCATAATATTGTGAATTTGTAATAAAATGGACGGGGTCTGGGGGTGGGGTGGGGTGTTTAAGAGCCTCTTTTCACTTTTTACAATCCATCATAGAAAGGGTATATCATCATTATCATTATCATCACCATAATTTAAACCTCTTTCCATCACAATAAGAGCACAACTTTGCATGAATCATTGACTAAATTTTTTGAGGGCCGTCAAGTTGACATCCCATATATTCTGTTCTCATTCTACAAATTCTAAATCCTGTAGATTTCAAAGCTTCTTTCTATCCTCTATTTTAGAATTTATTCCTCAAGTTAGGGGTGTCAAACAAAGAGGCCGTTTGCGAACAGTTCGGCTCGGTATTTAGCTTGAATCTAACTCGCTCAACTAATCAAACTCGTGCCCAAAATCGAGCTTGACTTTATAAACGAACTGAACTCAAACTAGGCGTGCTTGCTCGCATTTGATTCGAGTAAGCTCGATATATCTGTATATGTACACACATGTACCAGGTATTCAGGTCTGAAAGAACTTAAAAGTAAGTTATTTGTCTAAGTGTACATGTATCAATTACAAACATAATTATGAACATGTGTAGATGTATCAATTACAAAAATGATTCTTAGTATCTATTGAATGTGAATAAGATTTTGAAACTTTAAATCATGTAATTATTCAATTTATTTTAGAACTTTTCTTTTAATTCTTTAATTTCATGTTATGGATAATAATGTTCTTATTTGAATCAAACTCACAATAGTAAAGCGATTGCGCTGATTTATATTCTTTTATTTTCAAGCTTTCACGAACTGAAGTTGAATGTTTGACACTCAAATCAAGTCGAACTCAAGCATTCTACTAAAGCTCGAAATATATAAAGGTTGTAATATAAACACGCCAAAGTCGAGCTAGCTCAAAATAAATTTTCGAGCCAAAATCGACCAGGGCTAGATTACTCGAGTTTGGCTTACTTACACCCCTACTCTAAGTGTCCAGTTTTGCTATTTAGGATAAATTATTCGTTAAGATGGTGAGGTTAAGAAAGATGTGGTTAGTAGAATCAAAGCGGGATGCTGAAAGTGGACCAGTGATTTTGGGGTTTGGGGTTTCTATGTTATCGTAGAATACTCATGCAACTCGAAATTGATGGGGGTGGTTATAAGACAGTAATGTTTTCGAGGGGAAGATGTTGGGCAATTAAGAAATGTCCAAAAAAACTGTGCTAGAAATGAGACGTGATGGATGAATGAAAATAGAAGAGATCGGATAAGAGTGAGAGTATCCGTGAGAAACAGGTTTCTCCTATTGAGGATAAAGTGAAGGAGATTTGATTGATATAATTTGGGTATGCGCAATTCCTTTTAGTGTGTCGATAAAGAAAAGTGGCTTCTCTCACTACTTTCACACTTATCTCTTCTTTCCCCTCACTTTGTTCTCTCTCTTTATATGTTATTTATTGGGTTATTTATTTTCTACTTGAAGTTATTTGTTTAGTGCTTGGGTTGTTTATTTACTGCTTGAAGTTATTAGGTGACCATGTGGTAGGTTTGTCATGAATCCAATTCATCAATTTTTGTATATATTATTGATGTGAAATGTGTATGCGTATATGAAAATCAGCAATAAAATACTCAATCACGCTTTACTAATATGAAATGATCATTGGTAGGAAATGATTAAAGCTAATAATGCAGATGTGAGTTAAACAAAATAACATGCATAAACTACTCCAATTTCAACCGTAAATCAATTAAAGATAATAAATATGCAGGCAAAAGAGTTTACGATCAGTATTAAAACTAGCGAATTTAAAGGTAAGTAGATATGCACAATCTCACATTTGTGGACAGCAGTTAAATCAATAAAAACTCAGAGATTAAACTATCAGACTGGAAATATTCGATTTGGATAAGAAACGTACCTGCTGAGGATCAGGTGTGACTTCAATGTCCTTGTGATGATTGTAGATGTGAAGAGCTCTCTTCCATGAATTCAATGCTTCGAATCGTGAGTGATTTGGACTCCAAACGAATGAGATAGGTTTAAAAATCAACTTGCTTATTGGGTCTGTTTTGCTTAACATGTTTACTGTTCATTATGGATCTTGTTACTATAGCATCTTGGTTTAGTGTAGCAACGGTACTGTAGCAATATTTTTTTTGATTTTTTCTAAGGTTTTGAATTGGGAATTGGAGAAATAGAGCTAATGTTTAGAATAGAATTAAAGATCGAAGATAAGAGCTAGGATTTGGAAAAGAAGAGGAGATAGGGAAGAGGATAGGCTAGTTAGGGTTTCATACTACTAATTTAGGGTTTCTCTAATGTTTCACACACAAAGAGAGATATTTAGGAGAGAACTCATCACTTACATGTTTTGTAAAAAAATTCATAAATTTTTTCATTGCCTTCCATATTGTTTGATACAAGAGGCCTTTTATAGGCTTGTACAAAATTGAGTACAATTCAAACTAAAACTCTTAATCAAAATAGAATTACAATTTTAAATTTTAGAAACTAAACTCCTACTAAAAATACGACTCTAAAATTAAAAAAAAACTTAAAATAAAGAAACTAAAATACATAAAGTTCTACTACTAGGAAATTGGAACGAGGCGTCTTCTCCATCGGTGATGTACGTGCCATACACGTTGCTTGATGTCCGCATTATTCTCCCTTGTGTTGGAGAGACCTCGACTCCGTCGAGTTAGAAGTGAAAGTGCTTTCATACACTGTCATGAATCATCAATTAGTACTTTTTCCTGTACAACAAATCAGATATTTTCGGAACTCACCATCTTTGATGGTGATAATTTTATCATTTAAGAATTTATCAACTTGACATGTTGTATTTAGGTAAAATATCTATTAGCGGTGAATGAAGGAGCTCTCGAAAATAGGCTCAGGAGAAGGTTCATCAACAAGTGAGATAACATCAAGATCTTTATAATCCACTAAGCCGTCAATATTGAAAGTAGAATCGATGACAAAATATATAGAAAGTCTAGAACATAAATATTATTGTTCAATTTTATCAAGATTTGAAATGGATCAGAACTACAAGCATGCAACTTTTGAACATCACCAACATTAAAAGTATCTAATCTATTCCCATCATTAGCTCGTATCCATGGTTGGCGTTCTTTTGTGCAATTTTATCACTGATCTCCGTGGATTTTCGTGCACATGTGAGACAAAAGATGACGCAGACTCAAGGACTTGATTCTGATAAACTATTATGGGAATAAGGTCTGTGGAGAATTTTGATTTAGTACATAACAGACCATAAAAGAAAAAATGGTGTCGATAGTAGAGGAGGAAGGGGTTGGTGACCAAAACAAGTAACGACGGCAGGGGGTTGATAGTAGATGAGGCAGAGGTAGTGTTGGTAGTAAAGCTGGGGAAGGGAAAGGACGGGTGACAGTAAACTTCTTAATCATAGGAGTGACTTTCTATCAGGCTTAAGTGCTTCAATGGAAACTCTGTTATTGATTACAATCTTAAATGAGCTTTGACAATTGGCAACATGCCTGTAACCTTGGTATTTGTAACACTTAATTGTGGGACTAATTTGACAGTCTTTTTCAATGTTCTTTCTTACTCTTATTGTTATCAGACTTATCTTTTACTTCACAAGGAACATTATTTTTCGAGTTTTGATTGGAAAAATTCATGATTTGGAGTAGCTTATTAATTTTAGCCATAATATCATCAAGTGTTGGTTGAGACTCCATGGTTTGGCTCATGGGAGTGAGTTTGGTCGGAGGGGATGAAATTTTATTAGACCTATAGGGTTGAACAGATGGGAAGGGTCTAAAGTCATAAAAATATGATGGCACTAGTTTCTAACTCTTTTTTCATTCTATCTCATGTTTCGATCGATTTGTTGATCACAAAGTACTTACCTATTTACGAAATCGGTCCAGCATAGATTAGCTTGTCCAGACAGTTTCATGGTAGTGCATCTGAGACTCAGCATCAAAAAGTGGGTGCCGAATGAAGTACATGTCCATGCTTTGTAGCCAGTCTAGAAGAATTTGAGGATTCCTCAAATAATTAGAATAATGTAGATGATCTTCAAAAGCTGGTATATTCATAGTGGTGATTTGAGGATTCTTATATGCTAGACTAGATGATTTTTTTTGGGTTTTGGATTTTGAACTTTTTTGTTTGATTTTTAAAAAATATCTATTTTCTAAAATTGTCGGGTCAATCAAATCCTAAATTTACCAGTCCAATTGGCCAGGTTAGCGTAACTCAAGTGGGAGATTTTCTGCATTTGACGTTCTTTAATTATAGAACTACGTTGAGTACCCTTCCCTGGTTATACACCAATCGTACAGAATTTCGGGAAAAATGCTTACCTTTCAATGTTTGCTAATTTTTATTTTGTTTTTTTACAAAAATTTAAACTAAATGCGATAAAGCAAATAAATGTGAACTAAATATGCAAATCCTACTTAACCGTGCTCTGATACCAAACTGATGTGAAACATGTTTGCGTATATGAAAGTCAAAAATAAAACACTCAATCACGTTTCACTAACATGAAACAATTGTTGGTAGAAAATAATTAAAACTAATAATGCAGATATGAGCTAAATAAAATAACATGTATAGACTACTCCAATTTCAATGGTAAATCGATTAAAGATAATAAATATGCAGACAAAAGATTCTACGATTAATATTAAAGCTAGCGAATTCAAAGGTAAGCAGATATGCAAATCTCATGTTTGTGAACAACAGTTAAATCGATAAAAGCCCAGAGATTAAAATATAAGACTCAAAATAACTGATTTGGATAAGAAACGTGCCTACTGAGGATCAAGTGTGACCTCAATATCCTTGTGATTGTAGATGTGTGGAGCTCGCTTTCATGAATCCAACTCTTTGAACTGTGCATGATTTGGACTCCAAACAGATGTGATATGATCTGAAAATCAACTTGCTTGTTGGGTCTGTTTTGCTTAACAAGTTTACTATTTATTGCGGATCTTGTTATTTTAGCATCTCGGTTTACTATAGCAGCGGTGCTGTCACAATATATTTTTTTCTGATTTTTTCTAGGGTTTTGAATTGAGAATTGGAGAAATAGATTTAAGGTTCAGAATAGGATTCAAAGATCAAAGATAAGAACTAGGGTTTGAAAGAGGAGAGTGGAGATAAGGGAAGAGGATATGCTAGCTAGGATTTCACACCACTAATATAGGATTTCTCTGAAACTTCACATACAAAGAAAGATATTTGGGAGAGAACTCATCACTCACAAATTTTGTAAAAATTTTATAAACTTTTTCATTGCCTTCCATATTGTTTGATACAAGAGGCCTTTTATAGATTTGTACAAAATTGAATACAACTCAATTTAAAGCTCCTATAGAATTGCAATTTCAAATTTTAGAAACTAAACTCCTAATAAAAATACAACTCTAAAATAAAGAAAATCAAAATAAAAAAACTAAAATATATACAGTTCTACTACTACTTGGAAAGTAGAACAAGACGTCTTCTCCACTCGTGAGACATGTGCCATACATGTGGTTTGATGTCCGCATCAGTAATGCAGAGTGGAAACAATGAAGGCAAAGTTCTAAATGCTTTGTTTATTTGTTTATTTCATTGTAAAAGCTCTACCTAGAATGGACTTAACGGATTGACACCTAAACTATCCAAAACAAAAAAAATAGATTAGTGATGTTTGTTTTTAACATATATGACTTTACTAAGAAGATTGTTTTGTTAATTTTGTTATTATGTATAGCATGTTTGTTAATTTTTATGTTGTATCTAAGCCAAGGATTGAGGTTTTGGGCGAGACGTATCGATTTTGGAGGGGAAATAATCCGAGTCAGCATGAAAAATCAGTTTCCAGTGAAACCAGGTCAGAAATATTTAGCTTTGCTAAAAATGTCAACTCTATCCTAGATCATGAATGGAGAATAACAACGAATCTGACTATTTTACTTTGAAATCAAAGAAAAATAGATGGGCTAATCAAAGAATCCAACTTTATTACAAAAAAAAAAAAGTAAAAGAAAAAAGATGCGGAAGAGGAAGAGAGAGGAGCAAAGAGATCTGACGTCAAATCTAGCCGAGCGTGACCACCGTCAGTTCATTCAAAGCAGCAAGAAGTTCCCAAGTTCAGATCTAGCGGCCAAGCCTCCTTTGTATTATTTTAATATCTTCTATTATATCCCTTCATGTTGCCTTTTTAAAAAATCTCCCTTTCATGTTTCTTTTATGTTGTATGATGAGAAAATAAAAGGTTCTAGCATGAGGATTATATTACTTGTGTTATTTTAATATCCTATGATCATAATTGTTCTTAGCTTATTATCCTAAGATTTAAATATTCATATTTTTATTATCTTTTAATGTTGTAATTGATTTAAGCTCTGGAAGAATTTTTTTTAGTTGAAAGAAAGATTTTTTTAGACATTTTAGTGAAACAGGGGACTATTTTGTTCTTGTGACTTAAGGCCACAAGAGAGTTTTTTTAGCTGAAAGAGGGACTTTTTAGGTGTTTTGATGAAAGTAGGGACTATTTTGTCTCTTGGCAAAAAAAATAGGACTATTATATCGTTATCCCTTGATGTATAACCAGATGACTTTGATTGGGTTTTTGGTTTAAAACCGTATCCGTTTAACTAATGTGTTAGTCTTAAATGAGTTATGGGTTTTTGGAATTTGGATCCATCTAAAACCCATTCAGTTATTCATTTGATTCGGATTTTAAGACTTAACCCAATAATAGACCTGCTACTTACTTTTATTCCCATGTCTTCCAGCTACTTTATCACCCGCTTTGGTTTCACGTTTTTGTGAAGTATGTACACGAATCCTTTCTAGATTATAACTAGAACCTCCCTTTTTCTGGATCCATCTCACATCAATAACTCGATCCCTTCCACCTATAGGTTGTTTTAGAGAAGTTTCTTTTATAGTGCATACCAGAATGTCGAGTATGGCTTGTAATAATCTATCCTCGGGGGCATACGAGGATTCGTTCGCCGCCTGAGGCGTTAATTTACCTACTAAAATATCGCCGGCTTCTATTCAAGATCTGAGCATCACAATTCCATTTCTATCTAAATTTTGGAGTAAATGAGCCTCTAAATGTGATATTTCCTTGGTGACTCTTTCGGGACCTTGGCTTGTCACATGCGTCTGAATTCTCTAAAATCAGTAAATTCACTTATAACCCCCCTGAAGGCTCCAAAATTTGCAAAGAAAAACACCAAGTTTAAACAAAGGCCAAATTCTCATTCTTAAATCTCATTCTACGATATGATCTTAAGAAAATTAAAAACAAAACTCGCTTCTCATTATCAAAGATATTACCATGCAAGTTTTAATAAGCTTTGATGCTAATATTTCTCTAACAAAAACTGAAAAACTTCCATTAAATTTTAATATTTCAAGATATTTATAATTCTTAAAAGAGTCAAAAACTGAAATCTGAACTAGTTTTGGGACTATTAAATCTTTCAAAACTGACCGAAACTAAACTGTTCCAAAGTGACCGAGACCAAAACCGACTTCTCATACCTTGATCCTAGACATGCTATTATTTGCTATTGATTTTTAAATTTTGGAAGAATGATATTGGTAGCTCTAATAGCAAGGAACCACAAGAGGATTATCATACTTTGTTGAAGTGTGTCAGAATATTGGGAAATCATGCAAAAATTGGGGGAAATGTTGAATTCAAATGTAATTTTTGCCATGGAGAATTCAAAGGATTGTATTTTAGGATAAAAGTACAATTGCTTGGAGTTCCGGTCAAAGTATTAGGCCATGTCCTAGTGTTAGGCCTAAAAGTTTGCGGAGTTGCAAAAGGTGATGTGACGAGACTCAAGAGAGCCATGTCAAATAAGATTTAATTACCTATATTTATATTCTAATACGCCTTCGCAGATCGAGCACCCTTTTTAAGGGTCGAAACCTGTGCTTTTGCATAGTTTTTTATTTTTATTTTTAAATTCATTTTTTAAATGCACGTCCGATGAGAGTTGAACTTGGGTTGCTCAAATACCACATTAAAGCTCCTGTCATTGCATCGGAACTCCGACGTTGTGAGGGTAGGGGGTATTATATTATTTTCTAACATGGAGAGAGGTGGAGACGCGGGAATGTAACCACGTGCTCCTCGCACAAAGCGAGGGCTCTCCCATTGGCTACACCCCAAATTTGTTAATATCAATACACAATACATACATTTGATATATATATATCCGTATCCTAGCTGTATCCATGTCCTACTTTTTGAAAATTTTCTGTATCACCGTATTTGTATCCGTATCGTACTTGTGTCCCGTATCCGTGCTTCACAGTCCATATATGTTGCAGTTGTTACACTTACCTCTTCTTCTCTTTTGAACTGCCCATGTCAACTTATATGCCTAGAGGACAGCAGATTGGCTGTGTCAGCATTCAAAGGATCAGACGGGGTAATATTGGTTGAGAAAATCTGAAGATTTTGATATATTTATTTCTATTGAAGTAGCGGCATGGTGCTGGCCCTAAAACATTGAGGGAGTTGGATCATTTTATGTATTAGAATACTATTGAGAATGGTAATCTGAAAGAACCTTTGTTATGTCAATTTGTAGCACAGGTGCTTGCAACTTTCTGATGTTGTCATTGAGGATAGTTGAATAAGTTCGACACACGTGACCTACTAGTAGGATCAGGTCTAAAGAGGTTTTAGCCATTTAATGTATATCAGGTACATATACTGGGTTTTCGCTTTCCCACTTTTCTGAAGTGTAGCTGGTATTTTATAGGAATCAGACCTTAAAGTCTCAAAGACATAGCCCAGTGACAATACAATTTTGTGCAAATAAACATGTTTCTAGAATATGTGTGTGTGTGTGTGTGTGTGTGTGTAGAGAGAGAGAGAGAGAGAGAGAGAGAGAGAGAGAGAGACCTGTGTCATTCCGGAAGGATTCGAGCCCGAATCCTTCCCAATACAACCCTCTGACATTCGAATATAAGATCCAATATGTATGTATGTATATAGATATATGTATGTATGTATATCTCTGTGTGTGTGTGTGTGTGTGTGTGTGTGTGTGTGTGTGTGTACACACACACACACACGTGTGTGTGTGTGTGTTCCATATTATCATGCCCAACTTATGCGTTGAATTGATAATTTTAGCAAAATGAACATTTCTTGCTGATAACGCTTTTCCTCCATTCATTTTCCTTTTGCAGATACTTGTACACCTGCTTCTTGTTAGATTGAATGTCAGCACAACTTTTAAATTTAACTTCAGCGACTGACTCACTCTGTCCATTCTCAGACTCAGCTGGAAGAAACTTGGGAAGCTCTCTTTTCCAGTATTAGATATGCTAAAAACTTTTCGGGTCCGGTATGTTTCCGCCATGCTGTTTTTGCACCCTTGGGGTACGAGACAGCTTTGTTTAAAGGACTGTCTGAACCCATTATCTGCCAAGGAACCCCTGCAAACACCCTTCGAGCAAACCCTGATGATAGGAAAACTTCTAGGTTGTCAGAATTCGGAGAAATGCTCAGAGCAGCTTTTGATCTTCTGGACTTGCCAACAAAGCCTTCCTCCGGTCACAATGTCCTTTTTGTGCGACGTGAAGATTATTTAGCCCACCCGCGCCACAATGGAAGAGTGGAGTCCCGACTAAGCAACGAGCAGGAGGTCTTCGATACAATAAAGAATTGGGCAGCTAATCACACAAAGTGTAAACTGAACATCATCAATGGTCTTTTTGCACGCATGCCCATGAAAGAGCAACTCCGTGCCATTCAAGAAGCATCAGTGGTTATAGGGGCTCATGGGGCTGGTCTCACTCACTTGGTTGCTGCAACACCGGACACCATAGTTCTCGAGCTAATTAGCAGCTTTTACCGACGGCCACATTTTTCATTGATCTCTGAGTGGAAGGGGTTAGAGTATCATGCTATCAATCTTGCTGGATCATACGCTCGGCCTGCCATAGTTATTGATGAGCTTAGCATCTTAGTGAGCAGTCTCAAATGCTGAAATCTAATATCCACTTATTGCTGTCTGCCATTGCAGCTGGTGGTATGTGAAGGCATATTTGTACAGGTTTTATACCTAAGTTGCATATTTATTAGTACATTATTTTTGTTTCATTATAGTTAATTGTTGTTTTGTTGTTTAGGGAACTGAGCATCTGTACAAGTCTTTTGGTGCTGAGCAAGTAAATTTGGGTGTAACAGAAATTAAAATGAAAAGAATCAAGTGTTGAATCATGATAAATGGGTTAAAGACTTGGGATTTTTTCCATCCAAATTTAGAGTTGGCAGTTCACGAACTTAAGAGATTGAAGAAAATATGTTGGAGTAATTTAAGGGAACATGTTGGGGTGATTGAAGGAAATATGTACCTCTATTCTCCCTATAAAAGGATTAAGAGAGGGAAGCTTTGGAGGGGAGATTTTGTACAAGTTTTTATTTCCTTCTTTTGTAAAAGAGTTAAAGAGTATTTTTTTTAGAGTTGTAATAAGAGAATTATTTTAATTAATTGTTTTCTTTCATTGTCATGCTCTTTCTCTTTACATTTTCTTATTTTTATTCTCAATTAGTTAGACTCTGTTATGAGCGATTGAGAATTTTTTCTTGGGGGGAGAGTTTCGCTCCATGATTGTGTAGAGTTGTTCTTTTATATTTCTATTTTCTTTTTCTTAAGATTTTCATGCCTAATTTTTAAGTTTAATTGTAGATTTATTGGTTTAAATGGATTTTGTTTTGCTTAAATGTTGATTCATTTCATATTTTACTTTAAGTCTAAATTAATTAAAAATACATTTAATCAAAACTCTTACTCCTAATTAGATCCATGCCGATCTCAAAGGAATTCCTTCACTATAAGAATGATGGGATCATTTATGATTAATATGGGAATAAAAAGAGTGTACTGGATTTTGTGTTAAATCATTCAATTTATAAAATAAAGACATTTTCTAAAGATTGAAAGTTATGCAAAAGAGTAATGAAAAGCATAAGGAAAGAATTTCTGATAGTGGTTCTCAATCCCCAAATTTGCTTATATTGAGAAAAATTCAAGCTTTAATTTTTGAAGTTAAATTCTAAATCCAAAATCATTTGTTTCAAATTCAACTAGATTAAAAGTTAATTTAGGATTTTAAAAACTGTGATTTTTAAAAGTACTTATGGATTTGATCCTTTTCTTGCCGCTGTGCTACTTTTCAAATATTTCAAAGAAAGATTAGATATTTTAATATTTGTGTGCAGTTCAAACAATGACGATAAATTTTATTATTTTCGAACTGTAACGGTATCCATTTGAAGATTGCTACTTATTGAGACTATGATCTAACCATCCAGTCAATTCAAGTTGAGGCAACATATCTACCGAAAATTGGTGCCTAGCGTTAGTGCCTAAGGAGCTCAAAACCAGAGTAGGGAGCATGCAACATTCTCTGCTAACAAAATGATGGTGCTCAGGGTCATGTTGTTGGCACCTTCCCAAGTAAGATGCACTCTCATTTCTTTCCTGACTCGCAAAATCTTGTGAAGTTTCACAAGAAGTCACCTATCGGTTTTTGCTGATTTATAGCCATACTTGGTTCACTGCCTTGATTTGCAAGCATGTGGATGAGTTTTGAGCATAAGGTTCTATACAAAAATAGAGAGTTTTGTTACAAATTTGTTCTCAGTGTTGTCAATAATGAAAATTCTTAGGATAGTTAAGATGAGCAGCCTCAATTTTCTTGCCTGCAGTACCATTATAATTAAATAGAAAAATGTATTAATGTAAAGGAGGGATGATAATTGGAAAGAATATCTTAGACAAGAAATGTAAGATCACCTAGAGGGGGGGTGAATAGGTGATGGCTAATCTAATGGTCACTTATGAACAAATAATGCGGAATTAAAACTAAGATGACCAAATTAAACTTCTTTTAATTAAACACTTATGTATAACACAAGAGTGTTGCCGAATTCCCCTTGCGAGGCTCTGGACAAACTCCTCTAGATTCCCCTTGAATGGGTTGAGGTGCCGCGTTGGCTCTCTTGGTTGAATACTAGTGTTAACAACAATCCCAAGCAAGTATGTATATCAATTATGAGCACAAGGGAATATATCATGCATATATAAGATGAACACAATAAATTGAATGCAAGATATAAAATAGAGACAAAAAGAGAAAGAGAGCAAGAGTGAGCAATCGCAAACACAAAGGGTTTGTTTCGAGGTTCGAGCACACTTGCTCTACATCCCCGCCTTCGACACACGAAGGATTTCCACTATGTAAGATCCCACCGGATCTCTCCTCGGTGCCGCAACACCTACAAGCTCTCAGACTCCAAAGTCCCTTACACACGCAAGTCCACCGACTCGCCGAGGCCGCACCTCAAACCACCAAGAGTTCACAACCGAACTCTAACCACCAACGAGCACACTTGCCCGTCTCCTCAAATACAAAGGAAATCTCTTTGGTGATCTAACACTTGATCACCAATTACAAACTCACTACAACACTCTCCCTATAGGATAGATATACAATGGAAGCTCAAGTGTAGTGTGAGAAAAAACAAGGAAAGAAAGCTTTGATGGAAAACTCAAGAAATCACTTTAACACTCTCTTGATAAAACTTCCCTTAAGATAGGAAATATTGGTACTCTCTTTTGTGGAGAAAACTTCTGAAATCACTTGGAAAAACTGGCTCAAGAAGTCCTCAAAATCTTAGCTTCAAACAATGACAAAACCCCCTTTTATAGAGGCCAGAAAAATCTGACCGTTGGGCTCTGTCAGAGCTACCGGTCGACCGGTCCGGTCGACCGGCAACGGTCAAAAATCCGACCGTTGCAGCCTCCGGTCGACCGCGCAACTGGAGAAGAGAGTAAACTCTCTGTCGGTCGACCGGCCCGGTCGACCGATAATTCCCGAGAGCAAAGCTCTCTTAAGCGGTCGACCGGTCCGGTCGACCGTCCTCCAGTGCACACAGGCGTGCACGCTGTGCACGTCCGGTCGACCGACCCGGTCGACCGGCCACTGTCAGTTCTGAAAAATCAGAACTGCCAGAACCTGAAAATTTGGGATTAAGGATAGGTCTTTTTGGCTTAATAAAAATCCCATAAATACTTAGAAATTCTACAAAAATAGTTTTATGATATAGAAACATGCTTGCACAAAATCAAGGCATGTTATTGAAGATTTGACTATTTTTGTAACTTGGAAATATTGGCTCATAATAAAAACTGTTTTTCTAAAACAACATGTTTTTCTAAATTTCCATCAAATACAAAAACAAGATACACTTTAAAGCATAGTGTGTGTGGATATGATCCACTACACAATCAAGATGACATATCTAGTTTTTGACAATAGGCTCTAAGCATGGTTTTAGATATAAGATATGTAAACTATGAAATACCAAAATCCAAGATAAATATTTTGTCACAAAAAAATCTTTTTCTAAATAAAAATTCTTTTCTAAAAAGAAATCTTAAATGAAAACTTCAATCAAGAGTGTGTGTGTGATTCATACTTGAGCAATCCACCAATCTATTCTATCCTTTACATTTTAACTAAAACAAATCTTATAAAAACAAACCTAGACTCAAGTCTTCATCTTCTTGAAGTCTTCACTTGAAGTCTTCTCATCTTCTTGACTTGGTCCAAATGCAATTCACCGAGCTCATCTCTAGATGTGATCTTGATGCATAGGCTCGTGAATCAACCGGTGCTAGCTTCCAATCTTGACTTTAAATCCTTTGTTGAAGCTCCACACCTACTAAGATCTTGATAAGGAATCTGTCACTAATTAAACACAAGATCATTAGTAATCATAACTTCATGAGTTGATCATCATCAAAACTAGGGTGATAGGCCTTTGGGCCAACAATCTCCCCCTTTTTGATGATGACAAAACTCATGACGTTATATATGCATGGATTAAAGTAAAGCTTCAAAGAAGCTCCCCCTTAACTCATGCATACAAAATAAATAATAAATATGATCATGAAGCACATGAATATGGATGCAAATATGGAGATGCAACAAGCATAAATCAAAAACTTTTTACTCCTATTTGCATAAATCAAAACACATATGCATAAATATGATCATGAAGCACATGAATATGGATGCAAATATGGAGATGCAACAAGCATAAATCAAAATCTTTTTACTCCTATTTGCATAAATCAAAACACATATGCATAAATACAAATCTTAATTCCCCTTAAGTAAGAAGGACAAATACTTCTCCCCCTTAAGCAAGGAAATCATGCATATATATCAAAACAAAACACAAATACTTCTCCCCCTTTTTGTCAATCATCAACAAAGGGTTCAAAGTAAAATCAAATCAACAAATTTTCTCCCCCTTTATGTCAAAAATAAAGAAGTCTAGGAGGGGCAATACAAATCAAAAATTTTGAATTTTTCTCATCAAAACAAAATCATTAATTCTATTTTATCAAAACAAATTTTGAATTTTCTCTTTGATATCAAATAAAAAATATTGATACCATTTTAAAATCTAATGCATAAGCTTGAAAAATAAGATTTGAATTAAGCTTAGCATTAACAACACATGAAGAATTCGAACTAGTTAAATGAGAGTGTTTAACAACTAGTACGAAATCCTTCTATCAAGGAATAAATCTAAGGATTTTCATGAAATAGCAATGAAACACAAAACACTCAAACACTCTAATCTATAAAGTCCAAATAGTTTCAAAAGAAGTGAGTGTACTAATGTTATGTGAAACATGGCATCATGAAAATGGCACTAAGGTACAATATTCCTTAGAAAATCATAAACATCAAAATCATCTCACATTTTTTATTAAATCATTGAAAACAAAATCTATATGTCAAGATATATGTATGTTTTGACAATACATGAAATATACATACATATCTCTTAAACTCAAGTGAGTCTATATGAATGGATTTGCATTGAAGGCAAAAGACTCAAGAGTTATACATGTATATTTTAAGGTTTGGCAAAATACACATATACATGAAATAAAAGGCACATGATCATAAATCAAATCCAAGAGGTGAATATAAGTTTAAATATGTATGAATCATCAAAACTAAGCAATACAAGTACATTTCAAGGGTTCAAATAAGCATTTAAGCACACTTACTAATAGATCTTTTTGAGGCCCATGATATGTTCAAGTATAAATCCTAGTGTTGACAAAAACTAACATATAAACTAATATTCAAATCATGAAGCATTAAATTTTAAGAAAAATTGAATCATGTGACAATCTCAAAAACTATTTGAAGAATACATAACTAGTATAAATTATTTTTGAAAACTAGTTAAAGATCCTTCAAATATGTCAAATCATATATTTTTCATGAATGAGACTAAGTACATAAAAATCCAAGCACTCATAGTCCATAAAGATCATAAATATATTTTTGAATAAAAGATGAGTGTTCAAAGGTTATGTAAATAGTATTTTCATGAAAGTTGTCATTGAAGCTCAAATCACATAGAAATCATTGTTATCAAATCAACACAAAATCATTTTTATTAAAAACTACAATCTTCATGGTATATGTATGAATTATACAAATCTAACAATACACATACATATCCCAAAATTGTAAAAGAGTCTATCAAATATTTGCATGAAAGCTAGAGACTCACGGGTATACATGTATATTTACTAGATTTGAATTAAACATGCATATACATGAAGTAAATCATAAAAATTGGCAAAACATGTATAAAGGAGAATCATCAAAACTAGTCTATACAAATACATAAAGTGGATACAAGTGAGCATGAAGTCCAAATATTTAAGAATCAATTGTAGTTCACTATTTGTATATGTATACATACAAGTTTGACAAATCTACATCTAAGCATGTAACTACCACATAAAGCACCCAAAATCTTAAAATATGAACATGCTATGAATGAACAAGCATGTACATAAATGAAATAGGAGTTTAGAGTTTGTTACTAACTCCAAGGCTCCAAGTATGGTGGTCTTTCCCACCAAGATTCCTTGATAGCAATGCATCCAAATGTTTGTCCATCATGTCCATTGCATTGGCTACCAAGGCACCAATCCTCTCACGTTTTGTGAGAGCCCTCACCTACATCAAAATCAAAAGGTGGGGGTTTTGGTACCCATACTTTCTTGGGTCCTTTGGGGTTAGCTTTATTATAAGGATCCCAAAATCTTTTATACTTAGCAAAATATAAATGAGGTTTCTTATCAAAACAGTATTTTGCTAAATGACCTTTGCGGCCACAATGTGTACATGTGTACACCTTAGTATGCTTATGTGTAGAAGTGTGATCATTGTGTGCAACATAAGCATGAGCATGATGATGTGCATGAGTATGTGGAACTTGTTTCTTTTGAAACAAAGATTCCATCCTAGTATGATTGAATGCACAAGAGTTCAAAGTTGAACTCAAATTATTCATTTTATTTTTCATGTCTTTAATCTCATTAGTGGTGGTATGTAAAGCATGTGAGATAAAGAATCATTTTTCTTTTTCTTATGAGAAGCAAAGTCTTTTCCTTTTCAACAAATTTTCTTTTCAAAGTAATATTTTCTTGTAAGACAACTTCTTTTGTTTTTCCACCAAAGTGATCTTATCCTTCAAAATAGTGTTCCCTTCACACAAATCATTTAATTTAGACATAAGGGAAACATTTTCATTTTTCAAAACATCCTTTTCTTTTTCTAAACATGCAAGTTTATTTCTAAAAGAATCATTTTCTACATGCATGTAATCAATTTTCTTTTTCAGACTATTGTTATCTTTTTCTAAGCATGCAATGTTATCTCTAGATGAGTCTTGTTCTATATGCATGCAAGCAATGTCCTTTTTCAAATTTTTATTTTCTTTCTTAATTATGTCATATCTTTCAAGCAATAATTGGCATAAAGAATTTAGCTCATCATATGACATAGTAGCATCCTCATTCTCGGATTCGGAAGTTACCTCAAGGGGGTTATCCCCTTGGACCATGTAGCACTTGTTGGAGGTGTCGCTTCCAACATCCGAATCGCTCCCGGCATAATATAGATCCTTTTTGCCAAGGGAGGTGATGATGTTCCAAGCTACAAAAGCCGATTCAATGTTAGAAACCCTAGATAAATAATCATCATTTAGGGTACATTTAAGAGCATGAAGGGCTTTTGCATTAGCCTCAATGTACTTGCTATTTGAACAATAATCGTTATTAGTAGTAGCAAGATAAGCATGAATTCCTAAGGCTTTGAGGTACAATGACATCTTAACCTTCCAAGTTTGGATGTTAAGAATATCAAAGGTGGGTGGTGACATGAAGTCCATAGTGTGTGTACAAATCTTGTGATTAGCCTAAAAGAGGATCTTTAACTCTTAGGTTGTTAGACCCAATATCAAGAGCACCAGCTCTGATACCAATTGTAAGATCACCTAGAGGGGGGGTGAATAGGTGATGGCTAATCTAATGGTCACTTATGAACAAATAATGCGGAATTAAAACTAAGATGACCAAATTAAACTTCTTTTAATTAAACACTTATGTATAACACAAGAGTGTTGCCGAATTCCCCTTGCGAGGCTCTGGACAAACTCCTCTAGATTCCCCTTGAATGGGTTGAGGTGCCGCGTTGGCTCTCTTGGTTGAATACTAGTGTTAACAACAATCCCAAGCAAGTATGTATATCAATTATGAGCACAAGGGAATATATCATGCATATATAAGATGAACACAATAAATTGAATGCAAGATATAAAATAGAGACAAAAAGAGAAAGAGAGCAAGAGTGAGCAATCGCAAACACAAAGGGTTTGTTTCGAGGTTCGAGCACACTTGCTTTACATCCCCGCCTTCGACACACGAAGGATTTCCACTATGTAAGATCCCACCGGATCTCTCCTCGGTGCCGCAACACCTACAAGCTCTCGGACTCCAAAGTCCCTTACACACGCAAGTCCACCGACTCGCCGAGGCCGCACCTCAAACCACCAAGAGTTCACAACCGAACTCTAACCACCAACGAGCACACTTGCCCGTCTCCTCAAATACAAAGGAAATCTCTTTGGTGATCTAACACTTGATCACCAATTACAAACTCACTACAACACTCTCCCTATAGGATAGATATACAATGGAAGCTCAAGTGTAGTGTGAGAAAAAACAAGGAAAGAAAGCTTTGATGGAAAACTCAAGAAATCACTTTAACACTCTCTTGATAAAACTTCCCTTAAGATAGGAAATATTGGTACTCTCTTTTGTGGAGAAAACTTCTGAAATCACTTGGAAAAACTGGCTCAAGAAGTCCTCAAAATCTTAGCTTCAAACAATGACAAAACCCCCTTTTATAGAGGCCAGAAAAATCTGACCGTTGGGCTCTGTCAGAGCTACCGGTCGACCGGTCCGGTCGACCGGCAACGGTCAAAAATCCGACCGTTGCAGCCTCCGGTCGACCGGCCCGGTCGACCGCGCAACTGGAGAAGAGAGTAAACTCTCTGTCGGTCGACCGGCCCGGTCGACCGGTAATTCCCGAGAGCAAAGCTCTCTTAAGCGGTCGACCGGTCTGGTCGACCGTCCTCCAGTGCACACAGGCGTGCACGCTGTGCACGTCCGGTCGACCGACCCGGTCGACCGGCCACTGTCAGTTCTGAAAAATCAGAACTGCCAGAACCTGAAAATTTGGGATTAAGGATAGGTCTTTTTGGCTTAATAAAAATCCCATAAATACTTAGAAATTCTACAAAAATAGTTTTATGATATAGAAACATGCTTGCACAAAATCAAGGCATGTTATTGAAGATTTGACTATTTTTGTAACTTGGAAATATTGGCTCATAATAAAAACTGTTTTTCTAAAACAACATGTTTTTCCAAATTTCCATCAAATACAAAAACAAGATACACTTTAAAGCATAGTGTGTGTGGATATGATCCACTACACAATCAAGATGACATATCTAGTTTTTGACAATAGGCTCTAAGCATGGTTTTGGATATAAGATATGTAAACTATGAAATACCAAAATCCAAGATAAATATTTTGTCACAAAAAAATCTTTTTCTAAATAAAAATTCTTTTCTAAAAAGAAATCTTAAATGAAAACTTCAATCAAGAGTGTGTGTGTGATTCATACTTGAGCAATCCACCAATCTATTCTATCCTTTACATTTTAACTAAAACAAATCTTATAAAAACAAACCTAGACTCAAGTCTTCATCTTCTTGAAGTCTTCACTTGAAGTCTTCTCATCTTCTTGACTTGGTCCACATGCAATCCACCGAGCTCATCTCTAGATGTGATCTTGATGCATAGGCTCGTGAATCAACCGGTGCTAGCTTCCAATCTTGACTTTAAATCCTTTGTTGAAGCTCCACACCTACTAAGATCTTGATAAGGAATCTGTCACTAATTAAACACAAGATCATTAGTAATCATAACTTCATGAGTTGATCATCATCAAAACTAGGGTGATAGGCCTTTGGGCCAACAAGAAAATCTTGAGTTTATCATGCAAATTGCAAATATCTTGTGTGGTATAATCTTCATGGTTAATATCAAAACCGATATTGAACCATTTTATCTCGTTGATATTGGTCGGGAGGAAATCTTTTTTTTAAAAATAATAAAAAATAATTTATTTTTTCAGACAATTAGTAAAATTTGACATATTTTTGGGAAAAATTGTTGAAATTCTAATTAATTTTTGTCATTATTTTGGTATAATTCTTGGACCTAAATGTTTGTGTTAATGTCTACGAACAAATCAAGTAATTATAATTTATCCAATGATTAACTAATTAGCTGTGTTTTGGCTACTAACAAATTATATTCTACAAAAATATTAAATAAAAAAATTTAGTAAATTTTTTCTAGAAAATAATAAGAAACGAATTGATGATAATTATGTTAATAAAATTATTCTGTATGTTTTTACTAAGTGTGCGCAAACTAATAAAAATTTTATTATGATTTTCCCAACAAACTAATGTGTAAACAATAAGCACCTAGTTAAATAAAATAATCAATTAATTTTTTACCCTGACAAATGACCAAGCAATGAGTTAATTATAACTATAATTATAATAATAATAATAACAAAGCTAATCTTTATGTTTTTAATTGGTAAAAACTAATTAGGTAATTATTTCTCTAAAAGTTTCCTAACAAACCGTAGTGGAGATTTTCCATTGCGAATAATTAGATGGTCGATCCACACTACAAGTAAGAGTTTGGGTTTAGTGTATAAGTGCAAAATAATAAACACAGCACAGAAAACAGATGGAGACATAATATTTTTACATGGAAACTCTAATCTGAAAAACTACGGGGAAGAGGAGGAAAATCTACTATAATTCGCCGGTTTACAAGAATTATAGGTATGTATTAGGATTTTTTTGAGTCGAGATCTGATGAAAAACTCCCAGGTCCTCATGGAAGACCCTCTTCTCGCTGGAGAAGAATGTCATTTGTACTGAACTATAGGCCATAAGGAGGATGGATATTCACGAGATTTGCGTAGCTGCACGATGTTTATGTGCGAATTTGTTGTAACGACTACGACTGTTGGCACTTGATTATTCGAATTACATGCAGAAAATCTCATGTCAATCTCTGACTGCTCAGGCTGGAGAAAATTTCACGTTATGAACGTGGGGGGAGGTCAGGCTGCGTAACTGAAGTCGATGATCAAGGATGATTCATTATCGTAACTAAGTCAGAGATCAGACATGATCTGTTTCCAAAGTTATCTTGCGCCGAGCTGAAGTCTCCGGAAAAAAGTGACTCAATAATGGCTTGGAGCATCGGAGCTACCGGGGCAAAAGTGCCCTCAGGGCGAGAAGCAGTTTCTAAAATGGCTCTGGAGTGGCAGAGGCTTTTAGCTACTTGGACATGCGTTATGATCATGTGCGGGTCAGATTTTGACCACTACAGATGCCTCCGCTCTTTCACTTACCGAAGCTTGTCGGAGGGAAGTCGAAAGAGCAAAGTTAGTAGATGGTCTTTGAATGCCTTTAATTCTTCTGGATATTGGCGAAGAGGAGGATCTGGCCATTGATATGAATCTTAGAAATTTCGCCTGGAGATTACATGGCTGAATTATAGCTGGCTTGTTAATTAATTAGATTGGCATAAAATTTGTGACCGAAATCTTTTTGAATCCTGGCACCATAATGACTGAGATCGTGTGGCAGGGGCAATTAATGTCCTACAGATTTGATTGATCAAGGATCTTGAGATGTGGACCGACTTTCTCGAGATAATATGGGCTGACTTTTTGGAGATCCAGAACTCAAATTATAATCAGTTTGGCTCCTTCATCTATAAATAAGCAGAATCCCTGTATAGAAGTAACCTTTGCTATCTTCTTGAAAAAGTCTTGTTTCTAGATTTCTCTTCTATTGTCTTTACTGAGCCAATGCATCCTTCCCTCCTCTTCATTAGATGTGGAAAGGAATGTTGAGAGGATGGTGGTCGAGCTCTCACTGTTTGTGAGTCTGTGTGGCGTGATATGTGATTAGTGTCCATATTTGCATATTTCATATCACATCTTCACATTTATGCTATATAAATTCTGTTAATAATACTTTTCTTATATGTTTCGAAGTCCATGGCATGAAATAAAAAAGTCCAAAAAACATATTTATTTGGTGATTTTTAGAGCTTAGATATAATCATAGACTTTAGAAGCCCATTCTGCTGCAGTTGGGAGCAGAAAACAAGGAAGAAATAGCCTATACCCATACAACAGAGCAGCCGTGACCTGCACGCCTCAGCGTTGCACGCCTGGTAGCAGTATGGCCGCGGAAACGAGCCCATATGGTCGCATTTTCGTGGCTATACTGTAAGGCCACGCGTCGATCTTTGACGCCTGGCCTCATCTCAACATCCTAGAGCTCCCTGTGTTCTATAAATACCCCAGGTTTGCTAGGAAAGAAAGAGGGAGAGCTTGTAGTGTAGTTTTCTCCCCTTAGTGGATTTTTTTTCTTTTTTATTGTTTTTCTTTTCTTTTTAGATCATGTAATAGGGAAGAGAGTGATTAATATGATAGAAGAGAAAGTTTTTGTAATGAAAGGTGACACTCTATGAAAGGTTCTTCTTCTTTTATCTCTATTTGTTTCTTCTCTGACTTCTTACATGTTTAACTAATTTTTCTCTCATGGAAACTAACTACTCACCACTAACTTGCTAACTCCTTACTTGATAATCCACATGAATCTAATAACCTCTACTTGGCCTTATTTTTGCAATAGCCATGATGATGGATTCTAATACTCTAACATCTAACTCTCTATAAGCTAACATTACTTTATTTCATACTTGCTCTAGTGTAGCTTTGATGGTTTAAGTATAACTTGCACTTGTTTATTTGAGTTTGGATGTGATGAGCGATTTTATGAGTCATACTTTGAAAAGCTCTTGAACTAAGGATTAGTGATGGCCAAGGATATATGTGAGAGAACTATAACTAAGAGATTAGCAAATTAGTGGAGCCATTAGTAGTTAGTAGCCATGAGTTTTCTTTCATTTTTAGTTTGTTTTAGGAATAATCTCAAAATCACAAATACCTTCTCTTCAATATTTCTATTTTTTTCACCGTAATATTCTTTTTTCGTTGTTTCTTTTCATTTTCTTTTGATTCTTTGAAGCATAGAAGAACCGTTAATACACACACAAGCGTGAACATACCATTAATGCTTCCATCACCTCCCATCCTTGTGTATTCGACTTGTTTTGCCTCTATACTATAACAGAATTATCGAGGAAACCAAAACACACACATTTTAATTTTTTATTTCAAAACGATACTTTTCGTGCACGGTTTCCCCCGATAAATTTTGGCGCCGTTGCCAGGGATGGGAACGGTTTGATTTCACATTTTTGTTAACTTTATTCTCTATTTCTATGTACAGATTTTCAGAATCTAACAACAGCAGAATCCCACACTCTCTTGTTTCTCCCTGTTCAAGAAAGCAGGGAGTGTTGGCCCAGAGGCCTTCCACTCTAGTTTTGATGATGATTAACTCATGTAGTTATGTTTACTAATAATCTTGTGATTTTAGTTTCAGATCATTAAGCAAGATATTAGTTGGTGATTGCTTCAAAAAGAGGAGTTTGGAAGCTTTCACATGGTGATTCCAGAGCCCGAGCATCTAGATCATTCAGTGCACTCGCTCGTGGATTACGGTTTGGATCGAGTCGACTTGAAGATTGAAGATCGTCAAGAAGACTTAAGTATCCATAGTTTAGTGCGTTTTAGATCCATGTGTAAAGATTAGATAGTTGATAATGCTCAAGTTCACAACACACATAAGTTTTATGTTTTTGAATTGATTTTCATGAATAGATTGATCAAAACAAGTTTAAATGGTTTTTATGTACATTAGATGTGTTCGATTTACAAACATGCTTCATATCTTAAACAAACTTATTTTGATATGTCTATTCATGAGTTTTAGGAAAAATCAGATTTCCTATTGAAAAATCCAAGTTTGGTAAAATACAGCTTTTGGTTTTTGATAAAATTTGTAAGACACAAAAATAGTTCAAATTGCTTGATATTTGAGTTGAAATTTTTATCACATGTTTATATATCAATACAAAATGTTAAAACTATTTTTGGGGATTTTTAAAAGATTTATAAGAATTTTTAGAAATATTTTTAACATGTTTTTCTGTCCCAGAAAATTGGCTGCCAGGCCCTGGCGGTCGACCGTGTTCCAGTGCCGGTCTACCGGGTCGGTCGACCGACGTGCACAGACTTGTGCACGTTTGGCCAGACACTTGGGCGGTTGACCGTTATGGTCGACCGGCCAGAGAGCTTTACTCTCTGGAAATTTTCAGTCGACCGGCCGGTCGACCGCTGGCTCCCAACGGTCATATTTATGACCGTTGGCGGTCGACCGGGCGGTCGACCGCCAGCCGCTTTTGGCTGACAATTCAGCCAACGGCTAGTTTTAGGGTTTAGCCTATATAAACCCCATTCCTTTGGGAATTTGGCTAAGATTTTTAAGAGCAAAAATTTTCCTATTCTCTGGTTTATAAAATAAGTTTTCAAAAGTGTTTAAGAGCCAAAAAGATCTATCTTATTTGTTGTAAAGTGTTTTGTTTTATTTCAAAGAAAATTGTTTTTGGGAATTTGTTTCTTGATCCAAAAATCTACATCATTTGGTATTTTTCCCAAGAGTTTTTCTTTGATCAAAACACTTATTTTCCACACTTGAGCTATATCTTCTATCCTATTCTATTTAGGATCTTTTGTTTGTGGGAAAAGAGATTGTGTTTGTGATCTTTTGTGATCACTAATTATAAACCCTTTCATTGTTGGGTTGCTCCCTCTTCGGTAGAGGTTGAGGTTGTTGTTTACTCCCTCTTAGTGAGGTAGAGTTTGGCTGTTTGGCTACGGGCCAATCCCTCTTCGGTAGAGGTGGATTGTGTTTGTATTGCCTCGGTGGTATTGTAAGGTTGAGAGGGGAGTTCGGTACTCCTTAGTGGATTGGAAATCCTTCTCGGTGAAGGCGGGGACGTAGAGCTAGGGGCTCGAATCTCGAAACATATCTTTGTGTTTGCGTTTGATCCATTGCCTCTAAACTCTCTCTCCTTTATTTGTGTTGTGCATCATTGCATCATTCATTCATATCTTGTATGCTTGAGTTGTCCTTGCATTTGATTCATATTGCTTATCCTTATATGCTTGGATTGTGTGTGTGTGCCTCACTTGTACTTAACCACGAGAGCTTCATATAGCACCTCAACTCTTATCTAGGGGAATCAAGAGGAGTTAGTCCAGAGCCCTTCACGGGGAATTCGGCTACACTCGTTTGTTGTATTAAGTTTGTGCAAATTTGTTTTAGCTTCCGCATTTAGTTTCTAGATTAGCATTATCACCTATTCAACCCCCTCTAGGTGATTTACAATTGGTATCAGAGCCTACGCTCCTGATAATTAGGTTTAACCACCTAGGAGTGAGATTCTTGTTTGCTAATCTCCATTTGCATTTGCATTTTGCACACATTTAGTTTGGACCCATGGACTTCATGACCCCACCTATGTTTGATGCTTCCAACATTGTTATTTGGAAGACTAAGATGTCCATATACCTCCAAACCCTAAGCTTGCATGTTTTCCTTGCCGCTACCAAGAAATGCTATCTTTGTAATAGTAATCATATAGGGGCCAATGCACAAGCCCTTGAGGCTATTAGAAATACGCTTAATAAAGATTATCTTATGCTTGTTTCTAATCTTGATTCCACTTTTACAGTGTGGAACAAGTTGACCACAACTACCACGTCCGACCTTCAAATGCCAATCCAACAAGAGGAGGAATCTAGTAGGGAATCCGAGTCACAATGCTTCGTGATCCAAGGGAATGACTCCCTTGAGGTACATTCGGATACTCAACTAGATAATGCTAGTTCTTCAAGTAATGAATATGTTGATGCCAATGCTTTGAATGAAGAACTATCATTAGTTTGTGAAAAATTAATAGAAAAATATAACATTTTGAAAAAGAAGAGTCTAGGCCTTAACAATGAAAATAAAAATTTGATCTCTAGACTTGACATTGTTTTGCAAGAGAAAGTGGAGATTTCTAATGAAAGGAATTCATTGAAATCTCAATTAGACCTTGCTCTAAAAGAAAATGAATTTTTAAAATCTAAAAATGATTGCAATGTTGTTTTGAAGAAAAATGAAAAATTGTCTTCAAAAGTTGACTTTGTTTTAAAAGAAAATGATTCTTTGAAAAATAAAATAATTTCTATTTCAAATGATTTATAAATTTGTTTAAAGAAAAATGAATTTTTACAAAATAAAATTGATGCACATGTTTGCCATGCTAGTGTAGTATCACACACATCACCTATTGCATGTCATACTTCTTCTTTGATTAAAAATAATATATCCATGCTTAAGAAGAGTGTAGATTGTTTGGGCTCCACTTTGAGCCAATGTGTTGTGGCCCATACACGTTTGGAATCTTTGTTTCGAAAGAAACAAGTTCCATCTATTCATGTACACCCTCCACGGCATACACATGCTACTCACGATCACCACCATAACACCATATATGCTCATGTGTACACTTGTACATATTGTGGACGGAAGGGCCACCTTGCTAAATTTTGCTTTGATAGAATACATGTTTCAAATTTAGCAAATAAGTTTGTTTGGGTTAGGAAAGAGACTAACCCCCATGGACCCAAAAGAGTATGGGTACCAAAGACCACCCCTATTGTGTTTGATGTAGGTGTGGGCTCTCGCATGACGTGAGAGTAATGGTGCCTTGAGGTGGATGCGTTCCGAGCCTAAAGACTACTATTTGGATGCATCACTTTCAAGGGAAGTTTGGTGGGAGGACCACCTTGGTTTGGAGTACTAGAGAGGTGCCCTCATCGGTTTTGATATCGATCTCTAACTCCTATTTATTTACATACTTTCATATCATTTATTTTATAGCATGTTTTAATGTTTATAGATTATTATGATAATGCCATGATTATTAGATCTTTGACTTGCATGTATAGCTCTTGAGACACCCATGTTTAAAATGGACCATTATTTTTGTGTTCTCACCTTTGTTTTGCTATCATGTCTATCATAGTTCTAATAACATGAGGATTTACATAATAAACATGTTTATATTTATCATGTTGATTTATATCTTATTTTTGTGCTTTATGATTTGATTACATGTTTAGATGTTAGTTTTCATTAAGATTAGGACATATACTTGTACATAGAGTGGGTCACAAATAGATCTTTATATGTTTGTGCTTACACGCCTATTTGTACCCATTAGATGTGCTAGTATAGTCTAGTTTTGATGATTCATGCATTTAACTGGTATTCCCATTTTATCCATGTTTTCATGTTCATGTTTAACTTCATGTATACGTCCATCTTGTTTAAACTATTGATTATACATATACATCCTTTTGAGCTACGTGCCTTCATGCATATACATTTGTGGACTCGTTATGTTTTGGATATGTATGTATACCTTAGTTTATACTTGACATACATATGCCTTGAAGAAATCAAGTTTTGTTGATTTTCGTGTTTTAAGGAATATTGAGCTTGAATGTCTACTTTCATGATTATTTGTGTCACATAACACTTGTACACTCACTTCATTTAATTGTTTCTCATGATTGTGTTTTTCATGAGCATGATATGAGCTTTATTGATTTTGAGTGTTTTAGTGCCATGTGATTTACATAGTCTCATGAAAAATATTTTTGTTTTATTCCTTACTTGAAGGATTTCGTACTAGTTAACAAGTTTTTCATTTAACTAGTTCGTATTCTTCGTTATGGTAGATGTTCCCAAACATTCTATATTTCAAATCTATTTTTGAAAACCCCTAACTTCTAAGGGTGGTTGGATGGGAGATCATGCTCATGTATGCTTTATAGTGAAAATCATTTTAAACTTGAACATGATTGGGAGGATAGGTTATATGAGATATACACTTGATATTATTGTTGTTTCAAGTATCAATGGATTCTTTCAATTGGTATCAATATTGACATTTTTGTATACTCATATATATTGTTTTTAGTTTGGTATCATATGTTCTAAATGACAAATACTTACAATTGATATCAAGATGTTTATTTGAATAATTTCAATTGGTATCAAGATTTTTTATGTGTTTTTTTCCTCAAAAAAATTGGTATCAATGCCTTATTTATTTTCATTGGTTTATATGTTCACTTTCAATTGGTATCAAGATGCACTACTTTGACATATTTTTAATTGGTATCTTAATTGATTGTCACCCCTTATTTATATCATTTGTGTTTTAGACAAAAAGGGGAGAACATTATTTTATTTGCTTTAAACCTCTTTGTTGATTCTTTGTTTCGAACAAAAAGGAGGAGAAAAATTTATTGATTTGTTTTTACTTTAACCCCTTTGTTGATGATTGACAAAAAGGGGGAGAATTATTTGTGAGTTTAACATGCATATAAACTCATATATATATATATATATATATATATATATATATATATATATATATATATATATATATATATATATATATATATATATATATATATGCATGATTGGTACATGTTTTATGATGCATGTTTTGTTTTATTTATTAGTTTATTGTTTAATTGTTTAATTGATATCAAGAGCATTTCATTGCTATTAAGAGCATGTTTTTATTGATATCAAGAGCACGTTTTATGCATGTCTATGCATATATGTTTATGAGCTTTCATTGCATATATATTGTTTATTCCTATGCATGAGTTAAGGGGGAGCTTCTTTGAAGCTTAACTTTAATCCATGCTGTTGGTCCCAAGATGATGCCAATTGTTGGACTTGCTCTGTTGGCACTTTTGGATCTAAAATACGAAGTCAACACAAATACTAAACAAAGAAGAATTAAAGTTAAACAAATAAATAAACTTGCAATAAAGGAAAAGTAAATCTCAGAAAGTTAGACAAACGCAAACACGAGAGATTTATCCTGGTTCGGTCCTCGTGACGTACATCCAGTCCCCAAGCCACCTGATAGGTAGTAAAAAATGCATAATTGTCATCACATTTACTATCACATTTTCATATTTATTCATATAATTATGCACTATTACTAATATTTTGTTATTTAATGTGTGCAGGACTTGAGTGTTTTTAAATAAAGAATAAAAGACTAAATGAAGCCCAAAAGCCCATGTCCAAGCCCATGTCCAAGCCCAAGTGCAAAAGTACAATTACAAAATGTCAAAAGTGCAAATACAAGTGCAAATGTTGCAAATACTAAAAAGAGGGAAAGGATAGAATTCTATTCAACCCTAAATACTTGGTGGATGAGGATAAATAAGAGTGCAAGGATGAAATTCGTTTTGGAAGAGATTTGGATTTAGGGTAACTTGATTTCTAGGTTATTCCGAAATCTCAAATTAAAGAGTCGAGATGTCAGATCCAGACGGATATGCCCAGGTGGAGGACCAGATGAGACCACGCGCGAAAGCGCGCAACCAGGGATAATGCTTTGCCGCGGAAACGCGGCCAGAGCCGCGTTTCCGCGGCCATATGGATGAGGATGACAACTAGATTTTGAGGTTGTGTTTCACCGGGACTCTACTTCCTTATGAGCCTATAAATACCCCTGCAGACGTAACAGAGAGGGGCATTCAGAGACGAGGAGATTAGGGTTTTCTTTTGCTTTTCCTTAAATTTCTGCAATTTGTAATTTCGTTTTAAGCACATTGTGGAGAAGAAGGAGCTTTGTATTGGAAGACATTTTTTTCGAATAAAGGTTACCTCTTTTGCCATTTAATTCTTATCAGTTAATTTTGTTTCTTTTTTCTGTGATCTCTTGATTTTAGTTTTTAATCTGTGATCTCTTGATTCGTTTTGTTTTTCTTTCTTTCACAATTCTTCTCATTAAGTAAAATAAAAAAAATAAAAAAAATAAAAAATGATGACTAACTAATTCTTAGTGTGGTTTGCTGATCTCTTAAGCAACCCTAGGCAGTTTAGGAATTGAATAGATTGATGATCAATTTTTAGAAACCCTAGGTCTAAGATTGCCTTTCTTGAAGATTAAATTGATAGCTAGATTTCTTAATCTAGATTGCACACTTAAACAACTCTTCATAACTTCATACTTAAATACTTAGACAGCATAACTTTAAGATAACACTTTTCTTATGCTGTACTTAGAAGTTAGGATGAATCTTTGTTGAGTTTTTGGTAATGCAAACTAGTAGATTCTAATATCATCTTTTCTTGCTTGAATCTTTTTAATAAACCTGGGGTAAATCATATGTATCTCAAGATGACATTCAACATCCAAGACTTGCATTGTGGGTTGTGGTAGAAGATCAGTAAAACCATACCTCTTTAATCATATATATTTCAAATCTAATCTCTCCTTTGTCTTATTTGAAGCATACAGAGAAATCGTTCGAAAAGCTTGCATCGCATCTTCCCTGTGGATCGACCAGCTTTGGCCCTTGCTGCAGCGGATAGCATTGAGACTGAGAATCCTAACTTTAATCTTTTTCTTTTTAATTCTTAATTTCAATCAAAATTTTGGCGTCGTTCCCGGGAAAGGAACAACACGATTTTCTCAAAACTAACTCTTTTTTTCTTTCTGTTTGCAGGTTCAGAGAACAGGAAAACTAAACAGCAGCGAGGACACATAGCAACTCTGTGCCTCTGCCCTCGAAGGCAGAGCAACAGAGCCTACTTCAGAGCCGCGGGTCCGCGGCAAAAGCCGCGTTTCCGCTGCCTGAGTAGTTCACTACTTATACAGTTTTCTGCAGGTTGCTAAAAATTGCAAATTTGGCTTACTGCTGTGATATATTTTCTCTGTGATCATCCTGCAATTGCTAATTAAATAACATTAACTCATTTGTTGATAATAAAAAAAATTAGACTCTTGCATCTTAGGCACGTGTCTATTTAATTTTTTTTTAATTCTGTTGAAGAGTGCTGGCGACAAGGTACGTTTGCATTGCATATAGATTAGGAAACACTCTTGGCTGATTTACTGCTTTTTGGAGAGATTACTTTTCTACTACTTTACACGTACACAAAAATATCTTAAGGGCAAAGCCCATTAACAAGATAAGGTGGGGATTTCATCACCCTCCCTTGGCCCACAAATCATATCCGTCACACTTACAACCCTAACCTTAAGTAAAATTTGACTAGACGTTATCCCTAGGTTAACTCGGACTCACTAGGAGATTGACCGAAGGAGGAAAGTTGTTCGAAATTAACTCTTGCTAAATCGGTGTCTAGGCAGGGGATTGAGGGATGAAAGCCCGAAGATCGGTAGTTATTTAATTAAGGAACGTCTCTGACGGAAAACCTCCCACCGGTCTTGCCACCTACCTGGCCGATTAACTTATGGTTAAGGTCGACAATAGACCTCCTAAGGACAGTCTAAAGTTAGGAGTTGTCTAGGTCAAGGCTTACCCTAGAATAGGAATTTTGTTTGTTTTTCTTTTTTGTTGATTGATTGGGTGAACTTGTTTGCTAATTGTGCATGTCCGCTTGGTCGAGAGACCCACTTACATCCAGGCTAACTAGAACTAGTTCACCACCCGAGCAAAAGCCCAACTCACATATGGCACAACCACTGTCACTCCAAGATAGGTTCAATCCTATTAGGACCTCTCTTTCTTCTTGCATCAAGCTTACTGATGAAGGTGTTGACCAATTTGAGCTCAAGCCACAATACATCAACACTCTTCCCATATTTCATGGACTTGAATCTGAGGATGCATACTTCTTCATAAGGGAATTTGAAGAAGTATGTCTAATGATGAAGATACCCAAGTTAGGAGAAGATGTCATCAAACTTAGGTTTGTCCCCTTTGCTTTGAAGGATTTAGCAAAGAAATGGCTCTACAGTCTAGAGGCCGGTTCAATATCTTCTTGGGATAATTTCGTTACGGCCTTCTTAAAGAAATTTTATCCCGTCCATAAGACTGCACTAATTAGGAAGAGCATCTTACAGTTTAAGCAAACAGCCAATGAACCTTTTGGAAATATTTCGAACGTTTTAAGGACCTCCTTGCCCAATGCCCTCAACATGGGATAGAGAAATGGCGACTTTGCCAAGTTCTATATGATGGATTAGAATATCAAACTAAAACGCTGTTAGAATCCATGTGCCAAGGAGGATTTTTGCAAAAGAATGAAAATGAAGGATGGTTATTATATGAAGAATTAGCTGATAATACCATCCAATGGGAACCTACTCCGGAAAAATTTAGGACTAATGACCCTACTTCTTCTAAAGGAGGTATCCATTCCATTGAGGCCAACATAGCAACCGATGCTAAGTTAGCTGCTGTAATGCGAAGACTAGAGGCTCTTGAAACTAAAGAACCAGTCTCTGTGAACAAAGTCAGCCCAACATCTTCGGCGGGCTGTACTTATTGTCAAGATTTGAACCATGTGTTCGAGGAATGTCCCGTCTTTATCGCACATCAAAGCTTGCCCAAACATATGAGTGCAGCCTTCACAAGGCCCGCCAACAATCCATATTCGCCCACCTACAATCTCGGTTGGAGAAATCATCCCAATTTTTCATGGGGCCCAAGCAACAATGATCAAAGTAGGCCCAAATTCTCCAACAATTTTCAAAATCCGCCCTATCAACAAAATTTCCCTAGTCAAAATCCTCCACCATCTTTCCAAAATTCGCAAATGGAGACAAGACTCTCAAATTTGGAAACAAAGGTGGACACTCTAGTTAAAAGCCACGACACGCTGGCTCAAGTCTTAACTAGGATGAGATCCAATTGAACCAACAAGAGAGACAGAGGGGAACTCTACCGAGTCAACCATTGCCAAATCCTAGGAATCCTAGGCTAGCCAATGAGGCTCAAGACCCAAACCAGTGTAACTTGGTTCATACACTAAGATCGGGGAAACAAGTTGATAATCAAGTATCCATGCCACAGGATCCATCTCAGTCATCCATTCCATCTAGCTCCACTCCTTCTCTACCCAGCTCCAATGAAACTGAAGTTGAAAAGTCAGCAGGACAGGTGCACCAGCCTATAGCCCCATTTTCAAATAGGCTTAGAAGCAACAACAATGCACATATGGAGAAACTACTAGAGGTGTTTAATCAAGTTAAGCTCAACATCCCACTTCTTGATGCAATCCAACAGGTCCCTAGTTATGCCAAATTCCTTAAGGACATGTGCACCAAGAAAAGAAAGACAAATGTGCCTAAGAAGGTTTTTCTAGCCACTAACATTAGTGAGCTATTGTCCAACCAGATCCCAGTCAAGTACAAGGACCCTGGTTGCCCCACCATCTCTTTCACCATAGGTCGAGCTGAAATCAATCGAGCACTCCTCGATTTAGGAGCTAGCATTAATTTGCTCCCTTTCTCCGTATATCAACAACTTGGATTAGGTGAACTCAACCCAACCCAAGTTACTATTCAATTGGCTGATCGCTCAATCAAAGTTCCTAGGGGAGAGATCAATGATGTCCTCATACGGGTGGGAGAATTCATTTACCCAGTCGATTTCATTGTTTTAGAGACACAACCTGTGTCTAATCCTAGGTCCCAAACTCCCGTCATCTTAGGACGACCATTCCTAGCAACCGTAAATGCAATCATAAATTGTAGAAATGGATTCATGAGATTGACTTTTGGGGATATGACCAAGGAAGTCAATGTTTTCAACCTAGGTAAGCATCCCTACGATATGACCGACCAACCCTTTGAGGTTAACTTCATTGAAAACATGACGAGTGAGCACAATGAGGAGATCATACTAGAGTCAGAGGAAGAGGAAAACTTAGAATCAAGTGATCTCAACCTTGATGAGATCGAATGGGCAGCAAATCCTAGTTCTATAGAGATGGAAAAGTCAAGCTTAACACCTCCACCCATCGAGCCACCTCCTTCTTTGGAGTTAAAGGCCTTGCCTAAACATCTTAGGTACGCCTACCTAGGTGAACAAGAGACGTTACCAGTCATAGTTGCATTCAATTTGACTAATAAGCAAGAGGAAGACCTACTGACAACCCTTAGGAGACATAGGGAAGCCATTGGTTGGACTATGGCAGATATCAAGGGACTGAGCCCTACGATAGTCCAGCATCGAATCCATCTAGAGGAAGGGGTTAAACCGAAGAGGGATCCACAGCGTAGGCTAAACCCACTTATGTAGGAGGCTGTACAAGCTGAAATAGTGAAACTGTTAGATAATGGGATCATTTATCCCATTTCCGATAGCGAATGGGTTAGCCCAATGCATGTGGTCCCTAAGAAGTCCAGCTTTACTGTGGTAGAAAACGACAATCATGAGTTAGTGCAAACACGATTGCCTACCAAGGTTAGAGTATGTGTAGACTATCGCAAGTTGAACGCCACCACTAGGAAAGATCATTTTCCTCTCACATTTATCGACCAAATGCTAGAACGATTAGCCGGTCATGAGTATTACTGTTTCTTGGACGGTTATTCAGGGTATAACCAAATCCCTATAGCCCCGGAGGACCAAGAAAAGACAACGTTCACGTGCCCATTTGGGACATTTGCCTATCGTCGAATGCCGTTCGGCCTATGTAATGCCCCCGCCACATTCCAACGTTATATGTTAAGCCTTTTCTGATATGGTCGAGTGCTTCTTAGAGATTTTCATGGACGACTTCTCCGTCTATGGAAATTCATTTGACCAATGTCTCCATCACTTGGAGCTAGTACTGAATAGGTGCACTGAAAAGAACTTGACCCTCAATTGGGAAAAGTGCCACTTCATGGTGCAGCATGGGATTGTCCTAGGTCATGAGATATCAAGGGAAGGGATCAAAGTAGACAAGGCTAAGGTGGAGATCATAGCCAAACTTCCAATTCCACGATGCGTGAAGGACATTTGGTCTTTCTTAGGACACGCTGAGTTTTACCGTAGGTTCATTAAGGATTTTAGCAAAATTGCTAGACCCTTTACAAACCTTCTAGCTAAAGACGTGCCCTTCATCTTTGATGATAGGTGTAATAGTGCGTGGGAGAATTTGAAAGTGAAACTTATCTCTGCACCTATCATCTCACCTCCGGACTGGTCCAAACCTTTTGAGATCATGTGCGATGCCTCAGATTTTGCGATAGGCGCTGTTTTAGGACAGCGTAAGGATAACAAGCAGCACGTGATCTACTATTCGAGTAGGACGCTCAATGGCGCCCAAATGAACTATACTACAACCGAGAAGGAATTCTTGGCAGTAGTGTTCGCTTTGGAGAAATTCCGCCCATACCTACTTGGGACCAAGACCACGATTTTCACTGACCATTCTGCACTTCGATACCTTATGCTAAAAAAGGATGCGAAGGCCCGACTCATTCGTTGGATCCTTCTCCTTCAAGAATTTGATCTTGAAATTCGAGATAAAAAAGGTGTTGAAAATGTTATCGCAGACCATCTCTCTCGTGTGCCAAACGCACCTCCCGACGAACTGCCCATCAATGACAATTTTCTCGATGAACAACTTCTAGCCATCTCTAAGGAACCATGGTTTGCTGACATAGTAAATTACTTAGTCACAAACCAAATACCACCTAATTGGTCAAAACAGGATAGATACCGATTCTTGTCTCAAGTTCGGTATTACATGTGGGAAGATCTTTACCTTTTCAAATATTGTAGCGACCAAATTATTAGGAGATGTGTCCCCGACGAGGAAACTAGGAGCGTTCTAGCCTTTTGTCACGAGTTTGCTTGCGGTGGATACTTTGGTCCCCGCAAAACTGCCGAAAAGATCCTGCAAAGTTGCTTTTATTGGCCAACTGTGTTTAAAGACGCATTCGAGTATTGCAAAAACTTGCACAAGATGTCAAATGATAGGAAGAATTTCCAAACAAAATATGATGCCCCTAAATCCAATTCTAGAAGTAGAACTTTTCGATGTCTGGGGCATTGATTTTATGGGACCCTTCCCTAATTCGTTTGGGCACCAATACATCTTGTTAGCCGTAGATTATGTATCAAAATGGGTTGAAGCCGTCCCTGTCAAGACAAATGACAACAAAGTTGTTGTCAAATTCTTGAAAGAAAATATCATCTCGCGCTTTGGAACCCCTCGTGCCATTATTGGTGACGATGGTACGCATTTTTGCAATAGAACTTTTGAAGCTCTTATGCGAAATACGCCATAACTCACAAGTTGTCTACGCCCTACCATCCTCAAACTAGCGGACAGGTAGAAGTTTCCAATAGGCAAGTCAAGCTTATCTTGGAGAAAACTGTGAATCAGAATAGGAAGGACTGGTCCACCAAACTGGTGGATGCCCTATGGGCATATAGGACTGCCTTTAAGACGATTCTAGGAATGTCTCCCTACAGACTAGTCTTTGGAAAGGCTTTCGACCTTCCTGTTGAGCTAGAGCACCGGGCCTTATGGGCAATTAAGCAGCTGAATTTCGATCTAGATAAGGCCGATGAGCTTCAGAAATTGCAAATTTCTGAACTAGAGGAATTAAGGAACGAAGCATATGACAATGCGAAAATTGCGAAGGATAGGGTTAAGGTTTTTCATGATAAGTTCATCACGAGAAAAACTTTTGTCCAAGGACAAAAAGTTTTACTCTATAACTCTAGACTTCATTTCTTTCCCGGCAAGTTAAAATCAAGATGGACAGGGCCCTTCATTGTTAAGACTGTGTTTCCACACGGAGCCATAGAGATCTACGACCCGAAAAATGGCAATACATTCAAGGTAAATGGTCAACGTCTTAAAATCTTTTTGGAATTAGTACCGGAAGTAAATACAGCCATGGGTCTTTTTGACCCACTGTATCGGTAACTATATCTTTTTGTCAATTCATGCATCCATGCATTTCATTCATACATTAGGGACAATGCATGAAACAAGTGTGGGGGAAGGGTATGTAAAGTAATAAAAAAATTTAAAAAATAAAAAAAAATATATATATATATATAAATTTGTTTATTCTTTTTCTCTTTAGTTGTTCTAAAATAATAAAAAAATGAAAAATAATAAAAATAAAAAAATAAAAATTTTTTTTTTATAAAAAGGACAATATTTTGACTTATCTTTTGAAAGAAACCTGAGTTAGTTTTAAGAATTAGGAAAATCATGATTAGGATTTCTAAAAACTTGGTCAAAATAAATAAATTATTTAATTTTTAGGTATAAGAGGAGAAATTGAATAAGTAATTAGTCTTGATTTTTACCTTAATGAAATGTGCATACCTAATGCATATCTAGGATTCTAAGACAAAGACCCTTGTGCCTCATTTAAAAAAAAAAATCACTAATTAAGCTGGATACATGTGCCTCAAGAAGCATAAGTATTCATGCCTAAAGGTGAGTTTATAAATAAGCGTCCTTAGTTTTGAGGCCTAGTTCACTCGAATTTGAGTCCGAAGGGTGTTTTCTCACCCGGTGCCCTAAAAACAACCAGTTTGGGAGTCACCGACTTTAAGTTCGCTACATCGGTGGATTAGAAAGCCTAAGAAAACTAAGAAATATTATATATATATTAACACATCTAATAGTCAATTAGTTAGGTATGAGGGCCTCAAGAAGCCTTGATACTTACACGAAAGAAAATTAGATGAGTTATATATATTAAAAAAAAATCATAATAATAATAAAGAGGCATGAGAGTCCAAGTTAAGGAATTCTTAGATTCACAAGGATGCGTATGACTTTTGGTAACGAAAAAGACTATACAAACATTCAATTTTGATCCTTACCTAAAATGAATAACAATTCACTTTATTAAGACTAAGTTTAAGAATGAATAAAAATGATAATCCTAAAACTTATAGACTACTTAGTCTCTTCAAATATATTTCGAATATTTTCCTTTTTATGGATTTTGTGGGTGTAATCCGCTGAAAACCCTCACGAGACAACACTCGTCCTCTAGGGTAACCTAGGGGTTTAACGGCTTGTTGCACATGCTAAGTGCAACCGTGATTCCTACGAAAGTGAGTTAGCTAGATTAGTTTTTCTTTTTGATTTTTACTCGAGGACGAGCAAAAAGATAAGTGTGGGGGTGTGATAGGTAGTAAAAAATGCATAATTGTCATCACATTTACTATCACATTTTCATATTTATTCATATAATCATGCACTATTACTAATATTTTGTTATTTAATGTGTGCAGGCCTTGAGTGTTTTTAAATAAAGAATAAAAGACTAAATGAAGCCCAAAAGCCCATGTCCAAGCCCAAGTGCAAAAGTACAATTATAAAATGTCAAAAGTGCAAATACAAGTGCAAATGTTGCAAATACTAAAAAGAGGGAAAGGATAGAATTCTATTCAACCCTAAATACTTGGTGGATGAGGATAATAAGAGTGCAAGGATGAAATTCGTTTTGGAAGAGATTTGGATTTAGGGTAACTTGATTTTCAAGTTATTCCGAAATCTCAAATTAAAGAGTCGAGATGTCAGATCCAGACGGATATGCCCAGGTGGACGGACCAGATGAGGCCACGCGCGAAAGCGCTGCCAGGGATAATGCTTTGGCCGCGGAAACGCGGCCAGAGCCGCGTTTCCGCAGCCGTATGGATGAGGATGACAACCAGATTTTGAGGTTGTGTTTCACCGGGACTCTTCCTTATGAGCCTATAAATACCCCTGCAGACGCAACAGAGAGGGGCATCCAGAGACGAGGAGATTAGGGTTTTCTTTAGCTTTTCCTTAAATTTCTGCAATTTGTAATTTCGTTTTAAGCACATTGTGGAGAAGAAAGAGCTGTGTATTGGAAGACATTTTTTTCGAATAAAGGTTACCTCTTTTGCCATTTAATTCTTATCAGTTAATTTTGTTTCTTTTTTCTGTGATCTCTTGATTTTAGTTTTTGATCTGTGATCTCTTGATTCGTTTTGTTTTTCCTTCTTTCACAATTCTTCTCATTAAGTAAAATAAAAAAAAAAAAAAATAAAAAATGATGACTAACTAATTCTTAGTGTGGTTTGCTGATCTCTTAAGCAACCCTAGGCAGTTTAGGAATTGAATAGATTGATGATCAATTTTTAGAAACCCTAGGTCTAAGATTGCCTTTCTTGAAGATTAAATTGATAGCTAGATTTCTTAATCTAGATTGCACACTTAAACAACTCTTCATAACTTCATACTTAAATACTTAGACAACATAACTTTAAGATAACACTTTTCTTATGCTGTACTTAGAAGTTTGGATGAATCTTTGTTGAGTTTTTGGTAATGCAAACTAGTAGATTCTAATATCATCTTTTCCTGCTTGAATCTTTTTTAATAAACCTGGGGTAAATCATATGTATCTCAAGATGACATTCAACATCCAAGACTTACATTATGGGTTGTGGTAGAAGATCAGTAAAACCATACCTCTTTAATCATATATATTTCAAATCTAATCTCTCCTTTGTCTTATTTGAAGCATACAGAGAAATCGTTCAAAAAGCTTGCATCGCATCCTTCCCTGTGGATCGACCAGCTTTGGCCCTTGCTGCAGCGGATAGCATTGAGACTGAGAATCCTAACTTTAATCTTTTTCTTTTTAATTCTCAATTTCAATCACCACTCGCTTGAGATTTTCCTTTATCCTTGATTTTGTACACCCAAAATCACAACAATGCACACCACTTGACAAATCCCCTTTGCTAAATGTGTACACCTTCTCTACAACCAAGAGAGTAATCACCACCTTGTACAACTTGCTTCTACACCAAGAAGACACCCGTGTACAATGATTTCTTTGAGGATTACAACACTTCCTATAAGCCTTGGTACAGTGTATGAACGTGGACAAGGGCTAGTATAGGAGAAAACTTCAGAGAACTTCACTATGGAGTTGGAATTTTGTGAAGAACTGAAGTGAGAACAGCTTTCAAGATTGACAGAATTTTTTTGATTTAGAAAACTGAAGATTAGGATTGGTATTTGGCCTTTAGATTAACAACTCTTTATATAGCTACACTCTAGGGTAAGTTAGCGTAGTTACAGGTGCAATTCAAAAGTTTAAAACGTTGGAAAACGTTGCACAAAAGACCAGATAACAGAAACTGTCCAACAGTCAGAAACTGCCTATAGTCGACTTGCCTTTTGAGTTAGTCGACTATACTAGGCAAATTTTCAAAGGGTAGTCGACTACTAATGGGTATTAGTTGACTAGGTCAAGATAAGTTCAAGTGACAGGTTTCTGGATAACTGAACCAAGTCGACTGCAACTTCTTTATAAGTCGACTAGGCCAGTGATTAGTCGACTAGGGGAAATGGTTAGTCGACTACAATTGTCTATTAGTCGACTATGTCTTCTGTCAAGTCGACTAATGGACAAACAGAGAGTTGGGTATAAAGTGAGACACAGGATTAGTCGACTTGGATTTGGTCAAGTCGACTACACTATGTGTTAGTCGACTTGAAAGAGGTATTAGTCGACTAATTGACTCTGATATGTGTGTGCGCATCAAGGCTTTTGACATGCTATTTCATATTTACAATACACATCATATCAGCTCTCTTTGGGAAGTCTTGATCATGACGAACTCTTGATTAGTCTTGTATTAGAGCTCCAAATGAAATGCTTCACAAAGTCTTCATCAAAACAAGTTCCAACATTCTCCCCCTTTTTGATTATGACACGTTGTGTGCACAAGTACTCCACCTGCAGAAAATAGTTTATATTTTCCTCCCCCTACAGAAATTGGGTTATGACAGATATAGAAATACTTTGTTCTCCCCCTGCAACAAATATATCATTAAATATATATATTCTCATCAATTTTTTATATGGTACCTGCAAAATAAACGTTAGATGGTACCAATCATAAAAGAACACAATTAACCTTTAGGAGTCCAAATCCATTTAGAATTTGGTTTCCACCTGTTAGTATACACATAATTGCATGAATCACATATATCATGAATGTATGATGCAATATATGTATTTTTATCAATAGTGCTTAAATTCTTAGGAATCCATATAAACTTATTCTTCATCCTTTTTGAAACATGATTAGACTTTCTTTTCACATATGGATTACTAACATATGAAGATTTTTCAATATATTAAATACCATAATTATTATGTGACAAGTTTTGAAAAGATAACAAATCATTCAAATTTTCTTTTCCTTGATTGAACTTAGTCACATTTTTCAAAATATCTTCATATTTCTTTTTGAAAACCAACATGTCTTTATCCAATATAGAAATCCTTTCATTCAAAGACATAGTTTCCTTTTTAAGAAAAATATTTTCTTTTATAAACTTCTCATTATCATTTTTCAAAGATGATATTACTTTTTCAAACTCATCTTTTTGAGAGTTTATAGAAGAAACTTGTAAAGCATAACATGAATTTTCATTAAAAAGTTTTTCATTTTCTTTTGATAAAACTTTATTTTTTAGTTTTTCATTTTTCAGATCATTAAATAATTCATGAAATGCATCAGAAAGTTCAGTAAACGATACCTCATCATCTTCTATCGCTATGTAACATAGGTTGACACGTTCAGTGGTTTCTTCTTCGTCAGAGGAAGAGGAATCACTTTTGTCCCATGAGGCTTCGTAGTCTTTTATCTTTCTGAAATTTTGCTCTTGTATTTGCCTTTATTTTTGAGCAATGGGCAATCCTTCTTCAAATGACCTGTTTTGTTACTATTAAAGCATTTTAATTTACCTTGCTTTAAAAATCTCCTGAATTTCTTTGAAAGCATTGTCATCTCCTCTTCATTGTCATCGGAATCGTCCGTGTCGGAGGATGCATGGAAGGTAATTTCTTTCTTCTTTGAGTGGTGTTGTCGTTCTTCCTTCTTTCTTTCTTCCAATTGCACTTCATATGCCATTAGATTACCAATTAGGTTTTCTAACGACAAAGTTGAGAGATCATTGGCTTCTTCAATTGCTGTTGTCTTCTTCTCCCATTCTGGTGTGAGTGCACGAAGGATCTTGCGATCTTTTTCGACTTGGGTGTAGTCCTTTCCAAGGGATGCTAAGGAATTGGTAATGTCGGTGAATCTTGTAACCATTTCGGATATGGTTTCATTCTCCTCTATTTTGAATAATTCAAACCTGTGGACAAGAACAGATATTTTAGACTCTTTAACTTTATTTGTGCCTTCGTGTGTTACCTGAAAAGTATGCCATATTTGATGTGCAGAAGTAGCTGTTGACACACGGTTGAACTCTTCTTTGGTTATGGCACAGAATAGGGCATTCATCGCTTTGGCATCAAGGTTCGCATTCTTCTTTTGATCATCACTCCAAGCGTTGTAGTTGGTTGCTGGCTTGGTATACGATGCTTCTATAATGTTTCAAAGTTCGTAGTTGATCGATTGCAAGTAGATCTTCATTCTACACTTCCAATAGTTGTAGTTGGATCCGTCAAATAGCGGTGGACATTGTGTAGAATGTCCTTCTTTGAATTGTGACGAAGGAAACTCTGTTGCCATCCTTGCTTGTTGTTGTTGACTAGGTATGCCGGGCTTGTATGCCGGTTCAGGGTATGCAGGGCTCTGATACTAAATGTAGGACTTGCTCTGATACCAAATGTTGGTCCCGAGATGATGCTAATTGTTGGACTTGCTCTGTTGGCACTTATGGATCTAAAATACGAAGTCAACACAAATACTAAATAAAGAAGGATTAAAGTTAAACAAATAAATAAACTTGCAATAAATGAAAAGTAAATCTCAGAAAGTTAGGCAAACGCAAACACGAGAGATTTATCCTGGTTCGGTCCTCATGACCTACATCCAGTCCCCAAGCCACCCGCTTGAGATTTTTCTTTATCCTTGATTTTGTACACCCAAAATCACAACCATGCACACCACTTGACAAATCCCCTTTGCCAAATGTGTACACCTTCTCTACAACCAAGAGAACAATCACCACCTTGTACAACTTGCTTCTACACCAAGAAGACACCCGTGTACAATGATTTCTTTGAGGATTACAACACTTCCTATAAGCCTTGGTACAGTGTATGAACGTGGACAAGGGCTAGTATAGGAGAAAACTTCAGAGAACTTCACTATAGAGTTGGAATTTGGTGAAGAATTGAAGTGGGAACAGTTTTCAGGATTGGCAGAATTTTTTGATTTAGAAAACTGAAGATTAGGATTGGTATTTGGCCTTTAGATTAACAACCCTTTATATAGCTACACTCTAGGGTAAGTTAGGATAGTTACAGGTGCAATTCAAAAGTTTAAAATGTTGGAAAACGTTGCACAAAAGACCAGATAACAGAAACTGTCCAACAATCAGAAATTGCCTATAGTCGAATTGCCTTTTGAGTTAGTCGACTATACTAGGCAAATTTCCAAAGGATAGTCGACTACTAATGAGTATTAGTTGACTATGTCAAGATAAGTTCAAGTGACAGGTTTCTGGATAACTGAATCAAGTCGACTGCAACTTCTTTATAAGTCGACTAGTCAGTGATTAGTCGACTAGGGTAAATGGTTAGTCGACTACAATTGTCTATTAGTTGACTATGCCTTCTGTCAAGTCGACTAATGGACAAACAGAGAGTTGGGTATAAAGTGAGACACAGGATTAGTCGACTTGGATTTGGTCAAGTCGACTACACTATGTGTTAGTCGACTTGAAAGAGGTATTAGTCGACTAATTGACTCTGATATGTGTGTGTGCATCAAGGCTTTTGACATGCTATTTCATATTTACAATACACATCATATCAACTCTCTTTGGGAAGTCTTGATCATGACGAACTCTTGATTAGTCTTGTGTTAGAGCTCCAAATGAAATGCTTCACAAAGTCTTCATCAAAACAAGTTCCAACACATGCATATATAACTCCATGAGTTTTGTCATCATCAAAAAGGGGGAGATTATTGGCCTAGAGGCCTTCCACTCCAGTTTTGATGATGATTAACTCATGTAGTTATGTTTAGTAATAATCTTGTGATTTTAGTTTCAGATCATTAAGTAAGATATTAGTTGGTGATTGCTTCAAAAAGAGGAGTTTGGAAGCTTTCACATGGTGATTCCAGAGCCCGAGCATCTAGATCATTCATTGCACTCGCTCGTGGATCGCGGTTTGGATCCAGTCGACTTGAAGATTGAAGATCGTCAAGAAGACTTAGGTATCCATAGTTCAGTGTGTTTTAGATCCATGTGTAAAGATTAGATAGTTGATAATGCTCAAGTTCACAACACACACAAGTTGTATGTTTTTGAATTGTGTTTCATGAATAGATTGATCAAAACAAGTTTAAATGGTTTTTATGTATATTAGATGTGTTCGATATACATACATGCTTCATATCTTAGACAAACTTATTTTGATATGTCTATTCATGAGTTTTAGGAAAAATCAGATTTTCTATTGAAAAATCTAAGTTTGGTAAAATATAGTTTTTGGTTTTTGATAAAATTGTAAGACACAAAAATAGTTCAAATTGCTTGATATTTGAGTTCAAATTTTTATCACATGTTTATATATCAATGTAAAATGTTAAAACTATTTTTGGGGATTTTTAAAAGATTTATAAGAATTTTTAGAAATATTTTTAACATGTTTTTCTGTCCAAGAAAATTGGCTGCCAGGCCCTGGCGGTCGACCGAGACGGTCGACCGTGTTCCAGAGCCGGTCGACCGGGTCGGTCGACCGACGTGCACAGACTTGCGCACGTTTGGCCAGACACTTGGGCGGTCGACCGGCCAGAGAGCTTTGCTCTCTGGAAATTTTCGGTCGACCGCTGGCTCCCAACGGTCATATTTATGACCGTTGGCGGTCGACCGGGCGGTCGACTGCCAGCCGCTTTTGGCTGACAATTCAGCCAAAGGCTAGTTTTAGGGTTTGGCCTATATAAACCCTATTCCTTTGGGATTTTGGCTAAGAGTTTTATGAGCAAAAATTTTCCTATTCTCTTGTTTATAAAACAAGTTTTCAAAAGTGTTTAAAAGCCAAAAGGATCTATCTTATTTGTTTTAAAGTGTTTTGTTTTATTTCAAAGAAAATTGTTTTTGGGAATTTGTTTCTTGATCCAAAAATCTACATCTATTTGGTATTTTTCCCAAGAGTTTTTCTTTGATCAAAACACTTATTTTCTACACTTGAGCTATATCTTCTATCCTATTCTATTTAGGATCTTTTGTTTGTGGGAAAAGAGATTGTGTTTGTGGTCTTTTGTGATCACTAATTGTAAACCCTTTCATTATTGGGTTGCTCCCTCTTCGGTAGAGGTTGGGGTTGTTGTATACTCCCTCTTGGTGAGGTGGAGTTTGGTTGTTTGGCTACGGGCCTATCCCTCTTCGGTAGAGGTGGATTGTGTTTGTATTGCCTCGATGGCATTGTAAGGTTGAGAGAGGAGTTCGGTACTCCTTAGTGGATTGGAAATCCCTCTCGATGAAGGCGGGGACGTAGAGCTAGGGGCTCGAACCTCGAAACATATCTTTGTGTTTGCGTTTGATCCATTGCCTCTAAACTCTCTCTCCTTTATTTGTGTTGTGCATCATTGCATCATTTATTCATATTTTGTATGCTTAAGTTGTCCTTGCATTTGATTCATATTGCTTATCCTTATATGCTTGGATTGTGTGTGTGTGTGCCTCACTTGTTTTTAACCACGAGAGCTTCATATAGCACCTCAACCCTTATCTAGAGGAATCAAGAGGAGTTAGTCCAGAGCCCTTCACGGGGAATTCGGCTACACTCGTTGGTTGTATTAAGTTTGTGCAAATTTGTTTTAGCTTCCGCATTTAGTTTCTAGATTAGCATTATCACCTATTCACCCCCCTCTAGGTGATTTACAGGGAGTTGTTGCCCATTTCTTTTTTAGGGGGTATCGTTAATTGCATATATCTGTGTATTCTGCTGTTAGATTTTCCGTTTAGATTACCTGTGCACTGTAATAATTAAGAACTAAAATACGGTAATTGGATGTTTTAAAAATAGTTTAGTCATTTGCATCTAGGCACATGTCGATTTTAATCCAATATCATGTATTTTGTTCTTTTATTGTTGTGATCTCGATCAAGGTGTATATATTGCATTGCATATACTAACACATGGGTGATTTTCTCTCTTTTGTATTCATTCTTATCTATATTGCATACTTGCACGAATAGAAAATTAAGGGCAAAACCCAACATAAGATAAGGCAGGGAAGTCATTACCCTCTCTTAGCCCAAAAATCACCTCCCCACTCACACAACCCAAGTCTAAATAAAACTTGTTAGATGTTGGCCCCTGGGGACATCTCGAACTCATTTAAGAGATTGACTTAAGGAAAAAGTTGCTAGATTTTGACTTTTATCAAATCGGTGTCAAAAGTTAGAGATTGAGAGGCAAAACCTTGAAGAACAGTGATTTGACATAATTAGGCCCGTTGCTCCAGTACGAATACCTCCCACTGGTCTTACCCTGCCTGATTGATTAACTTGTGATCACATTACTCCAATATACCTCCCGTAGATAGTCTAACTTGTTAGGAGTCGTCTAGGTCTAGGTCAACCCTAGTATAGGCTTATTTTTGAAATTTTCTATTTGTTTATTTGTTTGTTTGTTTATTTTTTTCATTTTTGTGATTGTTGTGATAAAATAGAATATAAGCAAAATTTTTCCAACCAAATGAATCTATTTTTTACCCCGACCTCATTTGAATCGGACAACTCCAACCCGGCTATGAACAATATGAACCAGCCATATAGGTCGGATTTGGTTTATCCGAATCAATAAGACCCATACCCCCAATCTTATGACCATAATTTTCAAAATAATTTTCATTCTTTACAGAATCAATGGGGATTCACCTCCCCCGAGTTAAATTATAAATCACCTTGTCCGCCATCTTCTTTCTCACATTCTCCTTCACATACTCTTTTTTTCTGAACCACCAATTGAAGTAAAATCAGAGTTACAAAAGAGTATGGAATCCATGTTAGAGGCTCAAAAATAATTTGAAAACATGATGGCCTTATCATATCCACAGAGTTTTCAAAATCTATGTAGTTCTTTTCCAGAACCACCAAAAGAAAAATTACTGTTGGATAAGACTATGGAACTCTTGCAGGAGTTTTAATGACAATTTCAAATCATGTTCAACTTCCAATGTCCACCAAATTTTCAGGATTCATATTTTCTCTTTCCAGACCTATCTCCCCAAGAAGAAATATCCGACTTGGAAAAGAGTATATAATGCTTGCAGGATAAGATGTAAAATCATGAAAATTTTGCTTCCCAGTCTATCAATAGGTTCGAATCAAAATAGAGTCAATTGGCCAACTCCCATAGGAATGAGAAAACTTTCTCTTATCAATCATTTGCCATTTCTGATATCATCAACTCTATTGATATGACCCAAGAATCATGTTATTTTAGAAATCAAGATTCAATTTCATCATACCAACCTAAACTTGACCAAAATCAAATCCTTGATATTTTGGCAAGTTATCCATTCCCTGAAATTGAACTTGAAGATGAATGTGAACCTGAGCTTCAATTTAGCGATTCGAGTCCAATCCTTGAATCAATATCGGCTCTAGTAGTGTTACCTAAACTAAGTAACATTCTTGAGCCAGTTTTGATTCCTATAATTCCTGAACTTGAATCAATTATTTTACCCATTCACATTCCTTCCATGGACGAAAATCAAGATTCAATTTCATTACATCTATTTGAACTTGCCCAAATTTAAGAACCACCTTAACGTTTTGGCAAGTTATCCTTTTTCTAAAATTGAACTTGAGCATGAATGTGATCCTGATCCACAAGTTGGTGATTTCATTTCATTTTTTGATTCAATAATGACTCCCATATCTTTATCAGATTTTTATTTCATATTCTAGAGTCAACATTGAACCCTGTACCAGTACACCGTGAAATAGAATCACCAATATTTTACGATAACATTCCGTTAATAGGAAAAGTGTGTGAACATCAATTCTTTGGTTTGGACCCCATTTTTAAACCATTTTCGACTCCCACTTTTGAATCTCGATTTGATCTAAGTCTAATTTTTGATTCGGTATTTATTCCTATACTGTTTGAGCTCAAATCAATCATCTTTCACAACCACACTTCATTGTTGGACAAAGGTGTTGAATAAAATGACTCAAGAATTATTATTGAAAATTAAAAATTGGATGGGGATAATCTTTTAAATAAGACCATATACTTCATTATTCTTTTCATGGGTCATGTTAGAGAGGTCACTGGTGGATTTCTGCGAATTTCACAATCCTTGGATTGGGCCGCATTTCATGGACCAATCAAACCACCACCAGCATGATGTAATTTTTCCTTCTTTATTTTGTTTTACGCATATACACATTCACGATGCATTGAGGATAATGCACGAGATAAGTGTGAGGGAGGGATTACTAATGTAGTTTGTTTTAAATTTTCTTTCTTTTACACTTCTTTTTAAGAAGTTTTTAGATTATTCTCTTTTGTATAGAAACCCTTTTTCTTTTTTTTTTACAGAATTTTTTGAAATAAGATAAATAATTTTGATTTATTTTTAAGAAAGTTAAGAGGATTTTAGGAATTAAGAAGACCAAAATTATGACTTCTTAAACCGATTCAAAATAATAGATTTTATTTAAATTTTAGGATAAGGAAGTAAGATTGGAAGGATAATTTGATCTTAAACTTTTTGCCTTAGATATATGAACTTCATACTTAACATAATTTTTGGGATGAAAACAAAGATTAAAAATGCCACAAAAAATATAAAAATACAAAAAATGAAAAAAATTACTTACTAAGCTGGGTAATTATGCCTTAAGAAGCATGCTTATTCACGCCTAAACAGTGGACAAAAATAAAATAATTCTCCTTACTTTTGTGACTTTGTTTACTCGAGTTAAGCCCGAGAGATATTTTCTCATCTGGCGCTCTAAAATCATCTGGTTTGGGAGTCACCGGCTAAAAGCTCACTACCCAGGTAAACTAGAAAGTCTAAGAAAATTAAAGAAAGAATACACATACACACACACATACAAATAAATGACATGAAAGTTAGAGTTGATATCTCAATTTTTTTCACTATTCACAAATTGCATATTATTTAAGAGTTTTATGAAAGATCAAAGACTCAATTCAATTTTAAATTCTTACCTTTAATTTATAGCAAGATTTTACATTTAGACCTAGTTTAAAAAAGAATAATTTTTGGCTAACCTATGACCTTGGATCACTTAAATTTTCGTGAAAATATTTCAATACTTTTCTCTATTTTAAAATGCGTTTTCAAAATACTAACATTTGATTTCTTTCTTTATGGATTTTATAGGTGTAATCTACTGAAAACCCTCAGGAGATAAAACTCCTCCTCTAGAGTAACTTAGAGGTTTAGCCACTTGTTACACACGCTCAGTGCAATCGCGTCACCTGCGAAACTGATGTAATAATTTTCTTAGTTTTTCTGCTTTTGCTCTGGATAAGAAAAAGATAAGTGTGGGGGTGTGATTAATGTCTATATTTGCATATTTCATACCACATCTTCACATTTATTCTATAAATTTTTTTTTAATAATATTTTTCTTGTAAGTTTCTAGGTCCATAACATGAAATGAAGAAAAAGTCCAAAAATCCCATTTATTTGGTGATTTTTAGAGCTTAGACATAGCCATTGACTTTGAAAGCCCATTCTGCTGCAGTTAGGAGCAGAAAACAAGGAAGAAATAGCCTGTACCTATACAACAAAGCAACCATGAGCTGCACGCTTTGGCGCTGCGCGCCTGGCTGCAGTTTGGCTGTGGAAACGTGGCCATAGCCGCATTTCTGCGGCCATATTGTAATGCCACGCATCGATCTTTGACGCGTGGCCTCGTCTCAAAACCCCAGAGCTCCTATGTACTATAAATACCCCAGGTTGGCCAGGGAAGAAAAGGGGAGAGCTTGTACTCTAGTTTTCTCCTCTTATTGTAGTTCTTCTTTCTTTTGTTTTTCTTTTCTTTTCTAGATCATGTAATAGGGAAACGAGAAATTCATAGGATAGAAAAGAAAGTTTTTATAATGAAGGGTGGCACTCTATGAAAGGTTCTTCCTTCATCCTTCTTACATGTTTAGCTAATTTTTCTCTCATGGCAACTAAAACTACTAACCACCAACTTGCTAACTCCTTACTTGATAATCCACATGAATCTAATAGTCTCTACTTGGCTTTGCTCTTGCAAGAGCCATTGATGGCTCATGATGATGGATTCTAATACTTTAACTCTAATCTCTAACAAGATAACATTAGTTTAATCCATGCCTGCTCTAGTGTAGTTTTGATGATTTAAGTGTAGGTTACACTTGTTTATTTAAGTTTGGATGTGATGGGTGATCTTATGAGTCATACTTTGAAAGGCTCTTGAACTAAGGACTAGTGATGGTCAAGGATACATGCGAGGCAACTATCACTAAGAGATTAGCATATTGTTAGAGCCATTAGTAGTTAGTAGCCATGAGTTTTCTTCCATTTTTACTTTGTTTTAGGAATAATCTCAAAATCACAAATACCTCTCTTCAATGTTTCTATCTTTATTTTCATCGTAATATTCTCTTTTCGTTGTTTCTTTTCTTTTGATTCTTTGAAACATAGAAGAACAATTAACACACACACACACACACGTAAACATATCATTAATGCTTCTATCACCTCCCATCCTTGTGGATTCGACCTGTTTAGCCTCTATGCTATAACGGAAGTATCAAGGAAGCTAAAGTGCGCACACTTTAATTTCTTATTTCAAAATGATGCTTTCGTGCACGGTTTCCCCCAATAAATATGTTAGCCATCGTGATGAGCCCGTCATGACACATCGCCATCATGACGGGGTTCCACTGCGGGGGGCGATATCTTGGGGGCCTACTTCGATTGGAGCCGATGATCTGGTTTCGAGTCGCCTGTTTTCTAGAGGTGGATTGCTCTAAAGAATCTAATTCTTCCTCCATATAGGGCGTATAAGGAAGGAAGAGGTGGAGAACGTTATCATGTGTATAGGTTCACATTTCACCGTGGAGCTTGATCCTCTTCCTCAGGGTACCACAGTAGAGAGAGATGTTTTCTCCTTCTGGTGTGCTCTATCAGAATCCATCGGTCAGACATCGCTTTCTCAGTCCTGGAGGGCTTCTCGAGTATCATCGTAGTGGGCGGTTTTCGTTTAGCTTTCTTGGAGGAGCGGGAAGCTACTGACGAGATATGGTTACCTATTTAAGAAGCTACTGCAAGGATGAAGACTGCCCCCGAAAGATCTCCTTTGATGAACAAGTCTTTGTTATTCCTATATCGGGGGTTTGTAAATGGTGGCAGGATAGGTACTCAGATCTTCTGCATTTTTTTTCAAGAAGTAAACACATGGATGTAAAAAATTTCATATATTCCACATGTCAATTTAATGACATAATGAAATAAAATTGCATGTATTATGTAATCGAAATGACAAAGTTGTTTAGAGTTTGCCTGATTTGTATTGTGAAATATTATACCCCTTCAGAGGCGTGACTCTGGATAGTAAGAATGTGATGTGTCTGCGTTACCGTCTCCGGATGGTGTCTTTATCTCTAAGCGTACAAATATTTGTTCTCTGAGTGAAGTGAGAATTTCAGTCGCGAAGATGAACTGGTCCACTAGGTGCTGAACTCCAAGTGAAGTAAGGACTTCAGTCACAGAGACGAACATGGCCACTAGGAACTGACCTTTGAGTGACGTGAGGATTTCAGTTGCGGAGATGAATTGGGCCGTTAGACATTGGAATCCCAGTGAAGTGAGGACTTCAGTCGCAACTGGGTTGTTAGGGCGCTAGACTCTGAGTGAAGTGAGGACTTCAATTGCGAAAGTGAACTGAGCCGTTAGGTGCTAGACTCTAAATGAAGTGAGGACTTCAGTCGCGGAGACGTGCTAGGCAGTTTGGCCTTGAATTCTGAGTGAACTGAGGACTTCAGTCACAGAGACGAACTAGTTAGATGTTACCCAACTGGGAGGGCATGTCGATTAGAGCCTGGAGGCTAATGTAGGTGTTACTGTTCTCGAGCGGGCCTTCGAGTGGGGGACACTTTCACATTGGGATGTATAAGCGTCAAGGATTTTTATGGGGGACACTCCCATCAGCAGGGTGGCATGGAAATGGTTAGGAAAAAAGATGCATTTTAATTTCATGATATAAAATAAAATACATGAGCTTAAAAGGAAATACAGTGGGTTTTATTAGTTGAGATACTTCACCGTCCTTGTAGGAGAAATCGTGTCACTCGATCACTTTGTACTGAGTGATCCCATGTTGCGGTTGGGTAGGAGGCGGAGGGCTTGGCTATCTTGCGTTGGAGGCTACCCCATGGATAAGGACGTACTCTTTAAGGTAGCCTTGGTGGATCAGTTCTTCCAGATACCATCAGAGGCTTACAGTGGATAGTCTTGTGTCCTTTACTTTCATTGAAGGAACAATAATCTTTCGCTCTAGGAAGTGCCGGGTTATGCTAGATCGACTTCGGGCACCTCACCAATGGCTGATTTTTGATGGAACTAAAAACTTCGTTGATGTGGAGTCTCAGCAGGGTGAAGCGTTATTCCTTCTTGAAGGCTCATAGTGGATTCAAAAAGAAAATAGGGAATCCCTTCTTCTTGAAGGTGGGTTGCCCCTGATTCTGATTATCGGCATGGGTCAAAATCTCTTACTGCGAGTTTGTCTTCTCCCCGTAGTTCTCGTCCTTGAGGGAGTGGTTAACGAAACTCTTTATAGCTTCCTCCAATTGAATGTAAGACTAGTTTCAGGGTAGGACTTCACTCATCCAGGTGACGTCGTACTTTAACAAATGTTTATATAAGGTTTGTGAAACTTGCAGCCCACTGATGAAAGCGAGTGCAGAGACATTCACACCATAGTTAGAAACTTTGGCCAGCTAGTTTTTGGAGTAGTCGATGTAGGCTTGAAGCTTTCACCTACCTCATTTTGATGGTGAGAAGGTGATGGTTGTTCTTCTTGGCCTCCCAGCGAGAGGCGTATTGAGTGATGAATGCTTCGGTGACCTCCTCGAAGTTGTGGAGAGAATGGGATGACAAAGAGTAGAACCAATCCGAGGCCACACCTTTCATGCTAGACGAAAAAGTTAAGCACATGAGCTGATCATTACTGGACTGGACCACGATCTTATCCCAGAAGTGCTTGATGTGTTGAACCAGGTCACTTGCTCTAGAATAATATTCAAAAATTAGGGTTGCAATCTACTTTTGGAATTTGCACTCTAGGATCACTTCAGAGAGAGGGGAGTCGGAGACTCTGGCAGTGGCTTGTTTCGGTCCATAGTGGGGTTGTAGTTTAGCCTTCTCGAATTGTATTTGGATCTACTCATCGAGGGCTTGGATGCCAGAGGATTCTTCGATTCTCCTCCGAGTCTGGCAGTGATAGGCTTCTATTCAGGAATGACGCGAATTAGACTCATTTTCGAAGTAGTCTTCGTGGAGGGGGGTGTTGATCCAGGCCGCCTCGAAGTTTTAACTGGTCTATAGGTTTGAGCCTTTCTGATTTGGGGCTCATTTTTCGGCTATGTTTGCTCTTGGGGTCTACGGAGGGTGGCAATCTGTGCCATGAGCTGATCATTGTGACGCTTCAATGCCTCATATTCACGGGTGGCATACTTGCTGTCTAGAGCAGCTTGCTCTTGGTCATGATCAAATCTGATCCGTTACTCCTTCATCTGCTCTTCATGTCAACAAGTATTTGAAATAAGTGGAATAGTAGGAAAGACCGTGCCTCGATGATGTTGTTGGTTTTGCCTTTTGACAGGACATCATTGTGCGTGACGATCTATTTTCTCGGGCCATTGGCACTAGGGGGATGCTTTTTGTGGAAGGCTTTGTGTTAGATATGAAAGAGATCTTGAGTGTGGACTCAGATCTCAATGAAAGCACCAGTTTTTGGTCGATAAAATTGACTTATCGTGGATCAAACCCACCACAAGAGATTTAAGGCGCTTCCTATGTGATACATGTCAGAATACACGAGAGAGAACACCTTTTAGGTTAGAAGCGCCGGTGTAATGCCGGTCTAAGACCCTTGGGCATTAGAATCAATAAGTGAAATGGTAGGAAGGAGTTGCATAGGAAAATTGCCATTATTGTCGAAAGGTGGATTGACACGAGGAACTGCTAGTGTGATGGTGGACTGAAACAGGAAAACTTTCAGTGTAGGGGATGGACTAGCAAAGGGAGCTGCTAGTATAATGGTGTATGTGTGTGCACCAAGGATTAGGAAGTGATCCCGTTCTCATGGGAGAATAAGGATCATATATACCTGACAAAAATGCTGGCGTGGAGGCGGAATTGGCGGGCTGCTATAACTGCACGATCTTTATGTGCTGAATTTATGATAACAGCTCTGATCATTGGTGCTGGTTGGTAGGACTGCATGTAGAGAAACCTGCCATTATCCATAACTGCCTGTATTGACAGAGGCGTTACACGTTATGAACAAGGATAAGGAAGGTATTGCATAAGTACTGACATAGATCATGAACGATTTGTTTGGAGCTTCAGGTTTGTAGTTAAGACCTTGGGGACGGGGAAGACGTCTAAGTGAAAAGGACATCAGGGAGGTAAAGGTCTGGAAAGTGGAAGGCGGCCCCGGACCGGGAACATATCTGGGACGGAGGGGAGCTCTGGGTGGCCAAGAGTGGCAGATACTCTGGATAGGGCTATGAGAGTTGTAGATTTCGCGGGAAAAGCTCTTGGTAGTTTGGACATATGTTATCATTCAGATGAGAGTCAAATTTTGACTACCACACGAAGAAACAAAGCTGGAGTAAATTGACTTGCAAATATCTGTTGCTTTATTTAGCCAATCCTTTGTAGTTAATATCTTGAATTAACTCAAAAACTTTGGATCTTTGATTGCAGCTGCAATGAAGGAGCCAATAGCCAGATGGATAAGTGAAATTCCTAACTTCATCTTGAATTTTTAGGTTTTGGTTATAAAACAGTATCAAATAGATAATCAAATTCGCGCTACATGTTGACAAGATTGCTTCAAGATTTTAAACACAACAAATCACTTTTCTTTATTTAATAAACATTCTAAATTTTTCTAATGAACAATAAGTTCACCTGCAATACTTGCCCAAGTTTGCAAGCATTTTGTATGTTGATTTTGCTTCAGGTGCACATTTCTTCTCTTCAACATGTTTGGCTTTCTTTTGCATATATTGCTTCTGCTACAAAACTTGTTGCTTTGGAAAAGAAGATTGAATTCTTTTTCAAATACATGTGTTGGTTATAGAATATTATTAACTGTCCCTATAACAGTTGCTTCTACAGAAAGAAGTTTTCAAAATTAAAATAGATAAAATCATACTTAAGATCAAGTATGTCATAGGAAAAATTAAATATGTTAGCCATATTATCTATAGAAAAAAATATATGAGCAAAACTTGAATACAAAAGCTTAATTAAAAATTTTGCATCTCGAAAAGGTAGAAGAATTTTTTTTAATAAAATATTGTTTAAATAAAGTATTTATTATATTAATTATTTTTTAAAGAATATTTTAAAAGGGTCCCATTTGAAACTTTCGCCTAAGGCCTCTTTAGAGATTGAGTCGCCCCTATTTATTGTTTCCTTGAACCTAGCTAGTGACAAAGAACATAGGGAATCATTAATCAATGTTAATTAGTTATAGTTGGAAGGATAATCAAAACAGACCGAAGGGAGGTTTTCTCTCATGACTCACATAGAAATTTCGTCCGTCCATCTTCATCCGTGAGAGAGAGAGAGAGAGAGCAGTGTTGATCCCATTCTTCTTCTTCCTCTCTCAGCTCCTCCTACTTCTTCCTCCTTCTTCTTCATCTCCCCCTCCCCTCCCCCTCCCCCTCCTCGTCCTGACTGATTGGTGATTTCCCACCGACAACGGCAGTATAATAGTCAAAACTGACCGAAAGGAGGTTTTCTGTCATGAATCATATAGAAACTTTGTTCGTCCATTTGTCTATTTATCTGTCTTCATTCGTGAGAGAGAGAGCATCGTCGACCCCCTCTTTCTAATTCCTTACACAACTCTCTATCTTTCTTCTTTTTCTCCCCCTTCTCCTAAATGATTGTAACATTCGACCTTTGATGTACGTGTCACAATTCAGTACTCGATACAACATCCATATTTGATTTAACCTTCTTGGTAAGAAGACTAAACCAATTTCAGCTCCAAATATTATTTCCTAATATTTTACATTTTTGAAGAATGTTCTAGAATTTTTCTGAATTACTTTAGAAAATCTCTGAATTCAGTGTCGATCAATACTAGTAATCGACTCCATGATTTTTAATTTACAAATATAGTTGAATTTCTAGAGTCTACTTTCAAATTATTCTTCAAGACTTATTTTCTATTTTAGCATATTTTTGGAATTTTTCTGAATTAGTGAAGAAAATTCGACCAAACCAGTGTTGACTAATATCGCCGATCAATTCCAAGATTTTTAATTTAGAAAGTAAACTAAATTTTTTGAATCTGATTACACATTATTTCTCAGTGTAAAATTTTCTATTTTATAAAATTTTTGAGAACCATTTTGAGCTATTCAAGTTATACCCAATTATATAATATTAAATAAGTTCTTTTCTTTCTTTTCTTTTCTTCTTCTCCTCCAATCCTCTTCTTTTCTTCCCCTATAAGCCACTAAAAATCTCCACCGACTTCCCCTGCCTCTCTTAATCCCCCTCATTTTCTCCCACTCTATCACTTTCTCTTTCTGTTTCTTTCTCTTCCTCACTCTCTCTCTCTCTCTCTCTCTCTGTCACTCTATTCCCTCTTTCTTTCCCTCTCTGTCTCTCTCTCTCTCTCTTTCACTCAACCTCACCACTCTTTTTGCCCATCGCTGACCGACAGGCACGTCCGATGGCAGATGTAGCTACGTGCACCCAGCCATTGCACAACCCCCTCTTTCCTCCCTCACTAGCGCTCTCTTTATCTCTCACTTTCCTTCTTTCTTTTCTTCTCTATTTCTCTCCATTCTCTTCTTCTTCTTCCACTCCACTCCTCCCCCTCTGGCCGACTGCCTAGCCCAGCATCGTGTCGCCTCCTGCCAGGCCAGACTGTCACCCCCTTCTCACTCCCCTTGCTTCCTCTTCTTCTTCTCCTCCTCCTCTCTCTTCTCTCTCTTTCTCTAACTCACTTTTCCTCTCTCCTCTTGCACCTAGACCACCGACGGCGATCTGGTTGCCGCCGTCGGTGTCGGTGGACTGTCACGCCTGCAGCCCCTGGCGCCGCCACCTCCCTTCCTCTTCTATCTCTTGTATTCTATCTTAATAAATCTAAACCCAATAACCCGCTAACCCAATAACCTAAACCCGAATCCACTTCCAATCTGCAACCCATGATCCACTAACTTAAGTTATGGGTTTGGATTTCGGGTCAGACAGAAAACTGACCTGATAGCTACCCAAACCAGCTTTATAATTAAAGAGAGGTCAAATTTCATATAACCCTCTGAAAATTATAATATTTACATTTTAGACCTTATTATTATATATCTAACCCATTTATATTGATTTTAGTGTTCGGGCGATATCTTGATTATCTGAAATCTGATTTTGACGATTCTCTAGTCGTTGCGATCGTAAAAAGATGAGCTACATCTTTGTAATAACTATGTGAGTATTTTTCTTTTATAAATTATATTATATCATGTTTAATGAAATTGATTGCTTTATTTAAAACGTGATCAACAGTAGATCACTGTAAACATTGAATTATAATTATTGATAAATCATTATAATTGTAATATGCATGACTGTTCTTTAAATATAATTTATAAAATAACAATTTATTTTATTTCTTGATTTAATATATAATATGGGCGAATTATCTAAATATTTATTAGATATCAAACGGTGTATTAATAACAAATCAGATTAATAAGTTAATAATTTATAATAACAAATCAGATTAATAAGTTAATAATTTAAATAAATAGATTAATAAAGAAATGAATAATTTTTAACATGGTTGTGAAGAGTTTAAGAATAAACAATAATAAATAATTACATTATGATATCGATCATGTTAATAATATTGAATTCGTTATAACAAATGTTGATATATTGATACATAATCATGTTAACGATACCACCCTAATATTGTCACTGATATGTTACTCATGACAACAAACCCTATTATACAGGACACTGTTATTTCATGTTTATTTTCAATGTTAAATGCATATTACTATGTGTTATGATTGCGGCACTGTTTTTTCATACTCTTGTATCACTGTAACACGAACAAACTATTACATCTGACACTATTATTTCAAGTACTTGTATCATCGTTGCACAGATATTATGTTACACTGGGTACTATTGTTTCATATTCTTGATCAGTAGTGTGCAAACACACCTGAGTATATGACATGTCTGTTTTCTATATTGTTAATACTGATATGACCTTTCTGTTACATAGTTTCACATTTATTGTAACGTCCCACTCCATCGAGTACGAAAATGCTTTTGCAACATACACAGAGTATAATATCTGTAAATATACACATTATGCATCAACATAAAATTCTTATATTACAGTACAAGTACATCATTATTATACAACACATGACATCATAGAACAAGAATTTGTACATGATTTTGATGATACAAGGTATGAATTTACAAGTGGAACAGTGCTCATGAACTGCTACAAAGACTCTCGAGAGCTGAGCTTGAGAGCTGAAAGATAAAAGTTATGGATAATCAACCACTAGTTCACGCTTCTACTGCGCCACTCTCATTAACACAAGAGATTCTCCATGGTCCAAACTTCAAAATTTGGACATGCAGGTCCAGGGGTTGTCTGAAAAGCAACCCATTGAGTGCATAAATGAAACCAAGTGGCGTGTACACGCAACACATGTGTACAAAAAAGTGTGTCATATACTCAAGTCAGGCAGGCAGGCAATGAACATTAAATAACATGAATGGAAGTAAAGCAATTAGAGCTATGAACATGTATACAATCATGTATTGATGTATCACATAAATGTGTTATATATGGATGTAGATGTAGGTAAAACTAGTAGTATAAACTCAGTTAGCAGAGTCTATAGGGTTAATACATTGAGAGAATAATCCAAATAAGGAAACCCTCATATATATATATCATATACCCCATTTCACTATCAACTGAGTGTATACAACTCAAATTGCTTACATATACATGTCTGTCAGTATTGTCATCATGTAATAACTGTGGAGTCAGTTGTGTCAGTACTGGAGTTAAGTCAGTATTATGTTTATTATTATTATTTTTAGAACTCGACCTACTCGAATGTCTAGGCATGTGCTCCAGTGTCCCAGTTCACATACACCTACATAGGAGTGAGCGAGGTTGGTTATTGAAAACTGATAAGAAATTAACGTATCATGTTCATAATGGGCCCCGTGTGTACCCGAGACAACGACCTCAGGACATCTGGGTCTGGCCCCCAGAACCGGCTGCTAAGCCGTAAGGATTTTAGCCTTGGAATCAAGAATGGAATCCGGACAGGGGTGCCAGTTCACCCTAACCGGTCCCCTGTGGCCTCAGTTATATCTGGACCAGTAGTTGCGCAACGTCCAGCCATTATGAAGACGTACATATTGATATCATCAGTTTCCCCCCGCCTCAGTGTAAGTTATATGTTTATTATATGTTTTCTAGTTTACTATTAGTTTGACTTCACGATAATTAGTTTACAGGGAATAACAAGATTACTTCAGTAATCGATATCAGTATATATCCTTGTTAAGGATTCAATAATTCAGTAACTAGGAATTCAATAGTCCAATGGTACTAGAGTTTTGGTATAAATATTAATCATGACAAGTCCCCATAAAATCATTATACATGAATTCTGTAATTTAATCTGCCAGGAGTTACAGTACCGAGTCTGGAATCAGTGTAATGTAATAGATCAGTAGTTATGGTACCGTCCAGAACTCAGTATATGTATTGAAGTCAATACATGATATATGTCAAAGTCCAAGTGTCAGAGTTGTAGTATCAGTGTCAGTATACAATATCATGTATCAGTCAGTATTCCTGTATGATAGTATACATTCAGATGTCAATCAGGTGTCATAGTATCGGTTGAACAATACTAGATATCCAGTATTACATCCAATATCAAGTATAAATAGCAATTCCAGGTGTCAGAAATGTTGCAGTATCAATAGCAGATGCAGATGATATAAATAATATCAAAAATACTTTATAAGAAGTATTTCAAACTCTTCACAACCATTGAATAATATAAAAAGTAGTACTACGAGTACACATACAACCAAGCGGAGCTAAGCAGTGTGATTAGACTCTAAAATTGCATATTTCATACCACATCTTCACATTTATTTAATATTAATTTCTGTTAATAATACCTCTCTTGTATGTTTCTAGGTCCATGGTATAAAATGAGAAAGAAGCCCAAAAATCCTATTTAATTGGTGATTAAAAGCCTACATGAATAACCATTGACTTTGGAGAGCTGTTTGTCAAAACTAGGTGCCCAAATTTAGATTCGAGGAGGAACACCTGACAGGGGGACAAGAGGGGAGCGCGCAGGAAGTGGCACCGCGCAGGTGGCACCGCTCACGCGGCTCTAGAGAGCCGCGAAAAAGTCGCGTTTCCAGAGCACCAGGAGGAGAAGTTTTAAGGGGTTTTAGTGTAGTTTTAGAGTATTTTCTTCTTCTTAGGGTAGTTGTTCTTCTTCTTTCTCTCTGTATTTTTTTCATTTCTTATAGATCTTGTAATAGGAGAGAGTGGTACATCGTTGGAAAGTATGAGTGTTTGTAATAGAAGGTGACAATCTTTGAAAGGTTCTCTCGTTACCTCTCTTTATTTTCTTCTCTCTAATTCCTTTTACATGTTTAGCTAATTTTCTCTCATGACAACTAACTACTAGCTTGCTAACTTCTTACTTGATAATCCACATGAATCTAATAGCCTCTACTTGGCCTTGCTCTTGCAAGAGCCATTGATGGCTCATGATGATGGATTCTAACACTCTAACATCCTAACTCTTTAACAAGCTAACATTACTTTATTCCATGTTTACTCTTATTTAGTTTTGATTATTTAAGTGTGGCTTGCACTTGTTTTGTTGAGTTTGAATGTGAAAGTTATCGTATGGGTTATGCTTTGAAGCACTCTTGAACCAAGAACTAGTGATGTCCTACGATACATGTGAGGCAACTATCACTAAGAGATTAGAATGGTTAGTGGAGCCATTAGTAGTTAGTAGCCATGGGTTTTCTTTCCTTTTTATTTTGTTTTATATCTATCTCAAAAATCATAAAAACCATTTCTTCTATGTTTCCCACTTCTTCGTGTTTCATTGTACTCTTCTCTTTTCATTCTTTGTTTTCTTTTCTTTTGACTCTTTAAAATGTCGAAGAAACTTTAATACACACGTGAACATTCCGGTAAAACTTCTATCGCTTCCCATCTCTGTGAATTCGACCCGTTTAGCTTCTATGCTATAACGGAAGTATCGAGGAAGCCAAAGCACACACTTTTAATTATTGATTTCAAAACATACACTTTTCGTGCACGGTTTTCCCCTGATCAAATTTTGGCGCCGTTGCCAGAGATGGGTGATTGGAGTCACTTATGCATCATTTTCTACCACCATGCTGTACTTTATCTGAATAAATATTGGATTTTTATTGCTTTTTTCTCTCTTTTTTTAGGTCCAATGTTTAATGGAGAAGGAGGCCCAATAATTATGATTTTTGAGGAATTAAAGAATCATTTAGAAGCCCACAAGAGGAAAGCCCAGGTCTGAATAGATCCAAAGCGTATTCTCAGTTTTTAAAAGATCTAGCTGAGGATACGAGATACAACAGAAAGGCACAAAAATCCGCTAGCGCAGCGGCCATGAAACGGCCGCGGAAACGCGGCACATGCCACAGAACCGTGGCAATTTTCTGGCCGTTACTTCAGCGTTTGATCTGGGGCTAAGGTGGGATGGCTTCCTCTCATGAAGACTATAAATAGACCCCTAGGGCCTCTATAATCGGGGAGGAGAAAAGTGCATTGTTTATAAGGAAATTGCTAGGGTTTCTCTAGGTTTTCTTTTAGTCTCTTATGTAATTTTCTTTTTCTCCTTATAGAATCCAGAAAAGAGAGAGTGAGAGTGAGCAATCTTTGTAATTGGAGACGGTGACAACGCAATATAAGGATCAAGCTTTCAATCTTCCAATCTTTTCTCGTTCTAGTGCACTATTTTTTATAAGCTTTTACTTTCTTCTATTTAATTTCTACAATGAACTATTGCTTGTTCTTTATTTCCATGTCTAGCTAATTCATTAACATGACTAACTAACTTTTAATTTTACTAACTGCTAACTCTTGGGTGATTGCTACTTTATATAATTCATTGGATGCTTTCTTCCTTTTTCTTGCAAACTACAAGTCTATCTTACCTCCAATGAAGATGAGTTATTTTTTTATTCTTTGCAAATGCTATGTTCCCCCTCCATATGATTCATATGAGTCTCACCTAGAGCCTTGTCTTTATAACAAGTGCCTTGATGGAACATGAAGATGGAGCACTTCACTAGGCTAATGACTACATTACAAGGTTCTTATTTCATGCTCGCTTTATTATAGCTTTGATGGAGTAATGACTCTTGTATGTTTTCTTAGCATCTTTAAGAGTGACTATCCTTGTTCCACTGTTGAAAATCTATTTAGAGAGCCAATGATTCAAGGAGGCAACTAGCCAGCCTAGATGAAAAGCACCTTCGACATGGGACAATATAAGGACCTGGCAAAGCAAGACACACCATTGCCGATGAATCAATATGAGGTATGCATCACCCAACGAGAGTAGTAAGTTAGAAAATTAGAATATTAGTTAATCATGGCTTCTCTTTTTGTCATATTTAAAAAACCTCTCTTCTGAAAACTCTCTTTTCAAATATCTCCGTTTTCCTCCCATCTTTCTTTTTGTTCCTTCTTTTCCTTTACACAACCACCAAAGATTTTCCACTGACTTTCCACATCGTTTTGTTTTTCATTTCTTAAAACAAAGAAGAACTTTCATTTTTCTTTACTAAAATTTCATTGTCAAACCTTAAATGATTCTATTGCTAACCCTCCATGCGGATATGACCCGTCCTAGCTTATGCTACGAACGGTGATTCGGAAGGAGTAAAGTGAACCTACATATACATTCGAAGTTCTTGATCATCGGTACACAGACATCAACGGTTTACTCTAAACCCTTTCTCAATACAATTAATCCTTCTGAACAAATTTTTGGCGCCGTTGCCGGGGAGGGTAACGGTTTTTATTGAATTTTTGGAACTAAAATGAATTTTTTCTTCTCTGTTGCAGGTTACAGGTCAGGGAAAGCAGGAAAAAAGATTGCAGTAACATATAAGTGGTATTGGGTCTCTGTTCTAGAAAGCAGAGACCAAGCACCCTCTAGATTGCCGTGTTTCCTCGGCTCTTGTCATGGATCCGCGGCAAAAGGGAGTTCACTACTGACTGGATTTTTGCAGAGCTACTTGCTTTGCAAAATTATAGTGCTATTTCTTATATGCCATCACCAGGAGCCTGCTAATAAACTAACAGTAAAACATTTGTTGAAAAAGTTCAAAAATTGATTAGACATTTGCATTTTAGGCACGTATCTTTTCAATTCATTTACTTTAGTATTGAAGAGTGTTGGAGCAAGGTACGTTCGCATTGCATTTAGAATAGGACTCATCTCTTAGTTAATTTACATCGCTTTGAGTGAATCTTGTTTGCTTATCTTGTATACTTGCACAAACTGATCTTAAGGGCACCACCCAATAACAAAATAAGGTGAGAATTTAATCACCCTTCCTTAGCCTAAAAATCAGATTCCAAGCACTCACAATCCTAAGATTTTTAATAAAAATTGATAGACGTTGGCCCTTCGGGACATCCAGACTCGTTAAGAGATCAGCTGAGGTTGAAAATTATTTTTGATTCACACTCCAGTCAAATCAGTGTCTGAGGTTAGGGATTGAGGGCCGAAACCCCGAAGGCTAGTAGTTTGACTTAATTAGGCCCGTCGCTTCTGCGAGGATACCTCCCACCAATCTTTTCCCCACCTGGCTGATTAGCTGTGATCTGACTCGAGCAATAACCTTCTTCGGTTCATCGAATAGTTAGGAGTCGTCTAGGTCCAGATATCCTAGATAGATTGTGATTTTTTTCCTTTTTCTTATTTGTTATTTTTCTTTCTTCGCTTGATTTCTTGGTGAACGTTGTCTGTGATTGTGCATGCAAGAGTGGTATCGGGACCCAATTTCAGCAAGACTTGTTAGGACTTCTACAGATGCACAAACACCACTTCCTGACACAAGTCCAATCATGGCTAACAATATTTCTCTCCAAGACAAGTTCTACCCCATTCGCACTTCACTTCCTTCATGCATTCTTTTACCCAAAGCAACTGGAAACAATTTTGAGCTTAAACCATAATTCATAAATACACTCCCAAGATTTCATGGCCTAGAATCTGAGGACGCATATTTCTTCATTCGTGAGTTTGAAGAAGTGTGCTTGATGATGAGAATTCCCCAACTGGGGAAGACGCTGTTAGATTAAGGTTCATTCCCTTTGCGCTTAAGGATATAGCCAAGAAGTGGCTATACAATCTGCCTGCCAGTTCTATCTCGACATGGGATGAATTTGTTAAAGTCTTTCTTAAGAAATTCTATTCCATTTACAAAATGACCCTCATCAGAAAAAACATAATGTAGTTTAAGCAGGAATCAAGTGAACCATTCTGGAAGTATTTTGAAAGGTTTAAAGATTTACTAGCTCAATGTCCTCATCACGGCATAGAGAAGTGACGCAGTGCCAAATTCTCTATGACGGACTAGATTATCAAACTAAGACACTCCTCGAGACTATGTGTCAAGGGGAATTTTTAAAGAAAGATGAGAACCAGGGTTGGGATCTTTTTGAAGCTTTAGTAGAAAAAACTATTTAGTGGGAGTCTTGTCCTGAGAAAACCAATCCCACCACTTCTAGAGCTGGTATGCATTCGATTGAATCCTTTATAGCTGCCGAGGCAAAGATAACTCAATTGATGAAAAGGCTAGAACTGCTCAAGTCTAGGGAACCAAACTCTGTGAATCAGGTCAACCCCCCACCTATGATCAACCCGGGTTGTACCTAGTGCCATGCTTTTAATCACCTGTTTGAGGAGTGCCCCATCTACCAAGCTCAAATGTACCCTGAGAATATGAATGCAGCATACACCAGACCTAATTACAATCCATACTCCAAAACATACAATCCGGGATAGAGGAACCATCCAAATCTTTCCTGGAGTTAGTCTGGTCATGAGCAACCAAGACCATCATTTCCACACCAATATCCTGCTCAGTCTCATCAACCCAGTTTCCAACAGAGTCCACCAAATTTTCAAACAAGCTTCTAACATAACTTCCAGCCCACATATCAGCAACAACAAACACAAAATCATCCTGATAAAAAATTATCAGACTTGAAAAGAATGATTGAAACCCTATCTAAAACCCAGGCCTCAATGATGAACACCCACAATCAGGCTATCAATAGGTTAGAGGTTCAGATAGGTCAACTGGCTAGCTCATTGAATGAAAGATAAAAGGGACATTGCCAAGCCAGCCAGTGCCCAATCCTAAGAACCCCTCCCCTATTCATGAAGCTAAAGATATAGGTCCCAGTCAGTGTAATACTGTTCATATTTTGAGATCTGAAAAGCAGATAGACAATCAGGTTTCTAGTCATCCTGTTCCAAATAAATCAGTGTCAACATCTCATGTTCCAGTACCACCAACTAAAAAAGATCCATCTTCAAGTTCACAACCTTCAACCTCTAAATCGAATAAAGATAAAGCAGATGAGCAACCATACAAGCCTATTGTACCATTCCCTAATAGGCTAGCAAATTGATTGCTAAAATAAAGAAACAACCAATGAGTCTAAGAATGTACCGTGTAGCTTGTGGCTAACGGGTCGTGTCCACAAGGAGGGATGCGATGGAAGCTTTTCGATGAGTCGTTTAAAAACAAGGAATTTTGTGTTCATTTTTTAGGAAAAAGAGAATGGAAGGAAAAGAGATGAAAAAGAGAAATTTCAACTTTCAGAAAAGGATTTGGAGAAGGTGATTTTTTAAAAAGCTTACTATCTTACTACTCAATTGTTCATTCTTCTCTAGAAATATTAAGTCCCTCAAGTTATCATTTGCAAAACTTAAAGTTGATTTTTTTAGAAAGCTTTAAGTAAAGCACATAAGATGCAGAAGAGTTGAGTCCTTTTTCTTCAAGAAAGAGTTAGAATCGGATATTAAAACATAAAGCGCGAAGAAGCAAGAATGAATTAAAAACGATTCACAAGAAGTTCAAGAAAGAATGGTGAATTCAACTATCCATACCCATGCTCATGTGCCTTCAAGAACACTTTCAAAAAGAAAGGCTTTTAAGGGAGGCATGCATATGAGTCATCGGACTTTTTCTTTTAAAAACAGAAGAAAAGAAAACAAGAGAGAGTCGATAGCTAGCCCAGAAAACCTTTTAGTTATCCATGGAAAATAACAAAGCAAACATAAATATGCACAACATACCGAAACACGAGTGGAAGAAAAGGTGGCTTGCTTCTTGTATTGCTGTCACTTCAATCTTCGATTACAAGCTCTCAGTCCTCTCTCTCATAAGTTTTTAGACTGAACTACAAAGTAAACAATGAAATTACAACTTGTGTTCTAGCTAACGAAGAACCTAGATCCTAAGAAAATAAAAGCAAAATTTAATCGTAGTCTTCGCTGCCTTTTTCCTTGCTGAAACCCCTTTTTATAGCCAAAACCTTAAAAGATAGGATCCCGGGAACGTTGGGGGAGCAAACGCTCCCCCAACTGAAATGGTTAGGCCGCGAAAACGCGGCTTGGGTCGCGTTTTCGCGGCTCTGGTGTGGCCAGGTGGCCACACCAAGAGGGGGGAGCTTCCTGGTATGAAGGGCATCTCGCATATCCTACTGGTTTTCTTGTTGCTGCTTCAACCGTTGACTGAACAACTTTTGATTTTCTTGCTTCAATTGCTCGATTCAAGGAGGATTTTTCTCAACCCCTTGATATGCCAAGATATAGCCCAGATTTCTTTACTTCGAATTTATTCTGAATTAATTCAGAATAAAGTGGGCTTTTGGGCTTGTTCTTCTTTTATTCCTTTGAGCAATTGGGCCTACACTTAGCAAAGAAAAAAGACACTTATTAATATCATTTATTAGCAAACAAGTGTGGTAAAGTAACAACATAAATGCAATGTATGTGACAAATCACACCCCCACACTTATGTTTTGCTCGTCCTCGAGCAAAACATTAGACTAACTCGAATCAATTATTAGACCACTTTCGCAGGTCACTCGATTGCACTGAGCATGTGCAACAAGCCGTTAAACCTCTAGGTCACCCCTAGAGGACGAGTTTTGTCTCGTGAGGGTTTTCAGCGGATTACACCCACAAAATCCAAAAAAGAAAGAGAAAAAGGTTAGTATTTTCGAAAAGCACATTTTTTTTCTTTTATTTTCTTTTTTTTTTTGGAAGGAGAAAATATTTGAAGTCTATTTGTGAGAGTTTAAGTAATCTATAAGTTATAGGAATATCAAATTTATCATTCCTAAACTTAGTCTCTATTCAAAAACATGTCATCAATTAAAGTAAGGAGTCAAATTGTACTTCTCATCTAGTCTATTAATTTACTCTGAGTCGTATGCACCATCATGACTGTGAAGTTTACTAAGGGTTCTTCAAAATTAACTCCTATGCCTTATATTTATTTATTTTTTGGTGAATTTTATTCCTCAATTTCATTAGGCTTTCTAATCTGCCCATGTAACGAGCATTCAGTCAGTGACACCCAAACCGGACAATTTTAGGGCACCAGGTGAGAAAACACCCCTATGGACTTAAACACTCGAGCAGATAAGGCCACGAAACCAAGGGTTTTATTTATACACTGTACCCTTTTTAGGCGTGAATATTTATGCTTCATGAGGCATAAATACCCAGCTTAATCAGAGGATACACAATGTACCCCTTTTAGGCGTGAATACTTATGCTTCATGAGGCATAAATACCCAACTTAATTAGAGGATACACTTCTTTTTTTTTTCTTCAGACTCATCTAATTATCTTTTGCATAAATACTAAGGCTTGCTTAGGCCAAGGCACCTAGCTAATCAATAATTAGACTTGTTTTTTTTATTTTTATTTTTTTTCATATTTTTTTTATAAGGCATAAGAGTCTCTGTTTTTAAACCCTAAGTGTGTAAGTGTACTTTGTGTGCATATGTCATCAAGGTAAATATCAAGACTAAATTACTTTCACAAATTTTCTTCCTGACCCTAAAAATCAAACAAGTTTTCTTATTTCGACCAAGTGTAAGAAATCCTAATTATGATTCTCCTATTCCTTAAAATTGACTTAAATTCTTACAAAAAATATATCAAAATACTGTCTACCCTTTTCAAAAAAAAATTTTCTTTTTTTTTTATATCAGTCATGTTAGAACCCTCCCCCACACTTATCTCATGCATTGTCCCCAATGTATGAAAGAAATGTATAAGTGCATGAAATAAAATGAGAAGGAGGAAAGTTACCGATACACTGGGTCAAAAAGACCCATTACCGTTTCATCTACCGGCACCGATTCCAAGAAAGGTTTAAGGCGTTGACCATTTACCTTAAAGTCATTTCCATTCTTGGGGTCACTGATCTCAACTGCACCATGTGAAAACACAGTTTTTACAATGAATGGCCCAGTCCATCGTGATTTCAATTTTCCTGGAAAAAGATGAAGCCTAGAATTGTAGAGTAAGACTTTTTGTCCAGGGACAAAGGTTTTTCTTATGATGTGCTTGTCATGAAAAATCTTGACTCTATCTTTAGTGATCCTAGCATTTTCATAGGCCTCATTTCTCAATTCCTCCAATTCAGAAATTTGTAATTTCCGAAGGTCACCGGCCTTAGTCAAATCGAAATTCAATTGCTTGATTGCCCATAAGGCTTGGTGCTCTAACTCAACGGGCAAGTGACAAGGTTTGCCATAGACTAACCTATAGGGAGACATTCCTAGAATTGTCTTGAAAGCGGTCCTGTAGGCCCATAGAGCATCTACAAGTTTGATGGACCAATCTTTCCGGTTTTGGCTTACAGTTTTCTCCAATATAAGCTTGACTTGTCTATTTGAAACCTCAACTTGTCCACTGGTTTGAGGATGATATGGTGTGGACAACTTGTGAGTTATGGCGTACTTTCGCATAAGGGCTTCAAAAGATCTATTGCAAAAGTGAGTGCCATTATCACTGATGATAGCACGAGGTGTTCCGAAGCGGGAAAAAATGTTCTCTTTCAAAAACTTTATGAAAACTTTGTTATCATTAGTTTTACATGGAATGGCTTCTACTCACTTGGACACGTAATCCACAGCAACCAATATGTATTGGTTTCCAAATGAGTTAGGAAATGGACCCATAAAGTCGATGCCCCAAACATCAAAGAGTTCTATTTCTAGAATTGGGTTGAGGGGCATCATATTTCGGTATGAAATCCTTCCTACCATTTGGCATCTAGGGCACGTCTTGCAAAATTCATAGGCATCCTTGAACAGAGTGGGCCTATAAAACCCACTTTGTAGCACCTTTTCAGCAGTCTTGCGGGGACCAAAGTGTCCACCGCATGCAAGTTCGTGACAAAAGGACAGAACACTCCTAACCTCTTCATCGGGAATGCATCTCCTAATGATTTGGTCAGAACAGTACTTGAAAAGATACGGTTCCTCCCAAAAGAAATACCGGACTTGGGATAAGAACCGGTAAACATCATTTTTGGACTAATGAGACGGAGTTTGGTTTGTGACTAAGTAGTTCACTATATCAGCAAACCAAGGTTCCCTAGAGATAGCTAAGAGATGTTCATCAGGAAAATCCTCATTGATGGGTAATTCTTTGCATGGAGAATTGGGAATTCGTGAGAGGTGGTCAGCAACGACATTTCCTACGCCTTTCTTATCTCGAATTTCGAGATCGAATTCTTGAAGAAGGAGAATCCAACGAATGAGTCGGGCTTTAGCATCCTTCTTCATCATGAGGTACCTAAGCGCAGAATGATCGGTAAAAACGGTGGTTTTAGACCCTAGTAGGTAGGGACGAAACTTCTCTAAGGCAAACACTACTGCCAAGAATTCCTTCTCGGTCGTAGTGTAGTTCAGTTGAGCGTCATTGAGAGTCCTACTAGAGTAGTAGATAACATGCTTCTTGTTATCAATACGTTGTCCTAGGACAGCGCCTATGGCAAAATCAGAAGCATCGCACATAATCTCAAACGGCTTAGACCAATCCGGTGCAGATATGATTGGTGCAGAAATCAGCTCTCTCTTAAGCTTCTCCCAAGAATTTATGCATTCAGCATCGAAAGTGAAGGACACATCCTTAGCTAACAGATTAGTCAAGGGCCTAGCAATCTTGCTAAAATCCTTGATAAATCTTCGATAGAAACCAGCGTGTCCTAAGAAAGATCTAATGTCCTTAACGCATTTGGGCATGGGAAGCTTAGCAATAACCTCAATTTTTGCTCTATCCACTTCAATTCCTTTCTTGGATATTTCATGGCCCAAGACAATTTCATGTTTCACCATGAAGTGGCATTTCTCCCAGTTCAGTGTCAGATGTTTTTCAGCACAATGTTGGAGGAAGAGTTCTAGATGGTGGAGACATTGAGTGAATGAATCTCCGTAGATGGAGAAATCATCCATGAAGATTTCTAAGAAGCGCTCTACCATATCAGAGAAAAGACTCAACATACAACGTTGAAACGTTGCTGGGGCATTGCATAAGCCGAAGGGCATTCGACGATAAGCAAATGTCCCAAATGGGTAGGTAAACGTAGTCTTTTCTTAGTCCTCCGGAGCGATAGGGATCTGGTTATAGCCCGAGTAACCATCTAAAAAACAGTAGTACTCGTGACCCGCCAAACGTTCAAGCATTTGATCAATAAAGGGAAGTGGAAAATGGTCCTTACGAGTTGCAGCATTCAGTTTCCTATAGTAAATGCAAACTCGAATCTTCGTGGGAATTCGAGTTTGAACCAACTCTTTGTTCTCATTTTCCACTACGGTGAAACCAGATTTCTTTGGGACCGCGTGGACAGGACTGACCCATTGGCTATCCGAAATGGGATAAATTATCCCATTGTCTAAGAGTTTTATGATTTCAGCATGAACAACCTCTTACATTATAGGGTTTAACCTACGCTGCGGGTCTCTCTTGGGTGTGGCGTCTTCATTGAGATGGATGCGGTGTTGAACGATGGTTGGACTTAATCCCTTGATATCATTCATAGTCCACCCGATGGCTTCCTTATGTTTTCTTAGAATTGCTTTCAAATCTTTTTCTTCCTCGTCATTTAAATGGGAGGCAATGATGACGGGAAAGGTCTCTTGTTCGCCTAGATAGGCGTACTTGAGATGCGCAGGAAGGGCTTTCAATTCTAAGGAAGAGGAAGGCTCACTAGAAGGACTAGTCAAATCTGTTGGCTCGATTGTTGGTGAAATCGGGTTTGAAGCCCAATTCACGGCAGAATCTACCACCTGATCAAGATTAAAGTCATCAAACTCTAACTCGAAGTCAATTTCCATTTCTGATTCCAATTCTTCCCCGTGTTCGCTTGTTAAGTTTTCAATTTGGTTGACTTCAATGTTTGGTCCTCAATGTCACGGGGTTGTTTTCCTAGATAAAAGACATTGACTTCTCTAGTCATGTCTCCAAAGGTTAACCTCATAGACCCATTCCTGCAATTGATGATGGCATTAGCAGTGGCAAGGAATGGTCGACCTAGGATGACAGGAGTTTGAGCCCTACGATTGGAGTTGGACACAGGTTGTGTCTCCAGAACTATGAAATCGACAGGGTATATGAACTCCCCTACCCAGATCAGGACATCATTAATTTCTCCTTTTGGAACTTTAACAGAACGGTCAGCCAGTTGGATGGTGACTCGAGTTGGACTAAGGTCACCCAACCCGAGTTGTTGATAAACAGAGAATGGAAGCAAGTTGATACTTGCCCCCAAGTCAAGAAGTGCACGACTAATCTCGTCTTGTCCTATTGTGCAGGCAATGGTAGGGCTACCTGGATCTTTGTACTTGACAGGGATAGGACCCGAAAATAGCTCACTAATATTAGTGGCAAGGAAGACTTCTTAGGAACATTAGTCTTTCTCTTCTTGGTGCACATGTCCTTAAGAAACTTAGCATAGGAAGGAACTTGTTGGATGGCATCAAGAAGTGGCACATTTATCTTCACTTGGTTAAACATCTCGATTATCTTGTCCATGTGCGGGTTTTGCTTGTTATTTTTCAGCCTATTAGGAAATGGTACTAATGGCTGGTGCACCTGGCTGGCTGACTTGTCTTTTTTAGACTCGTCAGGATTGGAAGAAATTGGAGTAGATGAAGTGGAAGCTTGATTATGGTTGTGCTGAATTCTCTTTCCTGACCTCAATGTATGCACAGCATTACATTAATTGAATGAAGGATCCTCAGCCAAATGAGTTTGCTGGGAATTCCTCGGATTGGTGACTGGCTGACTAGGCAGGGTACCCTTTTGTCTTTCATTTTGTGGGTTGGCTAGTTGACTCATTTGAACTTCTAGCCTCTGAATGGTTTGCATGAGAGAGTCTTGGTTTTTCATATATCTCTCCATGTTTCTCTCAAAGTCAGTCATTCTTCTTTCCAATTGAGGATTCTGGAAGAAGGATTGTGGAGCTTGGTTAGGAAAGTTCTGTTGATAATTTGGAAAGCTTGGTGGATGGTTGGGAGAATTATTATGGAAATTGGAGAAGTTGGGTTGATGATTGGAAGAATTGTTACCATGATGGAAGTGGTTAGCATGATTGGATCGTAAATGGTCATTGTTGTTCTGGCTCCATGAGAAATTAGGGTGATTTCTCCAGCCAGGATTGTACGTTGGTGCGTAAGGATTGTTGTTCGGTCTTGAAAAAGCTGCATTCATCGGTTCGTGATAGGATTGCTGAGCCTGAAACACTAGGCATTCCTCGAATACATGGTTCATGGCTTGACAGTAAGTGCAGCCCGGGGGTGGAAATTGGTTCGGGCTGACTTGATTAACTGGACTTGGTTCTTTCGTCTCTAGAGCTTCCAGTCTTCTAGCTAAATTAGCTAACTTAGCCTCATTAACGATGGACGATTCTATGGAGTGGAGACCTCCTTTTGAAGAGATGGAGTTAGGATTCTTAGGGGTCTCACTCGCAGATTCCCATTGGATGGTTTTCTTAGCTAAATTTTCATACAAATCCCATCCCTCATCTTCATCTTTCTGCAAGAAACCCCCTTGGCACATACTTTCTAAGAGGATTTTGGTGGAATAGTCTAAACCGTCATAGAGAATTTGGCATTGTCGCCATTTCTCTATTCCATGGTATGGACATTGGACAAGGAGGTCTTTGAAGCGTTCAAAGTACCTCCAGAACGATTCACTAGGCTCTTACTTGAATTGCATGATCGTCTTCCCAATGAGAGCGGTTTTATGGATAGGATAGAATTTCTTCAAGAAAACCTTGATGAAACCATCCCAGGATCTGATGGAACCGGCTGCTAAGCTGTAGAGCCACTTTTTCGCTAGGTCCTTAAGTGCGAAAGGGATAAATCTCAACCTAATAGCATCATCTATAAGGTGTGGGATTTTTATCATAAGACATACTTCCTCAAATTCTCTTATGAAGAAGTAGGCATCTTCGGACTCTAAACCATGAAATTTGGGGAGTGTGTTGATGAATTGAGGCTTGAGCTCGAAATTGTATTCACCAACCGATGGAAGTGAAATACAAGATGGAAGTGAGGTCCTAATCAGGTAGAACCTATCCTGCAGTGATGTGGATTGAGCCATTACCGGATCTGGTCTTGGTTCAAACTTGGGTGGTGATGTGTTTCTAGTCAACCTAGATGAATTGGGGTCTCTTGACCACACTTGCATACACAAACATAATCACAGTCACAACAAGTTCAAACAACAGTCAACAATAGAAATCAACCAAGCCTAGTCTAAGATAACTTCGACCTAGACAACTCCTAACTGGTTGATTGTCCACAAGAGGTAGAATGTAGACCTTGACCACAAGCTAATCAGCCAAGTCAGGGCAAGATTGGTGGGAGGTTTTCCGTCAAAAGACGTTCCTTAATTAAATAACCACCAATCTTCGGGCTTTCGGCCCTCAATCCCCTTCCTTGACACTGATTTGACAGGGGTCAATTTCCAACACCTTCCCTCTTTAGGATAATCTCCTAGTGAGTTTAAAATGTCCCTAAGGCCAACGTCTATCAAATTTTAATTAGGCTTAGGTTGTGCGTGCTTGGAGATGGTTTGTGGGCTAAGGAAGGGTAATGACTTCCCCACCTTATCTTGATTTGGGTTTTGCCCTTAGAATTGATTCGTGCAAAGTGTGCAAGATATAGAAAGTAACATTCAAAAGCAAATATCACCCAAGAATGTTTCCTATGCTATATGCTATGCATACATACCTTGTCTCCAGCTCTCTTCAATAGTAAAGTAAAAGAATTGAAAAGACTTGTGCCTAGAATGCAAATGTCTAATCAATTTTTAACTTTCAACGAATATTTTACTGTTGACTTAAAAACAGGGATGTTGGATAGAAACACTAGCACAAATATGACATATAAAACCTAAAGTTTTTGCGAGCAATATGTCCTGTAAAACAAAGTTTTTAGTAGTCCAATGAAATTTTCAGATTTTTGCAAAGCAATTTCTTGAAATTCTGTTTCCTACTTTCGAGAGTAGGGGCACAGAATTTGCAAGTCTTCTTGGCAAAGCTTGAATGCTAGTTCGTGATCTTCGAGGCCCTGAAACAATACACAAAACTTGTTAAAACAACTACACCGTTCCCTCCACGGCAACGACGCCAAAAATTGATTGCTAAAATAAAGAAACAACCAATGAGTCTAAGAATGTACTGTGTTGCTTGTGGCTAACGGGTCGTGTCCACAAGGAGGGATGCGATGGAAACTTTTCGATGAGTCGTTTAAAAACAAGGAATTTTGTTTTCATTTTTTAGGAAAAAGAGAATGGAAGGAAAAGAGATGATAAAGAGAAATTTCAACTTTCAGAAAAGGATTTGGAGAAGGTGATCTTTTAAAAAGCTTAAGAGTTGTGTTGTTGTTTTATAATAAGAAATCAAATCTAGGCTTACTATCTTACTACTCAATTGTTCATTCTTCTCTAGAAATATTAAGTCCCTCAAGTTATCATTTGCAAAACTTAAAGTTGATTTTTTAGAAAGCTTTAAGTAAAGCACATAAGATGCAGAAGAGTTGAGTCCTTTTTCTTCAAGAAAGAGTTGGAATCGGATATTAAAACATAAAGCGCGAAGAAGCAAGAATGAATTAAAAACGATTCACAAGAAGTTCAAGAAAGAATGGTGAATTCAACTATCCATACCCATGCTCATGTTCCTTCAAGAACACTTTCAAAAAGAAAGGCTTTTAAGGGAGGCATGCATATGAGTCATCGGGACTTTTTCTTTTAAAAACAGAAGAGAAGAAAACAAGAGAGAGTCAATAGCTAGCCCAGAAAACCTTTTAGTTATCCATGGTAAATAACAAAGTAAACATAAATATGCACAACATACCGAAACACGAGTGGAAGAAAAGGTGGCTTGCTTCTTGTATTGCTGTCACTTCAATCTTCGATTACAAGCTCTCAGTCCTCTCTCTCACAAGTTTTTAGACTGAACTACAAAGTAAACAACGAAATTACAACTTGTGTTCTAGCTAACAAAGAACCTAGATCCTAAGAAAATAAAAGCAAAATTTAATCCTAGTCTTCGCTGCCTTTTTCCTCGCTGAAACCCCTTTTTATAGCCAAAACCTGAAAAGATAGGATCCCGGGAACGTTGGGGGAGCAAACGCTCCCCCAACTGAAATGGTTAGGCCGCGGAAACGCGGCTTGGGCCGCGTTTCCGCGGCTCTGGTGTGGCCAGGTGGCCACACCAAGAGGGGGGAGCTTCCTGGTATGAAGGGCATCTCGCATATCCTGCTGGTTTTCTTGTTGCTGCTTCAACCATTGACTGAACAGCTTTTGATTTTCTGGCTTCAATTGCTCGATTCAAGGAGGATTTTTCTCAACCCCTTGATATGCCAGGATATAGCCCAGATTTCTTTACTTCTAATTTATTCTGAATTAATTCAGAATAAAGTGGGCTTTTGGGCTTGTTCTTCTTTTATTCCTTTGAGCAATTGGGCCTAATTTAGCAAAGAAAAAAGACACTTATTAATATCATTTATTAGCAAACAAGTGTGGTAAAGTGACAACTTAAATGCAATGTATGTGACAAATCACAAACCAAAAGACTAATACTCAAATGGAGAAAATTAGAGAAATGTTCAATCAGGTCCAGATCAGTGTACCCCTTCTTGATGCCATACAACAAGTCCCCTCATATGCCAAGTTCTTGAAAGATATGTGCACTAAGAAAAGGAAAACTAATGTCCCAAAGAAAGTCTTCCTTGCTTCTAATAAAGTGAGTTACTAACTGGGCCAATTCCTATGAAATATAAAGACCCAGGGAGTCCACCTATTTCTTGTATTATAGGACAGACTACGATAAATAGGGCATTACTTGATCTAGGAGCCAGCATCAATCTTCTTCCATTCTTTGTGTATCAGCAACTCGGGTTAGGTGACCTCCGTCTAACCAGAGTTACTATACAACTGGCTGATCGATTTGTAAAGATTCCAAAGGGGAGATTACAAATGTTCTCATTTGGGTCGGGGAATTCATTTACCCTGTGGATTTCATTGTTCTAGAGACGCAACCCGTACATAATCTCAAAGCTCGGACACCTGTCATTCTAGGACGACCCTTCCTAGCCACTGCAAACGCAATCATCAACTGTAGGAATGGATCAATGCGTTTAACTTTTGGAGATATGACAAAAAAGGTAAATGTTTTCCACTTGGGAAAACAACCTCGAGATTTGGATAATGAGTCATTTGAAGTGTACTTGATCGAGGGATTAGCAAGTGAACATGAAGTGGAGATTGAATATGAGTCTGATAGAGAATTTTGAATTGGAGTCTGATGACTTCAACCTTGATTAAATAATTGAATCCACAGTGGAGTGGGCAACAGATGTCGTCCCTATCCTTCCCTTATACAAGGAACAACTATTGATAGATCAAGTGCCCTCTTCCGAGCTTAAGGTTCTTCCTAGTCATCTTAAGTATCAGTACTTGGGTGAAAAGAAAGAATTTTTCATGATAATTGCATCCCATCTTATGGAACAACAGGAAGAGGATCTTCTTGTAGTATTAAGGAAAAATCGAGAAGCCATTGGTTGGACCATGGCTGATATAACGTGAATCAGTCCATCCATTGTGCAACACCAGATTCATTTGACGGAAGATGCAAAACTTAAACGTGACCCACAAACGTAGACTAAACCCGATCATGCAAGAGGCTGTTAGAGCTGAAATTTTGAAGCTATTAGACAATGGGATCATCTATCCCATATCCGATAGCCAGCGGGTTAGTCTAGTCCATGCTGTGCCAAAGAAAGCCAGGGTTACCGTGGTAGAAAATGATAAGAAAGAATTAGTACAAACTCGTCTTCCAAGAAAGATTCGAGTCTATATTGATTATCGAAAATTAAACGCTGCCACGTGTAAAGACCACTTTCCCCTTCCGTTCATAGATCAAATGCTCGAGAGACTAGCTGGACATGAGTATTACTGCTTCCTGGATGGATATTCAGGATACAATCAAATCCCTATCGCTCCCGAGGATCAAGACAAGACTACCTTCACCTGTCCCTTTGGAACATTTGCATACCGAAGAATGCCCTTCGGCCTATGCAACGCTCCTGCAACATTTGAACGTTGCATGCTTAGTCTCTTTTCTGACATGGTGGAGAAATTTTTGGAGATTTTCATGGATGATTTTTCCATTTATGGTGATTCCTTTGAACAATACTTGCACCATCTTAAGTTAGTTTTACAATGATGCATGGAGAAAAACTTGACACTCAATTGGGAGAAGTGTCACTTTATGATCAAGCAAGGAATTGTCCTAAGGCATGAAGTTTCACATAAAGAATTGAGGTTGATAGATCGAAAATGGACGTTATAACAAAGCTCCCTGAGCCAAAATGCTTAAAAGACATTAGATCATTTTTAGGGCACGCTGGCTTCTATACAAGATTTATTCAGGGGTTTAGCAAAATTGAAAGACCTTTAACAAATCTCTTAGGAAAAGATGTACCCTTCAATTTTGATGAAGAGTGTCTACAAGCTTGGGAGGAGCTTAAACACAGACTTGTTTCGGCACCAATAATCTCAGCGCCTGATTGGACTAGGCCTTTTGAAATCATGTGTGATGCCTTCGGTTATACCATAGGTGTTGTTCTTGGACAACGTACTGATAACAGGCAACATGTGATTTACTATGCTAGTAGGACGCTTAACGAGGCCCAACTAAATTACACGACAACTGAAAAGGAATTTTTAGCAGTTGTGTTTGCGTTGGAAAAATTTCGCCAATACCTACTAGGATCTAAGACAACGATTTTCACTGATCACTCCGCCCTTAGATACTTAATGCAAAAGAAGGATGCAAAGGCCAGACTGATTCGATGGATACTTCTTTTGCAAGAGTTTGATTTGAAAATTAAAGACAAAACGGGCGTTGAAAATATGGTGGCAGATCATCTTTCGAGAATTCCTAATGCACCAATTGAGACTTTACTTATCAATGAAGACTTTCCTAACGAACACATCTTTACGATGTGTAAAGAGCCCTGGTATGCTGATATAGCAAACTACCTTGCAACCGGGCAAATACCTTCAAATTGGTCAGATCAGGACAAGTATCACTTTATGAAACAAGTACAGTTTTTCTTTTGGGATGAACCGTATTTATTCAAATATTGCCCTGACCAGATAATTAGAAGGTGTCTTCTTAAGGATGAACATCATAGCGTTTTGACATTTTGTCACGAGCTGGCTTGTGGTGGACACTTTGGTCCACGAAAGACTGTTGAGAAAGTCCTTCAGAGTGGGTTCTATTGGCCCACTCTCTTTAAGAACGCTTATACTTTCTGCAAGCTCTGTGCCAGATGTCAAATGATGGGTCGAATCACACATAAAGACATGATGTCCCCCCTTGAGGTGGAAATTTTTGATTTGTGGGGCATCCATTTCATGGGACCCTTCCCTCTGTCTTATAGCAACCAATACATTTTGGTGGCCGTAGACTACGTTTCTAAATGGGCTGAAGCTATTCCGACTAGGACAAATGATAACCAAGTGGTCATCAAGTTTTTACATGAAAACATCATTTCTCGCTTCGGAGTCCCCCGTGCGATAATTAGTGACAACGGGAGTCATTTCTGCAACCGGGCTTTTGAAGCCCTAATGGTACTCCATCTCTCATAAATTATCCACGGCCTATTACCCTCAGACGAATGGGCAAGTGGAGGTCACCAACAGATAGATTAAACTGATATTGGAGAAAACTATCGGACAAAATCGTAAGAATTGGTCCATCAAACTCATTGATGTCCTATGGGCATATCAGACCGCCTACAAGACTATACTCGGTATGTCTCCATATCAAGTTGTATTTAGAAAACCCTGCCATTTGCCTATGGAGTTAGAGCACCATGCTATGTGGGCACTAAAATAGCTGAATTTGGACTTAGACAAAGCCAGTGATTTGAGAAAACTGTAGATATCTGAGTTAGAAGAGCTACGAAATGATGCATAAGATAACGCTCGGATATCTAAACACAGAGCTAAGCTTTTCCATGATAAATCAATTCATAGGAAAAATTTTATCCCAGGACAAGAAGTTCTGTTGTACAACACTAGACTCCACCTTTTTTCTGGTAAACTAAAACCAGGTAGTCAGGCCCCTACATCGTCCAGAACGTTTCTCCTCACGGTGCAATTGAAATTTTCGACCCCAAAGATGGCAACACTTTCAAAGTGAATGGTCAACGCCTAAAACCATTTTTCACCACGGAGTCTGAGTCACACAATGTTATTGAACTGGGTCTTTGTGACCCAGTCTATATGTTACCACGTAATTCCACACTTTTCCCGATGTCTCCTGTAAATCATTTTGGAACCTCCTTTGTAAATTAAAAAAAGAGATAAAAAATAAAATAAAATAAAATAAAAAACAAAAAATTGGGACTTAGGTGCTAAATATCACCTAGGTTTTTCATCTCTTCCTACACTCCCTTTTCTTTCTAAATAACCTAGGGTTGTAAATTTCTAGTTTCCACTTGGGCAATTTGGGGATTTCGTCCTTCTCAGCTCCTTATATATATCCCCCCTCCCGTGTTCTCCTCATTACCCTACTTCCAATCTCAGATCTGTCACGCACAAATCCAGCACATCGCCCCAAACTTTTAGAGGAGGAGGATGAGCCGGCTTTTGGCAACAGGACCCCCCAGCTGATTCACGCGCCTTCATGTCTATCATTTGGCGAGGCATGAAGAAGATATTTCGGGGGCAGATTCGACTGCGCAAATAGGTTGCAGAGCAAACATCTCGCCTAGACCGCATTGAGGAGGGTCTGCGGCGATCACAGTCGATCGGACCTAGCACCACCGCTGGTCCAAGCCGAGGGCGGGGGTGACACCTTTCTTTACTTATTTTCTTGCATACATTGAGGACAATGAATAGGATAGGTATGGGGGGTAGATACTAACATAGGATTTTTCTAGACTTTTTCTTTTAGATTTCTAGGTTTCTCTTTTCTTATACAAAAAAAAAAAATTTTTTTTTGATCTTTCTTTTAGATTTCCTAGGTTTCTCTTTCCTTACTAACATAGGATTTTTTTAGACTTTTTCTTTTAGATTTCTAGGTTTCTCGTTTCTTATATATATTAAAAAAATGAAAAAAAAGAAAAAAATTTTGATCCATTTTTGAAAAGAATTAACTTGATCTTAGGTATTAAGGAAATTCTAAGCTAAGATTTCTTAATATAAGTCCAAATAAGAAATTTTGTTGGATCTTTAGGTTAAGAAAGAAAAGAATAGAAAACATAGCTAGATTTTGAATTTTTTTCTAAGCACTATATATATTTGCAGGTTGAGGGATTAAACAAGGCCTTAGTGACTTTGTTTACATATATATATATATATATATATATATATATATATATATATATATATATATATATATATATATATATATATATATATATATATATATATATAAAATAAAAAAAGAAAAAAATAATAAAACAAAAATAAAACTTGATTACTAATTAAGCTGGTTGGTTGTGCCTTAAGAAGCGTGACCAGTCACGCCTAAAAGTGGTCGAGTCCTTAGCATTCGTGGCCTAGTTTACTCGAGACCTTGAACCTTAGGGATGTATCTTCATCTGGTGCCCTAAGACCATCTGGTCTGGGAGTCATCGGTAAAAGGCTCGCTACATGGGTAAATTAGAAAGCCTAATGAAGCTAAGAAAATGTAAATATAATATATCAAATAACATTAAATAAATAATAATAATAAATATACATATATATATTTAAATGTGAACAAATGAACTAAAGTCTAAGAATAATCCCTCATACATATGTATATGTGTTAGGCCTGATACAAAATTCAGTTTTCTCTCTATTCTTAGAAACTTAACCTAAGTTGAAAACAAGATTTCAAATGGAAACTTATAAAAAGAAGGAAAAGTTTAGAATAACCCGAAACCAATAGATCACTGAAATTCTTGAAGAAAATGGATCATAATAAAATATTTCTTTTTTTTTTCTTACTAACATTTTTCTTTTTCTTTGGATTTTGTGGGTGTAATCCGCTGAAAACCCTCAGGAGACAACACTCCTCTTCTAGGGTAACCTAGAGGTTTAAAGGCTTGTTGTACGAGCTCAGTGCAATTGTGTCACCTACGAAAGTGGTGTAATAATTTAGTTAGGATTTTTCTCTTTCTTATTTTGCTCAGGGACGAGCAAAAGCTAGGTATGGTGGTGTGATTGGAGTCATTTATGCATCATTTTCTACCGCCATGCTATGCTTTATCTGAATAAATATTAGATTTTTATTGCTTTTTTCTCTCTTTTTTCAGGTCCAATGTTTAATGGAGAAGGAGGCCCAACAATTATGATTTTTGAGGAATTAAAGAATCATTTAGAAGCCCACAAGAGGAAAGCCCTGGTCTGAACAGATCCAAAGCGTATTCTCAGTTTCTAAAAGATCCAGTTGGGGATAAGAGATACAACAGAAAGGCACAAAAATCCGCTAGCGCAGCGGCCAAGAAATGGCCGCGGAAACGCGACATATGCCTCGGAACCGCGGCAAGCTTCTGGCCGTTAATTCAGCGTTTGATCCGAAGCTGAGTGGGATGGCCTTCTCTCATGAAGATTATAAATAGACCCCTAGGGCCTCTGTAATCGGGGAGGAGAAAAGAGCATTGTTTATAGGAAAATTGTTAGGGTTTCTCTAGGTTTTCTTTTAGTCTCTTATGTAATTTTCTTTTTCTCCTTCTAGAATCCAGAAAAGAGAGAGTGAGAGTGAGCAATCTTTGTAATTGGAGGCGGTGACAACGTAATACAAGGATCAAGCTTTCAATCTTCCAATCTTTTCTTGTTCTAGTGCACTATTTTCCTTAAGTTTTTACTTTCTTCTATTTAATTTCTACAATGAACTATTACTTGTTTTTTATTTTCATGTCTAGCTAATTCATTAACATGAGTAACTAACTTTTAATTTTACTAACTACTTGTTGGGTCCCGCTCTTATACCAAATGTAGGATCTATAATCAAATCAACACAACACTTGACAGGAAGGATTAATTGTTAAGCAAATAAGTAAACTTGCAAGTAAAGAAAACAAATCTCAGAAAATGCAAACGCAAACAAAGATATTTATCCTGGTTCGGTCCTTGTGACCTACATCCAGTCCCCAAGCCACCCGCTTGAGATTTTCCTTTATCCTTGATCTTGCCACCCAAAATCAATACAACATGTACACCACTTGTCGAATCCCCTTCTCCAAATGTGTACACCTTCTCTTCCACCAAGAGAACACCTTTTACCTTTATACAACTACTTCTTCAACCAAGAAGCCTCCCGTGTACAATGGTCACCTTGTACAACTTGCCTCTTCAATCAAGAAGCCTCCCGTGTACAAATGAACACTTTGAGAATTTACAACTCTTTTCCTATAGCCTTGGTACAGATGTGTATGTGGACAAGGTACAGTATAGGAAAGATGAACTTCAGAGAACTTCACTAATGGAATTGTCTTTTGGTGAAGAACAGAAGTTAGGAAATCAGTTTTCAGGTTTTCTAAAATTTGGCTTTTGAAAACTGAATAAAAAACTTGGTAATTAGCCTTTGGTATAACTTCCCTATTTATAGCTGAAGACTAGGGTTAGTTAGGGTAGTTATAGGACCAATTCAAATGATATGGGCGTTGAAAAACGTTGCCAAAAGGATCAGATAACAGAAACTGTCCAACAGTCAGAAACTGCTTATAGTCGACTAGGGTTCTGAGTTAGTCGACTAGACTAGGCAAAACTTCTACTATTAGTCGACTAGGTTTAGCAAGTAGTCGACTAGGTATATGTCTGTTGGCAGAACAGGTTTCTGGATAACTACCTTAAGTCGACTGCAACTGCTTTATAGTCGACTGAGTCAAGGGATTAGTCGACTAGGTGTTTTCTATAAGTCGACTAGAAAATGGATTAGTCGACTTGGTTACTTTTTGGTCGACTAATTTGACAAACAGAGAGTTGGTCTGTTTCAGGACACAAAACTTAGTCGACTTGAACTTTGGGTAAGTCGACTAGACAACTGATTAGTCGACTTGATATTGGGATAAGTCGACTAACAGGACTATGTGTTGTAAGTTTGTATCAAGGCTTTTACATGCTATATCTTCTTTACAAACCATAACATCTCAACCCTCTTTGGCACAACTTGATCATGTCGGACTCTTGATTCGTCATGTGTAGAGCTCCAAATGAATTTGATCGTCACGAACGTCTTCATCGAAATAGGTTCCAACATTCTCCCCCTTTTTGATGACGACGCTTTGTGTGTGCATGTCCTCCCCCTGTAAAAAATATGTTATCTTTTCCTCCCCCTGCAGAAATGGGTTATAACAGATATAAAAATATTTTGTTCTCCCCCTGCAACAAATATATTAGTACATATATATATATAATAAATTTTATATGGTACCTGCAAAATAAACGTTAGTTGGTACCAAATATAAAAGATCATATCTAACCTTTAGGACTCCAAATCCATTTAGAATTTGGTTTCCACCTATTAGTATATACATAATTGCAAGAATCACATATATCATGCATGTATGAAGCAATATATGTATTTTTATCATAAACACTTAAGTTCTTTGGAATCCATATAAACTTACTTTTCTTAGTCTTTCTTTTAACACAAGAACTATATGGATTATAACATGAAGATTTTGCAATATATCCAATACCATGATTATCATGTGACAATTTCTGAAAAGATAATACAGCATTCAAATTTTCTTTTCCTTTATTAAACTTAGTCACATTTTGCAAAAGATCTTCATATTTCTTTTTGAAAACTAACATGTCTTTATCCAATAGAGAAATCCTTTCATTCAAAGACTTAGTTTCCTTTTTCAGAAAAATGTTTTCTTTTATAAACTTCTCATTTTCAGTTTTCAAAGGTGATATGAAATTTTCAGTTTCATCTTGTTGAGAATTTATAGAAGAACATTGTAATGCATAAACAGAATTTTCCTGTAAAAGTTTCTCATTTTCTTTTAACAAAAATCTGTTTTTCAGTTTTTCATTTTTCAGATCAAGAAATAATTCATTAAATGCATCAGATAGTTCAGAAAACGATACCTCTTCATCTTCTATGGCCATGTAACATAAGTTAACATGTTCAGTGGATTCTTCTTCATCGGAAGATGAGGAATCACTATGTTCTGAAGATGCTTCGTAGTTCTTCTTCTTTCTGAACTTCTTATTCTTGTACTTTTCTTTCTTCTTGAGCAAAGGACAGTCCATCTTCATATGTCCTGGTTTATCACAATTGAAACATTTAAATTTACCTTTCTTAAGAAATTTTCTGAACTTCTTTGAAAGCATTGCCATCTCCTCTTCGTCATCATTGTTCGTGTCGGAAGATGCATGGAAGGCGAGTTCTTTCTTTCTTGAACGGTGTTGTCGTTCTTGGTCCTTCCTTTCTTCTAACTGCACTTCGTATGCCATTTGATTACCGATTAGGTTTTCTAATGTCATAGTTGAGAGATCATTCGCCTCTTCAATGGCGGTTGTCTTCTTCTCCCATTCTGTTGTAAGTGCACGAAGGATCTTTCGAACTCTTTCGACTTGGGTGTAGTCCTTTCCAAGGGATGCAAGAGTATTGGTGATGTCGGTGAATCTTGTAACCATTTCGGATATGGTTTCATTCTCCTCCATTTTGAATAACTCAAACCTGTGGACAAGAACAGATATTTTAGATTCCTTGACTTTATTAGTGCCTTCGTGTGTTACCTGAAGAGTATGTCATATTTGATGTGCAGAAGTTACTGTTGACACTCGGTTAAACTCTTCTTTGGTAAGGGCACAGAATAGAGCATTCATCGCTTTGGCGTCAAGGTTCGCGTTCTTCTTTTGATCTTCACTCCAAGCGTTGTAGTTGGTTGTGGGCTTGGTGTATGATGTTTCTACGATGTTCCAAAGGTCGTAGTTGAGTGACTGCAAGTATATCTTCATTCTACACTTCCAATAGTTGTAGTTGGTTCCGTCAAATAACGGTGGACGCTGTGTAGAATGTCCTTCCTTGAATTGGGATGATGAGAACTCCGTTGCCATCCTTGTTGTTGACTTGTACCCGAGCTTGTACGCTGGTTCAGGGTATGCAGGGCTCTGATACCAATTGTTGGGTCCCGCTCTTATACCAAATGTAGGATCTATAATCAAATCAACACAACACTTGACAGGAAGGATTAATTGTTAAGCAAATAAGTAAACTTGCAAGTAAAGAAAACAAATCTCAGAAAATGCAAACGCAAATAAAGAGATTTATCCTGGTTCGGTCCTTGTGACCTACATCCAGTCCCTAAGCCACCCGCTTGAGATTTTCCTTTATCCTTGATCTTGCCACCCAAAATCAATACAACATGTACACCACTTGTCGAATCCCCTTCTCCAAATGTGTACACCTTCTCTTCCACAAAGAGAACACCTTTTACCTTTGTACAACTACTTCTTCAACCAAGAAGCCTCCCGTGTACAATGGTCACCTTGTACAACTTGCCTCTTCAACCAAGAAGCCTCCCGTGTACAAATGAACACTTTGAGAATTTACAACTCTTTTCCTATAGCCTTGGTACAGATGTGTATGTGGACAAGGTACAGTATAAGAAAGATGAACTTCAGAGAACTTCACTAATAGAATTGTCTTTTGGTGAAGAACAGAAGTTAGGAAATCAGTTTTCAGGTTTTCTGAAATTTGGCTTTTGAAAACTGAATAAAAAACTTGGTAATTGGCCTTTGGTATAACTTCCCTATTTATAGCTGAAGACTAGGGTTAGTTAGGGTAGTTATAGGACCAATTCAAATGATATGGGCGTTGGAAAACGTTGCCAAAAGGATCAGATAACAGAAACTGTCTAACAGTCAGAAACTGCTTATAGTCGACTAGGGTTCTGAGTTAGTCGACTAGACTAGGCAAAACTTCTACTATTAGTCGACTAGGTTTAGCAAGTAGTCGACTAGGTATATGTCTGTTGGCAGAACAGGTTTCTGGATAACTACCTTAAGTCGACTGCAACTGCTTTATAGTCGACTGAGTCAAGGGATTAGTCGACTAGGTGTTTTCTATAAGTCGACTAGAAAATGGATTAGTCGACTTGGTTACTGTTTGGTTGACTAATTTGACAAACAGAGAGTTGGTCTGTTTCAGGACACAAAACTTAGTCGACTTGAACTTTGGGTAAGTCGACTAGACAACTGATTAGTCGACTTGATATTGGGATAAGTCGACTAACAGGACTATGTGTTGTAAGTTTGTATCAAGGCTTTTACATGCTATATCTTCTTTACAAACCACAGCATCTCAACCCTCTTTGGCACAACTTGATCATGTCGGACTCTTGATTCGTCATGTGTAGAGCTCCAAATGAATTTGATCGTCACGAACGTCTTCATCGAAATAGGTTCCAACACTACTAACTCTTGGGTGATTTCTACTTTATATGATTCATTAGACGCTTTCTTCCTTTTTCTTGCAAACTACTTGTCTATCTTACCTCCAATGAAGATGAGTTGCTTTTTTTATTCTTCGCAAATGCTATGTTCCCCCTCTATATGATTCATGTGAGCCTCACTTAGAGCCTTGTCGTTAGAACAAGTGCCTTGATGGAACATGAAGATGGAGCACTTCACTATGCTAATGACTACATTACAAGTTTCTTATTTCATGCTCGCTTTATTATAGCTTTGATGGACTAATGACTCTTGTATGTTTTCTTAGCATCTTTAAGAGTGACTATCCTTATTCCACTGTTGAAAATCTACTTAGAGAGCCAATGATTCAAGAAGGCAACTAGCCAGCCTAGATGAGAAACACTTTCGACATGGGACAATATAAGGACTTGGCAAAGCAAGACACACCATTGCCGATGAATCAATATGAGACATGCATCACCCAACGAGAGTAGTAAGTTAGAAAATTAGAATGTTAGTTAGTCATGACTTCTCTTTCTGTCATACTTAAAAAACCTCTCTTCTGAAAACTTTCTCTTTTCAAATATCTCCATTTTCCTCCCATCTTTCTTTTTGTTCCTTCTTTTCCTTTACACAACCATCACAGATTTTCCACTCACTTTCCACATCGTTTTGTTTTGCATTTCTTAAAACAAAGAAGAACTTTTGTTTTTCTTCACTAAAATTGCAATGTCAAACCTTGAATGCTTCTATTGCTAACCCTCCTTGTGGATACGACCCGTCCTAAATTATGCTATGAATGGTGATTCGGAAGGAGTAAAGTGAACCTGCATATACATTCAGAGTTCTTGATCATCGGTACGCAGACATCAACGGTTTATTCTAAATCCTTTCTCAATACAATTAATCCTTCCGAACAATGGGAACGGTTTGATTTCACGTTTTTGTTAACTTTTCTTCTTTATTTTTGGTGTGCAGGTCAAATTTTTTGCATTGCAGAAGTCCACACTTGCTTTTGTGTGGTTGGGTAAATTCTTGTATATTATTATATTCTACTGCTACTTTTTGTTTATATTACATGTGCACTGTAATAATTAAGAACTAAAATACGAAAATTGGATGATTTAAATTGGTATAGACATTAGCATCTAGGCACGTGTCAATTTCAATTCCAATATACTGTATTTTGTTCTTGTGTTGCTGTAATCTTGACGGATGTGTACATATTACATTGCATATAGTTAGGACAAATAAGTGTCTGATTTACTCTCTTTGTGTGTTCATTCTTATCTATATTACACACTTGCACGAATTGAACTTAAGGGCAAGACCCAATACAATATAAGGTGGGAAAGTCATTACGCTTCGCTTGGTCCAAAAATCACATCCCCACTCTCACAACCCGAGCCTTAACAAAACTTGCTAGACATTGGCCTCTAGGGACATCTCAGACTCATTTAGGAGATTGACCTAAGGGGAAAGTTGTTAAAGTTTGACTCTTGTCAAATTGGTGTTTAAGGTTGGGGATTAGAGGCAAAACCTCAAAGAATAGTGGTTTGCATAATTAGGCCCGTTGCTCCGGCATGGATACCTCCCACAGATCTTGCCCCTACCTGACCGATTAATTTGTGGTCAGATTCTGACAATGTACCCCCCGTGGACAGTCTAACCAGTTAGGAGTCGTCTAGGTTTAAGTCAACCATAGCATAGGTTTGTTTTCTTTTTCTTTATCTTTGTTTGTTTATTTATTTGTTCATTTGTTTTCTTTTTTTATATATTGTGAAATGGATTTTAACAACAATAATTCTTTCAACCATAATATGAATCCATATTTCACCTCGACCTCATTTGACTCGGATAACTCTGACCCGACTATGTATAACATAAGCTAACCATATATGCCGGATTGGAATTATCCGACTCAATATGACCCATATCCCAATCCTATGACTATAATTTTCAAAATAATTTTCACTTTTCACAGAGTTCATAGGGATTCACCTCCCCCGAGTCAAATTTTCAACCACCTTGTCCACAATTTTTACAATATTCATTCCCCGATTTTGCTTCATATACTCCTTTTTCTGTTCCACCAACCGAAGAAAAATTCGATTTGGAAAGGAGTATGGAAGCCATGCTTGAGTCCCAACAACAAATTTCAAATTTGCTCAATTCTCAATCCTTACCAAATCAAACTTATATGCTCCTTTTCTAGAACATCCAATTGAAGAAAAATCTGAGATAGAAAAGCGTTTGAAAGTCTATTATGAAATGGCACAACAAATTCAAAATATGTTAGACTCATCATCTCAATTAAATTTTCAAGAGACATGCTCATCTTTTCCAGTCGCACTAATTCAAAATGAACAACCATTAGTCCTGGACTTGAGTATGGGGCTCTTGCGTGAGTCTGAGCAACAAACTCAATATCTGATAGGCTCATGATCTCACCATAATTTTTAAAATCAACTTTCATACTCACCTTTTCAAGAAGAACCAATTGTAAAGAGTATAGAAGACATGATTCAGACTCAAAATTCTGTTATTCAGCTTATCAGTAGGTTAGATTCAATAATGAGCGATTGATCAATGAGAGCGAGAAGAGTCTTTCTTGTCAACCTTTGACCAATCCTTTATCCTTAACTCTACTGATTGGACCCATGAATCATGTTATTTTGGAAACCAAGATTCTATTTCAGTAGACCTATTGACACTTGACCAAACTCTAAGGTTTGAAAATCACATTGACATTTTGGCAAGATATTCCTCTCTTGAAATTGACATTGAACATGAAAGTGATCCTGAACCTCAAGTTGGTAATTCTATTTCACTTTTTGACTTAATAATAACTCCAGTATCTTTACTAGATTTTTTTCTCTATTCCAAAGTCAACATTGAATCCTGTACTAGTACACCGTGAAATTGAATCACCAATGTCTTCTGTTCACACTTCATTGATAGAGAAAGTGTGTGAATATCGATTCTTTAGTTTGGACCCTATTTTTGAACCAATGTCGACTCTCATTGTTGAATCTTGACTTGATCTCAGTCAAAGTCCCGAGTCGGTATCGGTTTTTGTTCCTATTTCATTTGAATCCAAATCAATCATCTCCCAAAATAACACTTCATTGTTGGACAAGGATGTTGAAGAAAATGACTCAGTAATTACTTTTGAAAATTGAAAATTAGATGGCGGTAATTTTTTCAATAAGATCATACAGTTCTACAACATTTTGCTGGCTCGTATTAGAGAGGTCACTGGTGGGTTCCTCCAAGATCCACAATTTTTGAATTGGGTCGCATTTCATGGACCAATCAGACTACCTCCGGAGCCACCACCATGAGATAATATTCCTTCCCTTTCCATTTGTTTCATGTATATACACATTCATGATGCATTGAGGACAATGCATGAGATAATTATGAGAGGAGTGTTTACTAACGTAAGTTATTTTAAATTTTCTTTCTTTTACACTTATTTTTAGAATTTTTAAAATTTTCTTTTCTTTTCTTTTTACAAAACTTTTTGACATAAGAGAAATAATTTTGATTTATTTTAAAGAAAAATTAAGATTATCTTAGGAATTAGGAAGACCTAAAATTATGAATTTTTAAACCGAGTCAAAATAATAGATATTATTTAAATTTTAGGATAAGAGAGTAAGATTGAAAAGATAATTTGATCTTGAATTTTTTGCCTTAGATATATGTACTTCACACTTCCACTATTTTTTGGGATTAAAACAAAGGCTGAAAATGCCATTAAAAAATATTTTAAAAAATGATGATAATAAAAAATTACTTATTGAAGTTGGGTAGTTATGTCTCAGGAAGCATGATTATTCACGCTTAAAACAGTGGACAAAAAGAAAATAATCCCATTAGTTTTGTGGCCTTATCTAGTCGAGTCCTTATATCCGAGGGATGCTTTTTCATCTGGTGCCCTAAAACCATCTAGTTTGAGAGTCACCGGCTAAAGGCTCACTACTCGGGTAAATAAGAAAACCCAAAAAATTTAAGAAAAGAAAAAAAAATATACACAAATAAATGGCATGAAAGTTTGAGTAAATATCCCAAAAATCTTCACAGTCACAAAGTGCATATTTTTCTAGGAGTTTTATGAAAGATTAAAGAATCAATTTAATTTTAAATTCTTACATTTAATTTATAACATGATTTTGCATTTTGACTTAGTCTAAGGAAGAATAATTTCTGATTAACCTATGACCTTGGATCACTTAAATTTTCGCAAAAATATGTCAACACTTTTCTCTGATTCAAAAATGCGTTTTAAAAATACTAACGTTTGATTTCTTTCTTTATGTATTTTGTGGGTGTAATCTACTAAAAACCCTCAGGAGAGAAAACTCCTCCTCTATGGGAAACCTGAAGGCTTAACGGATTGTTGCACACACTCAGTGCAATCGCATCACTTGCGAAAGTGGTGTAATAATCTTCTTAGTTAGTTTTTTTTTGCTCGGGACGAGCAAAAGATAAGCGTGGGGGTGTGATTAGTCTCTAAAGTTGTATATTTCATACCACATTTTCACATTTATTTAATATTAAATTCTGCTAATAATATCTCTCGTGTATGTTTCTAGGTCCATGGCATGAAATGAAGAAGAAGCCCAAAAATCCCATTTAATTAGTGATTAAAAGCCTACATGAATAGCCATTGACTTTGGAGGGCTGTTTTGTCAAAATCAGGTGACCAAATTTAGATTTCAAGAGGTTCACCTAACAGGGGGACAAGAGGGGAGCGTGCAGTAGGCGACACCGCGCACGTGGCTCTAGAAGAGCCGCGAAAATACGGCAAAAGCCGTGTTTCCAGAGCACTAAGAGGAGAAGTTTTGAGGGGTTTTAGTGTAGTTTTTGAGTACTTTCTTCTTCTTAGGGTAGTTTAGGTTAGTTCTTCTTCTTCTTTCTTTTTGTATTTTTTCATTTCTTATAGATTTTGTAATAGGAGAGAGTGGTACATTGTTGGAAAACAAGAGTGCTTGTAAGAAGGTGACAATTTATGAAAGGTTCTCTCTTTACCTCTCTTTATTTTCTTCTCTCTAACTTCTTTTACATGTTTAGCTAATTTTCTCTCATAGCAACTAACTATTAACCACTAACTTGCTAACATCTTACTTGATAATCCACATGAATCTAATAGTCTCTACTTAGCCTTACTTTTGCAAGAGCCATTGATGGCTCATGATGATGGATTCTAATACTCTAACATCCTAACTCTCTAACAAGCTAATATTACTTTATTCTATTACTTTTATTTAGTTTTGATGGTTTAAGTATAGCTCGTACTTGTTTTGTTGAGTTTGGATGTGAAGTTATCGTATGGGTTATGCTTTGAAACGCTCTTGAACCAAAGACTAGTGATGACGACGGATACATGTGAGGCAACTATCACAAAGAGGTTAGCATGATTAGTAGAGCCATTAGTAGTTAGTAGCCATGAGTTTTCTTTCCTTTTTTTTACTTTGTTTTAGATATGTCTCAAAAATCACAAAAAATATTTCTTCTATGTTTTCTACTTCTTCGTGTTTCACCGTACTATTCTCTTTTCATTCTTTGTTTTCTTTTCTTTTGATTCTTTAAAACATTGAAGAAACTTTTATACACACGTGAACATTCCGATAAAGCTTCTATCGCTTTCCGTCCCCATGGATTCGACCCGTTTCGCCTCTATGCTATAATGAAAGTATCGAGGATGCCAAAGCACGCATTTTAACTATTGATTTCAAAACATACACTTTTCATATACGATTTTCCCCGATCAGAGTGTTGGGGACAAAATTAGCGAATAGTGTTTAATCACTAAAGTATTGGTCCCAAAATGATACCAATTGTAGGATCTAAAATATGTCAACACAAATACTAAAACAAAGGATGATTAGTATTAAAATATAAACTTGCATAAAAGGAAATAAATCACAAAAAGTAAATCAAAGGCAAACACAAGTGATTTATCCTGGTTCGGTCCTCTTGACTTAAATCCTGTCCCCAAGCCACCCGTTTGAGATTTTCCTTCAACCTTTGATTTTATACACCCAAAATTAACATCTTGTATACCACTTAACAGATCCCCTTTGCCAAATGTATACAACTCTTCTTACAACCAAGAAGACACAACACCTTGTACAACCTCTCCTCAACCCGAAGACGCTCTTATACAATTTTTCTCTTTGAGTGATTACAAATAATCCTATAAGCCTTGAATCTTTATGTGATCGTGAACAAGGACTCTTATAAGTGTACTCTCAGAAATCTTCACTAAAGGATTAGAATTTGAGTGAAGAATTTAAAGTGGAAACAATTTTTCAAAAAATTAATTTTTGAACAGAGTTTTTAGGTAGAAAACTATTGATATGAATTGGTGTTTTTAGCCTAGGACAACATCCCTATTTATAGCTAAAATCTATGGTCAGTTAGGGTAGTTATCAGGACAAATTTGAATATTAAAACATTGGATAAAACACCAGAAATCAGAAACTATCTAACAGTCAGAAACTGCCATTAGTTGACTTGAGTTTATGAGTTAGTCGACTAGAAGAATAACTTTTGCCTATAGTAGTCGACTAATAAAGGGGGCAAGTCGACTAGGGAATGGCTGATATAAAAGACATGTTTCTAAAAACTGAATATAGTCGACAGTGGAAGGTATAAGTCGACTAGGCCATATATTAGTCGACTACAAAGATTGCTAAGTCGACCAATAGTGCATATAGATAAAAAACAGAAAGTTAGTACGCATTTAGAAACAAACCTAAGTCGACTATGGTTAAGGGTTAGTCCACTATAGCTGGTATAAGTTGACTATGCTTGGTAATAAGTTGACTTATAGACTTAAGATGTGTATGTATATTCAAGGCTTTTAACATTCTAATAAATATTACAATACACATCCATAGCCATTATTCTAGGAAAGTTTTGAGCATGTAGAACTCTTGTATAAACTTGGGAGATAGAGCTCCAATGAAATGACTTCATAAATGTATCATCACAATCGAGTTCCAACATTCTCCCCCTTTGATGATAACACTTTGTGTGCATGAAAACTCCGCCTGCAGAGAATATGTTATATGTTCTCCCCCTGCGTAGAACATGTTATAATAAATATAGAAAAATATGTGTTCTCCCCCTGTAAAAAATATATTATAACATATATATATACATATAATAAATGTTTGAAATATTTTTTTATTAAACTTTTTTTATATGGTACCTGAAAAATAAATAATAAAATGGTACCAATCATTTATAAGATCAAAGCATTAACCTTTAGGAATCCAAACCCAACTAGAATTTGGTTTCCATCTGTTAGTATGCATATAATTGCATGAATTACATATAGAATGTATGTATGATGCAATATAAGTATTTTTATCAACATTACTTAAGTTTTTAGGAATCCACATGAACTTATGCTTAATTCTTTTTGAAATAATATCAGTATTTTTTTCATAAAAGAATTATATGGATTATAATTCTTTTTACTAACATGGATAGATTTTCCACTTTGATTTAAGAATCCAAGACTATAATGATTATGTGACATCTTTTGATATGATAACAAATCATTTAACTTTTCTTTTCTTTGATTAAATTTAGTTACATTTTTCAAAATCTCTTCATACTTCATTTTGAAACTTGATATGTCTTTATTTAAAATAGTAATTCTTTCATTTAAAAATAAAGTTTACTTTTTAAGCATAACATTTTCTTTTATAAAATCTCACTATCCTTTTTCAATGATGATATCACTTTTTCAAAATCATCTTTTTGAGAATTTATAAAAGAAATTTGAGAAACATAACATGAATTTTCTATGAAAAGTTTTTCATTTTCCTGTGACAAAATTTTATTCTTTACCTTTTCATTCTTAAGATCATTATATAATTCATGAAATGCAATTAAGAGTTCAGTATATTGTACCTCATCTTCTTCTTGAGCCATGAAACAAATGTTGGCATAATCGGTGGCTTCTTCTTCGTCAGAAGAGGAATCACTATTTTCCTATGATGCTTGATAGTCTTTCTTCTTTTTGAACTTTTTGCTCTTGAATTTATCTTAGTTTTGAGCAATGGACAATCCTGACCTGTTTATTACAATTAAAACATATAGAATTTTCTTACCTTGCTTTAAGAATTTTCTGAATTTTCTTAAGAGCATTGCCATCTACTCTTCATTGTCATCTGAATTGTCCGTATCTGAGGATGAATAGAAGGCAAGTTCTTTCTTCTTTGAGAAAGGTTGTTGTTCATCCTTTTTTCTGTCTTCTAGTTGTACTTCATATGCCATTAAATTATCAATGAGATTTTCTAATGACATAGTGGAGTGATCATTTGCTTCTTCGATTGCAGTTGTCTTCTTCTTCCAATCTGATATAAGTGCACGAAGGATCTTGCGAACTTTTTCGACTTAGGTGTATTGCTTTCCAAGGGATGCTAAGGAATTTGTTATGTTGATGAACCTTGTAACCATTTCTGAGATGATTTCATTTTCCTTCATTTTGAATAGTTCAAAACTGTGGACAAGAATAGAAATTTTAGATTCTTTAACCTTATTTGTGCCTTCATGTGTTACCTGTAGAGTGTGCCATATTTGATTTGCAGATGTGGCTATTGACACACGATTGAATTCTTCTTTGATTAAGGTACAGAATAATGCATTCATCGCTTTGGCATCAAGTTTCACATTCTTCTTTTGATTGTCACTCCAAGCGCTATAATTGGTAGTCGGTTTGGTGTACGCTGCTTCTACTATATTCTATAGTTCGTAGTTGAGCGATTTCTATAGTTCATAGTTGAGAGATTGCAAGTAAATCTTCAATCTACACTTTCAGTAGTTGTAGTTCGATCCATCAAAAAGCGGTGAACGTTGTGTAGAATGTCCTTCTCTGAATCGCAATGAAGGAACTCCATTGCCATCCTTGTAGGTTGTTGACTGAGTATGCAGGGCTCTAATAGAGTATGCCAGGCCAGGCTCTGATACCAATTGTTAGTTCCGAAATGATACCAATTATAGGATCTAAAATATGTCAACACAAATACTAAAACAAAGGATGATTAGCGTTAAAATATAAACTTACATAAAAGGAAATAAATCACAAAAAGTAAATTAAGCACAGACACAAGTGATTTATCCTGGTTCGGTCCTCTTGACCTACATCCAGTCCCCAAGCCACCCGCTTGAGATTTTCCTTTAACCTTTGATTTTGTACACCCAAAATCAACACCTTGTATACCACTTGACAAATTTCCTTTGCCAAATGTATACAACTCTTCGTACAACAAAGAAGACACAACACCTTATACAACCTCTCTTCAACCCGAAGACGCTCTTGTATAATCTTTCTCTTTGAGGGATTACAAACAATCCTATAAACCTTGAATCTATATGTGATCGTGAATAAGGACTCTTATAGGTGGCTCTCAGAAATCTTCACTAAAGAATTAGAATTTGAGTGGAGAATTGAAAGTGAAAACAGTTTTCTGAAAAACTAATTTTTGAACAGAGTTTTTAGGCAGAAAACTATTGATATGAATTAGTGTTTTTAGCCTAGGACAACATCCCTATTTATAGCTAAAATCTATGATCATTAGGGTAGTTATCAGAACAAATTTGAATATTAAAACGTTGGATAAAATATCATAAATCAGAAACTATTTAACAGTCAGAAACTGCCATTAGTCGACTTGAGTTTATGGGTTAGTCGACTAGAAGAACAACTTTTGCCTATATTAGTCGACTAATAAAGGGGGCAAGTCGACTAGGGAATTGCTGATACAAAAGACATGTTTCTGAAAACTGAATATAGTCGATCAGTAGAAGGTATAAGTCGACTAGGCCATATATTAGTCGACTAAAAATATTGCTAAGTCGACTAATAATGCATACAGATAAAAAACAGAAAGTTGGTATGCATCATTAAAGAAACCTAAGTCGACTATGGTTAAGGGTTAGTCGACTATAGGTGGTATAAGTCGACTATGCTTGGTAATTAGTCGACTTGTAGACTTAAGATGTGTGTGTATGTTCAAGGCTTTTAACATTCTAATAAATATTACAATACACATCCATAACCATTATTCTTGGGAAGTCTTGATCATGTAGAACTCTTGTATAAATTTGTGAGATAGAGCTCCAATGAAATGGCGTCACAAATGTATCATCAGAATCAAGTTCCAACATAAAGCGCACGGTGGAACTCAAGAAATAACAAAGGCTTAAATTGCGAGTCTAGTGATAAAAGCGCTGGCGCTAAGTTGTCTTTCCAGATGTCACTAAAAACATCCGAGGACGTTAAATCTCAAGGAGGTTAAGCCCTAAACTGTAGTGTAGAACAGCAGAGCGGTTAAGTCTGGAGGCTATATAAGTACCTGCAGAAGACGTTAGTACCACATAGCAAGCATAAAATAATATAATAATCAAAGTAACAACTACAACATTGTGCTCCTAAGCTGATTATCTGAACCATCCCTATCAGTTTACCATGAACTCCTAATGAGAGGGCGAGGCGGTGGCATTGGCCATTTGCCTATTGGATAACTTAAAAAGTGGTCTCTCGAGAAAATGCGACCCCGGAGGGTACGTTTCTCCCGAGGGTCTTCTCCTACAGCCTGCACCCACTGCTAAAAAAATACACAAAAATACAAATAATTCTTAAAAGTTATAATAAATATCTAGATACATAATTACAAGTCCAGATATATCAAATAGTAGATGCAACACACATAACACTATTGCAAATATTTTACCACTACAATACAATTTCACAAACATATTAATTGCACAAAATTTCCTAAAAATATAATTTTCACCCATCTAAGCCGGGAAACCTAAGTAAAGCGAGAATGCTCGCCGAAAATTATCGAATACATTGAGAACTCTAGAAATTTTAATAATACAACACATATACTTGTTTAATACCAATAAAATAGAGAGAAGAGAGAAAATCAAGGGAGAGAGAGGAGAGGAAACAGGCCACGGCCAGGTGGGCCATGGCCTGGTTCATGGCCAGGTGGACCTGGATGGCCACTGGACGGCGTCGGCCAACAAGGGGCGGCGTCGGCCGACCAAGGAAGGGAGAAGGTGAGGAATTAGTGGTATTAGTGGAGTAAAAGAGATGAGGTGGGAATTAGTGGAGTGGTGGTGAAATTGGTGGAGATTGGGGTGGAATTTGTGGTGGCGGAGATGTGGAGGAAGGAGATGAAATTGATGATGTTTGAGATGGTGAGGAAGGAGGATGTGGTGGAGGATATGGTGGTTGATGGCCGAAGTGGGGTTGGCAGGAGTTGGGAGGGCCATCGTGGGGAGCTCGACGGAGTTAGGGCCTACCAATAGTGGACCTGGTGGTGTTGGGGGCCGGTTAAAGAGGAGGGAGTAAAATAGAGTGAGATAGAGAGAAATTGGAGAGAGATTGAGAGTGAGAAAAAGAGAATAGAAAGAGAGAGAATTTGATATAAAGGGAGGTCGGTTGGGAAGAAAGTTGGTGGAGGTCGGCTTTGAAGTCAATGGCTTGGGGAAGAAGGAAATTAAGATGATTGGAGGAGAAGAAGAAATGAAAGAAAATAAATTAATTAATAATATTTAATTGGGTTAAAATTTGACTAGTTCAGAATGGTTCTAAAAAGTTTTGTAAAATAGAAATTATTGTGCTAAGAAATATGAAACGAATTCAAAAAATTCAGTCTGGTTTACAAATTAAAAATCTTAGAATGTATCAGTATAGAGTGGATTTTTGATTAATTCAGAAAAATTCTCAAAAATACATTTAAATAGAAAATAATTTTCTAAAGAACGATATGAAAATAGATTTTTAAAATTCAACTCCATTTGTAAATTAAAATCTTGCGATCAACTAACGATACTGGTCGACGCCGATTTTAGGAGATTTTGCAAAATAATTTAGAAAAATCTCAGAAATTTATGAAAAATTTAAAATATTGAAAATAAATATTTGAAGCTGAAACAAGTACCAGAATCATCAAATCAGTAGTTTTATTGGAATCAAGTCTCAGGTTCGGACTTGTGCTGACTCTGAATTCACAAAATCCAGATCCGCTGCCAAAGTAATAACAAAAGTGATATTAGAAGGAAAAAATATGGAGAAATTAGAAAAATACGAGCGAAAAATCGGGACATGCATATGTGTACGTATTCTGAGAGCAGGGTATTACATGTATACATGCTCTGGTTGTTCATGTTGGCTCAAAGGCCCATCACTCTAGTTTTGATGATGATCAACTCATGTAGTTATGTTTACTAATGATCTTGTGTTTAATTAGTGACAGATTTGTTATCAAGATCTTAGTAGGTGTGGAGCTTCAACAAAGGATTTAAAGACATATTTTGGAGCTAGCACCGGTTGATTCACGAGCCTATGCATAAAGATCACATCAAGTACTCAAGAGGAGTCGAGCTCGTTGGATCGTGTTTGGACCAAGTCAAGATGATGAGAAGCCTTCAAGTGAAGACTTCAAGAAGATGAAGACTTGTGTTTAGGTATAAGATTTTGTTTTTGTTTTAGTTAAAAATGTAAAGGATAGAGTAGTTGGTGGATTGCTCAAGTATATATCACACACACACTCTTGATTTAGTTGTCTTTTCATAAAAGAATTTTCAATTTAGAAAAGACTTTCATTTTGGAAAAATACATTTTGGTTTTTAGTATTTTCTTGTATACATATCTTTCAACCAAAACCAAGTTTAGAGATTAATGTCAAAAACTTAGATATTTCATCTTATTTGTGTAGTGGATCATATCCATACACACTATACTTTAATGAGTTCAAAATATCTAGTTTTTATTTAAAGGAGTTTGGAAAAACAAGATTTTAGAAAAATACAAGTTTTCATTTGAGCCAATATTTTCATATTACAAAAATAGTCCAAATCTTTTATAACATGCCTTGATTTTGTGCAAGCATGTTTGTTTATCAAAGTATATTGGTTAAACTATTTTTGTAGATTTTTATGTATTTTATGGGATTTTATTTCAACCAAAAGACTTAGTTTTAAATCCCAGAAAAGCTGTTTTCAGGCTTCAGATAGTCGACTTACTACCTTTATAGTCGACTAACTCTGAAGTCGGTCGACCGGCTCGGTCGACCGATGTGCACAGCGTGCACGCCTTGACCTGGCAGATGGTCGGTCGACCGACCGAGTCGACCGGAACTGAGAGCAGTGCTCTCTGTTCTTTTGGGTCGACCGGGCGGTCGACCGGAGGCTCCAACAGTCTGATTTTTGACCGTTGGCGGTCGACCGGGCGGTCGACCGACAGGTCTGACAAACCCCAACGGCTAGTTTTTGACAGCCTATAAATTTGGGGGTTTGGTCATTGTTTTTCAATAAGATTTTAGGAGAGCTTTGAGCCAGTTTTTCCCATTCTTTTAAAAGAGTTTTCTACACATATTTGAGAGCAAATATTTCCTATCTAAAGGGAAGATTTTATTCAAGAGTGTTTAAAGTGAATTCTTTGAGTTTTTCTCCACCATTCTCATCCTAGTTTTTCTCACACAAACACTTGAGCTATCCATTGCTATTCATCTTATAGGAGTGTTGTAGTGAGAGCTTTTATTGGTGATCAAAGTGTTTAGATCACCAAGAGATCATTTCTTGTACTTTGAGGAGGCGGACGTGTGTGTCCGCGTTGTTTCGAGTTTGGGTGCGAACTTCGTGTTTGAGGTGCGGCCTCGGCAAGCTTGTGGGGCTTGCGTGTGTACGGGACTAGGGAGTCCGAGGGCTTGTAGGTGTTGCGGCACCGGGGAGAGATCCATTGGGATCTTGCATAGTGGAAATCCTTCGTGTGTCGAAGGCGGGGATGTAGAGCGAGTGTGCTCGAACCTCGAAACAAACCCTTTGTGTTTGCGATTGCTCACTCTCTCTCTATTTGTCTCTTTTATATCTTGCATGCTATTTATTGTCAATATCATTGACATGCTTGATTTATTGTGTGGATAATTGATATACTTGCTTGGGATTGTTTGCTAACACTTGTATTCAATCAAGAGAGCCAACGCGGCACCTCAACCCATTCAAGGGGAATCTAGAGGAGTTTGTCCAGAGCCCTTCACGGGGAATTCGGCAATACTCTTGTGTTATACGTGGTGTTTAGTGTAAAAGTTTTATTTGGTCATAATTATTTTTAGCTTCCGCATCATTTGGCATTAAGTGACCATTAGATTAGTCTTCACCTATTCACCCCCCCTCTAGGTGAACCTTCAATTGGTATCAGAGCTTGGTACTCTAATTTGGATCTAACAACCTAGAGTTAAAGATCCTCATTTTTAGGCTAGTCATAATATTTTTGTACACACACCATGGACTTCATGTCACCACCCATGTTTGACATTGTTAACATCCATATATGGAAGGTGAAGATGTCCTTATACCTCAAAGCCTTAGGTATTCATGTTTATCTTGCCACAACTAATAATGCATATTGTTTAAATGGTAAGAATATTGAGGCTAATGCAAAAGCCCTACATGCTTTAAAGTCTACCCTAGATGATGTTATTTATCTAGAGTTTCTAACTTTGATTCGGCTTTTGTAGTTTAGAACACCCTCATCTCCCTTGACGAAAATGATCAATATTATGCGGGGAGCGACTCGGATGTTGGAAGCGACCCTTCCAATGTGTGCTACATGGTCCAAGGGGATAACCCCCTTGAGGTAACTACCGAATCCAAGGATGAGGACATGTCATATGATGAGCTTACCACTTTTTGTCAACTCCTACTTGAGAAATATGACATGGTTAAAAAGGAAAATAAAAATTTGAAAAAGAAATTTGAGTGCATGCATATAGAAAATGATTCATTTAGATCTAAGATTGCATGTTTAGAAAAAGAAAATAATGTTTTGAAAAATGAAAATGTTTCCCTTATGTCTAAATTAAATGATTTGTGTGAAGGAACACTATTTTGAAGGATAAAATTGATTTGATGGAAAAACAAAAAGAAGTTGTTTTTCAAGAAAACTCTTGTTTAAAAAGAAAAATTTGTGAAAAAGAAAAAGATTTTGTTTCGAAAAAGAAAAAGAAAAATGATTCTTTATCTCATCATGCTTTACATGCCACCACTAATGAGATTAATGTTTTGAAAAATAAAATGGATTGTTTGAGTTCAACTTTGAACTCGTGTGCATTCAACCATTCTAGATTGGAATCCTTGTTTCAAAAGAAACAAGTTCCCCATGTTCATGCACACTCACATCATGCATTTGCTTATGTTGCACAACACGATCACAAACATTCACATAAACATCCTAAGGTGTACAAATGTACACATTGTGGCCGCAAAGGCCATTTAGCAAAATTTTGTTTTGACAACTTGCATTCTTTAAATTTTGCTAATAAAAATTTTTGGGTTCCTTACAAGACTAACCCCAAAGGACCCAAGAAAATATGGGTACCAAAACCCCCACCCCATGTTTTTGATGTAGGTGAGGGATCACTCAAGACGTGAGAGATTTGGTGCCTTGATGGTGGATGCAAATGGATATGATGGACACACTTATTGATGCATCACTATCAAGGAGTTTTGGTGGGATAACCACCATGTTTAGAGCTTTGGAGTTGGTAACAATCTCTAAACTCCTACTTTTCATTTACATGCTTATTCTTTTGTAATATCATATAGCATGTTCATGTTTTTGTGCTTCATGTGGTAAATACTTGTTTAAATGTAGTTTTTATCAAAACTTGGATTTATACATGTACAAATAGTGAGCAACAAATTGACTTATATATGTTTGCACTTCATGCTCATTTGTACCCACTATATGCACATGTATAGCCTAGTTTTGATGATTCTCTCATTTATACATGCTTTGCCAAATTTTATGATTTTACTTCATGTATATGTAATTTTAATTCAAATCTAATAAATATACATGTATACCCGTGAGTCTCTTGCCTTCATGCAAATACATTTGATAGACTCTTTTATGTTTAGGATATGTATGTGTATTGTTAGTTTTGGATAAATCATACATATACCATGAAGATTAGTGTTTTAATGAAAAATAATTTTTCATGTTTTTGTTTTGTTAAAAATGTGACTTATGATCTTTTTGAGCTTCAATGTCTATTTTCATGAAAATGCTATTTACATAACCTTTGAACACTCATCTTTTACTTTTCAAGATAATTTTGAGCTTTATGGACTATGAGTGCCTGAACTTTTATGTACTTAGTATGATTCATGAAATATATATATGCTTTGATTTCATGTTTTTGAAGGATCTTTAACTAGTTTTTTAAAAATTATTTTAACTAGTTATTGTTCCTCATTTGGTAGTGATTTTCAATGCTAAAATATTCTCAAATCTATTTTTGAAAACCCCTACCATCCATGGGAGGATGGATGGGAGATCATGTTCATGTATGCTTTAAAATGAAAATCATTTAAAAACTTGAACCATGATTGGGTGGTAGTTATATGAGATATACACTTGATCTTATTGTTATGTCAATTGGTATCATTGGATTCTTTCAATTGGTATCTAAATTGATAATTTTTGTGTATACTCATATTCTGTTTTCTTATATATGTATGTATCAATGTCAATTGGCATATTTTTTTTTCATACATATATATGATTTTCATGTGCTTAAACTTACAATTGGTTCACATTTTTAAAAGCACAGTTTATGATGAAAAATAAAAATTTTTGATCATTATGTTTACTATTGGTATCAATATGTTTCAACTTCATATTTGTTAAATTTCAATTGGTATCAATATGTTTTACAATAATGATTATTTTCAATTTGGTATCTTAAAATTTGTTTGTTTTACTAAAGCTCTGATACCTTTAAAAATTTTGTTTAAGAAAAATTAAAAAATTTGATTAAGAAAAATTAAAAAAAAATTTTTTGATTGGTGTTGCCTATATACAAGGAGAGCTTAACATCTCTTCTACATATAGATTCATGTTGAGTGTATTGTGTATTGAAGAGCTTGACAATCTCTTCTTTATGTGGTACACGTGTGTAGGGGGAGCTTCACATCTCCTCTTATGCATTACATAATATGTGTTATGTGAATTGGGGCTTGTCATCCCTTCTTCATGTAATGCATATGTGTAGGGAAGCTAACTTAGCGTCTTCCTCTTCATGAATGTATATCGCATATAACCTTTTATTGATATGTTTGGTTGGCCCCTTATTGGTCTCTTTGTTTATAACAAAAAGGGGGAGAAAGATTTGATGATTTTGCTTTTACCTTAAACCCTTTGTTGATGATTGACAAAAAGGGGGAGAGGTATTTGCTATATATGCATGTTTTTATAAAAGAATTTATGTTTATGCATATATGTTTTGTTTTGCAAATAGGAGAAAAAGATTTTGTGATTTTGTTTTATGCTTGATTAGCATGTTTACTCCTACATTTGCATACATGTCTATGTGTCTCATTGAATATCTATTTGTTTATGTGTTATGCATGAGTTAAGAGGGAGCTTCTTTGAAGCTTTACTTTAAATCCATGTATATATAACTTCATGAGTTTTGTAATCATCAAAAAGGGGGAGATTGTTGGCCCAAAGGCCCATCACTCTAGTTTTGATGATGATCAACTCATGTAGTTATGTTTACTAATGATCTTGTGTTTAATTAGTGACAGATTTGTTATCAAGATCTTAGTAGGTGTTTAGCTTCAACAAAGGATTTAAGACATATTTTGGAGCTAGCACCGGTTGATTCACGAGCCTATGCATAAAGATCACATCAAGTACTCAAGAGGAGTCGAGCTCGTTGGATCGTGTTTGGACCAAGTAAAGATGATGAGAAGCCTTCAAGTGAAGACTTCAAGAAGATGAAGACTTGTGTCTAGGTATAAGATTTTGTTTTTGTTTTAGTTAAAAATGTAAAGGATAGAGTAGTTGGTGGATTGCTCAAGTATATATCACACACATACTCTTGATTTAGTTGTCTTTTCATAAAAAAATTTTCAGTTTAGAAAAGACTTTCATTTTGGAAAAATACATTTTGGTTTTTGGTGTTTTCTTGTATACATATCTTTCAACCAAAACCAAGTTTAGAGCTTAATGTCAAAAACTTAGATATTTCATCTTATTTGTGTAGTGGATCATATCCATACACACTATGCTTTAATGAGTTCAAAATATCTAGTTTTTATTTAAAGGAGTTTTGGAAAAACAAGATTTTAGAAAAATACAAGTTTTCATTTGAGCCAATATTTCCATATTACAAAAATAGTCCAAATCTTTTATAACATGCCTTGATTTTGTGCAAGCATGTTTGTTTATCAAAGTATATTGGTTAAACTATTTTTGTAGATTTTTATGTATTTTATGGAATTTTATTTCAACCAAAAGACTTAGTTTTAAATCCCAGAAAAACTGTTTTCAGGCTTCAGATAGTCGACTTACTACCTTTATAGTCGACTAACTCTGAAGTCGGTCGACCGACGTGCACAGCGTGCATGCCTTGACCTGGCAGATGGCCGGTCGACCGACCGAGTCGACCGGAACTGAGAGCAGTGCTCTCTGTTCTTTTGGGTCGACCGGGCGGTCGACCGGAGGCTCCAACGGTCTGATTTTTGACCGTTGGCGATCGACCGACAGGTCTGACAGACCCCAACGGTTAGTTTTTGACAGCCTATAAATTTGGGGGTTTGGTCATTGTTTTTCAATAAGATTTTAGGAGAGCTTTGAGCCAGTTTTTTCCCATTCTTTTAAAAGAGTTTTCTCCACATATTTGAGAGCAAATATTTCCTATCTAAAGGGAAGATTTTATTCAAGAGTGTTTAAAGTGAATTCTTTGAGTTTTTCTCCACCATTCTCATCCTAGTTTTTCTCACACAAACACTCGAGCTATCCATTGCTATTCATCTTATAGGAGTGTTGTAGTGAGAGCTTTTATTGGTGATCAAAGTGTTTAGATCACCAAGAGATCATTTCTTGTACTTTGAGGAGGCGGACGTGTGTCCGCGTTGTTTCGAGTTCGGGTGCGAACTCCGTGTTTGAGGTGCGGCCTCGGCAAGCTTGTGGGGCTTGCGTGTGTACGGGACTAGGGAGTCCGAGGGCTTGTAGGTGTTGCGGCACCGGGGAGAGATCCATTGGGATCTTGCATAGTGGAAATCCTTCGTGTGTCGAAGGCGGGGATGTAGAGCGAGTGTGCTCGAACCTCGAAACAAACCCTTTGTGTTTGCGATTGTTCACTCTCTGTCTTTGTCTCTTTTATATCTTGCATGCTATTTATTGTCTTTATCATTTACATGCTTGATTTATTGTGTGCATAATTGATATACTTGCTTGGGATTGTTTGCTAACACTTGTATTCAACCAAGAGAGCCAACGCGACACCTCAACCCATTCAAGAGGAATCTAGAGGAGTTTGTCCAGAGCCCTTCACGGGGAATTCGGCAACACTCTTATGTTATACGTGGTGTTTAGTGTAAAAGTTTTATTTGGTCATAATTGTTTTTAGCTCCGCATCATTTGGCATTAAGTGACCATTAGATTAGCCTTCACCTATTCACCCCCCCTCTAGGTGAACCTTCAGTTCATGTATTCTTGTTACATGGATTGTTATTACTTGGATATTCCTGTATTACTGTTAAATGCATACTTCTAAAATACAGTACATGATCATTTTCTATATCACTGTATTGATATGAAACTCTTATTACTTAAACTTACTGTCTTTGGATATAGATATGTGAAACTAGGTGCCACGTGAAAGCCACCTCTAGTATCGACGGAGGTCACCATTAGAATCTCACATCTTTAGTTTCCTGTTATCATGTTCAGTGATTCAAAAATTACTCATGTCCTGTTATCATGTTACATGCTACACCTACTATTATTGTTCTTAATTCATTGAATAATTCATAAATATAACTGGGGATAGGAGAGACTTGATGATTGACTAGATCTTGTCCGGTAGATGTCCTAAATTCATTACAATTCCATTGTAAGGGACGTGATACGTTGGCTACCTCTTGTTATACCTCATTGAACTCTCATTTCTTGTTACTTATTACGCCTTAGCGGGCTGACCCTGTTCTCAGCAGCCAGGGGTCTGTTTAAGGCCGTGATTCCGGGTATGTATGGGATATACCTACCTGATTAGAGCTCATTGACCATTGAGTTTTCAATTAACATAATAAAACGGTATAAACAATAGTAATGTCAGGAATATTTATTAGTCGGTCACTCTCTCGTTCGATAATGATATACGTATGCCATGTTCGGATGGGTTCGACGGGAGTACAGGCTCTGGTGTGACTGCCAGTGGTATTCCATACTGGAAGAGATTGATTAAAATAGTAAGTGATATGATTGTTATTATTGTGTAATATTGTTCACCACTTGCATGATATTCAGCCTGTGTATATTGTATTGATCTTCCTGACTTTCTTATTTACTAGCACGTTACTATGAATATTCATTTCATGTATCCTCTATAGACACACTGTTCTTGTAAATACTATAGGGTGATTACTTCTTTTTATTTCATGTGTAAATGTTCATATTGATCATTACTATACAGTGATGGTACTAGTACTATTAGTGTAAATAATAAATTTAAAATAATTAAGACTTGATACTTGTTAATGATACAAACTGATTCATTGAGTATAATTAAAAGTTTTGTATCCGATTTTATATTACATATTAAACATTGTTAATTATTATAAAATAATATAATGTTAATCGGTATGTATATATCTCTTCCTGATTGACTTCATTATTGGTAATCACATATTATATATTATCGTAGAGGTAACATCATTGTAACACGCTTGATAATAATAATGTTATAGTGCTGATATAATAATTATATATATATGTACACACACACACACACTCTCTCTCCCTCCCTCTCTCACTAATTATGAGTATAACTATAATGTATCACTGTTATTTAATCATGTATTATAAGTTATTGAGATTGTAATATTATTATTGTATACTATTACTCCTTCTTTCATTTTACCACTCACTAATTTGTTTTCTGACGACCATGAGTTTGCATGCTCAGGTTGATCCGAGATATCGTAGTATCTGATATTTCACGGGATATTAGTAGGAGGTTTGACGCCTTTATTATCCCATATATCTTTATTACTCTATCCTTATTTTCTTATTTGTGCTTATTTCTATATCTATCACGATTATTAACCCTCTTTTGCAGGTTTCATGTACTTATATTAGCTGGATTTATATCATGTATATTGTATTTATTCTCTATACTGATAGTGTGTATACGCAGGGATTTTTCATGCGCATATGCGTCGCGCTAGTTGTGTCCCCGCTACAGTGTATTTGAGAAGCGGGGTGTGACATTAATCAGTCGGTTTCTCACCGACTACGAAGGTATACTAGTATATGAATAAAGGTATTTGATTCTCTTACAATTTAAGATTACAGGTATCGTGATCTCTTGGGCTTAGTTAGTGAGGATTCTTCCACGAATTTTCATAATTAGAGCAACTTAAGGGAATCCAGGAAAAATAAACGTATACTCTTGGATCGATGACAAAGTGACATGCAGCTCAAGTGCTGTATAAGAGGTAATTGAAGTGGCTATGAGAATGGGAAGACCCACCAGAGTAGGGAAATAACAAATAACATTCGCAGTGTTGCCTCTATACAATGACACAAAACCTACATCTTTCATTGTGTGAGCAAAGCAGTCTGAAATTCCTTTATAAGGGTGTGACAGCCGACTGATCTTTAACATCTCATCCTCGTTTTGGATAAGTGGTTTCACACGCTCAATAGGAGCAGCAGCAGTTTTTTAAGATAGAACCCCAAGTCCTTACAGTTTCACGCGCTCAATAAGAGTAGCAGCAGTTTTAGACACTGCAACAGAGAGACCACCCATGAAACAATCGATGACAAAGCCCGGGCGCTGGCAAAGACCAGGGAGACGGTTCTGATCATGGAGAGAACACCAAGGCCTCTGTCTCCCAGCAGTGAACTACTCAGCAGCACCCAAGTGATGTAGCTCGCTGTTGTGAAGCGTCTCCGTTATGCAGAGGGTGTAGAAAAACTCTGGTCCCGACACTGAAGATCCTGCGAGAGGCTGGATCTCGGCCAGCAGCCTTCAGAATGACGCTGGGATGAGAAATCTGATCGGCCATGGCTATCTAGCTGAGAAAAGAAAAAATAATACTAGTAAACCATGGCATTTACCAAGAGATAGATCATAGATCATCAACAATCTGGAAGTTGGAATAAACACAAAATATACGTCATCACTAATTTATTCATTCCTCCGACTGCGTTCATTTTATACATCACTAATTTATTCATTCTACAATATTCAAGACAAAGAACGGGACCTAAAACTATACGCCAATTTTATTATTTTTTGGGACAAATATAAAACTTTTTAAACGAAAAAGTGTTATAAACTCAAATAAGTAAAAAAAAATGTCAAAGTGTGTGGACCCCATTCTTCCCACTCATTTTTTTATAGCTACATTGTTCTATCAGAACTTCGAGCTAAAAACTCGAAAAACGCTCGAAAACTGATCGAGTGAGGCCCACACACTTTTTCTTCTTTTGTTTTCCAACAACCAAATCCTAAAGAGAGGAGGGGAAACCTATTTTGCAAATATAAGCTCCGAGTATTGACTTTTGGTATCTTGTACTTCTAAAGAAGAATGGAGACACCATCTTTCCTATGGGAAAGATTACCATTTATGAGTCTGAATATATATATATATATATATATATATATATATATATATATATATATATATATATATATATATATATATATCAGAAATATGTATATCAGTCGATAGCTGAGAGTCCCTCTAAGTCTATGGTGACGTGACACATTATGAGCCACATAATTTGACAATCTAAAATGACGCCCCGCTTTTGAAAATAATTGAAATTACTAAAAGCCCATATCGTTTGTCTTTTCTTAGAATGATGTATTAGTTTTATATTTTTTATTATTATTTTCTCTCTCTTTTTATATGTCTATCTCTCTGTGTCTCCTCACGCTGTCAGATTTAGATTTTTGACTTGTAGAGAATGTCGTTCTAAAAAAACAAGAGCGAGATCAAATATTAATTTTTAGTTGCAGACCTAAATCTCCAGCAGCTATTTTGACGGGTTCATGTTCACTCGGAATGTCAGCTTCAATATTTTCATCGTAATTCTTCTCTTCTTCTTCTTCTTCCAAAGGAAAGCCTTTCTGAAATTTTTCATCATCGAAATTATTGGCTATTTGATTTAAAATCTGAAAGATAAAATAAAAAACACTTAAATATATAACCAATCTATCAGAGATGCTACTGAAGTCTCAGGAAAAAAAATTATTTAAAAAGCTACTCTTTCATCAAGATTGCGACTTTGGTCGCATTCATAATAATAAATTGTCAGATAAAATTGAATTCTGTGATCATAGTCACAGTATGAAATTTTATCTTCAAACCATTTATTTTACAAGAAGCGACCAAAGTCGCAGTCTAATAAAAATTTATTAATAAAAAGATTGCGACCTTGGTCGCAAAAATGAAAAATAAGTTATAAAATACTGCGATAGGGTCGCAATGTTATCAAACAAAACTTTTCAAAAAGACTGCTATTACGTAAGACTGTGACCAATATCCCAGTCTTCGGTCGCAGTCATCTAACCATCTTAATTACTTAACTTTCGAGACCTTGTTCACTGCTTCAATTGACTATGTCTCTTGTTTCATAAGAATGCGACCATAGTCGCAGTATTCTATTTAGATTACTTAATAAAAAAATATTATGACCAAGGTCGGATTGTTATCAAACAAAACATTCTCAAAGAAACTGCTGTTACATATGACTGCGACCGAAGTCGCAATCTTCTAATTATCTTAATTAATTAACTTACGAGATTATTGTCACTGTTTCAATTGACTGCAACTCTTATTTCATAAGACTGCAACCACGGTCATAGTATTCTATTTAGCTTAACAAGGTCAAAAAAATACTGCAACCCTAATCGAAAAAATAAAACAAAAGCTGCAACACTGCAACCAAAGGTCACAATGTAAAATAAAAATTAGTCTAAAAAGTGAAAATGATATTAAAAAATTTAAATCTAAAATTTTTTTCAGAAACTGCAACTTCGATTGTAGTTTTAGAAAAAATAAAATAAAATAAACTTTTCAAGTCACAGTAATAGATTTTTATTGTGATTAAAACATCTTTTAAAAAACACGTGAACATTAATGCGACCATGGTTGCATTCTTTTAAAATAATTTATTTTTCTAAAATTTAATAATCAAGATCTGTAATTGTTTTGTTTGAAAAAACTCAAAATTTTCAGATTTGTAATTTTTTTTAGTGGAAGAACAGTTGTAGCCAGGTTAAAAGTGAAACTGAGAGTATTTTAGTTATTGGGTAACGAAAAGTGGTTGAGGGTCTCCTTTTACCATCTAAATTTTTGACTTCTCTGCGGCTAATATGAAGCCACGTCTTGTCGGCTGAGAAACTCTCTCAACTGTCGTCTGACGTACAATAATCCCTATATATATATAAACTCGGACCACGTATCTCAACTCATTTTGTTCAAGAGAAATAAAAGCCACACTCTCTTACGACCTTGTGAATTACGTACTCTGTATTCAGAATAAGGGTGACAATTAAACACAGAAGTACAGAAGAGAAGAAGGAAAAGATATTATGGTGTGAATTTCTACTACACACACTGCCTTTATATAGACTTGGAACTCAAACGATCAAAATCCAATTAATTAGCATTGACTGAATGTTTGCTGCCTGTTAGCAATGAACCGAGCGTTTGCCAACACTCGGCTGAGTAATTGCTGTCTATTTGGTCAAAGATCCATAAAGTGAATTCATTATTGGATTAATAATTCAAAATAAAATCTAAGCAGCTTCTATTGTGGGGTGGTAATTTCCCACCGCGAATGATTGGATGGTTGATCCTCGCCACAAGTGAGAATGAGAATGAAAATTAAATGCGAATAAAACATAACACAAAAGGACACATGATTTTACGTGAAAACCCTTAACCGAGAAAAATTACGGGGAGGAGGAGGAGAAACTTCACTATAATTCTTAATTTTCATGAATATAATGTGCAGATGATGTATGTGGATTGGAATTGGGATTTAGCTTCGTAGATTAGGATTGGAATATTCTGTCGAGCCCTTCCCAAAAGTTCTTTTATATTTGACTGAACTGTTGCTTATGGAGGTATGTGAGTGCGAGTGAAATCTTCACAATTATATGATTTGCATGTTGTAACAACCACAATTAATGGTTCTGGTTGCTGGGATTGCATGCAGAAAAATACACCTCTATCTATAACTACCAGCGCTGAGTGATTTTACACATTATGAATGTAAAATATGAGGAGGTTGCGTAATTGATGACAGAGATTATCCGTCGTTGGAGCCACGGTCGCGGAGTAGGAGCTTTTGGAGTGGAAAAGATCTCGTGAAGGTAAAAACCTTGAAGTAGCAGAAAGTGGCTCCGGGATGGAACGATCTCTAGGAAGAAGGACAACCTCGGAAAAGTCGGATGTGGCGGAAGCTGACCATGGCGGAAACTAACTTTGGGAAAATGAATGTCGCGAAGGATCTGAGTTGGACTCTGGGGAATGTGGACTTCTTGGTTAAAGTTTTCGGTATTAGGGACATGTGTCGCTGTCCTGATGGAGGTTAAATTTTGACTACTATAATGACCCGCTCTTTCGCTTGTCAGGGCCTGCAGAAGGAAAGTTGAAAGAGCCGAGTTACTATGAGTCCTTTTGATGCCTTAAGTTCATCATGATTTTCAACGAAAGAGGATTTGGATCATAAATGCACATCTTCGGAATTTAATTGCAGATGGTACAACTAGCTGCCCAGTTACACATTGGTCATATCTCTGAGCGGTCGGATCTTGTGTCTCTTCTAATTCAAGGATCATGATGACTGAGACGTAAGGTTATTGGACCCTAGAGGGGGGTGAATAGGGTCAAAAATAATTAAAAATAAACATACAGAATACAGAAATATAAAAGACAGTAAGGCTGGTAGGATGATCGTACATGTATATTGTATTTATTATTATTACTTTCCTATATTTATCTTGCTATAATTCTTGCTAATTATTTGTCTTAATATCTGAATTGTGCAGGTAATTATTAATTGAGGGAGAAAGGATAATCTGAGACCAGGATTAGTTAAATCGAAGTTTTTAAGATTTATTCGGTTAGCTAAAGAATCAACAAAGATCAAATTGATCCAATAATCTAGAGGGAGTTCTATCAGAAGAAATAGAAGTATCTAAACGAGAGAGATTCACGCACCCTGGATCTAGCCAACGACCAGCTCCTGGCCATGGAAACGCGGACAAAGCCGCATTTTTGCGGATTGGTTATTTCTGTTGGGGGAGCGTTTGCTCCCCCTATCTGCATACTCTCTTCCCCAGTTCATTTTGCCTATAAATACTGTGAAATTCATAGGCAAACGGTCACCACTCCAGCAGAAAGTTTAGATTAGGCTTTTTATTTCTAGTTTAGCTTAGGCTTTTATTTTATTTATTTTTTAATGTAAATTTAAATTAGAGAAGAGATTCATGTTAAAAAGTGAGAGGATTGTATTGAGAAGTGACACTAATGTAATTTTTTCCTTTCTTCCATTGTTTTCAAACAAATCAAAAGTTTACTTTTCTTCTTGTTTTACTTTATCTTTTGTGTTTGATTAAATATCCACGTGAATCTAATAGCATCGGAATATGTCTTTCTTTTGCGAGGGCCACCTATAGCTCATGATGATGGATCCCTCCTTTTAAGTGTCAGTATCATTTCATGCTTGTTCGTCTTGATGAGGTAATGTGGATGGGACTGAGTTTGATCTTATAGGTGATGCGTTGATCGCCTCCGAAGTAAGATAAGCCTTCACCAATGATCCAAGGTATGATAATCAATACAAGAGGTAAGTAACTTTTTCTTACTTTATTTCTTACTTTAGAATCACTTTTAAAACCATCTCTTTCCTTACTCTTTTAATTCTTTCTTCTTAACTTAGTTTTTCTTTTAACACTAACACCATCTTCTCTATCTTCTCCTCTTCTAACTGATCAGTCACCGATATTGTATATTTATCGTCACATTCCAATATTTATTGTTTAATAAACTTTGCTTTAATTATCTTTTTTGTCTAATTATTTACAGGGCCTTTATTAAAGAGGAAGGAAGAGAAAATAAGCCTAAAAGCCCAATAAAGTTCAGATTAAAGAAAAATCAAGGATTAGGATAATTGTCAGCTGAAGATCAAAGCAAATCAGAGAGATAACACCAAATGAAAGCTAGTTAACTTCGAATTTTCATAGATCCATTTCGATTACCTAAAGATCAACAGTGATATAGATGAATTAAGAGCCCAAACTGAAAATCTATCAGGAGATAAAGGATGTTTGAGAGATCAGAGGCTCGCGCACCCTGGATCTGGCCATCATATCTAGGTCACGAAAATGCCGCAAATGCCGCTTTTTTGCCATATTACAGTTGAGATACGGGGAGCGTTTGCTCCCCTTATCTTCAAATGCTCTCCCCTGTTATGTTTTTGCTATAAATATCTGCAAATTCGGAGGCCAGAGGGAACGATTCAGCAGAGAGTATGGCCAGGTTGTTCTTTAGTTTGTAACTTAGGATTTTTATTTTCTTTTTAATGTAATATTTAATTTTGTTTATGTAACTGAGACCAGAGAGAAGTTTCATGTTAGAAAGAGAAGAAAGTTGTATCAAAAAGTGACGCTAGTGTAAGTTTCATCCTTTCTTCCATTATTACTCTATTTCAAATCGAATGTTGCATTTTATGTTCTTCAGCTTCGCTTACTCTTCTTCTTTCTAGTTTTGAAGATAACCTAAATGAAACCTATAGCATCTGTATTGCCTTGCCATTGCAAGTGCCCTTAATGGCTTATGTGATGGATAGCCATTTTTATTTTATTTTTTTCTTGCATTAGAATTCATTGTTTAAGTCTGGAAACAGAGAAGATAGTATTTGTCATGCTTTGCTCACCTTCAAGACAAGGTAAGTGTTTGCCAAGGATTCAAGGTAAGTCACCAACTGAAAGAGATAAGTAAGTACTTTTACGTTTTCTTTTTTTCTTTTAGTCTTTAGTTTAAATCACTTCCAATCATCAACTTTTTTCTTTACTCTTTTCATTTGTTTTCTTTAACTAAGTTTTCTAATTTTCAAAATCACCATCTCCTTTTATCTACCACCTTCACAAATTAACATAGCTTTTTCTTATTCTTTCTAAAGAACAAAGAAGACTTTTAATCATTTCAAGTGAATTTAAAAAAAAAACTTATAACATGCTTTCATTACAAGTCCCTCCTTGTGGATCACAACCCGCATAGCCACTTGCTATCACAGTAGCATTGAGTACCTTGCACTTATTAAGTTCTAAAATTCTGTATTTTTTTTGTGTAGGTTCCAACTCAATCAAATTTTGGCGCCGTTGCTGGGAAGGGATGATATGTAACTCTCTTTTTATTTACTTTATTTGTTATATTTATTCTTTGTTCTTGGTGTGTACTGAATAATATTAAGAAAACAAGAGCTACAGTGAATATATAAGTGTCTCTGGACTTTTCTCTAGAAAGTAGAGCCCACTAGACCTTAGTATTCCGCGCAAACGCGACAATCTGAGAGGATCACTCACCTAGCATTTTTGCAGGGGATTGAACTTCAATGATTTAGCTTCTGTATGCTTTGATTTCTAATTTAATATACTTTGCATATACTGTTGAAGTCAACAGTAAAAGGTTGATTGTAAATGCTAAAACGGTTTAGACTTTGCATTTAGGCACGTGCCTATTTCATTACAGTTTCTGTTTACTGTTGAACAGTGCTGGAGCCAAGGTATTTGTGCATAGCATTTAGTATAAGATTCATTCTTGTATGAAATATTACTTGACTGTTACTTTTTCTATATACTTGTACACTACACTATACTTGTATACTGCACTAAAATGAATTAAGGGCTTGTCCTATAAACAAGATAAGGTGGGAAAGTCATTACCTTCCCTAAGCCCACAAACAAGCTCCTCGCTCCCTAACCCATTCTTAACTTGAAACTGAGTAGACGTTGGCTCTAGAGGCATCTCTGACTCAATAGGAGATTGAGCTAAGGAGAAAGTTAATTAGAATTTGACTCTTGTCAAATCGATGTCAAAGGTTGAGGTTTGAGAGGAGAAACCTCGAAGGCTAGTGGTTTGACATAATTAGGTCCGTTGCTTAGGCGCGGATACCTTCCGCTGGTCTTGCCCCTACCTAGCCGATTAACTTGTGGTCAGATTTTGCAATATAACTCCCGTGGACGGTCTAATCAGTTAGGAGTGATGTAGGTCCAAGGTCTACCATAACTTAGGCTAGATTTTTCTTTTTTTATTTGTTTGATTGTTTCTTGTTTTTGTTTTTTGACGTCTTTATTATATATATTACAATTATAACTATTTCAATGCATATAGTGATCCATACTTCACACTGACCTCTTTTAACTCGGATATTACCAACCCAGCATATCATAACTTTAACCAAACAAGTATGTCGGATTGGTCTTATCTGAATCAATATAAGCCCCACTCCCAATATTATGAATAAGATTGAAACAATCATCACCACTCTTTACAGAGTCAGTGGAGATACAACTCCCCCGAGTCATGTGGTCAAAAATCTTTCCAACATACACCTTCATATACTCAATTTTCAAAATCAACCTACAGAAGAAAAATCAGATTTAGAAATGAGTTATGAAGCCTTTCTTGAGTCCTCACTTCAAAATCAAAATCCAAAGGACTTACAAGCCCATCAAGATTTTTAAATCCAAGATCCTTATTCTATTTTTCAAGTTTCACCATAAGAAGAACTTAGGGACTTAGCTAGGAGTATGAAAATTCTGATTCAGTCTGAAAATTATTTTTCCCAATCTCTCAATAGGCTAGAAGTACAAATGAGTCGCTTGATCAATATAGTGAAAGGTAGGTATGAGAAAACTCTACCTAGTACATGCTCGACCATTCCCGATTGCCCTAACCATATTGATAAGAATCAAGAATCATGGTGTCTTGGAAATTTTGATCAAGATTTAATTTCACCACAACATCTTGAACTCGACAGATATCAATCATTTGACAGATTGGCAAGTTTTTTAATAATGAGATTGAACTTGATTATGAATGTGAACTCGATCCCCAACCTTATGATTCAGTTTCTATTTTCGAATATATGTTGACTCTGATATTCTTAACTGATTTGGACTTATTTCACGATCTGACATTGATTCCCGTATCATAGATCTTGAAACTGAACCATCTATTTTGGATATTCATATTCCATTGATAGGAAGAGAATGTGAATTTCAATTTTTTTAATTTGGACTCAACTATTGAGCCAATACCGACTCTCGAACCTACACTTGATTTTTTCAAGTTAGTAATGATTCTCGAAGCTATCCTTCTTAAGACCAAGTAAACCATTTCACAAAGTCACATTCTTTTGTTGAACATAAGTATAGACCATAATGACTCAGTGATGATTTTTCAAGATTGGTCATATGAAGGGGATAATTTTCATTATAGGATCTTGCATAATCCTATTCATATTGGGGATTGTCATTATGTAAATAGAAAAGAGGTCAATAAAGGTGGATTTTGTGAACCACTGCATTGTCTTGATTGGATAGCAACGCTTGGCCAAATCCGACCACCAAAGCACCACCTTAAGGTAACATTATCCTTCTCTTTCTTCTTTTTCATGTATTTATGCATTCATTCATACATTGAGGACAATGCATGAGATAGGTGTGAGGGAGGGTTCTAACATAACATATGTTTCTTTTTATTTTAATTTTTTTAACATTTTCTTTGCTTTTAAAAACTTTTTGAAAAGAAAAATAATATTTTAACCTATTTTTTAAGAAATTAATTAATTTTAAGGAATAGGAGAATCGTAACTAGGATTTCTTATACTTGGTCAAAATAAAATTATTTGTTTGATTTCTAGGATTAGGAAGAAAATTTAGAAAAGTAATTTAATCTTGATTTTTACCTTGATGAATATGCATACTTTATATGCTTACACATTTAGGGTTCAAAAACAAAGATTCTTATGTCTTATAAAAAAAAAGAAAAAAAGAAAAATATATATTAAAAATTCTCTAATTAAGCTGGGTACTTGTTGAAATCACCTAGAGGGGGGGGTGAATAGGTGATAATGCTAATCAATGCACAAATTATAAAGTTGTGATGCAACGATCACCCAAAACAAGATTAGAAGCGGAATACCCCGTGAAGGGCTCTGAACTCCTTCCTCGTGATTCCTCTAGATAAGAGTTTGAGGTGCGTATTGCAATTTTGTTGTATGAGTATTGATCGACAATATGAATATGAAACAAGTGAATATTGCAATGAATATAAAGCAAGTAAACCAATTGCAAACACAGAGAATTTTTCTGAGGTTCGAGCACCCAGCTCTACGTCCCCGCCTTCATCCAGAAGGATTTCCAACCACTATAACTTCACAAAGAGTTACAACCACACCGAAGTACCCAACTCCTCAATTTCAAGTACAAGTATCTCTTGGTGATCAAAAGACCACAAACCCTCTTTTGAAAAATCTTTTTCCCTTACAAAAACCATATAGAACAATGTGTAGGATTGAAGCTCAAGTATTGTAAGTGAAAAAAGAAAATGAATTTGAAGAGAGTTTAGAATTAAAAACTTCAGAAATGAGAGATTTTTTCAGCACAAAAACAGAGAATGAAAACTTCTTTTGAGAACTTTTTAAACTTGAGTATTTTTGCAAAAGCTTGTTATAAAAACCATAACCCTAATCAACCCTATTTATAGGATAGAGCTAGGGATTAAAGGGTAAACTAGTATAATAAGTAATTAGGAAGTATTTGACCCAGAAACCAACCCCTAAGCTCGTTTAGAGACAAAACACCCCATTAAAAACGTGTTTTAAAAAATAGCCGTTAAGGCTGAAATACAGCCTCGGTCGACCGGCTGGTCGACCGGGTTTTCAAAAAATAAAGCCGTTGCAGGCCCACGGTCGACCGAAACAAACAGAGAGTTGATGACTTTCAGTTGGCCGAAGGTCGGTCGACCGAAATGGGGTCCGGTCGACAGCCCGGTCGACCGGAAAACGTGCACACATGCACGCACCGAACGGTCAGAAGTCCGGTCGACCGGTCGGCCGACCGATCTGACCTGAAACAGAGCCGTCGACCGCCAGGTCGACCGCAACAGGTCAAAAGTTGAGTTTTGGAAAAAGGATTTGAAGAGATTCTGATAGTTTTCAAAATATTTTTGATTAAGACTAGGTATAATAAGTAAAATGAAGTTTGTGAGTAATAAAATATATTTAAAAATTTTTTGTATATAAGTATAGGAGAAATTTTTAGAAAAGTCTTGTGCGCAAAAACTTGTGTATAGGAATTTGAGCTTCAAACCTAATCACTATTCTTTAACAAACTATAAAGCTAAAAAAAACGAAACTAATGAAGTCTCTGAGCCATGCAATGCCATGTTAGAGCCTTCTCTTCTATGAACACTTCCTCTTGCGCCATTTGCTGTATTAGCTCCATAAACCTAGGAAACCTTGCAATAGCTAAGCAATGGCCATCATAAATAGTACAAATCTGAAACTCATCTTAAACAAGATTATTAGTACCATATAGCTCTATGTGTTTTGTTATCATCAAAACTTAAACAAATGGAGAATGTAACCTTTTGGCCAACAATCTCCCCCTTTTTGATGATGACAAAACATATAGGCTATATCAAAAAAAAATATAAAGAGAGAGGTAAAACTCACTCTCAAATTATGCTATATTATATTAAACAAGTAAAAGTAATTTGAATTGCAAAAACCATAAAAACAAATAATTTGAATTTTTGAAATAGCAAGCAAAAGACCATGACAAAAGACCATGAGACATAAAACACTTGCAAAACCATATAATATAAACTCATGTTTTAGAACTCATATACAAGAACTCAGATACAAGAACTCATTATACCCATATTTCTCCCCCTTTTTGTCATACATCAAAAAGGGATAAATAAACAAGAAAAACATTTTTATTCAATAACACAAACATTAAGTTCACCACATATAAAGGAAAATCTATTAAAATCAAGTGGTTTAGTGAAAATATCAGCAAGTTGCAAATCCGAAGAAACATAATCAATCTCTATATCACCTTTCTCAAAATGATCTCTAAGAAAGTAATATCTAATCTCAATGTGCTTGGTCTTACTATGTTGATTTTCATTCTCAGTCATATGAATAGTACTAGTATTATCACAAAATATTTTTATATGATCATAATGCAAATCATAATCAAGGAAAGTATGTTTCATCTAAAGGACTTGTGCACAACAAGCCCCAGCCGCAACATACTCCGCCTCAACGGTTAAGAGGGCTACCGAATTTTGTTTCTTAGAGGACAATGAAACAAGACAATTACCAAGAAATTGACATGTTCCACTAGTACTCTTTCTATCTACTCTACAACATGCATAGTCGGCATCCGAAAAACTTGTCATTGAAAAATCTCCCGTTTTCGGATACCAAAGACCCATCCAATAGTGCCCTTAATATAACGGATGATGCGTTTTACCGCAATAAGATGAGACTCTTTAGGACACGATTGAAATCTAGCACAAAGACACACACTAAACATGATATCCGGCCTACTAGCCGTTAAATACAACAAACTACGAATCATACTTCTATATAACTTAATATCAACACATTTACCTTAGTCATCCTTATCAAGCTTGGTGGTAGTTGCCATGGGAGTGTTGCAAATTTTCGAACCTTCAAGTCCAAATTTCTTTATGAGTTCCTTTGAGTACTTGGCTTGACATATGAATATCCCATCCCGCATTTGCTTGATTTGGAGTCCAAGAAAGAAATTTAATTCACCCATTAAAGACATCTCAAATTCACGTTGCATACACTTTTCAAACTCCTTGCAAAGAAACTCATTAGTAGAGCCAAAAATTATATCATCAACATATATTTGCACTATAAGAATGTCACTATCAACATGCTTAGTAAATAATATTGTGTCTACTTTGCCTTTAACAAAATCATTTGAAAGAAGAAAACTAGAAAGCCTTTCATACCGAGCTCTAGGAGCTTGCTTTAAACCATACAAAGCTTTATCAAGTTTGAAAACAAAATTAGGATGATCATGATCAACAAAACCGGGAGGTTGTTCAACATAAACTTCTTCATTTATAAAACCATTTAAAAATGCACTTTTTACATCCATTTGAAAAAGTTTAAAATTTTTAAAAGATGCAAAAGCTAGTGTAATCCGTATGGCTTCAAGCCGTGCTACGGGTGCAAAGGTCTCCTCAAAGTCAATTCCTTCAACTTGAGTGTAACCTTGTGCCACTAACCTACCTTTATTCCTAATAACATTTCCTGACTCATCCATCTTATTCCTAAAAATCCACTTAGTACCAATTATTGGTCTATCGTGGGGTCTAGGAACAAGGTGCCAAACTTGGTTGCACTCAAATTGATTGAGCTCTTCTTGCATGGCTAGCAACCAATATGAGTCACCCTCGGCTTCGAGGATGTTTTTTGGTCCAAAATGAGAAATGAATGTAAAATTACCACACAATTCATGGAGTTTGGAGCAAGTAGTTACCCCTTTAGATACATCACCTAAGATGAGATCCTTGGGATGATTTGTAGCGTATCTCCAATCTTTAGGAAGTGGTTGAGAATTCTCCACTTCATCCTTTTGAACTTCACAAATGGGTTCTTGCTTTTCTTCTTGAATGGGTGAGCCCTTCAAGGATATTTTCTCCATGTCCTCACCTAAAGAGTCAAACTCTACAACATTCTCAACAACATTAAATTCTTCAAATTTAACATGCATGGATTCTTCAATAGTAAGAGTGGATTTATTGAATACTCTATAAGCTTTGCTAGTACTAGAATATCCAACAAATATAGCTTCATAGGCTTTAGCATCAAATTTACCCAAGTTATCTTTAGTATTCAAAACAAAACACTTGCATCCAAAAACTTTAAAGTATGAAACATTTGGTTTTCTTAAATGATAAATTTTAAAAGAAGTTTTGAAAGTATTTTTACACAAATAAATCCGATTTTATATGTAGCATGCGGTCTTTACGGCCTTGGCCCATAAATATTGAGGGAGACCATATGCACTTATCATAGTCCTAGCCATTTCTTGAAGAGTTCTATTCTTCCTTTCTACTACTCCATTTTGTTGTGGAGTTCTAGGACATGACATTTCATGCTTAATTCCCTTTTATCACAATAAGTCATGAAGAGTTGGTTAACAAACTCACCACCTCTATCACTTCTTATTTTTAAAATCGAAAAACCTTTTTCTTTTTCAACCCTTTTTTGAAAAATCTTAAAATGCGAAAAAGTTTGATCTTTGTGTTCCAAAAAGAAAACCCAAGTGAACCGGAAAAAATCATCAACTAAAACAAATACATATCTACTTCCATTTAAGCTTTTAGTTTTAGTTGGTCCAAAAAGATCCATGTGAATTAATTCTAATGGCCTAGTTGACATGATGTCCTTGATTGGTTTGAAGGAAAACTTGGTTTGTTTCCCAAGTTGGCACGCACTACAAATGCCGTCTTTCTTAAACTTCAAGTAAGGAATACCCTTCACCAATTTCTTAGAATTAATTCTAGCAAGATGATCAAAAGATGCATGTCCTAATCTTCTATGCCAAAGCCAAGAAACCTCATCAAAAGCATTCAAGCACTTAGTAGAACAATCAAAATTAAGCATGTCAATGATATAGACATTATTATCACGAAAACCCGTGAGAATACAATCATTGATTTTACAATAAAAAATTTTGCAAGAAGAATCATCAAACACAACTTTAAGACCACGATCGCAAAGTTGACTTATACTAAGCAAGTTATGTTTAAGTCCATAAACAAGAACAACATTTTCTATTAAAGGAGATGCACCAATTTGAATGTTACCTATACCGATGATGGTACCCTTGGAGTCATCTCTGAAGGTGACGGTGCCACCTTCAACGTACCTTGATAGGGTTGTGAAGTTGTTGATATCCCATGTCATACATATGTCTTGAACAACCACTATCAAGGTACCACCGCTCCTTACGTCTTGGAGTCTTAGTGTGTACCTACATCAAATAATTTAGGACTTGATTTTGGTACCCATATTTTCTTGGGTCCTAAAGTGTTAGTGTCATGAACCCACACAAGATTATTTGTCCTATTTATTTGATCATAGCAAAATTTAGCTAAATGGCCATTCTGACCACAATAAGAACATCTATAAACTCTTCCATATTTAAATGCATAATGAGTGTGTGGCTTATGTGTTGGCCCAAAGGCCTTCCACTCTAGTTTTGATGATGATTAACTCATGAAGTTATGTGTACTAATAATCTTGTGAGTTTAATTTCAGATCATTAATCAAGTTATTAGTTGGTGAAAGCCTCCACACATCTTTCACATGTTGATTCAAGAGCCCGAGCGTCAAAGATCACATATAGCACTTGCTCGATGGATCAAGGAGTTTTGGGATCGAGTCGGCTTGGAGATTGCGCTCTTCAAGAAGACTTCGGTACCATAGTTTAGTTTTGTGTTTAGATCCAAAATTGTAAAGATTAGAATAGTATGATAATGCTCAAGTTCACAACACACACGTTTCATGTTTTGAATATTGTTTTTTTTGGTTTTTCGGTTTTAGGTTTAACCGATCTTGGTTTTCATGAATAGATAGATCAAAACAAGTTTACATAGTTTAATGTATATATGATTTGTTCTATATACATGCATGCTTTAATTTCCTAAACAAACTTAGTTTTGACTCCCTTATTCATGTGTTATATGTTTTGGTATTTTTGACAAAACATATTTTGGAATTAATGACAAAAACTATGATATATATTTGTTTCATGTATATTGGATTTCTATCCATATGCATCATGCTTAAGTGTGTTTAAATATCATGTTTTTGTATTTGGAAGAGTTTTGGACAAAACGTATTTTCTATTCAAAATTCAAGTTTTAGAAAATACAGTTTTTGATTTTTGGTAAAAATGATAAGACACAAAAATAGTTCATATTGATTGATATTTGAGCTAAACTTTTTACCACATGATTATATATCAATGCAAAATGATAAAACTATTTTTGGTGATTTTTAGAAATGATAAAAGAATTTTTAAATATGTTTCTAACCCAGTTTTCTATTCCGGGCTTCACCAGTCGACTAAGTCAACTGACCAAGTCGACTAGGATGAAGTCGGTCGACCGGGCCGTTCGACCGACGTGCACAGATCTGTGCACGTTTGGAGACACTGGGACGGTCGACCGGACCGGTCGACCGGACTGAGAGCAGAGCTCTCTGTTTGTTTGGGTCGACCGGGGCGGTCGACCGGTAGCTGCCAACGGGCAAAAATTGACCGTTGGGCGGTCGACCGGACCGGTCGACCGGCAGGGTTATTTTGGCAAAATCTGCTGCCAACGGCTAGTTTCCAGATTTGCCTATAAATACCCCATTTACAAGAGTTTTTCTCTAAGATTTTTTGTGCGAATTTTTCCTTACTCTCTGGTGTTTTCACAACAATTAAAAGAGGTTTTTGGTTTCAAATTGAACAATCTTTTTGGTGTTTTTATTAGGGTTTGAAAAACCAAAGAAAAGGGATTTTGGGAAAAGTTTTTGTTTGAACTTCACTATCTTCATTTCTATTTTTTCCCAAAGATTTTCTTTGAGTTGCTGGTTTCAAATCCCTTGGTTTTCTCCACACTTGAGCAAAAATCTACTATCTTTTCTATAGGGTCTTTATGTGTGGGAAAAGAGATTGTTTGTGGTTGTTGTTGAACCACCAAGTTGTAAACCCTCTATACTTTGCTTTGTGCTTTTCCCTCTTGGGTTGAGGAGGTTGTTTGTGCAAGTGGTTTGTATCCCTCAAGTTGTGAGGTGATCCTTGCTTGGCTTTGTGCTAATCCCTCGGGTTGTGAGGTGATTGTTTGTTGGCTTGGAGTTGTGCCTCAAGGAGGAGGTTGTGTTTGTAAGGAGAGGAGTTGGGTACTCCTTGTATTGTGATTGCCCCAAATCCTCGGTGGAGGTTCCCTTTGTGGGAGTCCTTTGTGGACAAGCTAGTGGACTTAAAATCCTTCTGGGTGAAGGCGGGGATGTAGAGCTGGGTGCTCGAACCTCGAAACATATCTTGGTGTTTGCGCTTGTTCATTGACTCTTACTCTCTCTCTCTCTTTACTTTGTGCCTTGCATCTATTCATATTGCTCATACATACTTATAAGCTTGGCTTGGTTGTGTGCATCTCTTGTTGAAATTGCAAATTAGTTTTTAATTCCGCATTGAGTTGACTAGATTAGCATAATCACCTATTCACCCCCCCCTCTAGGTGATCTTTCAATATGAACATGTGTTTTGTGGGCATGAGTAGTTTTAATATGAGTTGGTTTATCATTCTTATCATGTGGAGTGTGCTTCTTTGAAAACATTTCCTCTAATTTCTTAGTATTAAAAGCACAATCTTTTAAAACATTTCCAAAGTCATTGATTTTAACCTTTAACAAGGATAATTCATTTTCATCAATTTTTGAAAATTTAGCTTTACAAGCAACTTTATAAGCATCAAATTCTCTTTTAGTTGAAACAAGATTAGAAGAAATTTCTTCCTTTTCTTTTGAAACAATTGCAAGTTGATTTTTAAGCAACTCAATTTCCTTTTTCAATTTAGAACACTCTACTTTTTTATCATCATAACTTTCTGAAAGTTCAATAAAAGCATGATCTAGCATTTCTCTACTTATTTCATTTTCAACATCAAGTGGTTGAGAAGTTACCTTGGGTGTGTTTGCCATGAAACACATATTTGCCGTGTCAACCTCATCTTTGGATTCACTTTCCGAATCCCAAGTAGCTTTATATACCTTCTTTTCAACCGGCCTCTTTTGCTTCAAGGACGAGATCATCTTTTTCTTGAAATCGGGGCAATCGGCCATGATGTGACCGGGTTTCCGACAGTTATAGCATATGATTCTTTTCTCCTCTTTGCCTTCCATTTGTCTTCTATAATTGAGCTTATTCCTGCAGTATATTCTCTTTGCATTTCTCACAAAGAGAGATAGCTCTTCATCATCTTCTTCATCTTCTTCGTCATCGTAGTTGGAAGAGGAAGACTTGAAAGCTATGGACTTCTTCTTTTGAGGTACCGCTTCTTCTCTTGCCTTCTTCTCCATCTCATGAGTCTTTAGGTTTCCAATAAGACTTACGAGATCCATCTCATCTTTATCATTCAACTCCTTTAAGGTGGTAGCCTTGATCATCCATGACGAAGGAAGAGCTTGAATCACTTTGCGCTGTTGGCCCAAAAGGTTACACTCTCCATTTGTTTAGAGTTTTGATAATAACAAAACAAATAAGAGCTAGTTGGTACTAATAAGTTTGTTCAAGATAAGTTTCAGGTTTTGTACCATGTTTGGAAGCCATTGCTTAGCTATTGCAAGATCTTCTAGGATTCATGGAGTAAAGAAGTCTTATGGCACATCAAGGAAGGATCATAGAAGAGAAGGCTCTAGCAAGACTTTTTCATGGCTCAAGACTTCAAGATTGCTCAAGATAATTCATTAGTTTTATTAAAGAATAGTGATTAGGATTGAAGCTCTATATTCCAACACACACGTTTTTGCGCACATGCATTTCCTAGAAATATTCCCTATAAAGATATACAAAATATTTTAATACAAAGACTTTTGTTTATAAACTCAATTTTAGGCATTATACATGTTTCATATCAAAAATATTTTATTACATATCAAAATCTCCTTAAAATTGTGTTTGAGTTTCAGCTTTTGGCCTGAGCCGGTCGACCGACCGGTCGACCGTCACTATGTCAGGTCAAACCGGTCGACCGACCCAGTCGACTGGTATTCTGTCTGTTTTGATGTATCAGTGTGCATGTTTACCGGTTGACCGGACTGTCAACCGGAGCCCTTCGGTCGACCGGGCGGCTGGCCGACTGAAGTGGTGCTACTCTCTGTTTGTTTCGGCCGACCGGGCGGTCGACCGATAGCCTGCAACGGCTCTTTTTATTTGAATCACGGTCGACCGGCCGGCCGACCGAGGTAGCCGTTTCAGACATAACAGCTAAATTTTTAAACACGTTTTAAATTCGTGTTTTTCGTTTTTAAACGTATTTAGGGGATATTTTGTGGGTCAAAATCTTCCTTATTGATATTATATGTGTTTACCTTTTGATCCCTAACTCTATCCTATAAATAGTGGTAATTAGGGCTATGTTTTTAACAACAAGAAAAACAATCAAGCTATATACAAAAGTTTCAAAGTCTTCAAAAGTTTTCAAGAGAGTTTGGTCCTTATTTTTGTGCTGAAGATTCTCTCATTGCTAAAGTTTCATTTTCTAAACTCTCTCTCGTTCATTTCCTTTTTCACTTACACTATTTTGAGCTTCAATTCTAACCATTACTCTACAGGGCTCTTGTAAGGGAAAGAGGCGTTTGCAAAAGATAGTTTATGGTCTTTTGATCACTAAGAGAGAATTTGTACTTGAGATTGTGGAGTTAGGTACTCCGGTGTATTTGTAACCTCTTTGTGAAGTGATAGTTGTTAGAAATTCTTCTGGGTGAAGGCGGGGATGTAGAGCTGGGTGCTCGAACCTCGGAAAAATTCTTCGTGTTTGCGTTTGGTTTACTTGTTCTTACTTGCTCTTAATTCTTGCTAACTTTATATTCATTGCTTTATCTACTTGCTTCACATTTTCTTTGCAACATTGTACTTGCTCTTCATTTTCATAGTTATATTCACTTGTTGCATCATATTTTTTTTTAAGTGTGCATTGATTAGCATAATCACCTATTCACCCCCCTCTAGGTGATTTTCAATTGGTATCAGAGCTTGGACTCTAAGTTTGGCTTAACATCCTTAGAGAGATCCTTAAAATTTGCTAATCAACATTTGCATCCTTTCATTCATACACTAGTAAACATGGCCGATAACATCAAAACCCTTCCTAAATTTGATGGACTTAATTTCCCTATTTGGAAGGTTAGGATGACTATCTTTTTACAATCTTTAGGTAGCTTAGTCGCAAAAGCCTTGACCAAACTTTATGTTAGACCCGATAGTGATGAAAGCACATGGTCCGACTTTACCTTTAGAGAATATGAGGCTAATTCAAAAGCCCAAAACTCCCTCCTAACCGCCTTGAATGAGGATGACCTTACACGGGTTATACATTGCCAATCCGCCTATGAGATTTGGCAATATTTGTTGGTCACACACGAGGGGACTTCACAAGTTAAGAGAGCGAAGATAGATCTCTTAAGGTCCCAATATGAATCTTTTAAAATCATTGATGATGAAACCATTGATTGCATGATTACAAGGTTTACTAAAATTACCAATGCTCTTTCCTCTTTAGGTGATGATATCTCCAATGATCAAAAGGTGCGTAAAGTGATTCGGGCACTTCCTTTATCATGGGAGATAAAAGCCACTACCTTGAAAGAATTGAACGACAAGGATGAAATGGACCTCATGAGTCTCATTGGGAACTTAAAGACCCATGAGATGGAAAAGAAGGCAAGAGAAGAGGCCGCTCCGCTAAAGAAGAAGTCCATAGCATTCAAATCGTCATCCACTCTTGAGGACGATGAAGAAGATGAAGAAGAAGATGAGGAGCTCTCCCTTCTTGTGCGAAACGTCAAAAGGATGTACCGGAAGAACAAGCTCAACTTCCGAAGAAAATTTGAAGGTAAAGAGGAGAGAAGAATTATTTGCTACAATTGCCGAAAGCCAGGACATATCATGGCTGATTGCCCGGATTTCAAGAAGAAGATGACTTCCTCCCTCAAGTCAAAGAAGCCGGTCGAAAAGAAAGCCTACAAAGCCACATGGGATTCGGAAAGCGAATCCGAAGACGAGGTAGACACGACGAACATGTGTTTCATGGCAAACACACCAAAGGTAACCCCACAACCTCTTGATGAAGATGATGAGTTATCTAAAGAAGTTATTGTACATGCTTTTGTTGAACTCTCCAAAACATATGATAATAAAAAGATTGAGTGTTCAAACTTAGAAAAGGAAGTTGTTTTTCTTAATAATCAACTTGCTATGGTTTCTAAAGAAAAGGATGAAATTTCTTCCAATCTCATTTCTATTCAAAAAGAATTTAGTGATTATAAAGTTGCTTGCAAAGCAAAATTTCCTAAAATTGATGAAAATGAAATTTCTTCTTTAAAAACTAAAATGGTTGATTTTGAGAAGGTTTTGAAAGATTGTGCTTTTAACACTAAGAAACTTGAAGAAAAGTTTCTAAAAAGCACACTACTCATGCTAAAGATTCTCATGTAAAGATTTCTCATGCTCACACTTCACACAACACTCATGTTAAATCCACACATGTTCACAAGTCTCACACACACTATGCTTTTAAATATGGTAGAGTGTATAGATGTACTTATTGTGGTAAGAATGGACATTTGGCTAAGTTTTGTTATGAACAAGTAAATAGATCAAATAATCTTGTTTGGGTTCATGGCACTAACCCTTTAGGACCCAAGAAAATGTGGGTACCAAAATCAAGTCCTAAGCTATTTGATGTAGGTACACACCAAGGCTCCAAGACGTAAGGAGCGGTGGTACCTTTATAGTGGTTGTTCGAGACACATGACATGGGATATCAACTTTACAACCCTATCAAGGTACATGGAAGGTGGCACCGTCACCTTCGGGGATGACTCCAAGGGTACTATCATCGGTATATGTAACATTCAAATTGGTGCATGTCCTATTATAGAAAATGTTGTTCTTGTTGATGGTTTAAAACATAACTTGCTTAGTATAAGTCAACTTTGTGATCGTGGACTTAAAGTTGTTTTTGATGACTCTTCCTGCAAGATTTTTGATTGCAAAACCAATGATTGTATTCTCACCGGATTTTGTGATGATAATGTTTATATTATTGACATGCTTAATTTGGATTGTTCTACTAAATGCTTAAATGTTTTTGATGAAAATTCTTGGCTTTGGCATAGAAGATTAGGACATGCATCTTTTGAACATCTTTCTAGGATTAATTCTAAGGAATTGGTGAAGGGTATTCCTTACTTGAAATTTGAAAAAGACCGCATTTGTAGTGCGTGCCAACGTGGGAAACAAACCAAGTCTTCCTTCAAACCAATCAAGGATATCATGTCAACAAGGCCATTAGAATTAATTCATATGGATTTTTTTGGACCAACTAAAACTAAAAGCTTAAATGGTAGTAGATATGCATTTGTTTTAGTTGATGATTTTTCCCGATTTACTTGGGTTTTCTTTTTGGAAAATAAAGATCAAACTTTTTCTCATTTCAAGATTTTTCGAAAAAGGGTTGAAAAAGAAAAAGGTTTTTCGATTTTGAAGATAAGGAGTGATAGAGGTGGTGACTTTGTAAACCAACTCTTCATGACTTATTGTGATGAAAAGGGAATTAAGCATGAAATGTCATGTCCTAGAACTCCACAACAAAATGGAGTTGTAGAAAGGAAAAATAGAACACTTCAAGAGATGGTTAGGACAATGATAAGTGAATATGACCTCCCTCAATATCTATGGGCCGAGGCCGTAAACACCGCATGCTACATATCAAATCGTATTTATTTGTGTAAAAATTCTTCCAAAACATCTTTTGAAATGTATCATTCTAGAAGACCTAATGTTTCATATTTCAAAGTTTTTGGATGCAAGTGTTTTGTTTTGAATACTAGAGATAACTTGGGTAAATTTGATGCTAAGGCTTATGAAGCTATTTTTGTTAGATATTCTTCTACTAGTAAAGCTTATAGAGTATTCAATAGATCTTCCCTTACCATTGAAGAATCCATGCATGTTAAATTTGAAGAATCTAATGTGGTTGTTGAGAATGTTGTAGAAATTGACCCATTAGGTGAAGACATGGAGAGACTATCCTTGAAGGATTCACCCGCTCAAGAAGAAAAGTAAGAACCCATTGGTGATGTTCATAAGGATGAAGTGAAAGATTCTCAACTACTTCCTAAAGATTGGAGATACGCTACAAATCACCCCAAGGAACTCATCATAGGTGATGTATCTAAGGGGGTAACAACTCGCTCCAAGCTCCATGACTTATGTGGTAACTTTGCTTTCATTTCTCATTTTGAACCCAAAAGCATTCTCGAAGCCGAGACGGACTCATATTGGTTGCTAGCCATGCAAGAGGAACTCAATCAATTTGAGCGCAACCAAGTTTGGCATCTTGTTCCTAGGCCCCACGATAGACCAATAATTGGTACTAAGTGGATCTTTAGAAATAAGTTGGATGAGTTCGGAAATGTCATTAGGAATAAAGCTAGGTTAGTGGCCCAAGGTTACACTCAAGTTGAAGGAATTGACTTTGAGGAGACCTTGCACCCGTAGCACGGCTTGAAGCCATACGGATAACACTAGCTTTGGCATCTTTTAAAAATTTTAAACTTTTTCAAATGGATGTGAAAAGTGCATTTTTAAATTGTTTTATAAATGAAGAAGTTTATGTTGAACAACCTCCCGGTTTTGTTGATCATGTTCATCCAAATTTTGTTTTTAAACTTGATAAAACTTTGTATGGATTGAAACAAGCTCCAAGAGCTTGGTATGAAAGGCTTTCTAGTTTTCTCATTTCAAATGATTTTGTTAAAGGCAAAATAGACAACTCTTTTTATTAAGCATGTTGATAATGACATTTTAATTGTGCAAATTTATGTTGATGATATAATCTTTGGTTCTACTAATGAGTTTTTATGCAAGGAGTTTGAAAAGGTTATGCAACGTGAGTTTGAAATGTCTTCCATGGGTGAATTGAATTTCTTCCTTGGACTCCAAATCAAGAAATTGCAAGATGGGAATTTCATATGTCAAGCAAAGTATGCAAAGGAACTCGTAAAGAAGTTTAGACTTGAAAGCTCAAAAGTTTGCAACACTCCCATGGCAACTACAACCAAGCTTGATAAGGATGACCAAGGTAAAAATGTTGATATTAAGTTGTATAGAAGCATGATAGGTAGTCTTTTGTATTTGACGGCAAGTAGGCCGGACATTATGTTTAGTGTGTGTCTTTGTGCTAGATTCCAATCGTGTCCTAAAGAGTCCCATCTCATTGCGGTAAAACGCATTATTCGTTATATTAAGGGCACAATTGGAATGGGTCTATGGTATCCGAAAACCGGAGATTTTTCAATGACAAGTTATTCGGATGCTGACTATGCGGGTTGTAGAGTAGATAGAAAGAGTACTAGTGGGACATGTCAATTTCTTGGTAATTGTCTTGTTTCATGGTCCTCTAAGAAACAAAATTCCGTAACTCTATCAACCGCCGAGGCGGAGTATGTTGCAGCAGGGGCTTGTTGTGCACAAGTCCTTTGGATGAAACATACTCTCCTTGATTATGATTTGCATTATGATCATATAAAAATTTTTTGTGACAATACTAGTACTATTCATATGACCAAAAATGCAAATCAACATAGTAAGACCAAGCACATTGAGATTAGGTATCACTTTCTTAGAGATTATTTTGAGAAAGGTGATATAGATATTGATTATGTTTCCACGGATTTGCAACTTGCCGATATTTTTACTAAACCACTTGATTTTGCTAGATTCTCCTTTATTTGTGTTATTGAATAAAAGTTTTTATCCTTTTTGATGTATGACAAAAAGGGGGAGAATAAGGTTTGAGTTTGTATTGTTTTTGTTTTTACAGAGTGTTTATGATTTTCTTGTATTTAAAGTTTGTGTGTTTTGCAAGTGTTTTATAGTTTTGCAAGTGTTTTATACCTCATGATTTTTAGTTTCATGGTTTTTGCTTGCGTATTGCATTGTTTAAATATAGCATAATTTGAGGGGGAGCTTAGATCTCTCCTTTATTTTTAAAAATAACCTATTTGTTTTGTCAACATCAAAAAGGGGGAGATTGTTGGCCCAAAAGGTTACACTCTTCATTTGTTTAGAGTTTTGATGATAACAAAACAAATAAGAGCTAGTTGGTACTAATAAGTTTGTTCAAGATAAGTTTCAGGTTTTGTATCATGTTTGGAAGCCATTGCTTAGCTATTGCAAGATCTTCTAGGATTCATGGAGTAAAGAAGTCTTATGGCACATCAAGGAAGGATCATAGAAGAGAAGGCTCTAGCAAGACTTTTTCATGGCTCAAGACTTCAAGATTGCTCAAGATAATTCATTAGTTTTGTTAAAGAATAGTGATTAGGATTGAAGCTCTATATTCCAACACATACGTTTTTGCGCACATGCATTTCCTAGAAATATTCCCTATAAAGATATACAAAATATTTTAATACAAAGACTTTTGTTTATAAACTCAATTTTAGGCATTATACATGTTTCATATCAAAAATATTTTATTACATATCAAAATCTCCTTAAAATTGTGTTTGAGTTTCAGCTTTTGGCCTGAGCCGGTCGACCGACCGGTCGACCGTCACTATGTCAGGTCAAACCGTTCGACCGACCCAGTCGACTGGTATTCTGTCTGTTTTGATGTATCAGTGTGCATGTTTACCGGTTGACCGAACTGTCGACCGGAGCCCTTCGGTCGACCGGGCGGCTGGCCGACTGAAGTGGTGCTACTCTCTGTTTGTTTCGGCCGACCGGGCGGTCGACCGATAGCCTGCAACGGCTCTTTTTATTTGAATCACGGTCGACCGGCCGGCCGACCGAGGTAGCCGTTTCAGACATAACAGCTAATTTTTTAAACACGTTTTAAATTTGTGTTTTTCGTTTTTAAACGTATTTAGGGGATATTTTATGGGTCAAAATCTTCCTTATTGATATTATATGTGTTTACCTTTTGATCCCTAACCCTATCCTATAAATAGTGGTAATTAGGGCTATGTTTTTAACAACAAGAAAAACAATCAAGCTATATACAAAAGTTTCAAAGTCTTCAAAAGTTTTCAAGAGAGTTTGGTCCTTGTTTTTGTGCTGAAGATTCTCTCATCGCTAAAGTTTCATTTTCTAAACTCTCTCTCGTTCATTTCCTTTTTCACTTACACTATTTTGAGCTTCAATTCTAACCATTACTCTACAGGGCTCTTGTAAGGGAAAGAGGCGTTTGCAAAAGATAGTTTATGGTCTTTTGATCACTAAGAGAGAATTTGTACTTGAGATTGTGGAGTTGGGTACTCCGGTGTATTTGTAACCTCTTTGTGAAGTGATAGTTGTTAGAAATTCTTCTGGGTGAAGGCAGGGATGTAGAGCTGGGTGCTCGAACCTCGGAAAAATTCTTCGTGTTTGCGTTTGGTTTACTTGTTCTTACTTGCTCTTAATTCTTGCTAACTTTATATTCATTGCTTTATCTACTTGCTTCACATTTTCTTTGCAACATTGTACTTGCTCTTCATTTTCATAGTTATATTCACTTGTTGCATCATATTTTTTTTTAAGTGTGCATTGATTAGCATAATCACCTATTCACCCCCCTCTAGGTGATTTTCATGCGCACCTTTTGGTCGTTGCTTATATCATCACCTAGAGAAGAAAGAGCATTAGTAATCTTAGTAAACTTGGTAATCATAGTATCAATAGACTCATCTTCAAGCATTTTAAAACTTTCATATTAGGAACGCAAGAGATCTATTTTAGCTCTCTTGACTTGTAATGTCCCCTCATGAGTGACCAATAAGTGTTGCCAAATCTCATAGGCGGATTGGCAATGTATAACCCGTGTTAGATCATCCTCATTCAAGGCATTAAGAAGGGAATTTTGAGCCTTAGAATTAGCCTCATATTTCTTGGAGGTAAACTCGGACCAAGTGCTCTCTTCACTTTCGGGTCTACTATAAGGTTTGGTCAAGGATTTAGCAACTAAACTACCTAGGGATTGTAGAAAGATAGTCATCCTAACTTTCCAAATAGGGAAGTTTAGTCCATCAAATTTAGGAGGGGTCTTAATGTTGTCGGCCATTTTTACTAGTGTATGAATGAAAGTATACAAATAGTGATTAGCAAATTTTAGGATCTCTCTAAGGATGTTAAGCCAAAAACTAGAGTCCTAGCTCTGATACCAATTGAAATCACCTAGGGGGGTGAATAGGTGATAATGCTAATCAATGCACAAATTAAAAAGTTGTGATGCAACGATTACCCAAAACAAGACTAGAAGCCGAATATCCCGTGAAGGGCTCTGAACTCCTTCCTCGTGATTCCTCTAGATAAGAGTTTGAGGTGCGTATTGCAATCTTGTTGTATGAGTATTGATTGAGAATATGAATATGAAACAAGTGAATATTGCAATGAATATAAAGCAAGTAAACCAATCACAAACACAGAGAATTTTTCCGAGGTTCAAGCACCCAGCTCTACGTCCCCGCCTTCATCAAGAAGGATTTCCAACCACTATAACTTCACAAAGAGTTACAACCACACTGGAGTACCCAACTCCTCAATCTCAAGTACAAGTATCTCTTGGTGATCAAAAGACCACAAACCCTCTTTTGAAAAATCTTTTTCCCTTACAAAAACCCTATAGAACAATGTGTAGGATTGAAGCTCAAGTATTGTAAGTGGAAAAAGAAAATAAATTTGAAGAATGTTTAGAATCAAAAACTTCAGAAATGAGAGATTTTTTAGCACAAAAACAGAGAATGAAAACTTCTTTTGAGAACTTTTTAAACTTGAGTATTTTTGCAAAAGCTTGTTATAAAAACCATAACACTAATCAACCCTATTTATAGGATAGAGCTAGGGATTAAAGGGTAAACTAGTATAATAAGTAATTAGGAAGTATTTGACCAAGAAACCAACCCCTAAGCTCGTTTAGAGACAAAACACCCCATTAAAAACGTGTTTTAAAACATAGCCGTTAAGGCTGAAATACAACCCCGGTCGACCGGCCGGTCGACCGGGTTTTCAAAAAATAAAGCTGTTGCAGGCCCACGGTCGACCGCTCGGTCGACTGAAACAAACAGAGAGTTAATGACTTTCAGTCGGCCGAAGGTCGGTTGACCGAAATGGGGTCCGGTCGACCGCCCGTTCGACCGGGAAACGTGCACACACATGCACACACCCAACGGTCAGAAGTTCGGTCGACTGGTCGGTCGACCGATCTGACCTGAAATAGAGCCGGTCGACCGCCCCGTCAACCGTAACAGGTCAAAAGTTGAGTTTTGGAAAAAGGATTTGAAGAGATTTTGATAGTTTTCAAAATATTTTTGATTAATACTAGGTATAATAAGTAAAATGAAGTTTGTGAGTAATAAAATATATTTAAAAATATTTTGTATATAAGTATAGGAGAAATTTTTAGAAAAGTCTTGTGCGCAAAAACTTGTATATAGGAATTTGAGCTTCAAACCTAATCACTATTCTTTAACAAACTATAAAGCTAAAAAAATGAAACTAATGAAGTCTCTGAGCCATGCAATGCCATGCTCTAGAGCCTTCTCTTTTATGAACACTTTCTCTTGTGCCATTTGTCGTATTAGCTCCATAAACCTAGGAAACCTTGCAATAGCTAAGCAATAGCCATCATAAATAGTACAAACCTGAAACTCATCTTAAACAAGATTATTAGTACCATATAGCTTCTATGTGTTTTGTTATCATCAAAACTTAAACAAATGGAGAGTGTAACCTTATCGGCCAACACTTGTGTCTCATAAAGCATAAGTATTAAAGTCTAAAAGTGGTCTATATAATAAATAAAATTCTTAGTTCTGTGGCCTTGTTTGCTCGAGTTCTTAAGTTCTTGGGGTAGTTTTTTAGCCCGATGCCCTGAGACCGTCCGGTTTGGGTGTCACCGACTAAAGGCTCATTACATGGGCGGATTAAAAAGCCTAATAGAACTAAAAAATAATACCACCAAAAATATATAAAAAAATAAAACTAAGGCATAAGAGTTAGAGTTAAAGAATCCTTAGTCAAAATTTTATGGTTACGAAGGTGCATATGACTTAGGGTAAAGTAATAGAGTAGACGAGAAATACAGTTTGATTCCTTACCTTAATTGATAATAAGTTTTTGAATAGAGACTAAGTTTAGGAATGAAAAATATAGTTTTTCTATAACTTATAGATTACTTGAACTCTTACAATAATACTTTAAATATTTTCTCTCCTTTTCAAAATTTTTTCAAAAATACTAATACTTTGTTTCTCTTTTTTTATGGTATTGTGGGTGTAATCCACTAAAAATCAACACGAGGCAAAACTCATCCTCTAGGAGTAACCTTGAGGTTTAACGACTTGTTGCGCATGCTAAGTGCAACCGTGATTCCTCCAAAAGATAGGTGTCGAGGTGTGATCGATCACTGATATTGCATATTTATCATCATATTCTCATATTTATTATTTAATAAACTCTGCTTTAATTATCTTTTATGTCTAATTATTTATAGGGCCTTTACTAAAGGAGAAGAAAAAGAAAATGAGCCCAAAAGCCCACTAAAGCTCAGGTTAAATCAAAATCAAGGATTAAGATAATTGTCAGCTGAAGATGAGAGCAAATCAAAGAGATAACACCAAATGAAAACCGGTTAAATTTAGATTTTAATGGATCCATTTCGGTTAGCTGAAGATCAACAGTGATATAGATGAATAAAGAGCCCAAACTAAAAATTTATTAAGAGATAAAGAATGTTCGAGAGCTTAAAGGCTCGTGCACCCTGGATGTGGTGATCTGGCCACATCCATGCAGCGAAAACGCTGCAAATGCCACTTTTTCGCTGCATTATAGTTGATATATGGGAGCGTTTACTCCCTCTATCTTCAGACACTGTTTCCCGTTATGTTTTTACTATAAATATTTACAAATTCGGAGGCGAAAGGGAACGATTCAGTAGAGAGTAAAGGCTAGACTGTTCTTTACTTTGTAACTTAGGATTTTTATTTTCTTTTTAATGTAATTTTTCATTTTATTTATATAACTGAGACTAAAGAGAGGTTTCATGTTAGAAAGAGAAGCAGGTTGTATCGAGAAGTGATGTCGGTGTAAGTTTCATCCTTTCTTCTATTGTTACTCTATTTCAAATCAAATGTTGCATTTATGTTTCTTCTTCTCTTACTCTTCTTCCTTTTGATTTTGATGATAATCCAAATGAAATCTATAGCATTGGTATTGCCTTGCCATTGCACGTGCCCTTGATGGCTTATGGTGATTGATAGCCGTTTCTAGTTTATTTTTTTCTTGCATTTGAATTCATAGTTTAAGTCTGGGAATCGGGAAGATCCTATTTGCCATGCTTTGCTCGCCTTCAAGACAAGTTAAGTCTTTGCCAAGGATTCAAGGTAAGTCATCAACTGAAAGAGGTAAGAAAGTACTTTTTGATTTTTTTCTTTTCTTTTAGTCTTTAGTTTAAATTACTTTCAATCATCAACTCTTTTCTTTACTCTTTTCATTTGTTTTCTTTAACTAAGTTTTCTAATTTTCAAAATCACCTTCTACTTTTATCTACCACCTTTACTAATTAACATAGCATTTTCTTTTTCTTTCTAAAGAACAAAAAAGATTTTTAACCATTTCAAGTGAACTTAAAAGAGAATTTACAACATGCTTCCATCGCAAGTCCCACCTTGTGGATTACGACCCACATAGCCATTTGTTATCGCGGTAGCATTGAGTACCTTGCACTTTATTTTTAAGTTCTGAAATTCTGTATTTTTTTGTGCATGTTCCAACTCAATCACTAACTCAACTCTTAAACTTTTTCTTTTCTTTTTAAAAACTAAGAAGAAACCATTTAACCGGTTTTAAGTATCTTAGAAAGAATTACTAAAAGCTTCCATTGCAGTTCCTTCATGTGGATCACGGCCCGCATGGCCACTTGCAATAGCGGTAGTATTGAGGAACCTAGCATTTTCTATTTCTCATTTCTAAAGTTTACATTTCTGATTCAGGTTTTGACTCACTCAAATTTTGACGCCGTTGTTGGAGAGAGACGGTAAGTTTTCTTTTTGATTTACTTAACGGTTTAACTTTCTTCGCTGTTTTTGTGTGTAGGTGTTGATTGCCGGAAACAAACTGTTGCAGACACATAGAAGTGGCTCGAGCCTCTGCTCTAGAAAGCAGAGTCCAGAAGCTCTCAATATAGCGCGCAAATGCCAAAAAAGTTGCGTTTTGGTGACTGTTTGAGTTGTTTACTCACCCCACTTTCTTGCAGGGTGATTGAAATTCATTGTTCTACATTTTGCATTTTTTAGTTCTCTGTTTAATATATTTTTCACACTTTATTAACTCAACAATAACTTGTGTTTTGTAAATCCTAAAACAACGGTCCAGACTTAGCATTCTAGGATATTTGTCTAATTTTGTTACATTTTTCATAACTATTGAAGAGTGTAGTATTTAGTATAGGAAACATTCTTGTATGATCATGTTAAGTATTACTTATTCCTAAATATTTATACACTTACACTAAAATGATTAAGGGCATAACCTATAAACAAGAAAGGTTGAAAGGTATTACCTTTCCTTAGCCCAAAAATTATCTCCTCACTCACTAACCCAACCTAACTTAAAACTGAGTAGATGTTGGCCCTAAGGATATCTTGGACTCATTAGGAGATTGACCTAAGAAGGAGGTTGTTAGATATTGACTCTAGTCAAACCAGTGTCAAAGGTTGGGAATTGAGAGGCGAAACCTCGAAGAACACTGGTTTCGCATAATTAAGCATGTTGATTAGGCACAAATACTTTCACTGATCTTTTCCTACCAGGCCCAGATAACTGCAGTATACCTCCTGTGGATAGTTAACCACTCAGGAGTCGTATAGGTCTAAGGTCTACACTAACATAAGCTAAATTTTTTTTTATTTGTTTGTTTTTGTGTGATATGGATTATAACCATAATTTTTTCAATTTTAATAGTAATCCATATTACACCCCAATTTTTTTTTGGGTTAATACCAATCCAGCATTACATAATTTTAATCAACCAAGTATACCAGATTGATTTTATCCAAATCAATATATGCACCATCCTCAATATTATGAACAAGATTGGAATAATCATCACCACTATTCACCAAGTCAGTGAGAGTACAATTGTTCTGAGTCATATGGCAATCACCTTATCAACATTCAGCTTCATATACTTCTTTTCTAGAATAACCGATAGAGGAAAAATCTGATTTTGAAAAGAGAATTGAAGCCTTAGTTCAGTCCCAAAGCAAAAAGATTTTAGAAGCCTCACATGAGTCCGAGCGACGAGTTCAAAACTTGACGGACTCAATAATCCCACAAAATTTCTAAATCCAAGATCCATGCTCAATTTTTCAAGTCCCACCACAACAAGAAGAACCTAATGACTTTGAAAACAGTATGAAATCATGATTCAAAGCCAAATTTTTTTTACCCATTCTATCGATTGGTTAGAAGAAAAAATTAGTCAATTGGCCAAAATTTATAGGAATGAGGAACCTCTACCTTATTAATATTTGACCAATCCTAATATTTCTATCCCTATTGATCTGGCCCAAGAGTCATGTTGTTTTAAAATCTAAGATTCAATTTCATCACAGAATCTTGAACTTGATCAATACTCAACCTTTGACAAATTGGCAAGTTATCACTTTAATGAAATTAAAGTTGAATATGAATGTGACTCCGATCTCCAACTTTGTGATTCAATTTAATTTTTGAATCTATAATGTCTCCAGTATCCTTACGAGCTCACAACGTATGTCCCTTGATTGATGAAAATTCCATCTTTTCCTTGTTTAATTTGCAACCCAAGAAAGAAATTAAATTCTCCCATGAGATTCATTTCAAATTCTTGTTGCATTTTGGTAGAAAAATCTTCACATAAATTTTCGTCAGTAGCACCAAAAATAATACCATCAACATAGATTTGAACTAATGAAATATCTTGGTCAACATGCTTGATAAATAAAGTAGTATTAGTCTCTCCTTTAAAAAATTATTTTCAATAAGAAATTTAGAAAATCTCTAATACTAAGTACGAGGTGCTTGTTTCAATCCATATAAAGCCTTTTTCAATTTAAAAACATGATCTAGAAAAACACAATTTTTAAAACCTGGAGGTTGTTTTACTTAAACTGTCTCTTTTAAAAATCCATTCAAGAAAGGACTTTTGACATCCATTTGAAATCAAAAAATTTTAAAACTTGCATAGGCTAAAAGCATTCGAATCGCTTCTAATCTAGCAACATGAACAAAAGTCTCATCAAAATCTATGCCATCTTTTTGATTATATCCTTGGGCAACATATCTATCTTTGTTTCTACTAACAATGTCACTTTCATCTAGTTTGTTATGAAAAACTCATTTGATGCCAATGATAGAACAATTTTTGGGTCTTCGCACAAGTGCTCAAACATTATTTCTATCAAAATTATTCAATTCTTCTTGTGACCCAGTTTCTTGAACAACCACTTCAGATTGATCTTAATTTTAGATAAATCATTCTTAACAGACTCCTTTAGCTTCCTAAAACTTTCCTTCAATCTAGTAACTTCTTTTTTCAATCTAGTGTACTCTTGCTTACTAGCTTTTCCACTAGGTTCTTCTTCAAAACCTGAAGTTACTTTCACATATTCATCTTACTCTTTGTCAACTTTCTTTCTTTTACCTCCTGGTATTTTTTCCATGGTGACTTCTTTTCAATCGACATCTTTTTCACAATTTTATTAACGTCGTATCTAGGAAGAAACATTCTATTGATGGTGACTGACTCGAAACTTTCTTTTCCCACAGAGAAGGAGTTCATTACCAAGCTCAATCCCATAAAATGTGAACACCATAAAATGTGAACACTTTGATTAATAAGCAAGAAAAACCAAGTTGTTCACGGGGCACAATCATAGAATTCAGAATGAAATGTGGCAGATTGAATTGGGTTAGTGTAAGCATAGTATAAAGAAATAATAAATAGTCCATCTTGATGATATGAAAATTACCTCCTTGAGGCAAAAAATTAAACTGGGCTATCTTTGCTAACACGGAGCTCTGGGACTGAGACACTTGATAGGAAACGAATTCTCAATATCAGAAACTTTATCAACTCTAATCCCAAACAGCATGGAGAGTGCTTCTGATTATTCCAATTAATATATGCAAAGGTCTTACCATAAATCTGAGGCCCGGTTGCAAGAATACCCAAAATATCCTCCAATTCTATTTCTCCTAAAGTACTCATAGTCCATTTGACTAAAGAGAAGAGAGTAAGAGGGCTCTTTTTAATTCTTAAATTCGCATAGAACACAGCCACTAGATTTGAGAAGTAGGAAATTTTCTCACTGGCAAACTCCTTAAGATGAACAAAATCAAAGCATTCATCTAATTGGTAATTTGAAATAGAGGCAAAATCTACATACCTTTCTACAATACATGGACCGTTGTGAAATTTCCTGTAGAAGCTCATAGATTCTTCACAGATCAAGTAGATTCGTTATTCCTCAGTGAGATCCTTCGCATGTCCATCCTTAATCTTCTTCTTTGGACTGTGTTTTTCCCTGTGATCTTCAAGGGAGAAAGTGTAGGAGGGCAAAGCTTTAGAAACCACCATGGATTTATGATTCTGAGATCCACGTCTGATGATAGAAATGAAGAGATGGGTGTTCTCTTTATTGAGACCAGACAATAAGACGCTGTCGAGGCATGGTGATGGAGAGAATTGGTGAGAGGATTGGAAGATGATGGTGGGTTAGGGATTTTGAGAAAGGCAAGTGTGAGAGAAGATAGTGGAGAGATGAAGTATTTTTGAAGGAGAGATGTGATGTATTTAAGAGGGTAGGTGTGGTCCACACAAGATCTGAAAAAATAAGATCAAGTCAAAAGAATCTCTAAAATATGGATATCAGATTATGATGCTAAGATCGGATATGATGGTAGGATCTGCTAGTAGAATATTTTAAGACATAATATTTGATAATAAATATAATTAAAAAAATTATTCTAATGTACATACACCTAGTTGCCTATGAATATTGCATAATTGATCAATAGGCAAAGGTTTGAAAAAATATCAGCAAGTTAATTGTGAGTGTCAATAAATTCTAATATATATGACCACATTTAATATGATCTTTTAAAAAATGATGTCTCACATTTTGTGCTTTGTACGCGAATGTAAAATAGAGTTTTTTGACAGGTTAATTGCACTAGTGTTATCATATAGTATACTAGTTGTATCAGGACACCATAGTCTTGCAGAGTTAGCCTCATCCACAAAATTCGTGCGCAAACATAGTCCGACTGCAACATACTCCGCCTCCGTTGTAGAGAGTGCAACACAAATTTGTTTCTTATTAAACCAAGATACAAGAGAATAGCCAAGGAATTAACACGTTCCATTTGTACTCTTTCTATCAGTTTTACTTCCGACAAAGTTCGCATCACTATATCCCAATAGATTAAAAGTAGCATACTTAGGATAATATAAACCGAAGTCCAATGTGCCTTTAACATATCTAATAATTCATTTTATAGCATGCAAGTGTGATTCCTTAGGTTAAGCTTGAAAACTTTCACATAAATAGACACTGACATGATATCTGATCTACTAGCAGTTAAATAGAGAAGACTACCAATCATATCTCTGTAGAGTTTCTCATCTACAATTTTACCATTGACATCTTTTTCAAGTTTAGTAGAAGTACTCATTGGAGTAGCTGATTGGTCGCTAATGTTGCATATTTAGTATCATATTTCCATACTTATTATAGAATAAAATCTGCATTGTCCTAATTAATTGTTTAATTTATTTGCAGGCCCATTCCTTAAAGAGGTGAAGAGAAATGAGCCCAAAAGCCCACCAAATTCTGAATTAAATCAGAATAAATTCGCACTCAGTAAATCAGGGCAAAATCAAGAGGTTGAAAACCTGTTGAGAAGAATCCTCTCAGAATCGATCGGTTAAAGCCAACAATCAAAGGCCATTTCGTCACAATACTGGACTCAAACGAGAAAACCAACTGAAGATAAAAGCAGGAGAAGAAAGCAGGGAAACCCACCAACAGGCCAAAACCGCGTTTCTGCGGCCGTTTAGGGGTTGTTGGGGGAGCGTTTGCTCCCCCAATCTTCCCAGGATTCTCCTCGTGTGGGTTTTGCCTATAAAAAGCCAATATTTGCACTTAAAAAGGGACGACCATGCAGAGATAGGATTTAGACTAGTTTTCATTTCTTGCAGTTTAGGTCTTTCTTTTCTTTTTATGTAATTTGTATGTAAGCTTAGGTTAGATGAAGATTCATGTAAGTAAGAGAGAGAGGCTTATGTTGAGAGTGACACCGATGTACCCTCCTCCTTTCTTCCATTGTTTCTGCAAGTAATAAAGGTAAATGTTTTTGTTTTATGTTCGTATTTACTTTTGTTTTCTTCTTCCTCTTTCTACTTTACCTCTTTTGTTTTTGATGAGCTTGCAAGTGAATCCAGGAGTATAAGTATACAAAAGCCTTTGTGAGTGCCAACGATACTTCATAAAGACGTTCTCCTCCTCAAGATCCGTATCACTTCATTCTTGCAAGGCTTGATGATATAATGCGAACAGGGACTGAGCTCGATCTTATGACTTATGCGTTGAACGCCTCTAAAGCAAGGTAGAACATTCAAGGATTTCAGGTAAGTCATCAACCAAACTAGGTGAGTAATTCCTTAATCTTCTTTCTTTTCTTTTATTTCTTAGTTTAGATCGCCAACACAATTTATTTCACTACATCTTCCAAATCTTTCATCATTTCTTTTCCAACTCATTTGTACATAGTCGCTTTCTGATTCTCCACCTTCTTCATCTACCGCTTTCTTTCTAACTTTAACATAATTCTTTTTTCTTTTTTATTTCTTAAAAAACAAAGAAGAACTTTCGTTTTGTTTTCATAAAGATTTCAATAAAGAACATTGAACGCTTCTATCGCAAACCCTCCTTGTGGATCACGACCCGCATAGCCACTTGCTATAGCGGTAAGAATTGAGCACTTGCACATCTTTATTCTAAATCTGAAATTCTTTATTTTTGTGTGTAGGTTTAGCCTCAATCAAAATTTTTGGCGCCGTTGCCGGGGAGGGTAACGTTTTTATTGAAATCTGATTTTATTGAAAAATTTTTAGAACTAAAACGAATTTTCTTCTCTATTGCAGGTTATAGGGCAAGCAAAGCAGGAAAAAAGGATTGCAGAAACATATAAGTGATCTTGGGCCTCTGTTCCAGAAAACATAGACCAAGTACCCTCTGAATTGCCGCGTTTGCTCGGCTTTTGCCGCGTTTCCGCGGCAAGGATGAGTTCACTACTAACTGTCTTTTTTGCAGGGCTGCTTACTTTGCAAAAACTAGTTTTCTGCAATTTGATTTTTCTTATATGCCATCACCATAAGCCTGCTAATAAACCAACAGTAAAATACTTGTTGAAAAAGATAAAAAAATTGATTAGACGTTTGCATTTTAGGCACGTGTCTTTTCAATTCTTTTATTTTACTGTTGAAGAATGCTGGAGCAAGGTACGTTCGCATTGCATGTAGAATAGGACTCACCTCTTGGTTGATTTTCATTGCTTTGAGTGAATCTTATTTACATATCTTGTACACTTGCACAATCTTATCTTAAGGGCACTAACCCATAACAAGATAAGGTGGGAATTTAATCACCCTTCCTTAGCCCAAAAATCAGATTCCAAGCACTCACTAACCCAAGCCTAACTAAAAATGAGTAGACGTTGGCCCTAGGGACATCTTAGACTCAATTAGGAGATTATCCTAAGGGGGAAAGGTGTTGGAATTTGACTCCTGCCAAATCAGTGTCTAGGAAAGGGATTAAGGGCCGAAAGCCCGAAGGTTGGTGGTTATTTAATTAAGGAACGTCTTTGACGGAAAACCTCCCACCAACCTTGCCCTGACCTGGCTGATTAGCTTGTGGTCAAAGTCTGCATTAAACCTCCCGTGGACAGTCTAATCAGTTAGGAGTCATCTAGGTCATAGGTCTACCCTAACTTAGTTTAGAATTTTTCTTTCTTTTGTTTGCCTATTTGTTTGTTTTCCTTTTGTTTGTATTCTATTGTGTGATATGGCTTATAACAACAATTTTTTCAACTTCAATAATAATCCATATTACACACCGACTTCATTTTTGGATATTACCAACCCGGCATATCATAACTTTAACCAATCTAGTGTGCCGGATTGGTCTTATCCGGATCAATATAACCCATACCCCCAATCTAATAACTATAATTTTCATAATGATTTCAACTCTTCACAGAGTCAGTGGGGATTCACCTCCCCCGAGTCCAATTTTCAACCAACTTGTCCTCCTTCTCCACCTTGTCCACAATATTTTCAAGAGTCATACTCAGTTCCACCAGTCCAAAATAGAAAACTATCAATTTTGGAAATGAGTATGCGTGAGTCCAAACACAAATATCAAAATCTGATGGACTCACAATTTCACCACCAATTCCAAGACAATACTTCATCTTTTCATCAAAACAATGAGCCTATCAACTATGAAAAGATGCTTGAAGCCATGACTCAGGCTCAAAACGCTCGTAATCGTGACATAGATATGATGGTCCAATCTCTACGTTCCCACCGTTTGACCAGTTCTGATGTCACTAACCATCCTGTTAGAGCTGATGAGTCAGGTTATTTTGGAAATCAAGGTTCTATTTTAGAACAATCATTTGAACTTGCCCAAACTCCAAATTTTGAAAAGAATATTGACAGTTTGGCAAGTTATCATTTTCCTGAAATCGAACTTGAAAATGAATATGATCATGAATCTCAACTTAGTGATTCAATTTTACTTCTTGATTCAATAATGACTCCGGTGTCTTCACCTGACTTCAATCTTTTCCCTGAGTCAACATTGGATCCTGTGCCAATTCATCATGAAATTGAATCACCTATTTTTGATGATCATATTGAACTTGACCAATTTTACACTTTTGAAAATCCTATTGACAAATTGGCAAGTTCTAATTTTTTTGATATTGAACTCAATGAGATATGTGACCTAGATTCTCAAATCTGTAATCCAGTTCAACTTTCTGAATCAATATTGACTCCTGTTTTGTTACCAAACTTGAGTAATATTTTAGAGTCAGTTTTGATTCCCCCACCTATCATTCCTGAACTTGAATCACCAATATTAAGTTACATTCCATTGTTGGAAAATCAATGTGGACTTGAGTTTCAACTTCTTGACTTGGACACACTTCTTGAACCAATCTCGACTCCTGAACCTTTACTTGACTTAAGTCACCTTCCTGAGTCGGTATTAGTTCATGTACTTCCTGAGTCCAAGTCAATCATTCTATCATTTCATACTCCATTTTGGGACAAGGTGGTTGACAAATTTGACTCCGAAATTAATTATGGAATTTGAAAATTAGATGGGGTCAAATATTTAATAAAAATCCTTTATGGATTCATCATTTTAATGGGTTATATTAAAGAAATTTCTGGTGGGTTCCTCCGAACTCTACAAAAAGTCGATTGGGCCGCATTTCATGGACCAATCAGACCACCACCGGAACCATCACCTTAAGGTAACATTTTCCTTCCCTTTCGTCTTTCTCATGCATCTATGCATTAATTCATACATTGAGGACAATGCATGAGATAGGTATGGGGGAGGGTTCTAACATAACTTAGGTTTTTCTTTTTATAAAAAATAAAAAATAAAAATAAAAAATTAACATTTTCTTTACTTTTAAAAACTTTTTGAAAATAGAAATAATATTTTGATATATTTTTTTGTAAGAAATTAAGTTAATTTTAAGGAATAGGAAAATCTAAATTAGGATTTCTTATACTTGGTCAAAATAAGATTATTTGTTTGATTTTTAGGGTTAGGAAGAAAATTTGTCAAAGTAATTTAGTCTTGATCTTTACCTTGATGAAATATGCACACTTCATATACTTACACACTTAGGGTTCAAAAACAAAGATTCTTATGTCTTATAAAAAAGAAAAAAGAAAAAAAATAAACAAATCTAATTATTGACTAGCTAGGTGCTTTGGCCTAAGCAAGCCTTAGTATTTATGCGAAAGATGATTAAATAAGTTTGAAAATATATATATATATAAAAATTCGCTGATTAAGTTGGGTACTTGTGCCTAATAAAGCATAAGTATTCACGCCTAAAAGAGGTCCATATAATAAAATCCTTAGTTTTGTGGCCTTGTTTGCTCGAGTCCTTAAGTCCTTGGGGTGTTTTCTCACCCGGTGCCCTAAGACCGTTTGGTTTGGGAGTCATCGATTAAAGGCTCGTTACATGGGCAGATTAGAAAGCCTAATAGAACTAAGGAATAATACTACCAAAAAAAGATATATATATAAATAAATAAGGCATAAGAGTTAGAGTTAATGAACCCTTTGTAAAAAATTTTCACAGTCACAAGGTGCATATAACTTAGGGTAAAGTAATAGACTAGATGAGAAGTACAATTTGACTCCTTACTTTGATTGATAACAAATTTTTGAATAGAGACTAGGTTTAGGAATGAAAATTTTGGTTTTCCTATAACTTATAGATTGCTTAGATCTTACAATTATATTTCAAATATTTTTCTCTTTCAAAATGCTTTTCGAAAATACTAACTCTTTGTTTCTCTTTCTTTATGGATTTTGTGGGTGCAATCCGCTGAAAACCCTCACGAGACAAAACTCGTCCTCTAGGGGAAACCTAGAGGTTTAATGGCTTGTTGCACATGCTCAGTGCAATCGCGTGACCTGCGAAAGTGGTCTAATAATCCTTAGTATAGTTTAGCTGTTTTGCTCGAAGACGAGCAAAAGATAGGTATGGGGGTGTGATTGGTCGCTAATGTTGCATATTTAGTATCATATTTCCATACTTATTATAGAATAAAATCTGCATTGTCCTAATTAATTGTTTAATTTATTTGCAGGCCCATTCCTTAAAGAGGTGAAGAGAAATGAGCCCAAAAGCCCACCAAATTCTAAATTAAATTAGAATAAATTCGCACTCAGTAAATTAGGGCAAAATCAAGAGGTTGAAAACCGGTTGAGAAGAATCCTCTCAGAATCGATCGGTTAAAGCCAAGAATCAAAGGCCATTTCGTCACAATACTAGACTCAAACAAGAAAACCAACTGAAGATAAAAGCAGGAGAAGAAAGCAGTGAAACCCACCAACAGGGTGTGGCCACCTGGCCACACCCTGGCCGCGGAAATGCGTCCAAAGCCGCGTTTCTGCGGCCGTTTAGGGGTTGTTGGGGGAGCGTTTGCTCCCCCAATCTTCCCGGGATTCTCCTCGTGTGGGTTTTGCCTATAAAAAGCTAATATTTGCACTTAAAAAGGGACGACCATGCAGAGATAGGATTTAGACTAGTTTTCATTTCTTGTAGTTTAGGTCTTTCTTTTCTTTTTATGTAATTTGTATGTAAGCTTAGGTTAGATGAAGATTCATGTAAGTAAGAGAGAGAGGCTTATGTTGAGAGTTACATCGATGTACCCTCCTCCTTTCTTCCATTGTTTCTGCAAGTAATAAAGGTAAATATTTTTGTGTTATATTCATATTTACTTTTATTTTCTTCTTCCTCTTTCTACTTTACCTCTTTTATTTTTGATGAGCTTGCAAGTGAATCCAGAAGTATAAGTATACAAAAGCCTTTGTGAGTGCCAACGATACTTCATAAAGACGTTCTCCTCCTCAAGATCCGTATCACTTCATTCTTGCAAGGCTTGATGATATAATGCGAACAGGGACTGAGCTCGATCTTATGACTTATGCGTTGAACGCCTCCAAAGCAAGATAGAACATGCAAGGATTCCAGGTAAGTCATCAACCAAACTAGGTGAGTAATTCCTTAATCTTCTTTCTTTTCTTTTATTTCTTAGTTTAGATCGTCAACACAATTTATTTCACTACATCTACCAAATCCTTCATCATTTCTTTTCCAACTCATTTGTACATAGTCGCTTTCTGATTCTCCACCTTCTTCATCTATCGCTTTCTTTCTAACTTTAACATAATTCTTTTTCCTTTTTTATTTCTTAAAAAACAAAGAAGAACTTTCGTTTTGTTTTCATAAAGATTTCAATAAAGAACTTTGAACGCTTCTATTGCAAACCCTCCTTGTGGATCACGACCCGCATAGCCACTTGCTATAGCGGTAAGAATTGAGCACTTGCACATCTTTATTTTAAATCTGAAATTCTTTATTTTTATGTGCAGGTTTTGTCTCAATCAGTAGCCATCTCTTTTGAGTTCTCCAACTTGAACTTTTTTACGAGTTTATGAATGTATTTTCCTCAATTATTAAAAATTTCATCCTTTCCTTGTTTAATTTGCAACCCAAGAAGGAAATTGAGTTCTCCCATGAGACTTATTTCAAATTCTTGTTGCATTTTGGTAGAAAAATCTTCAGATAAAATTTCGTTAGTAGCACAAAAAATAATACCATCAACATAGATTTGAACTAATAAAATATCTTGGTCAACATGCTTGATAAATAAAGTAGTATTAGTCTCTCCTTTAAAAAATTATTTTCAATAAGAAATTTGGACAAGCTCTCATACTAAGCACGAGGTGCTTGTTTCAATTCATATAAAGCCTTTTTCAATTTAAAAATATGATCCAAAAAAACACAAAAAATTTGGAGGTTGTTTTACAGAAACTTTGTCATTTAAAAATCCATTCAAGAAAGCACTTTTGATATCTATTTGAGATAATTGATCGGCTAAAAGCAAGTACAAGAATAAGTAAAAAGAGTGTGGGTTGATGTTACTGCTTTTGCGATTCTTCCGCAGTAGCGAAGTGGCTATATGGGTCGTATCCACAAGGAGGGAGAGCAATGAAAGCTTGATGCGGCTTCTTCGTTCAAGAAAAGAGAAAGTTCTTTGTTTCAAATAAAGAATTGAAATGAAAACAAGTTGTTTCAAGAATTGTTTGAAAATGATTTGGTGGCTTGTAAAAGTAGATTTTTCTTAGTAGTAAAGACGCATGGCTAACTTTCTACTAATTGCTCCCACTAATCCCTAACTTCTTGAAGATGTAGCCTCATGATGGATCATAGGCAAGTATACCCCTTATGCATAGGAACTATTCACGTGGAAATCGAGTGAAAGTTTTTCCTATAATTTAGCTTAACACGGCAAAAACTTGGACATTCCCTTATCAAAATCCAATTGAAGGCGAGAATACGGGAAGACACAAGTGCACTAATGGTATCGGTAAAGTTAAAAGAAAAATCTCTAACTTACAAAAGCAAGAAAGTACATAACCCATAGATCATCAAAAACCCATTAAACATGAAATATAAGAAGGTAAATACTTGAATGTAAGTTAGAGTTAGAACGCTCGTCTTAAGATGTCATAGCTCTCGTTTGCACAAGGCTTGTTTGACACTATTGACTCATGTGGGTTATCAATCAAGTTGTTAGAAATTAATGGGTTAGTAGTTAGTTAGCCATGCAATGAAAGAGTTAGTTAGACATGCTTGAGAAAAGAAACAACAAAAGAGAAGAGGTAAAGAGAGGGAGTTACACTACAAGAAAACAAAAGAAAAGAAGTGAAGATTAAGGAAGTTACACTACAACAAGGAAGTAAAAGAAAATGGCAAAGACAAGTAAATGGAAAGAAGAAAGAGAAGTAGTTACTTGTATTAGCTTGTCACCTTCAAATACAACACTTACACACACTCTCTCTCTTTCACTCTAATGGCTAAAGCTAAAACTAGAAGAAGAAAGAAACAACAACTACAATTCCTAACAACAAAGTAACAAATACAACTCTATTCTCTAGATATCCCCCAACTGAAGGCTCTGGAGGGGTATTTATAGGCACCAGGGGAAAGGGGGGCCAGGGGGTGACCCGTGGCCCAAAGCGCAGGCGCGCGCGCGCCCAAAGGGCCATGGAAACGTGGCCTGGGCCGCGTTTCCGCGGCCCTGCCAGGCGGCGCGCGCCTGGCTTCGGGCGGCGTGTCGCCCAGTCTGTCCCCTGTCAGATAGGCTTGCTGGTTTGCTGATATGATGCCCTGGACTGACAAAATCGCCTCCCTAAAGTCAATGGCTACTTGGTAGGCCTTTAATCACTCCTTAAATGTTGATTAGGGTCTTCTTCTTCATTTGCATACCATGGACCTAGGATCAAGCAAGTAAAGCTTTATTAGCAGAATTTTATTCCAAATAAATATGAGAATGTGATGAAAATTATGCAAAATTAGAGGCTAATCACACCCCCACACTTATCTTTTTGCTCGTCCCGAGCAAAACAAAAATAAGAACATTATTACACCACTTTCGCAGGTGACGCGATTGCACTGAGCATGTGCAACAAGCCTTTAAACCTCTAAGTTTCTCCTAGAGGAGGAGTGTTGTCTCCTGAGAGTTTTCAGCGGATTGCACCCACAAAATCCAGTAAGTAAAGAAAAGCAGTTAGTGGTTAGCAAAAATTCTGTCACGAAAAAGAACTTTCAATAATCTAAGTAAAAATGACCAAATGATGTAAAAATTAGGTTTAACCCTCATAAGTCCTCCTATACTTTAGCCTTCATAAAAGAGAAAACTATGATTTTTCTTTAAATTTAGAAAGGATCTTGTACTTCTAACTCATTCTATTATTTTGCTTTAGATAGATATGCATAATGTGTAAGTGTGATGTGCTTGGGATTTTTCAACTCAACTTTGAAAATTATTTAATTTTATTAATATTGATTTATTATTCTTGGTTTCATTAGGCTTTTTACTTTACTCATGTAACACATATCAAACCGATGACTCCCAAATCAGATGGTTTCAGGGCACCAGGTGGAAAAACACCCCTCAGGTCAAATATGCAAGTAGAGTAGGCCACGAAATCAAGATTTACTTATATATATATATTTCTTTTCTTTTGGCGTGAGTAATCATGCTTCTTGAGGCACAATTATCCAGCTTTTTTTTTCCCTTCAGAGTTGTGTCTCTAAATCCCAAGCATGTGTGTGTAGTTTATGCATATTCTTCTAAGGCTAAATAAAAGATATGAGTTATTTTCCTTATCCTTCCCAATTCTTAGTCAAATCAATCATTCTTGTTTATTTAAGCAAAAATAAATATTCATTAATAAGGTTCCCTTAATTCCTACAATCTTTTGGTATTTTTATAGAGTATGAAATTTCTTTTCAATCTGGAGATTTTTTTTTAAAGGAAAAAGATAAAGTGTTAGCACCCCCCCACACCTATCTAATGCATTGTCCTCAATAAACGTATAGGTAAATGCGAATGCAATAAATAGGGTGAAGAAATGATGTCACCGTCTTCGTAGACTCGGGCCGGTCAAGTGCGAATAGGCTAAAGAAATGTCAAAAATGTAGAAGACGTAAGTATATAAATATATATATATTTTAGTTGGTATGGTTAGGTTATGACTGGGCAAAAAGAGTCTGCACACTATCATCCGGAGTCATAGGCTCAGTGGTCAAGAAGGATTTCAGTCTTTACCCATTCACTTTGAATTCCGTGTTGTTCTTAGGATCTACAATAATCACAGCACCGTGTGAAAAAATGGTGCGCAGATGAACGGTCCAGACCAACGAGTCTTCAGCTTCCCTGCGAAAATATGAAGTCTAGAGTTATATAGCAAAACCTTGTCGCCCGGGGCAAAGTTTTTTCGGGTTATGATCTGGTCATAGAAAACTTTAGTCCTGCTTTTGGTAATCCGAACATTCTAATATGCTTCATTCCATATCTCCTCGAATTCAGAAATCTGAAGTTTTCTTAGTTCACCGGCCTTACTTAAATCAAAATTGAGCTGCTTAATGGGCCAGAGGGCACGATGTTCTAATTCTACTGGCAGATGATAGGCTTTTTCGAATATGATTCTGTAAGGAGACATCCCCAGAACTGTCTTAAAAGCAGTGCGGTAAGCCCACAATGCATCGTTGAGTTTGACCGACCAATCCTTTCGGTTCTGTCCGACAGTCTTTTCCAAAATGAGCTTGAGTTGTCGATTGGTGACTTCTACCTGCCCATTCGTCTGGGGATGATATGGAGTAGACAACTTGTGATTGATGGAATATTTCCGCATTAGATCTTCAAAACCTCTGTTGAAGAAATGCGATCCATTATCATTAATTATCGCTCTAGGGGTGCCAAATCAGGAGAAGATATTCTCTTTGAGAAATTTGATAACCACTTTGTTGTCATTGGTCTTAGCACAGCTTCTACCCACTTAGAGACATAATCTACAGCAACCAAAATGAACTGGTTGCCGAAGGAATTAGGGAATGGCCTCATGAAGTCGATACCCCAAACATCAAAAATTTCAACTTCCAGGATCGGGTTCAGGGGCATCATGTATTCTAGAAATTTTTCCGATCTTCTGACAATTTGCGTATGACTTACAAAAATGATATAAGTCTTTGAACAAAGTGGGCCAGTAGAACCCACTTTGTAGAACCTTCTCTGCAGTCTTGCGGGGACCGAAGTGTCCTCCGCATGCAAGGTCATGGCAAAAGCTGAGCACAGTCCTCTGTTCCTCCTCTGGTATGCATCGTCAAATAATCTGGTCGGGACAATACTTAAAAAGATACGGCTCTTCTTAGAAGAAGTATCGTACTTGAGTAAAGAAGCGATATTGGTCTTGCTTTGTCCAGTCAGCGGGTAATTGTCCAGTGGCCAGGTAATTAACAATATCTGCATACCAAGGTTCCTTAAGAATGGCTAGGATGTGCTCGTCTGGGAAATCCTCATTGATCAGAGCTTGTATGATCGGTGCATTCGAAATTTGTGAGAGATGATCAGCGACCACATTTTCTATACCTCATTTATCCTGTATTTCCAAGTCAAATTCTTGAAGCAAAAGGATCCACCGAATCAGTCGGGCTTTGCTTCCTTCTAGGTCATGAGGTATTTCAGAGCCGAGTGATCCGTAAAAATTACCGTCTTCGAACCTAACAAGTAGGGCCGGAACTTCTCTAACGCAAAGACAACAGCCAAGAATTCCTTCTCAGTCATTGTATAATTCTGTTGGGCGTCATTCAAGGTCCTACTCGAGTAATAAATTACGTGCTGCCTATTGTCGATGCGCTGTCCTAGAACAGCGCCAATAGCAAAATTAGATGCTTCACACATGATTTCAAATGGTTGGGCCCAATTAGGAGCAGAAATAATTGGCACAGAAATAAGTTCTTTCTTAAGCTTCTCCCATGACATGAAACATTCATCGTTGAAATTAAAGGGCATGTCCTTAGCGAGCAGGTTAGTTAAGGGCCTAGCGATTTTGCTAAAATCCTTAATGAACCGTCGGTAGAACCCAGCATGCCCTAGAAAGGATTTAATATCCTTGATGCTTTTGGGTGGTGGAAGCTTAGCAATCACTTCTACTTTAGCCTTGTCCACTTCAATGCCTCTCCTAGAAATCTCATGGCCTAAGACAATCCCCTGTCTCACCATGAAGTGACATTTCTCCCAGTTTAGAGTTAGGTTCTTCTCTTTGCATCTTTGCATCACTAACTCTAGGTGATAAAGACACTGATCAAATGAATCTCCACAGATGGAGAATTCATTCATGAAAATCTCAAGAAAACGTTCGACCATGTCGGAGAAAAGACTAAGCATGCACCGTTGGAATGTTACGGGAGCATTGCACAATCCAAAGGGCATGCGTCGGTAAGCGAAGGTTCTGAATGGACAAGTGAACGTGGTCTTTTCCTGATCCTCTGCAGCAATGGGGATTTGATTATATCCTGAGTACCCATCTAGGAAGCAATAATACTCATGTCCAGCCAAGCGTTCAAGCATTTGGTCGATGAAGGGTAACGGAAAGTGGTCTTTACGGGTGGCTGCATTCAACTTTCTATAGTCGATACAAACACGAACCTTGGTAGGCAGTCTTGTTTGTACCAACTCTTTTTGCTCATTTTCAACCACCGTAAAGCCTGCTTTCTTCGGGACCGCATGAACAGGGCTAACCCATTGGCTATCAGAAATGGGATAAATGATCCCATTATCTAATAGTTTCATAATTTTCGCTTTTACTGTCTCTTGCATGAGTGGATTCAGCCTGCGTTGTGGGTCCCTCTTGGGAGTCGCTTCATCGATTAAATGGATTCTATGTTGCACTATGGCTGGAATTATCCCTTTAATATCCTTCATCGTCCATCCAATGGCTTCCCTATGTCTTTTCAGAATAGACATTAAGCTGTCCTCTTGTTGCTCAGTCAGGTGGGATGCTATGATGACTGGCAAGGTGTCCTTTCCGCCCAGGTAGGCGTACTTGAGGTGTTCAGGTAAGGCTTTTAACTCTAAGGAAGGTGTTACTTCATTGGAAGTAATATCCGGACTTTCATTCCCGTGATGAGGTACACTTGGGCTGGACGCCCAATCTACTGCCGAATCTATGATCTGGTCAAGATTAAAATCCTCAGTCTCCAGATCAAACTCTACTTCTGTCTCTATCTCCATGCTTTCCTCATGCTCACTGGTCAGGATTTTAATAGAATTGACCTTAAATGTATGATCATTGACATCCCTAGGTTGTCTTCCAAGATTGAAGACATTAACTTCCTTCGTTATATCTCCAAAGGTCAATCGCATGGACCCGTTCCTACAGTTGATTATGGCATTGGCTGTAGTAAGGAATGGGCGTCCTAAGATGACTGGAGTTTGAGACCTTAGATTGGACACAGGTTGGGTCTCAAGCACAATGAAGTCAACGGGGTAGATAAAATCCCCAACCTGGATAAGGACGTCTATGATTTTCCTGTTCGAGATCTTTACAGATCGGTCAGCTAGCAGAATGGTGACTCGAGTTGGGCTTAACTCGCCCAACCCAAGTTGCTGGTATACGGAGAGAGGTAGCAAGTTGATACTTGATCCCAGGTCAAGAAGTGCTCTACTAATTTCGGTCTGTCCTATAGTGCAGGAAATGGTGGGAGATCCGGGATCCTTGTATTTCACCGGAATGGGACCAGACAGAATTTCGCTTATATTAGTTGCCACGAACACTTTCTTGGGCACATTGGTCTTTCTCTTCTTCATACACATATCCTTAAGAAATTTGGTGTAAGCTGGGACTTGTTGGATAGCGTCAAGAAGTGGCACATTCAATTTGACCTGGTTGAACATCTCTAGCATCTTCTCCATGTGCATATTCTTATTGTTGTTCTTAAGCCTATTGGGAAAGGGTACTACAGGCTTATGAACTTGTTCAGCAGCTTTATCCTCGTCAGATGTTTGAGGAGTAGTTTAGAAGGAACTAGCAGAGGTGGAGGCTGAAGTAAGATCAGGATGGACTGACTTTTCTGTTGGTAGACCTGATTATCAACCTTCTTTTTAGATCGAAGTGTGTGAACCGCATTGCACTGGTTGATCGATGGATCCTGAATTTCATATGCTTGATTGGAGGTTTTTGGGTTAACTAGCAGCTGACTAGGTAAAGTACCCTTTGGTCTTTCACTTAGGGAGCTAGCTAATTGGCTCATCTGTATTTTCAATCTCGATATAGCCTGTGAATGAGTGTTCAGTGTTTGTCCCTGATTTTACATAAAAGCGGCTTGGGACTTCATGAAAGTTTCCATGCTCTCCTCTAATTTGCTGAATTTCTTTTCTATTTGTGAACTTTGAGAGGAGGAAGATGGAGCTTGACTGGAAAAATTTGGTGGAGGACTGGGAAGGTGAAAATTGTTGGGGAAATTAGGCCTAGGAGGGTTCTAGGCCCAGGAGAAATTAGGGTGATTCTTCCAACCTGGATTGTATGTTTGAGAGTAGGGGTTGTGCGGCGGCCGTGAGTAGGCCGCGTTCAGGTGTTCCGGTGACACTTGCTGGACATGAAAAATAGGGCACTCTTCAAAGACATAATTTGGTGCCTGACAGTATGAACAACCCGGATTGTGAATTGGTGGTGGGTTGATTTAGTTGACATTGGCTGGCTCTCTTATTTCTAGAGCCTCTGCTCTTCTCATTAGGGTTGCAATCTTGGCTTCTGCAGCTATGGATGATTCTAGAGATAGGAGCCCTCCTTTGGAAGCTATAGATTGTGAGTTCCTTAGTTTTTCTGAGGCTGGCTTTCACTGTAGGGTTTTCTCAGCTAAATTCTCAAATAAGTCCCAACCCTGGTTCTCATCCTTTTGCAAGAACCCTCCCTGACACATGATTTCTAAAAGGGTTTTCGTCTGATAGTCTAGACCATCGTAGAGAATCTGGCACTGACGCCATTTCTCTACACCATGAAGAGGGCACTGAGCTAGGAGATCTTTGAATCGCTCAGAGTATCTCCAAAATGGCTCGCTCAGTTCTTGCCTGAACTGCATGATGTTCTTTCTAATGAGGGTAGTTTTGTGAATTGGGTAGAATTTCTTCAAGAAGGCATTGACGAAATCATCGCATGTCGTGACAGAATCTACCGCCAAACTATACAACCATTTCTTTGCTAGGTCCTTTAGGGAAAAGGGGATGAAACGTAACCTAACGGCATCGTCTCCTAGGTGGGGTATACGCATCATGAGGCACACTTCTTCAAATTCCCTAACAAAGAAGTATGCGTCCTCTGATTCTAAACCATGAAACTTTGGGAGAGTGTTGATGAATTGAGGCTTTAATTCAAAATTATTTCCATTTGCCTCAGGCAGTTTTATACAAGAAGGTAATGAAGTTTTGATCGGGTAAAATCTATCCTGAAGTGATGCCATCACAGGTTCTGGATGCAAGGGTAAGTGTTTCTGCTTAATCTGGAAGATACAGGATCTCTTACCCACTCTTGCATGCAACATACCACAAACAACGTAAAAAACAACAAACAAACGAAAAGATAAAATAAACAAACAAAAGAAAGAAAAACAACCACAAGCCTTAGTCTAAGGTCCCTGGACCTAGACGACTCCTAACTGGTCGATTTTTCGGGGAAGGTTGTTGCAGGAACTCGACTACAAGCTAATCGGCCAGGAAAGGGTACAGCTCGGGGGGAGGTATCCGGGCGTGAGCCACGGCCTAATTACGCCAAACCACGGAGCTTTCGAGGATTTGCCTCTCAATCCACTTTTCTTAGACACCAATTTTGCAGGAGCATAGTTCTTGTAATTTTCAACCTTGGTTAATCTCTTAGTGAGTCTGAGATGTCCCTAGGGCCAACATCTATTGATTTTTAGTTAAGGCTTGGGAAAGTGTGGGTGCACTTGGAGATGATTTTTGGGCTAAGGAAGGGTGATGAAATCCCGACCTTATCTTATTTATTTGGGTTTTGCCCTTAATGTCAATTGTGCAAGTGTACAGTTTATTCAAGCCAAGTAACACTCAAAGTGATAAATCACTCCAAAATGTTGGTCCTATTCTATATAAATGCACTCGTACCTTTTCTCCAGCACTCTTCAACAGAAATTGAAATGAATTGAAATAGACACGTGCCCTAAATGCAAGAGTCTAATCCAAATTTTAATAAAGCAACAAGTGAATTTCTGTTGAGTTTATTACACATGTTTATGTTGAAGCCTACCAAGTTGATAGAGAGATTTTGATGATGGACAAGCAATTATGATGATTCTACCTCTGTTACAAATTTTGGTATTTTTGTGTAATTTTAGATATCTGTGAAAAGCCTTGAACACACACAAAAAATACCTATATTAGTCGACTTGACCTTATAGTATAGTCGACTACCCCTTCTATAGTCGACTTGCCAAAAATCCCTAGTCGACTAGATCCTGCTAAAACAATTGACCAAGTCTCTGTTTGTTGTCTGTCAGGAAAGTTAGTCGACTTGACCCCATTGTATAGTCGACTAACAGATACCCTAGTCGACTATAGATTTTCCCAAGTCGACTAATAACCCATACAAAAATTCCCTTGCTCTCTGTTTCTGTCTGACATGAAACTTAGTCGACTTATCAAACTTGTATAGTCGACTAACACCCTATATAGTCGACTAACAGTTCCTATTAGTCGACTACATTCAGTTTTTCCAAAAACTAAGTATCTGTATCAGTCAAAAGATAGTCGACTAACCCCTTGTTGTAGTCGACTAATCAGTGTAAATTTTGTTCTGCTAGTCGACTAGTCTCTTGTTCAATCGACTAATGGCAGTTGACAACTGCTGTGCAGTTGGTGCATTCTGGTGCGTTTTTCAACGTTTCAAAATTTGAATTTGGCCTGATAACTACCCTAACTTACTATGGATTTTACCTATAAATAGGGGTATTGTCCTAGGGCCAAGGCACCAATTCAAATCCAAAGTTTTCAGCCTTAAACTCTGTCCAAAATTCTGTTTTCTGAAAACTTGTTCTCTTTCAGTTTTCTTCACCAAATTCCAAAGTCCATTGTGATGATTTCTGAAATTCCTCCTATAAGAAACCTTGTCCACAAGCACATTCAAATTCAAGGCTTATAGGATCATTGTAATCATTCAAAGAAGATCATTGTACAAGGGCGTCTTCTTGGTGTAGAAGAAAGTTGTACAAGGTGTTTGTTCTCTTGGTGTAAAGAGGAGTTGTGCACATTTGGCAAAGGGCGTTTGTCAAGTGGTGTACAAGGCATTGGTTGTGGGTGTACACAACTCAGGAAAGGAAAATCTCAAGCGGTTTGCTTGGGGACTGGATGTAGATCACAAGGACCGAACCAGGATAACTCTCTTGTCTTTGCGTTTGAATTTTCTGAGTTTATCTTGTGTTTATTTTATTTCCTGCAAGTAATTTGATTTACAGTTTTTAAACACTATTCACCCCCCCTCTAGTGTTGTGTTGCTTTGATTATAGATCTTACATTTGGTATCAGAGCAAGGTTCAAGGCAACAACCATACGAGGATGGCAACGGAATTCCCTTCGTCACAATTCAAAGAAGGACGTTCTACACAACGTCCACCGCTATTTGACGGAACCAACTACAACTATTGGAAGTGTAGAATGAAGATCTACTTGCAATCGCTCAACTACGACCTTTGGAATATCGTAGAAGCATCATACACCAAGCCAACAACCAACTACAACGCTTGGAGTGAAGATCAAAAGAAGAATGCAAATCTTGATGCCAAGGCGATGAACGCTCTATTTTGTGCCTTAACCAAAGAAGAGTTCAACCGTGTGTCTACATCCACTTCTGCACATCAAATATGGCATACTCTTCAGGTAACTCACGAAGGCACAAATAAAGTTAAGGAATCTAAAATATCTGTTCTTGTCCACAGATTTGAGTTATTCAAAATGAAGGAGAATGAAACCATATCCGAAATGGTTACAAGATTCACCGACATCACCAATTCATTAGCATCCCTTAGAAAGGACTACACTCAAGTTGAAAGAGTTCGTAAGATCCTTAGTGCACTCACACCAAAATGGGAGAAGAAGACAACCGCCATTGAAGAGGCGAATGATCTCTCAACTATGACATTAGAAAACCTAATCGGTAATCTAATGGCATATGAAGTGCAGTTAGAAGAAAGGAAGAAGGACGAACAACAACTTCCATCCAAGAAGAAAGTACTTGCCTTCCATGCATCTTCCGACACGGACAATTCGGATGACGATGAAGAAGAAATGGCGATGCTATCCAGAAAGTTCAAAAGGTTCTTAAAACAAGGTAAATTTAAAAAGAATAAAGATACTAATGATACTCCTACTTGCTTTAAGTGTAACAAACCAGGCCACATAAAGAAGGATTGTCCATTGATGAAATCAAAAGGACACTTCAAGCACTTCAATAAGTTCAACAAGAAGAAGAAAGCCTTCCAAGTAACATGGGATGATAGCGACTCATCTTCCTCTGACGAAGAAGAAGCAACGGAAACCGCCAATATCTGCTTCATGGCCCAAGAAGACGAGGTACAAGATTATGATGAGTTATTAGAAGCTTTTAATGAATTGTTTAATAATTTCAAAAATGAAAAGATTAAAAATAAAGTCTTAATAAAGGAAAATGAAAGACTCATTCATGAAAATGCATGTTTTGTTTCTCAAACATCTTCTCTAAGTTCTCAAAATGAAGATTTTGAAAAAGTTATTGCATCTTTAAAAAAGGATAATGAAATTTTCTTAAAAGAAAATTCTTTACTTAAAAAGGAAACTATTTCTTTAAATTCTAGAATTTCTATTTTAGATAAAGACATGATTGTTTTCAAAATTAAGTATGAAGATCTTTTGAAAAATGTAACTAAATTTAATAAAGGAAAAGAGAATTTAAATGTTTTATTATCTTCTCAAAAGATGTCTAACAATCATTTTGGTCTTGGTTTTTCAAAAGATAAGATTTATAAACCTACTCATATTGGTATTGGATCTTCAAAAACCAATTTTGTAAAATCTACACATCTTCATAATAATAATCCATATAATTCTTTTGTGAAAAGAAATACTATTTCAAAAAGAATTAGATGCAAATTTATATGGGTTCCTAAGAATCTAAATACTGTTGATAAAAATATTTATATTGCATCTTATATACATGATGTGTGTAATTCTGAGAATTATGTTTATATTAACAAGTGGAAACCAAATTCCAATTGGATTTGGGTTCCTAAAGGCTAATCTTTTTCGGACCCTATCATGATGGGTACCATACAAATTTGTTTATCTTATAGGTACCTTTTAAAGAAAAGTGGATACTTGATAGTGGGTGTTCCAAACACATGACCGGACACATTCAACTACTGTCTTCCGTTCAAATCAAAAAAGGGAGGTACAGTGATATTTGGAGACAATAACAAAGGAAAGGTTATTGGTACCGGCATAGTTGGTAATATTTCAAAACCCCTTATTGAAAATGTTCTTTTGGTAAGTGGTTTAAAACACAATCTATTATGTATTAGTCAATTATGTGATAAGGGTTATAAAATTGTTTTTGAAAAAGATGCATGTCTTATTTATGATACTAATATGAAAGATATTTTATTCAAAGGTTTTCATAACAATAACATTTATGAGTTATCAATAACATGCATATCATCTAATGATAATTTATGTTTACTTGCTTCTAATAATGACTATTTTTTATGGCATAAAAGATTTGGTCATTTGAATATGAAAACTATTTCTAAGATTTCTAAATTTGATTTAGTTAAAGGTCTTCCAAAAATTGCCTTTAAAAAGGATTATTTTTGTGATTCTTGTCATTTAGGAAAACAAGTTAAATCATCTTTTAAATATAAAGATTTAGTTTCTACTAATAGACCTTTGAAATTGTTGCATTTGGATTTATTTGGTCCTACTCGTGTTTCTTCTTTAAACAAGAGTAGATATGTTTTTGTTATTGTTGATGATTATTCACGTTTTTCATGGGTCATTTTTCTAAAAAATAAAAATGATACTTTTGATGAATTTGTAAGTTTTTGTAAAAGAATTCAAAATCAAAAGTCTCTAAACATAGTCACTATTCGAAGTGATCATGGAGGAGAATTTGAGAATGAATCTTTTTCAAATTTCTGTGATAAGTATGGTATTACACATAATTTTGCATTTCCTAGAGCATCTCCTCAAAATGGTGTTGTAGAGAGAAAGAATAGGACTTTACAAGAATGTGCTAGAACTATGCTTATGGACAGTAATTTACCAAAATATTTTTGGGCTGAGGCTATTGCTACTGCATGTTATGTTTTAAATCGTGTGCTTATTCGACCTTTTTTAAATAAAACATCTTATGAATTGTTTTATAATAGGATTCCAAAAGTTTCTTACTTTAAGATTTTTGGATGTAAATGCTTTATCTTAAATACAAAAGATGCTTTAGATAAATTTGATGCTAGATCCAATGAAGGTATTTTTGTTGGATACTCTACTCATAGTAAAGCATATAGAATATTTAATAAGAAAACATTTACTATTGAAGAATCATTACATGTTAAATTTGATGAATCCTTGACTAAGCATGTTTCTAATACTTCTCCACATGATGATGATCATATCATAGATTCTCCTATTGATAATATTGTTATATGTTCTGTTGATACTAATATGTCTAAGGATAATGAGACTCCTACCGAGTTACCGAAAGCATATGTTGAAGTAAGGAATCATCCACGAGATTTGATAATTGGTGATATAAATCAAGGTGTTCAAACGAGATCCAAGTTGAACTACATTACACAAATTGCCTTCATATCACTCATTGAACCGAAGAATATCAAAGAAGCATGTGCGGATGATTTTTGGACAATTGCCATGCAAGAAGAGTTGAACCAATTTGTCAGAAATGATGTTTGGGATCTTGTACCACGTCCTACTGATCATCCAGTCATCGGAACCAGATGGGTCTTTAATAACAAACTCGATGAATCAGGTGAAGTCATTAAGAACAAAGCAAGGTTAGTAGCACAAGGATACAATCAAGAAGAAGGTATTGATTTTGATGAAACTTATGCACCAGTAGCTAGGCTTGAATCTATTCGTATTTTACTTGCTTTTTCTTGTTTTATGAATTTCAAACTTTATCAAATGGATGTTAAAAGTGCCTTTTTAAATGGAATTATTAAGGAAACTGTTTATGTTGAACAACCTCCAGGTTTTGAACATGAAAAATTTCCAAACCATGTTTTTAAACTTAAGAAAGCTTTATATGGTTTAAAACAAGCACCCCGTGCTTGGTATGATAGATTAAAAAGTTTTCTTTTAAATTCTGATTTTAAGATGGGAAGAGCAGATACAACTCTCTTTATTAAACATGTTGATAAAGATATCTTAATCATTCAGATTTATGTTGATGACATTTTATTTGGATCTACTAACGATAATCTTTGTCAAGAATTTTCTAAGACCATGCAGAGTGAATTTGAGATGAGCCACATGGGCGAACTTACTTACTTTCTCGGTCTGCAAATAAAGCAAATGAAGGATGGAATCTTCATTTCCCAGTGCAAGTATGCAAAGGAACTGCTAAAAAGATTTGGCATGGAAAATTCTGGTCATAAGAATACTCCCATGAGTACGACGACATTTTTAGACAAAGATGAAAATGGTAAGAATGTTGATCAGAAACTCTATAGAGGTATGATTGGTTCTTTACTATACATTACTTCAAGTAGACCTGATATTATGTTCAGTGTATGCTTATGTGCTAGATATCAGTCAAATCCTAAGGAATCACATCTTAAAGCAGTGAAAAGAATTTTTAGATATTTAAATAACACAATCAATTATGGTTTATTTTATCCAAAATCATGCACATTTGATTTACTATCGTATAGTGATGCTGATTTTGCTGGATGTAAATCTGATCGGAAGAGTACTAGTGGTACTTGTCACTTTTTGGGACATTCACTAGTATCATGGTTCAGTAAAAAGCAAAATTTTGTATCATTATCAACAACCGAGGCAGAATATATTGCTACTAGTGTTGCATGTGCACAAATTATATGGATGAAACAAACCTTACTTGATTATGGCATGTCTATCACAAACTCACCTATTATGTGTGATAATACCAGTGCTATTAATTTATCTAAAAATCCAGTTCATCATTCACGTACTAAGCATATTGATATTAGACATCATTTTCTGCGTGATCATGCTTTAAAAGGTGATATTTCCTTAAATTTTATATCAACTGATAATCAAATTGCAGATATTTTCACAAAGCCTCTTAAAGTAGATACTTTTATGAAATTTCGAAGAGATTTGGGTATTTGCAATTTTTCTGATTTTTAAAAAAAATTTTCCGAATTTTTCAAAGGCATTTTTACATAATTAGTCGACTTACTAATCCTTACTAGTCGACTTATATAGAACCTAGTCGACCTGACAGTGCCCCAGTCGACTAATGTGCATCAACAGAGACATAGCTTTTTGATTTTTCAAAACTTAGTCGACTAACTTGATTTACTAGTCGACTAGTCAGTGTATTAGTCAACTAATAACAAACCTCAAGTCGACTAATTCTGTCATATTCTGTGTTCTGTTTTTCGGATATAAGTTTCGAACCCGACCCGTTTTTTTTTAATTGTGGATCCAATATCTCTCTCTTTTAATCCTCACCCTTAATATCATTCTAGGTTTGATCTCAACCACTCATTCCAAACTTTCTCTTCACAAAACCCTAAATTTTCCCCCAATTCTTTTTCCCAGCCGATGCCTCCAGTCGACTTCAGAAGGGTTTGAAGCGCCAGCAGCGACTGCAGCAATCAACAACTTTCTTCACTTCTCTTCCAATTTCTTGGTAATCTCTTTCAAATCCCTTCCATTTCCTTTCAGTTCTTGTGTTCTATTCCATCAATTACAGTGCTCAACATGTCTAGGTCAAAGAAAACTAAGTTTACTCCATCAAGTTCATCTTCACAAGTTGATTTTAGGGCATTTCAAAAGAATCCTGCCCTAGAAGAGGATTACATTAGACTTTCCTCCTTAGAAATACTCCCCGGTAGATTTGTTAAATATGAGGATTTTCATCACTATGACATTGTCTCATATTTGTAAAACTGTGGATTGTTTCATATGTTTTCTACTGATTCAAGACAAGGATACTATCCATTCTTAATTTACTTGTTTTATACTAATTTAACCTATGAAGATAATGAGGACGATGTCCATATTTACTCATTGGTTAAAGGTATTAACATTAAATTATCCCCAAAATCAATCGGCCGTATCTTGTCTATTCCTTATCACAGTCTCTTGCTTGATGATATTATCATGGATAATGAAGAGGTCTTATCTACTATCTTTCTATCTGGACAAGGATTACCTATGACCAACAACAAGTTAAAACCAATTCCCCGTCTCATAGGTCGCATCCTTGCATACAATATTTGTCCCAAAACTGGAAGCTACAATTACTATTCACGAGAGTTAGCCACTTGCGTCTATGCAATTATGGCTGGCCTCGATGTTAATTGGGCAAAAATTGTATTTGATACCATGGTTAAGTCACATACTTCATTCCTTCCTTATGGAGCTTTTTTGATACATGTATTTCGGAAATTTCGCGTTGTCTTGATTCCGAAACTAGTGTCATTAAGGTATTCAAACTGTTTGATCATGCTGCTATTCACCATATGAAACTTACTGATATTCCTCCTCCTCCTCCACAACAACCATCTTCACCTCCACAAAGTCCCACTCAAAATCCTTCTTCCTCTACACCACCACCTCCAAACCAACCTCCTCCTTCTTACACTGATGCCTTCTACAATTCACTGTCTGTTGAGATTGCCTCTCTTCATGTCCAACAACAAGTTCTTCAAGACACTCAGAATCAAGTGCTTCAAAATCAGTCTTTAATGATGACTCGGTTTGAGCATATGCAACTTCAGATGGATTCATTTGCATCAACTCAAACAGAGATTCTGAACCTCCTCAAGACACATTTTCCGCCACCTCCTCCTCCCGGATCCGACCTTTGAAGATTATGGCGTTGGCATTTCTTCGTGTTTTTTGTTTTTGCAGTTTTTACCTTTTTTATGTATTTTTCTGTTTTCAGACTCTTTTTTAATATGTATTTCCGTATGAAAACAGTGTCTATTTATGTATGTTTTCTGCTTTTTGTTAATGACAATGGGGGAGAACTTTTGTGTTATGTGTTATGTTTGTGTTATATAAATCTGTTATGTTTGTGTTATATAATCTGTTCTGTTGCATATTATTCTGTTCTGATATATGTTGTGACCAACAACTTCACAAAGAATATTCATATCTGCAAATCTGACAGTTGCTATGTGTTGCTGACAGAAAATCTGAAACATAACACTGGCAATGTTCTGTGCAAATCTGAAAATCTATTTCTGTTGTGACAAGCATATGTCAATGTGTGTTATACAACTATGTGCTGGATATTGACATATGACAATGCAGGGAAGGGGACACTTAACACTTTCTGCAGGGGCAAACAAAATGACTTGATTATATATATATATATATATATATATATATATATATATATATATATATATATATCATTTTGTTATAACATATTTACTGTAGGGGGAGTTTTGCTGCAGGGGGAGTTATCACAAAACATGGGTTGTCATCATCAAAAAGGGGGAGATGTTGAAGCCTATCAAGTTGATAGAGAGATTTTGATGATGGACAAGCAATTATGATGATTCTACCTCTGTTACAAATTTTGGTATTTCTGTGTAATTTTAGATATCTGTGAAAATCCTTGAACACACACACAAAATACCTATATTAGTCGACTTGACCTTATAGTATAGTCGACTACCCCTTCTATAGTCGACTTGCCAAAAATCCCTAGTCGACTAGATCCTGCTAAAACAATTGACCAAGTCTCTGTTTGTTGTCTGTCAAGAAAGTTAGTCGACTTGACCCCATTGTATAGTCGACTAACAGATACCCTAGTCGACTATAGATTTTCCCAAGTCGACTAATAACCCTTACAAAAATTCCCTTGCTCTTTGTTTCTGTCTGACATGAAACTTAGTCGACTTATCAAACTTGTATAGTCGACTAACACCCTATATAGTCGACTAACAGTTCCTATTAGTCGACTACATTCAGTTTTTCCAGAAACTAAGTATCTGTATCAGTCAAAAGATAGTCGACTAACCCCTTGTTGTAGTCGACTAATCAGTGTAAATTTTGTTCTGCTAGTCGACTAGTCTCTTATTCAAGTCGACTAATGGCAGTTGACAACTGCTGTGCAGTTGGTGCATTCTGGTGCGTTTTTCAACGTTTCAAAATTTGAATTTAGCCTGATAACTACCCTAACTTACTATGGATTTTACCTATAAATAGGGGTATTGTCCTAGGGCCAAGGCACCAATTCAAATCCAAAGTTTTCAGCCTTAAACTCTGTCCAAAAATTCTGTTTTCTGAAAACTTGTTCTCTTTCAGTTTTCTTCACCAAATTCCAAAGTCCATTGTGAAGATTTCTGAAATTCCTCCTATAAGAAACCTTGTCCACAAGCACATTCAAATTCAAGGCTTATAGGATCATTGTAATCATTCAAAGAAGATCATTGTACAAGGGCGTCTTCTTGGTGTAGAAGAAAGTTGTACAAGGTGTTTGTTCTCTTGGTGTAAAGAGGAGTTGTGCACATTTGGCAAAGGGCGTTTGTCAAGTGGTGTACAAGGCATTGGTTGTGGGTGTACACAACTCAGGAAAGGAAAATCTCAAGCGGTTTGCTTGGGGACTGGATGTAGGTCACAAGGACCGAACCAGGATAACTCTCTTGTCTTTGCGTTTGAATTTTTTGAGTTTATCTTGTGTTTATTTTATTTCCTGCAAGTAATTTGATTTACAGCTTTTAAACACTATTCACCCCCCCTCTAGTGTTGTGTTTCTTTGATTATAGATCCTACAGTATAGGGTGAAGCATTCAATGGAACTAAAAATTTTAGAAAGCAATTTTTAGCGGCTTTCGGCAACCCTGTAAACGAGTTTGTTAGTACTTCAATCGAAAAAACTCGCTTTTACACGAATTTTTCCGAAGGCAAATGAATCCTCGCGCAATATCCTTGGCTACCTCTTTCGCTTCCCGTGATAGTGAGCTTCTTGGTACTTCTCTTAGACATAAAAATAAAGAACAATCTTTAGTATTAAACAATAAAGCCATTCCCTTCCCGGCAACGGCGCCAAAATTTGATCGGCTAAAAGCAAAGTACAAGAATAAGTAAAAAGAGTGTGGGTTGATGTTACTGCTTTTGCGATTCTTTCGTAGTAGCGAAGTGACTATACAGGTCGTATCCACAAGGAGGGAGAGCGATGAAAGCTTGATGCGCCTTCTTCGTTCAAGAAAAGAGAAAGTTCTTTATTTCAAATAAAGAATTGGAAAATGAAAACAAGTTATTTCAAGAATTGTTTGAAAATGATTTGGTGGTTTGTAAAAGTAGATTTTTCTTAGTGGTAAAGACGCTTGGTTAACTTTCTATTAATTGCTCCCACTAATCCCTAACTTCTTGAAGATTTAGTCTCATGATGGATCATAGGCAAGTATACCCCTTATGCATAGGAACTATTCACGTGGAAATCGAGTGAAAATTCTTCCTATAACTTAGCTTAACACGGCAAAAACTTGGACATTCCCTTATCAAGATCCAATTGAAGGTGAGAATACGGGAAGACACAAGTTCACTAATGGTGTCAACAAAGTTAAAAGAAAAATCTCTAACTTACAAAAATAAGTAAAGTACATAACCCATAGATCATCAAAAACCCATTAAGTATGAAATATAAGAAGGTAAATACTTGAATGTAAGTTAGAGTTAGAACCCTCGTCTTAAGATATCATAGCTCTTGTTTGCACAAGGCTTGTTTGACACTATTGACTCATGTGGGTTATCAATCAAGTTGTTAGAGATTAATGGGTTGGTAGTTAGTTAGCCATGCAATGAAAGAGTTAGTTAGACATGCTTGAGAAAAGAAACAACAAAAGAGAAGAGATAAAGAGAGGGAGTTACACTACAAGAAAACAAAACAAAAGAAGTGAAGATTAAGGAAGTTACACTACAACAAGGAAGTAAAAGAAAATGGCAAAGACAAGTAAATGAAAAGAAGAAAGAGAAGTAGTTACTTGTATTAGCTTGTCACCTTCAAATATAACACTTACACTCTCTCTCTCTCTCTTTCACTCAAATGGCTAAAGATAAAACTAGAAGAAGAAAGAAACAACAACTACAATTCCTAGTAATAAAGTAACAAATACAACTCTATTCTCTGGATATCCCCCAACTGAAGGCTCTGGAGGGGTATTTATAGGCACTAGAGGAAAGGGGGGCCAGGGGGTGACCCGTGGCCCAAAGCGCAGGCGCGGCGCGCCCAAAGGGCCGCCAAAACGCGGCCTGGGCTGCGTTTCCGTCCCGTTTCCGCGGCCCTGCCAGGGCGGCGCGCGCCTGGCTTCGGGCAACGTGTCGCCCAGTCTGTCCCCTGTCAGATAGGCCTGCTGGTTTGCTGATATGATGCCCTGGACTGACAAAATTACTTCCCTAAAGTCAATGGCTACTTGGTAGGCCTTTAATCACCCCTTAAATGTTGATTAGGGTCTTCTTCTTCATTTGCACACCATGGACCTAGGATCAAGCAAGTAAAGCTTTATTAGCAGAATTTTATACCAAATAAATATGAGAATCTGATGAAAATTGTGCAAAATTAGAGACTAATCATTAATCAAAAAATTTTTAAAACTTGCATAGGCTAGAAGCACTCGAATCGCTTCTAATCTAGCAACAGGAGCAAAAGTCTCATCAAAATCTATGCCTTCTTCATGATTTTATCCTTGAACAACATGTCTAGCTTTGTTTCTAGTAACAATGCGACTTTCATTTAGCTTATTACGAAAAACCCATTTGGTGCCAATGACAGAGCAATCTTTGGGTCATGGTACAAGAGCTCAAATATTATTTCTATCAAAATTATTCAATTCCTCTTACATGGCTAAAAAGCAAAACTCATCATTCGAAGCCTCATTTATATTTCTAGGTTCAATATGAGTTAGAAAGATCAAATATGAACATTCATTAAGAGCTAGAGATCGAGTTTTTACATCTCTTGATACATCACCTATAGTCAAGTCAGTTAGATGATCTTTGATGGTCTTTTAAGCTCTGAATGAGATGCATTTGGAATTTCAGTTTGTACTATGGTTCATATTTCTGCTCATCACTAGTATGTTCACTGCTGGTAGGATCGATTCCATCAAGACTTTCAAAATCTAAAATATCTACATCTTTAATAATCTTTGAAATATGAATGTCAATTTCGTTAAAGCTGACATGCATGGATTTCTCAACCTTCAATGATCGTTTATTAAACACTCTATAAGTTTTACTAGAAGAGGAATAATCAAGAAATATTCTTTCATCCGATTTTGAATCAAATTTACCCAAATTATTTTTAGTATTAAGAATAAAACACTTGCATTCTAAAATTATAAAATATGATATATTTGGGGTTTTTTCAAAGAAAAGTTCATAAGGAGTTTTTTTCAAAATAGGACGAATAATGATACAATTTAAAATATAATAAGCGGTGTTCACCGCTTGCTCCCAAAAATATTTTGGTAAAACAAAAGAATTTAGCATAGTGTGTGTCATTTCTTGCAAAGTTTTATTTTTTTAATTGTTGCAAAGTTCTAATTTTCCTCTCAACAACACTATTTTGCTGTGGTGTTCTTGGTACCTGTAGTGGCCACTTTTTGACCCGCTCAAGATCGTGACACATGTCTATCTAGCCTCAGACGGATGCGTGACGTGTGGCAACTTCGAGAACATCCAATCTAGTACCTTCATTCAGTTTGAATTTCGAACGGGTCAGGCAATTAGTAGAAGAGTCTGATCCGGTTACAGAGACTCTATCTTTAAGCCCAATCCCTATTCAAACAAGGTAGTTACCTCTTGGAAGCAGTTCATCCCTATCTGTAACCAAAGCACAAACCACCAGATAAAGATAGACTTTCTCTTATATCATTTCAACCTTGGGTGGTTTTCGGCTCAGCGGCTGTCGAGATAAGAAACTTAAGTGTTTAAACTGAGTAAAATTTTCTAACCTTATTTTATTTGACATGACTTGTATAAATAGGAGATCCCTTTTAATTGATGTTTTTATCTGCACATAAAAATACCAAATTTCAGAACTTAAAAATAAAAGGTGCAATGTCTCAATACTACCGCTATAGAAAGTGGCCATGCGGGTTGTGATCCACAAGGAAGGACTAGCGACGGAAGTTTTTTAGTAAGTTCTCTTTTATGCTACAAAGAATGGTTAAAGATCTTTTTTTAGTTCTTAAAAGAAAAGAGAAAAATAAGTTACAGTTACGTTAGGTAGAAAGTGATAGATTGAGAAGGTGGAGAAAATAGAAAATAAATTTATACAAAGAAATTAAAAAGAGTGATAAAAGAGTTTGGAGATTGTGGTGTTCTAAACTAAAATTTAAAAGAAAAGAAAGAAAACCTAAAAGAAATACTTACTTACCTCTTCGGTACCTACTTACCTTTGACCCGTATCGAAGATTTACCTTTGCTTGAAGGCGGGTGAAGTATGACAAATAGGATCTTCCCCATTCCTGATTTACACTACGAAAAGAAGGGGGCAAGCTACACTAGCATAGGAATAGCTATCCATCACCATAAGCCATCAACAACACTTGCAAGAGCAAGGCAACTTCGAGGCTATCAGAGTCATTTGGATTCACAAACACAGCAGAGGAAAGCAAACGAAAACAAGGGTAACGAAGAAAAAGAAACCTTGATTTGATTCAAATAACAATAAAAGAAAAAACTTACTTACACCGCTGTCACCTTCAGTACATGCTTACTCTTATTCCTCCATGAAACTCTACTCTCCTCTCAGTTACATAGATAAAATAAAAATTACATAAAAAAATAAAAAATCAAAGTTACAAACTACAAAATAGCCCAAGTTCTAGTCTCTACTTGGTCATTTCTTGTGGTCCAAAAACCCCGTATTTATAGGAAAAACCAAGTGAGGGAGAGCGTACGAAGATAGATGGAGCAAATGCGCCCCCAACAGAGTTAACCAAGCAACGTTTTCGCGGCTTTGGCCGCGTTTTCGCGGCCTGGGTGTGGCCAATGGCCACACCCGGGGGTCATAGCTCATGGATTTGCGATTTTCCTTTATCTGGTTCTGGATTTCCCGTTTCAGCTCCTGGATTTGACGAAACGGCCTTTGATCTTAGCTTTAACCAATTAATTTGTAAATATTTGTTCTCAACAATTTTATCTTCTCTGATTTGTCTTGATCTGCCATGATCTTCTAATTTTGAATTAATTTTGAATTAAATCAGAATTTTGATAGGCTTTTGAGCTTGTTTCTCTTCCCTGTCCTTTAGCAATGGGCCTGCATATAATTAGACAATAAATAGGATTAAAAACAGAGTTTATTATATAATAAGTTTGAGAATGTGATAATAATTGTGCAATATCAACGACCGATCACCTTTCAACGTGAAAGGGATCACGTTCACCTGAATTCGGAGAACCCTATTGTAATCGCCATTAACATAGTGGAACTTCTTTCTTCCTCCGTGATTTTTTCTCTTTTCAGGGTTTTCATATAATTCACTGTGTTTGCAATTGGCTTTTTCTGTGATTTGATTGCATCCACTTCCCTATTTTGGTGCGTGGACTGATTTCTGAGGAATTATCCATTGTATTTGGTGCTTTTACTGAGATCTATTTTGGATCTTTACTCATGATCTCTCGCCATCCAATACCATACTCCTTCCTCTAAACTACCTAGCATGATTGATATAGCTTCGTTAAGGAAGAGTGTCAACCACACTACAGTCGACCCCGCCGCTATAAAAGGAAAGGGGAAGATAATAGAAGCAGTTGAGCCAGTGGACCGTTGGCCCAACCTATCAGACAAGCATATCTCTAATACTGAGGACTCTCATCCCAACACTGCATTGCCACTCGGGATGCAGACCACCGAAAACGAACCTCCGTTCAACGTTGACCAACTCTTATAGAAGCAGATGGAGAATCAGTAGATGGAGATCATTCGGGCTGCGCTAAGTCACCGCCCATGGAAAATAAGTGACAGCCCGTGTCTAGACACGACTGCTCAAACAAATCGGGACACAATGGGGGGTCATGATCTTCTCCCACTGCAGGAAGAAACCACAGGCCCCCTCGCCAACAAGTACACACGAATTCGCTCACTCCATCGAAAGCTCGAGGAGCGTTCGATCGTAGATCTTCGAAGATAATGAGGACTCTGAGAACTCCGAGTGCTCCTGAACTGTGAAGTTCCCTCACGTAGAGGATATCATGGATCAGGCGATGGAGTATAGCATATTGAGATGCACTGACTCACCATTGTCGAGGGAAATCACCATGCTCCGCTTCTTGAGGAAGTTCATAATGCTGATCTTCGACCACTACTCGGGAACCTCCGACTCTCTCCTTCATCTCTGCCAGTACTAAGACAAGATGGCGGTCTATGCTCATGATGACTTTCTTTTCTGCCAAGCGTTTCCATCTAGCCTCAAGAGGGTCACCTACCACTGATTTTACTCGCTCCCAAGGAATTCACTCTGGAACTTCTATGAAGTAACCGACAAGTTCTATAACTAGTTTGCTTCTCGGAGGAAATTTCAGTAGAATAACAATCACCTTCTCACAGTCAAGATGAAAGCTGGGGAGAGTCTGAAAAACTACATTACCTACTTCCAGAGTCAGATGGCCCTGGTATACAACTGTAACGAGGATGTGGCCGCTGCGGCCTTCATCAGTGGGCTATAATTCACCAACCCCTTTTATAAAAATCTGATGAAAATGACGTCATCAAGATGAGAGATATCCTCATCTGCGCTCAAAAATATATCCAAATAGAAGAGGCAACTCTAACCACATTCAATCGCTCCTTGAGACAAGGGCTCGAGGTCAAGAGCCGAAGCCACAATTCCCCCGAGGAAGAACTCGAGCCACAACCCCGCCGTTGTCTGCAAGCCATCAAGGCGCGCCTTTGAATCCAGCAAGGAGAGCAAAACGGAGCCCGACCTCACTCCATTCTGGGTACCGGTTAATCATATCTTCAACACCATTACAGAGAAGCCTTGGATCAGGCGTCCGGCCAGACCCTTCCCCCTGACCCAAGAGGACCCGGATCTAGTGACTACTATGCCTTCCACGAAAGAAGAGGCCACCTTATAGTGGACAGCTTGACCCTACGATAAGACCTTTAGGACCTGGTCAATAAAAGATACCTCTAGGAGTTCATTCTCAACCCTGGACTGCCCTTGGAGGTTAGAGTGCAGAGGCAGCCCGAGATCTTAGCCGAACACCCTGGCAGCAACCTTGTTCAATACCGGAAAGTGAACGCTATATTTGAAAACTCCCTGATAGAAGGCACCACCACCAAGGAAAGGACCCTCTACGTCAATGAGACCCAGAGGGACAACCATCCATCAATAGTGACTCGCCCTCCTAATCTGCTAGTGGGCCAGTCTTTTTTCAAAAGAAGACTCATATTCCGTGCATTTCCCACACAACGATGCCTTGGTTGTAACAGCACATATTGGATGCTGCAAAGTGTCAAAAATCTTGGTGGACGGGGGGAGTAGAATCAACATTCTTTATGGCCATGCTCTAAATTGAATGGAGGATACTCCCAAGCTCACTCGAAAATTGATCATCCCCCAGATCCGGTCACTTCTCTACGAATTCGACGGGAATGAGGCACGTTCCCCTGGCATGATTGAGCTCCCGGTCCGTGCCTATCCATTCAATATCGTCACTGAGTTTTGCATCCTAGATGTCTAATCCTACTACAACACCATTCTCGGGAGGGTATGAATCCGAATGATGATAGTGATCACGTCCACCCATCATCAGTTGCTAAAGTACCCCCACACCGTCTGGAATGGCCAATATAAGGGGTGACCAGGCGATGGCCAGAATAGTTATTGTAGTAGCTTGAAAGAGAGCAGGTTGGAAGCTAAAAGCATCCCGACCAGGCCCTAATGAAGACTCTCTTGTAGATAAGAAGCAGAAGAGAATTGTCATTCAGTAACAATCAAAGTTCAGTGAAAGCCTAGACCCTGACTCATCCACCAAGTCAGGGAAACCAGCAGGACCAAGGAAGAGCCGAAATTATTCGGGGTAGACCGATATCACCCTAAACGAACCCTCCGAATCAGCTCAAGCCTGCACCCGTGAAAGAAGATACTGTTTAAACAATTCCTATCAAAAAATATAAATGTTTTTGCGGTGATCTCCTACTAACATGTCAGGAATCGACTCCGAGATCATCTGTCACAAGCTCTCCATCTAAATGGATGCTAATCCAATAAAGCAGAAGCCTAGGAGAATGAATAAAGAAAGGAGTCGCGCCATCAGCAACAAAGTCAATCGTCTAATCCAAGCGGGCTTCATTCGAGAAACATTTTACCCCGACTGGCCTCTAATCCCGTCCTCGTGAAGACCGTCCTCGTGAAGAAAAAGAATGGGAAGTGGAGAGTCTGCATCGACTATACAAATCTCAACGAAGCATGCCAAAAGAATAGTTTTCTCCTTCCGAGGATCAATTAACTAGTGGAGGCTACTGTAGGACACGAGCTTCTTAGTTCATGGACGCTTATTCTGGTTATAATCAGATCAAGAAGCACCCACCAGATGAAGACAAAACAGCCTTCACCACTGGTCGAGAAATCTACTGCTACAAGGTGATTCCCTTCAGACTCAAGAATGCAGGGGCTACCTGTAAATCACCTAGAGGGGGGTGAATAGGTGATGGCTATACTAAATGACAAATAATGCATAATTAAAATTTACTTCCTAGCAACCTAGCAAATACCAATCTCAACACAAGAAATACTTGCAAATAAGTGAATAAGATAAGTATGCAAGTAAGTAAAGAGAGAGTAGAGTAAAGAGAGAAAGAGAAAGCAATCGCAAACACGATGATAAATTCTGAGGTTCGAGCCACTGCTCTACGTCCCCTCCTTCAACATTATGAAGGTTTTCACTATGACCGATCTCACTAGATCGTCAACCGTTACAAGTTCTCACTAAAACTCTATGGACTCACAAGTCCACTCTCGTGGTGCCACAACACCAACAACGGAGCTCACTAGCTCACTTGAGGCCGCAAACTGTACAACTTCACAATAGGAGAAAAATGGTGATCTTCACTTGATCACAAATGGCTCACAAGCACAATCCTATAACCAAGATGAGGAGGTGAAGCTCTTTGGGATTGTGTAGTGAAAATATGTTGTAAAGATGTAGAGGGAAGGCTCAAGCTAAAATATAGTGTATGAAATTTTGGCTCAAATGAAAAACTTTTAAGAAAAAGAATATTTATCACTAAAACTTGATTTTGATGATGAAATCTTGTTGTAAACTTGTTGATGGGTTTTTCTATTGTCATTCTATTTATAGGGGATGAAAACATGAAAAGAAAACTCAAAAGAGTCAATAGGATGAGGCCATGAAAAAGACAAACAGAAAACTAGCCAATGGGAAAAAATCAGAAGGAAATCCTTCTGTCAGTCGACCACCGGTCGACCGCCAATGGTCGGATTTTCGACCATTGGGGTTAGCGGTCGACCGTTTATACAACCAGAGATCAAAGCTCTCTATCAGTCGACCGTGCCTAAACCGAGAGCAAAGCTCCCGCAATCGACCGACCGAACAATTGACTGAAGTGCACACGAAGCACTTCAAAGAAGTCTTGTGCATGTTGGTCCACCGCTCGATCGACCGACAGAGCAATTCTTCTATGTCTATGATCGACAGGTCGGTCAACCGATCAAAGGCCAAAAGTACATTTTGAAAATCATTTTGAAGTCAATCTTTTTTCGACAAACTTTAATTCCAAACACAAAATAGAGTTCTAGGGACTTGATAGAATCAGTGTGTGATCATGGATCAACACAAAACAAAGTTAGAACGATATTTTATAAAAATACTTAGATAACTCTAAATACTACATGTCCACATAAAAGAGTACATAAATAAAGACATGAAATCATAAAAACTCTTAGATAACTCCAAAATCTCTCTCCCTTTTTTTGTCATCAACACAAAAGGGGTCACTTTTCCTGAAAGTCTGGATCTTTAGGAGGAGCCGGTGCCTCGAAAGGAGCTAGAGGAGGTACTCAGGGATCAAATGGAGGATCCGATGCAGGAAGAGGCTGCCCGTAGCCGCTCGAAAGAGAAACAGGCCAAGCGTGCCTACCTAGTTCTCATCGATGCAGGTCTGAAGGTAGCGAATGGATGAGCAGATATAAGTCAGGTCGTTCTTCAGATCATGTTCACGAAGTTGAGTAGAGAGAGCAGTATAGGGGTTAGCAGAGGCTGAGGACACTAAAGAAGATCCAGGAGCAACAACTGGAATGATAGGAGGGGGCTGAGAAGCAGGAGCACACTCCCTAGCATGCATCCTCTTGAGTGTGATGTTGATGTTAAGGAATGGTTCAACGGATCATTCAGCAGAAAGATCAAATTTTAATAGCTTGAGTAGTCGGGTAATGAGGATCTCAAAAGGTAAGAGCCAGTTTGGGATCAGGAGGTGCTCAGAAAGCATGAAGTTGATGATGAGCTTAGGGATGTTGACTCTAATGCCATTCAGAAGGTAATAGATCAAGAGAGGAGCAGATCCTCGGACGTGACTATATTCTCTTGATTTTGGCAGGAGATTATAGAACACTATCTTAGCTTGGACTTGGGGAGAGCGTGTAGTACTTCACCTCCTCATGCCTAACGAAGGTCGGGTTCTCATTATCGTGGAGTAAAAGAGAGGCGATGAGGGCAGATTCACAGTCAGGATACTCAAAAACATCTAAATCAATATTGTATATGTCTACATCCTCACATGAGATGTATAGTAGACGGGCAAATTTATCTAAAGAGATGTTAATATCTTTGCCCAGAACTCTAGGTCTGATGTGATTATCTTAAAAAGTTAGATTAGAGTAGAAGTAATGCACAAGCTCAAGGTGGACAGGTTCCTTGATGATGACTAAGTATTCTAGAGAGCTGGTGTTCAAAATATATGCAAGATTTAAGTGCTTAAATTCAGCAAGCACTACAGTCCTGCCAGAAATAATATATTTATTGTGAATAACAGAAAACCTATGTGATGCATTTTGTGATACAAAAGGGTTTGAAGAGGATTCAGGTTGTTTACCCTTCTCAGATCTAAACCTCTTAGATAAAGTGATGATAGAAATATAATAATCAAGATTATAGCACGAAATTAAGAGAGATTTCAAGAAAATATTAAACAAAGGAGATTAGAGAGATTTAGGATTTATACCTTCAAAAAAACTGAAAATTTTCCTTGAAATCAAGCGAATCTAGAGATTAGAAGTGAGATCCAACAATTTTTAGGGACAAATTTGAGTTTAGAGGAGGTTTGGGAGAGAGGGGATGAAAGAAAATGGGGAGGAGAAGGAGTGGGAGTTAGTGGAGCAAGAGAAAAATGAGAAAGAGTTGGAGAGGCTAGGGTTTTAAAATGGGTAAAATCACAGCCTAACCCGACACTAGGTGGACCGCCCGGTTGACCGCTGATTGCAAGCATTTATTGCATTATTCTTTATTATATTTTCACATTTATTATATAATAAATCTGCTAAATTCCTTGTCTTAAATGTCTATTTTGCAGAAGATAATCATGGGGAGAGAGAGAGGATAAAATCAAATAAATATAAGTTAAATTCAGATTTAACTAGATCTATTTGGTTAAAGGAGGATGATCCAAAATCCAATTGCTTAAATTCAGTTTTTGGTGAATCAAGTAGTTAAATCTAAAGATCAAATCTAAAGATCAATCGAGGATAACGTCAAATACAGAGTCCAAATCTAAATGGATAAATGGATAGAGAGAAGATCTACGGATGAGATGAAACAAATTTGACTCAGATTTTGACAGGATATATTTTAGTATTTGAATCATAACATTCGCTACCGAAATTCAAATCTAATAATTCAAGATGATCCAGAAAGAAGACTTAAAGGGCTACAACTCTTAAGTTGATTACTGTTTCTAATTCTACCATTTGATAAGTTATATTCAGCAATCAACACCCAACAAGCTGCAGATCAGAACTGAATATCCACATCAAATCAAGTTTTATCTTCGTACTCCTCTAACCTCTGCATTTCTCCTATAAATACCTGCATTCTCAAAGGCAAAGAGGGGCGATCAAGCAGAGATAGAATTTAGGCCAGTTTTTTCTTCTTTTTAGTGTAGGTTTTTGTTTTTCTTTTTATGTAATTTTAAGTTTTATTTATGTAATTCAGAGGAGATCAGAGTTTCATAGGAGAACGAGAGTGAAGCTTGTACTGAGAGTGATACCAGTGTAAAGTTGTTCTTCGTTTCTCTTATTGTTACAAGATTGAATCTATAGTTGCATTTGTAAATTCTTCTTTACTTTTTTGTGTTCTTCTTCTTCCTTTCTACTTTTCTTCTTTTTGGTATCAATTGCTATCCAAGTGAGTCTTATAGCATCGAAAGAGACTTGCCTTTGCGAGTGCCACCGATAGCTCATGACAATAGATTTTTTTGTCTCGTTCTATATCATTTCATACTTATATCGTCTTGATGATGTAATATGGAAGAGACGGGAATCAACTCTTATGGGCTATGCGCTGATTGCCTCTACTTCAAGGTAACATCATTGCCACATATTCAAGGTAAGTACTGGGCCAAAGAAGGTAAGTAATTTTTAGTTTTCTTTCTTTTAATTCTTTAGCTTAGATCACCAACACTATCAACATCCAAATCTATTTTACTCGTTTTCAATTTCTTTATACATATCCACTTCTATTTTCTCCACCTTCTCTATCTACCACTTTCTTCCTAACTTAACTGTAACTCCATTTTTCTCTTTTCATTTAAGAAGCTAAAGAAGAATTTTAACCATACTCTGTAACTTAAAAGAGAACTTATTAAAAAAACTTCCATCGCTAGTTCCTCCTTATGGATCACGATCCGCATAGCCACTTGCTATAGCGGTAGTATTGAGTACTTACACATTCTATTCTAAAGTTCTAAAATTCTATATTTTCTGTGTGCAGATTTTAACTCAATCAAATTTTGACGCCGTTGCTGGGGAGGGATGGTAAGTAATTCTCTTTTTAAATTTACATTTTTGGTTAACTTTCTTTTTGTTCTTGGTGTACAAGTTTGACAATAAGGAATTTTTGCTGCAGTAGACATATAAGTGGCCTTTAGACTCTACTCAAGAAAGCAGAGCCCAGAAGCCTTCATATTTGCTACATTTTTGTGACAATCTGAGTGAACTATTAACCTATATTTTCTGCAGGTTGGCTGAATTGTATAGTTTAATAACTGTAGCTATTTATTTTCTTGTTTAACTCACTGTATATACATTTCTAACAACAACAGTAAAAGATTGATTGCAAATGCTAAAAATGATTTAAACTTTGCATTTAGGCACGTGTCTATTTCATTACATTTTCTATTTACTATTGAAGAGTGCTGGAGCCAAGGTATGTATGCATAGCATTTAATATATGGTTCATTCTTGTATGAAATATTGCTTGAGTGTTACTAATTGAAGCAAAACCTGCACATAAAAATAAAGAATTTTAGATTTAGAATGAAGATGTGCAAGTGCTCAATTCTTACCGCTATAGCAAGTGGCTATGCCGGTCGTGATCCACAAGGAGGGTTTGCGATGGAAGCGTTCAAGGTTTTGTATTGAAATCTTAGTGAAGAAAAACGAAAGTTCTTCTTTGTTTTTAAGAAATAAAAATGAAAAAAGAGTTATGTTAAAGTTAAAAAGAAAGCGATAGATGAAGAAGGTGGAGAATCAGAAAGTGACTATGTACAAATGAATTGGAAAAGAATGAAAGAAGATTTGGAAGATTTGGTGAAAGAAATCGTGTTGGCGATCTAAACTAAGAAAGAAAAGAAAGAAGATTAAGGAATTACTCACCTAGTTTGGTTGATGACTTACCAGGAACCCTTGCATGTTCTACCTTGCTTGGAGGCGTTCAACGCATAGATCATAGAATCGAGCTCAGTCCCCGTTCGCATTATATCATCAAGCAGCACAAGAATGAAGTGATACGGATCTTTAGGAGGAGAACGTCTTCATGAACTATTGTTGGCACTCACAAAGACTTTGTTATACTTATGCTTCTGGATTCACTTGCATTCTCATCAAAACCAACAGAGATAGAGTAGAAGAGGAAAAGAAAAAGAAAACAAAAGTAAAGCGACGAACACAAAAAAAATGTTTACCTTTATTGCTTGCAGAAACAATGGAAGAAAAGAGGAGGGTACATCGGTGTCACTCTCAACATAAGCCTCTCTCTCTTACTTACATGAATCTTCATCTAACCTAAGCTTACATTCAATTACAATTACATAAAAAGAAAAGAAAAACCTAAACTACAACGAATGAAAACTAGGTTATATCCTATCTCTGCATGGTCGTCTCATTTTCAGTGCAAATACTGGCCTTTTATAGGCAAAACCCCAACGTGAAGGATCCCGGGGAGATCGGGGGAGCAAACGCTCCCCCTAACTCCCCAACCAAGCCGCGGAAACGCGGCTTTAGCCGCGTTTCCACGGCTAGGGTGTGCCATGTGGCCACACCCTGTTGGTGGGTTTCCCTGCTTTCTTCTCCTGCTTTTATCTTCAGTTGATTTTCTCGTTTGAGTCCAGTATTGTGACGAAATGGCCTTTGATTCTTGGCTTTAACCGATCGATTCTGAGAGGATTTTTCTCAACCGGTTTTCAACCTCTTGATTTTTGCCCTGATTTATAGAGTGCGAATTTATTCTGATTTAATTCAGAATTTGGTGGGCTTTTGGGCTCATTTCTCTTCACCTCTTTAAGGAATGGGCCTGCAAATAAATTAAACAATTAATTAGGACAATGCAGATTTTATTCTATAATAAGTATGGAAATATGATACTAAATATGCAACATTAGCGACCAATCACACCCCCATACCTATCTTTTGCTCGTCCTCGAGCAAAACAACTAAACTATACTAAGGATTATTAGACCACTTTCGCAGGTCACGCGATTGCACTGAGCATGTGCAACAAGCCGTTAAACCTCTAGGTTCCCCTAGAGGACGAGTTTTGTCTCGTGAGGGTTTTCAGCGGATTGCACCCACAAAATCCATAAAGAAAGAGAAATAAAGAGTTAGTATTTTCGAAAAGCATTTTGAAAGAGAAAAATATTTGAAATATAATTGTAAGATTTAAGCAATCTATAAGTTATAGGAGAACCGAATTTTTCATTCTTAAACTTAGTCTCTATTCAAAAATTTGTTATCAATCAAAATAAGGAGTCAAATTGTACTTCTCATCTAGTCTATTACTTTACCCTAAGTCATATGCACCTTGTGACTGTGAAAATTTTTACAAAGGGTTCATTAACTCTAACTCTTATGCCTTATTTATTTATATATATCTATTTTTTTGGTGATATTATTCCTTAGTTCTATTAGGCTTTCTAATCTGCCCATGTAACGAGCCTTTAATCGATGACTTCCAAACCAAACAGTCTTAGGGCACCGGGTGAGAAAACACCCCAAGGACTTAAGGACTCGAGCAAATAAGGCCACAAAACTAAGGATTTTATTATATGAACCTCTTTTAGGCGTGAATACTTATGCTTTATTAGGCACAAATACCCAGCTTAATCAGAGGATTTTATATTTTTTCTTAAACTTATCTAATCATCTTTCACATAAATACTAAGGCTTGCTTAGGCCAAAGCACCTAGCTAATCAATAATTAGGTTTGTTTATTTTTTTCATTTTCATTTTTTTATTATATATATAAGGCATAAGAATCTTTATTCTTGAACCCTAAGTGTGTAAGTGTATGAAGTGTGCATATTTCCTCAAGGTAAAAATTAAGACTAAATTACTTTGACAAATTTTCTTCCTAACCCTAAAAATCAAACAAATATAATCTTATTTTGATCAAGTATAAGAAATCCTAATTTAGATTTTCCTATTCCTTAAAATTAACTTAATTTCTTACAAAAAATATGTCAAAATATTATTTCTATTTTCAAAAAGTTTTTTTTTAAAAGCAAAGAAAATGTTAAATTTTTTTAATAAAAAGAAAAATAAAAGTTATGTTAGAACCGTCCCTCACACCTATCTCATGCATTGTCCTCAATGTATGAATTAATGCATAGATGCATGAAAAAGACGAAAGGGAAGGAAAATGTTACCTTAAGGTGGTGGTTCCGGTGGTGGTCTGATTGGTCCACGAAATGCGGCCCAATCGACTTTTCGTTGGGTTCGGAGGAACCCATCAGAAGTTTCTCTAATATAACTCATTAAGATTGTGTATCCATGAAGGATTTTTATTAAGTATTTGACCCCATCTAATTTCCAAATTCCATAACTGATTTCAGAGTCAAATTTGTCAACCACGTCGTCCCAGAATGGAGTGTGAAAAGATAGAATGATTGACTTGGACTCAGGAAGTATAGGAACTAATACCGACTCAGGAAGGTGACTTAAGTCAAGTAAAGGTTCAGGAGTCGAGATTGGTTCAAGAAGTGTGTCCAAGTCAAGAAGTTGAAACTCAAGTCCACATTGATTTTTCAACAATGGAATGTGACTTAATATTGGTGATTCAAGTTCAGGAATGATAGGTGGGGAAATCAAAACTGACTCTAAAATATTACTCAAATTTGGTAACAAAACAGGAGTCAATATTGATTCAGAAAGTTGAACTAGATCACAGATTTGAGAATCTAGGTCACATATCTCATTGAGTTCAATATCAAAAAAATGAGAACTTGCCAATTTGTCAATAGGATTTTCAAAAGTGTAAAATTGGTCAAGTTCAATATGATCATCAAAAATAGGTGATTCAATTTCATGATGAATTGGCACAGGATCCAATGTTGACTCAGGGAAAAGATTGAAGTCAGGTGAAGACACCGGAGTCATTATTGAACCAGGATGTAAAATTGAATCACTAAGTTGAGATTCATGATCATATTCATTTTCAAGTTCGATTTTAGGAAAAGGATAACTTGCCAAACTGTCAATATTCTTTTCAAAATTTAGAGTTTGGGCAAGTTCAAATGACTGTTCTGAAATGGAACCTTGATTTCCAAAACAACCTGACTCATCAGCTCTAACAGGATGGTTAGTGACATCAGAACTGGTCAAATGGTGGGAATGTAGAGATTGGACCATCATATCTATGTCACGATTACGAGAGTTTTGAGCCTGAGTCATGGCTTCAAGCATCTTTTCATAGTTGATAGGTTGATTGTTTTGATGAAAAGATGAAGTATTGTCTTGGAATTGGTGGTGAAATTGTGAGTCCATCAGATTTTGGGATTTGTGTTTGGACTCACGCATACTTATTTCCAAAATTGATAGTTTTCTATTTTGGACTGGTGGAACTGAGTATGAATCTTGGAAATATTGTGGATAAGTTGGTTGAAAATTGGACTCGGGGGAGGTGAATCTCCACTGACTCTGTGAAGAGTTGAAATCATTATGGAAATTATAGTTATAAGATTGGGGGTATAGGTTATATTGATTCGGATAAGACCAATCCGGCACACGAGGTTGGTTAAAGTTATTATATGCCGGGTGGTAATATCCGAAAATGAAGTCGGTGTGTAATATGGATTATTATTGAAGTTGAAAAAATTGTTATTATAAGCCATATCATACAATAGAATACAAACAAAAAGAAAGAAAAAACAAACAAATAAGCAAAAAAATAAAAGGAAAAATTTAAACTAAGTTAGAGTAGACCTATGACCTAGATGACTCCTAACTGATTAGACTGTCCACGGGAGGTTTAATGCAGACTTTGACCACAAGCTAATCAGCCAGGTCAGGGCATGATTGGTGGGAGGTTTTCCGTCATAGACGTTCCTTAATTAAATAACCACCAACCTTCGGGCTTTCGGCCCTTAATCCTTTCCTAGACACTGATTTGGCAGGAGTCAAATTCCAACACCTTTCCCCCTTAGGATAATCTCCTAATTGAGTCCGAGATGTCCCTAGGGCCAACGTCTACTCATTTTAAGTTAGGCTTGGGTTAGTGAGTGCTTGGAATCTGATTTTTGGGCTAAGGAAGGGTGATTAAATCCCCACCTTATCTTGTTATGGGTTAGTGCCCTTAAGATAAGTTTGTGCAAGTGTAAATAAGATTCACTCAAAGCAATGAAAATCAACCAAGAGGTGAGTCCTATTCTACATGCAATGCGAACGTACCTTACTCCAGCACTCTTCAACAGTAAAATAAAAGAATTGAAAAGACACGTGCTTAAAATACAAACGTCTAATAAATTTTTTATCTTTTTCAACAAGTATTTTACTGTTGATTTATTAGCAGGCTTATGGTGATGACATATAAGAAAAAACAAATTGCAGAAAGTTAGAATTTTGCAAGTCAAGCAGCCCTGCAAAAAATAACGTTAGTAGTTAACTCCTTTTTGCCGCGGAACGGCGGCTTGGGCCGCGAAAATGCGGCAAAGCAGAGGGCACTTGGTCTCTACTTTCTAGAGCAGAGGCCCAAGACCACTTATATGTTACTGCAATCTTATTTTCCTGCTTGCTTGCCCTATAACCTGCAACAGAGAAGAAAGTTCATTTTAGTTCTAAAAAGTTTTCAATAAAAATCAGATTTCAATAAAAACGTTACCCTCCCCGGCAACGGCACCAAAAATTTAATTGAAGCAAAACCTGCACATAAAAATAAAGAATTTTAGATTTAGAATGAAGATGTGCAAGTGCTCAATTCTTACTGCTATAGTAAGTGGCTATGCGGGTTGTGATCCACAAGGAGGGTTTGCGATGGAAGCGTTCAAGGTTTTGTATTGAAATCTTAGTGAAGAAAAACGAAAGTTCTTCTTTGTTTTTAAGAAATAAAAATGAAAAAAGAGTTATGTTAAAGTTAAAAAGAAAGCGATAGATGAAGAAGGTGGAGAATCAGAAAGTGACTATGTACAAATGAATTGGAAAAGAATGAAAGAAGATTTGGAAGATGTGGTGAAAGAAATCGTGTTGGCGATCTAAACTAAGAAAGAAAAGAAAGAAGATTAAGGAATTACTCACCTAGTTTGGTTGATGACTTACCTGGAACCCTTGCATGTTCTACCTTGCTTGGAGGCGTTCAACGCATAGATCATAGGATCGAGCTCAGTCCCCGTTCGCATTATATCATCAAGCAGCGCAAGAATGAAGTGATACGGATCTTTAGGAGGAGAACGTCTTCATGAACTATCGTTGGCACTCACAAAGACTTTGTTATACTTATGCTTCTGGATTCACTTGCATTCTCATCAAAAACCAACAGAGGTAGAGTAGAAGAGGAAAAGAAAACAAAAGTAAAGCGATGAACACAAAAAAAATGTTTACCTTTATTGCTTGCAGAAACAATAGAAGAAAGGAGGAGGGTACATCGGTGTTACTCTCAACATAAGCCTCTCTCTCTTACTTACATGAATCTTCATCTAACCTAAGCTAACATTCAAATTACAATTACATAAAAAGAAAAGAAAAACCTAAACTACAATGAATGAAAACTAGGCTAAATCCTATCTCTGCATGGTCGTCCCATTTTCAGTGCAAATACTGGCCTTTTATAGGCAAAACCCCAACGTGAAGGATCCCGGGGAGATCGGGGGAGCAAACGCTCCCCCTAACTCCCCAACCAAGCCGCGGAAACGCGGCTTTGGCCGCGTTTCCTCGGCCAGGGTGTGGCCAGGTGGCCACACCCTGTTGGTGGGTTTCCCTGCTTTCTTCTCTTGCTTTTATCTTCAGTTGGTTTTCTCGTTTGAGTCCAGTATTGTGACGAAATGGCCTTTGATTCTTGGCTTAACCGATCGATTCTGAGAGGATTCTTCTCAACCGGTTTTCAACCTCTTGATTTTTGCCCTGATTTACTGAGTGCGAATTTATTCTGATTTAATTCAGAATTTGGTGGGCTTTTGGGCTCATTTCTCTTCACCTCTTTAAGGAATGGGCCTGCAAATAAATTAAACAATTAACTAGGACAATGCAGATTTTATTCTATAATATGTATGGAAATATGATACTAAATATGCAACATTAGCAACCAATTAGTTACTTTTTTCTATATACTTGTACACATTACACTAAATTGATTTAAGGACTTGTCCTATAAACAAGATAAGGTGGGGAAGTCATTACCCTCGCTTAGCCCGCAAACCATCTCCTCACTTACTAACCCAAGCCTAACTAAAACTGAGTAGACGTTGGCCCTAGGGACATCTCTGACTCAAATAGGAGACTGACCTAAGGGGGAAGTTGATTTGAATTTGTATGTTGCCAAATCGGTGTCTAAGGTTGGGGATTGAGGGGCGAAACCCTGAAGACTGGTGGTTTGGCATAATTAGGCCTGTTGCTTTAAGCACGGATACCTCCCACCAATATTGCCCCTACCTGGCCAATTAACTTGTGGTCAGATTCAGCAATATACCCCCCGTGGACAGTCTAACCAGTTAGGAGTCGTCTAGGTCTAAGGTTTACCCTAACTTAGGTTACATTTCTTTTCTTTTTATGTGTTTCCTTATTTGTTTTTGTCTGACATTTCTTGTGTGATGTGGCTTATAACAATAATTTTTCCAATTTTAATGGTAATCCATATTACACCCCGACCTCTTTTTTGGATATTACCAACCCGGCGTATCATAACTTTAACCAACCTAGTGTACCGCATTGGTCGTATTCGATTCAATATAACCCATGCCCCCAATCTTATGACCATAATTTCTAAAATAATTTCAACTCTTCATAGAGTCAATGGGGATTCACCTCCCCCTAGTCCAATTTTCAACCAACTTATCCTCCTTATCCAGTTACAATATTTCCAAGATTCATACTCAGTTCCACCAGTTCAAAATAGAAAATAATCAATTTTGAAAATGAGCATGCGTGAGTCCAAGCAACAATCACAAAATCTGACGGACTCACAATTTCATTACAAATTCCAAAATAAAACTTCATCTTTTGAAGTCCAATCACAATAAAATGATGAACAAATCGACTATGAAAAGATGCTTGAAGCCATGACTCAGGCTCAAATCGCTCGTAATCATGACATAGATACAATGGTCCAAACTCTCCATTCTCACCGTTTGACCATTTCTGATATCGCTAACCATTCTGTTAGAGCCAAAGAATCATGTTGTTTTGGAAAACAAGATTCTATTTCAGCACACCCATTGAACTTGCCCAAACCCCAAATTTTGAAAATGAAATTGACATTTTGGCAAGTTATCCCTTTGCTGAAATTGAACTTGAGAATGAATATGATCTTGAACCTCAACTTGGTGATTCAATTCTACTTTCTGATTCAATAATGACTCCGGTATCTTCACCTGATTTCAATTTTTTTCCCGAGTCAACATTGAATCCTGTGCCAATTCATCATGAAATTGAATTGCCAATCTTTTATGATCATCATATTGAACTTGACCAATTTCATACTTTTGAAAGTCCCATTGACAAATTGCCAAGTTCTCATTTTTATGAAATTGAATTCAATTAGAAATGTGACCTAGATTCTCAAATTTGTGATCCAATTCAAATTCCTGAATCAATATTGACTCCTATTTTATTACCCACCTTGAGTAATATTTTAGAGTCAGTTTTGATTGCCACATCTGTCATTCTTGAACTTGAATTACCAATATTAAGTCACATTCCGTTGTTGAAAAATGAATGTGGACTTGAGTTTCAACTTCTTAATTTGGACCCACTTCCTGAACCAATCTCGACTCCTGAACCTTTACTTGACTTAAGTAACTTTTCTGAGTCGGTATTAGTTCATGTACTTCCTAAGTCCAAGTCAATCATTCCATCTTTTCACACTCCATTTTGTGACAAGAGTGTTGATAAAATTGACTCCACAATTATTTGTTAAATTTGAAAATTAGATGGGGTAAATTTTTTAATGAAAATCTTTCATATATACATCATTTTAGTGGGTTATATTAGAGAGGTTTCTGATGGGTTCATCCGATTTTCACGCAAATTAGATTGGGCCACATTTTGTGGACCAATCAGACCACCACTGGAACCACCACCTTAAGATAATATTTTCCTTTCCTTTCTTCTTTTTCATGCATCATGCATTAATTCATACATTGAGGACAATGCATGAGATAGGTGTGGGGGAGGGTTCTAACATAACTTAGGTTTTCTTTTTATTATTTAAAAAAAATTTAACATTTTATTTACTTTTTAAAAACTTTTTGAAAATAGAAACAACATTTTGACATATTTTTGTAAGAAATTAAGTCGATTTTAAGGAATATGAGAATCATAATTAGGATTTCTTATACTTGGTCAAAATAAGATTATTTGATTGATTTCTAAATTTAGAAAGAAAATTTGTGAAAGTAATTTGGTCTTGATCTTTACCTTGATAATATATGCATGCTTTATACACTTACACACTTAGGGTTCAAAAATAAAGATTCTTATGCCTTATTAAAAAAAAGAAAAAAAAGAAAAAGAAAAAGAAAAAGAAAAAGAAATATATATATATAAATCCTCTGATTAAGCTGGGTATTTGTGCCTCATAAAACATAAGTATTTACACCTAAAAGCGGTTCATATAATAAAATCCTTAATTTTGTGGCCTTGGTTGCTTGAGCCCTTAAGTCCTTGGGGTGTTTTCTCACCCGATGCCCTAAGACTGCTTGGTTTGGGAGTCACCGATTAAAGGCTCGTTACATGGGCAGATTAGAAAGCCTAATAGAACTAAGGAATATTACCACCAAAAATAAAATAAATAAATAAATAAATAAGGCATAAGAGTTAGAGTTAAAGAATTCTTAGTCAAAATTTCACAGTCACAAAGGTGCATGTGACTTAGGGTAAAGTAATAGACTAGATGAGTAGTACAATTTAACTCCTTACTTTGATTGATAACAAATTTTTGAATAGAGACTTAAGTTTAGGAATGAAAAATTCGATTTTCCTATAACTTATAGATTACTTAATTCTTACAATAATATTTCAAATATTTTCTTTTTCAAAATGTGATTTCAAAATACTCTTTCTTTATGAATTTTGTGGGTGTATTCCACTGAGAACCCTCACGAGACAAAACTCGTCCTCTAGGGAAACCTAGAGGTTTAACGACTTGTTGCACATGCTCAATGCAATCGCGTAACCTGCGAAAGTAGTCTAATAATCCTTGATTTAGTTTTGTTGTTTTGCTCGAGGACGAGCGAAAGATAGGTGTGGGGGTGTGATTGCACGCATTTATTGCATTATTCTTTATTACATTTTCATATTTATCATATAATAAATCTGCTAAATTCCTTATCTTAAATATCTATTTTGCAGAAGATAATCATGGAGAGAAAGAGGATAAAATCAAATAAATATAAGTTAAATTCAGATTTTACTAGATCTATTTAGTTAAAGGAGGATGATCCCAAATCCAATTGGTTAATTTCAATTTTTGGTGAATTAAGTGGTTAAATCTAAAGATCAACCGAGGATAACGTCAAATACAGGTCCAAATCCAAAGGGATAAATAGATAGAGAGAAGATCAACGGATGAGATGAAGCAAATTTAACTCAGATTTTGACTGGATACATTTTAGTATTTGACTCATAACTTTTGATATCGAAATTTAAATCTAATGATTCAAGCTGATCAAGAAAGAAGACTTAAAGGGCTACAACTCTTAAGTTGATCACTATTTCTAATTCTGTCATTTGATAAGTTATATTCAGCAATAAATACGCCACCAAGCTGCAGATCAGAACTGAATATCCTTATCAAATCAAGTTTGGAGATAAGGAGAGGATTCGAATTCAGAAATATCCAGCTTCCCCTATCTTCATACTCCTCTAACCTCCACATTTCTCCTATAAATACCTGCAATCTCAAAGGCAAATGGGGCAATCATGCACAGATAGACTTTAGGCCAGTTTTTCCTTCATTTTAGTGTAGGTTTTTATTTTTCTTTTCATGTAATTTTTAGTTTTATTTATGTAATTCTGAGGAGATCAGAGTTTCATAGGAGAACGAGAGTGAAGCTTGTACTGAGAGTGACATCGGTGTAAATTGTTCTTCTTTTCTCTTATCATTACAAGATTGCATCTATAGTTGCATTTGTAAGTTCTTCTTTGTTTTTTTGTGTTCTTCTTCTTCCTTTCTACTTTTCTTCTTTTGGTATCAATTGCTATCCAAGTGAGTCTTATAGTATCGAAAGAGCCTTGCCTTTGCGAGTGCCACGGATAGCTCATCAAGATGGATTTTTAATCTTATTCTATATCATTTCGTACGTGTATCGTCTTGATGATGTAATGTGGAAGAGGCGGGAATCAACTCTTATGGGCTATGCGTTGATTGCCTCTACTTCAAGGTAACATCATTGCCACAGATTCAAGGTAAGTATTGAGCCAAAGGAGGTAAGTAATTTTTAATTTCTTTCTTTTAATTCTTTAGCTTAGATCACCATCAACATCCAAATCTTTTTCACTCTTTTTAATTCCTTTGTACATATCCACTTCTATTTTCTCTACTTTCTCTATCACCACTTTCTTTCTAATTTATGTATGACCCGGAAAAGGAGAAGACAAGGATTGCAGTAAAAGTTTTCCTTGAATCAAATGAAAAGGATTACAACAAAAACTGTTCCTTCCGGTTACAAGGGAGGGAGAATATTGAATCTTGAATCCCCCCTTTGTTTAAGGCTGGGTTCTTCGTGTGGCGGTGGAGAGTGAATCTTGTTCTCCGTTGACCAGATGACCGTCCTTCAGGGATCTCCTCTTCGGCCGGTAGAAAGAGTGACACAGCTCTGTCTACCAAAACTCTAAAAGAGAAGGTAGGCGAAAGCTAGCTCGTACGTAGCGAACTTGCTGAAGAGTTGATCTGCTTCTTTTCTCTCTGTGTCGCCCTCTGTCTCTCTTCGTCCGATTGATTCTCTGATCTCCTTCCTCCCCTCTTCATAGCAAACAGGGCTATTTATAGAGGTACCAGGGGTGAACGTGCCCCCTAAAAACGCTCCACAATGAGGGCCAACTTCCCTGCTACATGGGCGGTAACTAACCCACGTGCCTGCTAAAGACACGCCACGATGGGGGCTGATTTCCCTTACGTGTAGGCAGTGATTGGTCCCTTAACCAAGGCGGTTATAACTGAGACGCGGGTGTCAGGTCGACGCGCCTTGATGCTGAGACGCGGGTGTCGAGCCAACGCGCCTTGATGCTGAGACGCGGGTGTCGAGCCAACGCGCCTTGATGCTGAGACGCGGGTGTCGAGCCAACGCGCCTTGATACTGAGACGCGGGTGTCGAGCCAACGCGCCTTGATGCTGAGACGCGGGTGTCGAGCCAACGCGCCTTGATGCTGAGACGCGGGTGTCGAGCCAACGCGCCTTGATGCTGAGACGCGGGTGTCGAGCCAACGCGCCTTGATGCTGAGACGCGGGTGTTAGTCCCTCGCGTTTAGAGCTTGAAACTTTGCTTTTCAATGGCTTGTCCTCCAGTAACTTTTGGACAGCCTACAGAACCCCCTCCAAAGTTTTCGATATTCCGCAGTTAACTGGGACGGATTTCGAAATACTTTGGATTTTAGCCGTATTTGCTTTCATGACTGGACTGTTAGTGCTCCGGGTTTGATTTTATCTGGAGTTGGTCTTCGTGAGTGTACTGTTTGAACTCCTTGAAGCCACCATAGTTGATCATGTTGAGTGTCTAGATGCACAGTCTAAACCTCCCCGATTGCTTTTAGTCTGTCACGGGTGTGCTTTAAGCCAGGAGTGGTTGGTCGTCTGCTTGCGTCAGTGTACTATTGAACTGATTTTGCAGAAGTAAGAGGCCGAACGCAGGTTCTTTTCGAAAAGCCGAGATGGTACTGCTTTAAAGACGTGATTTCTGTAGGGTGCGTCCTTTGGCAATGGAAACGCGCCCGATCTTCCATGTGGCAGACGCGATGGACGCAGCATTGTTTGCCGAAGGCACGCGATGCAGGCATTCTTCTGGAACGCGGGTGGATGTCTTTCAATCTGAGAAAGGAGACGCGGTTCTTTGGACGCGACTTTCCTATCTGCGTTTAATGCAGCCTGACTTAAAAGATTTTAGGAGATCTTTGACCGTCAAGTCTTCGCTGACGATTGAACGTCAAGTCTTCGCTGACGATTGGGAAACTGGGTCATCCGTTGTTTCCCGAAGCAGTTGTCCACGCGTCAGTTTTCCATTGGACTTGGGCGTTAATGCCCTTTAATGCAAAACCGGCACTGACGGTTTGAGATCAGCGCCTGCGATGCTTCCCGAAGCGCCGTTCCACGCGTCAGCCTCCCATTGGGCTTTGACGGTCATGCGGTCATTAAGGCCGGCGGTTTTAATTAATGAACCATTAATGACCGTTATCATGAGTTGCCTATAAATAGGACTCACCCCCTCTCTTTAACAGCGGCTGCTTAGACCGTGCTCTGTTTGAGAACGAGTACTCTGAGGGACTCTGCCTTCTCCCTTCAAGGACCCTATCAGGGGTTTGCCTCTATGGATGAAGGTGCCTCTGTGGATGAAGATGACCCAGAGCTTTCATGTTTCTGTTTGGTCTCTTCAATGGATCACCACTGTCAAGTGATTTCAATGGCAGGAAGCGTCTCTTTGAGCACTTTTTACGTCCGCGTCTCAACGCAGATAGTTCAACTCTTAACAGAGGCTTATGCGGGTATGTCATGCCCACTTACCATGACATTTTAGATCCAACCAAGTTTGAATTTCAGTATACCCCTTAAAGAGATATCATCTGGGCCTTCTTGTGAAGTCGTGGTTGGTGCATTCCTTCTGGAATTTGTGCCGCCGACTTAAACTTCCTTGGATGCGAGTACAGAAGTCTTTGGTACTTGGCCGCGGCTTTACTCATGAAGCTCGCGTTTTAAGGCCACTGACTTGGATGAATTCCAACTCGGGTTAAAGGCTTCAGACCCGAATCTTGCAACTCCTGTTCCTCCAACATAGAGATGGCAGTTTTCGGCGTCTGATTCTCTGCGCACCTTGTATCTTAGACGCGGATGTGGAGTTAAGTCGCGTTTTCATTCTGTGTGTATCACAGTCTCGCTCGCGTCTATTTTTATTGTCGCAGGACTCTGGCTCGCTGCGCGGATCATTCCCGCGTCTGCAGCCTTTGAAAATAGCCGCGTCTGTGACTTAGTTTTCTTCTGTTGAAGTGTACTAAGCTCTGAATTGTCTGATTCCCTGTTTGCTTTTTTGCAGGTAGGCTTGGTCATTCTTCTTCATGTTCGCTAAGTCCGTGGGAGAATATATCGGACGGCGAACTTGTTCGATGTTCGTCCACAAGGGAATATATTATGGTCCTCGTCGTCCACAAGGGAATATATTATGTCCCTGATGAGGAATCGACTCTCGCCAAGGTCTCTTCAGATCCACTGCACCAATCATGCCTGCTGGCAAGAGATGGTCAGGGTAAGTATGGCGGCGAGGAGGTTAGGTGGACACGGCGGCAGATAGGATCCTCTTCCTCTCCCATTCCAGAAGTGACATCGAGGACTTTCCATGTCTGCTGGATGGCCTGCTGGGGAAAGAGATGCTCATGAACGAAGGGTTGCAGGACTTTCTGCTGCCACCGGACCTCAAGAACACCATTGCTCTTAGCTTAGTCAGCTAGGGCTCTTTCGATGTTTACATCATGCACCATCCTGTACTTGGAATCAGATGCGGCTTCAAGGAGTGAGTGCAACCTCTGAGAGAGAGGGACTTCTTTGTACTCCTTAATTGTAACACTCCATCTTATTGTAAGAGAGCGTTTTGACTGTAACACTCAATCTTATTGTATAAGATAGCGTTTTGTATCATTTTCATATGTTTGGAAATAAATAAAAGTGACACTTTTCTTTTTGCTTCTTTCGTTATCTTGAACTTTTTGTCTTAGACTCATAAAAGCAAGAATTTTTGACTTTGTCAAAATTATGATGGTAATTTTAATGTCAAACTTTGTGGAGAAAGATCCTATTTCAGGAACTTTCATGATACTGTCAGAGGTGTAATATTAACTTGACAGAGATGAAATTTTTGATGGACCTGTCACTTTATAAGAGAAAGTGACAAGTAGAATTGGTACCCCCTAGGGAGGGTGAACTTTTATCAAGTGTTTGGGATTAACTTGATTGAGCTCAACTGGGGATTTGATGGAAACACTGTTGATGATGTAGTATTAACCTAACAATATTTTTAGGTAGACTTGTTATTCTGTTGAAGAGAATAACAAGTAGGACTAGACTCGTGGGGAATCTAGGAAAGTTTGTTACCGTCAGAGGTGTGATATTAACTTAACGGGTTGGAAGTGGTCTTGTCAGAAGTGTAATGTTAACTTGACAAGGATGTGAGTCAGAGGTGTGATATTAACTTAACTCAGAAGTGTCACTGTCATAGGTGTAATGTTTAACTTGACAGTGAGGGTAATGCTAGAGGTGTAATGTTGAACTTAGCATTGGTCATCTCGGCTCGCATAAGGAAGTCCGAGGGAAAGTCATGGCAATAGGTGTATTGTTGAACTTAGCAATGACTTGGATGCTAGAGGTGTGGTGTTAACTTAGCATCATCCATTTCAGCTTCGGTGTGGAAGTCTGAAGAAAAGTGACTGTCAGAGGTGTAATATTAAACCTGGCAGAAACTTGATTACTGTTTAGAGGTGTGGTGTTAAACTTTAACAGTAATTTGTCAGAGGTGTGATATTAACTTGACAAAGATTGACTCATGATAAGAGTAATTTGAGGACCTGTCATTCTATTGGTGAGAATTGACAAGTGAAAATTTTGAAGTGCCAGAGGTGTAGTGTTAACTTGGCAAATTTGAAAATTTGATACTCCGTGTAGAGTTGACAAGCAAAATTTGTACTCGACAAGGAATATTAAAAAGTTTCCATTACCAGAGGTATAGTGTTAACTTAGTAATGGTCGTATTTTGTAGACCTACCATTCTGTGGATGAGAATTGGTAGGGGATTTTGGAGGAAAGAGTGGAGCCAAGTCCACTTTAGGATTTTTAGCAAACCCTCAGCTATCAACGGATTTGAGGTGCCTTTACCAACTACCGTTTGAGTTGGGCTAGCCATGCTATTCCCCTCAGCATGATGAGTTGTTGAAGACTTATGTTGGACTTAAAAGCTAACATTTTCCTCTATCCTTAGCCGTCGGAGGCGTCGGATCAAATGGGAACGTGTCTGATTGATGCTAAACCTGCACACAAAATATGAGATTATAGAACTTAAGAAAGAAGATGTGCAAGTGCTCAATTCTTCCGCTATAGCAAGTGGCTATGCGGGTCGTGATCCACAAGGAGGGTTTGCGATGGAAGCGTTACAGTTCTTTATTGAAATCTTTTAAGAAAATAAAACGAAGGTTCTTCTCTGTTTTTAGTTATGAAAATGAAAAAGAAAGTTATCTTAAAGTTAAAAGAAAATGGAAGATGAAGATGGTGAAAAATCAGAAAACGATGAAAAGCGACTAAGTACAATGAAGTGGAGATGATAGAGTTGGAAGATGTAGTGATTTAATTTACAGAAATGAAAAAGAAAAGAAAACAAATATTTACCTTCTTTTCACCAAAAGCTTACCTTGAATTCTTAGCTTCAATGTTACCTTGAATTGGAGGCAGTTAGCGCATAGCCCATAAGAGTCGAGTGTTGGTCTCTTCTACATTACATCATCAAGATACGCAAGCATGAAATGATACAGAGAGACTCACAATTCCATCGTCATGAGCTATCGGTGGCACTCGCAAAGGCAAGGCTCTTTTGATGCTTTTAGACTCACTTGGAAGACAGTTGTACCAAAAGAAAGGTAAAATAGAAAAGAAGAAGAGAACTAAAAAGAACATACAAGGAAATAGCATTGATTTGATTTCATAACAATCGAAGAAAAGAAATAAAACCTTACACCAATTGTCACTTTTAGCTCAAGCTTCAGTCTTGTTCTTCGATGAAAGTTGATCTCCTCAGAATTACATAAATGAAAACTAAATTACATGAAAAAGAAAAGCAAAAACCTAAACTAAGAAATGAAAAACTAGGCTAAATCCTAATCTCTGCCTTCCCCTTGCTCAGCTAAAACCAGTATTTATAGGCAAAAAACCTAAAGGAGAAGATCCCAGGAAGATTGGGGGAATCTCCTGGTCTGATGTATTTCCCGTATCTTCTTCTGATTTTCTTTATTTTTTCTTCAAAAGTTGACAAAACAGCCTTTGATTGTGCTTGATTCAGGGAGGATTCTTCTCAACCTTCCTTACATGCCAAGATTTTTCCTTGATTCAGGGAGGATTCTTCTCAACCTTCCTTATATACCAAGATTTTGACCACAGGGAGGATTCTTCTCAACCTTCCTTATATGCCAAGATTTTGCCCTGATTTCTTCATCTTGATTCAAGGAGGATTCTTCTAAACCTTCCTTATATGCCAAGATTTTGCCCTGATTTCTTAATTTCAAATTTATTCTGAATTAATCAGAATTTGGTGGGCTTTTGGGCTTGTTTCTCTTCATCTCCTTAAGGAATGGGCCTGCAAATAAATTAAACATTTAATTAGGACAAAACAGATTTTATTCTATAATAAGTATGGAAATATGATAATAAATGTGCAACATTAGTGACCAATCACACCCCCATACCTATCTTTTGCTCGTCCTCGAGGAAAACAACTAAACTATACTAAGGATTATTAGACCACTTTCGTAGGTCACGCGATTGCACTGAGCATGTGCAACAAGCCGTTAAACCTCTAGGTTTCCCCTAGAGGACGAGTTTTGTCTCGTGAGGGTTTTCAGTGGATTACACCCACAAAATCCATAAAGAAAGAGAAACAAAGAGTTAGTATTTTCGAAAAGCATTTTGAAAGAGAAAAATATTTGAAATATAATTGTAAGATTTAAGCAATCTATAAGTTATAGGAAAACTGAATTTTTCATTCCTAAACTTAGTCTCTATTCAAAAATTTGTTATCAATCAAAGTAAGGAGTTAAATTGTACTTCTCATCTAGTCTATTACTTTACCCTAAGTCATATGCACCTTGTGACTGTGAAAATTTTGACGAAGGGTTCATTAACTCTAACTCTTATGCCTTATTTATTTATATATATATACTCTTATTTTTTGGTGGTATTATTCCTTAGTTCTATTAGGCTTTCTAATCTGCCCATGTAACGAGCCTTTAATCGATGACTCCCAAACTAAACGGTCTTAGGGCACCGGGTGAGAAGACACCCCTAGGACTTAAGGACTCGAGCAAACAAGGCCACAAAACTAAGGATTTTATTTTATGAACCTCTTTTAGGCATGAATACTTATGCTTTATTAGGCACAAATACCCAGCTTAATCAGAGGATTTTTTTTTCTTTTTCTCAAACTTATCTAATCATCTTTCGCATAAATACTAAGGCTTGCTTAGGCCAAAGCACCTACCTAATCAATAATTAGATTTGTTTATTTTTTTTCTTTTTCTCTTTTTATTATAAGGCATAAGAATCTTTGTTTTTGAACCCTAAGTGTTTAAGTGTGTGAGGTGTGCATATTTCATCAAGGTAAAGATTAAGACTAAATTACTTTGACAAATTATCTTCCTAACCCTAAAAATCAAACAAATAATCTTCTTTTGACCAAGTATAAGAAATCCTAATTTGGATTTTCCTATTCCTTAAAATTAACTTAATTTCTTACAAAAAATAAGTCAAAATATTGTTTCTATTTTTCAAAAAGTTTTTAAAAGTAAAGAAAATGTTAATTTTTTTATTTTTTTATTTTTTTATAAGAAGAAAAACCTAAGTTATGTTAGAACCCTCCCCCACACCTATCTCATGCATTGTCCTCAATGTATGAATTAATGCATAGATGCATGAAAAAGAAGAAAGGGAAGGAAAATGTTACCTTAAGGTGGTGGTTCCGGTGGTGGTCTGATTGGTCCACGAAATGCGGCCCAATCAACTTTTCTTGGGGCTCGGAGGAACCCGCCAGAAATTACTCTAATATAACCCACTAAAAAGATGTGTCCATAAAGGATTTTTATTAAGTATTTGACCCCATCTAATTTCCAAATTCCATAATAAATTTCGGAGTCAAATTTGTCAACCACCTCGTCCAGAATGGAGTATGAAATGATAGAAGGATTGACTTGGACTCAGGAAGTACAGGAACTAACACCGACTCAGGAAGGTGACTTAAGTCAAGTAAAGGTTCAAGAGTCGAAATAGGTTCAGAAATTGGGTCCAAGTCAATAAGTTGAAACTCAAGTCCACAATTATTTTCCAATAATGGAATGTGACTTAATGTTGGTAATTCAAGTTCAAGAATGATAGGTGGAATCAAAACTGACTCTAAAATATTACTCAAGTTTGGTAACAAAACAGGAGTCAATAATGATTCAGAAAGTTGAACTGGATCACGGATTTGGGAATCTAGGTCACATATCTCATTGAGTTCAATATCAAAAAAATGAGAACTTGCCAATTTATCAATGGGATTTTCAAGATTATAAAATTGGTCAAGTTCAATATGATCATCAAAGATGGGTGATTCAATTTCATGATGAATTGGCACAGGATCCAATGTTGACTCGGAAAAAAGATTGAAATCAGGTGTAGATACCTGAGTCATTATTGAATCAGGAAGTAAAATTGAATCACTAAGTTCTAGTTCATGATCATATTCATTTTCAAGTTCTATTTCAGGCAAGGGATAACTTGTCAAACTATCAATTTCATTTGGAGTTTGGGCAAGTTCAAATGGTTGTTCTGAAATGGAATCTTGATTTCCAAAACTACATGACTCTTCGGCTCTAACAGGATGGTTAGTGACATCAGAACTGGTCAAACGGTGAGAACGTAAAGATTCGACCATCATATCTATGTCACGATTTCTAGCATTTTGAGCATGAGTCATGGCTTCAAGCATCTTTTCATAATTGATGGATTCATTATTTTGATGAAAAGATGAAGTGTTGTCTTGGAAGTGGTAGTGAAATTGTGAGTCCATCAGATTTTGTGATTGTTGTTTGGACTCACGCATACTCCTTTCCAAAATTGATGGTTTTCTATTTTGGACTGGTGGAACTGAGTATGACTCTTGGGGATATTGTGGACTAGGTGGATAAGGGGGACAAGTTGGTTGAAAATTATGCTCGGGGTAGGTGAATCCCCACTGACTCTGTGAAGAGTTGAAATCGTTATGGAAATTATAGTCATACGATGGGGGACATGGGTTATATTGATTCGGATAAGACCAATCCGGCACACTAGGTTGGTTAAAGTCATGATATGCCGGGTTGGTAATATCCGAAAAAGAGTTTGATGTGTAATATGGATTATTATTGAAATTGGAAAAATTGTTATTATAGGCCATATCACACAATGGAATACAAACAAAAAGAAAGAAAAACAAACAAATAAACAAAGAAAAAGAAAAAAAATTCTAATCTAAGTTAGGGTAGACCTATGACCTAGACGACTCCTAACTGGTTAGACTGTCCACGGGAAGTCCAATGCAGACTTTGACCACAAGCTAATCAGCCAGGTCAGGGCAAGGTTGGTGGGAGGTTTTCCGTCAAAGATGTTCCTTAATTAAATAACCACCAACCTTCGGGCTTTCGGCCCTTAATCCCTTTCCTAGACACTGATTTTGCAAGAGTCAAATTCCAACACTTTTCCCCCTTAGGATGATCTCCTAATTGAGTCCGAGATGTCCCTAGGGCCAACGTCTACTCATTTTTAGTTAGGCTTGGGTTAGTGAGTGCTTGGAATCTGATTTTTGGGATAAGGAAGGGTGATTAAATCCCCACCTTATCTTGTTATAGGTTAGTGCCCTTAAGATAAGTTTGTGCAAGTGTACAAGATATGTAAATAAGATTCACTCAAAGCGATGTAAATCAACCAAGAGATAGTCCTATTCTAGATGCAATGCGTACGTACCTTACTCCAGCACTCTTCAACAATAAAAATAAATGAATTGAAAAGACACGTGCCTAAAATGCAAACGTCTAATCAATTTTTATCTTTTCAACAAATGTTTTACTGTTGATTATTAGCAGGCTTATGTGATTGCATATAAGAAATAAGGTTGCAGAAAACTAGAATTTTGCAAAGCAAGCAGCCCTGCAAAAACCAATTAGTAGTGAACTCTTCCTTACCGCGGAAACGCGGCTAAAGCCGAGAAAACGCGGCAATTCAGAGGGTACTTGGTCTCTGCTTTCTAGAGCAGAGGCCCAATACCACTTATATATCACTGCAATCTTCTTTTCCTGATTTGCTTGCCCTTAACCTGCAACAGAGAAGAAAGTTCGTTTTAGTTCTAAAAAATTTTCAATAAAAAATAGATTTCAATAAAAACGTTACCCTCCCCGGCAACGACGCCAAAATTTGATTGATGCTAAACCTGCACACAAAATACGAGATTATAGAACTTAAGAAAGAAGATGTGCAAGTGCTCAATTCTTCCGCTATAGCAAGTGGCTATGCGGGTCGTGATCCACAAGGAGGGTTTGCGATGGAAGCGTTACAGTTCTTTATTGAAATCTTTTAAGAAAATAAAACGAAGGTTCTTCTCTGTTTTTAGTTATGAAAATGAAAAAGAAAGTTATCTTAAAGTTAAAAGAAAATGGAAGATGAAGATGGTGGAAAATCAGAAAACGATGAAAAGCGACTAAGTACAATGAAGTGGAGATGATAGAGTTGGAAGATGTAGTGATTTAATTTACAGAAATGAAAAAGAAAAGAAAACAAATATTTACCTTCTTTTCACCAAAAGCTTACCTTGAATTCTTAGCTTCAATGTTACCTTGAATTGGAGGCAGTTAGCGCATAGCCCATAAGAGTCGAGTGTTGGTCTCTTCCACATTACATCATCAAGATACGCAAGCATGAAATGATACAGAGAGACTCACAATTCCATCGTCATGAGCTATCGGTGGCACTCGCAAAGGCAAGGCTCTTTCGATGCTTTTAGACTCACTTGGAAGACAGTTGTACCAAAAAGAAAGGTAAAATAGAAAAGAAGAAGAGAACTAAAAAGAACATGCAAGGAAATAGCATTGATTTGATTTCATAACAATCGAAGAAAAGAAATAAAACCTTACACCAATTGTCACTTTTAGCTCAAGCTTCAGTCTTGTTCTTCGATGAAAGTTGATCTCCTCAGAATTACATAAATGAAAACTAAATTACATGAAAAAGAAAAGCAAAAACCTAAACTAAGAAATGAAAAACTAGGCTAAATTCTAATCTCTGCCTTCCCCCTTGCTCAGCTAAAACCAGTATTTATAGGCAAAAAACCTAAAGGAGAAGATCCCAGGAAGATTGGGGGAATCTCCTGGTCTGATGTATTTCCCGTATCTTCTTCTGATTTTCTTTGTTTTTTCTTCAAAAGTTGACAAAACAGCCTTTGATTGTGCTTGATTCAGGGAGGATTCTTCTCAACCTTCCTTACATGCCAAGATTTTTCCTTGATTCAGGGAGGATTCTTCTCAACCTTCCTTATATACCAAGATTTTGACCACAGGGAGGATTCTTCTCAACCTTCCTTATATGCCAAGATTTTGCCCTGATTTCTTCATCTTGATTCAGGGAGGATTCTTCTAAACCTTCCTTATATGCCAAGATTTTGCCCTGATTTCTTCATTTCAAATTTATTCTGAATTAATCAGAATTTGGTGGGCTTTTGGGCTTGTTTCTCTTCATCTCCTTAAGGAATGGGCCTGCAAATAAATTAAACATTTAATTAGGACAAAGCAGATTTTATTCTATAATAAGTATGAAAATATGATAATAAATGTGCAACATTAGTGACCAATCAGTGTCCCTTAGGATTTTTAGCAAATCCTCAGCTGTCAACGGGTTTGAGGTGTTTTTACCAACTACCGTTTGAGTTGGGCTAGTCATGCTATTCCCCTCAGCATGATGAGTTGTCGAAGACTTATGTTGGACTTAGAAGCCAACATTTTCTTCTATCCTTAGCCGTCGGGGGCGTCGGATATTAATGAAGAAGCTCTTCTTGTTTTGATTAGAGGTGTATTTTTAACTTGATCAGCGGAAGAATACCATCTAAGGATAGTATTTCTTCAGGAACCTGCCATTGATCGTCATCATGAGTGTATCGCCATTCGAGGTTATGAGGCGATATGACCCATTTGAGTAGACTGACTCTACTACAAATGGTCCTTCCCATTTGGGTTGGAATTTTCCTTTTGTCTTGTGCGTCATTACCATGGGTCTTCTGACGGCTAAGACAAGATCGCCTTTCTTGAAAGTTCGCACTTTAACTTTCTTGTTAAAGGCTCTGGTAATTCGAGCTTGGTTGAGCTCGATTTGCTGTTGGGCCTGCAGACGTTTATCATCTAAGGCCTCCAGTTTCTGGAGTCGCTGTCGATGCTTCTCCTCGGTCGTCATCTCCGCTGTCAAGGCGACGCGTAGAGATGGAATTTGAATTTCCAGTGGGAGCACGGCTTCACACCCGTATACCAAAGAAAATGGCGTAGCCTTAGTTGGGGTTCGCACAGTTGTGCGGTAAGCCCATAAGCATTCACCCAACTTGTCGTCCCAGTCTCGTTGACTTTTCGAGACGAACTTTTTGAGAAGCTTGCCGATAGTCTTGTTGAAAGCATCTGCGAGGCCATTAGCGGCAGGATAGTATGCCGTTGAGGACACACTCTGGATTCTGAACTTGGCACAGAATCTCTGGAAAGCCTGGCTAATGAACTGGGGTCCATTGTCATGGACAATTCGTCGAGGTACACCGAAACGGTAAATAACGTGGTGTTTCACGAACTTGATCACGTTCGACGACTTGACTTCCTTCAAGGGAATGGCTTCGGCCCATTTGGAGAAATAATCCGTTATTGCCAAAATGAACTGATGTCCTTTTGATGATGGTGGGCTGATAGGGCCAACCACATCCATCCCCCACATTTCAAATGGCGAGGTAGAGGCCGTAGAGTGGAGGTACCCTGGTGTTTGATGGATGAAATCGCCGTGCACTTGGCAGGCGTGACATCTCTTGGCATAAGTGACGGCATCGGCAATCATCTTGGGCCAGTAGTAACCCAATCTTTGGAGTCGATGTGCCAGTTTTGAGCCAGGTTGATGGGCTCCACACATACCGTCATGGGCTTCCCTCAATATCTCTTGGGCTTCTTTTGGTGAGAGGCACCGGAGTAAAATCCCGTCATGCGATCGACGATACAATGTTTGCGTAATCGCATTATAATAGAATTTGGGGGCTTTCCTTCGAATGGCAGCCGCCTCTTTGGTGTCTTCAGGCAGGATGTCGTATAAGACGTAGTCGATATAGGGGAATCGCCAGTCTTTAGGCTCTGGACCGGTTGATGCTTCAAGTGCTTCTTCGCGGTGACGACCTCCCGTTGACTCCTGATAGTCTTCGAGAGCATTTCTCGGGCAATACAGGTCGTGGCTGTAGACGAATATCTTCTCCATTGCTCCAGCTGGAAGAGCTAAGGAGGCAGCCAGGGATGCGAGTGCATCTGCGTGCGCATTTTGCCTGCGCGGTATATGGTCGATGTAGAAGCTTGTAAACCCCTCGGCCATGCGGATAGTCGCGTTGTAATAGGGTACTAAGTCTTCATGTCTGACTTCGTACTCCCCGCGAACTTGGCTGACGATGAGCTTGGAGTTGCCGTATGCCTCGAGATTTTTAACGCCAATCTCATCGGCGAATTGCATCCCAATCAAAAGAGCGTTGTACTCCGCCACATTGTTGGAACAAGGCTCAGTTAATGAGACAGCACGAGGAATCACATAATTTTTTGGGGATACGAGTACTACTCCTACCCCTGCTACTACGTGTCCCTTCGGGCTTGTTCTTGATGCACCGTCGAAGAAAAGTTGCCATACTTGACTTTCGAACGATGTCTGAGTCAGGCAGACTTCAGCAACTTCATCTGGGAGATCCTCGTAGACTTTGGCTGCCCTCGGATCTGGGTGCTCAGCTAGGAAATCCGTGACTGCTTGTCCCTTAATGGCCTTTTGTGGTAAAAAGCGCATCTCATATTGGGAGAGCAATATGGCCCATTTTGCCAGTCGGCCATTTAGCGATGAAGGTTTAGTCATAAGTAACCTCAGGCGGTTGACTTTTGATATGACGTTTATAGTTTGGCCTACCAGATAGTGTCACATTTTCTGGATAGCGAACACTAGTGCCAAACATTCCTTCTCGATCGGGTTATACTGATGTTCGGCTCCAATCATTGTTCTACTCAGATAGTAGATTGCTTGCTCACGTCCCTGATCGCCATTCTGAGCTAGAGCTCCTAAAGAATGATCCATTGCTCGGACGTACACCAGAAACAGCTTTCCGGCTACTGGAGCTGCAAGGACTGGTGGTTGGGTAAGGTATTGCTTGATTTCCTCGAACGCTTGTTGGCAAGCGTTATCCCAAGTGAATGAGACACCCTTCTTCATCAGCTTAGCGAAAGGTTGGCATCTTCCGGAAAGGTTTGAGATGAACCTGCGGATGTACGCCAATCGTCCTTGCAATCCTCTGAGTTCTTTGAGATTTCTCGGGGGTTGCATCTCCTGGATAGCGCGAACCTTTTTCGGGTCCAAGTGAATTCCGGTGGATGTTACAACAAATCCTAGGAATTTGCCACTGGCCACCCCCAGGAAGGACTTTGTGGGATTCATTTTCAATTGATGAGCCCGCATGATGTCGAAGACCACCTTCAGGTCCGCTATGTGATCATCTTTAGTGCGGCTTTTTACCGCGATGTCATCAACATAACATTCCACCGTTTTGCGTATTTGCTGATGGAAAATGGCGTTCATGGCCCATTGGTATGTTGCCCCTGTATTTTTCAGTCCGAAGGGCATGACGGTGTAGCAATATACCCCTAGAGGTGTTCTGAAGGAGTTATGCTTTTCGTCATCAGGATACATTTTGATTTGATTGTATCCTGAGAATCCATCCATGAAGGACATTCGTTCGAATCCACAAGTATTGTCAATCATAACATCTGTGATCGGCAATGGGAATTCGTCCTTGGGGCAGGCCTCGTTTAGGTCGCGGAAGTCGATGCAAATCCGGATCTTCCCGTTCTTCTTGGCAACTGGGACAATGTTGGCTACCCAGTCGGGATGTTGTTCTTCCCTGATGAAGCCAGAATCAATAAGTTTTCTGACTTCTGATTGAATTGCCTCCATTATTTCTGGACGGAACCGTCGCTGCTGTTGTTAGACAGGTTTTACGTCCGGATTGATGTTGAGGCGGTGCATAGCCACTTGAGGATCAAGTCCTGGCATGTCCTCATAATTCCAGGCGAAGACGTCTATATATTCTTGTACAAGAGATATTAGATCTTTCTTCTCCGAAGGTGACAGGCCGTCACTTATGAAGATGGGCTTAGGGTTAGCCTCATCTCCTAGGTTGATCTGAACAACCTTGTCTTCTGTGGGTGGCTCGCGCTATTCAAAGCGGGTATCCCAAAGAGCATTTAAATGTTTGATCCAAGGATTTGTATCAGATTGGATCATTTCTTCATTTCCATCTTCCAGGTGGCTTGTCGAAACCATGTTCACTGAAAGTTCCTTGAAGATGTTGCCGACACTGACATCTGACTCCCAAGATGATGTGTCTGAAGAGTAAACGTTGCTCGATGATTCTTGAGAATCGGAGGCTGATGGGACCGGAGTTGATACATAGCCCAACCCCCGGCGTGTCCGATGATAATAATCGGGGGCCCTCCCTTTCGGCACAAAGGATTGAAGCAACGTCCTCCTTCCTTTGCCGAAGTTCAACCCGGGTTTGTTGGTCAGGTCGTACCCCATGCATCTCATTATTTTGAGCACTTTTGGTTCGTAATGATCGAACTGAGGGGATTCTTCCTCGCCTTCTGATTCTTCGCGGGGCGTTGGTTCAGATGAGATTCGCCCAAAAAGAATTGGTTTTTGGCCTTTCCGTCTTGCTGGAACCATAAATATAGATTCTTGCGCATTACCATTGTCTTGGTATGTCTCGAAGGATGATTTCACTGGTACATGTAATGATGTTAAGGCACCCATTACCGACCAGAGATCGTCATCTATATCAGTGCTAGTATCTGACGGTATTGAATCAGAAGCACACACAGAAAAATACGCAAAATCTAAATCTTCATTAATATACCAACCTCCTACATCATCGGTGGTATTATCGACATCGGGCTTATTAGTGCCCGTTACAAGTGGTTCTAACTCCCACAGGCACTCTTCTTTCCCAGGCTCAGTGTCAGCCTCATTACCAGAGTCTGGCTCCTCTGGTTGTGGGGCTTCATCCGTCTCCACGGATCTTGGTACAGCAAAGAGTCGGTGAAATAATTCTCGACCCCTTTGAACGGATGCCTTTCGGCGATCAACGTCTGCACATTTCCACTCCCGTCAATGTACTTCATGACTTGGTGGAGAGTGGAGGGAATGATGGAGTTGCGGTGAATCCACGGTCGTCCCAGCAATAGATTGTAGGAAGTATCGGCGTCGATGATGTAGCATGTCACTTCCGACTTGAGACTTCCAATTTGACACCTGAGCTTGATCTTCCCCATCGGACGGGTCTGGTTGGCATTGAACCCATAGATAGTCGTCTGGGTGGGGCTCAAACGATGGGTAGGAATGCCGAGATGTTGCATGACCCGGCGAGGCATGATGCTCAACGCGGACCCTGGGTCTACCTGGATGCGGTTCACCTCGGACGATCCAATATACCCTGTGAAGTACAGGGGTCGATCATGCTTCCCTTTCACCTGCATATCATCCGCCGTGAAGGTGATGCAGGGGGCATTCTGGGAGGTGTGGAGGCAATCCTCTACATCTTCCTCCTTCGGCACCTGGGTCATAAAGACCTCAGCATTTGCCAGAGCTTCTTGCAGAGCTTCCCTGGTCGACTTTGATAGTCTAAGAAGTTCAAACAAGGTAATGCGTGCCGGAATGTTGGCCAACTGAGCCAGGACATCAAAGCGGTAAGGTGTCGTAGATCCTTCCGCGATGCCCTTTTGAAGGGCTCGAGAAAATCGAGTCCCCTTCTGCTTCTCCACAGGTGGCTTTGTGGAGGGCCTGATTGGCTCCGCAGTTGGTTGTGGAGGGGCTACCGCCGTCTCGCCGTACTGTTTCAAGTACGCCTGTCCTGAACGGGTTCCCGCCATCGGTTGGTTGGGCTCTGCGGCCAAGACTATCGTTTCCTCCTCTGAGTCGGTCAGTGAAGGGATATCAGTCTCTGCTTCTCGAGAGGAGGCACCCACCACATTGCAGGATGAGGCCTTTGCCTTGCCTTTGGATTTCCTGTTGGTCACAGTAGTCCACTGCTGTTCGTTGACAAGGTCAGGGTGGACCCACATAATTTCTCCTTGAGGTGTAGGGACGGGTACCAAGCCTTTCTCTTGCTGCTGGTGAGGGTCTGTGTTGACCACTCTCAGCTCTCCTTTTGGAATAGGAGTTACCCCCGCAGGCGTTAGAGGTTGTCTCCCGAACTGGAGAACCGACGTCACATTAGCCGTCACCTTCTTCTGCTCTGGTCGGAGCTTTAACACCTCCGCGTCAATCAGAGCCTGAAGGATGTCCTTGAAGACGTAGCAGCTTTTGGTGGGGTGTCCCAACATCCTGTGATACATGCAGTAGTTGGGATTGTCGGTCTTGCCGACTTCCTCTGGGCGTCGAGCTTCAGGGAGCTTCAGTCGGTTGCTCTTGTTGAGTAGTTTAAAGAGTGAATCGACATGTTCCTCCTTGAAGGAATATTGCTTGTTGACGCGTGGCTGGCTTGAAGAGCCACTCGCCTTGCCTGATTGAGGTTTGGCGGGAGATTTGGTCTCCGTTGCCAAATTATCCTTCCGCTTTGTTTGGAGGGATGTGTCCGGCGCACGCCTTGTCGACCTTTCCGGCCTAGGCTTACCTTCCTCCGCTCTGATGCGGGCGACAATCTCCTCAGCCTGTTCACCTTGTTGGACTAATTGCTTCCAGGTGCGGCTTTCAGCAACTCCTATTTGAGCAAGGAGTGAGGTTTGGAGATTGTGGCGGCATGTTTCCACCAGGGTGGCCTGGGTCATACCGCTTGGACACCGGAGTGCCATGTTCCGAAATCTTTCCACGAAAGATTTGACGGACTCCCCTTTTCGCTGTTTGGTAGCCAAAAGGGTTGGCATTGTGACTTCGGAGTCATCCTCGAAGAAGCGTGTTAAGAAGAGCTTCTCCAAATCGCCCCAGTTCTTGATAGAACCTTCTGGGAGCTTCATAAACCATTCAAAGGCCAACCCTTTCAGGGTGCCGATGAACAGGCGTGCCAGGATGGCGTCATTATCTACTACATTCCCGGTTTGGGATTTGAAGTAGTAGATGTGCTGGTTGGGTGACCCCTTCCCATCAAAGGCTTGAAGAGTTGGAGCTTTGAACTTGGGCGGGTACGGAACCAAGTCCCATTCAGCCGGGTAGGGCCGGACCACTCCTACTTCTTGGAGGTCTTTGCGATTGGCAAGGGCCTCGAGGCGTCGCTCCAGTTGACTCATTCTTTTAACATGAGCCTTTCCCTGGTCTTGGTCGCCTTTTACTTGCGACGAGGACTTGGACGAGCCGGAAGTAGATCGCCGCGTCTCCTCAGAAGGTTCGAAAGATGAGCTTTCTCCCTTTTTCCCTTTGCCCTTTGACTTTTTAGGAGGGGACCTCCTCCTGTCTTCGAGCAGCTGTGCAATCACCTGCTTGAGGGAGTTGATAGATTCCTGCTGAGAAAGAATCATATCCATTTGTGCCTTCTGGATCTGCTCCAAACGTTTAGTCGTCTCCTTAGGAGTGCCTGTCATGTAGGCGGAGGTCTCCTTCTCGACGGAAGAGTTTGAAGCCCTTGATTCCGCTACGGCGGAGTGAGAATCATTAATGCCATGGGCTAAGGCATTATAGTCAATTGGGGGAATGGCCCCAGTCCGGGTGCGAGTGTGTCGATACACCCCTTCTGGTTCAGAGTCAGACTCGGACTCGTCTGAGCTGACTGCAAGTTGTTTTCCCTTGCTCCTGCTTGTCATATTCGCAGTGAGCTCCGGGTACTCAACGTCAGAGAAGGTTCTCCTTCTGTGGGAGCGTCTTCTTTTAGCTGACGGAGGAATCAGGGTCAGCTGTCTGACTAAAGACTGCTGGTATACGCCTGATCCGCAACAGCACTCAGAGAGCATATGGATGAGCCGTTGGCAGCAACACGACGAAGTGGCCTGATTGGCACTTCTTTTCTTCGTCAGATAATCCCTCAAATCCATGGGAGGGGGATTGAAAAGATTAGCCTCGCAACGTCGAAGACGGGAGGCATCCATGTGCTGTACAGCCTGGACGCAGGCATCAGAGACGCGGTTCTTGCGCCGCAGCTGTTCAGCGCGCGTCTGGCGTCTCTGTTGAGACAAAGCGCGCCTGTCGCGTTGCTGTTTGGTGTGTCGGAGCGGAGACACTTGAGAGAGGATGGGCTGTTGGGCCCCACCCCTATGGGCTTGTGCCTCTTGCGCTTGACGAGGCGCAGAGGTCTCATCTTGGCGTTTGGTGAGTTGGTCCTCAGAGGACCTAACTGAAGGAATCTCGCGTTTGGGGCGCCAAACGCGGACTTCACGTACTGGATGTGGCGCGGGCAAGGTGCGAGATTGTACGTCGCGTCCAGCCTCAGTTGGACAACCAACGGTTCCAACTTGCAGCTGACGCGCACGTCTCCTCTGTCGACGCTCAGCATTTCAATTGCGTCGAGGAGGTGGAGAGAGACCAACGACATCCTGATGCTGGACACCAGGGACTTTGACCACGCGGGTCTCCTGAGAGACGCTGATGCGGGTGTTCTGTGCGACGCGGTTGGTCGCAAAGGCAGATGTTCCTGGGACCACGCGGGCCTTCTGAGAGGCGTTGGCGCGTGTACCTTGCTTGGCACAGTCGGCAGCAGGGGAGCTCGAGAAAGCCACAGATCGGGCCTCGAGACCATTCCCCGTCGAGACCCGGCGGCAGACGCGGGTCTTTGGGCTCTTGGAGTCGGAAGAGAGAAACTCTTCGTACTTCGCCTGGTCGAACTCGACAACGAGCGATTCGACCATCTTCCCCTTATAGTGGACGTCATCTTGCGCCACTATTTGCTCCTCAGTGACAAACGTAGTCCCCAGCGGAGTCGCCATCTCTTGTATGACCCGAAAAAGGAGAAGACAAGGATTGCAGTAAAAGTTTTCCTTGAATCAAATGAAAAGGATTACAACAAAAACTGTTCCTTCCGGTTACAAGGGAGGGAGAATATTGAATCTTGAATCCCCCCTTTGTTTAAGGCTGGGTTCTTCGTGTGGCGGTGGAGAGTGAATCTTGTTCTCCGTTGACCAGATGATCGTCCTTCAGGGATCTCCTCTTCGGCCGGTAGAAAGAGTGGCACAGCTCTGTCTACCAAAACTCTAAAAGAGAAGGTAGGCGAAAGCTAGCTCGTACGTAGCGAACTTGCTGAAGAGTTGATCTGCTTCTTTTCTCTCTGTGTCGCCCTCTGTCTCTCTTCGTCCGATTGATTCTCTGATCTCCTTCCTCCCCTCTTCATAGCAAACAGGGCTATTTATAGAGGTACCAGGGGTGAACGTGCCCCCTAAAAATGCTCCACAATGAGGGCCAACTTTCCCGCTACATGGGCGGTAACTAACCCACGTGCCTGCTAAAGACACGCCACGATGGGGGCTGATTTCCCTTACGTGTAGGCAGTGATTGGTCCCTTAACCAAGGCGGTTATAACTGAGACGCGGGTGTCAGGCCGACGCGCCTTGATGCTGAGACGCGGGTGTCGAGCCAACGCGCCTTGATGCTGAGACGCGGGTGTCGAGCCAACGCGCCTTGATGCTGAGACGCGGGTGTTAGTCCCTCGCGTCTAGAGCTTGAAACTTTGCTTTTCAATGGCTTGTCCTCCAGTAACTTTTGGACAGCTTACAATTTAGCTGTAACTCAATTTTTCTCTTTTCTTTTAAGAAGCTAAGAAGAATTTTAACCATACTTTGTAACTTAAAAGAGAACTTATTAAAAAAGCTTCCATCGCTAGTCTCTTCTTTTGGATTACGACCCGCATAGCCACTTCCTATAGCGGTAGTATTGAGTACTTGCACATTCTATTCTAAAGTTCTGAAATTTTGTATTTTATGTGTGCAGATTTTAACTCAATCAAATTTTGGCGCCGTTGTCGGGGAGGGACGGTTCCAACTCAATCAACCGCCCGGTCGACCGGGGCCTAACTGAGAGCAACCTGGTTTCAATTGGTCGACCGGCTTAAGCCCAATTTTTTGTTGTTATTCGTTTCCTTAGCCGACCGGTCCTATTCCAGGCCAACACAGTCGACCAATCGATCGACCGGGACTACCCAAGAAACAATTTTTAAAAAAATATGAATTAAGGGTTTTGAAAATATTTTAACTTAGATATTTTTATACATAAAACAGAGATATAATACCAAAAATCTTATAGGCATGGAAAACACACAAAAAATGATATCAAAACAATTTTTATTATATGAAAAATACATTTTCAATAATAAAACTCATATATTAAGCAATTAAAACAAGATATTGAAGCCTAATACCCTTAACGGGTTTTGAACTTCTCCTTGTCATTCCTCTAGATAAGAGTTGAGGCGCGCAATTACTATCTTGATTTATTACTTAAACATGGTTTAAATAGGATACCCAAATACATCATAGATATGCAAGAAGAATATATATACATGTATATAAACAAATAAAGGAATCTATGTACACATATATGCAAAGATATCTATTAACCAAGTGAGTATAGGTAAGCACTATAAACATGTGCAAGCATACATGGGCTAGTATATGGAACAAAGACAATGTCAAAGGACTCACTCAAGTATAAGTAAGCCAAACAAAGATCATGTAAACACAACTTAAAACATATTAACAAGCATGAAAAGCTAGCTATTCCTATGCATATATAGATCTAGTTAGAATTGTAATTTTTAAGTGGAGAAGTTACCAAAGCATAGGCAATCTCCAAAAGAGGTGCTTCTTGATAACGATACAATATGACGGTTGATTATTTGAGCTCCGATGCATCTATCACCAGGCACCATCTTCCCCTATGTTCTTTGGTACCCAAATCGTTTTGGATCCTACCGGGTTAGTGCATTCTCGAACCCAAATATTTTTATTTAACATGTTTAACTTAGCATAACAAATTTTTTTTGCATGGCCTTTACGGTCGCAATGTGCAGACGTGTACACTTTACCATATATGAAAGCATGCTTGTTGATGTGCATGGGCATGTTTTTCATAGTGCATGTGAGATGTATGAAATGTATGTTTCCTTTAGGTTTTTCCGTTTGGAAACATAGAACTAAATTTGTTCATTTCAAATGCACACTTTTCAAAGTGGTATCTAAAACATCAATACATTTTTTGATATTCAAAAATTCATTTTTGTTAAAAGCAACATTAGAGCTTTGCCCTTACAAAAAAGTTTATATTTATCGAAATCCTTTTTTGTTTTCTCAAAAGAAATAGATAATTCATTTTTCTCTTTAAAAATAATATCTAACTTATTCTTTAAAAAGTTATTTTCCTATTTTGCAAGAGAAATTTCATACCTATTTTGCCATTCTTCAAAAACTTGTGCAAGTTCATTCATATTTAAATCATCATCTTCTAAAGAGCTTTCGAGATTTACCATGAAGCAAACATGTGCGGCATCAATTTTCTCTTCGGAATCCGTTTCTAAATCATCCCATGTAGCTATCATCGCCTTCTTCTTCTTATGTACGTTCTTGGAGGTAGTGGCTTGAAGTGAGGGGCAATCTGCAATGAGATAGCCCGTCTTCTTGGAATGAAAGTGAGGACCCATCTTCTCCTTCTTCTTTTAAAATCTTTCTTGAGGTCTTCCTCTTCGAAAGTTGCTTTGTCTTCCATTCTTGTAAAACAATTTTCCCACTCTCCTAATAAGCATGGCAAAGTTTTCATCTCCATCTTCGGATGTATCTTCTTTGTCAATGGTGGAGAGAGTAGCTTTGAAAGCAATTGCTTTCTTCTTTCTAGTCTCCCTTTCTTCTCGCACCTTCATCTCCATCTCATGTGTCTTAAGATTTTCGATGAATCCTGAGAAGTCCATTTCTTCCCTATCATTTAGCTCCTTTAACGTTGTGGCCTTCACTTTCCAAGCTTTGGAGAGAGCTCTAATGACCTTTCGTATCTTTTACTCATTGCCAATGGTGTCACCTAAAGAAGATAATCCATTAGTAATCTTGGTGAACCAAGTAAGCATCTCATAAATACTTTTATTTTCAAGCATATAAAAATTTTCATATTGAGAATGAAGCAAGTCAACTTTAGATCTCTTGACTTGCGATGTCCCCTCATTAGTAATGATTCGATCATTCCAAATCACATAAGCGGATTTGCAATTAATTACACGAGAAAAATCATCACCATTTAATGCTTGTGTGAGTGCATATTGTGCCTTAACATTGGCCTCATAATCCTTAGCAGTTGCTTCAGACCATGTATCCTCATCACCGTGAGGTTCAATGAATTCCTTGGTTATGGCCTTAGCTACTTTAGCCCCTAGGGACTTGAGGAAGAGGTTCATCTTGACTTTCCGAATAGAAAAGTTTAACCCATCAAATTTGGATCGGAACTTGATGCTAGAGAAATTATGTGATGCCATGAAAACAAGTTTGAGCGCAAAAACAAATAGCAATGTAACAAATGAATATAGCCAAATGAAAGGATCTCCCAAAGGTTGTTAAACCAAAATTAGGATTAGGCTCTGATACCAATTGTAAATAACTTAGAGGGGTGAATAGGTGATGGCTATATTAAATGGCAAATAATGCGAAATTAAAATTTACTTGCTAGCAACCTAACAAATATCAATCTCGACACAAGGAATACCTGCAAATAAGTAAACAAGATAAGTATGCAAGTAAGTAAAGAGAGAGTAGAGTAAAGAGAGAAAGAGTAAGTAATCGCAAACACGATGATATGTTCCGAGGTTTGAGCCACTGCTTTACGTCCCCGCCTTCAACATTATGAAGGATTTTTACTATGACCGATCTCACTAGATCGTTAACCGTTACAAGTTCTCACTAAAACTCTATGGACTCACAAGTCCACTCTCGCAGTGCCACAACACCAACAACGGAGCTCACTAGCTCACTTGAGGCCGCAAACTGTACAACTTCACAATAGGAGAAAAATGGTGATCTTCACTTGATCACAAATGGCTCACATGTACAATCCTATAACCAAGATGAAAAGGTGAAGCTTTTTGAGATTGTGCAGTGAAAATAACTTGTAAGATGTAGAGGGAAGGCTCTAGTTAAAATCAAGTGTATGGAATTTTGGCTCAAATGAAAATCTTTTAAGAAATAGAATATTTATCACTAAAACTTGATTTTGATGATGAAATCTTGTTGTAAACTTGTTGATGGGTTTTTTTTACAATCCCTCTATTTATAAGGGATGAAAATATAAGGAGAAAATCCAAAGAGTTGTTGGGATGAGACCCAGAAAAAGACAAACAGAAAAGTAACTGTTAGGAAAAATCAGAAGGAAATCCTTCTGTCGGTCGGTCGACCGCCAACATTTAGATTTCCAACTGTTGGGGTTAGCGGTTGACCGATTGGTCAACCGTTTATCCCAACCAGAGCGTAAAGTTCTCTCTCGGTCGACCGGTTGGTCGACCGTGCCCAAACCGAGAGCAAAGCTCTCACAGTCGGTCGATCGAACGGTTGATCGAAGTGAGACCTAAGCACTTCAAAGAAGTCTTGTACATGTCAGTCGACTGCTCTCGACCGACCAACAGAGCAATTCTGTTCTGTTTATGGTCGACCGATCAAGGGCCAAAAGTACATTTTGAAAATCATTTTGTAGTCAATCTTTTTTCGAAAAAAATATACTTTAAGTCTATACACAAAATAAATTTCTAGGGACTTGATAAAATTGGTGTGTGATCATGAATCTACACAAACAAAGTTAGAACTATATTTTGTAAAAGCACTTATCTAAATCGAAAAACTGACTTTTTTCGAAACTCATTTTTCCGAAACTCGATTTTGAAAACGACAAAGAGAATAGTTTTGAAGTCTTTTCAAAAACACTTAGGAATATGAAAGATGTGTGTGTGTCAATCTCAAAGGCTATCAACCCATATCATCTTGGTTTTAACAAACGATTATAAATTCTATCTAAAATACAAAAAGCAAAAATATAAATCTTGTATAGTCTTCTCTTGCAATCTTGATCCTTGAGCTCGTCTATATGTTTAGGCTCTAGGATCGACATGTTCTTGGCTTCCAAACATGTGAGTCTTGTAGTGAAACCAAAATGTAACAAAGAGTTAACCTGAAACTTGGTTAAACGAAATTGTTAAAAAAATAACTACATATATTTTGTTACCATCAAAATTAGGGCTAATGGCCATTGGGCCAACACTACCTTCCAGCAGATGGTAAACAAGATCTTCAAGGACCTGCTCAGAAACACCATAGACGTGTACGTCAATAATATATTCGTGAAAAATGTACAACACGTGATCGAGTCTTAACCTGTACAGAAATAAAAAAGTTTAGAAACATGATTAATAAGTGTAAGATTGCTCAATGCTACCGTTTTAGCAAGTGGCTATGCCTGTCATGATCCACAAGGAGGGACTTGAGATGGAAGTTTTTAGTAATTTTTTTTAAGTTACTTAAAAATTAGTTAAAGATTCTTCTTTGTTTTTGAAAAAGAAACGGAAAAGAAACTAGGTTAAGTTAGAAAGAAAGTGGAAGATAGAAGATGATTTTGAAATCATTTTAAGTTAAAAAAGTTATTAATGAAAAGAATAAAGAAGAATAAAAGCGTTGGTTTTTAAAATTAATTCTAAAACAATAAACAAAAATAGAAAGATTTAAAAAGAATAATATACCTTTGGTTGTTGTGTTGAGTAATGTACCTTGGAGTAAAGAAAAGCAAAGCAAGCAAAAGGAATAGCATAGAAGCTACGATCGACTAAGTTTAATAATAATGAAGAAAAGTGAGAAAGTTATATTGATTGTCACTCTCAATACAACTCTCTTTGAAGAAGAATACATTCAGTGTCACTCTAAATATAATTCTTCCTCTCTTCCTTCATGAAACACTCTCTAATCTAAGCTATAAAGAAATATAAAATTTCATTTAAAAAGAAAAACCGAAACTAAATTAGAGCAAAAACTAGCCTAGGATCTCCCTCTGCAGTGTGTTGCCCTGTTGCCTCTGAATTTGCAAGTATTAATAGGAGAAATGGGGAGGGGAGAGCACGCTTAAGGATGAGACAAAATTGCTAGCCCAACAGAAAAAATCTTTTGATAAGGTTGGAGATTAGGTTGAGATATGGACAAATTGCTTGCCAACAGAAAAGATCTTCTGATAAGGTTGAAAATAAGGTTGGTGAAAAATACTTGTATATCCCTTGATCTTCAGTTGGATTTTATCTTATCTCTCTAAATCTTCTGAATATATGTCCCAATCCTTTAGATACCCCTTTGTATATTGATAAAGTTACCATTAGACTTTTGGATTTGCCTCATCCTCATTTATTCTCGTCGATTCTCCAACCTAACCAAATAGATCCATATAAATATGATTTAACTAGTATTTATTTGATATTATCTTCTCTCCCTTCATTAATCATATCCTGCATGAATTAAATAATAAAAAAAGGTGATTAGCAGATTTATTAGAAGAAAGTGTAGGAATGTACTAATAAATAATGCAATATACGTGTATGATTACACCTCCATGCCTACCTTTTGCTCATCCTCAAGAAAACAAATAAAAAGTAAAACAGAGCTAACCTAATCTAACTCACTTTCGTAGGAATCATAATTGCAGTTGGCATATGCAACAAGCCGTTAAACCTTTAGGTTACCCTTAAAGGACGAGTTTTGTTTTGAGGGTTTTGAGTGAATTACACCCACAAAATTTATAAAGAAAGAAAAACAAAGTGTTAGTATTTTGAAAGCACATTTTGATAAAGGGATAACATATTTGAAGTATTCTTTGTAAAAATTCAAGTAATCTATACGTTATAGGAAAACCAAACTTTTCATTCCTAATCTTAATCTCTAAAAACTTGTTATCAATCAAGATAAGGAGTCAAAAATGTATTTCTCATCTAATTTATTATTTTTTTCAAGTCATATGCATCTTCGTGATCGTGAATATTTGACTCGAAAATTTTCAACTCTAACTCTTATGCCTTATTTTTGCATACTTTTGGTGGTAATATCTCTTAGTTCTATTTGGCCTTCTAAATCGCCTATGTAATGAGCCTTAGGTCAGTGACTCCCAAGCTAGACGGTCTTAGTGCACGGGTGAGAAAATACCCCAAGGACTTAAGGACTCGAGCAAACATGGCCACAAAACTATGGATTTCTATTGATTATATGGACAACTTTTAGGCATGAATACTTATGCTTTATGAGACACAAATAACCAGCTCAATCAGAGAATTTTTAATATACATATATACTTTTATTGTTTTATTTTTTATATGGCATAAGAATTTTTATTTTTGAACCCTAAGTGTGTAAGTGTATAAAGTATGCATATTCCATCAAGGTAATAATCAAGACTAAATTACTTTTCTAATTTTTCTTTCTAACCCTAGAAATCAAACAAATAATCTTATTTTGACCAAGTATAAAAATCCTAAATAATATTTTCCTTTTCCTTAAAATTGACTTAATTTCTTACAAGATAAATCAAAATAATGTTTCCTCTTTCAAAAAGTGTTTTTTTAAGAAGAAAACCTATGTTAGAACTCTCCCCCACATCTAAACCTGACATTGTCCTCAATGTAATAATATATGCTCAATATGATGAATCATGTTGCAAATTCAAAAAGATATTGAAAGACAAGTGCTAGCATTAAAAAATGAACAAGGTGAAAGGTAGATAGTATCTTGGGAGCCGCAATAAGCATCTAAGCTAATAAAAAAAGGAAGTGAGAGTAAATAGAAAGATGAAGGCACACCCCCTAAATCTAGATAAAAGCATCTCCCTAAAGAAAATAATTAGAAACTATAGAAAAGAAAAAAAATAAGGGATAAAATAAAATAAACTATTAATCGAGAGAGAATCATGCACGAAAAGTGTATGTTTTGAAATTAAGAGTTAAAAGTGCGTGATTTGACCTCCTCGATACTTCCGTTATAGCATAGAGGCTAAACGGGTCGAATCTACAGGGACGAGAAGCGATAGAAGGTTTACCGGTCTATTCACGTGTGTGTTAATGGTTCTTCTATATTTTAAAGAATGAAAATAAAGGAAAACAAAGAATGAAAAGAGAAGTGTATGTGGGAAACAAAGATAGAAACACTGAAGAGAAGATATTTGTGGTTTTTGAAATTATCTCTAAAACAAAGTAAAAAGGAAAAAAAACTCATGGCTACTAACTACTATTGGCTCCACTAACCATGCTAACCTCTTAGTGATAGTTACCTTCACTAGCCCTTAGTTCAAGAGTGTTTCAAAGTATGACCCATAAGATAACTCATCACATCCAAACTCATAAACAAGCGCAAGCTACACTTAAACCATCAAAACTAAACAAGAGTAAGCATGAAATAAAGTAATATTAACTTGTTAGAGAATTAGGATGTTAGAGTGTTAGAATCCATCATCATGAGCGATCAATGGCCCTTGCAAGAGCAAGGCCAAGTAGAGGCTATTAGATTCATGTGGATTATCAAGTAAGGAGTAAGCAAGTTAAGCGGTTAGTAGTTAGTTGTCATGAGAAAAAATTAGCTAAACATGTAAAAAGAGTTAGAGAGAAGAAAATAAAAAGAGATAAAGAGAGAACTATTCATAAATTGTCACCTTCCATTACAAGAACTCTTGCTTTTATTCTATGTACTACTCTCTTCCCTATTACAAGATCCACAAGAAATGAAAAATACAAAAGAGGAGAAAGAACAACTAATCTAAACTAAAGAGAAGAAACTACTCTAGATCTACATACATGGAGAAAAAACAACTTTAAAAACCTCCTCTCTAGAAATCTGGAATTCCCTGGTTTTTTATAGGCCAAGGAGGGCACCAGGGGGCACCGAGCCATGCTCCGAATCTCGACGCGCGGCTCCATGGTACGACCGCGAAAACGCGGCCAGGGCCGCATTTCCGTGGCCGTACTTGCACCTCGCGCGCGGCGCCGCCTGGCACAGCTTCCTGGTTTGTCTACCTGTCAGTATGTGCTGCTGGTTTCTATATATATGCACCTGATTTTGACAGATCCTTCTTATAAAGTCAATGGCTATTTTTATAGGCTTTAAATCACCAAATAAATAGGATTTTTTGGTTGCTTCTTCATTCCACACCATGGACCTAGGAACATACAAGAGAGATATTATTAACAGAATTTAATATTGCATAAATGTGAAGATGTGGAATGAAATAAGTAATTTTTAGAGACTAATCACACCCCCACACTTATCGTTTGCTCATCCCGAGAAAAACAGAAAAACTAACTAAGAAGATTATTACACTACTGTCGCAGATGACGCGATTGCGCTGAGTATGTGCAATAAGCCGTTAAACATCTAGGTTCCCCCTAAGGATGAGTTTTATCTCCTGAGGGTTTTTAGTGGATTACACCCACAGAATTCATAAAGAAAGAAATCAAATGTTAGTATTTTAAAAACACATTTTGAAATAGAGAAAAGTGTTAAAATATTTTTGCGAAAATTTAAGTGATTCAAGGTCATAGGTTAACCAGAAATTACTCTTCTTTAAACTAAGTCTAAATGTAAAATCTTGTTATAAATTAAATGTAAAATTTAAAATTGAATCGATTCTTTGATCTTTTATAAAACTCTTAAAAAAATATGCACTATGAAGTTTTTTGGCATATCGACTCTAACTTTCTTGCCATTTATTTATATCAATTTTTTTTCTTCTTCCTTTAGTTTTCTTAAACTTTTTAGCTTACCCAGGTAGTGAGCCTTTAGCCGGTTACTCCCAAACCAGATGGTTTTAGGGAACCAAATGAGAAAACATCCCTCGGGCTTAAGGACTCAAGTAAATAAGGCAACAAAACTAAATGAGATTATTTTGTTTTTGTCCACCGTTTTAAGGGTGAATAATCATGCTTTCTGAGGTATAACTATCCAGCTTCAATAAGTGGTTTTTATCATTATATATATATATATATATATATATATATATATATATATATATATATATATATATATATATATATATATTATGGTATTTTCCATTTTTGTTTCAATTTGTGTAAGTGTGAAGTGCATATATCAAAGCCAAAAAATTCAAGATCAAATTATCTTTTCAATCTTACTTTCTTATCCTAAAATTTAAACAAGATTTATTATTTTAACTCAGTTTAAAAATTCATACTTTTAGGTCTTTCTAATTCCTAAGATAATCTTAATTTTCTTAAAAATAAATCAAAACTATTTCTCTTATTTCAAAAAGTTTTGTAGAAAGAAAAGAAAATAGTTTTTTGTACAATAGAAAATTTTAAAAATTCCTAAAAAGAAGTGTAAAAGAAAGAAAATTTAAAACAACCTACATTAGTAAACCCTCCCCCTCACTTATCTAATGCATTGCCCTCAATGCATCGTGAATGTGTATATGCATGAAACAAATAGAAATGGAAGGAAAATTTTCTCTTGGTGGTGGTTCTCATGGTGGTCTAATTGGTCTACAAAATGTGTCCCAATCCAGAAATCATGGTATTCCCAGGAACCCACCAGTAACCTTTCGAATATAACCTATAAAAAGAATGATGAAGTGAATGGTCTTATTTAAAAAATTATCCTCACCCAATTTTCAATTTTAAAAAATAATTCTTAAGTTATTTTGTTCAACATTTTTATCCAACAATAAAGTGTGATTTTGGGAGATGATTGATTTGCACTCAAATGGAATAGGAATAAAAACCGATACTGACTCGGGAATTTGACTCAGATCAAGTTGAGATTCAAAAGTGGGAGTCAAAATTGGTTCAAAAATGGGATCCAAATCAAAGAATTGATGTTTACACACTTTTTCCATTAATGGAATGTGATCGTAAAATATTGGTGATTCAATTTCACGGTATACTAGAACAAGATTCAATGTTGATTTCGAAATAGAGAAAAATCTAGTAAAGATATGGGAGTCATTATTGAGTCAAAAAGTGAAATGGAATTACCAACTTGAGGTTCAGGATCATTTTTATGTTCAATTTCAATTTCAGAAAAGAGATAACTTGCCAAAATGTTAATGTGATTTTCAAAACTTGGAGTTTGGTCAAGTTCAAATGTGTGTGTTGAAATTGAATCTTTGTTTTCAAAATAACAAGATTCTTGGATCCAATCGATAGAGTTAGAAATTTAAGGATTGGTCAAAGGTTGACAAGAATGCTTTCCACATTCTCATTAATTAATTCACTCATTATTGAGTCTAACCTACTCATAGACTGGGTAACAGAATTTTGAGTCTAAATCATGTCTTTCATACCTTTTACAATTAGTTCTTCTTGAAAAGGTAAGTATGAAAGTTTTGAAAATTATGGTGAAGTCGTGAGTCCATCAAATTTTGCGATTGTTGCTCGTACTCACGAAAGAGTTTCATATTCATTTTCAGGATGGATGGTTGTTAATTTTGAATCGGTGCGACGGGAAAAATGAGTATGACTCTTGAAAATTTGGTTGAGATGATGAGTCTAACATTTTTTGAAATTATTGCGTTGTTTCACAAAAGACTTCCAAACTCTTTTCTAACTCAGATTTTTCTTCAATTGGATGTTCTAGAAATGAGTATATGTAGTTTGATGTGAGAAGGATTATGAATTGAGCAAAATTTGAATTTGTTGTTGGGACTCAAGGATGACTTCCATACTCCTTTCCAAATCGGATTTTCTTCAGTGGGTGGTTCTGAAAAAGGAGTATAATAAGCAAAATAGGAGAATGAATATTGCGAAAATTGTGGACAAGATGGTTGAAAATTTTACTCGGTGGAGGTGAATCCCCATGAACTCTTTGAAGAGTAGAAATTATTTTGAAAATCTTGGTTATAGAATTAGGGGTATGGGTCATATTGAGTCGATAATCCCAGTCTGGTCTATATAGTTGGTTCATGTTGTGCATAGCCGGATTGGAGTTATCTGAGTCAAATGAGGTCGGGGTGAAATATGGATTCATATTAGGATTGAAAGAATTATTTTTGGAATCTATTTCACAATTTAGAAAAAAGAAAAACAAACAAACAAACAAATAAAGAAAAAGAAAAAGAAAATAGGCTTATGCTAGGGTTGACTTAGACCTAGACGACTCTTAACTGGTAAGACTGTTCACGGGGGGTACCTTGTAAAAATCTGATCACAAATTAATCGGCTAGGTAGGGGCAAGACTAGTAGGAGGTATCTGTACTGGAGCAACGGGCCTAATTATACCAACCACTATTCTTCGAGGTTTCACCTCTCAATCCCCAACCTTTGACATCGATTTGGTAAGAGTCAGACTCTAACAACTTCCCCCTTTGGTCAATCTCTTAAATGAGTTCGAGATGTCCCTAAGGGCCAACGTCTAGCAAATTTTATTTAGGCTTGGGTTGTGTGAATGAGGAGGTGATTTTTAGGGTAAGGAAGGGTAATGACTTTCTCACCTTATCTTGTATTGAGTTTTGCCCTTAAGTTCGATTATGCAAGTGTGTAATATAGAAAAGAATGAATACACAAAGCGAGTAACTCACCCACGTGTTTGTCCTTTACTATATGCAATGCCATATGTACACCTCGGTTCAGATCACAACAACAGAAAAATAAAATACAATATATTGGAATGAAAATTGACATGTGCCTAGATTCAAATGTCTAAACCATAATTTTTGGTTTTCATCAATATGATTAGAAGTGTTAAGAATAGTCAAAGATTGGGTAGGGAGAGTTTTCTTATTCCTACACATGTTTTTCAATCGACTAAGTCTAGCTTCTATCATATTAAAAGGATCGCTTTTGAATTGAATCATGGATTCTGTACTCTTTTCTTGCTGTGGGACTTGGAAAATAGAGTAAGGATCTTGGATTTAAAAACTTTGATGGGATTTTAAGTTTTTTAGAATATGAATTTGTCGCTCGAATTCCTCGAAGGCTTCCATCCTCTTTTCCCAGTCAATTGGTTCTTCTAATGGTTGTTTGGGAGGAGTATATGAAGCTGGATGTTAGTAAGGTAGTTGACTATATGACTTGGGAGAGTTGTATCCCCACTGACTTTGTGAAGAGTAGTAGTGATTATTCCAGTCTTTTTCATAGTATTCGGACTGGAGCACATATTGGGTTGCATAGTCCCAATTCGGCATATATGGTTGGTTCATGTTGTACATAGCCGGATCAGAGTTATCTAAGCCAAATGAGGTCGGGGTGAAATATGGATTCATATTATGATTGAAAAAATTGTTGTTAAAATCCATTTCACAATTTACAAAAAAAATAAACAAAAAAATAAACAAAGAAAAAGAAAAAGAAATCAAGCCTATGTTAGGGTTGATGTTGACTGAGTTTTCCTGCACAGAAAATAATGAATATTAGATTTAAGAATAGATCGTGCGAGGAATCAGTTCTAATCCGCGGTAGCAGGGCTATGCGGGTCGTGATCCTCAAGGAGGGACTGCGATAGAAGCGTTAAGCAAGTTATACTCTAAAAATTTATCTTTTTAGTTATTTTGTTAGTCACGATGGTATTTACAATGAGTTGTGGTATTTACAATGGATCGAAGAAAAGAATATGGAGAGAGATGGATTTAATCTACAAAAAAGAAATAAAAAAGAAGAAAAGAAAACTTACTTGAGTTGGAGAAAATAAGTGAAAACCTAATACTTTCTACTGTTTTTCGGAGGCGTTGAACGTATGAACCTTGGGATCGAACTCAGTCCGTTGTCGCATTAGGTCATCAAGCCTTGGGCAAGCATGAGTTGATACGCCTCGAGGAGGAGAACATCGCCATGGAATATCGTTGGAACCCCGATCTTCGGTATACTTATGGTTCGGTAATCGCTTGCATGCTCATCACCAATCACAGAGATGAAAGAGAAAAGAAATAGAAAACAAGAATAAAAGTAAAACATAGAAATAAGAAACAAAACAAAATAATACCTTTATTGCTTTAATCCATGGCAGAGAAGAGAAGATACATCAGTGTCACCCTCAATATAATCATCTCTCTCTCTTTAAAATAAAAAGAAAAGAAAATCTAACTACAAAGGAAGAAACCCTAGAAAAAACCTAACTTTGGCCCTTGGCTCGCCTCTGGACGCTCTGTATGTTGCAATGCAGGTGCTATTTATAGATGCAGAATGCCACAGAGTCCCGGACGAATCTGGCCACAAAATTTGGAATCCGGATAAGGTCAAATTGCCGCGGATCCGCGGCAATCTAGTGGCTTCTGGCCACGCGCTTTGGCGCGTGGCCTCTCCTGGTCCGTCCATCTGGGCGCCTCCTTCTAGAATTGTGATCCTGGCCTTTTAATCTGGATTTTCGAGATAACTTGGTAATCAAGTTATTCTTAATTCAGATTTCTTCAAATTTTCTTCCACGAAATTCCTCTCTATCTTGGCCTTTTATCCTCATCCTGCATGTGTTTAGGGTTAGATAGAAGTCTATCCTTCCCTAATCTCTGATATTTGCAACTTTTAGCCCTTGTATTTGCATTTTGACTCTTTGTATTTGCGCTTTGACTCTTGGGCTTCAAATATGCGCTTGGATCTGGGCTTTTGGGCTCTTTAGGCTTTATTTATTGCTAAAATAACAATTCGAGGCCTGCACACAATAAATAATAAAATATTAATAATTGTGCAGAATTAAATGAATAATTATGAAAATGTGATGGTAAATATGATGATAAAAATGCACTTTTGACTACCAATCACACCCCCACACTTATCTTTTTGCTCGTCCTCAAGTAAAAACAAAGAAAAAGAAAAAGTTAATCTAACCTAACTCACTTTCGTAGGAATCACGATTGCACTTAGCACGTGCAACAAGCCGTTAAACCTCTAGGTTACCCTAGAGGACGAGTGTTGTCTCGTGAGGGTTTTCAGCGGATTACACCCACAAAATCCATAAAAAGGAAAATATTTGAATTATTATTGAAGAGACTAAGTAGTCTATAAGTTTTTAGGATCCTCATTTTTATTCATTCCTCAAACCTAGTCTTAATAAAGTCAATTGTTGTCCATTTTAGGTAAGAATTAAAATTGAATTTCTAATATAGTCTTTTTCGTTACCAAAAATCATATGCATCCTTTTGTTTTTACTAGGAACTCCTTAACTTGGACTCTCATGCCTCTTTATTATTTTTATAACATCATCTAATTTTCTTTCGTGTAAGTATCAAGGCTTCTTGAGGCCCTCATACCTAACTAATTGACTATTAGATGTGTTAATATATTTAAGTAATTTTTCCTTAGTTCCCTCAGACTTTCTAATCCACCCATGTAGCGAACTTAAAGTCGATGACTCCTAAACCGGTTGGCTTTAGGGCACCAGGTGAGAAAACACCCCGCGGACTCAAATTCGAGTGAACTAGGCCCCAAAACTAAGGACTTTATTTTATTTACTCACCTTTAGGCATGAATACTTATGCTTCTTGAGGCACATGTATCAGCTTAATTGGTGAATTATTTTTTTTTTTTTTTCCTTTTTTTTTTTTATATATGAGGCACAAGGTCTTTGTCTTAGAATCCTAGATATGCATTTGGTATGCACATTTCATTAAGGTAAAAATCAAGACTAATTATTTATTCAATTTCTCTCCTATACCTAAAAATTTAAACAATTTATTTATTTTGACCAAGTTTTTAGAAATCCTAATCATGATTTTCCTAATTCTTAAAACTAACTTAGATTTCTTTCAAAAAAAATAAGTCAAAATATTTCCTTTTTATAACATTTTTTTTTTAAAATTTTTTTTAGCAATTTTTTTTTTTTTTAGTTTTTACCTATGTTAGTATGTTAGTAAAGCCCACCCCCACACTTATCTCATGCATTGTCCTCAATGTATGAATGAATGCATATATGCATGAAACAGAACAAGGGAAGGCGGAAGTTACCTTAGGGTGGTGGTTCCGGAGGTGGTCTAATTGGTCCACGAAATGCGGCCCAATCAAGATAACAGATAATTTGGTGGAACCCACCAGAAACTTTCCTTACATAACCCACTAAAATATATGTATAATCATTTTTTAGAATTTTCACCCCATCAAATTTCCAAATTTCATAATAAATTTCAGAGTTAATTGTCTCAACCTCCTTGTCCCAAATGGAGAATGAAAGGATGGAATTATTGACTTGGACATTATAGGTGCGGGAACGAATACCGACTCAGGGAAGATGCTCAAATCAAGTAAGGGCTCAGGAGTCGGGCTAGGTTCAAGAATTTGGTCCAAGTCAAGAAATTGAAACTCAAGTCCACAATCTTCTTCCCACAATGGAATGTGACTCAATGGTGGTGATTCAAGTTCAGGAATGATAGATGTGGGAATCAAAACTGACTCTAAAATATTACCTAAGTCGGGTAACAAAACAGGAGTCAATAATGATTCAGGAATTTGAACTTGATCATTGATTTGAGAATCTAGGTCACATTCAAGTTCTAATTCGGGAAAGGAAAAACTTGCCAAATTATCAGAATTTGAAGTTTCGGCAAGTTTACAAGATGGTACTGAATTAGAAACTTGTTGTTCCAAGCAACTTGATTCGTCGGTTCTAATCGAGTGGTCATCGATATCAGAATCAGCCGGCCGGTGTAAGCATTCCACCATCAAATCTATGTCATGATCACGGGCTAATTTAGCCTCAGTCATGGCAGCTAGCATCCCTTCATAGTCGATAGGTGGATCATATTCTGATTGGACTTGAAAATAGGACGGGTAATCGTGATAAATTTGTGAGTCAGTGGACTCACGTATCATCATGTCTAAAATTGATGGTGATTTTTGCTTGGACTCATTCCTACTCATCATTTCCAAGATAGATGGATTTCTATTCTGAATGGGTGGATCTGAGTATGAATTTTGGGAAGAATGTGGACTAGATGGATATGAAGGACAATTAGGTTGAGAATTAGACTCGGGGGACTCGAAACCCCATGAACTCTGTGACGAGTTGAAATTATTATGAAGATTATAGTCATAAGATGGAGTATGTGGGTTATATTCATTCGGATAAGACCATTCCGGCACACTAGATTGGTCAAAGTTAGGGTATGCCGGGTTGGTAATATCCGAATAATAGTTAGGGGTGTAATATGGATTAAAATCGGAATTATTATTATATGCCATATCACACCAACACAAACAAAACAAAAGAAAACAAACAAATAAACAAACAAAAAAAGAAAAAATCTAACCTAAGTTAAGGTAGACCTATGACCTAGACGACTCCTAACTGGTTAGATCGTCCACGGGAGGTCGGGTGCAGACTTTGACCACAAGTTAATCAGCCAGGTCAGGGCAAGAATGGTGGGAGGTTTTCCGTCAAAGACGTTCCTTAATTAAATAACCACCAATCTTCGGGCTTTCGGCCCTCAATCCCTTTCCTAGACACTGATTTGACAAGAGTCAACTTCCAGCACTTTTCCTCCTTAGGATAATCTCCTATTGAGTCCGAGATGTCCCTAGGGCCAACGTCTACTATTTTTTATGTTAGGCTTGGGTTAGTGAGTGCTCGGGATATGATTTTTGGGCTAAGGAAGGGTGATGAAATCCCCACCTTATCTTGTTAATGGGTTATGCCCTTAAGATGAATTAGTGCAAGTGTACAAGATAAATAGATAAGAATCACTCAAAGCAGAAAATCAACCAAGAGATGAATCCTATTCTACATGCAATGCGTACGTACCTTGCCTCCAGCACTCTTCAACAGTAAATAAAAATAATTGAAAAGACACGTGCCTAATATGCAAACGTCTAATCTACTTTTAACGATTACAACCAATTTTTTACTGTTGATTAAATTAGCAGGTATATGGTGAATAATACAGAAAGTTAAGTACTGCAGAAGCTGTATTTTGCAGAGCTGAAGAGCCTGCAGAAAATTGGTTAGGAGTCAACTCCTTTGTGCCGCGTTTGCGCGGCTTTTGCCGTGGGAACGCGGCACTCTGGAGGGATCCTGGGCTCTGCTTTCTTGAGCAGAGTCCCAGGTCCACTTATATGTCACTGCAGTTGCCAAAATATTGTTTCTTCACCTGTAACCTGCAACAGAAAAGAATAAAGAATAAGTTAATAATTAAAATTTTTTTTTTTTTAGAGATAACTTACCGTCCCTCCCCGGCAACGGCGCCAATTTGTTGACTGAGTTTTCCTGCACAGAAAATAATGAATATTAGATTTAAGAATAGATCGTGCGAGGAATCAGTTCTAATCCGCGGTAGCAGGGCTATGCGGGTCGTGATCCTCAAGGAGGGACTGCGATAGAAGCGTTAAGCAAGTTATACTCTAAAAATTTATCTTTTTTAGTTATTTTGTTAGTCACGATGGTATTTACAATGAGTTGTGGTATTTACAATGGATCGAAGAAAAGAATATGGAGAGAGATGGATTTAATCTACAAAAAAGAAATAAAAAGAAGAAAAGAAAACTTACTTGAGTTGGAGAAAATAAGTGAAAACCTAATACTTTCTACCGTTTTTCGGAGGCGTTGAACGTATGAACCTTGGGATCGAACTCAGTCCGTTGTCGCATTAGGTCATCAAGCCTTGGGCAAGCATGAGTTGATACGCCTCGAGGAGGAGAACATTGCCATGGAATATCGTTGGAACCCCGATCTTCGGTATACTTATGGTTCGGTAATCGCTTGCATGCTCATCACCAATCACAGAGATGAAAAGAGAAAAAGAAATAGAAAACAAGAATAAAAGTAAAACATAGAAATAAGAAACAAAACAAAATAATACCTTTATTGCTTTAATCCATGGCAGAGAAGAGAAGATACATCAGTGTCACCCTCAATATAATCATCTCTCTCTCTCTTTAAAATAAAAAGAAAAGAAAATCTAACTACAAAGGAAGAAACCCTAGAAAAAACCTAACTTTGGCCCTTGGCTCGCCTCTGGACGCTCTGTATGTTGCAATGCAGGTGCTATTTATAGATGCAGAATGCCACAGAGTCCCGGACGAATCTGGCCACAAAATTTGGAATCCGGATAAGGTCAAATTGCCGCGGATCCGCGGCTTTTGCCGCGGTTCCGCGGCAATCTAGTGGCTTCTGGCCACGCGCTTTGGCGCGTGGCCTCTCCTGGTCCGTCCATCTGGGCGCCTCCTTCTAGAATTGTGATCCTGGCCTTTTAATCTGGATTTTCGAGATAACTTGGTAATCAAGTTATTCTTAATTCAGATTTCTTCAAATTTTCTTCCACGAAATTCCTCTCTATCTTGGCCTTTTATCCTCATCCTGCATGTGTTTAGGGTTAGATAGAAGTCTATCCTTCCCTAATCTCTGATATTTGCAACTTTTAGCCCTTGTATTTGCATTTTGACTCTTTGTATTTGCGCTTTGACTCTTGGGCTTCAAATATGCGCTTGGATCTGGGCTTTTGGGCTCTTTAGGCTTTATTTATTGCTAAAATAACAATTCGAGGCCTGCACACAATAAATAATAAAATATTAATAATTGTGCAGAATTAAATGAATAATTATGAAAATGTGATGGTAAATATGATGATAAAAATGCACTTTTGACTACCAATCACACCCCCACACTTATCTTTTTGCTCGTCCTCAAGTAAAAACAAAGAAAAAGAAAAAGTTAATCTAACCTAACTCACTTTCGTAGGAATCACGATTGCACTTAGCACGTGCAACAAGCCGTTAAACCTCTAGGTTACCCTAGAGGACGAGTGTTGTCTCGTGAGGGTTTTCAGCGGATTACACCCACAAAATCCATAAAAAGGAAAATATTTGAATTATTATTGAAGAGACTAAGTAGTCTATAAGTTTTTAGGATCCTCATTTTTATTCATTCCTCAAACCTAGTCTTAATAAAGTCAATTGTTGTCCATTTTAGGTAAGAATTAAAATTGAATTTCTAATATAGTCTTTTTCGTTACCAAAAATCATATGCATCCTTTTGTTTTTACTAGGAACTCCTTAACTTGGACTCTCATGCCTCTTTATTATTTTTATAACATCATCTAATTTTCTTTCGTGTAAGTATCAAGGCTTCTTGAGGCCCTCATACCTAACTAATTGACTATTAGATGTGTTAATATATTTAAGTAATTTTTCCTTAGTTCCCTCAGACTTTCTAATCCACCCATGTAGCGAACTTAAAGTCGATGACTCCTAAACCGGTTGGCTTTAGGGCACCAGGTGAGAAAACACCCCGCGGACTCAAATTCGAGTGAACTAGGCCCCAAAACTAAGGACTTTATTTTATTTACTCACCTTTAGGCATGAATACTTATGCTTCTTGAGGCACATGTATCAGCTTAATTGGTGAATTATTTTTTTTTTTTTCCTTTTTTTTTTTATATATGAGGCACAAGGTCTTTGTCTTAGAATCCTAGATATGCATTTGGTATGCACATTTCATTAAGGTAAAAATCAAGACTAATTATTTATTCAATTTCTCTCCTATACCTAAAAATTTAAACAATTTATTTATTTTGACCAAGTTTTTAGAAATCCTAATCATGATTTTCCTAATTCTTAAAACTAACTTAGATTTCTTTCAAAAAAAATAAGTCAAAATATTTCCTTTTTATAACATTTTTTTTTAAAATTTTTTTTAGCAATTTTTTTTTTTTTTTAGTTTTTACCTATGTTAGTATGTTAGTAAAGCCCACCCCACACTTATCTCATGCATTGTCCTCAATGTATGAATGAATGCATATATGCATGAAACAGAACAAGGGAAGGCGGAAGTTACCTTAGGGTGGTGGTTCCGGAGGTGGTCTAATTGGTCCACGAAATGCGGCCCAATCAAGATAACAGATAATTTGGTGGAACCCACCAGAAACTTTCCTTACATAACCCACTAAAATATATGTATAATCATTTTTAGAATTTTCACCCCATCAAATTTCCAAATTTCATAATAAATTTCAGAGTTAATTGTCTCAACCTCCTTGTCCCAAAATGGAGAATGAAAGGATGGAATTATTGACTTGGACATTATAGGTGCGGGAACGAATACCGACTCAGGGAAGATGCTCAAATCAAGTAAGGGCTCAGGAGTCGGGCTAGGTTCAAGAATTTGGTCCAAGTCAAGAAATTGAAACTCAAGTCCACAATCTTCTTCCCACAATGGAATGTGACTCAATGGTGGTGATTCAAGTTCAGGAATGATAGATGTGGGAATCAAAACTGACTCTAAAATATTACCTAAGTCGGGTAACAAAACAGGAGTCAATAATGATTCAGGAATTTGAACTTGATCATTGATTTGAGAATCTAGGTCACATTCAAGTTCTAATTCGGGAAAGGAAAAACTTGCCAAATTATCAGAATTTGAAGTTTCGGCAAGTTTACAAGATGGTACTGAATTAGAAACCTTTGACCAATCCTTTTATCCCTAACTCTATGGATTGAATCCAAGAATCATGTTAGTTTGGAAACCAAAATTCAATTTCAGCATACCTATTTGAACTTGACCAAACTCCAAGTTTCGAAAATCACATTGACATTTTGGCAAGTTATCCCTTTCCTGAAATTGAAATTAACATGAAAGTGATCCTGAACCTCAAATTGGTAATTTCATTTCACTTTTTGACTCAATAATGACTCTGATATCTTTACCAGATTTTTTTCTCTATTTCGGAGTCAACATTGAATCCTGTTCTAGTACACCCTGAAATTGAATCACCAATATTTTACGATCACATTCTGTTAATGGGAAAAGTGTATGAACATCAATTCTTTGTTTTGGACCCCATTTTTGAACCAATTTTGACTCTTACTTTTGAATTTCGACTTAATCTGAGTCAAATTTCCGAGTCGGTATCGGTTTTTGTTCTTATTCTATTTGAGTCCAAATCAATCATCTCTCAAAATCACACTTCATTGTTGGACAAAGGTGCTGAACAAAATAACTCAAGATTATTTTTGAAAACTGGAAATTGGGTGGGGATAATTTTTTAAATAACATCATTCACTTCATCACTCTTTTTATGGGTTATATTAGAAAGGTTACTGGTGGGTCCTTGCGAATACCACGATCTCTGGATTGGTATATATTTTGTGGACCAGTTAGACCACAATCGGAAGCACCACCATGAGGTAATTTTCGTTCCCTTTCATTTGTTTCATGCATATACACATGCACGATGCATTGAGGACAAAACATGAAATAAGTGTGGGGGATGGTTTACTAACGTTGGTTGTTTTAATTTTTTTCTTTTACACTTTTTTTTAGGAAATATTTAAAATTTTCTTTTGTATAAAAACTCTTTTCTTTTCTTTCTACAAAACTTTTTGAAATAAGAGAAATAGTTTTGATTTTTTTAAAAAAAATTAAGATTATCTTAGGAATTAGGAAAACCTAAAATTATGAAATTTTAAACTGAGTCAAAATAATAGAAACTATTTCTATTATTAGGATGATGAAATATGGATTCATATTAGGATTGAAAGAATTATTGTTGAAATACATTTCACAATTTACAAAACAAACAAACAAACAAACAAACAAATAAAGAAAAAGAAAAGGAAAAAGAAAACAAGCCTATGCAAGGGTTGACTTAGACCTAAACGACTCCTAACTGGTTTGACTGTCCAGGAGGTACCTTGCAGAAATCTGACCACAAGTTAATCGGTCAGGTAAGGGTAAGACTAGTGGGAGGTATCCGTGTCGGAATAACAGGCTTAATTATGCCAAACCACTATTCATTGAGGTTTCGCTTCTCAATCCCCAACCTTTGACACCGATTTGATAAGAGTCAAACTTTAACAGTTTCCTCCTTAGGTGAATCTCTTAAATGAGTCTGAGATGTCTCTAAGGGCCAACGTCTAGCAAATTTTATTTAGGCTTGGGTTGTGTGAATAGGGAGGTGATTTTTGGGTTAAGGAAGACTTCCCTACCTTATCTTGTATTGGGTTTTGCCCTTAAGTCCGATTCGTGCATGTGTGCAATATAGAAAAGAATGAACACACAAAGTGAGTAAATGACCCACGTGTTTGTCCTATGCTATATGCAATGCCATATGTACACCTCGGTCCAGATAACAATAACAGAAAAATAAAATACAGTATATTGGAATGTAAATTGACACTTACCTAGATGCAAATGTCTAAACCATTTTAAAACATCTAATTACTGTATTTTAGTTCTTAAAATTATTACAGTGCATATGTAATATAAATAGAAACTAGCAGCAAAATATAGCAATATACAAGAATTACCCAACCATACAAAAGCAAGTGTGGACTTCTGCAATGCTAAAAATTTGACCTGCACACCAAAAACAAAGAAGAAAAGTTAACAAAAATGTGAGATCAAATCGTTCCCATCTCTGGTAACGGCGTCAAAATTTGATTGCTAAAAAACATGCACAAGAAGAAATAAAAGAGTGATGGCCGATGTTACAGCTTTAGCAATTCTACCGACATCATCTTTAAACATCTCTGGTTAAAGATGATTTGGTATAAAAACAACATCTCTGGCTTGCCTTTCAGCAGCGCTAAGTTTAATGTTTTCAGCCAGACATAGTCACATGTCACTCAACCTCTATGTATGGCCTTCTAATGTTGGACCAGAGTATTAAACAGTTTCTCACATAATCCTTGAAGCGAGACAATGGTGCATTCAAAAATATTGAAATATGTGTCCAAGATTTTCTAATTTGAGTGTAATTTTTTTAAGTAATGCGGCATAGGCAGGCAATTATTTAACACATCTAGGAGTGAAATGTCAATTTTGACTGATTTGACATCTTCTAGCACTTCATCCATCCTAGTCTTATTCTCAATAAAATAGAAGGGCTGAATTATATATTTGGGAAAGTATGCACAGAGTGCATTAAATGCCTCAATGGTTATCTTAAATATGATCCTATGAAAGATTCAGAATGAGAAACATATTCCTTCTGGTTTTGCTACCAACACAGTAGACCTTAAAAGTGTGGCAATTTTGAAATCATCAACCTGACCCTCTTCTTTTCCGTCTATTACATTGACCTCAACCTACTTTTCAAAAGATTGATTATTAGATGGCTCATCAAAAATTAAAATAATCAAATCAAATTTCTTTTTTCAAAGGAAATTCTAGACTTAAGCTCCTCAATACAAATCTTCTCAAAGTTATGATCACACTCATCCTTAAACAATTCTTCATGAAACATACGCTCATCATCCATATATGCATCCTCAACATTATGACCAACATGCTTCAAAGAAGTTGTGTACATTACCAAATCATCTTTAAAAAATTCATCCAAAAATATGGAATCATTGTCAAAGAATTGTTCATTCGGTGGCTCATGGCAAGACAGGATGTCAAGCTCATGGATATCTTCAACATCCTGATCAAACTCTTTAATTTAGTTTAAGTGCAATGATGAGGGCACCGTTGGCTCAAAGGCTAATCACTCTAGTTTTGATGATGACTAACTTATGTAGTTATAGTATTATTATCTTGTTGTGTTTAAGTTTCAGATATCGATCAAGATCTTAGTTGATATTTAGCTTTACTTAAAAATTCGAAGTCAAGTTTGGAGCTAACAGATAGTGATTCAAGAGCTCAACCTTATAGAACATATCAAGCACTCAAAGAGAAGTCTAGCTCGGAGAATCAAATTTGGATCAAGTCTACTTGGAGAAGAAGATCTATAAGAGTACTTGAGTCTAGAGTTCGTGAGTTTAGATCTCTTGTAAAGAATAGATTAGTTTTGATTGCTCAAGCTTACACATGCACACAAAAGTGGTTTCAATTTAACCGGTTTACGTTTCGTATTTTGCTTTTCATCAAAAACAAGTTCATGTCATTTTATTTGTATATCCATTTACTATTGAACGTCAAATATGTTTGAACAAACTTGTTTTTCTATTTAAGAAATTTTGGTAAAACTACTTTTCATTTTAAAAGTTTGGTTTTCAGAAAATACGATTTTGATTTTTAGATTGAATTTCTATATCTCAAAAATAGGTCCACATGTTTGTAATATGTGTTGATTTTTTATCATAAATATTTGTACTTCATTATATTTACATGAATTTATTTTTGAGAAATTTATTGTGATTTATTGAAATTTAATTGGGTTTCAAAAGTTCATTTAAAAAATCTCAAAAATGTGGTTTTTGGGCCGAGCTAGTCGACCGCAGAGCTCATTTACTCTGCCGGTCAACCGCATGGTCGACCTAAAAGTACACATAGAGGGGGGTGAATAGGTGTATGGCTAATCTAATGACAAACGATGCGGAATTAAAAATAAATTACAACACACTTAGTGTAACCAAAGAGTGTAACCGAATTCCCGATGAAAGGCTCTGAACTAACTCCTCTAAATTCCTCTAAATAAAAGTTGAGGTGCTATATGAAGCTCTCTTGGTTCAACACAAGTATGGCACACAATTAAAACCAAGCATATATATGATATGAACAATATGATGCAATGCACAATAAAAGAGAGAGACTTTAGAGATAATGGATTAAACGCAAATGCCGAGATATGTTTCGAGGTTCGAGCCACTGCTCTACGTCCTCTCCTTCATACAGAAGGATTTCTACACAAGAGGCAAGGCATAACAGCAATCACCTCTCACTGGAGGGATAAGGCACTAAGCCAAGCAAAGATCATCACTACACTTAGAGGGATAGGCTCAAAGCCAAAACTACAACAATCACTTCTACACTTAGAGGGATACCAACACAACCTTCACAATCACCTCTACACAAGAGGGAATAACAACAAATACAAGAAAGTTACAACACTTGGTAATCTCAAAGACCACAAACTAATTTTTCTCACTAAAACAAGATCCTAATAGATAGGATAGATAGATAGCTCAAGTGTGAGAAATCAAGGTGTTTGGAAATTAAAACACAAAGAAAGATACTTGGGAAAACAATTAGAATATGATAGAAATGAAGACCAAAACCAGTATCCTAAATACTCTATTTTTCTTTGAATTTTCTAACCCTTGAAAACAAATAAAGATAAATCCTTTTTAGCCCAAAAACTCTTTTAAAACTTGTAGCTAAAACGCTTAAGAAGATGAAAATTTTTCCTCTTGAAAAACTTAATCAAAACAGCTCAAGGGGATGGGTATTTATAACCTAATCCAAAAACTGGCCGTTGGGCCAAGACAGCAGAAAATTTTTGCTGTCGGTCGACCGCCCGATCGACCGGTCAACGGTAATTTTTCTGACCGTTGAGCCACCGGTCGACCGCCCGGTCGACCGAGGCCTGGATACAGAGAGCAGAGCTCTCTGCCGGTCGACCGCCCGGTCGACTGAGACCTGGATACAGAGAGCAGAGCTCTCTGCCGGTCGACCGCCCGGTCGACCGGGGCCAGATCCAGAGAGCAGAGCTCTCTGGCGGTCGACCAGGTCGGTCGACCAGCCCTCCAGCCTAAATGGCCTGTGCATGTTTGTGCACATCGGTCGATCGACTTCTGTCTCGGTCGACCGTCCGGTCGACCGGCAGAAGGCTAGGTCACGCTATTTTATAGGGATTAAAATTTGTCTTTTTACCTTCAAGAAAATCTCATAAAATCACATAAATTCCATAAAAATAAGTTCTTATAAGATCTTTGAAATACAAATATGTGTGACTAAAATTCAACACATATTACAAACAATTTGAACCATTTTTGTGATATTGAAATTTGGCTTAAACACAAAATCTGTATTTTCCTAAACTTTGATTTTTGAAATGGAAAACCATTTTCTCCAAAACTCATGTAAGTACAAAAACATGATATAAAAACATGATATTGAAACAAATTTGAAGCATATTGTATATGGAACGAATCCAATATACATGTAAGATATATATCTATATTTTTGATATGAAAACCAAAAGCGGTTAAACCGAAAACCAAACATTTAAACTTATGTGTGTATGTGAACTTAAGCATATCAATACTATTTACCTTTACACAAGATCTAAACAAACTAAACTAAACAAACTGAAGTCTTCTTGTAGAACTCCTTCTCCAAGTCGACTCGATCCAAACGCGATCCAACGAGCTTGACTCAACCGAGTGCTAGATGTGACTTGATGCGCGAGCTCTTGAATCAACACGTGTTAGCCTCAAAACTCCTTTGTTGAAGTTAAACACCAACTAATATCTTGGTCAATCACTGAAACTATTTAAAGACAAGATTATTAGTAAACTATAACTACATTAGTTAATCATCATCAAAACTAGAGTGATGGGCCTCTAGGCGCCAACAATCTCCCCTTTTTTGATGATAACAAAACTCATAGAGTTATATATGCATGGATTAAAGTTAAGCTTCATAGAAGCTCCACTTGAAGCTCCACTTTAACTCATGCATAGCAATAAACATAAAGATATTCAATTAAATGCGTAAACCAAACAACACATATATGCATAAAACAAGAAGAGAAACATGCATATGTAAAACTCTCAAAATTCTTCTCCTCCTTTTGTATAAAACAAGGAAATGAAATAAACATGCATATATAAATCTCCAAATTTTTCTCCCCCTTTTTGTCAAATCATCAACAAAAGGGGCACAAATAAACTCTCAAAAAAAATTTCTCCTCCTTTTTGTCAAATCAAACAATAAAGATATATATGTAATATATATTCATGAAGAAGAGAAACGTGAAGTTAACTCCCCCTGTATACATGCATTACATGAAAAAGAGATGACTAAACCCTAATCACATAAAGCATAATATACAATGTATAAAAGGAGTTGTGAAGCTCCTCCTACACACGTGTAAGACATAGAGAGGAGAGGTCAAGCTCCTCAATATGAGATACACTTAACATGAATCTATATATAGAGAAGATGTTAAGCTTTCCTTGCATATAAGTAATACGTATCAAAACAATATGATACCAATTGAAAATATACCAATTTATGATAAAGGTATATATCGAAACATTATGATACCAATTTATAATATCAATTGAAACTAAACATAAATTTTAAGATACCAATTGAAAATATCTTGTAAATTTTTGATACTAATAGAAAATGAAACATTTTATGTTTTTGATACCAATTGAAAAATATATATTGTAAATTTTGATACCAATTGAAAGTAAAAACCAATTGAAAATACAAACCACATTTTTGGTAAATACAAATTATTTTGCAATAAAGATACCAAATTGAGAATAATACCAATTTGAGATTATTGATACCAATACTAAAAATATTAGCATATAACAAAATAAAATATTTTTTAATATAAAGAATGGGAGTAAGATACCAATTGAAAATAAAACTGATTGAAAAACATGAATTTTCTCCCCCTTTATGAAATACTAATAAAAACGATGTATAAGCTTGTATAAAATACCAATTGAAAAATAATTGACATTAAGGAGTAAATCAAGCTTACCATAAACATAATTTGTGCTTTAAAATGTAAATATATAGTAAGCACAATCAAATCACATATATATGTATGAAAATGTAAATACCAATCGAAATTGATACTATTTGAAGTTAGATGCATACATATATAGAAAACGCATATAAGTATACAAAGAAAATGTCATTGTGATACCAATTGAAAATATAATGAGAATCAAATGTATAATTCGTACTACCTCCCTTTCATGCACAGGTTAAAAAGATATTCAATAAGAGCATACAAGGCATGGTCGCTCATCCATCCGCCCTTTGAAGGAAGGGGTTTTCAAAATAGGATTTGAAAATAATTTAACATGTTTGAAAACTCTTCCAATTGAAGAATAATGACTAGTTTAAAGATAATATTTGAAAACTAGTACAAAATTCTTCAAGTAAGGAATAAAACATAAAAATCACCGAAACTAAATATACTTCAAGGTATATGTATGTTTAGTTAAAACTAAAAGTATACATACATAACCCAAACACAAATGAGTCCATAATAGAATTTGCATGAAAAGCAAGTGACTCAAGGGTATACATGTATATCTAAAGTTTTAAACAAAATTAACATATACACGAAGTTAAACACATTATCATAAAAACATGTCCAAAAATAGGGAATACAAGTTATAATGTAAGAATCATTATAACTAGGCTATACTAGTACATCTAATGGGTACAAATGAGCAATTTAAGCACAAACATATAAGAATCAAATGTGGCTCATTAGTTGTACAAGTATATATACAAGTCTTAATGAAAACTACATCTAAACATATAATCAAAACCATGAAGCATAAAACAAAACATAAACCAATATGATCATTATGTAAATGCGCATGTCTTTAGAGCTGTGATATACACACTAGCTATAGTAAAGTGAGAACACAAAAATATAAATTCATATAAACATGGGTGTATCTCAAAGACTATATATGCATATCATTAATCTAATTTACATTGCATTTATCATAATAATCATGAAAAACTAAAACATGCTAAAAATTAATAATCTAAAAGCATTTAAACATAAATAAGGAGTTAGAGATAGTTACCAAAACCATTAGGACTAATCTCTAGATCTTCAAACTATGGTGGTCCTCCCACCAAACTTTCTTGAAGGTGATGCATTCAAAGTAGTGTCTATTAAGTACAAAAGTATCCACCATCAAGGCACCAATGTCCTCACGTCAAGTGAGAGCCCACATCTACATCAAATAAAATGGAAGTGGATTTTGGTACCCAACTCTATTGGGTCTATGGGGGTTAGCACCTTTCCTAACCCAAACAAATTTATTTGCAAAATTTGAAGTATTTAGTCTATCATAACAAAATTTTGCAAGGTGGCCCTTACGTCCACAATGTGTACATGTGTACACATGAGCATACATGGTGTTATGTGTATGAACGTGAGAAGCATGTATATGTCGTGGTTTGTGTGCATACATAGGAGGAGCATGTCTCTTGTGAAATATGGATTCCAACCGTATGTGGTTCATGGCACATTGGCTCAAAGTGGAGCCCAAACAATCAACACTCTTCTTTAACATACATATATCATTTTCAATGTTAGAAGAAGTGGAGCATGAAATATGTTTGTTAATAGAGGATGAATCTATAGTAGCATGACAAATATGTGAATCAATATCATTTTTCAAAGATTTATTTTCATTAGAAACACCTTTCAATTCTTTTGAAATTAAATCAATTTTATTTTTTAAAGAATTGTTTTCTTTTATAACAAAATCAAGTTTTGAAGACAAGGCATTATTTTTCTTCACAACATCCTCACAGTCATTTTTACTTTTCAAAATTTTATTTCCATTTAAGGCAATGTCAAGTTAGGATTTCAATGAGTCCCTTTCAATTGAATTCTTATCTCTCTCTTGCAAAATAATATCAAGTTTTGATCTCAAATCCTTATTTCCTTTATTTAATATAAAGCTTTTCTTTTTCAAAACTTGGTATTTTTAAAGCAATTCACAAATAATGGAAAGCTCTTCATTTAATGTATCGGCATCCATACTATCATAATCATCATTAGAAAAACTAGCACAATCATCTAGATGAGTTTCTGAATTTACCTTAAGGGAGTCATTCCCTTGGACCATGTGGCAAGCTTTGCTCGGATTCCTCCTCACTAGATTCCTCCTCCACAAATTTCGTCGTTTGTAAGGCGGAAGAGGTCAAAGTGTTCCACCCTGCAAAAGCGGAATCACAATGAGAAATCATAGACAAATATTCTTTGCTTAATGTTTGCCTAAGTGCCTCTAGGGCTTGTGCATTGGCCTCTATATGCTTGCTATTATCAAGATAAGATTTCTTGGTAGCGGTAAGGTGAACATGCATACCTAGGGTTTTAAGGTACATGGACATCTTAACTTTTCAAACATCAGTGTTGGAAGTATCATACATGGAGGGGTCAAGAAATCTATGAGTATAAACTAGATGTGTGCAAATGCAAATACTAGATTAGCAAACTAAGATTTAACTCCTAGGTGGTTAAACATAATATCATGAGCGTAGACTCTGATACTAATTGAAAGTTCACCTAGAGGGGGGTGAATAGGTGTATGGCTAATCTAATGACAATTGATGCAGAATTAAAAAAAATTGCAACACACTTAGTGTAACCAAAAAGTGTAGCCGAATTTCCGGTGAAGGGCTCTGGACTAACTCCTCTAAATTTCTTTAAATAAGAGTTGAGGTGCTATATGAAGCTCTCTTGGTTCAACACAAGTATGGCACACAATAAAAACCATACATATATATATGTATGATATGAACAATATGATGCAATGTACAATAAGAGAGAGAGAGAGAGAGAGAGTTTAGAGATAGTGGATTAAACGCAAACACCGAGATATGTTTCGAGGTTCAAGTCACTGCTATATGTCCCTACCTTCACACAGAAGGATTTCCACTAATGCGTCCACACAGGACTTCCCATATAGGGAACCTTCCCTAAGAATTTGGATAATACAAATTTAGAGTACACAACTCCTCTCTCCAACAAATACAACCTCTACACAAGAGGCAAGGCACAACAACAATCACCTCTCACTAGAAGGATAAGGCACTAAGCCAAACAAAGATCATCTCTACACTTAGAGGGATAGGCTCAAAGCCAAAACTCCAACAATCACCTCTACACTTAGAGGGATACCAACACAACCTTCACAATCACCTCTATACAAGAGGGATAACAACAAATACAAGAAGATTTCAACACTTGGTGATCTCAAAGACCACAAACCAATTTTTCTCAACAAAACAAGATCCTAATAGATAGGATAGATAGATAGCTCAAGTGTGAGGAATCAAGGTGTTTGAAAATCAAAACACAGAAAAATACTCGGGAAGACAATTAGAATAGATAGAAATGAAGATCAAAACCAATATCCCAAATACTCTATTTTTCTTTGAATTTTTCAACCCTTAAAAACAAATAAAGATAAATCCTTTTTAACCCAAAAACTCTTTTAAAACTTGTAGCTAAAACACTTAGAAGATGGGAATTTTTGCTCTTGAAAAACTTGATCAAAATAGCCCAAGGGGATGGGTATTTATAACCCAATCTAAAAACTAGCCGTTGGGCCAAGACAGCAGAAAATTTCTGCTGTCAGTTGACCGCCCAGTCGAATGGCCAACGGTTATTTTTCTGACCATTGAGCCGCCGGTTGACCGCCCGGTCGACCGAGGCCTGGATACATGATTGCTAAAATGAAAGAACAATCAAAGAGTTAAGAATTTACCGTGTAGCTTGTGGCTAACGGGTCGTGTCCACGAGGAGGAATGCGATGGAAGCTTTTCGGTGATTCATTTAAAAACAAAGAATTGTGTTCGTATTTTTTAGTTGAAAAGAGAATGGAAAGAAGGAGATGATTAAAAGAGAAATTGCAACTTTTAGAGAAGGCTTTGGAGAAGGTGATTTAAAAAGATCGAAAATTGTTTTGTTAATTATAATAAGGAAGAAAATCTGGGCTCACTATCTCACTACTCAATTGTTCATTCTTCTATTGAAATCCTAATGCCTCAACTGGATCATAGGCAAAACTTAAAGTTTAGAAAGTTTAAAGTAAAGCACATAAGATGAATGGAAGAGTTCACTCTTTTCTTTAAGAAATCGTTTTGAATCGGATGTTAAATCATCAAGCGCGAAGAAACAAGTATGAAATAAAAACAGTTCAAGAAACGTTCTTAAAAGAAGTACGAGTTTAAAAATCTAAACCCATCCTCATGTGCCTTCAAGAACACTTTCAAGAAGAAAGGCTTTAAGTAAAGCATGCTAATGATTCATTGGGTCTTTTTCATTAAAATCAGAGGAGAAGAAAAATTGAAGAGAGGTACAATAGTGAGCCCAAAAAACCGATCTAGCTACTCATGGAAAACAAAGAAGAAAGCAAGTAAATAATGCACGACATACCGAAATAAGAGTGGAAGAAAATGTGGCTCGATTCTTGGATTGCTGTCACTTCAATCTTCAAGTACAAGCACTCAATTCCTCTCTCACAAGTATTTATACTGGACTACAAATTAACAAACAAAAATACAACTTTTGTGCTAGCTAACAAGAGCCTAAATTCTTAGAAAATAAATACAAATTCTAATCCTAGTCTTCGCTCTCTTTTGCTTTGCTGAAACTAGTATTTATAGGGAAAAACCAAAAGGGGGGAATCCCGGGAAGATTGGGGGAGCAAACGCTCCCCCAACTGATGTAACAAGGCCGCGAAAACGCCACTTGGGCTGCGTTTCCGTGGCCCTGGAGTGGCCAGGTGGCCACACCCAGTTGGCTAGCTCCCCTGGTTTGGTAAATTTCCTGTATCTTCTTCTGGTTTTCTTGTTTCTGCTCTAAAAGTTGACGAAACAGCCTTTGATTGTTAGGCTACAACTGCTTGATTCAGGGAGGATTCTTCTCAACCTCTTGATATGCCAAGATTTTGCCCTGATTCCTTGATGTCGAATTTATTCTGAATTAAATCAGAATTTGGTGGGCTTTTGGGTTTGTTTCTCTCTTTTTCTTTTAGCACTTGGGCCTACATTTAACAAAGAAAAAGAAGACTTAGGATTTATTAGCTAAAAAGTATAGTAGTTGACAATATAAATGCAATATATGTGACTAATCACACCCCCACACTTATCTTTTGCTCGCCCTCGAGCAAAACATCAGACTAATTCTAATCAATTATTAGACCACTTTCGCAGGTCACTCGATTGCACTGAGCATGTGCAACAAGCCGTTAAACCTCTAGGTTACCCCTAGAGGACGAGTTTTGTCCTGTGAGGGTTTTCAGTGGATTGCACCCACAAAATCCATAAAGAAAGAGAAAAAGTTAGTATTTTCGTAAAGCATTTTGAATAGAGAAAATATTTGAAATATATTTGTAAGGCTTTAAGTAATCTTTAAGTTATAGGAATATCAAATTTTTCAATCCGAAACTCAGTCTTTATTCAAAAACATGTTATCAATCAAAGTAAGGAGTCAAATTGTACTTCTCATCTAGTCTATTAATTTACCCTGAGTCGTATGCACTATCGTGACTGTGAAGTTGACTAAGGGTTCTTTAACATTAACTCCTATGCCTTATTTATATTTATTTTTGGTGGAATTTATTCCTCAATTTCATTAGGCTTTCTAATCTGCCCATGTAACGAGCCTTCAGTCGGTGACACCCAAACCGGAAAGTTTTAGGGCACTAGGTGAGAAAACACCCCTAAGGACTTAAACACTCGAGCAAATAAGGCCACGAAAACAAGGTTTTTATTTATAAGATGTACCCTTTTTAGGCGTGAATACTTATGCTTCTTGAGGCATAAATACCCAACTTAATCAGAGGATTTATATATATACTTTTTTTCTCAAACTTATCTAATTATCTTTTGCACAAATACTAAGCCTTGCTTAGGCCAAAGCACCTAACTAATCAATAATTAGATTTGTTTATGTTTTTTTTTCATAATATTTTTTTTATAAGGCATAAGAGTCTCTGTTTTTAAACCCTAAGTGTGTAAGTGTAGTGTGCATATTTCATCAAGATAAATATCAAGACTAAATTACTTTCACAAATTTTCTTCCTAACCCTAAACATCAAACAAGTCATCTTATTTTGACCAAGTGTAAGAAATCCTAATTATGATTTTCCTATTCCTTAAAATTGACTTAATTTTTTACAAAAAATATATCAAAATATTGTTTTTACCTTTCAAAAAGTTTATATATATATATATACAAATATATTTTTTTTTCAAGTTATAGTAGTCATCATGTTAGAACCCTAACCCTCCCCCACACTTATCTCATGCATTGTCCCCAATGTATGAAAGAAATGTATACACGCATGAAATGAAATGTAAAAGAGGTGCATATATTATACAGAAATATGTACAACATCAAGTTTCTCCCACACCTAGATCTTTTTCGGTCTTATCCCTCTAGCTCTCTTCCCATCATTCCAATGGGTCCTCTTTATAGGGCACAGTGGGGAGGCCAATTGTTTTGTCATTTTAGCTTCCTGCCTCCCCAGTCTCACCTTCTTTAGGTGTTTCTTCCTCATAATGCTACAATCATTATTCTAAAATTTATCACCACCACCCTTCTCAGTTGGAACTTCTTCATTATGAATGACTAGGAATTCTAACTCAGTTCCATAGATCTCCTCAAAGCTTAAGTCAACACTTTCCCTTGGAAATGTATAATTAACCAAATGATCCCTAGTTGGTTCATCCAAACACATGAGTTCTTCTTCGAAAAGGTTTTCAAAGAGTATGTCAATCAGAGGTTCTTGAACTATATTCTCATGCGATACATTATTGGTTGGCTCATCAAAAGTGAAGATATTCAAATCAAATTTTCCCATTTTAAAGGGTACTCTAACATTAGGATCTCCGACATATGCCTTCTCATCAAGATAATCGCCTTCATTTAGTAATTCACTAAGAAACAGCGACTCATCTTCTATATCTTCACTTTCTTCATCACAACTATTTTCAACAAAATTTACCTCAAATGTTTGATCTCTTATCCTACGAGGTTGTTTTTCAAGGTTGAAGACATTGACTTCTCTAGTTATGTCCCCAAAAGTTAACCTCATGGACCCATTCCTACAATTGATGATGGCATTGACAGTAGCAAGGAATGGTCGTCCTAGGATAACAGGAGTTTGAGCCCTATGATTGGAGTTAGACACAGGTTGTGTCTCAAGAACTATGAAATCAACAGGGTAAATAAACTCTCCAACCCAGATAAGGACATCATTAATCTCCCCTTTTGGAACTTTCACTGAACGGTCAGCCAGTTGGATAGTGACTCGAGTTGGACTAAGATCGCTCAACCTGAGTTGTTGATAAATTGAGAATGGAAGCAAGTTGATACTTGCCCCCAAGTCAAGAAGTGCACGACTAATCTCAGCTTGTCCTATTGTGCAGGCAATGGTTGGACTACCTGGATCCTTGTACTTGACAGGGATCGGACCCGATAGTAGCCCACTAATGTTAGTGGCTAAAAAGACCTTTTTTGGTACATTAGTCTTTCTCTTCTTGGTGCACATGTCCTTAAGAAACTTAGCATAAGATGGGACTTGTTGGATGGCATCAAGAAGTGGCACATCTATCTTCACTTGATTAAAGATCTCAATTATCTTATCCATGTGTGAATTTTGCTTATTTTCAGCCTATTAGGAAATGGTGCTATAGGCTGGTGCACATGACTGGTTGACTTATCTTTTTCAGATTCATCAAATTTAGGAGGAGTGGGATTAGATGAGGTGGATGCTGAAGTGTGATTGTGCTGACTAGGATTAGGTGGTGTTGACACTTGCTTATCAACTTTCTTTCCCGATCTCAATATATGAACAGCATTACATTGATTCAGTGATTGATCCTCAACCAAATGAGCTTGTTGTGAATTCCTAGGATTCATAATTGGTTGACTGGGTAAGGTACGCTTTTGCCTCTCATGTTGTGGGTTGGCTAACTGGCTCATTTGACCCTCTAGCCTCTGTATTGTTTGCATGAGGGAATCCTGGTTCTTCATGTACCTTTCCATGTTTCTCTCAAAATCAATAATTCTCCTTTCAAGTTAAGGATTCTGGAAGGAGAATTGTGGAGCTTGCTTGGAAAAGTTCTGTTGATAGTTTGAAAAATTGTTGGGAGAATTTTGAGGGTGATTGGAAAAGTTGGGTTGATGATTGAAAGAATTATTGGAATGATGGAAGTGGCTTGCATGGTTTGACCGTGGGTGGTCATTATTTTGATGGCTCCATGAGAAATTGGGGAAATTTCTCCAACCAGGATTGTACGTTGGAGCGTAAGGATCATTGTTCAGCCTTGAGAAGGCCGCATTCATCGGTTCAGGAAAATGTTGGTGAGCTTGAAATACAGGACACTCCTCAAACACATAATTCATGGCCTAATAGTAAGTATAACACGGAGTTGGAAATTGGTTTGGGCTGATTTGATTGACTGGACTTGGTTCCTTAGTTTCTAGAGCTTCCAGTCTTCTCGCTAGGTTAGCTAACTTAGCCTCGTTAGCTAAGGATGATTCAATCGAATGGAGACCTCCTTTTGAAGAGATAGAGTTTAGATTTCTAGAGCTTTCACTAGTAGGTTCCCATTGGATGGTCTTTTCAGCTAGATTCTCATATAAATCCCATCCTTCATGCTCATCCTTCTGCAAGAATCCCCTTTGGCACATGCTTTCTAAGAGGGTCTTGGTCGAGTAGTCTAAACCGTCATAAAGAATTTGGCACTGTCGCCATTTCTTTATTCCATGATGAGGACATTGGACAAGGAGGTCTTTGAAGCGTTCAAAGTACCTCCAAAACGGTTCACTAGGTTCTTACTTGAACTACATGATGTTTTTCCTAACGAGATCGGTCTTGTGGATTGGATAGAATTTCTTCAAGATGACCTTGATGAAACCATCCCAAGATGTGATAGAGCCGGCCGTTAAGCTGTAGAGCCATTTTTTGGCTAGGTCCTTAAGAGCAAATGGGACAAGCCTCAACCTAATAGTATCATCTGCAAGGTGTGGGATTTTCATCATTAAGCATACTTCCTCAAATTCTCTTATGAAGAAATAAGCGTCTTCGGACTCTAAGCCATGGAATTTAGGAAGTGTATTGATGAACTGTGGCTTAAGCTCAAAGTTGTGATCACCAACCGATGGAAGTTGGATGCAGGATGGAAGTGATGTTCTAACAGGATAAAACCTATCCTGCAAAGATGTCGGTCGATCCATAACCGAATTTGGTCTTGTTTCAAACTTGGGTGGTAATGTGTTTCTAGTTAACCTAGATGAATTAGGGTCTCTTGATCACACTTGCATACACAAACACAATCACAAACAAGTTCACCAATAGTCAAGAAAAGAAAACAACCAAGCCTAGTCTAAGGTAACCTTGATCTAGACAACTCCTAACTGGTTGATTGTCCACTGGAGGTATAATGTAGACTTTGACCACAAGCTAATCAGCCAGGTCAGGGTGAGATTGGTTGGAGGTTATCCGTCAAAGACATTCCTTAATTATGTAACCACCAATTTTCGGGCTTTCGGCCCTCAATCCCCTTCCTAGACACTGATTTGGCAGGAGTCAATTTTCAACACTTTCCCCCTTAGGATAATCTCCTAGTGAGTTCGAGATGTCCCTAAGGCCAACGTCTATCAGATTTTACTTAGGCTTAGGTTGTGCGTGCTTGAAGATGGTTTGTGGGCTAAGGAAGGGTAATGACTTTCCCACATTATCTTGAATTGGGTTTTGCCCTTGGAGTTAATTGTGCAAAGTGTGCAAGATATAGAAAAGTAGCATTCAATACCTTGTCTCCAGCTCTCTTCAACAGTAATTGTAAAGTAAACGTAATTAGACAAATGCCTAGAATGCAAGTCTAAACGTTTTTTAAGCAATTAACAATCACTCAAATTACTGTTGGATTAAAACAGGGATGGTGGATAGCAGATATAGCAAGAATATAACATACAAAAACTTAATTTTTTTGCGAGCAATATGTCCTGCAAAAAGAGTTTTAGTAGTCCAATGAATTTTTCAATTTTTGCAACGCAATTTCTTGAAATTCTGTTTCCTACTTTCGAGTGTAGGGGCACAGAATTTGCAAGTCTTCTCTTGCAAAGCTTGAATGCTAGTTCTGAATCTTCAAGTCCCTGAAACAACACACAAAACTTGTTAAAAAAACAAATACACCGTTCCCTCCCCGGCAACGGCGCCAAAAATTGATTGCTAAAATGAAAGAACAATCAAAGAGTTAAGAATTTACTGTGTAGCTTGTGGCTAACAGGTCGTGTCCACGAGGAGGAATGCGATGGAAGCTTTTCGGTGATTCGTTTAAAAACAAAGAATTGTGTTCATTTTTTTTAGTTGAAAAGAGAATGGAAAGAAGGAGATGATTAAAAGAGAAATTGAAACTTGGAGAAGGTGATTTAAAAAGCTCGAAGATTATTTTGTTGATTATAATAAGGAAGAAAATCTGAGCTCACTATCTCACTACTCAATCGTTCATTCTTCTATTGAAATCCTAAATGCCTCAACTGGATCATAGGCAAAACTTAAAGTTGATTTTAGAAAGTTTGAAGAAAAGCACATAAGATGAATGGAAGAGTTCACTCTTTTCTTTAAGAAATCGTTTTGAATCGGATGTTAAATCATCAAGCGCGAAGAAACAAGTATGAAATAAAAACAGTTCAAGAAACGTTCTTAAAAGAAGTACGAGTTTAAAAATCCAAACCCATCCTCATGTACCTTCAAGAACACTTTCAAGAAGAAAGGCTTTAAGTAAGACATGCTAATGATTCATTGGGTCTTTTTCATTAAAATCAGAGGAGAAGAAGAATTGAAGAGAGGTACAATAGTGAGCCCAGAAAACCGATCTAGCTACTCATGGAAAACAAAGAAGAAAGCAAGTAAATAATGCACGACATACCAAAATAAGAGTGGAAGAAAATGTGGCTCGATTCTTGTATTGATGTCACTTCAATCTTCAAGTACAAGCACTCAATTCCTCTCTCTCACAAGTATTTATGCTGGACTACAAATTAACAAACAAACAAATAACTTTTGTGCTAGCTAGCAAGAGCCTAAATCCTTAGAAAATAAATATAAATTCTAATCCTAGTCTTCGCTCCCTTTTGCTTTGCTGAAACTAATATTTATAGGGAAAAACCAAAAGGGGGGAATCTCGGGAAGATTGGGGGAGCAAACGCTCCCCCAACTGATGTAACAAGGCCGCGGAAACGCGGCTTGGGCCACGTTTCCACGGCCCTGGTGTGGCCAGGTGGCCACACGCAGTTGGCTAGCTCCCCTGGTTTGGTAAATTTCCCGTATCTTCTTCTGGTTTTCTTGTTTCTGCTCCAAAAGTTGACGAAACAGCCTTTGATTGTTTGGCTTCAACCGCTTGATTCAGGGAGGATTCTTCTCAACCTCTTGATATGCCAAGATTTTACCCTGATTCCTTGATTTCGAATTTATTCTGAATTAAATCAGAATTTGGTGGGCTTTTGGGTTTGTTTCTCTTTTCTTTCTTTTAGCACTTGAGCCTACATTTAACAAAGAAAAAGAAGACTTATTAATAGGTTTTATTAGTTAAAAAGTATGGTAGGTGACAATGTAAATGTAATATATGTGACTAATCAATACAGAGAGCAGAGCTCTCTGCCGGTCGACCGCCCGGTCGACCGGGGCCAGATCCAGAGAGCAGAGCTCTCTGGCGGTCGACCGGGTCGGTTGACCGGCCCTCCTGCCTAAATGGCATGTGCACATCGGTCGACCAGATTGGTGGACCGACTTCTGCCTCGGTCGACTGTCCGGTCGACCGGCAGAAGGCCAAGTCACTCTATTTTATAAGGATTAAAACTTGTCTTTTTACCTTTAAGAAAATCCCATAAATTTCACAAAATTAAGTTCTTATAAGATCTTTGAAATACAAATATGTGTGACTAAAATTCAACACATAGTACAAACAATTTGAACCATTTTTGTGATATTGAAATTTGGCTTAAACACAAACTCAGTATTTTTCAAAACTTTGATTTTTGAAATGGAAAACCATTTTCTCCAAAACTCATGAAAATACAAAAACATGATATTGAAACAAATTTGAAGCATATTGTATATGGAACGAATCCAATATACATGTAAGATATATATCTATGTTTTTGATATGAAAATCAAAACCGGTTAAACTGAAAACCAAATATTTAAACTTCGTGTGTATTTAAACTTGAACATATCAATACTATCTACCTTCACACAAGATCTAAACAAACTAAACTAAACAAACCAAAGTCTTCTTGTAGAACTCCTTCTCCAAGTCGACTCGATCCAAACGCGATCCAACGAGCTGGACTCCAACCGAGTGCTAGATGCGATCTTGACGCGCGAACTCTTGAATTGCGTGTTAGCCTCAAAACTCTTTTGTTGAAACTAAACACCTACTAATATCTTGGTCAATCACTGAAACTATTTAAACACAAGATTATTAGTAAACTATAACTACATGAGTTAATCATCATCAAAACTAGAGTGATGGGCCCTGGGCCAACACGACCGAGATGCACAGACATGCCCATGTGACGTGAGCTCGGTCAACCGATCAATTGACCACAGAAGAGATCAGCCGACTGACCGACTGAGTTTGTAGAGCTCTTGGATTTTCTCGGTCGACCGGTCGGCCGACCGTTCTGCTGTTTTGCTCGACGCTTTTTCAATATTTTAGCCATAACATTTATTCTGATATTAAATCCATATAATTCAAATTTCATTACAAAGATAACTTCCGTGGCTATATTTTTTATTCAATGATAATTTTCTGATTCAAATGATAAAGATGTCAAATATTAGTTGGAAGTCAATTTATATTCTAAAAACAGTTTACAATTTCTGATTTGACACCTTTCAGTATTTTGATCTTAACATTTTACTATAACATCATATCAATTTTATTTAAGAGTCACTAGAAAGAAGAATTAAAGATAGACAAACTCTTCCTGTATTCTTATTTCCAAATTCGAACATTTTAGACCTCAAAATATGCTCAAAGTTGACCTATTACATAAACTGGTCTTTGATCGGTCAACCGACCAGTCGACCTCCAGACTCCAGTGGTCAAAAATTTGACCGTTGGATGGTCGACTGGCCACTCGACTGACAGGCCATTTCTAGCACTTTTTAACCATAATGACTAGTTTTTCTTGAGGCTGTATATATGGGTTTTTTGGTGAGTTTTGAAAAAGTTTTTGAAGGGAAATATTTCCTACATTTACAAAGTTTTTAAGCAAAGTTTTTAAAGAATTTTTGAGCTCAAAATCCATATCTCTATTTGGCTTTAAAAGTTTTGAAAAATCAAAGAAAATAAGTTTTGAGAATTTCTTGTTTCAAGTTTAAAATTTCTGTATAATTCAAGAAGTTTTCCCAAGTGTTTTTTTTTGTTCTTCACTTTCAAAATCTTTGTTTTCTCATAAGCTTGAGTTATTCATTGTAAAATCTATCCTCTAGGATCTTCTATTGTGAGAGGCATTGTTTGTAATCTTTGCGGTCACCAAGTGTTGTACCCTTATTTTTTTCTTTGGATTTGTGGCTTGGCTTTGCTTTGTGCCTATCTCTTGCGTAGAGATTGTTGGCTTTATGCCTTGGCTTTGTGCCTCCTCTTGTGTAAAGAATTGGGTTTATATCCTTTGTGGAGTTTTTTAGTAGAGATACTAGAAATCCTTATGCGGTGAAGGAGGAGATTAGGGCTTGATGCTCGAACCTCGAAACATATCCTTGTATTTGTGTTTGACTCTCTCTCTAATCTCTACTCTCTTTATATCTCACATTGCTATTATTGTTCATCCATACATGCTTGATATTTTGCTTACACTTATACCATTCCAAGAGAGCTATTGAAGTACCTCAACTCTTAATCTAGAGAAACCTTGAGGAGAAGTTCTAGAGCCCTTTACCGAAAATTCAGCTTCACTCTTTGAATATCACTTGTGTCTAATTTTGTTAGTGTAAAACTATTTTAATTCTGTTGTCATTAGATTAGCATTACACCTATTCACCCTTCTAGGTGTACTTTCAATTAGTATCAGAGCTAGTGCTCATGATATTCAGTTTAACCACCTAGAAGTGATCCTATATTTGTTAATCACTGTACTTGTTTACACTCACACATGGATTATCTTGCTTCACCTATATTTGATGTTTCCAATATTGACATGTGAAAATTTAAAATGAGTTCTTACCTTAAAGCTCTTGGTTTTTCATGTTTATCTTACCACCACCAAAAGATCATATATAGATAATGCCAAATGTTTAGAGGCTAATGCATAAGTCATATTGTACTAAAGCAAATTATCTTTCTATGATTTCTCATTGTGATTTCGCTTTTGTACTGTGAAACATGTTAATCTCTCTTAAAGGACAAGATTTAAACGATTTGGAGAGAGAATCTAGTGAAGATAATTCCGACAAAGCTTGCTTCATAGTTTAAGTAAATGACTCCCTTGAGGTAAATTTGGAATCCAATATTAATGATTGTGCAAATACATCTAATGATAATATGTCTAGTAAGGATGCATATATGTTGAATAATGGTTTACTTTGTTTTGTAAAAATTTACTTACAAAATATAAATTGTTGAAAAATAAAGGTTTACAATTGAAAAAGAAAAATGATTCTTTATCTTCAAAATTAGATTGTGGTTTGAAAGTTAAAGAATAAATTTCAAACGAGAAAGATATTGTTTTAAAAGAAAATGAGCTTTATCTTCAAAAGTTGATTTGGTTTAAATGAAAAGGAAGTTATTTTGAATGAAAATATTTTTTTGAAAAATCAAGCTAATTTTGTTTCCAAAGAAAGAGATTTTGCTCTAACTGAAAATGATTCTTTGTAAACTCAATTTGATTTATTTTCAAAAGAAAATAAAATTTTGAAAAAAGAAATTGTTTTGATTTCAAAGGAAAAAGATTCTTTGGAAAATATTTTGGTCAAAAAGAAGAGGTTTTTGTTTTTCATGCTCATGATATTTCTTCTTCGAATATTGAAAATGAGATTTATGCATTGAAGAAGAATATTGATTGTTCGTGCTCATCCTTCAGCCAACGTGCTTTCAATCATAGTAGATTGAAGTCCATGTTTCATCAGAAACATGCTCCTCACATGCATGTGCGCACACACCTCATGTTTATGCACATACGCCTCATGCACAATATGTTCACATTCATGCTAGAGTGTATCATTATTCTCATTGTGGTCGTAAGGGTCACCTTACAAAAATTAAATATTTTGAATAAATATGTTTGGGCTCGTAATGGTACTAACCCCAGAGGATCTATGAAAGTTTGGGTATCAAAAGCCACACCGGTTGTATTTGATATAAGTGTGTGCTCTCACAAGACGTGAGAAACTTGGTGCCTTAGTAGTGGATGCAATTGGAGCCCAATGAATCATATCCATGAATGCATCTCTATCAAGGAGTTTAGATGGGAGGACCACTTAGTTTTAGAGAAATAGAGACTAGCCCCACTCTTGTTGGTAACTATCTCTATCCTCCATTTATATTATTTTTATATGCTTCATAATGATAAATTTTACCTTATCATTGTTTGCATGTTTTGGTTTACATGTGTTTAAATGTAAAGTTTATTAGGACTTGTGATACACATATATAATCTTGAGATACACTTGATGTTTATACTATACATGTTCTATTTCATTTGTGCACTCAATTCTTATTTGATTGTATGTGTATATCCTAGTTTTTATGATTCTTGTATGTTATATGATAATATCATATTTTGTGAAAAGGAATTTTTTGATTTGTGTTTTCATGATCAAGTTTTTCACATGTCAAAGTTTAGAAAGAATTTCATATTAGTTTTGATGAAATTTAAGCTTTATTGTTTTATCTCTATGAAAATGTTCCTTACATGACTTTTGTGCACTCATTTTTTTACTCATGATTTTAGATGCATAAGAGAGAGAGAGAGAGTGTGTGTGTGTACATACATACATACATACATACATACATACATATATATATATATATAGAGAGAGAGAGAGAAATGTATATCAGCCGACGGCTGAGAGACCCTCTCAGCCTGCGGTGTCGTGGCACATTATTAGCCACACTAGAAAGGACGACACGCTTACCGAAATAGTTAAAATTACTAAATAGCCCTGCTGTAAAAGACAGTAAATTTGTATAGTTTATTATAATTTTATATTTTCTGACGTTACTCAATTTTGTCACAATTTTCTTTTATAAATGCGGCCAAACTGCAAACATTTTTTTATCAAATCACGAAACTAATTTGAATCCTTCTTTATTATTTTTTTTGTTATCTGATTTGAAATTTAATGATTTTTTAATATAGTCGCAGTTTTACTTTTTTTCGCATGTAATGTATAAATTATTATTTTTTTACATATTGAATTCGGACAAGGATTGCGACTATGATCGCAGTGCTTAACGAGAGCAAGTCGTGGTACTGCGACTATGGTCGCAGTACTCACGATAGCATTTTTTTTGGGTGAGTTTTTTTGTTAAGTTATATGTAATAACGGTGTCTAAGGACTGATACTATAGTCGCAGTTTATATATGGTTTTATATGTTTGATCTTCACTGTAACTTATTGCATGCGAAGTAGGACTACGACTATGGTCGCAGTGTTTAAGAACAACAGTGGCAATCGTAGGACTGCGACTATGGTCGCAGTGTTTAAGGAGAACAGTGGCAATTTTCTAATTTGCGATATACAGTGAAATATACTGATTTGAGAGGATTGCGATGATGTTCGTAGTATCATCTGTTCATATAATTTATTTTTGGACTGCGATCATGGGAGCTGTTTATAACTTTATTGAATGCAAAACTATCAAACTGTTTATGACTGGACAGCGACCGTGGTCGCAGTTTCATATGTAATTATAATATTAGTACTGCGACCATTATTTCAGATAAGATGCAGAATTAATACCTATACAGTATACTTTGTATGTATTTTAAAAATGTGAAACATTATTTTGCAGATAGAAGTAAATTTTATTTATAACATAATATGGTGAGAAAGTGACCTTATAAAAAAAGAGCATTAAAAGCTTTTAAGAGAAGACAAAATAACGTTGAATATCAGAAGATCAGGAAATCCTAATCCTCGTCATCATCACCATGATAAGCAGATTCGTCTTTTTCATTCTCCTGGTCTTCCTGTTCATCACGCATTTTCTCATCATCTTCCTGTTTTTGAGGTTTTTTTTAGTTCATCGATAAACTCCCAGAATGGATCGTCTCTATCAAGCTCTTCGTCCGATCCATTGCGAGAAAGCGAGCCTATAGCATCAGAGGACATGCTTTCATCAAGCATGCCTCCGTCAAGTGGCAGAGGAATAATGTCTTCCTCACTAACCCACATGAAAACTTCATCATCATCATGAATTGGAGGATCAGTTAAAATATTATTTGATGTAGTGAGATAGTTGTTGACTGAGATTTCCTGCACACAAAATATAATATTTTAGTTTTAAGAATATGATGTGCAAGTTCTCAATTCTAATCCGCGGTAGCAGGGCTATGCGGGTCGTGATCCTCAGGGAGGGACTAGCGATGGAAGCGTTTGTAAGTTATCCCTAAAAATTTATCTTTTTTAATTATTTTGTTAGTCACAACGATATTTACAATGAAAAGTGGTATTTACAATGAGTTGTGGGAAAGAATATGGGAAGATGTGGATGGTGATCTAAACTAGAGAAGGAAAGAAAGAAAAACTTATAACACGTACAAACCTCTTCAGCCTGCTTACCTTTGATCCGTGCGATGATTTACCTTTTCTTGGAAGACTTGCAAGTATGGCGTATAGGATGTTCATCGCCATAAGCCATCAAGGGTTCTTCTTTGGCTAGGCAGTCTCAATGCAATTGGGTCTCATTGTTCACAAGACATTTAGAGAAAAACAATGGAAGAAAACAGGAACAGAGAAATACAAGAATAAAACACGAAGAAATAAAACAAGAATAATAAAAAAAAAAACAAACCTCAAGCAGATTTCATTAACAATAGAAGAAGAGTTGGCTTACACCGCTGTCACCTCAGTACAAGCATGGACTCCTTCCTCCATGAAAGCTTCCTCCACTCTCAGTTACAGACTTTACAAAAGAAAAACGAACATAAAATCTAACCTAGAAAAACTTAAACCCTAGCTTTTGGCCCTTGGCTCTTCACTGGACGCTTTCTGTGTTGCATCTGCAGGGGTATTTATAGGAGTTGGAAGATGTAGAGTCCTAGTACAACTCTCCCAAAAAATCTTATCTCCAGACTTGTGGCACTTATACATAGAAGTTCAAATCAAATCTGTCCTGCAATTTATTATCCTGTTGATCGTCGAAATTGGATTATCTACGGACTGAATTGGAAAGTTTGATCAACAGAAGAGTTGTAGGGCTTCAAGTCTTCTTTCTGGAGCATTTTGAATCATCGGATTTTCATATCTGTAGCAAAAGTTATAATCTGAATACTAAACATGTACGGTCTGAATCCGAATTTATCTTTAAACTCTTTCCTGCAAGCATTTAGGGTTGAATAGAAGTCTATCCTTCCCTCTTCTTTGTATTTGCAACTTTGGCCCTTATGTATTTGCACTTTTGACATTTGATATTTGCACTTTTACACCTGGGCTTGGACTTGGGCTTGGATATGGGCTTTTGGGCTTCATTAAGCTTTATTTCTTATAAAAATAAGAACTCGAGGCCTGCACACAATAAATCACAAAATATTAATAAATGTGCAGAATTAAATGAATAAATATGAAAATGTGATGGTAAATGTTATGATAAAATGCATTTTTCACTACCAATCACACCCCCACACTTATCTTTTTGCTAGTCCTCGAGTAAAAACAAAGAAAAAGAAAAATTAATCTAACCTAACTCACTTTCGTAGGAATCACGGTTGCACTTAGCACGTGCAACAAGCCGTTAAACCTCTAGGTTATCCTAGAGGACGAGTGTTGTCTCGTGAGGGTTTTCAGCGGATTGCACCCACAAAATCCATAAAAGGAAAATATTTGAATTATATTTGAAGAGACTAAGTAGTCTATAAGTTTTAGGATCCTCATTTTTATTCATTCTTCAAACTTAGTCTTTATAAAGTAAATTGTTTTCATTTTAGGTAAGGGTTAAAATTGAACTTCTAATATAGTCTTTTTCGTTACCAAAAATCATATGCATCCTTGTAACTTGGCTAGGAATTCTTTAACTTGGACTCTCATGCCTCTTTAATTTTTTTTCTCTTCCTTTTTTTTTAATTTATTTTTAATATCTATAACTCATCTAATTTTCTTTCGTGTAAGCATCAAGGCTTCTTGAGGCCCTCATACCTAACTAATTGACTCTTAGATGTGTTAATACATATATAAGTAATTTTTTCTTAATTTCCTTAGGCTTTCTAATCCACCCATGTAACGAACTTAAAGTCGATGACTCCCAAACCGGTTGGCTTTAGGGCACCAGGTGAGAAAACACCCCGCGGACTCAAATTCGAGTGAACTAGGCCCAAAACTAAGGACTTTATTTTATTTACTCACGTTTAGGCATGAATACTTATGCTTCTTGAGGCACATGTATCAGCTTAATTGGTGATTTTTTTTCTTGTTTTTTTTTTCTTTTTTTTTTATGAGGCACAAGATCTTTGTCTTAGAATCCTAAATATGCATTTGGTATGCACATTTCATTAAGGTAAAAATCAAGACTAATTATTTATTCAATTTCTCTCCTATACCTAAAAATTAAACAATTTATTTATTTTGACCAAGTTTTTAGAAATCCTAATCATGATTTTCCTAATCCTTAAAACTAACTTAGATTTCTTTCAAAAAAATAAGTCAAAATATTGTCCTTTTTATAATAATTTTTTTTTTAAATTTTTTTTTATTAGCAAATTTTGTTAGCGTCTACTTATGTTAGTATGTTAGTAAAGCCCACCCCCACACTTATCTCATGCATTGTCCTCAATGTATGAATGAATGCATATATGCATGAAACAGAACAAGGGAAGGCGGAAGTTACCTTAAGGTGGTGGTTCCGGAGGTGGTCTAATTGGGCCAAGCGTTGCTACCCAATCAAGATAACATATAATTTGGTGGAACCCACCAGAAATTTTCCTTACATAACCCACTAAAATATATGTATAATCATTTTTTAGAATTTTCACCCCATCAAATTTCCAAATTTCATAATAAATTTCAGAGTTAATTGTGTCAACCTCCTTGTCCCAAAATGGAGTATGGAAAGATGGAATTATTGACTTGGACATTATAGGTGCGGGAACGAATACTGACTCAGGGAAGAAGCTCAAATCAAGTAAGGGCTCAGGAGTCGGGTTAAGTTCAGGAAGTGGGTCCAAATCAATAAATAGAAACTCAAGTCCACAATCTTCTTCCCACAATGAAATGTGACCTAATATGAGTGATATCTCTTTACTTCCAATATTAAGGAATTCTAGCTCATCGCCATACAATTCTTCAAAACTAAGGTCAACATCTTCCGTCAGAATTGTACAATCAGTTTCAGAAGTAAAGAGATTGTGAGAATCTAGGTCAAGTTCAATATGATCATCTAAAATGGGTGATTCAATTTCATAATGAATTGGAATAGGATCCAATGTTGACTCGGGAAAAGTGAAATCAGGTGGAGACACTGGAGTCATTATTGGATCAGGAAATAAAATTAAATCATCAAGTGGAAGATCATGATCATATTCATGTTCAAGTTCTAATTCAGGAAAGGAAAAACTTGCCAAGTTATCAGAATTTGAAGTTTCGGCAAGTTCACATGATGGTACTGAATTAGAATCTTGTTGTCCAAAGCAACTTGGTTCGTCGGCTCTAATCGAGTGGTCAATGAAAGCAGAAATGGCCGAACGGTGAGAACGTAAAGATTCAACCATCAAATCTAGGTCATGATCATGGGCTAATCTAGCCTGATTCATGGCGGCAAGCATCCCTTCATAGTCGATAGGTGCATCATGTTCTGATTGGACTTGAAAATAGGACGGCTAATCGTGATGAAGTTGTGAGTCGGTGGACTCACGCATCATCATGTCTAAGATTGATGGTGATTTTTGCTTGGACTCATTCATACTCATCATTTCCAAGATAGATGGATTTCTATTCTGAATGGGTGGATCTGAGTATGAATCTTGGGAAGAATGTGGACTAGATGGATATGGAGGACAATTTGGTCGAGAATTAGACTCGGGGGACTCGAAACCCTATAAACTCTGTGACGAGTTGAAATTATTATAGAAATTATAGTCATAAGATGGAGGGTGTGGGCTATATTCATTCGGATAAGACCATTCCGGCACACTAGATTGGTCAAAGTTATGATATGCCGGGTTGGTAATATCCGAATAATAGTTAGGTGTGTAATATGGATTAAAATTGGAATTATTACTATATGCCATATCACACCAACACAAACAAAAAAAAACAAATAAACAAACAAAAAAAGAAAAATTCTAACCTAAGTTAGGGTAGACCTATGACCTAGACGACTCCTAACTGGTTAGACTGTCCACGGGAGGTAGGGTGCAGACTTTGACCACAAGTTAATCAGCCAGGTCAGGGCAAGAGTGGTGGGAGGTTTTCCGTCAAAGACGTTCCTTAATTAAATAACCACCAATCTTCGGGCTTTCGGCCCTCAATCCCTTTCCTAGACACTGATTTGGCAAGAGTCAACTTCCAGCACTGTTCCCCCTTAGGATAGTCTCCTAATTGAGTCCGAGATGTCCCTAGGGCCAACGTCTACTTAATTTTAATTAGGCTTGGGTTAGTGAGTGCTCGGGATATGATTTTTGGGCTAAGGGTGATGAAATCCCCACCTTATCTTGTTAATGGGTTATGCCCTTAAGATGAATTAGTGCAAGTGTACAAGATAAATAGATAAGAATCACTCGAAGCAGAAAATGAGTCCTATTCTACATGCAATGCGTACGTACCTTGCTTCTCCAGCACTCTTCAACAGTAAAAATAAATATATTGAAAAGACACGTGCCTAATATGCAAACGTCTAATCAATTTTTATTTATCAACAAATAATTTACTGTTGAATTATTAGCAATTTACAGGTATATCACAGAACAAAACAGAATAGAGCAGTAAATAGAATTTACAATTTGCAGCAACCTGCAAAAAAAAAATCAATCAGTAGTTCTCTATTCTACTGATTTGTGGCCTAGCGAACTTAAAAATTATGCCCTGTACGCTGTCAAAGTGCATTTTTATCATAACATTTACCATCACATTTTCATATTTATTCATTTAATTCTGCACATTTATTAATATTTTGTGATTTATTGTGTGCAGGCCTCGAGTTCTTATTTTTATAAGAAATAAAGCTTAATGAAGCCCAAAAGCCCAAGTCCAAGCCCAAGTCCAAGCCCAGGTGTAAAAGTGCAAATATCAAATGTCAAAAGTGCAAATACATAAGGGCCAAAGTTGCAAATACAAAGAAGAGGGAAGGATAGACTTCTATTCAACCCTAAATGCTTGCAGGAAAGAGTTTAAAGATAAATTCGGATTCAGACCGTACATGTTTAGTATTCAGATCATAACTTTTGCTACAGATATGCAAATCCGATGATTCAAAATGCTCCAGAAAGAAGACTTGAAGCCCTACAACTCTTCTGTTGATCAAACTTTCCAATTCAGTCCGTAGATAAGCCAATTTCGGTGATCAACAGGATAATAAATTGCAGGACAGATTTGATTTGAACTTCTATAGATAAGCCAATTTCGGCGATCAACAGGATAATAATCTGTCCTGCAATTTATTATCCTATTGATCGTCGAAATTGACTTATCTACGGACTGAATTGGAAAGTTTGATCAACAGAAGAGTTGTAGGGCTTCAAGTCTTCTTTCTGGAGCATTTTGAATCATCGGATTTGCATATCTGTAGCAAAAGTTATGATCTGAATACTAAACATGTACGGTCTGAATCCGAATTTATCTTTAAACTCTTTCCTGCAAGCATTTAGGGTTGAATAGAAGTCTATCCTTCCCTCTTCTTTGTATTTGCAACTTTGGCCCTTATGTATTTGCACTTTTGACATTTGATATTTGCACTTTTACACCTGGGCTTGGACTTGGGCTTGGATATGGGCTTTTGGGCTTCATTAAGCTTTATTTCTTATAAAAATAAGAACTCGAGGCCTGCACACAATAAATCACAAAATATTAATAAATGTGCAGAATTAAATGAATAAATATGAAAATGTGATGGTAAATGTTATGATAAAATTTGATTGAGATTTTAAAGAATAAAAGAAGTGAAGTTCAGATTTCTTAGTCTCAATGCGAATCCGCTGTAGCAAGGGCTCAAGCGGGTCGTGATCCTCAGGGAAGGATGCGATGCAAGCTTTTCGGCCGATTCCCCTGTATGCTTCAAATAAGAAAAGAGATTAGATTTGAGAGATATATATGATATGAAAGATGTGGTTTTTACTGATTTTCTACCACAACCCTATTGCAAGTTAAGGAGATTGAACATCATCTTAATATATGTGAAATTAATCCAAGGTTTATAAGCGAAGATGCAAGCAAGAATAAAGGAGTTTAGAATCTTACTAGTTCGCACACTTGAACATTCAACACGATTTCATCTTAACATCTAAGTACAGCGGAAGAAAAGCATTACCTTGAAGTTACGCTATCAAAGTTCTTAAATATGAAGGGTGAGGAATTATTTAAAAGTGTGACCTAGATTAGAAATCTGTTTATCCATTTAGTCCTCAAGCAATCTTCTTTAAGCCTAGGGTTTCTAAAAAGTATTATTAATCTGTTCAACTCCAAACGTGCTTAGGGTTGCTTAAGAATTCAGCAAACCACAAAGGAAGATTAGTTAATCATCTTTTTATTATTTTTCTTTTCTTCTTTTTTTTTTATATATATGAGAAGAATAAAGAACGAAAGAAAATAAAAAGAATCGAGAGATCACAGATCAAACCAAACTCAAGAAATCACAAAGTAAATGCAAAATTAAATAACAGAAAATTGACTAGAAAAAAGGTAACCTTTATTCGATGAACTGGTCCCAAATACAAGCTCCTTCTTCCACAACTCGCAAAAATTACAACTTGCTAAAAGAAAACTGGCTAAAAGAAAACCCTAAACGTCTCTGCATGCCCTGTACGTTGCCATCACATTTGAGGATAAGTGCCGTTGCCGGCGCCAAATTGTTGACTGAGATTTCCTTTTGACTACCAATCAATAGTCAAAAGGAGTGAAGTCCAGACTGGTATCAGAGTCCAGACTGGTATCAAATTCACTAGAATACCCTGAAGAAAGAGGACCAGTGGGGGATTGATTGAAGTTGAATTCTGAGTGTTCAGAGGAAGATGGGAAGACATGATTCAAGAATGAATTGTTTTTCTGGAAGTTTTTGAAATCAAATTGAAAAGGAGCAAAAATATAGTTTTTAGATATGAGATAATATATTAGTTACAAGCACTATATAAAGGTCAATAATGTGAAAGAACATGAACAGTAATAATAATTGTTATAGGTTGAAGAGTTATGGCTGGAGAATCCGAAGAGTTCCTTTTTCCAGAGGTTTACTACGTGAAGTACAAATAAACTTATTATAGAATGTTTTAGAATTGGTTTTATTTGCATAAATTGGGGACAATGCATGAGGTAGGTATGGGGGGGTGGGTACTAACTTAGATTTTGATTTTTTTTTTTGTATTTTTAGTTTCATTTAGACTTTATTTCTCCTTTCTTGTTTATCTTTTAGGATTTTTTTCTTAGTTTTCTGCAGATTTTTTCTTTTGTAGATTTTTCTTTAAAAAATAATAATATAAAAAATATGTATACAAAAGATTTTTGAAGCATTTTTAAGAAGATTAACTTGATCTTAGGAATTTGGGAAACTCTAAACTAGAATTTCTTAATATAAGTTAAAATAAGAAGAATTATTGAATGTATAAGTTAAGAAAGAAAGAGTAGAAAGATAATTAGATTTAGAATTTTTCCTAAGTATTATATACATTTACATGCTGAGAGATTAAAACAATGACCTAAGTACCTTTATTTATAAAAAATACATATATAATAATCAAAGAAAAATATTGTAAATATAAATAAATACTTGATAACCAATTAAGCTTGCTAGTTGTGCCTTAAGAAGTATGATCAGTCACGCCTAAAAGTTGCTAAGTCTTTAGCATTCGTGGCCTTGTTTACTCGAGTCCTTGAACCCTAAGAATGTATTCTCATCTGGTGCCCTAAGATCATATGGTCTGGTGATAAGTAGTAAAAAGTGCATATTTAGGGCCTGTTTGGTTCGTTGCAAAACGTCGCAAGTCGTAAGTTGTAAAATGAGAATGGAAAAAGTGAACTGTAGCAGTGAAAATATATTGTGTTTTACGGTGTTTGGTTGATAAAGTGATGTGTAAATGGAAAAGTATATTGTGTTTTACGGTGTTTGGTTGGTAAAGTGAAAGTGTAAATGGTAAAGTATTTTGTGTTTTACGGTGTTTGGTTGGTAATGTAAAAGTGAAAGTGAAAAGTTGACCACAAAATTAACTGTAGCAGTGATTTAAATATTATAAATACTATTAAATTAAATCTAATATTGCAAATTAAATTGTATTAATAAATTTGAGATAAAAAATTAATAATCTTAATATTTTATTTATAATAATAATATTAATAAAATATTAGTATAAATAGTAAAATATTACTAAAATATTAATTAAATAAATGATATAAAATTTTAAGAAAATCTAAAGAACATTAATAAAATTTTAAGAATACTAATAAAATTAAATATTAAAAAATGTTAAAAGAAATAAAATATAGTAAAAATATAGTAATAATATTAAAAATACTTGAAAATTATTATAGTATAAATTTTATTATAATATTATTGTAATATTATAGAAATATAAAAATAACAAAGTAAAATATAATTATAATTTAATAATAAATTATCATTAAAGTATTATTATACTGAATTATTATTACAATATTAACATAATAAAATATTAATATAATAATAAAAATTATTATGATATTAATAAAGGAATTTTTATATTAAAAATTAAATAACTAAATATATAGTAATTTTATATTAAAGTATAATATTGTTATATTAATAAAATATTTACTCTAAATAAAATAATAAAAAATGGAATAAGTATTAATAAAATAATAAAATATTAAATAAAATATTAAATAAAAATAGTAAATTAAAATAGTAAAATATTAAATATTAAAACAATATTAAAAACAATAAAAATTAAAGATTAAAAATATAAAATAATTAAATACTTAAATAAGAAATTGAACACTATTTAAAATATTAAATTTAAAAATATTAAATTATATATTGATTATCAAGTAACTGTTTTGAATTGGTGTACTACAAGTGAGAGTTACTGTAACGCCCCGATCCTGGCGGATAAGGAGACATTACTGCAACGTATATACGCAAGTCAGAAGTGCCTCCACGTATATACGCTAAGCATTAGTACAGGCGAGAATCAGAGTACGAAAGCAGTGGTGCATTATACATTCCAACACATGAGTACAATTACAGAGTTATCACCAGAGGTGATCCGATATTACAATAATATTACATCACCTGATAGACGCAAATGCGAGAATACCAGGAGCATACAGGAGTAAACAATGAAAGGCACTCACGAGTTCACTATAAGGAAACTCGAGAGGCACACAGGGGCCTGGAAGGACGTGGCTCTGGACGGTAGGCTGGAGATCCACGCTACCGCTGCGCCACTCTGATCAGCAACAGGAAGGATCCACACGCTCCAAGCTCCAAAACCTGGACATGAGAATCCAGGGGAGTCAGATGAAACTCCCCAGGCGAGTGTAATGCAAAAGCCAGGTGGCGAGCCAGGATGAGCACAAGTGTGAATACAACAATGGATATCAAGTACAAAGGATATCAAGTTCAGAAAACAGGGGTTAGAACACAAATATAGCAGGCATGAACAAGTATATCATAATCATCATAAAACAGGAAATCCGATTACGAGCAAAACCGATTGCACAAGCTTAGGTCACGCTTCCATGAGACTAGTACGTCGAAGGAATAATCCAAACAAGGAAACCCTCATTTATATACCTTTATCTCATATCATCGTAATCCAAGCACATACAATCACAAGTCACAAAGTGGTCATAACAGAAGTACATAACAGGCATGACAGGAGTACATAACGGGAGTCATAACAAGAATCATAACAGGCACTTATTATTACTCGTCTGACCCATATATCTGGGTATGTGTCCGGGTGTACACCCCAACACACATACATCCATATATAAGCAAGGCGAGGGTTGTTAACGGAAGCAGATGGAGAACTGATAGCGCTTCTTATAGTAGTTCCCATACACCTGGGACCAGTTTGGAGGCCCTAAGTGCCCCTAACACGAATCTCCTGTGGGCCCAAAGTCCCACTAACACGTACCGCCATGATTTTTATATTCCTTTACTATAAGCAAGATATCATTCCGGCATCCATCACTTCCTCCCATTCCCCGTGCAAGTGGTCCTTTTTATGGTTTATCACGATTATCAGATTACGGGAATAACTGGACATAACAGGAATAGCCCTACAGATTCAAGAGGTGGCCCCCACAGATTCAAGAGGTGGCCCCCACCGAGTATGGTGTGGCACTTTGTTCCATGTGGCACTTTGTTCTGAGGGGATGGATTCTAGAGGTGGCCCCCACAGATTCAAGAGGTGGCCCCCACCGAGTAGTGTGGCACTTTGCTCTGTGTGGCACTTAGTTCCATACACAATAACAAGGCAAGATTCCCGTAAACATGATAATCACAAGTCAAGTAGATCATGCTGGGTGTTGAGTGATAGCATGACAGGATGGTGATATTAGGCAGGTGACAAGTCATAAAAATATCATAACAAATAATACAAGTCCCGAGGATAAAGTCCATATTCAAGGAAGTGATCAATCACAGCAGTTAGCTAAAGATAGTCGACTAGGGATTCATGGGTAGTCGACTAAGCAAGGAGTTAGTCGACTATAACAAAGAGACAAGTCGACTAGCTAGGCTGCGTTTGGGAAAGCTGCGTTTCAGAGAACCGCGTTTCAGAAAAGGGTCAGTCGACTAGACGCAAGGGGTAGTCGACTAGCATGCTGCGTTTCGCAAATCTGCGTCTCACGAAGTCGCGTTCCACAAGCCCGCGTCTTGCCACAAGTCCGCGTCTCATGAATCCGCGTTTCACAAGCCCGCGTCTCACAAGAAAGAGTTAGTAAATAAGGGATGAAAGAGTAGGCCGCGTTTCATGGAAAGGGTGCGTCTCTCAAGGTCGCGTCTCACATGGTCGCGTTTCCAAGAGCCGCGTTTCCCAGAGCTGCGTTTCCAAGATTCGCGTCTCAGGAAGGTTAGTCGACTAGGAAGAATGATTAGTCGACTAATAGGGTGCGTTCTAGAATAACCAGGCTGCGTTTCAAGGGTTTAGTCGACTTATGATTTGGGCAAGTCGACTAATACTGGGGAACAGTGAGCAGTAACAGCTTTTAAGAGTTATAGTTTGTTGATAAAAATACAAGTTCTTGGCGAGGAAAAGCACTCGCCGAAATAGGAGAATCAAGCGAGAACACTTGCATAGTCAATAAAATACGAAGGCAAGCGGATAGCGAGATTACTCGCCTAACAAGATCTTTGCTGCGTCCAACAAAGGGAAGTTCGGTCCCAATCCAAAAGGAGGGCACCGACCCTAAGTTTTGCCGCCGGAGAAGAAACACGGCCCCAATCCAAAAGGAGTGGCCGGTTCCAAGTTTGTCAACGGAGAAGAACGCGGCCAAAATCCCAAGGAGTGGCCGGTCTCACAAAGTGATGGAGAAGAAATGGTAGTGGAGTTTGGTGAAGAAGTTGTGGAGAAGATGGAGTTTGGGTGAACAAGGGAAGCAAGAGAAGGAGCTCTCCCTTGGTGGCTTCTCTGTTGGAGGCTGCAGGAAGCAAAGAAGAAGAAGAAGAAGTAAAATGAAGAGAAAGAGAAGGAGAGGGGTATTTATAGGAGTTGAGTTTGTGAAGTGATGTAAATAAATAAAGGGAAGGGTGTTTTTGCAAAATTGAGGGGGATTTGATGTCTCTTGGCCACATGGCCGGTTGTGATGAAGAAAAAGGAGTGGGGTATCTTGGAAATGATGTTTTGGAAGAGAAGTATTAAATGAAGGGAGAGAAAAGAATGTATCATGATGTTGTACTCCATATAAGACAAAAGAAGCAAAAGGTGAGACTTGCGTTTCACCCACACAAAACGCAGCCCTCACCTGCGTTTGGGCAAAAATGGTATAAACGCATGGATTAAGCCGCGTTTAGGGAAAAGCCAAAAGCTGCGTTTTCAACAGAGGAGAGAGAAAGTCATGATAATTGATGGGATTTGATCTGAAGTGCATTAAATGCGGAATGGGGAGGATCTTCACAATAAATGCGGAATCCCAGGTAGGTGAGGTCCGCGTTTGAGGAAGGAGAGAGAAAATGAAAAAAGACAAAGTGGAATATATGGGACAATCTCCTCGGTATCTGGGAAAATACCGGAAAAGCCCAAAAATAAAGTAATCCGGAAAGTCTCCCAAAAATTCCCAAAAATCATAAATATTATAAAATGATTTTTGGTGAAATCGGTTTTCAAAGATTCAATCTCATTTTCAAGATAAAAATCATAAGGTAAACCGTCAATCTCGGTATACGCCGGATTGGCCGGGTTTTTCAATAATTTCAGAAAATTCTTAGAAAAAGTATCTAGATGGGAAATGTAATTTTAAGAAATAATATCTAAAGGCACTTCTGGAGATTCCAAACCGTTTGTAAATTAAAAATCCGGGAATCGGTCAACGAAACTGGCCGACACCGGTTTTGAAGATTTTCAACTTAATCCAGGAAAATTCCAGAAATTCACATAAAATTCAGAATATTGGAAAATGATGTTTAAAACTGACATCGGTTAAATCAGAATACCAGAATGACCAAATCGAGTAATATCCTAGGATCGGGCCCTCGGTTCAGACTAGGGCTGACTCCGAATCCACGAATCCAATTCCAAGACAAAACGATCACGTAAACACGCATAATACAAAATAAATACGGGAAGTAAATCAAAAATACGGTCGAGAAATCTGAATACGCAACTAAGTACGTATTCCGGAAGCGGGGTGTTACAGTTACATGACCACAAAATTAACTGTAGCAACTGCAAGTGAGAAAATATGAGTGTAAAAGTGAGAATTAAATGACCACAAATTTAACTGTAGCAACTGCAAGTGAGAAAATATGAGTGTAAAAGTGAGAATTAAATGACCACAAATTTAACTGTAGCAACTGTAAAGTGGAAAAAGTTTTTACATTTTGCAAATGGAAACAAACAAGTGAAAAGTGTAAAGTTGCAAAACTTTTTACATTTTGCAAAGTTTTGCAACCAACCAAACAGCCCCTTATTACTACATTTACTATCACATTTTCATATTTATTCCTACAATTATGCACTATTAATAATGTTTTATTATTTATTGTGTGCAGGCCTTGAGTAATAAAAAATAAAGAAATAAAAGCCCAAAAAAGCCCATGTCCAAGCCCAATGCAAAAGTTGCAATTACTAAAAGAAGAGGAAAGAGATAGACTTGTACTCAATCCTAATCACTTGCAGGACAAGGATAAAGATAAAAGGAGGAGAGTGCAAAAATGAAATTCGTTTAAAAAAAGATTTGGAAGATTTGGATTTAGGGTAACTTGCTTCCCAAGTTATCCCAAATTTTCAAAATAAAGAGTCGAGATACAACTTCTAGAAGAATATACCCAGATGGACGGACAAGAGGATGTCACGAGAGAAAGCGCGTGGCATTTGGCTACAATAGTGCCGCGGAAACGCGGCAAATTTCCCGTTTCCGCGGCAATCCAGAGGCGGTTGGCGATGCGTTTTCGTTGAGGAGTTGTACTGGAACTCTACTTCCTATATCTCCTATAAATACCCCTGCAGAGCAACAGAGAAGGGCGTCCAGTGCAGTACAGAGACAAATTTAGGGTTTTCTTAGGCTAGTTTGTAGATTAGGTTTTTTTTATTTTCTTTTTTATAATTTTTGTAACTGAGAGGAGAGGATACTTTCATGGAGGAAGGAGATCAAGCTTGTACTGCGGTGACATCGGTGTAAGTAATCTTTTGTTCCATTGTTAATTGAATCAACTCAAAGTTTATTTTTGTTCTTCTATTCTTGTTTTGTTTTTGTTTCCCTCTGATGTCTTGCAATCCAAGAGAATCTGATAGCTTCGAGACTGCTTAGCCGTTGAAGTGCCCTTGATGGCCTATGGTGATGAACAAACCTTCTCTTGCTAGTATAGTTTGTCTTTTATTTTCGTAGTGTAGATTGAGAAGGGGGAAGATCCTATACGCCATGCTTGAATGCCTTCAAAGACAAGGTAAGTCGTTGCAACGGATCAAAAGTAAACAGGCCGAAGAGGTAAGTATGTTTTCTTTAGTTTTTAGTTTTCTTTCTTTTATTTTTAGTGTAAATCACCAAATTCCTAATCTTTTTCACACTTCTTCTTTTTCATTGTAAATATCATATCATTGTAAATATTCACTTTCATCGTTTTCTCCATCTTCTTATTCTACCACCTTCTTCCTAACCTAACTTTAACTATTATTATTTTTATTTTCTTTTTAAAAATAACTTAAAGAAGAATTTTTTAGAGAACTTGCTAAACAAGCTTCCATCGCTAGTCTCTCCCTGAGGATCACGACTCGCATAGCCATTGCTACAGCGGATAGAATTGAGCACCTTGCACATCTCTATTTCTAAATCTAAAATTCTATATTTTGTGTGCAGGGAAAAAATCAATCAAAATTTTCGCGCCGTTGCCGGGGAGGGACGGTAAGTTATTCTCTAAAAAAAACTAATTCTTTTATTCTTTCTTTTTGCAGGTTCAGAGAACAGGAAAACTAACAGCAGCAAAGGACATATAGCAATTCTGTGCCTCTGCCCTCGAAGGCAGAGCAGCAGAGCCTACTACAGAGCCGCGTTTGCGCGGCAATAGCCGCGTTTCCTCGGCCTGTGTAGTTCACTACTCACTCTGTTTTCTACAGGTTGCTGCAAATTGCAATATTTGTTTACTGCTCTGTTAACTTTTCTCTGTGATCACCCTGCACACTGCTAATTAATTAACAATAACCTATTTGTTTAAAAAAAATAAAAAAAGATTAGACTCTTGCATATAGGCACGTGTCTATTTAATTTTTTTTAATTTCTGTTGAAGAGTGATTGAGACAAGGTACGTTCGCATTGCATATAGACTAGGAAGCACCCCTGGCTGATTTACTGCTTTTGAGTGAATATTTGTCTATTGCTTTACACGTGCACTAAATTGACTTAAGGGCTTGTCCTATAAATAAGATAAGGTAGGAATTTCATCACCCTTCCTTGGCCCACAAATAATCTCCTCACTCACTAACCCAAGCCTAACTAAAAATGAGTAGACGTTGGCCCTAGGGACATCTCCGACTCAATTAGGAGTTATCCTAAGGAGGAACGGTGTTGAAATTTGATTCCTGCCAAATCAGTATCTAGGAAGGGGATTGAGGGCCGAAAGCCCGAAGATTGGTGGTTATTTAATTAAGGAACGTCTTTGATGGAAAACCTCCCACCAATCTTACCCTGACCTGGCTGATTAGCTTGTGGTCAAAGTCTGCATTATACCTCCCGTAGACAGTCTAACCAGTTAGGAGTCGTCTAGGTCATAAGTCTGCCCTAACTTAGGTTAGAATTTTTTTTTGTTTGCTTATTTGTTTGTTTTTTTGTGTTTTATTGTGTGATATGGCTTATAACAACAATTTTTTCAATTTTAATAATAATCCATATTACACATCAACCTCTTTTTCGGATATTACCAACCCGACATATCATAACTTTAACCAACCTAGTGTGCCGGAATGGTCTTATCCGAATAAATATAACCCATGCCCCCCATCTTATGACCATAATTTCCATAACGATTTCAACTCTTCACAGAGTTCATGGGGTTTCGCTTCCTCCGAGTCCAATTTTCAACCAACTTGTCCTCTGTATCCACTTTGTCCACAATATTTCCAAGATTCATACTCAGATCCACCCATTCAGAATAGAAAATCATCAATCTTGGAAATGATGAGTATGCATGAGTCCAAGCAACAACCACCATCAATCTTAGACATGATGATGCGTGAGTCCAAGCAACAGTCACAGAATCTGACAGACTCACAATTTCATCACGATTATCCCAACAACACTTCCTCTTTTCAAGTCCAATCACAAAATGATGCACCAATCGACTATGAAAAGATGCTTGAAGCCATGACTCAAGCTAGATTAGCTCGTGATCATGAAATAGATATGACGGTTCAATCATTACGTTCTCACCGTTCGGCCATTTCTGATATCGCTAACCATTCTGTTAGAGCCGACGAGCCACGTTGTTTTGGACAACAAGATTCTAATTCAGTACCATCATTTGAACTTGCCGAAACTCCAATTTTTGACAGTTTGGCAAGTTATGCCTTTCCTGAAATTGAACTTGAGAATGACTATGATCTTGAACCTCCACTTAGTGATTCAATTTTACTTCCTGATTCAATAATGACTCCGGTGTCTTCACCTGATTTTACTTTTCCCGAGTCAACATTGGATCCTGTGCCAATTCATCATGAAATTGAATCACCCATTTTTGATGATCATATTAAACTTGACCAATTTTATAATTTTGAAAGTCCCATGGATAAATTGGCACGTTCTCATTTTTATGATATTGAACTCAATGAGATATGTGACCTAGATTCTCAAATCTGTGATCAAATTCAAATTCTCAAATCATTATTGACTCCTGTTTTGTTACCCAACTTAGGTAATCTTTTAGAGTCAGTTTTGATTCCCACACCTATCATTCCTGAACTTTAATCACCAATATTGAGTCACATTCCATTGTGGGAAAATGATTGTGACTTGAGTTTCAACTTCTTGATTTGGACCCACTTCTTGAACCAAGCCCGACTCCTGAACCATTACTTGTTTTAAGTTTCTTTCCTGAGTCGGTATTCGTTCCCGCACTTCTGACGTCCAAGTCAATCATTCCATCTTTTTACACTCCATTTTGGGATAAGGCGGTTGACACAATTGACTCTAAAAATAATTATGAAATTTGAAAATTTGATGGGGTGGAATTGTTAAAAAATGATAATACATACATTATTTTAGTGGGTTATACAAGAGAGATTTCTGATGGGTTCCTCCGAATTCCACAAAAAGTAGATTAGGCCGCATTTCGTGGACCAATTAGACCACCACCGGAACCACCACCTTGAGGTAACATCTGCCTTCCCTTTCTTCTTTTTCATGCATACATGCATTCATTCATACATTGAGGATAATGCATGAGATAAGTGTGGGGGGAGGGTTTACTAACATACTAACATAGTTAGATACTAACTAACTAACTAACCAAAAAAAAAGGACAATATTTTGACTTATTTTTTGAAAGAAATCTAAGTTAGTCTTAAGAATTAGGAAAATCATGATTAGGATTTCTAAAAACTTGGTCAAAATAAATAAATTGTTGAATTTTTAGGTATAGGAGGAAAAATTGAATAATTAATTAGTCTTAATTTTTACCTTAATGAAATGTGCATACCTAATACACTTACACATCTAGGATTCTAAAACAAAGACTCTTGTGCCCTATAAAAAATAATACTAAAAAAATATATAAAATAAAAAAAATTCACTAATTAAGCTGAATACATGTGCCTCAAGAAGCATAAGTATTCACGCCTAAAGGTGATTGTATAAATAAAAACCTTAGTTTTGTGGCCTAGTTCACTCGAATCCTTAAGTCCGTGGGGTGTTTTCTCACCCGGTACCCTAAAACCGACCGATTTGGGAGCCACCGACTTTAAGTTCGCTACATGGGTGGATTAGAAAGCCTAAGAAAACTAAGAAATATTACTTATATATGTACTAACACATCTAATAGTCAAATAGTTAGGTATGAGGGCCTCAGGAAGCCTTGATACTTACACGAAAGAAAATTAGATGAGTTATACATATTAAAAAAAGAGAGAAAAAAATAATAATAATAAAGAGGCATGAGAGTCCAAGTTAAGGAATTTCTAGTAAAGATTCACAATGATGCATATGACTTTTGGTAACGAAAAAGACTATACAAAAATTCAATTTTACCCTTACCTAAAATGGATAACAATTTATTATAAAGACTAAGTTTAAGAATGAATAAAAATGATAATCCTAAAACTTATATATTACTTAGTCTCTTCAAGTATATTTCAAATATTTTCTTTTTTATGGATTTTGTGGGTGTAATCCGCTGAAAACCCTCACGAGACAACACTCGTCCTCTAGGGTAACCTAGAGGTTTAACGGCTTGCTGCACGTGCTAAGTGCAACCGTGATGCCTACGAAAGTGAGTTAGGATAGATTAGTTTTTCTTTTCTTTCTGATTTTTACTCGAGGACGAGCAAAAAGATAAGTGTGGGGGTGTGATAGGTAGTAAAAATTGCATATTACATTTACTATCACATTTTCATCTTTATTCCTACAATTATGCACTATTACTAATGTTTTATTATTTATTGTGTGCAGACCTTGAGTAATAAAAAATAAAGAAATAAAAGCCAAAAAGAAGCCCAAAAAAGCCCATGTCCAAGCCCAATGCAAAAGTTGCAATTACTAAAAGAAGAGGAAAGAGATAGACTTGTACTCAATCCTAATCACTTGCAGGACAAGGATAAAGATAAAAGGAGGAGAGTGCAAAGATGAAATTCGTTTTAAAAAAAGATTTGAAAGATTTGGATTTAGGGTAACTTGCTTCCCAAGTTATCCCAAATTTTCAAAATAAAGAGTCGGGATACAACTTCTAGAAGAATATACCCAGATGGACGGACCAGAGGATGCCACGAGAGAAAGCGCGTGGCATTTGGCTACAATAGTGCCGCAGAAACGTGGCAAATTTCTCGTTTCCGCGGCAATCCAGAGGCGGTTGGCGATGCGTTTTCGTTGAGGAGTTGTACTGGGACTCTACTTCCTATATCTCTTATAAATACCCCTGCAGAGCAACAGAGAAGGGCGTCCAGTGCAGTACAGAGACAAATTTAGGGTTTTCTTAGGCTAGTTTGTAGATTAGGTTTTTTATTTTCTTTTTTGTAATTTTTGTAACTGAGAGGAGAGGATACTTTCATGGAGGAAGGAGATCAAGCTTGTACTGCGGTGACATCGGTGTAAGTAATCTTTTGTTCCATTGTTAATTGAATCAACTCAAAGTTTATTTTTGTTCTTCTATTCTTGTTTTGTTTTTGTTTCCCTCTGATGTCTTGCAATCTAAGAGAATCTGATAGCTTCAAGACTGCTTAGCCGTTGAAGTGCCCTTGATGGCCTATGGTGATGAACAAACCTTCTCTTGCTAGTATAGTTTGTCTTTTATTTTCGTAGTGTAGATTGAGAAGGGGGAAGATCCTATACGCCATACTTGAATGCCTTCAAAGACAAGGTAAGTCGTTGCAACGCATCAAAAGTAAACAGGCCGAAGAGGAAAGTATGTTTTCTTTAGTTTTTAGTTTTCTTTCTTTTATTTTTAGTGTAAATCACCAAATTCCCAATCTTTTTCACACTTCTTCTTTTTCATTGTAAATATCATATCATTGTAAATATTCGCTTTCATCGTTTTCTCCATCTTCTTATTCTACCACCTTCTTCCTAACCTAACTTTAACTATTATTATTTTTATTTTCTTTTTAAAAATAACTTAAAGAAGAATTTTTTAGAGAACTTGCTAAACAAGCTTCCATCGCTAGTCCCTCCCTAAGGATCACGACCCACATAGCCATTGCTACAGCGGATAGAATTGAGCACCTTGCACATCTCTATTTCTAAATCTAAAATTCTATATTTTGTGTGCATGGAAAAACTCAATCATCTGGGAGTCATTGGTACAAGGCTCGTTACATGAGTAAATTAGAAAGCCTAATGTAGCTAAGAAAAATAATAAGTGTTCATATATGTCTATAAAAATATAAATAAATAAATAAATAAATAAAAATATATAAATAATAAATATATATATATGAAAATATAAGTAATGGTATCATAGTCTAAGTGCAATTCCTCATACATATAAGTGTATATATTCTAGGCTTGATGTAAATCCAATGATCTCTCTACTTTTGAAACTTAACCTTAATTAAAAACAAAACTTCAAGTGGAGACTTATCTAAGAAGGAATAGTTTAGGTTAAACTAAAACCATAAGATCACTTAAATTTTTGCAAAAATGAATCATAAACTTTCTTTCTTTTTCTTTATGAAAAACCACTAAAATTTTTTCTTTTTTATGGATTTTGTGGGTGCAATCTACTGAAAACGCTCAGGAGACTACACTTCTCCTATAGGGTAACCTAGAGGGTTAACGACTTATTGCACATGCTCAGTACAATCGTGTCATGTGTAATAATTTAGTTAGGATATTTTCTTTGTTTTGCTTATTTTTGCTCGAGGATGAGCAAAAGTTAGGTTTGGGGGTGTGATTAGTATTCAACTTTGTATCATTTTTCATCACAATTTCGTGCATATTATCATTAAAAATGAGATTTTTAATAGTTATTTCTCTTAAATTTCAGGTCTATACTTTAATGGAGAAAAAGGCCCAAATCTAAGCTAATTAAGGGATTGAAAGAAGATTAAAAAGAGCCCAATTCAAAGAAGCCCGCATCTACAAAGAACCAGAGAATGTTCTTTGAGTTCTAGAAGCTCTTACAGTACATCTGGGCAGAGATAGCCTGTCAGCGCGATCGCTGACATGACGGCCAAAATGCTGCTGTGGAAATGCGACTTTGGCCAAGGATCCATGGCAACCCTTGGACCATTGATGCGAGTCTGATCCTGCGGCTGCGATTGAAAGAGTCTCCTGGTGCCTATATATAGACCCCCAGGGCCTCTGTTGATTCACGTTGGAGATAACCATAAATTTTAAGAGAAAGATTAGGATTTCTTTAGGGTCTTCTTTAGTAATCTCTTGTAATTTTATTTTTTTTCCTTTTTAGATTCCAGAAAAGAGAGATTATGAGAGTAAAATCTCTGTAATTGAGAGTGACAATCAAATACAAAGTTCATGATCTTCCTCTAATTTCTTGCTCTTTTAATTCTTGCTCTTTTAATTCCAAGCTTTTAATTCTTTACACTTTAGTTTGCTATACTTTCTTCTTTGCTTTACTTCTCCATAGCTAACTAACTTTCTAACATGACTAACTAACCTCTAACACTACTAAGTATTAACTCTTGGATGATACTAACTTATATGATTCATTGGATGCTCATAATTTCTAATCTTGTGCTTGACAAGTCTCTTTGATTCCCAATGAAGATGAGTATTGTTTTGATCTTAATGAAACTTTTGTGATTCCTTTCATATGATTCATGTGTGCCTCATTTAGAGCCTTGTTTCTTTAGCAAGAGCCTTGATGGAACATGATAATGGGTTTACCTTAGTATGCTAACAAATTAATGCATTAGCTTCTTATTTCATGCTAGCTAAATCATGGCTTTGATAATCTAATGAACTTGACATTCTTGTTATGTATATTTAACTTGTGAATCCCAAATTCTTATGTTCCATTCTTGTGAACCTATTTGGAGCCTGTGATCTAAGGAGGCCACATAACCAAACTAAGAGAGGAGCACTTCAACAAATTGGGCCGACTTTTAGACTTGATGAATCAAAATAGACAATATGTCAATAAATCTACATGAGACACAATTGATCCAAGATATTAGTAAGTTATTAATGTAGAATCGTTAGTTAGTCATGGTTTCCCTTCTATTGATAAAAACTTTCCTTATTTTTTAATCTTTCTTTTTAGAACAAAGTCTATTTTCTTGTCTACTTTTTCAAACACCATTTCATTCACCGTTTTCATTCTACCTTCCTTGTTTTCATGTTCCTTTTCTTTTAACACAAAAACAATCCACAATTTCATCATCTTCTTTTTTACTTTCTTTCCTTTTTCAATTCTTAAATGAAGAAGAACATTCATTTCTTGCCAAAAATAAGAACAACAAAAACCAAGAAAGCTTCCATCGCATACCCTCCCTGCGGATACTACCTGTTATAGCTTTTTCTACAAATGGTAGTTCGAAGGAGCACATTAACACTACATACATACTCAAAGCTTGAACAGACATATGGACCTGCACGGTTTGCTCTGAGCTTCTGCTCTTTTCACCTTCGAACAGTTGGCTTTGTGCCCATCTCTTGTGTAAAGATTGTTGGCTTTGTGCCTTGGCTTTATGCCTCCTTTTGTGTAAAAGATTGGGTTTGTTTCCTTTGTGGAGTTTCTTAGTGGAGATACGAAATCCTTCATGCAGTGAAGGCGAGGATGTAGGGCGTGGTGCTTGATCTCGAAACATATCCTTGTGTTTGCGTTTGGTTATCTCTTTAAACTCCACTCTCTTTATATCTTATATCGATATTATTGTTCATTCATACATGCTTGATATTGTGCTTACACTTGTATCATTCCAAGAGAGTTATTGAAGCACCTCAACTCTTAATTTAGAGAAATCTTGATGAGAAGTTCTAGAGCCCTTTACCGGGAATTCAGCTTCACTCTTTGGATATCAATTGTGTCTAATTTTATTAGTATACAAGATTTTTTAATTTTGCGTTATTTGTCATTAGATTAGAATTACACATATTTACTCTAGGAGTACATTCAGGAATAAATTCAAACATTATGTCAACATAAGGTGTGGAATCTTGTAGTATGTCAAATTGGTTCATTTGATAGAACTGATGAAACTCTTGAGTTTGATTTGAAATTGGGGTTGAAGCAGGTTGATTGAGATGAGTCATTATCTAATCAAAATGCATATCCATGTAAGCACATGACTCGATAATCTTTTGATTAGTTTGACTATTTTCAAGCATAGACTATTGCATGATTTCTAAACTCTTCTCTAATGTGCTCTTCAATTCCTCGTGCTCATTATCAAATCCCGAGATGGAAGTGATGGTTCAGTCTAGGACTAATTTGATTGAGAATTTTAATATGATTGATCTCATGAAAATTGAGGACAACTCCAACCTTGTGAATTGGAGTTTGATGAATAGGGTTCGTTCGTAGGTCTTTGAAGTATGTCAAATTTATTTTGACCTAGTCCTAATGAGTACCCTATCGAAGGATATTATTCTGAAGGATGAGATAAATTTCGATAGTGATAGTACTAGATGGGAGGATGAGATGAAAAAAATGAGATAGTGGGTTGGTTGTAGTCATGGGAGCTCAGAGGTGAGGATGTGGATGGGAATGAGGTAATGGCCTACCATGAAAATAGTTGTAAAGATCTTGATTTGGATAGGCCATGAGAGGGAAGGGAACAGAATTTTAGAATGAGGGAAGGGGAGTGATGGATGAAAATTGATATTTTTTTATTGCACACAAAAATGACTCAACCAATCAATTTGTTTCTTTATCTTGATCTTAATTTGAAGGTAATCAATTTTTAACCACTAATCTTTAGAGAATAAGTTCTCCCTAGTTAGACAGCTCCTAATTGGGTTGGATGAATTGTGGGCTGACCAGTTAAAGCCGCCAAATAAGCGACTCGGTTCTCCCTCTAAGCTGAGTGCTTACTAATTTCAGTCACCCTTTCTAAACGAGGAAGTTTCTCGGTCCTTTCTTCAGGCCGACACTGCTGCAATGACTAAGTCACCCTTTCTAGATAAGAAAGTCCTCTCTCGCGAGCTTGAAAGTAATCACAGGAGTATTCTCACAATTGATCCACTTAATGAGCTCGAAATCCTACTGGTCAAGTTCTAATTGATTTTAAATTAATTGAAGCTCAGGAGAAACCTATATAAGATTATGATTTTTGAGCCAAAAAATGGGTAATGAAATTCTGATCCTATGTGGGGGGATAGCTCTTAAGATCTTTTTATGCAGATACACTAATGCAGCACAAGTTCAATCAAAAGTACTTTCAAAACTCTACTGACAGGAGATTAACGTGGGTAGAGTTAGAAAGATACCAACCTTCTCAATGACTCTGAAGCAAGCAATTTTTGTTTTTATTTAATTGGGCAATGCAATTATTTAGCAAGCAAGCAAGCTCCCTTCCTGTTTGTGTGAATCTTCGTTTATTCATGGAATATCCCTGCAAAAAGACAAGTTTAAAAGTTAAATCTTAGCGATGGTAAATAAAAGAAATTTTTTGAATTTTAAATTTTAAATTTTTTGAATAAAAACTAGAAAAAGATTAAATGTTGATTTTTTCAAAAATAGATTTTTTTTTACAAGTCCCCGGCAATGGCGCCAAATTTGATCGAGTCTTAACCTGCACAGAAAAATAAAAGTTTAGAAACGTGATTAACAAGTGCACGATTGCTTAATGCTATCACTATAGCAAGTGGCTATGCGGGTCGTGATCCACAAGGAGGGACTTGCGATGGAAGCTTTTAGCAATTCTTTTTAAGTTACTTAAAATTGGTTAAAGATTCTTCTTCGTTTTTAAAAAGAAAAGAAAAAGAAACTAGGTTAAATTCGAAAGAAAGTGGAAAATAGAAGATAGTATTGAAATCATTTTAAGTTAAAAGAGTTATTAAGTTAGAAGAGTTATTAATGAAAAGAATAAAGAAGAAGAAAAGCGTTGGTTTTTAAAGTTGTTTTTAAAACTAATAAACAAGGAAGGAAAGATTTAAAAGTAATAACATAACTTGGGTTGATGTGCTGATTAATGTACCTCGGAGTAAAGTAAAGCAAAGCAAGCAAAAGGAATAGCGTAGAAGTGATCGACTAAGTTGAGTAATAATGAAGAAAAGTGAGAAAGTTATATTGACTGTCACTCTTAATACAACTCTCTTTGAAGAAGATTACATTCATTGTCACTCTAAATACAGTTCTTCTTCTCTTTCTTCATGAAACTCTCTCTAATCTAAGCTATAAAAAAATATAAAATTAAATTTAAAAAAACTAAACTAAACTAGAGCAAAATTAGCTTAGGGTCTCTCTCTGCAGCGTGTTGCCCTTTTGCCTCTGAATTTACAGGTATTTATAGAAGAAATAGGGAGGAGAGAGCATGCTTGAAAATGAGACCAATTGCTAGCCCAACAGAAAAGATCTTCTGATAAAATTGGAGATAAGGTTGGTGATAAATATTTGTTTATCTCTTGATTTCCAGATGGATTTTGTCTTATCTCTCTAAATCTTCTGAATATATGTCCTAATACTTTAGATATCCCTTTGTATATTGATATAGTTACCTTTAGACTTCTAGATTTGCCTCTATTCTCATTTATCTGCATTGATTTTCTGTAACGCCCCGATCCTAAAGATACGGAGACGTTATGGCGACGTACATACGCAAAGCGAAAAACCCCACGTACGTACGCTAAGCCTCAGTACAGTAAATAATCTCCATATATACCTGAGTTCCAGCATGAAATAAGTACAAGAATACCTGCAGAAAAAGGTGAGTGATTATAACAGATATGAAAAATAGGGATAAATAAGATAACATCAATAAATAACTAAGATACCTATGAATAGGCCAGATGAGGAATCTCCTATGTGACTCCATGGCACTCGATGAAGCTACGGTAACTCGGATCTCCAACCTGGGCATGCAAACCCAGGGTCGTCAGAAAGCGACCTAGTGAGTGGTAAAATGAAGTAGGCAGTAATATATATATAATAGTAATACAAGCACGATACATAGATATATTACATGATGTTGCACTAGTGATACCATATAATAAGTAGAGAATAAACAGTAGAAAAATATAACCATGTTATCTTTTAATACCATCAACACCTAGCCGGTTATCATCGGGTCATGTCTATAGTCTTATCCAGTTTATATCATGAATAATGTTGTCTAGTGGAACATGTTAGTGGTGACGTGATAGAAGTGAACATGCAGATGTGCATATGCAATATGACCACAATACGGTGTAGTGCATAGACAGTAATGATGTATGCAAGGTATATAGAAAATAGAATATATGCACATATGCGTGAATAGTATGGCACTACAGAAAGTGTAACATGTATCATTTAAAATAACAAGTATACCTGTCACATAATATCGGACAAATGATCAGGTACACAATTAAGTACAACTATACAATAGTAAACATGTATCAGGTAAGGAACAGTAACAAGTAGTAAACATGTATCACGTAATGTTATTTATACAATAGTAGCAATCAGTACCACCTGGTATTTTAATCACTCTCTTCTAGTGTCCCATACTACTGGCAGTTCATACTGGAGCCCGCACTCCAGTCGAACCCATCCGGACATGGCCTACGGGTACCATTATCCAAATGAGAGAGTGACAAAATAATAAGTGTTCCCAACGTCACTATTGTGTATACTGTTTTATTATGTTAATTGGAAACCCATGGTCGAGGAGTTCTTATCGGGTGGGTGTATCCCGTACATACCCGGGACAACGGCCTTATCAGATCCCTGGCTGCTGAAACTAGGGCCAGCCCGCTAGAGCTGTAACATGTAGCGGGAATCTCAATGAGCTAAAACAATAACGGGATGCTCATGAGTAACAGATGGTAGCCAGCACTACCCCGTCCCCTGCAGTGGGACGAACAATGGATCCAGACATCCACCCGATATGATCTAATCAACCGCCAAGTCTCCCCCATACCCAAGTGATCTTTATATGTTAAGTATACAAGGTAACAAGAACAAATACAGTACATGATACAGGTAACATGATAACAGGACATGAGCTCGGTTGATAGCATAAAACAATATAACGGGAAACGGGAACAATATAACGGGAACAATATAACGGGAAACGGGAACAATAGATGTGGGATTCCACATATCGCATATCAACAGCTCTCATGTCCAGTAACGGAAAATCCATATCAGTAACAGGAAACAATCATATAACATGAATACGGTAACATGGAACATGTATTGCACGTGTAACAGGGATATGAAAACATGACATGCACGTGTAACAGTGATATGCACGTGTAACAGTGATATAAAACATGACATGCACGTGTAACAGTGATATGTAAACATGACATAACTGTACCAATAATATAAAAAGTTATTGTCCGTGCATTGGTCTATCCGTGTACCAGTGGGACATAGATGTCTAGCTATCATCCGTGTAACATATATGTGTAGCACTAGTACATGTAATAATAGTAGTCCGTGTCTCGTGTAATACCATGTCCTGTGAATTACAGTAACGGTGTCTAGCATGCATGTCTAGTGACAGTGTGGTGTCATAGCGTATCTGTGGATCAGTGACATGTGACGTTAGTTATCTAATTGAGATACAATACATAACATAATCATAACAGTGTCCAAGAATATGGTGAAATAGTGGCCCGAGTGTCAGTGGCTGTGCAGGTATGATAACCGTGTCCGAGTTGTCTATGGCAGTCTTTATTATTATTACATCACTAGTACAATAGTAGTGGTTATTCCTATTCAATGAGTGTCCAATAATTACCAGTTAATAATTAATAGTTACCGTCTTTTATCCCTAATCAAGATCAATCAATCAATTTCACTAAACATAGTAAAATATAATTTAGAAAAGAAAAATACTCACAAACTAGTCATGGGAAGGTAGCTCTCTTTCCCACGATCGCAACGGGTCCAGAATCGTCCAATTCGGAGTCCGGATGCCCCAGATATCGCCCGAAGACTAAATCATAAGAAAAAGGGTTAAATATGTAAAGAAACATAATTTAAATGTAAATAAGAAAATGTCACAGGGGGTATTCTGCAAGTTTACCTTTATAGGGTTGGATGCGGGTAGACGGGTCGGGTTTAGATCCAAACCCAATTAACTTATAAGCATATGGGTTAATGGGTATTGGATTGGGCCCAATAAGGATATTGGGTTCGGGTATAAACCCGAACCCAATTTAACCACACAGCAGCAGCAGCGCTGCTGCTGCTGTTGTTCGCGCTGCGGCCGGCCAGGCCAGCTGGCCGGTGGCCAACAGAACCCGCCGGCGGCGGGTCTAGCCGCCAGCGGCGGTCACAGTAAGAGAGAGAAAGAGAGGGGGAAAGAGAGAGAGAGAGGAGAAAGTAAGAAGAAGATGAAGAAGGAGAAGAAGGAAGGGTGCGGCCTGGGGATGTGGCGGTGCGCCGGACTTGGGTGCGGCGGCGGCCGGCCACCGGCCGCGTGGCCGGAGGCGGGGGTGGAGCCCGGTGGCGCGCCGGCCACCGGGGCGCGCCGGCTTTCCAGCCGGCAGCGGCCTGCTGCCAACAAGAAGAGAGAACAGTGGGAGGGATAGGGGGAGAGAAGGAAAAGAGAGAAGAGAGAGAGAGGAGAGAGAGTGAGTTAGGGAAGAGAGGGAGAGTGTGTTAGAGAGAGAGTTTGGAGAGAGGGAGATTTAAGAGAGTTTTAGAGAGAGAGAGAGAGGGAAAATGGAGAGAGAGTGGTTTAGAGAGAGATAGAGAGTGAGAAATATGAGAGAGAGAGTGAGAGGGGGTGTATTTAAGAGGAGAGAGAAAAGAGGCGATGGGGTTTAGGCGGTGGAGAAGAAGCTGCGGGAAGAAGGAAGAAGAAAAGAAAAGAAAAAGAAAGATTAAAATATAATATTTTATTATTATTATATTGGTCCAATATTCGATCAGCTCCGAACGGTGCCCAAAAATTACAGAAAAGAGAGAATATTATCCTAAGATGTAATATGAAAACGGTTTGAAAAAATTCAATCCGGTTTGCAAATTAAAAATCCCGAATTGTGTCGCCGATACCGGGCGACACCGGTTTGACCGGATTTTCGATAAATTCAGAAAAATTCCCAAAAATACTCTAAGGTAGATAATATAATTCTAAGACATGTGGTGAAAGCAGATCATCAAAATACAACTCCATTTGTGAAATAAAAATCATAGAGTCGGTTCTCGGTATCGGTCCACCGACTACGGAGATTTTCCAAAATAATCCAGAAAAATTCCAGAAAATCCGAAGAAATCTAAAATATTAGAAAATGATTTTTGAAATTGAAATCCGCTCAATCAGACTACGACGGAGGTCAAATCAATTTTGTACGCCGTATCGCGTACTGATACTGTGATACGTACACCGGGGATCAAGGGGTTACATTTCTCCCCACCTTACAAAAATTGCGTCCTCGCAATTTCGATTCAGGTGTGAGAACAAGATTTCCAACCCCAAAACCTAAAGGTTACGGGGCCACGACACTTCCGCTGCGCACTCTGATATCTATAAGGAACTCGGGATGGAGAAGTATGGTAGTGAACTAATCCTAGCGGATGGGAAGCAAGACGATGCAAGGAAAGAGAGAAGGAAATCGGATGTTCTGATTGACAACCGGCAGGAAGGAAGGACTACAAATGAGTCAAGAAATGAATTATCAATGACATGGTATTCTTGTACTCGTTGCTGGAATCCCAAATTCAGATACAGACGAGCTTGAATCTGAATCTGATTGTACTGTTGGTAAGAGCCCAGTATTGACCCAGGTGGTTACCCACACCAGGTGTGCACCTAGGCTCTGATACCACTATGTAACGCCCGATCCTAAAGATACGGAGACGTTATGGCGACGTACATACGCAAGGCGGAAAACCCCACGTACGTACGCTAAGCCTCAGTACAGTTGATTGAGATTTTATCGATTGAAAGAGAGTTCAGAATTCTTAGTCTCAATGCGAATCCGCTGTAGCAAGGGCTCAAGCGGGTCGTGATCCTCAGGGAAGGATGCGATGAAAGCTTTTCGACTCGATTCCTCTGTATGCTTCAAGTAAGAAAAGAGAGATTAGATTTGAGATAAAAATATGATATTAAAGACGTGGTTTTGCTGATCTTCTACCACAACCCTATTGCAAGTTAATGAGCTAGATCTTCATCTTAAGATGTAGGTGATTCACCTTAGGTCATTACAAATAATTCAAGCAAGAAAAATCAATACTAGACTTCTAGCAAAGTTACATTATTAAAAGCCAAACTATGGTTCATCCTAACATCTAAGTACAGCCTAATAAAAGACGAATCTTAAATTTATGCCGTCCTAGTTCTTAAGTTTGAAGTCATGAGAGGTCTTTTTAATATGCAACCTATATTAGGAATTCTAGGTATTTGTTTAATCTTCAAGAAAAGTTATTTTTAACCCTAGGGTTTCTATAGATGTTCATTAATCCGATCTAGACTTAACTGCTCTAGGGTTACTTTAAGAATCTCAGCAAATCACTAGAGAGAATTAGTTCTTCATTATTTTTTTTTTCAAATTATTTATATTTTTTTTATTTAATGAGAAGGAGTGCAAGGAAATAAAGAAAAAGCAAACCAGAAGCGATCACAGATTGAAAATCAAAGAGATCACAAAAAGAAATAAAATTTGCAGAAATTAAAAGAGAACAAAAGAGTGACCTTTATTTCAGATGAATCTCCGGTTACACAATCATCTCCTTCTTCTCCACAACGAGCATGAAATAAAAATTACAACTTGTGCAGAAATTTAGAAAAATAGCTAAAGAAAACCCTAGTCGTCTCTGCATGCCCCGTACGTTGCACTTTGCAGGGATATTTATAGTGCAGAAGAAGATAGAGTCCCGGATGAAGTTGTAGACGAAGTCTGGTAGTCAGACTCATCCACTTTGCCGCGCCTTGCCGAGCGTCCGCGGCACTTTTGTGGCTTCTGGCTGCGTGCTTTGGCGCGTGGCCTCTCCTGGTCCGTCCATGTGGGCACCTGCTTCTCGAAGTTGTATCCTGGCCTTTTAATCTGGAGTTTCGAGATAACTTAGTAATCAAGTTACCCTTAAACCAGATTTCTTCAAATCTTCCTCCCATGAATTTTCCTTCTTATCTAGGCTTTTATCCTCATCCTGCAAGTGTTTAGGGTTGGGTAGAAGTCTATCCTTCCCTCATCTTTGATATTTGTAACTTTAGCCCTTTGTGTATTTGCACTTTGACAATTGATATTTGCACTTTTACACCTGGGCTTCAACTGTGGGCTTTTGGGCTTCATTAAGCTTTATTTATTATAAAAATAAGAATTCGAGGCCTGCACACAATAAATTACAAATTATTAATAAATGTGCAGATTAAATGAATAAATATGAAAATGTGATGGTAAATGTGATGATAAAAATGCACTTTTCACTACCAATCACACCCCCACACTTATCTTTTTGCTCGTCCTCGAGTAAAAACAAAGAAAAAAAAATTAATCTAACCTAACTCACTTTCGTAGGAATCACGGTTGCACTTAGCACGTGCAACAAGCCGTTAAACCTCTAGGTTACCCTAGAGGACGAGTGTTGTCTCGTGAGGGTTTTCAGCGGATTACACCCACAAAATCCATAAAAAAGAAAATATTTGAATTATTATTGAAGAGACTAAGTAGTCTATAAGTTTTAGGATTATCATTTTTATTCATTCTTCAAACCTGGTCTTTATAAAGTCAATTGTTATTTATTTTAGGTAAGGATTAAAATTGAATTTCTAATATAGTCTTTTTCGTTACCAAAAGTCATACGCACCCTTGTGAATCTAGGAATTCCTTAACTTGGACTCTCATGCCTCTTTATTATTTTTATAACATCATCTAATTTTCTTTCGTGTAAGTATCAAGGCTTCTTGAGGCCCTCATACCTAACTAATTGACTATTAGATGTGTTAATATATATATATATATTTTTTTGGCATGTATAACTCATCTAATTTTCTTTCGTATAAGTATCAAGGCTTCTTGAGGCTCTCATACCTAACTAATTGATTATTAGATGTGTTAATACATGTATAATATTTCTCAGTTTTCTTAGGCTTTCTAATCCACCCATGTAACGAACTTAAAGTCGATGACTCCCAAACCGGTTGGCTTTAGGGCACCAGGTGAGAAAACACCCCGCGAACTCAAATTCGAGTGAACTAGGCCCCAAAACTAAGGACTTTATTTTATTTACTCACCTTTAGGCATGAATACTTATGCTTCTTGAGGCACATGTATCAGCTTAATTGGTGATTTTTTTTCTTTTATTATTTTTTTTATGAGGCACAAGGTCTTTGTCTTAGAATCCTAGATATGCATTTGGTATGCATACTTCATTAAGGTAAAAATCAAGACTAACTAATTATTCAATTTCTCCTCCTATACCTAAAATTTAAACAATTTATTTATTTTGACCAAGTTTTTAGAAATCCTAATCATGATTTTCCTAATTCTTAAAACTAACTTAGATTTCTTTCAAAAAATAAGTCAAAGTATTACCCTTTTTATAAATTTTTTTTTTTAAAGTTTTTTTTTTTCATATATTACATACCCTTCCCCCACACTTGTTTCATGCATTGTCCCTAATGTATGAATGAAATGTATGGATGCATGAACTGGCAGAAAGATATAATCACCGATACAGTGGGTCAAAAAGACCCATCGCCGCATTAGCTTCCGGCACAGACTCCAAAAAGATTTTAAGACGTTGACCATTTACCTTGAATGCATTGCCATTTTTGGGATCGTAGATCTCTATGGCTCCGTGTGGAAACACCGTCTTAACAATGAATGGTCCTGTCCATCTTGACTTTAACTTACCGGGAAAGAGATGAAGTCTAGAGTTGTAAAGTAAAACTTTTTGTCCTTGGACAAAAGTTTTTCTCGTGATGAATTTATCGTGAAAAACCTTAACTCTATCCTTCGCAATCTTCGCATTCTCGTATGCATCATTCCTCAACTCCTCTAGTTCAGAAATTTGTAATTTCTGAAACTCACCGGCCTTATCTAAATCGAAATTTAGCTGCTTAATTGCCCAAAGGGCCCGGTGCTCTAGCTCGACAGGAAGGTGGCAAGCCTTTCCAAAGACCAGTCTGTAGGGAGATATTCCTAGAATCGTCTTAAAGGCAGTCCTATATGCCCATAGGGCATCCACCAGTTTGGTGGACCAGTCCTTCCTATTCTGATTCACAGTCTTCTCCAAAATGAGCTTGACTTGCCTATTAGAAACTTCTACCTGCCCGCTAGTTTGAGGATGGTAGGGAGTAGACAACTTGTGGGTAATGGCATATTTTCGCATAAGAGCTTCAAAAGTTCTATTGCAAAAATGTGTGCCGTTGTCGCTAATGATGGCTCGAGGGATTCCAAAGCGTGAGATGATATTATCTTTCAAGAATTTGACAACAATTTTGTTGTCATTTGTCTTGCAAGGGACAGCTTCTACCCACTTTGACACGTAGTCTACGGCCAACAAGATGTACTGGTGCCCAAACGAATTAGGGAAGGGTCCCATAAAATCAATGCCCCATACGTCGAAAAGTTCTACTTCTAGAATGGGATTTAGGGGCATCATATTTCGTTTGGAAATTCTTCCTATCATTTGACATCTTGTGCAAGTTTTGCAATACTCAAATGCGTCTCTAAACACAGTTGGCCAATAAAAGCCACTTTGCAGAATTTTCTCGGCAGTTTTGCGGGGACCAAAATGTCCACCGCAAGCGAACTCATGACAAAAAGCTAGCACGCTTCTGGTCTCCTCGTCGGGGACACATCTCCTAATGATTTGGTCGCTACAATATTTGAAAAGATAAGGATCTTCCCACATGTAATACCGAACTTGAGACAAGAATCGGTATCTATCCTGTTTAGACCAACTAGGTGGTGTTTGGTTTGTGACTAAGTAATTTACTATGTCAGCAAACCATGGCTCCTTAGAGATGGCTAGAAGTTGCTCATCGGGAAAATTGTCATTGATGGGCAGCTCGTCAGAAGGTGCGTTTGGCACACGAGAGAGATGGTCAGCTACAACATTTTCGACACCTTTTTTATCTCGAATTTCGAGATCGAATTCTTGAAGGAGAAGGATCCAAGAATGAGTCGGGCCTTCGCATCTTTTTTAAGCATAAGGTATCGAAGAGCAGAATGGTCAGTGAAAATCGTGGTCTTGGTCCCAAGTAGGTATGGGCGGAATTTCTCCAAAGCGAACACTACTGCCAAGAATTCCTTCTCGGTTGTAGTATAGTTCATTTGGGCGTCATTGAGCGTCCTACTCGAATAATAGATCACGTGCTGCTTACTGTCCTTACGCTGTCCTAAGACAGCACCTATCGCAAAATCTGAGGCATCGCACATGATCTCAAAAGGCTTGGACCAGTCCGGAGGTGAGATGATAGGAGCAGAGATAAGTTCCATTTTCAATTTCTCCCATGCAGTATGGCACCTATCATCAAAGATGAAGGACACGTCTTTAGCTAGAAGGTTTGTAAGGGGTCTAGCAATTTTGCTAAAGTCCTTAATGAACCTACGATAAAATCCGGCGTGTCCTAAGAAAGACCGAATGTCCTTCACGCATCGCGGAAGTGGAAGTCTTGCTATGATCTCCACCTTGGCCTTGTCTACCTTAATCCCTTCCCTAGATATCTCGTGACCTAGGACAATCCCATGTTGCACCATGAAGTGACACTTTTTCCAATTTAGGGTCAAGTTCTTTTTGGTGCACCTACTCAGCACTAGCTCCAAGTGATGGAGACACTGGTCAAATGAATTTCCATAGACGGAGAAGTCGTCCATGAAAATTTCTAAAAAACGCTCAACCATATCAGAAAACAGGCTTAACATACAACGTTGGAATGTGGCGGGGGCATTGCACAAGCCGAAAGGCATTCGACGGTAGGCAAATGTCCCAAATGGGCACGTGAACGTTGTCTTCTCTTGATCTTCCGGGGCTATAGGAATTTGGTTATACCCTGAATAACCGTCCAAAAAGCAGTAATACTCATGACCTGCTAATCTTTCCAACATTTGGTCAATGAAAGGTAGGGGAAAATGATCTTTCCTAGTGGCTGTGTTCAACTTGCGGTAGTCTATGCATACTCTCACCTTGGTAGGCAATCGTGTTTGCACTAACTCATGCTTGTCGTTCTCTACCACAGTAAAGCTAGACTTCTTAGGGACCACATGCATTGGGCTAACCCATTCGCTATCGGAAATGGGATAAATGATCCCATTATCTAACAGTTTTACTATTTCGGCGTGTACAGCCTCCTGCATGAGTGGGTTTAGCCTACGCTGTGGATCCCTCTTCGGTCTAACCCCTTCCTCTAGATGGATACGATGCTGGACTATCGTAGGGCTCAGTCCCTTGATATCTGCCATAGTCCAACCAATGGCTTCCCTATGTCTCCTAAGGGTTGCCAGCAGGTCCTCCTCTTGCCTATTGGTCAAATTAGATGCAACTATGACCGGTAACGTCTCTTGTTCACCTAGGTAGGCGTACTTAAGATGTTTGGGCAAGGCTTTTAACTCCAAAGAAGGAGTTGGCTCGATGGGTGGAGGAGTTAAGCTAGAATCTTCCATCTCTATAGAACTCAGATTTGATTCCCATTCGATCTCATCAAGACTGATATCACTTGTTTCTAACTCTTCCTCTTCCTCTGACTCAAATATGATCTCATCATTATGCTCACTCGTCATGTTCTCAATGGAGTTAACCTCAAAGGGTTGGTCGGTCACATCGTAGGGATGCTTACCTAGGTTGAAAACATTGACTTCCTTGGTCATATCCCCAAAAGTCAGTCTCATGAAACCGTTTCTACAATTTATAATTGCATTAGCGGTTGCTAGGAACGGTCTTCCTAAGATAACGGGAGTTTGGGACCTAGGATTAGACACAGGTTGTGTCTCTAAGACAATGAAATCGACCGGGTAAATGAATTCTCCAACCCGTATAAGAACGTCATTGATCTCTCCCTTTGGAACTTTGATAGAGCGGTCAGCCAACTGAATAGTAACTTGGGTCGGGTTGAGTTCACCTAATCCAAGTTGTTGATACACGGAGAAAGGGAGCAAATTGATGCTGGCTCCTAAATCGAGGAGTGCTCGATTGATTTCGGCTCGACCTATGGTGCAAGAAATGGTGGGGCAACCTGGGTCCTTATACTTGATAGGGATCTGGTTGGACAGTAGCTCACTAATGTTAGTAGCTAGAAAAACCTTCTTAGGCACATTAGTCTTTCTTTTCTTGGTGCACATGTCCTTAATGAATTTGGCATAACTAGGGACCTGTTGGATTGCATCAAGAAGTGGAATGTTGAGCCTAACTTGATTGAACACCTCTAATAATTTCTCCATGTGTGCATTGTTGTTGCTTCTAAGCCTATTTGGAAATGGAGCTATAGGCTGGTGCATCTGACCTGCTGACTTTTCAGCTTCAGTTTCATTGGGGCTGGATGGAGCAGGAGTGGAGCTAGATGGAATGGAAGTGGAGCTAGGTGGAATGGATGGCTGAGATGGATCCGATGGCATGGATACTTGATTATCAACTTGTTTCCCCGATCTGAGTGTATGAACCATATGACACTGATTTGGGTCTTGAACCTCATTGGCTGGCCTAGGATTCCTAGGATTTGGCAATGGTTGACTCGGTAGGGTACCCCTCTGTCTCTCTTGCTGGTTCAATTGGAGCTCTATCCTACTTAGGACTTGAGCCAGCGTGTCTTGGCTTTTGACTAGGGTATCCACCTTTCTTTCCAAATTTGAAAGTCTTGTCTCCATTTGTGAATTTTGGAAAGACGGTGGAGGATTAGGGAAATTTTGTTGATAGGGCGGATTTTGGAAGTTGTTGGAGAATTTGGGCCTCACTTGATCATTGTTGCTTGGGCCCCATGAAAAATTGGGATGGTTTCTCCAACCGGGATTGTAGGTGGGCGAATAAGGATTGTTGGCAGGCCTTGTGAAGGCCGCACTCATATGTTCGGGCAAGCTTTGATGCGCGATGAAGACAGGACATTCCTCGAACACATGGTTCATATCTTGACAATAAGTACAGCCCGCCGAAGATGTTAGGCTGACTTGGTTCACAGAGACTGGCTCTTTCGTTTCAAGAGCCTCTAGTCTACGCATAACAGCAGCTAACTTAGCATCGGTTGCTACGTTGGCCTCAATGGAATGGATACCTCCTTTAGAAGAAGTAGGGTCATTAGTCCTAGATTTTTCAGGAGTAGGGTCCCATTGGATGGATTTTTCAGCTAATTCCTCAAACAATATCCATCCTTCATCTTCATTCTTTTGCAGAAATCCTCCTTGACACATGGATTCTAACAGTGTTTTAGTAGAATAATCTAATCCATCATAGAGAACTTGGCAAAGTCGCCATTTCTCTATCCCATGGTGAGGACATTGGGCAAGGAGATCCTTAAAACGCTCGAAGTATTTCCAAAAAGGTTCATTGGCTGTTTGCTTAAACTGGAGGATATTCTTCCTAATCAGTGCAGTCTTGTGAACGGGATAAAATTTCTTTAAGAAGGCCTTAATGAAATTATCCCAAGAAGATATTGAACCGGCCTCTAGACTGTAGAGCCATTTCTTTGCTAAATCCTTTAAAGCAAAGGGGATAAACCTAAGTTTGATAGCATCGTTTCCTAACTTAGGTATATTCATCATTTGACATACTTCTTCAAATTCCCTTATGAAGAAGTATGCATCCTCAGATTCAAGTCCATGAAATTTGGGAAGAGTGTTGATGTATTGTGGCTTGAGTTCATATGGGTCAACACTTTCGATAGTGAGCTGGATGCAAGAAGGAAGAGAGGTTCTAATAGGATAGAACCTATCTTGGAGTGACTGTGGTTGTGCCATGTGTGAGTCGGGCTTGAGCTCGGGTGGTGAACTAGTTCTAGTTAGCCTGGATGTAAGTGGGTCTCTCGACCAAGCGGTCATGCACAATCAGCAAACAAGTTCACCCAATCAATCAAAAAAAAAAAAAGAAAAACAATCAAAAGTCCTAATCTAAGGTAAGCCTTGACCTAGACGACTCCTAACTTTAGACTGTCCTTAGGAGGTCTACTGTCGACGTTAACCACAAGCTAATCGGCCAGGTAGGTGGCAAGACCGGTGGGAGGTTTTCCGTCAGAGACGTTCCTTAATTAAATAACCACCGTTCTTCGGGCTTTCGGCCCTCAATCCCCTGCCTAGACACCGATTTGACAAGAGTTAATTTCGAACAATTTTCCTCCTTCGGTCAATCTCCTATTGAGTCCGAGTTAACCTAGGGCCAACGTCTAGTCAAATTTTACTTAAGGTTAGGGTTGTGAGTGTGACGGATATGATTTGTGGGCCAAGGAAGGGTGATAAAATCCCCACCTTATCTTGCTTATGGGTTATGCCCTTAAGATGAATTAGTGTACGTGTAAAGCGGTAGAAAAGTAATCACTCAAGAAAGCAGTAAACAACCAAGAGTGTTTCCTAATCTATATGCTATGCAAATGTACCTTGTCGCCAGCACTCTTCAACAGAATTAAAAAATGTAAATAGACACGTGCCCTAAATGCAAGAGTCTAAAATTTTTTTTTATTTTTAACAAATGGGTTAATGTTATTAATTAGCAGTTGCAGAGTGATCACAGAGAAATAATATCACAGCAGAAAATAGAATTTTACACTGCAGAGCAACCTGCAGAAAAATATATCAGTAGTCCACTACAATTGCCGCGGATTCGCGGCTTTTGCCGCGTTTCTGCGGCAAAGTTGTAGGTCCAGGTGCTCTGCCTTCGAGGGCAGAGGCACTGGATAGCTATATGTGCTTTCTGCTGCTCTGTTTTTGTTTCCTGTTCTCTGTACCTGCAACAGAAAAGAAAGAATGATTAGAACGAGGAAATCGTGCCGTTCCTTCCCCGGCAACGGCGCCAAAATTTGATTGAGATTTTATCGATTGAAAGAGAGTTCAGAATTCTTAGTCTCAATGCGAATCCGCTGTAGCAAGGGCTCAAGCGGGTCGTGATCCTCAGGGAAGGATGCGATGAAAGCTTTTCGACTCGATTCCTCTGTATGCTTCAAGTAAGAAAAGAGAGATTAGATTTGAGATAAAAATATGATATTAAAGACGTGGTTTTGCTGATCTTCTACCACAACCCTATTGCAAGTTAAGGAGCTAGATCTTCATCTTAAGATGTAGGTGATTCACCCTAGGTCATTACAAATAATTCAAGCAAGAAAAATCAATACTAGACTTCTAGCAAAGTTACATTATTAAAAGCCAAACTATGGTTCATCCTAACATCTAAGTACAGCCTAATAAAAGACGAATCTTAAATTTATGCCGTCCTAGTTCTTAAGTTTGAAGTCATGAGAGGTCTTTTTAATATGCAACCTATATTAGGAATTCTAGGTATTTGTTTAATCTTCAAGAAAAGTTGTTTTTAACCCTAGGGTTTCTATAGATGTTCATTAATCCGATCTAGACTTAACTGCTCTAGGGTTGCTTTAAGAATCTCAGCAAACCACTAGAGAGAATTAGTTCTTCATTATTTTTTTTTTCAAATTATTTATATTTTTTTATTTAATGAGAAGGAGTGCAAGGAAATAAAGAAAAAGCAAACCAGAAGCGATCACAGATTGAAAATCAAAGAGATCACAAAAAGAAATAAAATTTGCAGAAATTAAAAGAGAACAAAAGAGTGACCTTTATTTCAGATGAATCTCCGGTTACACAATCGTCTCCTTCTTCTCCACAACGTGCATGAAATAAAAATTACAACTTGTGCAGAAATTTAGAAAAATAGCTAAAGAAAACCCTAGTCGTCTCTGCATGCCCCGTACGTTGCACTTTGCAGGGATATTTATAGTGCAGAAGAAGATAGAGTCCCGGATGAAGTTGTAGACGAAGTCTGGTAGTCAGACTCATCCACTTTGCCGCGCCTTGCCGAGCGTCCGCGGCACTTTTGTGGCTTCTGGCCGCGTGCTTTGGCGCGTGGCCTCTCCTGGTCCGTCCATGTGGGCACCTGCTTCTAGAAGTTGTATCCTGGCCTTTTAATCTGGAGTTTCGAGATAACTTAGTAATCAAGTTACCCTTAAACCAGATTTCTTCAAATCTTCCTCCCACGAATTTTCCTTCTTATCTAGGCTTTTATCCTCATCCTGCAAGTGTTTAGGGTTGGGTAGAAGTCTATCCTTCCCTCATCTTTGATATTTGCAACTTTAGCCCTTTGTGTATTTGCACTTTGACAATTGATATTTGCACTTTTACACCTGGGCTTCAACTGTGGGCTTTTGGGCTTCATTAAGCTTTATTTATTATAAAAATAAGAATTCGAGGCCTGCACACAATAAATTACAAATTATTAATAAATGTGCAGAATTAAATGAATAAATATGAAAATGTGATGGTAAATGTGATGATAAAAATGCACTTTTCACTACCAATCAACAGTAAATAATCTCCATATATACCTGAGTTCCAGCATGAAATAAGTACAAGAATACCTGCAGAAAAAGGTGAGTGATTATAACAGATATGAAAAATAGGGATAAATAAGATAACAGCAATAAATAACTAAGATACCTATGAATAGGCCAGATGAGGAATCTCCTATGTGACTCCATGGCACTCGATGAAGCTACGATAACTCGGATCTCCAACCTGGGCATGCAAACCCAGGGTCGTCAGAAAGCGACCTAGTGAGTGGTAAAATGAAGGAGGTAGTAATATATATATATAATAGTAATACAAGCACGATACATAGATATATTACATGATGTTGTACTAGCGATACCATATAATAAGTAGAGAATAAACAGTAGAAAAATATAACCATGTTATCTTTTAATACCATCAATACCTAGCCGATAATCATCGGGTCATGTTTATAGTCTTATCCAGTTTATATCATGAATAATGTTGTCTAGTGGAACATGCTAGTGGTGACGTGATAGAAGTGAACATGCAGATGTGCATATGCAATATGACCACAATACGGTGTAGTGCATAGACAGTAATGATGTATGCAAGGTGTACAGAAAATAGAATATATGCACATATGCGTGAATAGTATGCCACTGCAGAAAGTGTAACATGTATCATTTAAAATAACAAGTATACCTGTCACATAATATCGGACAAATGATCAGGTACACAATTAAGTACAACTATACAATAGTAAACATGTATCAGGCAAGGAACAGTAACAAGTAGTAAACATGTATCAGGCACATCATGTCATTTATACAATAGTAGCAATCAGTACCACCTGGTATTTTAATCACTCTCTTCCAGTGTCCCATACCACTGGCAGTTCATACTGGAGCCCGCACTCCAGTCGAACCCATCCGGACATGGCCTACGGGTACCATTATCCAAACGAGAGAGTGACCAAATAACAAGTGTTCCCGACGTCACTATTGCGTATACTGTTTTATTATGTTAATTGGAAACCCATGGTCGAGGAGTTCTTATCGGGTGGGTGTATCCCGTACATACCCGGGACAACGGCCTTATCAGATCCCTGGCTGCTGAGACCAGGGCCAACCCGCTAGAGCTGTAACATGTAACGGGAATCTCAATGAGCTAAAACAATAACGGGATGCTCATGAGTAATAGATGGTAGCCAGCACTACCCCGTCCCTTGCAGTGGGACGAACAATGGATCCAGACATCCACCCGATATGATCTAATCAACCGCCAAGTCTCCCCTATACCCAAGTGATCTTTAATCATATCGGGTGGATGTCTGGATCCATTGTTCGTCCCACTGCAGGGGACGGGGTAGTGCTGGCTACCATCTGTTACTCATGAGCATCCCGTTATTGTTTTAGATCATTGAGATTCCCGTTACATGTTACAGCTCTAGCGGGCTGGCCCTGGTCTCAGCAGCCAGGGATCTGATAAGGCCGTTGTCCCGGGTATGTACGGGATACACCCACCCGATAAGAACTCCTCGACCATGGGTTTCCAATTAACATAATAAAACAGTATACGCAATAGTGACGTCGGGAACACTTGTTATTTGGTCACTCTCTCGTTTGGATAATGGTACCCGTAGGCCATGTCCGGATGGGTTCAACTGGAGTGCGGGCTCCAGTATGAACTGCCAGTGGTATGGGACACTGGAAGAGAGTGATTAAAATACCGGGTGGTACTGATTTCTACTATTGTATAAAAGACATGACTTACCTGATACATGTATGCTATCTCGTTACTGTCCCTGATTTTATCTGCTATTTCGTTACATGTATATTTTGTTACTATATCTGGTACATGTTATACTTTCTGTGGTGGCATCCTACTCATGCTCATGTTGCATTGCATTGCATATATTATGTTTCCTGTATTCATTCCTGTCTCTGCACAACATCGTATTATGGGTATCTTGCATACGCACATCTGCATGTTCACTTCTATCACGTCACCACTAGCATGTTCCACTAGACAACATTATTCATGATATAAACTGGATAAGACTATAGACATGACCCGATGATAACCGGCTAGGTATTGATGCTATTAAAAGATAACATGGCTATATTTTTCTACTGTTTATTCTCTACTTATTATATGGTATCACTAGTACAACATCATGTAACATATCTATGTATCGTGCTTGTATTAATATTATATATATATTACTGCCTCCTTCATTTTACCACTCACTAGGTCACTTTCTGACGACCCTGGGTTTGCATGCCCAGGTTGGAGATCCGAGTTACCGTAGCTTCATCGAGTGCCATGGAGTCACATAGGAGATTCCTCATCTGGCCTATTCATAGGTATCTTAGTTATTTATTGCTGTTATCTTATTTATCCCTATTTTTCATATCTGTTATAATCACTCACCTTTTTCTGCAGGTATTCTTGTACTTATTTCATGCTGGAACTCAGGTATATTGGAGATTATTTACTGTACTGAGGCTTAGCGTACGTACGTGGGGTTTTCCGCCTTGCGTATGTACGTCGCCATAACGTCTCCGTATCTTTAGGATCGGGGCGTTACATTTTCCAAGCTAACCTAATACATCCATATAAATTTGATTTTATTAGTATTTATCTGGTATTATCTTCTCTTCCTTCATTAATCATTTCCTGAATGAATTAAACATTAAGACAAGATGATTAGCATATTTATTACAAGATAAGTGTAAGAATGTACTAATAAATAATGTAATATACGTGTACGATCAGCGCGCAGATCACCTTCAACATTTAGATAAAGCCTTCGATCTCCTTAGGCAATACAAGATGAAGCTTAACCCTAAGAAGTGTACGTTCAGAGTAGCCTTCGGAAAGTTCTTAGGATGTAGCACCCCGATCCCTCGGATACGGAAACGCTACTGCGACGTACATACGCGGGGCAGAAATACCCTCACATATATTCGCTAAGCATCAGTACAGGTAAGAATCAGAGTGTGAAAGCACACTAGTAATATACATTCCAACAGAAAAATACAGGTACATAGTTATCACAGGGTGTGATACAATATTACATGAATATTACGTCACTAGAGAATATAAAAGTACGATATATAAAGAGATAAGCATAATCAAAAGCTGAGAGGTGCTCACGAGCAGCAAGAGGAGTCTCGAGAGCCAATCAGCAGAAGAGCTGGGAGAAAAGAGTTATGGTGGCATCCATTAATCCATGCTTCTGTTGCGCCCTCTGATCAGCTACAGTAAGGTCACCATAGTCCAGGCTCCTGGATATGGACATGAAGGTCCAGGGTTGTCAGAAAGCCACCCAGCGAGTACGTAAGATAAAGGCAATTAGCATGCTCAGTCAATCACACGTGTACATGATCAAGTAATGTGGTTCAGGCATATAGGTGCAGGTAATGACCAGCAATATAAATCGAAATCAAGAAACTAGTAATAAATCAAAAATCAAGTAAGTACATGTGTATCGATAAATATGAATAGGAAAATATGCATAGAAAACGGTGTTGAGAGCATAGGTACAAATAAACATGCGATAAATACATAAAGCATGCGATAAATAAAAGTATAGACAAAACTAGTTGTACAAGAGCATATTATAGATTCATGAGATTGATACGTCAAGGGGATAATCCAAACAAGGAAACCCTCATCTACGTACCATATACCCCATGTCGGCATCATTTGAGTTCATACAACTTGAGTAGCTGATTGAAGCTAAACCTGCACAAAAAATACGAGATTATAGAACTTAAGAAAGGAATGTGCAAGTGCTCAATTCTTCCGCTATAGCAAGTGGCTATGCGGGTCGTGATCCACAAGGAGGGTTTGCGATGGAAGCTTTACGCGTCTTTATTGAAATCGTTAAGAAAACAAAAGAAAGTTCTTCTCTATTTTTAAAGTTAAGAAAATGGAAAAGAAAGTTGTTAAAGTTAAGAAGAAAGCGGGAGATGAAGAAGGTGAAAAATCAGAAAACGAAAGAAAGCGACAAAGTACAAATGAAGTGGAAAGAAGAATGAAAATGATTTGGAGGAAGTGGTGTTTGTGATTTAGTTTACAGAAATAAAAGAAAAGAAATAAAAACAATTGCTTACCTTCTTTTCTTCAAAAGCTTACCTCGAGTTTTCAGCAACGATTTTACCTTGAAGTGGAGGCATTCAGCGCATAGCCCATAAGATTCGAGTATTAGTCTTCGTCCACATTACATCATCAAGACTACTTCAAGAATGAAATGATACAGAGAGAGACTCTATTCCATCGTCATGAGCTATCGGTGGCACTCGCAATGCAAGGCTCTTTCGATGCTTTTAGACTCACTTGGAAGACGATTGTACGAAAAAGAAAAGTAAAATAGAAACGAAGAAGAAGAAGAAGACTAAATAGAAGTGCATACACAAAAAAAACACCGATTCGATTTCATTACAATCAAAGAAAAGAAATAAGTCTTACACCGGTGTCACTCCAGCTCAAGCTTCAGTCTTGTTCTTTGATGAAAGTCGATCTCCTCTGAATTACATAAATGAAAACTAAAATTACATAAAAAGAAAGACTAAAAACCTAAACTAAGAAATGAAAACTAAGCTAAATCCTAATCTGCATTGGCCCTCCCTTTTGTCTTTGAGTGCAGGTATTTATAGGAGAAATGGAGGGGGTAGAGGTGGATATTCAGTTCTGATCTGCTGTTTGTTGGCTTGTTGATTGCTGAATATCACTTAACAACTGACAGAATTAGAAATAATGATCAACATAAGAGTTATAGCTCTGTCAGTCTGCTTTCTGGATCATCTTGAATCATCAGAATTGAGATTCTGTAGCAAAGGTTATGATTCGAATACTAAAATATATTTAGTCAGAATCTGAATCAAACTTGTTTGATCTTTGCTTCAACCGATCGATTCTGAGAGGATTCTTCTCAACCAGTTTTCAACCTCTTGATTTTTTCCTGATTTACTGAGTGTGAATTAACTCTGATTTAATTCAGAATTTTTGTGGGCTTTGGGCTCATTTTTCTTCATCTCCTTAAAGAATGGGCCTGCAAATAAATTAAGCAATTAATTAGGACAATGCAGGCTTTTATTCTAAAATAAGTATAGAAATATGATATTAAATATGCAACATTAGAGACCAATCACACCCCCATACCTATCTTTTGCTCGTCCTCGAGCAAAACAACTAAACTATACTAAGAATTATTAGACCACTTTCGCAGGTCACGCGATTGCACTTAGCATGTGCAACAAGCCGTTAAACCTCTAGGTTTCCCCTAGAGGACGAGTTTTGTCTCGTGAGGGTTTTCAGCGGATTGCACCCACAAAATCCATAAAGAAAGGGAAATAAAGAGTTAGTATTTTCGAAAAGCATTTTGAAAGAGAAAAAATATTTGACATATAATTGTAAGATCTAAGCAATCTATAAGTTATAGGAAAACAAAAATTTTCATTCCTAAACTTAGTCTCTATTCAAAAATTTGTTATCAAGTAGAGTATGGGGTCAAATTGTACTTCTCATTTAGTCTATTACTTTATCCTAAGTCATATGCACTTGTGACTGTTAAAATTTTGACTAAGGGTTCATTAACTCTAACTCTTATGCCTTATTTTTTTATATATATACTTTTTTTTTGTGGTATTATTCCTTAGTTCTATTAGGCTTTCTAATCTGCCCATGTAACGAGCCTCTAATCGATGACTCCCAAACCAAACGGTCTTAGGGCACCAGGTGAGAAGACACCCCTAGGACTTAAGGACTCGAGCAGACAAGGCCACAAAACTAAGGATTTTATTATATGAACCTCTTTTAGGCGTGAATACTTATGCTTTATTAGGCACAAATACCCAGCTTAATCAGAGGATTTTTTTTTCTTTTCAAACTTATCTAATCATCTTTCACATAAATACTAAGGCTTGCTTAGGCCAAAGCACCTAGCTAATCAATAATTAGACTTATTTTTTTTTCTTTTTTTTTTTCAAACTCATCTAATTATCTTTTGCATAAATACTAAGGCTTTCTTAGGCCAAAGCACCTAGCTAATCAATAATTAGATTTGTTTATATATACATATTTTTTATAAGGCATAAGAATCTTTGTTTTTGAACCCTAAGTGTGTAAGTGTATGAAGTGTGCATATTTCATCAAGGTAAAGATCAAGACCAAATTACTTTGACAAATTATCTTCCTAACCCTAAACATCAAACAAATAATCTTATTTTGACCAAGTATAAGAAATCCTAATTTGGATTTTTCCTATTCCTTAAAATTAACTTAATTTCTTACAAAAATAAGTCAAAATATTGTTTCTATTTTTCAAAAAGTTTTTAAAAGTAAAGAAAAATGTTAAATTTTTTTTTATTTTAAAGAAAAAGAAAAGTTATGTTAGACCCTCCCCCACACCTATCTCATGCATTGTCCTCAATGTATGAATTAATGCATAGATGCATGAAAAAGAAGAAAGGGAAGGAAAATGGTTACCTTAAGGTGGTGGTTCCGGTGGTGGTCTGATTGGTCCACGAAACATGGCCCAATCAACTTTTCTTGGGTCTCGAAGGAACCCACCAGCACTATCTTTAATATGACCCACTAAAAAGATAAATCCATTAAGGATTTTTATTAAATATTTGACCCCATCTAATTTCCATATTCCATAACTAATTTCGGAGTCAAATTTGTCAACCACCTCGTCCCAGAATGGAGTATGAAATGATAGAACTGTTGACTTGGACTCAGGAAGGACAGGAACTAATACCGACTCGGGAAGGTGACGTCAAGTAAAGGTTCAGGAGTCGAAATTGGTTCAAGAAGCGGGTCCAAGTTAAGAAGTTGAAACTCTAGTCCACATGTATTTTCTAACAATGGAATGTGACCTAATATGGGTGATTCCAGTTCAGGAATGATAGGTGGAGGAATCAAAACTGACTCTAAAATATTACTCAAGTTTGGTAACAAAACGGGAGTCAAGATTGATTCAGAAAGTTGAACTGGATCACATATGTGAGAATCTAGGTCACATATCTCATTGAGTTCAATATCAAAAATTGGAGAACTTGCCAATTTATCCATGGGATTTTCAAAATTGTAAAGTTGATCAAGTTCAACATGATCCTCAAAGATGGGTGATTCAATTTCTTTATGAATTGGTACAGGATCTAATGTTGACTCCGGGAAAAGATTAAAGTCAGGTGAAGATACCGGAGTCATAATCGAATCAGGAAATAGAATTGAATCACTAAGTTGGGGTTCAGGATCATAATCATTTTCAAGTTCTATTTCAGGAAAAGGAAAACTAGCCAAACTATCAATATCATTTGGAGTTTGGGTAAGTTCACATGGTTGTGCTGAAATGGAATCTTGATTCCCAAAATTACATGACTCTTCTGCTCTAACAGAATGGTAAGTGACATCAGGACGGTGGGAACGTAGAGATTCGACCATCATATCTATGTCACGATTTCTAGCATTTTGAGCATGAGTCATGGCTTCTAGCATCTTTTCATAATTGATGGGTTCATTGTCTTGTTGAAAAGATGAAGAGTTATTTTGAAAGTGATAATGAAATTGTTAGTCCATCAGATTTTGTGATTGTTGTTTGAACTCACGCATACTCCGTTCCAAAATTGATGGTTTTCTATTTTGGACTGGTGGAACTGAGTATGACTCTTGAAAATATTGTGGACTAGGTGGAGAAGGAGGACAAGTTGGTTGATAATTATGCTCGGGGGAGGTGAATCCCCACTGACTCGGTGAAGAGTTGAAATCATTATGAAAATTATAGTTATTAGATGGGGGGTATGGGTCATATTGATTCGGATAAGACCAATCTGGCACACTAGGTTGTTAAAGTCATGATATGCCGGGTTGGTAATATCCAAAAAAGAGTTTGATGTGTAATATGGATTATTATTATAGTTGAAAAAATTATTATTATAGTCCATATCACACAATAGAATACAAACAAAGAAAAACAAACAAATAAACAAACAAAAAGAAAAAAATTCTAGCCTAGGTTAGGGTAGACTTAGGACCTAGACGACTCCTAACTGGTTAGACTGTCCACGGGAGGTCTAATGTAGACTTTAACCACAAGCTAATCAGCCAGGTCAGGGCAAGGTTGGCGGGAGGTTTTCCGTCAAAGACGTTCCTTAATTAAATAACCACCAACCTTCGGGCTTTCGGCCCTCAATCCCTTTCCTAGACACTGATTTTGCAGGAGTTAGATTCCAACATTTTTTCCCCTTAGGATAATCTCCTAATTGAGTCCGAGATGTCCCTAGGGCCAACGTCTACTCAATTTTAGTTAGGCTTGGGTTAGTAAGTGCTTGGAATGTGATTTTTGGGCTAAGGAAGGGTGATTAAATCCCCACCTTATCTTGTTAATGGGTTAGTGCCCTTAAGATCAATTTGTGCAAGTGTACAAGATATGTAAGATTCACTCAAAGCGATATAAATCAACCAAGAAGTGAGTCCTATGCTAAATGCAATGCATACGTACCTTGCTCCAGCACTCTTCAACAGTAAAAATAAATGAATTGAAAAGACAAGTGCCTAAAATGCAAACGTCTAATCAATTTTTAACTTTTGCAACAAACATTTTACTGTTGATTATTAGCAGGCTTATGTGATGGCATATAAGAAATAAATAATTGCAGCAAACTAGAATTTGCAAACTAAGCAGCCCTGCAAAAAGCTGTTAGTAGTCAGCTCTTCATTGTCGAGGATCCGCGGCTTTTGCCGTGGAAACGCGGCAATTCAGAGGGCAATGGGTCTCTGCTTTCAAGAGCAGAGGCCCAATACCACTTGTATGTCACTGCAATATTAATTTCCTGCTTTGCTTGCCCTGTAACCTGCAACAGAGAAGAAAATTCGTTTAGTTCTAGAAAAGATTCAAAAAAAAATTCAGATTTCAATAAAAACCGTTTTACCCTCCCCGGCAACGGCGCCAAAATTTGATTGAAGCTAAACCTGCACAAAAAATACGAGATTATAGAACTTAAGAAAGGAATGTGCAAGTGCTCAATTCTTCCGCTATAGCAAGTGGCTATGCGGGTCGTGATCCACAAGGAGGGTTTGCGATGGAAGCTTTACGTGTCTTTATTGAAATCGTTAAGAAAACAAAAGAAAGTTCTTCTCTGTTTTTAAAGTTAAGAAAATGGAAAAGAAAGTTGTTAAAGTTAAGAAGAAAGCGGGAGATGAAGAAGGTGAAAAATCAGAAAACGAAAGAAAGCGACAAAGTACAAATGAAGTGGAAAGAAGAATGAAAACGATTTGGAGGAAGTGGTGTTTGTGATTTAGTTTACAGAAATAAAAGAAAAGAAATAAAAACAATTGCTTACCTTCTTTTCTTCAAAAGCTTACCTCGAGTTTTCAGCAACGATTTTACCTTGAAGTGGAGGCATTCAGCGCATAGCCCATAAGATTCGAGTATTAGTCTTCGTCCACATTACATCATCAAGACTACTTCAAGAATGAAATGATACAGAGAGAGACTCTATTCCATCGTCATGAGCTATCGGTGGCACTCGCAATGCAAGGCTCTTTCGATGCTTTTAGACTCACTTGGAAGACGATTGTACGAAAAAGAAAAGTAAAATAGAAACGAAGAAGAAGAAGAAGACTAAATAGAAGTGCATACACAAAAAAAACACCGATTCGATTTCATTACAATCAAAGAAAAGAAATAAGTCTTACACCGGTGTCACTCCAGCTCAAGCTTCAGTCTTGTTCTTCGATGAAAGTCGATCTCCTCTGAATTACATAAATGAAAACTAAAATTACATAAAAAGAAAGACTAATAACCTAAACTAAGAAATGAAAACTAAGCTAAATCCTAATCTGCATTGGCCCTCCCTTTTGTCTTTGAGTGCAGGTATTTATAGGAGAAATGGAGGGGGTAGAGGTGGATATTCAGTTCTGATCTGCTGTTTATTGGCTTGTTGATTGCTGAATATCACTTAACAACTGACAGAATTAGAAATAATGATCAACATAAGAGTTATAGCTCTGTCAGTCTGCTTTCTGGATCATCTTGAATCATCAGAATTGAGATTCTGTAGCAAAGGTTATGATTCGAATACTAAAATATATCCAGTCAGAATCTGAATCAAACTTGCTTGATCTTTGCTTCAACCGATAGATTCTGAGAGGATTCTTCTCAACCAGTTTTCAACCTCTTGATTTTTCCCTGATTTACTGAGTGTGAATTAACTCTGATTTAATTCAGAATTTTTGTGGGCTTTGGGCTCATTTTTCTTCATCTCCTTAAAGAATGGGCCTGCAAATAAATTAAGCAATTAATTAGGACAATGCAGGCTTTTATTCTAAAATAAGTATGGAAATATGATATTAAATATGCAACATTAGAGACCAATCAGTTGCCCCCAAAGTAACAGAACTAGAGTATATCTGGAGTAATCATTGTGTCACAGAAATTATATGTCATAAAGCAAGGTGTCAACTAAGGGCATAACACCTGATTAAATGATTCATCACTATAACCAGAGAATATAAAGGTATTGCATTTTAAGTTATTCAATAATAATAATCAGTACCGTTTGATATTTCAATTGCCTCCCTACTGATTGGTATTCAATTCTGCATATTTTACCACATTATTCCCATGCATATTACAAATAAAAATATGATTTTTACTCATATTCTCTCTATTTTTTGCAGGTCCACATCTGAAATAAGAAAAAGCCCAAAATTTCTTTAATTAGCAATAATTAAAAGAGATTAATTCAAAGCCCTAAAGAGAGCCCAAGTTTGAGCCCAGGATCTGGAGAATTCTATGCGCCAGCTCACACTTCTAGAAGGTCCACGTGGCTAACAAACTTCTAACAAACTCGCAACAGAAATCTGTTGCCTAACAACCCAGATTGTGCCGCAATTTCTGGGAGTTTGCCGCTAATTTGCGGCAGTTACAAGTCTGTTGGAGCCCGAATTTCTCTCCAACAAACTAGGTTCTGGATACTTCTCTCTGAGGCTATAAATACAGGACCAGGGCTTGCGAAGAGGAGGGTGGAAGAGAGATTAGAGATTAGAGATTAGATGCTTGTATTTTTGTAGGATTTTTGTAGTGCTCTAGATCTTCTTCCTCCCTAGAAATTCTGCAAAAGAGATTTGTAAGAGAGAGAAAGCTTGTGTACACCAAGGAGTGACAACTTGTGAAGTAAGGATTCATCCATTCTCTTCGCTCTACTTGAGCTTTTTCTAGTATTACTTGCTTTCTTTAATTCTAGCTTTACTTTACTTGCAATTTTATTCATGCTTTGCTTTTCTTTTATTGTAATGGCTAGTAGCTAATTCTTCTAATGTCTAGCTAACCACTAACCTTGCTAACTACTAACTCATGGGTGATTGCTATCTTTAATCTTGCAAGTTGTATGGCCTTCTCTTCTCCGATGGGTTACTTTCATGCTTGGCTATATCTTGTTGTAATTCTCCATATGATTCATGTGTGCCTCATTTAGAGCCTTGACTTTAGAACAAGTGCCGTGATGGAACATGGAGATGGATCACCAATATGCTATTTGTTGTACAACTTCTTTACTTCCATTAATGAATGTTGTATCTTCTTCCTTAGCATCCCTTGAGTGTAGCTCTTTTGATTCCATTATTGAAAGTCTAATTGTAGGCCAATGACATCTATGAGGCTACAAGACAAGTCCAAGAATGATCACCCGTCATCCAAGTGGGAAAGTAATTAGACCAACACGCAAGACAAATCTTTGCCGATGAATCAACATGAGGCATGCATTCACCATCACGGAGTTTAGTAAGTTTTAGCAAGGTAGTAAGGTTAGCTAGTCATGATCTTCTCATTCTAAGAGTCTTTTCAAAGTTTTCTTTCTTTTAGTGTTAATCCAAAAGCCAATCTTGTTTTGATTTCTTTTCATTTTCCATCATGAACATATCCACCGATTCTTTCATTTCTTTTTCCAATTTGTTTTTATTCTTTTAAGACAAAGAAGAATCTTCGTTTTCTTTTCTTCACTACCAACCGTAACGCTTCCATCGCAAGCTCTCCCTGAGAATCGACTCGGTATAGCCCATGCTATAACGGAGATTGGAAAGGGTACATTAATCATTTTGAATACATTTGTGGAGTGATCAAAGTACTTGAGGTTGAATCTAAACCTTATCTCTTTTTATTGAATATATTTTGTGTGCAAATTATACTCCACAATACAACACCTTTCCCGTCTTAAATAAATTTTTGGCGCCGTTGCCGGGGAGAGCAACGATTTTTGGTTTAAAGTGAAGAACTAAACGAATCTTCTTCTCTGTTGCAGGTTACATGTTGAAGAAACAAGAAACTTTGCATTGCAGTGACATATAAGTGGACCTGGGCCTCTGCTCTAGAAAGCAGAGACCAGGATCCCTCAGCTTTGCCGCAGAATCTCGGCCCTGGCCGCAGATTTGCGGCAATCCTGAGTTGACTACTGACCAAATTTCTGCAGGGCTTCTGGTTCTGCAAAATACATCTGCTGCAGTACTTAATTTCCTGTATGCTTTACCCTATTCCTGCTAATAATCAACAGTAAAAAAATTTGTTGCAAAGTTAAAAAAATTGTTTAGACATTTGCATCTCTAGGCACGTGTCTTTCAATTCCTTTACTTTTACTGTTGAAGAGTGCTGGAGGCAAGGTACGTACGCATTGCATATTGACTAGGACTCACTCTTTGTTTGATTTAAATACGCTTTGAGTGAACCTTGTTTGTTTATATCGTACACTTGCACAAATCAATTCTAAGGGCATAACCCATAAATAAGATAAGGTGGGGATTTTATCACCCTTTCCTTAGCCCAAAAACTACAATCCCAGCACTCACAATCCTAAGCTTCTAAATAAAAATTTGCTAGACGTTGGCCCTAGGGACATCTCGGACTCACTTAGGAGATTATCCTAAGGGGGAAAAGTGTTGGAAATTGACTTTTGTAAAATCAGTGTCTAGGAAAGGGATTGAGGGCCGAAAGCCCGAAGGTTGCTGGTTACTTAATTAAGGAACGTCTCTGACGGAAAACCTCCCACCAACCTTGCCCTTCCCTGGCTGATTAGCTTATAGTCAAAGTCTACACTAAACCTCCTATGGACGATCTAATCAGTTAGGAGTCGTCTAGGTCCAGGAATCCTAGAAGCTTGGATTGATTTTTCTTTTATTGTTTGTTATTTTCATTTTTTCTTTTTCGCAGGTGTGATCGGTGCACGTTGTTTGTAATTGTATATGCGAGAGTGGTTTCGTGATCCAAATTCTGCAAGACTTGTTAGACTTTCTACACTTGCACTTACACAACCACTTGACATTATGGAAAACAACGTCTCACTTCAAGATCGATTTTATCCAATTCGCACCTCCCTTCCATCTTGCATTCTTCTCCCCGAATCTAATGGAAATCACTTCGAGCTGAAACCGCAATTCATTAATACACTTCCCCGAGTCCATGGTCTTGAGTATGAGGACGCGTACCTCTTTATTCATGAGTTTGAAGAGGTATGCCAAATGATGAGAATTTCCCAACTGACTGAGGATGCTGTTAGGTTACGGTTTATACCGTTTGCACTGAAGGATTTAACTAAGAAATGGCTTTACAATCTTCCCGTCAGTTCCATATCTTCATGGGAGGATTTTGTAAAAGTCTTTCTTAAGAAATTCTATCCTATCCACAAAACAGCCCTCATGAGAAAGAATACAATGCAATTCAAGCAGGAACATAATGAACCTTTCTGGAAGTATCTTGAGCGTTTCAAAGACCTTCTAGCCCTGTGTCCTCATCACGGCATAGAGAAATGGCGTTTATGCCAGATTATCTATGACGGTCTAGATTACCAAACGAAATCCCTCCTTGAATCCATGTGTCAAGGGGAATTTTTGAAGAAAGATGAGCATCAGGGGTGAGATCTCTTTGAAACCCTAGCTGAGAAAATCATTCAGTGGGAGTCATGTCCTGATAAACCCACTCCCACCACTTTCAGAACTGGTACGCACTCCATAGAATCCTCTATAGCTGCAGAAGCCAAGATCACACAATTGCTGAAGAGGATAGAACTACTTGAGTCAAAGGGAAATTCTGTTGTCAATCAGGTCAACCCATTACCTGTCATCAAACCGGGTTGCACCTACTGTCATGACCTTAACCATGTCTTTGAGGAGTGTCCTTTGTATCAGCCCCAATCTTATCAGGAGAACATGAATGCAGCTTTTACCAGACCCCCATACTCCAACACATACAATTCGGGATGGAAGAACCATCCAAATTTTTCATGGAGTCAGTCTGGTCCTGAGCATCATAGACCACCACTTTCACATCCATATAATGCTCAGTCTCACCCATCCAGTTTCAATCATAATGCACCAAATTTTTGTCCATCTCAAGGTCAACCACAATCACAATCTTATCCAAACCCCCAACACTACCAATCCCAATCTCCACATCATCAACATCCACCCCAGAACAATTCAGATGATAAAATATCAGAGTTGATGAAAATGATGGAATCCTTAACTAAGACCCAAGCTTCAATGATGAACCATCATCAACAGGATATGGATAGAATTCAGGTCCAATTAGGGCAATTGGCTAATGAGAGACAAAAAGGTATGCTTCCAAGCCAGCCAGTGTCAAATCCCAAACATCACTTCCCTTTGAATGAAGTGGAAGATTCAGGACCCAGTCAATGTCATGCTATTCATACCCTGAGATCTGGTAAACAAGTTGATAATAAGGTTTCTAGTCAATCATCTCATCCAGCACCAAAGCCAACACCTCCTGTCCCAATGCAACTAACTTCTGACAAACCATCTTCTAGTACAGAGCCATCCACTTCAAAAGCCAAGGGTAAAGAAAAGGTAGATGAGCAACCCTATAAGCCTGTTGTACCATTTCCAAATAGGCTTAAGAATCCCAAGACAAATGCTCACATGGAGAAGATAAAAGAAATGTTCAATAAGGTCCAAATTAATGTCCCTCTTCTTGATGCCATACAACAAGTGCCATCATATGCTAAATTCTTAAAGGAAATGTGCACCAAGAAGAGGAAAATACAAGTCCCTAAAAAAGTCTTCCTAGCATCATCCATCAACGAGCTGCTCAATGGTCCAATTCCTGTTAAATACAAAGACCCAGGGAGCCCCACCATTTCATGCATCATAGGACAGACTACCATTAATAGGGCACTTCTTGATTTGGGGGCCAGCATCAATCTCCTGCCTTTCTCTGTGTACCAACAATTAGGGTTAGGTGATCTCCGTCCTACCCAAATGACTATCCAATTGGCTGATCGCTTTGTCACTAGACCCCAGGGGGAAATTCACGATGTCCTTGTCAAAGTTGGGGAATTCATTTATCCTGTTGACTTTGTAGTCCTTGAAACAAAACCTGTGTCAAATTCCAATCAAAGGGCTCAAATTCCTGTCATTTTGGGACGACCATTCTTGGCTACTGCAAATGCCATCATTAATTGTCGGAATGGATCAATGATGTTAACCTTTGGTAACATGACTCATGAACACAATGTCTTCCACACACAACCTCGTAAAACAAAAGACCAAACATTTGAGGTTAGCTTCATTAGTAACAATTGTGAGGAAGAAGGTGAAGATCCAAAAGATGAGTCACAATCTTGTGATTCTCTTATCCGAGTACCCTTTCAAAAGGGGAAAGTTGATTTGGATATTTTCACTTTCAATGAGCCAACTCTGACTGTATTCGAACCTCTGATTGATACATCCTTTGAAGACCTGTTTGCTGATGAGATCATGTGTCTAGATGAGTCAACTCGGGGTCAGCTAACTGATTGCACACTTCCGGATGTTAACCTTAGTTTTGAAGAATTGTATGGAGAGGAGCTGAAATTTCTTAACATTGGAAGTGATGAGATTCAGAGTGAGAGTGGTGATAAGGAATTTTTTAGTGAACAATGTGGTGGAATGAAGGTGAATGATAATAATAAACAATTGAATCTAGAAAAACCTAGGGCTAGAATAATTCAAACCGTTTCCCAATTAAGCTCACGGAAGCAGACGCACTGGAATGATGGGAAACGGGCTAGAGGAAAACGACCAAAAGCCTAGGTAATGGTTACACTTGTATATACTCTTTGTAAATAATTTTTTTGCACTTTCTTGTAAATAAAAGTTTCTTACCTCTTACCTATTTCATGCATACATATATCATGATGCATTGAGGACAATGCATGAAATAAGTATGGGGGAGGGTTTACTAACATAGAGTTTTTAGATTTTCTTTCTTTTACACTTCTTTTAGAATTAGATTTTCTTTCTTTTACACTTCTTTTAGAAATAAAAAAAAGGAAATTCTTGATCCATGTTTAAAGAATCAAACTTAACTTTAGGGATTAAGGAAGCTCTAAACTAAGATTTCTAATTATAAGTCGAAAAGAGGAGTTTTGTTAGATTTTTAGGTTAAGTAATAAAGGATTAGAAAAATTACTAGATTTTAATTCTTTCTTTAGGATATATACATTAAACATATTGAAGGATTAATCAAAGACTTTGTGACTTTATTTACATATATATATAATAATAAAAAAATGTGTAAATAAATAATAAATAATAAATACTTAGCCACAAATTAAGCTGGTTAGCTGTGCCTCAAGAAGCATGGCCAGTCATACCTAAAGGTGGTTAAGTCCTTAAATTCCTTCGTGGCCTTTTTTACTCGAGTCATCGAACCCTAGGGATGTTTTCTCATCTGGTGCCCTAAGACCGTCTGGTTTGGGAGTCATCGGTAAGAGACTCGCTACAAGGGTAAACTAGAAAGCCTAAGGATGCTAAGGAAATGTAAATAAATAAAAATTGTATATATACAAAAAAAAGAAAAAAAAGAAAAAATATTATATATATTAGTAAATAAATGAACTTAGTCTAAGAAAGATCCTTCATATTTATAGATGTATATATCCTAGGATTGATGCAAAATCCGATTTTTGATCTTTTCCCTAAAATCTTAACCTAAGTTGAAAACAAAACTCTAAAGAGACACTTATAAGAGGAATGACAAGTTTAGAGTAACCTGAAACCTATAACTTAAGTGAGAAACTTTAAAACATGGATCAAAATTTTCACTAACCCTTTTATTTTTCTTTATGGATTTTGTGGGTGTAATCCGCTAAAAACCCTCAGGAGACAACACTCCTCCTCTAGGGTAACCTAGAGGTTTAACGGCTTGTTGCACACGCTCAGTGCAATCGCGTCACCTGCGAAAGTGGTGTAATAAATTGGTAGTATAGTTTTTCTTTTCTTTGTTTTGCTCGGGACGAGCAAAAGAATAAGTGTGGGGGTGTGATTGGTATTCAATTCTGCATATTTTACCACATTATTTCCATGCATATTACAAATAAAAATATGATTTTTACTCATATTCTCTCTATTTTTTGCAGGTCCACATCTGAAATAAGAAAAAGCCCAAATTTTCTTTAATTAGCAATAATTAAAAGAGATTAATTCAAAGCCCTAAAGAGAGCCCAAGTTTGAGCCCAGGATCTGGAGAATTCTATGCGCCAGCTCACACTTCTAGAAGGTCCACGTGGCTAACAAACTTCTAACAAACTCGCAACAGAAATCTGTTGCCTAACAACCCAGATTGTGCCGCAATTTCTGGGAGTTTGCCGCCAATTTGCGGCAGTTACAAGTCTGTTGGATCCCGGATTTCTCTCCAACAAACTGGGTTCTGGATACTTCTCTCTGAGGCTATAAATACAGGACCAGGGCTTGCGAAGAGGAGGGTGGAAGAGAGATTAGAGATTAGAGATTAGATGCTTGTATTTTTGTAGGATTTTTGTAGTGCTCTAGATCTTCTTCCTCCCTAGAAATTCTGCAAAAGAGAGTTGTAAGAGAGAGAAAGCTTGTGTACACCAAGGAGTGACAACTTGTGAAGCAAGGATTCATCCATTCTCTTCTCTCTACTTGAGCTTTTTCTAATATTACTTGCTTTCTTTAATTCTAGCTTTACTTTACTTGCAATTTATTTCATGCTTTGCTTTTCTTTTATTGTAATGGCTAGTAGCTAATTCTTCTCATGTCTAGCTAACCACTAACCTTGCTAACTACTAACTCATGGGTGATTGCTATCTTTAATCTTGCAAGTTGTATGGCCTTCTCTTCTCCGATGGGTTACTTTCATGCTTGGCTATATCTTGTTGTAATTCTCCATATGATTCATGTGTGCCTCATTTAGAGCCTTGTCTTTAGAACAAGTGCCGTGATGGAACATGGAGATGGATCACCAATATGCTATTTGTTGTACAACTTCTTTACTTCCATTAATGAATGTTGTATCTTCTTCCTTAGCATCCCTTGAGTGTAGCTCTTTTGATTCCATTATTGAAAGTCTAATTGTAGGCCAATGACATCTATGAGGCTACAAGACAAGTCCAAGAATGATCACCCGTCATCCAAGTGGGAAAGTAATTAGACCAACACGCAAGACAAATCTTTGCCGATGAATCAACATGAGGCATGCATTCACCATCACGGAGTTTAGTAAGTTTTAGCAAGGTAGTAAGGTTAGCTAGTCATGATCTTCTCATTCTAAGAGTCTTTTCAAAGTTTTCTTTCTTTTAGTGTTAATCCAAAAGCCAATCTTATTTTGATTTCTTTTCATTTTCCATCATGAACATATCCACCGATTCTTTCATTTCTTTTTCCAAGTTGTTTTTATTCTTTTAAGACAAAGAAGAATCTTCGTTTTCTTTTCTTCACTACAAACCGTAACGCTTCCATCGCAAGCTCTCCCTGAGAATCGACTCGGTATAGCCCATGCTATAACGGAGATTGGAAAGGGTAAATTAATCATTTTGAATACATTTGTGGAGTGATCAAAGCACTTGAGGTTGAATCTAAACCTTATCTCTTTTTATTGAATATATTTTGTGTGCAAATTATACTCCACAATACAACACCTTTCCCGTCTTAAACACCTACCAGTGCCTCACACACTGATAGTCTATACTAGAGTTCGCACTATGTAAAACTCACTCGGATCTGATATGTGAGTATCAGGACCCAAACAAAGGAGTGATCAAATAACCCACGTTCCTAATATTATTATTGTTGGTTATAAATTTTTATGTTATTCATCCGATCTTTATGTTTAGGTATATGTTACCGATACACATACAACCACTTATGAATAAGACGAGTTATTACTTGAAAACTGATAAATCTGATGGCTCATATTTATAGTGGTCTCGTCTCTGCCCGGGACCACAGCTCAGGGATTCAGGCTACTGCTTTCGGGAACTTATCATTTTAGGAACTTATCATTACGCGCCCCACACAACGCTTCAGAGATCAGGCTACTGCTTCTAGGGACTTATCATTACGCACCCCACATGACACTTCAGAGATATAGCTCCTGCTTCCAGGGACTTATCATTACGCGCCCTACACAACACTTCAGAGATATCCACCATTATAAATATGACATCATACCGATATCCATCAGTTTTTCCTACCCCAGTGTAAGTTGAGTACTTTATTATAGATTGTCCACTGATAATGTCCACAGTAAATTCACAGTAATCCAATATCTATGATTAGCTAATACGGGGATCAACAGGAGTGTAGTATCAGGAGTCTCCCTCTTCTAGGGGTTTAAGAATATAGGAGTTTAGGAGTACCAGATATCTGGTAACTATATAATAATTATGTCAAGTCCCCGTAAAAGTGATAATCATGAATATGTAATATAATACAGGTGTCGGGTGTGATAGTATCTAGTCAGGTGACACAGCGTCAGGCCAAGAGTATCAGTATCAAGTGATAGCATATGTCAATTGTCAAGAGTTAGATATCAGGTGTCAGGTATCAGGTGTTAGATATCAAGTGTCAGGTAAGTTGAATACAGAGCCACAACATTATATGTCAGACAATCATGCGGTCATGTAATATGATACAGGAAAATAGTATAGTTAACATTTCAAACTTTTCACAACCATATCTATAATAAAAATAAATTAATCTATTAATTAGCTATGCTCAAGCGAAGCGGGAGCGTATCTAAACATACCCATTACAAGTATAATAGCAGTCCAATAAATTATAATAACGGCCAAAGGTATTCGTATAACATGTTAATATTAGAAAATCACTCGCATATTATATATCATCTCGCATAACGACGCATTATGTATTAAAAGCCAGAATAGTATATCCTAGAAGAGGTACTCACCTAAATCATCAAAAAACGCTGTAAAATCTCAGAACTCTAGAAACATGAGCACGCCATCAATAAAAATTAAAAATATATAAGTATTAATTTATTAAGAGAGAATGAGAGGGGGGAGAGAGAGAGAGAGAAGAATGAAAGAGAGAGTTAAAGAGAAAAAGATAGAGAGTGAGAGAGGAGAGAGAGGTGGCTAGGTAGGGGGTAGAGAGAGTGTGTTGAAAGGGTAGAAAAAGAAAGAAAAGACAGGGAAAAGAAAATCAGAGAATGAAAGAAGAAAGAAAGAAGAAGAGAAGGAAAAAGAAGGAGAGAGGGGGGAGATGGCCGGCGGCTGCTAGCCATCGCCGGCGGCCAGGGAGACGACGGCGTCGCCGAAGTGGGCGCCGCCGAAGTGGGCGACGCATGGCCGGAGCCCAGGGAGGAGGAAGGGTGAAGGGTTTGGGTTGTTATTGGGGATGTTGTTGTTGATGTTATTGTGGTGGTGTGGATGGAGGTGTTGGGTGGTGAAATTGGGGATGAAATTGGTGATGTGGTGGTGGGGGAGGTGGAGTGGAGATAATTGGTGGTGATTGGTGGTGGAGGAGGAGATGAATTGGTGGTAGAGGTGGTGGTATTGAAGGAAATGGGTGTAGTTTGGTGGTGGTGTTGATAGTTGCTAATGGTGATGATCGTAGGAATTTTGGTGGAGATGGGAGGTGGTGGCGGCGCGTGGCGGTCCCAGGGTGGGGCTGGCGACGGTGAGAGAAGGGAGGGGAGGAGATGGTTGAGAGAGATGGAGAGTGGGGCAATGGAGAGATGAGAAGAAAAAAAGAAATAAAGAAAGAAAAAAGGAAGGAAAGGGAGAGGGAGAGGGGAAGGGCACAGTGAAGGAGTGGGGGTGATTGCAATCAGCAGGGGAATGGGGGAAGGACGGGGGCAGGTGGAGAAGGAGGAAAAGAAAAGGAAAAAGAAAAAGAAAAGAAAAAAGAAAAGAGAATTTGTAAAATTGTGATTAAATGTATTATTAGATAATTAAGTTAATAGGATAAAGTGGGAACATTAAGTAGAGGAGTGGAGAAGGAAAAAGTAAGAAAAGAAAGAAAAATAATATTATTATTTAAATCGGGTAAAAATTGACTGTTTCGGAAACGTTCTCAAAAATTCTCAAATACAGAAAATATTATTTTAAGGTGCCTGGTGCAATCAGATTCGAGAAATTTAATCTAATTTTCAAATTAAAAATCTTGAAATTCACCAGTGATACCAGTCAGCACCAAAACCGGTCGAATTTTGATAAATTAAGAAAAATCTTGAAAAATGCATTTAGATAGGAAATGAGATTCTAAAAAGTATGTGAAAACTGTTTCTAGAAATTTGACTACATTTGAAAGCCAAAAATCTGGGAATCGTCAGCATCACCGATCCACACCGGTTTTGAAGATTTTACAAAATAATTCTGATAAATTTCAAAAAACCATGAAAAATCTAATTGGAAAACAGTATCTGAAATCGAAATTGGTCAAATCGGACTATCAGAATGGTCAAATCAAGTAGTACGCTGGTATCGGGTCTCAGTCCAGACCAGGCCTGACTCTGGGTCTGAGAACCTAGATCCGATGCCAAACAATCGCACAAATAAACACAAAGTAAAAAAACAAATACAGGGAGAAAATACGATGGAAAATCAGAATACGTATCATGTACGTATTCAGGGAACGGGGTGTTACATAGGATATCTAGTCACCGACGGGGTATCAAGGCCGACCTTGATCAGATATCTGCAATCCTGAATGTGAGGTCGCCCACTTATTGTAAAATCACCTAGAGGGGGGGTAAATAGGTGATGGCTAATCTTATGGTCACTAAATGCGGAATTAAAAACTTATTAAACTAAATTAAAACTTATTACACTAAACACCACGTATAACACAAGAGTATAGCCGAATTCCCCGTGAAGGGCTCTGGACTAACTCCTCAAGATTCCTCTAAATAAGAGTTGAGGTGCCGCGTTGGCTCTCTTGGTTAAATACAAGTGTTAGCAAACAATCCCCAAGCATATAACAATTAAGCACACAATATATCAAGCATATAAAGATAAAGGCAATATTAGCATGCAAGATATAAAGACAAGAGTAAGAGATAGAGAGAGAGCAATCGCAAACACGGGAGATTTGTTCGAGGTTCGAGCACCCTTGCTCTACGTCCCCACTTTCACACTTGAAGAATTTCCACTATAATCGATCCCACGGATCACTGATCGGTCGCTAATGTTGCATATTTAGTATCATATTTCCATACTTATTCTAGAATAAAACTTTGCATTGTCTTAATTAATTGCTTAATTTATTTGCAGGCCCAATCTTTAAGGAGATGAAGAGAAATGAGCCCAAAGCCAACCAAAATTCTGAATTAAATCAGAATTAATTCGCACTCAGTAAATCAGGGCAAAATCAAGAGGTTGAAAACCGGTTGAGAAGAATCCTCTCAGAATCGATCGGTTAAAGCCAAGAATCCAAGGCCATTTCGTCAGAATCCGGGACTCAAACTGAAAAATCAACTCCACATAAAGTCAGAGGGCGAAACCAGGGCAACCCACCAACAGGGTGTGGCCACCTGGCCACACCCTGGCTGCGAAAACGCGGCCCAAGCGGCGTTTCCGCGGCACGGTTGGGGAGTTAGGGGGAGCGTTTGCTCCCCCGATCTCCCCGGGATCCCCCTCGTGTGGGTTATGCCTATAAAAAGGCAGTGTTTGCGCTGAAAATGGACGACCATGCAGAGATAGGATTTAGACTATTTTTCCATTTCTTAGTTTAGGTTTTTTGTTTTTCTTTTTCATGTAATTTTAGCTTTCATTTATGTAAATAAGAGGAGATCAGACTTTCATCGAAGAACAAGAATGAAGCTTGAGCTGGAGTGACACCGGTGTAAGATTTATTTCTTTTCTTTGATTGTTATGAAACCGAATCGATGTTCTTTCTTTGTATGTACTTTCTTTTAGTCTTATTCTTCTTCTTTTCTACTTCACTTTTCTTTTTGGTACAATTGTCTTCCAAGTGAGTCTAAAGCATCGAAAGAGCCTTGCCTTTGCGAGTGCCACCGATAGCTCATGACGATGGAATTGAGTCTCTCTCTGTATCATTTCATGCTTGAAGTAGTCTTGATGATGTAATGTGGAAGAGACCAATAATCAACTCTTATGGGCTATGCGCTGATTGCCTCCACTTCAAGGTAACATCGTAGCTGAAGATTCAAGGTAAGCTTTTGCTGAAAAGAAAGTAAGTATTGACTTTTATTTCTTTCCTTTTATTTCTGTAAATTAAATCACCAACACTACCTCTTCTAAATCTTTCTTTCCCAACTCATTTGTACATAATCGCTTTCATCGTTTTCTGATTTTCTCCACCTTCTCCATCTATTGTTTTCTTTCTTTAACATAACTTTCTTTTCTTATTTTCTTAACTTAAAACAAAGAAGAATCTTCGTTTTATCGTCATTAAGATTTCAATAAAGAAACGTAAACGCTTCTATCGCAAAACCCTCCCTGTGGATCACGACCCGCATAGCCACTTGCTATAGCGGTAAGAATTGAGCACTTGCACATTTTTATTTTTAAGTTCTAAAATTCTGTATTTTTTGTGCAAGTCTAGCTTCAATCAAATTTTTTGGCGCCGTTGCCGGGAAGGGTAACGTTGTTTTTATTGAAATCTGATTTTTCTTGAAAAAATTTTTTAGAACTAAAACGAACTTTCTTCTCTGTTGCGGGCTAAAGGGCAAGTAAAGCAGGAAATTAAAGTTGCAGTAACATATAAGTGGCCTTGGGCCTCTGCTCGAGAAAGCAGAGACCAAGTGCCCTCTGCTTTGCCGCGTTTTCGCGGCCAAAGCCGCGGATCCGCTGCAAAAAGGAGTTGACTACTAATTGTCTTTTTGCAGGGCTGCTTGCTTTGCAAATTGTAGTTTTCTGCAACTTTACTTTCTCTTATATGCCATCACATAAGCCTGCTAATAATCAACAGTAAAACATTTGTTGGAAAGATAAAAAATTGATTAGACGTTTGCATTTTAGGCACGTGTCTTTTCAATTCATTTATTTTTACTATTGAAGAGTGCTGGAGCAAGGTACGTATGCATTGCATTTAGCATAGGACTCACTTCTTGGTTGATTTATATCGCTTTGAGTGAATCTTATTTATCTTGTACACTTGCACAAATTGATTTTAAGGGCACCACCCATTAACAAGATAAGGTGGGGATTTAATCACCCTTCCTTAGCCCAAAAATCAGATTCCAAGCACTCACTAACCCAAGCCTAACTAAAAATGAGTAGACGTTGGCCCTAGGGACATCTCGGACTCAATTAGGAGATTATCCTAAGGGGGAAAGGTATTGAAATTTGACTCCTGCCAAATCAGTGTCTAGGAAAGGGATTGAGGGCCGAAAGCCCGAAGGTTGGTGGTTATTTAATTAAGGAACGTCTTTGACGGAAAACCTCCCACCAACCTTGCCCTGACCTGGCTGATTAGCTTGTGGTCAAAGTCTGCATTAAACCTCCCGTGGACAGTCTAATCAGTTAGGAGTCGTCTAGGTCATAGGTCTACCCTAACCTAGTTAGAATTTTTTCCTTTTATTTGTTTGCCTCTTTGTTTGTTTTTTCTTTCTTTTTTTTGTAATCTATTGTGTGATATGGCTTATAATAATAATTTTTTCAACTTTAATAATAATCCATATTACACACCGAGTTCATTTTCGGATATTACCAACCCGACATATCATGACTTTAACCAACCTAGTGTATCGGATTGGTCTTATCCGAATCAATATAACCCATACCCCCAATCTAATAACTATAATTTCCATAATGATTTCAACTCTTCACCGAGTCAGTGGGCATTCACCTCCCCCGAGCATAATTTTCAACCAACTTGTCCCCCTTATCCACCTAGTCCACAATATCCCCAAGAGTCATACTCAGTTCCACCAGTCCAAAATAGAAAACCATCAATTTTGGAAAGGAGTATACGTGAGTCCAAACAACAATCACAAAATCTGATGGACTCACAATTTCACAACCACTTCCAAGACAACACTTCATCTTTTCATCAAAATAATGAATCCATCAACTATGAAAAGATGCTTGAAGCCATGACTCATGCTCAAAATGCTCGAAATCGTGACATAGATATGATGGTCGAATCTCTACATTCTCACCGTTTGACCAGTTCTGATGTCACTAACCATTCTGTTAGAGCCGAAGAGTCATGTAGTTTTGGAAATCAAGGTTCCATTTCAGAACAGTCATTTGAACTTGCCCAAACTCCAAATAATATTGATAGTTTGGCAAGTTATCCCTTGCCTGGAATCGAACTTGAAAATTAATATGATCATGAACCCCAACTTAGGGATTCAATTTTACTTCCTGATTCAATAATGACTCCGGTATCTTCACCTGATTTTAATCTTTTCCCCGAGTCAACATTGGATCCTGTACCAATTCATAATGAAATTGAATCACCCATCTTTGAGGATCATATTGAACTTGACCAATTATACACTTTTGAAAATCCTATTGACAAATTGGCAAGTTCTCATTTCTTTGATATTGAACTCAATGAGATATGTGACCTAGAGTCTCAAATCTGTGATCCAGTTCACCTTTCTGAATCAATATTGACTCCTGTTTTGTTACCAAACTTGAGTAATATTTAGAGTCAATTTTGATTCCCCCACCTATCATTCTTGAACTTGAATCACCAATGTTAAGTCACATCCCATTGTTAGAAAATACATGTGGACTTGAGTTTCAACTTCTTGACTTGGACCCGCTTCTTGAACCAATCTCGACTCCGGAACCTTTACTTGACTTAAGTCACTTTCCTGAGTCAGTATTAGTTCCTGTACTTCCTGAGTCCAAGTCAATCATTCTATCTTTTCATACTCCATTCTGGGACAAGGTGGTTGACAAATTTGACTCCGAAATTAGTTATGGAATTTGAAAATTAGATGGGGTTAAATTTTTAATAAAAATTCTTCATGGATTTATCTTTTTAATGGGTTATATTAAAGATATTTCTGGTGGGTTCCTCCGAACCCAATGAAAAGTTGATTGGGCCGCATTTCGTGGACCAATCAGACCACCACCGGAACCACCACCTTAAGGTAACATTTTCCTTCCCTTTCGTCTTTTTCATGCATCTATGCATTAATTCATACATTGAGGACAATGCATGAGATAGGTGTGGAGGAGGGTCTAACATAACTTTTGTTTTTCTTTTTATTAAAAAAAAATTTAACATTTTCTTTACTTTTAAAAACTTTTTGAAAATAGAAACAATATTTTGACATATTTTTTGTAAGAAATTAAGTCAATAGGAAAATCCAAATTAGGATTTCTTATACTTGGTCAAAATAAGATTATTTGTTTGATTTTTAGGGTTAGGAAGATAATTTGTCAAAGTAATTTAGTCTTGATCTTTACCTTGATGAAATATGCACACTTCATACACTTACACACTTAAGGTTCAAAAACAAAGATTCTTATGCCTTATAAAAAATAAATAAATAAATAAACAAATCTAATTATTGATTAGTTAGGTACTTTGACCTAAGCAAGCCTTAGTATTTATGCGAAAGATGATTAGATAAGTTTGAAAAGAAAAAATATATATATAAAAAATCCTCTGATTAAGCTGGGTATTTGTGCCTAATTAAGCATAAGTATTCACGCCTAAAAGGGGTTCATACAATAAAATCCTTAGTTTTGTGGCCTTATTTGCTCGAGTCCTTAAGTCCTTGGGGTGTTTTCTCACCCGGTGCCCTAAGACCGTTTGGTTTGGGAGTCATCGATTAAAGGCTCGTTACATGGGCAAATTAGAAAGCCTAATAGAACTAAGGAATAATACCACAAAAAATATATATATAATTATATAAATAAATAAGGTATAAGAGTTAGAGTTAATGAACCCTTAATCAAAATTTTCACAGTCACAAGGTGCATATGACTTAGGGTAAAGTAATAGACTAGATGAGAAGTACAATTTGACTCCTTACTTTGATTGATAACAAATTTTTGAATAGAGACTAAGTTTAGGAATGAAAAAATTCGGTTTTCTTATAACTTATAGATTGCTTAGATCTTACAATTATATTTCAATTATTTATCTCTTTCAAAATGCTTTTCGAAAATACTAACTCTTTGTTTCCCTTTCTTTATAGATTTTGTGGGTGCAATCCACTGAAAACCCTCACGAGACAAAACTCGTCCTCTAGGGGAAACCTAGAGGTTTAACGGCTTGTTACACATGCTCAGTGCAATCGCGTGACCTGCGAAAGTGGTCTAATAATCCTTAGTATAGTTTAGTTGTTTTGCTCGAGGACGAGCAAAAGATAGGTATGGGGGTGTGATCGGTCGCTAATGTTGCATATTTAGTATCATATTTCCATACTTATTCTAGAATAAAACTTTGCATTGTCTTAATTAATTGCTTAATTTATTTGCAGGCCCAATCTTTAAGGAGATGAAGAGAAATGAGCCCAAAGCCCACCAAAATTCTGAATTAAATCAGAATTAATTCGCACTCAGTAAATCAGGGCAAAATCAAGAGGTTGAAAACCGGTTGAGAAGAATCCTCTCAGAATCGATCGATTAAAGCCAAGAATCCAAGGCCATTTCGTCAGAATCCGGGACTAAAACTGAAAAACCAACTCCAGATAAAGTCAGAGGGCGAAACCAGGGCAACCCACCAACAGGGTGTGGCCAGGTGGCCGCGGAAACGCCCCAAGCCGCGTTTTCGTGGCACGATTGGGGAGTTAGGGGGAGCGTTTGCTCCCCCGATCTCCCCGGGAAACCCCTCGTGTGGGTTATGCCTATAAAAAGGTAGTGTTTGCGCTGAAAATGGACGACCATGCAGAGATAGGATTTAGACTATTTTTTCATTTCTTAGTTTAGGTTTTTTCTTTTTCTTTTCCATGTAATTTTAGCTTTCATTTATGTAAATAAGAGGAGATCAGACTTTCATCGAAGAACAAGAATGAAGCTTGAGCTGGAGTGACACCGGTGTAAGATTTATTTCTTTTCTTTAATTGTTATGAAATCGAATCGATGTTCTTTCTTTGTATGTACTTTCTTTTAGTCTTCTTCTTCTTCTTCTTTTCTACTTCATTTTTCTTTTTGGTACAATTGTCTTCCAAGTGAGTCTAAAGCATCGAAAGAGCCTTGCCTTTGCGAGTGCCACCGATAGCTCATGACGATGGAATTGAGTCTCTCTCTGTATCATTTCATGCTTGAAGTAGTCTTGATGATGTAATGTGGAAGAGACCAATAATCAACTCTTATGGGCTATGCGCTGATTGCCTCCACTTCAAGGTAACATCGTAGCTGAAGATTCAAGGTAAGCTTTTGCTGAAAAGAAAGTAAGTATTTACTTTTATTTCTTTCCTTTTATTTCTGTAAATTAAATCACCAACACTACCTCTTCTAAATCTTTCTTTCCCAACTCATTTGTACATAATCGCTTTCATCGTTTTCTGATTTTCTCCACCTTCTCCATCTATCGTTTTCTTTCTTTAACATAACTTTCTTTTCTTATTTTCTTAACTTAAAACAAAGAAGAATCTTCGTTTTATCGTCATTAAGATTTCAATAAAGAAACGTAAACGCTTCTATCGCAAAACCCTCCCTGTGGATCACGACCCGCATAGCCACTTGCTATAGCGGTAAGAATTGAGCACTTGCACATTTCTATTTTTAAGTTCTAAAATTCTGTATTTTTATTGCAGGTCTAGCTTCAATCAATCACTTAAACAAATCATGAAAATTCATTTTTCATATAAAGATGAAAATCATAAAAATTCATTTTTCATCTTAAAAACAAACTTCTTAAAGATTCCTCTAAAGATTCATTTTTCATATGAAGGAAGTCCAGATGCTGAACGGGCATCTTGCAGCTGTCAATCGGTTCATCAGTCGATCTACAAACAAATGCAAGACATTCTTCCAAGCCATGAAAAAAATGAGTGGACTTCCGCTGGAATGAGGAAGGCGAGACGACCTTCCAGGGGCTGAAAAGATACTTGGTATCACCCCTATTGTCAAAACCTTCCTCGAGAGAGACACTCATCTCTATCTCATCATCTCAGAGTCAGTGGTAGCGGAGCCTTGGTTCAGGAGGACAAAGGCGCCCAGAAGCTGATGTACTATGTCAGTCATTCCATGAACGGCCACCAAACCAGATACCAACGGCTTGAAAAGCTGGTGTTAGCTCTTTTCATGATCTCGAGTAAGCTCAAGCACTACTTCTAAAGCTTCCCGATCAAAGTCCTCACCGAGCATCCCCTGAGGAGAATTGTGGAAAATTCGAAAGCGACGGGAAAGATATCGAAGTGGGCCTCAGAACTCAAGTCCTACGGACTCAAATACGAGCCAAGGACAGCAATCAAAGGCCACGTTCTGACCGACTTCATCGCTGACTCCACCCAGGGAACTACAAAGCACGCCGACCATCTTGAAGGATGGATCCTAAATGTTGATGGAGCTTCGAACAATAAGGTGGCAGGCATCGAAATTGTCCTCACCACCCCGAAATGATCCATCAGCAAACAGTCCTTTACCTAGGCTTTCCTGCATCCAGCAATGAAGCCGAATACAAGGTTGTCTAAGCTGGGCACTGAATCGTTATCACTCTCGGAGTCGTCGGGCTTGAAGTCCACTGTGACTCCTCGCTGGTAGTCAACCAAGTCAGCAGCGAATACGTCGCAAGAGATTCTCAGATGGTGGAATACCTATAACTCCTTCTCAAGTTGAAGTCCAAAATTTCTCGATGCGATTTCAAGTGAGTCCCCAGGTCAGAGAATAACCACACTGACGCACTTACCAAATTGGGGGCAGCCACGAACTTCTAGTTCAAACGTGAAATCCCCGTCGAGCACATCACCAATCCGAGCATTCAGTAACCAATCGGAGAGGTCCTACACCTCGAACCTCACCAGGATGGAGGAACCCCATCATTGCCTACTTTAAAGACGGGACACTTCCCAATGATATAGCGGAGGCAAGGTGATAAGGAAAAAGGAGAGTAGTAGCGGAGTAGAATTCGCACACAGATATTCAACAAAAGAGAGAATGTTAGAGTCAACCTTAGGTGCTTGATTACTCCAGAATGTATTCATAATGTGTAATGTACTCCTTTCCAAATCACCGTAGTAGCATAAGCTATACGGGTCGAATCCACAAGGAGAGCTCACGATGAAAGCTTTACGGTTTGATGTTGAAGAAAGACAAACGAAAGTTCTTCTTTGTTAAAAGAATGAAAAAGACATGGAAAAATAGGTGAAAGAATTGGTTGTGATTTTGTACATGAAAGTAAAAACGATGAAAAGAGAATGAAAAGAATTTGAAAACAAGAATTGCTTTTAGGAAGAAAACTAGAGTAGAGAAAACTTGCAAAAGACTTTTAGAATGAAAAAAGCCATGACTAGCTAACCTTACTAACTTGCTAACTTACTAATCTCTGTTAGGGTGAAGCATGCCTCATGTTGATTCATCGGCAAGTGTTTGTCTTGCTTGTTGGTCAAGTTACTTTCCCCTTTGATGGATGGGTGATCATCTTGGACTTGTCTTGTAGCCTCATTGATTTCATCGGCTCTCAAGATAGAATTTCATGGTGGAATCGGGGAGTGTCACTCAAGGGATGCTAAGGAAGAAGATACAAAATTCATTAGACATTCAAGGCCTTACAACAAGTTAGCATTGAAGTAAGAAAGTTGTACAACAATAGCATATGTTTGGTGTTCCATCTCCATGTTCCATCAAGGCACTTGTTCTAAGACAAGGCTCTAAATGAGGCACACATGAATCATATGGAGAATTACAACAAGAGATTGCCAAGAATGAAAGTAACCCATTGGGGATGAAAAAGACTCAACATTTGCAAGATTAAGAATTAGCATTCACCCAAGAGTTAGAAGTTAGCAAGATTAGTTGTTAGCTAGTCATGTTAGAAGAAGTTAGCTAGCCATTACAAGAGAAAGAAAACAACAAGACTTTATGCAATGAAAGTAAAGCTTGAATGAAATAAAGCAAGTAATGAAAAGCGCTAGAAATTGCAAAAGAAGAGAAAGTAGATTGGATTAATCCTTGCTTTGCTTCAAGTTGTCACCCCTTGATTACAAGCTTTCACTATCTCACTATCTCTCTCTTGCAGAATTTCTAGGAGGAAGAAGAAGACTAAGAGCAATAAAACCTAGAGACAAACCTACAAATTACAAGCTCTTTCCTCTATTCTCTCCTCTCCCTTTTGCACTGGCCCTGATGGTCTATTTATAGGCCTCAGGAGAAGAAGGCTCCAGAATCAGACAGCTGGGGATCAATCGCTGGCTCAACGGCCAGATTCCTGCCGCGTAAACGCGACCAGAGCCGCGTTTCCGCGGCAGAATCTAGGCCGTTGCGCCAACGATTTCTGTTGCGAGTTTGTTGCATGTTGTTAGCCACGTGGATCTTCTAGAATGCTTACTGGATGCGTGGGTGATTCCAAATCCTGGGCTCAACTCTTGGGCTCTCTTTTGGGCTTTGGCTTAATCCCCTTTAATTCTTGCTAATTACATGGATTTGTGGGCCTCTCTCTATTAAAATATGGACCTGCAAAAATAGAGAGAAAAGGAATAAAAAAACAGATTTTTATTGATATTTATGCATGGTAAAGAGGTGGAAGATGATGCAAAAATGAACTACAATCACACCCCCATACCTAGCTTTTGCTCGTCCTCGAGCAAAAAAGAAAAGAAAAAGAAAATCCTAACTAGATTATTACACCACTTTCGTAGGTGACACGATTGCACTGAGCACGCGCAACAAGCCGTTAAACCTCTAGGTTACCCTAGAGGAGGAGTGTTGTCTCCTGAGGGTTTTCAGCGGATTGCACCTACAAAATCCATAAAGAAAAAGAAAAGTGTTAGTGAAAATTTTTTGATCCATGTTTTTAAGATTCTAACTTGAGTTATAGGTTTCAGGTTACCCTAAACTGGTCATTCCTTTTATAAGCGTCTATTTAGAGTTTTGTTTTCAATTTAGGTTAAGTTTTTAAGGAAAAGATAAAAAACCAGATTTTGCATCAATCCTAGTATATATACATCTATAAATATGAAGGATCTTTCTTAGACTAAGTTTATTTATTTACTAATATATAATATATATATATTTTATTTTATTTTTATTTTTTATTTTTTTATATACAATATTTATTTATTTACATTTCCTTAGATTCCTTAGGCTTTCTAATTTACCCTTGTAACGAGCCTCTTACCGATGACTCCCAAACCAGTTGGTCTTAGGGCACCAGATGAGAAAACATACCTTGGGTTCGATGACTCAAGTAAACTAGGCCATGAATACTAAGGACTTAACCACCTTTAGGCGTGACTTGCCATGCTTCTTGAGGCACGGCTAACCAGCTTAATTAGTGGCTAAGTATTTATTTAGTTATTTATATACATTATTTTATATATATATATATATATATATATATATATATATGTAAATAAAGTCACAAAAGTCTTTGATTAATCCTTCAATATGTTTAATGTATATATCCTAAAGAAAGAATTAAAATCTAGTTATCTTTCTTATCCTTTTTTACTTAACCTAAAAATCCAACAAAACTCCTCTTTTCAATTTATAATTAGAAATCATAGTTAAGAGCTTCCTTAATCCCTAAAGTCAAGTTTGATTCTTTAAAGATGGATCAAGAATTTCCACTTTTTTATTTATATATATATATTTTTTAATATATTTTTTATTTTTCTAAAAGAAAAAGTAAAATCTAAAAGAAAATAAAAAATCTACAAAGAAAGGTAAAATTTAAAAAAAAAACCTAAAAAGAAAATGAAAATCCTAGAAATAAAAATAAAAAGCCTAAAAAGAAAATAAAAATCCTAGGTTAGAATCTATCCCCCCATACCTATCTCATGCATTGTCCTCAATGTATGCAAGATAAAAAGATGCATGAAATAGGTAAAAGGTATGAAATCACTCCCTCCGTCTCTTTGGACCAGCGGTGGTGCTGGGTCCAGCCGACTGAGATCGTCTGAGCCCCGCCTCAATGCAGTCCAACCTCGAGGATTGCTCCTCCACCTTCTTTCTAAGCCTGACCTGCCCCCTAAAAATTTTCTTCATGCCCTTCCAGATGGTGGACATAAAGGCTCGTGAATCGGCTGGGGGATCCTGACGCCAAAACTCAGGCTCATCTTCCTCCTGAAGACTCTCCTCAGAGGAGGACTCCACCGGCACATCTTCGGGCTGGACACTAGGAGTCCAAACCGCGTGCAAACAGCTGTTATAGGAGCTGGTGGGTCGCTCAGGTGTCACAAACACTCGGTCAAATGAATCGAATACGGCGTCCGGTAGGAAAGTCCTACACAGACGCGTAATCAGAATAGGGTGAGAGTGTTTGGCACCTCGGGTGCGTGAAGAGTTGGCTATGATTGCGTGAAAGATGACCTTATTTAAGCAGACCGTGTGTTGCCTGGTCATTAAATCGTGAATTATTTGCAACACCGGGCGGTTGAAGGAAGTTGTGTGGTCCAGCCCTAAAATGTTACGTTGGATCCAGCGTCCAACGCAGTGTACGTTTCTAAAGGTAGTGCTGGCCTTAAGCCCGCGGTCCTGCTCAGTGCAGCGAACCCCCATAGTTATCATGTAGTCTATCAGTGGGAGGGGGTCGCTATGCTGGGGGTGACTTGGGACATTAGTAATTTCCTCAAGGAGAGGAATTGTGATAAAGATGTCACCTAACGGCATATGGACGACAAATTGGTATGTCTCATAACTAACAGATGCATGATCAGTGCATTATAAAATGTAGTAACTAAATCAGGACAGTAATATGCATCATTTTCACTGTTATCATATACCAGAGAATACCAATCCCATGCACGTAATCGATCTATAAATATGTGTCCAGACCCATAATGATCATTCAAAATTTTTGAAAAATCATTCTCTACAAACAGATTTGGGGCCATGTGTAAAAAGGTAAATTAAAGCAATAGATCAAGAGTTGGAAGATCAAACCGCCCCCGGAGTTCGTGGGGGGAATTCAAAATCGGTTGTGCAGAGGGCACAGGAGGAAGAATTCTAATGATCGTGCACTAGATCGGCCACCAGAGAAAGAAATCGACCGGCCAAAAATTTTGCGGCGCTCCAGAAAGTTTAGGACAGCCGCGGATCTACGGCACTGGTCGCGGGATCGCGGCAGGAAGAAGGTTTCTGAGGAAGGAAAAAAAACTGATGGCGGCACTTGAGGAGAGGGTTGCAGATCTGAGGGGATTTTTGCGTTTGAGAGAAGAGGGGTCTAGTAGATAGAATATTTATAGGAGGGAAAAAGAAAATTGAGAGTTCCAATTTCATCCCTAGGTTAAAAGGAATTTTACAAACCTAGGAATTTGTAGTTTTGAAAATGGAAGGATGGAGTTTGACCCTAGGGAAGATATGAAGAAACCTAGGGAATTTGAATTTTGAAAGTTGTAGAACTCTTGAAATGATTTAGCACAAAAGTCCCTCATTATTATTTATTTTTTCTTTTTTTTTTTTTCTTTTTTTTAATTATTATTATTTACAAAAGTGTACAAAAAATATTTACAAGAAATATGTACAAGTGTGTCCATAGCCTAAGCTCCTTTTGGTCGTTTCCCTCTGGTCCGTTTCCCGTCATTCCAGTGTGTTTGCTTGCGCGGGCTCAGTTGGGAAACGAGTGCAATTATTTTCTGAGCTTTAGGCGATTCCAGTTTCAATTGTTTATTATTATTCATCCTTATTTCACCACAAGGTTCACTGAAAATTTCTTCCTCACCACATTTTTCACTTTGAACTTCTTCATTTCCAAAATTAAGAAATTCCAGCTCATCTCCATACAACTCCTCAAAAGTGAGGTCAACATTTTCCTTCAGAGTTGTACAAGTAGTTAACCGACCCCGGGTTGGCTCATCCAGACACATGATTTCTTCAGCGAAGGGGTCTTCAAAAGATATATCAATCGGAGGTTCTTGAATCATATCTTCATGGGATACATTCATAGTTGGCTCACTGAAAGTGAAGATATCCAAATCAACTTTCCCCTTTTGAAAGGGTACTCGGATAACAGGATCTTTCACTTCAAGAGAATCGCAAACTTGCGACTCATCTTTTCTTGTTTCCACACAATTGTTTCTGACAAAATTAACCTCGAATGTTTGATCTTTAATCTTACGAGGTTGCATGCTGAAGACATTCAATTCTCTCGTCATATCCCCAAAAGTTATCCTCATTGACCCATTCCTACAACTGATGATGGCATTTACAGTAGGTAGGAATGGTCGTCCCAAGATGACAGGAGTCTGAGCCCTATGATTGGTATTAGACACAGGTTGTGTCTTAAGAACTACAAAATCCACAGGGTAAATGAACTCCCCAACTTTGACAAGGACATCATGAATTTCCCCCTTAGGTCTCTTGACAGAGCGATCAGCCAGTTGTATCGTCATCTGGGTCAGGCGGAGATCACCTAACCCTAATTGTTGATACACAGAAAAAGGCAGGAGATTGATACTGGCCCCCAAATCAAGCAGTGCCCTATTGATGGTAGTCTGTCCTATGACGCAAGATATGGTCGGGCTCCCTGGGTCCTTGTATTTGACAGGAATGGGCCCAGTGAACAACTCGCTGATGTGGGATGCTAGGAAGACTTTCTAGGGACTTGTGTTTTCCTCTTCTTGGTGCACATTTCCTTTAAGAATTTTGCATATGATGGCACTTGTTGTATGGCATCAAGAAGAGGGACATTGATTTGAACCTTGTTAAACATTTCTTGTATCTTCTCCATATGAGCATTCAACTTGTGATTTGTAAGCCTATTTGAAAATGGTGCCTTAAGCTTATAAGGTTGCTCATTGACTTTCTCTTTTCCCTTGGCTTTTGATGGCTCAGAACTAGAAGATGGATTGTCAGAAGTTGGTTGTACTGGAACTGGAGGTGTTGACTTTGGAACTGGAGGGGATGGTTTAGTAGAAACCCTATTGTCTACCTGTTTGCCAGATCTCAGGATATGAATAGCATTGCAATGACTGGGGCCCATGTCTTCCACTTTATGCAAAGGGAAGTGATTTTTGGGATTGGGCATTGGCTGACTTGGAAACATTCCTTTTTGTGTATATTGAAAGAATTAGTCAGTTGTCCAATCTGGGCCTGTACTTTGGTCATATCCTGTTGATGGATCTTTGTTAGGGTTTCTATCATCTTTTCTAACCTTGATAGTGAATCATTCTGGGGTGGATGTTGGTGATATTGAGACTGGAAGTGTGTTTGGTAGTGTGGTGGGCTCTGATAGGATTGTGATTGTGGTGGACTTTGATATGGATGAAAATTCGGTGAATTATGATTGAAACTGTGTGGGTGAGACTGAGCATTATACTGATTTGGAAATGGTGGCCTATGTTGCTCAGGACCAGACTGACTCCACGAAAGATTTGGATGGTTTCGCCATCCCGGGTTGTATGTACTGAAGTGTGGATTGTGAGTGGGTCTGGTGAAAGTGGCATTCGTGTTCTCCTGATATGATTAAGACTGGTATATCGGACACTCCTCGAAGACATGGTTGAGGTCATGACAATAGGTACAACCCGGTTTGACAACAGGTGATGGGTTGACCTGATTGACAGCAGAATGTTCCCGTGATTCAAGCAGTTCTATCCTCTTCATTAATTGTGTGATCTTGGTTTCAGCAGCTATAGAGGATTCTATGGAATGCATACCGGTTCTGGAAGTAGTGGGAGTGGGTTTATCTGAGCATGACTCCCACTGAATGGTTTTCTCAGCTAGGGCTTCAAAGAGATCCCACCCTTGATTCTCATCTTTCTTCAAAAATTCCCCTTGGCACATGGATTCAAGGAGTGTTTTCGTTTGATAATCAAGTCCGTCATAGATAATTTGGCACTGACGCCATTTCTCTATGCCGTGATGAGGACATAAGGCTAAAAGGTCTTTGAAATGCTCAAAATATTTCCAGAAGGGTTTGTGTGATTCTTGCTTGAATTGCATGATGTTCTTTCTCATGAGGGCTGTCTTATGAATGGGATAAAATTTCTTAAGAAATACTTTTACAAAATCATCCCATGAAGATATCGAACTGGCGGGAAGATTGTAAAGCCATTTCTTAGCTAAGTCCTTCAGCGCAAAAGGTATGAACCTTAACCTAACAGCATCCTCAGTCAATTGGGAAATTCTCATCATTACACATACTTCTTCGAACTCTCGAATGAAGAAGTACGCGTCACAGACTCTAAACCATGAAATCGTGGAAGTGTATTGATGAATTGTGGTTTCAGCTCAAAATGATTTCCATTGGTAACAGGGAGAAGAATGCATGATGGAAGGGAGGTGCGAATCGGATAGAATCTGTCTTGAAGCGAAACGTTGTTTTCTATTATTGGGTTTGTGTCAAGAGGTGGTGTGTGTGCAAGTGTAGACAATCTAACAAGTCTTGCAGAATTTGAATCCTGGAACCACTCTTGCATGTACAATCACAAACAACGTTCACCGATCACACCAGCGAAAAGAAAAAATGAAAATAACAAACAATAAAAAAAAATCAATCTCAAGCTATCTAGGGTACCTGGACCTAGACGACTCCTAACTGTTCGATGAACCAAAGAAGGTTGTTGCTTGAATCAGACCACAGCTAATCAGCCAGGTAGGGGCAAAATACGGTGGGAGGTATCCGTGCGTAAGCAACGGGCCTTAATTACGCCAAACCACGGTATCTTCAAGGCTTAACCTCTTAATCCCCAGCCTTAGATACTGATTTCACTGGAGTATGAATCAACTTCCAACTTCAGCCGATCTCCTACTGAGTCCGGATGTCCCTAGGGCCAACGTCTATCAGATTTTATTAAAAGGCTTGGGATTGTGAGTGCTGGGATGGTGGTTTTTGGGCTAAGGAAAGGGTGATGAAATCCCCACCTTATCTTATTTATTGGGTAATGCCCATAAAATCGATTTTGTGCAAGTGTACGATATAAGCAAACAAGGTTCACTCAAAGCGATATAAATCAACCAAGAAGTGAGTCCTAATCAAAATGCAATGCACACGTACCTTGCTCCAACACTCTTCAACAGTAAAGTAAATGAATTGAAAAGACACGTGCCTAGAAATGCAAATGTCTAATCAATTTTTAACTTTGCAACCAATATTTTACTGTTGATTATTAGCAGGAATATGGTGAAGCATACAAAAATTAAGTATTGCAGCAGCTGTTATTTTGCAGAGTAAGCAACCCTGCAGAAAATTGTGAGTAGTTCACTCTTCTTTGCCGCGGATCCGCGGCTTTGGCCATGGAATCGCGGCAAATCAGAGGGCAACTGGTCTCTGTTTTCTAGAGCAGAGGCCCAGGGCCACTTATATGTCACTGCAATGCTAGTTTTCCTGTTTCTTCACCTGTAACCTGTAACAGAGAAGAAAGTTCGTTTAGTTCTTCAATTGAATCAAAACCGTTGCTCTCCCCGGCAACGGCGCCAAAAATTTGATAAGGAAAAAGGAGAGTAGTAGCGGAGTAGAATTCGCACACAGATATTCAACAAAAGAGAGAAGGTTTAGAGTCAACCTTAGGTGCTTGATTACTCCAGAATGTATTCACAATGTGTAATGTACTCCTTTCCAAATCACCGTAGTAGCATAAGCTATACGGGTCGAATCCACAAGGAGAGCTCACGATGGAAGCTTTACGGTTTGATGTTGAAGAAAGACAAACGAAAGTTCTTCTTTGTTAAAAAAATGAAAAAGACATGGAAAAATAGGTGAAAGAATTGGTTGTGGTTTTGTACATGAAAGTAAAAACGATGAAAAGAGAATGAAAAGAATTTGAAAACAAGAATTACTTTTAGGAAGAAAACTAGAGTAGAGAAAACTTGCAAAAGACTTTTAGAATGGAAAAGGCCATGACTAGCTAACCTTACTAACTTGCTAACTTACTAATCTCCGTTAGGGTGAAGCATGCCTCATGTTGATTCATCGGCAAGTGTTTGTCTTGCTTGTTGGTCAAGTTACTTTCCCCTTTGATGGATGGGTGATCATCTTGGACTTGTCTTGTAGCCTCATTGATTTCATCGGCTCTCAAGATAGAATTTCATGGTGGAATCGGGGAGTGTCACTCAAGGGATGCTAAGGAAGAAGATACAAAATTCATTAGACATACAAGGCCTTACAACAAGTAAGCATTGAAGTAAGAAAGTTGTACAACAAATAGCATATGTTTGGTGTTCCATCTCCATGTTCCATCAAGGCACTTGTTCTAAGACAAGGCTCTAAATGAGGCACACATGAATCATATGGAGAATTGCAACAAGAGATTGCCAAGAATGAAAGTAACCCATCGGGGATGAAAAAGACTCAACATTTGCAAGATTAAGAATTAGCATTCACCCAAGAGTTAGAAGTTAGCAAGATTAGTTGTTAGCTAGTCATGTTAGAAGAAGTTAGCTAGCCATTACAAGAGAAAGAAAACAACAAGACTTTATGCAATGAAAGTAAAGCTTGAATGAAATAAAGCAAGTAATGAAAAGCGCTAGAAATTGCAAAAGAAGAGAAAGTAGATTGGATTAATCCTTGCTTTGCTTCAAGTTGTCACCCCTTGATTACAAGCTTTCACTATCTCACTATCTCTCTCTTGCAGAATTTCTAGGAGGAAGAAGAAGACTAAGAGCAATAAAACCTAGAGACAAACCTACAAATTACAAGCTCTTTCCTCTATTCTCTCCTCTCCTTTTGCACTAGCCCTGATGGTCTATTTATAGGCCTCAGGAGAAGAAGGCTCCAGAATCAGACAGCTGGGGATCAATCGCTGGCTCAACGGCCAGATTCCTGCCGCGAAAACGCGGCCAGAGCCGCGTTTCCGCGGCAGAATCTAGGCCGTTGCGCCAACGATTTCTGTTGCGAGTTTGTTGCAGGTTGTTAGCCACGTGGATCTTCTAGAATGCTGACTGGATGCGTGGGTGATTCCAGATCCTGGGCTCAACTCTTGGGCTCTCTTTTGGGCTTTGGCTTAATCCCCTTTAATTCGTGCTAATTACATGGATTTGTGGGCCTCTCTCCATTAAAATATGGACCTGCAAAAATAGAGAGAAAAGGAATAAAAAAAACAGATTTTTATTTATATTTATGCATGGTAAAGAGGTGGAAGATGATGCAAAAATGAACTACAATCACAAGGAAACTCGAATACTTGGCTACCCGATACATACTTCTCGAAGATATACTATACAAAAAAAATCTTACTCCAGTCTCCACCCCGACCCGTATCTGAGATGACTTGGTCCGGAGGTGGCTCGGAAGGTGATGCAGGAAATGCACGATGACGACTGCGAGAATCACACGAAAGGTTGCTCCCTCGCCCATAAAGTCATCAACAAAGGGTACTACTGGCCCAAGATGTTCGACGACGCTAAGGATTATGTGAGAAAATGCCTACAATGTCAGATGTTCACTCCCATCAAATAGGCCATGCTCAAACCTTCACACCTTAAACAGCCCGTGGCCCTTCATGCAATGGGGGCTGGAGGTAAGCGGATTGCTCCCCCCAAGTACAACCCCAGCTGTGTTTCCTACTAGTAGCCACCAACTACTTCACCAAATGGATCGAGGCAGTGCTGCTCTCCGAGGTCAGCGGGCAGCAGATTGTCAAGTTCCTGAGGCAGAATATAGTACGTCACTTCAGGATCCCTCACACCATCATCTCCGATAATGGAACTAATTTCGTCAGCAAGCAAGTGGCCAACTTTTATGCCAAATACAACATCGTCCCTCCATTCTCCTCGCCTTATTACCCTCAAGGCAACGACCAGGCTGAAATCAGCAACTGCACCATTCTCGACAACTTATACAAAAGCCTGAACAAAGCTAAGGGAAAATGGGCGGAGAAACTCCCCGAGGTACTCTGGGCCTACAGGACCACCAAACGCATTCCGACTAGAGAAATCCCATTCTCGTTAGCATACAGAATGGAGCGATCATCCTGGTCAATATCAACATGTCGACAGCCCGGGTAGAAAGAGTGATCCTAGATCAAAATAATGCCCTACTCCGTCTGATGCTGGATCACTCGGAAGAAAGGTGTTAACAGGACCAAATTCACATTGTGGCCTATCAATAGCAAATCCAAGAGGCTCACCACAAGAAGGTGAAGCCTAGGGAATTTCAAGTCAGAGACCTAGTTCTGAAACGTGTAATTCAGAGCACATAATAGAAGAATCACGGAAACCTAGAACCCAATTGGGAGGGTCCCTACATCATTATAGTGTGCAGAGGCAACGGGTCGTACTCTCTAGACGATCAGGGCAGGGACCAAGTCAATAAGAAGTTAAACTCTTTTCACTAAAGCGATATTATATGTAAGTCAATGAAAGGACTATTCTCTGTTATCTTAATCGGGTTTTCACCCAACTCTGATAGCTACCCCAAGTATAATGCACATTCTCAATGGCCTACACGGGTCTTCACCGTGACGGCACCCCTCGGGAAGTCTCCTAAAAGATGGAGCTTGCCCACAATGATCCCTCGGAGCCAACCTATAATGGGCTATAACCCGATGGCTGCCCGAGCAGATTCGCAGCCAATACGGGTCCTCTACACCCTGACGGCACTACTCGGGGAGCCATCTAAAAGATGAAGGCTTTCCCATGCCGGTCGTTCTGGTCTAGCCTATGATGGGATAACACCCTGATGATTGCCTGAGCAAGCCCGCAGCCTATATGGGTCCTCTACACCCTGATGTTCAGTCTATGATGGGATAACACCATGATGACTGCCTGAGCAGGCCCGTAGCTTATACGGGTCCTTTACACCCTGACGGCTCCTTTGGGGAGTCACCTGAAAGATGGAAGCTCGCTCACGCCGACTGTTATAGTCTAGCCTATGATAGGACACCCTGATGGCTCCCTGAGCAGGCCGCAGCCTATACGACTCCTCTACACCCTGACGATATCCCTTGGGAACTACCTGAAAGATGGAGGCACGCCCACACAGGCTGTTCTGGTCCAGCCTATGATGGGAAAACACCCTGATGACTGCCTGAGCATGCCCGCAACCTATACGGGTCCCTCTACACCCTGACGGCACCCCTCAAGGAGCTACCTGAAAGACGGAGGCTCACCTACGCTGGTTGTTCTGGTCCAGCCTATGATGGGATAGCACCTTGATGACTGCCTGAGCTGGCCCGCAGCCTATATGGGTCCTCTACACCCTGACGACACCCCTCGGGGAGCCACCTGAAAGATGGAGAGTCGCCCATGCCGGTCGTTCTACTCTAGCCTATGATGGGATATCGCTCTGATGACTGTCTGGGCTGGCCTGCAACCTACATGGTCTCTCTATACCCTGACAATTACCACTCAGGAAACTCCAGAGAGACGAAGACTTACTTGACAAACCACTCGGAGTGCAACCTACATGGGTCCTCCACACGTTGACGGTTACCGCTCAAAAAACTCCCAAGAGACGGAGTCTTTCCCGACAAACCACTCGGAGCATAACCTACATGGGTTCTCTATACCCTGACGGTTATCACTAAGTAACTCCTGAGAGACGGAGTCTTACCCGATAAATCGCTCAGAGCCTAGCCTACATGGGTCACTCTACGCCATGAGGGCTCCCTGAACAAATCTACAATCTACAAGGGACCTCTATGCCCTAATGGTTACTCCCCGAGGAACCCCTTGAAAGACGGTAGCTCGCCTTTAGTAGGCGGGTTCTCCTCAATTGCGAACTCCCTAGCAGGCCCCACCAGGGGACCACACACTGAATTATTTCAAGGATTACAAAGCAAGATGCTCCCGAGGAGTAAAGAAATCATAAATCATAAACAAGGTAAGATTTGAACAATACTGTCATTGATTGTTTTTCTATGTATTACAATGTTTATGGACTACATCCCTCCTCTTACAAGTGTAGATACATCTAACAAATGTGATACTAGTACAAGTTTTAGGTTTGCATGTATGCGTTCTTCCTGAGCGAAAAAGTAGAGGCACCCACTGTCACATCCCCAGTTTTGCCCTAGTGATGACTCCTAAGTGAACGATCCACCAGGTTGAGCGACGATACTGAGAACTCCTAGGAAGACCACCAGCAAGAAGAACCATGACCAAATTGCAGGTCGAAGCCTACAAGGTGAAGGAGAATACTGATGCCAAGATCATAACTCTTGAGAGGAGACGGACAAGGAGGCGGTACCCTATAAGAGGACAGGAGATCGACCCCTGATACCAGAGCCGATATCGAATACCCTTATGCTACCTGCTACATGCTCGCTGCAAGGAAAGAAAAGGGGTCAAACCCAAACTCCTCTCCAGTTTGCTCTGACCAAAGGCCAAACATGCAGACCAAACAAAAGATAGTTCATCCCCACAGCTGGGCTTCATCGCAAGAGCTGAAACAACTTGACAAGCCCATTACAAGAACTGAAACTCCTTAACAAACGAACTCCCGGATATCAGAAGCTCAACTTAAGACCCTACACGTGTCATAGAAGAAGGGACTTGAACCGTCGCGCCAGATACACCATGCCTTCCTCGAAAATCACTCTCATTCATAAGACACAGTTACTTTATCAACACCATCACTCCAAATACGCGGTACTACCTCAAACGCAGCATCTCACAAGTAGTGGTAATATAGTTGATGCTGCAGCAGATGTGACGCATATTTAAGGCTCTGCCAGACTGTATCACCATGCACACCACTACAAGATAAAACTTGAAGTGACAATAGGCTCCTTGAGTTCAAGCCCAGAAAGTTCTCATTTCGTTCTGCTGCCCTCTCTCCATCGGAGCCTCCGAGAACCTGTAACCCCTAAGAGAAAAAGTTTCTGACCTTTTTCAAAGAGAAGGGAGCAGATGGCGTGTAACGCCCCGATCCTAAAGATACGGAGTCGTTATGGCGACGTACATACGCAAGGCGGAAAACCCCACGTACGTACGCTAAGCCTCAGTATAGTAAATAATCTCCATATATACCTGAGTTCCAGCATGAAATAAGTACAAGAATACCTGCAGAAAGAGGTCAGTGATCATAACAGATATGAAAAATGGAGACATATAAGATAACGGAAATAAAATACCAAGATACCTAGGAATAATCCCGATGAGGGAGCTCCGATGTGACTCCATGGTACTCTCGGATACTACGGTACGCGGATCTCCAATCTGGGCACGCAAACCCAGGGTCGTCAGAAAGCGACCTAGTGAGTGGTAAAATGAAGGAGGCAGTAATATATACTATAGTACTACAAGCATGATACTACTATAGATACGTGATGGTGTATACCATATAATAAGCAGTAGGAATATATAAACAGGTCATCTTTTACTATCATTATTACCTAACCGGTTATCATCAGGTCATGTCTCTAATCGTATCCAGCTGACGAGTGTACATGCTAGTGGTGCTGTTATAACAGTGAACATGTAGATGGGCATATGCTACCTAACCAGTATACGGTGTGGTGCATAGACAGTGAAGATGTATGCAAGGTATACAGAAAATAGAATATATGCACATAAGCATGAATAGGATGCCAATACAGAAAGTGTAACCTGTATCGGGTAAAGTAACAAATAGACATGTAACATGATATCGGATAAATGATCAGGTACAATAAGAAGTACAACTATACAATAAGAAACATGTATCAGGCAAGGAACAATAACAAGTAGTCAACATGTATCAGGCAAGTCATGTAATATTATCGGGATCGGGACAGTTCATGTTATTTATACAATAGTAGCAATCAGTACCACCTGGTATTATAATTACTCTCTTCCAGTGTCCCATACCACTGGCAGTTCATACTGGAGCCCGCACTCCAGTATAACCCATCCGGACATGGCCTACGGGTACCATTATCCAAACGAGAGAGTGATCAAATAACAAATGTTCCCGACGTCACTATTGTGTATACTGTTTTATTATGTTAATTGGAAACCCATGGTCGAGGAGTTCTTATCGGGTAAGTGTATCCCGTGCATACCCGGGATCACGGCCTTAAACGGACCCCTGGCTGCTAAGACCAGGGCCCTCCGCTAAGAGGGGAGCACGAATCAAGTAACGGGAGCTCATGGAGCTAGTGGTAGGTAGCACTACCGTCCCCTGCAGTGGGACTAACAATATGGATCCAGTACATCACCCGATAAGATCTAATCAACCGTCAAGTCTCCCCCATAACCCAGTTATCATTATGATCTGATATGTCAAGTATCCAATGTAACAAGAACAAATAACAGTACATGATACGGTTAACATGATAACTGGACCAGAGCTCTGTTGATCGCATAGAACAATATAACGGGAACAATATAACGGGATCAATAGATGTGGAAGTCCACATATAGCATATCAACAGCTCTCAAGTCTAGTAACGAGAATATCCATATCAGTAATCAGGAAATAATCATGTAATATGAATACGGTAACATGAAACAATAATACATGTAATATGCACGGTGATCCATATGACAAGAATCATTAAATCATGTATGCTCGTGTAACAGTGATATGCCGAGAATCCATGTAATGATGACAACGGTATAGGATATGACGGTATGCCGTGAAGTGCTGTACATGAATACGAACGTGAGACGTGTCATAGCATCTGTGCAATACCAATGGGCAGTGTCTAATATCATGTACAGTGAACTATCGTATCAGTGTAAGAATGATAACAATAATATGACATGCGGTACTTATCCTTGTACTAGTGGAACATAACTGTGTAGCCATAATCCATGTAACAGTACATGTAATAATGGTAGTCCGTGTATCATATAATATCATGTCCTGTGAATTATAGTAACCGTGTCTAGCATGCAGGTCTAGTGACAGTATCGTGTCATAGCGTATTGATTGGTATCCAATATTGCATATTTTACATCATAACTCCCATGCATATTACAAATAAATATGTGATTTTTACTCCTCTTCTCTACATATTTGCAGGTACATACTTAAAGGAGAGATTTCCAAATAATCACTTAATTAACACTAATTAAGTGATTAATCCATGATTAAGATAAAGCCAAATTCAAATCCAGATCTAGAGAGATCCGCGCGCCAATTGGAGAATCCAATTAGTCCACGTGGCTAACAACCTAACAAGAAGATCTCACCAGAAAATCTGGGCTCAACGGCCCAGATCGCGCGGCGATCCCGCGGCAATCCGCGGCAAATCTAGGCCGTTGAGATCCCAGATTTTGTGGCAACAAACTTGATCTCGAAGATTCTCTCTTGGGCCTATAAATATCTCACTTGGACCTGCGTACAAAAACTGATCAGAGAAGAGAGGGAGATTAGTGAATAGATTTGTATTTTGTTAGTTTTTGTTTAGGATTTTTAGTTCTCTCTATGATCTTCTCCTCCCTAGATTTCATTGCAAGAGAGAGTTGTAAGAGAGAGAGCTTGTATCATCAAGAAGTGACACTTGGAGCTATACAAGGATTGATCCATTCTCTACTTCTCTACTTGAGCTTGATTCTAGTTTACTTGCTTTATTACTTGCTTTGTTTACTTCTTGCAATTTACTTCAAGCTTTGTTTTAGTTCTTTAATGGCTTTTAGCTAATTTCTTCTCCATGTACTAGTTTACCACTAGCTTAGCTTTCTTCACTAACTCATGGGTGATTGCTTAATTTCATCTAGCAAGTTGTATGATCTTCTCTTCTCCGATGGTTAAACCACCATCTTGCAAGTGAGAAAGTAATTAGGTCAACACGCGAGACGAATCCTACGCTAATGGAGTGACAACATTAGGCAAGCATTCGCTATCAAGGAGTCTAGTAAGTCTTGGCAAGCTAGCAAGGTAAGCTAGTCATGGATTGCTTTCTTTAAGTTTTCTTTCTTTTTCTTGTGAATACCACATCCACTTCTTGATTTCTTTTCCAACGATTTCCACCATGAACATAGCCATCCTTTCTTTTAGTTTCTTTTGCATTTGATTCACTAAGTTTATAAGCAAGAGAAGAATACTCGTTTGTTCACTTCACTACCACACGTTAAAGCTTCCATCGCGAGCTCTCCCTGAGATTCGACTCGGTATAGTCCTATGCTATAGCGGAGACAAGAAAGGGTACATCAAATACATCTTTATACACATAATAAGCACACCTTTTCCGTCTAATCAATTTTTGGCGCCGTTGCCGGGGAGAGCAACGTATTTTTTTGGTTTAAAGTGAAGTACTAAACGATTCTTCTTCTCTGTTGCAGGTTACAGGAGAAGAAAACAGGAAAATATTCATTGCAGTAACATACAAGTGGACCTGGGACTCTGCTCAAGAAAGCAGAGCCCAGGATCCCTCCAAATTGCCGCGGATCCACGGCAATTTGCCGTGGGAACGCGGCAATAAGGAGTTCACTACTCACCAATTTTCTGCAGGGCCTCTGGTTCTGTAAAATACATCTGTTTCTATACTTTATTTCCTGTATTCTGCATCCTACTCCTGCTTCATTAAAAAAACAGTAAAAAGTTGGTTGAAATTGCTAAAAATTGTTTAGACACTTGCATTTTAGGTACGTGTCTCTTCAATTCTTTACTTTTACTGTTGAAGAGTGCTGGAGGCAAGGTACGTGTTTGCATTGCATTTAGACTAGGACAAACTCTTGCTTGATTTTCTTGCTTTGAGTGTATCCTAGCTATATTTCTTGTACACTTGCACAATTCAAATTTAAGGGCATACCCGTAAATAAGATAAGGTGGGGGAGGTCATTACCCTTTCCTTAGCCCGAAAATCATTTTCCCAAGCACTCACTAACCCAAGCCTAATTTAATAAAAAGTAGACGTTGGCCCTAGGGACATCTCGGACTCATTTAGGAGATTATCCTAAGGGGGAAAAGTGTTGGAATTTAACTCTTGCAAAATCAGTGTCTAGGAAAGGGGTTGAGGGCCGAAAGCCCGAAGGTTGCTGGTTACTTAATTAAGGAACGTCTCCGGACGGAAAACCTCCCATCAACCTTACCCTTCCCTGGCTGATTAGCTTGTGGTTAGAGTCTACACTAAACCTCCCGTGGACGGTCTATCAGTTAGGAGTCGTCTAGGTCTAAGTCTACCCTAACTTAGGTTAGAATTTTTCTTTTGTTTGTTTGTTTGTTTGTTTGTTTGTTTTTGTTTGTGATTGTGTGATATGGCATTCAACAATTCTTTCAATAATAATCCATATTTCACACCATCTCCATATTCGGATAATTCCAACCCGGTGTTTTACAATATGCACCAACCACATACACCGGGTTGGCCTTATCCGAATCAATATGACCCATACCCCCCATCTAATAATTATAACGTCCAAAATAATTTCAACTCTTCACCGAGTCATTGGGGATTCCAGTCCCCCGAGTTTAATTATCAACCTCCTTGTCCACCATTTCCACCAAGTCCACAATATTCACAAGATTCATTTCCCGATTCCGCTTCATATACTCCTTTTTCTGAACCATTTGAAGAAAAATCTGAGTTACTAAGGAGTTTAGAAGCTAACTTACAGAGAGCTGAGCAAACACTTCCTGAATTATTTCCCTCTCCAATTCCACAGTATTTTCAAGAATCTGACTCAGTTCCACCTTTTCCTAATGAACAACCATTTGTCATGGAACCGAGTAATGATTTCTTGTGTGAGTCCACTTTTCCATCATCACACACTTTTGACTCACAATTTCACCATCACTTCCAAGACAACGCTTCATCTTTTCATCCAAATAATGAAGTCATCAATTTTGAAAAGATGCTTGAAGACATGACCCATGCTCAAAATGCTCGTGCCCGTGACTTAGATTTGCTGATCCAAACTCTTCATTCTCATCCTATTTCTAAGGTCACTAGCCATTCTGTTAAAACCAAAGAGTCATGTAGTCTTGGAAGTTCAGATTCAATTTCAGCACATTCACCTGAACTTGTCCACACTTCTGAAAATCCAATTGACAATTTGGCAAGTTTTCCTTTTTCTGAAATTGAACTGGAACATGATTTTGATCCTGAACTTCCACTTGATGATTCCATATTACTTCCTGATTCAATCATGACTCCGGTGTCTTCACATAATTTCACTTCATTTCCCGAGTCAGTATTGGATCCATTTCCTATCTGTTGTGAAATTGAATCACAAATCTTTTATGATGATCACATTGAACTTGACCAATTTCATACTCTTGAAAATCCCATTGATAAATTGGCAAGTTCACAATTTTCTGAAATTGAACTACATGAGGAATGTGATCTTGAACCCAAACTCAGTGATTCAATTCTTTTTCCTTATTCCATAATGACTCCGGTATCTTTACCTCATATCAATCTTTTCCCGGAGTCAATCTTGGATCCTTTCACCATTCACAATGAAGTTGAATCATCCATCTTTGAGGATCATATTGAACTTGCCCAATTCTACACTTTTGAAGATTCTATTGACATTTTGGCAAGTTCTCCATCTTGTGGAATTGAACTCAATGAGAAATGTGACCTTGATTTTCTCGATCTCTTTACTTCTGAAACTGATTGTACAATTCTATCAGAAGATTTTGACTTAAGTTTTGAAGAATTGTATGGCGATGAGCTTGAATTCCTTAATATTGGAAGTAAAGAGATATCACCCATATTAGGTCACATCCCATTGTTGGACAATGATTGTGGACTTGAGTTTTCATTTCTTGACTTGGACCCAATTTTTGAACTCACTTCGACTCCTGCACCATCACTTGACTTAATTCACTTCCCTGAGTCGGTGTTAGTTCCTGTTCATTCCGAGTCCAAGTCGACCATTCTATCATTTCATAATCCATTCTGGGACAAGGATCGTGATAAACTTGACTCTGAAATTATTTTAGAAAAATGGAAATTAGATGGGGGCATGTACATAATAATCTTAAATGCACACATCATTTTTGTGGGTCATATTATTGAAATTTCTGGTGGGTTCCTGAAAACCCAAAGAAAAGATGATTGGGCCATGTTCCGTGGACCAATCCGACCACCACCGGAACCACCACCTTAAGGTAATTTTTTCCTTCCCTTTCAATTTTGTTTCATGCATACATATATCATGATGCATTGAGGACAATGCATGAAATAAGTGTGGGGGAGGGTTTACTAACATAGAGTTTTTAGACTTTCTTTCTTTTACATTTCCTTTCTTTCTTTTACATTTCTTTAGAAATAATAAAAATATAAAAAAATAAAAAATAAAAACTTTTTGAAATAAAAGACAACAGTTTTGATCTATTTTTAAGAAAATTAAGATGTATCTTAGAGATTAAGAAAGCCTTAATTATGATATCTTAAACATAGTTGAAGTAATAGATCTTGTTGAAATTATAGACTAAGTAAGTAAAATTGGTGAGATATTTTTATCTTGAATTTTTACCTTAGATAAATATGCACTTTACACTTACACATTTCTTGGGATGGAAACAAAGACCAAAAATGCCATATAAATAAAAAAAAAAGAAAAAAAAATATATATATATATAAATAAAAGATCACTTATTAAGCTGGATAACTATGCCTCAAGAAGCATGGTTACTCACGCCTAACGGTGATAATAAATAATCCCCTTTAGTTTCGTGGCCTTTTCTACTCGAGACCTTAAACCCGAGGGATGTTTTCTCATCTGGTGCCCTAAGACCGTCTGGTTTGGGAGTCATCGGTTAAAGGCTCGTTACAAGGGTAGACTAGAAAGCCTAAACTAAGGGAAGAAAAAAGCATAAAAAAAGTATATATAAATAAATAAATGGCTTTATGGTTGGAGTTGAAATCCCAGAAATCTTCACTTACACGGTGTGCATACTATCTAGGTTTTATGAAGGATAAAAATATTCAATCCAATTTTGAATTCTTACCTTAATTAAAAACAAGATCTTGCATGGATACTAAGTTTAAGGAAGAATAATTATAGGTGGACTTATGACCTAGGATCACTTATATTTTTGCAAAAATAGTTCGTAAACTTGTCTCTTATTCAAAATGCGTTTTCAAAATACTAACATTTGTCTTCTTTCTTTATGGATTTTGTGGGTGTAATCCGCTGAAAACCCTCAGGAGACAACACTCCTCCTCTAGGGTAACCTAGAGGTTTAACGGCTTGTTGCACATGCTCAGTGCAATCGCGTCACCTGCGAAAGTGGTGTAATAAACTGTTAATCTAGATTTTCTTTTTCTTTGTTTTGCTCGGGACGAGCAAAAGAATAAGTGTGGGGGTGTGATTGGTATCCAATATTGCATATTTTACATCATAACTCCCATGCATATTACAAATAAATATGTGATTTTTACTCCTCTTCTCTACATATTTGCAGGTACATACTTAAAGGAGAGATTTCCAAATAATCACTTAATTAACACTAATTAAGTGATTAATCCATGATTAAGATAAAGCCAAATTCAAATCCAGATCTAGAGAGATCCGCGCGCCAATTGGAGAATCCAAGTAGTCCACGTGGCTAACAACCTAACAAGAAGATCTCACCAGAAAATCTGGGCTCAACGGCCCAGATCGCGCGGCGATCCCGCGGCAATCCGCGGCAAATCTAGGCCGTTGAGATCCCAGATTTTGTGGCAACAAACTTGATCTCGAAGATTCTCTCTTGGGCCTATAAATACCTCACTTGGACCTGCGTACAAAAACTGATCAGAGAAGAGAGGGAGATTAGTGAATAGATTTGTATTTTGTTAGTTTTTGTTTAGGATTTTTAGTTCTCTCTATGATCTTCTCCTCCCTAGATTTCATTGCAAGAGAGAGTTGTAAGAGAGAGAGAGCTTGTATCATCAAGAAGTGACACTTGGAGCTATACAAGGATTGATCCATTCTCTACTTCTCTACTTGAGCTTGATTCTAGTTTACTTGCTTTATTACTTGCTTTGTTTACTTCTTGCAATTTACTTCAAGCTTTGTTTTAGTTCTTTAATGGCTTTTAGCTAATTTCTTCTCCATGTACTAGTTTACCACTAGCTTAGCTTTCTTCACTAACTCATGGGTGATTGCTTAATTTCATCTAGCAAGTTGTATGATCTTCTCTTCTCCGATGGTTAAACCACCATCTTGCAAGTGAGAAAGTAATTAGGTCAACACGCGAGACGAATCCTACGCTAATGGAGTGACAATATTAGGCAAGCATTCGCTATCAAGAAGTCTAGTAAGTCTTGGCAAGCTAGCAAGGTAAGCTAGTCATGGATTGCTTTCTTTAAGTTTTCTTTCTTTTTCTTGTGAATACCACATCCACTTCTTGATTTCTTTTCCAACGATTTCCACCATGAACATAGCCATCCTTTCTTTTAGTTTCTTTTGCATTTGATTCACTAAGTTTATAAGCAAGAGAAGAATACTCGTTTGTTCACTTCACTACCACACGTTAAAGCTTCCATCGCGAGCTCTCCCTGAGATTCGACTCGGTATAGTCCTATGCTATAGCGGAGACAAGAAAGGGTACATCAAATACATCTTTATACACATAATAAGCACACCTTTTCCGTCTAATCACGTATCTGTGGAACCGTATGCAGGTAACGTTATTGTGATACGATACATGACATGATAGTGTCCAAACATATGGTGACATAGTGGGCCGGATGTCAGTGGTCCATGAACATGACCTAATAGGTATCCAGTGTCACACTCTACGTCTATTAGGTATCATGCATATTTTAAGTACAGTGTTTATTATAATGTTTTAATATGGTGTACCAATTAGGATTTACCGATAATGAATAAAGCAACCAAGTTCAATTAATAGACTAAAAAGATAATTTATAAAATAAAAACACTCACAAACTGGCTATACGCCTGTAGCTCTCTTTCCCACGATCGCAACAGATCTAGAATCGCCTGAATCGGAGTCCGGATGTTCCAGTTATCGCCCGAATACTAAATCATAACAAATAGAGTTAAATATATAAATAAAAATAAGAAATGCAAATACTGAATTGTACACGGGGGTTTTCTGTAAACTTACCTTTATTGGGTTTCGGATGTGGATTTGGCTCATAACGGGTCGGGTCCAGATCCACAACCCAAACCCATTTGACTTAAGTTAAATGGGTATGGGTTTACGGGTTAATGGGTATTGGATTGGGGTTATTGGGTTTTACCCGATAAGGGTTATTGGGTTTGGGCTTAACCCAAACCCACTTCTCCAAAGAAAAAGAAGCAGCAGTAGCAGCCTTTGCTGCTGCTGCACGATCTTGCTGGCCAGCAAGGCTGGCCGGCGGTGGCGGGGGCCCGCCGGCGGCGGCGGTGGTCGCCGGCGACGGTCAGAGGTCGCCGGCGGCAGCCAAAGCTAGGGAAAGAGAGGGGGAGAATTTTGGGGAGAATTGATTGACAGAGAAGGAAAAGAAAAGAAAAAGAAAAAGAAAAGAAAGAAAGAGAGAAGAGGAGGCGCGCGCGCGGGGGCGCGGCCGGGCTGGGTGCAGCCGCCGGCGGCGCCTGCGGCGGCCGGCGCCGCCTCGACCTGGCCTGGCCGTGGCAAAGGTCGCCCCCCCTATTTGCTGGGGTACAGTATAGAGAGAGAGAGGGGGGAAGAGAGGAGAGAAAGAGAGAGAGGATTTAGAGAGAGAGAGTGTGGGAGAGTGAGAAAGAGAATAAAGGGGGGAGAGAGAGGAGGGATTTTAAATAAGAGGAGGGAGAAGAGGCGGTTGGGTTTGATTGAAAGAGGCAGTGGAAGGGGAAGCTTGGAGAAGAAGGAAGAAAAAAAAGAAAATAAAAGGATTTTAAAAAATAAAATAATATTATTTAATTCGGCCCAAAATTCGACTAGCTCCGAACGGTTCCCAAAAATTACAAAAAATAGAGAATATTATCCTGAGATGTAATATGAAAATGGTTTGTCAAAACTCAACCCGGTTTGCTAATTAAAAATCCCGGAGTGTCTCGTCGATACGGGCGACACCGGTTTGGCCAGATTTTTGATAACTTCTGAAAAATCTCCAAAAATACCCAAACGTAGCTTATGTGATTCTAAGACATACGGTGAAAGCCGATTTTTAAAATTCTACTCCGTTTGTGAAATAAAAATCGTAAAGCCTATTAGCGGTATCGGTCAACACCGACTACGGAGAATTTCCAAAATAATCCAGAAAAATTCCAGAAAATCCTGAAAAATCTAAAATATTAGAAAATGATTTTAGAAACTGAAATCGGCTCAATCGGACTACCACGAAGGTCAAATCAATTTTTGTACGTCGTATCGCGTACCGATACTGTGATACGTACATCGGGGAGCAGGGGGTTACATGGCGCACTGTAGTGGTCAATTTTTGACCCGTTCAAGATCGTGACACATGCTATCTAACCTCAGACGAATGCGCGACACATGGCAACTTCCAGAACATCCAATCCAGTACCTTCATCCAGTTCGAATTTCAAACGGGTTGGGCGATTAATAGAAGAGTCAAATCCGGTTATAAAGATCTCTATCTCTAAGCCAAATCCCCATTCAACCAAGGCAGTTACCTCTCGGAAGTAGTTTGTCCCATTTGTAACCAAGCACAGACCACCAAATAAAGATTGACTCTCTCATATATCGATTCAAGCCTGGGTGCTCAGCTCAACGGTTGTCGAGATAAGGAACTTAAGTGTTCCAACTGAGTAGAATTTTCTATCCTTATCTATTTCACATGACTTATATAAATAAGAGATTCCTTCCAACATGAAAGGGATCAAGTTCATCTGAATCCAGAGAACCCTATTGTAATCACCATTAACATAGTTGAACTTCTCTCTCCCCCTACGTGATTTTTTTCCTCTTCGAGTTTTTCACGTAATTTACTGTTTTTGTGATTGGCTATTTCTATGATTTGATTGCATCCACTTCTCTATTTTGGTGCATAGACTGATTCCTTAGGAATTACCTACTGCAGTGTCGAAAAAGTGTGTGCAATGCCCTGATCAAGATAAAACTGAATGAAATTTTCATTTTCAAATTCACCACTGTGATCACTACGAATTTTGATAATAGAAAAGCCAATTTTCTTTTTTACCCTTTTGCAAAAATGTTTAAAGAGATTAAAAGCTTCACTTTTATGAGTCAAAAACAAAACCCATGTAAAACGAGAAAAATCATCGAAAAAAATAAAATCATAATATTTTCTATTCAAATTAGAAGTGCTAATGGGACAAAACAAGTACATATGTAAAAATTGCAAGAGCTTAAAAGTTGATACCTCACTTATTGAACGAAGAGAACTTTTAACTTGATTGTTCTTTTTGCATTTATCACAAGTTGCCTTTTTAGGCTTCTTTAATATGGGAAGTCCTCGTACAAGCCCTTTGTTGGACAATTTTGATATAAGATCAAAATTAGCATGTCCGAGCCTTTTATGCCATAGCCAAGGATCTTTTCCTAAAGCCGCTAAAAACTTAACACTTTGATTACTCAATTCAATAATATCAAAATTATACACATTTCCATTTCTATATGTTATATGTAAAAAGTTTCCTTCACTATCAATGATAATGCATTTGCTAGGTCTAAAGAAAACATCCATACTTTTATCACAAAATTGGCTAACATTAACTGGATTAGCTTTTAAACCATCTACCAGCAATACATTTTTAAGAATGAAAAAAAGGTTTCTTACAAATAGTTTCAATACCAATGATTTTACCTTTATCGTCATCTCTAAAGGGCATCGTGCCACCTTTACAACTTGATAGGGTTGTTGATTGAAGGGGCGCTCCTCCTGCATCTCAGCCTCCCTCTCCAACGGGCTGAGAAGCGCGTCCACACCCTCATCGGGAGCCTCGGCGGTTGATGAATCCCTCCGAGCTCTAGATTCCATGAGCTTAGAGGGCCAAACCCTAGCATTTTCAGCCATGGGGGAATGCCCAGTGATTGTGATAGGGTAGGAAGGCACGGCCGCCAATAGATCCATTATCTCCTCCTCATCAGACTCATCGAAGCTAATCCTGCTCCTCTTCTGCACAAAAAATAAACAAGCATTGAAGAAAAGCACCAATTGAGGAAAGCATAACTATATTTAGGATCTACCTCCTCGGGAAGTTAAGGTGGAAAGGCAGCATTGGGGCCCCCTTCCTCTTAGTAGGGACCACTCGCCCTGAAACTCTTGGCCTTCTAAACTCGACAACCGGCTGTTTTGTTCTCGGAGCCGGTACCCTCGGGATATAACAGGGGGCATATAAGGCATGTTCGGGTTCAACAGTCATCTCCAATTACGGTGATCATAGTTGATAGCTGCCAGCTTCCGTAGCTTTATTTCAACTCAGCGGAGAGCGATGCTCCTCCCTGAGAAATCAGGCCCAATTTTCAAGTGATCGGGATGCCTCCGCTCTCATCCTCTTACCCAGCCTCCCATGGACCAGTCACTCGGGCCACGATGTCCCGCATACCGTGGTCATTATCCACCATATTCATGATGATCTTCTCACACCACTCTGCGCCATGAAGTAGCACGCGTCTTGCCTGATCTTTCTCAGTGCATAGACGGTGTTGAAAACCTCGCGCTGGCATGCCTCTAAAAATTGAAAATTAGATTTTTGATCGCTAAAAAGCATGCACAAGAATAAGTAAAAGAGAGATGGTCGATGTGGTAGCTTTAGAGATTCTACCGTAATAGCGAAATGGCCTATACGGGTCGTGTCCACGAGGAGGGGAGGCGATAGAAGCGTGATGTGTGGTTCTTCTTTTCATTTCAAAGTTTTCTTTGTTTAAAGAATGAATTGAAAGAAAAAACAAGAAAGATTTTAGAAATAATTTGAAATATTTTAGTGTTGAAAAAGTGTTTTGTATTTTTAGAGATGAAAAAAATGTATGGCTAACCTTCTACTAATTGCTCCCACTAACCTCTAGTTTCTTGAAGACATAACCTCACAATGGATTATAGGTAATCACAAACCTTGTGTCCAAGAATTTTTCACGTGGTAGATCGAATGAAAGTTCCTCCTATCACCTTGCTTCACACAGCAAAACTTAAACATTCCTCCATCAAGATCCATTTGAAGGCGAGCATGGAGGAAAAAATAAGTGCATTATTGGTATCGGCAAGGACGCATGGGAGTTCCACTAACTTACAAAAACAAGTAGAGTTAACAACTTCTATACATCATGAAAAACTTATGACTCTAGCATGAATAAGAAAGTGAGTCTACTTGTTAGTAAGTTAGAGTTAAAACCCTCATCATAAGATATCATCGCTCTTGTTTGCACAAGGCTATGTGATACTTGTTGATTCATACGGGTTGTTCAAGCAAGTTACTAGAGATTAGTGGGTTAGTAGTTAGTTAGTCCTGCTATAAAGAAGAATTAGCTAGACATGAGTAAGAAAAATAAGAGAGAAGGTGTAAACGAAAAAAGTTCTACACTAGTACAAGAAAGTAAAATAAAGTAAAAACACCAAGTGATGGAAAAAAGAAGGAGAAGAATTTCTTGTACAATATTGTCACCTTTAAAGATAACTTGTATACACTCTCTCTTTCACTCTAATGGCTAATCTATTACAAGAAATAAAGAGAAAACACAAGAAAACTAGAGAAAAATAACTAACATAATCCTTCTACCCTGGATATCTCCCTCTCTGGAAATCAAGAGGAGTATTTATAGGTACAAGGACATGGGGAGAGAGGGGACAAGAAGTGACAGTTGATGCTGGCGCAGCTGCGCCCGTAAGGCCGCGTTTCTGTGGCCCGTGGCCTGTCTGGGGCGGCTGTAAGGGCCAACTGGCACAGGTTGTCCCCGTACTTTCCTATGTCTAGGTACCCTAGGGTTGACCTTTCCCTATCCTGGCAGTAGCAGAATATGCTTCCAAGTGGTGGGCTCCTTCTTTGACTTTAAAATCCTCAAATAAATGAAATTTTTGGGCTTCTTCTTCTTTTCACACTATGGACCTAGGAACACACAAAGAAAATCATTATTAGCAACATTGTTATAAAATAAATATGATAATGTGGTATGAAATATGCATATCTAGAGACTAATCAGGTGCAGAAGGCCTCAAACCCCAGCACAGTGAACTAGGCCACCCCCGACAACTGCGAGTGGGTGACCCTGTAATGGGTCAAAACGCTTCAGACAAACTTCATCAATGGCAGTTTTAGCCCAATGCTAGAATCTGAGGATGCATGTACCGCCATTGGAGGAGGCAGACAAAACTCAGTGCTTGGAGGGTAGAATTTGACCTTGATCCCAGGAGAGAGGCGGACGCCATATTTCGCCAAGTACTCGTCAACCTCCTCCTGGCTGTGGAACGTCATGGTTTTTGGATCGAAATCCATGCCGACCCTGGTGCAAAACTGAGATCTCTTCCCTTTCTCCTCCACCAAGGCCTTGCCTTTACTTGGGTTACTGACAGCGTCGACTTACCTTTCTTCATCATCTCTGAGGAAGAAAGATGAGTGAAGAAGATCTGGTGACAGGAGGATCACAAGAGGAAGATGATAGGAGGTTGAAGAACTCAAAATTTGGTGATAAATGTCCAGGGTTTGGAAGAGAGTTGGTTTTTAAACCCTTAAAACTCGAGCAACCACATGATCAGAATCTTACACGTGTTGGGACGGATCGGATCTGAATCATCACTCGATTCGCAGCGCCAACCTCACGCATCGTGCCCCTTCAAAAGCGACGGTTATCTGACCGACACTACAGCAGATAAGACGTGCATTTAAGGCTCTGCCAGCTTATAGAGGCAGGCCACAAGAAAACAAAAATTGAAGTGGCACAGACTGCCCAAGTCCAGGCTCAAGGGGTCTGCTCTCCTCTTTTTCTCTCAGAGTCCTCGTGAGCACATAACTCCCGAGGGCGAGTTCTCGACCTCCTGCCAAAGAGGGAAGCAAAGGAGGCATTTGTAGTAGTCAGTTTTCGATCCTCTCGAGATCACGACACGTGTCCACCCAACTCTTGGATGATCGCGTGACGCATGTACATACCCAGAATATCTGAAAAAGAGTCCTAATCCTATCCAAACTCCGCACAGTCCAAGCAGTCAAAGGATAGAGATAAAGTCGGTAACAAGTATCTCTATCTCTAAGCCAAATCTTTGTTTGAATACAACGGGTACAGCTCGGGAGCAGATCAACCATATTGGCAGTTGGATAGACCCCGCAGGATAAAGACAAATACGGGCTCTACCAATTTAAATAAGGATGTTTGGCTCCAACCGCCTCCAAGATAAACAGTTGAGATAGGATAAATGTTCAAAGAGATGAGAACTCTCTTTAATTTTATCCAACAGACACCCACCTGTATAAAAAGTAGATCCTCCAACGAGAAGGGGACGATCAATCAATCCCAGATATCTTAGTGCACAAGATCAAGCTGTTACCATTGTAATTTTCTCTGAATTATAGTGGAATTCTCTCCCTCTCTTGCACCGTAGTCTTTTCCTTTCGGGTTTTCACGTAAATCTGTGTGTTTGTTCTGATTTATCTAAACAATTAATCTGTTAATCTATATAATTTAGTGCGTGGATAACTATTATAACAAATCGGCGCTATGATACAGATTGTTACTCACGGGATTGACATTTTCGGAACTTGTAAAAAGAAAACTGTTGTAAAGCAAACTGGCAATACCTTCCTCTTGATCCCACAAAATTATTCACCTTCTCCTTAAATATAGATCTAAATTACAAGAGTATATCTTATTTTTATGTACTTTCACCTTTCTCCTTTCTTTTTTGGCTTCGTTTGATCTCCTTTTTTGAGATTTTCTTCTTGTTTGAGATAACTACAATGCTGGGTTACAACATTTATTTATAGGATTTTATAATACAACTCATATTTGGACTATGAGATGATCTTGACCATTGGATGCTTGAAGAAACTTGATTAATCCTATTAGAAATTAATCTCCTTATCTAGAAGGATTCTAAACCCTTTAATCTTTAAAAACAAAGCTTCATTGAATAGAATCTGAATCTTATTCGTACTCTTCCCAGAAAAAAAAAACTTGATTAAACAGAAATCCGAATCTGAAACAGACTTAGGGCGACCCGGTTAGTCGACTTATACTTGTTATTAGTCGAATAATATAGGTATTAGTCGACTAATATAGGTATTAGTCTACTTATATTTTTAATTAGTCGACTCTTGTAGATATTTTAGTTTCTGATATACACTATCAGTCGACTTATAATTTCTATAAGTCGACTTATTTATCTTCTTTCTATTTGATCTGCTTCTTTTCTCATTCTTCTTCTTCTCTAATTTGATTGGATCTTTTTGGAGCATCATCTCTTTTTGAAAATAAGGCAAAATCATAAAAATCTCCACCTTGACTTGCTTTTCAACCTTTAGCAAAATATCATGAGATTTTAGATTACTACCTGAATTCTTTTCTTGGTGTAATCATACCGTGAAGCCTTTAACTATTGCTCCCTCTCCCTGGGGACTTTGATGGATTTACCGCCATGGCTTGGGCCATCTCGGGCCTTACCCGAATGCACCATTTCTTCTTCCCTCAACACTTTGACCCAGTTCACGTCTCGTTGCAGTCTTCCTTGAAGCTCCACCTCGAGATGAGCTCTTTTCTAAGCTTATCCCTGAAACTTCACCTCAAATTGAGTTTCCTTCCTTCAGCTTGTATAACCCTCCACACTTCTCTCCTTCTAGAATCACCCTGTCTCCTTGGCTAATTGTGATGACGTCTTGTTGCACTTGGACCCGACATCCTTCTTCGTCGAGCACCCTTATGGATATTAAATTGTACCATGCCTCTAGGACATACCAGACCGCCTCCAGAGCACGCACCATTCTATCTCTTTCTGTAACCTTAACTGTCCCGGTACCAATGACCTCGCAAGTCGAGCCATTCACCATCTTGACAATCCCTTCCTCTTTTGCAACCAAGGAGTTATTGAATAGCTCCTTCTTGGAACATACATGAGCCATACTATCTGAATCAAAGATCAACCTTTACCTTGAGAAGTATTGTCTTTAACATAAGAATTCATTAATACTTCGGTGTCAACATCGCTTGCTACATCTACCTCCGCAGTTTGCCCCTTCTTCTTCAGCCACTATTGTCAATGCTTGTAGTCATTCTTTCAATGACCTTCGCTGTGACAATAGTGACATGCCTTCAACGATTCCAAACTTTTCTTTCCTTCTCCTCTTTCTTTCCTTCCCGTAACTGCCAAACCAGATCCTTCTTGCACCCTTGATTTGGCCTTTTCCTGATCTCATTAGATAGAGAGTTGACATGACCTCCTCTAAGATGAGAGTTTACTTACCGTAGAGCATGGTGGTAATAACATGATCGTATGACTGTGATAGTGAACTGAGAAGTATCAACGCCTTGTCCTCCTCGTCGATCTTGACATCAACATCTAGAAGCTCGCTGATGATCTTATTGAAGAAGTTTAGATACTCCAACACTATTGTCACTTCCTTCATGCGTAGCCCATATATTTATTTCTTGAGGTACAGCTTGTTAGAGAGGCTTTTCATTTTATACAATATCTCTAACCTTGACCACAATCCCGTAGCCGTTTCTTCATCCATTACGTTATACATAACCTTGTCTACGAGACATAGTTAGATCATGCTTGCTGTCTTTAGAGCTATCTCCTCCTAATCCTCATTTGATGTACATGCAGGTTTTGCTGACTTTCCTTATAAGGTCTTGTGAAGACCATGTTGCACAAGCAACGCCTTCACCCTTTTTTGTCATAAGTCGAAGTTTTCTTTGGCATTGAACTTCTTGACATCGAACTTTGTCATAGAACTTCCTATCTTTAACATATTGCCTTCGTCAACTTTTGACTCTAATATCAATTGTTGTAACAAATTGATGCTATGATACTGACTGTTACTTCAGAGATTGACATTTGTGAAACTTGACAATATGATGATACTTGCAAAAAAAAAGGGATGTAAAGCAAACTAGTAATACCTTCCTCTTGATCGTATAAGAGTATTCACCTTCCCCTTGAATCTAGACCCAAATTACAAGAGTATACCTTCTTTCTATGCACCTTCACTTTGCTCCTCTCTTTCTTAGCTTCTTCTGATCTCCCTTTTTGAGATTTTCTTATTTTTCGAGACAATTATAATGCTGGGTTACAATCTTTATTTATAAGATTTTACAATACAGCGCCTATTTGGACTATGACATGGTCTTGACCATTGGATGCTTGAAGAATCTTGATCAAACCTATTAGGAGTTGATCTCCTTTATCTAGAAAGATTATAGATCCTTTAATATTTAGAAACAAACCTTTATTGAATAGAATCTGAATCCTATTTGTACTCCTTCAGAAAAGGAAACTCGATCGAATAGAAATCCGAAACAGACTCAGCGCAACCCCATTAATCGACTTATACTTGTCATTAGTCGGCTAATATAGGTATTAGTCGACTTGTACTTTTAATTAGTTGACTACTGTAGATATCTTTGTTTCTATTGTGCATCATCAGTCGACTTATAATTTCTTTAAGTCGACTTATTTGTCACCTTTCTGCTTGATCTGCTTCATTTCTCGTTTTTTTCCTTCTCCAATTTGATTGGATCTTTTTAGACCATCATCTCCTTTTAAAAAGAAGGCAAAATGCTAACAATAACTCTCCTGAAAATTACGTATAGCATATATAAGAAAAAAGAAAAGAGAAGAAAGAAAGAAAGGAAACAAGTGAGTGTTGATCATGCATGAAAGAGATGAATGCAACTATTAATGCATGCAGGAAATGATTGGTAGGTCCTGCCGATGGTGCTCTCCTCACTTTGTTTTGAATTTAGAAAATTCTATTCACATCCGTCCTCTTTACTGTCTGCGCCCACCCCTAAAATAATTTTTAGAATTACAATTTTAACAATAAATGGAAAGTCTATAAAACCCTCTATTTTTTACCTCTCATTTTCTCTTCAAAGATTTTCAATATTTTTCATTCAGCACCCCTACTAAAATTGGAAGAATAAAAGACTATATGGTGATAGAGAACATTGCAGTTATAGAAGGGGTAGTGTGACTAGTGTCAAGTTTTCATTATCTTTGCAATTAAACACAAAATAGGCAGGAAACAAAAATGTCGTAGGAGGAAGATTACAAGAAAATAACCTTAAATCATCGAGAACTACACTTCTGAATACTAACAACTAATAAGTGCATGAGATGCATTTTCAAAAAATATCTGATAAAAAGAACGTACATTTGAAGCAGAAATAAATCAAAAAATAAAAATAAGATTCATGCCCAAATATCATTGAAAAATAGTAATGATTACAAAACAGCAACTCTTCCATCGTTAGAGCACTCCACTACGAACCAAGAACAAGGAACATCTGCCCCTTCAATCAATCTGACAGAGCTCCCTAAGAGTCAACAACAACCCTCTCGCTAAACCTCAACAGAGCTCTCCCTAAATACCCAAAAAATAAAATAAAATAAAAATAAAACACAAAATACAGTAAACTACCTGGGAAAAAAAATAAAGATCCAATTTTGAAATCAAACCGATGTCAATTCACTAAAAAGATGGGGAGGAGACACATATTGGAAAAGGTCATGTGTTTTGTTTTTGTGAAGTACAGTGAGAAATTTTAAATCTAACTGTTGATAAAATAGCAAAAGATATTTTAAAAAGATTTTAAGAGCGTATAGAAAAAATTATGATAGCTTAAAATTGATAACTGAAAGTAAAGAGAGAAAGGTGAGTGTAACAACTAAAGAGGGTGGGTGTGAGTAGAATTTCATTTTGAGTTATTAATCCAGTAACCAATTCAGGGCGTGTTTGGTTGCAAGGAAGTGAGCGGAAGTAAGAAAACGGGGAAGTATAATTGCTCACTTCCCCATCTATCCAAACAACAGAAAAGGAAAATGAGAAAATTCCTTTTTCTTTCCTCTTTTTCCTTTTACACAATCACTTTCTCACTTCTAAAGTGCTACAGTTAATTTTGTGGTCATATAAATCTCATTTATAATAAGTTATAGCTCAAAACAGTTAATTTTGTAATCATGTAAATCTCACTTGCATTCTAATTACAATCTAATTTTTATTTTTCTTAATTAATTTTTATTTTAATATTAATTTGCGGTCAATTCTGTGGTCAACTTTTCTACTTTCACTTTCACATTACCATCCAAACACTGAAAAAGACATAACATTTTTCAAAGCACACTTCCTAAAAACATTCAAATACCAGAAAACTCACTAACCAATTCGCAAGTTCTAAAAAGAACTATTACTATTTTCTCACTTCCTTACTTTCACCCTTAACCAAACAACCCCTTTTAACTCTTTGGACTAGCGGATCTTTGACCAACGGGCAGCAACTACTCAACCGATTGTTCGTTGCTAATGGGAAGCAACTACACAACCGATTGTAAAGAGTGCATAAAAAGCATGGGAATTTGTGTAATAACTATCAACCACTTTTATGTTTAAGAGGGACTTGGGGTTTGATTGTTGGGCAAGTACTTGCTTGTAACACTTTCTCCATAGACAAAGAAATTTTCTTTTCATATTTAGGAAAAAAAACAGAAATCATCCACCTCAATTACTACTCATGAAGAAGGTAAAGAAGAATATGTAAAACATTTTAAGTTGTGTTTGTGAACTAAGATTCAATCAAAAGTTACAACGCCTAATATGAAAAATGGATGACTAAATATAATAAAAGTTTATGCACATACACATCCCAACATCGCAAATACATATCGTGAGGAAAAGAGAAAATATGTTCATGAATCTTTGTTAACAACAAATCAATAGTATAAGGAGGAGAAAAGAAAATGGAAATATATCCATAGTTACATATTCTACTTTGTTTATGAAAGGATTTTTCTTAATGGCATCTTAACATAACTAATGATGTCATAAGCATTTCCAAATTTCAATATGGTAGGATTCAAGTTCCTGTCATAATCAATCTCTTACCATCAAGTTATTCAACATTTGATCAAAAAAAAAAAAACATAATTAAATAAATAGATAGACTAAAAGAAAAATAATATTTTAACTATTAAAATTAATTTCCCACAACTATTGAGAAGGATTTCAATGATAAGCTGATTTATTTATAAAGTTTTAACTCATCACCAATGATAATATTTCTCTACAAAATTACTTGAAAATCCATCTGTGAAAGGATCAATAATATTCTGATTTGCACTGATATAGTTAATCTCAATTTCCTCATCATTCATGCGTATTTTTTTCAATATTAAACATCTGCCTCTAGTCTCTACCCGCTTACCCGTCTCTTGGCCGCTGCCCCGTCCACATGGGATCCCAAAACAGTCCCATCAGAATCGCTAGATTGGGCGCCGCCACCGCAACCCAAGGAGGCACCTTTATCCCCAGCCTCCCCCTCCGCAGCCTCTTCCGGAAGTACTCCCTCCTCTCCTCCGGGCCCCACGTCGCCGGCGCAGGGTCCACCGCCGCGGAGAGCACGAGGGGCGGCGGCTGCTGAAAGGGGCACTTGCTCCGCCAGGAAGAGAGGGGGCGGAGGCGGCGGAGGAAGAGGGAGAAGGACCAGAGGAGGATGTCGGAGTTTGGAGAGGAGTGGAGCGGGGGGTAGTAGTCGAAGCGGTGGAACGATGGTGGAATCCGGGAGGAGATGAAGAGTTGGGAGTGGAGGGATGGGGTGGGGGTTGGGTGGGTGAGGATGTGGCTGACTGCTTGGATCCTTTGCTCCCATGTTGGTGTTGGTGTTGCCATTGTTGAGGAGCAGGGGACTTGGGAGAGTTTTTGGGGGATTGCTTGGAGGTTCACAGTTTGTGGTCTAGTTCGGGTCACTGGGAGACGAGTTTTCTATTTTGCAGATTAGGCCTTTACAGTTTTGAACTTACATTATTGCTGTGTGCTTTGTTTACATATGCAGTCTTTTCTTTCTTCTACTTGGCAGAGAGCAAGCCACCTTGATTACCCACCTGAGTCGTGTTTGGATTTGATCGGCCGCTAATATTGCACATTCATTATCATATTCTCATACTTATTATAAAATAAACTCTATTTTTTCTTAATTATTGTTTAATTTATTTGCAGGCTCATTCCTAAAGGAGAGTGAAGAGAAATGAGCCTAAAAGCCGATCAAATTCTGATTTAAATCAGAATTAATTCGAACTCAATAAATCAGGGTAGATCAGGTCGGTTCAGATCAGTTGAAAACCAGTTAGAACAAATCCCTACAAATCAATCGGTTGAAGCTAAGGATCAAAGGCCGTTTCGTCACAATTCCGGAGATAAAACTGAAAATCCAGCTGAAGATAAAGTCATATCTCGAAACCTAGACGCTCCACCCCTCGGCTGTGGCCACCTGGCCACAGAAAAGCCGTGGAAACACGGCATTTGTCGCAAATTCACGGCTTTGTTAGGGAGTTAGAGGGAGCGTTTGCTCCCCCTATCTTCATACGCTCTCCTACGTTGGTTTTTGCCTATAAATATTAGGATTTTCAGAGCGTACAGGGGGCGACCATGCAGAGATAGAATTTAGTCCACTTTTCCGTTCTTTATAGTGTAGGTTTTTGTTTTTCTTTTTATTTAATTTTCAGTTTTAATTTATGTAAATCAGAGGAGATCAGAGTTTTATAGGAGAATGAGAACGAAGTTTGTACTGAGGGTGACACCGGTGTAAGATTTTCTTCTTTTTTCTTATTGTTATAAAATCGAATCTATAGTTTTTCTTTTGTATGTACTTTATTTTTATTCTACTTCTTCTTCTCTACTTTTCTTCTTTTGGTATCAAATTGTTATCCAAATGAGTCTTAAAGCATCGAAAGAGCCTTGCCTTTGCGAGTGCCACCGATAGCTCATGATGATGGATTTTTAGTTTCATTCTGTATCACTTCATACTTGCAACATCTTGATGATATAATGCGGAGAAGACGGGAATCAACTCTTATGAGCTATACGTTGATTGCCTCACTTCAAGGTAACATCATTGCAAAAGATTTAAGGTAAGCATTTAGCTAAAGGAGGTAAGTAACTTTTAGATTCTTTTCTTTTAATTTTTTGTTTAGAATACCACAATCTACTACTTCTTTTATCACGCCTTTTCCATTTCTTTGTACATATCATTTCTAATTTCTCCATCTTCTTAATCTACCATCTTCTTCCTAATTCAACTTTAACACTATTTTTCCTTTTTCTTTTAAAGAACTAAAGACGAACTTTAACTATACTTTGTATCTTAAAAGAAGATTTACTAAAAAAAGCTTCCATCGCTAGTCCCTCCTTATGGATCACGACCCGCATAGCCACTTGTTATTGCGGTAGAATTGAGTAACTTGCACTCTTTAATCTTAAAATCTGAAATACTGTATTTTGTGTGCAGGTCCAACCTCAATCAAATTTTGGCGCCGTTGCCGGGGAGGGACGGTAAGTTTTCTCTTTTTAGATTTACATTTTTTATTAACTTTTTTTTTTGTTCTTGGTGCACAGGTTTGACAACAAGAAACTTTTGCTATAGTGGACATATAAGTGGCTTGGACTCTGCTCAAGAAAGCAGAGCCAAGAAGCCCTCAGATTTGCTACATTCCTATGACAATCTGAGTGAACTACTAACCTGTATTTTCTGCAGGTTAGCTAGACTGCAAAGTTTAATATCTGTGGCTATTAATTTCCATGTTTGTCTCACTGTACTTCCTTTCTAACCTCAACAGTAAAATGATGTTTGTTAAATGCTAAAAACGGTTTAGACTTTGCATTTGGCACATGTCTAATTCGTTTAAATTTTACATTACTGTTGAAGACTGCTAGAGAAAAGGTACTATGCATAGCATATAGTTTAGGAAACATTCTTGGGTGATATTTGCTTTTTGAATGTTACTTTTCTATATGTTTCACACTTTGCACTATCAATCTTAAGGGCTTGTCCTATAAACAAGATAAGGTGGGGAAATCATTGCCCTCCCTTTGCCCACAAAAATTCTCCTCACTCACTAACCCAAACCTAAATAAAAATGAGTAGACGTTGGCCCTAGGGACATCTGAGACTCAATTAGGAGATTATCTTAAGGGGAAAGGTGTTGGAATTTGACTCCTGTCAAATCAGTGTCTAAAGAAAGGGATTGAGGGGCGAAACCCTGAAGGCTGGTGGCTTGGCTTAATTAGGTCCGTCGCTTTTGCGCGGATTCCTCCCACCAATCTTGACCTGACCTGGCTGATTGTAGCGCCCCGATCCTGGCGGGTGATCGGGGGAAAACCGCGCACAAAAAGTGTATGTTTTGAGATCAAGATTTAAAGTGTGTGTGTTTTGGCTTCCTCGATACTTCCGTTATAGCATAGAGGCTAAAACGAGTCGAATCCACAAGGATAGGAGGCGATAGAAGATTTACTGGTTGATTCACATATATGTTAAAATTGAAATACACCTAGAGGGGGGGTGAATAGGTGTAATTGCTAATCTAATGCTCTTTTTAAATTTTACTTAAGTGAGTGATGCAACGATCTCTCAAAACACGACTAAGAGCCGAATACCCCTTGCGAGGTTCTGAACTCCTTCCTCCCAATTCCCCTTAAATGGGTTAGAGGTGCGCAATGCAACCGTGTTGTATTGAGGTGTGATCGAACAATTTCAAGTATGAAATGCGATGATGAAATGCACACAAGTATTGTATCAAGAAATATTGAAAGCAAGTAAATAAACAAGTAAGGATAGCACAAGTAAAGGTTAGTTCACAAGCAATAAATTGGAAGTAATTGAAGCAAGAAATTAAGCAAGAGGAACGCCAAGCCAATCGCAAACAAAGTGATTTGTTTCGAGGTTCGAGCCCGTAGCTCTAGTCCCCGCCTTCACCTCCGTGAAGGGTTTCCACTATCCCCTTAGGATCCCGTACAAGTTAGGCCTCCAAAGACCTCAAGCCCGTAGCTTTACCCCTTACAATGAAGCTCCACCGAAGAGCTTGTCTCCACAAGAACAAAGGTTACAACTTTGTGATCTCAACTAGACCACAACACTCTTTCTCTTTTACAAAACACTTCTTTTACAAACACTCTCACTCTTTTACAACTTCACTTATAGAAAGAATATGAGATTTTGGCTCTATGAAGTGTGGTGAGAAAAGCTTCAGTTGTAGAGTGATATTAGAGATCAAACAACAACTGAAAAACCAATTTGAAAGAATGAAAATGAGAGCTTTAAACTATTTTTCTTTTTCTCTTGAAAACTATGAAAACTTGTGATTTTTCTTGGTAAATAACTAAGGCCTATTCCCCACTATTTATAGGGAGAGAATAGGTTAAAACCCTGATTTTTCCTGCTAAAATCTTCTGCAAAAGCACCCCAACAACTCCTAAAAACTCTGTTAAAGAGAAACCCAAAAACAGTTTTTCAGAAATGCCCAAAGAGGAAAGAGCCGTTGGGCTTGTTGCAGGCTTACCGGTCGACTGCCGGTCGACCGGGTCTCTGCTGGCAAAAGAGCCGTTGAGGCTCCGGTTGACTGCCAGTCGACCGATCTCACAGAAGGAAACCCAGTTTCCTTCTATCGGTCGACCGACCCAGTCGACCGAAAGATACAGAGAGCAGACCACAAAAATCAGTCGACCGATATTTAGGGTCGGTCGACCGGCAGACATGCACAGCCTCGTGCATGTCTGGCCACAGCAGCCGGTCGACTGATATTTAGGGTCGGTCGACCGGTCTGCCTGGAAAACAGTTTTCTGGGCAGATTTTTGAGTTAGAAAAATTTGTAAAAATTCCTTTAAAAATCTTAAGCTAAGTGTTATGCTGAAAATAGTTTATATACATGTATTTAAACAAGTTTTGAAGATATAAGGCTTTGGGTACATGTAAGTATGAACTAAGGCATAAACTTAGAAATACCATTCTCAAAAACATAGACATATTCAAGACACATGTGTGTGCAAATCCTAGAGCCAAAATTTACATATCCTATCTTTAACAAAAACTACACTTACAAGCTTCTAGGTCTTCAAGACTTCAACATGGGCAATCTTCACTTGATCTTCAATATTGCACTTTGAGCCCAATTTGACTTGTCTTGAATCCAATAGCTTGTATTTGAGTCCAAAATCTTTGTATATGAGTGAGAGTACTTCTAGTATGATAATAAACCTGAAACACACTTTAAACAACAAATGATATTAGTACAAATAACTAATATGTTTTGTAATCATCAAAATACACTAAACATGGGTTGATTGTAACCTTGGGCCAACAATCTCCCCCTTTTTGATGATGACAAAACATTTTAGTTATTAAACAAATAAAAGAGGAAAAGCTTGAAAAGCTCCCCCTTAAACAATGCTATATATTTAACATGAATATGAGAAACTATGTAAGCATACAAAAATCATTTTTAAAACAAAGTCATCACCATAAATAAGAAACTCAAACATGAACCAAATATTAAAACAACTAAAAAAACTTAGTATTTCTCCAAACTCATACATTTTTCTCCCCCTTTTTGTCATACATCAAAAAGGGTTAAAACAAAAAAAATTTAACACATATTAAAAACCAAAACAAAACAAACTAAGATACTTTAAGTATCAATTTTACAAACATTTAATTCACCACAAATAAAAGAAAATCTTGCATAATCTAAAGGTTTTGTGAAAATATCCGCAAGTTGAAAATCGGTTGAAACAAAATCTATATCAATGTCACCTTTTTCAAAGTGATCTCTAAGAAAATGATATCTAATGTCTATATGTTTGGTTTTACTATGTTGATTAGCATTTTTGGTCATGTGAATAGCACTAGTATTATCACAATAAATTTTAACATGATCAAAATGTAAATCAAAATCGAGAAGAGTATGTTGCATCCAAAGAACTTGTGCACAACAAGCTCCTGCCGCAACATACTCCGCCTCGGCAGTTGATAGGGCTACACTATTTTGCTTTTTGGAAGACCAAGACACAAGACAATTACCTAAGAATTGGCATGTTCCACTTGTACTCTTCCTATCTACCCTACAACCGGCATAGTCGGCATCCGAATAACTAGTCATGGTAAATTGGTTAGTTTTTGGATACCACAAACCTAAATCAATTGTGCCCTTAAGGTACCTAATTATGCGTTTTACCGCAATTAAGTGTGATTCCTTAGGACATGATTGAAAACGTGCACATAAACATACGGAAAACATTATATCCGGCCTACTAGCCGTAAGATAAAGTAAACTACCAATCATGCTACGAAATAATTTGATGTCTACTTCCTTACCTTGTTCATCCTTGTCAAGTTTTGTAGTGGTTGCCATGGGAGTCTTTGCTACTTTGGATCCTTCAAGCCCGAACCTCTTGATGAGTTCTTTGGTGTACTTGGCTTGGTTGATGAATGTCCCATCACTACGTTGCTTGATTTGAAGTCCAAGAAAGAAGTTGAGCTCCCCCATCATAGACATCTCAAATTCCCTTTTCATGCATGATTCAAAATTCTTGCAAAGAGAAACATTAGTAGATCCAAAAATAATGTCATCAACATAAATTTGAACTATGAGGATATCTTGATCTACATGTTTGGTAAATAATGTTTTATCAACTTTTCCTTTCTTAAAATCATTTGAAAGCAAAAATGAAGACAATCTTTCATACCAAGCCCTAGGGGCTTGTTTCAAACCATATAGAGCTTTATCCAATTTATAAACATAATTAGGGTGTGTAGGATCAACAAACCCGGGGGTTGTTCAACATACACCTCCTCATCAATATAACCATTAAGAAAAGCACTTTTTACATCCATTTGAAATAACTTAAAATCTTTAAATGAGGCATATGCTAAGGTCATCCGTATGGCTTCGAGCCGTGCTACGGGTGCAAAGGTTTCTTCAAAATCAATCCCTTCGATTTGAGTGTAACCTTGGGCAACTAACCTAGCCTTGTTTCTAACTACATTACCCGATTCATCCAACTTGTTCTTAAAGATCCATTTAGTGCCAATAGTTGGTCTATCTTGGGGCCTAGGAACAAGGTGCCAAACTTGATTGCGCTCAAATTGATTGAGCTCCTCTTGCATTGCAAGCAACCAATATGAATCGGCCTCGGCCTCGAGGACATTTTTAGGTTCTATGTGTGAAATAAAAGCAAAATTACCACAAAAATCTTGAATCTTAGAGCGAGTGGTTACCCCTTTTGATACTTCACCTATGACGAGGTCCTTGGGATGATGAGGATTGAATCTCCAATCCTTTGGTAGTGGTTGAGAAGGCTCCTCTTCATTTGCTTGATGTTCATTTCCTTGAGCCTCTTCCACTTTGGCTTCACTTCCATCACCATCCTTTGGCTTGTCTCCCATGGTAGAAGCATCCTCCAAGGTCACTTTCTCCAAGCCTTCATCTAAAGCATCAATTTCTACACAATTCTTAACAAACTTGTTAGATTCCTCAAATTTAACATGAATAGATTCCTCAATAGTCAAAGTTGACCTATTGAAGACTCTATAAGCCTTACTAGTATTTGAGTAACCTACAAAAATAGCCTCATATGATCTAGCATCAAATTTTCCCAAATTAATATTTGTATTTAAAACAAAGCATTTGCAACCAAACACTTTGAAATAAGAAACATTAGGTTTTCTAGAAAAATACATCTCATAAGAAGTCTTAGTAGTATTTTTACATAGGAAAACACGATTTGCAATGTAACATGAAGTATGAACGGCCTCGGCCCACAAATAATGTGGTAGGCCATATTCATTCAACATTGTCCTAGCCATCTCTTGTAAAGTACGATTTTTCCGCTCAACTACTCCATTTTGTTGTGGAGTTCTAGGACAAGAAAGTTCATGTTTTATTCCATGTTCCTCACAAAAGGTGGTAAAGGGAAGGTTAATGAACTCACCTCCTCTATCACTTCTTATTTTAATTATTGAGGAGCCATTTTCCTTTTCAACTCTTTTCTTAAAGGCTTGAAAATGTGAAAAGGTTTGACTTTTGTGTTCAAGAAAATAAACCCAAGTAAAACGCGAAAAATCATCTACTAAAACATAAGCAAATCTACTCCCACTTAAACTTTTGGTTTGAGTTGGGCCAAATAAGTCCATGTGGATTAGCTCTAATGGACGTGATGACATGATATCCTTAATTGATTTGAATGAGGACTTAGTTTGTTTCCCAAATTGACATGCGTCACAAACTCGGTCCTTTTCAAAGTTCAATGAAGGAATACCCTTCACCATTTCCTTAGAGTTAAGCCTAGAAATATGGTCAAATGAAACGTGGCCTAATCTCCTATGCCACAACCAAGAGTCGTCATCGAGGGCTTTTAAACAAGTAATATTACAAGACATATTTAACATATCAATCATGTAAACATTGCTTTCACGAAAACCGGAAAATACACAAACATTAGAAGTTCTATCAATCACTTTACAAGAAACATTATCAAAAACAACATCAAAACCTTTATCACAAAGTTGACTAACACTCAAGAGATTATGCTTGAGGCCATCAACTAAAACCACATTTTCAATTAAAGGAGAGGTGCCAAGTTTTACATTACCAATACCGACGATTTTACCCTTGGCGTCATCTCCGAAGGTGACGGTGCCACCTTCATGATATCTTGATAGGGTTGCAAAGTTATTGATGTCCCAAGTCATGTGCCTTGAGCAACCGCTATCAAGATACCACAAACCTCTACGTCGTTGGGCTTTGGAAAGTACCTACATCATTTAAAACAATAGTTGATTTTGGTACCCAAACTTTCTTGGGTCCTTGAAAGTTAGTGTTACGAACCCAAACATTATGATGTGATGCACTTAGTCTATCATAGCAAAAATTAGCTAAGTGTCCTTTCCTTCCACAATGTGAGCATGTGTACACTTTTCTATACATGAATGCATGATGTGTATGTGTAGTAGTGTGAGCATGCTTTTGGGGTTTGCCATGTTGTTTAGGTTGTGTAGCATGAACATGAACATGAGCATGAGCATTTTTCTTTGGGGCTTGTTTCTTAGGAAACATAGCCTCAATCTTCTTTTTATCAAATTCACTACACTTTTTCAAAACAACATCTAATGAGTCTAATCTTTCCTTAAGCATGGCAATCTCATTAGAATCAATTAGTGGGGCCTTACCCTTGCAAGAAGTCTTATATTTTTCAAAATCATTTTTAGTAGTGGTCAAGGTGGAAACTAAATTATCCTTTTCTTTTGTAAGATTTACAACTTGAATACTAAGTGATTCATTATCCTTTTTCATTTTCAAATACTTTTTCTTCATGAAATCATAATTTTGAGAGAGTTCCATAAATGCTTCACTTAACTCATCCATGGATAAATCTTCATCAAGAAAAGTTGGGGGGGTTACCTTGCTTGTGCTCTCATTTGCCATGAAGCACATATTGGCGGTGTCAATCTCCTCCTCGGATTCACTTTCGTCATCCCATGTTGCTTTCATAGCCTTTTTCTTGTATGGCTTCTTGGATGAAGATGGCTTTACTTTGTCCGGACACTCCGCTACTATGTGTCCCGGCTTTTGGCAATTAAAGCAAATGATCTTCCTTTCTTCCTTGCCTCCTTGCCATCTCCTTCTTCCTTGGAACTTTGCCTTGTTGTACATCCTCCGGACATTTTTGACTAGAAGTGAGAGCTCCTCGTCATCTTCTTCTTCGTCATCTTCGTCGGAGTAGGTAGCATGACTTTTGAAGGCAATGGTCTTCTTTTTGGTAGGTGCCATGCCCTCTCTTGCTTTCCTTTCCATCTCATGGGTTTTGAGGTTCCCAATGAGACCTATGAGCTCCATCTCCTCATTGTCGTCGAGTTCCTTCAAGGTTGTTGCTTTGACCTCCCATGAAGTAGGAAGAGCACGGATGATCTTCCTCACTCTTTGATCATTATTGATATCTTCACCTAAAGAAGAGAGTCCATTAGTAATCTTGGTAAATCTTGTAACCATATCATCTATGGTTTCATTTTCTTGCATGCTAAATGTTTCATATTGGGACCTAAGAAGGTCAATCTTAGCCTTCTTAACTTGTGATGTCCCTTCGTGTGTGACTATCAAATGTGACCAAATCTCATATGCGGATTTGCAATGTATAACCCTAGCAATATCATCATCATTTAGGGCTTGTAGGAGTGCATAGTGAGCTTTGGCATTGGCATCGAATTCCTTAGTCTCTATTTCGGACCAAGTGGATTCGTCACCGGGGGGTACACTAAAGGACTTAGTCACGGCTTTTGCAACTCGGCTACCTAGAGATTGCAAAAACACGGTCATCTTAACTTTCCATATGGGAAAGTTAAGTCCATCAAACTTAGGTGGGGTTTTAATTCCATCGGCCATTTTTAAATGAATGTGGATGAAATGATTAGCAAACGTGGATCTTCTCTAAGGTTGTTAAACCAAATCCTAGAGTCCAAGCTCTGATACCAATTGAAATACACCTAGAGGGGGGGTGAATAGGTGTAATTGCTAATCTAATGCTCTTTTTAAATTTTACTTAAGTGAGTGATGCAACGATCTCTCAAAACACGACTAAGAGCCGAATACCCCTTGCGAGGTTCTGAACTCCTTCCTCCCAATTCCCCTTAAATGGGTTAGAGGTGCGCAATGCAACCGTGTTGTATTGAGGTGTGATCGAACAATTTCAAGTATGAAATGCGATGATGAAATGCACACAAGTATTGTATCAAGAAATATTGAAAGCAAGTAAATAAACAAGTAAGGATAGCACAAGTAAAGGTTAGTTCACAAGCAATAAATTGGAAGTAATTGAAGCAAGAAATTAAGCAAGAGGAACGCCAAGCCAATCGCAAACAAAGTGATTTGTTTCGAGGTTCGAGCCCGTAGCTCTAGTCCCCGCCTTCACCTCCGTGAAGGGTTTCCACTATCCCCTTAGGATCCCGTACAAGTTAGGCCTCCAAAGACCTCAAGCCCGTAGCTTTACCCCTTACAACGAAGCTCCACCGAAGAGCTTGTCTCCACAAGAACAAAGGTTACAACTTTGTGATCTCAACTAGACCACAACACTCTTTCTCTTTTACAAAACACTTCTTTTACAAACACTCTCACTCTTTTACAACTTCACTTATAGAAAGAATATGAGATTTTGGCTCTATGAAGTGTGGTGAGAAAAGCTTCAGTTGTAGAGTGATATTAGAGATCAAACAACAACTGAAAAACCAATTTGAAAGAATGAAAATGAGAGCTTTAAACTATTTTTCTTTTTCTCTTGAAAACTATGAAAACTTGTGATTTTTCTTGGTAAATAACTAAGGCCTATTCCCCACTATTTATAGGGAGAGAATAGGTTAAAACCCTGATTTTTCCTGCTAAAATCTTCTGCAAAAGCACCCCAACAACTCCTAAAAACTCTGTTAAAGAGAAACCCAAAAACAGTTTTTCAGAAATGCCCAAAGAGGAAAGAGCCGTTGGGCTTGTTGCAGGCTTACCGGTCGACTGCCGGTCGACCGGGTCTCTGCTGGCAAAAGAGCCGTTGAGGCTCCGGTTGACTGCCAGTCGACCGATCTCACAGAAGGAAACCCAGTTTCCTTCTATCGGTCGACCGACCCAGTCGACCGAAAGATACAGAGAGCAGACCACAAAAATCAGTCGACCGATATTTAGGGTCGGTCGACCGGCAGACATGCACAGCCTCGTGCATGTCTGGCCACAGCAGCCGGTCGACTGATATTTAGGGTCGGTCGACCGGTCTGCCTGGAAAACAGTTTTCTGGGCAGATTTTTGAGTTAGAAAAATTTGTAAAAATTCCTTTAAAAATCTTAAGCTAAGTGTTATGCTGAAAATAGTTTATATACATGTATTTAAACAAGTTTTGAAGATATAAGGCTTTGGGTACATGTAAGTATGAACTAAGGCATAAACTTAGAAATACCATTCTCAAAAACATAGACATATTCAAGACACATGTGTGTGCAAATCCTAGAGCCAAAATTTACATATCCTATCTTTAACAAAAACTACACTTACAAGCTTCTAGGTCTTCAAGACTTCAACATGGGCAATCTTCACTTGATCTTCAATATTGCACTTTGAGCCCAATTTGACTTGTCTTGAATCCAATAGCTTGTATTTGAGTCCAAAATCTTTGTATATGAGTGAGAGTACTTCTAGTATGATAATAAACCTGAAACACACTTTAAACAACAAATGATATTAGTACAAATAACTAATATGTTTTGTAATCATCAAAATACACTAAACATGGGTTGATTGTAACCTTGGGCCAACAAAAAGTTCTTCAAAGTTTTAAAGAATCAAAAGAAAAGAAAGCAAAGAATGGAAAGAGAGGTACGGTGAAATACGAAGAAGTGGGAAACATTGAAAATAATGTATTTGTGATTTTTGTTGTATTTCTAAAACAAAGTGAAAAAGAAGGAAAACTCATGGCACTAACTACTAATGACTCCACCAACATGTTGGCCCAAGAGGTTACACTCTCCAATTGTTTTGTGTTTTGATGATGACAAACCAAATATGAGCTATTTGGTACTAACAAGTTTGTTAAGATAAGTTTCAGGTTTGTACCATGTCTAGAGACCATTCACTTAGCTATTGCAAGAACTTCTTAGTTCCACAAAGCAAGGAAGGCAAAATTGCACATCAAGGAAGGATCATAGAAGAGAAGGCACTAGCAAGGCATTGGATGGCTCAAAGACTTGAAGATAGCACAAGAAGTCTTCATGTAATTTGTTTTTTAGTTTATAGTTTGTTAAAGAATAGTGGATAGGTTTGAAGCTCTATCACACACGTTTTTGCGCACATGCTCATTCTAAAATAATTTCTTATAAATTATACAAAAATATTTTGCATACAAGATTTTGCCTACAGATATATGTTTGTGTTTTATACTAATCCCTGTTCAAAAGTATTTTTGATAAAATCAAAATCCTCTTTTAATTCTTTTTAAATTTGGCTTTTTGACCTGATCCGGTCGACCGGGTCGGTCGACCGATTCTATGTCAGGCTGGTCCGGTCGACCGGACCAGTCGACCGAGGTCCTGGCAGAGGCACGTATCAGTGTGCACGTCTGCCGGTCGACCGGGGCGGTCGACCGAGATAATGTTTTTGCTCTCGGGTTTTATCAGTCGACCGGGTCGGTCGACCGATAGCCTGTAACGGTCAAATTTTTTATACTACCGGTCGACCGGCCCGGTCGACCGATCCGACCGTTTGAACAGTAACGGGCAGATTTTTAAGGGCTGTTTATTTTTGTCTTTTGTGTTTAAAAATCCGTTTAAAGATATATTTTGATCTAATTACCTCCTAAACATCAGTAAATATGTTTTATCCCTAAACCCTAGCCCTCTCCTATAAATAGGGGTGTTTGGGGAGAGATTGGTTACAACAACAATCTTTGCAAAAATTCAAAAGTTTAAGGCTTTCAAAGTTCTTGGTTTTTGAGCTAAATTCTCTCAAATTTCTGAAGGGTTTTCAAAAGTTTTCTCTGATTTCAATTTCTTTTCCTTACACACAAAAGAGCTTCATTCCTACTCAATATTCTCTAAGGACCTTTGTAAGGGAAGAGATATTTGAAAGAGAGAGTTTGTGGTCTTTTGACTACCAAGGAAATTTCTTGTACTGAGATTGTGGAGTTGGGTACTCCATTGTAATTGAGATCTTTGTGATAGTGGAAGTAGCTAGAATCCTTCTGGGGAAGGCGGGGAGTAGAGCTGGGTGCTCGAACCTCGATAACATATCTTTGTGTTTGCGATTGGTTTACATTCTTGCAAATTCTTACTCTATATTGCTTGCTCTTATTATTTACTCATCATATTCATTGTCATATTTACTTGCTAGCATTCATCTTGTGATTGTTGTAGCTTTAAATTTTTATTTGCCCTTGATTAGCATTGTCACCTATTCACCCCCCCTCTAGGTGACTTTTCAATTGGTATCAGAGCTTGGACTCTAGGTTTGGCTTAACATCCATAGAGAGATCCTTAAAATATTGCTAATCAACATTTCCATTCATACATTCATACACTAGGAAACATGGCCGACAACATTAAAACCCCACCTAAATTTGATGGACTCAACTTCCCTATTTGGAAGGTTAGGATGACTATCTTTTTGCAATCACTAGGTAGTTTAGTGGCTAAGTCTTTGTCCAAACCCTATGTAGCACCCAATGAAGATGAGAGCACTTGGACCGACTTCAACTTTAGAGAATATGAGGCTAACTCAAAAGCCCAAAACTCCCTTTTAACCGCCTTGAATGAGGATGACCTTACACGGGTAATTCATTGCCAATCCGCCTATGAGATATGGCAACACTTATTGGTCACACATGAAGGGACTTCACAAGTCAAGAGAGCTAAGATAGATCTCTTGAGGTCTCAATATGAATCATTCAAAATGCTTGATAAAGAATCCATTGATTGTATGATTACTCGTTTTACTAAAATTACAAATGGTCTTTCTTCATTAGGTGACGTCATCTCAAATGATCAAAAGGTGCGCAAAGTGATACGGGCTCTTCCACCATCTTGGGAGATCAAGGCCACCACCTTAAAGGAGTTGAACGACAAGGACGAGATGGACATCATTAGTCTCATTGGGAACCTAAAGACCCATGAGATGGAGAAGAAAGCAAGAGATGAGGCAACTACTTCAAAGAAGAAATCCATTGCCTTTAAGACTTCATCCACCAATGATGACGATGATGAAGACGAAGAAGAAGATGAGGAGCTAACTCTACTTGTGCGGAATGTCAAGAGATTGTACCGAAAGAACAAGTTCAACTTCCGGAGAAGATTCGAAGGCAAAGAGGAGCGGAAGATCATATGCTACAATTGCCGCAAACCCGGACATATCATGGCGGATTGTCCGGAGTTCAAGAAGAAAATGACTTCCTCCTTCAAGCCAAAGAAACCGGAGGAAAAGAAAGCCTACAAAGCAACATGGGATTCGGAAAGCGAGTCCGAAGAGGAGGTGGATCAAGCTAACATGTGTTTCATGGCAAACACACCCAAGGTAACCCCTCAATCCCATGATGATGAAGATGATGAACTAAGTAAGGAAGTTCTAGTACATGCCTTTGTAGAACTTTCTGAAACTTATGATAATAAGAAACTTGAATGCTTAAAATTGCAAAAAGAAGTTGCTTTTCTTAAAAATCAACTTGCCATTGTTTCTAAAGAAAAAGATGACATTTCTTCTAATTTCATTTCCATGCAAAAAGAATTTTGTGCCTACAAGAGTGCTTGTAAGGCAAAATCTCCTATTATTGATGAAAAAGAAATCTCTTCTTTTAAATCTAAAATGAATGATTTTGAAAAAGTGTTAAATGATTGTGCTTTTAATACCAAGAAACTTGAGAACATGTTTTCTAAGAAGCCCACTTCACATGCTAACACTTCACAAGCTAAGAATTCTCATGCTCACAATGCCCATGCTCACAAATCACACACTCATTATGCATTTAGATATGGTAGAGTATATAGATGCACATATTGTGGTAAACATGGACATTTAGCTAAGTTTTGTTATGATAAATTGCATAGTTCAAATAATCTTGTTTGGGTTAATGGCTCTAACCCTCATGGACCCAAGAAAATGTGGGTACCAAAATCAAGTCCTAAAATGTTTGATGTAGGTACACACCAAGGCTCCAAGATGTAGGGAGCGGTGGTACCTTGATAGTGGTTGTTCGAGACACATGACGTGGGATATCAACAACTTCACAACCCTATCAAGGTACATGGAAGGTGGCTCCGTCACCTTCGGGGATGATTCCAAAGGCACCATCATCGGTATCGGTAATATTCAAATTGGTTCATCTCCTATTATAGAGAATGTTGTTTTAGTAGATGGTTTAAAACATAATTTGCTTAGCATTAGCCAACTTTGTGATCGTGGACTTAAAGTTGTTTTTGATGATTCCTCATGCAAGATTTTTGATGTTAAATCTGATGTTTGTATTCTTACCGGTTTTCGTGATAATAATGTTTATGTTATTGACATGCTTAATTTAGATTGTTCTACTAAATGCTTAAATGCTTTTGATGAAAATTCTTGGCTTTGGCATAGAAGATTAGGACATGCATCTTTTGACCATATCTCTAGGATTAATTCAAAGGAATTGGTGAAGGGTATACCTTGCTTGGATTTTGAGAAAGACCGCATTTGTAGTGCGTGCCAACTTAGGAAACAAACCAAGTCTTCCTTTAAACCAATCAAGGATATCATGTCAACTAGGCCTTTAGAATTAATTCATATGGATCTTTTTGGACCAACTAAAACTAAAAGTTTAAATGGAAGTAGATTTGCATTTGTTTTGGTTGATGATTTCTCCCGTTTTACTTGGGTTTTCTTTTTGCAAAATAAAGATCAAACTTTTTCTCATTTTAAGATTTTTCGGAAAAGAGTTGAAAAAGAAAAGGGTTTTTCGATTTTGAGAATAAGAAGTGATAGAGGTGGTGAGTTTATTAACCAACTCTTCATGACTTATTGTGATGAAAAGGGAATTAAGCATGAAACGTCTTGTCCTAGAACTCCACAACAAAATGGAGTTGTAGAAAGGAAAAATAGAACACTTCAAGAGATGGCTAGGACAATGATAAGTGAATATGACCTCCCTCAATATTTATGGGCCGAGGCTGTAAACACCGCATGCTATATATCGAATCGTATTTATTTATGCAAAAATTCTTCAAAAACATCATTTGAAATGTATCATTCTAGAAAACCAAATGTTGCATATTTTAAAGTTTTTGGATGCAAGTGTTTTGTTTTAAATACTAAGGATAATTTGGGTAAATTTGATGCTAAGGCTTATGAGGCTATCTTTGTTGGATATTCCTCTACTAGCAAAGCATATAGAGTTTTCAATAGATCTACACTAACCATTGAAGAATCCATGCATGTTAAATTTGAAGAATCTAATGTGGTTGTTGAGAATGTTGTAGAGATTGAACCACTAGGTGAAGACATGGAGAGACTATCCTTGAAGGACTCACCCGCTCAAGAAGAAAAGCTAGATCCTATTGGTGAAGTTCAAGAGGATAAGGAGGAAAGCACTCAACCGCTTCCTAAAGCTTGGAGATACGCTACAAATCATCCTAAGGAGCTCATCTTGGGTGATGCATCTAAAGGAGTCACAACGCGCTCCAAACTCCATGACATATGTGGTAACTTTGCTTTTATTTCTCATTTTGAACCCAAAGGCATTCTCGAAGCCGAGACGGACCCATATTGGTTGCTTGCCATGCAAGAGGAACTCAATCAATTTGAGCGCAACCAAGTTTGGCACCTTGTTCCTAAGCCCCACGATAGACCAATAATTGGTACTAAGTGGATCTTTAGAAACAAGATGGATGAGTCCGAAAATGTCATTAGGAATAAAGCTAGGTTAGTGGCCCAAGGTTACACTCAAGTTGAGGGAATTGACTTTGAGGAGACCTTTGCACCCGTAGCACGGCTTGAAGCCATACGGATGACACTAGCTTTTGCATGTTTTAAAAATTTTAAACTTTTTCAAATGGATGTAAAAAGTGCATTTTTAAATGGTTTTATTAATGAAGAAGTTTATGTTTCTCAACCTCCCGGTTTTATTGATCATGTTCATCCCGATTTTGTTTCTAAACTTGATAAAGCTTTGTATGGATTGAAACAAGCTCCAAGAGCTTGGTATGAAAGGCTTTCTAGTTTTCTCATTTCAAATGATTTTATTAAAGGCAAAGTAGACACAACTCTCTTTACTAAGCATGTTAAAAATGATATTTTAATTGTGCAAATTTATGTTGATGATATAATTTTTGGATCTACTAATGAGCTTTTGTGCAAGGATTTTGAAAAGGTAATGCAACTAGAGTTTGAAATGTCTTCCATGGGTGAGCTTAATTTCTTCCTTGGACTCCAAATCAAGCAATTGCAAGACGGAACCTTCATTAACCAAGCCAAGTACGCAAAGGAGCTAGTAAAGAAGTTTGGGCTTGAAGGATCAAAGGCTTGCAACACTCCAATGGCAACTACAACCAAGCTTGATAAGGACGAACAAGGTAAAAATGTTGATATTAAATTATATAGAAGCATGATAGGAAGTCTTTTATATTTGACGGCAAGTAGGCCGGATATCATGTTTAGTGTGTGTCTTTGTGCTAGATTTCAATCGTGTCCTAAAGAGTCTCATTTTATTGCGGTAAAACGCATTATTCGTTATATTAAGGGCACTATTGGAATGGGTCTTTGGTATCCGAAAACTATAGATTTTTCTATGACTAGTTATTCGGATGCCGACTATGCGGGTTGTAGAGTAGATAGAAAGAGTACTAGTGGGACATGTCAATTTCTTGGTAATTGTCTTGTTTCATGGTCCTCTAGGAAACAAAATTCCGTAGCTCTCTCAACCGCCGAGGCGGAGTATGTTGCCGCGGGGGCTTGTTGTGCACAAGTCCTTTGGATGAAACATACTCTCCTTGATTTTGATTTGCACTTTGATCATATAAAAATATTTTGTGATAATACTAGTACTATTCACATGACCAAAAATGCAAATCAACATAGTAAGACCAAGCACATTGAGATTAGATATCACTTTCTTAGAGATCATTTTGAGAAAGGTGATATAGATATTGATTATGTTTCCACGGATTTACAACTAGCCGATATTTTCACTAAACCTCTTGATTTTGCTAGATTTTCGTTTATTTGTGGAGAACTTAATGTTTGTATTATTGAATAAACATGTTTTTCATAACCCTTTTTTATGTATGACAAAAAGGGGGAGAATAAGTTTACATGGACAAAAATAAGTTCATTTGGTCTTGGTTCCATATGAATTTATATGTTTTGTTGTTTTGTTTTGTTTTTATGAGTTTTTGTGTTTTAAATAAATTTTTGTGTTGTTTTTGGTATTTTTGTATCAAGAGCAATTTTTGTGTTTTTATATATATTTGTTTTAATTGGTTTCAATAATTGGTTAATTGGTTTCAATAATTGGTGCATCATTTCAATTATTGGTTTCTAGAGCATACTCTTGTGTTTTAAGTATAGCATAATTTGAGGGGGAGTTTTCTCCTACCCTATATTTTTGTTAATAGCCTATTTGTTTTGTCATCATCAAAAAGGGGGAGATTGTTGGCCCAAGAGGTTACACTCTCCAATTGTTTTGTGTTTTGATGATGACAAACCAAATATGAGCTATTTGGTACTAACAAGTTTGTTAAGATAAGTTTCAGATTTGTACCATGTCTAGAGACCATTCACTTAGCTATTGCAAGAACTTCTTAGTTCCACAAAGCAAGGAAGGCAAAATTGCACATCAAGGAAGGATCATAGAAGAGAAGGCACTAGCAAGGCATTGGATGGCTCAAAGACTTGAAGATAGCACAAGAAGTCTTCATGTAATTTGTTTTTTAGTTTATAGTTTGTTAAAGAATAGTGGATAGGTTTGAAGCTCTATCACACACGTTTTTGCGCACATGCTCATTCCAAAATAATTTCTTATAAATTATACAAAAATATTTTGCATACAAGATTTTGCCTACAGATATATGTTTGTGTTTTATACTAATCCCTGTTCAAAAGTATTTTTGATAAAATCAAAATCCTCTTTTAATTCTTTTTAAATTTGGCTTTTTGACCTGATCCGGTCGACCGGGTCGGTCGACCGATTCTATGTCAGGCTGGTCCGGTCGACCGGACCAGTCGACCGAGGTCCTGGCAGAGGCACGTATCAGTGTGCACGTCTGCCGGTCGACCGGGGCGGTCGACCGAGATAATGTTTTTGCTCTCGGGTTTTATCAGTCGACCGGGTCGGTCGACCGATAGCCTGTAACGGTCAAATTTTTTATACTACCGGTCGACCGGCCCGGTCGACCGATCCGACCGTTTGAACAGTAACGGGCAGATTTTTAAGGGCTGTTTATTTTTGTCTTTTGTGTTTAAAAATCCGTTTAAAGATATATTTTGATCTAATTACCTCCTAAACATCAGTAAATATGTTTTATCCCTAAACCCTAGCCCTCTCCTATAAATAGGGGTGTTTGGGGAGAGATTGGTTACAACAACAATCTTTGCAAAAATTCAAAAGTTTAAGGCTTTCAAAGTTCTTGGTTTTTGAGCTAAATTCTCTCAAATTTCTGAAGGGTTTTCAAAAGTTTTCTCTGATTTCAATTTCTTTTCCTTACACACAAAAGAGCTTCATTCCTACTCAATATTCTCTAAGGACCTTTGTAAGGGAAGAGATATTTGAAAGAGAGAGTTTGTGGTCTTTTGACTACCAAGGAAATTTCTTGTACTGAGATTGTGGAGTTGGGTACTCCATTGTAATTGAGATCTTTGTGATAGTGGAAGTAGCTAGAATCCTTCTGGGGAAGGCGGGGAGTAGAGCTGGGTGCTCGAACCTCGATAACATATCTTTGTGTTTGCGATTGGTTTACATTCTTGCAAATTCTTACTCTATATTGCTTGCTCTTATTATTTACTCATCATATTCATTGTCATATTTACTTGCTAGCATTCATCTTGTGATTGTTGTAGCTTTAAATTTTTATTTGCCCTTGATTAGCATTGTCACCTATTCACCCCCCCTCTAGGTGACTTTTCACAACATGCTAACCTCTTAGTGATAGTTGCCTCACATGTATCATTGGTCATCACTAATCCTTGGTTCAAGAGCGATTCAAAGCATGACCCATATGTAACTCATCACAACCCAACTCATCAAACAAGTACAAGCTACACTTAAATCATCAATACTATAGAAAAGTAAGCATGAAATAAAATAATGTTAGCTTGTTAGTGGTTAGGAAGTTAGAGTGTTAGATCCATCATCATGACCCATCAATGGCTCTTGCAAGAGCAAGGCCAAACCGAGGCTATTAGATTCATGTGGATTATCAAATAAGATGTTAACAAGTTAGTGGTTAGTAGTTAGTTGCCATGAGAGAAAAGTTAGCTACACATGTAAAAGAGATTTAGAGAGAAGAAAACATAGAGAGGTAAAGAGAGCACCTTTCATAGATTGTCACCTTCTATTACAAGCATTCTTGCATTCCAAGCATGTACAACTCTCTCTCTCCCTATTACAAAATCTATAAAATGAAAAATACAATAGAAAAAGAAGAACTAACCTAAACTAAACTACCCTAAATTACAACATGGAATGAAAACTACTCCTAAACTCTGCATATCTTCAACTCTGGAACCCCAATGGGGTATTTATAGGCACCAGGGGAACAGGAGGCCAGGGGACAAGCCCTGGCCTAAAACGCGGCCGCGGCCGCGGCCATACTAGGGCCGCGCGCGGTCCCGTCTGTCCCCTGTCAGACCCTGTGCCCGGTTTCTGGTTTGCAACCCCTAGTTTTGACAGAATCAGCTCTCTAGGTCAATGGCTATCTTTAATAGGCCTTTAATCACCAATTAAATGGTGATTTAGGGTCTTCTTCTTCATTGCACACCATAAACCTAGAATCAAGTAAGCAAAGCTTTATTAGAATTTAATATGAAATGAATGTGAAGATGTGATACAAATTATGCAAAATTAGAGACTAATCACACCCCCACACTTATCTTTTACTCGTCCCGAGCAAAACAAAAAACTAAGGAATTATTACACCACTTTCGCAGGTGACGCGATTGTACTGAGCATGTGCAATAAGCCGTTAAATTTCTATGTTTTCCCTAGAGGAGGAGTTTTGTCTCCTGAGAGTTTTCAGCGGATTACACCCACAAAATCCATAAAGAAAGAAATCAAATGTTAGTATTTTTTAAAACGCATTTTGAAATAGAGAAAAGTGTTGAAATATTTTTGTGAAAATATAAGTGATCCAGGTCAGAGATTACCCAGAAATTGTTCTTTCTTAAACTAAGTCAAAATGCAAAAAATCTTGTTATAAATTAAATGTAAGAGTTTAAAATTGAATTGTCTCTTTGATCTTTCATAAAACTTATAGAAAATATGCACTTTGTGAACAGTGAAGGTTTTTGGGATATCGACTCTAACTTTCATGCCATTTATTTATATTATATATATTTATTATATTTATTTATTTTTTTCCTTCCCTTAGTTTTCTTAGGCTTTCTTATTTACCCGGGTAGTGAGCCTTTAACTGGTGACTCCCAAACCAGATGGTCTTAGGGCACCAGATGAGAAAACATCCCTCGGACTTAAGGGCTCGAGTAAATAAGGCCACAAAACTAAAGGGGATTATTTTATTTTTATCCACCATTTTAGGTGTGAATAATCATGCTTCCTGAGGCATAATTACCCAATTTCAATAAGTGATTTTTATTTATCATAATTTTTTTTGAATATATATTTTTATGACATTTTCAGTCTTTATTTCAATCCCAAAAATTGTGTAAGTGTGGAGTGCATAAATGTAAGGCAAAAAATTAATGATCAAATTATCTTTTCAATTTTACTTTCTTATCCTAAAATTTAAACAAGATCTATTATTTTGACTTGGTTTAAAATTTCATAATTTTAGGTCTTCCTAATTCTTAAGATAATCTTAATTTTCTTAAAAATAAATCAAAACTACTTATCTTGTTTCAAAAAGCTTAGTAAAAAGTTTTTATATAAAAGATTTTTTTTTTAATTAAGAAGAAGTGTAAAAGGAAGAAAATATAAAACTAACTACGTTAGTAAACCTTTTCCCACACTTATCTCATGCATGGTCCTCAATGCATCGTGAATGTGTAAATACATGGAACAAATTGAAAGGGAAGGAAGATTACCTCAAGCGGGTGGCTCCGGTGGTGGTCTGATTGGGCCAAGCGTTGCGACCCAATCAAAATAGCGTGAATCTTGTAGGAACCCACTAATGACCTCTCTAATATGACCCAGTAAAAGAATGATGGATTGAATATTCTTATTGAAGATTTTATCCCCATCTAATTTACAATTTTCAAAAATAATTACTGAGTCACTTTTATCAACATCTTGTCAACAATGAAGTGTGATTTTTGAAAATGATGGATTTGGACTTAAATGGAATGGAAGAAAAACCGATACCGACTCGGGAAGTTGACTCAGATCAAGTCGAGAGTCAACAATGAGAGTCGAAATTGGTTCAAAAATAGGGTCCAAATCAATGAATTGATGTTCACACACTTTCCTTATAATGTGATCATAAGATATTGATGATTCAATTTCACAGTATACGGGTACAAGATTTAATGTTGACTCCGGAATAGAGAAAAAAATCTGATAAAGATACTAGAGTCATTATTAAATCAAAGAGTGTAATGGAATTCCCAACATGAGGTTCAAGATCACATTCAGTTTTGATTTCAATTTCAGGAAGGGATAACTTGCCAGAATGTCCAGGTGACTTTCATAACTTGGAGTTTGGTCAAGTTCGAAAGTGTGTTCTGAAATTGAATCTGGATTCCTAAAATGACATGATTCAAGGGTCCAATCAGTAGAGTTAGGGATATAAGGATTGGTCAATGGTTGACAAGAAAGATTTTCCTCGCTCTCATTGATCAGATCGCTCATTATTGAGTCTAACCTACTGACAGACAGGGTAACAGAATGTTGAGTCTGAATCATGTCTTTCATACATTTTGTAATTAGTTTTTCTTAAAAAGATGAGCATGGAAGTTGATTTTAAAAATTGTGGTGAAATTGTGAGTCCATCGGATTTTGCGGTTGCTACTCACACTCACGCAAGGGTTCCATACTCAAGTTCAGTATTGAAGCTTGTTCATTTTGAATAGGTGAGACTGGAAAAGATGAGTAGGACTCTTGAAAATTTGGTTGAGATGAGGAGTCCAACATGTTTTGCATTCTATCACAAAAGACTTTCAAACGCTTTTCTAACTCAGATTCTTCTTCAATTAGATACTCTAGAAAAGGAGTATGTGGAGTTTGATATGGGAAGGATTGTGAATTGAGCAAATTTTGTATTTGTTGTAGGGACTCTTCTATACTTCTTTCCAAATCAGATTTTTCTTCAGGTGGTGGAACAGGAAAAGGAGTATATGAACCAAAATCGGGGAATGAAAATTGTGGAAAGGGTGGTTGAAAATTGGACTCGGGGGAGTTGAATCCCCATGAACTCTGTGAAGAATTGAAATTATTTTGAAGATTATAGTCATATAATTGAGGATAAGGGTCATATTGAGTCAGATAATCCCAACTCGGGATATATGGTTGGTTCATGTTGTACATAGCCGGGCTGGAGTTATCCGAGTCAAATGAGGTCAGAGTGAAATATGAATTTATATCATGATTGAAAGAATTATTGTTGTTAAAATCTATTTCACAATTTACAAAAAAAGAAAACAAACAAACAACAAACAAACAAATAAAGAAAAAGAAAACAAGCCTATGCTAGGGTTGATTTAGACCTAGACGACTCTTAACTGCTTAGACTGTCCACGGAGGGTCTATTATCGGAAGCTGACCATGAGTTAATAGGCCAGGTAGGGGCAAGATCAGTGGGAGGCATCCGTGCTGGAGCAACGGGCCTAATTATGCCAAACCACCGTTCTTCGAGGTTTCGCCTCTCAATCCCCAACCTTAGACACCGATTTAGTAAGAGTCAAATTCTAATAACTTCCTCCTTAGGTCAATCTCCTAAATGAGTCCGAGATGTCCCTAGGGGCAACGTTTAGCAATTTTTATTAAGGCGTGGGTTGTGTGAGTGGGGAGGTGATTTTTGGACTAAGGGAGGGTAATAACTTCCCCACCTTATGTTATATTGGGTGTTGCCCTTAAGTTTAATTTGTGCAAGTGTACAATATAGATAAGATGAACATAAAAAAGCGAGTAAATCACTGAAGTGTTTGTCCTAACTATATGCAATGCAATATGTACACCTCCTATCAGTATCACAACAACATAAGAATAAAATACAGTATATTAGAATAAAAATTAACACGTGCCTAGATGCAAATGTCTAAACCATTTTAAAGCATCCAATTTCTGTATTTTAGTTATTACAATTATTTACAGTGCACAGATAAAAAAAATTAGCAGCAGAATATAAAAATATACAAGAATTGCCCAACCACACTTGAGCAAGTGTGAACTTCTGCAATGCTAAAACTTTAACCTGCACACTAAAAAACAAAGAAGAAAAGTTAACAAAAATGTGAAATCAAACGTTCCCATCCCCGGCAATGGCGCCAAAATTTGATCGGGGGGAAATCGCGCACAAAAAGTGTATGTTTTGAGATCAAGATTTAAAGTGTATGTGCTTTGGCTTCCTCGATACTTCCGTTATAGCATAGAGGCTAAAACGAGTCGAATCCATAAGGACGGGAGGCGATAGAAGCTTTACCGGTTGATTTACGTGTATGTTACAAGTTCTTTAAAGTTTTAAAGAATCAAAAGAAAAGAAAGCAAAGAATGGAAAGAGAGATACGGTAAAATATGAAGAAGTAGGAAACATTGAAAATAATGTATTTATGGTTTTGTTGTATTTCTAAAACAAAGTGAAAAAGAAAGAAAACTCATGGCACTAACTAGTAATGACTCCACCAACATGCTAACCTCTTAGTGATAGTTGCCTCACATGTATCATTAACCATCACTAGTCCTTGGTTCAAGAGCGATTCAAAGCATGACCCATATGTAACTCATCACAACCCAACTCATCAAACAAGTACAAGCTACACTTAAACTATCAATACTATAGAAAAGTAAGCATGGAGTAAAGTAATATTAGCATGTTTGTGGTTAGGAAGTTAGAGTGTTAGATTCATCATCATGAGCCATCAATGGCTCTTGTAAGAGTAAGGCCAAACCGAGGCTATTAGATTCATGTGGATTATCAAATAAGAGGTTAGTAAGTTAGTGGTTAGTAGTTAGTTGCCATGAGAGAAAAGTTAGCTACACATGTAAACGAGATTTAGAGAGAAGAAAATATAGAGAGGTAAAGAGAGCACCTTTCATAGATTGTCACCTTCTATTACAAGCACTCTTACATTCCAAGCATGTACCACTCTCTCTTTCTATTACAAGATCTACAAAATGAAAAATACAATAGAGGAAGAAGAACTACCCTAAACTAAACTACCCTAAATTACAACATGGAATGAAAACTACTCCTAAACTCTGCATATCTTCAACTCTTGAACCCTAAGGGGGTATTTATAGGCACCAAGGGAGCAGGGGGCCAGGGGACAAGCCCTGGCCCAAAACGCGGCCGCGAAAATGCGGCCCAGGCCGCGTTTCCATGGCCATATTGGGGCCGCGCGCGGTTCCGTCTGTCCTCTGTCAGACCCTGTGCTTGGTTTCTAGTTTGCAGCCCCTAGTTTTGACAAAATCAGCTCTATAGGTCAATGACTATCTTTAATAAGCCTCTAATCACCAATTAAATGGTGATTTAGGGTCTTCTTCTTCATTGCACACCATGAACCTAGAATATGTTGGCCCAAAGGCCTTCCACCCTAGTTTTGATGATGATTAACTCATGTAGTTATGTTTACTAATAATCTTGTGATTTTAGTTTCAGATCATTAAGCAAGATATTAGTTGGTGATTGCTTCAAAAAGAGGAGTTTAGAAGCCTTCACTTGGTGATTCCCGTGCCCGAGCATCAAGATTATACCTTTGCACTCGGTGGATCACGTTTTGGATCGGGTCTACTTGAAGATGGAGATCGTCAAGAAGACTTAGGTATCCTAGTTTAGTTTAGAGTGTGTTTAGATCCATTTGTAAAGCTTAGAATAGTTGATATGCTCAAGTGCACAACACACACGTTTTATAGTTTTTCGGTTTTTAGTTTAACCGATATATGTTTTCATGAATAGATTGATCAAAACAAGTTTAAATAGTTTATATGTATAATAGATGTATTCTAGTTATACATGCATGCTTAAACTTCCTATACAAACTTATTTTGACAATCCTATTCATGTATAGAAAAATCCAAGTTTGATAAAATACGAGTTTTGATTTTTGGTAAAAATGTTAAAACACAAAAATAGTTTTATATGCTTGATATTTGAGCTAAACTTTTTATCACATATTTATATATCAATGCAATATGATAAAAACATTTTTGGGTATTTTTACAAGACTTAAAAGAATTTTTAGAAATATTTTAACATGTGTTTCTGTCCCTGAACTGCGGTTGACAGGCCAGGACGGCCGACCGCACGGGTCGACCGCACCTAAGGCCGGTCGACCCTTGCGGTCGACCGACGTGCACAAGCATGTGCACGTTTGGAAGACACAGGGACGGTCAGCCGGGGGGCCGATCGGACCAGAGAGCTCTGCTCTCTGTTTATTTGGGTCGACCGGGTTGCCCTAACGGTCACATTTCTGACCGTTGGCGGTCGGCCGGGCCGGCCGACCGATAGCCTGTCAGGCTGCCACATCAGCCTAACGGCTAGTTTTCTGTTTTGGCCTATATAAACCCCATTCCTTTGGGATTTTGGCTAAGGTTTTTACAAGAGAAAAATTACAGTTTCCCCAGAGTTTAAAACAAGTTTTCAAAAGTGTTTTTGGGCTTTAAACTTTCAATCTTATTTGTTTTAGGTTTTTGAAAAAATCAAAGAAAAGAGAATTTTGGGAGATTTGTCTTGGCTTTCATTTTCTTTCTTTTACAAGAGTTTTCCCAAGTATTTTTCTTTGAGTCCTTATTTTCCAAACGCCTAGTTTTTCACACTTGAGCTATATCTTCTATCCTAATCTATTAGGATCTTTGTTTTGTGGAAGAGAGATTGTTTGTGGTTGTTGTTTGGCTACGGGCATACCCCTTGGTTGTGAGGCGATGTTTGAGAGAGGAGTTCGGTACTCCCTTTGTTGTAACAAATCCTCCTCGGTGGAGGTTCCCTCGGTGGGAGATAGTGGATTGGAAATCCTTCACGGTGGTGAAGGCGGGGATGTAGAGCTAGGGGCTCGAACCTCGAAACATATCTTGTTGTTAGCGTTTGATCCACTTGTCTCTCAACTCTCTCTCTTTACATTTTTGCAAAGCATCATTCTTCATCATATCATTCATATTGCTTGTGTTGCCTTGCATTATTTCATATTGCTTATCATCCTTATATGCTTGGCTTGTTTGTGTGTGCCTCACTTGTACTTAACCACAAGAGCTTCACATAGCACCTCAACCCATTAAAGGGGAATCAAGAGGAGTTAGTCCAGAGCCCTTCACGGAGAATTCGGCTACACTTGTGTGTTGTATTAAGTGTGATTGTAAAATTTGCATTAGCTTCCGCATTTAGCGCATTTAGTTTCTAGATTAGCATTAACTGCATCAATACTCCTGGGTATAGCTTGGTCCCCTCTTATGTCTGTGATCCCCTCTTATGTCTGTGATCCCCATAGAAGTGAGATATGACAGAAGTTTGTGGTAACTGGACGGGACGACCTTCATCGTGTGGATCCATTGCCGCTCGAGGATTGTGTTGCGAGGAAACTCCCAGTCAATCACGTAAAACTCTGTGATAATGTTATACGGATCAGTCCGGACAGGGAGTGTGATTGTGCTGGGTGAATATGTCTCATTTTTATCAAACCCATACAAATTTGACTGGGTTTGAGGACAGATCATTGGCTATCTCCGGAGTAACCTCCATCCTCTCCTAAGCGCTTCTGTATAAAATATTGACGCTGCTCCCACTGTCAATTAGAATTCTGGAGACTCAACAACTGCCATTGTGCATGGTGATGATCAAAGTGTCACTGTATGGAAAAGGTATGGCGCAAGCATCTTTGAAAATGAGATTGGCCTATGCGAGAATGGAGGGGGACCGGTCAGCACCATTGGATAGTTACTTCTGCGGGTCTCATTGATGTAAATGACCTTCTCTTTCGAGGTGGTGCCCTCTGGTGAGCAAGCACCGGAATGGAATCCACCTCTTTGTAGCTGACGAGAGCGTGGCTCCCCAGATCCCCCTATTGCTGAGTTTCGAGGGCTCCATTCCGCACCATGATTTTCAAAGGTGGTCTAGAATTAAGGATGAACTCCTTAAGGTACCCCCAATCGACAAGCTCCTGGAGCTACTTTCAGAGGGATTGACAGTCAACGATGCGACCCATCAAGGAATGCATAATAGTCGCTCGCTCAGGGGCCTTTCAGGTTAGACAGGAGTGATTTCGCGCGCCTTATCCAAGGTTGGTTCTAGATAGCGCTCAAGACGCAATCGATGGGGATCTTGAGCGAAGTAAAGTTGGTATCAACTTCATAGACTTCGAGGGGGTCTGGGAGTGCTTCTTATAATCATCCTTCCCCCGATTTTGAGCCTTTTTCGAGGAGTAGACGATTGCTTCATCTTCTCCCCTTTACCCTCCTGCTTGGGAGGTTGACTCGTCGAACTATGTGATGCCTCTTCCACTTGTATATACTTCTAGGCTCGAGATAGATTGTCCTTCATGTTAGTGACATCGTGCTTCACTCATGTTTATAAAAATAATGGTCGGTTTGCAGTCCGACAATGAATACGGTTGTGATAACATCAATATTACATTTATATACTAGTGCCATCTGACACTGGAAATCGCAGATGTAGCGCTTTAGGGCTTCTTTCTGCTTCATCTTGACTGTAAGGAGATGGTTTGCTATTTTCTAGAACTCCTACCGTGAGGGATACTGGTTAAAGAAGGCATCACTGACCTCCTAAAAGTTTTGAAAAGACCGTGATGGAAACGAGTAGAACCAATTTAAGGCCACACCCTTGAGACTAGAAGGAACTACCTGACATATGAAGAGATTATCATGAGAGTGGACAATCATCTTGAGCTTATAGGCTCGGAGGTGTTGGATGGGGTCTGTCACTCTGGTATACATAAACTTCCTTGAGAACCAGTGGAACGTGATCTCCTCTTAGAGTAGGGAATTAGAAATCTATAGGATGGAAGATCCTGGGCCACCGTGAAGCTGCAACCTATCTTCATAGATCCGCTTTCTGACCATCTCCATGAGATCCTCGATGCGAGGAGTCTTTTGTTGGCTTGTGAGGTTTGCTCTCATCGAGTGTTCATCCCAACGTGGGATGCAGATCTGTGACGCCTCCAGTTGCCCCTGGTGCAGGCGTTATCTATCGCACGTGGCTGCAAGGGATGAGTGTGGGATTTCTCCACGTATGAACCCACGCCTGGGCACTTTTGAGTACCTTAATTTGAGTGAAGAGCTCGTTATGGATGCGCGTCGTGGCATCCCTCTCTAGGGTGGCTCTCGCGCTCACGAGTCACCTCCGTCTCTTGTATATCTAGATGATTTTGCAGACATGCTAGCATATGAAGGAATTGCCTTTCCGCGGGCAGCCAAAACTCGTGCTCATTGTCTGCCAACTTCGGTGTGGTCACTGGGGATTTGTGCTCTTTCCCTACTCATTTCAAGAACGATGTTGGGGTTTGGGGGATGGAGATCGGCAAGATCATGCCCTTAGTAATTATTTTCTTACCTTTGGAAGTAGCAATCGGAGCAACGGCCTAGGAGGTCTACTTTTGGAGGGCCATCACAGTTGGGGAGGCTATTTGATGAGGGGCTTTTTTGGGAAGTATTTGGCGAAAGGATAGATAAAAAAGATGAAAAATGGAAAATTGATTCTAAAAAGATGATTTTAGCAATATATTTCAAGATTCAAACAACCAGAGACAGAAAAGACTTGCCAATAGAGATAACCAAAAACTTGATGTACGATTTAGCAAGTGCACCAATTGTTAACAAGTAATAAAGTGATGATGCAGGGTGTCAAACCCTCAGGGATTGATGTTTATTGAGTATCACACTAATTTATCATAATTTTATTTGAAGAATTGATTGTGAAGATGATTGAGAATAAATCACTAACAAAAAACTAAAAGAGTTGGCTTTTATAAGAGAAAAGTGCTAGAGCAATTGATTTCGTTAAATATAATCAGATATAAAATTTTACTTGTGCTAGTGAATTTCTACTACTCATGTTAACAATTCAAAGTCTCTATCCTAACTTGTATTTTCTCTCGAGCAACATTAATTTTATCTTCTAATTCAAGGACCTATAATCTCTCGATCTAGTAGATTTATTAGTTAGAAGAAGTATTAAGTCTGGTAGATCTTTTTCACACGATTGCACAACTTACGTATCTCTTCTGGGTCTCAACATGTTAAGTTATGGTTTATATTCCTATGATGCTACGCTAAGTTATTTCCTCTCAGTCTCAAATCTAACCTTCCGTATAATTGTAGGCCACTGATTAGTCTCCAAATATTCATATTTTATATCACATCTTCATATTTATTCTAAATAAAATTCTGCTAATAATGATTTTCTTGTGTGTTTCTAGGTCCATGGCTTGAAGTGTAGAGGAAGCCCAAAACTCTAATTTATTTGATGATTTTTAGAGCCTAGAAGAAGCTCAAGACTTTGAAGCCCAATCTGCTATTTCTGGGCGCAGAAAATAATCAAACAATAGCATATACAAGTACATATACCTAGACCCATGCTACACGCTTCGACACTGCGCGAGCGGCCACGACATGGTCGCGGATCCGCAAGGATCCTTGTGGATCCTGTTGGCCCAGAGGCCTTCCACTCTAGTTTTGATGATGATTAACTCATGTAGTTATAGTTTACTAATAATCTTGTGATATTTAGTTTCAGATATTTAACCAAGATATTAGTAGGTGATTAGCTTCAATATAGGTGTTTTGGAGCTTTCACATGGTGATTCAAGAGCTAGAGCGTCAAGTTCACATCTAGCACTCAGTTAGAGTCAAACTCGTTGGAATCGCGTTTGGATCGAGTCAACTTGGAGATGGCGTTCTACAAGAAGGCTTCAGTTTGTTTAGTTAAGATTTTGTTTAGATTCATTGTAAAGATTAGATAGTGTGATATGCTCAAGTTCACAACACACACACTTGTTTTAAGTTTCATGTTTATTGGTTTTGGTTTTCGGTTTAACCGATCTTGGTTTTCATGGATAGATAGAATCAAAACAAGTTTACATGATTTAATGTATATTAGATTTGATCTATATACATATATGCTTCATCTATTTAGGAAAACTTATTTTGATAGTCTACTTCATGAGTTTGGAGTTTTGTATTTAGACAAAACTTATTTTTGGATTTAATGTCAAAAACATAGATATAATACCTTTCATGTGTATTGGATTCTATCCATATACTATATGCTTCAAAGTTGTTTAAATATCATGTTTTTGTATCGGATTTCCATTTCAAAAATTCTATTTTCAGAAAATACAGAATTTGGTTTAAGGCAAATTTTTCATGTCACAAAAATGGTTCAAAATACTTGTAACATGATTTGATTTTTACTCAAACATGTTTGTATTTCAAAGATATAACATGAACTGATTTTTGTGGAATTTATTTGATTTTATGAGATTTAATTGATAATAAAAACCCAAGTTTTTAAGACCCATTTTAGCTGGACTGGCTGGCTGCCGGTCGACCGGGCCAGTCGACCGACGTGCACAGAGCGTGCACGCAGTCAGGCTGGGGAGGCCGGCGACCGGGTCGGTCGACCGCCAGAGAGCTCTGCTCTCTGGAAAAGCCTCCGGTCGACCGGGTCGGTCGACCGGCCAGAGAGCAGTTGCTCTCTGGATCTGGTACGGTCGACCGGAGGGCTCAACGGTCAAAAATTTGACTGTTGGCCGGTCGACCGGAAGGGCAAACTGGCCCTTTTCAGCTGCCAACGGGCAGATTTTCAAATGGGTTATAAATACCCCATTTGAGTTGGTTTTTCAATAACAATTTTTAAGAGAAAAATTTCCATCTTCTCAAGTGTTTTAATACAAGTTTTCAAAAGAGCTTTTAAGCTAAAAGATTTATCTTTTATTTATTTTAGAGGGTTGGAAAAATCAAGAAAAAGAGAAGTCTTTGGGATTGGTTTTGATCTTCACTTTATATTCATTCTAGAAGTTTTCCCAAGAGTTTTTCTTTGAGTTTTTGATTTCCAAACTCTGTATTTCTCACACTTGAGCTTGTCATTCTATCCTATCTATAGGATCTTTGTTTAGTGAGAAAAGAATTGGTTTGTGGTTGTTAGACCACCACGTTGTAAACCTTCCATTGATTGTGATATCCCTCTAGTGAGAGGTGATTGAGTTGAATCCCTCAAGTGTGAGGTGATTATGAAAGTGGTATTTGGCTCTCTCTAGTGAGAGGTGGAGATTGTGTTGGAATCTCTCAAGTGTGAGGTGATTATTGTTTGGCTAAGTGTCTATCCCTCTAAGTGTAGAGGTGATTTGTTTATGTCTTGCCTCTAGTGAGAGGTTGTATTGGTTGAGAGAGGAGTTGTGTACTCCCAATTGTATTTGCCCCAAATCCTCAGTGGAGGTTCCCTGTATGGACGAGTTAGTGAAAATCCTTCTGTGTGATGGCGGGGACATAGAGCTGTGTACTCGAACCTCGAAACATATCTCGGTGTTTGCATTTGATCCATTTTCTCTAACTCTCTCTCTCTCTTACATTGTGCATTGATTCATATTGTCATATCATATACATGCTTGGTTTGTTTGTGTGCCTCACTTGTGTTTAACCAAGAAAGCTTCATATAGCATCTCAACTCTTATTCAGAGGAATTCAGAGGAGTTAGTCTAAAGCCCTTCACCGGGAATTCGGCTACACTCTTTGGTTACACTAAGTGTGTTGCATTAAGTTTTTAATTTCCGCATTATTGTTCATAGATTAGCCGTACACCTATTCACCCCTCCTCTAGGTGTACTTTCAGATCCACGGCACTTCAGTTGAGCCATGCGTCGATCTTCGACACGTGGCCTCGTCTCGCCATCCAGAGCGTCCCTGTGGTCTATAAATGCCCCTTTTAGATCCAAATTTCAGAAGAGAAAAGCAATAGTGTAGGTTTCTTCTCTTTAGTGTAGATTAGTTCTTTTCTTCTTTACTTTTGTATTTTTTTTCTTTTCTTTCAAATCTTGAAATAGAAATGAGAGTGATTCAGAGGAAAGAAGTGAGAGTTCTTGTAGTGGAGAGTGACACACTCTGAAAGATTCTTCCTTTATCTCTGTTTGTTTCTTCTCTAACTTTTTACATGCATAGCTAGTTTTTTCTCATGGCATCAACTGCTAAGCACTAACTACGTGTTTTTCTTTGAAAATTGTTCGGGGAAAACTTACAAAAATATTGAGGAGCAGAATTACAAGTAACTCTTAAAAAAAGAAAAATTATAGGTAGATCTCCTCTGAGATATCTGGAAAATTATGCCAGTAGGAATCTGATCAGCGCACGATCACTTTATCCTTTTGACGATGCAATCGGTCAGGTGGTCAAGCTGCCTTCTCGATAGAATTTTCTTCTCGCTTGGTTCCAGAAATCTTCGAAAATAGAAGACGTGTTGAAACTCTGAATGAAAGAGAACTGAATCTCTGAGGCTTTGGAAGCAAGCTGAGGCTTTGAAACCAAGAAGGCAAGAGGGCACTTTTGCTATAGGTCTCTTCTCAATCTCTCCCAAATTTTCGCCCTTCTCTTCTTTTGCAAAGGGCTATTTATAGCAAAAATAGGGGTGTAACTGCCTCTTTAATTTAGCAAGACTAAATCAGTCTATTAGCTTCGTACGAGGCTCGAAATAGCCTTGCCGCGAGGCTATCTGTGTGCTTCCGGTGAAGCTAATAAGTTCCTGCGAACTATTAATAGCTATCATGGCTTAATTGTCTCCACTTAATGTGGGACGGAGTGGGCGGGTGTAACCGCCCGCTTAAAGTAGCATTAATCCCACTACATTATCAAGGTTTACCCATTAAGCGCTCGTGGGATTTTGAAACGGTCAACTGATGACCTGGTAAAGCTCGCTGCGGAGCTAAATGAGAAGCTCTTTTTAGGCGAAATTATCTTCAAAGCTTCATGCAAAACTAGAACTTAGCTCATAGCAGAGCTGGGTGAAGCTTCAAGCGAAGTTAAGAGTTTAGCTCAGAGCAGAGCTGGACCACTTATTCTTCCAGTGAAACTGGGAATGAAGCTTCTAGCAAAACTTTAACATAGCCTTCAGCGGGGCTGATGGGAGCTTCGCGCGAAGCTGGTAGTTTTGTAGCTTTGGTCTTTTAGCGAAGCTAGCTCTCTTTTGGGCTCATGCGAAGCTACGCGTTTGATCAGACGAGCTTCATAGGTCTGCTTTGGCCTCTTCATAGGCAGCCTTAGCTTATTGTCTGCTTGACTGGATCAGTAGCACCCAAGTCGTTACTTTGTCCCTCGGAGATGAGCAAAACAGGTCGTCAGCTTGTCTGTGACTTTTTTTGTAAATGTCAACAAGTTAGACATCGTTTAGACTGGTTGAAAAAGAAATCTGAGAGTTTTATTTTTTAGAGTGTCAACAAAACTCCCTTCAAAGTTTTCATAAATGTGAAATGAATTGGTACATATTATGAAACACTTTGAATTTGGAGCCTGATACCTGCATCGCTCAAGTCAAGAAAAATCCACTGGGTACAATGAACTAGGTGATTGATTGGTTTTACCTTGGGAAAATAAGCTCTTAGCGCAGCTAAGGACGAGCTCTTAGCGGAGCTAGGGAATGAGCTCATGCAAAGATTGATCGGGTAAAACTTATAAAAAAATTGAGGAGCAGAATTACAAGTTACTCTTAAAAAAAGGAAAATTACAAGTAGATCTCCTCTCCTCTGAGATTTCTTGGAAAGTATGCGGTAGGAATTTTATCAGCGCATAATCACTTTATCCTTTTGACGATGCAAAGGTTAGGTGGTCAAGCTGCCTTCTCGATAGAATTTCCTTCTCACTTACTTCTAGAATTCTTCGAAGATAGAAGGCGTGTTGAAACTATGAATGAAAGAGAACTAAATCTTTGAGGATTTGGAAGCAAGCTAAGACTTTGGAAGCAAGAAGGCACTTTTGCTATAGGTCTCTTCTCAATCTCTCCCAATTTTCACCCCTCTCCTCTTTTGCAAGGGGCTATTTATAGAAAAAATAGGGGTGTAACTGGCCCTTGAATTTAGCAAGACTGAATCAGTCTGTTAGCTTCGCGCAAGGCTCAAAATGGCCTTATCGTGAGGCTATCTGCGAGCTTCCGGGGAAGCTAGTAAGTTTGTGCGAACTATTAATAGCCATCGTGACTTAATTGTCTCTACTTAATGTGGAATGGAGTAGGTGGGTGTAACCACCCACTTAAAGTGGCATTAATCCCACTAAAGTATCAGGGTTTACCCATTAAGCGCTCGTGAGATTTTGAAACGGTCAATTGATGACTTGATAAAGCTCGCTGCGGAGCTAAGTGAGAAGCCCTTTTCAGGAAAAGTTACCTTCAAAGTTTCATGTAAAGTTAGAAATTAGCTCATAGCAGAGCTGGGCGAAGCTTCAAGCGTAGCTAGGAGTTTAGCTCAGAGCAGAGCTGGACCACTCCTTCTTCCAGCGAAGCTGGGGATGAAGCTTCTAGCGAAGCTTTAAAGTAGCCTTCAGCGGGGTTGATAGAGCTTCATGCGAAGCTAGGAGCTTCGTGCGAAGCTAGTAGCTTTGGTCTTTTAGTGAAACTAGCTCTCTTTTGGGCTCATGCGAAGCTAGTGTTTGATTAGACCTAGCTTCATAGGCAACCTTAGCTTAATGTCTGCTTCACTGGATCAGTTGCGCCCAAGTCACTGCTTTGTCCTTTGGTGTGAGTAAAAACTGGTCGTCAGCTTGTCTGCGACTTGTCTTTTGTAAATGTCGATAAGTTAGATATCGTTCAGACCGGTTGAAAAGAAATCTGAGAGTTTTGTCTTTTTAGTGTGTCAGCACTATGCTTACTCCTTATTTAATAATCCAAATGAATCTAATAGTTTCTACTTGGCCTTGCTCTTGCAAGAGTCATTGATGACTCATGATGATGGATTCTAACTTTCTAACATCTAACTCTCTAACAAGCTAACATTACTTTAATTCATGCTTACTCTTGTAAAGTTTTGATCGATTAATTGTAGCTCACACTTGTTTATTGAGTTTGGATGTGAAGATTGATGTTATGAGTCATGCATTGAAAAGCTCTTAAAGTCAGGAACTAGTGATGGCTAAGGATCCATATGGGGGCGACTATCACTAAGAGGTTAGCATATTAGTGGAGCCATTAGTAGTTTGTAGCCATGAGTTTTCTTTCACTTTTATCTTGTTTTAAAAACCCAAATTTACAACCACTCTTCTATGTTTTCCTCTTCTTCGTTTTCACTTTACTCTTCTCTTTTCACTTTTTATTTTGTGTTCTTTTGATTCTTTGAAATATTGAAGAACCGTTAACACACACATGAATCGACCGGTTAAGCGTCTATCGCCTCCCATTCCTGTGGATTCAACCTGTATAGCTATCATGCTATAATGGAAGTATCAAGGAAGCTAAAGCGCGCACTTTTAACTTCTGATTTCAAAATACACACTTTTCGTGCATGATTCCCCTCCGATTAGCTTTTGGCGCCGTTGCCGGGGATGGAAATAGTGTGATTTCATATTTTTGTTAACTTTTCTTCTCTATTTCTTGGCCCAAGTAAAAAATTTCAGAATCTAACAACTACAGAAGCCCATACTCCCTTGTATCTCCCTGCTCAAGAAAGCAAGGAGCTGTTGCCCACTATTTTGCCGCGGCCAGGGCTTTTTGGTTGCGGAAACGCGGCCCTGTTCTAGGCTTTGGTCTCCATTTTTTATAGGGTATTCAGTATTTGTATATATCTGTGTATTCTACTACTAGTTTTATATTTATATTACATGTGCACTTAATAATTTAGAACTAAAATACGGTAATTGGATGTTTTAAAAGTGCTTAGACATTTGCATCTTGGCACGTGTAAATTTTCATTCCAATATACTGTATTTTGTTCTGTTGTTGTGATCTGGATCGAGGTGTACATATTGCATTGCATATAGTTAAGACAAATATGTGGGTGATTTACTTACTTTGTGTGTTCATTCTTATGTATATTGCACACTTGCACAAATTGAACTTAAAGGCATCCCAACATAAAATAAGGTGGGGAAGTCATTACTCTCTCTTAGCCCAAAAATTACCTCCTAACTCACACAATCCAAGCTTAAGTAAAACTTGTCAAACGTTGGCGCCTAGGGACATCTCAGACTCATTTAGGAGATTAACCTAAGGGAAAGTTGTTAGAGTTTAACTATTATCAAATCAGTTTCAAAGGTTGGGGATTGAGAGGCCAAACTTCGAAGAACAATGGTCTGGCATAATTAGGCCCGTTGCCCAGGCACGGATACCTCCCACTGGTCTTTCCCCTACCTGATCGGTTAATTTGTTGTCAAATTGCTGCAATATACCTCCCGTGGTAAGTCTAACCAGTTAGGAGTCATCTAGGTCAACCCTAGTATAGGTTTGTTTTTGAATTTTTCGTTTTCTTTCTTTGTTTGTTTTTTTGTTTTTTTCTTTTTGTTTGTGATTGTTGTGATAAAATGGAATATAATCAAAAAATTTCCATTTTTCACTCTAACCTCAATTGACTCGGATAACTCTAATCCGATTATGTACAATATGAACCAACCATATAGGCTGGATGGGGTTTATCCGACTCAAAATGACATATATCCCCAATCCTATGACCCCAAATTCCACTCTTCACATAGTCCATGTGGATTCACCTCCCCCGAGACAAATTTTCAAATATCTTATCCATAAAATTCCTTTCTCAACTTTGCTTCATATGCTCCTTTTTTTGTACCATCGACTGAAGAAAAATCCGATTTGGAAAAGAGTATTGAAGTCATGTTTGAGTCCCAACAACAAATTCAAAACTTGCTCAACTCACAATCCTTTCCACATCAAACTTCATATACTCCTATTCTAGAACGTAAATTGAAGAAAAATCTAAGTTAGAAAATAGTATGGAAGGCTTTCGTGAATCTGAGTAGCAATTTTAAAATATGTTGGACTCATCATTTTAACAAAATTTTCAAGAGTCATGCTCATATTTTTCAGTCTCACCAATTCAAAATAAACAACCATCAGTCCTAACATTCAGTATGGAACTCTAGCATGTCTGAGAGACAACCTCAAAATCTAATGAATTCATAATTGCACCACAATTTTCAAATTCAAACAGCATACTCACTTTTTCAAAAAGAACCGATTGCACAGAGTATGAAATATATGATTCAAACTCAAAATGTGATTACCCAGTTCATCCACGCACAAGAGAGTCAATTGGCCAACACAATTGCATATAAGAATGAGGAAACTCTATCTTGTCAATCGTCGACTAATTTTGATATCCCTTACCCAATTGATATGACTCAAGAATCATATTGCTTTGGAATTCAAGATTCAAATTCATCACATCCATTTGAACTTTCCCAAAATCTTAAAAACCCCCTTGACATTTTGGCAAGTAATCCTTTTTTTGAAATTAAGCTTGAGCATGAATGTGATCCTGATCACCCAGTTGGTAATTCAATTTCACCTTTTGATTCAATATTAACTCCGGTATCTTTACTAGACTTTGTCCTCTTCCCGAAGTCAGTATTGAATCCTGTACTAGTACACTTTGAAGTCAAATCACTAATATTTTACGATCACACTTCATTGATGGGAAAGTGGGTGAACATCAATTCTTTGATTTGGACTCCATTTTTGAATCAATTTCGACTCTCACTTTTGAATCTCGATTTGATCTAAGTCAAATTCTCTAGTCGGTATATATTCCTATTTCATTTGAGCCTAAATCAATTATCTTCAATAATCACTCTCCATTGTCGGACAAAGGTGTTGAACAAAATAGCTCAGTAATTATTTGTGAAATTTAGAAATTGTATGGGGATAATTTTTTAAATAAGACTATACACTTAATCATTCATGGGTTATATTAGAGAGGTCACTGGTGGGTTCCTTCGAACTCCACAATCTTTGGATTGGGACACATTTTGTGGACCAATCAAACCACCACCGGAATCACCACCCAGAGGTAATTATACCGTCCCTCTCTATTTGTTTCATGCATATACACATTCACGATGCATTAAGGACAATGCACGAGATAAGTGTGGGGGAGGGTTTACTGACATAGTTTATTTTAAGTTTTCTTTCTTTTATACTTCTTTTTAGAAAATTTTTAGATTTTTTTTCTTTTGTATAGAAACCCTTTTCTTTTCTTTTTACAACACGTTTTGAAATTAGAGAAATAATTTTGATTATTTTTAAGAAAGTTATGATGATTTAGGAATTGGGAAGACCACAATTATGACTTCTTAAACCGAGTCAAAATAATAGATCTTATTTATATTTTAGGATAAGAAAGCAAGATTGAAAAGATAATTTGATCTTGAATTTTTTGCCTTAGGTATATGCACTCCACACTTACACAATTTTTGGATTGAAATAAAGACTGAAAATACCATAAAAATAAATACAAAAAAATACAAAAATACAAAAAAATCACTTATTAAAGCTGAGTAATTGTGCTCAGGAAGCATGATTATTCACGCCTAAACGATGGACAAAAACAAAATAATCTCCTTTAATTTTGTGGCCTTGTTTAGTGAGTCCTTAAGCCCAAGAGATGATTTCTCATCTGGTTTGGAGTAACTGGCTAAAGGCTCACAATCAGGGTGAAGTAGAAAGCCTAAGAAAACTAAGAGAAGAAAAAGAAAAAAATAATAATAATAGATAAATGGCATGAAAGTTAGAGTTGATATCTAAAAAATCTTCATTGTTCACAGAGTGCATATTATCTAAGAGTTTTGAAAGATCAAAGAATAAATTCAATTTTAAGATTCATATCTTAAATTTGTAACAAGATCTTGCCTCTAGACTTAGTTTAAGAAGGAATAATTTCTGGTTAACCTATGACCCTGGATCACTTAAATTCTCGCAGAAATATTTCAAAACTTTTCTCTATTTTAAAATGTGTTTTCATAATACTAACATTTGATTTCTTTTTTTATGGATTTTGTAGGTGTAATTTACTGAAATTTTTCAGGAGACACAACTCCTCCTCTAGGAGAAACCTAAAAGTTTAAACGCTTGTTGCACACCTTAATGCAGTCGCGTCACCTGCAAAAGTAGTATAATAAATTTCTTAGTTTTTTTTTGGCTCTGGATGAGCAAAAGAAAACTGTGGGGGTGAGTTTAGTCACCAAATATGCATATTTTATATAACATCTCCATATTTATTCTAAATAAAATTCTATTAATAGTGGCTTCTTATGTGTTTCTAGGTCCATAACTTGAAGTGGAGAAGAATCCCAAAACTCTCATTTATTTGGTGGATTTTAGAGCTTAAAAGAAGCCCAAGACTTTGAAGTTAAATCTAATTTCTCTGGGAGCAGAAAATGACAAAATAATAGCCTGTACAAGTACATATACCCAGACCTATGTTTCACACTTCGACGCTACACGAGCGGCCACGACATGGCCGCAGACCCGTAAGGATCCTTGCGGATCATCTCGCCGTCCAGAGCACCCATGTGGTCTATAAATACCCCGTTAAGATCCAGATTTCAGAAGAGGAAAGCAATAGTGTAGGTTTCTTCTCTTTAGTGTAGATTAGTCCTTCTTTTCTTTTCTTTTGTATTTTCTTTTTTTCATGCAGATCTTATAATAGGTATGAGAGTGATTCAAAGAAAAGAAGTAGAAGTTCTTATAGTGGAGAGTGATACTCTATGAAAGGTTCTTTCTTTATCTCTGTTTGTTTCTTCTCTAACATTTTACATGCATAGCTAGTTTTCTCTCATCACATCTAACTATTAACTACTAACTATGTTAACTCCTTATTTGATAATTCATATGAATCTAATAGTTTTTACTTGACCTTACTCTTGCAAAAGCCATTGATGACTTATGATGATGGATCCTAACTTTCTAACATCTAACTCTCAAACAAGCTAACGTTATTTTAATTCATGCTTGCTCTTGTGAAATGGGTTAATTACAACTTGCACTTGTTTATTGAGTTTGGATGTGAAGATTGATCTTATGGGTCATGCTTTGAATCCATGTGAGGCAACTATCAATAAGAGGTTAGAATGTTAGTGGAGTCATTAGTAGTTAATAGCCATGAGTTTTCTGTAGCACCCCGTTCTCAGGATACGAACACACATGCACGCACCCAAACGGTCAAAAGCCCGGTCGACCGATCGGTCGATCGTTCTGACCTGAAACAGAGCCGGTCAACTGCCCGGTCGACCGCAGCAGGCCAAAAACTGATTTTTGAAAAGGTTTTGAAAAAATCTTGATAGTTTTCAAAATGGTTTTGATCAAGACTTGGTATAATAAAAAAATGGAGTTTGTAAGTAATAAACTATGTTTAAAAATATTTTGTATATATAGGAGAAATTTCTTTTAGAAAAATCATGTGCACAAATACTTGTGTGTAGGAATTTGAGCTTCAAACCTATTCACTATTCTTTAACAAACTATAAAACTAAAAATAAATAATGAAGTTTCTGAGCCATAATGAAGTCTCTGAGCCATGCTATACCAGGTTAGAGCCTTCTCTTCTATGAGCACTTCCTCTTGCGCCATTTGCCCTATTAGCATCATAAACCTTGCAAACCTTGCAATAGCTAAGTAATGGCCATCATGAATGGTACTAACCTGAAACTCATCTTAAACAACTTATTAGTAGCATATAGCTTCTATGTGTTTTGTTATCATCAAAACTTAAACAAATGGAGAGTGTAACCTTTTGGGCCAACAATCTCCCTCTTTTTGATGATGACAAAACATATAGGCTATATCACAAGATATAAAAGAGAGAAGTAAAAACTCCCCCTCAAATTATGCTATTTAAACAAGTATAAAACAATTTGAATTTTGAAATTGCAAACAAAGCAATCATTAAACCAACCATAAATAAAAACCATAAAAACACATATTTCTCCCCCTTTTTGTCATACATCAAAAAGGGACAAATTAGCAAGAAAATTTTCTTATTCAATAACACAAACATTGAGTTCACCACATATAAAAGAAAATCTATTATAATCAAGTGGTTTAGTGAAAATATCGGCAAGTTGCAAATCCGAAGAAACATAATCAATTTCAATATCACCTTTCTCAAAATGATCTCTAAGAAAGTGATATCTAATCTAAATGAACTTGGTCTTACTATGTTGATTTGCATTCTTAGTCATATGAATAGTACTAGTATTATCACAAAATATTTTTATATGATCAAAATGCAAATCATAATCAAGGAGAGTATGTTTCATCTAAAGGACTTGTGCACAATAAGCCCCCGCCGCAACATACTCCGCCTCGGCGGTTGAGAGGGCTACCGAATTTTGTTTCTTAGAAGACTATGAAACAAGACAATTACCAAGAAATTGACATGTTCCACTAATACTCTTTCTATCCACTCTACAACCCGCATAGTCGGCATCCGAAAAACTCGTCATTGAAAAATCTCCGGTTTTCGGATACCAAAGACCCATTCCAATAGTGCCCTTAATATTACGAATGATGCGTTTTACCGCAATTAAATGAGATTCTTTAGGACACGATTGAAATCTAGCACAAAAACACACACTAAACATAATGTCCGGCCTACTAGCCGTTAAATATAACAAGCTACCAATCATGCTTCTATATAACTTTATATCAACACACTTACCTTTGTCATCCTTATCAAGCTTGATGGTGGTAGCCATGGGAGTGTTGCAAATTTTTGAGCCTTCAAGTCAAATTTCTTGATGAGTTCCTTGGAGTACTTGGCTTGACATATAAATCCCATCACGCATTTGCTTGATTTGAAGTCCAAGAAAATAATTTAATTCACCCATTAATGACATCTCAAATTCACGTTGCATACACTGTTCAAACTCCTTGCAAAGAAACTCATTAGTAGAACAAAAAATTATATCATCAACATATATTTGCACTATAAAAATGTCACTATCAACATACTTAGTAAATAATGTTGTGTCTACTTTGCCTTTAACAAAATCATTTGAAAGAAGAAAATTAGAAAGCCTTTCATACCAAGCTCTTGGAGCTTGTTTTAAACCATACAAAGCTTTATCTAACTTGAAAACAAAATTAGGATGTATATGATCCACAAAACCGGGAGGTTGTTCAATATAAACTTCTTCATTAATAAAACCATTTAAAAATGCACTTTTTACATCCATTTGAAAAAGTTTAAAATTTTTGAAAGATGCATAAGCTAGTGTAATCTGTATGACTTCAAACCGTGCTACGGGTGCAAAGGTCTCCTCAAAGTCGATTCCTTCAACTTGAGTGTAACCTTGGGCCACTAATCTAGCCTTATTCCTAATAACATTTCCTGACTCATCCATCTTGTTCCTAAAAATTCACTTAGTACCAATTATTGGTCTATCGTAGGATCTAGGAACAAGGTGCCAAACTTGGTTGCGCTCAAATTGATTGAGCTCTTCTTGCATGGCTAGTCACCCTCGGCTTCGAGGATGTTTTTGGGTTCAAAATGAGAAATGAATGCAAAATTACCACACAATTCATGGAGTTTGGAGCGAGTTGTTACCCCTTTAGATACATCACCTATGATGAAATCCTTGGGATGATTTGTAGCGTATCTCCAATCTTTAGGAAGTGGTTGAGAGAGTTTCACTTCATCCTTTTGAACTTAACCAAAGGATTCTTGCTTTTCTTCTTGAATGGGTGAGTCCTTCAAGGATATTTTCTCCATATCCTCACCTAATGAGTCAATCTCTACAACATTCTCAACAATAACATTAGATTCTTCAAATTTAACATGCATAGATTCTTCAATAGTATGAGAAGATTAATTGAATACTCTATAAGCTTTGCTAGTACTAGAATATCCAACAAATATTGCTTCATAGGCTTTAGCATCAAATTTACCCAAATTATCTTTAGTATTCAAAATAAAACACTTGCATCCAAAAATTTAAAGTATGAAACATTTGATTTTCTTAAATGATAAATTTCAAAAGAGGTTTTGAAAGTATTTTTACACAAATAAATACGGTTTGATATGTAGCATGCGGTGTTTACGGCCTCAGCCCATAGATATTGAGGGAGCCCATATTCACTTATCATAGTCCTAACCATTTCTTAAAGAGTTCTATTTTTCCTTTCAACTATTCCATTTTGTTGTGGAGTTCTAGGACATGACATTTCATGCTTAATTCCCTTTTCATCACAATAAGTCATGAAGAGTTGGTTAACAAACTCATCACCTCTATCACTTCTTATTTTTAAAGTCGAAAATCCTTTTTCTTTTTCAACCCTTTTTCGAAAAATCTTAAAATGCGAAAAAGTTTAAACTTTGTGTTCCAAAAAGAAAACCCAAGTGAAACGAGAAAAATCATCAACTAAAACAAAAACATATCTGCTTCCATTTAAGCTTTTAGTTTTAGTTGGTCCAAAAAGATCCATGTGAATCAATTCTAATGGCCTAGTTGACATGATATCCTTAATTGGTTTGAAAGAAGACTTGGTTTGTTTCCCAAGTTATCACGAACCACAAATGCGGTCTTTTTCAAACTTCAAGTAGGGAATACCCTTCACCAATTCCTTAGAATTAATTCTAACAAGATGATCAAAAGATGCATGTCCTAATCTTCTATACCAAAGCCATGAAATCTCATCAAAAGCATTCAAGCATTTAGTAGAACAATCCAAATTAAGCATGTCAATAATATAGACATTATTATCACGAAATCCGGTGAGAATACAATCATTGGTTTTACAATCAAAAATTTTGCAAGTAGATTCATCAAACACAACTTTAAGACCACGATCACAAAGTTGACTTATACTAAGCAAGTTATGTTTAAGTCCATCAACAAGAACAACATTTTCTATTAAAGGAGATGCACGAATTTTAATGTTACCATACCGATGATGGTGCCCTTGGAGTCATCTCCGAAGGTGACCGTGCCACCTTCAACGTAGCTTGATAGGGTAGTGAAGTTGTTGATATCCCAAGTCATATGCCTTGAACAACCACTATCAAGGTACCACCGCTCCTTATGTCTTGGAGCCTTGGTGTGTACCTACATCAAATAATTTAGAACTTGATTTTGGCACCCATATTTTCTTGGGTCCTAAAGAGTTAGTGTCACGAACCCACATAAGATTATTTGTCCTATTTATATGATCATAGCAAAATTTAGCTAAATGGCCATTCCGACCACAATAAGTGCATCTATAAATTCTTCCATATTTAAATGCATAATGAGTGTGTGGCTTACGAACATGTGAATTGTGAGCATGAGTAATTTTAACATGAGTGTCATGTGAAGTGTTGGCATGATGAGCATGAGAATTTTTAGCATGAGTAGTTTTATCAAGCTTAGCATGTGGAGTGTGCAAATGCTTCTTTGAAAACATTTCCTCTAATTTATTAGTATTAAAAGCACATTCTTTTAAAACATTTCTAAAATCATTGATTTTAGTTTTTAACAAGGATAATTCATTTTCATCAATTTTTGGAAATTTAGCTTTACAAGCGACTTTATAAGCATCAAACTTTCTTTTAGTTGAAATAAGATTAGAAGAAAGTTCTTCCTTTTTTTTTTGAAACAATTGCAAGTTGATATTTAAGCATCTCAATTTCCTTTTTCAATTTTGAACACTTTACCTTTTTATCATCATAACTTTCTGAAAGTTTAATAAAAGCATGATCTAACATTTCTCTACTATTTCATTTTCAACAAGTGGTTGAGAAGTTACCTTGGGTTTGTTTGCCATGAAACACATATTTGCCGTGTCGACCTCATCTTCGGATTCACTTTCCGAATCCCAAGTAGCTTTGTATACCTTCTTTTCAACCGGCCTCTTTTTCTTCAAGGAGGAGATCATCTTTTTCTTGAAATCGGGGCAATCGGCCATGATGTGTCCGGGTTTCCGACAGTTGTAGCATATGATCCTTTTCTCCTCCTTCCCTTCCCATTATCTTCTATAGTTGAGCTTATTCTTGCGGTATATTCTCTTTACATTTCTTACAAAGAGAGATAGCTCTTCATCATTTTCTTCATCTTCTTCATCATCGTAGTTGGAAGAGGAAGACTTGAAAGCTATGGACTTCTTCTTTTGAGGTACCGCTTCTTCTTTTGCCTTCTTCTCCATCTCATGAGTCTTAAGGTTTCCAATAAGACTTATGAGCTCCATCTCATCTTTATCATTCAACTCCTTTAAGGTGGTAGCTTTGATCTCCCATGATGAAGGAAGAGCACGAATCACTTTGCGCACCTTTTGGTCGTTGCTTATATCATCACCTAGAGAAGAAAGAGCATTGGTAATCTTAGTAAACATGGTAATCATAGTATCAATAGACTCATCTTCAAGTATTCTAAAACTTTCATATTGGGAACGCAAGAGATCTATTTTGGCTCTCTTGACTTGTGATGTCCCCTCATCAGTGACCAATAAGTGTTGCCAAATCTCATAGGCGGATTTGTAATGGATAACCCGTGTAAGATCATCCTCATTCAAGGCTGTGAGAAGGAAATTTTGAGCCTTAGAATTAGCCTCATATTCCTTGTAGGTGAATTCGGACCAAGTGTTCTCCTCACTTTCGGGCCTACTATAAGGCTTGGTCAAGGACTTAGCAACTAGACTACCTAGAGATTGTAGAAAAATAGTCATCCTAATTTTCCAAATGGGGAAGTTGAGTTCATCAAATTTGGGAGGGGTCTTAATGTTATCGGCCTTTACTAGTGTATGAATGAAAATATGCAAATAGTGATTAGCAAATTTTAGGGTCTCTCTAAGGATGTGAAGCCAAAAACTAGAGTCCTATCTCTGATACCAATTGAAATCACCTAGAGGGGGTGAATAGGTGATAATGCTAATCAATGCACAAATTTAAAAGTTATGATGCAACGATCACCCGAAATAAGACTAGAAGTCAAATACCCCGTGAAGGGCTCTGAACTCTTTCCTCGTGATTCCTCTAGATAAGAGTTTGAGGTGCGTAATGCAATCTTGTTGTGTGAGTATTGATCGACAATATAGCAATGATTATGAAGCAAGTAAATGTAGCAATGAATATAGAGCAAGTAAATGAGGCAATGAATATAAAGCGAGTAAACCAATCGCAAACACAGAGATTTGTTCCGACGTTCGAGCACCTAGCTCTACGTCCCCGCCTTCACCCAGAAGGATTTTCCAACCACTATAACTTTCACAAAGAGTTACAACCACACCGGAGTACCCAACTCCTCAATCACACTCCTCTAGTCCAGAGGTAGTGGAGCCACAAATACAAGAATCTCCTGGTAATCAAAAGACCACAAACCCTCTTTTGAAAAACTTTTTCCCTTACAAAAACCCTATAGAACAATGTGTAGGATTGAAGCTCAAGTTTTGTAAGTGAAAAAGAAAGTAAAATAGAAGAGAGTTTTGAACCAAAAACTTCAGTAAAGAGAGAATTTTGAGCACAAAACTTCTTTTGAAAGCTTTAAACTTGAATTCTTTTGCAAAATGATTGTTGTAAATACCTCAACCCTAATCATCCTTATTTATAGGATAAGGGTAGGGATTAAAGAGTAAACTAATATAATAAGTAATTAGGAAGTATTTGACCCAAAAGCCAGCCCCTAAACTCGTTTAGAGACAAAACACACGTTTTAAAACGTGTTAAAACAACTAGCCGTTAAGGCTGAAATCAAGCCACGGTCGACCGGCCGGTCGACCGGGTTTTCAAAAAATTTAGCCGTTGCCAGCCCACGGTCGACCGCCCGGTCGACCGAAACAAACAGAGAGTAGAGGACTTTCAGTTCGCCGAAGGTCGGTCGACCGAAATGGGGTCCGGTCGACCGCCCGGCCGACCGGGAGACGTGCACACATGCACGCACCCAAACGGTCAAAAGCCCGGTCGACCGATCGGTCGATCGTTCTGACCTGAAACAGAGCCGGTCAACCGCCCGGTCGACCGCAGCAGGCTAAAAACTGATTTTTGAAAAGGTTTTGAAAAAATCTTGATAGTTTTCAAAATAGTTTTGATCAAGACTTGGTATAATAAACAAAATGGAGTTTGTAAGTAATAAACTATGTTTAAAAATATTTTGTATATATAGGAGAAATTTCTTTTAGAAAAATCACGTGCACAAATACTTGTGTGTAGGAATTTGAGCTTCAAACCTATTCACTATTCTTTAACAAACTATAAAACTTAAAACAAATAAAGAAGTCTCTGAGCCATAATGAAGTCTCTGAGCCATGCTATACCATACTAGAGCCTTCTCTTCTATGAGCACTTTCTCTTGCGCCATTTGCCCTATAAGCATCATAAACGTTCCAAACCTTGCAATAGCTAAGTAATGGTCATCATGAATGGTACTAACCTGAAACTCATCTTAAACAACTTATTAGCACCATATAGCTTCTATGTATTTTGTTATCATCAAAATTTAAACAAATGGAGAGTGTAACCTTTTGGGCCAACAATTTCATCATCACCACTCTCTTCCTTCTCCATTTAATCTCCTTCCTCTTCCTTCTCTTCCCATTTCTAATTTCATTTTAACTCCAAACCACTTCAAACTAACCCAACTCCTTCATCCTCTCCCCAACCGCCGGCGGTCACCCTCACCACCACCGCCAGCCGCCCTAGGCTGGCCACCCACTCCCCCATAACCCCTCTCTACTCCACCACCTTCTTCAACCTCCATCAACCACCAACCACCACCAATTTCATCATAACCACCACCACCTCCTCCCATCCTCCTCCAAAATTTACCACCACCTCCACCAAATTTACTACTCCAACCACCCCATCATCACCTCCTCCTCCTCATCTAACTCCCCACCACCTCCAACCATCACCACAACCACCACCACCACCACCATCTACCACCACCACCAAGCACCAACAACAACCAACTTTAAAATCCCCCACCACTCCTCCCCACTCCTCCCCTAGGGCGCGCGCCGCCCGCCCCCTCCCGGCGGCGCCGCTGCCGCTGCCGGCGTTGGTGGCTGACCGGCCACCCCCTCCCCTCCTTTTCTTTTTTCCTTTCCTTCTTTCTTTCTTCTTTCTCTCTTTCATTCATTCTTTCTTTCTTTTTATTTCTTTTCCCTAAATAAACTCACTTTTCCTACATTCCCTAAATACCCCCCATCTTATTCTCAAATTACTACCTTATATTTACAACCATACCCCTCCCATTTTTCATTCCTATTTCTTTCTAAATATGCCCTATTTTCTCTCTCTTTCTCTCTCTCCTCTTCCTACAACTTTCTCTCTCTCCTCTCTCTCTCCTCTCTCTTCCCTCTCTAATATTTGTAAATATAATTTATATATGTATATATTTTAATATATTTATGGGCTAATAATATGATGGCGCGTGTTAGCGGACTCCCCGGACTTTTCTCGGTATTGCGTCCCGGATTTTAGGCGAGTGTTTATTTTATGTTTAATAACTACCACTCAAATGTTTATAGCATGTTAATTAATATGGGAACATCTTGTTACCACTGTAATGTTTAATATCTTACTTGCTACTGTAATTTTTAGCACATGATACTCCGCTACACAAGTTAATATATGTTGTTGTACTCAGTATTTACACCGGCACTCGGTATTTACAACGGCACTCAGTATTTATACCGACACTTGGCATGTTACACTTGATATATGATTTATGATACCGGCACTCGGTATTTACAGCCACTCAGTATTTACACCGACACTTGGCATGTTACACTTGATATATGATTTATGACACCGACACTCGGTATTTACACCGGCACTCAGTAGTTACACCGACACTTGGCATGTTACACTTGATATATGATTTATGACAACGCAATCGGTATTTACACCGGCGTTCAGTATTTGAAACCTGTCCCATTGCACTTGATATTTAGACACCGGTACTCGATATATGTCATACTTGATACCTGATCCTGACACCCGGTATATGACATGCTTTCATGTGGTACAAGTACATTGATTTCACATTGTGACCCTTGACCGGACACTACCACCCCTGATACATGTATTATTTGACATATTCATGACTATCACTTTTACAAGGACTTGGCATGATTATTATATTATTACCAGATATTTGGTACTCCTGAACTCCTGTACTCCTGAACTCCTGTATACTTGAACCCCTGAAATAGGGAGGCTCCTGACATTACTCCCGATATTATACTCCTGTTGACCCCCGTAATAGGATAGCCATGGATATTAGACTTTTGTGAATACCCTGTGGACATTACTATTTAACACTCTGTTATATTTAAACAACTTACACCGGGACGGGGGAAATTGATGGGTATCGATATAGCTTCTGTGTTTACGGTGGCCACACATATGTTGTACAACTATTCCTGTTGGATTCGACCTGGAAACCACCAGGCGTTTCCGAGGGGTGTATCGGTACCCCTACCCCCTTGCCTGCCTGCCGGGTGTGCTATAATCCCCTGGGTATATCCTGTGGGGAACGGTGACACTCTATTCCTGCTCGGGCGTATACTAAGACCTTCGGGCATATAGTAAGTCCCGGTGCCTAGCGGTATGTCCCGGCTCAGTACCGAATACTCCTGAACCGTTGTCCCGGGCATGCACGGGACCCATTCTAAACATGGTTCGTCGTTCCCCATCAATTTCCAATAACCAACCTTGCTCGGCTTGTATGCAGAACTATATGGCACCGGTCATATACAGAAACATACAAATTGAACGAGTCTTAATAATAACTTGATAATTTAATTTCATGTATTTTATTATCATTCCTTATTTGCTACTCATTGTTGTTATCCCTTGCTTGGTGATTTGATTACATGACATTTGAACTGCTACACTTGCTTTTATTTCATGCCACATAAAATCTAATGTTATTTTCATATTTCCCTATTTATTGTGGTCATTCCATGCTTATTGATTTGGGTACATTATAATTGACATGATGCATTTGCTATTACTTGTACTTACAATTTGGGTTCTTCTTGCACTCGCTGAGTTGCCCACTAACAATCCTGGATTCACATATCCAGATTTAGCAGCTTGGACCGAGGTGGACCCTTCAGCGGAGGATCAGGCCTACTTCGGGGAGCAGGCAGATCAGCCGTAGTTCCATTCCGTCTTCCCTGCTCGCGAGATTCCCTCTCCAGCTCGTGAGTCTTTATCTTTTGTATCATGTTCTGTCTACTTTTGTACTACCTGGTGATGTAATATTTATGTAATATTATGTCACAATCTGAGATGACTAAGTACTTGTACTATTTTGTGTTGGAATGTATAACACCACGCAATTTTCGCACTTTGATCCATGTATTGTGTTGTATTAATGCTTAGCGTACATACGTGAAGGTACCATAGCCCTGCGTATGTACGTCGCAGTGGCGCCCCCGTACCCGCCGGATCAGGGCGCCACAAGTTGGTATCAGAGCCTAGGCTCTCACACCTTCAGTACAGCCAGTCTGCAAATTAATGTTGGATTAATTTACGACTGAGTCACACGAGTCTTTGCTATACATTCTAATCACAAGTACGAAGTTATCTATTCTTTTCTTGAAATCCATCGCTTGATTCCTGAAATCTCATATTCCGTCATCTTCTCAGTTAGGTCGAATATGGAGAGACGGGGGACACGTAACGGTCCCGGCACTTCCCGTGAAGGTCCGTACGGGGATAACAACATGATGAGGATTCTCCAGGGGATGATGAATAGCCAGTAGCAACAGACAGAGCTCTTGCGACAAGGATTGCTGACTGCACCCCAGGAGCAGCGGTCGGGTACTTTATCGGATTTCAGGAAATTACAGCTGGCAGAATTTTCGGGCACAGAAAAGCCCCTGGATGCAGAGTAGTGGTTGATCGACATGATCGATCTTCTGAAGGCGGCCAGAATTCCTGAGAGGAACCAGGTGGAAGTAGCCAAGATCCAGCTGAAGGATATGGCGAGGACTTGTGGCTAGCCGAAGAGGCGAGGCTAGAGAAGCCCATCTCTTGGGACCAATTCTCGAAGGGCTTCTATGAGAGATATTTTCCTGCAACTGCTCAGAAGGAGATGGAGGAGCATTTTATCAAGCTACAGCAGTGGAATCGATCGGTGGATGAGTATGCTGCTGAATTCCTGAGACTTAGTCGATTTGCACCATATATGGTAGCCTAGGAGGAGAAGAGGGCTAGCAGATTTCAATAAGGATTGAGGAGGGATATCCAAATGTTACTTATACCCCACCAGTTGAAGACATACTCCCAAGTTCTTTCTATAGATCGTGATGTGGAGTAGGGATTGGAGAAGAAGAGGAGAGTTGAGCTGCAACACAAGCCTATGAAGCGCCATTTCCAGCAGGTGCACAGAGAAAATCCAGTCAAATCTTTTGGTGCCCCAGTAGCTAAGCGGCCATTTCAGCCTCCTTCTCAGCAGCTTGTGTGTGGATATTGTCAGAAGCCTGGACACAATCAGCGGAACTGCCGTATGGCCAATGGGCTGTGTTTGGCATGTGGATCCCGCAACCACTCGGTGGGAGAGTGTCCATTCAAGAAGACCTGGAATGCAGCTCTAACACCAGCAGCACGTCCAGCTCAAGTGGCACCACTAGCACTTCCAGCTCGAGCAGCTCCTCCAGCATTTTTAGCACCACCGATGAGGAGGAATCCAAGACCAGTAGGCAGAGGAGCTCCACTTCCTCCCCAGCGTCGTACTCTAGGTCAGGCTCAAAGGGGACCCGGGACTGGAGTAAGCCGCGGGAGAGCCAGGCCTACAACTTGACAGCAGAGGAAGCTGAGGCGTCTGGGGAAGTAGTGGCAGGTACAATTTAAGTCTACTCAGTTCCAGTCTTATCACTCTTTGACTCCGGTGCATCACATTGCTTCATATCCAGTAGATTTATTGCCTTGCATTCTATACCCCTAGTATGTATGGGTTACCAGTGGGAAATTAATACGGGGAATGGGATAGTCATTACTAACAAAATTTGCAAGGCGTGCACTGTGAAGTTATGTGGCAGAAAGTTAGAAGCCGACATGTTCGTACTGGACACTGGAGGGTACGATGTGATCCTAGGCATGACTTGACTCAGCAAGTATCATGCGGTGATCGAATGTCGGAACAAGAAGGTGATCTTAAGGATTCCACACCAACCGGAGTTTCAGTTCTTTGGAGAGCGCAAGCCCCTCAGGAAGGAAGATCAATTGGATTGTGCCACTGCAGAAGATAAGAAGTAGACGGTGTCAGTGTGGAATGAATTCCTAGATGTATTTGAGGAGATATCAGGACTTCCACCTGACAGAGTTGTGGAGTTCTTTATTGACCTTATTTCAGGAGCGACTCCCATCTCTAAAGCACCGTACTGGATGACACCAACTGAATTGGCTATATTGAAGGAGCAGCTGCTGGAGTATTCGAGCAAGGGTCTGATTCGGCCGAGTACTTCACCTTGGGGAGCACCAGTGTTATTGGCAAACAAGAAGGATGGTGGTAAGAGATTGTGCATTGATTACAGAGAATTGAACAAAGTCACCATCAAGAACAAGTCCCTTTGCCGAGGATTGATGATCTCTTTGATCAACTTCATGGGGCCCAAGTATTCTCTAAGTTAGATCTGCAGTCGGGGTACCATCAGTTGAAGGTGAAAAAGGAAGACATCCAGAAGACGGCATTTAGGACTCGCTATGGTCATTACGAGTTCCTGGTTATGCCCTTTGGAGTTACAAATGCCCCAGCAGTCATGGACTTGATGAATAGAATCTTCTCACCCTATCTGGATAAGTTTGTGTTGGTGTTCATTGATGATATTTTGGTCTATTCCAAGAATGAAGAGGAGCATGCGGAGCATATGAGGGTTGTGCTACAGACGCTCCGACTTGAGCAGCTTCATGCCAAACTTAGTAAGTGTGAGTTCTGGCTGGAGAGTATAGCATTCTTGGGCCATGTTGTTTCTAAGGAAGGAATCTTGGTGGATCCCAGTAAGATTCAGGCAGTGAAGGATTGGCCGACTCCGAAGTCCGTGATAAAGATCAGGAGCTTTAACGGACTAGCTGGATATTATCGTAGGTTCGTGCAGCACTTTTCGAAGATTGCAACTCCTTTGGCCAAGCTTATCAGGAAGGGAAAGAAGTACATATGGACTAAGGAGTGTGCGTCTGCTTTTGAGGAGTTGAAGAACAAGTTGATTTCAGCTCCAATCTTGAAGACACCCTCAGGGACAGAAGGAATGGTGGTATATAGTGATGCTTCAGGGAAGGGTCTTGGATGCGTATTGATGCATCATGGACATGTGGTGGCTTATGCATCCAGGCAATTAAAGCCTCATGAGAAGAACTACCCAACGCATAATCTAGAGCTGGCAGCTGTGATCTTTGCGTTAAAGATTTGGAGGCATTCCCTGCTTGGTGACCGAGTGTTGATTTACACCGATCACAAGAGCTTGAAGTATATTTTCACTCAGAAGGAGTTGAATATAAGGCAGAGGTGATGGCTTGAGTTGATGGCAGATTATGATATAGATCTGCAGTACCATCCTGGTAAGGTTAATGTTGTGCCGGATGCACCGAGTAGAAGACTTGAAGCCAACATGGTTATGCTGCTCACTCAGCGAGAGGAGCTACTCAAGGAGATGAGGCGGCTAGATTTGATGGTGATTCGGAGGGCCAGTGGATCCGTGTAGTTGATGGCATTTCAGATCCAGCCGACACTGATGGAAGAGATCAGAGAAGCTCAGACAGAAGATCCCAGATTGCTGAAGTTCAGAGAGCAAGTGGAACCAGGGCTGAGGTCAGATGTTTGCATACATACTGATGGTGCACTCTATTTCAGGGGCAGAATTTGTGTGCCTCAGGGGGAGATTAGACAGAAGATCTTAGCTGAGGCCCAGAACTCAGCTTACTCTATACACCCTGGAGGAACTAAGATGTATCAGGACCTGAAGCAACATTTCTGGTGGAATGCGATGAAGAGGGAGATCGCACAATATGTGGCGAAGTGTCTAGCGTATCAGCAAGTGAAGGCTGAACACCAGAGACCAGCTGGATTACTACAGCCTTTGTCAATACCAGAATGGAAGTGGGAGCATGTTACTATGGATTTTGTCACCGATCTACCCTGCAGTCCAAAGGGGAACAATGCAGTATGGGTAGTCGTTGACTGTCTCACTAAGTCAGCACATGTCATGCCATTCAGAGTGGGACAATCTACGGAGCTTCTGACAGATAAGTACTTGAGGGAGATTGTTCGACTGCATGGAGTTCCTGTGAGTATCGTGTCGGACAGAGACATGAGGTTTAGATCTCACTTCTGGGAGAGCCTTCAAGATAGTTTGGGGACCCGTATAAAGTTCAACACATCTTACATCCTGAGACAGACGGGCAGTCCGAGCGGACCATTCAGATCCTAGAAGACATGTTGAGGGCTTGTATGATAGACTTCAAGGGATCGTGGGAAGACCATCTATATTTGGCAGAGTTTTTCTACAATAACAACTATCAAGCGAGCATCAAGATGGCTCCGTTTGAAGCCCTATACGGCAGGAGATGCAGATCACCATTATGTTAGGATGAAGTTGGTGAGAGAAGGCATTTGGGGCCGGATGTGATAGTACAGGCAATGGACAAGATCAAACCATCCAAGAGCACCTTCGTGAAGCACAGGACAGACAGAAGAGTTGGGTAGATTCCAATAGAAGACCGTTAGAGTTTCAGGTGGGAGAGCATGTGTTTCTGAATATATCTCCGACCAAAAGAGTGATCAGATTTGGTGCACGTGAGAAGCTGAGTCCGAGGTATATAGGCCCGTTTGAGATATTGGAGCGCGTAGGAGAAGTGGCCTACAGGTTGGCACTGCCTCCATCATTGGAAGGAGTGCACAATGTGTTCCATGTGTCTAGCTGAGAAGATATATCAGGGACGAGAGCCATGTATTGGATTATTCAGAGTTGGAGTTGCAGCCGAATTTGTCATATACTAAGCAACTAATGGCTATTATGGATAGAAGTGTCAAGACCCTGAAGAATCGGACCATCCCGTTGGTGCTAGTTTCATGGAACAGGCATAGTCCGGGAGAAGCGACTTGGGAACGGGAAGACGTCATTCGTGACCGTTACCCGCATCTGTTCGAGCCTTGAGTGGTAATTTTCTCATGTACTCCATATCTTGTCTTATCAATTCTTTATTTTCATGTTCATCTCCTTATAGAAATTTTGAGGACGAAATTTTTGTTAGATGGGTAGATTGTAGCACCCCGTTCTCGGGATACGTACCCAGATGCGTGTCCCAAAATTTTTCGACCGTATTATTTAATTTTCTTCCAGTATTTGCTTTTGGTTTGAGATTACTTATATTATTGTGTTTCAGATCTGGATTCTCAGATCTAGAGTAAGCCCTAACCCGGACCGGGAACCCGATACCAGCCTGTTGCCCGATTTGACCATTCTTCTATTCTGATTTGACCGATTTCAGTTTCAGACATTGTTTTCTAATATTTTAGATTTTTCATGATTTTCTAGAATTTTTTAGAATTTTTCTGCAAAATCTCAAAAACCGGTGTTGGTCGGCATCGCTGACTGATTCTTAGATTTTTAGTTTTCAAATGGGATTGAATTTTCAAAAACGGCTTTCACGGTACTTCTTAGAATTTCATTTTCTATCTACAAACATTTTTTAGGATTTTTCTAAATTCATCAAAATTTCACCGATTCTGGTGTTGCCAGCATCGCCGGAAGATTCCAGGATTTTTAATTTGAAAAATATATTGAATTTCTCGAATCTAATTTCACTGAGTATCTTAAAATAATATTTTCTATTGTTAAAAATTTTTTGGAACGTTTCTGAAACAGTCGAATTTTCTCCCTATTAAAATAATCTTATTATCTACCGACAATTTCTTTTCTTGCTTTTTCCTTCTCTACTCCCCTACTTTGTACTTCCAGAAATTATAATAAATAAATTATTTAATAATAAAAATTTTAAACTATTTTATTTTCTTTTTTTCTTATTATTATTTTTCCCCTTTTTCTTTAATTTTCTTTCTTTTCTTCTTTTCTTTTCTTCTTCTTCACTCCACCTCCATACCCTGGCAAACGCAGCCGCAGCCGCAGCAAGGAGAGCAGGGCATGATGGGCTGAGCAGCCCATTTTCCCCCAACCCCTTTCATCATCACCACTCTCTTCCTTCTCCATTTAATCTCCTTCCTCTTCCTTCTCTTCCCATTTTCAATTTCATTTTAACTCCAAACCACTTCAAACTAACCCAACTCCTTCATCCTCTCCTCAACTGCCGCCGGCCACCCTCACCACCACCACCGTTTCAAGCTAACCCAACTCCTTCATCCTCTCCTCAACCGCCACTGGTCACCCTCACCACCACCGCTGGCCGCTCTAGGCCGGCCACCCACTCCCCCATAACCCCTTTCCACTCCACCACCTTCTTCAACCTCCATAAACCACCAACTACCACCAATTTCATCATAACCCACAACCACCACCTCCCTTCCTCCTCCAAAATTCACGACCACCTCCACCAAATTCACCACTCCAACCACCTCATCATCACCTCCTCTTCCTCCTCCTCTAACTCCCCACCCCCTCCAACCATCACCATAACCTCCACAACCACCACCACCACCACCACCATCTACCACCACCAAACACCAACAACAACAACCAACCTTAAAATCCCCCCCACTCCTCCCCACTCCTCCCCTAGGGCGCGCGCCACCCGCCCCCTCCCGACGGCGCCGCCGTCGCAGCCAGGCCGTCGGCGCCGGTGGCCGGCCGGCCACCCCCTCCCCTCCTTTTTTTTTCCTTTCCTTCTTTCTTTCTTCTTTCTCTCTTTCATTCATTCTTTCTTTTTTTATTTCTTTTCCCTAAATAAACTCACTTTTCCTACATTCCCTAAATACCCCCATCTCATTCTCAAATTACTATCTTATATTTACAACCATACCCCTCCCATTTTCATTCCTATTTCTTTCCAAAAATACCCTATTTTCTCTCTCTTTCTCTCTCTCCCCCTTCCTATAACTTTCTCTCTCCTCTTTCTCTCCTCTCTCATTCCCTCTCATATATTTATAATATATAATATATATATGTAGCGGACTCCCCGGACTTTTCTCGGTATTGCGTCCCAGATTTTAGGAGAGTGTTTATTTTATGCTTAATAATTACCACTCAAATGTTTATAGCATCTTAATTAATATGGGAACATCTTGTTACCACCGTAATGTTTAATACCTTACTTGCTACTGTAATTTTTAGCACATGATACTCCGCTACACAAGTTAATATATGTTGTTGTACTCGGTATTTACACCGGCACTCGGTATTTACACTGGCACTCAGTATTTATACCGACACTTGGCATGTTACACGAGTATTATATGACATATACATGACAATCACTTTTACGGGGACTTGGTATGATTATTATATTATTACCAGATATTTGGTACTCCTGAACTCATGTACTCCTGAACTCCTGTAAACTTGAACCCCTGAAATAGGGAGGCTCCTGACATTACTCCTGATATTATACTCCTGTTGACCCCCGTAATAGGATAGCCATGGATATTGGACTTTTGTGACTACCCTGTGGACATTACTATTTAACACTCTGTTATATTTAGACAACTTACACTGAGACGGGAAAAATTGATGGGTATCGATATAGCTTCTGTGTTTATGGTGCCACACATATGTTGTATAACTATTCCCGTTGGATTCGACCTGGAGGCCACCAGGCGTTTCCGAGGGGTGTACTGACACCCCTACCCCCTTTCCTGCCTGCCGGGTGTGCTATAATCCCCTGGGTATATCCTGTGTGGAACGGTGACACTCTATTCCTGTTCGGGCGTATACTAAGACCTTCGGGCATATAGTAAGTCCCGGTGCCTAGCGGTACGTTCCGGCTCAGTATTGGATACTCCTGGACCGTTGTCCCGGGCATGCACGGGACCCATTCTAAACATGGTTCGTCGTTCCCCATCAATTTTTAATGACCAACCTCGCTCGGCTTGTATGCGGAAGTATATGGCACCGGTCATATACAGAAACATACAAATTAAACGAATCTTAATAATAACTTGATAATTTAATTTCATGTATTTTATTGTCATTCCTTATTTACCACTCATTATTGTTATCCCATGCTTGCTGATTTGATTACATGACATTTGAACTGCTACATGTTGGCCCAAAGGCCTTCCACTCTAGTTTTGATGATGATTAACTCATATAGTTATGTGTACTAATAATCTTGTGATTTTAGTTTTAGATTATTAATCAAGTTGTTAGTAGGTGATTAGCTTCAACAAAGATGGTTTGGAAGCTTTCACATAGTGATTCAAGAGCCCGAGCGACAAGATCATATATAGCACTCATTGGAGTCAAGCTCGGTGGATCAAGTTTCGGATCGAGTCGGCTTGGAGACGGCGCTCTACAAGAAGACCTCGGTACCTAGTTTAATTTGTGTTTTAGATCCATTTGTAAAGATTAGAATAGTATGTTATGCTCAAGTTCACAACACACACGTTTCATGTTTTGGTTTTGGTTTTCGGTTTGATTGGTTTAACCGATCTTGGTTTCATGAATAGATAGATCAAAACAAGTTTAAATGGTTTTATGTATAGTAGATTCATTCTATATACATGCATGCTTAACTTCCTAGACAAACTTAGTTTTGACTTACTTATTCATGTGTTTTATGTTTTGGTATTTTTAACAAAACATATTTTGGAATTAAAGTCAAAAACATGGATATGTATATGTTTCTTGTATATTAGATTTCCATCCATATGCAACATGCTTCAATGTGTTTAAGTATCATGCTTTTGTATTTAAATGAGTTTTGGAAAATCGGATTTTCTTTTGAAAAAATACAGGTTTTGGTTTTTGATAAAATTTGTAAGACACAAAAATAGTTCAAAATGTTTGATTTTTGTGTTGTAATTTTTATCACATGTTTATATATCAATGTAAAATGAGAAAACTATTTTTGTGGATTTTTAGAGATTTTATGAGAATTTTTAAGACTTTAAAAATCCAATTTTTCTGTCCCAGATTTTGGCTACCAGGCTCTGGCGGTCGACCGTAACGGTCGACCGGGCCAGGAGCCGGTCGACCGTAGCGGTCGACCGGACGTGCACAAGATTGTGCACGTAGCCGTGTCAGTCGGCCGGTCGATCGACCGGTCGACCCACTGAGAGCAACCCACTCTCGGGTTGCTCCCGGTCGACCGAGCGGTCGACCGGACAGAGAGTGTTGCTCTCTGTTTCTGGGGCCGGTCGACCGGGCGGTCGATCGGTAGCTGCCAACGGTCAAAAATCGACCGTTGGCCGGTCGACCGGACCGTTGGCCGGTCGACCGTTCGGTCGACCGGTAGGCCATTTCTGGCAGTTTTAGCTGCCAACGACTATATTTTTATAGGGGCTATAAATACCCCATTAGTGGCCAGTTTTCTCTAAGATTTGAAGAGCTAATTTTTCCTTACTCTCTAGTGTTTTCACAGCAATCAAAAGAAGTTTTTGGGCTTTAATTTGCACAATCTATTTGGTGTTTTTTCTAGGGTTTGGAAGATCAAAGAAAAGGGTTTTTGGGAAATGTGTTTTTGATTCAACTTCTTCATCTTGGTTTCTAGATTTTCCCAAGGATTTTCTTTGACTATTTGATTTCTATTCCTTTGGTTTTCACACTTGAGCTACATCTACTATCCTATTCTATAAGATCTTTGTGTTTGTGGGAAAAAGAGATTGGTTTGTGGTCTTTTGATCACCAAGTTGTAAACCCTAATTATTGCTTGGCTTTGTGCCTTTCCCTTATAGTGTTGAGGAGGTTGTGCAATTGGGTTGTATCCCTCAAGTTGTGAGGTGATCCTTGCTTAGCTTTATGCTTATCCCTCAAGTTATGAGGTGATTGTTTTGGTTGGCTTGGTGCTTTGCCTCTAGTGAGAGGTTGTGGTTGTAAAGAGAGGAGTTGGGTACTCCTAGTTATTGTATTGCCCCAAATCCTCGGTGGAGGTTCTCTGTGTGGGAGTCCTTTGTGGACAAGCTAGTGGATTCGAAATCCTTCTGGGTGAAGGTGGGGATGTAGAGCTGGGTGCTCGAACCTCGAAACAAATCTTGTTGTTTGTGCTTGATCCATTGACTCTCTCTCTCTCTTTACTTTGTGCATTGTTTCATATTGCTATATCATATACTTACTTGTGTATTGTTGCAATTAGTTTTAAATTCCGCATTTAGTTCATTTGATTAGCATTATCACCTATTCACCCCCTCTAGGTGATTTCACTACACTTGCTTTTATTTCATGCCACATAAATTCTAATGTTATTTTCATATTTCGCTATTTATTGTAGTCATTCCATGCTTATTGATTTGGGCACATTATACTTGACATGATGCACTTGATATTATTTATACTTACCATTTGGGTTCTTCTTGCACTCGCTGGGTTGCCCACTAACAACCCTGAATTTGCATGTCCAGATTTAGCAGTTTGGACCGAGGTGGACCCTTCAGCGGAGGATCTGGCCTACTTCGAGGAGTAGGCAGATCAGCCGTAGTTCCATCCCATCTTCCCCGCTCGCGAGATTCCCTCTCCAGCTCGTGAGTCTTTATCTTTTGTATCATGTTCAGTCTACTTTTGTACTACCTGGTGATGTGATATTTATGTAACAATATGTCACAATCTGTGATGACTAAGTACTTGTACTATTTTGTGTTGGAATGTATAACACCACGTAATTTTCGCACTCTGACCCCTGTATTGTGTTGTATTGATGCTTGCGTACATACGTGAAGGTACCATCGCCCTGCGTATGTACGTCGTAGTGGCGTCCCCGTACCCACCAGATCGGGGCGCCACATTTTCTTTTAATTTTTATCTTGTTTTAAAAACTGAAATTTACAACCACTCTTCTATGTTTTCCTCTTCTTCGCTTTCACCGTACTCTTCTCTTTTTAATTTTTGTTTTCTTTTTTCTAATTCTTTCAAATATTGAAGAACTATTAACACACACGTGAATCGACTGATTAAGCTTCTGTGGCCTCCCGTCTCTGTGGATTCGACCTGTATAGCCATCATGCTATAACGAAAGTATCAAGGAAGTCAAAGCACACACTTTTCTAACTTCTGATTTTAAAATGCATACTTTTTGTGCACGGTTCACCTCCAATCAACCACCATTTAATAACAATATGATCAGGAATAGAAACTTAATATGCAAAAGATTAAACTTGAAAAACAAAATAGTAAAATAGCACAAAGCAAAAAGATTATATCATCATAATGTTTAACCTACATCAACGCCCTACCTATGAAGAATTAGTTCATATTAGAAGAGACGCAAAGCATGGTAAGTAATATGAACTTCATGAAATAATAAAATACAAAGAGAAAGAGATTAGAAAACACTAATTTAGATGAACTAGATGAAGCCTCCTCATTGCGCTTCTTCAACTTCATTGCGCATAATTTTTTCTCCAAAAGCCAATACTTTATTAAGAAACTGACACTTAAAAATCTAATATAATGTTTGTTTTTATGATAAGATGATATAATTATAAGAGATTGTAGCCCTTTATGTAGACTTCAGAGCAAATTACAATTAGAAATACAATAAGACTTCTAATCCAACTTTAACTTGATGTCATAATTCAATTCTGAATTGAACTGCAGTCAGCGCACGATAATTGCAGAAAACGGGCAGTTAAATGAATGAACTGAAAAAATTGTCAACATAAAAGTTGTAGGTCTTTCAATCATCTTTCTGTAGCATCTTGAATTATCTGAATTGAATTTCTATAGCGAAAGTTTTAATCAAAATACTAAAATATGTGCAGTCTGAATCTGATTTGCTGTTAACCAGTCAACGACGGATCCGCTGTAGTTGATGGCGAATCCGTCGTTTAACTTTTACTTCTGACCCTCAAACTTTGTTTTCCTCTTCTATAGGATGTGTGGTCTCTATTGGACTCTCTGAATCTATCCTTGGGTCTTTCAATCATTGAATTCTTTGTTGCAGCTCTTACCTTCATCGCTTTTCGGGGTTTTCCTCTAAAATTGTGCTTGACTTTAAATTCTGCACAAATCATAAACAAAACTACCCAATCAGAATTAAATGCGGCAAAAAAGGTATAAAATGAATACAAAATGTACATAAAAATATACATGAAAGTCTTAATTATCAGAAACTTTTGAGCATTTACTCAAGAGCTTTTACTGTAAGCACCAATGTGGTGGGGATTTTCCGTCATAGGTGATTAGACGCTCTTAGTTGAATCTGCCTAAAATACAAAGGGAAAAAAATATCTCCTAGTTCAAGAGCACTGGTGTGGTGCTGGCCAAAAACACTCGAGCGTAAGAATAAGTAAGAATAAATATCCGCGTTCGGAGAAGGGTGCGGGAAGTGTGCCGAAGGCCCCATGGGTGAATCTTTTTAAAGATAATCGCAATTTGGGTAATGGGATCAAGTTGCATGAGGTTGAAGTCGAAGGGGACCTCGTTCAGCTTGGCGAGGAGGATGTAGATGAGGTTGATGAGGCCGTGGGGATATGTTTGGTGGGCCTATTTACTGGAAAGTTCCCCGGTGTTGGGGCTGTCCAGAGTTTGAAGGATGGATGGAAAGTAGAATGTGAACATTGGATCCATCGGTCGGGATGGATTCTATTTGAATTTCAATCTGAGGAAGATAGGTTGAAAGTTTTGAATGGCGGTCCATACTTCGCTTACGGAAGAAATTTAATGCTAAAAATCTTGCCACGTTGCTTCAGATTTGGGAGTGAAGAGATGACTACTGTTCCGGTTTGGATTCAATTGCCGGACCTCCCGTTTAATTGTTGGAATGACAGGGCCTTGAGTAAAATTGTGTCTAAGGTTGGGGTTCCTATCACTACGGATAAACTGACCCGAACCATAGAGAGAATCTCCTTCGCGCGTGTGTTGGTGGAGGTAGATGTTTCGAAGGAACTTGTTACTTCGGTGGAAGTGAAACTGCCGACGGGGGTAGTTTATGATCAGTTGGTGGTGTTTGAGTCTGCACCAAAATACTGTAAGAAATGCAAGACATTTAGCCATGGAGATGTTGGGTGCAACAAAGAATCAAGGGGGAGGATTTTCCCGCTTTTTGTGCCTAAGAGGAAGACTCAGCCTGGTGGGGTAGTTGCTGGTAACAAGGGGGGGCCGGCCTCTAGTTGGCAAGCCAAAGTTAGGGGAGGCTTCTTCTGTGAAGGATGGGGTTCTGTTGGATGAGTTGGGCAGGCCTGTCCCAAGTGGGTATGGATCTAAGGTGGACCAAGTTGCAGCTGCGCCGGCAGTGGTGCCTGTCCCAACTGTGGCTGTGGTGGGCCGGGATTCTAGCTTTGTGGGAGGGTCTACAGCTGGTAATAAGAGTTACCAGAAGAAGAAGGCTGGGCAGCTAACGGTGGTTAGTGGCCAGCAACTGTCTGATGCTGTGTGCTCTCGTTTGGAATCTGTGCAGGAGGTGGGTGCTGCTGGTATCTCTGTTGTGGATGCTGGCCGGTTGCCTGTTTCTTGCCCAGATGAGGGCCTCGATGCTAGTGATGTGGGATGGAAAATGGTTGGAAAAAAAGGAAAATGGAAGAAGTAGTTTCAGAAGTAGTCGACTTGGATGTGGTCCTAGTCGACTTGGGTTGGTCCTTAGTCGACTACTTGGGTTGTCCTAATCGACTATCTCTGTTACAGGGAGCTTTGCTGCTGCCAAGGTGATCTTTTTAGTCGACTTCACTTTTTGGTTAGTCGACTAAGTTATCTCTTAGTCGACTAAGTATGGAGGTAGTCGACTAACTTGGGTTTTACAGAGAGTCCAATAATTCCAGGGTTGGTTTCTAGTCGACTTGTGCTGCTGGTTGGTCGACTATTGCTGCTGCCTTACTGTCACCAGTTTGGCAACTATTTTGTATGTGCTTCCTTTTTGGTTGTGGGTGGTAGGGATTGGTAGTTTGTTGTAATCCTCAGGTAGGCTTCGTAGGATAGGGTATTTTTGATGTAGCACTTGTTTGGGCTGCTGTAAGGATAGTTTGATGTAGCTCTTGTTTGGGCTGCTGCAAGACTTTTGTAGATACTTTTTTTGGAATCAATAAAATTTACATTCTCCAAAAAAATAGAGTGCTTGTGTGTGGTGATTTTTGTGATTATGAGAAGCGAACCCCTTCTCGATGAAGGAGTCGTATTTAGATCTACCAAAGAGATTGTTGTGGACGAAGATAATGAATGTTTCTACAATTGAACGTTCTTTGAATCATAATTGTTTGGGCTGGATTAGCTGGAATGGGTTGTTGAGATTGACGCGCTGAGAGATTCATCGCTATTTGCCACCGTTTGAACTGCGTATCTGCAAATCTTGTAACAATTTTGATCGAGATTGTTTGGATATATTGTGAAATCCGTCCTTATCCATAGCGTGTTGGCCCAAAGGCCTTCCACCCTAGTTTTGATGATGATTAACTCATGTAGTTATGTTTACTAATAATCTTGTGATTTTAGTTCCAGATCATTAATCAAGATATTAGTTGGTGATTGCTTCAAAAAGATGAGTTTGAAAGTCTTCACTTGGTGATTCCGGTGCCCAAGTTTTAAGATCATACCTTTGCACTCGGTGGATCACGGTTTGAGATCGAGTCTACTTGAAGATGGAAGATCGTCAAGAAGACTTAGGTATCCATAGTTTAGTTTAGTGTGTTTAGATCCATTTGTAAAGCTTAGAATAGTTGCTATGCTCAAGTGCACAACACACACAAGTTTTATATTTGGATATTGATTTTTCGGTTTTTAATTTAACCGATATTTATTTTCATGAATAGATTGATCAAAACAAGTTTACATGGTTTATACATGCATGCTTAAACTTCTTAAACAAACTTATTTTGACTTTCCTATTCATGTATTGAAAAATTCAAGTTTGATTAAAATACATGTTTTGGTTTTTGGTAAAAATGATATGACACAAAAATGATTCAATATGTTTGATATTAGTCTTGAAATTTTTATCACAAGTTTGTGTTTCAATATAAAATGTTAAAACAAGTTTTATGGAATTTTAAGAAGTAACAAGAGAATTTTTATAAAATATTTTTCCCAGTTTCAGACCCTGAACAGTGTCTGTCAGGCCAGGTCGGCCGACCGCATGGGTCGACCGAACCATAGGCCGGTCGACCCGTACGGTCGACCGACGTGCACAGAACCGTGCACGTTTGGCACACACAGGGACGGTCGGCCGGGCGGCCGACCGGACCAGAGAGCTCTGCTCTCTGTTTATTTGGGTCGACCGGGCGGTCGACCGGGTTTGCCCAACGGTCATATTTCTGACCGTTGGCGGTCGGCCGGCCGGCCGACCGGTGGCCTGTCAGCCTGCCAAATCAGCCTAACGGCTAGTTTTCTGATGGGGCTATAAATACCCCATCTCTTCATGATTTTATACAAGATTTTTAGAGCTAAAAATTCTATACTTTCTCTGCTGTTTTAAACAAGTTTTCAAAAGAGTTTTGTGCCAAAAAGAATTCATCTTATTTGTTTTAGGTTTTTAGAAAAATCAAAGAAAAGAGTATTTTGGGAGATTTGTCTTGGTTTTCATTCATATCATTCATTGCTTGTGTTGTGCCTTGCATAATTCATATTATTATATCTTGTATATGCTTGGTTATTTGTGTGTGCCTCACTTATACTTAACCACAAGAGCTTCACATAGCACCTCAACCCATTAAAGGGGAATCAAGAGGAGTTAGTCCAGAGCCCTTCACGGGGAATTCGGCTACACTTGTGTGTTGTATTAAGTGTGTCTGCAAAATTTGCATTAGCTTCCGCATTTAGCGCATTTAGTTTCTAGATTAGCAAGTACACCTATTCACCCCCTCTAGGTGTCCTTTTCAATTGGTATCAGAGCCAACGCTCCTGATACTTAGGCTTAACATCCTAGGAGTGAGATCCATTTGTTTTCTAATCTCTTGTTTGCATTTGCTTGTTTGCACACACATATAGCTTGGACCCATGGCCTTCATGACCCCACCTATGTTTGACCCTTCCAACATTCATGTTTGAAAGATTAGGATGACCGTTTATTTACAAACCCTAGGTTTGCATGTTTTTCTTGCGGCTACCAAGAGATGTTATCTTGGTGATCGCAATCATATAGGGGCCAATGCACAAGCCCTAGAGGCCATTAGAAGCACGCTACCTAAAGAATATCTTATGAGTATTTCTAACCTTGATTCCGCTTTTGCAGTGTGGAACAAGTTGACAACAACCACCACCTCCAAGCTTCAAACGCCTATCCAACAAGAAGAGAAATCTAGTGGAGAATCCGAGCCACAACAATGCTATATGGTCCAAGAGAATGACTCTCTTGAGGTACTTTCGGAACCCCACTTAGATTGTGATGATGCTAGTTCTTCATGTGATGAGAATATTGATCCCCATGCTTTGAATGAAGAACTATCTATTGTTTGTGAAAAATTGATAGAAAAATATAAAATTTTGAAAAAGAAAAGTCTAGGAATTGAAAAAGAAAATAAAAGTTTGCATTCTAGACTTAACGATGTTTTGCAAAAGAAAGAGGAGATTGCTAATGAGAGGGATTCATTAAAATCTCAACTTGATCTTGCACTTAAAGAAAATGAGTTTTCAAAATCTAATAATGATTGTGAAACTCTTTTGAAGAAAAATGAAAATTTGTCTTCAAAAGTTTATTTTGTTTTAAAAGAAAATAATTCTTTAAAAAGAGAAATTGATTTTATTTTAAAAGAATTAGAAATTTGTTTAAATAAAAATAAATCTTTGAAAAATGATATTGTTTCTCATGTTTGCCATGCTAGGGTAGTTTCACCTAGATCACCCCTTGCATGCTCCACTTCTTTCTTGATTAAAAATGATATAAATGATTTAAAGAAGAGTGTTGATTGTTTGGGCTCCACTTTGAGCCAATGTATTGTTGGGCATACACGCTTGGAATCTTTGTTTCGAAAGAAACAAGTTCCATCTTTTCATGCACACCCTCCACGGCATACACATGCTCCTCACGGACACACCCATCACATGTATGCTCATGTGTACACTTGTACACATTGTGGACGTAAGGGCCACCTTGCTAAATTTTGCTTTGATAGATTACATACTTCAAATTTAGCAACTAAATTTGTTTGGGTTAGAGAAGGTACTAACCCCCATGGACCCAATAAGAGATGGGTACCAAAAATCACCCCTAAAATTTTTGATGTAGGTGTGGGCTCTCGCATCACGTGAGAGTAGCCGTACCTTAGAGTGGATGCGTTCCGTACTTAAAGGATATTATTTGGATGCATCACTTTTAAGGGAAGTTTGGTGGGAAGACCACCTTGGTTTGGAGAACTAGAGCGGTGCCCTTATTGGTTTTGGTATCGAATCTCTAACTCCTTTTGTTTACATACTTTCCATGTTTATCTTTCATAGCATGTTTCATTGTTTAGTGATTAGTATGAAAATGTCATGTTAATTAGATTCTTGATATATATGTTTAGTTATTTTGAGACACTCATGTTTAATATGGATAAATTCGTTTGTGTTCTCACTATTTTGTTGCTATTGCGTATATCATATTTCTAATAACATGTGGATTTGCATAATAATCATGTTTTTGTTTATCATGATGATTTTTTTTCTTGTTTTATGCTTCATGCTTTGAATATATGTTTAAATGTTAGTTTTCATTAAGACTAGGATTTATACTTGTACATATTGTGGGCCACAAATAAATCTATATATGTTTGTGCTTGAATGCTTATTTGTTCCCATTAGATGTGCTAGTATAGTCTAGTTTTGATGATTCATGCATTTTAAACTTGTATTTCTATTTTTGGATTTGTTTTATGAGTTTTCATTTCATGCATATGTCTATTTTGCCAAACTTTAAGATATACATGTATACCCTTTGAGTCATTTGCCTTTCATGTAAATCTATACATATGGACTCAATTGTGTTTAGGGATATGTATGTATACTTATTGTGTTGACAATTCATACATATACCTTGAAATGAAATTTGTTTTGGTAAAAATTTAGTTTTTCATATTTCATGTGTTTATATTTAACTTCATGTATATGTCCATTTTATCCAAATTATTATTATACATATACATCCTTTTTGAGCCACGTGCCTTCATGCATACATCTTAGTGGACTCGTTGTGTTTTCGGATATGTATGTATACTTTAATTTGTATAGGACATACATATACCTTGAAGATTAAATAGTTTTGATGATTTTCATGTTTTCTTGTTTCAAGGAATTTTGAGCTTAATTGGAAATTTCATAATGCCATGTCACACATTACTTGTACACTCACCATTTTTAAAATATTTCTCATGAGTATGTTTTCATGAGCATGTATGGACTTTATTGAATATTGAGTGTTTTTAAGTGCTATGTGATTTACATGTGTTTTATAAATTTTTTTTTGTTTATTCCTTACTTGAAGGATTTCGTACTAGTTTAAAAGTTTTTCCTATAACTAGTTCGTATTCTTCACTATGGTAGAGATTTTCAAACGTACTACATTTTTAAACCTATTTTTGAAAATCCCTACCTTCAAGGGTTAGATGGATGGGAGATCATGCTCATGTATGCTTTATATTGAAAATCATTTTAAACTTGAACATGATTGGGAGGCTAGGTTATATGAGGTATACACTTGATATTATTGTTCTTTCAATTGGTATCATTGGATTCTTTCAATTGGTATCAATTTTAACTTTCTTGTATACTCATATATGTTTGTATGTATGTATGTTTCAATTCCAAGAATATCAATTTCTATTGGTATCTATTTTCCATACATATATATGTTTGTGTTTATGCTAGTGCTAAAATTTTGTTTCAATTGATTAGTTTTCAATTGCTTTTCAATTGGTTCAAATTTTCAATTGGTATATGCTAAGCTTGAAAACCTTAATGATTATCCTATTTTAATTGATTATTTTTAAATTGGTATCAAGCCTACGCATTGTTTTAGTTGGTATTTCATAAAGGGGGGAGAAAATTTAATTTTGTCTTTCAATTGGTATTTGTACTCCCATACTTTATGATTGAAAATTCAAATTTGGTATCATATGTTCAAAATAAAAATATTGTTTTTCTTGTTTTCAACCTTTTGTTGATTCGTTGTTTCGAACAAAAAGGGGGAGAAAAATTTATTGATTTAGTTTTGTTTTTACCCCTTATTGAAGATTGATTCTTTGTATTAAAAAGGAAGAGAAGATTTTGTTTTGTTTTGATTGTTTACCCCTTTGTTGATGATTGACAAAAAGGGGGAGAATTATTTGAGAGTTTAACAAGTTTATATATGCATGTTTATGTTTTGCATATATTAAGTTTAATTTAGTTTAATTTTAATTGGTATCTAGAGCATGTTTTGTAATTGGTATCTAGAGCATGTTTTGTTTTTGAACATTTCATTGGTATCTAAAACCTTTTATTGTTTATGCATAGATATGCATGTTTCATGTTTCATGTTTAATATTCATTGCATATTTATTATTTATTTGTTTATGCATGAGTTAAGGGGGAGCTTTTTTGAAGCTTAACTTTAATCCATGCATATATAACTCCATGAGTTTTGTCATCATCAAAAAGGGGGAGATTGTTGGCCCAAAGGCCTTCCACCCTAGTTTTGATGATGATTAACTCATGTAGTTATGTTTACTAATAATCTTGTGATTTTAATTTCAGATCATTGATCAAGATATTAGTTGGTGATTGCTTCAAAAAGATGAGTTTGGAAGCCTTCACTTGGTGATTCCGGTGCCCAAGCTTTAAGATCATACCTTTGCACTCGGTGGATCACGGTTTGGGATCGAGTCTACTTGAAGATGGAAGATCGTCAAGAAGACTTAGGTATCCATAATTTAGTTTAGTGTGTTTAGATCCATTTGTAAAGCTTAGAATAGTTGATATGCTCAAGTGCACAACACACACACAAGTTTTATATTTGGATATTGGTTTTTCGGTTTTTAGGTTAATCGATATTTGTTTTCATGAATAGATTGATCAAAACAAGTTTACATGGTTTATACATGCATGCTTAAACTTCTTAAACAAATTTATTTTGACTTTCTATTCATGTATTGAAAAATCCAAGTTTGATTAAAATACATGTTTTGGTTTTTGGTAAAAATGATATGACACAAAAATGATTCAATATGTTTGATATTAGTCTTGAAATTTTTATCAGAAGTTTGTGTTTCAATATAAAATGTTAAAATAAGTTTTATGGAATTTTAAGAAGTAACAAAAGAATTTTTATAAAATATTTTTCCCAGTTTCAGACCCTGAACAGTGTCTGTCAGGCCAGGTCGGCCGACCGCATGGGTCGACTGAACCATAGGCCGGTCGACCCGTACGGTCGACCGACGTGCACGGAACCGTGCACGTCTGGCACACACAGGGACGGGCGGCCGGGCGGCCGACCGGACCAGAGAGCTCTGCTCTCTGTTTATTTGGGTCGACCGGGCGGTCGACCGGGTTTGCGCAACGGTCATATTTCTGACCGTTGGCGGTCGGCCGGGCCGACCGACCGGTGGCCTGTCAGGCTTCCAGATCAGCCTAACGGCTAGTTTTCTGATGGGGCTATAAATACCCCATCTCTTCATGGTTTTATACAAGATTTTTAGAGCTAAAAATTTCATGCTTTCTCTGCTGTTTTAAACAAGTTTTCAAAAGAGTTTTGTGCCAAAAAGAATTCATCTTATTTGTTTTAGGTTTTTAGAAAAATCAAAGAAAAGAGTATTTTGGGAGATTTGTCTTGGTTTTCATTCATATCATTCATTATTTGTGTTGTGCCTTGCATAATTCATATTGCTATATCTTGTATATGATTGGTTGTTTGTGTATGCCTCACTTATACTTAACCACAAGAGCTTCACATAGCACCTCAACCCATTAAAGGGGAATCAAGAGGAGTTAGTCCAGAGCCCTTCACGGAGAATTCGGCTACACTTGTGTGTTGTATTAAGTGTGTTTGCAAAATTTTCATTAGCTTCCGTATTTAGCGCATTTAGTTTCTAGATTAGCAAGTACACCTATTCACCCCCCCCCTCTAGGTGTCTTTTCATAGCGGTCCACTTAACTGTAGGATTGTTATGACTGTCTGAGATGTACAACGCCTGGAGTATGGAGAAAGATCATGGTGCATAACTGATTCCACGATTCACAGAGATCGCGTTGTTGATTTGTCGCTGGAGTGGAAGGGAAAGACCTCGGAGAGAGTCTTCGTCGCGGAGACTTAAGTATCCTCGGAGTGGATCTTCACTATGAACACTAAAGTCTCCAAATAGCTGAGCAGTTTCGACTGAGTTGAGGATCAGAGGGGTGGATCGCTGTGGCCCTGGTGCACGACCCGAGGCTTTTTTCTTTGGCCACTTGGGTTTTCTTGCATGTTGGGTTTACTGGCAGAATAATGGTTGGTTGCTTGGGACGCCTCGAGGCAGCATGACAGGTGTCGTGATCTCGATAGTGGTCGAAAACCGACCACTACAGTAATCCAACAAACATTTAAACCTTTCACGGGCATGTCTCTTGGCTAAATCTCTACTTCAGAAAAATGAGAGAGAATTGAGCGTTTAGAGTTGATTGATTTGTTTGCATATATAGGTAAATTTAATTAAGGTTCTTAAGTTTGACTACAATTAGCTTGATTTAGTATAGGAATGGATTATCTAGATTTTAACAAAAATTTAAACATTTTAAAGATTGATTTCTTTTCTATGTCGTATGTGTTGGAATATGAAGAATATAAATGTGAATCTTTGAATTGAATTATGGCGAGATCCGTTGATCGAATCAATTGGTTGATGGTTGGAGTGTGTTCTCCTTCCATTGGGGATGAACATGGTATATTCACATGTTCAATTCCGACTTCGAATGAATGAGATATTTAAGTCTAAAGATTGCCTAATTCAAAGCCAAAATGGGACTAAAGGTAGCTAAAAGCATTTAGTCGCACATTGGCCATGGGATGGAAGTTCGTTGTGTTTAAATAGAGAAAATTGAGAACAAAGGGTGTGCCCTTTGGGTACTTGGAGTTTTTACGCGCGATTGGGAGGGAACCATGCCCTATCATGCGTGCGCGCGCCGGCGCTGGCGGCGGCGGCGGCCGGCCGGCCGGCGCCGGCGCCGAACCGGGCTCGAGCTCGGGCTCGGGACCGGGTCCGGGTCCGGGTCTGGGTTTGGGTCTGAGTCTGAGTCTGAGTTCGAGTTTGGGTTCCCTACCCGGCCTGGTTCTTTTTGAATCAGGTCTCACGGGTATGGGTTGCGAGCATACCCGCTCCGCTACCCGAACCAGGCCCGCCCCGCTATCCGGATCCAAACTGCTCCAGTTGGACAGCCAACAGTCACAACTGTTGGACAGCCAACAGGTGCGACTGATTGGGTCGAACCGTTGCAACGGTTCAGACCGAACCGTTGCAACCTTTCATTGGGTTCAGACCCGTTGGCCCCCCTGGAGCGCTATAAATAGCGCTCCAGTTTCTCATTCTAAACACACCAACACAACAAACAAGAAAATTCTCTCTCTCTCTCTGAGTTCTGAACTGAAAGTGATTTACTGCGTTCTTAACTGGGAAGTGGAGTTCTGAAGTAACTTCCAGCGAGAAGTGGGAAAGTCAGTTTCCGAAGCGACTTCCAAAGAAGATTCTGCAAAATTTGTTCTGAAAGAGGGCTCAGAAAATTCAACAGATTCTTTTATAGAATTGTTGTCTGAATCTGGGACTTCTGAAGAAGAATATTCTTCAACCTTCCTTCGTCCTCTACAGTGGGTGCTCCTCCAAAGTAAAGGCAAATATACATCCGAAATTTGTCTCTGTCCCGCTGCTTCAACGATCCTGTGAAGGTACTGGTTGACTACGGTTCGACCGTACGGTGATTTGGTAGTGCTATCCAAATACCGTGAAGGAGTGTTGTATCTTGGGAGACTAGCGTCCAGTAACCCGTTAGCACCAGTGCGGGGACGTAATTGTCTTAAGGAGATTCGCTCTAAGCGTACCTCACTCCAAGTACTGTATAAGTGAATTAATTTCTTTATACAGGGGATATACTGATATTCAGTATATCGAGACTGATTTAGATTCAGTCTAATTGGTGTTTAACCAAGGAAGGAAATTGAAAGGTGGTTCTTAAATTAAGGAACGTTCTATTGAACGGAAAACCTCCCACCTGATATTTGCCGACCTGGCCAATTTGATTGTTAATATTTCAGCGATCTTAAATAGTTGTCAGATTGATTCCTGTTAAGCAGAAACCAACAATCTTAAGACAATTATGTATTGAAGTTTATTACTTCTATTCTGCTTGAACTTGCAGAAAATGTCTGAGACTAATCAAGATAGCTCAAGTAAGGCACCAAATATGCAGCTACAAGCTTTGATGCCAACTCCACTTCCTATCCCGAAGCCGGAGAACCAGGAAAATTTGACGGCACAGAATTCAAGAGGTGGCAATAGAAGATGCTCTTCTACTTGACCACTCTTCATCTGGCCAGATTCCTGCAAGAAGATCCACCAGAGCCTGCAACTGATGCATGAACTCAATGTGACTTCCTTTGCCGAAATTATATTTTAAATGGACTGGATGACTTTCTTTACAATGTCTACAGTCCTATCACAACGGCAAAGAAGTTATGGGCCAGTCTTGACAAGAAGTACAAGACTGAGGATGCTGGTACCAAGAAGTTCGTCGTAGGACGATTTCTGGAGTACAAAATGGTGGATAGTAAGACTGTAATCAGTCAGGTGCAAGAGTTCCAACTTATCTTGCACGAGATAAAAGCTGAAGGTATGATCCTACCTGAAACATTTCAGGTTGCTACTATCGTGGAGAAACTCCCACCTGCGTGGAGAGATTTCAAGAACTACCTGAAGCACAAGCGAAAGGAATTAAAGTTGGAAGATCTCATTGTGAGGCTTCGAATCGAGGAGGACAACAGAAAGTCCGAGAAAAGGAGCAGCAAGAACTCCTATGAAGCAAAAGCCAATGTGATCGAAGACTCAAAGGGAAAGCGTCTACTTCCAAAGGCTTAAAGCGGAAGAAGACTTCCCAGGAGTACAAAGGCAAGGTCCAAGAAGGCAATAACATGCGCTTCAAGGGAACTTGCTACATCCGCAACAAAGAGGGGCATAAGGCGAATGAATGTCGCAGCCGTCTCAAATAGAACAAGAATCTTGTTGATGGTCTTTTTAAAGATAATGTTGCAGTGGTAGACAAAAAGTCTGTGTATTTGTACCCGAAGCTTATAAATAAAGAAAAATCTTCTATTTATTTGCTTGAGTCTCCTAATTTGTGGCATGCTAGATTAGGGTGATAGGTAGTAAAAAGTGCATATTTATCATCACATTTACTATCACATTTTCATATTTATTCATAAAATCATGCACTATTACTAATATTTTATTATTTATTGTGTGCAGGCCTTGAGTAATAAAAATAAAGGAATAAAGCCTTAAAAGAAGCCCAAAAAGCCCATGTGCAAGCCCATGTGCAAAAATTGTAGTAATTTAGAAGTTTCTTATTATCTAACCTAATCTAAACTTAGATTTTTTAATTCTTTATTTAAAATCTAAGGGAGGAAAAGGAAGGATAAGAAAGAACTCCTAATTGCTAAAAGAAGAAGAAAGGGATGGACTTCTACTCAACCCTAATTGCTTGCAGAAAAAGGCTAAAGATAAAAGGAGAAGAGTGCAAAGATAAAAATTCAAAAAATTCGGATTTAGACTGTACACGTTTTAATATTCAGATCATAACTTTTGCTACAGATATGCAAATCTGATGATTCAAGATGCTCCAAAAAGAATATTTGAAGACCTACAACTCTTATATTGATCAAACGTTCCAATTCAGTCAGCAGATAAGCCATATTTGGCGATCAACATGATAACAAGTTGCAGGACAGATTTGAACTTTTATGGATAAGTCAAAACAAGTTTGGAGATAAAAGAAGAATTCAAATTCAGAGATATTTTGCTCCTCTTATCTTCATACGCTTCTTATCCTCTAGTTTTCTCCTATAAATACCCCTGCATAGCAACAGAGGAAGGGCAGATCTCAGAAGATCTCAAGTCCAGCGAACTATAAAGCAAAATCTAGGGTTTTTAGGCTAGTTGTAGTTTAGGTTTTTATTTTTCTTTTTTGTAACTTTTATTTTTTTATGTAACTGAGAGTGGAGGATGCTTTCATGGAGGAAGGAGTTCATGCTTGTACTGAAGTGACATCGGTGTAAGTCAACTTTTCTTCCATTGTTAATAAAATCTACTCAAGGTATGTTTTTGTTATTCTTATTTTATTTCATTGTTTCTCTATTCTTGTTTTATTTTATTATTTCTCTCTGATGTCTTGCAAACCATGAGAACTGATCGCTTCGAGACTACTTAGCCAAAGAAGAGCCCTTGATGGCCTATGGTGATGAACAAGCCTTCTTTTTCTAGTATAGTTTGTCTTTTCTTTTCGTAGTGTAGATCGAGAAGGGGGAAGATCCTATACGCCATGCTTGAATGGCTTCAGAAACAAGGTAAGTCGTTGCAAACGGATCAAAGGTAAACAGGGTAGAAGAGGTAGGTATGTGTTTTAGTTATAGTTTTCTTTCTTTGTAATTTTAGTTTAGATCACCAACTCCACATCTTTCCAATTTCTTTCACACTTCTTATTGTAAATACCATTGTAAATAACAAAATAAATAAAAAAGAGATAACTTACTAAACAAGCTTCCATCGCTAGTCCCTCCCTGAGGATCACGACCCGCATAGCCATTGGTACAGTGGATTAGAATTGAGCACCTTGCACATCTTTACTTCTAAATCTAATATTCTATATTTTTTGTGCAGGTAAAAACTCAATCAAAATTTTGGCGCCGTTACCGAGGAGGGACGGTCAGTATTCTCTAAAAAAAAAAATTTAACTAATTTTTTTATTCTTTCTGTTTGCAGGTTTGGAGAACAGGAATAATAATAGCAGAAAAGGACATATAGCAACTCTGTGCCTCTGCCCTCGAAGGCAGAGCAACAGGGCCTACTACAGTGCCGCGTTTCTGCGGCAATAGCCGCGTTTCCGCGGCCTGGGTAGTTCACTACTGATTCAGTTTTCTGCAGGTTGCTGCAATTTGCAAATTTGATTTGTCTACTCTGTTAAATATTTTCTGTGATCACCCTGCATACTGCTAACTAATTAACAGTAACTTATTTGTTGATAAATAAAAAAAAAATTAGACTCTTGCATTTTAGGCACGTGTCTATCTAATTTTTTTAATTTTTGTTGAAGAGTGCTGGAGACAAGGTACGTTCGCATTGCATATAGACTAGGAAGCACCCTTGGCTGATTTTTCTGCTTTGAGTGAATACTTATCTATTGCTTTACACGTGCACTAAATTGATTTAAGGTCTTGTCCTATAAATAAGATAAGGTGGGGATTTCATCACCCTTCCTTGGCCCACAAATCATCTCCGTTGCACTCACAACCCTAACCCTAACTAAAAATTAGTAGACGTTCGCCCTAGGGACATCTCGGACTCAATTAGGAGATTATCCTAAGGGGGCGGTGTTGGAATTTGACTCCTGCCAAATCAGTGTTTAGGAAGGGGATTGAGGGCCGAAAGCCCGAAGATTGGTGGTTATTTAATTAAGGAACGTCTTTGACGAAAAACCTCCCACCAATCTTACCCTGACCTGGCTGATTAACTTGTGGTCAAAGTCTGCACCCTACCTCCCGTGGACAGTCTAACCAGTTAGGAGTCGTCTAGGTCATAGGTCTACCCTAACTTAGGTTAGAATTTTTTTTGTTTGCTTATTTGTTTGTTTTCTTTTTCTTTGTTTGTGTTTGTGTGATATGGCATATAATAATAATTTTTTCAATTTTAATCCATATTACACACCAACGTCTTTTTCGGATATTACCAACCCGGCATATCATAACTTTGACCAACCTAGTGTGCCGGAATGGTCTTATCCGAATGAATATAACCCATGCCCCCCATCTTATGACCATAATTTTCATACCACTTTCAACTCTTCACAGAGTTCATGGGGTTTCGCTTCCCCCGAGTCTAATTTTCAACCAACTTGTCCTCCGTATCCACCTTGTCCACAATATTCCGAAGATTCATATTCAGATCCACCCATTCAGAATAGAAAACCATCTATCTTGAAAATGATGAGTATGCATGAGTCCAAGCAACAATTACCATCAATTTTTGACATGATGATGTGTGAGTCCAAGCAACAATCATAGAATCTGACTGACTCACAACTTCATCACGATTGTCCCAACACCACTTCCTCTTTTCAAGTCCAATCACAAAATGATGCACCAATTGACTATGAAAAGATGCTTGAAGCCATGACTCAGGCTAGATTAGCTCGTGATCATGAAATAGATATGATGGTTCAATCTTTACGTTCTTACCGTTCGGCCAATTCTGATATCGCTAATCATTCTGTTAGAGCCGACGAGCTACGTTGTTTTGGACAACAAGATTCTATTTCAGTACCATCATTTGAACTTGCCGAAACTCCAATTTTTGATAGTTTGGCAAGTTATTCCTTTCCTGAAATAGAACTTGAGCATGAATATGATCCTGATCCCCAACTTGGGGATTCAATTTTACTTCCTGATTCAATAATGACTCTGGTGTCTCCACCTGATTTCACTTTTTCCGAGTCAACATTGGATCCTGTGCCAATTCATCATGAATTTGAATCACCCATTTTCGATGATCATATTGAACTTGACAAATTTTATAATTTTGAAAGTCCCATGGATAAATTGGCAAGTTCTCATTTTTATGACATTGAATTCAATGAAACATGTGACCTAGATTCTCAAATCTATGATCAAGTTCAAATTCCCGAATTATTATTGACTCCTATTTTGTTACCCGACTTAGGTAATCTTTTAGAGTCAGTTTCGATTCCCACACCTATCATTCCTGAACTTGAATCACCAATATTGAGTCACATTCCATTGTGGGAAAATGATTGTGGACTTGAGTTTCAACTCTTGATTTGGACCCACTTTTTGAATCAAGCCCGACTCCTGAACCATTACTTGATTTAAGTTTCTTTCCTGAGTCGGTATTCGTTCCCATACTTTTGACGTCCAAGTAATTTATTCCATCTTTTCACACTCCATTTTGGGACAAGGCGGTTGACACAGTTGACTCTGAAAATAATTATGAAATTTAAAAATTTGATGGGGTGGAATTATTAAAAAATGATAATACATACATTTTAGTGGGTTATACAAGAGAAATTTCTGGTAGGTTCCGTGAACTACCACATTATCTTGATTGGGTAGCAACGCTTGGCCCAATTAGACCACCACCGGAACCACCACCTTGAGGTAACTTCTGCCTTCCCTTCTTCTTTTTCATGCATACATGCATATGAAATCACCTAGAGGGGGGGTGAATAGGTGATGGCTATATGATTATGGCAATAATGCGGAAATTAAAATTTCACACACAAATATCACAAATAAAGACTTGCAATAAATAGAACAATAAAGGTGCAAGAATTAAAAGGAGTAGAGTTAGAGAAAATTGAGCAAACGCAAACGCAAGGATGTGTTTCCGAGGTTCGAGCCACGCTCTACGTCCCCGCCTTCACACTTGAAGGATTTGCACTACTATCGTTGATCTCACCGGATCGCCAATACAAGGACACACTTGTCCCTTACACTTGTGATGCCGCAACACCACCCGAAGCTCACTAGCTCCCTTGAGGCCGATGCCTCTACAACTTCACTCCAAGAAGAAATGAGTGATCACACTTGATCACTTTACAAAAGCTCACTTGCACAATCCTAGAACCAAATATGTAGATGTAAAGCTTGGGATTGTGGTGTGCAAAATCTAGAGAGAAGCTAGAGGAATAGGCTACAAGTTGGGTGTTGGGAATTTAGGCTTTGGAAAATCTTTTATGAAGGAAAGCTTTGAAAATCTTTGTAAAAACTCTTATGAAATATTTTGCAATAGTTGTCTAATCAATATGAGGTGACCCTCTATTTATAGGGGTCAAAAACAGCCTCACAAATTCGCTGATACCAAATCCCAAAAGAGAAAACAGTCAGAAAAAATAGCTGTTGGATCTGTCAGAACTTTTGACAGAGTCCGGTCGACCGGGTCGGTCGACCGCCAACGGTCAAAAATGTGACCGTTGGGGCTCATCGGTCGACCGGGTCGGTCGACCGAAAACTCCTGCGAAGGCAAGTGAACATCGGTCGACCGGGTCGGTCGACTGATATAGACGTGCACAGTATTGTGCACATCGGTCGACCGGGCCGGTCGACCGGTCACTGTGAGTTCTGAAAAACAGAACTTCCAGAACCAGAAAATCTTGGGTTTTTGGATTTGGGTCTTGGGTAGGATTTTTGGAACTTGTAAAAACATAGAGTATGAGCATGTGTCATACTTCTATCATGTTAAAATAGTTTGATAAAAAATCCTTTTGATAGAAACTTGTTTTTCCATAAAATTGTTTTTCCCAAAACTATTGTTTTTCTGAAAATCATATTTCCAAAATATGTTCTCTTTAGATCTAAGTTAGAAAATGGAATTTGAAAATCTTTTTGAAGCTATAAACCTAGCTAAGAGGTGTGTGTGTGTGATAATCCCATATCTCTACTTCTAATATCTAGTTTTGACAAAATATCTAAAAACAAAATCAAAAATACAAATCTTGAATCTTTAGCAAAGTCTTGACTTGTTCTTGATCTTTTCTTCAACGTCATATTCCCGAAGCTTCCTATGTGCTTTGGCTTGGGAATGCAAATCTTGGGCGAACTCCAAATATGTGAGTCTTTTAGTGGAGTCGACAAAAACCTATTTCTTGAGCCTGAAATCCTTTTAAACAAGATTATTAAATACATAACTAAATATGTTTTGCTATCATCAAAATAACCGGGATAATGGCCTTTGGGCCAACAATCTCCCCCTTTTTGATGATGGCAAAACATATGTAGTTATCACAAGATATTTTGGGTAGAGTCTTCAAATGAAGCTCCCCCTCAACACAAGCATATATATAAAAATCATACTCAGGCATATTATCACAAATCATAATCATAAACATTTTATTTCCATGCCAACAAAAGATGCCAAATACTCATGTCATATCATAGATGAAGGAAATGAGTCTCATACATGACATAAATACATAAAACACATAACCATATCCATGTCCACAACACAAAATAAAAATACATGACAAAGCAAAAGATGTCCAACACAAAATATGTCAAGTACATAACAAAATAACAAAGTGTCACAAAATATCTCTCTCTCTCCAAATAACTCTCCCCCTTTTTGACATCATCAAAAGGGGAGGTCACTCCTCAGCACCATCATCACCATCATCGCCGTCTCCGTCATCATCACCACCTTCCTCTGAAGAAGCAACCTCCTCTGGATCCATGCCATCGACTCTGGTGCGCGGTGGAGGAACAGAAGAGCGAGCTCTGGGAGGAAATGGAGGACCGGTGGCAGGGAGTCGACAAGCAGTCGGAGTCCGATCAGGAACGAGCATGTCAAATTTTGAGAAAAGGGCCTGAAACTGAACATCCACGAATCTCATGGAGTCAGCAAAATAAGACATGTCGTTTCGGACCTCCTCTCGAAAAGCAGCGTCCTGAAGAGCACGAGCATCTAACTCTGCACGAATGGCTGCGTCGCGCTGCTCGGCCAAGGCCTGATGTGCCTCGAGCTGAGAGCGGACCTCCGAAGAGACAAGAGCAAGAAACTCAGGAGGAAATGCAGGTGCTGCAGAAGAAGAAGATCCTGGTGCTGAAGATGAGCCAGGACCAGCAAGAGGAAGACGTGGTTGCACAGGAGCGTGTCTACGCAGCTGAGCTTCCATCATCTTCAGGACAACTCCATTGATGTGGGTCAGGGGATTGGAAGGAGTTTCAGCGGAGAGATCAAAGTCAAGGGCCCTAAGAAGATGGGTGATAAGCATGCCGTAGGGCAAGCTTCTACCCGCAGTACGGATCTGATCAGAGCCCATATGAGATGCAATAACTCTAGGAAAGTTTACCCTAATCCCTTTAAGCAGGCAAAAGATAATCAAAGGGACACAACCCCTAGCATGGCTATACTCACCATGTTTGGGGACAATGTTGTAGAAGATAATCTTGGCAAGGACTTGAGATTGAAGAGTGTATCTACTCACAACCTCGTTTCTAACCAAGCCGGGATTGTCATTCCCGTGGATTAGAGTAGAGGCGGTGAGTGAAGATTCACCCTCCGGAAATTCAAAGTCATGCAAATTATGAGAATACACATCTGCTCCACCAGTGGAGAGATGCAGAATCCTAGCAAATCGACCTATAGAAATGTCGATGTTTCTACCTAAAACCCTAGATGTGATCCGATTTCCATCGAATTCATAATTGGCATAAAAGTAAGGAACAAGGGAGGTGTAGACTTGTTCCTTGATGGACAAGAACTCAACTAGATTGTTGTTTTGCAAGATTTGAGGGATACCTAGATGTTCAAAATCCTGAATAGCTACAAATCTCCCTGAATTGATATTTCTAGTGGAGAGATGGGAGAATCTATCAGCTGCAAGATCATTTATAAAGGGGCGAGGGGGTCTAGGAGCTTGGGAGGAAGGTTGTGCAACTTCCTTTCCCTTCTCAGTACGAGATCTCTTAGGCATGATGAATAAAAATGAAATTTTTAGATTAAAACAGGTTATGGCACGATCTAGAAGCTAAGCAACCTAAAATAGTGACAAAGGAAGAAAGATTTCTAAGCTAGAAGTGAAGATTCACAATAAAAATTCGATTTTTACCTTGATGAAAATTCTGAAACCCTAACTGAAAAATCCGGAATTTCTGAAAATCTGCTGGTTTGATCGGCTTGAAATTGCAGATCTGGAGTTGGAAGAAGGAGTATGAAGTGGGTTTTCAAGGAATTAACGATCAGATGAAAGATTTGAGAGTTGGAAATTTTGGGGAAAAAGGTCTCCTGCGGTTCGCTGAGAGATGAGAGAGAGAGTGAGGGAAAAAGTGAAGAAAAAACACAGATATAGAGCCAAATACGACGATCGGTCGACCGGGTCGGTCGACCGAAACAACCCGAGAGCTCTGTAAGCAGAGAGCGGTCGACCGGGTCGGTCGACCGATTTAACCCGAGAGCTCTGCAGGCAAGATCGGTCGACCGGGACACATAGTCGGTCGACCGATAACAGAAAAGAAATAAAAATTTCTTCTCAGGCAGAGTCGGTCGACCGGGATTATATAGGTCGGTCGACCGGCTTTGCCTGAAAACTGTTATCAGCCCAAACAAAATTTTTAAATAATTTGTAATCAAAATAGGTGTTATATATAAACATATAACCAACAGGTTTTAAATCTTCATTAAGTTATTACAACATCAAAATTCAAGCAATCCCTTTTAAATTTTATTTTTCATATTTAAACAAAGATTTTAAAGATGTTGAAGCCGAATACCCAGTGACGGGTTCTGAACTTCATCCTCTTGATTCCTCTTGAATGAGTTGAGGTGCGCAATTGCCATCTTTAAGGTGTTTGTTTAAATAGGAAATTTTACAAATGTTTATTTTTATTTATGAAAATAATGTGTATATGTATACAAGAATATAATCACAAATAATAACCTATACATGTGGACATACATTAAACAAGGCATGAAAAAAAAAATATGGAAGTTAACACAAGGCACATATACAATCATGATAGAAAAATAGTTCTATACAAGCATATATCAATAGAGTACAAAAGTAAACTATCAATTCTATACATATGTATACATGACTAAAAATCAAAAACTTAACATGGCATATACAATCATGATAGAGTTGCAAGTTTATACTAATCATGTATCAATGAGGCATAAAATTAAACTAGCAATCCTATAACAATTGTATATACAAAATTAAACTGTTAAATGGAGATGTTACCAATTTACGGGCAATCTCCAAAATTAGGTGCCTCCATGATAGCGATGCAATCTTGATGTGTTCTTTAAGCTTTGTTGCATCTACCATCCGGGCACCACCTCCTCCTAAGTCTTGGAAGGGGTAGATCCACCTATACTTGTATCATTTAAATTTGGTGGCTCTTTTGGTACCCAAATCTTAGTGGGTCCTTTGGGGTTAGATCCGGGGCGAACCCAAACAAATTTATTCTTAACATTGTTCTTAGCATAGCAAAATTTTTCTAAATGGCCTTTGCGGCCACAATGTGTGCAAATATAAATTCTACCACTATTGTACATAAAAGCATGGTTATGAGTGTGTGCATGTTTATGTGTGGAGTGTTTATGATGAACATGTTTCCCTTGAGCTACTCCCTTAGGAAATTTAGATGCAAGCTTGTTAAAATCAAATGCGCATTTCTTTAAAGTTTTATCTAAAGAATCAACACGTTTTTGAATTTCAACAAAAACATTTTTATCATTAGAAATCATGGGGGTTTTTCCTTTATTAGCTACCTTATACTTATCAAAATCATTTTTCAATTTTTCAAAAGAACTAGATAACTCATTTTTCTCTTTTTCAATAATATTAATCTTATCTCTTAAAGACTCATTTTCCCTTTTTAACTTTTTATTATGAGATTGCGAAATCTCATATCTATGTTGTAACTCCTCAAAGAAATGTGCTAGTTCATCCATAGTGAGGTCATCATCATCAAGAGTGTTATCAAATGTTACCTTAGAAGCGTCGTCTCCTTGTGCCATGAAGCACATGTTGGCGGCGTCGTGCTCCTCTTCGGATTCCGACTCCGAATCATCCCTTGTAGCGGCCAAGGCTTTCTTCTTTCTTTGCCCATTCTTGGATGTGGTTGCTTGTAGAGCGGGGCAATCGGCAATTAGGTGACCGATCTTCTTGCAATGAAAGCAAGGACCGGGTTCATCTCTTTTCTTCTCGTACCTTCCTTGAGGCTTCCCTCTTCGGAAGTTACTTTGCCGTCCCTTCTTGTAGAACATCTTGCCCACCTTCCGGATGAGCATGGCGAAATCCTCATCGCAATCTTCCGATGAGTCATCCTCTTCGTGTATGGTAGGAGCGGCTTTGAAGGCAATGGTCTTCTTCTTTGGTGCCTCCCTTTCTTCTCTAACTTTCATCTCCATCTCATGCGTCTTGAGATTTCCGATGAAGCCGGAGAAGTCCATCTCCTCTTTGTCGTTGAGTTCCTTGAGTGTGGTCGCCTTGACTTCCCAAGCTTTGGGAAGAGCTCTAATCACCTTCCTTATCTTTTGATCATTATCAATCTTGTCGCCTAAGGAAGAAAGAGCATTAGTTATTTTTGTAAAACGGGTGAGCATGTCATCAATGCTCTCATTATCAAACATATAGAAATTCTCATATTGAGAACGTAGCAAGTCAACTTTGGCTCTCTTGACTTGAGACGTTCCCTCATGAGTCACAATGAGTATGTTCCAAACCTCAAATGCAGATTTACAATTTATTATGCGTGCAAGGTCATCTTCATTTAATGCTTGGGTCAATGCATATTGTGCCCTAGCATTAGCCTCATAGTCTTTGGAAGTATCCTCGGACCATGTGCTCTCATCACTAGTGGGTTCAATAAAATCTTTGGTAATGGCCCTAGCTACCCTAACTCCTAGGGATTTAAGGAAGAGATTCATTTTCACCTTCCAAATGGGGAAGTTTAAACCATCAAACTTGGGTGGGGATTTAATGCTAGAAAAGTCCATGGATGCCATGAATGCACAAGCAAATGTAAATGCAACACAAATGTATATAGCCAAATATGGATCTCCCTAAGGTTGTTAGACCTAAGTTGTAGGGTTAGGCTCTGATACCAATTGAAATCACCTAGAGGGGGGGTGAATAGGTGATGGCTATATGATTATGGCAATAATGCGGAAATTAAAATTTCACACACAAATATCACAAATAAAGACTTGCAATAAATAGAACAATAAAGGTGCAAGAATTAAAAGGAGTAGAGTTAGAGAAAATTGAGCAAACGCAAACGCAAGGATGTGTTTCCGAGATTCGAGCCACGCTCTACGTCCCCGCCTTCACACTTGAAGGATTTGCACTACTATCGTTGATCCCACCGGATTGCCAATACAAGGACACACTTGTCCCTTACACTTGTGATGTCGCAACACCACCCGAAGCTCACTAGCTCCCTTGAGGCCGATGCCTCTACAACTTCACTCCAAGAAGAAATGAGTGATCACACTTGATCACTTTACAAAAGCTCACTTGCACAATCCTAGAACCAAATATGTAGATGTAAAGCTTGGGATTGTGGTGTGCAAAATCTAGAGAGAAGCTAGAGGAATAGGCTACAAGTTGGGTGTTGGGAATTTAGGCTTTGGAAAATCTTTTATGAAGGAAAGCTTTGAAAATCTTTGTAAAAACTCTTATGAAATATTTTGCAATAGTTGTCTAATCAATATGAGGTGACCCTCTATTTATAGGGGTAAAAAACAGCCTCACAAATTCGCTGATACCAAATCCCAAAAGAGAAAACAGTCAGAAAAATAGCTGTTGGATCTGTCAGAACTTTTGACAGAGTCCGGTCGACCGGGTCGGTCGACCGCCAACGGTCAAAAATATGACCGTTGGGGCTCATCGGTCGACCGGGTCGGTCGACCGAAAACTCCTGTGAAGGCAAGTGAACATCGGTCGACCGGGTCGGTCGACTGATATAGACGTGCACAGTATTGTGCACATCGGTCGACCGGGCCGGTCGACCGGTCACTGTGAGTTCTGAAAAACAGAACTTCCAGAACCAGAAAATCTTGGGTTTTTGGATTTGGGTCTTGGGTAGGATTTTTGGAACTTGTAAAAACATAGAGTATGAGCATGTGTCATACTTCTATCATGTTAAAATAGTTTGATAAAAAATCCTTTTGATAGAAACTTGTTTTTCCATAAAATTGTTTTTCCCAAAACTATTGTTTTTCTGAAAATCATATTTCCAAAATATGTTCTCTTTAGATCTAAGTTAGAAAATGGAATTTGAAAATCTTTTTGAAGCCATGAACCTAGCTAAGAGGTGTGTGTGTGTGATAATCCCATATCTCTACTTCTAATATCTAGTTTTGACAAAATATCTAAAAACAAAATCAAAAATACAAATCTTGAATCTTTAGCAAAGTCTTGACTTGTTCTTGATCTTTTCTTCAACGTCATATTCCCGAAGCTTCCTATGTGCTTTGGCTTGGGAATGCAAATCTTGGGCGAACTCCAAATATGTGAGTCTTTTAGTGGAGTCGACAAAAACCTATTTCTTGAGCCTGAAATCCTTTTAAACAAGATTATTAAATACATAACTAAATATGTTTTGCTATCATCAAAATAACCGGGATAATGGCCTTTGGGCCAACAGCATACATTCATACATTGAGGACAATGCATGAGATAAGTGTGGGGGTAGGCTTTACTAACATACTAACATAGGTAGAAACTAACAAAAAAATTAGCTAATATTAAAAAAAGGGACAATATTTTGACTTATCTTTTGAAAGAAATCTAAGTTAGTCTTAAGAATTAGGAAAATCATGATTAGGACTTCTAAAAACTTGGTCAAAATAAATAAATTGTTGAATTTTTAGGTATAGGAGGAGAAATTGAATAAGTAATTAGTCTTGATTTTTACCTTAATAAAATGTGCATACCTAATGCATATCTAGGATTCTAAGACAAAGACCCTTCCTTGTGCCTCATATATAAAAAAATATGTATATAAAAAAAAAATTTCACTGATTAAGCTGGATACATGTGCCTCAAGAAGCATAAGTATTCACGCCTAAAAGTGATTTTATGAAATAAAACCCTTAGTTTTGTGGCCTAGTTCACTCGAATCCTTAAGTCCGCGGGGTGTTTTCTCACCCGGTGCCCTAAAACTGACCGGTTTGGGAGCCACCGACTTTAAGTTCGCTACATGGGTGGATTAGAAAGCCTAAGGAAACTAAGAAAAATTACTCATATATGTATTAACACATCTACTAGTTAATTAGTTAGGTATGAGAGCCTCAAGAAGCCTTCATGCTTACACGAAAGAAAATTAGATGAGTTATACATATTTTAAAAAAAGAGAGAAAATAATTATAAAGTGGCATGAGAGTCCAAGTTAAGGAATTCCTAGTATAGATTCACAAGGATGCATATGACTTTTGGGTAACGAAAAAGACTATACAAACATTCATTTTTGACCCTTACCTAAAAAGGAAAACAATTTACTATATAAAGACTAAGTTCAAGAATGAATAAAAATGAGGATCCTAAAAACTTATAGATTACTTAGTCTTTTCAAAAGTATTTCAAATATTTTCCTTTTTATGGATTTTGCGGGTGTAATCCGTTGAAAACCCTCACGAGACAACACTCGTACTCGAGGGTAACCTAGGGGTTTAACGGCTTGTTGCACGTGCTAAGTGCAATCGTGATTCCTACGAAAGTGAGTTAGCTAGTTTATTTTTTCTTTTTCTTTTTGATTTTTACTCGAGGACGAGCAAAAAGATAAGTGTGGCGGTGTGATAGGTAGTAAAAAGTGCATATTTATCATCACATTTACTATCACATTTTCATATTTATTCATATAATCATGCACTATTACTAATATTTTATTATTTATTGTGTGCAAGCCTTGAGTAATAAAAATAAAGGAATAAAGCCTTAAAAGAAGCCCAAAAAGCCCATGTGCAAAAATTGTAGTAATTTAGAAGTTTCTTATTATCTAACCTAATCTAAACTTAGATTTTTAAATTCTTTATTTAAAATTTAAGGGAGGAAAAGGAAGGATAAGAAAGAACTCCTAATTGCTAAAAGAAGAGGAAAGGTATGGACTTCTACTCAACCCTAATTGCTTGCAGAAAAAGGCTAAAGATAAAAGGAGAAGAGTGCAAAGATAAAAATTCAAAAAATTCGGATTCAGACTGTACACGTTTTAGTATTCAGATCATAACTTTTGCTACAGATATGAAAATCTGATGATTCAAGATGCTCTAGAAAGAAGATTTGAAGACCTACAACTCTTATGTTGATCAAACGTTCCAATTCAGTCAGCAGATAAGACATATTCGGCGATCAACATGATAACAAGTTGCAGGACAGATTTGAACTTCTATGGGTAAGTCAAAACAAGTTTGGAGATAAAAGAAGAATTCAAATTCAGAGATATTTTGCTCCTCTTATCTTCATACGCTTCTTATCCTCTGGTTTTCTCCTATAAATACCCCTGCATAGCAACAGAGGAAGGGCAGATCTCAGAAGATCTCAAGTCCAGCGAACTACAGGGCAAAATCTAGGGTTTTTAGGCTAGTTGTAGTTTAGGTTTTTATTTTTTTTTTGTAACTTTTATTTTTTTATGTAACTGAGAGTGGAGGATGCTTTCATGGAGGAAGGAGTTCATGCTTGTACTGAGGTGACATCGGTGTAAGTCAACTTTTCTTCCATTGTTAATAAAATCTACTCAAGATTTGTTTTTGTTATTCTTGTTTTATTTCATTATTTCTCTATTCTTGTTTTATTTTATTGTTTCTCTCTGATGTCTTGCAAACCATGAGAACTGATCGCTTCGAGACTGCTTAGCCAAAGAAGAGCCCTTGATGGCCTATGGTGATGAACAAGCCTTCTCTTACTAGTATAGTTTGTCTTTTCTTTTCGTAGTGTAGATCGAGAAGGGGGAAGATCCTATACGCCATGCTTGAATGCCTTCAGAAACAGGGTAAGTCGTTGCAAACGGATCAAAGGTAAACAGGGCAGAAGAGGTAGGTATGTGTTTTAGTTATAATTTTCTTTCTTTGTAATTTTAGTTTAGATCACCAACTCCACATCTTTCCAATTTCTTTCACACTTCTTATTGTAAATACCATTGTAAATAACAAAATAAATAAAAAAGAGATAACTTACTAAACAAGCTTCCATCGCTAGTCCCTCCCTGAGGATCACGACCCGCATAGCCATTGCTACAGCGGATTAGAATTGAGCACCTTGCACATCTTTACTTCTAAATCTAATATTCTATATTTTGTGTGCAGGTAAAAACTCAATCATAGGGCATGTAAATTACAAGTCATTAAAGAACTTGTCTAATCTGGGATATATTCCTAAACTCAACTTGGAAGAAATTCGCAACTGTGAGATTTGTGTTGAGGCCAAGTTGGCGAAAAATTCATTTCACTCAATTGATCGAAATACAGAACCTTTAGGGTTAATTCATAGCGATCTGTGTGATTTGAAGTTTATGCCAACTAGAGGCGGTAAAAAGTATTTCATTACTTTTATTGATGACTGTACAAGATAATGTTATGTGTATCTTTTAAACAGTAAGGATGAGGCAATAAATATGTTTATAACATATAAAGCCGAAGTTGAGAATCAACTCAACAAGAAAATCAAGATTCTAAAATCCGATAGAGGCGGAGAATATGAATCAAATGATTTTAGTGAGTTATGTGCTAATTTTGGTATAATCCATCAAACTACAGCACCATATACTCCTCAGCAAAATGGAATTGCTAAACGGAAGAACAGAACTTTGAAGGAGATGGTAAATTCCATGCTCGTAAGTTCTGGAGCTCCGCAGAACTTGTGGGGGGAAGCTCTATTAACTGCAAATTATATTCTAAATAGAGTACCCCATAAGAAACTTGGTCTAATACCATTCGAATTATGGCATGGAAGGACACCTTCCTACCATTACCTCATAATGTGGGGGTGCCTTGCGAAGGTGCTGACACCATTACCTAAAAAGACTAAGTTGGGAGCAAAAACTATGGACTGCATATTCATAGGCTATGCCTTGAATAGTAGTGCCTACAGATTTCTGGTTCATAAATCAGAGATACCAGTTATTCATGTAAACATGATTATCGAATCTAGAGATGTTGTGTTCTTTGAAGATATTTTTCCATATAAACGGGAAACAGATAAGACTTCTGGGAAAAGAACACATGAGATGGCGTTCAGGGACGAAAGCCCCGAGGAACCGATTGTTAATGCGGAAATTGAACCAAGAATAAGTCAGAGATCTAGAATCCCAAAATCTTTTGGTCCAGATTTCATAGCATACGCTATTGAAAGCGAGCCTCAAACATTTAAAGAGGCTATGTCAACCCCAGAAGCACAAAATGTTATATACAACGGTAAGTCTAGACATATTCGTCGTAGACATAATACCGTGAAGCAGTTGCTCTCAAATGGAATTATCTCTATTGACTTTGTATCGTCAAAGGATAATTTAGCGGATCCGCTAACTAAAGGTTTAAGCGGAGAGCGTATAAACTGCGCATTGAGGGGAATGGGTCTAAAAGCCTAACCTTACCGAGTCAGCTTAATGGAAACCTCACTTAGCGACTGGAGATCCCTCGGACTAAGTTCAAGAGAAAAAACTAGTTATGATTGACTCAGCAAGTAAGCACTTGGGAGCTTGACTCCAATCCATTCCTAAGGTGCACATAAGTGCTTTTCTACAAGTGGATTAAGGATAAGCTTAATACTTTTAATGATGCCTATATCTTGTTACTAAACAAGTGGAGTAGAGTAGACTGCTCTTAATAGAACGATCACCTATGTGAGTATAGAGTTGGGTCGGCTCTTTGGGAATTTCTATGGAGGCTGTTATTCCCTAAAGATACTCTCTGAAACTAAAATGTCCAGGGCCAAAACGGACACAACCGAGAACCAAAGTTGATTTGGAAAGTCACTGTGTGAAGCTTGTTGACTTGGCTTATACTAACGGCTGACAGTTCAAGACCTAGTTCACTGATTAGCCAGTAAGTCCGATAAAACTTTCGCTATGGAAGGTTCAAGATCTAGTTCACCTATCCTGATGCAGTTTCTTTTCTAATGTACCTTTCACAATAGAGTCAGTGTCTTTGTGTGTCATTTCCTTGAATCTCCATTCATTGTGGGGGATTATTGGAATTGAAGAATATAAATGCGAATCTTTGAGTTGAATTATGGCGAGATCCGTTGATCGAATCAATTGGATGATGGTTGAGTGTGTTCTCCTTCCATTGGGGATGAACGTGGTATATTCACATGTTCAATTCCGACTTCGAATGGATGAGATATTCAAGTCTAAAGATTGCCTAATTCCAAGCCAAAATGGGACTAAAGGTAGCTAAAAGCATTTAGTCCCACATTAGCCATGGGATGGAAGTTCATTGTGTTTAAATAGAGAAAATTGAGAACAAAGGGCGTGCCCTTTGGGTACTTGGAGTTTTCGCGCGCGATTGGGAGGGAACTATGCCCGCACACCCACACATGCGCGCGCGCCGCCGCTGCCGCCGGCCAGCCGGCCGGCGCAGGCGCCGGCGCCGTGCCGGGCTCGGGACCGGGACCGGGTCCGGGTTCGGGTCCCCTACCTGGCCTGGTTCTTTTTGAATTAGGTCTCATGGGTATGGGTTGCGAGCATACCTGCTCCACTATCCGGATCCGAACCGCCCCGCTAACGGACCCGCTCCGCGTCAGTTGGACAGCCAACAGTTGTGACTGTTGGATGCGTCAGTTGGACAGCCAACAGTTGTGACTGTTGGGTCGAAAGGTTGCAACCTTTCGTTGGGTTCGGACCCGTTGGCCCCTCCTGGAGCGCTATAAATAGCGCTCCGATCTCTCAATTGAAACACACACAGAAACAGAAACATCAAGACAGAAAGAAAGGAATCTGCCTTTTGAAGGAGATTCTCTCTCTCTCAGTCTTGAAGTGACTTCCAAAAGGGAAGTGGGAAATCTGTAACTCGGTTTCTGAAGCGACTTCCATAGGAGATTCTGCAAACTTCGTTCTGAAAGAGGGCTCAGAAAATTCAACAGATTTTTTTATAGAATTGTTGTCTGAATCTGGGACTTTTGAAGAAGAATATTCTTCAACCTTCCTTCGTCCTCAACAGTGGGTGCTACTCCAAAGTAAAGGCAAATATTTATTCGAAATTTGTCCTTGTCCCGCTGCTTCAACGATCCTGTGAAGGTACTGGTTGATTACGGTTCGACCGTACGGTGATTTGGTAGTGCTATTCAAATACCGTGAAGGAGTGTTGTATCTTGGGAGATCAGCGTCCATTATCCCGTTAGCACCGGTGCGGGGGACGTAATTGTCTTAAAGAGATTCGTTCTAAGCGTACCTCACTTCAAATACTGTATAAGTGAATTAAGTTCTTTATACAGGGGATATACTTTACAGTATATCGAGACTGATTTACATTCAGTCTAATTGGTGTTTAACCAAGGAAGAAAATTGAAAGGTGGTTCTTAAATTAAGGAACGTTCTATTGAACGAAAAACCTCACACCTGATATTTGCCGACCTGGCCAATTAGATTGTTGATATTTCAGTGATCTTGAATAGTTGTCATATTGATTCCTGTTAAGCAGATACCAACACATTTGATTTCAAATTTTACCACTAAAATTACTAGCTTATGTATAATATAATCTCATATTTCTCACTCTTTGAAAAACATGTCAAAATTTACATACAATTTTCCAGCTAAAAAGTTACTCTCCCTCTCACTTAAATTTTTTCTAACAGGTCAGGATATAACAGTGAACAAACGACAAGAGTGGAGATTTTGATCCTGGTACTTTCTCAATATAGCAGCCGTGCACTATTATCCGCCGGTTTATGAGTTCTATATAACAACCTCTTCCATTAGGGTTTCTTCAATGGCCTTTTGGGGCAACTCCTTGGCCTTGAATATTCTCTTCCCTTGTTGATAGCCATACTACACTCCTGTTTATTTGTCATGTTGTAATGGACCTCCGTCGCTTGTTTGGATCATTGCAGGTTCAAAAAACTGGTGGAGAAAAACCATGACAATGTCAAGGTCAAGGTCAAGGTTAAACATGGGAGAAGCTTCCCCATGACATACTCATTGAAATCCTCTCAAAACTTCCAACAAAGTCTGCAGTTCGATTCAGTTGCGTATCGAGGCTCTGGCAGGACACCATCAGCATGGGCAGGCCTCTATTGACTCCCAATCACTCACCTCTTTCTTCGCAGCGGGCAAAGTGAGAAAGTTTTCATTTATCACCATGTCCAGCCTTATATGAGATGAATTGGACTAATATTATTGAGCATGACTCTTCTATATTTCAACCATACCGCTGGGCTAACACATGCAATGACCTCATTTGTATGGTCACCATGTTGTCTGGCAAAAGGTCGCCAGAGGGGGGGAAATGCACCTCATATTGGCGTCGAATCCCATTTCTAGCGAACACATCACCTCACCCCTATGGACTGATTGCTATCTCATATTTGGCACCTATGGGCTGGGTTTGTGTCCCTCGACCAAGGAATACAAATTGTTTTGCCACAATGGAGGAACAACTCCTTTACTGCGGATGGTTCGCTTTGTCATGCTCTCTATTCATTTGATGCGGGGGACTGAAAATATGACTCTCAAAACTAATCTTCCACGCCTTCATTATGATTACGAGCTTGCAGTCCTGAGAGGTCGTATATCTATAATTGACATCAATGCCCGTGATCTTTCCATTAATGTATGGATGCTTGTTGAGGACATGAATCAAAGTTTCTCTCAAAAAGAAATTTCTGGTAAAAGAGATGCAGAATTGGATTGCCTGCAAACTTGTGTTGGATGAGCTGCCTCTTATCGCTGCATGCTTGAGAATGTGACGGAGTTCTTATGTTTATGTTCCCCAAATTGGTGATTCAGTATAGCGAAAAGATTCTCAACAGTTGTATGCATTATGTGGCCTACACCTTTCTGAGGATGCACCTGAAAAGTTGGATATTTCGCATTGGTGACAGATCTGCTATGAGAATATTTACTAGGTCTGAATAATGTCTTGAAGGTACGTTACTCTCTTGATTGAATGGTAGCATGCCATGAATTGTTTGAGTCAGTATTTCTTGGGTCTTTTGGCCTGGTTATCCAGAAAAGCATGTAGTTACATAAAGAGCAATGTAGAAGACAAGTTGGTATCTGTTTTTAGCCTTTTACTCCTTCATTAGATAAGAAAAGTTTGTTTTCCTCTTTTAGTTGAATTTTATGTTAATTACTGTATCGATATGTCATTTCTGCCAATTTGGATTGGTTATTCAAAACTGTTGGTTATTCTGCTTAACAAGAATCAATCTGACAACTAATCAAGATCACTGAGATATCAACAATCTAATTGGCCAGGTCGGCAAATATTAGGTGGGAGGTTTTCCGTTCAATAGAATGTTCCTTAATTTAAGAACCACCTTTCAATTTCCTTCCTTGGTTAAAGCACCAATTAGACTGAATCTAAGTCAGTCTCGATATACTGTAAAGTATATCCCCTGTATAAAGGACTTAATCTACTTATACAGTATTTAGAGTGAGGTACGCTTAAAGCGAATCTCCTTAAGACAATTACGTCCCCCGCACCGGTGCTAACGGGATAATGGACGCTGGTCTCCCAAGATACAACACTCTTTCACGGTATTTGGATAGCACTACCAAATCACCGTACGGTCGAACCGTAGTCAACCAATACCTTCACAGGATCTTTGAAGCAGCGGTACAAGGACAAATTTCAAACGAATATTTGCCTTTACTCTCAGGAGGAGCACCCACTGTTGAGGACGAAGGAAGGTTGAAGAATATTATTTCTTCAGAAGTACCAGATTCAGACAACAATTCTTATAAAAGAATCTGTTGAATTTTCTGATTCCTCTTTCAGAACAATTTTGCAGAATCTCCTTTTTGGAAGTCGCTTCAGATTCCCACTTCACGCTGGAAGTCGCTTTCACGCTGGAAGCCCAGTTCAGAAATTCACTTCAGAACTTTAAAGAGAGAGAGATCTTTCTGGTTTGGTGTGTCTGAGAATGAAACTCTGGAGCGCTATTTATAGCGTTCCGGAGGGGCATTCTCGTCCGCCAAAAGACAACAGTTGCGACGGTTCGGACAGAACCGTCGCAACCGTTCAACCGCCCAACCGCACGGTCGGTTTTTCCGACAGCGGTTGGCGAGCGGTTCTGATCCGTTCGCAGACACCCGTTGGCGGGCGGGCTGGAGCGGATTGGGTAGTGGAGTGGAGCGGATCTGTTCGGCCCATACCTTGAGACCCGATTCAAAAAGAACCAGGCCAGGTAGGGAACCCGAATCCGAACCGGCCCGGCCTGGCTCCGGCTCCGGCACCGGCACCGGCGCCGGCCGGCAGGCCGCCGCGGCGGCGCGCGCGCGCACGGGCGAGCATAGTTCCCTCCTTTTCGCGCGCGAAAACTCCAAGTACCCAAAGGGCACGCCCTTTGTTCTCAATTTTCTCTATTTATACACCATAGGCTTCCATCCCATGGCCAATGTGGGACTAAATGCTTGTAGCTAACTTTAGTCCCATTTGGCTTTGAATTAGGCAATCTTTGGACTTGAATATCTCATTCATTCGAAGTCGAAATTGAACATGTGAATATACCACGTTCATCCCCAATGGAAGGAGAACACACTCCAACCATCATCCAGTTGATTCGATCAACGGATCTCGCCATAATTCAGCTCGAAGATTCATATACATATTCTTCAATTCCAACAATCCCCCACAATGAATGGAGATTCAAGGAATGACACACAAAGAGACTGACTCTATTGTGAAAGGTACTTGAGAAAAGAAACTGCATAAGGATAGGTGAACTAGGTCTTGAACCTTCCATAGCGAAAGCTTTATCGGACTTACTGGCTAATCAGTGAACTAGGTCTTAAACTATTAGCCGTTAGTGTAAGCCAAGTCAACAAGCTTCACACAGTAACTTTTCAAATCAACTTTGGTTCTCGGTTGTGTCCGTTTTGGCCCTGGACATTCTTGGTTTCAGAGAGTATCTTTAGGGAATAACAGCCTCCATAGAAATTCCCAAAGAGCCGACCCAACTCTATACTCACATAGATGATGGACCTATTAAGAGTAGTTTACTCTATTCCACTTGTTTAGTAACAAGATATAGGCATCATTAAAAGCGTTAAGCTTATCCTTAACCCACTTGTAGAAAAGCACTTATGTGCACCTTAGGAATGGATTGGAGTCAAGCTCCTAAGTGCTTACTTGCTGAGTCAATCATAACTAGTTTTTCCTCTTGAACTTAGTCCGTGGGATCTCCAGTCGCTAAGTGAGGTTTCCATTAAGCTGACTCGGTAAGGTTAGGCTTTTAAACCCATTCCCCTCGATGCGCAGTTTATACGCTCTCCACTTAAACCTTTAGTAAGCGGATCCGCTAAATTATCCTTTGACGATACAAAGTCAATAGAGATAATTCCATTTGAGAGCAACTACTTCACGGTATTATGTCTACGACGAATATGTCTAGACTTACCGTTGTATATAACATTTTGTGCCCTAGATATAGCTGCTTGATTATCGCAGTGTATACATATAGCGGGCACTGGCTTTTGCCACAATGGTATATCTTCTAAGAATTGTCGAAGTCATTCTGCTTCTTCTCCAGCCTTATCTAAGGCTATGAATTCCGATTCCATAGTGGAACGGGCAATACATGTTTGCTTAGAAGATTTCCATGATACCGCTGCTCCTGCTAGAGTAAATACGTATCCGCTAGTTGATTTTGATTCCTCAAAATCTGCAATCCAATTAGCAACACTGTATCCTTCCAGTACAGGTGGATACTGTCCATATCTCAAGGCATAGTCCTTGGTATGTGATACGTAACCCAATACTCGTAGTAGAGCAGTCCAATGTAGATCATTAGGATTACTAGTGTATCTACTTAACTTGCTTACAGCGTAAGCAATATCGGGTCTAGTGCAATTCATCAAATACATTAGACTCCCGATAATCTGAGAATACTCCAACTGGCGTATCCCAGTTCCTGTATTCTTATGAAGGTGGACGTGTGGGAGAAAAGGATTTGCATTCTCTTTTATCCCATGATCCTTGAATCTTTCTATCATCTTATCCACGTAGTAAGATTGAGATAGACTGATTCCATCTGGTGTTCTAGTAATTTTAATTCCTAAAATTACATCAGCAACCTCCAGATCCTTCATGTCAAAACTGTTGGATAACATTCTTTTAGTGGACTTAATAATTTCAATATTAGTCCCAAGTATCAACATGTCGTCTACATAAAGACAAACAATGATACATGCGTTTTCAACTGTTTTCGTGTAAACACACTTATCGCATTCATTGATAGTGAATCCATCTTTGATCATGACACTATCAAATTTCTCATGTCATTATTTTGGAGTCTGCTTTAAACCATATAAGGATTTTACCAATTTACACACCTTGTGTTCTTGGCCCTTGACTATAAATCCTTCTGGTTGCTCCGTATATATCTCTTCATTTAATCCACCATTTAAGAATGCAGTCTTGACATCCATTTGATGGATATCTAAGTTGTGCAATACTGCAATTGCAATTAACATCCGTATGGACGTTATTCTTGTTACTGGTGAATAAGTATCGAAGTAGTCAAGTCCTTCTTTTTGCTGATAACCCTTGGCTACTAATCTAACCTTGTACTTATCGATAGATCCATCGGGTTTTAATTTTCATTTGAAAATCCACTTACACGCAATTGGTTTACTGCCAGGAGGCAAGTTTACCAATTCCCAAGTATGACTACTTAGTATGGATTCTATTTCGCTATTTATAGCTTCTTTCCACATTTGTGCTTCTGGGGTTGACATAGCCTCTTTAAATGTTTAAGGCTCGCTCTCAATAGTATGCTATGAAATCTGGACTAAAAGATTTTGAGATTCTAGATCTCTGACTTCTTCTTGGTTCAATTTCCGCATTTACATTCGGTTCCTCGGAACTTTCGTCCCTGAACGCCATCTCGTGTGTTCTTTTCCCAGAAGTCTTATCTGCTTCCCGTTTGTACGGAAAGATATCTTCAAAGAACACAGCATCTCGAGATTCGATAATCATGTTTACATGAATATCAGGTATTTCTGATTTATGAACCAGAAATCTGTAGGCACTGCTATTCAAGGCATAGCGTATGAATATGCAGTCCATAGTTTTTGCTCCCAACTTAGTCTTTTTGGGTAATGGTGCCAGCACCTTTGCAAGGCACCCCCACATTTTGAGGTAATGGTAGGAAGGTGTCCTTCCATGCCATAACTCGAATGGTATTAGACCAAGTTTCTTGTGGGGTACTCTATTTAGAATATGATTTGCAGTTAATAGAGCTTCCCCCCACAAATTCTGCGGAGCTCCAGAACTTATGAGCGTGGAATTAACCATCTCCTTCAAAGTTCTGTTCTTCCGTTCAGCATTTCCATTCTGCTGAGGAGTGTATGGTGCTGTAGTTTGATGTATTATACCAAAACCAGCACATAACTCACTAAAATCATTTGATTCATATTCTCCGCCTCTATCGGATTTTAGAATCTTGATTTTCTTGTTGAGTTGATTCTCAACTTCGGCTTTATATGTTATAAACTTATTTATTGCCTCGTCCTTACTGTTTAAAAGATACACATAACAGTATCTTGTACAGTCATCGATAAAAGTAATGAAATACTTTTTACCGCCTCTAGTTGGCATAAATTTCAAGTCACACAGATCGCTATGAATTAACCCTAAAGGTTCTGTATTTCGATCTATTGAGTGAAATGAATTTTTCGCCAACTTGGCCTCAACACAAACCTCACACTTGCGAATTTCTTCCAAGTTGAGTTTAGGAATATATCCCAGATTAGACAAGTTTTTCAAAGACTTGTAATTTACATGCCCTAATCTAGCATGCCACAAATTAGGAGACTCAAACAATAAACAGAAGAATTTCCTTTATTTATTAGCTTCGGGTACAAATACACGGACTTTTTATCTACCACTGCAACATTGGCTTTAAAAAGTCCATCAACAAGATAACCCTTTCCCACATACATCCCTCCCTTAGTAAGTACAAATTTGTCAGATTCAAAAATAATTCTAAATCCTTTCTTACTAAGTATTGATCCGGAGATCAAATTCTTGCGGATGTCTGGAACATGAAGCACATCGTTAAGAGTAAGCTCTTTCCCCGATGTCCACTTCAGGATGACCTTACCCTTTCCTTCAACCTTTGAGGAAGCTGAATTACCCATGAATAGCTGCTCATCTTGCTCTAGCCTTTGATATTCTGAGAATAACAATTTCTCCGAGCAGATGTGTCGGGTAGCTCCAGTGTCTACCCACCAATCCTTGTTGTTGGTTGTCAGATTCACTTCTGACACCACAGCAGAAAGGCTTGGAGATTCATGATTGGTCATGTTCGCCTGTGGTTGGCTCTTCTTGTTCTTCTTAAGACGGCTGCGACATTCATTTGTTTTGTGACCTTTTTTGTTGCAGATGTAACAGGTCCCTTTGAAGCGCATGTTTCTGCCGTCTTGAGCCTTGCCTTTGTTCCCCTGGGAAGGCTTCTTCCTCTTCAAGCTTTTGGAAGAAGACGCTTTCCCCTTTGAGTCCTCGATCACTTTTGCTTTTGCTTCGTAGGAGTTCTTGTTGCTCCTTTTCTCGGACTTGCGGTTGTCCTCCTCTATACGAAGCCTCACAATGAGATCCTCCAACTTTAGCTCCTTTCGCTTATGCTTCAGGTAGTTCTTGAAGTCTCTCCACGCAGGTGGGAGCTTCTCCATGATTGTTGCAACCTGAAAAGTTTCAGGAAGAATCATACCTTCAGCCTCTATTTCGTGCAAGATAAGTTGAAACTCTTGCACCTGACTGATTACAGTCTTGGTATCCACCATTTTGTACTACAAAAATCGTCCTACGACGAACTTCTTGGTACCAGCATCCTCAGTCTTGTATTTCTTGTCAAGACTGGCCCATAACTTCTTTGCCGTAGTGATAGGACTGTAGACATTGTAAAGAGAGTCATCCAATCCATTTAAAACATAATTTCGGCAAAGGAAGTCACCTTGTGTCCAAGCATCGACTGCAAGGACTGAGTCCCGATCAGTTCCGGGTTCTGGTGGATCTTCCTGCAGGAATTTGGCCAGATGAAGAGTGGTCAAGTAGAAGAGCATCTTCTGTTGCCACCTCTTGAATTCTGTGCCGTCGAATTTTCCTGGCTTCTCCGGCTTCGGGTTAGGAAGTGGAGTAGGCATCAAACTTTGGAGCTGCATGTTTGTTGCCTTGCTAGTGCTATCTTGATTTGTCTCAGACATTTTCTACAAGTTCAAGCAAAACAGAAGTAAGAAAAATAATTGTCTTAAGATTGTTGGTTATTCTGCTTAACAAGAATCAATCTGACAACTAATCAAGATCACTGAGATATCAACAATCTAATTGGCCAGGTCGGCAAATATCAAGTGGGAGGTTTTTCGTTCAATAGAACGTTCCTTAATTTAAGAACCACCTTTCAATTTCCTTCTTAGTTAAAGCACCAATTAGACTGAATCTAAGTCAGTCTCGATATACTGTAAAGTATATCCCCTGTATAAAGGACTTAATCCACTTATACAGTATTTAGAGTGAGGTACGCTTAAAGCGAATCTCCTTAAGACAATTACGTCCCCCGCACCGGTGCTAACAGGATAATGGACGCTGGTCTCCCAAGATACAACACTCTTTCACGGTATTTGGATAGCACTACCAAATCACCGTACGGTCGAACCGTAGTCAACCAGTACCTTCACAGGATCTTTGAAGCAGCGGTACAAGGACAAATTTCAAACAAATATTTGTCTTTACTCTCTGGAGGAGCACCCACTGTTGAGGACGAAGGAAGGTTGAAGAATATTATTTCTTCAGAAGTACCAGATTCAGACAACAATTCTTATAAAAGAATCTGTTGAATTTTCTGATTCCTCTTTCAGAACAATTTTGCAGAATCTCCTTTTTGGAAGTCGCTTCGGATTCCCACTTTCCGAAAGCGGGTGGCGAGCGGCTCTGATCCGTTCGCAGACACCCGTTGGCGGGCGGGCTGGAGCGGATTGGGTAGTGGAGTGGAGCGGATTTGTTCGGCACATACCTTGAGACCCGATTCAAAAAGAATAAGGCCAGGTAGGGAACCCGAACCCGAACCCGTGCCCGACTCGACCCGGCTCCGGCACCGGCCGGCCGCCGCGGCGGCGCGCGCACGTGCGAGCATAGTTCCCTCTTTTCGCGCGCGAAAACTCCAAATACTCAAAGGGCACGCCCTTTGTTCTCAATTTTCTCTATTTATACACCATAGGCTTCCATCCCATGGCCAATGTGGGACTAAATACTTGTAGCTAACTTTAGTCCCATTTGGTTTTGAATTAGGCAATCTTTGGACTTGAATATCTCATTCATTCGAAGTCGGAATTGAACATGTGAATATACCACGTTCATCCCAATGGAAGGAGAACACACTCCAACCATCATCCAGTTGATTCGATCAACGGATCTCGCCATAATTCAGCTCGAAGATTCATATACATATTCTTCAATTCCAACAAAAACAAACACTGAATTAGACGAATGATTATCAAATTCTGCAAGCATCCTCCATCGGCTACACCGAAAATTAAACAAACTGAGAGAACAAAACTATACTTGATGACATTCTTCAGGAATTGCACCTATATATATATGCCTTTATTAAGTAGCTTATGATTGTGAGAAGAGCTCTGGTTATTCATTTGAGAATAACCTAATAAAGTGGTCTAATAGGAGATTAAATTGGTTAGTTTGCTTGGATTATAATTTCAGCAATAACATAGGATATTGTCCATGGTTTTTAACTCTAGAGACTCGTTTGAGTTTCCACAGATTTCGCTCTTGGGATTGAATTTGTCCCTATCATGTACACTGTGAAATCTATAGGGCCTGTTTGTTTCCCTGCAAAACGCCGCAAAACCGCAAGTCGTAAAACTCTTTTCCATTTTCAGCTGTTTGTTTCGTTGCAAAACATTTCGCAAAATACAACTCTCATTTCCCACTTGCAGTTGCTACAGTTAAATTTGTGGTCATATAAATCTCACTTTTACACTGAAATTTTCCCACTTGCAACTGCTACAGTTAATTTTGTGGTCATGTAAATTCTACTTGTAATACATTCGTAGCGCCAAAGCAGTTACTTGATAATCAATATATAATTTAATATTATTAAATATTTAATATATTAATATTTTTAATAGTGTTTAATTCTTACCGAATTATTTTATACTGGTATTTTTTAGTTTTTTATTATTTTTAAGATTGTTTTAATATTTACTATTTTACTATTTTAATTTAATATATAATTTAATATTGTTATTTAATACTTTATTATTAATAATATTTACACCAAATTTCTTAATATTTTATTTAAATTTAATATTTTATTAATATAACAATAATGTGTTTTAATATAAAATTATTATATATTTAATTTATTTATTTCTTAATATAAATAATTACTTTATTAATATTATAATATACTTTAAAATTATATTAATATTTTATTATGTTAATATTGTAATAATTCATTATAATAATATCATAATAATATTTCATTATTAAATTTATAATTATATTTTACTTTGTTAATTTTATATTTTTATAATATTACGATATTATTATCATAAAATTTAATATTATAATAATCTTAAGTATTTTATAATATTATAATATTATAACTATATTTTATTAATTTTCTTAAGATTTTTTTAATATTTATGTTTTATTAGTATCCTTAAAATTTTATCCAGTTTCTTTAGATTTTCTTAAAATTTTATAATTACTTATTTAGTTAATATTGTAGTAATATTTTACTAATTTACTAATATTTTATTAATATTATTGTTATAAATAAAATATTAAGATTATTAATTTTTTATCTCAAATTTATTAATACAATTTAATTTGTAATAGTAGATTTAATTTAATAGTATTTATAATATTTAAATTACTTCTACAGTTAATTTTGTGGTCAACTTTTCCACTTACACTTTTACATTACCAACCAAACACCGTAAACACAATATACTTTATCATTTACACTTTCACTTTATCAACCAAACACCGTAAAACACAATATACTTTTCCATTTACACTCCACTTTATCAACCAAACACCGTAAAACACAATATATTTTCTCTGCTACAGTTCATTTTTCCATTCTCATTTTACGACTTACGACTTGCGACGTTTTGCAACGAAACAAACATGCCCTATATCTGTCCTCAAAAAGTCTTGAAGACATCTGGAGCTGCAGGAGATGAACTAGTATCTAATTAGGGGTTTCTAAGTCACTGCTCTAATACAAATGATCTCCCAAAAGCATCCTTGACCAGTTAGCAAAAGCAGAAACAATTGCAATTTCGATTATATATTATATATTTTCATATATAATTCCATGTTTGTTTCAGGGTAATCAGACACTTCTGAGTTAGAATAAGACACCGGATTGGAAATCAAAATAATTTGTAGGGTTGAACACTCTGCTCTGATGAAGTGTGTAAATTGTGGATTTGGTTATATTGTTGAGAATACTGTCGGAGGTCCAATGCAAACACCAGAATTTTTCTGACATAGAACAGT